>CM044546.2:33657973-36242973 GCA_024416835.2 Perccottus glenii | reverse complement strand
TACAGGCAAAAACATCATCTTAGTACTAAAAATAGATTTGTTTGAGAAGTATTGATGTGGCAGCCTTTTCCATAGAACTAAGCTTGGTAGAAATGCATTAGACCTCTATAAATACATAGAAAGGGCTTTTGTATGAAGATAATGATTCAAATATTGTACCTAATTTAGTGGTTAATCTAAAAGATAATATAACAGTCTCCTTACACAGTAATAGTCTTCAGTCCGTTAGTTGATTTTCTTTGTCAGTGGTGCATAATGTGCATAAACACTCAAAACTCTGAAGAGCCAGGGGAAAATGCAAGAATAAACACATTTAAAACTTGTTTACTGTGACATTAAGAATATGCCTTTAAACCAAGCTTTATGATAAATGCAGCTTAAGTGCTCACATAAGCGTGTTATTAGGCTTCACACAGTGATAATCTGTACATTGTTCAGTATAGAGTATTGATCATGTAGCATTCTGTCATCCTGTCACTCAAGCTGCTGTTAAATTTAAAATAAAAACGTGTTTGTCCAACATCAATCAGGACAACTGTGAAATGAGTCCTTTTATGAATGCTCACAGCACATAAAGCCCAGATTGAAAGATAAAAGGACGCCTGTTACAAAGGCCTGCTGTGACTCAAGAAACAAATCAAAATGAAACAATGTGGTAAAATACAATAAATGGTGAGATTTTATGAAAAACATTGAGATGCAGGCTGTCATAATCACATGTAGTTTATCTCACAACATAACGTGACATGACTTGCTTATGCTATCTGTCAGATCTCTCCACAAATTAAACCTGCACGCTCAACAAAGGTCCATCAAAGTTTCTTTTCACTGCTTTAAAAAGACCAGGGAGCCTTACCAGTAGAACTGAGAGGCTAAAAAGGTTTCATCCGTCTCATTCCTGGGCTCCATCGTCTGGTGTTTAAGCTTTTTCAATGGTGGACTTTTTATTGAATATTCCTATTGCTGTTGCTCTGTATGGTTGGTCTATATCATGCCAGAAGGCCTAGTCGCTTCACTTTAGCCGACAGAAAAGAGTGGATAATGAAGACTATAGTTTTAGGGCAACAATGCAGGTCCAGTTGCTGAAACACAGAAAAGAGATTAAGAATATAGAAATAAGAACAATACAAGCTATTTTGTGCTTTAAACCAGTGCATACTTTTTCTTGTAAATGTCTAAGAGATCACAGAAACTTACAATCTCTGCCTCGGGGCCTCCAAAGTCTAGGAACATCATGCGAACTCCGTCGTCTGAAGACATTTTGAGTCGTTCAAAAGGCTGCTGGAGCAAAATGCTTTTCCTGACACCCATTTCCTCCGTGAAGAGCGTAAACCCCTCATCAATGTGCACTCCTAAAGTGCACTCCTTTCCATTCCAGCTACAGGCTGAAAGACAGATTATCATATTGTTGTTTGCTCAGTATAATTAGTTCATGACTGTAAAATGTTCCTAATTAAACAGAAACAGAGATTGAAATTAGATTTTGATTCCGACTATAGTGTTGTATACAATCACAAATTAAGGCATTTACTGTATTTCTGATTTTACTGTTTGTACTTTCTTTAGTTACCAGCAGATGGCACTGTAATAGCACTTTGATGGTAAACTCTCATAATGTGTTTCCTTAAATAGATTCTGATAAAGAAGCATAAAGCAAATGGATAATGTAATGCAAAAAATGCTCCATGTCAGATATACTTTATTATACTCTGCAAAACAAAGTCAAGCCTAATGCTTCTTCCTAAAGACACATCTTTTGTCTCCTTCTGGAAGTAAAACAGACACAAAGCCACTATTAATCTGCAGTGTGTGGACAGTACTGCCTCAGAATCATATTTCCTAAGAAACTATCAAACAGAAGTTCTGCTCCTACTTCGAGAGATGGCTCCCTGCGGTGTTTGTCTGCCTATTTTGAATAGAAATAACGTCTTGTGCCCAGACAGTATATTTGAACCAATTTATTTGAAATCTTTTCATAAACAAAACACGACTGAACTGAAACAGCGGCAGCTCAGTTTGACGTTGATGTCATGTACGATTTCTAATGGTTGAAATGTGCATATTAAGGAGTGTGAGATTCTAATGACATTGGACAGATAGGTACCTGCGGTGACCTCTTTGATGAGTTCGGCTGCACTGTGGCAGCCCTCCACCAGCAGATGAGTCCACAGAGACAGCTCTTTGGGCGAGTCCACTCTGAAGACATGAGTCTCAACGCCCTGCTTTGTTCCCGAACGCACGCCAAAAGACAGCTCAGAGTCCAGCAGAGGAGAACTCTTTCCTGGGCCAGAGTGCACCAATCTAAAGAATAGATAAAATGATTCATCAATAAATGAATAAAGATCACAATTATGAAGAAGCTGTGTTAAATTTGGAGAGATTGAGATGGAAAAAGAACAAATAGAAAGAGAATATTGAGAAAAACAGTAACATGACTCATTTCTTCTGGTAGCATGAATGCTTTCCATGTGACTTTGGGCTTTAAAATAACTAATATCCCAGAGATGGAAAGAGTGAATGCGTACTGCTTTAACAAGAAATAGGAAAAGAAAATATTAAAAGTCCACTCCCTGTAGCTTTTTGTGTAAAGTACATTTTTATTTCCATGTATGGGTTAGAGCACATTAGTAAAGGACAATGTAACTTGCAAAAAAGGATTTTTCTTTTACAAATTCTATTCTCTGATGTTAAGGTGATTTTGCTTAAAGTGATTAAAGTAGATATTGTGCATATTTTTTCAGCGTACATGACACATAAATATGATTCTTGAGTGTAACTGTACGACCACAAACTAACTCCCAACCTATGCATTTAGCAGGTATTCATACAGTACATACCTGGTAGTAATGAGGGGGTAGCTCTTAGTGGGGTTGTTAAGGCAGTCTTTGTTTTCAGGCATCGAGGAATACAGAAGCAGGTCTTTGTCCGTCAACACAGCCAGCACGGGTTTCTCTGGACCCTGGGCCATCTGGACAGAAGCATGTTTACACCATGCCTGAAGTTACTGGATACTTTTATTAGCGCATACTGTGTGAATCCCAGCCAGGTGGTGCACATGGATATCAGCTGACTGGAATATATGCTCGCATACCTGTTCTGCAATCCAGCCCAGATGTTTGACCTCCATGCCAGGCTGCACGCTCTTCATCTCCTCCTTCACTCGCTGTAAAAGGTTGGCCGCTCCAGCCTGTATGGCATTGTACCAGGACTGAGCCATGGCTGGGTCTTTTGCCCGAAGGAACATAGAGTTCTTTCTGTTGGATGAGACCACTTCGAAATACCTGGCACAGAAATGAGAAGAGGCTAAAGTGAGAACAGAAAGCTGCTTGAGGGAAAGGGCAAAGTTTGGCACATTAGCACAAAGGATAGGTGATTACATTGTTCTCTCTGAGCAGTTTTAGGTTAAAGGCCATCATTTCTGCTAATGTCAAATCACAAAAAAAACAAATCAAGTAAAACATTGAACATCTGATGTGTATGACCTGTTCTCTGTGTCCGGGGGGCACTGTTTTCGTGACACTTGGCACATCTTTAGTGGGATGCTGCGGGATTCCTTCACCTCAGCGAGGGAAGGCTCTGTGCCCCTCTGAGGTGTGGAGGGGGGAGAGTCCCACGGGAGCCCGGCCCCCGGGGACCCAGCACTTTTAAAGAAGGCCGACATCTCCTTGATGTACTTTACTGAGGCAGAAGAGTGGGAGGAGAGAGAAGTTAGATAAAGGGGACCGGCAGATGAAGTACAAGAAGACAAAAGAGCAGGAGCAGAAGACTGTGGGAATATGGAGCCTGCAGGTTCAATGATGAGCTGGCAACTATTGTAAAACTTATGAGTGGTTTCAAAGGAGGGAGGACTTGAATGTACGTTAAACTCTCTGCTACCTTTCACCATACTGATTCTGAAATAATCATTCTCTTTCAATACAAAGCCTTGAGCATAATTAAAAACACACTGTTGCATAACTTCATATTTGACCACAGTTTTATGAGGGATAGCTTTATGAAGATAAATGTGATTTCAGCAGTCAGCAGCACCTGTCAGTGGATATGCTATATTACGGTGAAAGAGAGCATGTTCATAAAATTGACAAGTTTGAATATTTGGGAGACTGGCAAGGCGGCAGGTTATGTCATGTTCAGAACAGGACTTTTTCAGGACTTTCTATTGTCTTTTGCGGTCAGGGCCTAACGGAAAAAATGCACAAAAGAAATGTGATGAACAAAACAGCTGCTGGGTGTACTGGACAAACAAGTGTAATATATGGGGGTCTCACCTTTAACTAAAGGACTTCAGGGATCTGCTGCTGACATCCTGATGCTAGAAGCACACCTGAAGAGACTAGTGGAGTCTATTCATACAACGTTAAAAGAAGGTTGTCATTCTGTGGCTGATCTAATATTCTTGAATACAGGATGTATTCAGTTCAATAGTTCAGTACTTTAACTAGGATTAAAAGCCACTATCTGTCACCCTCTTTCTGTGCTCCACAATATAATGATCAAAGATGTTACATTCTCAAAATAATCATTGTGATATATATAAGAGCTTATATTATAGAAATCCCACTGTTCTTTCCTTCAGGCTCATGTGTTTGGATAAATCATGTTTTGTATAATGATTGCCAACCATTACATACATGACTAATTTATTCATTCAACATATTGGAAACCATTGTATTCAGGTTTTTATTAAAGTACAGCATTTAACAATACATCACTTTATGCAAGATCTGTCTTTCAACACCAATATGTTTTGATAACTCCTTTAAGTACAGTTTTGAAGCTGCACAATTGCACCACTCACACCTACACACCCCACACAAATACACATGACCCCTGCTCCAGTCCAGTAGGCTGTGGTACGGCTTTGGCAGAACTATCAAACGCTGAGTAAAAATAGCCCTGAGGACATGGCAAGGCAGGAGCCCGAAGACCAAAGACTGAGCTCTGGTTTCACTGGAGAAGTGTGAAGAGCCCTTCTAGACCAGTGCAGGAGGCATGCAGTCAGAGGGCAAGAAGAGGAGTCAAAGCCCCAGACAAGGCGAGTCAGAGAGGAGGGCTTTCACCAATCCCAAAAATAGAGCTCCTCTTCGGTGACTCAGTCAGGCAGGCAGCCACAGATATTTGTTTAAGCAGCAAACTGCATCAAACCGAGGCGGGATGCTACATTTAGTGCAACAGGCTTATTTATCAATGAAAAACTACCAGCCTTTTAAGAACTGATCTTACCTATCACTGAATGCATTGAAGTCTTTGAGAAGCTTTTTGTTGTTGTTGCAAAATCCTTTATCATCTATGAAACTAATGAAACTAAAAGTTGGCAAGGGATGGTTTTAAAATAAGAAAAACACTACAGTGACATACCATTAATACTGTTTTTGTAATATAAGCTGATGAGACAAGACCAAAAAGCACACAATGAATCAAATTGAAGAGTCCGAATATACACAATTGTTTTTTGGAAGCCCAGAAAAGGGGCACGGTACAGTGCAACTAGTGGAAAGGTTATTTAAAAAAACAAACCTTTGCTGGCAACATTCAGTATTTTTTTTTTTACAAAGATACAACCAAAACATTTACTTATGTAACATTTAAGGTTATCATATTGTTTGAGTCTCTATACCAAGCCTGGAGGCAAGTCATTTCATCATTACAGTTTTTAATGATACTGCTATTTACAGTGTTTTCCTAACATCATGCAGCCCTATAGTTTAATGCTGACTGCTCTCAACTGGCCACAAGTGTTCTGGACACAAAGCTAACTTAAGGCCATGAGGCACGTGTGAACAGGTCTCACAGGAAGTTATGTGAGTTATGTGCTAAGGGACTGTTGGCTCGTTGTCTTGTCCTTGCCACTAAAGGGACAAAAGCTATCAAATTCACAGTCTGTCCAGGCAGGCGCTATCCATCCCAGCCATCTTCGATACTAAAAGTCTTCTTTGTGGACTCAGGACCTTTTACAAAAATATGAGAGCAGTTTAAAACAGGCAGAGAGCCATCGGGAAAAACAGTAAGCGACAGAGCTTGAGTTGCTGTAAAAAAGGCTATGACCTAAATGCCTCAACTATGAGCAAACAAGCTTCTCTGAGTCAGCAATGGATTCAGTCTTTTTTCCACCCTTTTCAAAACTGCTGCTTTTATTCTGTATCTTACTGTTACACTTTGATTCAAGTCTGTATCTGAAGTTTGTTTAAAAGCAAAAACTGAAAATGTCATCATATGCCTATAAATGCTAATTGTTCAAACAGAACTAAAGCTACATTGTGAATAAACAGAATGTATACCAACATTGGGATATAGACCACAGTTATTATTGACTAGGATTTCTGCTTGAATGCCCAATTCTATTACCTCATGCACACCATGATACTACGCAGCCACTGAGGCATAGGCAGATTTTAATATAACTGTTGATTAGACCGATTCTCAGAAACTACTTAAGAGAAATGAGTCTTAACATTATGACCATCTGATGTTCAAAAGGTCTCCTTCTGCTGCCAAACCAGGCCTAAGCAGTCACCACTGGACTCCAAACGTGTGATGTAGGATCTGGCATTGAGATATTAGCAGCAGATCCTTTAAGTACTGGATGCTTTAGGATGTTTATCACAATCCAAAGATTCCCTGTCACTGTTTGCCCTGAAAAATATTTGATACTGCTCAGTACTGTAGCGTAAGAGATGGTCTGACCCAGTCATCTCCACTGTAAAGTGCGGTCTTTTGTAAAGTCAAGCCTTATGTGCTTGCCCATTTTCCTGCTTACACTTATCTCTTGTAGGGCTACTTCATGTGCTGACAACTGTTTTGGTAATGAAATTAATTTGATTGAGCTTTATGTAACTTAAGGTTTTTTTTTGTAAAGTATGTTAAACAATGCCTTAGATTAATACGATGATACATTTTTTACACATGTTAAAGCACAGATACAGTACAGATACTGACTTCACAGTAAAATATATCTTTTGTTTTACTAAAACATATCCACTACTTCAAAGTTTCCTAACTGTTCTTAATCAGTTCATTGTACTAATGTGTAATGTCCAGACTAAACAGATATCTGGTGTGTGTGGACTGGGAACACATTTCAAGAATTAAGTGACCAATATTTAGCAGCCACAGCTTTGAAGTAGCTGTCAACTTGCATATGCAATGATTCATGGAAATGAGCTTCTGTTCATTTGTTTCGGTGCCAAGCCATTGATGTTTGTACCACTGGGCGCCAACTGCTTCCTTGTTGCTGGACCAAGGCCATTCAAAAATTGATGTGGTCAATCTTAATATGAGGCAAAAACCAGCAGTAAAATGTGATTCCATACAATATTGGCTTGGGGTGACTGTAAATAATCTCTGCAATGATAGTGTCAATGTAAAAATAGGTTATATTTTGAATGTGCATGGTGAAACCAGCACACACAGCATTTTTTTTAATTTGTTAGTCAAATGCAGTAGAAGAGCCTAAGCTATCTTGCACATAAACACAGTTTTATTCTCTGAGGTCATTACTCTGCATTATGTAAGAGGCATTTTAAAGATGCGGTTCACCCTCTAAAAACTAGAGCAGAAAAAGATGAAGAAAGCAGGTGGGATGTGTGCAGCATTATAATGTGCTTATTTTTACCCAAAATGCAATGTGAAAATGATCATATTGGTGTTTTCCAAAATAGACAACTCAGGTATTAGCCTTCATTGCAAATCAGACAAGACAGCTTTTAAAGATGAGTTGTTAATGAAAAAGCGCCGAGAGTGTGGTGAAAAACGGTTGTCAAAAAGGAGACAAATGAAAAACAGAAAAAAGAAAAGAAATAAGAAAGAGTGAGACAGGACAGCTAAGCTCAGCCAGCAATGTTGCCATGAATACCAGTAGAGCCACATTCAATACAGAGCTAAAATTAGCTGAGATTGCAACGTTATTACTTTAGCTTATCTGGCAGCCTCTGAAACTACATTTATGCAGTGTAAAGTGTAAGTCTGTGTGTATGAGTAGGTGCATTTGTGTGAGTGTGTGTGTGTGTGTGTGTGTGTGTGTGTGTGTGTGTGTGTGTGTGTGTGTGTGTGTGTGTGTGTGAGGACTTTGCTTCTTCGGCAGAATCCGCCACTAAGCTTTTTCCTACTAAAGTCTTTACAATGAACCTTACAATTCCTGACCAGACATTTTCAGATATTTCACTTTTGACACAATTCACTTAGCAATGGTTTGTCGAGGCGTCTCTTTTTCACTTTAACAAACAACGTAAATGGAGTCCCTAAATGGCTTGGTCTCAGTAAAACCTTGACTTGGTTGCAACACATTGCAACATGGGTCCTGATACCAATACCATTATTATAGATTACTGTGGGCGTGGAGTTATACCAATAGTCATTCTGGGGAGAAAAAAAAATAACATTTTATACACAATAGTTTTATTTCCTCGTTTCCAATCATTAAAGCAACATAGTTAAGTGGTTTACGGTCATTGACTTAATCCTTAAGTTGGCATTCACAAGTAGCTCTGGACTGAAAAACACAAAACAATGGCCCACAGCTGAAGTCTGTAGCCCCTTCCCTTGTCAACGGTTACTGTGGGAGCAGCAGGAATGCCATTGGCCAGTCAGCGACCTCCAAAGCATGCGGTTCTTTCTGTAAACCATGTCACACAAAGAATGTCCCAATGTAACACCACCAACGAGGAGAGAAACAACATAATAAATAACTGTGCAAATAATGAGGGTCAGTGAGGTCAAACATGGGCAAAGAGGAGAAAATAGCCATTATTAGGATCTCTTAATAAGTGTAAAACTCACAAAACATAAGTGATGTTTCCTTTTTTTTTACATGTATAATTGAGTTGTCTTATGTGAATACACATATTCTTTGCTATTTGTCAAAAAGCTATTTCAGCTTCAGAGAGTAGACAAAGAAATCCTTTCAAACCCAGCCCTATCACCAAGTCTAATATTGGTCGTAGTCTCGGTTGTCGAGACTATCATCAACACCAGACTATAGGAGTTCTCAACAACTGTTCAACAAAAACAGCACTTATATTTTTTGAAACCTTAGGGATGGTGCTGTAGAGTAAATAGAGGAAAACTAAGTATGACTAACTAAGATGCAGACATCGTTTGCTACCTGCTCAGACCCCAATTAGTCTGAAGGAAATGACACTATATTCCTATTACGGGTCATAATTCATCTATAGTGCTATATGTGTTACAGTCAAGGCTTATTCACTGCATTTTTAAGAGAAGAGAGAAGAAAAAGGCCTCTTTCAGCAGCTGTGATGAAGAGATAATTGAAAGGTCAGCGAGGCACGGGGAGAGACTGGCACAAAAACCAAATGTGTTTATAATATGAACTGCCATGAGCATATTGTGGAATAGTGCTTGGTCGCTAACCAGTGTTAAAAGTGCATTTATAAGTGCACTTTTAACACTTCTTTACCAAAGAACACTTTTAACACTTCGTGTATTAATCTTCTCACACCATGTTTGTACATACATACAGGTACATTAAAGTTGAATTACTCTCTTCTCTACCCTAATGTTAAGGGCAGAACACACTCATCTGTCTATCATTGTTTTCGAAAATGTACTTTTAACTGAGGTTGTGCCCGCACAGTTTGTTTGCAGCTGTCTGAAACTTACCCATGCCACATTGTCCTGTTCTTTTTGGAGTACTTATATGAAGTTCTTCTACAGACAAGGATATCAGCTCAACCTGGTTTTATTTTATACATAACAGGCAGTAGTGTTGTTAATTTGTGATTGTTATTTTGAAAAAATGTAAATATAGGTATAAATCTAAATATTTTATTGATTCATCCAATTATGTTTTAGTTTCTTGTAAACAATCAACGTTTTTATTTCTCATTGGTGCTAAGTGCTGCATTTGTTTGTGCACATTTGTACCCATGACAGTTGATTTTAGTGGTCGGCTCATACACACATAATAAATGTTAGTTGTGCCCCCTGAGATTTGCTGATGAATGTGTTTTGTCCCTGGCACCGTCAGTTAGCCAAAGAAGATTTCCCCCTGTCCTGAATGATTTAGATAAGTTCATCTTTCCTATAGCCATCTCATTAAAATCTTGGATAAATGCCAACATCAGGGGTGTAATGTGGCTGGATAGAAACGAGAGAGAAAGAGGGCAGTTCACAATAAATCTGACTTTAACTAAATCACATACTGCCACAGCACAGCTTTTGCATAGAGTGTCAGGAGAGTTAATTATCCTAATTCAACAAAGTGAAAGTGAAGGGAATTTGAAAAAGATCTGTCAAAAAAGGAGGTTCAGCTGTGCAGATTTCTACTTTACCATCCAACTTTTTTATTTTGTGTCTGGAGATCTGTTTTTCTGTCTGAAAAGCAATCAAACCTCATTTTTGACCTCAAAGCAGTCACTGGTTGCAGACCTTCAAGTAAAATCTACATCTACTATCTTCATCGGTCTAATATCTGCAATATTTCTCTATATTGATAAAAATACATTTGTATGTCATGTTTTAAGTGCAAGTTGATGTTTAAATGCAAAGTAAAACAAATACTGATAGGACACTAACTGCAAAATGGCTTTTTATCAGATGTTTTATTACCTGGACCAGAGTTTATGTACAATGTGGAATAATCTTGATTATGCTGCTTACTTTAATTAAAACTCCCCTCTATTATGTACAGAATCCTTATGGGATCAAAACTCAAACTACAGCAACCTCAGAGGGTCAAAACTAAAACTGCAGCAGCCTCAGAAGGTAAAAACACAAACTACAGCAGCCCTAGAGGGTCAAAACTTAAGCTACAGCAGCCTCAGAAGGTAAAAACACAAACTACAGCAGCCTTAGAGAGCAAGCCTCTCTCATGGAAACCCTTAAAAGGTCCTCGATTAAGAGCGCCACTATACAGCAATAAACCTCCGTCCACCAGAGGGCAGGCTCCAAAAGCGGAAATATAAGGAGAAACCCAATGGCAACTTTACAAGTGTAAAAATTATGTTTACAGCCTGGAACAAAAGATTGCTCCGGTCTCTAGAGCTAAGTTTTTACTACATGACAAGTGAATTTTTAATTAATACGTCCGTTTATGCTATCTGAAAACTATTGTTTTACTATGCAGTAAAAGTCGAAAAGCCCAGATTATTGCCTTGTGGTGAGGACAATATCGATGAATAGGGGACCAATGGGCAGAAGACATCCATATTTTTTACAATCATTGTTAGGTAGTCAAAACTCAAACTACAGCACCCTCAGAGGGTCAAAACTCAAACTACAGAAATCCTAAAGAGTCAAAACTCAAATTACAGCAGTGTCAAAAAGGTCAAGAAACTAATTATGACACCTTTAGAGGTTTAAAACTCAAACTTTTTTAAAAATATATATTGATGCATTAGATGTATGTTGTAAAAAACAGTCACCTATGAACCCCTTAAATCCAGATATGGGGCGAGTAAGTTTTGTCTATGCATCACATACGCACTGTACTACAGTATCACAGAATACTCATCCCTCTTGTGCACATGCAGCACAATACACTGAGGTGATGGTTCAGTGGAGTCTGAGCTTATAATGAAGTGAGTGGGAGGCACAAAGAGTGGGCCACCAATTTACCAGGGGCCCGGATCAGGGCAGCAGGGTTCAGAGGGCCCTGTTAAATCAAATGTGCCGCAGAGGAATGAGAGCCACTGAGGGAGAGTTGTGATTTAATAAAGCTGTGTTATTTTGTGGACTAATCCGTCCTTTTGCTGATTCTAAGCACAATGTCCTCACGGGCCAGCAGCTCTGAAGGAAGAGGAACTAGGCTTTGTGTCCCATGGGTTAGACGTTTCACAGTGGGGAATACAGAGGATAGACATAAGATCAAATCGGCTCTAGCAGGACATGACTAAGGACACCATATAACCCCAAATTTAGGTATCTCTGTAATTTTGTGTTTTTTTAGGGTTGTTAGGTAAAATATTAGGTCCGCACAATATCATGAAACATGTAGTATGCAATAATTAAGCTCATTATTGTGATGGAAATATGACTTGTGATATTTGAATGTAAGAGTTTAATAGATTTCTAATATGTAAAAAATGTATACATCCAAAGCTTATATAATATAATATAATATAATTTCAAATTAACAATAACAAACACATACACAGCAAAACTATTGTACAGTAGATTTACTTTCTACTATGTCCTATTCAGGTTTTAAAAATAGTCATGATACCACCGTCTTTTACAAAATACTGTGTGATTTTTGCTGATTGATAGCTAAAATTGTCTGTGCTTTTCAGCGCTGGACACAAGACACAAGATAACAGCTTCCAAACCAAACTAACACACATTTTCAACTAATCCATTCCCTGACAGGTTTCTTTGAAGGAAAATAGGACAAAGTGAGAACTTTATACAAACTAAAATAGGCCAATGTAAAGAGGCATGGTGACATAGTACACACTGTACAGAGTTGGGATGTATCATGGATGTTACACATCTAGTCAGAGCGAAGCTGCAGTAAAAGTGTTAGGTTTGAAGAGTTCAGGGAAAGAAAAGGTTTACTTTCGAAGTAATAATTAAACTGTCACAGAGGTGAAAGTCGACATTTTAATTAGGTGAGCTGAATGCATGTGCAGGCGTTCATGACATCACTAACACGACTAAAATAAGGGAGAATATACTCACCGTACTAGTAGGAACAATTTTGGATTATATAGTTTTTCATTTTATAATGGAGGAAAGTATTGACATTAAAATGACTGTGAATTATAAAGGCTAAAAAACTGTATAGTAGTAGTATATTGTAAATATATAGTCTGGTGAGAAGCCATAAAGCCAAATGTTAAATAAAAAAGCATCAAGTGTATTTCCATATGTGTAAAATGTACTGTCTGTAACTCATCTGATAAATATCTGTTATTAGTTTTATGTGGACCACACTGGCATCGTGCCACGGCAGATACATATTTCAAAAGGCAATTAAACTTGACAGACAGGTCAAATTATGCAGCAAGCTAAGATCAGCCTATTCAACCCTTCTTCTATTATAACAGCATACTTTCATCTGCAACAAATAACTGCTAACACATGTCTGCTGGACTGACAGTCTGTCTGGGTATCAGTCTGGGTCAGCCAAGCAATGTACTATTTGAGACAATTTAAATGAAGACTGTATTAATAAAGTTCAGCAGCAAGACAGAATGGAAACACCTTTAGATTAATGTAGCAATAACTACTTTCAGAGACTATATGTGGGATATCCTACAAGTTTTTCACACTTCATGCAACACATTTTTTAGACACATTTTTTTGTGGATTAACCAGGGACAAAACAGACAGGACTCATTTTACACGTCGCTCTCTGACCATGCACAGTTTGGACAAAAGGTATTATAAGTTACAATCTGTGAATTATGAAAATCTCACTTGAATCTGTGTTTGGTCTCCCTCAGGATCAACATAAAGGTAAATAAGAGTTCATAATCTGTGCATGTGCATGACCAAAGGATTTTTCAGCCAAAAGAATTGAGTAACATACAGCAGTGCGGAACAGACTTCACTTAGGAGACTTCTGGGTCACAATAAATAACTCACTAAACCAGGGCTGAATGAGTACAATGGGTTTTGCAACACACCGCTCGCTTCAAGGTGAAATGAGACTCCCATGAATTGGTTAAAGGGTAACAAGAGACTAAACATAATTCTAAATTTAGGGACACAAGAGTGACTTAAAAAAAGCCAACAGAAAAGTTAACTTCTGTTCTCTCTCAGCAAAAGAAAGACACGTAAGCTTTGGCATTTGAGGAAAACCTAAAGGCATATATATATATATGTGCAGCATATTAACAATAGTACAAAATTATATGGCTTCACTTCTTTGTTTGCAGTGGGTGGCTGATTCTTGGACAAAATTATATCTTTCTTCATATATTTGGTGACAGAAGTCTTTTGTTCAACACTCTTTTGGTAAAGAATCAGAGGTTAGCCCTTAAAGCGAGTGCTGACCAAGCATCCTTCAGACACAAAGGAACCCTTTCAATCCAATCTTCCCTCAGGCCATTACTGTGTCATACTTGATTTCTCTGTTATAAAAAAACTAGACATAAGGTGGTTAGTAATATAAAACAGACATTTAATGACTTTTGGCAATGCACACTTGTACTGTATGTACTATTACATAACAACCATTTAGCACCTTTCACTGTTCATCTTCAGCATTTCATAAACAGTTTTAATTGGTAGCCACATTTCCAAGTGACCTAACGCAACTCAGCAAATTTACTAATCTTATTTAGTGACTTTGTTTGAATTTGCTTCTTCTGGTTTTGTTCCAATTGTTTCTTTTCCTTCTTGTTTTAGCATAGCTAGAAATGAGAAAGCTGGTGGCTTATATGTGTATACTGTAAAAGTATAGCATATAGAAGGCATGTTTGTAGTGTAGTTAATCTAAATCTCTTTTTTTTTTCTCTTAAATGGTGGACTTGACAAGTTAATAACGAGCCAAATACAAATCTGGTGTGACCCACCCTTGTGCTCAGACCCACTGCCACTGGTCTGTGACATCCAGAATAGCACACTGGACTTTGAACAAAATGGATCAATATTTAACACTTGTTCACCCAAAACCAGTGTTCAAATCAGGATTCTTGATATGGCTAACAAAACATGTCCAAGAGGCAGACTGATCTTAACTAAAGTAAATTCTAGATGAGACTGTAACAGAGGAACATCCATAACTAAGCCCACTTAATCCGTGTGTGTGCGCTGAGCCAGAGCACAACTATCCTTTAGAAAGGGACAAGGCGGAATGAACCAGCAGTGTCCAGAAATGCAATGACAGAGGCTAGTTTTTCTCTTTTTGTGCTGTGCACTCATGTCTACACAGAAAATGATGTCCCTTTACAAATCAAAGGAAATGTGCTGAAATATAGAGCAATATCTTAGTAGTAATGATTAGCCTAATAACCAAGCCATATGCCACAGTGAGTTTTATTTATAGTGAAGCAATTCAGACATTAAAGGGCAAAGTTAGGAAAATACAAACAACAAAGGAATCAGAAGGACTGGTGCAGCAGAAATAGTTCAAGTAGATTAATTATAATCTAGGCCATGAATATGTAGCTGACAAATATTACACCACTCTGGTATACTTACCTGAACATGCTTACATTACATTTTGATTATATTAAACCATACCATGTCCAACATATTGTACACTAGTGTGGTACATAACTTTTCTGATGAAATAAGATGTTTTCACAACTTCAGCATTTAAACCTGCAATCTTAAACCTGCACTTTACCATGTATTTTATTTTTGAGAATTGAGAATGGCAATTGAGGAATCTACAGTAAAAATATGGTAGGCTTTCTACACTAAAACCGGTCTAATCCTTACAGAGCCACCGCTCAGTCACTTAAAAGTCCAAGACAATGAAGACAAGTGTAATCCAACCTTTTCCAATAAACAAGCATTTTTGCAGTTATTGTTTTGTTCTTTTAGTTTTTTTGTTAACATTTAATACACCAAACTAATTCTCCAGTCAACCCATGCCCTTTTCCTCCCCATCTGTTACATATCTGAATGTGGTACCTACAGTAAATATAATGTTAAGCTAACGCTAAACAAAAAGTGGTCAGACAAATGCACTGACATATATTAATCTGCATGAACAAATGCCCAGACTCAGTCCCCCTGACCGCTGCATTCACAGCCCTCTCAGGGTCCTTTGCAGCCAATTTATCCTTCCTGTCTGCTTTACACTGCTATGTTTGACTGGTGTTTGTGATTGGATAGTTGTGTGAGCGTGTTTCTGACAGACTTCAGTTGCTCTGGGAACAGCTTTACCACTCAACCCTCTCTGCCTCAACCATTACACATTCAAATAAACAGACCTTGCCATGGTTTCTCTTTGGAGTCTACCACACCTCGTCTTTTTGGCAAAGACAGATGTATTTTTAGGAAATAGCCAACTAGCACTAAATACGTCTGGTCTATCTTTTATCACATGTGTTTCAGCACAAATCTGGTATAAATTCAAGGACATTATTATGTTTGCATGGGCGGACACCATGGGTATGCTGTTATTAGTTCTCCCATAGCTGTATTGCCCCTTCAACTAGAAGCTAATTAAGACAGTAATTCCTAAAAAAACACAATAAAAGACTGTTAACAGAAACCTACAACTTCCAAAATGGTCCAATTCAGTTTTATTACATCAAGTATTGTATCTGTCACATATTCACAGTGTTTGTTTTTAAAGAGAGGCAGTAGGGACATGAGTTTGCAAAGAAAGTAGGGATTATACTCTGCGGGCTTCACAACAACATCTAAATAAACCCATTGCCAATTCTTTTTTTTTTACAAGTATACATATATAGGCAACTTTCATGAAGTAATGAGTGTCCATTTTTGAGTGCAGCTACTTCATATTGGTTGAAAAATGCCTCCAATATTTGATTTAGTCTAATCAAAAATTGATTTGTGAGACTTTTGGATCTAGTCTCTTTTATGATCACTTGTGGTTATGGGATATTTATATGTTTCTCATGTCTCACCTCAATCCAAAAGGTGCAGTGCTCGAATGAGGGGTATGAAGTGCTCCCCTCTTTATCCCACAACAGGTGATAGAATTAGAGGGGTCACAAGATGAAGAAGGCTCAAGCATAAATGGGAAAGCTCAGGAATACTGGAAATCTATAACGTAGACACAAGGGACACAAGGCTGACTAATCTGGGATATGTGTGGGAAAACATCTCACCACAACATGGGAAGCAGCAAAAAGGGGCTTCATTCACCCATCTGATAAAGTCTTAAAAGACAGCATTTCAAACAACAATGAAGTGACAGACACCTGGGCAACACCTTCTGGTTGTTTATATAAATGCATAAAATGACCGTAAAAGTTAATCTGTGAATGTTTATAATAAAAGCAAATTGATATATGCCATAGTAAGAGTTAAGCTGACCTCTGCACCTTGTTCTCTACCTACACACACAGAGCAGAGGCACCTGCAAACATACTGCATATCGTCTCGGGTTACTTGACTGTAACCCTGTTCCCTTAAAAAGCGGGAACGAGATGCTGCGTAGCATTACGCTATGGGGAACATTCTTTGTGTGACCGGTTGTGAAGCACGTGTGTCAAACACGCCAAGAATTGGCTTATAATACCTCTGTTGGTGACGCAGCTCATCAGCGGCAGCTGTGTGATTGCGCGCACCTGAACAGAGGGTATAATAACACATGACGCGGGAGCGTCTTCAGGTCAACTTTGTCTGAAGAGCGCTCGACACGACATTGCAGCGCAGCATCTCGCTCTCGCTTTTAAGGGAACAGGGTTACAGTCAAGTAACCCGAGACGCCTCGTCAAAAGCTACACTCGATGCCGCGTAGCATTACGCCATGGGGAACGAATACCAACGCCGCCAAGACTGTAAGTGTCTGACCCTCGGGTTGTGAAGTGTGCACAAACACAAAAGAGGTCTCAAACAACACTTTGGGATGATGACTCAAGGACATGCAGCCCTGAGTAGCATGAACATCCAAGCTATAGAATCTGATGAATGTGTGCGGGAAGACCAGCCTGCCGCATCACAAACTTGCTGCAGAGGGGCACCTTTGCTAGAGCTGTTGAAGCTGCAACCCCTCTAGTAGAATGAGCCCTCACACCAATGGGCGAAGTTTGACCGCGCACGTCCATTGGCCAGGGCAATGGCATCCTTCACCCAACGTGATATAGTTTGTCTGGTAGCTGCAACCCCAGCTTGCAGCCCCGTAGCATATAAACAGCTGTTCGGACTTACGCCACTGGCTAGTGCGGTGGACATATGTCTGGAGGGCACGCATACTGGACACAGTAAGTGAAGTCTCTCCTGCTCCGGTGTTATAAATGGCGGAGGACAGAAGGCTTCAAGAATGACTGGATTTAAGGTCGAGAATGGAACTTTTGGAAGATAGTTAGGGTGAGGATGCAAAATGGCTTTGACCAGCCCAGGAGCAAAGTCTAGGCAGGAGGGCGAAACTGACCGAGCCTGCAATCTCCAACCCTCTTGAGAGTGGTAATGGCCGCCAGAAGAACCATCTTTAGAGTCAGAAACTTGACAGACGCTGACTCCAGTGGTTCAAAAGGAGTGCTTAAGCCCTCCAGCACTATAGCTAGGTCCCAGGAAGGAACTCTAGCTCTAGTTTGGGGTCTCAACCCGCAATCAGGGCGTGGCAAGCCGAAATAGCGGCCACGAAAACCCTGAGTGTGCTAGGATTAGTGCCCGAGGACAGTTTGTCCTGCAGAAACTCCAGCACTGAAACAATCTGGCAGTGGACTGGGTCTGCATGATGTGTAGCACACCAGGCATCAAAGACACGCCATCTGCAGGCATAGGCTCTCCTTGTAGAGGAGACCTAGCGCTCAGAATAGTCTCTACAACAGGGGCCGGGAGCCCGACATCTCTTAAGTGGTCCCCTCAGGGGCCAGACGTAAGGTTCCAGAGCTCGGGCCGGGATGAAACACTGTCCCCTGTGCCTGAGAAAGGAGATCCCTCCTGGTCGGAATCGCCCATGGCGAGCCGAGGAGAGATATTAGGTCTGAGAACCACACTCTGGTTGGCCAACGGGCGCTACTAGTAAGAGGCGCAACCGCGTTGACGGACCTTCGCCAGGACTCCCGGGAGCAGAGCCACCGGGGGAAATGCATAAAGGCGCAGTCTGGGCCACACATGGGCCATTGCGTCCAGACCCAGGGGAGCTGGAGGAGTCAGAGAGAAGTAGAGGGACATTGTGCTGTCTGCTGTGAAGCAAAGAGGTCCACCTCTGCTTCGTAAAATCTTTCCCAGATTTGGCTCACTACCTCGGGTGGAGTTTCCACTCCCCATGTGTCACAGCCTGTCTGGACAATAAATCTGCTCCCACATTCATGCGCCCGGGATATAAATCGCCCTGAGGGACAGGAACTTGTCCTGAGCCCAAAGCAGCACCTGCTGCGCTAGCTTGTTCAAGCGGCACGAACGCAGTCCGCCCTGACGATTTATGTAAGAGACCACCGCTGTGCTGTCTACTTGTACTAGGACATGGTAGCCCCTTAGCTGCTGGAGGAAGTATTTCAGGGCCAGAAATACAGCCTTCATCTCGAGGCAATTGATGTGCCATGCGAGAAGATGGCCTCTCCATATCCCTTGGGCTGGACGGCCATCTAAGACCGCGCCCAGCCCGTGAGGGATGCATCTGTCGTTAGCATCATGCGGCGACAACATGGACCTAGGGTGGGACCCAAAGTGAGAAACTGGGGTCTGAACCACATAGATAGGGTACGAAGCCCTCGGGCGTAACCCTTATTTGCTTCAGGGGGTTGGCCCTTGGATGAAACCCCCTGGCTCTGAGCCACAGCTGAAACGGTCTCATGTGCAGAAGGCCCAAAGGAATTACCGTGGATGCAGATGCCATGAGACCCAATATTCTTTGAAAGAAGTGCACAGTCACTTCCTGGCCTAGCCTGATAGCTTTCAGGGTAGTTAGAATGGACCCGACGCAGGAGACAGATGTGCCTGCATCTCGGTTGAGTCCCAAACAACCCCTAGATATGTTGTCCTCTGAGCGGCCGAGAGAACGCTCTTCTGGGCGTTGAGTCTCAAGCCTAGAGAGTCGAGATGAGCTAGGACGACGTCCCGATGTCTAAGCACTAGCTCCTGAGACTGAGCTAATATCAGCCAGTCGTCTATGTAATTCAAAATGCGGATGCCCTGGAGTCGCAAAGGAGCCAAGGATGCATTCATGCATTTTGTATATGTCGGGTGACAAGGCCAGGCGAACGGAAGAACCCGATACTGGTACACTTCGCTCCCGAAAGCGAACCTCAGGAACTTTCTGTGCTGTGGCAGGATTTCTATGTGAAAATACGCGCGTCCTTTAGATCGATGGTGACAAACCAGTCGCTAATCGGATCTGGGACACAATCATTTTTATTGTGAGCATTTTGAATTTTAATGCTTTGAGGTAGCGGTTTAACCCGCGAAGGTCTAAAATCAGGCGCAGCCCCCATCTTTTCGAACTAGAAAATACCGGCTGTAAAACCCGGATTGTCTGTCTGGTGGGGAACACGTTCTATGGCCCCTTTGTCCAGCAGAACCTGCAGTTCCTGTGTCAATACATGGGCTCGTTCGGTTTCACGGAAGTGGAGACCACGCCGTTGAAACGCGGAGGACGATTGGCGAACTGAAGTCTGTAGCCTTTGGCCACAGTCCTTATTACCCACGGGAGATATTTGGCAGGAGCATCCATGCTGCCAGTTTCTCCGAAAGGGGCAGTAGTTTTGGCACGCTCGGTTTTTGGGGATGTAAGACACCCGCCGTCCTGAACCAAGGCAGGAGACGGCCGGACACTTACAATTGCGCTGGAGACTGCTGCTCCCGAAGCGCCAGTGGCGGCGGAGAAAAAACAGCAGACTCCTGAGGGTGTCGACATGGAGTCTTTAGACTCTCTTGGATTTTGTTGCGCCCCACCCGGTGGGAGAACACCCCCGTGGCCATGGGCGCGCCAATTTCAGGGCCTCTGCTTCTGGCGGAGATAACATTCCGCAGGTCCGTTCTCTTTTGAGCAGCGCGAGAATCCGCTCCCAGTCCTTACGAGGGGGCACGATTCGCCACACTCTCCTTCTGGGCAGCCCGCTTTTCTCTGGAAGGGGCTGGACCTGGCCGACAGGGTGGCCCCCGGCTGCTGAGCACGGCGAGGAAGGAACCTCACAAACACCTCCTCGTAGCGTTTAGCCTCGCGGAACTTAGTGGCGACGGAGTCCACCACGTTGCCAAAAAGACCGGAAGGCGAGATGGGTGCATCCAGGAGGAAGGCGCCCCTTCTCTTTGATGCCCGTGAGGTTAAGCCACAGATGTCTTTCCGTCGACAAAGCAGACATGGAGCGCCAATAGCGCGGGCCGCCTGCTTAGTTGCACTGAGAGAGAGGTCTGTGGCACGGCGTAGCTCAGAAAACGCGTCCTCGTCCACAGAACCCCCTGTGCTCAAATGTTTGAGCAGCTCAGCCTGGTATGCCTGCAAAACCGCCATGGTGTGCAGTGCTGCACCAGCCTGACCGCCACCTGGAAAGCCTTCCCACCAGTGATGACGTGAACCGGCATGGCTTGTTGGGGAGTGTAGGTTTTCTTAGGGAGGACGATGTCCCGGGGAGAGATAGCCCGCAGGCGTCTCTTCCACCTGGGGCATCGACCCATAACCCGCACCTGTGCGCCCACGATAGTCGAATAAATCGATGTCGAAGGCACAAAACACGGGACGAATAGGGCTTATTCCATGAGCGTGCCAGCTCCTCATGGAGGTCCCCAAGAAGGGAGACCGCCGCTGTGATCCCTCCCCTGGCCACCTGACAGAAACCTGTCATCCAGTTCAGAGTATTAAATACTCTAAACTGAATACTGAGTGGCCTCAGGAGCAGGGCAACCCAAAATAATTTAGGGTGCCCTGCCCCAGGCCACCCAACACCCAGCCTCGCCACTGCTCCTGTAACCACCCCGAGCAGCTCCTCAAACGCCGGCGTCAGAGCGGGAAGAGCACTCCGAGGCTGCGGCGCCCCAGAAGCCAGGGATGAGGCTTCATCGACGTGCTCATGGGAAGCGCCGAGCGCGCCCGCCGAGCACAGAGCCGGTGTCTGTCTCATCTGGTGAGAGCGCGAGGGACATAGGATCTGATCCTGCGCCTCAGCCAGATCAACACTCAAAAATTCATGCTGATCATCGTCAGCAATGTGCCTCTGGCACGGAGGAACACATTTCTTACTGAACCCAGCCATGATACTTTTGTATTTATTATTTTATATATTTTCGTACTGGCACAGAGAGTAGGTTTGCTCACACTTCACACAATGCGATCTGAAGACAAAGAAACCTGAAGACGCTCCCGCGTCATGTGTTATTATACCCTCTGTTCAGGTGCGCGCAATCACACAGCTGCCGCTGATGAGCTGCGTCACCAACAGAGGTATTATAAGCCAATTCTTGGCGTGTTTGACACACGTGCTTCACAACCGGTCACACAAAGAATGTTCCCCATAGCGTAATGCTACGCAGCATCGAGTGTAGCTTTTGACAGGGAACCAAGTATTGACACAGCTCAGGTCTGTACTCAACAACAACACACACTCAGGCTGTAAATGTCAGTGGGGTAATGAAAGCAGCTGTGCTTTATGCTTTCATCTGCTCTGTTATATTTATCCAAGCCTCTCAGGTGTTTATGCCCGTCCCTCTCGCAAACACATTGATTATTCCTTCACCATTTCAATGTAAGTTGTGACTAGAAAATACTGTAGGGCCTACAAGGGGCATCCTACTGGGGGCATATGGTGTGGTGGTTATCATTTTGTTTCACTCACAAACAGACAGATTTAATAAAACACATTATTATACTGTATATAGTGGGAGGTTTGAGGAAATATTGTCAACAATGGAGTTTTCACAGATTCATTTAGAAACAGGTCAGTGCGCCCTAAGGATTAAGTTACCCACTTTAACTAAAAAATGTATGAAGTTGGACAAGCCAGATTTGAACAAAAGAGAGTGCATTTTCAGTTTCAGTTATTGGGCAGAATGGTAGAGATTTATTTTTACAATGTTTTTCTTTTATTACTTAGGGCAGTGTAGATAAACACTAGATGAGTGAGTGGGGATGACATAGGGCAAACAGACCTAGGTTAAGTTCTGGTTGCTCTGCTTTATGTGGTATGCCCTCTTCGACGTTCGCCTCTGAGGCACCTTATTTACTTTCTCACTTTACATGTTGGGTAATTTGATTGACATTAGTGGATAAAAATAGGTATAATTTATTACAGGCAAATGAAAGTAACCAATTGTGGTCAGGTTTAATCTGTTAAAATAATTGCTCAGCCAGTGCTTAGCTTTATGGCTTATCTGTGTGCCATGTGAGGAAACTGCGGGCAGAGATTTTGAAGTTTTCAAAGGGAAAAATTGTGTCACAATCAGAATGTCAGATATGTTGTATAATTTTCCTCAGATCACAAAGTGACAGACTGAAGTATTCCTGTTTGCCTTTTCCAGATATTTGAATGTGATTGTTGCTGTTTTCCTTGATCTCAGCCAAGGCTGTCAGTTATAAATTTCAGAAAAATGCAAAAAGTGCCTTGAGCGCAGCAGTGGCAGCTGCTTGTATCTGTGCCGTTTCCGTGACCTTTGACACGTTAGCTGTGCCAAGATGCAGCTTGTTTGCCTCTTCCTGCGCAGCTTGATAAAATGCCAAAACCAAAATAATCATTGTTCTTGAACTTCATATGATACACACATTCCTGAGTCCATTTGTAGATGTGTATTATTGCAGCTACATCCTAAAATAAAATCAGATCTTAAAACTGCATGTGGAAAACTTACAGCTTTTAAGTCTCAACAAGAAACCTTCATCTATTTTTTTCTCTTTACCCAAAATACTCCAAAGCTTTCTGCAACTGATATGAGTCCCACAGTCCTGCCATGTGTACTTCAGACAGACAGACACACAAAAGAATCTCAGGGCATCAAAACCATAACTCACACATACTTGTACACGTGGACACACACTCAGCCCTTTCCCTTCAGCGAGCCTCCAAGACCGCTCTTTCGTCTCTGTGCTCCTCAATCAGGTCCTCAGGGGGAAGGGAAACCCATGAAATGAATCCTGACATGACGGATCACAGAGCTGCAGTGGTTGAGCCGTCTGATATCAACACTTTTAGGCCTGACTGTTGACAAATAAGGCAGGGGGATTTGGAATGATTTCTCCCGGCTGTAGCGACGGCTGTATCTGCTTCGCTGGCTGAAGTTACTGACGCTAGCTCACTGTGAGCGTTAACCCACAGAAATGCTGTTAAGTGGAAAACGGTAACTCAGGTTTAGTGCTCATTTTTATGGTTCCAGTTGGAAAGCCTGTGTCATGTTATATTTCAGTTATTTTTTAAGAAATCTCTTGAACAAATTAAAGGCTTGAGTAAAAATGCAAACTGCTTTTTAAATTATAAATATAACTGAATACAATGGTTTCAAACTCAATTTAATGAAACTATGATCATAATTGCCACTAAAAAAATTATAAATTGATGCATTGAGCTTGCACATACAGTTTGCAATATTCCAACAATGAATGAATTAAAGCAAATCAAGTAACTTGAGAATTAATGGGAGGAAAAATGATCTCCCATGTCTCCCTAAATTGTCTAAAAACCATAATAAACAGTCTATAATTTGGTAACTGTTGGTCTATAACAGTGGTTGTCAAAGTTTCTAGGCCAAGTACCACCTCAAAAAATATTTAGCTTTCAAAGTATCAGTTTAAATATCAACTGTTTAAAAGTTTACACAACAGTTTTATTCCCATATATATATATATATATATATATACTTAATGGAATATTATTTATTACATACATCACATCCTCTGTAGGACACCGGAGTTTGTTTAGGATCCAAACAGTTAGGCTGGCTCTAACGCACCACTAGACTAAGCCCACCTACCACCAGTCCAGTGTACAATGCATACCACACTTGTACTGGTTTAAAACACAGTGTTAATTTGGTATAAGAGCCAACAGGGCCACCAGGTTGTGACTGTGCCTAATCTGGTCTTTGTTGAGATTCTGTCAAATATGGACTTCTCAAACATCACAAAGATGCATATAAAAAATAAAACAAGTCACTAATAGCTCAATGTCACTTCTACAACTCCATCCATCCTAAAACAACCATTCTCACTTCATTGCAGCTGGCTTTACACTTTGGCTTAAATGACTTGGGACCATCCTAGTGGAACATACAACACTGTGATGCAACCACTTTGCAAGACACAATGTTATTTGTAATCCCCTGCCTGTGTCCTCACAACATAGGATCTTCAACATGCATGCACATCATACATGTAGTAGTAACCATCCATGGCTTCACTGTAAGAATAAAATGAGGACATGCTTGCACTCTTTTCTTTCATTGCAAACTTTTCAATGCACCAAGGTTTGTAGGTTCTCCACAGTTCTGGCACAAACTTTAACTACTTTATCTATCAGCAATGGAAGTGTCTGATGTTGGGTAAGACTACTCATTAGCATGCTGAGATGCTTAGAGCTATGAATCACAACAATATTTTGAATTTAATGAGTTTAATATTTGGATGTTTCTGAGTGAAACTGATCAAAGTTCAGATTTATGAGATCATCTCTTTCTGCTCGTGTGTCCCTTCAGGTAAGATGAACTGAAGCAATGGAGAAATATAATCAAACCACATCAAGGTATCGAAGTTCTGACTGTGTCTAGTATGTCTATGAAGCTGTGGTGTTCAGACAGAGTGAAGCATTAATTTAAAATCACTGTCTGTACATATTTATATATAGTATATATTTTCAGACAGATTATTAAATATATAATTGAGTCCATCTACTTAAAAAAACAAAAACAAAAACAAAAAAAACACATGTTTCTGGCATCAGTGGAAAGCCAATGTTGTTTGCAGCCATTAAGTATTTATTGGTAAAAAGTGGAAGAAAGTCAGCCATGTTGCATGGTGCAGGCCTGGCTTATATCTCTCTCCTACAAAGACTTCTCTTTCTACTGCACTGTTTTTATAATAAAAGTGTCTGGTGTGTAAAGAGTGATGCCATGCAAGTGCCATTCAAGTTGTGTTATGAAATACAAAGTTAGAGAATAGTTAAAGTTAAAGAGATTGAACCTTCAAGGATGACTTCTTTTCCCGTCTTCTTCAAGGCTTGGACAGCCTCATCGTGTGTGGCCTCTCGTAGGTCATAACCATTAACAGACAATATGGCGTCGCCGACATAAAGGGCCTCAGTCTGGTCTGCGGCCAGGCCTTTAAAAATCTTGGAGATGAGGATTGGCATCTTGTTCTCCTTCCCACCTGCAAAATGTGTAAGTTACTTCAAACTATTCTTGTACATTTACAGTTCCCAAAAATAAACATGTAATCTTTCCTTAGATTGTTGTCTTGTTGTTTAACTTTTCTTTTATCAGACATCAGTCATTGAAACTGCAATTTAAACACCATAAACAACATCAGTGGTATCTTTACCAGCCAAACTGAACTTTTTAGCTATTCCTCTTTTTCTCTGTGGCTCATTAAATGAAGGTCAGCTATAAGCTGATGGATTTGGATCCAATGTGTTTCTGCTTTGTATAAGAAGTTTTGTCATTAGAGCGGTAGGACTTTGGCCTTCAGGAGAGTGAGAAATTATTTAAAAGAGGATTACACTACACTTTCTTCTAAAGGGTTGCATTGTATGACTGGACTCATTTATTTATCTTTGAAGGCCACAGCCTTGTTTCTTCTTAAATGTACAGCTTATATAAAAATGTATTTGGTACAGTACTGTCATTTATGTCAGCACAATGATGCTAAAGTTTTAACAAAAAGGCCCTTTAGCTACCTTAGGACTGACTTTTACTGAATATCAATTCAGTGCAGAAAAAACTTGATTAAGATGATTGCAATCCCCACTTTAACTTTAAAAGCACAGAGAGCTCAAAAGAACAGGTAGATGAAATCAGACATAAAAACTGGTGTAAACCTGTACAGTATATAAATCATTGTTAATAATCATAACACCCACAGTTTGATTTAATTCACTTAACCACTCAAACTTTCCTTTGTAGAATTGATTATGTCAATTCATGCATATACATCCCTTTAATGCAGGCCCATATGTTTATTTCAATACCACTAACACGTATATGGCTCTGCCACTTACAAGTCAAGCTCCCAGTCCTGACCAATACATTCCTCCATACATACTGCATTAGTCTGATAAATATATTATACATACTGTATATACAGCTCTGTTTTTTCTAGCAATCAGCGTCTCTACCAGTATAGCAGCCATATAGAAGTCTGTTGAATCCCAACACAGGCACAGCTCATTTTACTGAAGGAGGTGCTGATTAGGTAATCACCTGAACCAAATCTTATTTAATAAGAAAAAAAAACACTTCTGTGGTCATCACTATCCTGTTGCAAATAAATGCTCTAAATTACAATATTTTTATTTGGAATTTGGGAAAAATGTTGTCAGTAGTTTAAAGAATAAAACAAAAATGTTAATTTTACCCAAACACATTCCTATAAATAGTAAAACCAGAGAAACTGATAATTTTGAAGAGGTCTCTTAATTTTTTCCAGAGCTGTAGCATATACGCCCATTACATTTACATTTAGTCATTTAGCAGACGCTTTTATCCAAAGCGACTTACATTAAGGTTCCATTCACCAGTGTTACAGCTGGAACACAACTGTAGGCAAGGTGGGTTATGTGTCTTGCCCAAGGACACAACAACAGTATGAACTGTGGGGAGAGCGGGAATCGAACCTACTACCTTCCGGTTGAAGGATGACCGCTCTACCACTGAGCCACTGCCGCACCATTGCCCTGTGGAGACAGTTTTGCCCTCTCTCCCTCAATACATTCACTAGTTTCATTCATGAACACGTTCATGTTACTCTTTTTGCTTTCAGATTTGTACATTATTAGTAAATTATCATTAGAGTAATCACCACAGAAATGTTAAGTCTTTACAGGCTTGCAGTCAGTTTCAAGGGATTTAGAGCTAGACATGGCTTAGTGCTTTTCTTCCAGGAAATGCAGTATTGACAGAGCATTAACTGTATTGCACTAAACTGAAAGGCACAAATTGCAACCTGCTGACGGAAAACATATAAAAGAAAAAAATGTATTGTTACTGACATGAGTGTCTGTTGAAATAAATCAAAAGGAAAATACAAAAAGGGGTACAGGACACTATTTCCCGCTGCTACACCTTTAATTGATCACACTTAAATTGTAACAAATGATGTGATTGTTTTGCCTTGGTTTCTTTTGTATTACATAATACAATTTCGCCACCATGGAACTAATAAAGGTTTTCTTATCTTCTAACCTGGGGTCAACCAGGGTAACCTTTATATAACGCCTTTCTCTTTTTGTCTTGCTCTGTTGTTGCACACATACAGATTTTTCTCTAATTCCTCACACAATTTCTTTTCTAAGACTATGACATTATTGACATAATGCTAAATAAACAGACTTGACACACTGCAGAGAAAATAAGTCTTGCACTCAACACAAACCCTTCCCCGGCTTTTCATGTCACACACCGTTCAGCTCCCTCCAGCTGGCAGCCTGTCACTCAGTTGACAGTTGTGTATGTGGGAGTTGGTTGTGCCACTGCAGCCAGCCATGACAGGTAAATGAATGGTACTGGTTTATTCACCAGTGACATGTGCCTAATTAGCTAATTTTGTGCCAACAATGTGTTTGTTGTGATATACAAAATGTACTTTCCAAGAATTCAGCACAATCAGCATTTAACTTCATTAAACTTTATCAGCCCATCTAGTGCTAATGAACACTTAGAGTGAAAACTCTTGGAGTCACAATAGTGTGATTATAAATATAACTGAAAACAAATGGGATCAGCTTCTAATACTTGTTTACAAGAAAATAAATAAGAAGAAACACCATTTTCAAAAGTGTTTCAAGCCTGTCTAAAATTTTCTTTAAAATGTGTGCTATGCATGTTAAACACTGACTGAAATATTGTTAAAATGTTGGCCACCACACCCAGAGACTAACTCATATACATATGTGTATCTGTATATGTTACAATAACAACCCTGCTAACCAAGTGCTAACAAATAAACGGAGAGATAAATGTGTCTCTGTGTAATTCTTTTGTGGTTTCCTTGTTTGTTTGTTTGTTTGTTTGTTTTTAAGCCTACATAACAGTTTGTTAACATTTTCACATGCATTTTTATATTTTTGTCATTTTGTGTCACAATCACCTTAAAGGTACTCCATTCAAAATGTCAAAATGTCAATATCAAAAAAAAAAAAAAAACATCTCTAAGTAATTTTGATGGTTCCCTGACAGGAAACAGTGAGCAAAGCATTTTTTTTTATAGACAGTGCACCAGGCTGAACAAATATTTGACCATGTTATGATGAAATATGGGGCGCGCTCAACACAACCTTCTGCAAATATTATACAGGCCAGATGCATATCAAGCCTTTACAGTCCTGCATTTGCAACAGTCTATTAGTGTTGCTTAAGTTTTGTAGTACATCCTTGTAACAGTTTCGTAATGCAGTCCACAACCTAGTCAAAGTGTTTAGCTGAATAAACCGAGCAGTTTAATGCTGTTGGTCTTTCACTATAAACAAATATTTTTAGTTTAACCAGATTTCTTTGAAAAAAATATTATTGTTAATTGTTGAACTATAGACTTTTTTTTGCCACTAAACTTAACTCTCATCTCACAGGTCTTGAGGCATCTACTTATCTCTGTCCAATGTTGCTATACCAACAATAAACAAGGAAATCTCAGTCAAAATTTAAACAATTTTGACTACTCTAAATCCACTATGTATATGCACCCCAGGAGCTTTGACTCTACATACCTATATAAGTCCTCTACTTGACTGTGGCCTGTGTCAAGAGTCTTGAGACCTAGCCTCACCTCTTAAATGTAGACACTTGAGAGGTGAAGCTTGACTGCTTCCATGCTTTTCTTTCGAGCTGGGGTGGGCTTCCTAAAATTAACACTCACGGAGTACTCTACTCCCTGCCACATAGCTTTTATCTCTGGCCAATGACAACCGTGTGCCATGGCCCACTCTTCTCAGCTGTTCACAATGTGGTGTCAGCTAGCCCACAACCTTTCCCCATTTGTGTCATTGCTTAACCCTCTTCCTTTTGACACTACTTAAGACAACTATGGCCTGCATTTACCTTTCTCTGCTCTTTTTGTGACAGTTCTCCCTTCCTCCCTTCATGCAGACTTTAAATGAGCAGCGTCACAACAATGTCAAGCCAACAGGGTGCCAGCTGTGATTATGTTTTAATAACATGCTGTCTGATTTTCAAAGCTACCCATTTCCACAGAGATGGACATTACATTTATGTCATTAAGGGCTGGCTTTGTTGTTGTTGATGGTTGTAGCAGTGGGGACACTAAAATTACCATGTCACCAGCAGCTACAGTGATGAGACAGGTTTGTCATGTGACAATTGGTTGAGCCTGTCAGTCAAATCAAGGCTGTGGAGGAAAACGGTAGTGATAACCTGTCTATTCATTTAAACTGCCTGCGTGACTGTAAAGTGTTAAAGTCATGTCTAGGAGTTTAAAACACAGCTGTAAAAACATCACAAGTATGCTCCATATGGTTGAAAATCAACTAGGGCAGAACTAAAATATGTTATCAAAACCAGGAAATGCAATGCCACTCTGTTACAGATCAATTTGTTTCATCTTTTCATATTTACATAGCTTGTGATAGTTCAACCCCTAAAAATAGAGATCCCCGTTCAGATAGCGTTGAGATAATGCACTGTTGCTGCAGGTTGTGGAAGCAGAATAAAGATAGGCTTTTGCCAGCAGCTCCACAGTAAAAGAAAGTTATGTCTGCTTGAATGCTAAGATCTGTAAAGATTAAAACGTTTGTCTTATAGAGGACTGTATCTGAAGTAATTTACAGACAATCCTCAGAAATATGTTTAAGCAGTCATATTATTATTGTGCAACTATGAGGAATTATAAAGACAATGTTACACCACATAATAGTCTAATGAACTGTCCTATATAAATAGCTCTACTGTTACTGTTTACACAGTTTCAGTTGCTTGGTTCCAAAAAGTCAATCAACACTTTTTCTAACACTCAATTATATTGCCCAATTGCTTCACTTTGGACAAGTAATGACTTTGGTAGAATTTGAAGTAAACTAGGCTACTTTTTACTTATTATTAAATAGTACTGTCTTGTGAAATAGGCTAAAGGTTTTATGTGATACAGTCAGTTTGATTGGCAACATTCAGTAAGAGGCAGAATAGGCTATAGTAGTCTAGTCTAGGCTTTGTTTCTTTAGTGGGTAAAATACAATTAGTGCAATTATAAGTTACATAAAAGGTTATTTAGCACAGATGGCTGTTAATCATTCTGTTCTACACAACTCCAGAGCCTAGTATTAATATGTACAAGCACGTCTTTGGGCTGTTGAAACAGAATCCATACAGTCTGTCAGCACAATGTATTAATGGAAGCATCCTTTGCAACAGATTTAAATGCTAAACTGTTTTCTTCAAATTACAGCAGCACAATCTTTAGTTTCTGTCATTGCTTCTCCACAGTGAGGTCACACATAATATTCTTCTAAGTAACTTATATAAAAGTAACAAAGTTCTCACCTAACCTACTTTTTTGTTTTCTAACTTACGAAACTACAACGCCATATTGTTTCATTCAAATCGTACGTTTTGCTTTTTGTTGACTCTGGGACACAGAAACTGTTCCCTGCTGAGATAGCTTTAGGCACAGCATGGGATAACCACAGCTGTCATTTTTCTTCTTTTATCAGCAGCCAATTTGTTGAGCTTAGTTTGCTAAGTATCCTACAGCAAGAGATTTAGAAAGAACGACTTGCCCTTGACAAAAATGGCAAACAGGAAAACTTCATGCGCATATTTTTAGCGGTGAGAGTTAACTGCTCTAAAAGTCTGCCTAACTTCAGGTAAGTAGATGTCTGCGTTACATTTACACACAAATATCCAGTAATGCCTCACCTTTAATGCTAATTCCGAGTCCTCCAACGTCTTGTTTGGTCACTCGCACGGTGCGCTTCACGTTGGTGATGGTTTCCGGGACCGGGGACGAGCTGAGGTTCGGGGGGTCTCCGTTGATAGCGCCGGCCGGAGTCGGACTGGGTTTAACGGGCTCTTCGGCAGTTTCTCCCGGGTTTGCAGTGAGCGTGTCCTCGGTAAGAGTAGCCAACACCCGAATCCAACGGTCCACGGTCACTCGAAGTTCCAGCAGTCCCGTCTTCTGTGCCTTCATCGCGGCAGCCATGTTCATCGCATTCCTGGAATAACTCTAGACTATGGCAGCGGTCCTGTAAAGAGATAGGGGCTGGAAGGCTGGGGTAGGGGGCACACACGCAGACACTCACAGCCCTCCTTCCCTCACTACCACAGACGTCACTCAAAAGAGGGTTATGACCAGCACCCAGTAGTCTCAAGTGCAAGCTCAAGTAACTAACAGCCCTAATGGTTAAATAACTGTTGCCTGTTTAGTGATATTAAATTACTTATTTGCGTAAGGATGTAACTGTCAGCACAACCTCAACATGGAGAAGTAGACAATAGCAGTGACAGGCATTGTGTTGTGTGTGGATGGCAATAGAGCCAAATGCATTAACATGTCTATAAATTCACAAACTTAATGCAAGAGTAACTGATAATGTCTTTACATGGATTTGTCACGTATAGGACTTTTTTATTCTGGCCCTTTTTACTTATCCACAGAACAAATCATCAAACCAACCAAACTGTGGACCATTTCTCCCTGGTATAGGCTACATCATGTAAAAACATCCTTTCTAGACCACACATTTACATGGACATTTCACTGGCCCCTTCATAGTAGTTTATTCTCTGTGCTTCTCCAACCTGGGATTGTGCTTACAACTAAACAACAATAGGGAACATGTTAGCTATCTAAAAGTAAATAATAGAAGCACATTTACAAAATACTGAACCATTTTAACAAGACTCCACTGTTATGAAGTGTTTATACTGTAATATTGGTGTCCCAGCCTTCAACCATTTCAATGGCTCAGCCATATTTGACCAATAAAGTAATAAAGTACAACAATAACTTGATGAACTTTTTTTTATCAATACATTGTTATTTTTATCTTGGTTCAAGCCATGGTGAAGCCAATTAAAACTAGAAAACATGATAAGTTGTATTTGACTCGACAGTATCCATATGTGTTATGTTAGCGCAGTAGGTTTAGTGTTTTTGTTTGCATTTTATTACATACTTGTTTGAGTTAGTTACGGGCTACTGCTTTTCTTTACTGCCTTGGTAAACAACCAAATGCAATCATCACATAAAAAAACTGACAGAGCGTTAGCCACAATCACCGAGTCACTTACTTCTCCTTTAATTGAGGTTGATACGATTAGAAATGGTGCTGACACACACTGCAGTTCAAAAAGGTTCTCGTCGAGCCCTCTATAAATAGGCCTTGTGTGCGACCAAGTTACATAATTAAGTTTTGCTTTATTTATTTATATATTTAGAAAATATTTAGAGTGCTTTGATTCACCAAAGCTGAGGCGAGAGATCTAATTTGCAGTGACTCTCAGTAACTTGCACAGACCAAATTCCGCCCTATATAGTGTAAATTCTATTGACAGTGTGTTTAAAACTACGCTACTCATGATGATTATCTACAATATTATCATCTTGTGAAAAAAAATAGCCTCTAATCTAAATCAATAACTTGCAAAATCTTGATAAAACCTTATTGCTAACCAGGGTGTACTCTAAAAGGTCTAAGCTTCTGTCTTCCAGTCACTAATGGCTTGAGGACAAGACAACAACAAACAGGGAAATGAAGAGAAAGAGTCCCGTTTTGTAAAATATTAATAGAGAAACACATTTGCAATTCGTTACATCAGTAATTTGATTAAAAATGTATAAAGCCATCCCACAGACAACACCAGGCAATTGATTGTCTATCGTCTACACTGAAAAGAGAAAATATACGTTATCATGTTACTGTTGAATAAAATGTGTGCAAAGGTTTAAAGACTCAAACCGTTATGCAATAGTAATTAGATTCAGCCAGGCACTTTACTTTTGTTTTTGAGTCAACATGGCTAAGTAGCTGCATTGTCTTGGTGACTCAGCAGAGGTGCACTTAATTGAGCAGAGAATAGACATTAAAAACATGCCTGAGTCACTGAAACTAGCTGATGAAGCAGCCCAGCTTAGGCTCTATTGCATCTGCAAGTGATCTGCCAGCGTTCTCAGGTCTGTGTGTGTGGCAGCCTATGTTGCATCTGCCTCACAGCAGGTGAAATAGCACAGAAGTGCCAGCACCCAATTTTAGAAAACATTCGACTGGGTGGGCTGTTGAGAGGCTATTGCTTTCATAATGAAAACAAGTTTACAACACTGGCTCAAATATGCACAAAGATACTTTATAAAAACACTATTGATTAATAAACAACTACTAGGATGTATCTCTGGAATATAAATGTTATACATTTTAATAAACACTTTCTTATGGTAATGCTTATTTGTAATGTAGCCGGATTGCAACCATTGAGCAACTCGGAAATGAGTTCAAGCAGCTTTAGATGCGTTTGCAATAATGTGTCTCCCTCTAGTGATGCAACTGCGTTAATACATTTGTAAATGGTGCAAGACCATCTCTCCAAGAAGTATCAGCAGACTGACTACATTTTATAAATATCTTCCTAGACTAGTTTTTTGGAATTATAACAATCTATGTGCTATATAAATATAATCTTCAAATACAAGATTAAAAGGAGCCATTAACTGTCCTGCACATTGCAATCTGTCAGGATTAAATACACAAACATCATTAAGTTTATACCAGCCATATGTTCATATTTGCCATGCATTTAATACGCAGCTGTTTTTGTTTCTTTATTAAAAAAAAAATAGTGCGGATTTATGGAAAATATGAGGGGGAAGTGACTTCAAAAACATGCATTTACATCCCTTCGCCTTGCCATATGGCTATTCCCTGGATAAGTAAGTATATGCCAAGCCACTAAACACTTAATAAACATCAAACATCACTGAACCAAACAAATTTTTCTCAAACCCGAAGATTATACTGACAGATAAGATAAATTTTGTTTCATGATTATACTTTTACAATACATAATTGCTTTAGAGATTTATTTTTTTCCACAAAATGTAAATTGGGGAAAACATTTTGGAGATGTTGCGCACATTTATTTGTGATTATTCCATGATTTTAAAGTAACTAAATAAATTTAGTTAAAATGTTTATTTGCATATAGCATTATGCAAATGTTGCGTGGCTGTACAATTTAGCACATTTAAGTATACTATACACAATGGCTAGCTTTGTAACAGTCAAATAAAGTCGGTACTCAACTTAAGTGCTATATCTCCATAAGGATGTGCAGCATTATGACCTACAGTGTTTGACCATCTGACCTCCTGCCGATACATCTGTCAGTCCATGTCTTTGTGATGTTAGTGGCAGGTGGCCAGTCTATTTTTCACAGCTGCAGGCCTCAATACATTTCCAAAACATCAATAAATGGAACAAGGGGGATTACTAAGATCCCTTAAATGCAATACATTATGTGTGTGTGTGTTTTTTTTTTTTGGTGCAGCCATTAAAGCTCATAGAGAAACAGTGCAGTGCCATTTATAACCAGTGCCACCAGTGACCAAAATACATTTGGTTTATATGGTAAGACGTGGAGTTATGACAAAAAATTGCCAGTGTTTTCTGCCCATTGTTATAGTCCTTGCAATTCATTAACCAATAGATAGTTTCATGCTTTTACGTCTATAAATTAAGAATGGGGATTGCTTTAATGTTGAATGTTGAATTAGAATCGATGCAACATTAGTGACACAAATCACAGTTGTTTGTTGACTAATCTTACGTAAATGGAAAAGGCACACATAAACTTGTTGTTTCATGCTTATTACGTGTGATAATCACTTTTATAGCTACAATACAGCATACTTCTGCAAGGCAGTGTCCTTTATAAATCTGGTTGTAAATTACTCAGATGTTGCTTCTAATACATAACATAATAATTGTATTGAAAAGAAGATACAGTAGTCCTTTGATTACACATTGGGCATTTCCCTACTGTATGCAGTTTATTTAACAATTTAATTCTGATAAATTAAAAACCTTTAAATGTGACCATGTTTTATTTGACTCCTCATTAACAGTAACTCTTCTTCTGTGTTGCATAGATCCCAGCTGAAGGCCCTAAAGCCCCCACTCTCTGTCCCCAAAGCCCTGGTTTAATCAGACACATATATGCATGTCTCAACTCCCCAAAGACATCGGACAGTTGGGGTGTCCTCCTGATTAATTTCAACCTCCCCCGCTTCCCTTGGCCTCCCCCCTGGCTCCTGCCATCCTCCAACCATCTCTGCATCCATACATCCTCTCCTCTGCTAAGGGCCACAGCTCCAGAGGTCCTCCATATGGGACAGTGTCTGAGCGGGTGATCTCCTGCCTCCTGCAGATCATCTGTGTGTTTGTTGTGTGTGTGTGCTGACTGTTAGCCTGCCCCACCTGTTCCTCTGTAACAACAGACCAGACCTCTCCTCTACAGGCACTGCAGACTGGTGCATAGAGAGATGCATGACCAGGAAAGATAATAGTGATAAAATACTGTTCTTTGGTTATAAAGTGTATTGAACTCATTTTACTTAAATAACTTCTTATTACGATCTACAATATCATTAATCAAATTTAGTCAATACACCAATAGTCTAGTCAGCATATTGGGAAAATAGACAATTGAGCATAAATTTGCATTTGATTTGTGTGATTTGATACCAGTTTACACATTTTTCATTTTGCAGATCCAAACTGTATTGCCTGTCTCTTGAAGGTGCCAAAAGAAGGTTTGTTTGAAAAAAAATCACTCCTGCAGATAGTGTTCAATGTTTCAGCTGTTTTCCTATTTTGTTGTTTAAGCTACTTTCTCTTTCCTATGCATCTGTGCCAGGAAACAGGTGTTCTTTGAATTAATGATTTTATTAAAAGCTGACTATTAAGAAAGGTTGATATGAAGCTGTATAATAGGAAGGACCGAATATGTGTCTTATTGTTCCCTAATCATCTGTGCACACTCAAAAGCAATAGTTTTAGACTCACTTGTCCCTCGTTGTTGTGATAAGTGCATAAACATTTGTTATACTGTGTTTTAAAAAATGGTTAGGCTAACTGTTTGGCCACACTAACTTACTAGAATATTAGTATTGGTGGCAGTAAAGTGAAACTGGAAAAATAACATCTTACCATTGAAACTGTCCCACCAGAAGATGTTAGTGGCTATTTTACTTTTTACAACTTAAAGATTATATTTAAAGAAAGGCATTGATTAATAAAGATGCAAAAACGCTTACAACAGACAAGAAAATAGACCGACAGATGAGCACACAATTATAGACTGAAATATGGAATAATTTATTCTTAAAATATGAATGACAGACTGTGGGGAACAGACTGCGGCAGACAGACACACCACAGTTTTCCCCAAACACCCGAGGACAACGGATCATAATGAATAAGAACTTGGGGGTGATAATCAGAGGTCAAACAGAAGAATACATCTCTGGCTTGTACACCTGTGGCCTACCTTCTGCTATCTGCACCGCCCAGGCACCTTTTCTTCTGTAACCCCCTCCATGTTCGGTTGGGCTCATTATAAACTGCTGAATAATGTAAAGATATATGTGGACTAGGGATCGGAGACAAGACAGGCTTGAGATGCAGAGATCTACATAATAGGGCTATCTCTCACTCCATCTGGTCATGTTCATAATCTTCCCCTCCTCCGTCTAAATGCAGATCTGTCTGCTCATCTCACACAAACAATTATCATACTGTACTGCCACAGGCTTCAAACCTTTTAGTGACTTTAGTCTTTTTAAATAGTATCAAAATACACTACAAACTGCATGATATTTTGTGCAGTGACCATTATCCATATGTGTCTGTCCGTTTCCGTTTGCAGCTTGCAGGAGTTTTCGACAGCCTCAGGAGAATTAACCAGGCGTCTGCCACCTGACCCCGTTGACTCCCGACCATCATGGGCTCAGCTGATACGCGTGCCGTGCGACCGCGACAAGAGGAGGACAAAAAAAGCATGAGTAGAGGGAGGAGGTGGGGGACAGAAGGACCAGCAGGCAATGAATGATTATGATGACTAGGGCCATCTTGCTGGGCTCAACCCCCCACTCGACAGAAGCCCTGGCCTTGGCCCTGGCTCTGACTCCCACATGGACCAGTGATCTGGCTCAGGTCGGCGTGGGTGAAGTGTCACCACCAGGCGACGTCTGGCTTTTCAGCTGTTAGGGGCTGACAAGAGAAACGATGGGAGACATGTACTGTAGGTAATAAATCAGTAAAGGAGCTCATTTAAAGAAAAAGGTTTTTGCTTTTTTTAGCATTGCATATTATGGTAGGATAAAAGAACAAGAAGATATAAAATCAACCACTGACAGCAGACCTAACCTACTGAGCTTGCAAACATCTATTGCAGAGAAAAGTCAAATACAGCTCATCTGCTGGTGGTTTTCAACTGGGTCAACACTTTGACCTACCATTTAGTTCTCCCTTCTGATTGGGTCGGGATACAGGAAAATGTGTGTTTTTGTTGCAAAGCAGAGCGAGTGGGACAGCAGTGCTACTGACTAAACAGTTTGTAATACTGTATGTCTTCTATTAAACCACAAGGAAAAAATAAAGACAACTTTTTTTTATTAATGCATTAAGTAAAATGTCCCATGATTCCACCCTTATCCAAAATATATGACTTTCTTCTTCAACATGAAACAATGCTTTATAATAATTGTTAGACGGGTAAAGAAAAGAGCAGCAAAAATAATAAAAAAAAGATAAGATTGAAGGAAAACAACTGAAACAATAGATAAAAGGGAACAGGTTTTGTGGAGGTGTGCTTTCTGCCAGGCCTTATGCAACCTACAGAGCTCATGCAGATGGCATGACTGTTGAAAAAGTAGGTAAACAGAGCCAGCTAATGCCATGCCCCCTCCAGACTCTGTACAGCGAGGACATAATTAAAGATTAAACATATTTCTTATGCTCTAATAATATATCAAGATTTTCTCTGAAGGATGGTAACTGATAAGGTTGCAAAGAGATTCATGCTGGTCCATATACAGTGATTATGGCATGTTTTCACAGTCTTTTTGGCACTGTCAGATAAATCCAAGGCAGCGATTACTTAACGGAGCAGATGGAGCAGGGAGGACAACAGCTCCTCTTAGGACTAAAGCAGTGTTTCCCAGTCACTGGGTTGTGACCCACTGTTGATTTCAAGATGAAAAATGTACAAATATTAAAATAAAAACCCCGTCAAGAATGCAAAAAATGTACAAAATGACAAAGGTAGTAAAAAACAAGAGTTTGCTTAAGGTGAGTCATAATTCATTACACGTTTTGAAATGTGGGTTAGAAGAGTAGGAAAAACAATACTTATTTAACACAATATTATATCTGTTTATCTTCTGTTTCCAGTAGTTGTATGGAGAAAAAAAAATCATTGATAAGTCTGCATGGTGCTTCCTGGTATTACGTTTGGACTCATAACAATGAGTGCACAGTAGGCAGCAGGTTTAGACTGTCAGTGAGTCAGTGGGCCAGGTCAGCTGATTTCTGCGTAACAGTCCTGTGAAGTGATTAAAGGGGCTGTGACAAAGATGCTGAAAGGCCCTGAAGGGGGGCAATGGCCAGCTGTCACACAGAGACACCATAATGGTCAAAGCAAATCCCACCAGCGTCTGAGCCTGTGTCTTCTTTGACTTCAGCCTCCTGCTAACTGACTACTTCGCTCTTTGTTAACCTGTCACAGAGTTGGTTGATGCGATGAGTTAGAAAGACACTTTGTCACAATTCAAGGGTTTAACCTGGAGTTACTGAATCTATGGCTCGGACCGTAAACTACATTTAAATTACACTCATTCACATACTTGAATAATAGATTGTCAGGCCATTGTCTCTGCCATAAAGCAAAAAAATAAATTGAGCATATTTTTCATTTGTCTGTTTTAACATATTAAGTAGACTATACTTAAAGTAAAAGTCAGATGGTTCTTTACCTGTGTAATGTAGACCCATGTAACACACACCTCCTTTACATATATGCTCCTGTATGTGTGCTCCTGTCTCATGTGGGTGGTTTATGGTTGTGTGCAAACTTTACAACCACTTTAATAACATTCAGTAAAATGCTGTGGGAATTACTTTTTAGTTACACTGAGTAAATTTGTGACGTAAGAATAATCCATATAAGGATCCACACATTCCTTTATTGGTTGTAGTGCGGTGAAAGACAAGACTATTGAAAATTTAGGGATTATCAGAAATGTAGAGTGAATTCTATCTCTATGAGAGGTCTAGGTCATTCATTTATTGTTGAGGACAAACCCTGATGAGCTTATGTCATGTTCTGCAGAAACTTAATCCCCTCAATTTGTTTTGTCTAGTGTCTTTTCTGTTTACTGTGTGCACCTGCTGTACAGCCTTCAGCATGTGGGTGTTTTTTTTATATGAAACTACTCAGTGCTCCCTTTTTATAGCTGTAATTCTTTGTAGTTTGTTTCAAGGTTACCTTACAAAAGTCAACATCAATGGATTAAACAAACTTTATAAAGGCCAAATTGTGTATGGTAGGTATTGATTTGTGGAAAAACAACACAGTCACACTTGTGACATGCTCCACTCACAGCAAGTGGTGACTCTTGGCTTCTGTTCATCAGAAAAAGCAGCACCACATGAGTCTGTGCCCCACATCACAACAATTAGTGGCCTTTGCCCCCCTTTACACTAAAAGAGAAACCTGCCTCCCTTTTACACTCAGGCTGAGTCTGTGCTCTTGTACAACAGGAGCAGTAGGTAATGTGGCCTGCCTGCCATGGTGGACCTTAATTTGTTATTGTAGCGGAGCAGCTGTGCAGCATGCTGCAGAGAGCAGGTGGCAGCCTGGCAGGAGTGGAGGATGGGGGGCTGGAGGGAGGAGAGGGGAGGAGGGGGATATGAGTGTGTGGCATATGTGGGTGGCTGTAGGGGGTGGATGGAGAGATGATGTGTGCTTGTCATGGGGGTATAATATAGCTCTCATTGATACATTCAAAATACAAACATGTAACACGATCTATGGAGACTAATGCGTTTCTAATCTCAACATGTCTTGACACTTTAAAAACCTTTTGGTTGACTTCAACATAAACCCACCAACAGCCCACATAGCACAGATACAGTTGGGTTGCTATTAGCCATACTTACATTCAATCACTTTGGGGCTTTTTCAGGCTACAATCCATCATTTTCATCAGATTCGAAGTGCCCTTGCTTGATTCAATGATAATTTGTAGCTCAAATCCCAGGCTATGGGCTATAAAAATAAAATCAATACAGCAACTCGTGGGGACACAAACGACTTTGCTCAAGGGGATGGAAGTGTGTCTGCTGCGGGGATTATGTGAGCTGAGTCCGACCTAATAAGTAGCTACTGTCCTGCGCAGCGAGCGGGTGCTAAAGACTACAACGTTACATGTAGGCTAACTTACATTTATTTAGCTTCAAATTGTTGCCTAAAAGGTTCAACAAAATGACATTTGAAACGAGCGTTATAATGTTTTGAAAGAAACATTTTTATGAAAACAACATTGCATTACGGTTTAAATTAATGCAATATTTTAAATACAGTTTCATGCTTTTAGAAAGAAAACAGGGCTAAACCATTTGAATAATGTGGGGACGGGGTAGGCCTAGTAACTTTGCACAAAAAAATAAACTAAGCTGTAAAAAGTTTTTTATTTATTTATTACTTTAGAAAATGCTGCATAGTATCCTAATGTGTGCAAAAATTGTGCAACGACGAAAAATCTAAAGTCTAATTTTAGATTGAGAAGAAGCAACCCCTGTAGCCGATTGAATGTTTTGTGCCCCTATGTCCCGCCATTGCACTTTCTCTTCGTCGACTGTTGCTGGAAAATGGTAAGTGTACATTAAGTGTGAGTTTAAATACCAAAAAATAATAATAATAATAATAATTTGCTGATACATACGTTTTTTCTGTCCCCTTTCTGTGCTACGTAGTGACACAGTAGATTCGTTTTCAAGTTATATTAAGCCAGCAGACCTTTTGGGATTTGCACCTGTTTCCAAAGATAAAAAGTCTTACAACAAAAGAGCATGACTGGGATGGTTTGAAGTTTATGTTGAGCTCTAAATCACAAAAGTAATAATATATTCACATGTGTGACTTGTGGAGGAACGTCTGCCTGTGCCCTCTTTTCTTTCATTTTTAAACATAATGAAGTGCAGACATTGTCATGTAAATAAGAGGTACATTTACTATAGTTTGTCAGAATGTGGAGAGAACAAAACTTTTCCACTCAATAATGTTCAGATCCTTGTTCCACACAGAAGACTGAACTCTCACAATAGACATTTAAATGTGTTACTCAGATCATATGAAGTCGTTTTAATGACTAAACAAAACCTTTGTGATGCTTTTGTATTGGGAGTTCTTACGCTCATTATGCCCCATTAAAGTGTGAATAAACTATGCATAACACAAACTCTATTGGATGCATTATCCTTGATATAGCCCCCACAAGACAGCCATTATGCTCCAATTTGATTGAATAGCAGCTTTGGGTCTGTGTCTTTTTAGCGGAGGATTTGGAAGCCCTTAATCCACCACAAAGTTTTTCCCCTGCCACCATCTGGAGTTTACAGCTTTTCAAGACAAAAACACCAGGCGGTGTAAAAACCAAACTGGTGCTGTGCTATATGCCAAGAGTACGTTTTTTTCTCTCTTACAGTTTTGAGGTCAATCGTACACTCCTGGAAATCAAGTGGGGTCAGCAGGGCCTGAGAGCTTGACAAAAACCCCTCTGGCACTTGGAGCTCCAACAGTATCTCTTTTTCTGGAAATATGATAGAACAAATGCATGATTGTAATTTTGAAGTTCAGACAACAATGAAGTAACGGGGCCTCTGAAAATCATTGTTTTGAATTCGGAAAATTTGAAGACTAATCTTTTTTTCAGAAACCCACTGGACATACATATACGGGCTCATTTTTTGCATATTTGTTGGTATTTTATTGTAAAATGTAATCACAAATTTAAAAAAAGCTACGTAATATGACAGACAATCACCCTTTTAATGTTTCTTTAAAGCAATTGTATTTTTGTTCACAAGGCTGCCTTTTAGTCTAAATGAGAAGATAAATGTCAAAATCTGTTTTGAAAACATGACAGAAATGGCCTCTAATCTTTCAGAACTGCAAAGTGTTATGTAAATGGTCTCTTACATTGACTGATTAAATATTACAAAGAGGTATTTGTTTATCTTTTTCAAGGCGAGACTTAAACCCTGTTCAAGCGACTTCTGTTTCCAGTGTATCCAGCACATGCGGTAAGTTACATTTTAGTCTTTAATTCAAACAATTCTCAACGCTTCAAATAAAAATGCACACCCATTTTAATAATCCTACAGCAGTGTTAATAATATTAACTGTACTGTTACAGTGACCAGCAGGGAGCAGCAGTCTGTAATATGGGACTTTGAAAATAAAGTAATCCAGCTCTGAAAATTCATTTAGCTGATTGTGGACAGAATCAGTTTAATTTGTTATGCTGTAATTATTGTTTAATATAGTTACACTGATGATTTACAGAAAGCTAAAAAATCATCTGGGAAACAGAGAGGCTGTGTGTACACTGGGAGAAAAAGTGTTTTAAGATCTTGTAGGCACAACATGGCTCTCACCAGTCAATCATTTCCAGTTAACTCAACTTAAAACATGTGGATCATTTGGAAGCCCTGATAATTTTCCCTTTTGCCTCTTTGCTGCTTTCTTTGGGGTGGGTTATAGAGTCAGATTCCAATCCGCTGACATTAAAGGGGAAATAAACGACAAAGGGGCCCTGCAGGTTTCTATTAGAGACCTAATTGGTTTTGGCTTGAGTGGGCTGTTAGCACTGCCAGACGTGAGCCCTTTGTGTTTTGCCGTGTGGGAGAATGTGCTTCTGGAGGTAAAGGGAGTGTCCCCTATCTCCTCTGAGTCCTAATTTCTGTCAGACAACTTGCATTCACTGGCAATACTAAATAAGTGGCCTAACATCAGGCTGTTTAGTTCTCTCAGGATGTACAATAAATCTCCCATGTACGTAACTTATGTGATGGGGTGCACTAACACATTTTATGCCAAAATGCTACTTTTCAGGCAAGATACATATTAAAGCCTGATAGCATTATGTGTGTTTGCAGAAGTACAGTAGCATTATGTGTGTTTGCAGAAGTACAGTAGCAGACAAAGTACTTTAGTGGGGACAAATACTGAAGACGTTGTGTGGTGTTGCTTTAACAAATATTGCAAAGTTAAAAATAGAAACATAATGACATTACAACATTACGAAACCCTGCTATCTTTCCCTAACTTTAGCCATATATGGTTCTTCCCTAAATGTAGCCATACAACTGTGTAGAAAGAGTTTTCTCCTAAAACATAAGGACTAAGCACAATACTTTATATATGCATGTATCTATAATAATAATAATAATAATAATGTGAACATAAGAAATTGTTACTTTGGCAACACTTCTTGCATATTTCACTTATACATTTTTTAGAGAAATACTCCTATAGGGTTTTATTGCTACCACTTCTTTCAGCGTTTAGCTGTGTGTCGCATTTAGTTGGCTGTGTCCTGTTAAATGTGCATGCTTGGGTGTGTGTTTGTTCCTATCAGGCGCTGAGCCCAGTCTTCTTCTCACTCCCTCTGGTCTCTGCGTGGGTCTTTTCCACCAGCACCACCACCTGTTAGTGTTTTACTCGGGCCTCAAGGCTACAATGACTGCACAACCTTCCAGATTTGCTCATCAGGCCAATCAGATCGGCTCCCTTACCTCAAATCTGGCTCCCATTTCCTATTGAAAGGATCTGGAGTTCCTTGTGCAGTTTAGCTGAGTCAAGATGGTGCACAACTGAGCTGAGCCCCACTTGATTAATGGCTTTTGAGCGATGACAATTTGGACCACGGTTAAGTCTTTGTGGCTTTTGAGGAAAATGGATGTTTAAAGTTTACGGAACACATTGTTTGCTCCAAATGTAGCCACAATAAAGTTTTTAGCATCATTTTTGAAATATTAAACCGCCTTAAGCTTTGATTACTGCATGTATTTGCTGTATTACATGCGATAAAAAGACATTCATTTCCATCCAGAGTTTCAGTCAGAGAATCAATTTTGCCGTGATCCAATATCAGTAATGTAAGAGTTTACATGGCAGGAGTATTTTCGGGCACAGCCTTAGTTACCTTAAGGATACACAGTTTGATTCTAGGGCTCTTTGCATTATGTGTGTATAACAACTTTAAAGAAAGAAACTCTTTGCAACAGTTTCTTTATGATTCCTTCCTGGTGTACTTAATTGGTCAGTTTTTTCCTCCTTTGTTATTTTCTTTTCTTGCTTCAATCTAGTAATTTCCTTCATCAAAAAGAGTGACATCTACTCAGCGACTTCAGGATATGTATTGTGACACAGCATTTTAAGAAACGAGAAGCTACTCCTCCTTCAGTTAGGGTTAAATAACTTCCCATATGAAACACATAATCACAGCAGTAATTATCCAATGGATTGCTCTTGCCCACTTGCTTAGTTAAATCCAGGTGTTTCTAGTGTATTATTCCTGCAGACTATTGGTTTTGTCATATATAAAGTAAATTGACATGTGGTGAAAAGAGCCAAAGATTTAAACATATTCTAATTGCAATGCAATGTTAGGAAATGAAAATAATTCACGTCTGCAGTCTGTTATCAGGTTTCTTTGTGCTCGATCCCAAACCACTGCAAATGGCCTCATCAAACGAAGCCATGTCATGTCTTGTGTTCGTGAGAGCTTTCTGTCCTGCTGTCTGCTTCTAATTCAGCACACTACGTTCCCAAGTCGATTACTTCAGACAGTGTGGCAACCTGAAACAAAGCTGAAAAAAAAAGAGAGCAAGTACTGACCGACCAGTTAAAGAGGAAAACACAGTGAGTGAGGAGAGTAGAAAGGGATTAGCTGTCAGGGAGAATGTGAGGCTAATTGAAGCCAGTTTTGCGCAGCTGTTTCTTGTTTTTGTGCGGCGCTGCATGGAGCGGCCACGAGGATAGGATCCAGATGTGATTGTATGCTGAGAACCACCCACCAATAACACTCCTCAGAAATTCCAGCCATACAGGAGACGAGGGCTGTGAGACTGTCCCACTCTGACAAAACATCACTTTGAAATGTAACCCAGTTTTGAGCTCCTTGTTGTGATTACAGGTCTCTGCTCTGTTGTTAAAGAAGTAAGTGACAAAATGTTGAACTGTTCTTTAGTCAGTAAGACATCACTTTTATAGAGCGTTTTGTCAGTAACATTGCTGTATCGGTGTCTATGTTTCGCAACAAACTGACAAAACATTTTGTCCTCTTATATCAGATCAAAATTGAGAGGTCAACTAAAAGGCTGTTTATACATTCAAAAGGGTTCATAGAGTGATAAACCTGGTAAACCCTAGTTAAGCCATTAGCCATTCAGATGTTCAGTAGGTTAGGTTTGTGGTCATTGTTCTTCAAGGTGTTGTCTTGTACCTGTCTTTTCTTGACCTTCTGTGATGAGAGTTTTTGTTCCACCTTTATCTTGTTGTAGGACTGTGAGGGTGAGACAAAAAACACACTGTATACAAGGCTCTGTTAGGCTTAAAAACTAAACTGGCTCATTCAAACTCATTCATTGTCTCATCGGCTCATATCTCCAGAATGTATTAGCTGTTTTCGTACCTTTATTGCAAACCATTGTTCATCTTGATTTAGGCTGTTTCTAATTCTAAGTGTTTTCTTGTACACAAAGGTGAACTAGTATCTGGATACTGCTTTGTTTAACTCCAAAGTGCAACACTAACTGCAAGAACTGAAGCAAAGATAACCCAACCATCATTTGAGTCACTTACTTCTCCTTTACCACTACCACTTTGTAATACAGCCACCACTGCCACAGGCTTTGTATTCAGGTGTCACTCTGTAGCGTAAACATCACTTTGACACATTCGACTACTCCTAAAGGCGTCTTACTGCGTTTCTGAGTGGTTTTGCATATTTGTCACATGGCTTTTCAAACATTCAACTAAAAGGGATTAAAGTTGCTATTGTGCGTTCTCCTGTTTAAAGTGTTTTATTTAAATGATCACGTACAAAAACCATTATCCTTTGACTGAACGGCGGAGCACAATGTCCATGACCGTGTGCATATAGGAATTTATACGCTCATCTACTTTAAGTGGAGAACAGTGGGTGCTAACAAAGCAGCTGGGTTACTTCAGAGTGAATCTAAGTGGTCAGGCAAAAAGAAACCAAGTGAAAGGAACTTATCACCATATTATACTTTTTTAATGTCGCTGCTTATGCTGTTCACCCCCCACTATTATTTCCCACTTGGCTCAGACAATGAAAAATTAGCATTGGTTCTCTCTTTTCTTTAAGCTTTCCAGGGTTTCTCCAGGGCTTCGCTCTTAACTCTTATCCATCTCACTTTGTTACATTTTATTTTTTGCTATTTCTTTCAAATAGATCAGTCCATATTCTCCTGAGTTTACATGTATCTTCCCATATTCCACTTAGCTAGCTTTGGAAACCCCACAGTTCAGCTGCAGTTGCCCTATCATCACCCGTATGAAAACTGACAACCAGCTGCAGGACTTCTTATGGTCTTATCAATTGAAGGTTATGTGCACTAGTGGCAACTCAAGGTACTGCAACCAAAGAAAATGGGTTTTAGATTACAAGATTCAAGATTCAAGATTTTTTATTCGTCACATACAAAATTATATACAGCATATATAACCAGCAGTGAAATGTGAGTCAGGTCCGCTCCATGGACAGTGCAATTATTTAGGAAAACACACAGATGAAAATATACATAAATGTAGCTATGTAAGAATGAGATAAAAGTAAACAATAAAAAATATAAGAATAAAATCTAAAAAATATAAAAAGTGTGTAATGTGGGAATAAATCTAGATTACGTTACATACTAAAATCTTGTGTGTTGAAATGTGTACATCACTTAGCCTACAAAGTCAGGGTTACTAGGTTTTCAATTTAACTAACAAGACTTTATATTTTAAACAATGCTGTTAAGCCTATGGTCAAAGGAAAGAGATGTAATTGTTTTAGTAAAAGCTGTTATAGAGCTATAATGTATATTATTGTGTTTAGGGCTGCCCCCAAAGAGTCGACTAAACGTTAGTCGATATGAAGAGGGCTTGGTCGAATACATTTTCATTAGGTGGTTAGTCGCAAAAAAAAAAAAAAAAAAATCACGTGAAAAAATTATGCAATCAGGGGCTTCGCAGTCAGTGTATGACATGACATCAAAGCAACGAGAGATCAACGAGATCTCGTTCCTCGCGGTATACCAAAGCACACTTGTGGGAGAGGTGTCTGGCTGATGCTAATAATTATGTCAGGAAAAAAGTCCAAAGTGTGGGATCATTTTGAAAAGTCGAAGGACGACCCTAAAAAGGCTGTTTGCAAACTCTGCAGGCAAACATTTGCCTATCACTCCAACATCAATATGTCTTATCATTTAAAACATGTAAGTAGTAACGTTAACCACCACATGGCCCCTCGTTTTAACAATAAGGATATGTTCTGCCCGTTCTGGGGATGTGGTATTTGGGTGGTGCGGGTTTGTACTTTGGCTTGCAGCGCCCTCGTGTGGTTGCGCAGTGCTATTGTTGTAAATTGGTGAACTAAGTAAAAACCCAAGATGGCTGAACGTAACATCTTGACGGTTACGACCTGCTCATGTTTAAAGCTCAAGTTCCCTTAAAATATGTTGTTGCCTTGGACTATATTTGTCCGTGAGTATTGTGATGTAACAAATGTTTGTTTTTTATGAGATTTACGTTAGTTGAAATGCTTAAATGATATGTTAGCACAAAATTAGCAATCATTAGCATATGTTACGTGAGCTATGTATTAATGTCCAGCTAATATGACATTTTGTATTATTTCAGTTTTACGGTTGGTCGAAGAGGACAATGGTTGAATGCCATTCTCTAATAAATCAGCAAAAAGTAACAAAGTCTGTTTATTGGCGCGCCGTTATCTCGCAGTCTAGCCTTGCAAAGACAGTAGCTTGAGGACAGCACAGGATATAAACACATTTGCGCTGTTAACTTAATGCTTTACTATTTTGTTTTAAGCGCTTAATTTTCATTGTGAACGCGCTAATATCATGCTTTAGCATTTTCTGTCATATGGAAGTGTTAAACTTCAACTTGGACTATACCTTTCCTTGTATATACGCAAGTTTTTATATTAATATCATAAATGAACGATTATTCGACTAATCGCTAAAATGCAGGAGTGTTAGTCGACTAGGAATATCTTTAGTCGGGGGCAGCCCTAATTGTGTTGTGATCCATGGCCTGATCAAATCTGGATCAATCTGTGAAAACATTTGGACAACCCTGGTCTACAGTTTTACAGTTTCATGCAACTGTGAAACTTTTATGAGCCCTTTCACTAAGGTTTCTGGAGGCCTACATAGCACATCATACAGTTACACTTTGAACTATTTCAACCAGATCAGTACCATACATTCTTTCTTTTGGCCTTCGACTAATGTGGCCTTATCATATCACTTTCAGAATCACATGCAGATAAAGGAATGGATCACTTCCTGGTCACCTACCTATGTTTAATCTGGTATTTTAGGACTTTTTGTCAAGTTTTCCCTCTGTTTTTTCCTCCCTCCTGCTGGTTGTGCTGTTGTCAGTGACAAGGCCTGCTCTGTTGCTTACAAACTTTTAGATAAACCCATATAAACATGCACGTTTTTGCACTCTTGTCTGCTGATGCTCCCCGAGTGGAAAGTTGTTTATGTGTCTTTGTCCACAGCTGCAGCTGGTGTCTCTGTTTGCTGTCTTTGCTTGTTTGTCCTATTAGGAGATGTCACACTTGTCCTGGGATTGCCAAAGCAACCCAGGTGCTGTGGCAGTCCCCTGGTGTTTGAGTGGGATAAATTGGTCCAAAATAATGAGGAAAACCAGTGGGAGATAAAGGAACATAGTTTAGTTTTGATTGGGGTTTGGAAGCTATTCAAAAATTCTGCTTCAGGTCCTCAAAACCTTGTCTATAATATAATTATATTGACATTTCTTTCCATTGAAAATAAATTAATGGACAGACAAGGGACACCCCTCTTCTTTCAAATGTAGGAGCTTCTAAAATAATCTTGGAGGTATTTGCACATTGTAATCCCTATTCCTGTATGTCACTGTGACTCTAAACAAATTTGCATAAAGCTCTTGATTACTAACAAACACTAGGTATACATAAAATAATTATTAAGTCTAAAGTGTTATAGTATAAGTTAAATTGAATACTTCCTGTCACACACTCAACACAAGGATTGCATTGCAACAGTGACAAGTCCAAACATCCCCTAGGCTTAACCTTGGGAAATGACAACACATGCCTCTGTATCTGTGTTATCTTCCCTCAGCTTTAATTGAGCCCTTCAGAAATCCCAAATACTGTTACACACCCACGCACACAAACACACACACACACACACACACAGAAAGTAATGCCTCGAGGCTGTATCTGCGCTCAGCCAGGTGTTCCCAGCTCTGCTGCCAGATGAGCCACCTGCAGATCACAGGTGTGGCCATCGACAGGGAAGAGAACAACACAGCTGCTGCAGTCGCCTCAGGGAGAGAGGAAGAGAGATTGAAGGTTTATACAGAATTAACTGCTGGTAGCAGGAAGCCTTATGCAGCTACACGTGCACAGAAAAGCACACAGATGTAAGTGTAATGGATACCGTAGGCTGTGATGTCTTTCAGTAAAAACAGCTTTCCTCGTCCAAGCCCTTGGCAATGTGCATTTTAATGTAGCAACTCAATGTGACGACTTTGACAAGGACAGAAGTGGGATTGACTCCAAGTTTTTTATTTTGTTCACTGAAAATATTGTCTGTTAATTAAGGTTAGGACTGTATTTCTGCTACTGTTGAGAAGATTTGTCAGTTTAAAATATATTGTTTTGACACCCCAAGTGATTTAATATGTCTAATGTCTGACGTGTCTAAGGACATCAGTCCCACACTTATCAGTGACCTTTATACCTTTGTGAGCCCATAAATTACTCAAACCATAAATAATGATGGAGGAATAGGGTCTTAACCTTTCCCTTACTCCACCTCAATCCAGTGAAGCCTCTCACATACATTTCTAGTGGAGGAAGCCACTGATCTAGTATCTCCTAAATCTTTGTGCTTATATGTGCAGCACATAAGGAGAATCTGGATGGGTATAGTGTAGGGTTGTAGGATATGATATTAGGTATTCTGGCAGTGTGCTAAGACTACTTGCATTTGAACATAAATCTAACAAAACTGAAAAGTAAACAGCAGGCTTTTATGTCATGGTCACTCCGCTTACAGCACCAGTCACATGACATAAATATCATTGTATGAACCGCATAATGGGGTGGTCAAGAATTTGGTCATCATAGCCACAACTTTCATTGACTCTCTGAGGTAAGAGTAAGCTGAACAGAGAAATGATACAGGCTTTGTGTGTAAAGGCTGACTGTACTGTCAATACACTGTTTATTGTGAAGCTGATAAAACTGCATTAGGCCAAGGTCACAACGGAGTGCACAGGGATCTGGGTTGAACAGTTCAAAACCTTGAACACTGTAGCCTACCAGCTACAGTAACTTTGCCCAAAAGAGTCGAGTATTGGTGACATTATATGAATTGCTGTAAAAAGAAAATGGTTTTGACACAGACTACACAATGCATAATACAACAAAATGCAAAATACTGTCAATACTATCAACAAAACTAAATATCACTGATATTTTATTAAGCAGATACCTCAGTATGAGTTTGAAGGTCAAAGGCCAAGTATAACATCAACATTAGGAAACAAAGGCCAGCACATTGCCATTAAACAAAACATTTTTAGATTAATAATGGGAGCTATTAAAGTTACAAAGCATAGCATTTCTCAGTTTCACCTTAGTATATTTACTGCACTGAAGCCTTTGCAGGGCAGTAGTTACTCACTGTAGTGTTACGTCTGTGTGTGGGCTTGTTCACTGTGTAGCCAACTTACACCCTCACACAGTTTTTACACACAACTTCCCTCAAACATGGACTTGTTTATAAGAATTATTCATCTTTATGTGCCGCCAATTGGGTGAGGCTGCCAGCGCAGAGAACAGTCTGATCTGTGGTGTCATTTTCCAATTAGCAAATGGCTACATTTACAGACTTAATGCCACTGAGTGCATTGCAGACAGATTTTGCCTATAAATACATACATGGTACTTAAGTTAAACGATGGTTCTTAAAGTGACTGGAGAGAAGAAGTGTGTGGTTATTGTGTATAGTTTAAGAGGAGTTATTGGTGAGAAGGGTTTGGTGTCTGGCTATGCACTTGGCCTCTCGCTGTGGAAACTTAGGGAAGATGCAGCCAACTGAGTGTGTGACCCGCTGCTCGTAAATTCGAAGCACACATGCGATTTGTCTCTCCTGACATTTTCCTCATCTGTCACTTTCCCTTTCCTTCGTTCACATTCATAGATGCAATCATACTAGCAAAGTTATTCCACAAGACTTACTGATTTTAAGTTTTGCCTGCCTTGTGTTTACACTCACACACACACAGAGACGTACCAGGCAGAGTGGTTGTTTTGTGTGAGAGCACTGTGGGGAACCCTCTGCTGACCAATCGCCCATTTGTTTGTAAAGTATTTGAGATGAGCTGCGAATGAGCCGTGAGGGAATACAATGTGGTTAAGGACCAAGACCATGTCCAAATAAATACAGGTAGATGGAAATGTCCCTCTAGTGTCACATGACAACTTTTCAACGTTAAAAATAGAATGGGCTTTTAACATTGATAGATTTCCATATACACAACCCAAAGCATGGACGTGAAAATATATTTTCATTCCTTCATTTTATGGTAAATGACTTGCTATAGCACTTTTTTTGTACCCTTCTTAGACACCCAAAGCACTTTACATGATACTTCCATTCACCCAATTTACAGCTGGGGCAGACAGAGAGGGGGGTTACGTAACTTGCCCAAGGACTGGGGAAAGCAAAATTCGAACCACCAACCTTCCGGTTATAGGACAACCGCTCCACCACTGCGCCCCACATTATAGGTTTTATGGGACAATAAATGACACATAGCTGTTCACTGGCTGTAGACAAGTATTGTTTTAATTTTATCCTAAAAAAAATTATAAAAAATAAAAATAACCAGTCTGCAAGGGGGCCTTTGAATGTTTTCTAAATAGACTAAATGTGAGGCAGAAAACATTTATATTAAAACATCTGCATTTTTTGTTTGACATGTAATTTGACCTTAAGGTGATGCCGACATTTACAGACATACACAGTGTTGTTATCTCTGTGTTTTTGCCCCTGTCTGCTTTTTCATATCAAGCATGTACTGACACAATATCCAAGGTAATACTTGAACTATCCATAAACACTCTTAGAAGGACATTCAAACATACAATGCAAGATAAAGTGTACAATATCATACAATGCTTTATATTGTGCACTGTTATTATCAGTGTTTGTACACTGATTAGTAACACAATACAATAATTCTAGTGGCAAATAAAAGATTATTCTAATATTTGACAGGAAGCTCAAAAGGAAAGTGCACAGTATCAGTTCTAGTAACCTCTCTCCTTCCCATAGACCATAATTTAATGTGACTGTCCTGAATGAACACATACTGTGAGAAATAGCAGTGTAATCTCTGTTATATGTTCATGTGACCCATCACTTATCTGCCATTGAGAGAAAATGCCCTCTTTTTAGACTTAATAACTACCAAGAAACATCACATTTGATCTCTTTCAGTCTGTGTTTTTTTTTACAGTAAATGGTTTTCCAGACAGCCGTTGACCTGGAGGATGACGTCTCCCCATTAGACAGAAGTAAATGTGGCCATCTAAAATCAGCTAGACTGTATCAGATTAGAAAACATCAGGAGTTGGACGAGACACAGGGAAAGGGGAAGGGAGGGGGGTGCTTCTGGTAACAGGGTTTATAAAAAGGGGGGTTTGTAATGATGAGGTTTGGTGAAAAAGTAGCTGAAACAGGATAAACTGACTTAAAAAGGCATCTTAGAAAATATGCCAGGCCTGACTTTCAGCTAAATCTCAATCATAATACACTGTGATATTGAAAACCTTAAATGCAACTGTTTTACATAGAAATCTCTGCCATCATTTCACGCTGATTTGGCAGCGCCACTTGAATCTCCTGAGTGAGCTCTGAGAACAAAATGCTCTCAACATGAGCATCATAACTTGAAGAAAATAATGTGTTTCCAGCTGCACAATGTACTCGAGTCTTCCTGTTTTCTTTTACACTCAGAGGAGCTTCTCCCCAAGAGACCATGTTTTAGAGCATGACACACTTCCCTCTGGATTAGCAGTGAATAAATACATTATTTATTTATCACATCACAAAGATTATCCTAGAAATTTCCATTTTTGTCTCATGTTAGCCGCATGATGATGAGGTTAATTGGGTTCGTGGACAAGTCTGGGCACAACTCGAGCTAGATTTTGGAACAATGGATTACCAAGCCTCCTCTTTGTCAGGCGCCTGCTAATCCTAAAGACTGTATATATGATGCATTGTCCTCAACACAATACCACAACATCATTTTACTGTCATAGTTTAGCTTTAGTATTACAACATAGAATAACATTTTAAACCCTTTGCTTTCATTCATCTTCATTATCATTATTGAATATGTCTGTCTTCACATCATGGTAATATGTTGTAACAATAATTTAACAGTGCGGTCAAATACAAAGCGGGAGACCATGAGCCACAGCATGCATTGGTTGCCTTGTTAGCCTGTATTTATGCTGCTATTGTCATGGTAATTTTACCTCATCATTGTTCTGTGTAAAAGCGCACATTCACAAAGAGATATCTGAATGCATGAGGTTTGTATTTGCAAATTAACGGCACAGGTATCTTAGGGACAGCGTGGAGTATAGTCAAGGCAATTTTATTAATGTCCATACTGGCATGTTTTGTATCAACAAAATACTAGCAACTGAAAATGGTAACTGTCAACATAGTCTTTGAAAAACTGTGGCAGTACATTTTCAGTTCATGATTTTTAAAAGATTTAGATTTGGTTTTATTAAATGAGGTGCTTAAACACATTCTTACACAGGTGCCACAGACACTGGAGGCTAGGTGTATATGCACTTAGCAACTGTAAAGCAACATCACAGCTGAAACTTTATAGCAGATAACAAGCTAACTGACAAGACAACACTATGTACCCAGTTACCTTTGAATGCATTCATTTGAATATTGTTGGCAAATTGCAAAAGCCGGTTGAGATGTGTGCATTTTAATTTCACTTTGTGAAGTTCCTTATGTATACATTACAGCCTGACTAAACATTGTGATGGTAAAATAACTTAGTTGTAGAGAACAGTACGGTGCACAATATAAATAATATAAACCAACATACAAACAACATATGCTTCTAAACTATAGTGCATATATTCAGCCATCAGGGCTCATGATCCCATGCTCCCTCTTTCTTCCCAAAAACATGCTGTTTACTTTTTCTAAAAGTGGAAGTTTGGCGAGGAGCGTGTGAACAGAAACAGATGCTGTACGCTGGTGCTCTGTGGCTCTCACTCTTTATCTCACACACATGCACACAATGGCAAACAGCTGTGTAGGGCTTAAGCAGCAAAAGCTGCAGGGATATGCAACACATTGAATCTACAGTGTGTGTTATTGTGTAACAAAGTTTTGAGGGACCTGTAATCACAACTGTGGCTGATAAAGTGTAAAGTGCATTTGAGAAGCTCTGGACCTCTCAACGTTTATACATTCTGTACCTCTTACTTGCCCACGTATTAATGCTAAAACTACTTTTGACTTTTGATTCAAAACTGTAAACTATAATGGCTGTTTAGGAAGTGGGATGTTGTAATGAATTGTGACCAATTCATATAAATTGATTAGTTTACTCACTGTATATTTACTTAAAACAAGTTTTTTCAGTTTGCTATTTTTTTGCCATATTTGGTTATCATTAAGACACTTTCTTACTGTACACTATTCATGCCACGTGTTTAGTAAATAGACCCAACATAGCTATTCGTTTGACCTTCATCTTTTTCTAAAACGGGAACTGGAATGGGACTCTCCTGCCACTCACTTCTCTTGATTTAAATCAGCGTCTGTCTGGCTTTGGTCCAGCGCTGGTGTCAGTTGCACCTCACGACTCAATAGCGTGTGGATAACAGTAGCCTGTACACAGCATCGGATACAACAAGCGTGTTTCTGCCATCCCCCTCTCCCCCCAGCCCTCAGCCACCTGGCCTTCCTCTGAGCCTGCTGGCTGACCAGATGCACTCTGAATAGAGCCGGCCGACGAGTAGAGAGCAGCAGATAGACAGATAGATAGAGGTTACTAAGGCTGATTATTCAGTCAAATCCAATTTTTTGACAAGAAGTGGAAATGATGACCCTAAATTTCTGGTATATATATATTTTGTCTCTTTAGACGAGACTTCACCTGCCTCCCAAAGACAGATTGCATTAACTAGCAATTACATTTCTGAATTTGTCAAATGTGATCCCTCTTATTTGTTGCTCATACCATTGATCCCAATTTGGTGCTCCAACTGGTTTGGAGTTAGTTTAATATATACACTTTTTAAGAAGTAAATTTGCAGGAGACAGATGAGGACCTAGAGCATGTTTGTATGTTCCCAAAAGTACATTAAATAAAAAAAGTTTGCCTATACAAAAACGTTTTGCCTATACAATATACTATAACTCATTATATAATACGATTATACAGCATTTTGTGAATCCAAACACAATGCTTTTGTTGGCTTTTGTTGTTTTTTTACACCCGTTACAAAGCAGAACTCTGTTACAATTGATCACTGTCCAAAGACTGTGCTCTTTAGAAATATATAAATGAATGACTGACTTAAATAAATTATAATATAAGGGGACATTCTCATGATAATTAACACAGTAACATTGACCTTGTATGAAAGTTTCATGGATCAGTGAAAGATAGTCTGTCATCATTCAACTGTTTTTCTGACTTTTGCTTTTTCTACACAAACTACAAGAACTGTTTTGTAAATACCAGCAATGACTGAATTTAAAGCCAGCTCAGAGGCACTTCCAAACTGTATCACTTAAAACCTGGGATCATCCGAAGTGGCTTTAATTGGGGCAGTGCTTAACCTTAATGAACCTCTCGTGTTTATTCAACAGCATTTGCTTGTTTGTTTATAAAGCCAAGTGCCTGCTGAATCTCACACTTTCACAACAGTCTTTGCATTGTCACTTGACTAATTAAAAGCAGATTAATGTCTTATTTACACCAAGGTTTGAAGCAAATGTAAGCCCCTTTTTATGTTGTAGCGAGTAGAGTTTTTAGCTTTCCTGCCACTTCTGTAGAAAGCACGGAGTAAATCACAAAGTTTAACTAAGAAGGATAACTTATTCATGCTTCTCAAATGTCTACCACCAATGGTTTAGCTGTGGCGTTAAGACAAAAGAGGGCATCACTGAGAAAGGCCTGAGAGGAGGTGTAGTCTGTGTCGAAACATTTTGAAAAAGATCCCCACTTCTCTTGAGGGGGTGGGAAGTTTGTAAATGGGACCCCTCCTAACATACACACATGCACATGCGCTTTTGTCTTCCTTGGCACGGCCTCTTGTTTAGACTTTAGGTGCCAAAGCAATTAGTTATGTTAATTGCAGGGTCCATTGCCGGTGAATGCAGGTTTGAATAGAGGCAGTGAGCGGTCGATGATTGGCCGGGATCCACAGAAAGGGGGGTGGGAGCAGAGGGCCGTGACGTCGCACAAGCACTCGGCCCATGAAAACAGTGTGTGGGAAAAAGAGGGAGGAGCCAGAGCCGAAAGAGTGGGACTGAGAGAGTTGGAGGCACAGAGCTTCACAGAGCAAGCGTCAGGAGAGGATGCAAATCTAGTGCGAGCAGAGGAGAAAGCTTAGAAAATAAGCGTAGCAGTGGACAGACAGTAAACACAGTGTTTTTCTTTTTGCGGAGGAGAGTCAAAAGTCAAAAAGATTGTTTGGTGCAAAGACGTACCACTCGGATCGGTTATCTGTCCTCCATCTGGGTGCCATCTGCGTCTCTGGCTCCGGCTCTAGGCACACTGGAGCTCGCATATGTGGGAATGCAAACACATGCCTGACATATGAAGGCGTGGAGTCACCGAAGGAGACAAAAAGGAACGGATAAGAAAGTACAAGCCCACCGCTGCAGCTGTTTTTCTCCAAGGACTCAAGAGTGGACTCTACTAGAGAGGAGGTAGGAGCTGTCATTTGAATGTGGAGAATTATTTATTTTTTTGCTTTGGGTTTCCCTGGTTCCTGGTCCTCAGAGATTAGATATGTTTTTGCATTTTTTTCTAAATTCCCAAAGTGCATTTTTTTTTTTAGTATGAGGTGTTCGTTTTAATTCCCAGAGCTGCTCAGGACAGATGATGCCTCATCCTTTTCCACTTTATCTTATCAACTGTCCGTCCTGGAGGCAGAAGTAATAGCTATGTCCACTCACGCAAAACTCACTCACATGGACATTTAAAACCTGTATATATTTCTTTCATGTATGCTTCTTTTTGACCATGATTTGCTTTAGGATATTTACACACTAGACTATTTTAGATTCCTTGTTTCTCATTTACATTAGGGACTATTTCCTTTACATATGGCTTGATCCTTGTTTGCATATAACCTTATTTGTTGATTACAGACTGGTTACAAACCTTAGTTTTGTTGCAAGCAGATGACAACAAATCCAAACCATGGAGCCTTCTGTGGCGGCTGCTGTCATTGTTAAAATCTTAATTTCACTTTTGGCAAGCTCATGCACACCTGGAATTGATGATTATAATGGTGGAAACTTTTTGTGGATCAGTGTGAAGATCAAAAAGGCGCTACCTCAACCAGATAAATAAACCTCAGTGTGATTGGCTCCATATGTGAGCCAGGCTTAACTTCCTCAGCTGTCATTTGCTCAGATAGTAATCAGTTTTTCCACATGGCAAGCAGAGCAGAAGAAACTAGGTAAGGAAGACATGTGCATCTGTTGTACAGTATCCCAGACATATGGGGAGAGGAGGAGGGAAACTGCTGTGTCTGTCGTTCATGCTGGGACTGCGTGTTACACAACACTGACATCAGTGGGAAAGTGGATCTGGGCCCGGTGCAAATGTTACATTTTAAAATCATGGGCACAAAGAAAATCATGCAGTAATGTTTCAATCTGTTTTGCTTTATATGGGTGGGTTTTCCTCGCTCACTCAGAGAAGAATTATGTTTATTTGTCTAAACCGAGGGAGGTGTGTGCGGCAGACTCAGGGCAGAGAATAGGCAGAGAGACCTGGCTAGTATCACATCAAACCAGACCAGTCCATCTGGGAGATATGGAGCGACTCTGTCGGCTGCACATTCTCAAAGCAGAGACCCCTGTCTGGTCCGCTGGACACTGTCAAGCTCCTGACAATGAGACCTGTTCTGCTGTCAGCATTGTGTTTATATCTGGGGCCACTTCAGAAAAAAATACTATGATTTTGGTGGGACAGATTATTCCATAATGAATTGTAAAGCTGTAAACAATACACATGAGTTAATCTAATTAATATACACATGCATATAAAGGTCAAGTTCTGGTTTTGTTGTTAGCATTATGGTTTTATCTATGGCCACATTAAAAAAAACATGTAAAATTCTTTACATTCATTCAGCCACATTTTGTGTCACAGATTTATTTGGCTTTGAAGTACTTGAATCATAACCGCCACGCTTCGTGCTCATGTGTAAACCAGGTGTCTTATAGACACAGTGTCTGCTCAAATAATTCACGTCTTGTAGCGCTTTTTTGTCCTCACAAGCTCACTCCCAGCTGTGAACCTCTCAAGCCCAGAGTGTAGCAATAAATAGCGAAACAGACAAGCATGACCTTCGCTCACTTGTGCTTTTATATGTGAAGAATTCACCCATAGACTGCTCCCTTGTTCAACATACACAAATACTTGCAGCTGCCTTAAGAGATGCGTTCAGGAAGCGCTCTATTAGTTCCACTGGCGAGCGCTGTGATATGTGGCCCCAGGGGTTCAATGAGAGGTTATATGTCTGCATTTGTTGCACTGGAGGTGTTTCGGCATCAGTTTCAGTCTCAGGTCATCAGTCGTTCCATCGCAGAGATATGGCTTTTGGTGTAGGTATGTGTCAGTGAGCATCCAACCACCTGTGTTATTTCCCTCCGAACCTTGCTGACATTGTGTGGGAGCGTCCTCTTCTTGTTGTTGTGGCCAGTGCATGAGTCAGGGTTTTCTAGGAGGGGTGTAATGACCCTTTAGTAGCCCCAGAGACATGCTCACTGACCCGCGCCAAGACCTTTATTTATAAAGATAGTGCACCCTGAGAGGCTGTGAGAGCTTGGGCACTTGCTTAAAGGCTCAAGAATGACCTCTGCTGAAGTTGTCAAGTGTGTAAAGTCTTCAGAAATCTTCAAAGTTTTTAATCAGACTGAAGTGGAGGTGTTAACATAGTGCCCAATAAGCATATACACTTGGCTTTGAAGGCTGGATAATATTAGGAAGCTATAAAATAACTATCCAGGATAATAGTGCACACCAAGTTCCACTAACCTTTGGTTGCACCACAGTTTTAAAACTCTCCATAGACAGTTATTTTTGTGTTAACGTCCAAAACATGGACTAACATTTGTAATAAAGCAGTTCTTTGCAATATGAAAATGGACATTGTTGATCTTGTGATATATTTTGCAGCCCTAGTGATTTTAATGTGTTGCAACTTAAAACTTTGACAGAAGAAATCTTGGCTTTAATTTAAAAGACCAGCTAAGATTAAGTTAAGTTTATTTACCAATACAAATTTTCAAACCATGGAAACTTGTTGTGGGCGTTTTAGAAACAAAATATGAGCAAAAGTGTCTTGGGTTTTTGAGAAACCTACTTTCCAATGTAAAAACCCAAAGGGCAAGTTGCACACATAACATTTTGTGTGTGGTTGTGTTGTTGCTGTGGTGTGTGGGTGGACAAGAAATGGGTGGTGCTGCCTCTGTCTTTGAATTGTCTGTTGTAGTCATTAAATTCAGTCTTCTGGATGCTTTCTCTGTCAGTCCTTAAGTGTCGACAAGATAAAGGGACACATTTGCTTGGCTGGGACTTTAACAAATTGCACAGAAGCAGAATTTAATGTTGCAAGGGCTTTCTTGAACATATGTGCGAAGAACCCAGTAAAGATAACCACTTGTCAACATAAAACCTTCCTCTACAGTTTCCCTGCTTCATTGTTTCGAGCACAGCTGGCCTCTTTGTTTTACTTATCTCTCCCTCTCAGCGGATGTTGAGCTCTGGTCTTTCATACAGCTGGGCTTAAAGCTCTGTTTGTTGATGATGTGGACCGTACCTACTGCTTTGCTGTGATTCAGTGCATCCCCTGAAACCTGATAGTGGCAGATTAGCAAAAGAATTCACATTATATTGAATGAAAGTCCAAAACAAATCACTTTCCCAGCAGGGCTTGTGAGAAGTCAGTCCATATGTCTCCAGCATGGTTTGTGTTGGTGATGATAGCCACATCTGGTTGGACCTGAGCCAAAGCCATTCGTCTGTTAAGGCTCTTGACACCTGGTTTGAAGCAGGCTGGTTCTAGTGGCTTTCTCATTGTTTTCTCATGTCTACAGTTTGTGTTTTATAGACTACTGCAGCTTACAAGGCCGGGCTGTTTCTGTGTATTTATGTCTCCTGGGGTATTTTGCCAGATTGTTTGGTCGTAATGTATAGGAGATGCAGTCTTATCTACACAGCATAATATACACCTTCACTGTGTGTCCAGGGAGCTCAAAAAATTCTGTTGTCACTCTGAGATGAAGTGTAAAAGAGAAAACACAACTTTACTCACAGATTTTCACATGCAAAGAAAAATACACTTGAGATTTTTGCAAGAAGTGACCAGGCTTTTGATGATTGATGGGCAGGGTAACCAATTAGTCACACTGAGGTGCGAAGGCCTGTAACAGGATAGGCAGATAATCTACTGGCCTGGGCCGCTGCGATTGTGCCAGATTTGTGTTTTTTGTGGTTTGAGGTGGTGATTGACGGGTTTGAGTTGTCCCTGTTTGTCACAGTTGTTCATTGTGTCGGCGTAGACACACACCTTGTTTCACAGGTGTGTGGTTACGCTTGTGTGTTTTCCTTCAGGAATAATACTGTTCTTTCTTTTTCCCAACAACCAACACCTGGTAAATAGGGCCAATAGAAACGCTGAAGAACGATGACACATTGACTTACAGCTCTGTTCTTCGAGGTCCAGCTGTGGGTGACGCAAGCACCAGACTGTGTTTAAAGTTTATGCCACTCAGAGTTACAAACTTTTTTAAGCCAGAAACCGAGGCTATATGCAAATATATATTTACATAACATAAATTTGCGTTGATTTATTCTGACACATACAGTACACACCTAACAAACATGAGACCGAACAAAATTGTGGTTACAATAGCACTACAGCAAGGAATGGTAGGATCTACGGTCTGGTAAATAAACTGCTGCTTGTATCCGGTATAAAGCTCACAGAAGATAACAAGGCAGTGAATGCATGCACTATGCAGTAGTTTTGTCATTATTATTGAAATTCTGTTTTTGCAAATCACACTTTTGCACAATCCGACTATAACATAGCCCACATAAGTGTCTTTTTATCATTAAAGATTCCTACAGCAGGATTGAAATGCTAATATAATATATTGTGTACCCAGTGTGATAAGAAATCAGAGAAATCTACCAGACAGGGTTGGGCTGGTTCAATTTTAAAGTCTCTTTATTTTAACTACACTACGACACAACTGCAGACAAAAACATGAACCACACTCCTAAAGTCTGTGTTTTATGAGGAGGGACTTAAAAAGCGGCAAAAAAGATGCATCCTGAAATGAAAACAGTATGCAGGAAACCTAAGATGGCCTCACAGTTCAAGTGTTCTCAAGAAAGGTCATCCCCTGTTAGTGCCGTGAGCGCTATGTTGTCCACGTGGCCGATGTGTGCTCACTGTTCACCGTGGGCCAAAACCTGTGTTCTTTCTCCTCTGCTTCTAGCATCACATCACTGCACATTTTACAGCTCATTCTCAGTTTTTATTGAAGAAGTCTGTCTGCCTGACCATCATTTTTTTTCTTCTCTTTTCTCTCTCTGTGCTGTTGCCGTCGCTAAGTACATTTCCATCACTAGGTCACTTCTGCTGCAGCATGCTCCAGCAGTGTTTTTGTAATTATCTCAGGGAGTGACGAGGTTATGTGAGGGCTTCTCCCGCTGTCCTTTTATTTCTCAACAAAGTTTGCTGAAGTCACAATCATTACATTTTGTATTGCCCTTCTTTGTGCATCCACTCAATTCAACCTTGACCATTGCAATCCCCCCTTTTCCACACGTTTCTCTCTGCATACAGACATCTTTCTCTTGCTTTTACTGTCAACCTTGCCACCTCCCCATTTCTCTCTTTTCCATAGTCGAATGAGGAACCCACTGTTGATATTGGATTTTGTCCAAATATGTAGTCTACGGGGCTGGAAGGTGGTAATGAGAGCCAAGAAAAACAGCTTGGCTTGGAGTCCGACAACCAGGCTTGCCTTTCTGATGAAACCGAATGAAAACAGTATTTTCTTTCCTTGTTAGTCTCTCCCTTCAGGCTCTTCGCTCCTTGTTTGTGTCCCTTCGTTTCGTCCATCTCTGGCGCCACTAATTTGCAGATGTATTCCTGTTGGGGCTAGTCAAAATGCCCTGGCTGACACAGAAACGCAGAAAATTGGAAAAATATTTGTGTAATGTAAGGGTTTATTAGAAGTGATGACATATAATGGAGCAGTGGGAAATAATAAATTAACATAGTTTCAATAAAAAACTGTCATTTATTATAACATTAAAACATAGTGCCATTGTTAGAAGTGTCTGGTGTCCAAGTACAAATGATTATGTGAAAAGCCTACACAAAAGACAATAGTTAAACAAGTCTTGGTCCCAAGGGAGCAATATAAATTAAGTTTATTGCAATAAGCCAATGGGACACACTTCTTACATTTAGTAATTTAAAACCAAAAAAGGCACTTAAGTCCTCAAACCTGTTGTCTGTGTCTATGAGGTTATAAGACTCACTGTTGAAAGATGTCTTTTCTAAGTGGATGTTGTATTTTGTCATTGCATCATCGGTCCGTGTGGGTGTGGGTCAGGATAGGGTAACAGATGTGCGCTGTATTGTGGCGCTGTGTGTGGACGAACGGGGACCAGGTGCAGCTTTTGTCTCCCCGGCATTTAAGTCCACTCGCTTGCATTCAGCCGCCTCGTGCCTCCCCCTCCCTCCTTGGAGGAAAGGCAGAGTGTGTGTTTCTGAAGAAGGAGGGGGGCAGCATTAGCTTATACCCCCTCCCCTTTACTCCCCCTCACAGGTGACTGTTGGAGGTCCCAGCTGGCCAGCTCTTGCCCGATTAGATCCATATGGTACAGGAGAAGAGGAGGAGGAGGAGCAGTGCCCATCAGTTGTTGGGCAAGTGAAGGGCCCTGTCCCGGATTTGCCCTGAGATATTAGACAGTTTCTGTTATTTTATCCTCTTCACCTCACTTATCACATTTCCTAACACCCTCCTTGTTGTTGAATGTTGTACATTTTATGCAGCTTTCTGGCATGTTTTTATTTCATGTAGGAGCTCAGGAGATTAGGTTTTAAAAACAGGGTTGCACCAGGTTTTTCACAGAGGTTATATGAAAGGTTTCTGTTTTTAAGAAGAGTTACATTCAGCTTTGGTTGAGCAGAAACAGTTCTATGTCCAGGATTGTTTATTTACCACAGCATTATCAAAATGAGCAAGTTCTTCTGACAATATTATGCTCCTCCTTAGAACAAGTCTCAGTACAATAATTCTTTAATATCTGGAGTAACATAAAAAGTCCATAAAAAAAAACCAAGATGCTGTGACATCTTTACCATATGTTTATTTAATGTGAATTATGCTGGGTAAGAAACAATGTCAAATTTAAGAAGAAACAAATTAGGCATCTGAGCTAGACTTCGGACAGGCCTGTTAATTAAGGACTATTCCTGGGGACACTTGACACTTTCAGATTGCATTACAAAAATCAAATACATTATATACTCAAACACACTGCTTTCCATGCCCTTGTGTGGATCTCAGTTTAAACACGTGGCCAGGACACATAGTTGTAGCACTGCACATACCACAGATAGTTGATAGTCTTCTTGCCCTCTGATAAATGAGTGCAGCCTGCGTTGTATCTCTTCTCACTTCATCCGCCCTGACAAAGCAGAGATAGCTGGGCAAATATACACCTCATCCCATATTAACCTCATGAGTCACCACTGCCAAACAACTTCTGAGTGAAACCATGAACTTTCCAAACCCTCGTAATGAACAGTTTGTTTTAGTGCACAACACACTAAAAAGAAAGTTATCTTGTTTCAGATTTTCTGCTTTCATTTAAAAATAGTTGGGGAAAACCCAGCTTGCTGTCTCTAAGCCTCATCACCTGCACAGGCCAAGGCAATTAAAGCCGATTGAATGTTTAAATGCAAATGAGTGTCACCTGAAGCTGAACAAACAAGGAACACCTGGCTAGCAACAACAGCCAGCCCACACTGCTTTTCCATCCCATAACACCTGTTGGACAAAGTAAACAGTGCATGCAACAAGCAAGTGGGATTACACAGAACATGACAAAGTGTACATGGCATATGGTAAGAGAAACTGGATTATCAATTATCTGTAATTTAATCAATTAAACCAACATGTGTTTCTTTTAGCAATATAACAAAGACAAAAAATCTATGTAAGGTTCATTTTAAGGGAACTTTGTCAGAGTTCACCAAAAAACATTACATTTCTGCCGTTAAGAAAAAGCATTTTAAGGAAAAGTCACTCAAATTGAACTATTCACTACCTACTCTAGATTTAAACAGTGATATGATCTAGAGAACAGATATTTTTTCTTTTTTGGTCCAAAATGAAGTATGTACATTTTTCTATAGTCATTTGTATCAGACAGCTCTAACTTGCATTACATTTGTTTCCAAGTAAGCTTACTGATTTACCACGGAGCGCTTTGTGTACATCCTCTTTGTTCTTTTAGAGCAAGGACGACAGGTGGCATTTAGACCGGACAAACAACTCACATCCTCATCTAAGCCAATATTCACCTGAGTTAACATCAGACCACTTTGTGTACTGCGTTTGTGCCAGCTGTCTCCCCCGACGCTCCGGTGACAACGGACCCAGGTGCTCATAAACCAGATGAAGTCATCCAGCAGTTTACGCAGTCTAATTGACAAGCAATTCTCTGTAGGCTTTCAGCGCTCCAAACACACACCTGATGTCGCCAGCCCCAGCCATTTACTTCTGGGGTGGTTAACAGCAGACCTTGTCTTAAGATTGCAGCTGTAACCTATTTTCTCCTGAAAAGGGACGCACACACAGTTAGCTGATGCACAGTATGCTTCAGCCTAATTTGTATGTTTTAAAGCCTTGTGGTGATGTGCCAATCAAGCACAATAGGCTTGTGAACAGTGCTTTTTATGAGGGTGACACTCAATTTGGACTGAAAACGGCTGTTTGCTGCCAGTGGAGATCTGTTGATGATGTGTCACCAAATAAAAAAACAAGAACTTGTGAATTCATTGTGCAAACCAAAAGCCCAAGTCGTTGCCTTGTGTATTATTATAAAGTTGTTTATATGCTAACAGTGTTGACAGGAAGGCCATATGCCCTGTTGATTCTGTTATTGAGATGTCAGTCTAATTTCCTGGCCATACGGATGGAGTGCACAGAGCTTTGTGCTGCGGGCTGCGTCCCATGGAGCACTGGCATGTGTGGTGTGTACAACGGTCCAAATGTCTGCGCAGAGCTCTTCTTCCTGCCCCCTGTGTCGCCGAACAGGTGGAGTAAAGGCAGGCAGGCCACACGGCAGAGAAAGAAGAGTGGCAGTGTAGAAAGAACAGTCAGAGATGTTTTGATGATGAAAAGCAGTCTTGACAGATGAGTTCTTTTGTGTTCTTTCTTTTAATTGTAGAGTTGAAAACAATACCTGTGAATTTATTTAAGAAATATGTGATTATTTTTTGGATTGAGGCAAACATTGGGTCAACATTTTCCATGAGAATAATTGTCTTTGTCATTAGTTATTGTTCTAAATGTTGATTTCAAATAGTTTATCACATTGCTGACATTTGTGGTTCATTAAGATCGGAAAAGTGTGTTCCTTGCAAATTAATATGGCACTGGATTTTATTTTTTATATTCCCATACAAAAGCCGTAATTTATTTTTTTCCTCCTCTCTCTGAGCTTAAACCTTCACTTTATAAACTGGGACCCTGTGACTCAAGCCCAGGCAGAGTTCATAGCTATGAAAAAGACATAAAGGGTGCCATTGAAGCCAAAGCCCTAAAACCATGAAACCATATTTAAAAAGCTGCTCTCTGCTGACCTTTGACCCAGTGCAGCCAAACTTGTCTATTAATCGTCTATTCTTGACGCGGTTTGAAAAGTCTGATCCACTCTAAATGGAGACGAGACCTGGCCTTCGCGGGTCTTCAGAGGACAAAGACCACTTCTGATCCCACCACTTTCTCTCATCAGACCCCTGGTCTGGTGGTCTCATTCTTCGCCAATAGCATATTGAGAAGTTTAACATTTAAAAGCATTGCCGATCTTGTTAGTAAAGCGTGAAATAGTGCCGTCCCCTTCTCTCTATCTCTCCATTATACCCCCCCCATTTGTTGGGGGGCTCAATGAGGGGGCATTCTTCTCCCACACAAAAGGCGTCTTCAGCATTTCTTCTGTTATTGATCTGAATAGTTGGGAGTGAGGGGCTAAACTTTAGACATCTGGCTCTTTGATGGGGGGCAGGGTGGTGGGTGCCCAGGCCCTATGTGTTGGGTGATGTGAAGTGGGCTTTTTTAGGGAGGGCACTTTTGTTTCTCTTTTGTGAATCAGACCGTGGCTTTGTATTTACTTGTTTGCCACAAAAACTGTTCAAGTAATTTTTCTTCAGTCTTTTACATTGTGTTCAGTTAAAAGGTCATTTATTAAGCCAACTATTACTAAGTTTAACAAGTAACAAATAATGTAAACCAGTTGAAACAAAACACCTTTTTTGTATGTTTTAATTACACTGAAGTTCATAACTTCTGGTTTGAATTTCCGTCCAGTGCCTCCTCGGCTAAAGCTCTGGTTTTTGACCTTTGCCTGACCTCCACTCTATTCCTGCAGACCGTAGAGAGACGAAGAGTCCTGCCATGCCCGGTTCTCCTGTGGATGCTAAGACTTATTCCAGATCAGCCCCCAGCAGCAGTGCCAGCTCCACTATGCCCCCCCTGCCTTCTGTCAACCCCAGTGGCCCTCGCCCAGCTTCCTTCTCCACCACAGCGTGTAAGTGCCAAGCTTTTACTGCTGTTTCAGTTAAAGCAGAAGTGAGTAAATAGGCCACTAACCAAATCGGTAAAAAAGAACAGCAGCTTGTTTTCTTCAAAGAAGTGCACTCAATGAAGTCAGTCAAAAACTGATTTATAGTTTTACACAGTTCTCCCTTTTTACATTTTGTGACAGAAGACAATTTTTTTCTCAGAGTAAAAGCTGCACATTTTATAGCATGTGTTTTAATATTATATTATCTCTTTTAAGCCCTTTCCTTTGCTGTGAAACATAGCAGTTTCTTTAAACAAATCCCTCTCTTCTGCAGTGACCAATGGAAACCATCATTCTCCGCCAACCCTCAACGCAGTGCCATCTCCACCTCAGCGTTACAGCAATGGTCCATCCTCTTCCTCTTCCTCGTCGCTGGCCAACCAGCAGCTGCCGGCCACCTGTGGGGCACGCCAGCTGAGCAAGCTCAAGCGCTTCCTGACCACGCTGCAGCAGTTTGGCAACGACATCTCTCCTGAGATTGGAGACAGTGTCCGAAGCCTAGTGCTCGCCCTTGTGGTGAGCCGAAGATCAAAATATGCAGCTTTGTCATGTTATTTGCTTTTATGACTTTTATGAATATTTTTCTTCTGTCTCTCTCAAAGAATTCAACAGTGACCATTGAGGAGTTTCACTCACGGCTTCAGGAAGCTACCAACTTCCCCTTACGGCCATTTGTTATCCCTTTTCTCAAGGTAGACACATGCTTCCTATATTTGTTCAACTTAATATCTTTGGCAGCCTTCCCTTATACATTCACAACATTTTACCTTCACTGTTTTAATCTTCATTCCATATGCTCATTTGTTTATTCTGCGGCCTTTCAGAATATTGTAGAAGTTGCGTAAGCACAAAGATCTCATCGCTCTGGCGTCTGTTGGCTGGTGTTAACAGCCATAAAGCTCTATTAACCACATAATAGCTGATGGTTTTGGGGTCTGTAATGCAGGGTTTCCATTGCTCTGAAAATGCTCAAGATCAATGCCTTGTTTTCAAGGTCAAAAAAGCTTTAAATTCAGATGTTTTTTATTAGAGAAGAGCCCAGAGCAAAAGAGTATTTTGAGCTTCTCGACACTTTTCCAAACCGTTATTTACTATTATCTTCATTCACAGTAAAATATTGAGACTGAAAATGCACCCTGCACCTGAGTAAAAGGATTTTGCCATTTGAAATGACTATAAACATGGTTTTGACTGCTTAGTGTAGATTTGTTGACTTGACAAGATGAATGTGTGGGTTAAAACAGCCTGTTGAACCAGGAGAGTTGGTTCTTAAGAGCTTCCTTTATCAATGTCGAGTGTAAATCTTCAGTGAGTTATACGGCTGTAAGCCGTTGTTAATTTTTCCACATTTACCTCTTACTCACCTTTGGAGCCCCTCCATCTGTCTGTCTGTGCGAGACAAGCAGCCCCTGTTTCCCTCCTTTTGGCTAATTTATTACCGAGGGGTGGGGTGCCCCAAACTTAATGCCAACTCTTTAAGAATAGCCTGTCTTAGGGAAAAGAAAAGGGGCGGAGCTGAGGGGCACAGACAGATGGGATAGAGTCAGGGGGTGAGGAAGTGGAAAACCGAGAGAGAGGGAAAAGTGGGAGCTCGGAAGTGTGAAACATGCCTATAAACTGTTCCCTTCCCTCTTTTTACGGGCTGCAGTGCACCATATGGAGCCGCTGTCCCGTTAAGAGTGCATTCAGCTGCCAAGGCACCGCCAATTTAACATCCACCCCGCTGAACGCCACTGAGCCCGCTGTTGCATCCACACACCGCACATGGGGCCCCCAGGGAGAGACAGGAGACGAGTCGAACGGAGCACAAGGGTGCCACTCAGTCCATCATTAGCAGGCGTTTAGGATAAGTAGGGAGAGTATAAGGCCAGCTTTGATTAATAGCAGACGCGTGATAGGCCGGAGCTGCGTCTTGCCAGGTTATGATGGGTTGCAGCCCGGTTACATTTGGACTCGAAAATGTACGATTACTGGAAAGGGAGTGCACTTTTACACAATCCTCTGGTTGGGATGGTTGTAAGAAATAGCGCACAGGACAGTTTTTAGTTGATTGCTCGAGAAGAGAAAAGTAAGGAGCGAGGAAGTGGTGTAATTGCAAACACACATTGTCTGTTCCTAATTAGGAAAATGGGGGAAGCGATGGAACAGATAGGAGAGACAGCCACATGTAAATATTCACAAAGAGTATAAAGAAAACTGAATCCTGTGTCTCATTTGTTTAAAAATGTTGTGTTTATCAAGTTTTGTGCATTGCTTTGTAGAAATTGGACATTGTGGGTTACTAATTATTTTTGCAGATGATTCAGATTTTTGGACAGATTTTTAATTTACTGCCAAGTAAAAACACAAGCCATCAACACAAATGTAATTGCTGAGGAGATGTGATATTAGCCATTTCAACCAGTGGTCACAAACCAGTGGTGGACTAACATAAAGGTTGGCTATTGCTCCGTTTACGGTCCGCTTTTGTAACATAAACTCTGTCTGTTTTTAAAAAGTGATCCAAAGAGCAAATAAAATAACTTTTGATGATGAAACTCTATATGCAAACATTTTAGTGTGATCTATTATGGACCACACAAAATATAAATATAAACTTGGAAGCCAGAAACTCAGTATAAACACCAATAAGAAACCTTCCTTTGACGTTAAACAACAGTGTTTGACTTTTGGGAGCTGGACCGTAGTACTGACTGCCTCTACCACAAATCATAAAGTTAGTAGCCCCTTTATCATTTATTCTGTGCGGTTTTATGGTGGTCAATCTCTCAAAGCGCTGACCTCCCACAGTGTCTCCATCTAGTTGTGCATGAGCATTAAGCCTGTTACTTGTTCCGTCCCAGGCAAATCTACCCTTGCTCCAGAGAGAGCTGCTCCACTGTGCACGTGCCGCCAAGCAGACCCCAGCCCAGTACCTGTCCCAGCATGAGCACCTCCTGCTCAGCACCACTTTGGCCTCATCCCCGGACTCGTCTGAGCTTCTCATGGAGCCAGGAGAGCCTGCCACCAAGAGACCCAGCCCCAGCCGGTAAGACGACTTGTTATGAATATGGATAACCAGATGACAGCTTAGTGTATACATGGAAGAAAAAATACAAATATTACAAAAACCAGGTAAAATCTTGAGAAGATGGTAAAGGTATCAAACTCAAAACTTGAGTAATTTTTAATAATTCACTATAAAGAAATTTAATTCTAAATTTTCTAAGATATGGGTAATAGGTTTTTCATATATCTTACTGTAGTTCTATTTATCCTCCAGAGTCAAAGAGAACGGTTTCCACGAGCGTCCTCCAGCTTCATTGGAGCCTGCCGCTAAACGCATCTGCACTATCAGCCCTGCTCCCCGCCACAGCCCTGCCCACCCGCTGCCCCTCAACGCCCAACTCCACCCGACCCCTCCACCCCTGCAGCACTACGCTCTGGACGACATCGCAGCTCCCCATATTCTCCACCGCGAGCACAGCCAACGCATCCTGGAGAGCCGTGAGCTCAAAGACCGGCCCAGACTGCCTGGTATGTGGCACGCAGCCAACAGCAAATGAATAAACTGGCATAAACACACGGATTTCTTATTTAGAGCGATTAGGGGAGGTCTGTGAGTTTGTGAAGCCATATTAGTTCTATATTTCTGAGTGTTATAAACAGCTATACTGTCCTGACTTTGGAGCAGGGAGCTTGTTTGACTCTGGTGTACATCTAGCCTCCATTTAGGGCCTGTCAACGCACAGTGGGAAACAGCAGTAGCACAGGCTCAAACATGGAGCTCCACACCTTCATATGTTCATGGTGGAGGTGCTGTGTTTACGAGGCTGCAGTCCCTTGTCTGACAGCCTCCCGACTGCCTGCCGCCACTTAACTCATAGGCACACACACACGCACATAAACACTTTAGTCCGCACACTCATCGCTTTGAACTGATGAACACTGATGAGAACCAGAAGTAGAAGTAGTCAAAGGGGAAGGTAGGTTGTGTATGGGGCTGTTATTCTCTTCACATGGTTGCCTGTTTGTTTCAATTATAAGTTTGTGGTTTGGTCTGTGTTGCAAGGCAATTGGCACAAGTTATAATTAAACAAATATAAGTTCAACAGTAACTGTTGCATATCATGGTCAGAGTATTGTGCAAATCTAGACCAAAAAAATGGAATTAACTAGCGCCTGTGTTATCGTGTCATGTACATGGTAGCGATGGTCTGCAGTGAGTTTTCCGAGCGGCTGGTTGTGTTTAGAAGTGGAGCCACTCCACTCAGCCTCAGTGTCTCCCAACTGGAATGCTGTGAGCTGCAGGAGGGAGGAGGAGGCGCTGAGGGAGACGCTTGGGAAGCCATAGTCGTCCACAGTGTGTGTCTCTGTGTGTGTGTGTGTGTGTGTGTGGTTGACAGCTGACTTCCAGATGTGTTCAGGCTCTGGGTGCTGGGAGTCTGTTTTGCATCAAAGGTTTCTCCCTCTTTTTCAACCCACCTTTGTTGCTCACTAACCCCCAGACCATCATTTTTTCACTTATTTTATCTCAAGGTCGTAATATGCTTTGAGTAGGAGACTTCACTCTTTTTGTGGATATTACTACAAAACTGACAGCTCGAACTGGTGGCTGTTTTTTTAAGTTTTTCATAACAGTAGTTTATGTTAAACAGATTACAAAACTACTTCACATGTTATGGAGTGGAAACTTGTTTTTTCCATTACTACAGCCCTGATGAATCTTGATCTTGTTAATGTCCTTCTTAATTAAACTTTCAAGATTTGCAAAGGTTTTTTGCTAAATCTTGTGAAGAAACCAAGACAATGAACACATCTCTGACCTAAAAGTACAGATTAAAACAGATAGTCAGATAATTGTCACTTGGTAAGTCCCTTTTAGGAATGTTAATGACACTGGCCTGTGGTCTGTCTTGTGTGTGTTTTTCACTCAGGCACTAACGGTGGCTACCGTGAGGAGCCAGTGGACCACAGACTGACAGACCGAGAGTGGGCTGATGAATGGAGGCATCTGGATCATGTAAGTCAATGTACAAGCAGCGACAACACTAATGACTTGCAATATAAGAGGCATGTGAGAAGTAATTTGTACAAGGGGCATATCTTAATGGTTTACTCTGAACAGTGGCCTCATTAGACAGTAATAACATGCCAGTATCTAATAGTTTTTGGGTGTCTTTCTGTCAGGTATTGAACTGTATTGTGGACATGGTGGAAAAGACGAGGCGGTCGGTCGCTGTTCTCAGAAGATGCCAAGAGTCAGATCGTGAGGAGCTGAACTATTGGAAGAGACGTTCGAGTGAGCAAGAGGATCCCCGAAAAGGAGGCTCAGGACCACTCCCACTCTCCAAAGCACACAGTCCCACACAGAATCTGGTAAGCCAGACGTTTCTCACAAACTCAGGCTATATATGTGACATTTGAACATTTTCAAATAAATGTACATGCACTCTATATTTAGAGAAATGTACATAGATAGTTGACAGCAGATCTAAGCACCCTGACTTAAATTTTGAGCACACCAGGCAGACAAACAAACCGCAGTAACAGTAACATGGTCAGTCAAGCTACAGTTAAGAAAAGGATGGGAGAAAAGAGCACTTGATTACAACAAGCTAAACTAAATAATTGTATAGTCAATTAAAAGGTCATTCATTTACTTAAGGGCTAGCTCGCCCAGTGCACAAAGCTACTGTGGTTGTGCTGAACATGCAACGGAAAATTAACCGTGTGAAAGTATGCAATAGTCTAAGATTAGGCACAGCAATTTCCTGAACCTAAGTTTGAACTCACAAACTATTATGACAGGGTAAAAATCTAACTCCCAATCTTATCTGGTGTTGCTTTTTCTGCCCTTAAAATCAGGAGTGTCACCAAGCACACCACACTTCGAAAGAGAGAAAATTCCTTGAAATAATGCTTACAAAGGTGAAATGATAAAGCACTGGTCAAAGAGTAGGAATAACCACTGCTCTAACTTGAGTGCCCCGTCTAGTGGACATGTGTAGTACCGCGCCTGAATGGAAGGCAGTGCAGTGAGTTCCTCAGTCTGTTGTGTACTGGCAGTGTTCTCCGTGAGCGCCAGCCTTGTCGTCCCCTGCTGGTCCATCCACAGACAGGTGCCAGGACTGGCCCAGGCCATATCGGCCACAGAAGGGCTATGCTGCCGTCCTGCAGGCTCAGAGACCCAGAGCTGGCTCACTTTCTCAAACGCCATCTGGGCTCGCAGCCGGGAAGCCTGCCTGCTGCCCGCCTGCTGCCTGGCCTGAGGAACACTGCACAGAGGGACGAGGATATATAGGCAGCCTTGGATGAAGCGAGAGACGATGTAAACTTAAAAAAAACAAAGAACAGTTGGGGGAAAAAGATTTAAAATAAAAGCTGATAAGTGAGTCTGATGGTGACAAACAAGAAGATAGTTATTTGAGGGAGCGGACAGACTGTTGACACAGCTTGTTGGTCTGCAATTACCTCTGAGCCAAACGCATTCCTTTCAAAAGCTGTCAGATCTCAGTTTGTACAAAACTCTAAAAAACAACAATTACAAAGCTTGTTTGGCCTATTTGTAAATTCTTTGCATATATTGCCTTTAACTAAACTTGAATTATATATTTGTCTGCTCTGTGCATTCGTGTTTGTCTCAGTGGAGATACGTTTAAAGCACCTGTTATATTCATTGAGCTGTCAGTCACAAAGTTGAGCGTAATTTCAATGTTTAATCATCTGACTGTCTGTAAAAGCCATAACAGGTGCTTGTTCCTTATCATCTGTTTGTTTCCTGCAGATTCACAGCGAGACTTTGCTTCGAGGCAAGGCTCAGCTTACGTTACAGATGAGATCTGGAGAAAAGCTGGTAAGATACTTTTGATAATTGATTCTCAACAAATGTAATGAATATAACAGTGCAGTCTTTTTAGCTCTGAATAATGTAGTTCTTAACTCTGTAACATTTGTCTTTTTAAATTTACAGAGGAGGCGGTGAATGAGGTGAAGCGTCAGGCCATGGATGAAGTGCAGAAGGCAGTAGCGGAGGCCGAGCAGAAGGCTTTTGAGATGATCGCAGCAGAACGGGCAAAGATGGAGAAGACCCTCACTGAGGCAAAGAGAAAAGCTCAAGAGGAGGCCATCTTGGTCATCAATGAACAAGAGGACTCTAGTGAGGTAAGAAGTGTAGGTTGATATACTTAATACAAGTTTATACAAGCAGACAATCAAGCTGTTTGCCATTGTTCTGGCACATCAAACTCAATTCCTGTTACTGTGCTCATGTTTTCCAACACCCCAGTCATCTTCATTACAATCAGGGGTTGTGTGTCAGTCTATGCGTTTACTGAGGTCATCAAGGCTTTATAACTGGTCTACTGCCCTTGTCCTGTATGCAAACACAGGGAACGCAGGGAATTGATGTATTGACCATAGTAGGCTTCTCCAGTTTACTTTATAGAAATCGATACAAAATGAACAAATAAAGTGTGTTAATTAGTGAATCTTGAGGTTGCTCTGGCTGCTGCTGTTTCTTTTCAGTGTGCTATACTTAAATAACTGCATTATCTGTGTATTATCTTGACTTAGTTTATGTAATTTAAATCCTGTATTACCCAATGTATAGTTTTTACTCTAATGTCACTGACGCATTGAGTGTCCTGTCTAATCATGAATTTGAATTTTCATCTTTAGTGTTGCTGGAACTGTGGCCGAAAAGCCAGCGAGACGTGCAGCGGCTGCAACTCTGCCCGTTACTGCGGCTCCTTCTGCCAGCACAAAGACTGGGAGAGGCATCACCTCATCTGCAGCCCGGGGCTTCAGGCTCAACCCAAACCAGTGTCGGCCATCACTAGAATGGCCTCAGCAGCAGCCGCAGGGGTCTCTCCTGTCAGCCTCTCTGCCGTCAAAACCCATGACAGTGTACCTTCAGTGTCCAGCCCTGGAGGTGAGAAGGCCTCGGCCACCTCTCGACCCTCCACTCCCTCCACTCCTGCCTCGAACGCTGAGACAAACGGACACTAGGAAGTACATCAGCCTTCTATCTACAAATGTGGAAGCAATGAATCAGCATCGAGAGGGAACTATTTGTGGGTGAAGTTAGGATAACAGATTTTTCCGCATACTCCTTGGCAGATATAAAAAAACAGATTATAGATGACTGTTTGAGTGATATGTCAACTGGGACTTCAGCTTTGGCACGAACGCAAGGATCCGTCTTGAACGCATCCATTGGATGAACAGATCTTCATAACAGATGGAAACGAGTTTGTCATCATCCAAAACCCCCAAACTTGGATGTGTGAGAAGAGGCAAAAAAACTCTCAACCTATCTTTTTGACTGTGAAACGAAGGCATATGAGGAAAAGGACAGGAGATTTGAAAGAAACCACACCGAGACCAATGTTTTTCCACTTTTGTTGTGCATAGTTTAAGCTAAAAAGGTGACGATGGTTCATGTAAAAATGTGTATTAGTACCAGACATAAAGCATTTGTCTTTAACTTCTGTATGTACTTAAATATTTGCTTGCCAACTTGTCGTCAGGTTTCTATAGCCTAATTGTGTGTCAGTGGATATCGTTAAGTATATAATTACTTTTGTCAGAGCAATATTATGACTAAGAAGAGATCAGGTTTATCAAGAAAGTTTTCTGCATCACCAAAGTTTAAATTGTCATTTCCAAATTTACTGCTTTTATAGAGTTTTACAGTGAATTTCTGTCTTCAAAAAACAGAAGTGTAATAGTGCACAGACAAAGCATAAAAGATGCAGGGTTCACTTATGACAGGGTCAGATTGAGCTCATGACACAAGTGATAAGCACCAATTCTGTCCAATCTCAGGAGCTAAATATTGTATTTGTACAGCTATTTTTATTCTTTTTTTTTTTCTTTGTCACAGTTATATAGGTTCAAATGTTTAGTGATACTCTGCTGTTACATCTGTTTATCATTTGTTGTATTATATAATGACTTTGTAAAAATTTATGAGAGAATGTCTTTATTTTGTGAGCCACTGTTTTTCCCTCTTCATTCTTTAAACACTTTTGTTATGAGGCATAACTTCATATTAAAAGATGTCTTGACATGAAGTTTAAAATAAAATAGATTAAAAATTCTTGTTTCCTGTAACGCTACACGTCACTGCAGAACAAACGTATGGCTTTTCCAGAAGTTCAATTATTCTAAAGAGGACTGAAAGACACTCATGTTTTATGCATATGAATGCTTTAACCTTTGAAATTAATCTGTATTATTTATTGATAAACGTGTGGCACATTGGTTAGCACTCCCGCCTCAAAGCAAGAAGGTCCTGGGTTCAATCCCTGGCAAGTGTGGAGTTTGCACGTTCTCCATGTGTCTGCGTAGGTTTCCACAAAGACATGTACAATAGCCACCCTCCCCCAGAGCAGACAGACGACCAGTGCAGACAGAGAACCAGTGCAGACAGAGGACCAGTGCAGAAAGAGGAACGGAGCAGACAGAGGACCGGAGCAGACAGAGGACCAGTGCAGACAGAGGACCAGTGCAGACAGAGGAACGGAACAGACACAGGAACACAGCAGACAGAGGACCAGTGCAGACAGAGGACCGGAGCAGACAGAGAACCAGTGCAGACAGAGGAACAGAGCAGACAGAGAACCAGTGCAGACAGAGGACCAGCAGACAGAGGACCAGTGCAGACAGAGGACCAGTGCAGAAAGAGGAACGAAGCAGACAGAGGACCAGAGCAGACAGACAAAACACAGCAGACAGAGAACCAGTGCAGTCAGAGGAACGAAGCAGACAGAGGACCAGAGCAGACAGAGGACCGGAGCAGACAGAGGAATGGAGCAGACAGAGGACTGGAGCAGACAGAGGAATGGAGCAGACAGAGGACTGGAGCAGACAGAGAGTGATGCAGCTGAGGAGTCCCTTCTTAAACTTCACAGGTGCCAGCAATCAGGCCTGAAAAAGAGGAGAAGGGGGGAGAGCAGGAACCGGTCACAGGCCAGGGGTCATAACATAAGTTACTATAAATTAATAAAAAGTATAGTATAATATAATATAATAAAGAATACAATATAAAAAGTTGAAAACCTATACCTGTTCTCAAGCAGGATGTTAAATCCCCCGTGGCCACTAGGTGGCATCATAAGACTTCAATTTACAGCCCCCCTTTCCTGCAAATACTAATTGAGCCATAAACTACGTTTTTTTTTCACTTCACTCAAACCTAATAAAATATATTGTCTTATAATATTATTAATAAAAATATTATTATGTAAATTCCTTTATTTAGTTGCTAAATAAGTGGTCTCTTTCCTTGGCCTTTAACTGATCACTTGTTCCACTCATACAGGTCAAGTATTTACTCTGATCGATAAGTGAACGTGTCTGCATCCTAATAAAGATATAGCTTATCTTTAAAACGTTTAAAAATAAATGAGATTCAAAAACAAGACAAAAAAAGTCTTATTGGTTTTTGTGTGTCCTGTTGTAATCATGGCTGCTGTTCCAAACTCCATTTCTGACCCTTTAATCTTCAGCTTCACTTTGTAAACAACATTGTTAATTTTGTTCTTTGAGCAAAACTCAATTTTCCAACAAATACTCTTCATAAGTTGATGTAAAACTGAAGCGTGACTCATGTGTTTTGTTGCGGGAACAATCTGTGACTGACAGAAACCATGTTTTTGTCAAGTGCCATGACTGTGTTTGCTTCAAGGGCTTTGTTTGTTATTTGGACACAGATGTACTATTCTTCCACTTCAAAGAATAGTACTATTTTGTGTTTAATATGTTGAACAATTTACAATGCAAAATCTGAGTTACTTAATGTCATTGGAGTGTTTTCTCATATGTGGCTTTCACCAATTTTTCCGTCCCAGTTCTGCCCAGGTTGGGATTTGGAGAATTTTCCACCAAAAGGAGGAGCTTTAAAGTCAGATGGTGCCATTCATTGTACAGTCTGTATAAGGCCTTGGTGGCTCAGAAATATTGGGCATTAAGTTCATTGGTAAGATAAAAGAAGATTATTCTGGTCTTTATGAGCTCACTAAATGTAGTCAGCAGGTGCACAGCTTTTTTTGTGTCAGACTGTTTTTTTGATTGTCACTTGTTCAGAAAAACTACATGTATAATCTTATTTCTGCCCCAACTCCCAAACTGCTCTTCTTTACACATTTCTATCAAATATGTGTTGGACAATAACGTACCAAGTGTGACTCACTTGCATTCACATAAAATAACCTTTCTGTCATGCTCACTTGTATTTTCTTATGCCCGCTTAGCTATGTGCTAACATTTAATTGCTTAGATTTCATTATTCATCTGGCTCTCTCTTTCCCACACTGTTGAGGTATTATACTCATTTCTGTTTTGACCTTTAAGAAAATGCTAATTATGTCAACAACTTGTCAAGCAGCTTTCTCTGAACCTTTGACAAGTTAATTAGACTTGTTTGTCTAAGTACTTGTGGACACAGATAATTTTTAAGTTGACTTTTTTTTGTTTGAGTAAGACACTATTTATTGCTCCATAGGCATTGCTTACTTTAGAAAATTCAGATCTACCCAGAAAGGAACATTTGCACAAGGATGTTTTTGTAAAACATCACGAGGACATTTGCTATGAGATACTAAGAGGTATTTATATTTAAATCACACATTAACAAATGTTATTTTCATGAGAAGCATATAAACTGCACAAACTGCACTGTAGTTGCTCATAATACCTCCACAGTCGGCTTATAATGTTTTCTCATAAAGTCAGTGTTTCAAAGAAATGCAATAAACTGAGAAGATATTGTGATGGGATAATAGGAAAGCACAGAATATATTGAAATAAACAGATTTTATACACAACAATATAAAAGACTTGAGAGGAAACCATAGCAAACTCCTATAATGCCCATGAATCACACGGCTGTTCAGAAGCTGCTTTGTCAAATACTGCTCAGTGCCTCATGTACTCGTAGTTGTAGGTTTTCTCATAATAATATGTATTATGTATATATATATATATATATATATTATGACTTTACAAGATCACATCTGCACACTTTAGGCATCACAGTGGCAAAGGTCTTAGCATTGTCCTCACAACAACAAGGTCCTGAGTGTGACTCCTAGTCAAGACAGTGCCTTTCTGTGTGAGTTTCCCTGTGTTCAGGTGTGTTTTCATGCATGTACATGACATGTACATGTACATGCAGTGGGTAAATACAGACAACATAACATACATTTACTTACCTTTTGCTGCCTCTTACTATCACAGGCCTCAAACTTGTCATAATGCATTAAACTATATACAGTCACTATACACAATTTTATCATCAAAGTACTATAATAATGGACATAAGGTGCCACCTAGTTTGAGAAATAGGGCTTCCAACACAAGCACCTCTTTTTACTCTTTTGCTGTGTTAAAGTATTACCAAACTTCTTGCCCTATCTACATCATGTTTTAAAATCACCTTAAAAGTATTTGAATCAATAGTGTGTGTACGTATTGGTTAAATAGATGACAAATAATGGGCTTTTAAAGTATCTGCTTAAACAGGTTTAGCTTTTAGAGAGACAGATGCAGTTGCTGAGCATGTAGACCAGATTGTTGTCTGCTCAGTGGGAGTAGCAGTAATGTCTATCTGCTCGGCTCCACATGCTGCTTTCATTAGAGAAATGAGTAGAAGGCTCCGTCTGGGCATCTTCCCATTGGAGCTGCTTCGTCTTAGCATCACTCTGGACAGCATGCGACACTAAACTCATGTCAACAGTGGACCTCAGCAAGATGCCACATATATTTCTGACAAATGATTCTTTTCACTCTCCATTACCCTGAAAGAAAATGTTTTCTGACAGCTGGATGTGTTATGCAAGGCTGTGTACATTAGCTGATAAATGGATCTCTTACATGAAACAAACATTAAGTAAAGAACTGAGTGAGACAAGTGTATGCCTCAGCTATTGATGTGATGATAGACATTAGGAAAATGTACAGCAATATGTTAGTGTAAAGACATTTTATTCACTGAAGATGAGTCAGACCTTCAGTTGCTTCTGGCCCTCAAAGCGTGTTAACTCCTACACAATGTTCAGTGAAACAGGACAACAGCTGCTGGTTCGTCACTACTCAGCCTCGAGTCTTTAGATCGTGATCATTGACGGTAGAAAAACACTGGACGGATTAACTGTGACAACAGACATCTAAACTCAAAACAGACCTGTGAAGGAACTGAAATGGACAGACCCACTCTCTGTACCTTGGTTTCTTTACTTCCATGACTTTGACAATAAGCCTATAAAGTGGCCAGCTAAAAAAAGCGGCCTTCAATCATAATATTTACAGACATTCTCAGGTTTAATATAAAATAGATAAAAGACAAGGAGAACTCAGTTTGGAGTCTGTTTGCAATTACAGCCAGAAGAATGAGCTGTTCTCCAGAGTGGACCCAGGAGAGGCACAGTCATGTTTCCTTTTTTAAGAAGACACAATATTACATGAAAGTTTAGGACATGTATGATCTAAACTGATTTGGAGTCTAAATATTTAAAGTGAATTCATCATCTAACTTAATTTTTACTAACTACACCCTGCCCCTCTTAGCATTGGTAGAACACATTGCCGAGGGGTCAGTCTTCAAGAAGCTCTGCTATTCACTGAAGTAAGTTTTAACATTTGAAAGTGTGTGTTCAAAGTATGCACTAGCCAAGCGGCACACACCTCAGCTAATGGTTAGGTGACAGTTTATTGGCTTGTTAAAATCTTTAAAATCTTTTGTGAACACAGCAATCTGTCTCCAGAAACATGAATTTGCGGTCTATGACTCCCATGAACTTATTATATGCACTTGTTGAGCACACATTTTGGGTCATTATATCATATTATTAAGCTATTGCTGTTTTTTTGTTGTTGTTGAAACAAATTTATACCCAATCATATACAATGAATACACAAATAGTTTATGGAACTCTTTTGTCCAAGTCACTCTTTCTGTATTCACCTGTTCTCAGCACCTCTTTAATATTCAGGGACACACACAGAGGTGATGGGGGCTTTGACTTTGGATGCCATCTGTGTGTTGCCCTCTGTGCAGTAAAGTGCTGAAAGAATAGAAAAACTGGGACAATGAACAGATGTTGTTTGGTAACCTTTGCCCTGAACGCTGGCTTTCTGAAGCATTGAGCTGCATTAGTACCCACCACACCCAAGGGCACCTGCATCAAACAGAACAAATGCTGTCTTTTTTCACCATAGCACTGAGAAACCTGCTTATGGACAGTGTTACTCAGAGACCATTTGAAATAGCTGCACAAGGCCTAAACCTTGACTTTTATCAATTTCATTTATCCTTTTCATAACAAAAAAATTTGCTTGGAAAAATGAATATAAAAATCTAAAAAGCATTTCAATCTACCAGCATTCTTTGTCAGTGCTGTATAAACATGAATATTCAATGAGGATTTTCACTTTTCCAATTAAGACAAAGGCACAGGTGTCCTTGTGTACAGCGACTATAAATGAGTCTGTGAGGAATCCTCCAGAGATTCTGGGATTGTGTTTTGAAAGAACAATACATTCAACAGTGTTTTCAGTGTTTGCTATCCAGCAGCAGGAGAAGAAGCTAAGATTTTCTTCATTTTGTGCTGAAATAGAGCCGGGTCGTGGGTAATTTCTCCAATTATGTGTTGCTGTCAAAATAAGAATTGAGCTGCAGGGAGGACTATTGGACTGCTCATTGCTATTCAGAGTTTGTAAAGCATGCACCTCGGGCTGAATGTGTGGCTGGATTTACCTGTGTACACTTGAGCTGTGTGTAGCACTTGTTCAGCTCAGTGTGTACTGGGTATGTGGCTACACACAGGGACGGCAGGAGGGATAGTCAAGAGAGTGGAGAGTTACATATATTTCTTAAATCTTTCTTTCATTTACTTTGAGGTCCATACAGTGAGCTGGTGAAATAAATGATGGCGAAAGGGGGAAAAATCATTTTACCTGAAACTCACTGACCTAAAGCTGTGGCAACATAGTAGATATGGTTAAATGGCGCTTAAAAAGAGATTTTACCCACTTCCTGCAACTTTTATAATTTAGAATTCACAGACATCTCAAGAAAAAGATCAATTTAACAATATATTGAAGCAGACTGTATCAGTTAATCAATGATTTGTCAGAATGTGATTGCATTATAAATTTGAACTTACTATTATTTACTATTACTACTATATTATTACTATTATTTTTCTCAAGGACTCAATACTTCTGTTTGGATTTGTGCAAAAAAGTACTCCAATTTAGGTCTGCACTGTACACTGTCTCTAGTTGGAGGCAGTCACAAAATACTGAATTGTCTCTTTAAGCCCCTCCCTTCCTCTGCTCTGATTGGTCAATGTTTTGATTTGTTGTGTAAATGTTTGGTTTCCTTAACAGTGATTGGTCAATGTTTTGATTTGTTGTGTAAATGTTTGGTTTCCTTAACAGCAAAACTAAGACCTTGAACTAAGTATGTGCCGTACTGTAAAACAGGAACATGAGATGTTCAGGAACTTAAACAGTGTTGGAAAAAAATAAATACTATATTTTGGGTAAAAAAATATTCAATTTGACCTACTTTTGTGAAAAATGGCAACATTAGGGGTGACTGGAGCCTTTCCCAGCAGCTTTGGGCCTTCACCCTGGAGAATGGCTAGTTGGTCGCAGGGCTAACACTTAAAGACAGACACCGACAGACAATCATTCATTCACATTCATAATTCACTAGTAATAGTTAAGATTTACCATTTGACCTATACATGCATGTGTTTGGGCCGGCAGGTGGAAGGAAGGAACCCACGGTAACCCGGAGAGGACATGCTAACCACTCTGCCACTGTGCCCCTTTTAAAATTATGATAAATCAAATGCTAATTTTCCAGATAAAATGCCAATTGTCAACACAGCAGTTAGCAGCTTTATTCTTTTTTATTACAGTCATTTTCAAATAGATTACAAGCTGTGATTACAATTACTTAACCAAAACAGAAAACATGACAAAATCCTTCTATATACAAATAAAGTAACATATACTGCATCTCCGCACGTGTTACAATATATATATTTGCACATAGAGCAGGAGAACTTTGAATAAATATCTGACCACAACTTATTTGAATGTCAGGGCAGGCTTAGCTTAAATAAATACAGAATTTCAGCATTCAGTGCACATAACAGCGACAGAACAATGCTACATAATATTTCAGCAAATAGAGCCAGGATTATAGGAGGACTTCCTGAACGCTCTCGGTCACAGTCATCAGCATGCACGTTCATATCTGCTTTCCTTTTACATATGCTGTTTTTATTCAACAGTAAACAACTCATTAAAAGCACAAAACACTATTTGTCTTTTATACTCCACCTGGGTTTGCTCTAGTAGCCTATACTGGCGTCGTGCAGTTTTTGGTTGGATTTCTACTGGCATTAAATCAGACAAACAGTACAATAGAAAATAAATGAGCAAAGCACAATTGAGAGATGGGGATATGAAGAGGAGAAAATAGATTTGCATTGCAGAGAGTTGGGTTGGTCACTTTCAAGTCTATGGACAGGCAGGGTGCAAATATCCCCTTATTAGTGGTGCAGTAATGAAGAGTCTAAGACAGGGGAGCTTTAAAGACGATGCTGGAGAGAACCGGATGGCGCCGCAGTCTCCGTCTCCTGTTGCTTTCAAACACACACAAATGCCTTTTGAATTCATCCTGTCTCATTGGTGTGAGTGTGAGGGTGGATGCACCAGTGAGTCTTTGTTTGGGTGACAGTGTAGGCAGTGGATACGACATCAGGGAATCAGTTGTTGTTAGTCATAATCCACCAGGAAGCTACAGAAACAAACAGACAGAGACAGAGTTACTTCACAGCACAACACTGTACTGTAATGTATTCTATCTGCAAGTCACAGAGAAGAGGTTATTAAAGCAGGACTATGGTATTGCAAGGGAAAACTTCATTGTGACACATTTTATATAACAAGATGTGCTTTAACCTCAGACTTTTAGCTTTAATTTGAAGGTATTTACATCCAAATCAGATGAACAGTGTAGGAATTACAACAGTTTGTATATGTGCCTCCCACTTTTTAAGGGACCAAAAGTAATGGGACAGATTAACAATCATAAATCAAACTTTCACTTTTTAATACTTAATTGCCAATCCTTTGCAGTCAATTACAGCCTGAAGTCTTGAACGAATAGGCATCAGCAGACGCTGGGTTTCAGACCCTGGTGATGCTCTGCCAGGCCTCTACTGCAACTGTCTTCAGTTCCTGCTTGTTCTTGGGGCATTTTCCCTTCAGTCTTGTCTTCAGAAAGTGAAATGCATGCTCAATCAGATTCAGGTCAGGTGATTGACCTGGCCATTGCACAACATTCCTCTTCTTTCCCTTAAAAAACTCTTTGGTTGCTTTCGCAGTATGCTTCGGGTCATTGTCCATCTGCACTGTGAAGCGCTGTTCAATGAGTTCTGAAGCATTTGGCTGAATATGAGCAGATAATATTGCCTGAAACACTTCAGAATTCATCCTTCTGCTTTTGTCAGCAGTCACATCATCAATAAATACAAGAGAACCAGTTCCATTGGCATTGGGCCATACATGCCCACGCCATGACACTACCACCACATGCTTCACTGATGAGGTGCTATGCTTTGGATCATGAGCAGTTCCTTTCCTTCTCCAGACTCTTCTCTTCCATCACTCTGGTTCAAGTTAATCTTGGTCTCATCGGTCCATAGGACGGTTGTTCCAGAACTGTGAAGGCTTTTTAGATGTTGTTTGGCAAACTCTAATCTGGCCTTCCTGTTTTTGAGGCTCAACAATGGTTTACATCTTGTGGTGAACCCTCTGTATTCACTCTGGTGAAGTCTTTTCTTGAGTGTTGACTTTGACACACATACACCTACCTCCAGGAGAGTGTTCTTGATCTGGCCAACTGTTGTGAATGGTGTTTTCTTCACCAGGGAGAGAATTCTTCGGTCATCCTCCACAGTTGTTTTCCGCGGTCTTCCGGGTATTTTGGTGTTGCTGAGCTCATCGGTGCGTTCTTTCTTTTTAAGGATGCTCCAAACAGTTGATTTGGCCACACCTAAAGTTTTTGCTATCTCTCTGATGGATTTGTTTTGTTTTTTCAGCCTAAGGATGGCTTGCTTCACTGATAGTGACAGCTCTTTGGATCTCATATTGAGAGATGACAGCAACAGTTTCCAAATGAAAATAGCACACTTGAAATGAACTCTGAACCGTTTATCTGCTCCTTGTGAATGGGATAATGAGGGAATGACACACACCTGGCCATGGAACAGTTGAGCAGCCAATTGTCCCATTACTTTCAGTCCCTTAAAAAGTGTGAGGTACATATAAAAACTGTTGTAATTCCAACATCGTTCATCTGATTTGGATGTAAAATACCCTCAAATACTTCAATTTATATATATATATATATATATATATATATATATATATATATATATATATATATATATATATATATATATATATATATAATTAGTATTATTACAAACAACAATCAATCACTTCAAGAAATTTTGAAATCAATCAATCAAATGTGCATCATACAATGTCAACCCAGCAGAACTCTGAATTACACACATTTTATCAGTGCATCCAGCTACTGACTAGATGTTTTATCAATAGATTCTATGAGATATACTAAGATGGATCAGTCCAATGTGTTTTCAGCAGTGCAATCTCAGAAGCTTGATTTGACAAGGTTTCAAAGCAAATTATATCAATAAATCCATTTTATGAGCCATGGAGTTATTACATTTTAAGATATTTTAGATTTTAAATATAAATATTTGATTTAGCTTTTCTTTAAAGCTTTTCTGTTTGTACTCTGATAGTAATTCACAAATATCCTGAAGTTCTGTTTCTTTAAGCCCCTCCTTCCTCTGCTCTCATTGGTCAGTCTTGGTCAATAAACCTTAGTGAGACCTAGGCCTTCTGCTCTAACTCACTATGTAACAAGAAGCAAGGTTAAAAAAACACACAACTGTGGCTTTGAGACTTTGGGCTCAGTGCATAAATGCATACGATATGAAACATATGGATACTTATGGTGTTCACTATTTATGTGTAAAAATATGGTTATATGATTGTACTGTCTGGGAATTATTGGTCATTGTTGATGTTATTGTTGAGATGCTTTACTAAGACCAAATTTCCACCAGCTTTGTTGTGTTACCATTAACAAACAATTCTCATTCTTACGATTGTTGAGTTTTGTTATCTGGAAAATGTATGGTTCCTGTATTGTAACTAATACTTATGGCACAAGATATAATGGACATAAGAGAACCAATCAACTTTAGCTTCAACAGAGAAGACAAAGAACTAGAGTCAAGACAGCATTAATACTTTCACCCTACTGTACATTAGAATATGTTCTGGTTTTACAAAGTAGTTCCTCTCTTACACCAGTTAAACTAAATCAAGAAATGTGTATTTTAATAAGATTAAACAAATCAATGAATTGCAGTAACAGAAACAGAATAGCCTTGTACCTGGGGAAAAATACCTCCAAAACAAAACTATTCCTTCAGAGACTGGCCAGTGTCCTTATGAGATGCTGCTAGAGGTCTGCTGCATATCATCTCTTTTTATATTATTGATTCAAGAATAGACTCTGTGCTGCCTCTGACACAGACCGCACCATCCATCCTCCTTCTTCCTCCCAATCAGTGCATTGTGCTCACTTTAAATCCTCAGCGGCCGAACCCACCTCAAGCCCAACTCCCGACTAATGATGTCTAGCTGAGAAATGACTATGAGGAAAAGGACACAGCAGTAGCAGCGCCAGCAATGCTGCAGTATTAAAAATAACTAAATTGATACCAAAACCAATGTTAAATCATAGATGTAATCTCTTTACTGTTTTAAAAATCTTAAAAACACTTCTAAGTAAACAGATGTGCAAATCTCCTTCCTAGCCAGTTAAAGTAAAAGTGCACCCTTTCCTTAGATCATTGATTTAAAATAATAAACAGGGACACCTCAGAAGCTCATCTGGTAAAGACATTTGTCATTTACAGAGTGAAATTTGAATCTTGGCTTGAGTATATTTGCTCCTTGTCATCCTTCGCTCTCTAACTCGTTTGGTGTTTCTCTAACTGTCGCGATCAAATAAAGGAAAAAACTCCCCAAATACATTTCTGTATTTCTGTCTCAATATGGCTTTACCAAAATTGAATAAAAATGATGTTTTTACAGTGTGGTGTAATGTTAAAGTAAATAACTGAATGCAAGAGTTTTAGAGACTGAAACCAAGGTGGTTTCTAAGTCCATTCTCACACCCATGACAAATTCATGGGCAGTTTTGTAGTGCTTATGTGCCCATCTGGAAATTAGTGTTGATTTTTTTTTTTAGAACAGTTTCTCTCCCAATCATAATAATGATATTCATAAACAGAGATGTGCACTGAACCTATCCTATTGTATTATTTAACCATATTACCCAGCCCTAAAAGTAAACAGTTATTAAAACATGTTTTAGAAAATGTTGGCTACTCAGGTATTTTTCACCTAACAAGGTACTCAAGTAGGCTAAATGTAACTATGGCCTACATGCAACAGATGTGGATGTAAACAGGCATGTACCGTAACCTAGCAACAACTCACACAACCCACACAGCAATCTCACCATCTGTAATGAGCACACAGAAGCGTGCTTATTACAGATGTAGTACTTAAATGAATAACAGTAAAACGTCTGATAAATGAATCAAAGTTCAAGAGAAGAGTCAGGACTGTAGCCTGGAGAATACTGTAGAGCGGCACTGATTCATGCTGCCATGTGTATATCCTGAGGAAGAGTCAATGACACGTTAGACAAAAAAATAAGACGTGCGTCAGAGAAGAGCCACATGCGCTCTCCTGTAATGTTCCAACTGGACTTATTTCCGACTCACCTTTGTGGGCTGAATGAGATCCACGCCTTTCAGAATTTACATGTCAAAGCAAGACTATTGTACGCATATGAATAAAATAAATTATAGCTCACTGCCGCATTAACTGTTCTGAAAATACATGTTCAGCTCTCGTCCACACTCCTTGTTGCTCTAGACTGTTGACCCTAAGTACTTAAAATCCTGTACCTTCTTTACCTCTTCTCCCTGTAACTATACCTTTCCACTTGGGTCCCTTTCATCCACACACGTATTCTGTCTCTCTACAACTAACTTCTCTCTAAAACAGAGAAATCACCATGTGGCCGACATTCATTGCTGAAAAGACTCTACAGAATAACTCAGTCATAACATGTAATGATCATTGCACTTTTTTGAGTTTGAATTTGTAGTTTATGTAAGAATGTATAAGGTACGTAGAATAATTAAGAGCAGCACCAAAACATTGTACATTTAAATAGGTTTGAATGAAAGAAGACAAACCTGGGAGCAACATAGTGGACACTACTTCAGCGTCCTCCAACATGTCGATGACGCAGCGCTGGAAGTCTTTACTGCTGTTGGACTGGAGGTAGCTGAGGACACAGTGACAAAAGAAAACATAAGGAGCAGCTGTGTGTGAATTGTAGCCGGAGTGCATGCTAATAGGCAGATTATGAAAATGTATGGCTTCTGCTCAATGGTGATGTGATGTTTAGTGCATCTGATTTCAGTATGCCACATGAATCAGATTATAAAGTGTCCTGTTCTGAAACTGGAATATGTATTGCTTAAACAAACACAGATGTTTTAATAGTTATGTTAGGTCAAGACAACACAATAATATTACATCGAATTACAAAAATAAAGGCTATAGGGCCCATGAGCAAAACCTAAATCATCACTGAAGGCTCAACATGCAATCAAACCCTTCGCAAAAACAAACTTTTATTTTGTAAACTTAATCATTTCATTCTCTTAACTTTAATAATTACTTGATTGATTGCAATGGCTGAACTTAACCACCAAATTTTGTCTCAAAATGCAAATTCAAGTCTGTGGTGGAAAAAAATCAGAAAAGGCTAAAAAATCTGAATAAACAATGATAAATTGGCAATTGACTTTAAGTATTATTCTAAATCAGGATGATTTCCAAAGACCTCAAATACTAACAAATGTCTACTGTGTAGTAATAGAATATACTAGATTTAGATTAGAATAAGGTTATGATTTGCTGATAGGGCTATAATCAAAGAAAATACAGAGGTGGAAAAAAGTCTTCAGACACCCTTAAAATTTTACACAATGAAACACTCATGAAATATTTGTGGTAAAAACATTTTGGTTTTTCAAAAGGTGTGGCTGCATTAGACAGACACAAACAAATACAAATAATATTTCTTTGTTAATTGTTTACAAAAAAACTAACAAAATAAATTCTTGACAGTTTCAAAGTGTACCCAACATCGTCGGTATCAAAGTCAACAAATAACGGAGAATGTATTCAAAACTGAACAAAAATAACTAAACCATCACATCATCAAATTATATTTAGTAGTCTGGAAGACAGAAGAGTAATTCTTGATGCAATATTTGGGATGTCTGAACTTTTCCACTCTGTATATGTATGTATCAATGTACTTCACACACCGTGTATGTACAGTACGTATCAGATATCGCCAGACTGCTTGGCTCTCTTTGCTCTTTGCGATGGAAATGTTCCTCACCAGTGAAGATGAGCAGAAGGCACGTTGCTCAGTTCACACATTCACACACTCGGACACACAAACACATCACACACACACATTATACTGACCTCATCCAGGAGAGGCGATCCTGCCAGAACTCATACATTATGTAACACGACTTTCCTGGGAGCTTCTGGATGGACACGCTGAAAAGGGAAATGAGAGTACAGCAAATTAAAAACTAAAAGACAGTTTGAAATTAGCAAGGATACATTGCATCAAAGGTTTGTCGAGCAATAAAGTTAAAAAAACAAAGACAGAATAAGATTCAAGACATACACAGCAGCAATAGTTTAGACATTGCTCACAGTTTGCGGTTACATTAAAGCTGCCAAGACACAACTGCGGTGGTGACAACCTAAAGTCAGTTTTCAAAGTATTTCTGAGTTATTCTAGTTGTCGTTGGCAGTTTAATGTGTATCGAAGCCAGCGTTTCTTCATCATATTGCAGTTGCTACAGAAACTGATAGCGCTGTATGCTTTGAGGATATGTTACATAGACATAATGAGCGAGACACTAACTGCAGGTTGTCAGTGTGGGCCGCTGTGGCATCGAGGTAACTCTTCAAAACCATCTGAAACTTGTCCAGATCGCCTTCAATCACGGACATCTCCCTCTGAACCAGCAGGATGTTCTGTCGGCAAAAGAAACAGGAAATACAATGACAAAACAGTGATGTGCGAAAGTGATCATCACTGTAGCAATATTGTCAAAATTAGCACTGAGACGTCAGAGGAGGGACAGTTTGTACCACCGGAGCTCATTATAACAGCAGATGAGCTGTGATGTCTTGTGTTTGCGTTCATTTGTTGAAGCATTTGTTTTGTGCTTCAGTTTTGAAGTGGGAACAGCTGCAAAATCCAAAGATGATGGCATTTCTTTCCCCTATATTTTAATAGACCAACTATAAAGAAAACAGCATCAAGAATCTCAATGATAGTGTTGCCATGATACTTCATCAAGTCTGATATTTTATATATTGTACAAGTCTAAATCAGGCTCTGCACCCAAAACAGAAATGTTATCACACACCCTGGTGTTTCAGTTTTTGTCTTTAAATACATCAACATTGTACATAAATCCCTGCTTAGTTTACTGTTAACAGCACCCATTAACAAAGAATTGTTATATTTATGATAAAAGGAAGGTTTAATAGCCCTATATTCTAAGAAAAAACACTGATATAGAGTATAATCTAGCAGTAATGGCTGTCCCATTTCTTCTGTTTTCAACAAACAAAGAATACATTTTCTTGTATCCTGCCACCCTTCAGAAGTCTTCAGACGCAGGATTGCAGTAAATTGGCTTCCTGCCCATTCACAGGACAACGCTGAAGCAAGTGAAAACTAGCAGCAGGTGAACTCTTTTTGACTCTACAGTAGCTCTTATTATGATATAATGAATTATTTTTTTAGCCCATTAGGGTAGGTTTGTTTTATTTAATTGCACATATTTGTTTGAGAGGAATGAGCAGCTGATCTCTTTTACTGCTTTGGTTAACACCAGACTACAACATCGACTGCGAAGTAAATAAACTAACTGAACAATGCAGATAGTTTTGCTTTTAAGTGCCATGTTGCTATTATAATCTCGAGACACATGCACAAGAGACATGTCTAGAACTAATGAATGTGCCTCAATACTGTTTTAAAATCTAAAACAAAGATAATGGCTGCAAACAGCAAAAAACAATCATCACCCTGCTTTATTAAGTGGATAATGAGATAATTGTGCAGAGAAAAGAACTCACAATTATGGTAAAAAGGCAATGCTTGATTTAAATGGTGCATAAAATATCAGAGAAAATGGTGAGCAAATGGAGTATAATAATTTATAATTGATGTATTTGGTTACTAACACAGGTAAGAACTATTGGATGGAAACGTGTGTACACAGAAATCTTTGGGGTGTTCTGCAGTAACATGTTAGTTATTGAAGTTAAGGACAAGAATAGGCTTTAGCACAATGTACAAAGAATAATGAAGGAACAAATGCATAATATAATGCATAACATTCTGAATGAGAGAACAAAGGGGCCACAGGGTATAATTAATTTTCACAAGAAGATTTTTGAGTGTAGCTTTCAAGGTTTCCAGAAAGTTATTTTTAATTTGTGTCTTTAACACACTTTTAAACTAATTGCTGCTGTGATATCTGTTAAATTTCTGACAGCTGTGTGTGACAGCAGTGTCCATTAACCTCCTACAATGTCCTTTTTTAAGCTTTTTCAACACATTTCAGCTGTCACAATTAGGACATGGCTGTTGAATATTACTATATTAAATAAATAAATGTGTATGCAATGTGAGTTTTGAGATACATTTTGTGCATGTTGATATCGTAACAACGTGCAACTACACATTCATTTTTGTGAGCTACGTCATGAGGTCAACGAGTTTCTTATTGATGAAGGAAAGGAGCTTCTGCTGCTTTGTTGCTCTTGGCTTTAGCCTCAAGCCTTCTTTGTTTGATTAAAAAATAATAACATTCAGTAACATTAATTCTTCCCATATCTGATTATGGTTTTGCTTTATCAGTATAATTATAAATATATTTTCAAAGATAGTTTGTAAAGTGATGAGTGCTGAGAACAAATCACAACAAAAACCTGAATGATATAATTAAGCATTAATTAAAACCCATTTAAAATCAAGCTACAGTGCTGCCTTACTCCGGGACAGTAAGTTGTGCCTTGTGTCACATTTCAGCTGCGTTCACACATATCCAACCTTCAATGTCCTGTAAAAATACCGCCTAAGCAACCTAAGCCAAAAATCCAGTTGACATATTACTATTACTGCTGACTTACCGACTTGTATGTCCCGGCCAGTGTGTCCTCTTTGACCGGCTCCAACTTTGGACCCTGCAAAATAAATGAAGAAATAAAGATTGACTAGATGATTACTATGAAAGCTTCTTTAAAGACATGATATGGTGCTGAGATATAAATAAGATACACTCAGTACAATGTGTGGGACATAAAACCCTGAAGGGAATAGAAGTAAATAAATAAGACAGGAACAGCCGGGGCACAGACATTAGAGAGAAACATAACCTCTGAGGGAGAAACCATTACACTGCTGCGTTGGGTTGTATTTAAGAGAGAAGACAAAGGGACTGAGATGGACGGCTGTAGTGTGAGGTTGGATATTAAAGTACACCCACAACATCCCTCAGGTTATGAAATTCTCTGATATTGCACTTTTGACTCCCTCTGGGTAAAGCAAACACAGGAATGAAGGACAAAAAATTCTTTGCGAAAGACTGAAAGGAAGGAGACGATGACAAACACCAATAAACGAGAACAAGAGTTAATAAAAAAATAAAATAAAAAAAAGAGCAGACCTGAATGAGACGGGGCAGGCGAGCGTGAAAGAGGCTTTGTGATGAGGCTGTCTGGACGGGTCACAGAACAAGATAGTGGGGAAATGTAGGGACACTGTTTGTCACAAGCCGTTACAGCCACTTAGTCAATTTGGACTCAAGAGGCTAAAATATTTGGTAGTAAAGTTGTGGACAGTAAACAGTTTAGTTTGATGTCAATAAAAGGCAAAATATGATATTAGGATAATGGTAAATGTGTAATGTTGTTGAATACTGTGACAAAAGTGTTTGTCTTTGTGCTGTGGCTCTCTCAGTTTGCCCAGATACACTGACACACAAGAAGGGACATATAATATCATCAGACTACACTGTCTTTTGCAATATGTAGGCTACATTATGTTGATCATACATAGATAGAACATTATGCAGCCCAAAATTGAAGGTGTAGTTTTACACAGTTCCAACTTTAGTTTTTCTCAACATTATTGATTTTTTGGAGTCTTGTTACAACTAAGAAAATTTATTGTAAATAAGATCCTGGCCTTTTTTTTTAAGCTCAATTCAATCACCTGCTATAATTGTTTCTTCATCCTAGATTGTTTACTTCATATTCATGAGACAGTACTGCTTTTACTTCATCAATGAGTGATCACCAGAAACCCACAGTCGAGACATTGCTTTGTATTGCTCTGGGATTTATTTACCTTCTCTAAAAGAAACCAACACCTGAATACACAAGAGAATTACAAACCTGACACTCAAGTTTGTCCAGTAGCTGCTGAAGCCTGTTGATCTGAGAACACCAGTTCTCTTCATTGTCTGTGGTCACACCTGCAGGCAGTAACAGCATTGACTGATTAAGTCCTGGTCGTTCTGCTTTGCAACAAACACAGAATTATTTTCTGGGGTCCTGCCCTAACAACAAACCAAATATACACTGCATTAATACAAATGATAGTAAGGGGAAAGTACGGGTTTGAGTTAGCAAAGATTTGTGATTGGCCGCAATGTAAACTGATCAAATATAAAACAAACTTCTCTTTTCAAATAATATAATTGTTTGGCTTTGTATGACTGTCTATGCTGGTGAAACTTGTTGAATGTATAACAATTACCTGTAAAAAAAAACTAAATCAAAAAGATCTAAGGCAGTGATTCTCAAACTTTTCACAATGATTACAATTATTAATGATTAACAATGATCTCTTCAAATATTTGTCTCACCAAATACTAACTGTGTTATATTATTGGTCACATCTAGTCAGTGATAATAAAGTATAGTTCTAGTACAGTACAGTAGTTTGAAAATTAATCTTTATTGATGTTTTATCTACCACCAGTGGTCCTTGTACCACAGTTTGAGAACCACTGCTCTCAATAATGTGATTGACTTATGCAATCATAAAAAGTGCCCCGATCAGCTGTAACATTGTGCATATAAGGATCATTGGTGATTTGTAATGCCCTCTCTTTTACCTCAAACCAGTCTTGAGCTGTGGCAACATGACGTGGACATAAATGTACAAAACAACTAAAAGTATGTTGCTCTAACAAACTCGACTTGATGCGACTCATGTGCGTTTTTTCTGCTTGAAGATCAACTTCAAGGATAAAATGTTACTTTTCTACCTCATATACAGTATTGCACATATTGAAAGTGCCATGGAAACAAGATAACTAATGTTGCTTACTTTAATAATGCTGGGACCTACTGTGTCGGTAGTTTAAGATGTTTTGAAGACTGTGACGCATTGTGTAATAGCTTTGTATATACATTTCTCGTCCTTCACTTATGTCTGAAACAAAAGGCTAGATTATAAATATCCTCTCTAACTCTGTGTACTGAGAGATATTGATATTTTAATAAGTAGCACCATGTTATTTACTGTTGAGAGATATACCATGTCTTCATCAGACTCTGAACACTTTTGACTGAATCAAAGTAAGTTTGATAAAGCTGTGGTAATGAACCGTGTCTTGAATAATATTAACAAGTAATACAAGATGTGAAATGTTTTTACCTGTGGTCAAGATGCCAGTGCGAGGGTCAGACGGGGACAAACACAGGTTGTTATGGATCCTTTGACCACAACGTCTGACATTTCTTTGTACTGTTGTCAGGTCCGTGGTCTTTACTTCACTTCTGTCGTGACAGGGGCACAAATCCAGGGAGACAAGAATATCAGAGACAAGAAACTGTCAGGAAGAGAAATAGGAAAGGAGCAGAAGTCGAAGATATGGCAGACAGGAATATTCACATGGGAAAGGGATGGAGATAGAAGATGAATATATAAGAGGAATATATAGAGACGTTATGGAAAAGATGCACAGAGAGAAGAAGAAGGAAGTGCTTTAATAATTGAATTAAATCAGAAAGTGATAGGTTACTGCCTGTTGCATGAGAAAGAGCAGGGAGGCAGAACGATGCACTCACAACGCCAGAGATGCACTGCACCCACGGGGTATAAAAACATATTCATCCTATTCATCCACCACATTGGACACTGCAAAGGAAGGACACTGTCCCTCAATCGTTTTCGCACAGACAATAGCAGCATTGGAGAAGTTTCCAGATATATAAATTCTTCTTTAGCTCCTCAAGGCTTTCCTTCAGGGGACGCCACAGCAAATCACCTGCACCATGTAACCCTATACCTCTAGACTATATCCTCCTCTGGTAACCTTCCACTTTTACTGCATCCAAAAACATATCCTGGAAAGACTTATTCATTCATAATTCAGGTGCTTTTGTTGTTTTTAACTGTTTTATGAGGAAAATCAAAGGAAATGTAGTAAATGTAGGAAGATTTTAAATATACATCACAACATTAGGATACAAGAAATCCTAAATGTCAATGTGATGGGACTAAAGTCTAGTGCATATTTTGCATTCACTAGCCTTAGGCTATCTGCTTCCTGTCTATTGAGAACAAAGCTCATAAATAAATAGGTGTGAAGCAAAAAGAAAAAAAAGTGTTATGTCAGAGTACACAGTGTTCATTCTTTTGTGAATGCATTACAGTATATATGCATAGTAAAAAGTGGGTTGAGGCCTGTGTCACAGGAAAGCTTTGATTACATTTCCATGTGTGTCCCACTGCCCATGCTTATGTATATGTTCACTCCTCTTCCTCTTTTGTTGTGCATCGTCAAGTGTGTCTGAAGTCGTGTGTGTGTGCTGCGTCACACTGGCAGCGCAGAGGGAGAGCATTGCTAGGAGCCACTCATGCTGCGAACAGCCTGGAGCCCAAAGGCCACTGCAAAAGCTAGAAATCCACTGCAGGGAATAGAAGAGATAGAAATAAGGTGTTTGTTCAGTGCTAGCCCTTCCAGCACTCACACAGTCTGCCAGTCTTTCCAAAATCTATATTGGTTTAAACAATCAGAAAACAGAAGTTTGCTGCCAAAGGGCTCCTCAGCCTTTGCGTGTATCCCTTTTCTACCATTCGTCCAACAATCTGTTCTTTTCATTCAACGTGTATTCGTCTATTCAAGGAAGACAGGCTTACGATTTCTTTCAAGGTGCACTCATTAGACTTCAATTCAGAGGAGAAAATTGAAGAGGTAAGTGATACATTTTTGCAACAAACATAATAGTTTTTTTTAACCCTGTTTTGTCCAAACAAAAACTAGGAACTGTATTTTAGCAATAGCATTAAAATGATTTCAAACAACAACATGGTAGCAGCGTCAACATCCAATTTTGTAGTGCAATGTACAATGTCAATAAAGATATTCAATAAGCTAGTGATAGACATGGGAAAGCATGAGTCTTATGACATGATAATTATGTAAAATAGCAGAGTATCAATGACATTGTCACAGTAAATCCTGCTACTTTGTACTTTGCACTAGTTGCAGTGGTGTTACTGGCCTATTTATTTAAATCCAAATTGATCAAATCTAAGTCATTAAAACACATGTTACAGAATTAGTGGTTTTCATAAGTTTTATTTATCATGACATGTTGTACCTTGAATACGGCAATCATACCATGCTTATTAGTAGTTAACCTATATTTGACTCTACAGTATTTGATTTAAAGGTGCATTATGGAAGTTTCAAATGGTTTCAAAAATTTCTAACCCATACCCATCTGTATTTGCCACGGTTCCTTCTGTAAGACAGTACAGTCAATTAAATGAGAAGGATTTGGGATCGAATCTCTCGCGCTGTTTCAGCAGACGTGACATAATGTGCTTGCATGCTCGTTTACCTACCTACCTTAGTTGAAAATGAATCTTGCAAACACAGGGAAGAGACAGGCCTTCAGCTCACTTAAAACCGGCAGATAATTTTTGGTTGATGTTCGTTCGTGCTCATACAAACGTGCGCACAGTGAACACGCACAACACTAGCTGCAGTACCGCTAACACCAGAGGTGGCACAAAATCTCTGGATCTTCTGTAATGCACCTGTGCTAAAACTCATTATGTTAGAATGCTGTCTGTTTTTTATTGTTAAGTGAGCCTTTAATATAAGAGCCTTCGAATGTGTGGTATGTTAACATCAATGAACTGAATTAACTCTTTCTTTGCATCCACTTCCAGGTCCCTGTGACTCACTCGTTCTGTATCTCAATACCACCTTCATCATCTTTCCACCTCCCCCAGTTTCCTCTCAATAATTCACCTTGGATATAATCACTCTATTATATCCAATAATACAGCGAGAGGGAACAGAGAAGAGCACTGAGAGTTCTGCTGAGTCCTTACCTTATGCAGTCCAACACTAGCCCAGATACAGCCTATAAATGGCACAGCCCTAAAAAGCTGGGATACTTCTCCAAAGATATATAGCAGTCGCACTTACGTCTGAGCAAACAAAAGAACTCTTAATCAGGGCTCCTACACACGGTGTGCCTGTAACAATTGTTCACAGTAGTGCACCGCATCTAAGACAGCAATTTGGATCTATTATGGTTAGAGCTCCATTTATTCAGTGTTACTTTTTTTTTTAATAATATTGAATTTCAAGCAGCCTGCCTTAGTGAGAAATCTTTTGAACTGTTTTGAATAGAGCACAAACACAAAGCCTTTAAAAGACAAAATAATCTGTGAGTGATTGCTTTGCCTCTAAAACTATCAACAGTGTTTGTTATTATAGTTATTAGCAGGAGAGAAGTAGCATTATGCCTGTTATATTAACTCTTGCTTGAATAATTGTGGGCTGGTAGAGCTATTGACTGGCTTTGGTACATGTAACAGATTTTTTGCACCAGTTTTTTTTCTATTTTATTTTTTTTCTGAAATGGACCTGTGCTTTTCAAAGACAGACACATACACGGGCTGTTGTTGTTTGCTTTCAGTTTTTGTGTTGAATGGTTTTCAGAATAGTAAAGGAAAATACAATTCAACAAAGTCTCACTCTCAGCAAGACTCACTCTATCACCACTGCTGTGTTCATGTTTTTCCAATATCGAACTTTTCCGAACTTGTGTCCTTGTTACAGTCAATAGTTGTGTTTCTGTGTAGTTAGAGGCTATAGGTACTTTATAGAATATATTGTAAGTAAAAAGATGTTTAAATTTAATTCCCTATAGATTTTATAGCTCCAACCAGGAAAAGAATGAGAGATGTTTTTTTTATAGTAAATGTGCCATGTGTAATTTTGTGGTGTTCACACATTGTTCTTGACACAAAAATCTTGGTAAAAACAGGCTAGATGATGAGTTAACGTTAAAGATTTAGGAATCAGTTTAGTTCACAAATTACTTAAGCCTTTGGCGAGATTGTGTTTGAAAAGAAGAAAGATGAATGCACTTATTTTGTCTGGTCTAGGCATTTGTGGGAACAATAACAGGAAGTAATGGGACTTCAACTTGTAGCGTTAAAATAGGAAACAGCATGGAGTGTTATTTTGATGTGAGTATTCACTATTGTACCTCCTTATTTTGTAATCTTTCCTGGAAATAGTTTTGGCTGTGTTTAACTTGACATAAACAGCAAATATTGTTATAATTCAAAAAATAAGGTGCATTAATGCAAAATGATGGTAGATAAATTAATAATTTATGTGCTTGTGAATGTGTTACGGTCACGTCCTAACCAATCTTCCGCTTGAGGGTCACTTGTGATACACTGGCCCAAACCACATCTAAAAGCTGTGTATGTGCTTCTTGTTGGTGTCGTCACGCAGCGCTACTCACGGGGCTGGGCTGCTCTGCTCATCCACAGCTTCCATGGCGCACTGCAGTGACCTCTGTAGAGACAGAAGCTGGCTGGACGTCTCTCTGAGCATGAAGCGAGTGACAAACTGGCCCAGCACACTGGACCCCTGGTACTCCTGAGAGAGACAAGTACAGACAGAGAGCTCAAATACTCAATACCCAAAAGCAATTTCCAGGAACAGACTGATTAGGTCTCAGAGGCATTTGAGAAATCTGTATGTGACAGCTAAATAGTCTAAATAAATTCAGCCAATATTGCATTACTCAACAAGGAGAGCTCAAAATAGAAAGTAGAGATTAAATTGTGGCATGAGTCCCAAAACACAAATATCCTTACAGATCCTTTACAGGATTCCTTTCCAAATGAAAATACAATGCAGTAGTGCTATGATGGCCGCTATAGCTACAGAAAATGCTTCATGGGATTAGCAGTCCATAGCGCTGCGTGACAGACTGCAGATGTTAACTAGAGCCTAGACCTCCATAGGTTTCCTGCTCAGACAGCTTGACAGAAGAGCACACAGCAGCCAGGTGATTTTATTAAGGCTACAGGCATGATTATTCACAACATATCCTTTAGGCTTTTCTCATTTAACAAGCATTGATGTTACTACTTAAATGCTCAATTAATGTTTGTTGTCTAAAATAAGCTGTCGGATGCAATTAAGCAATGTTTTGACTTAGAAATGTCATGGTAAGTAGTTGGACATTTTAGCAGAGTATAAAGCTGGACTTTTACTAATAAATGGAGGTACATTAATAAAAATAAAAAGGGCACTTAAATTAGAACATTGCTTTGCCTCAACTATAACCGGAGAAGCTTTTTGTCTTAATTAGTCAAAGTGACTTTTTACAACTCTTTTGTTTAGTCATCTATTTTGGAAGACCCGCTGTCCAATTGGCACCAACACTGCGCCAACAGTGTTTCCGAGGATAGACATGAATCAGCACAAAGCTCAGCACATTTTTAGCACAAAACCCTCACTGTGTTTGGACGCCAACCCATTTCTATTCATTTTTTTTTTAACAAGGCAAGGTCATTTTTAGTTTCATGGTTTGCAATACAAAGGAACAGGTTCTTTTGATGAATGTTGCTGTATTGAAATGCACCTCTTTAGTTTTATCCATGGCCTTCAGAATAGCAATGTTCAGGCTTTCCAGCGACGACAGCACATGGAGATATTCACCCAGATGCTGAGAAAAATAATCTAGCAAAATACAGGAAAGAAAGTCTTAGAGTTAGTCAAAGAGCAACATTGTTACTCTACTCTTTTCTTGGAATCAAAAGCCATTATAGCTTGAAAAAATGTGGTGGGAATATGCCTCATTTTATTCATTTAAAAGAAGCTGGATGAGTAATAATATGTTTATGTACCAGACCAATAAAGCAGACAGTGACATCTATGTGGCGTGTTAATTATCTTTCAAGCCCTAATTAAACACATAGTTAGACTATAGCAGCTTACTGACATACAAATAAGATGAGGCTAATAGATCAGCGAGTCTTTACCTTGAATAAAACCACCCACCTGACAACACTCACTTAATCTAAGAGCTCACAAGACTCAACAGACTCTGATAAAGGGAACACTCAGCTATGGGGAAACTTTTCTTGACGTCAAATGGAGGAGATGCCATTCCCATTCAATAAATTATGCAGTGAAGTTTTATTCTGGGTACCACTGGTATTTACAGGTCTCTGGCCTATTTTTCACTTTAAAAGTCCATCTGACACACATAACCAGTGATGCCAGTAACGCGTTACTTAGTAACGCGTTACTCTATTCTGACCACATTTTTCAGTAACGAGTAATCTAACGCATTACTATTTCCAAACCAGTAATCAGATTAAAGTTACTTAACCAAGTCACTGTGCGTTACTATTTTTGTCATTTTTTTGTCAAGAAAGACATACCTTGTTCCCGTTCTAGCTAGGTGCTTAATTATCCACTCCTTTCCTTTAGAACTTAATGATTTCGGAGCGTTTTAAAACGAGATGAGATTACTTCCTCCTGACTTCCGCATGTGCGTCCTCGCTAACCAGTCCCCCTTTTCTAGACCTTCAAAATTAACGTTCCACTATAGAGCGGAAATAAAAGGCTCATTACATTTACATACAGAGGAGACAAATACAATAAAGTACAAAATAAATTATTACTTATTTACTTTTCCCATTAGAGTTAGTTACAAAGGAAGACTGCCTTTATTTTTTATTAAAACAAGTATTTATGTTAAGTCAAGAGAGACTGCCTTTATTTATTGTAAAAAACATGTATTTTTTCAGGAAATAGTTTTTAAATTCAACTTTAATTGTCAGGAGATAGATTGTTGATGTTACTGTAAAAAAACACTATAAATAAAGTGATTGTTGGCAAAACCAGTTGTCATTTTTATGTTGTCGACAGCTGCTGAATGTAACTAATAAAGTAACTTGTAAAGTAACTTAGTTACTTTTAAAATCAAGTAATCTGTATAGTAACTAAGTTACTTTTTAAATCAAGTAATCTGTAACGTAACTAAGTTACTTTTTCAAAGTAACTGTGGCAACACTGCACATAACATGGTGGGGTATAAAGATAAAACTAGGCCAATCTATGGTGGATATTTATTACTGCAGCAATTTGTTGGCTTTTGTTGTATTTTAACACTCAACAAGGAATTTTAGGTCATTTTACCTGGTCTCGTCTTGGTTTTGGACATTGAGAAATATTTTTATCATTGGAAACTGTCTTTAACGGATGTCATTTGTTGTAACATTGCACATATGAACAAAAGCAAAATATTGTCTCGGGTTACTTGACTGTAACCTTGTTCCCTGAAAAATAATACGCTATGGGGAACACTCTTTGTGTGTCAAACACGCCAAGAATTGGCCTAAATAACCTCTGTTTGTAACGCGGAGTGATCACCCACACATGCGTGTGAGCACACATGGGTTTGAGTGCGCCTGGAGGTTATAAATACACGTGACGCGATAACAACAGGTTAACTTTGTCTGATAAGACAGCCGGACAAGAATACCAACGCCGCCGCACCGGAAGCAATTTGACCCCCCGAGGGTTGTGTAGTGTGTACACAAAAACATCAAAGAGGTCTCAGACATGACACCTGGATCTTGACACAAGGACATGAGAGCCCGGGGTTGAACGGACATCCAAGCTATAAAATTTTATAGCATAGAGTCTGGGCCACGCATGTGCCATTGCGTCCAGACCCATAGACAGAAGTAGAGGGGACATTGTGCTGTTTCCTGTGAAGCAAAGAGGTGCACCTCTGCTTTGTAAAATCTTTCCCAGGCTGACTGTGTCGGGGTGGAGTTTCCATTCCCTGTGTGTCACAGCTTGTCTGGACAGTAGGTCTGCTTCCACATTCATGTGCCCTGGAATCGCCCTCTGAGGGACAGGAACCTGTCCTGAGCCCAAAGCAGAAGCTGCCAAGCTAGCCTTTACAGACAGCACAAGCGTAGTCCGCCCTGGCAATTTATGTAAGCGACTACCGCAGTATTGTCCACCTGGACCAGGACATGGAAGCCCCTTAGCTGCTGGTGGAAATATTTCAGCTCAAGAAATACATGGCAATTGATGTGCCATGCAAGAAGTTGGCTTCTCCATATCCCTTGGGCTGTACAGCCATCCAAAACCACGCCCCAGCCCAGAAGGGGTGTGTTCGTTGTTAGCATTCTGCGATGACAACATGGACCTAGAGTGGGACTCAATGTGGTTCAAACCGGGGTCTGAACCACATGGTTAGGGTACGAAGCCCTTGGTGCGTAACCCTTATTTGTCTCAGTGGATTGGCCCTTGGATGAAATCCCCAGGTTTTGCCTCATTGATGTTTCCCCCTGTGCTCAAGTTCTTGAGCAGGTCAGCCTGGTATGCCTGCAAAACCGTCATGGTGTGCAGGGCAGCACCAGCCTGATCCACCGCCTGAAAGGCTTCCCCACCAGCAACAATATGACACACAGCAAAGGTTGGTGGGGAGAGTCGGCTTCTTCAAAGAGGACAACGCACCAGGAGAGATTAAGTTCACAAGAGTCTCTTCCACCTGAGTCATTGCACCGTAGCCCATGATAAATCAACGTTGAAGAGCGGGTTTCTAGAGCAAGTGCTTGATGTATGGAAACTTCTCTATTATGCTGGCTTTTTCTGTTTCTCTTTTATTTATCTTTCTTTAAGGCTGATGTTTTTCACTCCAGGTGTGCTCATACGCAGGTGCAGGTGATCAAGCTACGTCACCAACAGAGGTTATTTAGGCTAATTCTTAGCATGTTTGACACATGTCACACAAAGAATGTTCAACATTGCTACACAGCATCAATTGTAGCTTTTGAAAGGGAACTCTTGTCTTCCCATCTATAAAGCTCAGTCTTGCCCTTAATTTTAGTCTTAGAACCTAAAAGTCTTGTCTTGTCTCAGTTAGTGTGGTCTTGACTACAACACTAGTTTATAGTAAAAGTTAATGACTGCATAGAAAAGATATTCAAAATGAATGGAGCAGAACAATGTATTTTTTTCTAATAATAAATGCAGTAAATGAGGAAAAGCACCCTTTTACGAACCTGAGAGCTTGTCGGTGTCCAGGTTACTGCAAGATAAAGAAGAGTCAGTTAGGCACTAGAACAAGTGCAGGATTATGAATACAGTTCTACACAGAAGACAACCTTGAAGTGTTCTGTAAAATCTTTTTAAATTTTTAATTTAACCTTTATTTATCCAGGAAAGTAATGTAAATGCATATAAAAGCATCACTAAAGGTTTTTAAATGACATTTGTCAAACAAATCAGTATTGTTTTCAAGTCACAGCCGAAAGGATTACTGGTCATGGCCAAACACTAAAAAATTATTTTCTTTTGCAATGATTCCCAAACCTCTTTATACTAATTTTTGTTGTACATGCCTATTTTTCAGGAGTTATTAGGTGCTAACTACAGTTTTTACAAGTAGAGTTACGTTCTTGTATCTGCAAAATTATTATTATTATTCATCCAGTGTCCATTGAAATACATGGACACCTTGGATCTTCTTTGTGGAGCTGTAAGACTTGGCCAAACTTATGTTCGTTGTGACAATGACAAATTTGACCCCAATCAAAGCCAAGCCAGACTGACACAACTGATAACGTAAAATTGGATCATAATATAATTAAATCTAATTAAGGCTTTGAATTTACTCATTTAGCCCAATTGGTTGCGACTGTCTGCGCTGCAATTCTAATGACAAGAGAGCCTCATTAACGGCAATGTGGCAAAACAGAAATACCCTAAAAAAGCTAATTATCATAACCATAAGCAGAGCGCCTACTGAAGCCAAATGTTAAATTCACTAATTAGTGTCTGTTTGTGGAAACATGGTCTTCCAGTGACAGCAGTTTCCATGTTCCTCACTAAAGCTCTGTCTTTAGGAGGAACAAGGTCATTAGAAAGCCTTAGTCTTCCAAAGTAAAAGTTTATGTTTAACTGTATGTGATGACTACAGAGCCAAGGACAAGTTAGTCCTCTGGATTTAGACAATGTACAAAAGCTAAGATCAACCATCGACTCAAGCAGCATAGATATGGAAAGTGATTTTTTTTTTGTGCAGACCGCTGATTCAAGAGCCGACCCGCAGGCTGAGTTCTTTGATTGCAATTTTGAACAAGTGTGTTTTGAAGTGGTTGGTGTGGTCCACAGAGTTTCCTGTCCAAAGAAACCGGGTTCAATATTACCAGCTTGCTAAAGACAGGTTGCAAAGGTCTATTTTACTGAAACTTTCCTTCAGCTGTGAGAGTTTAAGCCAATAAGTACTGCCTTTAAAGGGCATTTGTGGTTTTTGAGTCGTTTCCTTGCTCTGTTAAACTGCTAATCTCACAATTGAATCAGATGTAAATGCCACCCTTGTATGAATAAATATTAAACAGGCTCACAGTCATTTTTTTATTATAATGATGCGATTGAAACCAGAGACCAGCAGTGGAGTGAAAATCTCACTTGTTCTGCCGTCCATCAATGGAGTAGAAAAGCTCCTGCAGCTCCTCGGTTGTCAGGATGCCGTCTGCAAAGTAGGTGTTGAACTCCTCAAACGACAGCTTTCCGTCATCTGAAAAACAACAATTCATTTAAACAAAAAATATTTAAATAATATAGAACTTTGTTGTTATGATATGGACTTAAAGCCCCTCTAAAACTACTGGTTTGAAAGGAAGTACAGACATATATTTGCATTACTTTTCTGTGTGATATTTGATAAAGCCATTGTTAGCCCTGTTTATTTTTGTATAATTGTAGCGAGGTTTGCACTTTGTTGCTGCTGTGTTAAAGCAGAATCACTGAAAAAACATATTCTTGAGACTTTTTGTAACTCTGGTTTTTGTAGCTTATCAACTGCATGAAATAAATACAATACAATAGCCTAGCTTAGTGGCTTTATAGAAATACCGGACTGTAATCAAAGCGACTGACTACATGTGCTCGGTTAACTATGAGCACAGCATGTTGTGACAGACGTGGATGAAAAAATCAATAGCAGAAGATAAATAGCTCAGTTGTCGTGTGTGAAGAAGGGTTTCTGCACAAGCATATCATCAATCTGTCCACTGGCATAGATTACTCCGATCAGTCAGCGGTTAGGCTGCCAGACTCAAACTGAGAGATGTTTTAATCCTCGTAAAAGACTTCAGGCCAAGAGATGAATCCATGTCTATGAGCTGTGAGAGACAATAAATGGAAACTCCACAGTCAGTAGTTTGACCAAAGACAGATCAGCAATCAATCAAATGGGTGATAACACAGCCCTAAAAACAGACACTCGGACTCATGGGTATTAAGTAATCAGCCCAAATAATGACCCCATCTCCACACTTACAAGGTACAACAAGGGCAATTTAATATGGCAGTTCCAGCTAGCTGATTCAGTAAAGATAGAAACTCAAGGGCAGGCCTGAAGACCATCTGTTCGGCTGGAGTCTCTTTGACACAGCTTGTTATTATCTCAGACCAGAACGTGTAACATGCAGGCCAAGACAATCCACAGCCCTCGCGTCTGGTTCAGTCTGAGACAGCTCTTATAATACTGTTTGCTTTACCCATTATCAGTTAAAATAAAAAACCACAACCAAATGGGGAATTCACTTTATCTTTGTTGAAATTCCCAATCTCCTTCTGTCAAAATTGCGTCCAGGGAACTGCTAATGAAAGTGGTTACTGTGTGCATATCTTGTAGCACACATTGGCTTAATTAAAACTAGCTGGCTTTGCTAAAAGAGACTGTTTAAAATTTGCATAAAGTCATTTGAATAATTAAGGTCATGCACAATTTCATGCACATACTGTATATAACATCTCCTGTACATTGGCTATGGAGTTATAACTTCATCTAGGTTTCCAAAGGTAAAGCACTATGCAATTGTTCATATGCCGTTTACAAATTAAAATATAAGTAGGCACTTATATAGCTCTGTAAAATTAAAATATTATTCCTAGATACATATTCAAGATATTTAGTAATTATATATAATTATATTAGTTGATCAAAAGGTGAATTATGTAAAATGTAGTATAAAGTAAAACATTATGAAACACAAGCTTCATTGTGGAAGGAGACAGTTTTTTCCATTATGTCCATATTTTAACTGAGCACTTCTGGAGGAGAAGCACAGATATTTTTTTGTGACTTATAATACTGGTTCCATGTACCAAGGTGAGGTATAGAACTGCAATCTGCACTTTGGCCAACAGATGTCACCAAAAAAGGCCAGAAATGAAACAATCCACTTGTACACACATTTTTACATCTAAAAAATACAATATTAATGTTCACAGTAATCATGAATTATTGTTCTAATATCTCAAGATTAGTTCCACAACCATTTCATATTTTCACAGATGTCTGTTTGAAAGTGCAGCATATCAGACAAGATAGACAGCCGCTCCACTCCAAAGTGACACTCCTGATATTCTCTGATGGACTAATGATGGCGACTGACAGACCTCTGCATTACTTAGACAGTTCTGGGTTGGTTCTCAAAAAAAAAAAAAAAAGTCTGTCACCATTTTCCACTTCTATTATTAAAATGTACAAAACATTAGGTGGGATTTGTGTTTTCTCTGCTACTGCATTAACGGCCTGTCAGAAAATAGTTATAACCATTTCTGACAGCAAGGTTGCTTAGGAACAGCCTATCGCCATTAACAGTTATGTTTACACAGCTCTAGTTTTACTATTTGCTATGAGAGTAACATTAAGAACAGAGCAGTAAGAGTCCATAATGATGCAGAAAGTGCAAGTCAGAGCTACTACGCAGTTGGAAATTTGACAGTGGGATGGTCCTGTTTTATCTAGGCACTCTCTAGACTGGGTGATATATATTGTGATAACTTTGGATAATGATGACAAGCGTTGGATACTACACCTGCTGCTATTAGACTTTAATGCTGTTGTGCTTGTTTGTTTTGTCTGAGTTTGTTTGTGTTGAAGGTGCCGCAACTATTTTAATTTTCTGAAAAGGATTAATAAAGTATTTGTCTCTCTATCTAACTCTCCATCCACTATAGGTATTATCCCGCAGGTCTTGAATCCAGGGACAGTGGGACAGTACAACCCAATAGGATCAGTCAATCTAAAACATCTCAAAGTCAATCCAAATTAAATCCAATGAGGGCAGTTCTTATGTTGACAATGCTTCAGCTGCCATGGCTTTGCCAAGTCCTTACCAGTGAAAACAATACTCTCTTATTAGGAGAGCGATACTGATAGATGTCCATAGTCCACACGTGTTACAGCACCTCGACTATGATCAAACATTAACGTCGGTATTCAGCAGAACTCAACTAATCGTATTATCTCTCTGTGGCTCTGAAGACTTCACGCTGCAGATGGCACTAAACAGACATCGTTAAAGCACAGAGGAGAAGCACAGCGGTGTGGTGGAGGTATTATGTGTTCATTAGCAAAGCTCACCTAGTGTTAATTTATGCATTCTCACATCCATCATATGCAACAATATTATGATATGGCTTTATGAGAAAAAGATGTGAGAAGGTGTTAGATGGATCTTTGTTCAACAGTGCCTAAATATCATTGTGAAATTGTTTTTATTAGAGCTGCTTTATAACACTGAAATACAATTTCCTAACATCTTGTTAAGATCACCTTAAAGTTTAGGTGAATAGGCCTATGCTGACATTTTGTTTAGTGCCTTGGCTCAATATAATGGTCAAATGTCAGTCACAATGATAAAAAAGATAACACATTTAAGACAAGGATTAAAAAAACACTACAAGAGAAGCTACATTATAGTCAGAGTGTGTTACAGTGCTACTATTAAGGTCATTGTATAGAAATGGGAAAACATGCAATATACAATAAATATGTTGACTATACTAAACAACGGCAATACCAAACTGTTCAAATGTTCAAATGTTTGATGTAAAGCCTCGAACCCATGTCTCTCGCATATGCTTACTCTCTGAAGTGCCCAAACACTTATAAAAGTTACTATAACCGCCACCGTGAAGTTGTATGTTTTTTTTCTATGGCCTATTAAGTAAATGTAAAGAAGCACAAATTCATTTAAAATAGATTTCTCATCCTCAAAAGAAACAAAGACAGTCCTATTTACCAAAATAAACATGGCTCCTGTTATGTTATGTGAGAGTGCTGCAATATACGGCTTGAGAAGTATTCACAAAGGACAGCTGAATAACCTAGTAATATTGTACAGATTAATCAAATGCTTATTATTAAGTGTTGGCCTAGTTCTTCAGGGGTTTTCATCAAACAATAGTTCCTTTACGTATGCCTTTAACAACCGTATACTGCTAAAGCCAGCATGTCGCGCAGAGAGGAAAATATCATTCAAAGGCGAGCGATTACATGCGTGGGTTACTTCAGTTTGGTACAGCAGGTCAGAGTAGTGTTCACACAGTCCGAGTAAACAAGAGTCCAATGAGCCAGACAGAGCAGTCGTCCAAAAGTAGGGCACAAAGTAGGCCGCCCTCTTATCTCCCTAAAGGTTAGTCCCACTGCAGCCTCTACTAAGTGGTTTATAAATTCCCACAAATGCATCACAGTTTTAAAAGTGACTGGAGAGTTAGTTTCTGTTTGATAAACTCCAGTCCTTTACGGTATAGACAACCATTACTGATATTGTTAGTACTGCTGCTCTACTTAGGAAGTGATCCACCATGCCATCTGTCCAAGATGAAAGCCATATCCTTATTATGCCTGGCTTTCAAAACATACACTATATCCTACTGCTCCGTATGCCTTTGCTTCATTAATGGAGTAAAGGCCACTGGTGTTTTCCTCTACGCTTGAGCAGATGTCAGGAGGCAAGAGACAGGGCTCATTAAAAGAAGGGAAATTATAACTGTGACCAATCTGTGTAAAGTTTGCGTGTCTTTCCCGTGTCTGGGTAGATTTCCCCTGGGTGCTACAGTTTTCCCTATACCACTAAAGACATGTACAATAAACTTCCCCCTCATGGGGCCAGGACTCCCCTGCAAAAGAGATCTGTAACCTCAGTGGGACTTTTCTGGATAAATAAAGATTAAATCAAATAAAAATAGAGCATATCAATTTGAACATACAGTGCCTTGCGAAAGTATTCGGCCCACATTTCAGGCTTCAAACATAAAGATATGAAACTGTAATTTTTTGTGAAGAATCAACAACAAGTGGGACACTAGTGATGAGTCGTTCATGAATGATTCGTTCTTTTTGAACGAGTTTTTAATATGACTCGGGAACGACTAGTCATCTCAGAGAGCGAGTCGTTCATTTTTGTGTAAACCCGCGCATGCGCATTGCACCACATCTCATACAGGAAATAGAAAGGAGTCATTCATCTCCCGAGTCGTTCGTTTCGTTCGTACGACTCGGGAGATGAATGAGTCCTTTCTGTTTCCGGTAACTGCATACTCTTTCTCTATGGGGAAGGGACTTGGTGAACGAACGAACGAACGAACGAACGAAACGAACGACTCGGGAGATGAATGACTCCTTTCTGTTTCCGGACGGACGGATGTATTAGCTACAGCTACATGAGGCTGTCACGGCCCAGACCAGACATGTTGACGGAATTAATGCTAAGCTAAATATGAAGTGACAAAGGAAAAAAACTATTTGGATTAAGAGGTGAGTTGAACTCTCTGCCTGAAGTAAGCTGCAATGAATTTATAATTTATTTTTCAAAGTTTGGCCATGAATGCATTAGCTTATAGTTATTATAGGTTTTATTCCAAAAGTACTAAATGTATTAAAAATTGTAATATGCAACATTTTAATTAGATTCTGCTGAAATGAACGAAATGAACGAAATGACTTGAAAAAAGATTCGTTCATTTTGCTGAACGAGACTTAAAGAACTGAGTCAGTAAAATGAACTGAACTTCCCATCACTATGGGACACAATCATGAAGTGGAACAAAAGTTATTGGATATTTCAAACTTTTTTAACAAATAAAAAACTGAAAAATTGGGCGTGCAAAATTATTCAGCCCCTTTAACTTAATACTTTGTAGCGCCACCTTTTGCTGCGATTACAGCTGTAAGTCGCTTGGGGTATGTCTCTATCAGTTTTGCACATCGAGAGACTGAAATTTTTGCCCATTCCTCCGCAAAACAGCTCGAGCTCAGTGAGGTTGGATTTGTGAACAGCAGTTTTCAGTTCTTTCCACAGATTCTCGATTGGATTCAGGTCTGGACTTTGACTTGGCCATTAACACCTGGATATGTTTATTTGTGAACCATTCCATTGTAGATTTTGCTTTATGTTTTGGATCTTTGTCTTGTTGGAAGACAAATCTCTGTCCCAGTCTCAGGTCTTTTGCAGGACGCAAAGTTCAAGGGGGCCGAATACTTTCGCAAGGCACTGTACACGGTGAAATATATGTTTTCAAGATATTAAGATATTTCCATATGTGGTAAGATAATGTTATTATTGGATGTATATGTTAAATGTGTTATTTAAAGTTGCATTATGTAAAATGTTGGTTAAACCAATGGGTCTGAATAATAATTGGCATGGATATATTTAGCAACTTTCAGGATACTCAGAGCAAGTCCATTATTCATTCATTCCACAGTCACATGCTGGTGGTAAACTACTTTTTGTAGCCACAGTTGCCCTGGAGCAGACTGTCGGAGACATGGCAACCATTCCGCGCCATCGGCCTCTCAAACCGACCCCTACCAAACATTCTCACACATTCATACACAAGAATGGTTATAGGACGACCTGAGATTACCACCTAAGCCACTGCACCTCAACATGTACAGTATAATCTTGAAAACACATACATAAAACCCAATTTAGCCATTTTAGTTCAGTAGCATCAAAACCACTGAGAACAGCATGTCACTACAGTCTACTGTAGCTGTTCGGATGCTCTAAAAAGGAGGGGTTTAAGGTATGGAAATGCAGATGGCACTTCACAACCAGATGTCACTAAAGACAAAAAACTACAAACCTCTTTTTTAAGTCTCAATTTTTTTTTTTTTTTTTTGTGTGTACACATTGCAGTTTAAACATTTTTAACATCAAGGCCAGGGGACTACAGATGACTAAGCTTTTTGGCTAACTGTGGCTTTTTTTTAACTCATGTGTAATAATGTGTTTTATGAAATTGCATTGTCTATTTTTAAACAATCTAATCTATTACACAGTTGTTAAAATTCCTATATCCTATGCACATCTTAGGCACACTGGAAAATAAAATATATCAAGATGTATGGTATATATCACACAAATTTATGAAGATATAATAAGGTCCATATAGCTCTGCTAACTATAATTTATGGAAATTATATAAAGTAATATGAAATTAATCACAAAATGTGGTCTACAGTAATATTATACAGCAATTTGCAATACTCAATGCAATTAACACCCCAGACATGTTGCTATACAGATACCCAGGCTGCAGTCGCTCGGCAGGTCCAACGTGTTAAAAAAAGTAAAACATAAAAATCCAGTTAAAAGAAAGTAAAAAGTAATGTAAAAGGTTCCTAAAGCTGGAAATAAATAAAAAGCAAAGTAAAGATGACAGCAGCAAGCAGAAAAACGTATGCCCACTTCGAGAGCAGGAGGAGTAAGCCAGTATGTAATAAAGAGGAATGGGCCCCAATCCCTCCACAACAATGAGAAACACAGATGTAGTCACACAAGAAACCATTACACAATATTATTATGGCTTGTTGCTAAAAGCGAATGTACAAGCTAATGGATAATGTGGGGTACTCAGGTGTGCACAAATAACAGGAAAATAATACAATTTAAATTACGTAGATATATTTTCCCAGACCGAACAAAACATTCTCCTAACAACTTTTGGATTATAATTTAATCTAAAACTTCAGCTGCTACACATAAAAGTCTGTTTAAAATGGTCCAATGACCTGTGGCCAATTAGACAAAGGTTTATATGGCGAGTTGGATTTTATGCAAATGTGCAAGATAAACAGCAGTGAATGCAGCTCATTTTATTCTCCTTAATCTTAATGTTCCTCCTTCCCGTGTGATGACAGTCAGCTCATTCAAATAAGAAACAATGCAGAATATATTTAGCGGCGAGCTACACAACAATTCATCATGTAAACATGTCATGCCAAAGGTTAAGAGGCGTTGAGAGGTAATTGCTGTTTGGAGGGACATTGATTATATTCCTTTGCAAAACTGTGTGCCTTGATTGCAATAGCGCCTTGTTGCACAATAATAAGTTCATGTTAAGCAGCAGGGACTAGGACTATTGTTTCATAACCACCAGAAAAAAATTGGTTATGTAGGATAAACCTCATAATAAGGCCACAACATCTGTGGTTTATACTACTCTTCCTGAACATGACTCATATCCATGTGTAAACATTGTCCAGTCCTGAGTCTCGACACATTGTGATGCTTTACTTTTTGCGACACATTCTTCCATTCGTTGTGGCAATAATCCAGCATCTTAGCTTCCTTTTAATGGGGTGGAGGAAGTGACTGAAGCGTACAGAGTCAGCCATGCAAAACTGATATTTCTCCGCTGTGATTGGGCAACGCGAGATAACAGTAGAAGAAATAAGGGAACAAGCATGCACAGTCACAAATTATTTATGATTGGACATGCTGTTTACTCACCGTTCTTGTCTGCTCGGCGGAAAATCTAAAAAAAGAGGACACAATGCATTATTATTGCGTAAGAGATTTGTGAACAGGAAGACAAGTTATTGTTATTAATTTTAAACACCACTGTATTTACATAATTTTATATGCATTTGTACAATGGCCCAATACGTCATAAACAAGAGTTTTTGCATAGTTAGTTCAAATGTTAATGTGAGTCATTTCATCGCCATGAAGTAGAACAAAATGATTTATCTGCATGTCTTTCAGCTCGTGGGTTTTTAAAACATAATAACAGCACAGTCAGTTGGTTGGTTGGAAATGACAACTTGCATATCTCTCGCAAAATGCTCAAACATACTGTATTTCTAACATGTTTCCAGAACTAAATGTTAAAACCACTTATCTATGAATGAAAAAAGGCAAAGTCCTTCAAACAAACAATTGCTGAGACTTTTATTATAACAGTCTTTGTTTTCATATCCAATAAGTGGTTGGATAATTGCTCTTGACCTAAAACATAATCAATACAAATCATTCACCCTACAACCCACACACATATCAGAACCGACGATTAAACACAATACGTGCTTTATTTCAGCCTGTCTGTCAATGTTATCCTTTATGATTTATCACCTTTATGTTCCCTTTTGCTTCATTGTTGGGACTTGTCAGTTTTAATTTGCATGGTTTCAAAACAAGAAAGGATGCCCTCTATTTTCACATTGCAAGTTACAAGCTCAAGGTCTTTCCTTTTGTCACATCCATCTTCCTACAGATTCAGACATGACAAGTAACAAGTCTTCTCAATGCACTGACAGCCCTCAATATTCTATTTTTGACTCAGGCCAAATGTGTCCTCTGCTGACAGCCCAGTACAGTAACAACCTTAACTACTGTATCATTCATTTACTGATTCATTTTAACCTTTATAAGCGGCTGGTTTATCTCATCGTTGGCTCAAGAACACAGCTGGTATATTTTGGCTCTTCAGTGTCACAAGACGATAACGCATCATTTACAGCGAACCCAGCAAAGGTCAGAGCAGCTTCCCAGAGCCCTGCTGTTCTGGTGTCATGGCGGCAGGTGGAAAGACAGAGGGTCCTTATCTGTCTGCAATGTGCAAGATAAAACAATACCTAGTCTAATTTATCTTCCTGGTTACATTTCCTTGGCATTTTTATGTTCTTCTTTGTTGTTACACAAGAAAACAAGTTGATGTAGAATCTTCACTGCAACAATGGTAATAAAAGAGACATATTTTGACATTTCAATGTATTTTTGTCAATTGTGTCGATTCATTTAATGCTACAGGACTGGTTTACTTTGGGTTAGCCTTTATAAAATAACACTACAGACTATCGGATACTGTAAATCTTTAAATTTTTAAAGCTGCTGCCAGAACATAATGGTGTTGACAATGATACCTGGTGTTTTGCTGACTTTCAAGAAATATGTAAAGGTTCTATTTGTGCATTTGTTTTTTTATTTTTTCATGAAAACACTCTTTTCAGGTATGTTCTATCGACTGTGGAGTGCACTGTGAGGTCTTCAGGGACAGTGTGCACCGATTCTGTGACAAATTTGTCCTCATTTAGAAAAAGGAAAACTCTGATTCCTGACTATGTAGTGACAGGGTCAGCATTAAAAAACTGTCCTGAAGACCCTAGAAAGACAGTGAATAATGGTTTTCTTCAAGGTTAGACAATTTATTCCTGTTCCCGTTTGCTGACAATCGTTAATTGTTTTAAGGGTTTGCATTTACACTATGTGTGTCAGAGCAAAGTAGGAAACCAAGCAGCTGCTGCCTCTGCATGATAAATTAAGCTCTCACAGTAAGACAGGTTTAGGGACTGTTGGGGGCTCTCTCCATTTCTGCCCACAGTATGGCTTTGTCAACACATGAACATACAATTGAATTAGGAGCATGAAGAGAAAACAGCACTTTTCTGTTCACAAAGTGCTGTGTGTGTGCATTTAATGAGTAATAAAACATAAACAGGTGTAGTTAGAACCCCATCTAACAATAAAGCAACACTATTTCCACATCGTAGCTGAGTAAGAGTAAATGAGCCACTCACATCATTGAAGATGGTCAGCCCCTGTCCGGAGATGCGCTGCTGCTGCTGCTGCTGCTGCTGCTGAGCCAGGAGGTGCTTCTGTTTGGCGGACTGCAGACACATGGTGATCATCTCCGTACAAGCCAGCATCTTTGACGAGAAGCAGACTTGAAAACGTGCACAAACTGTTAAAAACCTGGAGGATAAAAACAAAAGACCAAAGTGTGACGACGGCGCGAGAGATGTCAAGTGAAAGCGGGAGAAATGTGAGCTGCTCTGTAACTTTGTGCAGAGAGCTGTGTGCGTTTGTGTGTGAGGCTGTGAGCCGAAGAGCACAGCCCCTCCTGCTGGAGCCGCGCTGATTGGCTCGTTTATCTGCAGCTTGCATCTGGAAAACAAGACTAAAATACAAGTAAAAAGCTCCCTGTCATCTCCAGACAAGCTCTTTAACAATGTAGCCTGGCTAATAATATAAGGAGTTATGTGTTATAAAAAGATTTGATCCTTTTAGTGATATTTTCAAACATGACTTCAAGGAATTTGACAGAAAAAACATTGCATTGTCTTCCCTTTGGTTAATCCTCACAGCTAGCTAATGTTAAAATACTAATTAAAACATTTTCAGTGACGCATCCAAAGCCAACTTAGCTTTAGCCTTAGAAAAACACTGCCATCTGCTGGATATTTTAGGAATAGCTTTTATTTTATTTAAGTCTTATTTAAGCGTGGTTTATTTTAAAATTTAAAAGTTAGGTTTGTGGTGTAATAGTTGTTTTTGAAAGAGGAAACAAGTTCGTAATAGTATTGAAAAGTCCTCTTAAAAATCCTAAACATTGGACGAGGGGCGGAGCAGAAGCCCAACCAATCCTTTCTAAAAGTTCTCTTCCTGATTCTGGCGTTAGTTTCGTTTTCTGTCTGACAGCTGAGAGCTATGAAAGCGGGCTCCTGCTTTTGGGAAAAACCTGGTAAAAGTAGTTTAGTCATGTACTAAATCTGAGCCTAGTTCGCGGGGTTTCCTCTTTGCCTGTGCGTCAGAAACGTAAGAGATCAGCTGGGCAGCTCGCGAGCGGATACAACTGTAGTAGGTTCCGATTAAACTTTTGTAAATCAACAACTCATGAAATTAGCTGTATTTTGTGTTGTATAATCAGACATTTGTCATTTTAGATCTAAAATGACATCTGAAATTGATGAGGATATTTTAAATGAAGGTGAGTGGACTTACTTTCGGTTTTGATTTTAGTAAAATTCTTAATTACTATTTTGTTATTTCAATCTTTACATGCAAGCTTTCAGCTAAATGTTTTCTGTAACACTTTTATACCCTTTAATGTATTGTTCCTTTTCTTTTAAGCACATTGAGCCTGTACTGGTCGCATGAAATGTGCTAAATAAATAAAATGAGTTGTTGTTGTAACATATTAATATGGTAGATTTGTTTATTTATATGTTTTAACGTGTTACTAATGTGAATGTAGCTTGTATTTCAAACAGTTCCCTCTACGTGCAATAAAACAGTGAAGACAATATGTCAAGTGAGGAAATGCACTTTGCTTGTTGTGTTTCTGCAGCTGAGGAGCTGGCCAAGTCTCTGAGTGAAGTCATCAGCTCTGGAGACGGAGATGAAGCAGCCAGACTGTCCCAAAAGCTGTCAGAGCTCTCTGTCCCGGTATCTGTCACCATCAACCGGCAGGCCTATCCCCAAGACTCCATCAGGTGGGGACAGTGTGTGTATGACTGGATATTAGTGCCATGGGTTTTTAAATATGTAATGCATGGACATTCAGTCAAATGTGTCAGTGGATGGTTAAAATAGATTGTGTCTGGAATAATGCAGCCTGCACAAAGAAAAACATCTGATGAACTTTATTTTGTAGATTGAAAGTTGGAGTCGAGGATGGTCAGTCAGACACATACATCCCTGTCATTCTTGACGTTTCTCTCGACATGACTATTGCTCAACTCAAAGACAAGGTACTACCTAGAATTATTTCTGATCCATCATTTCACTTAAACAGCATCAAGATGAAAGGCAACATAGATTGCATGTTCTAAGTGTGACTACATATTTGTATACTAAATCAGTCTTTTTACTTTTTAATCTCTATTGTCACAGATAAGTCAGTCCTTTGGTTTCCACCCTCTACTGCAGCGTTGGGTAATTGGTAAACGACTTGCTCAGGACCACGAAACTCTGTACAGTCATAACATTCGTCAGAGTGGAGACCAGGCCTTTCTGTTCATCCTCTCGGCGAGTTCTGCTCATCTCACAAAGCATCAACACAAACTGGACCAGGAGCAGCAAGTCATCGAGGGTCAGTGTTACATACTAGTGACACTGACAGCTGAAAACAATATTTTAATTGTGACTTATTCATATTTATAAATTATACCTTCCTAAGGTATTGTGGAGACAATGGAAGCCATGCATCTTTTGCCCAGAGGTGTTGGAGATCTAGGTGAAAAAACTCCAGATGCTAAGCATGGTCCTCCTCTTCATCCAAAACCTCCAAAGGTTACTGCCCCTCCCCCTCCCTCTCCTCAGGTCAGAATACAACTGTCCAAGCAGACATTTTGCCTACATTGTGATACTTTCTAAAGCTGTCTAAATAGTGTCTGCATTGAACTAATCTGTTTGTGTCCGTGTGTGCAGGATGGCTGGTCCTGTTCTGAGTGCACCTTCATAAACAAACCAACACGTCCTGGCTGTGAAATGTGCAGTCAGGCAAGGCCAGAGAATTATGAGGTGCCTAACATGTACAAACCAGATGACGAGGAGATTCAGAGAATTGAACAGGAGCAGCTGGCCTTGCTGCAGTATGAACTGGTAATAGTAATAGATTTATTTATTATTTTTCATTATCAAAACCCACACATAACCTGTAACATAAAGCTTTGGGCTATAGTTTATGTTTTTAAAACAAACATTGTATTTTGCCTGCTGTGTTTTCAAGCTTCATATTATTGTTCATGAACCATGTTCATCAACTCTTACTAATTCCAGTTTAAATAGATCTGACATCATTACATAACACTGCAGTGCAATGGAACAATGAAAACAAAACCAGTTCTACAACATTTTATACAAATAACATCATCACATTCAAACTATCTGTAAATCTATGTTTTCACATTTGTTTATTATTATTTTTAATGTAACTATTATGTATTGATATTAAAGGCTCAAAAGGAACAAAGGGAGCAAAACTTCCTTGATCTCGTGGAGACTGACAATCAGGAGCTCATCCCAAACAAAGATGAAACTGACTGCCCCATCTGCTTTACTCCTCTAGCACCATTAGAGGGTGTCATGCTCCGAGAGTGTCTGCACACGTTTTGCAAGTCAGTAAGACACATGACTTTGTGTAATATGACAAAGTGGTTAGCTAATGTAATTATGTTGTTCTGGTTTTAGGGAGTGTCTAAAAGGAACAATAGTAAACAGTCAAGATGCTGAAGTTTCATGTGCCGACACGACGTGTGAAAGCAAGCTGCTAGACAGAGAAATCAAAGCGGTAAATATAACACCGCAAATAAAAATGTCTAAATAAAAAAAATGGAATACATTTGACAAATTTTCCAGTCATTCAAAATTTAGGAAAGCGGAAATATTTTGTGTAGTAAAAAAAATTAACTCATCAACCTTATTAGAAGTTAAGACTTACCTTATAACCATATAACTGTTTAACTTACATTTGTGCCATTTCTATCTTTTTGATCTAGTTTTCAGTACTATTAAGTTTTGTTGCTTAGTATAAGTCCTGTAAACAGATTTCTAAATAATGAAAAAAAGTTAAAGCAAAAGCATCTGGACTCAGTTTTCAAGGTGAAGACATTTCGTCTCTAATTCCAAGAGACTTTATCAATTGTGAGATCAACTGTAAGAGAGCTGAGCTTTATCTCTAGAGGGAGGAGTTTCCCCTGAAACCAAACCTGATGGGACCAGGCTGTTCTGGTCTCATATTCGTCAGCTCTGAAAGGACAGTGTGTCTCCTGATGTGAGAGTTGTTAAAGGCTCAGGAGAGTTGTTAGTGACACTGTTCCATTCAGGTGTTGTTGTTGTTCTGGCGTGAAACGCTTTTGTTTTACAGACATCTTTTGTTTTAGGTTTTAAAACACTGTTATAAATACAAGGCAACATGAATCTGAGACCACCTCCTCTGTTCAGAGAGGGCTTTTTCATTTGAACAAAAATGGCCTCCTCCACCCCTCTCTCAAACCATCTCCAAATTTGGAGAAAAATTTGGAGATGGTTTGAGAGAGGTGTTTTGAAACCTAAAACAAAAGAGTTTCACTCCAGAACAAAAACAACACCTGAATGGAACAGTGTCACTAACAACTCTCCTGAGCCTTTAACAACTCTCACATCAGGAGACACATTGTCCTCTCACAGCTGACGAATATGAGACCAGAACAGCCTGGTCCCATCAGGTTTGGTTTCAGGGGAAACTCCTCCCTCTAGAGATATAAGCTCAGCTCTCTTACAGTTGATCTCACAATTGATAAAGTCTCTTGGAATTAGAGACAAAACGTCTTCACCTTGAAAACTGAATCCAGATGCTTTTGCTTTAACCTTTTTCAAGATGACCAAGATGACTGGGAAAACCTTCACATACATCTCTAAATAATAGTGGAAACTCTGAATACATGCACCAACGTTTTTCTAATTTCAAAAATACATATGTTCTTTAACTCAGGTTGTCATATTATTTATATGATCCCTAAACACTATCAGTGTGGTCCTCTTTGCCACAGCTTCTTACATCAGAGGAGCACCAGCGCTTTCTGGAGATGCGTCTAAGTATTGCTGAGAGTCGTGCAGAGCACAGCTTCCACTGCCAAACGCCCAACTGTCCAGGATGGTGCATTTACGAAGATGAAGTCAATGAATTTCATTGCGAAACTTGTAAAGAAACCAACTGCATCCTCTGCCGGGTAATTAACGTTTTTTTTTTTGTCAACTCATTAGATGCTGTAAGTCCAAAGTCATATCCTTACAAAAATAATTATGGTATGTTTTTAGGCAATTCATAACGACATGAATTGTAAGGACTACCAAGATGACCTCCGCATCCGAGCAGAGAATGACCAGGCGGCTCAGAAAACAAAGCAAATGCTAGATGTAAGTAAATGTTAATGTTCACTGTACTGTAATTATTTATACTTTTAACACAAATATATCTTTCTATAAACTTTTGATCATATTTTACAGTCTATGCTGCAGAATGGGGAGGCCATGAAGTGTCCAAGATGTGACATTATTGTGCAGAAAAAAGACGGCTGTGACTGGATATGCTGTGTCATGTGCAAGACTGAAATCTGCTGGGTGACCAAACAAGCACGCTGGGGACCAAATGTAAATACACACATTTAATGTAGACTTTAATCTGAGGTACAAGGTTAAAAAGACATTATCATTATACACCAGTATAAAAACTAGTCTTATACAGATATTGATAACAATACTTGGTATGTAAAATATTATTAGTACTATTATTAGTATATATTTTTAGAATATTAGAGCCTCTCATACTTGTATAATCTTTCATACTGAGAAAAAAAAGACTTTCCTCTGCTGTCTTGCACTGTTTGGAAATACTAAATTTTCTTGCAAATGAAGATGAAAAGATGCCCGGTTTAAGTGTCTAGAGGCTCAAATACAGTCAACTTGTCTGACGGCATCAAGAAGAGACTTAACTTTTCTTTTTTTCTTCTCTCCTTCTCTCTTTCAGGGACGTGGTGATAATTCAGGTGGCTGTGGATGCAGAGTCAACAACAGGCCCTGCCACCCCAACTGCCAGAACTGCCACTGAGGCACATGCACTAATAAAAGAGCACACATGCAGCTGAATGTGAAGGAAGAATTTTCAACTTTAATGATTTCATTGGTATGACAAAATGCTGCAGTATGCTTAGAAGGAAACGGTATAAGATAAATGAAGTAAATAAGCTTTACTTTGATACGTTGTCTATTTTTTTGGACAAAGGGTTAAAAATGTATATATATAAAAAGACTATGATTTCTGCCTTTTAGATTGTATTGCATTAAATTGCATTAACAGAACAGAATGGACACAATTAGATAATGTTATACTATAAAACAGTCCCTTTTTATCTAACTAAACAAGTGTTGTCAAAAATATCGATATTTCGATAAATATCGATACTGAAATATCTAAAACGATGCGATACTCATTTCCCGTTTCGATAAATTATAAAGTATCGACCATGGTATCGATATTTTGAAATCTTTTTTTTTTTGTTTTTACTTGCACTATTGGTTTCTGAAAGTATGACAATCTGAGAGGCCTTTGAACAAGTGCACTACATCAGGGGTTCTGTTTTCAAAAGGCAATATACGATAAAACATATTTTTGAACCTGCACTCTAGATCAGGGGTTTGCCCTCAGGTTACTATGGTTACGGACAGAGCAGCGGAAATTTCAACATGTTTAGCGTAGCCTGATAATGAGTTAGAAACAACTAAAATTTAAAAGCCTTGGCAAAACATAATAAAGATTCACTGACGTTATGGACGGGAGGGAACGCGTTTATTTTAATCAGAAAATAATTTGGCTTGAATTGATGATTTTGTATTTAAAATGTTCTCACACATGAAGGAGTACCAGGCATAATATGCAGGATTCCAGACTGTTGTCAATAAACCACCAGGTCCTGAGCTTTAGCTTTAGCTTCTTTTGATTTTGTAGTATTTTTCTTTTGTCTGTGAGCTGTGTTTTGCGAAAGCTAAACACTCAAACATCATCCTCATGTAACCAAAGAATAAAATACAGAAAACAGTGGATTATCAACATTCATCTCCATATTGTTTAAGAGGCTGTAGGTGTGGAATAAATGAGACTTTACTTTAAAGAATTATATTCAAACACATATCCTTTTATTAAAAATTTCCGGACCCCTCACGGTGAGGAAAGTTAACTAAGGTCTAAGCAGACCTTGGCTGATTTTATATTTATCTTTAAATAAAAAAAATTAAAATAATAATATTGTGACAGTTGTTTTCCCTTTGGTATCGAAAATGGTATCGAATATCGATATTTTTGAAGGTATCGTATCGAAGTTAGAAATTCCAGTATCGTGACAACACTAAACTAAACAAGTGTCTGTGTTCATAAAAATCCATTATCCTTTTCACACTTTGGTAAAGAATATTGCTTTTTATATTTACAAAAATGCTTTGATGCACTAAATGACTTTAAAGTTTCCATACTTGTGTAATTATAAAGTATGACCATGGTATTATTTTTGAAATCTTTTTGTTTGATTTCAACATTTGCTGTTATCAGAGTTTCTCAATATTGCACATGTTTTCACAGGGGGTTCTGTTTTGTGCAATATACGATAATGAACATACGAGTATAACACATGCACTCTAGATCAGGGGTTCCCAAAAGGGGGGTTAGGACCCCCTGGGGGGTCGTAAAGGCCTGACTGGAGGGTCGTGAGATAATTTCCAGAAATCATTCCAAAATCAAATTAAAATGTATATATTAAATAAATAGCATATGGTGGTGGTGACACATGCAGCAAGATGTTTTTTTGCTGCCAGCAACATTTTCAGGTTTAGATATAGTATAACATGTTTTTTCCTATACCTGCATACTCACTTGTGAGTTCAGTTTTTACATTAAGACTGCTTTTACTGATGTATTCTCCACTCTCGTATGACTAAAATGATAATTTGGTTGTTCGGTTGTGTTCTTTGTGTTTTTGCTATATGCCTGTTTTAATGGACCGTGTGCCCTTCGCACAGCTGAGTGGGGGGGTCCCAGTACTCTGGCATTGTTATTTTGTGGGTCACTGTCTGTAAAGTTTGGGAACCACTGCTCTACATGATACCTTGTATTGTGTGACGGGTTAAACTTAGTTACCTCTACAATGTCAGTTAGAGAAAGAGGTCATGTGACTGACAGATGCACATCCAGTCACACCGTGTTAGCATTACTATGTTATTTGCTGAATTTCTAAACTATTTTGCTAATAAGCTGTTATCTCACAGCAAAACCTGTTTTGTAAATTACCTGCAAAAATGTAATAAACATTATACCTATTGTTTATTCATCATTTTGTACAACTTAACCTTAGTATATTTATAAACAAACAAAAGACAGAAAAAACTGTTTAGTGCAAAATAAAAACCACAGAGTGCAGATCCAATACAAACTCACCTTCATGTAAAATCACTTTGTTGGCTACTATCCTTACAACTTCAACCACTGCTAAGGCAATGGACCTACCACTGTTAATGTGGCAAACAAGAACTTCAACATCTTGTCTCAGGGAGTAAAATGCCAACATCCAATATTCCTCATAATATGTATACACGTGCAATGTTTAACTTGTGTAGAATTTGGGATTTCTGACCATTGTCATACCACTATGTAAACCACTTAAGCCATCACAAAACATTTGAATCAAAAAGACTTCAATGAGGTGGATTTAAAAATGCAAATGTTTCACTAAATTACAGATATGGACATAAAATGTATGATGTAAACAAATCGGTCAGACCAGGGGTGACGCCAGTTTTTCTGAAATAAAAATGGTGTGAGAACAGAGCCAAGCAAAATAAAGTCAAGGGCTGCTATGTGGCTTATGTCTCAAATATTATACATGTGAATACACTGTTTTAATACACTGCTCCCTCTTGGAAGCCTAGCCGGCAGCTGGGGTCTTATCTTATCCGCTTGAGACTCTCCGTTCCCAGCCAAAGCCACTGACTCTCACTCCAACATCGCCCCACAGAGGCCTTGGACTCTATCCTAACACCAGCCCAGACCAACAGTCTGCCACTTTTTACATCAGTCTGACCCTGTACTCTTATGTACAGTCTGACCATGTACTCTTATGTATAAATGTATGTTGCACCACCAATTCAATTTCGTTGCAGTGTACTTGTACATTTGTAATGACAATAAAGCATAATCAATCAATCAATCAACTGTATATGTACATATGGCATCAGTCTAAAGGTCTATATCAAAGTATTTGATAAGAGACAGCATAATTATGTTTATCAAGATCATGAAACAGGCATTTCTTAAGGCATTATCTAAGAAATATATTAATACATTTGTTTTACAGTACATGAAAGTTAACTTATTGTGCAATGTTTATTTATCTAGTAGCTTTTAAACAGACATTAAAGATAACATCTGAAAGCAAAATGTCAATGAATATTCTTTTATTTAAACAGGTCTGTGAACAGCATAGTGATAATTACCTTAAAAGTGCCTGTGTCATTAACAAGTTTCTAAAACAAAAACAGTAAATGCACAGAGGATTCTCAAAATCCTCTTTTTGGTCTCAATACTAGTCTTAAACCGATAACAAAATGAAGAGTAAAGGCATCTAGACTTCAAGGTGAAGACTTTTTGTCGCTTCTCCAAGACTTTGTCAATTCTGAGTTCAACTGATTACGAGAGCTAAGCTTATATCTCTAGAGGGAGGGGTTAGACCTGAAACTAACTCTGATTGGATCAGGCTGTTCTGGTGTTACAGTGGTTAACTTAAAAAAAGTGCAGTGTGACTCCTGATGGGGACTCATTAAGGATCATGTGAGTTGTTAGTTTCACTTTTCTAGGTGTTGTCCTTCTCGAGTAAAACCGTTTTGATTTAGGTTTCAAAACACTGTCGGCAAACTGTATCTGAGGCCTCCTCCTCTGTTCTTAGACAGGAACCAGAGACAATAGGGAAGGGCAAAGTTATCTCTTATGTAACTGGGTAACATAAGGGATTTTCTACAAACACAACATTCCGGTTCACTTTAACCCTGGGTCCACCCTAAGGACAAGATCACCTCGCACAAAGTAAAGAGTAATGTGGTCTATGCTGTTCAGTGAAGAGTTATGACAGTTATGTCAGAGAACTGAAACAACAGCTCAAACCCACCTCAAAGAGAAAGGGCATTCTTTTGAGACAGTAATGTCCAAATTTTAAAGGAAGTCTTTTGTCAACATGAAAAATCCCTCACTGAACGGAGGAGGAGGTCTTAGATACAAAACAGTGTTTTGAAACCTAAATAAACAGGTTCACTTGAGAAGGACAACACCTGACGTAGCATTGATACTAACGACTCACGTGATCCTAACAACTCTCTTATCAGGAATTACACTCTTTTAAGTTAACAACTATGAAACCAGAACAGTCTGGTCCAATCAGAGTTAGTTTCAAACTTTCAAATAAAACCCCTCCCACTAGAAATACAAGTTCAACTCTCTGTCAGTTGATCTCAGAGTTTACAAAGTCTTTTGGAGAAGAGATGAAACGTCTTCACCTTAAAAACTCCAGACTGCCTTTGCTTTGACCTTTTCTTCAAGATGACCTGAATGACTGAGAACCTTTATAGACACAATAACAAAATGGTTATGATCTCACACACACACACAACATTCATACATCTCTTAATTGGCAGCCTAAGCTGCAGCCAGTCTAAGCCTTCAGCAGAAATCTCTCTAAGCATAACTTGTTATCAGAATATACCAATACCAAATATAAATAAACTTTAATAACAATATTGTCAGTACAAATTGAGTCTTTCAATTTCATCCAATAGGATGGATCATCTTTTAGAATACCAGCAGTTGTTGTGGAACTTCAGGAGCCATAAATGTAGGTCTTTTAGAGTTTTAGAGTTCTACATAGGATTTTTGGAAATCCTACAAGTTGAAAAAAGTTACTTGCAACTCAAAGTGTTTTGAGTATTAAGAACAAATGTCTTGGGTAGGTAAATGTGTAGCTAATCAAGAACAGGCCAGTTTTAGAGCAATGGAATCAGATATGGATCAGTATAAATTTTAAAAGCTTTGTCTGTTAGTTCTCCGTTGCCAATTTTGACATTGCAGTGGAATTTGTTCTCTGAGTCATTTGTATTTTTATCCACACATAGCTAATTCCATTGAGCAAAATGGTTAAAGGTGAAGCAGTTCAAGGAAACAGGTCCAGATTAGGTGCCCACTCCAGGGCACTGTTGACCACAGCGAGAGCAGCAGCCCCTAACGCCACAGTCAAACCCATGACGGCCAAACGCACAAACCGCCGTGCCGCTGAAGGCCGGGCCACTGCGACCACTGAACTCGCTGCTGGGCTTTCCAGAGGGGCCTGTTTCTGTCTGCGTCGACGACGGAGGACGGAGTCTGGTCGTTGAGTAGATGCAAGCTCAAAGTCCTTAAAGGTAGAGGCTGCCATGCTTTGAAAGAAAGAGGACAGACACAGGAAAGCAGGGAGAAAAAAGTGTATGTTAATAAGAGAATTGTGACTAGATGAAATAAAATGTGAATAATGTTTGTGATACTAGTCATTGTGAATCACAGTGGGGATCGAAAGTTTGGGCACCCCAGGTAAAAAAAATGTATTAATGTGCATAAAGACACCAAGAAAAGATAGAAAAATCTCCAAAAGGCATCAAATGACAGATTAGACATAAAAGACATTAGACATAGACAAAAAAGTTAGATTTTATTTCCATCATTTACACTTTCAAAATAACAGAAAACAAAAAAATGGTGTCTGTTTGGGCACCCTGCAGAGTTAATACCTTGTACTTCCCCCTGCTAGGACCTGACAGTGTCATGGATTGTTCTCAATCATCGTCTGGATAGACCAGGTGAAGTCAATCTCAAAGGTTTTAAATGCTCAGACTTATCTGACCTTGCCCCAACAATCAGCACCATGGGTTCTTCTAAGCAGTTTAGTTTCTAGTCTAGAAAACTGAAACTGAAAATAGTTGACGCTCACAAAGCAGGAGAAGGCTATAAAAAGATAGCAAAGCCAACTTTTTGGCCGGAATGAGCAAAGGTATGTTTGGAGAAGAAAAGGCACAGAATTTAATGAAAATAACCTCTGTCCAACTGTTAAGCATGGGGGTGGCTCGATCATGTTTTGGGGTTGTATTGCAGTCAGTGGCACAGGGAACATTTCACGAGTAGAAGAAAAAATGGATTCAATAAAATTTCAGCAAATTTTGGATGCTAACTTGATGCCATCTGTGAAAAAGCTGAAGTTAAAGAGAGGATGGCTTCTACAAATGGATAATGATCCTAAACACACCTCAAAATCCATGGTGGATTACATCAAGAGGCATAAACTAAAGGTTTTGCCATGGCCTTCACAATCTCCTGACCTCAACATAATTGAAAATCTATGGATAGAACTTAAAAGAGCAGTGCGTGACAGACAGCCCAGAAATCTCAAAGAACTGGAAGACATTTGTAAAGAAGAATGGGCAAAGATACCTCAAACAAGAATTGAAAGACTCTTGGCTAGTTACAAAAAGCGTTTACAAGCTGTGATACTTGCCAAAGGGGGCAGTACAAGGTATTAACTCTGCAGGGTGCCCAAACTTTTGCAGACACCATTTTTTTTGTTTTCTGTTATTTTGAAAGTGTAGATGATGGAAATAAAATCTAACTAATCTAACTTTTTTTGACTTATTATAGGGATGACTAATCTGTCATTTGATGCCTTTTGGAGATTTTTCCATCTTTTCTTGGCGTCTTTGTGCACATTAATAAAATATTTACCTGGGGTGCCCAAACATTCGACCCCCACTGTATGTGTAAGCAGAGAATAGGACAGGCTTTATTTACAATGTTAATAAGAAGCACTGAAAAGGTTAAGTACCTTTCATGGGAGGCAGACTCTCTGGCCAGTTCAGAGGGAGGGAACTGGACAAAGAGGTCTCCAGCTTGACTGATGAGTGTCTCATAAGGAAGGTCCTGGGGAATCTGAGACAGCAGGTGATGGACCATGGCCATATCACATTCACACTCCAACACCTCTTCTTCTCTGTAAAGCACTATCTAAGGAACAAAAACACATGCACAGGCTACTGTAATAAAAGGTTTATAACAATGAAAGGCCACAGAACACATCATATAAAAATAAAATGGTTAATATGGCAGACTTTTAAAATACTTACAACAGCAGCAAAATAGATGGGCATCAATGGATGACAGGCAAGAAAGAAATCATATAACCGTACAACATGTCGAAAGTCTGATAGGACATGGCCAAACCAGGTGATCAGCCAACTAAGAGCAAAGACTGTTCCAACCTCTGACCTAAGAAAACAACATGGTGCATCACTTCACAAAGTCTAGTAAACAATTCTCATTTGCTTTTTCATTATTGTAAATTTACTATTGCATTTTATTGAAATTATATTACTATTATTGAAACTGTGATATTCTTAGACCTTCATTTGATACACTTGACTTGTGTTAATACTTACTGCTGCATGAAGTCATGAACCTCAGGGTTGACCCTATCAATGATTGGCATCAAATAATTAAGAATATGTTTTGTGTTGTCCATTGTGGGGTCCATAAAGTCCCTAAAAGAGATAATGTGCAGTTCAGTTTTACTAATACAGTCAAACAGAGGATGTATAGTAGGTAGAGCACACACCAACTGCCACCAAGTACCTGAGGTGGTGAGTGGAGAGCTTTTCCACCAGAGAGGTTGCTAGTCGCTCTCCAACGACTAATAAAAACGTGACAACAATGTCATGGTATCCTTGGTAGTAGTGCAGCTGAGGGTTTCGTTTCAGGACCCGGAGGATAATGTCAATGAGCACTTCTTGCAAACCTTCTCTCTGCTCATCTGGCATACCTGCATAAAATCAATCTACTATTACTCTATTTGCCTGTCAAATACATGAAGTTAATGTGCAACATGGAAAGAGGCATCGATGTTAAATGACAAATTTATGTTTTTTAATATGCTTTCAATCATTGTGTAAAAAACAAGTGTGAATACAAATAAACCAGCTGAATTTAGTGTTCTATGTTTTAAAGGTGATACATAAAAAGTCTGTGGCATATACTATGTATATGACCCAGTTCCAGTACACCCATGCAACTTCTGTGCAAAGTGTAGTGTAACATGACATACTTTCGCCATCTAACTTTCTGCAAAATTCTTTAAACGTTAATGCTGTAACTCTAAGTGGGTGACCCAAAAATAACAGGGTGTTACAATAAAAACAGGTCAAGGTATAATAACAAAACACTAGTTTGTACAAAAGGTTTTAATAATAATAATTCATTCATTCATTTTCTACCGCTTAGTCCCGTTAGGGGTCGCGGGTGACTGGAGCCTATCCCAGCAGCTTTGGGCCTGAGGCGGGGTACACCCTGGACAGTGGCCAGTTAGTCACAGAGCTGACATTTAGACATAGACAGTGACAGACATCCATTCACTCTCACATTTATTCACTAGGGACACTTTAGAATTGCCAATTGACCTATACATGCATGTCTTTCGACAGTGGGAGGAAGCCGGAGTACCCGGAGAGAACCCAGAGTAACACATGGAGGACATGCAGACTCCTCACAGAAAGACCGAGTCGGCCGAGAATGTTTGAGTCGGCCGGGTTTTGAACTCACGACCTTCTTGCTGTGAGGCAGGAGTGCTAACCACTCTGCCACATGCACCCCAAATAATAATAATAATCTTTATTTTTATATAGCGCTTTTCCACCTACTGTAGTAGGCACTCAAAGCACTTTACATACATTATGCCAGTGTTACAGAACACTCACTGGAGGCAATGTAGGTTAAGTGTCTTGCCCAAGGACACAACGACAGTATCTGGGGGAGAGCGGGATGTTATGATGTTTTGGGATGTTTCCAGCGGGGATCGAACTGCCCACCCGCTGGTCGAAGGCCGGCTGCTCTACCCACCCGCCCGAATTATTTGTTTTGAGAAAACAAAAAAGCACTCAGACAATTTAATGCCGTTTAAGTTGGACTAACCAGGTGGGAACCTCCGCAGTGAGCGCTGTACATCCAGCAGTACCTGGTTGTAGTCCTTGTTGTTCTCCCGATCCACGGTTTCTGTGGAGACGTGTTCTTATTAGTCATATAGTGGGAAAAGCTGCACCTGCTCAGACTATGACGGTTTGTTATGCAATACGGCAAACCAATAAAAAGTAAAGTAGGCTACATGTGTCATTTCATTTATCATTCAAAGTTGAAAAGAATACTGTACAAAAACAAACAGATAAACAATTTGACTGTTTGTGCTGATACATAAGATTTACCTGGCTCCTGCTCCAAGATGTGGGGAGGCACGTTAAGAAGCCAGGGCCACACTTGACAACGGATCTCGTCAGTCAGCAGTCCCCCCTCGCTGATGGCCATCCTTCTCAAAGCTGCTACGTCCACAGGACTGGCACTCAGGGCCTGTGTGATGTCCGCAATCTTCCTTTTCCGCTTTCTGTCCCAGTCTGTAACAATGCCGAAAGTAGGTTAGCCTGAACCGACTATTTATTATTTCAATAGTAGCCAATAGATTAAAATATCACAAAAATGACAGGAATCTTCAAACAATAAAATTGACAATATCTTTAAATGTTAATTTAATCCGTAAGGCACACAACTGGGAGCAAAAGGGCGATTTGTTTATGAACGTACGTACCGTTGCATTGTTTTCCATTCCGATGCGACGAGGCACTCACACAAGATTTCTTCATTTTCCACCTCTTCCTTTCACTCTCAAAGAAGTCTGCTTGCCATTATTTTTTATTTGGCTAACCTCAATTTGCCCCTGTCACTACCGACAAGCTGTATAATTAGCAACATTAGCAAAGCCAGCATAAAGACACAACCCTGTAGCTTGATGTCAAGTTAAAACTACATCCCTGCTATTTTACATATTATAGCCATTTCGACTACATCTAATTGCCCAAATATCTGTCGCCTAAACGTTTGAATACAGTTGTTATAAACGCTAAAACAATGAATGAAAAGGCTACATGTTTACATTGTTTTAAGCTACCAATAAGAAACATCAGCGATCACTAGCCTCAGCTTAGCAGACTAGATGATGACGTCGTGATGGGAGACGGCGAGGGGAGGAGTCACGGATACCGGAAGTAATGTCATGCTGCGTTTATATTAGTTATGGAAACACAGAAAAACAATTGACGCAATATTTTTCTTTGCCAGGTTTGTTGTTAATTAGGCAGTTTGTTGGTAGTGACAGTGGTAAACAACGAAGAAGAGCAAATTCCTTACAAAAAAAAAAACTACACTACAGTGCGTTTTATATACAGTATATATTTTGATGTGCACAGTATATCAACGTTTTGCTGTCATTGTAATATTCCAGTAGATTTTAATACAATTATAACAATAATCACCTTAAGTAGTGTACTATCACTTTATATAGTTTGTGCCTATTGATTTAAATCACTTGTACATTTTAATTTAATTAACTTAACAAACTTTGTAACATCATTTTACAGTGATTTGTATCCAACTTTAATCAATTTGAATATAAAGAATTCATGGAGAATATCATAATATGGATTAGTGGCTGCCAATTCTCTGTCAGTACCCCAGGGCAGCTGTGGTTACAGATGTAGCTTACCACCACTAGTGAATGATTGTGGAGTGAATGAATTATGGATATGTTAAGTGTCTTTGGGTATCTGGAAAAGCGCTATATAAGTACTATGCATTATTATTATTATTATTATTATTATAATTAAGAACCACAACAGGATTGTGCCTGGAAGGAAATTCACAAATCATATCAACTGAAGGAAAGCGTTGATGTGCCCCAATCAATTCTGTATCTCTAATAAGATCAGAGAGCTTCCCTTTAAAATCCTGCATAACATCTACCTCTCCAAAAGTACAATTGTCAAAATTGTAAACATCCTTCTGTAGTAAATAATCCAAATCTGCCCTTAGTCTTTTTTGTCTCTGTCCCCACTCGGGGAGCAGTGGATGTGTAATCAACATCAAAGCAAAAGACATTATTAACAATTTTTAAGGATTGAAGAAAAAAAGTAAAATTCTCAGAATACCTTCATAACTTTAGCAATTGTGTGGTTTAGATGAATATGCACATTAACACACTGGAATTGATGACTAACAAAACAAGCTCTAAAACATTACATTTATACAATGAACTTTTTTCTGTCCTCAAATAATTATGTTTCTTATTTATGTAAAGTATTGTATGGAATGGAATGCTTGGACTTGTTTACATGTACTGTATGTCTTGTTCTGTTTACTGTGTTAATAATAAACATTTTGATTTAATTACTATATCATGTAATTAAAGGCAGACTATGCAGGACTTCAAGCTGTAAACAAGCTAAATATGTAAACAAAATGTGTGCCTTATCCTCACTCTGGTGCTCATCAGTGAGTAAAAAAAACAAAAATCTAGGTTTAGTCCATTTTTTAAACTCTACCCGTTTGCTGTACTTACCTTTCTATTTAGAGCTGTGATTGGCTGAGAACTACACAATCAAAAACATAATCCATTCTCCCATGTAAACAACTGAAAAATAAAAGCAATGCAGACAGAGGGAGGTTGGTCACAAATCATCCAACTTGTTCAAGGTAAGAAAAGAAAGCGGCATTGTTCTTATCGTAGCTGAGCCAGCACCAAGGTCATTCATACTCCCATTCTGTCTTCACACACTTGCTTTTTTATGTTATCCCACAACACCATATCTAAAGTAACAAATCTATCACACCATATTCTGTATCCAATCACAGTTTTTAAAGCCACCTTGCATATGTAAGACATATATGTAAGACACAAACCTATAAAAAAGACATGTACACAAGTGCCTTTGTTCCACACTCTGAGAAACTGTTTTTCGTTTGGATTTAATTTTATTGTGGATTACGCTATGTGTGCTTATGTATGGGGAAAAATGATCCAAAGGTGCCATAGTCTCAAGTAGCTTTTAACGCCACAGATTAAGAGCAGTTTAGCAGAACGTTGTGTGTGCCTGTCTTTGTGTTCATCTAAGCAATCCCCAACAAAGTAAGATATTAAATTGTCATTGTATATAGACTACTGTGTTACAATGTGTATTTTTATAACATTGCATGGCACACCAACAGGCAATGTTATAAAAATACACATTGTAACACAGTAGCCTATATACAATGAAAATTTTTTTTTTTTTTTATAGTATTAAAAAATGCCTTGGCTCAAGAATGGTTGAAAAACACTGGGCTAAAACATAACAAACTAAAATGGTCATCAAAAAAGGGTTCTTTAACGGAGTTTGGGAAATGATGAATATGTGTGGATTGTAAATAGAAACAACAATACAGTTTCTATTCAGTTTTTTTTAATACAGCACTTAGTCATTCAAGGAGCGCCTTGTGATGAAACGAAACTGAAAACGTCCCGGTGACTTAAACACTCCCTAGGATCTGCTCACTCAGTTCAACATCTGAGCTGAGAGACATCGGACTGTACGACGGCAGCGGAAAAACAAAAGAGGTAAGGATAATAAACTCTGCGTTAGTTCAAGGACTCGGTTGATGTACGTTATTGTTTTATTTAATTAACGTCTATATTTGTTTCGAGGAAAACATGTCAAAATTTAAAGGCACACGAAATTATTTTATTATTTTTTTTTTCGTAACGCGGGATCAAAGTGCTAGGTATATATTTATATAGCGTACCTTCTACAGCCTACCTTCTTTGGCTCTAACGTTAACTAACTAACTTAGCCTATATGTTATAAAGCAGTTAACTTACCTGACGTTTAGCTAGAGTCTGGTGAGCACATACGCCCCGATTCAACCGGAACTGTCTTGTTTTTAGGTCCTTGTCAGATACCCACACAATAGTAATAGGGGCTCTTCAAAATCGGGACATATTACATATAATATACATGGATTTTGGACACCCTCGGTCTTAAGTTTCCAAAGTTTAGCTTTGCTATAATGCCTGTGCACTGTCCGGAGATGTCAATCACACAGTTACCATGGTGACAGTCATTCTGACCAATTGAAACAAATTGAAAATGCTCCTCAACTCAACATCTGTTTGTTTATTTATATGGTGCTTAAGCAGGAGGTTCTTGCTAAGCTCTCTGTTATCCGAGCGTTCACAGCTAGATCTCTCATTATACAAAAACAGTTGTTTTTTTCTTAAGAGGTCTTAAAAGGCTTAGGCTATTTATGATTAGGCCTACACTCATTGTTCTCTGTCATTTTAGTCGCATACAATGACACCAAATGCTCGAAAGAAACTAAAATCAAATAATTTATATTTTAAGGGTCATTATTATCTTATTAAGTAGATTTTTTTAAGTTGAAATTATAATATATGGAGATACAAATTAAATCAAAGTGTCCCAGTTTAGACGACTGTAAATATAGTCAACGTTTAAATGCACTGGCTTTCTGATGAAATGAAACTTACACATGGTAGGCTATGCTGGTTCATTGGGTATCCACTAGAGGGCACACTAGACTATTTTAGATTACTTATAGATGTTTAGCACCATAGGTCTGGCACAGATAGTGTTATAAAATCAAATTTAATTTTCTGCAAATGTGTCATAGCAAAACACAACATATGTGAGGTGATGGACAGAGGACCAAAAGACAAAGTGGCATGTGGAGCTAAAAATGGTGAGTATATAATGTAAGATGTAAGATAGAAAGATATGAAAGTTTGTTGTTTATTTTAAATGATAGAGGCTCTTGTTTCTCATAGACACTGGGCAAAATAACACATCAAGTGGGGCAGCAGCCAGAGGATATGGAGGTGCTCGCACAAAAGTAAAAACACCCAAGTTAAGTCAGGGTGAAACAGCGGAGGAGTTGAACTTCAAGGCTAGGGGCACTGGGAGGGAGGGCAGAAGAGGGGCTGGAAGGGGAGGTTATTATGGGGTGGGTGCAGGTGAAAGATTTCAACAAGGTGTAGGAGGAGGAGATCGAGGTAGAGGCGGGAAAAGGAGAGGAGTAGGGAGCAGAGGTGGGAATGGAGGAGAAAAACAGGGTGAGGGTGGTGCAGAATTTAAGGAGAGGTGGAGAGGTGGAGCGAGTGGTGACAGGAGAGGGACATACAGTGTAGACAGAAGAGGGGGCAGAACAGAGACAAGAGACAACGGAGGAGAGAGAAGGAGAAATGATAATAGGTCTAAATCTGTAGGCAAGCCAGCAGCGCCTCTGGGAGGTGTCCTGGGCTTTAAAAAACTCGAAGAACTCTCTACTAAAGACCCATCAGAGGTTGCCATCAGCCTCTCCTCCCATCGTTCTCTAAAAACTGTCCTGGGGGAGTCCACCATGAGGCCGGATATGGTTGGACTCCTCTGCCTGGTGCTGAGTAAAGCCTTCAAATCACGCTCAGACAGAGGCACCCTGCAGCACCTGGCTGGGGTCATAAAAGATTCAGGGTTTCTACGCACCGTCCTGCCCCACTACGTGATAGGCATGGGGTCAGAGTCCAATGCTGACCGCAGGGCACAATATCCACAGCAACTGGAGAACATCCTAGCCATCCTCACACAGGTAGAGAATAGACAAACAAGACATTTTTATTTGTAAACACATTTTTTACCAGGTACAGATTTAAGTTCTGTGGGAAAATAGACATTTTTTTATAATGCTGTATAATTTTACTGCTCACAAAAAACACACAAAAAGCAACAAAATTATTTTCTGTTTTTAGCTCATTTTAGCTCATTTTAACATTTTCAACACAACAAATGACTTATTGTTTTGAATTTTTACAATCTTCAAAATCAATCATTGTATTTCAAGCTTTCTGCATTTTATTTAGTAAATAAATAAAAAGAAAACTATTATACTAAAATAATCTGTAATATCTACAGGTGCTTAGCACCTTCTGCCAGTTCTTCCGATTCTGTGAATCTGCTACTGACGCTCCTGCCAACATCCATCTGCAGTCTGAGGACATCAGGAGTGGACATCCCAGCTCAGATAGAGGAGAATATGGAACATCTTCAAAGCCTCATCAGACACCTCCAAACCAGGTCCAGAGAGGGCACATTACGCTCGGACAAAGACACCTATGCCCTGCTCCCTCCTGGTGGCGGTAACCCTGGTAACAGCCTGATACATTCATGGTTATGACGTACTTAACACTATATTTGACATTTGTGTATTATTTGTGGTTTAGTTCAATTGGAACACATTATTTTACTCTTATACACATATATATATAAACTGGTTGTTTTGCACATGGTCACCTCAGACAGTTTAGTATGATTTATTTGGTCTACTTATTTGTGCAGTAAACCAAAAGTAACTCAGAGTTGTCTTCTGGCAAAATACTAATATATATATATATACCTTTACTCAAGAAATACTTCACCAGACTGAAGTAATTTATTTTATTTTATAAAAAATAAAAAATAAAATATATATATATATATATATATATATATATAAAATAAGTTTGCTTACTCTACCTACTACCACTTCTAGTATTGATAACACAACTCCTCTTATTCCCTGTCCAGATGAGGAAGACCAGCAGAACTTCAGGACCATACCCATCTACCCGACTCCAGAGGAGCTTCGACATGAGGAGAGACCCTATCTTAGACCCAACCTCACCTCACAGCGTTATCCAAACACTCACCTGTATCTTGACACACACTTCAGGCTGCTGAGAGAAGATTTTGTTAGGCCTCTCCGAGAAGGGATCCAGGAGCTGCTATGGACCCAAATGAACATCGGCCGACTGGATAACCCGGCAAACCAAGTGAAGACAAAACGACTAGATGATATCCGAATATATTATGACACAAAAATAGTTGCCCCTAAATGCACCATCAATGGCCTTGCATACATAGTCCAGTTTAACGTCGAGCCACTCAAGGTCAGCCAATAAAATAAATGATCATTCTCAAAGTGTAATTTTTGCATTTCTTAAATTTATTTTTTTCTTTCTTCCACAAGTTTGTGCGTTGGGAGAATTCCAAGAGGCTGATCTTTGGTTCTCTAGTTTGTTTGTCATGTGATAACTTTGAGACCTTCCTCTATGCCACGGTGTCAGATCGGGATCCAAAATACCTTCAAGAAGGACAAGTGCAGATTATTTTTACTGAAGAAAGCAGAAATAGGTTGCCCAGGATTCAGGTAGGAACATACTTTATGTATAAATAAACAGAACTTACTCAAAGCTTTACTAAAACCAAATTAATGTTGTATTGTGACACAGCAAAACCAAGTGTTCTTGATGGTAGAGACCACTGCTTACTTTGAGGCTTATCGTTATGTTCTGGAGGGACTCCAAGAGCAGCAGGAGGACGAGCTGCCCTTTCAGAGGTACAAATATGTTTTTGTCTTTGTGTGTGTGGGTGAATACTAAAGTGCTGGGGTTGTTGTGTCAAGGCCATGTCTTTTATCTAATCTTATAAAGATTTAGTTCACATGCAGTGGAGAAGGACAAAGTACAAAGCAAACTTGACTTGCCAGGTGTTAATTATCACTATGAAGAACCAAATTTTTTTATCATGAAAACCACACCCTGCACTTTTAAAACATTCTTGCAAAGTTTTGAGACTTTTGGAATTACCTCGACTGGATAACTCGATCTAAATAACTAGATATTATATTAAATATAATAAAATACAGTTACATAGTGACAAAATGTCTGTAATTTTTTCCAATGTGTCAGTTTATGTTCAACCACTAATCTCAAGGAAATGTCATCACTAAAGACTCAACAAGTTTTGCAATCTTTTTATTTATTTATAGTATACTATATCTTTAACTATGACAAGATTTCTTAAGCATTTGCTATTTTAGCTTGAATGTCGGTGATCGCGTAGCTTTTAAAATGCCTCTACAGGTACCTTGTGGAATGCAACCCAGACGTGCTATCTCCGGCTTATCTGCAAAGAGCTGATACATACGACCTCTCACCTGTGGCTCACCCTGTCTTAAAGACCAAAATCAAGCCATTTCATTGCCTGGATACTCAGGCCTGGCCAAAAATGGAGGAGCTGGGGCTGGACGAGTCTCAGCTCAAAGCCTTTCAGTTGGCCATCACTAAAGAGCTAGCCATCATACAGGGCCCTCCTGGGACTGGTAAGACAAATACAATAAATGTATTACTGCAATAAAGAGTCACAATGAAAATTTAATTGACGATTTTGTGTCACTTCACCAGGAAAAACACATGTTGGCCTTAAGATTGCTCAGGCTCTGTTGACCAACCAAACCCTCTGGAGATCTAGGACTAATCAAGCTCCTCTTCTGGTTGTGTGCTACACTAACCATGCTTTGGATCAATTCCTTGAAGGTAGTTCTTGAATTTGATTCATGACAAGATGCACACACATTTGTTTTGTTAGTTTGCTTAAAATGAAGGCTTTAATATCTCAAAACGTCAGACCAAAAGTGAAAAATGTATCATATTTCTACAGGACATCATATTGTATGATACAGTAGCACATGTATAAAGTTATTTCTCTCATTCAGTATGTCTCTTTGTACTTTACCTCAGGTATCTATAAATTTCTCCCGAGAGGAATAGTGAGAGTAGGAGGCCGCAGTAACAGTGAAATTCTGAAGCAATTCAATCTGCGAGAGCTGGCTAGGAGACCGGGTTTCAGAGACAGTTTACCCAACCACCTGTCGGCTGCATTTAACACAGTGAGTTTTCACAAGTAACTTGTCTTTTGTTATATTTGTAATTAATACAAAATTGACCCTACATAATAAATTGCTGTTCCGATCAGAAAAACCTTCCCTTTACCGCAGTCTCCTTTTTTAACTGATTATCTGAAATGAGATGAGATTTAAGTGGTACTTTGTTTCTCTGTTTATTTACTCAAAACCTCTATCACACAGTGCAATTTTGTTTGTTGCTGATGATGGTATTATAAAATGATCTGAATTGGCCTTTCTCTTCTTCATAATTCATGAACTCAGAAATGGACATTCATAGAAACCTCTGATCTATTCTTTTTAGCAGTGCAGTTCTAGATGGTTCTAGATGTTCTAGATTAACATATACTCTTTATATTTTTCATTAAGTTTTCAAGGCTCTTTCTTTTTGTTTTCTCTCTTTTCTAAACACATAAACACCACTCTAGTTGACACTCACTGACAAAATTGCAATTTTGCCAAATTGGCCTATAATATAATGTTTCTTAGACTTATTGTAAATAAGTTCAATAACAACACTAAAGAATTGCTCGTTATTATTTCTCTTTATTATTCAGGTTTACAAGGAGCTTTGTGAGGCAGAACGACAGCTGCAGGTTCAGAGCATACAGCTGGAGTGCTCTGTAAAAGGGGTTCTACGTGAAAATGTTCTTCAGCCGTTTATTTCAGCAAAACACTGGAATGGCCTCAATGTAGTTCTTGTATGTATGAATATACTCAATAAAAGCAAAATGTTTTCTGTAAAAATGACAGACAGAAAAAAATGTTGCTGACTTTGTTATATTATTTATAGAATGAAGATGGTTTTGAGGTTTGCACTGGAAAGAAGTCCAACATGATTGTGGAGTGGCTGGGTCTGGGTGGCCTCCTGCAGGGGGAGACAGAGACCACGCCGAATAATCAGTGTAAGGACCAAATCTTAGTGTACATTATGACCAGAGGATTTGAAATGTTAAATTACGCCTTAATAACCAGGCTGGCTCATGAGTGCTTAAACTCTCTATCTCTATATATATATATATATATATATATATATATATATATATATATATATATATATATATATCTATAGCTATAGCTATAGCTATAGATATGTATTTTTTATTATTATTATTTTTTTATATTTAAAAAAAAAAAAAAATATATATATATATATATTTTACTAATTAACATTTTTCTTTTGCCCTTTGCAGATTGTTGTAATGTGTGTGCTATGCATGTTAAATAGGTACTCAGTTGAGAGTTTTAAAATATACCTTTAAAAAGTACTTGGATTCAATGGATTAAAAAGTAGTAGTTAGTGAGAGAGAAAAATCAGTTTACCAAAATTACCGTTTTACTGCTTTGTGTATTTTTGAAAAGTATTCATCACATCCATTAACTGTACATTTGTACATTTCACTGCTCTGTTTCAGATGTGGAAGCCGAGCATCAAGAGTGGTTTCCTGAGTTCATTAAAATAGAGGAGCAGGCAGATCTGTTGGAGGCCGAGCGCATCATTGATGACTTCATTTATACCCGGGGTGGAAGAGATGGAAACAAGAAAGGAGACACAGAACAGGCACTCAGGGCAATAGAGGACAAGATGCTGGCGATGACTTTGGATGAGCCTGAAACTTCAACTGAGTCAAATGCTGAGATGAATGAAGTGTGGCAGGTAAAATTCATGCTTCATGCAGAGCCTTTAATGAACCTAACCTTTCACAAGTGTACAATCCTGGTGTTTCTTCCATTTAATTAGACTTGCTGATGGGGCTAAGGGGATTCATGCATATGCAGGGTGACATACATTGTGGGAGAATTTGAAAAACTGAACTAGGCTAAGCAACAAGTAATGGCAGACAAGATAATTTAGAGACAGAGACACGATCCATGAGAACAGTCCAGTCAATCTCACACATATTGACATAACTGGGTTTCAAAGGTAAATTAATAAAAAAAGCTTTCTTTTGTGGTAAATAGTTGCAAAAGAATCAGAAGAAAAAGAAAAATCTGAAGAAAAGAATAAAGCATGAGCTGAGGGAGAGTTCAACCATGACCGAAGCACAAGAGCGGCTCATCGCAGATATTTGGAGCTTGAGTCACCAAAGCAGATGGAAACTCTATCGGTATGCCCTTTTCCTTTTGTTTTTAAAACAATAGGACATATTTCATTCCTGATGTCATTATTCCTATTCCTATTCTGCCTTCTCACTTGTGTCCCCCAAGCAGCCACAGTCTTGTAAAAGTAGCTTATTCCCAATGTGTATCATTAAGACAGCTAAACACCAGGAAATCTTTTCCCAGAGGATGTTCTCACCAGACAGATTACTGTGAGAATAGGACTACTGTACATCTAATGGTATTGGATTTAAAGATGGTTTATTAATAAAAACAATTAATGAAAACGACCAAAGAAACCTAATAACATGTCTTCTTAACCTGTCTAAACATCCAGCCAAGGTGCACAAGTTTACAGTATTTACCTACCCAAACAATCTTTCATATAATTTTTTTTTTTGCAGATTGTGGTTGTCTCGCTACAGAATGGAACTTAGCACCAAAGCTTTGGGTCTAGAACAGGAGTACCAAAACGCAGTGGACAGATTGGCGGATGTAAAACGACGACAAGATCTTTGTCTTCTCAAAGAAGCCACGGTAAAGTCTCATTAGAGTAAGATGTATTATGTCTTACAAAATGTAACTAAATGACAGCTATCTCTCTGAAAACACACACAAAATAAATTTGCAAATTAAGCTTCACTGCGTAAAAAACGTAACGTAAATGATACAATATAAGAAGGTTTTGGGGGTATAATATGCTGTACCACTTTAGCCCTTATTACATATTGTGATATTTTTCCAGGTTATCGGAATGACAACTACAGGTGCAGCCAAATTTCGCCACACGTTGCAGGATGTGCGTCCGTCTTTGGTGATTGTAGAAGAGGCTGCAGAGGTTCTTGAGGCTCACACTATTACCACTCTCAGCAATGCATGTCAGCACCTCATTCTCATTGGTGACCACCAGCAGGTAAGGGCCACACATGTGAAGGAAAGGCTGAACCTCATCAATCTTTGGTTTTTATGGAAACTTGAGTGGAAGTAGATAGATTGCACTTTCAGAGTAAAATGAGCTTTGGCATTGTTGTGTTGTTCATTTATCACAAGTTTGCTGCACCAAGCTGCACATTTGTTAGAATTGGCCTTGACACCCCCACACCTCTCCTACGTACATCCACACTCTCACTTTGTCCTGTAGCTAAATTAGTTTAACACACACACACACACGCATGTTGTGAAAACCTGCATTCTCTATATTTTCTCCACATTCAGATGGATACTGTTGCTTTTATAGGTTTTCTTTTACACATAATCTTTATTCTGTGTAATTTGACCTTCCACCGGTGTTGGGCAATGAGTTACTAACACAGAGAGTAACATTTTCCTAAACAGCAATTGTACTACATTGCTATTCCATGTAACACTTACTTGTTGAGTGTTTATTTTGTGAAGGGAGTCCTTAATTACATCGCAATTACATGGCTCCCCCCAAAAAAATACATTCATTCATAGGAGTTGGTAAACAGGTTGTCTAGCATTTTCTTAGTTTGTTTTGATTGAAGAAACTAGCAATGAAAAAGAGCTAACTCTCTCTAATAGATTTACCAAAACTCTGCCACATCAAGTATTTATTTTGAGTATCTATTTATTTTATTGTAGTTGCGTCCGAGTGCCACAGTGTTTGAACTGGCTAAAAACTTCAGCTTGGAGATGTCCCTGTTTGAGAGACTAGTGAACATGGGACTTCCATACGTCAGACTAAATTATCAGGTATTGCATGACATTTCTCACAGCAACCACAATTTATCTTATTCATATCTGCTTTTTATATCTGACTTAAGTAACAGCTGATACATGTTTTTTTTAGCATCGTATGAGGCCAGACATTGCCCGTCTCCTGACCCCACACATCTACTCAGAGCTGGAGAACCATCCCTCTGTGTTAGATTATGAAAACATCAAGGTGCGTATTATGTTTGCTCTCCTGCTGTGTATCCATCCGACTTGTTTTTCAAACTGTGAAAATCTGTTTACTTGCTTGCATGGTTTTCCGCAGACTTTCACATATACTTTGAGACAGAGATTAAGAATGACTACCACATTTAAAATAACACACTTTTATATTCCTTATAGGGTCTGAATACCAACCTATTCTTTTTGGAGCACAAACACAAAGAAGAAGAGATCAAAGAAGGGAGAAGTCATCAGAACAAGCATGAAGCAGAGTTTGTCGTCGCTTTATGTCGCTACCTTCTTTTTCAGGAATACAAACCTGAGCAAATTACTATTCTTACCACTTACACAGGCCAGCTGCACTGTCTACGCAAACTCATGCCTGCCAGTCAGTACTCAGGGGTCAAAGTGCATGTTGTAGACAAATACCAGGGAGAAGAGAATGACATTGTCCTATTGTCTTTGGTTCGCAGCAACTCGCAGGGCAAGGTTGGCTTTTTAAATATCCCCAATCGAGTGTGTAGCGCTGTCGCGGGCAAAGAAAGGTCTCTTCTGCATAGGGGACAGTGAGATGCTGGGCAAAGTCAAGCTTTGGAGCAACATCTTTCACACTTTGAGGGAGAAAGATCAGATTGGTACTGCTCTGACCCTATGCTGCCAGAATCACCCTTCACGACAGGTTAAAGCGTCTTGTGCATCAGATTTTAAGCAGGCTCCGGAAGGAGGTTGCACCCAACCTTGTGAGTATCGTTTAGACTGTGGCCATGTCTGCACTAAAGTGTGCCACCCTTATGACGCAGAGCACAAGAAATACCAGTGTCTAAAACCATGCCAGAAGGTTCTCTGTGAATTAGGACACCGTTGCACTCTTCTGTGCTATAAAACATGTGGCAACTGCAAAGTGTTGGTGGAGAAGGTCATGCCTGAGTGCCAGCACAAACAGATGGTTCCTTGCCACCAGGATCCAGCCACCTTCCAATGTCAAGTGCCTTGTGAAAAAACCCTTGAGTGTGGACATCCATGTGATTCAGTTTGTGGCAAATCCTGCACCACTTCCTGCAAAGTAAAGATTACCTTTCAACTAAAGTGCGGCCACAGTAAACAGGATTACTGTTTTTACAAAACCCAGCAAAGGGAGCCAGACTGTAATGCTCCTTGTAAGCAGCAGTTGAAATGTGGTCATGCCTGTCGTGGTAAATGTGGTCGCTGCCATCAAGGCCGCTACCATTGCTCCTGTTCGCAGAAGTGTGACCGCCTTCTCGTTTGCTCCCATAAGTGCCAAGCGCCATGTACCAATTGCCCTCCTTGTGGTCAAAAATGTGAGAATCGCTGCATCCACAGTCAGTGCGCTAAACCCTGTGGACAGCCCTGCAGTCCCTGTGTCGAGCCCTGCGCCTGGCAGTGCCCACACCAAAGCTGCACCAAGCTCTGCTATGAACCATGTGACCGTCCTCCATGTGACCAACCGTGTGACAAGTCCTTGGACTGTGGCCACCCTTGCATCGGCCTGTGCGGTGAGAAATGTCCAAACAAATGCCGCATCTGTGATCACGAAGAGGTGACTGAGATCTTCTTTGGGTTTGAGGATGACCCGATGCTCGCTTTATTGAGCTACAGGACTGTGGACATGTCATCGAATCCAGAGCAATGGACCAATACATGGAGATGGATGAGACACAACAAGCAAATGAGGAAGAAGTAGCAATAAAATTAAAAGAGTGTCCAAGGTGTCGAACACCAATACGCAAGAATCTCCGCTATGGATCACACATAAACCGTTGTCTGTCTGAAATAGAGGTGGTAAAGCAGAAGATAGCTGGAAACCAAGAACATATTCAAACACAAATCTTGGAGTTACGATTCCAGTGGGAAGAAAACACACACATGATAGATTTGCCAAATGAATACAATGAAATTAAAGAAAAACTAAGCAGCTATTTGTCTGCATTTGACCTGTGGATTATTGAGAACAAGATGGATTTCTACACAAGACTTGCCAAGCTGCTGGTGATTGTAAAGAAACAGATGTCATCCTCTGAAGGTCTCAAGTTTGAAGAGAGGATTCAGGAGTTTCTGAACTGGCTCAAACACCGACAGCAAAGATTCACAGAACAGCAGGTGTATGATTTGGAGAGGGAACTACGGAGACTTACCATGTTGGCTGAACTGAATGCTCATTACAATAGAGCGCACTTGAGAGGAGAAAGTGACACGATTCAAGCTGAGGAACAAAGTGTAAGAGAGATATTGGAAAAGTGTGGCCAGTTCACTGAGCAAGATGAAGCAGGAATAAAATACACTTTGGAGGAGCTGAAAAAGAAAGCCCCCCTCAAAGGTTTGGGGATCAGCGAAGAAGAGAGAAAGATGATTGTCTCAGCCATCAATATGCCCAAGCCTGGACACTGGTTCAAATGTCCAAATGGCCATGTGTATCTTATAACGGAGTGCGGAGGGGCCACGGAAAGAGCCCAGTGTCCTGAATGCAAAGCAGTTATTGGTGGGGGTAACCATAGAGTGGAAAGTGGAAACCAGTTAGCTTCAGAGATGGATGGGGCACAGCAACCTGCTTGGCCAACAGCAGTCCAACTATGAGCAATAGTCAGTTTAAACTATAACATATCTATAGCTGCACAGTCTTGAAATAACAGTTGGGGAACATAAGAGGGATAGTCTAGACTTCATAAAAGAATGATGATACACTTTGAATCTGTACATTTACAATCCCAGAATTGGATACTTAGGATTAAGAATCAGATACTTAATATGAAATTAAAATTAAAATTCTTAATATTGTTTCCTGTGCGCACTTGATTTATTTTTATTTCTGAACTGGCAAACAGTCTGAAGAGTCTGAGGACCTCCCACAGTAAACATCAGTTTACAAGATGGGCAGCGGAAGGGCTCTAAAGTGTGGCTGCATTTTGTGAAAACAAAGACAAAGTTAGGTGCAATTATTGTAATAATATGCTTCTGCGGCTGGTTCACCGTGTTGTTAAAAGATTCCCTGCTCAGTGCAAGACACCGTTCACCCTCGGGTCGAGTGTCACAGATCGGTCACAGCTTTCATAGTTAAACAAATCTAGTTGGTCACAACTATTTCAAATAAACTTTTTTAAACTGTATTTCCTCATAAATTGTATGCTAATTTTATGTTGTTCATCCTATGTGTTTGGTACCAAATGATTTCTACTGTTTAGCAGTAGAATAAAAAAGTTTGTTTTTGTGTTATGTTAGCAATGTTCACCTTAACAGAAGATGGCAGTAAAGCATTTCATATAAGTTACATGGGCATGACTTGACAATATAGTGCTTGTATGTTGCTGAAATTGAAATAAAAGTTCCATTGAGCTGCTTTGAATTCTTTTTTGGGGGGTTTGTAACTTTTTAACAAATGCAGACATAAGGTTTGTAGACATAAAAGGACAAACAGCTGTTATTTTTGAATGAGCATGTCAACTGATTAGTGGTGCTTAAAATGTTCTTACAAAAAGGAAAACATTTTCAAACATGAATTTCATCTCGCAGCCTTGAAACTGTTGGGGCAAATATAAGCGGGAGTTAATCATCTGGGTCTGTAATAGGACATCATTGGCAGCACAGCCCGAGAAACAACTCCTGAATAGTGACAATAACTCTTCACTAGTGTAAGAACATCATAGTCGCTGAGTTTTATTCTGGCATTTTGTAACAGCTTGCATCACTTTATTTCATGATAAATGTGTTCCTGTCAGAGAAGCAGTGCCAATGCAAACGGTGCTTTCTGCAGCGACAGGGTAGGCAAAAAGACAAAAATGTGCTGTCAAGACAAGTGTTCAAATTGAACCAACTTTAAAAGGCTGCCACTCTAACAATATTCATAGGCAGCGGGCTTAGAGAGAGCTGGACGAGGAGAGGCAGTGCTGCAGAAAAATGGCAATATCCTACAGAGTGGACTGTCTCATCGATCATGTCAGGTGGCCTTAAAATATGTTATTGTTAGACTTTTAGCGACTCCACTCCTGCAATAAAAACTACAAAACCAATTTAGTACTACTCTACTTTACCATAGAGTTTGATCACTGTGTGGGTGGGAGAGCCGTCACTAAAACCTAATCTGTATCTGTTTTTTAAATGTCCAAACGGAAATAGATACTATTTATGTTCTGTTTTTATACTGTTTTGTCGAGTCACTCAGGGTTTTCACATATAATTCTACAAGACAAAGCTCATAAATCAATTTTCTATGTATGTTTCAAAAATCCTTTTATAAGTTCGATTAGCACCTTTCAAAAGATATAATTCAATTTAAACCAAGAATTTGCTCAGTGGTGCTATAGAACAAAGTAACATTGACTATTTTCACAAACTGAACCGCTATATTATGCTCTCTGCAAGGGTAATAGTTTTGTATTATCAGAAAATTGCTCATTAATTCGCTGCAAAGCATTTCATCAGCCAGACGAAAGTGTTTTTTGCTCAACACAGCAGAGAAACCAGCTGCACAGCAGTGTCACAGTAAACACACACTTTGCTCTTTAAGCGAAATATCAAAGTTAGGAAAGAGCCTCCAATATTATGTGCAACCTTCAAGTATCTTCATGATGCGATGAACCATGTCTGAGAATAAATAATTAATAAGTGCTTGTTTACATGTTCCACAGAAGTTGTGCATAATTGAAAATGTTTACCAAGGAATAAAGTCCACATTTTGAGCCTGTGACGTAAGAATTAGCCATTACATTATGACAAGTAAAGATAAAGGTAATAGCCTAACTTTTTACTACTTTATCAACTTCTTATATTAGTCAACCTAGTGTAATGGAAAGTGAAAATAAACAACAGCATTTAATTGATGCACTCAGATAAACAAAAGCCTTCTGTCTGAATTTCATGTTCAACAGAAGAAGAGGAAGAAAAAGACAAACAATGTAAGAAGTAATAAAATAATAAAGTATCAATGATCTTCCAGTAGACTGATATGATGGATTGGTGATCACTGCTCTATCATAAATACTTGGATGAAATGCCACTGAACATAACGTCTCTCCAAATTTGCCATTGACCCCAAAGTGTAAGTTTCTGAGCGGACAAATCACTGGGCCTCCTTTTCTTTTATCCTACAGTGGAGGGTTCACTTAGCCTCCAGTGACCTTCCCCACGAGAGGCTCTGGACTCTGTTAACATGCTTCCCACCGGATTTGACTGATCCCCATCTCAGACCCAGAGCCCCACACAAAGAGAACACGAAGAAGATAAACTCAAGTGAGAAAGCGTCTAGGTGCTTTGGAGAACAACTGAGTGATTTAGTTTGAGTCCAGCACAAAGTAATGTGTTGGATTTAAGAGAAAGAAAGAGAGGGAAGTGAGACAGACAAAAGAATAGATTTGATGTGAAAGCAATGAAATAGTTTGACCCATCTTCTTCATTGATGGAACATATATGATAGCATTAATATAGAATGATAGGCAGAGTGAAAAGACAAGAAGACACATATGGAGTAAGATAGCACAAAACAGAGGAACATTTGAAGATGGTAATAAGGGAAATGTGGCCAAAAAAAAAAAGCAACCTTTATGTGCTTTCCCATTGTTTTAAATGTAGAGGCACATCAATAAATGACATTACTGATGCCACAGATATGTCTGTAGTACTCATGATATTGGAGCCTTTTGTATGTATTTGATGGCCTCCTGTACTGCCATACAACTACTTTACTCACATAGCTCTGATATGTGTAAAGATTCAATTAGGTACTCATATCTGCACTTTTTGTGTTCAAGTAAAACCATTTATACTTGATCTGAAAAAACTGGAATCAGAGCATCAAGACAAACAAACACTTTTTCTCGCTTCATGGTCAAATCTAAATAGGTACATAATATTTGGTTTATGGACAAAATAGACTCTTAATACATGATACAGTGCTTGTAAACTTTACCTGACCTTAAAAGGTCAGGTAAAGTTTACAAACCTGTTTAAAGACCCGCAATTTATTTATTTATACTGTGAAAGTAAAAGTAAGTAAAAGTAAGTAAGTAAGTAAAAGCACATAAAATCTAAATTAGTGGATATTACATTGATTTTTGGTAAACTAAAACCGGTTAATAAAATATCATGATGGATCTGGTGGCTCTTACCCAGAAAACGTTAAGAACAGCACATTAGTAAATGGAGAAATGTCTTGTACACTTGTCACAAAAGCAGAACTTTAAAGCCAATGTCACCTTTATAACCAAGATAATTATTTTCATAGCCCCCATTGGCATCAATAGGATGTTCTTCTTTCCTTGTCTATCCCTGGGAGAAAGCAGATATTGCAGACATTAAAGAGAAAGTCAGGACTTAGCCTCTAAATAACTTTGCTGATATTGAAGGATTTTTATTGATGACTGTCAATACTGAAACGCACGGTTGCTTTTGGCTCAGAGAAATCATTTTATTTCCGTCAGTCAAAATGCCACAGCAGTCTTTAGGGCTTTCTGGTTGTAAATGTGTACTTTTCAGTTGCATAATGAGAATATGACATGTTTATGCTTTAAGAGAGGAGGCCAGGGAGAGGTTTGAATAGTTTGGAGATGGGGAATATGTCATACACACAACCTGTGGTTTTAATTGCTGTTTAATTGCAGCTTGGACAGTGCATTAATAACTTATTACCTTAGGCCTCTCATGAGAAACTCGTCGGGCAGCCTCTCGAGGGGCACGTGTCTTCACATCAAAACTTTGATTAAAGCAGTGGGAAAAGCACAGACCCTGATCACATTTTGTTCGTCTTCCAGGCTGATTTAAATGTAAATGCATTTTATTCCAGCTCCTCCCTTCTTGACAGTGCATATGAGACAGGGAGCAGGTTTAACAGAGCCAGGCATTTCTGCACAGGTAAGCATATTTAGTTTGGGAGCATTTGATTCTAAACTAATTTGAATAACTGTGTGAAAGCCAATTTAGTTTAATTGAGCCTTGCTCTCCTGAACACCTGCAACTAGATTAGTGGCTAACATTATGTTGTTTTGCTGCATTGGACCTCCAAGTGCTTCTGCTGCCGCCTCATAAGTCTGGATTTACCTCAACATTTTTAATAGAACACCATATGTGCCTTACTGAATATGCAATGAGCTTGGCTTGGTGCTTCACAGAAAGGTGACATGTGGCCAAGAAAGAGAAAATAATATCAGGCTAATTCATTATACTCTCCTAAGCCTGAGCATTGTGACAAAGGTGGTTTATTACCATTATCATCAGTGTATGATTATCAATATGTATTAGGGCATCTCACCATCGAGCACAGCCCCAACAGGCCATGACAAGCCCAAAACAAACTACAGTTCTGCAAATGTTTCTGCTACATCAAGGGAGAGCATTAAGCAAAGCTGCACAACCCTCTGGCAGCTCCCCAGAACAGCTGAAGCTGCCAGACAAGTTGAATGGGTGTTTGTGTTAGAAGAGAGCAGCACACATCGCCCTGGCCTCTGTCAGCTTTTCTGTGTATGATTTGTGCTTTGCCAAACTCATCGATCCACTCTCATTCAGAGCAGTATTACAGCTTGGGCACTCTGTTTTTTTTTGTGTTTTATTAAAATGGTTGTCATTACACCTGTTTATGCCAGGATAAATGAAGTCTGATACTGATAGCACATCAATAGATCAATTATCAGGTCCTGTTGAAACTCTTTAAGAGATTGACCACATGTATACATTTGTTACTACAGGTCTTGTGGTGTCGGGTCACTCTAGATGCACAGGACAAGGTAGACCAAAGAGAGGTACAAACTGAGTGAGCCTTCGGTTGCAGCTTGGATTACATTTTTCAGAAAACAGACATATTTACAAATATATTTTCCTTGTAATTTGTGTCAGTGCAGCACACCATGTTATGTTTGTATCTGTAAATGCTATTGTTCAGCTGGTTTTATCAACATTGCTGGGTTTATGCATGGGTTTTACATCTCACTGCAATGTGAAAGAAAAGCTTCTCAAAAGTTTATTACAACAAAGTACTTTGGTGCCATTTTTGTAAAACATAACCACTTAGAGAGAGAAGCGCTCCACATATGATTGCTGTAGGTATTCAGTAAGCCTTTGTCTGCTTGAATGCTCCTTTCGCAGCAGGGAGGACACACCAGTGTCTTGTTTACACTTTAATGTCTCACTGATTTCAGAAATGTTTGCAGTGTTGTGCCAGTGTGGTTCTTTTAGCGTAGTATTTTTAAATGCTTAGCTTTTATAACAACACATGCGTAATTTAGCTTGCACTGATTATCTCTAAAATGTACAGCACACTTCAGTTGAAAATAGCAAATGTGTATGTGTTTGTATAATCATATAAAGCATTAGGTGTCTGCAGTAAAGGGTTGCGTTGCTCCACTGAGAACCACCATTTTAAAGCACAAACACACATTTGTTTTGTCAACTGTATAGCAATTCTCACTTCAGGAGGCGTCACACCAGGCTGGGTTTAGGCTCAAGGAAACACAGGCTACTCAACCTCCCAGTGACAAACTATGACTTCATTTTTATTTGTACTGTGAATTATTTGTACTGTGAACTGAATTTTCTGTCCAGCTTTACAGCCTCAGTAGGCAGAAATCAGCAGAGGGAAAGGCCAGGATTAAAATACATATTAAAATACATACTACAAACCTTTCTCCTGAGCCTTTCCCTTTCACATTGACCAAGTTTTGATAAAAGTCATACCAAAGTTGCTTTGTAATGTACAAAATTGTAAAACCCATGTTGTGGTCAGATAAGCTGTGTTAAGTACAAGTATGTGACCATACTTGGTTAACAGTCTTGAAAGCACGGTTATAGCTGTTTGTGTCTTGTGTGTGTGTAATACTTAAGCTTGCACACGCACAGTTCACCGGTACCTCTCAGAAACCGGGATACAGCGTATACATGCCACAGCATCACAGGTTCTTTCTCCAGGTAGCATAACCAGATTTTTTTAAACTGGGACACTGGCTTATCTTGGTTTCTGAAATTAGGTGATAGTGTTTACATGCATAAGATACTGAACATTTTACTCAGTCCAATCTGATTTTGGTAAAAAAAATAAGTTAAAGGAAACAATCTAAGTGACATTGGGAAAGGATTCATGGACCGTAGTGACGTCAGGAAGTGCAGTCACTGCTCTGACGATCAGCCTAAGTGACATCTGCATTTAGCTGTATCACAGTCTGTGGGATCAAACAGTGATCCACAGTGCAACCTTGATGCATTAAATCACATGTCCACTATGTTAGTTAATTTGCTGAAGATTTTTTAGTCGCTTTCTTTCCATTTTCTGGATAAACTAAGTGTAAATGTTCTGCACTCTGAACACTGCAGTTGTAGGAGAATGAATTTAGACAGGTGTAAAGGCACAGATAGTCACATTGTGCCGCGACAGCAGAACATGATCCAGAAGAGTGGGCATTGTAGAGCCCTCTGTCAGACCTTTTACTGAGAGGAGTGCACCCACGCTGACATAAACCTGATCACCACCATTGCACCATCTGCTAGCACTTGTGAAACAATCCGGACCATCACCGAGACCACTCAGATAAAGGAAGAATAATTGTTGTGAAAGGTCCCGGCGCCTTATTGCCCAACTTTAAAAGCGAGACTGTACCTTTTTAAATGGTACATGTTCAAAATAGCAGCCAAAATCTCAAGTGAAATGACTCATAATAGTATTATGAAAGGAACACTGACGTACTGAGTTGAATCATTACACATAATGTTACACACATTACAACATTACACACACATGGCATAAGCTGGAATAAGTCGCATAAACTGGAATAAGAATACTCACAGGCTTGCTCAGTTTTTCCAGCATAGTCACTATCCTATGGCCTTGTTGTATTTGTTGGCATATATTAATGTGTCTAGTAATTGGTCACACATTAATGATGAAAAGGTCCGTTTCTGTTAATGGTAAATAACATTGCAACTATAAACAATATAGTTAAATACATGATGCAGCACATGTACAAAAACTTTACTTTGTGCCATGATATACACCTGGGCTGATGGCTGTTTTTTAATATATATATATATTTCAGTAACATTTGCATGGACAGACAGTTTAATATGACGCAAAACTGTGTAAAACTTCACTCGTGAAAAGTAGAACTGTACTACATCAACACTTGCAATACATACATTTGCAGCTTCACACACAGTGTATTCAGATAACAGTGGGTTAGAAATTCAATTACCATGCTTTGAAAATTAAAAACGCAAAAACTCAGCTTTTCAATTAAAACTGCGCTAACAAACACAGTCAAAATATTGATAAACAAAAATGTCAATTTAGTACACTTTTCCTCAGTCCCATGCATTAATCCTCGGTCCTATGCAAGTGATATAATACTGCACTATAGAAGTGATTAGAACATTTTGCATTTCTTTTTTGTAATTACATTCACTTGCCTCAGGATATAGACACAAACTAATCTGGTTCTTGGTTGAACAAATCATAGAGTGAGTTTTCAGAAAGAATTAGGGGCAGCGGCATCATCAGAGTTGTTGAAATTACTGAAAATGAGTGAAATGACTTTCTTCTGACCGGGTTGTACTTGGGGTTAATTGTGATGTGATAGAAAAAAATATAAAAAAAAAGGGGGACAAGGTTCATTTAAGTCCACAAGGAGCTGTAGTTTGAAAATCAGAATGCTTTGTGAGCCACCCATGAAGCGCTCAATTCTCTTTCATCCTAATCTTCAACTCAAGAGGGAGGAGGCCTTTTACATCCTTCAGTGAGAACACGGCAGCATTTAAATTAGCACCACAACTTTAAATAAATATGTGTACACTGCTTGTTCCGACAATGTTAGCTTAAAGTCTTCATTCCCAGATAATGGATGCTTATTGAAAGATGCCACTCCCCCACACCACCCCCTTCTGAGTGAGTGTTACCAATGTTGTACCAAAGTATGTACAGAGCCTTTGTCTCTGACTGCATCCTTTTATTTTAATTAGTCATAAAGAATGACATTTTTGTAAATATAGTATACTGACAACCAATTCTCAGATATTTACCTTTTTCTTATGCAACCAGCTGTTTATGCTTGAGTCTAAAGAGGCCCACAGACAGTAGCATGAGTTGGTCTACTGTACATTTGATGAGCTACATAGATTATATTTTAATGGTGTAATACACTTTTCCCTCATGCCTGTATTCCCTGAAATTGTGCTGCATCTGTAACATCTGACCATGACCAGCCCATCTTCTGATCAGTACATATTTTTGTCTATACAGATCTCAAATAACACTTAAGAGATATGTCGATGTGTGAATGATTAAAAGATGAAGATTATGATTGAACCAAGCTGGACTGTAACATTGGTTAGCGCAGTTAACACTAACACTACTTTTGTCCCATACTTGTCATTAAAACATAAAACACTCAACTACAGGCAGAGGGCAGTGTGTGCGCAAATGCATTTATTTTCACATTGTTGTACAGCTGCTGTACAGAAAAGAATAAGTTCACTGTTAAAATGTAATTTATTTTTTATGGAAATCCCACACATTAGGCAAATAATGCAAAGGTTAACTAATATATGAAACAAATTCCATTCCTGAAAAAGCTGGGCTGTGGTTTCTTCTCTGTGGTTTCCCATCCTGACAGGCATAAGCAACACTAACATGTATTGTAGCTTATGAGCAGTGACATGCCTCTAATTGGCCCACGGCTGTCTGCCCTGATTTACAAGTGTATCGGAGCTGCTGTCCCATGGCATGCACATTATAAACAATTGGACTTGGATCTTTCCCTCTACATTTAGTTCAATCACAAGCACTCTCTTATGTGCACGTACCCTGCCTGTCTACTTGCTCTAGTCGACAGTGTGACCTTAGTGCGTCGCATCTTTAATGGCCGAAAAATAACATGTGGATGATACTGCTGACTCAGAACACACCTACTGAGGCACTGAGAAATACAAAAAAGGTTAAGGAAGTGCAACAGATTAACAAAAATGAAATAAAATTCAGTGGCCAGTCAGAGGAGAGAAGAAAAATGGAGTTTTCCATTTTATTTTCCATTTTCATTATCAGTCTGGTGAAAGTATAAATGCCAGGAGGATTAGAGAAATTACAGGGCTCTCGCCGGTTGTGCCCTGGTGCTTATCCTTTTCTCTGCTCATCATTTTCTCCCTTTCACTCCATCCAATGCTCTTTTACTTATTTGTCTTCTGTTTACCTTCCCTTTGTGTCCTTTCCCATTCTCGTTGTCTGTCTTTATCCATCTCACTGTGTCATAACTGCATGTCTGCCATCTTCTCTGGACTCCGTCTCCAGTGACATGGCCCTATATTGGTCCCAACACAATTTCAACCGCTCTTGTTTTTTAATATATCGCCCTGCTGGTGTTCCCCATGAGTCCCCCGCTGGATCAGCATGACTGGACGTGGCCTCGACGGTCCCGTTGGCCAGTTCACAGCAACTAGAAGTGTCTTAAGAAGGGGCCCTGTAATCCTAAAGATCTATTACAGATAGCAGAGCTGACACAAGCGGCAGAGATTAGAGGGGGCAGATAGTGACTGTATTGATTGGCCTTTTCATCCCGAGGCCAGGCCAGTGGCTTGCTTGTGTAATAGCTTGTTGTAATGAAATTCAACCAGTACGTCAGCGCCGGCAGCCCTAAATGCATAACGACTTAAGGACTGGCCACACTGTGGAGTGACACAGCAAGGGCAAGGGACAGGGAGCAGGCTGCTGTAACATTTTAAGAGGAGGCTCAGTCTCACCTTAGTGTGTAAGTTCTGGTACAAAACTGCTGAGAGAGAAAAGCACTCAGTTTGGAGCTGAAGGGGTTTTTGATGTAATGTTTGAACTTGTGTTGTAGTGGGCTTGTTTTTTTACAGATTTTGATTGCATTTATGCTCGCCATGGGAGCCAAAACCCAAAAACCAGCTGGACAATTCACTCTGCAGTCCATTACTTTGGACTTTTTTACTTTTTTTAACTTACAAACATTACACGTTTGTGGTTTAAAAAAAAATGCTTATTTGAAAATTTAATAAACATTGTGCCTTATTTAAACTTTGATTTATAATTTAATAAACACTTGTGTTGTAAAGTGGAGATATTTTTAATATAACTTGCAGCAGTTGGTAACAAATGGACGTAAATCATAATTCAATACTTTTAGATTTTATTAAAGTAAAACTGCACTTTAAACTGCAATAATGACTGGTTTGGAAACTCCTTTATGTTCATCACTCTGAAATTCTGCATCACGTAATTGGAATGACAGAAGAAAACTAAATATTACAGTTAAGTAAAAGTAATACTTCGCAAATAATGAATTAGTTACAAAAACGTAACTTAACCTTAATAATCTATGCGGAACTGAAGACATTTAACACAGAACGTTAAACCTACCTAACCACTGTATATTTTTACTATAGGTTAAAACAGAAAATGTTTGTTACTATTTTGGGCGTTACTTTTGATGGAAGCACATGAACTCCAGCCAGTCAGCATTGGCACATTCTGAGCTTTTAGGTCCCATCCACAACCAAACCTATCACCTGCTTGTTGATAAAAGATCTTATAAATCACTAAACCACACAAAATGACACATGGCATTTTTGCCATTTATGAGCAACACTATGTTATGTATAATTATCCTAGTCATCAACCTGAGCCTAATAGTTGCATAATTTTTTAAGCTATGGTTTAGCAGGATCACAATGTTCCTGAGGTGCTGTTTGTAAATCCTTTTTATCCAGCCTCTTTCTCATGCACCGCTCCTCCTCCCCAGGCCTCTGTACTTGGTAGGAACAGCAGCCGTTCTGTCCCATGGGTTTAGCTTGATGCAATAGATTGCCAACAACACGCTATAGCTACAAGGCCTCTGCTAATCACACTATTGATCCCGTAATTCCACCCATTTGAAACTCTTTACCTCGTGGGCGGTATCAATGAATAAAGTCCAAGTCTCCATTTCTTCTCTGCTTCGCCGAGGCACCTGGGGTCTCTGGGGACACGATTGAGACTCTCGCACCGTCGCTACATCACAGCTTTGCTCTCTTTAGTATTCAGCCTTGACATGCACCACAGGAAAGTCTGCCATACCGAGAACAAACGCAAATGAAGAATCTCTGATCGACCTCCTTCCTTCCCTTTGACTGCTTCTGGCTGGAGCGTTTTCTTGTATTGTATTGTTTAGTTGTTTTTCATGTGAAGCAAGCCAGTCTTCCAAATTTAACGTAACAGTTCCAAAATCTGAAGGCGTAAAATAAGTATTTTTATGGGGCAACTTTAAATAGGATGTTTATGTAAGACATGTGAGGGTTTTTTGTGTCACAGTTTAGGCATTGTGAAAATACAATTGTAGAAAATGAGGTATTAACTATTTATGTTTATCATTAACGACAAGATTAGAGAAAGATATCAGAGTCTGGGAAATGGACTATTACTATTATATTACCATTACTATTACTAAACTCAGCACTTTTTTCTAAGGCTATTTTTCTGACTCTTACCAAAAACTTAAAATAGAAGTGAAATATGAACAGTATGTTTAGGGTTCACGCTTCAGTGTAAAACTGGAAATTTATGAAAATCCCCCAAAACATGTATTTTGCCCCAGACATTTTCATTGTATTTTAGCCCGTCACAGTTTTTATGATGGATGTACAGCTAGTTTAAAACTCAAAGAGCTTTTGCAACTCACATTTTGCTCATTTGTAAATCCATTTAGTGTTTGTATTTTGACGCTCTGAGGCTGTTGTACTTTCTGTTTTGACCCTCTGAGGTTGCTTTAGTTTGTGTTTGACCCTCTGAGGCTGTTGTAGTTTGTGTTTTGACCCGCTGAGGCTACTGTAGTTTGTTTTTGACCCTCTGGGGCTGTTGTAGTTTGTGTTTTGACACTCTGAGGCTATTGTAGTTTGTTTTTGACCCTCTGGGGCTATTGTAGTTTGTGTTTTGACCCTCTGAGGCTGCTGTAGTTTGGGTTTTGACACTCTGAGGCTATTGTACTTTGTGTTTTGACCCTCAGAGGCTGCTGTAGCTTGTGTTTTGACCCGCTATAGAGTGGAGTGCAGAAAAGAATAGTCAGCACAAGTCTAATGAAATGAGAAAAATGGTAGAGTTACGATATTTCTGGGAGGATAATGGAGGCAAAAGTAACAAAAAACATCTGATACTGCAACATGTGACGATACCATCTCTGCAAAAGGGCCTCAATCCAAAAGTAGAAAATGTGAACTCTTATGGAATTTCAATGGGCAGACTAATGGCCTGGTTTTCCACAGGCTTTGGTCCACTGCGTGTCATTTCAAATGCCAGACCTGCTGAATAAATAAAACAAAACACTTATATTACTGTCCCAGCTGCTGTCTCGTTATTACATCCACACGCTCTGTCACTAAATTAAATATATTGTGACACACCTCCTTGACAATAATTGAGCATGCTATGAGCAAACTCAGCATTGCATGGATAAAAAAGAAATTTACGACAATGCGCTGAGTGTGCACCAGCAGTCACAGACGTGCAAGGCAGCTAATGGGGGGTTTAATTTCTCTCAGCATGCTATAATTGACCTTTTACTGTATCTATGGGGAGATGTGCATCCAATCCCAAAGTGATGCTGTAATATATTGTGGGGGTTTTAATTAAACCAACAGTAAGAAGTGAGGAGGGAGTGGTGTACAAGCCAAATCATTTGTGTAAAAAAGAGAACCAACTGTATGAATACTAATCTTTAGTTTATTTTGTTTTGTGGCTTCCCGGTTGATTTTCATGTTATACAGACCAAAAAGCATGTGCGTTATTGTCAGGAGTTATTAATGGACTACAATGTCTCTACATGGTGCAAAGCTAAAGCCACACAAGCTCAATAAACCAGAAAAGCAGAAACAGGAAAGAAAATGGAAAAATAAAAATGTGTTGGTATGATCATATAACAGGAGCCTGAACCGGTTTAATTTGAAACAGGACAGGTTTTAAAATTTCTTTTCATCACAGCTATGTTACACATCCAATGTTATTGGAACAAAGATATGAGCTATACCTGAAATAAGAACTTAATTTCAACCAATGACTTCATTAAAAGACCCACCTTGTAAGTAAAGCAGTTTAATTTCCCATTCATTTTATCTTTAATAGCTTTTGCAACATTAAACATTTTCCAGTATTCAACAAAATGTGATTCCTCTGTGTTGTGTTATTTAAGGTTCTGTACAAGTTCAGCTTATTATAGTCCAAATCATTTTTTTTATTTTCTTACTTTTGTAAGAATATATATATATATAAATGCTGTTCTCATAAGTTTACATACCCTGTGAATAGCTGTTAATTGCTTGGACCTTGTCCTTGAACTTACTGATTGTAGTTATTTAGCTGTTGATGCGTTTCTTGTGGGCTCTTCCAGTTTGACATTTGCTTGTGAGATTCCAAGGTACTTGTAGCCCTCTCTTGGTCACCATCAGAATACACTTCTCAATTTTGAATGACATTCCACTGTCATTGCTGTAGATTCAAGTTGTGTAAATCAGTGTCAATGTCTCGCTTGCTCTTGGCGTACAGCTTGATGTCATCCATGTAGAAGAGGTGACTGATGATGGCCCCAGTCTTGAGTCGGTCCATAGCTAGCCTTGGTGATTATTTGGCTAAGGGGGTTCAGACCCTGTAGAACAGCAGTGGGAACAGAGCATCTCCTTGGTACATGCCACATTTGATGGACAGCTTGAAAACTGAGTCCAGATGCTTTTGCTTGATCTTTTCTTCAAGATGAACTAGATGACTGAGAACCTTCACAGACATATATATATGTAGTTGTGTGTCTCATGGCAAACATGTTAGAAACAAGGTGTTAGATTGGAGGTGAAAAGGTACAAAAGAGGAGATAGAGGGCTGAGGATTATGAAAATAACAGGAGAGAATAATAAAGGGGATAGGATTTACATAGAGTGCCTTGTTTGAATGGATTCTCAGGCAAAGAGAGACTATATCTGATGGATTTGGAGGAGTGTATCAGGCGTTATGGGAATACGTAGGGGAGCTTGGCGTAATGTTGACACAGGGATAAAAGTATTACATAAAGTGAGCAAAAGCACTGTAGGCAGAGAAGTGTAGATGGAGTATCATTTGGGATGGGATAGAGGAGAATCAGTCGTAACAGAAATATCATTTACTACAAAAGCCCGGAAACTCACTTGACACATGATCAAAATATGGGTTACATGCAGATTTAGAAATGAGAGCAAAGATAAAAATATGGCTTTGCTCACGATCTTTTGAGGGTTTTTATAAAACATTTTTATTTCATTCAACAGCAGTCTCTAACAGCTAACGGTCAGGATAAAATAACTTGAATAGTGGAATAAACCAGTAGAATAAAGTCATGCAGTAAAAAATTCCTCTAAGCTTTTTATAATAATGTAAAACTTGTGTTTTATGAGATATTTGCATAATGTTATCCAGAACAACTTTTGAATATACAAGGACTATAACTGCTTACCATATTTATTTATGATGGAGCATGTTACCATCTAAACAGACACATATTTGGTCATAAACCCTCAACACAGCTTCTATACAAGAAACATATTGAGAAATAACAATGCCTGGTAAGTTTACAGAAGTGCAGTTGTCCTTGAGAGCAAATAAAATACAGTTTTTTACCCAGGTGTTCAAGATGGATTTAAAAGAACTGTTTGCCCCTTTTATTTTTCTGATGACCACAAAAGCAGAAACAAACCTAAACGTCTCAAAATCAACAAGATGTATTATTTAAAAAATTTTTTTTTTTTGTGTCTGACCATTTTTTTTTTATAGGAAACACAGCCATGTTAGTTACTCACAATTGACATTAAACTCAATCCAGACAGCCATGTTTTTAACATGAGCATGACCAGTTGCCATAGAAACTCTTCCTTGCCTGGTAATTTCACTTAGAAACATTATTTGTACTGTGTAATGTAATAAATACATAGAAATAGTGTTAAAACCTACATTGAAGAGAAACGTCAAAACCATAACTTCTTTTATGATTAATTTGACTTAGTATTATGATTTTTTAATATTATCTATTATGTTTTTAGATTTAACCTTTTATCTATTATTCCCAAGTCATGGCTTGATTGTGCCATGTTTTAAATCGACATAATTTTGTAACGACGGCTCACTCCTCAATGGTCTCTCGGGTACAAACAAAAGGTGAAAGAAAAAAAGATGAGAGGCTGGTGGTTTGCATCTTGTGCTGGGAGATACTTGTCAGATGCAGGCATTGTGCCCAGGCAGCAGACACCGCAGCACTGCTGTTACACCTGTTTTCCAAGGTCATGAAAGTTTGCACCTTATTATCCGAAATTGCTGCCAAACCAACTGGAACAGCCCCTTCTGCTTTCCAGTGTGTTCATAACAGATCCAAACACTTTGTCCATACTTCATAATCCTTTAGCACACTTTTCAACCGTGCAGCTATTATTAGCATCTGAAACTCACATGGACCACTGAACAATGAGGGATTGCCATTGTTCTGTCTCTTACTCCATGGTGCATGCGTAGCTTCCTTTTCATTATGGTCCAAAGAGATAATACCACTCAACAAACCCTAACTGCCCATGCCTTAGTTTGCTTTCACTGTTATGAAAACTTGTGATTGTAGAGGCTCCCTGCATTTCTCTCTCTCGACTGACCCTCTTTTGCCGCTCTTTGCACTCAGCCATGGGCCATTAAAGTTGTCCCACAGCTATAAGCTTTTGTCTGTATGACCAAACAGTTGATGCTAGATAAGCATAATCCTGGCCTGCTTTAGTCCCCTGAATGGAGCTGTGTGGGCTGGGAGGCTCTTCACAAAGCAGCTAGCAGTAAATTGCTCACTCTTACTTGCCTTTTGTCTCTTCATTTGTGAAACACTTGGAGCCGCTTTGCAGTTCTGAGGGCAGTGGCCTCAGTGGGATGGCGTTAACGCAGCACTGTTTTGTAGCTACACTGACCACACACAGAGTCAGGACACAACCATTTTCCAGTTTATTTTTTATTAAGCAGTAATTTGAACTTTGTAATAAGTTCACAGTTTTCTATACTGTATGGCACAGCTTATAAATAGGTATGAGTATAACACATTGTCAGGTTTCTAAGCAATTAAAAGTAGAGTTTGTTTAAGGAGCAGTTAAGTTGTTTAAGTAAGGGTCAGGCAGCAACAAAAATATGCTACAAAAAACTCTGAAAAAAGGAATACATTAATATGCATTTGAAAAGTAAAAAATAAAGTCTCTATTGCAGTGTCAGTGTCCAACAAGCATTGGGTCTTAACAAAAGAAGAGTTTGTAGGTTGGACCACTTTCTAGAGCCACTGTAGTCACTCAGTGGGACCAATCTTATGGCTCGTGAAAGGCTTATAGTCAGTGACGCATGGCTGATTTGCCATCTTTCACCTGACTCAGGTGTGGACAAGCCGCCATAAACCGCTGTGGGCGTTCTGAGGCGGGGTTTTGATTCAAGGTGGACTGAGGCCTGATAACACTGGATTTGAAGGCACCAAAGCTATTTGATATAAATAAAACAATTATTATATAGATTAATAATGTGTATAAAATGTACCAATTCATTTTTACTAGACTAAATATTCATTCATTTATTAATTAAAAAATAAGACATACATAGAGTAGCCTAAATTTGATACATAATTAAATTATACATTAAAATGAATATTGTATAATACTTGGTTAAAATTATGAATTAATAAATAACTCCTATAAAATAAGTGAGGACGTTTTACAAAATCACTTGTTACTGGATCTCGTTCTAGTAGCATCTCCTGGATCAGGGTTATTTGGGTAGTTTATGTTGTCATTATGATTTATAAAGCGTAAACACAGTTGTTTGACAATAAATGGCTTCACCCAACTGACTATGAGTAAAAGAAAGGTTTTGTGTTATATTCATATTCATATTCATTCATATTCTAAATGGTAAATGGCAAAATTTACCATTTACCATTACCATATTCTCTGAAAAAAGGCCAAACAATCACAAATTCTGCCAGGGTATGTCATTTTATTAGCACAACTGTACATAAACTAACCAAACAAATGGCATAATTAGCAAAAGGATTGTATGTCCAGTTAATTTACAGTGTAATGTTGATCTTAAAATTTTTCCACTGTTGATCTCCTTAAAATAAGCCGGAAATGCATACGGTAAAACATGAATATTATACCTTCAAGTGCCTTAGATCTTTAACTGAATCTGACTAAAAGCTGTCACTTGTACACCAAAGTCTCTTGATATACCTTGCAGAATTAATATGGACCTCAGAGAGTTTTTTTTTCCAATGGGTGTGCATTTAAAAGTGTAAACATATGTCTTTGTCTCAGCACTTTTATTCCCTAGCATAAGTATGGTCACCCACATCCGACTAGCTTTAGCCACAATTCCATTAATCGCATTAGCACTCGAAGGGGAAGCAGCCAAGTTGGATTAATTGGCCTGCACTATGCAAAGCAGGCACTGTGTAACAGAAATTCAATACCAAAGAGAGCTGATGAGTGATTACAAAAAACATTTCCCAGACTCCCCAAAGTTTAGGAAGAAATGGTCTCATGCAGAGTGTTCTCCCATGTGTAATAATACCCTACATTCACTTTTGTTTTACTGTGAAATATATTCCAACACAACCACTAATGGCTGAAATGCCAATGTCTTGTTTTCTCTCTGTCACAGATGTCAAAAGCATGTCAGCGTTCTCCGCCATCACTCACTTCCTATTTGTCGAGACTCAAGCTGAGCTAATGCTTCCTATAAGTCCCCTCTGGGCTCCCATACATCAGCTGTAGAGCCACAGGAGGACTTCTGAAAGGGGAGATCATTCATTATTGAAATGTCTAAAAGAGAGAAGTGAGGTGAGTACTCTCATAAGACACATTTCTCTGGGAATCTGCAGTAAGACATCTGGGTTAATGGTTCTGCCACAGATTCACCAGACAAAATCTGACTGTATATGAGAATGTCCCATCTGAATAAAGTGGAAAGCAGGGCAGTTCAGAGATATATGGACACACCAGTTTTCTTTTAAGGAATTGAAAGAGAGTGAGAAAGATGCAGAAAATGACAATATGAGGGAATTTTGATTAAATTTAAAACAAACCATTTAATGATAAAATATATAAATGGATCAGCACACTTTGTATTCATCCTTTGTCAAGGACATTTTCAATCTGGTACACCAAAAGGCAGCCAGCTAAAGATAGGATGATGTGGTAAAAGTGATAAAACCCATAAATTAAAACCTGTACATACACAGGGTACCATTACAGTTGGTCTGATGATAAGATAATAAAATAATAGCATTGCTGGTGCATTGGCTGGTAGGAACACATTTTAGCATGTGCTTATGTTGTGTGTGTGAGACCATTGTTTTGGTGAGAAAAAGTATTTTTAGTGGTATGCTCAGTTTTGGTGCCACATTTGCATATGCAGGCAAAGAAGACCTATACAGCGTCTGGTGGGAACTGCAGCACAACACAGGCAGGATGTGGGTTAGTGGTTTCTTTAAATTCAGATTCTTACTCTTCAAATTATGTGCATAATAATAATAATAATAATAATAATAATAAAATAATAATCCATTGCACTAAACATCATGACACCTTCATTCTGGCGTAGTACATTTCATCCAAATGTGAACATATTTTTCCACCCCATCACTCATCCTCAGTCAAACCTCACATAGACCATGCCAACATTCATAGTCCACACAGCGCTGCCCTGTCACCGGCGGACAAACGGTCGGCTGTGTGATCAACGAGCTTGTGCTAGGACTCACAGTTCTGGCAATATAAAAGCACCTCATATATCTGGGAAATGCCTGCAATAACAGACTGCTGCTATGAATAATGTACAGTGTACAGTATAAAATAAATAAGCAATGAGTTTTTTTGTCTGGTCTTGTGTCTTTCAACCAGCCATGGTTATTTCAAAAGGTTGCACATTCATCAAATTGCTCACACGAGAAAGGTCATGGTTGATGTTCTCCTTCTTCTTTTTGTACCTATCAGGTGGGTAATGGAAAATAGATAACATTTATATTGGAGGATTGGAAACACCTGTCTTAAACAGCCTTTAGATGCCAGATGAGTGAAGGGGTACTACACAACAGATGTTTTTCAAATGTCATTAGGCTGCAGAAGGAATGGACAATGACATATTCAGAGCAACCTTTAAGTGGAAACTGAAACATTTGCCTGACAGACGCTTGCATGAGCTGTTTTTGCCTTTAGCTTAATAGTGGATTTGTGACTGTTGCACAATAACAGTTTCAGTTAAGTCTGTATTAAGTTTTCAGTTGGAAAACAGAGACTGACAATTATTGTATATAGGTTTTCCTACATTTGCTTACATTCACTGACCCCACAACCCAATGATGGTGGTGTCAATTACAATAACTACTTTTGCAGAGCTATATGCACTTTAGCTTATTGATTATTTCTTTATATCATGCAGTGGATATAAAAATAGCACGCTGTAAATGCAGACATTAAGATACCACTTCAGTATGGAAAACATAGTGTGCTAATTTTCCATCTGGGACCAGTTGACCTATAATAGCATATGCAGTGTTGATCCTCATTGAAAATAAATGCAGCTGTCGGTTTAAATTGCCGCTACTGCGAGTTAATTGACGGTGAAGCATATTTTATTCATTACAATGTCGCTGTAGACTCACAGGTCTTAGGTGCCTCACAGAGCAACCGTGTAATTTGGTGGAAATATAAGACATTGAAAGCAATGTTGGTGTCATGTTTTCTGACTACTAATTGTGTTTCCAGTCTCCTCCAATGTTTGAGGAACTTTCAGGCCCACTTTACATACACAAGTGCATAAGCTTACCGCTGTGCTGCGTTGTGTCATTTGCTCATTTCTCCCTCCAGCGCCAACTCCCTGTAAGGTGTTTCTGAATTAAAACTCTTTAAAATGTCATGGTTGCAGTGCCTGGAGGTGATGGGTCTCAGATGGCTGCACACTGGAGAATTACAAAGAAAAACTGAAGCTCAAGCTCACAGAAACAGTGTCACACATGTGCACTCAATCTCTCTAGAGCTGAAGAAGTTTTATATGAAACAGAAAAGAAGTTGTCTGGACAATTTGTAATTCTTGTGTGCAGTGGCGGCTAGTAATAAAAAAGTTAAAGGGGGTGCTGTTGTAGTTTATGGCTGGTGAGCAGCACACTGACTAGTGATGGGCAATACCAGAGTTTTTGGATTCTATACAATAACAATTATTTTTAAGGGGAATTAAATCAATACAATACTGATACCAGAAGTGTCTTTGTGTAGGCCTACATTACTAGAATTACAAACTACTGGCCATTGAACAATTTTAATGTGATGATGATTCAAGCACAATAAACATCTTAAATGTGCACAGTATTGAATAAAAGTTCAGTAGTGCAATAAACAGAGTGCACTGTATTTAAGCAAACAAAACATATATAATGTGCAAAGTATTAAGAAAAAAAAAAGAAAATGAACTGTGCAATATACTTATTTATCAATATCAAATAATCACTGCAACTTTAGATTGGTGTTTAGACTCAAGAGTAACCTTTCTTTTCTGGTTTGAGGCGATTATGCTTTTGGTTAATTTTCTCACCTGCTTTTGAAAAAAGTCTCTCTGCAGGACGATATGTTGCAACAGTTACAAGATATTTTTGTCTTCATTCCTTTGGATCACTTTTTCAATCATTTCCACCTTTCGAATATCACTGAAGACAATATTTTTAAATTGCATGTCTAAAACTGATGCTGCTGCAAGATGTGTGACCAGAGTGTTGTCCATCTGTCCAACAGAGTGCTGAAGAAGACACACCAAAGGTATAACTTTTGAAATAGTTATGTCTGTGAAGGTTCTCAGATTGTGCTGTGGCAACTGCAACTGAGTCTGAACTTCCCTAAGTCTGTCTGTGGCTTTGGTTTTGTGGTGGAAGTGCCGCACAAGGGCACCACATTTGTCCAAGATAGATGCAAGTCCAATATCAGCTTTAATGGAGTCTTTAACTATAAGGTTCTGGTTATGTGCAAATCTGGGAATATGTTTCCTGTTTTTTGCACAGCGGACACAATATTTGCTCTGTTGTCTGTTACCACAGTATGCACATTTCTGGTAATGTCCCAGGCTCTGGTGTATGAATGTGTGTTTGGTGGTGGTCAGAGAAGGCTGAGAGCACTGTGTGTAGCCCCCCTCTCTGTCTGCCCCAGGGGTGAGTGTGTGTGAATGGGGTGAATGGAAGCATCATGTAAAGCGCTTTGGGTGCCCAAAAAGGGTACAACAAAAAAGCACTATAAAAATGCACACCGTTTGGTCATATAATTTTGGGATTACCGCTGTCATCATTGTTTTCCTACTTGGCATTTGGTAATGTGGAATGTGGAACGACTGGAGCCAAATTAAAAATATATATTAACATTAAAAATATATATGTTAAAAAAATTTACCCTAAATGTAAATGTAATGTTATTTTAAAATGTGGTGTTCACAAGATTTTTAACTCATGTATTGACTTTAAAAATCATGTATTGTGTTGTAGGCCTTTTCTCTAATTTGTCTAATTCCACGTGAGCTGACAAGGTACAGTAATATAACTTTTTGGTGCAGACATGCCTTTTAGTCTGTTTTTAAGGTATGAAGATAGGCCTACTCTAAGTTGACTTTAATTTAAGAAGTCTCCATAACTAATCTGATTAGTTATTGGTGATTTCTTCTTTCAAAGGGCCAGTGACAGGGCATTACAGGGCAAAGTTTTCACAGTAAATCATTAATCAGTTGTCCACCAGGCATTAAGCCCTCTAGTCTTGGGTTACATAATTTTCTACTGATATAAACAGTTTCAGGTCTATATCAAACCAGCAGAGCATGGAGATGTGAGCGTCATATATCACAACATCTGCCACATAATGGATGCTGTAATTCAAAATGACCCACTACATACATTTTTTAACATGAAGAGTCCCCAGTTGGACTGCGGCCTTCGCTAACCTTGGCAGTGTCACAGTGATGCTTTATACAACACAACACAGCTGCTGGATGACCTGTAAACTGTGGACAGATTCAAAATGCACTCACATCCTCAGTCAAAATTCGGTATGATTGGACATGCTGCTAGATGATAATTTCCAAGTATGTAGCCTATAATTTTCTATGAGAGTGCAAATGCTTTTCATCAGGCTGATCTTGTTGACATTCGACAGTGCCTTTTGAATTTTGGCAATGATTCCTTCTGGAAAATGTTGAATTGAAAATAGCACTATGTCCCTCAGCCCTTGATTTAGTCTGTGCTTTTCCAACCATTTGGACTGAATAACCCCTTATTGTGCAAATTACATATCAAAATGTGTGAAAATGTACTGTGCCAAAGCCTGTCTAGGTGCTATGTAAATACCAGACTATTGCAAATACAACGCCTTAAAAGACATTCACATAATTTGCTCATCTCTTTGTGGCTGAGCCACTCGTTGCACTTTCTCTACACTGTAAAAAGTTAAACAAACAAATTTACACAAAAAAATATTTTTCATTTAAAATAATAGGGGTTAGGGTATGCGAACCCATACCCTAACCCTAATCCTACCTACATTATGTAAGTATACATAACTCCATTGTGTATGTACTATGTAGTTACATGTTATCACAATTTGTTACACATCAATACAAATATAATCAAAATTAAATAGCAAAAATATTATATAACATTTTCCTATTAATATAATTTAATATATTTACTACGTTGATATTCTTTTTGATTTGGGGTTTTTACTGTTAATAAAAGTGGACTAATTAGTAGAAGCAGTAGGAGCACTGACAGCAGCATTTACCTACTCAAGCAATAACTCCGTTTACAGATTGATCTATTAAAGGTGTTACAGTGGATGTTTTCGAGAACATAAGAAAACGAGGCGTAAGAACAGCCCTGCTCCTTCACAGCTCACTTTGAGTGAACGCTCAACAGTACTCCCACTGTTACTCGTAGCATTACCAAACTGCCTGTTGCTTTACAGTGTCAGAATACAAGTTTGTATCTTTCCTAATCTCCCAAAAATCTAATTTTCACCCAAAAATTAACAAAAGTTACCTGTTCATTTGAGATCTGGCAACAGACGCTTCAGTGGGAAGCCCTTTCTGAGGTCTTCAGAGCATGCAATTGTGAAAAAGAATCCCCAAGACACATCATTTATTTTGCTCTTGAGCCATTTTTCTCCTCTTCTCATATTCCTCAAAAAGAGATTTTCTTTTGCCACTACCTGCTTCAGGTTGTTTCTCAGCCATTTTGCAACTTTGCGGTCAGACCGGCGGAGTAACAATGCATGAAAGGCCATTTAAGGCCCCACCTCGTCCACAGATGATGTATATTAATAATTTTCAGTGCACCTAATAAATAGTCTATTGTCAGTTAGTAAAGGCAGTTTCAAGTAAATTGCAAAATGTATAAAACAAAACATCCTCTTTAACACTGCATACATAGTTTTAAAGTTGACCATGTTTTCCATTCAAAACAAATCAGTGAGTTGAACTACCTACCTTGCACCAATTGCCATCGTTCAAGGTTACACAGACTCTTACAAAGAGGCAAATTTATGAAAAATACCAGCATATTCAATATTAAAACCAATGCGAAAAAGGAGCATGTTTGAAATGCTAAAAAGCTATTCTGTAAATTCTGCCTTTATTATTCCTCCTTGAATCATAGGTCATGGTTTAGCTGTGGTTGAGAGTTGGAGAGCTGAGATTTCCAGCGAGCCGCTGGGCTTTGGAGAACTCTCAATTCTCCCAGGGTTTATTTGGGGAAAGAAGAAAAGACGAAGCAACATTTTCCATTCTGACACAAACCAAAGGGCAGAATCAACTAAAACTGTTTGATCTCCTCATTTACATTTGTGGAGCGTTGGCCTAATCTGCCCATTTTTAAGTTTTGTAGAGGCAGAGTGACCTGAAGCCAGTGAAGCTTTGAAAATGACCCTCACTGTCTAATCTTCTCTGCACCTCCTTGTATGTCTCTGTCTCATTGTCTGTTCTGTCATTTTGTGTTGAACTGACTCTCCTCTCTCCATCTTTCATCCTGTGCTCATCTCCCTGAAGGGTCTCCGTCTTATCTGAGAGATAAGCCCGAGTGTGACAGAAGCACATTGGTCTTCATCTCCGTCTCTATTTCTATCTTCTGACTTTGTGGAGCCACATTTGGGAGGCTAGATGCAGTTTAATGAAGCGTTCACTAAACGTGTATGTGTCCACTGGGAGACAGCAGCACCAAATCACTCATAAAAAAGAACGGAGGTCCTCACTCCTGCACAGTTAAGTCGACAACATTTGAAACATCCATGGTCTCTGAACTGTAAGCCCCCTTTAAACTTGGCATCAAATAGTTTTCTGTTTAAGGAATTTATTCAGAACTTCTTAATGTGCCAGATATCCCTCGTGTGTTTACCTCATGAGATAGAGTGTGCCCAAAAAACATGCTGCACATCCAAAGTGTAGAAATTCATTGAAAATACTTTGTTGCTGTCCTCTGCATAAATAAGAGCAAAAATATAATTTCCTACTTTGTTGGCTGGAATCCTGCATACCGGGAGATCTGCTCATTCATCACCTCATTCTTATTTAATGAACATTCATGCAAAGGTACACACACATTGGCACAGGTGGAGAAGCCTATCCGGCCTTCTTCTATCTCCCATGAGCCTCTCTGTTACTGTAAACCACTCAGGAGCTACAGTTCAGAACCTGTTCGGAGCAGTTCGACCGCAACGCTCTGCCATCTGGTCGCTCGACATTGCAAGGCATTACGATGATGCCTACAGATGTGGGGGAAAGCTGTTTGCTCCATTGCAGCTTGTTTGCTTTATAAAACACTACAGACTGGCAGATGTTAATGGTATGCATGTATGCACATAAAAGGCAGAATACATAATGATCCCACATCTCTTGCGGAATATTACTCTTCAGGTGAAGGCCTGGTGACATTATGTGTTTTTTTTTTCCATCTGTGTCGAATGATTTATTGGTAAATACTGTGGGTTGTTGCTGAATCTGCAACTGTGTTACGCAGCCGGCAACTGATCTTCATAACATGTTGTTTTGTGTTACCAACAGGGGCTCACAAGAGGAATAAAAAGAACAGAAATCTGAAGAATTACAATATATTTTTACCTTGAAAAAATACTTATACTGCTTTGTGTGTGTGTGTTTCCAGAGCAAAAAGAACGAGACCATATAAGGATGTCTGACCCTGACCTTGGTAATATAAGCGTATCTTGGGGCACTGTAAAAGTTACCTTTTTTACCTTTTATTGATTAACAAACAATGTTTGCACAGAATACCTAAATAATGAAGTGTGGTCATGTGCAAGTGTCAATCCCATTAAATACAAAAGAAAGTACATTGAACAACATGTAAATCCTAATGTTAAAATGAATTACATTGGATTTCTTTATAAGGGGACAATTGCTGACAATGTGCATCAACATGTCTAGGATGAACTGAGCCAGTGACCATACATCTGTATTATATATTTTAGTATTAAAAAGTGTGACCGTATACCACTGCAGTGTTAGTTTACTCCACATTTGATTGCCTCATAAATACATTTTATAATTGTCTATAGCAAACTGGTGAATTGTCTCTGGACCTGTTTACCTCGACTGTTAGAAAAGATGTGACTGCAGTATACATTGCGACCAAGGGCACAAATAGAATTCACATGATGTTGAGTCTGATCAATAACTTGTAAACAAAAGGATGGATGGCGAACTGTTATGGCCATAAAACAAAGGGGCACTTGTATTGACATGGCCATCCATACTACTCTCTGCTAACTCTCTGGTGAGATTTTCTACCTTTTCCCACCTTTATTTATTCTGGCCTGATCTGTAAACAAGTGTTGTAGGTTCTTAACATTCTCTATTGTGTTTCTCAATCAAATATACTGTCATACATTTCTTATTAAGAGGTCTCTTTTGCTGTAGACATAGTGTGTTGTTTTTAAAACCTTTGCACATTTCCTTTTAAGATCTAATGTCAGTCAGCAGCAAATATCTAAGTAACCAAATGAAGGTCTCGTTAGAGACACAATTTCAAGATCTGTTTGCTATTCCTAATGTTCATTTACTGAGCAAATCCATGTGAACATTTACAGTTTATAATTTGACTTGCAAGAAAGATCTTGAAAAACATCCCAAACATTCATCAACAAGGTTTGAGTCAGATATTTACTTTGAAATCTTGGAGATTAACATGATTTGGCGCTTGACAATAGCTCGGATGCTAAAATAAAATGATTTTCTTCTAATCACTATAATCACACAAAATGCAGGAGATGGGGGGCAGGCTGATATTCATAATCTTGAAAAACTGGAGTTTACAATGTAACTTTTGTAGTTTGTGAGGTTTTGGGTAATAGGAAAAAAAAGTGTTGTCAACAGACACTTTTTATTTTATTTTATTATTTCTCAAACTGTAATTGGTAAAAAAAAACATCTTAGTTCCTAAATTCTGGTCTAATGTGGGAAGGTGGATGTCATTGACAGAGTAAGGCTTTCTTCAAAGTCAGATGAAAGGGAACATGAATTGTAAAGGGCAGTTTTGACTGGAAAACCTTTTCATGAAAGATGTTGGATTCATGTTTATGTATTCAGAGCAGAATCAATTCTCAGAACAGAGCTTTTATTGATATTATGTTTAAATGCATACAGTACTCATTGAAAATATCAAGTATTTGCATCTGCATAGCAGTTTCCTTCACAGTTTATGGACTGATACTGTGCACTTTTGTCTAAAAGGTTTTATCTCCTACTGTGCTGTGTGCTCCTAAAATCATGCCAAACAAGACATCTGATGAAAGTTATTGATTTTTAATAAAAGACTTCTGCAGCTTTTTAAGATATTGCTTTCACAATTAGAGCACGAGCACACTGCCATTACACTAAGGGTGCTTTACACATGCTTTCAACATTTGTTCTTTTGATGATTATGGAGTAAACTATCTCAGGCAGAGCTTTATGAGCCTATGTGAGGTGTCTTAGTCCACTATCCACTATCCACTATTCACTATATAACTAAAGAGTAAAAATGTGAAAAATAAGACTATAGTCTTTATTTGGATAGTGCATTGGGTAAGCAGAAAGTTGTTTAAAAAAATGTAAGTAACAAATTTATTTCTTACTGTGCTTTCTGCTCTAGGAGACAACCTTTCTTCTTGAGCATGAATTAAGTTTGACTTCCAGAAGAAGACTTTTTTCTTTTGTTTTTCAGCCAACTCTTCTAAAACAGCACAAATGATCAGAAACAGTCCTCTTACTGCTATTGACAAGTTCAGACTGTGGGTTTTCTTCCTTTGTCTCTCAAATAAATGGGATCTAAATCTTTTTTTACTTGTTTATTGAGCTGCCCATTAGACGGTTGGGGTTTTGCAGTGTGTAGACTCGCATGGCAATGGGTGAAGCAGTGGTGCAGCATGTTTGGAGCAGTATGAAGCAGTATAAAATATTATAACCTGATATTTTTCTGGGACCATTTTTGAGGCCTCACAAATGCAAAGAAAAATGTGTCTTTACAAACGTATCTGTAAAGGTTGTAAGGTTAGGTCTTTGTGATGGAGCTATATAAGACATGCATTATAGTAAAGTGCTCACAATGTAATTCTTCTCACACGTCCAAATACAAATTACACAATGAAATGTGCTCCTTACTTTGATGTATTCAGAAAGCAGGCCTCACTTTCCTAAAAGCATCTTAATGCTTAAATTGAAGTCAGTGTTTAGTCAATAGCTCTGTGATTGCATTACGGTGCTTTTGGAAACAGCTCCCACAGATATGCATTAGAAACTGAAGATTGGTTACCATTAGTAGTATACTATTGCCCTTAAAATGTATGATTATATCATATTTTAAAATCTAGTTTTGTGTAGCTATTTAAATATTTAACAAATTGCAACAATTAAATGATTTTGAGCACTGACCTTCAAATCAGGATATGTAGCTTGAGGGTTCTGTGCAGTTTCATACCTGTTCTAGGACTACAGTATCCTGGTTTTGATCATGTGTTTTTAAGTATCCTGTATTAGTCCTTATGCTGATTGAAGAAACTGGAATAAGCCAGTATCCTTCATTCATTCTCCACCGCTTTGTCCCGTTAGGAGTCGCGGGTGACTGGAGCCATCCCAGCAGCTTTGGGCCTGAGGCGGGGTACACCCTGGACAGTGGCCAGTTAGTCGCAGGGCTGACATTTAAAGACAGACAGTGACAGACAACCATTCACTCTCACATTCATTCACTTGGGACACTTTAGATTTGCCTGTTGACCTATACATGCATGACTTTGGACATTGGGAGGAAGCCGGAGTACCCGGAGAGAACCCACAGTAACACATCACAGGGAGGACACGCAGACTCCTCATAGAAAGACCAGAGTCGGCCGAGAATGTTTAAGTCGACCGGGTTTTGCTGTGCTCCTTGCTGTGAGGCAAGAGTGCTAACCTCTCTGCCACGTGCACCCCTAAGTCAGTATCCCACATTTGATAAACAGGTTATGTGACCTGGAGAACTTGGATAAAGTGGCATGTAAACATTTGATCCTTGTTTCGGACAGATGCCGGCAAACATGCATGTACAAACTCAGTCAGGTATCACTCGGAGAAACAAACATGACTGACTTTTTTAAAGCCTTTTGCTTTTATTGATAGTTAACAGTAAATTTGAACCGGGTCTCCCGTGTTCTTGCTTATTTGCAAGTGTTCTATCAACTGAGCCGAGGGCGCTCCCCGACAGTGACTTATTATAGCAACAAAAGTAACAGTGGATTCAAAACTCTGCTGTTACTAACCAAGCAATATTCTACAAAATGTGCCATTTGTCCGATATTATGTCTGGCGTTCCTGTTGGTATCACAAAATATTGCTACACAACATTGCTTTGTTATTATACATTTATTTTCTAAAACGGTTGCCCTGTTGATAACTCACTCCAGTCAAGAGTCAGGACATGTTTATTTGGCTATAAATTAGAAATGTGGTAAAGAAGTCATGTCTATAAGCAACCTTAACAGCCCTAAGCTCACTGTTTGGGCCAGAATCAGTAATAATAATCAGCCTACGATACAATAATTTGTCATGCCCACAGGGTTATGAATTTAAATGCTCATAATCAAGTCTGTTTATTTTGTTTGTGTTTGTGGAAGCTGTTTTAAAACAACATGAACAACCTGAGAACTGTCAGGAACTTTTGTTTAAATGAGGCCCTCTGTCAAAACCCCACAGGAGAACTATTTTTACCTGTTCATACTCATCATCACAGTTGATTGAGAGGCTGCCACTTTTGTTATAGCACGAGCCCAGTTGTTGTTTTTGATGACAGTGACATTTAAACGAGGCAGGATTTCTGCAGACGACTCGTGGCCGTGTAATGATATGATTTGTTAATCTGTGTCGCTGTCTGACGGAGCGCCGTAGCAGCAGGTGCAGCCGCTGTTCCCACAGCTTGTCAAAGTGATTGAGGCTGACATTCAAGCATCTGCTTAATGTGATCTGTGTGCCATCAAGCTAACGTATGCTAACATACTGTATGTATCACACCAGTGTCCCAGCAGGTGAATGACTTAAACATACACATATAGTGTTAGGTGTTGGTGTTAAGGCAGGAATTTGAGGACAGGTTTTGTGAATTTTATCACCTTGAGCCATGTGTGTCATTTGTTACAAATTATTTCATGCAAGTGGACATGTACTGCTGAGAAACTAAGTGCTCTGACTTGGATGCTGGACAGGTATAGAGATAGAAATCCTAATGTTGCAAAATGACTTCAAAGCCCATCAGTCTGCATCAAACCTTTGGTGCCTTGTGGACACAAAAGTACAGTGGTGTATGCACAGCAACTATGAAAGTTGCCTGCCTTTTTGTTTCAACCTATCTCTGCATGAACATGAACTTTATCAAGAACAAACACAGAACCCGCCTTACTGATGCACATTTACAAGACTTACTCAGACTTGCAGTGTCAAATTATTCACCAGATTACAGTACACTGGTGAGCAGAATGCAGTGCCAGGCTTCCCACTAACAGACATTTAAAGACAAAGAATAGATAACATGTGTTCATACATGACACCATAACATTAAACTAAAAATGGTGCACAGAAATGTGAAAAATTGTTTCAAACAGGACTAGATAACTTGTTGTGACTTGATTAATGATTTCCTTGGCTTTGCTTCTTGACTTTCAAATGTTGGAACAGATAAACATAAATAAATGTTGCAAGGTAAAATATTCCTACCATCATTGTTGCATAAATTATTTTTAATAATTGTGGGGAATAATTAACATTGACATTTGAGCAGTCTCTTCACATATTATTATTATTATTATTATTATTATTATTATTATTATTATTATTATTATTAATAATATTAATATTATTATTAATATTATTATTAATAATAATAATATTAGTGATCTGTGCAATTTTGCTATTGAGGAAGTTTGTATTAAACAGGCAGCTCTTCGTACTACTCAGTTCCCTTGAAGTAGCCCTCAGTCTTAAAAAGGTTGGTGACCCCTGCACTACATTATAACAGTAATAACTATACCACTACAATACACATAATATTCATGCTCTTGTTCACACAAGAGAAATAATCAAAGGCTCAGTACATATAGTCTGAAGTTAATATAATTTATAATGTGTGTTTCTTTGCCAACTAATACTCTAGTCTTATGTGTTCATCTTTCATTTTTATGAGAGAAAATGCCTAAGGGTTGAGGAACTACTTTCTAATAGATTAATGGAGATTTTTTGCCTTGAGGAACTTAAGAAGTGGGTGAAACAGTGGCACATCTTTGAAAATTACTGTATTAAAATAGTACAGAATGTAAGAGGTGTGTTTTAGCCAGAAGACCCTGCTAATAAAGACCAACTCATAACCAAGACAAGACCAAAATTAATGGGACTGGGACAAGAATTTGGTTATTTACCGGAAAAGGCCACAGTGCAATGGTTGTGTGATGAACTATGATGTGGTCATCCTGAATATAGTGTGTCCAACCAGTCCATGTAAGTTTTCTATCTTATCACAATAGAGATATTGTCAAATATCAGTGTTTGTTGTAAACCAAAGACCTTCAAAAGGGGTTTTAAGACCAGCCTGAAGAAGTACAGGGTTATTGCAAAAAACCTCTGGTCTTATACAGTGCTGTTCAGCCAGAAAGAAAAATATTTTTAGTACTTCTTTCCACATAGAAAAACACACTCCTTAGTTTGTCCATTCAGCTATTTTCAGAACATTCCCTAAGTGTAATTCTGAAGGGACAACAAAGGTCCTACTTTGTACCTACCTACTGAGAGGAATGCAGAGTAAAAGACTTTCCATGTCCTTTCAAAAACAACTAAGAGCCGTAAAAGAGAAGGAATGTTTGATACACTCTGGTTAATGAGACTCGGCCTGTTTGCCTGGTGAAGGAGCCAATACAAAGGAAGAAGGTTGTTGCACTTTGGTCAGATGATCTGAGCTGTTGTACAGTAACACCATAAAATAATCCGGAAAAGAAAAAAGAAAAGACTGAACATCTTAAATAATGATTGCTATGGTACAAATTTATATAATTTCTTGATAGATTGTGAATGATACAAAACATTTAGAACAATATATCATTGCACATGGTCCAAGTATGTAGCCTTTTTTCCACCTAAAGGTACTGTAGGACACCAATGCTATCTAAAACTGGAAACAGCAAATAACTGCTGACTTTGTACAGTAACAAAAACATCAAATTTATAGGGCCAGATTTTTATAACGTGAAATGCTTGGCAGGAAGTGCACTCATTTTTAGCGCGTGCCAAGAGCTGGTGCATAATTTTTAAAGAAAGGCTGGTCAATGCATAAATGGGCCGATTTTTTTTTTTTAGTTTGACGAGTCAAGCGAATGCCAGAGCAGAGGTGAAAGCACAAAGTCTTTGATAATTTTAGATGTTTTAATGGCACTTTAACAATGTTCAAGGGGAGGTTAAAACTTTCCTCTTTAACTCCGCCTACATTACAACTTAAAGTGTTTTTATCTTCTTTTAAAATGTTTTAATTTTTAATCTAAATACTTGTAAATTGTAATTCTGTAAAGCACTTTCAGTTATCCAGTTTATAAATTTATAAATAAAATTGCCTTACTTTGCCTATTTTCTGCAAACTCACGCCAAATAACATGTATTTCATGAATAAAGGAGGTATTAATATGTGTTTTTTTTTTTTTTGGGTAACACTTTATTTGACACTACCCTTAATGCATTATATCTACTTCATTAAGTTTGTTACACAGTGTGTTACAATGTAACACACTGTGTAACAAACTTTAAATACATTGCACATACATATAAGTACCCACAATTCCATTCTGTATGTACTATGTAGTTACACAAGGAGGTAGATACAATGTATAAGACAATACCGCTTTGTTTGAGAAAATTTCATTATTTTGTGTTTTTAATTTTGTTTATTTTTTATCATCCAATCAACAGATTTTTAGAGCCACCTTTAGGAAAGTGAACCACACTAATGTTAGCATGGGTTACCAAATTTAGCATGGTACTGTTTGCTTTGAGCGACATTCCTTTTGAAAATGGAAACTTACCTATATTAGTTACAACTAACTCACAATCCTTTACACATAATCCTTTACACCTTTACACATAATCAGAAAGAAACTGCTCAGTGTTTAAAATGTTTAAAACCAGGATTGGGGCTGTCAGCTGATGTCATTAGTGCAGGTCAGCATCACTTAACATGTCCCCAACACGTGACACTAAAAAGTCCCCTAAATCCTTCCCTCCCTCCTTCTCGTTAACTCTGGAAATGGCCAGCAACAGAAGCAGATCCAACAATGATCTTTTAGACCAGGAGATCCATGTCACTTTTCAGATGCAATGGTAAAAGGAAAGGTGTAATTAAATACATAAAAAAGAAAACAAATATTATATTAACAGCTAACTCGAGCTGCAGTCAATGCTGTCACACAGTTATGGTTCAATAAACAAATTGATAATGTGTCAGTACAGATTTGGAAATTAATAAAGTAGGAAGTACAAGCACTGGCTTCCTGTTGCTCAGAAAACAGCACTGCTGGTTTACAAGTCTCTTAATGGTTTAGCACCAGACTATATCTCTGACAGTTCCTTATGAACCTTCTCGGACTCTGAGAACATCTGGGACAGGCCTTCTGCTCGTGCCCAGAGTTAGAACTAAACCTGGTGAAGCAGTGTTTAAGTTTCATGCAGCAAAAACCTGGAACAGCCTCTACTTTAACAATGTTCAAGAGAGGTTAAAAACCTTTCTCTTTAGCTCCGCCTACATTACACAATAAAATGTTTTTTATCTGCACTTGTCTTTAAATTGTTCTTATGTTTCTTAATCCAAATCCTGTAAATTGTCTTTTATTCCTGTAAAGCACTTTGAGTTACCCAGTGTATGAAATGTGTTATATAAATAAAATTGCCTTTCCAAAAAGTTTGTTACATAATTAATAGCAATTAATAAATCCAGATATTAAATTGCTGTTAGAACAAATGTTTGAAGCCGTTAATTATTATTTAATAAACTTTTATTGATTAGGCACTATTTCAGTTGAGTTAAAATCCCATGTGGGCGGGGTTTTGCTTTGGTGAATCAGTAGCAAAGTGACAAATATACAAGGGCTGCAAATACTTGATCTAATCACAAGAAAACAGCAGAACTTTCATGCATCCATTTTATATTTACAAACCTCAAATTCGCATGCAGGCTTTACATAATATATTTCTAATGAATAGTCTGCCTCCTAAGAGATAATGTTAATATCATTCAATCCCTCCCTAAAATGTTGTTTATTCCATTAAATTACCATTCTCTTTTTATGTGCGGCTCTACAGCTGTGGGGGCTATCTGCCGCATGCAGCCGGGCAGAGCCACTAAAAACCCTTCTCATAAAAGTATAAACCACGGGCAACTCCTCCTGAGGGCCCCTTAATGGCTCTGTGTCTTTCAGGAAGAGTTAAAATGTAAATTATGGAGAATTTTACACTTCTCAATGACAGCCTGGGGAGCAGTGAATGGCAAATCATGGTTGGATTTCTATCTGAGTAACACCAATACAATCATCTACTTCTGCCACTGCCAAAAGCCAAATTATACTAACAACATAGTGCCATAAAGGCCACTGCTTTGCAATAAAGAAAACACACCTTCATTAGTTTAACACATAGAAAGCAATGCTTATTCAGTGACTTGAGTTCTTCTATAGAAGAGCATTTTATATCTTCACAATGGCAGCTACTTAATATCACACAGGCATTTTATAGGCTTTAACAGTAACAGACACTCAAGCTTGTGCAGAAAATGTTCTACTTACCAATTGTGTTGTTGCTGAGTGAACAACAAACTTTGATAAAGCTTTGATAAATTTACATCATTATCATTCATTATCAAGAAATTAACAACAAAAAGTCACTTAGCAACTGAAAAGGTTTATTTAGTATGCAATTTGCTTACTGTACAATTAGCATGTTTTAAATGTGCTGCTGCTTTGAATGACAAAAACCTTTGGATATTTACTTGGATAAAGTCTAATGACTGCAATTTTTTGCATTTGAAATGTAAAATGTCTAAATGATAAACCTTTTGTTAAAAAGTCAATTAATGATAAAAGAGAATTCCCAATGGAGTGAAAGGTGCTAAAGTGCTTAGCGCTCTTTTCTTACAGTCAGAAGGTTGTGGGTTCAAACCCTGCACTGGTCAGAAAGCTCTCATGACACTTCAACTTCCAAACTTTGATGCATATAGATGATTTGGTGTCACCAAATTGCCCAAAGTGAACGAATGTGATTGTCTGACAGTGTTAACCCTTTGATTAACTACAGTTGTCCACTGTGTGCCCTGCCCCAGGCCCAGAGCTTCTCACGTTCAACATGCTGCTCATATGAACACAGTTTAACAGCATCATGACAGACTTGAATGTGAATGCTCATCATTTCTGACTCCTGTGAGCAAAGGATTGCTGAAAAAATCCCAGCATCTGATGAAACTTTGATTTTGTGCCATCCTCTGAGTGAAAAACAAACAAAACGTCCTTCATTGCCTGGAGCCTTGTTAGCAGCTATATGTGGGAGAAGGCTGTGGATTAAAGTTGTACTTGAAACACTAAACAGCCATGCAGGACAGAAACTGTGGAAACCAAGGGACGACTACCGTGTCATGTTTCAAACAGAGAAAGGTTGGAAGAAGGTGTTTGAATTCCAATGAAACAAAGTTTAAATTTGTGAAAGATTGCATAATGTTTGGCAACATGAAATAAAATCCCAGAGAAACCTCAAGGAAAAGCATCAATTTTTGAAGTGACTTTTGAACGTCGCCTCTTGCCCAGATTCAAAAGCATATGTCTCGACTATACACTAGAGCTTGTTCTTAGACTGATATTTTCACTGATGACAGTGCCTTTTATCATTGAGGACTTAAAGCATTACCTCATGTATGCATGTACCTCATTTTAAAGTACACAGAGAAGGAAAAAGAGTTTGATTTATAAGTTATTGCACGCCACGGTTCCTGCCAAATCAAGGAGTCCACATGAAAATCTAAGAAATTTTTTTGCTGCAGTTTCAAAGCAAATTGGCATCAGTGGGAAAGTAAACTCAGAGCCATGCATCCGTACTAAAATATTAAAATAACACAGTTCTTATTGCTGCTACACTAACTGTGGATATGGCTTTATTAATGTATTTCATTTTAAAATGAATGAGATGGATGAGAGTAATTGTTTTTGTCCACAATAGTGTTTCATGATCTCATTCTCTCAAGAATGGTTGTCTTTGAAAACTGGATAGCAAGCATAAGCAAGGACTAGGTCAGTGGTTCTCAAACTGTGGTACTAGGACCATCCTCGATATTCTGTATTTTAATGTTTCTTTTTTATTGAAATTTAATGTTTCAGGAAACATTTTATTGTTCTCATGCCATTATCTTCCTGGTCCTGGTCCTGGTTTAACCAAAGTCATACTTTGTGTAAGCCATATAAATGCAGCACAGTTGGAAATACAGTAACTTACAGCAATAACTACACACTATCAAACATATATGCAAGGCATCAATAAATATTACTCAATCAATGTTTAAAAAAGTGTCTATATATTTTGTCCATTCATCAACAACACAACCCTGGTTTGTGAAGTAAATCTGAAAAGTCTTGTTTAGCTTTGTTCATGTTCATGAACAAAAGACGGTCCTTTATTACGGCAAAATACTAAAGGAGTTGTGCATATTGTTTAGAAAATGATTTAACATTGAACTATGGTCAGGGTAAATGCGTCAGAGATGAACTTAGTGTGCAGATTGACACAACAAACTGATCTGTGATTTAAGGTGCAGTATGCAGACTTGAAACTAATTCAATAAATAAGATATGTGACCTTGAAATTATTCAATTAAGGCAGTGACTTTTCAAGATGCGTCTGCAATTTACTTTGGAGGTAGTATGTCAATTATGTTTTCAAAGTCATACTCAATTCTATCTTTTCAATTCTAAACTAAGGCTTGTTTTCTATTCTCTTCTGGCATGTACTACAACGCACTTAAGTCCAGTCAAACAAAATTATCAATTGTTGCTTTAAAGTCATGGGTCAGTCCGTAAGGTTCAGTGTCACATGTGTCCTTGTGATTCAGGGCCTCAGTAACATGAGCCTGATTCTGTCCATCACACATGATCAGCTGCTGTAATACTGTAATTACATTTCATTTTAAAGGCCACTTTTATCTTTACTAAGTGACTTTGGGTCGCTCTTGTTTCATCTGGAGAATCTGACACCTTTGTGACAGAGGTTGGCTGTGCTGAGAGCAGATGGTTTACAATAAACTGCCATAACATACACAATAATACCTCTGCTACATGTATATTAGCCAAAATGTGTACTGTAGTACAATTACTGAATAACTTTACTGCTGAGCAAATTTAAATATACAGTATATACATAATTTCTTACTATGGATTTGTAACGCTAAATTAAAGTGGCAATAGGATGCTTATGTATGACAATACAGAAAAAAACAGGATTGTATAAGGAGATTGTGGTGAATGAAAAGGCAGTGAAAAATTCAATTGATTTAAATGCAAAAAGTGATAAAAAGTTTTTGTCATTGAATTGACAAAAGCCATGCACAGCCAACAGCCGGGATCAGGAAGTGGTGACCAGGAAGTAACATAACTGGGCAACTCACCAATGAATACTGAATGTGAGGGGGTTACAGATTGGTATTTGTTTGTGATGATCCAGGTCAGACATGTGAGAGTGAACCCTGCTTTAGAAGATGCCATTGTTAAAGGGTCATTTATTAGGGTTGGTGATTTTGTCTTTCTCAGTATTTTGAATCATGGGAACATTTACCTGTATACACACATATGTATTTGTTTATGCTCATCCAAGTGCGAAGTAGGCCCTGCAAAATCAGCAATAACTGTTATTGAAACTACACCAAGCAGTGTTTAATTTGGAGATGATTTTTTCTGTAATTGACTACATTCTAGCAAGGATCAATGTTTATTGAATTAAAGAAAATCCAGGTAAGTTAATGAGATGATGGAAGATAAATTGTGGTTTGGTATGTTAACCAATGAGCTTGTTTACAATATTTTCCCTGTGTTACATAAATACTAATGAAACATGGTGGCTGATGTGGCCACAACAACCTAATACTATTTTTACTCATCAGGTATGAGTACTTGTTGAGTACAGATCAAATTCAAGATCAAGGCAACACTATGCATCTAGTAAATACAGCAACTAATGCAAGCCTTGCCAGACATCTAGACATTGCACCTAAAATGATGTCAACTGAGTTGTTCACGTACACTTTCCTGCTACTTTCATTATTTGAAAAACCCACAAGAGAAAATTGTAGAGTGAAATTCTCTGTCCAATCTCTGGGGATGCGTTCACACCAACAGGAGGTTCCTTTTCATTTCCATTGTCATCTTTAGGAGCATGTATTTTCAAAACTGCAGGACTATAAGTGACTCTCATTCTGTTAGATATAATGGACATAAGAGCTCTGTCAGTGTAATTGCAGCCACTAAATCTATTTACTTTTGACCCAACATAACAGTATAAGAAAGTAAAGTGAATCACAGCACATAAACAAATCATATTTCTTATATACATACAATCTCCACAAATGTTCACTTTCTATGTGGTGTATCGGAAGTATATAATTTTCTATTTTCTAACAGCTGCTTTGTCACAAATTGCAAGAAGTTTTGTACATTTTTTTCCTCAGTAATTCTTGTGGATGATATTCAGCCCAGACTCATTTGTTGTAAATCAGATGAATGATTGCGATGGAGCTTTTTCTTGATTATGGCCTATTGCTTTGATTTTAGGAAAGCCATCTGACGCCAGAGTTTGTTGTTTGGGTAATAAATCTTATTAGAAACATTAATTCAACATTTTTTTGAGTAAACAATTGAAATTTAAAAGAGACACTGAGTAAAGTGGTTTATTGGTTTGATCAAATGCACGGCAAGCAACAGCAACATAGCAATTACAACCAGCAACACAGATTTAAAATATGCTAAATAAATGAAAAAAAAATATATTCATCGTTTAATTAGAGGCTCTGAATTTGCAAGTTGGGGTTTGTGTCTGACTCCTGAGGCATTCTTTCTTTTCGATTATAGCTTATGGTAATAAACACATGCACTTTATTGATGTATGCTTGTTTATAAAAGTAGAAAACAGTATGATAAAAATCTGTATAACAGTCACAGGCATAGAAATAAAAGCAGTCTGTGATTTTAACTAGGCATAGTAAATATTTATAGTTTAGCCCGAGTAAAATTATCCAGTCAGCAGCAAACGAGTGCCAAACAGACAGAAGGTCCGCGAACACCACATCTGTTGTTGACTGAATAACTGTGATACTGTAGGTTCAGCACACTCCATATGTTACAACTGTCACCTCGCACAAAGAAGGTTCGAGGTCTGATCCCTGTTTGAATATCCTGCCTGTGCTGCTGCTGCCTTACCTCAACAAAAGATATGTCTGTTTACAAGACTCTGCTACAATTACATTGCGTTGAACCACATAAATTATTGATAAAAAAGCAAGGTTGTCTGAGTTTATTAATACATGTTTTGGTTGTAAATAGGTTATAAATACTTGATAAGCTTTTAAATCATGGTGATCCACTGTGGATTTTTTGGGCAATTTGGAAGCCCTGTGTCAGAGTGGTTAGCACCCATGTTCCCCCAAGCTGTGTACCACGCTGAGGTTTCTCTTGTGTACTTCCTCCTACTCTTTAAAGACATTTATGCATAGATTTGTGAGTGTAAATTGCCCTATAGTGAATGAATGACCATAGTTGTCTGTCAGTGCTAAGTAGTAGCTCTGATTAACTGATTGTATTGGATTGGCAGAAAATGAATGAAGAAACATTTCTTTCTTGTAATGTAATTTGAGAGCTTAGAATAGCTTAATTGGACCCTAACCACCAATTAAAATTATACACACTTATAAACACGTCATAAGGATAAACACGTCATAAGAATGGGAAATGGTACAGCTGAGATTTCCATTTGTTCCATGAGTCTGTCTATTAATTTAGTTTATTAGACCTAATCTGTTGCTGTCAATATAATCTTAGTCAAAAATCTTGTTAAGTTTCACAGGCCTTAACGTCATTAATTCACAAATTTATGAGAAAATGTGAATGTTGCAGCTTTTCCGGATGTTGTGATAAATGTTTGAAAAGAAAAATCTGCTGAATCAGTTTCATTGAATGGGTTTATGCGACTGAGAAAAACTGAAATAGACAGGTCCCTTTTATACATGGATGTTTTAGCAGTCAATCAAATCACAATTTAAATCACAAATGAAACTATAATATGTTTATTAATTCTTTAAGTAAAACCAAATAACTAATTGTGACTTGATTTTTTTTGTATCTATCTGAATGTTAATTATAAGCTGTCCAAGATTTTTGAGATTCAGAGTTAACAAATGTATTTTTATCATAATAATATAAGCATTACGGTAAAAGAAGTAAAACAAGCTGACATCCTTTCAATTCCTTGACAATTCAGTCAATAGAGAGTAAAAAGGATTTAGTGACAATGTTCACTTTGGGGGCATTCACATCTAATCAAGTTGGAAAAACACAGGAGTAAATGAAAATGCCACAAATCCTGTCTGATGCTTTGGCATTGTTGTTTTAAATAGATCAATTGCTGGGGCTCACATTGTCAGGCACCTAATATGCTCCCTTAGGCTTGTGGTTCAGCTCTTTAGTCCCTTAAAAATAGACTTGATGGATGGCATTGCAGCCCCGTGACACAGACGAGGGATTCCCCAAAGTACCCCTCCCCCCCCTTTCCCCGCTCTACCCCACCTTCTCCACCACAAGCACCGATCCATCCAGCCTCCTGGAGCCAGTTGGCAGCCTTTCCACAGTGCACTGGCAAGCCTAGTTTCTCTTTGTAGAGTCAAGCCAATTTCCGATGTTATACTCTCAGGTCAGTTTGACTCAGGGACATTGTGTATCGCATGCAGTTGGGTGGATTGTAGACAAAGAGACAAAAAGAAATAAACAAGATAGAAAAAAGAGGTGCATGTAGCAAGTTTTAAATCAAAGAAACATAATCTTTGTATGTGTCAGAGCATCATACTTTACTCAGTGATCCTCTTTTTTTAAATAATAGATATTCTTTCACTCTCCATGAATGGGGCTGAGAGATATCGATCAGCCTTCTGGTCTTCTTGTCTAACATCCACTGTTTTACTACATATAAATCTTCACTTAGTCCACTAAATAATAAAGTGTTGAGCAAGAAAGTGTGAGTGAATGGGAGAGAAGGACCAGGAGCTTCACAATCCTTGTACAAATAGAAAAGGCGGCTGATGTACCAGTGATCATACTAAACTGAGACATTTATCTCTGTTGGTTGTGTCCTGCTGTGCCCGCTTTGGGACGATTAAACTCCAGCTGACAAGAGGCCGTCCAGCAGCAGATGAAACCTTTTTAAGCCACACTGTGAAAAATGACCCGGTGCAGAAGTGTTTGCTGCTAGTTTTGGTTCGACATTACTCAGTGTAAGACATATTATTCTATTCCTAGCGGTCAGTATGAAGTATTGAAACAATTGGCCCTTGGGAAACTGTACTGTGTGAGATAATGTAAATATGCACCATTAATGAAATAACACAGGCACTGGCTTTCCAAAGAAATGTTATGTAAAAAAGAAATGCAACAAGATCAACTCTAGAAATTCATAAATGTGACATCTTAACTCTAAATCAAGGTTTTATACATTCAGCGTATTCACTCAGTACAACCCACCAGCAAAGTCTCTTTCAGAGCTGACTCAAATCACAAAGGTAATTTGAGATTAAAAATGTGTGGCCTCTGGTGCAGATAAAGCTGACTTAAAAAGTATTTCTTATCATTTCCCATTCACAGGCTTAACAGGGTTTACTCATTTGTAAAGTGAGGAAAGTCCTTAGCTAAACTTTATGAGGCTTTTTGAACCCCGCCCATTTGTGCACTACAGTAAAGGACAAAGAATAGAATAACTACAACCTCACATTTTACATTCCAGATGTCATTATCTACTGTATCACATTTGTTAATGAATTGGCTACTGTCCCATGCCTTTTTGACCAATGAACCTACTTACTTCAAATATTTGAACTTCCTATACACTGTCCAACTACATCATACGTCTCCTCAACTCCAGCACAACTGTGAGCTGTGTGGCCTCAAATAACATCCAGCAGCTTGAAAAATGAAATCTAAGAACAGCTCGGCATGCAACAGAAAATAAATTACATCAAAAAGATAGAGACCATGCCTTAAATGTCATTATTGACCACTGTGTTGAAGGATAGTCATTCTATAGTTTATTGGTGTTTGTGCACAGGTGGTGTCCTCAGAAACTGTACCCAAAGAACACTATTGGAGTAAAACATTCACATGTTACCTATGAATTATTAATAGCATGTAATATAAACATACACATTCCTTTTAGCAATGCATTATGGCTTTAATTATCTTGAAGGCTGGTGTTTATGCTTAAATAAGCGCCTCTGAGGTGGAGAGGTTAGTATACCTGGTTTAGGTGTGGAAGATTGATTTTATTGTTTATTATTAAGATCCCCATTAGCATCTGCATGTCTGCGAAGGTTCTCAGTCATCTTGGAGAAAAGGTTAAAGCAAAGGCATCTGGATTTAGTTTTCAAGGTCACCTTGAAAACCCAGTCCGGATCTCTTTTCTTTAACCTTTTCCATTAGCATCTGCAGTGTGCTGCATCTCAATCAATCTGGTTACTTTTACTAAGAATAAATTTTTACAAAAATACATAATTGAACCTCAACATAGTATTTCTTTTCTTATAACATCTCAAAAATACCCTATCAATGTCCTAGTACTGATAATTTGGATTGATGTGTCACATTCTGGCTAAATATGTATTCTCCTAAGATTGTGTGCCCTGCAACTCAAAGTTATTTAAGATAAGATAAAAAAAAAAAAAAAAAACATTTATTTCTCCCACAATAGGCAGGGGTACAGAAGAGCAGCAAAGTATCACACAAGGAAAAGCCAACCTGGCCAGAACGAAAAAGTTAAATTAAAAACTTTTTTAAGGCAAGATTATCTAAAATAGACTATGCATATGTACAATTAAACTATGCTAACAGAATAAATTAGGCTATGCATATGTACAGTACACATGTGAATAAATAGTGTAGCTTGCAGGGTTGTGTAACAGCTATAGCACGTTACAAATATTGCACATTGAAATTGCACATTAATTGTGAAAATATTGCACAGTAAAAAGTGTTCATTGTGAAGTCTGACAGCAGCAGGAAGGAAAGACCTGCGGACTCTCTCCTTCACAAACCGAGGGTGGAGCAGTCTGTCACTGAAGCTGCTCTCCGGTGCTGAAAGTGCGTCCTGCAGGGTGTGTGACTCATGCTCCAGCATTGATGACAGTTTTGCCAGGACCCTTCTGTCACCCACTTACCGCACTGAGGACAAAGTGCGGGAAGTGGACTTCCTTGTGACCTTGTCCAGCTTCTTCCTCTCCATCCCTGATGCCATCCCAGAGTCATAGAAAGTCCTTAGGAGTGTCCCCTTTAATCTAAAAGACTGCAGTCTCCTCAGGAGGTACTTATAAGAGTCCACTCTCAATGTCCGTTACCTGGATGTTCACTGGTGAGGGGACGCAGACACCATCTTTTTATTTAACTTTTATTTATACAAGAAAGTCCCACTTACAAATCTCTTTTGCATGTGTGGCCCTATTGTACATGTCTTGTTGCAGAGGAAACACGGGGAGAACAAACTCCACACAGAAAGGCCCAGCCCTGGATGGGAATTGAACCAAGGACCTTTTGCTAACCACTGCTACTGTGCCGCCATCGGCAAAAATCAGCAAAAATTTGCAATAATTCACCACCATTTTCTATTAGTGGAGAAACTAGCCACTGTTTGTCTTTAAAAGAGGGGTTAGTCTTCTTCTTTCACATCAAGAAACCATCAAAATAAAATATGTACTGAACAAAAATTTGGTAAAAAATTTTCTATGTACACAAAAGGCCTAATTCTCAAATATTGTTCACAAAACTGTCCAAATCTGTATCACTAGAGATATAAGCTCAGCTCTCTTACCAGTTTGAATTGACAAAGTCTCTTGGAGAAGAGACAGAAAGTATTTACACTGAAAATTGAGACCAGATGCTTTTGCTTTAACCTTTTCTTCAAAATGACCTGGATGACTGAGCACCTTTACAGACCTGTCCAAATCTGTGTTAGTGAGCGCTGAGATAAACCATACACTTCACAGGTCTGGCATATTAAGATGCTGATTAGAGAGCATTATTGCTCTCTGATTATTGCACAGGTGTGCCTTAGGCTGGGTCTAATCAAAGGCCACTCTAAAACAGTTTTATCACAGCACAATTCCACAGATGTTGCAAGTTTTGAGGGGGCGTGCAGTTAGCATGCTGACTGCAGGAATATCCACCAGAGGTGTCATTTCTACCATAAGCTGACTTTTCAAAGGATTTGGCAGTACATCGCACAAATGCAGACCACATGTAGCCACACCAGCCCAGGACCACCACATCCAGCATCTTCACCTCCAAGATCCTCTGAGACCAGTCACCTGGACAGCTGCTGCAACACTCGGTTTGCATAAACAAAAAATTTCTGCACAAACTGAGTTTGAGTGGGAAAATGTTCACATTCGATTTGGAAAGGTGTTCTCTTCACAAATAAATCCCGATACCGTGACGAGATCCTGAGGCCCATTGTTGTGCTAATCATCCACGACCATCACCTCATGTTGTAGCATGTTAATGCACATGCAATATTTGTTGCAAAGATCTGTACACAATTCCTGGAAGCTGAAAACATCCCAGTTCTTGCATGGCCAGCACACTCACCAGCATGTTTCAAGTACCTGCCAATATTCAGCAACTTGGCACAACCATTGAAGAGGAGTGGACCAACATTCCACAGGCCACATTCAACAACCTGATCAACTCTATGTGAAGGAGATGTGTTGCACTGTCTGAAGCAAATGGTGGTCACACCAGATACTGATTGGTTTCCGGAAACAATACAATACAGTGAAACTGCACATTTTAGAGAGGCCTTTTATTGTGGCCAGTCTAAGGCACATTTGTGTAATAATCAGCATCTTGATATGCCACACCTGTGAGGTGGATGGATTATCTCGGGGGTCACTAACACAGACTTGGACAGACTTGTGAACAATATTTGAGAGAGAGAGGCCTTTTGTGAACAAGAAAAAAGACAGATCTTTGAATTCAGCTCATGAAACATTGGGGCAAAAACAAAAGAGTTGCGTTTAATTTTTTGTTCAGTATAGACAAACTTTTTGGCCTTGAGGTATATTCCTTTGTTCTGATGTTTCCTCCACTTGCCTGCTTGAGCATATTGCAATCAGAAGTGACACAACACATTTTTGTGGTGCAATGACAGTTTCTGATCTTTGAGCAGCTGGTTCACTGAGGAAAGTTTTGCAAGTGTTTTTAGTGGCAAGAGAAATGTTTTTGAGCCCTAGGGCCCTCTTTATTGCTGTGTTGTGAGTTGCCACAGGAAAGTTGGCAGCGAGGTTGAGTGGTGGCATCATATCCAGTTCTCTTTATACATTCACGGTCACGTCAATACAAACAGGTGGTGCCTAACTATCCACCACGCTTACAACTCAGGGGAACTCACAGCTGTTACGAGCAAATAAAACAAATAAATACCCCTTCAAATCTGTTATATGGCATTTTCAGTTTTCAATGCAACTAATAAAGAAGACTAAATGATCCGCTTGTCAAAAACTTTCACATAGAAGGGCATTTCAAGGAGTTTTAGTATTATTAATGCTTAGAACATATCATCAACATAGTGTGATCTGTCGGAGGGGTCAGAGGGAGCAGAAGTGTCCTGCTGAGACCTGGAGATTATTTCAAAAGATATGTAAGCAACAAACTCAGGCTGAGGTCCACCCGCAACATGCAGTCTGAATCCCAATAAAAAGTGAAATAAAACACTTTAGATAAATCGAACTGTAGCCATACTTAAACTGAGGTCATCCAATTGCTTTGATGTTCCTCATGAAACTATTTGCATCCCACACATGTGCAATATGTTCATGAAACTACATTCACAACTAAGACTAAACACCTTTCGCACATAACTAAGAAGTATCCCCAAGATCTTTTTGACAAGATTTTACATGTATGCTATGCAAACAGACCCTGAAAACTGAAAACTTACACTTTTACACACACTGTAAACATTCATCCATCCCAGCTCGGACTACCCTCTAGACACTTCCTCCAGCTCCTCTGGGAGAATACCAAGACTTTCTCAGCCCCTCTCTGTTCTGGCTCCTCTCAGTGTCTACTCCGAGCTCCTGTGAGTGACCGAGCCCCTAACCCTAAGGGAGCACCCAGCCACCCTGCGGCGGAAACTCGTTATGACCGCCTGTATCTGAGATCTTGTCCTTTTGGATATGAGCCAAAGCGTATGACCATAGGTGAGAGTAGAAACATGGATCGACAGGTAAATTGAAAGCTTTGCCTTACAGCTCAGCTCCTTCTTCACCATGACAGACCAGTACATCAACTGCATCACTGCAGAAGCTGCGCCAATCTTTCTGTCAATCTTCTCCATCCTTCCCTCACTCGTGAACAAGACCTCGAGATACTTGAACTCCTCTACTTGAAAGGAACAAGCCACCCTTTTCCAGATGAGGATCATGGACACGGACTTGGAGGTGCAGATTCTCATCCCAGCCGCTTCACACTTGGCTGCAAACCACAGTAAACATATCAGTTTACTGTGTTAGTCAGTATAATCAATTATGAAACATTAGCTAAAAATAACATGGGTATTAGGCAGTGAATATATGTGAAATGTATCTAGAACAAAAGGAAGCTTAGAACAATATGATGCATTAACCAGAACAAATGCAACCAAAGACAAATGATGCAAAATGAGTTATTTCTGACTATATTGTTGCTACAAAACACAGCAAGAAAAGAAAAGATTATAAAATGACAAATAAAAGGGTCACATGTCACAAACAAACAGCATGATACACTACACACCCCCAAGCCTAATATGGCAAAGCAGTACATCGACATGATCGGCTGAGAATCAGCTACACACACATCTAAGTCATTTACATTTACTCCAAACACAGACCAAACAGCAAGCAAACAAAAACAGGTGGTGCCAAACTCTGCCCTATTGTTCGAAATGGAGACTCCGCCTGACCATTTCATACTAAAACCTTAATAGTTTTGGTTTGTTTTGCATTAGAAGAATTATGTTTGGTGCAGGTAATGTTGACATGTGTGGCTGTAATTTAAAATAGTGTTTGAGCTGCAACTGCTGCCATAAATTAAATAAATATCTAATGAGCAAACAGGCTTTTTACACAGATCACAACTGGCAGTTTATTTGTTAACTGCAGTACAATAAGTCCACACGGCGCTTGCTCATTCTGTTCCTTCTCTGTTAACATCTGTTGCTGAGTCACGTGACACGGCAACACCCACAGAGCAGGAGGAGGTGACATAGACCTGTCCACTCACTCAGTGGAGCAGTAAAGGAGCTGTGTGGAAAAAAGAACATCTTGTTTCCTAACTGCGACTTGATTCCATTGTTCGTCTTAAAGAGCCGTTCAATAGATTCAGTTTGTTTGTGAACGTCATGACATCCTCCTCTAAACATATCAAAGTTTAACAACAAAGCGTTGAACAAAAAATAATCAGCTTGTTGTGTGCAAAATTTGTCAGGTGAAACTAAGTTATTACAACAGCAAACACTGATTAATTTTCAGCTACAAAACACAGTATGTAGCCTGTAACTTTGTTTCTGACTATATTCCTCAAAACGCTTGTTTGGAAATGACGTTCAGAAATACGTTTCATAAATGAACGTCCCTTTCATTTAAATAAACAAATATTTGATTATTATTCAAAAATTTGCTTAAATATTAAAATATTTTATTTGTGGAAAATGCCCATCTCTATTCTTTATAATGTCTTTTACTCACAGACACAACAAAAGACATTATAGAACACATTAAAAGAGTAACTGTAAATACAATTACATACGGCATTTGTAACCATCCACTGCAGATGAAAGTCTGCAGTTATGTTTTGAATGGTATGGATTATTTAGTAATTAATTTAGCATGGCAAAGCTGGACGAAGTGGCTCAGTGGTAGAGCGGTCGTCCTATAACTGGAAGGTTTGCAGTTTGATTCCCGCTCTCCCCAGCTCATTCTGTTGTTGTGTCCTTGGGCAAGACACAAGATATTTAACCCACCTTACCTACAGTGTCTATAGCACAGGTGCGCGAGAATGTTTGGAGGTCAGAGAGTCCGTAGGCCAAAATGGCTGCCACGTGTCCACCTCCAGTGTGTGACTGTGGAGTGAATGAACAATGGACTCTGTAAATCCATTCATTCATTCATTCATTCATTCATCCATTTTTATTATTATTATTAATATTATTAATATTATTAATATTAATATTATTAATATTATTATATTATTAATATTAATATTAATATTATTATTATTATTATTATTATTATTATTATTATTTTATTATTTTTGTTATTGATATGGTTATTGTTGCTATTGTTATTATTGTTGTTGTTATTGTTATTATTATTATTATTATTATTATTATTATTATTATTATTGTTGTTGTTGTTGTTATTATTATTATATTACTTTCTATTTTTTATAGAAACAGTAATTTAAGAAGGCTAGAAAACATTATGACACCTCTGACTTCAAGGAAATAGATATTTGTGTGGACATTTTTTTCTGTCTGTATTTGCATCGGCTATCCATTATATTATGGTTAAAAGGATTATACACAATAATCAATGTCGTCATACAAAATGTGCCCAATTTAACTTTGCTCTGATGCACATTTTTCCAATGTTCTTTTCAGTATAACGTGTAGCCTCACCCTTATCCTGAGCTTTCAAGGAGACTTAAAATGTACTCACACATCCGCTTTTATGTCTAAAGACTCCAAACAAGCCCTATGTGTCATTTACTCTTTAAGGTGTATTAAATGCATCAGGCCGCAGGGTATATTGATTATATAAAAGCACCATTGGATGGAATAGATGTGCCAGCAGAGCTAAGGAGCAGAGGGCGAGCTGCATCAAACAACCAATTATATCATTCTTTAGACTCGCCTGCTGCTTTTGACTGAGGACGGGAATTATGGCTATTTAAAAGATTATACGAACAGCTACAAGGGTCTGGCTGGAATATGAATGGGTCTTTTGGTACAGCTGGATCAAAAGTAACCCTTCTCTTTTTAGTTATTGTCCACAATTTTTGCAGTTTCACAGAATGAATAGGGTCATTAATGGAAAGGACACAGGGATTTCTGTCTCTCCCTGAGGCAGCTTTACAAGAGGGAGACCTTTTCCATTTTCAATATAAGACCTCTCCTACACAGCTGTCAAGGAAAATATTTACATGCCAAAAACTGTATTTGAGATGGTTATGTCATAACCTGACTAAAAAATGAAACCTAGTGACCCAAGCATTTATTTATGCAACACTTACACAAATGTTTTTTTTTTAATATGAGAAGGATCAATGCCCACACTCACTTTCATTGTAAAATTTACATTTAGTCATTTAGCAGACGATGTACTATTATAAAATTCTGTGTGCTTAATAAATTTAAACATACTCGTGTATACATATGCCTCATTTATGTTGTTCTAAGAAACTAAACATATTGCATAATATTGGGTAATGAGTTGCTGTCTACATAATAAAGATCACCCTTAACAGTAAGGTAAGTTAAATAAAACCATATTTGAGTATTTATTAGCATTCAGATTAACTAGAAAGAACAAACTTTGATTTTTAAGATTTGGTCAAATTAAATATAAATGTATTGTGTTGCTCTGTAAATAATCACATTATTATTAAAACTTTTCAAGATTACAACACATGAACACAACAAAGATCATCCTCGGACCACATTAATAAAGTATTAGCCTTACACAATTACTGTATATCCTGGGACAACTATATAAACATGAAAATGAATTACCAAAAACAATGGCCCATGTTTTTAGTGGCACAGTGCTGACTGACAGTGTTGCTGACACTGGATTGAAGCATCCCCCATTGTTTCACCCTTGAACTCTTGGCTACGTGATCTGTAGATGGTGGTTGCCAGTGGGCACCAGCGCAGCAGCAGCTGTGTTCTGCTTCCTGGACTGGGCCAGTGCGAGGACAGTTGGGCATATGAGGCTGCTGGACTATCAGGCAGGGCACAGCATTGCCTTTGACAGCCTGGTGTGTGACAACTGGCATCACTACATAGACCAAGCCCCATCAGCAGATGCACAGACGAACGCAGTATATGGCACTGTCTACCGTCACTGTGTAAAACCACTTTGTAGTTGACGGGCCCCACACCCCACAGGCCTGTGCACACACACACACGTGTCTCTGTGTGCTGCGCTATGTGTCATGGGCACATGGTACTCAGGGGGAAGGTTAAGCTGTGGCCAGATGTTGCAAGACTCTATTCCAATATGGTCTCCAATGTGGGCAGACAGGATTATGAAAAGCCTTTCATGACTGTTTTATTTAGTTTTGTTGTTTTTTGTTTCCATTTTGCACTCCATAGAACCGACAAAAGCATTACTGTGTGATATTTGGTTTATGAGAACTTCAGCCGTGATCATGTGTGTATCAGGTATATATTTCTGTCACTTCCAAATTAACCTGACTATCCTTAACAATCTATGCTCTTATACTCCATTGGCTCTCTAAAAGTGTGCTGTGAAATGTGACTCCAAGTTAGCTGCAAAACTTTAATTTGTTAAAGACTTGACCAGATAGCTCTGTACATCAGACTTGTTGCTCAAGTCATCACATTTTGTCATTTTCATAGATGTTCAAATCTAGAATTTCAATTGAAATTGTGTCATAATTGTTTTCACTTGACTGATCCTGGATCTTTATTATTATCTGTTGTTGATAATCTTTCCACTTCCTGCTGTTGAGAAGAAACAGGTCAGTTGTTGTTACAAGATCACCCCATCCATTAAAACTTCTCTCTAAAAGAATCAATCTTCAAACCTTCAAAACTCAGTCACCTCTCACCTTTTACTGGAAGTGACTGGGGACATCACTGTTTATCATTGTCTGCTGTCAGTGTATTCTCATCCAATCTCCTACCAGATGGACTAGCATCCAAAGTAATGCACAAACACCACTGGCATTGGCCAGCTTATGTAATATCAACTCACCATCATTTATTTAAAATCTATTAGAAATTTATACCAAATTTAAACTATTAATTTATCTTATATTCACAAAGCAACATTTATCATTAGCATAGCATCACATTCGGCCAATGACCAATCATTTGTATATTGTGCCTAAAGTATGAGAAGTGTTTTACTCCATATTCCTCTGGGACATTTGTTTGGCCTAAAATATGCACAGAAATCCTGTGAAAGGTTCTAATGAAAATGTTGGTTAATTTAGTTGCAATTGACTCCCACAAAAAAACGCTAATACCTTCCCTGCATCTTCCAGACATATTCATTTCCATTGTGTTAGTTTAAGCTTGAGGCAGACAGTGATAAGCTGCAACCAGAGTTAGTCTGTGACCTTTGACAGTCTTAAGTTTCCTTCCTCATGGGCTAAGATAAGGACTGTGTCTGTATCATGTGAGAAAAAAAGTTACTGCAGAATGTTCTGTCTTTGTACCACCATCTTGTTATGAAGATAACAGGACCCCCTTTTGATTATGAAGTGTAAGATTAGAGGACTTCTTAAACCTGTACTGGTATCCTGTTGGATTACTGTCGCTCTTCCTTACAGCACACTTGGGATAGGGTTTGGGAATGCCGCCTGGGAAGAGATTATGGATACTGGGAAATTATATATAATTACGAAGCAGAGATGAAAGAAGATGATGGGGAAAATAGAGAGAGAAGGAAAGACATTAGCTTTTTGTTACCAGTTGGATTTTTTTTTTTATCCACATCAACCATTTATACATTAAAGTTGCAAGCTTAACAATATTAAATTAAAATGCCATTTAGAAATAAAAAATATTTTAAGACTTTAAGGACTGTACATACAGCTGGTTTTAGGGACCATACAAATTTACAGTTTTCAAGGTCTCAAATAATAAAAGAAAAATAAACATTTGGTCAAATTTAAAACTAATTTATAAAGCAAGGCACAATTTTCTTCCAAACAATATTCCAATTGCAAAAAAAAAATATATATTTAGGGAAAAGGAACCTAAACTGTATCTACATGAATGAAAACTGTGAAAGCGGGTATAAGTTACTTATGTCTGCCTACTCCTTTTGGGCTTTGTATGATTTTATTGCATAAACAGTATACAATGTAGTATGTAGAGCACTTAACTTCTGAAATAAACACATGATTGAATAAAGTAATGGGTTTTAATTTACATTGCACAAATGTTTTGGGAAATTTGTTACAATAACTTAATTTTGTCTCAAATTATAGACCCACTATTTAAAAGACAGACTCTACAGTATTTGTGAAACGCTTCTATGATTCTTCTTTTGAACTTGATGAGCTTTTGAACTAATGATGCATCGATACATTTTTTTTTCCAAAAATGATCTTGCATTTTGATTTGACTTGATTAAAGACACAAGCTCTCTTCATATTCTGTTTGCTGTTCAGAGGACTAGGCACCCTTCCTCTTGCTGGTAATGTTTCAAAACAGTAACTTGATTAAGATTTCATCTGTTATCTGCTACAACACTGAGTTTGTGGTGAGGAATATGCAAATCCAAGCGTGTGGACTCAAAGTATAAAGTGACTTCTTTTTTTTTTTCTGGCTAATATATGAAGACAGGAGAAAAGATTGGAGCCTGCTTCATGTTAGCTGTATGGTGTCTTAGCTGTCGGTGCTGCTCACACTGTGTGACTGTGAATGGCAAGTGGAGCTGAGAGCAGGACCTTTGATCTTGCAAACTTAGCTTTAAAGCGAATGTCAGACCTACTGGAGTGTACAAGGCAAGTCTGACACAGGTGATGCCAAGACTTGCTTTTATACTCTACGTGGAATAGCTATCTCTAATTACCAACACAGCAGATCCTCAAATCTGTTGGGCCTATGGCAGAATATAAATTTTCTGTGATATTTTACATCAAGTGTTAGATACTTTTGTCCTGCTTACTTCTAGTCAGCCATGTGACAGGACTGACCTTTTATGATCTGTAAAACAACAGAAGATGTAAGGTCACATGTGAATGAAAAGTGTATTTCAAGTAAATGTAATTGTTAAATGTTATTTGGATGTAGTTTTCCAAATGCATAAATACATTGAAGCAAAAAAGGGGTTAAAGCTTCAGAAAGATATGCAATCTAATTGGGATTTTTTATGTTTTATCTAACTTAACCAAAAACGTTTGTAATGCCTGAACATAAGCACTTTATGTTTATAAATGTTTCACCAGAATCACCAGATCAGTCAAGTAGCTACAGCAATGAATTGGAAATGTAAATGCAGTATTTACTTTATCTCAGAATCAGAAAGTGTGCAATGCAATTGTTCAGGAAGCATTACAAATCGTTTAAGTGTTTGAACTGTTCTGTCCAGTCAAGAACCTCTGATATTTCTGGTTTGTAATAATCCTGTGCTACAAAGAATTTCTCAGTGTCCAGTGTTTATTCCTATGCAACCTCATGACAATGAAAGCCTCAGTTACCTCCTGATGATTATTAATTATATGAAGCACACAATGCTTAAAGTGCTCTCTGTTCCCACAAACACAAAGACAGCTACACAATGGCAAATACAGAAACTGGAAAGAAAGCTACAATAAAAAAAGTTGATGATGAAATTATGATCAAAACTAGGTCTTTTTTTTTTTCCTCTATCATGCCCCAGACCTTCCATCTTGTGTGAGATACAATCCTCTGACAGCAGCACTCACATGCCATTGAAAATGTCCCTCTCATCGAAAATGGCAGCACGCAGAAACCCATAAAAGGTTTTAATGTTGTGGGGCTGCCATGATTGCCTGAGCTTTTATCTGTTATTCAGCAGATCACACTGTCCCACTCCCTCCCGTGCGGCTCTACCGGGTTAAAGACAGCCGCAGAACATTGTGTGTAATGGCAGTTCCATTGTTACAGGTAGATAGCCCATATCTTATCAATACTAATTGTATCTGCTTGACAGAGATACAGTAGTTTCCCTCAGCTTCATTATTTCCCTGTTGCCTGGTTTTGTCAGACTGTGGCAGAGAAATAGAGAAAGACATGAATAGATGGAGAATATTTCACAGATTTTCATAATTCATCATTTTATTTGATCATGCAAATAAAGTGTGTGTATACATCAAATATTAAAGTTAAATCCAAGATGCCTTTAAACTTGAGTGGGCAAAGTTGTTTGGTGTGTGTTCAAATGTACTTTGAATAAGATCAGATGAGATGAGATTAGACACATTTGCACACTGGGGCATTACACACACGAGAGTGAACACTGCACAATATTCCTAAAACAGAAATGTCATGTGCAAGAGTGAAATGTCCAGTAGACGCTAACAAAGGAAGAAAGAACTGCTGCATTTAGTGGAATCTGGGGTTAGCGATGTTAGACCAATGACACCATGTTAAGGCTGCTCAGCACATAGTTTTGTACTTTTCACATGAGATTATACTCTCAGTAATAATCAGCAGTAGAACTGACCTCCCTTGTTCAACACAGGGTCAGCCATTTGTGGTTAGTCATGTTACTGTAAGCCTGGCACAAACACAGAGTCTTACACACACTGCTAAATTTAACAGCACTCTAAGCCAACCTATGCCTGACCATGTCCTGACTCTGAACATGGAAAACTTTACTAAATTAAAGAGCCTAAAGGTGAGATGAAAGTAACAATGTAAAGTGACCAACAAAGCCACAATTAAGCAAAAAAGGAGGAAATATGAAGATGGAAGTAAAACAAGAACAATAGGCGTGATGCTTTTGCAAAAGGGTGCCAACCAACAGAGAATTAAAAGATTAAAAAGTTGCAAAAATGTCTTTTGACACATGTACAATAGCCATTTTGCTACATTCACTGTGGCAATGATCAAAGGCACTAGTCAATGTGTTCCTCAGACATTAAAGGAAAGAAATAATTTACCTTTGCCAATAAAAGGCCTCCCGGAGAGCCGTGCCTGTGCATTTCAATGACTTGTTTAAGAATCTGACAATCACATGTTAAGAAATACTGAGGCCATGGGGTTGTGTTAATAGTGTGCCAATCAGACTGGCCCACCGTTCACATGAGAGCATTCATTTAGATTTCCACATCAAATGAAATTCAGCTTCACACAGTAATTGGTTCAGTCACGCTTTGATTTCATGTACTCACAAAAGACAAGTTTCAACTGATGCCAAACTAAAATACTATCAAATATTTAATAGAGAGTGTTTTTGTAAACATCAAGCAGAAAAACACCCTCACTTTATTTGAGCATGGGTTTAAAATACTAACCATGATCACAATCACAGCAGTCACTTTGATGTCTGAGTAATGGCCTTTAAGGGGACCAAAAGGAGGTGCGCTTTGTTGACATCCATCGACCTTCCCTCTCCAGTCCAACACATATCAAACAGACCTGCCTCTGGCTTGGTGCTCAAAAAGACTTCCTTGTCACTGTTTTGACCTCAACAATAACTGCTGTCCATTTACAACAAGGTCTTCTGTCAAACTGTCCTCGATTGGGGTGCCAAATATTTATTTATTCTAAAACAAAATGGTCCATTCAATCGCCAGCTTAAGCTCAGATGGAAATTTTATCAGACTAGTATAGTCCAAGTGTAATGGGTTTTATTTACTTTCACACTTACAAAAAGTTTCTTGAAAATGTTGGACTAATGCTTTGTAAATTATGAATTAAAGATTAATTAAGTTGTTACAAATACTCAGCTATTGCTTAAAAGTGTGTAGTCATTAAGTGTTACCATGATAACAAATGGGTATATTTATATCCATAAAGTTTATTACAGAGAAAGTTAAATGAATACCGTATTTTTATGAGCAGTTTAGACCACGGTACCGTATAATATATACTGTCCTTGGAATAGCTCACCTGGTAAAGTACATTTCTCTTGAGCAGAGGAACCTAGGTTTGTTGAGCCCTTTAATAAAGTACCTATTTTTATTACTATTATCATGATTTACCAAAATATAAGTGACGCCAATGAATTGCTCAATAATATTTCTATAGTATAGTTATTATCTACTTGTGCAGGAGCTGTATTAAAGACTATCTGCTGAGCTCAATGATCTCCATCTTCTTTAGGATTCTTCTCCTAATTGTCATCTGAATTATATTATGGGGCTATTTGACATTTCTGCAAATCTAGGAAACGCTATGCAAAGCCATGGGAAATAATGCTGGACACACTTTTCATTAGAGATATCTTAAAGGCATAACATTTGGTTGTATAGATCTTGTTGGAGCCTGAGGGTGAGTTTTCAAAGATAAACTACAACCTTTAATTTCAGGGATGTTGTTGTTTGCTTTGAGGAAGAACCAGAGGCAAAAACTGGGCTGGTCAAAACAGATAATAATACAAATAAAGGTCTGGCTGTTTGATTCCTTCATGTGGTTTCTCCTAGGCTTCAGTCACTTCCATGCTGAGCCATAACACTGCTGCTCTTTGAAGTGTGCAGCCCCTGTATTTGCAAAGTCAATTCAGCGTGATACATACAGAAATACAGCTGGGTTTATTTCACACATTTTTGCACACTCGTAAATGTAGTTGGTTTATTAGAAGCACAGGTGGAGGCAGAGAGACTTTCTAAAAAATATATTATGAACTAAACCAGGAAATAAAATCAATACCTTTTTATGATTTTGTACAGTAAACTGTACTGTGCACGCCGGCTGCTGTTTTTTTCTCCAATAATGGTCTTCATTGTGTATCTCAATGAGTGTTTTGTACTACCAATAGCACTATCAGACTTTAAATTTTCCTTCTCTGTAAAAAACAGAAGTGCAAATAGTTTAGTAGAAACCTTAACTTTCATCACACTGGGTTTTAGAGCCTTATCCATGGCACCTGTTGGTTGGCGGCCATTAACAACTGTTATATTTCCTTTCTTGTTCTAAAAAAACATCTAAAAAACATTTCTAAAATCAGAGCCTTTTGTATTTTTGTCCAATGCCGAAAAAGTAGTTCACACCTTTATTACAAGTTAACTGGACTACTGTAATTCTCTGTAATTCACAGCTTGTTTTCTAACCAAGACAAAGAAATTATCACATATAACACCTGTTCTTAAGTCACTGCACTGGCTCCAGTTCATGTCAGAACTGACTTCAGAATTCTTCTTGGCTACAAAGTTCTTAATGGCCACACTCTCTACATTAGCTCTACTGACTCATGCGAGGCAACAAGAGCTCTCCGTTCCTCAGAAGCTGGTCTCCTTGTCGTACCATGTGTTCAGTCCAAAGCTGTTGAAGCTGCATTTGCTCATTATGCTCCAGAAAAATGGAACTCACTTTTAAACAGAATAAAAAAATGCACCAAAAATAACCGCTTCATCTTTTAATATATTTTATGTGTTCTTTATTTCTTCTTTTTTCTAAGTTTGTGCTTTGCTTCATCTTTTGTGTAATTTTTCTAAAGCATAGTGAGTTACTTTGGTACAAAATGTGCAATGTAAAAATACCTCTTCTTTCTTTTTGATTTGTAATAGTTATGGTACTTATTTGATTCAAGTGTGGGCTCTTTCACCTCACTAGGATGACAAGTTGATGGCACTACATTTGACATGCTCCTAAATGTGGGACAAAATTCATTCTGATAAACCAATGCTTTTCATGACCCATCCTCCTGCCCTATTATCTCCTCTTTCTCATACTGTAATTATTATTTGTAGCATTTGTAAACAGTTCACTGCTGTTTATCCCTCGTTCCCGGAGTTAGACGTACCAGGACCAGATCTATATTTAAGATGTCCTGCCTTCAGTTAGACGACAGAGATTGTACCTCAACTGACCCCATCTGTGCTTCTGATCTGCCCCAAGCCCTGATCCAAGCTTCTATCATTTATGTGGATGGAACTGTTCATTATATATGTGTATATACAGTATATACTGTAAATAACTGTTCTGGCATCATCTATTGCATGGCCTAATGGGAGTGGACCCATAAGGCCATCTATTGCCTTACCCATGGCCTCCCATAAGGCCATGGGTAAGGCATGGTGGTTCACACCTATGTTTGTTTCGTGGATTGGACTCATGACCTCTTATCTTCTTCCAGGTGTGGCAGCCGTTGTGCACCTTGTTTCTTATTATGTTAAATCCATAGTCACTTGGCACATATTTACCTTTTAACAGAGAGACATGATAAGTGACTGTACCATCCTCACTGGAGTTGTGTTCATTGATAACAACTCTTAAAGGTTGACTGCACATTATCCTGTCACTACAATCCTTCATTTTCTACACAACACTACATGTCATAGTGTCTCTCTCCTTGGGATCATCCCTCACACTCATGCCATATATTACAGAAGTAAGATTATGTTGCGTAGCTCAATGATATGTGTACATACCCATACAATGTGATTGGATGCATTGTGTGCATGAGTGATGTAGGAGGCAGCCATGTTTCATTTATTAATCATGTCTGTGGGGTGTGTCATTTGTAAAGAAAAGGGCACCCAAGGTGAGTTTAACAGCTGGCAACAACATGATATAAATTCTCTGCACTGCAGCCAGACTATAACATCACGTGCAAGCTAGTACAGTGAAATTGCCTACGGGAGAGGTTCCTTTTGCCATCTGCTTTTAGTTTAAATGGAAGTAAGCTGGTTAGTCAGTCAGGTGGTTGTTGCGTTTGGATATTTTTATGACTTGTGTTTTATAGGTTTTACCAAGATTTTCATTCATAGATTTTCATTTTGCAATGAGCAAGCCAGTTTTAGATGTTTTTAGAGGTACATTATCCATTTTTATATTTACTGTTGACTTTTTCATTGTGCTTTTGTTCTAGGAGGCTTTTAAAAAGAAGCACGTACACTGTATCAATCTGAGGTCTTTTTAAAAATTGAATTTGGAAGTTGGAGGACCACTTTGACACACTGGCTCCTCAGAGCATCACCAAAGCAACATGACAGCTGCAGGCTGCAGGTGAGCCCTGCAATTAACTGATCCAAATTGTAACAAAACATAAATGAAGGAATATTGTGTCAAACCTCTGCACAGGACATAAAATTGGAAAACCAAAGCCCAATTAATTGATTTAAAACCTTAGTTTATAATTATGATTATGGTCTTTTGTTTTCCTTTGACTGTAATGTTCAACTTTGGTAACCAATAAAAATGTGCTATTGCTCATTTGCTCTTCAGCTTATATAAATTATATTATATATTATATTTGTATATCTAAAGGTCATGTGAGGTTCTTTGGACACCGTCAGTCAAAGGTGCATGCAAAGATATTATATGCAGTGGTTTGAAGTTCATACTAACACTAATAGTACTCTTTCTAATTTGTGCTGAAGTTCCCGGTGGACATGTGCTGTCTGTGATTACAGTGCCTCCCAAATATAAATCCCCAGATTATGTCATTCCAAATGTTACTCCTGCACTGTTTACAGATTATTTCATCATTGTACATCAACTGCAGTTTTATCAGCTGTTGTCATGTTACAGAGCGTAGATTGTCGCTTCATGTGAGGATCATACATCTACCATCTGTCTGTCTCAATATATTAAATTGAATCATTTTTGTTTGCAATGAGCAGCACATGTGCGATGACAGATGTGTGCCTCCCCACTTCTCTAATATCTGTAGTGTACAATACAATACAGATGGGGGGTCGACACAGGTGGTTTGGTGTGTGATTAGATGAATGTTCAAATGCACCAAACAGATTTTAATGCAGTCTTTTGCTCAGCCACTGCTGGCTATTTGCGGTTCAACTCCAAGAAGTAGATCATTGAGCACAGCTGAACAGAGTACAAAGGAATTCAACACAGGAACAGATGTGAATAAATTGTAAATCACAATAATCCTGTTTCATGAGGCGTCGAGAAATGGATGATGTCATTAGGGGCGCAGCCGGCGCTTGGTCCCAGAACAGCCTCTCAGGTGGAATGCACTGCAGTCCCGCTATTCCCCTGTCGAAAGGTAATGTAGAGTCCAATATCTACTTCCTTCTCAGAGGGGGAGGCTGCTTTCGTGTTGAATAATTGAGACCCAGATAAAAGACCAATGGTTTTGCATTAAACAGCCTGGCCTCATTGGCTCTAACTCTTTTAAAAACCTATGTTGCTACACCTTTTGAGCTGTCTACATTTCCCTTCTTAGTCCCTGTCTGACCTGTTGCCTGACACACATATTTCTTTTGGGGGATAATTGTCTTCATAAATAATTAGGTGCTGGTGTTTCCCCTGCTAATAGCTTTCCCAGTGTTGGGCTTACATGCCAGAGGAGTGAAAGATACACTGAGGTGATGTGTAGGTTAAACCAATCTGACATGTTTCTTCCCAAGACTGCAATATAATCCAGCAAACATCCAATCACCAGCAGGAGATTAAATCATCAGCCCACGTGAGGTTTACACTGCCGCCTCTGCTGTTCCCAAGTGTTGTGTTTTTATGTAACTTTTACAGGAACGTTTAGTATAATATTGACATTTTAGAAGAAAAGGCATCTATGCATATACAGTATAGTGCCCCTGTTTTCACAAAGGGGAAAAAAAATACTAATTTGATCCTTTCTGTCACATTGACCTAAAAAAAATAAACACTTTATATTCAATAAATAAATAAATAAATAAATAAATAAATAAATAAATAAATAAATAAATAAATAAATAAAATAAATAAATAAAATAAAATATATAAATTTGAGATAAAGTTCCTGGGTACTTCAGGCCTATCTACCACCGTAACCCGTCTTCTTTCAGCCACATTGAAAAAGTTACTCTTGAGATTTGTTCACACTGATGATGTTTAGTATGGTAACTTTAATGTTTGCTTTGTCGGGCAATTTCTGAAAACAGAAAAATAACACCATTTTCCCAGACTGGGTTGTTGTCCCGCAGTGGCTTATCGCTCTGGGCTCTTCCACCACACATGCCTTTGCACCAACATCATATGAAGTCACTTTAAATGCTGGTCACACAGCACCATGTTAGGGGAATTTACTCCACCCCCAGACTGAGGACCATGCAGGGCCACACGAGCCTTTGATGGCAACTTCATGTACTTAAGTTCACAAGGTCCAATCTGACATGCAAAGGTAGAAATAAGGATCACAAGCACCATCATGCATGTTAAAAATTATGTTCTTTGATTTCGATGCTTTGATTTTTGCTTTGCTTTCAAGACGACCCAAGACTTCTGTTGGCACTCTTATTCAGAAGGCTTACAGCTCATTATGTTCAGTGGTGTATTTTTACACAGCAAAGAGAATTTATTTGCAACAAACTGGCCAGGAATAGATTTTAGATGTATTTATAAAAAAATACATCATTACATGTTGTTGCTAATCATATACAGCAATAACAATGAAAAATGGTGATTAAAAATACGATTAAAATGGAGTGGTAATTGGCTTCATCTTTGGACTGATGGGCAGTTAAAGGTCACTGGACTTGAATGCCATGGACAAGGCAGAATCCTCTTTTATCTACTATTATGTGTTCTGGTTTCCTCTAACCCACAGTCTGCCTTCCTCTGTGGTAGGGCACAGTGACTTCCAGGACAGGTGTGGAAGTCAAGACCACATTATAATATTCTTTAAACCTGACAAATCTTCTCCACACTGATCAATGTTCTCCCAATATAAAATATGTTTTTTGCAATACATCAAGCACTTTTTCTGAGACTTTGAGCCAATTTGACCAATGTTTAAACACAAACTCAAAAACTTAAAACTAAAAAATATAAACTCAAGTGACAGAAAATCTCAGAGGTGTGCAAAACAAAACACTTTAAACTTTAAAAACTCTTAAAAATTATACTTTATTGTCTAAATATGACACACTCACCACATTTATAAATCTCTCCATCGATGGAAATATGGCCCAGAGTGTCAGCCTCTGAATCTGTGTCACCACAAGCTGCTTCTATTGCCTCCATTTACATTTACATTTACATTTATTCATTTAGCAGACGCTTTTATCCAAAGCGACTTACATTACATTACCAGTGTTACAGTCACTGGAGGCAAGGTGGGTTAAGTGTCTTGCCCAAGGACACAACGACAGTATGAACTGTGGGGAGAGCGGGAATCGAACCGCCTACCTTCCGGTTGAAAGACGACCGCTCTACCCACTGAGCTACTGCCGCCAGACTGGCTCCTTCATAGAACTGATGGTCAGATACTTTCCAGCACCAGGCAGAGAAAAACTCCTCTTTGAAACAAATTTTGGACGAGACCAGTTCTGGTAAAAAACTGAGCTTGTATTTATAGTGAGCAGGCTCTGATTTCTGTGCAGTCCAAATGGATCAGATGTGTCTTCACATGTGATGGTAAGAGGTCAGGCTCAAAATTAAAAATGATGTTATGTTGGCAAAAAAAATCTACAAACATAGTCTTATTGTTTTGACCAATGTGTCTGACACTGAAGATTGTGTGTAGTCTTTCGCAAAAAGTGTGATCCTGAAAAAGAGTGTGTAGTTGTGTCACTCTGAGATGACCTTTTGCTGATTCAGAGTCAAGTAAAAAAAAAAAAGTGCATTTATCTTGACTTTAGAGTCTAAGCTAGCTCTGGACTGTTTTCTGAATTGTACGTTTATACATGCCCCAGGTGCAAGAAGGATGGAGCAAGTTGAAGTGGGGTTTGATGTGTTACTTTGGAACAACCCTAACTGTGTGTAAGCTGGCATTAGTGATGACATTACATCCACTAATATGGATGATATGTGTATTTAATTTGTGCAGGATATCTCTAAAGTAGAAAATAACGTACAAACCAGCTGTGAAGACCATCAGGCTTCCATGGTCTCTGTACTCTGCTCACAGCACCAGTCACACAGCTTAAACGTCACACACACATTTACAAAGACTTGAACTCTTGACACTCCTACGGGGGATCTCCAGATTTTACCCACTCATAACACCCACCCTGAGGTTTTCAGAAAACTTGAATGGATGCTGCCCTTCAGATAAAGTCTAGAAAAGTCTAGGGGATAGTGTGAAAGACATTAATAAAATAGTAGATAACTATCCAATGTCAGTTAGCAATTAATTAACACTCAGGCTTTTAAAACTAACACTTGATAGGATTCAATTAAATCTGAACAAGTCATAAACCAAAAACTAAACTAAAACCTTGAATAAACAATGAAAAATCTGATGACCTCTGAAAACCTATACCTTCAACAAACCCGGGCCCTCATCAACATTTAACCAGGAAAAAAGTATTAAAGCAGTAGCAAGGCTAAAATATTAAATTCAAAGTGACTTTAATACTTATATTTAACTGCAGGTTTAAATCCATGACTCAACCAAAAAATAGGAACTTCAACAAGAGGACCCTGTGCCTTACCCCATGTTAGCTTATCACTACCTCCTTGATGAAATGAAAGTAGTATAACTACAATAGGTTTTTCCTTTCAAAAAGTCTAACATGTTCTGCTCTTATAAGGTCACAAAAGTATTATAGCGAGCTGACACCAAAAAGCAGGCAGGGGGGGATGAGCAGAAAGTGCTGGCTCCGCTGTGGGGTCTGCAGCAAAGAAGATGAACCTGAAGCCCATCTGAGATAACACATGCCACCCGGAGTTGAGACGCAGCTCTGGCGCACATTCAGCTTCGCCTATTCAGATCGAGCAATGATTTATGCCCAGATGTCCTCAGCTGGCAATGTTCCCGCTTCCACTGTCTGCTGGAATCATGGACGCTCTTCAGATTTGTAAGTATTGCACAGTTCATACAGCGTCTAAGTTAATGAATAACATCATGTAAAAAGGCAGGGCAAAGTCATTTTTTTTTGTTCTTTGTCTATACTCCCATTTGGGTAATTTGTGGTGCCCCTGCTTTTGTGTTTGTTCTTCTTTGTGGAAAACATTTAACACTTAATAATGGGAAGAAATATAATGTATGCAAAGTATGAATTAAAATATACACTCTTCTTTCTGTGTATGCACCAAAATGTATTGTATGAATTACATAAAATGCCAAAAAGTTTGCAAATCTGAAACAAATTAGAAGCAAAAGAGAAAAAGTGGTAACACAACTATTTTATTTCTTTTCTTTGGGCATGAGGCAGTCTTTATGGTGAATTTGAAACACATGTGGCGTAAGAATAATGGCTATTCAATGATTTGGTATCTTCAAAGTACATTACCTCAAACACAACATCTATGTATAAAAAAACATATCACAAGGACATGAGCAATATCACATTTGAAGCCACGCATGCACATTAATTAAAAATATCCACATGTGTAATTATACTAAACAAAAATTTAAACGCAACACTTTTGCCCCCATTTTTTCATGAGCTAAATTTAAAGATCTATGTCTCTAATTCCAAGAGTCAGCATGTTAACTGCACGCTCCCTCAAAACTCGCAACATCTGTGGCATTGTGCTGTGATGAAACTGTACATTTTAGAGTGGCCTTTTATTGTGGCCAGCCTAAGGCACACCTGAGCAATAATCATGCTCTCTAATCAGTTCCTGATATGCCACACCTGTGAGGTGGATGGATTATCTCGGCAAAGGAGAAGTGCTCACTAACACAGATTTGTGAACAATATTTGAGAGAAATAGGCCTTTTGTGTTCATAAAAAAAGTCTTAGATCTTTGAGTTCAACTCATGAAAATGGGGCAAAAACGAAAGTGTTGTGTTTAAATGTTTTGTAGTAATCACACTAAGATTGACCACAATAGAAAATGGTATATTCTGTATTTTTTTTTATCTTTCTAGGACCAACAAACAACTAGCATTTGGTTTGAAGATGAGATCATTGCAAGCTAAAAATCTGTCTGAAAAATGAAAGACCATTTTTAAAAGCACCTCTGAACGTCGCCCCAATCATCACAACAACTTGCCAAAGTGAAAGAAAAGACTTTGAACAATCACTTGAATGGTGCGGTTAAATCGTGGTAAATCAAAGCACTAGGAAAATTGAACAATGCTCACCACCTACACTGGCTTTTCAAAAGAGAGCCTGTCGAAAGGCTGCGGGGCCTGCCCCTCTTCCGCTCCACTATTAGAACATTAAAGTAATTGGCAACAATTATGATTAGGTCCAGTGAGTTTTCTAAGTGACTGACAGTGTTATTTTGCATAGAACTGGCTTCATTTTAAAACGTTGAGAGGACAATAAAGAAAATTGATTTCTGGGTAATATGGCAGTACTTCAAGGAAACTGTTAATTATAAGTCAGATTAATGCATCGGATAAGACCATTATATCCAAGTTAGATTCATTTGTACCATTTATACTTCATCATACAATTTTACATGCACAACTAGTTCTACATAAATATACAGATATTTATGTTGCTTTTTTAATATTAAAGAAAAGGTTTCAACAAAGGTATCTGTACGTCTTAATATTTGACATTCCAACAACCACATAGTGTAATTATGTGATGTTAACTTTCTGTTTATCAATCAATAATAGATTTATGTAGCACCTTACAACCACCACAGATTGACCAAAGTGCTGTCCAACGTAAAAATTCAATAAACGTAATTAAAAACAAATAAAAAAACATATAACCGCAATAAAAACAGAGCCGTGTCATAAGTACCGAAAGCCCTTCTGAATAGGTCTATATATATATAGATATATATATCTATATATATATATTATATATATAATAAGTTTGGCTTTAAACAGTGGCAGGTCAGTGATGGAACTTAACTCAAAGGGAAAAGTTTAGGACTGACCACTGCAAAAGAACAATCGTCCCACTGTTTGAACCGGGACCGGGGGACATCAACTACTGTTAAGTGGTGATTTGAAAATAAAACTAAACAAAATAAATGTTGATATGTTGTAAAAGTAGAAAGAAAAATGCCTTATGGTGACATTTTGTTGTTCATAGTTACAAGGTGTAACTATGACACATTATAGTGGTGAAGCCTATAATCAAATCAAGTCAATATGTGACTTGTGACTGATGAAAGGTCACGCCACAGTTGGCTGTATTTAAATTGAACCGGCTAATCTACCATGGGATGGCTGAGTGATAAAGTAGCCTATGGCTTTTCACAGGACTTATGAATAATTAAGCAGGGCCCAAGTTTAATGGGGGGTCAGTCTTAATTATATTATATCTATCAATCTATCTATTCTATCTATCTTCTATCTTTGCAGAATTACGATTTGCGCTTTTGCCAAAAAAGAAATAGTTTTTTACCGACTTCTGGCATTAGCACATGTTTCATGTGTGTGTCTCATTCATTGGTGACTAATTCAGGAAACATTCAACACAAACTGGTTGAGACAATGGCAAATAACCAAAAGCATTTTTTATCTCACTGACACATAGATATGAAATTATTTGCTGCATAAGCAACATAAATTATATCATGATATAATATAGGCCCAAAAGATAGTAATTGAAGTCTGTGTTTTTGTCTCTGAATAGTGACTGAAAAAGATGAAAGATATTCAGAACTTTTCTTCTGAGTATGGGTAATTTAATATTAAAAGAAACCCCTTCTACTATCTGTTTGGACTAAAATACACCCAATACACATTTATTTTTTAATCAGTTCATTAAATGTTAATGGCCACAATAATTTAAAACCAAACAGATGTTTTGTTAGTTTTGTTAGTGCAGCCTCCCCAGCACTAACACTAAGTTGTCTTCAACCATATATTTATAAAACTATGACTGTCTTTGTCCTCTGTTTAAAAGTCTTACAAAAAACACTACCATTTAATAAATGAGACTAGTGTTTGCCTTGCACTATTTCTTTTTATCATGTCTTTCCAAGGCGCAGTGTTCATTCATTTCTATCGGGGAAGCAGAAAGGTCACAGATGCATCATTGTCAGTGCCCCTGTCAAACTGCTTCCTGAAGTTGTCATGACACCAGATGCTAAGCACAAACACCAGCCTGCTGTTGTCTCTTATATTCGGCTATAGCACAGTATTTCAGCTGCATATGAACATATCAGTGCATCGCTCTGCGTTTGTATCGATCGGCCTATACTCATAAAGTAGCAGAGGTCAGGTTAGGTCACCGGTCGACTTTTCTTATAAGGTCCCATTAAGATAGGCAATTTGAAATCAACTGCAACCATCACAAACAACATCAGCACCGTGGTTTTCTTAATGCAGTTTCCTTGGCGACACAATACCATCATAAATTAGAAAACATCGATTACATAATGGTGTCTAGGTTGTCCCTGTCAAGTGTCAGTCTGTAAATGGACAACTAACATACACCATCAAAACCCTGGAAACGTCCCAAGCAGCGGGTTTCCAAAGCCTGTGTGTTTTGAGTGATACCTCTGCAGTCCTTAGGTCAACTGAGCTCTTGTGGGGATAATCTGAGAGTTATAACGGTGGATTGGCCAGGGTAAGCCCAAAACATCCCCAGGCTCTTGGAAATACACCTTGTCACCTGAAAAACAGCCTTTGGAGAAAATAGCCGAAGCAGACAGCTTTTCTTCTGGTCCATATACCTCTGGACATGTACATTGATGCCAGGTCTTTTCATTCCAGCTGGGGTGAGAGCACCTGGCATGCACCTCATATGTGCAGGTGCCCTATAATGGAGCAATCCTATTTGTCTGGCAGTAAAAGCAGGATAGCCTTCTTCAAAGTTGAAAGAAATGCTTTTTGTGAAGAAATTTTCTATTGGTAAAAAAAAAGACAGCTTTAGTGTAAGAGTCACTGATTTCACTTGTTCAACCAACACTGCAGTACTTGAAAAGCAAGAAACTTACTTACAACAAAACAAAGGAAGCATGGTATACCAGTCCTGCCTACTTTTTCAAAAGCAGGACATTCTGGTCCCTTTCTCACAGCGAATCCGTTCTCTCTGCGATTTTGCGGATTGACCAATCACAAACCTTTTGCTGGCCACATACAAAAGTAACTCAGCTTGGACAGCTGGTCAAAAACATACAACTTGGCAGACGCTGCGAGGCCATTTCTTTTCTCGCCTCGGTTTTGAATAACCAACAAAGTATTAAAATGGTGGAACTGTTCTGGTGTCCGCTCCGCTCTGCTGCTGGCCATGTTAACTAGCGGTGCTAACAGGGCTTCCTTATTGACAACCGGGCTGTGTAGTGTTGCCCTTTTTTATGTCACGCCTGGCATTTCTCTGATTGGTTAACATTACGCTACAAAACCCTTGAGGTGTGTCTCTAAATTTGCATCCTCAATGCCTCGATTCTTTGATTTCTTGGAAATTTGTGTCCGTGTGCCATTTTAAGTGCCACTAAGTGTTCAAATTTTTGTTGTTTTTGTTTAGTGAACAAAAAATCCTTATTTCTACTTAAATGGATGAATGGGAATTTCACATTCAATATAATATTCTACAATATTTCTTTGATGACAATGGACTATTATAAGCTTATGATATTCTTTATAAATTATCATAACTTTCCAATTACCTCAAAGAAATTCAACTTTGTAACAAAAGCATCCTTTACTGGTTTATTAGAACGAATAACAACACCTGTAATTACAGAACCAATTCTCATTGCTGGAATAAGTATAAACACGTTTTAAATCTGTGTTCCAAAATACATATCAGAATCATATTAAAAACTGTATAAGACTGTAAGACACAATTTTCTGATATCCAATGGTCCTTAAGCTGGTTAAATCCATTTAGATACTGTATAAATAACAAAATTATTATTTTTTCCCTCTGCAAAATACTTCTACATTACACCAAACATAAAACAACAATTAGTAGCAATTTATGTATGTGCTATTCTATAATATTGTTTATCACTCACTGGTGGTGTATGAATGTAAAAATAACACAACCACGTGAAGTAAAGGCAGGTGTTAGTGTAGAAGTGTGAAAGAATAAACGAACCCTCCGCTCTCATCCTCAGTCTTTCATGACTTTATGTTAAGTCTGAGCTGGAAAATACTCACTCCTTCTGTTCTGACCGTAAACCCAGAGCTAAAACATTTACTGTAAGCTCTAAACCTCCATAGATATTGTGTCTTCCAGTCTCTTATCCCATCTATATATGTCACAGTACTGGACTTCATGGGTAGCATGGTAATGTAGGCATAAGGTGAGTTGGTTGGGTGCTTAACAAATGCGAGTCAACATAAAGTTTTCTCATTAAATTTTCTTAAATAGTCTTAACTCCTGTGTAGCACTTGGTTGTTTCTGTCAGTTTAGGTGTCTTATGCAAAACAGTTAAAGCAGTTCTGATCCAATCTCTGCAATACGCTGACAAAACAAAAAGTGGCATAACAGTTCAAAGGTTAATCCAACTGCATCAAATATCATCACTCCTCAAAAGAAATGTAATGTGGGTAGGTTATATACAAGAATGTAAAAGACAAAATCAGCATAGCGCTAATGTAAAGTAAAATATAAATGTCTGGGCTTGTGCTCTACTCTGTTTATGTGGCTTTAACACTGATTGCAAAATGATTTTTACATCATTGAACTGTAACATGTTGGTCACATGCCAGATTAGGTGGAAAGAGAGAGAAATATTTATTTTATTTGCATCAATAACTGAACACCTTTCCTTTTGCTTCAGAAAATTCTTAAATCTATGTTCCTGAGGCAAACCCACCCGCAGTGGCCTCTGGGCTTCTCTTCACACGAGCTGCTGCTTCTCTTTGCTGTAGCTCACAGTGTCTTTGTTTAATTTCTGGATCTTGATTAAATTGTTCACTGTACCCACATGTGATTAAAAGAAAGAGTGTTCTTTCGTCTCAGCAGTGGTTTACCTAAACAAACCCACACAAATTCAGAAATGTAAACCTAAACATCAAGCCATTTTATATGACTTCCATTTCCCAACACAGGGTAAAGCCTTACATTGGAGATCACAAGGGATCCTTCTTGTTGGGGGACTTTCTTTCTCCACACACTGCAGATTAGACATTCTCTCTGTTGATGATTGGCTGAAGCCTATTGACACCCAGGCAGGTGCCCGCCTATCATTAAGCTTTTATAAGTCTCACCACATAGTTCCTCATTAATAGCAGCCCACGGGGCACAGTCAGGACCTTTGCTTTAAAGGGTGCAGAGCTGGTGAGGAGACAGCTGACTTGAAAAAAGCATTATGACACTTTCATATGAGTCTACTGAGAGAATACTAATAACACTGGACACATGTAAGTGCATACATGCACATTACTTGCACATGCAGTGCTTCTCAAGACTGATCTACTGTCAGCAAAGTAGATATTCAAACATCGAGCAATTACTTCAATTCAGGAAAGCGTTTGAGAGTTGGATAAAATATTTGAGCTCAAGAAGCGTCTGGAGTTTTGAGAGTAAATGTTTTCTCTGTGTAGCACTGCTTTGCATGTTCTGGACAGAGGACTCCGAGACTAAATCAAGGGAGAGACTCATAAATCTAGTCTCCAGATACAAACTCGCTGCTAAACTAAAGACTCTTCTGTAGAAGCTAAATTCATATTAGTGTTGTGTTTTAATAAGTTAATAGATGAAGTTAATCCTCTTACAGTGGACATAACCTCTTTGTCTTCACCTACGGTAGACTGCTGGTGACAAGAACAAAGGAAATTAGAAACACTTTCTTTCACTGGAAACCACTATATTCTATGCAACTATATTTATAGCTTTCATAATCTTACCATTTATTGTCTGCTTAGAGACAGACTTCCTTAAAAACGAAAAGAAATTTCTTCACCAAAAAATCCTGCATATTACCTCAAAGAGAAAGTGTAAAACACATCTGATTGTTAACCAGCCTGTGTGCCCTGTGTGTTTTCAGAGTGAATATTTATTTGTCTTTGTAGTGCATTGCTGCTGAAGCTTTTTGTTGTGAAACTCTGTGATTGCAGGGTGCACACAATGCTTTGGGTGTAAACACAACATGTGCATTAGAGTTGAAGGAAAGCTCTTAAAAGGCTGGGCCTTCAGACTCAGATCCGTGAAGGGTAAAAGCATGTCAGGCAGCTGGAGTGTAATAAAGACAATTGCAGGTATGCACACACCCTCCTGACATTCGAATGGGGCAAGGTCTGTTGAGCTGAGTTTCTCTCAAGTGTTTTATCACATCCAGTATTATAATCTGTGTCTGACTAATAAAATATTTCACGTTTCCTCCTGAGTGAATCAACAAGAGGAAGACAGTGACATTTTGACTACTACTACTACTACTACTACTACTACTGACACTACTAATGTATTGGATAATTGTAATGGAGGCTGTAACTGCTGCTTAAATACAACATTACATGGAACATTATCAATGCCAAGGTAGAATATTTTCTTGCATGCTTTCAACAAGTAATATTACTGTAATTCTTGTGTAAGACTCTTTTACAAAGAAATAATACACATAATTTCTTCTTTTTAGGCTCAAGGTCCTTTTGTGGTCCACTCGACACACTTCAAAAACACTGATTGTTAACCAGCTTGTGGCCCTGTGTTTCGTCCACTTCTGGCTAATGTGTATAAAGTACACTGCTGCTCCATCCTCGAGATATTCATTGTCCTTGTTCTATACTAACCCTTTTTAAAGCTTCAGAAGATCCTGTCCATCACTGCACTTGATCCTGTTCTGTACTTGCGCTAGACAAAGAGGCAGTTGGTTGTATGATTCATCTGTGTCTAGACAGACATCTGCAGTGCTACCACCATCTACTTGCACCAACTGTGCAAATGAGCCGAATGAAAAAGCTGGCACATTCTCTTAAAATATAAAGCCGTATATTAACACTGACATTTTCCTAAATGCTGACCTAAAGGTGTAAGTTAGTAGCTGTTTTTTTAAGAAACTTGATGAGTTGCCAAAATTAAGTGCAATTTTGTAAAAAAAAAATAAATAAATGAAGCAAATTGATCTTATAAAGGATCAAGAAACAGAAAACTAATTATGCATATTTAAATTGGAGATTTCGCGACACATTGTTAAAGTCGACTACTGCTGTAGCTAAAGTGTGAGGCAAATTTAATGTGTCATTGTGTTATGTGCAAATCTCCATGTTATTAAGTAGAAGTAAGTGTGTTATATTTATGTTATTGTATGATTGTTATGGGAATTATAAAAGACTCATATAAATAATTTTGTCACAGTTTTTTCTACAACTAAAACTCAAAAAAATTGAATATTGTGCAAAAGTTCTTAAAAGTTTAAAGTGATATTCTACAAGCCTTAATTTGTTATAATTTAGATGATTATGGCTTACAGCTCATCAAAATGTGAATATTGTGAAAAGGTTCAGTTTTGTATCAAAGTGTCAGACTCTAAACAGCTAATTAATCCAAAACACATGCAAAGGGTTCCTGAACTTTTAAATGGTCTCTCAGTCTAAGTTGAATTACTGAAATAAATGGACTTTTGCACAATATTCAAATTGTTTGAGTTTCACCTGTAATTACAATAATTTGAAAAGTTACTTTTGCACAAACCCCGAGAAAGAAGGTAAGGTTACAAGTAAGACAAGAGGGTGCCTTGGTGGCTCATGTGTGACTCCAGTGCTTGAGTAGTGGCGCTTTAATGTAAATCTCACATTGTGCTTTCTTTACAAAGATTGTATTGTTGCCAGTGCAGCATAAAACTGGAGTCTTAGATTGCAGAGGTCTTGCCGTCAAATGTAACCCAGAAGATATTTTTCTTGATCCACTGCGGCTCAAACCGCCAGTGATGTAAGCAGAAATGGCAGCTGTAGTCAATACACACAGAGCTGTCTCAACAAGGCTGTGCAAACAGAACATGACATAAAACACATACAGTACAATCCACTCATATGAAATCAACTCTACAGAGCGCTCTTTCCTCTCAGTTTTACACTCAGCAGAAAAACAACGAGACAAAAACCAAACTGACAGGGACGTATTACACACTATTAAAAAACAAATGAATGCTTGTAAATAAATAAAGAAACACAGCCTTAAGCTTCCTTTAATACATGTGACTTGGGTTTATTTGGAGGACGGACAGTATGTCACTTTGCCAGAGCGAGTGAGCAGAGTGTGTGGGTGTTTGTGAATGACAAATCAAAACATACTTCCCATTTTTATTGTTAAAACATCTATCACAAAACAAGCTAAAATATAATCGAATGCCAGATCTGCTGAAGACGTATGGGCCTCTTGTGAGGGGTCTTCAAAGGACAGATGAGAGAAATGTCATGTACATAGCTCACCTGAAAAGGCCAGTGCTGTTTCATCACTTGTCTTCAGATCAAAACCACATAACAGTCATTATTTCAACAAAAAAGGGCCCTGCTGCGTTTCTCTAGAGCACTGCTTATACTGCCATCAAAGAAATGTTGTAGAAATTCTTTATCCATTAAAGCTGTGTCCAAGACTGCATTTACAATAGCCTTAAAAGTATCCCAGTCTCAACTGGAGTTGGTCCAATCCAAACATAAACCACTTAAACTTTCAAGTTGCAGTATGTTGGGTTATATATTTTTTTATTTATTTTTTTTTACATTTAATGGCAACAGCCCTCTTTTTTCCACTGGGTTTGGGCTTCTACGATAGCGCTGCAGTAGAAGGTATAGTAAATAATGGAACTAATGAATGCTTTCACTGCGTTTGATCAGCCCATTTCCCTTTATTTAATAGTTTCTCTAGATAGACAGGAAGAAGGGTAAAAGAGCGGGGAATGACATTGGGCAAATGACTTGATCGAATCCGGGTCGCCCGAGTATGTGGCATGAGCTCCAACAGGTGAGCCACCGAGGGGCCCCCTTCCACAAACACTCTCTAAAAAGATCTACTGAAAACCCTAACCTTATGCTGCTGCTCTCTCGTGATATTTGTAAGTTTACATACTCACAAAAATCCATCTTGAACTGCTCCAAGCAAAGTATTTGCGTTTCAAACTCTGGCTTTACTGGCTTGTTGTGTCCAATGATGTGGCAATTCTGACAGGTCTGGGTGTGTTTTAGGTTTAAAGACGGTTACAAACTTAATTAAACAACATGGTTACCCTAACCCTTCCCTGCTGTGTGACTACAGCCTAATATTCATATTTCACACTCATATTCCCATTCTAGTGATGTTTATTTAAATATAAAACATAAGCTCAAATTCAAATCTCTCTTGCAACAAAAGAAATTTTACTGAACTGAACTGAACCACTAGAATGAATTGTGTACATGCACACAGTTATTATCTATCTCATATTATGTTTAAAGCTTAAACTTGTTTACCTCCAATAATCCATTAAACACGAGCAACTTGTAATTTGTAAATTTTGAATAAACATGATTAAAAACCTTTAAAGAGTAGACTTTACTTTTTTTTACCAGTAAATATTAAGACAAATAACTAATAGAAAGTAAAGAGACAAAGGTTTACATTTACAAGCCGGAGTGGTAATTGACTACATGACTTTTGCACATCCTAGGCAATAACTCAAGCTCACAAATGAATCTTAGCCACACACAAAATATATTCATATTCTAATTTTAGTGAAGTTCATGGGAATATAAAACATAAGCTCAAATTCAAATCTCTCTATTAAATTGGCGGCTACACAGCGAGAACCATCGATACGAGCTTCTCCCATCAGTTCCAGACGAGTGCACATGGTAGTGGCATACTATTAGGTTATTACAAAAGCAAATCAGTCAGCAGAATTAATTTTCTTGAAAAATATGACTTCAGCTAAAGGGAATTAATAACCATTGCAAAGCGTGGCTGCTGAATTTTCATCACTTTTTCTGCTCGCTGTGTGTGCAGGAATCTGTGTTTTGATGAGAGGCTGGCTGTTGTTTTTAACAAAGGTGGTTTAGTTTAACGGGCTTTTGCCAACATACATTCTCTTGGAAAATGGGTTTTTATTAAATGGCAAAGTTATTGTATTAGATATAAATGTAAAATTGTAAATGCTTTGTGTATTTACGTACAAGCCTAAAAAAAAAGATGATTTCCTAGATATATTTACCTTTCCTTTTCCAGGTGTCAGCATGTGATGTAAGTATTTTTTTCTGTATTTATTTTTTTATTGCGATACTAAGTACACTGTAAACATACGATGAAAAACCTGTGCAGGGTGGTGTGATGCTGAAACCTTAAAAACTGGATTTTTTACAAAATGAATGTATGCTTAGGACATGTTTTGGAACAAAGTATTAGCTCAAAATAGCATTTAAACAGGTAACCAAGGTATCGGTACTTTGTTTGGACTTGGAAAGACACTTTATATGTAACACAGTTTGTTTGCCTATTCATGATATATTTAAAGACAGAGACCAGGATATTCATTTCATATGATCAGCAGTGTTCAGATTACCTTAATCTTTTGCCAGGGATATATTGTTGTATGTCCACAGAATAGAAAACAGACTGGGCTTTAATGTTTTGCTATTACTTTAATGCATTGTAGCACTCAAGACTTGGAAACACTCATTCATTTTTCTTTGGCTCTTTCTCGACCATAGGGAATCTAAATAATATATCACTGCTTAATTTCTCGAGGGCACTAACAAATCAACTTCACTGGTATTGTTTTTTAAATACCATGCACTAGTCTAGGTCCATGTCTCTTCCAGTCTTGGGTTTGTCTTGGTCTCAGTACAGTCATGATGTCGAATTGTTAACAAAAATCCCTTTCATGTCATTTGGTCTTAAACAGAAAACTATTGAATCGTTCTCTAGCCTTGTGTTGAATGTATGTTAAAATATTTTTTAATGTTTATGGCATGTCATTCTTTTTTATAAATTTAAGTATGTCTAACAGAATTAACCATATACTAGAGTCAAGGTCACCAAGAACAACAAAAATTGCTTCCAAATTCTGTTTCCTACGTTCAAAGGAAGTTCAATTATCTTAATTATTATGTATGTTATGGTTTCTTTCTCATCTGTGGTGAGATTAGCCGAGGTCAGATTGTGTCGCTCTGTCAACACTTCTCTGACTGTCCTTGATTTCTCCAACTTCAAAAGCTCTCTGTTTGAGTCTGAAACACAGACAAGAAGGACTGTACCTGAGGTCAAACACATTAGCAGAATGGAAATATTATCATGCAGGCGGCATTGGTAACTAATGTTTAGGCTTGAGGCATACTACAGGGCTTTCTGATTAAATGTGCTCATGCGCTCTGTCCCTATTTCCATCACACAGATGAGGAGTGGTTATTAAGAATGCCACACCATGCGGCTGTGATACTGTGAGACAACAGATTATTTGCATATTGGTGCATATGTCACATGCTTAACTCTGCCGTCTTGTGCTAAATACCGCTCATGTCTAGATCAAATAACTGCAAATTGACTGTTGTCTAAAATCAAAAGCGTGTTTCCTTTCTCTAAGTATTGTCTGTGTTTTCTGTGGAGCCACACAGGATTGTGCAGATTTAATGAGTGCATTTACATACATGCAGTGGGTATTGATCCACACAGACCCTCCACAGTCAGCACTTTCTGAATCACCATCATCAACATTAATGTCATAACATGCTACTTTTACAGACTCGCTGTAATGGTGCCACAAACAACTTTAATAGCACACTTAACTTTGAGCTGGTTGGCAGATCAACCACATGCTCTGTTTTCATTATATTGTGGTTAAATAGTTTTTTATTCATCTCTCTGATATTGCAAAGTAAACACAACAGATTAAAAAATATATGTATAATATCTGTTTAGTTTACATCATTAACATGATTTACAAATAGCATTTTGGAGAGGGATCTCCTCAGCTCAGTGGGTTTGCTGTTTGAAATTTGCTTTCCTTTAAAAAAATTAAAGTGTTATGGAACCAAGCTCCCTTTAAAGCTTTTAGAAAATCAAATTAATCACTTGTATGTGAGAATTAGAGTTTATGGCAACGCCAATAGAGGTGAACCATGTCTGTAATTGCCATATAATACTGAAGCATGACTCGCTGGATGTGAAATGTGAAAAGTGCCTTGCCATCATTTTCTTTTTCACACGTGTGATTTCATGCAAATGTCTAAACCCTTGGAAAAGGCAGAAATGGTTGGGTTTGTATAATGACTTTTTATGCCACATTTCCTTATTAGAGATAGAAGGTGGCCGGGGCCTTCAGGGCCTGAGTAGCACAGACTCAAAGGTATGGAAATGTTTTAATGAATGCAAATGATTTAAAGTTGATGTGCTGCATATAGAACAGGATTTTTGATTAGTTTAGTAAACAAAGCACATTATAAACTCACCACCTACACTGACATTCAATATAGCTCCAAACATACAACTCTACTGAAGAATCCACTTCACCTTTGGTGTTAGTGTAAGTGACATGAAGGTCAACAATGAAGACTTGTAGACCTTATCAAACAATACAACATTTCTTGTTTGTTTGTTTGTTTGTTTATGTGGGGGAAAAAAAGTGTTAGGTTAATCTAGCAAACTGACCTATAAGCACAACTCATGTCAATGCATGTTTTTAGGCCAAAGTACATTTTGAAATAAGAAGAAAATGTCAATGAAATGGATATGTTATGACTGCCTTGAGAATTAAAGTGTATAAAAGGGCACCTGGTTATCGATTACAATGCATGTTTAAACATCTCCCCATCTTGTCTCTGGTCAATCTATCAGGCTGCCTGCATGTGTCAGGCTAAAGCATGGCAGCCAACTCGAGAATGACTGATCGCTGTCTCGTGTGCTTAGAGGAGGTGAAGCTGCCAAGGCACAGCGCTGTGTGACAAAGGCAGTAGTGGAGCCTGTCAATCAGAGCTCGCAGTGACCTTGTGTCAAATCAGACAACTATGCCACCGTAACGCAGAGGACACACTGCGGCAGACACAGATATGAAGCCAGTTCCATTGATTCCATCATGTTACAAACTATAATATATACTTATAATAATAAGTTACAAAATGTTAAGTTACCGCTTTCGGGACCAATTATGTTGATTAACAGCAATATACATTTTAAATTAGGCCTATACATTTATTCATACATTCCCTAAAGACACCCCCCCCCCCATGAGACCAGGACTTTTGCAAAAGAGATTTGTAATGTCAGTGGGACTTTCCTGGATAAATAAAGGTTAAATAAATGTACCTCCTGGACTTCCTCTTGTTCAGCTACACATGGTTCTTATCTGTCCTTTATTCAAGTAAAACATACATAACCATCATTGCACTGAACATTGTTCCACTGAAATTTTACAATGAGATGCAATTAACACAATTGCTGTGAATTGATGCAAAATGATGTTGCCTAGCAACAAAGCTAATTCTTTCTTTAAGCAGAGGTACAATTTTCTTCACACATCCAAAGAATCCAATAATGAACTCAACGTTAAATATAAATACCTGGTTAAAGTGCTCCCCTTAGACATAAGTTATTCCACTACTGCACAAAACATGTCTGTTCATTTCTTCTTTTTCTGAACAGAAATGCATAGGCTACATTCAGCAAACAACACAGGATAATGTTGTAGCTTGAAGCTGTACCAACTGTGTGCAAGTGTTGTGTAGTCTCAGTTTTGTTCATAAATCAAACTTATTTCTCAGACATTGATGACTCAGGATTTTGAATCAGGTCCACTGAATGTATCAGCATTATATTGGGAATGAATAAAGAACTGTCCAAATTCCACCAAAATCATTTTTTTATTACTGATCCGCCCTTCGCGTCTTCTGTCATCATCACTAGCAAATGGGCAGTTTGTGGTGAGTTTACATTATTGTGAGACTGCACTTTGACCCTAAAACCATTTTCCTTTTCATGTATGACTCACTGGTGCTGGTGTTGACTTGGCCTCTTTTAAAATGGCGTTGGATACAACACCAGTGCCTATGCTGCATTTGTGAGCTGTGCTATTGGAATGATATTACATGTTGAAATGCTGATATCTCCCTCTTCTGAGCTGAGTGAAATAGACTAGTTCACAATAAATTGCCTCTGTGTTGCAAACAAGTCCTCCTCCGTGCACATCTGCACAAAGTAATGCAATGCCTTGGTAATATTATATGACTAAAGAAACTCTCTTTGGGAAAATAACTAGATTTTACCCCAATATAATGTCTCCGAGGGGCGAGGAACAAGATAAATGTAGTAAATAAGAAAGTCTATTTTTAGTTGGTCTTAGCAATGAGTCTAGTGGCTGCTCTGCATTGCCTGTAAACATCTAAACAGATAAAAAGGCTCATGTGTATTTGTAAAATGCACACTGCTATAGTTTTCACATATGTCCGTTTGTCTTATGAGTTTATACAGTGGCTTTGTACACAGCGACATAACTGGAGTACTGTTGAGATGAATACATGGGAGTGAATTGTGCAGATAGTTTCAACTGGCAGGCTTTCTTTGATGGAGATCCTGGTGCATGCTGGAGGATAGGATCAAATCAGTGCAGATTATCAAGTGGGCTTCTTTACAACCCCTGCTGGGCAACTGTGATCTAGCTGTGGGCTACACCAGTCTCAGCCTCTCACAGTCTCATATCTGGAGTGCTTTCCAGACACACGATGCAGAAGATGAACAGAAAGATAGGATCAATATGTTTGTCAAATGGTGATGTCTATACCATGAGAAAAATGTCTGGCTTGTTTTGTTCTGAAATACATGTTAGTAACATTATTCATACGACATTAATATATGTTTTTGCAGATCTACCATGTTTTGTTCATGCTGTAGGCAAGGCAATATTATATAGCACAAAAAGTATTAATAAACACTTTCAGTTTTTTTTACTGAATGTAGAAGGTTTTACCTTTCTGTTGAGGTTCTGGAGTCTGGAGTTAGAAGGCCTGTCCCAGATGTTCTCAGAGTGATCTAATGTCAGTTTATTGGTCTAACCTATGGATGGCCCTGAGATCTTTGAGGTATGAGCTTAAAGTGGTGAACAATAAGCTACAAAGCCACAAAGACTATTTACATAAATCTCACAATAATTTTATTAAAAAAAACATTCTGTTTTTATTAGGACACAATCTAAATGTAATACTTTATTGATACTTGATACTTTACTCTCTCTTTTCTATGTTTTACCCTCTGTTGGAGAATTTTCTGTTGCCCTACAGCCGCGAGGAGCCAGACTGAGTCATAGACGGAAGAACACTTGTCTCGGCCAAGAGAGTTTTATTTACCATCAATGGGACCCACAGAGAGTGAACACTCAACACAGTATCCCAGCCTTGATGTGAGGGTTTTTATACACATACATTTATATAGCTCTTTTTTTGTACCCTTCTGGGGCACCCAAACTGCTTTAAATCATGCTTCCAAGTTCACCCCATTCACACATGGGACAGACATATACACAGCCCATCACCACCAAACCCACCTCTACAATCAAACACATTCATGATGGTGAAGTGTCTTCACAACAACAGAAATGAACTAGGAAGCGCAGGAATTGAACCCCAACCTTCTCGATTATTGGATGCCCTGCTCTACCACCTGAGCCACTGCGCTTCAATATCACTTTCAGATCCAATAAGATTACACTAGTCTAAAGATACTGAAAGTAGGCCAGGAGAAAACATGAGAGGTAAGGGGGTTATTTACAAACAGGTGTAAACAGGAAATTGGTAAAAACTGAAGTTGTTGTGTGCATCTTAAGCAACAAAAAGTGTAGAGCCATAAATGAGGAATCAGTTAAAACTATAAATTCACAAGGACATTGTTCTCTGACACCCACACATTATCTACTACTGTTTGGAAGAGTGGGGGTTAGCCACTAAGCAGCACCCTTCTCCTGATATGGCACTGTACTCTGTTGTGGGCACTGATGGTGGGGCAGCTCTGTAAACACTATGTGGGTCTGCCATGGCCATATAACATATATTTATTTGTTTGTGGTCTAAAGTTTTTTAGATGCATGGGATTTTATCTCCTCAGTTCCGCAGTTGGCTCCAAATGAAATTAGGAAGACAGGAAAGTGATTCAAAATACACTTTGATTCTGTAACAGCTTTGGTTGCAGTTCAGCCTTGGTGCCAAATGTTGTTGTGATATAGTGGCATTATTCTTCCACAGACACACACTCTGAGTTTATTTGCATAATTTTAGATTCCTGTGGCATGTCTTTTCTAGATTTGACCTTAGAGCTTGGGCTGTAAAACATATAAAAGCACTAATTCTCCTTCTACTTTGAGCCATTTGTTTTGTACGAGCTATGTCTTTTTTCTTGTTGTTTATATCAAACAAAAAGAATAAAGACTATACCCAGTAATGAAATATTCATGACAGTGTGAATGCTTTCATCTCATTTCAAGCAGAAATGAGCATTTTATGCCAATGCCATAAAAAGGACACAAAATAGATAAGTCGTTTTTATTGAGATTATTAATTGAGCAGGTGTTTTACATGAAATAAATTTGACCTTTCAGAAAGTTTTGTAATACACTCACTGGAAAATTAAGCCAAAAATTAAAAGAAGAATTGTGCATCTATCTGGAAAACCCAACAAATAAAACAATGTGAGAGCTGTCTGTTAGCAGAGCTGTTTCGTTCTACAACATTTCTGTTCTGAAAAAAATGACGAGTCTTCTTAACCCAGAACTGCCATCTGCTAAACCATCGGGCTTAAATGCTTCAGAGAGAGTGGATTGAAGAGGAAGGTAGTGGCTTAAAATCCACATAGTAAAACAAGAATGATGCACTATTGATTTGGGCCTCCGGTTGCTCTTCTCTGATCTCTCTGAAGTGAGAAGTCTATGTCTGGCAGGTGTGTTGATTTTAACCTAGGGCATGAAGCTCGCTTTGACACAGCTAAGAAAATACTCCCGTACATCTATAGATAGCTGTGATAGAGTTGGACAAGAACTACCACCTGACAAGAGCAGAGCAGCACTCTTGTTGTTGCTGTGCTTTTGGACCAAATCTTCCAGTCCCACAGAATTTGTATTGGTATTTTCTGTTTTCCAGGATTCTTTTCCAAGACCTTTACAGATAACATTTCCAATCCCAAATTACATGCACTGTCTGTGTCTGAAAATATGGAACATATCCTATTTTACTTGTTTGATCAGAACTTGTTTGGAACATCTTCTTGATGAGCAGAAGGTAGGACTTCCCATGTGAGAATTTATGTATTAAAAATTATATGTTGCTTTCTTGTTATTTTACTTTTTCTTCATGTGTCTTCAATTATTTATTTTTACCTCTCTTTATATACAGTATATAAAAAATACTCTTCAAATCCAATTTAAAATACATAAACTCAAACTGACATCCAGTGAGCATGGAGTGCACATTACAATGATTATGCTATTTTTGTAAAGTCTGAAGAAGAAAAAGAAAAAGAAAAAGGTTAAATCAGCCTCTGAACACTTACGGCAGTACTTCAGCAGTTGAGAAGCACAGCAGAGTAGTGATATTATTTCAGCTATTTGTGCTAATAGACATTTATTTAGTTTTTTTAATGTCTTCCAGGCCACTTCCAGTTCTCAAGTAGCATGTTCAAAAAGATTAATTAAAAACCATTTTTTCAAAGAAAAACTAAACCTGCTCCAACAGCAAGAGCCACATATTCTCTGAGGGGCACTGAGATTGGTCACTGCAACTGCACCCTCTTTACTTTTCAAATGCACACACAATATTATATGTGTATGTCTAAAGAGAGTTTTTTTTTTCTTAATGTAAGCTTCAATAATTGTAGTTGTTGGGTGTGGCACAACATAATCGATTGTCTTTAATAAAACAGTGCCAATGTTAGAAATGTAAATGGTAATTTGGCACTCATAAGTCAGTTAAGGTGCATTATATATTTTATTCTGCAATGGCGATTCTACAAAAAGTCTTACCTAAAGTGTGTTTTTGTATTCAAGTTTTTTTTTTTTTATCTATCATGAAAGCTTGGCCGCAGGAATAAATAAGGTTTTATTGGATTTAATTAAATTGAACTGAAATGGCCTTGCAATGGCTAAAGTGAACCTTTGATGAGTCTGAGGCTTTCTAATGTGACAGGCGGCACAGACAAATGTTTATTAAATTCAAAAAGTGATAGGGCCAAGGTGTAGTCTGGTATTGTAAGGAAACAATATCAGTCACTTGTACGTCTTGGCAAGCTTCTATTGAAGAAATTGATCCAATTCTTTCATTACACACACATACATCTGTTTGGAGAGCACTTAAACACCACCACTGAGGTGCATTAGAGCAGTCATGTGCTTTTCCTGGAGAAAAAGAAAGGTTGTTTCTTTTTAACTAAATAAAAATACAATGTGTTTTGACAGTACGCCACACTATGTGTCAATGTGTTGTATTGTGGACATATAAGATCTATTGATAATGTTGAAAAATGTTCAAACTGTATTTAATCCCTTTAGGCAACTCTGAATTTCTATACTGTGAATATGTGTTTGATAAAAGAGCATTGGTTATTGTTAAAACTATAGTTTATATTAAATTGTAACATTTTTGAACAGTGTGTCAAAGTAACAAGGATAAAGATTACCATTACCTCAAATCCAACTGTGGTTAGTCTAGGGTCACCATGGCTGACCTTTCTGCACAGTTTAACAAAAACATATATATACTGTAGGTTGATGTGCTCACCAATTCACAGACTTTCAAAGAACAAATCAGATAGACTGCTTTACACAATAATAAAATATGGTGATAATGACATGATTGCTATTAAGATAACCCCTTTCTAAAGGTCTTTCTTATTCTGTTAGAGTTCCATATGTGCATGGCACTCTGATTTCAGAGCATTTTCGGAAGAAATATATTGATAATAGATTAGGCAACAGACTTTCTAGTCTATTGTATATTTTTTTTTGTAACAAAATTTGTTGTTGTCAAGACAACATATAGAAGAAAATTATAGAGAATTGTTATATCTGTAGTGTATATAAATTCTATTTTCTTTTCATATGTTATCATAAAACATGTTGTAGGCCAAATATCTGCCTAAATAGAATTTGATGTTGTGTGTAGAGCCATTTAGAACAAGGGACCTGTCCATGGTGCTGACTCGGGGCGGCGCTCTAAAACCTGGTGCTGTCCATTGTCCTGAAGTTGGGGAGTGTGCCACAACATATTTTTTGTCTATGTCAGTATTTCAAGTAGCTTTGTGCTGTACATGAATCACAGAAGCTTGACTTATATTGCAGAGCTAAAACCAAAAGCAGTTTTGAAACTATGGGTATTGTAATATAGAGAGCAAGGAACAGCTCTATTTCAAGCTGTTGCTACCGCATAGTCTATTGGTTTTAGCAAAAGCAATATTGGAAGTGTAGTGGATAGAATCATGGAAGAGATGGCTACAACACACAATATAGCTGTGGAAAGGACACATGTCTTTATTGGGAGAAAATAGATTGCTTCAGTAAGCTTTGATTACCGTCTTCCTTTATAGTTGCACAGGAGATTGGACATAGCACTAGCAGGTATGTTAGTAACACCAGTGTTACTATCAGAACCTGTTAACCATATCTCATCTTCCTGCCTCTCTACTCTCTGATCTGTACTGATCCCTACTTGTGTCCGACACTACTATATCCACATATATTTACGTTTGCAGCTGTTGGTCTCCGGTTCCCATTATAGGTTTGAGCGATAGGCATGAGCAATGTTTCAACACCTCAGTGCTGCCGCTGTGGGAGAAAAAAAATGCAATATTCAAGAGACACGTTCTTAGTCAGCAGTTCCACGCCCAAGAGCTGGCTATGTAAAATGACGAGGGTCACTACGTTTACAGAAGCACAGTGTAATGGATGAGCTACAAGCCACAAGATGATCCGAGTAAAGACACTTTGTTTGAATACACTTCAGTGCACTGAAGCTATTTATAATCCCTTTCATCATTTCAATTTCATCAATCTTAAGGAAATTAATTTACTCAAGTGTTTATTTACTTGTGGAGGCTGGTTACTGGCAGGTAATTACGCCTGTAAGCACCTACGGTAGCCACGCAGGGCATCTTTGAACAAACCTTGCAAAAATATGTAAGACGAATCAATGTTATGAAAATTAATTCAGTCAAGAAATGTCCCAAAACAGAAAAAAGAATGCATTTTTCCTCCAGCAGTTTTCAGTTTCGCCGCTCCTGTAACTTGAAGTAATAAAACCATTTACTCCTAGGGTCTATTTCTCCTAGATGTTACTTTCAGAGTTATTATACAACATTAAATTTCACACTTAACTTCAAGTCGTCATTAAAACTCAATGAACACATTTTTCATTGCAATGTGCTAGAATGGTATTCAGTAGCATTTCTCTATCAAAGCTGCAAGGAAATCAACATTACTTTTCCTTCGTAAGAACTCAAGCATCTAAAGATTGAAAAAATGTCAAAGCTCTTCCTGCTTAAGACCAAGAATGTTAGTAATGACACTGCATTATTGATTATGTCAAGCAAAACTGTCTCAAATAGCAGCAACACATGCCAATCACATAAACGTGCATGTAGAGAAAAACGATGGTCACGACTGGCAGTCAACATGTTAGGTCTTTCAAAAGGGATTACTAACCCTTTTTGATGCACAAATGATATTTCAGTGAACAGTAAAGCCTTTTAGTACAGAAGAAAACTGTAATAGAATATTTCTGGAGCCTGCCACAGACTGTGCTACATGTCACTGCACAAAAATATTCACTAAAATCCTAACGCCATTTTTAAAATAGTATGCATTACTTTTAGCTTCTGCAACTGAACCTATGCCTTTGATTATCATTTTCTCTTTTTAAAACCAAAACATATTTAATTTTTATTTTATTTATCCTTTATTTTACCAGGAGAAGCCCATTGAGATTAAAAATCTCTTTTGCAAGGGAGACCTGGCCAAGATAGGCAGCTGAATTACATTACAATATTACATACATACAAAGACACACAAAAAAAATCTCAATTAAAAACATTGACATGTGAGGGAGTCCAACTCAGGAATCAATTTACTAAGTTTTAAGTTGTTCTGCAGCAAATTCCATATACCCTGCCTTTAAAGTTATATAGCAACAAAGGAAGCCATGTATATGTATGTAGGTCTTTAAGATTTAGAAGACAATACATTTAGTCATTGCTCCAGTTCAACTACTGTTCATGAACTAAAGTAAATACATTATGAAGATAAAATATGATTTTGATGTTTTCCATTGTGCTGCAGAGTATTCATGCAGCACAATACAATTTCATAAAAATGTTTCTAGAAAAGGACTAAAAATCCTTGCAAACAGATTGAGGTTATCAGAATGAATGAATGGAGAAGTTCGGATCAAATACTTATCTAAGTCCATTTGTTTTAAACACAATACAACTACTAATTTAAAACTAGCCAGTGATAAACCACCTTCAGGATTGACAGAGCACAAACCCTGTTTTTCTTATTGTCTCCTGTCCTTAGTGCCCCCCTCTGATCACCCACCTCTCCACTCTCTCCCTCCCAGCACTTTTCTCTGTCTGTATTCAGCATCCCCTCTTCATGTGTGAACAGCAAGTGCACACTGGCTTTTAAAATCCTTGTTGGTACATCACTTTCCTAACCTTTCTAACCTTTCTGACTGTGCCTCAGAGACTCCAGCTGTTGTTGAATGTGCGGCAAAACCCCTCCTTTCTGTCACACTTTTATCCCCTGTCTCTCACTGCATAACACACACACACACACACACACACACACACACACACACACACACACACACACACACACACACACACACACACACACACACACACACAGGTTTCCTCTATCTCTCTCCTATATGCATGTACACACTCAGTCCCACTTAACAGGTGAACTACTTCAAAGAAGCAGGCGTACTTGACATTTTCACCCTCTCCAATCCCCTCAATGAAAAATGCATAGGAATAAAAGCTACGGACTACATCACAGTTTATTGTGTGGAATTGTTTCTTCATTTGCACCAATGTTTTTTGTGCACATCAATAAAAGAAGAGGTTGGCGCATTGGTGCTGCAGTTGTAACACATTATGGACTGTAATAACAAAGAGTGGTTCATTTGCATAACAACAGAAACCAATTAAAATTAAACATATCCTACTTATCAAACTGTAAACATAGTAGGAATCGCATCTGTGTGCTTTGTTTATAGGTTTAAATGTATATTATAAGACCAAAGCTATGAATTGTGTAAATATTTAGATAATAATGATGAAGAATGACAGTAATTATAACACTGGATTATATTGCATTTACTGTAGTTTGAAAGGTTTTAGTAAAAAAACAAACAAAAAATGTATTAGTACAATGTAGCATATCTCTCTGAAGGAAAAAAAAAAGTGACATGTAAATATTTGACCTAATATCCAAACAATATCCTAAAGCTGAGTAAACCAACGACAAACCAAGGGATTTGGCATGCATACTGATAATGGCTATAGTGTGTAGGAGGCATTTTTACAGTTACATGGAATACAATACATAATATCTCCCACATGACTCCCTCTTGTGGCACGAAATCTTATAACAGGCCACCCAGACGACCACTTCCTCTCAAATTGACATCTTTGGCTAGTCCCCAGGACTTGTATTTTTATTTTTATAATGCTTCTGATAATGTATGCAGCCTACAAACACTGTGATTACTTTTATGTTTATATTTACTGACTACACAAAGTTCACGTTTTCCTTGTGGAATAATGGCGGGCGGTTATTATATATACATAAAATATAGGCTGCAGAAATAGGCCAGCCAAACGTACTCAAAGGCAGCTTTTTTAAAAAGCATGATATAAAGGTTTCATGCAGTCTGCTTTATTTTAGAGTTGCTTTTCAAACTTTCCTAATTCATTTTTAAAAATAGCATCTGCTCCGCGCCTGAACCTATGCCTTTGATTATCACTGTCGCTTTTTATGATGCCTATACTTCTATCTCTCCTCCTTTCCGTCATTTGTAGCTTCTCTCCATCACCACGAGGGGCTTTCTACACCGCGCGCACTCACACACACGCACACACAACACGAGGCAGCAGCGGCTTGGCTTGGTCCCCGTGTCGGAACTGAGAGTCCAGACGCGCAGCAGTGGAGGCAGACAGGGCGCACTCTCACGCATGGACGCAGCGAGACACCGTTCCTGTGATTTTGGCCACGCTGTGGGAACGTACAGCTTTCAGTGAAGCCACAAGACGCGTTTTGTCTTACGCACCGCAGCACTTTGTAACTTGTCAACGTGGAGGCATTTGGTCCGGCATCCAGCATGAAAGGTAAGACTTGTTTGGTTTGCATATGAAAGTTCACTGGCGTGGGATGTCTGTTGCATTAGACGAATTCTACCTCACTGTATGTATTTTATAGCGTTGTATTAGAGTCCGTGCAGTTGAATATTACAGTAGATCTAATTAGTGCGCGCGCAAATGATGGGAGAAAGCTAAAAGGGTCGGCTCTGAAACGGCAGGGGACATCATTTACCTGAAGATCACTAACTTGTTGCCACTTGAAATGTAATTAACAGCCTGAGCGCTGCGTAAAAGATGAAAGCATATAAGTTCATTGCACGCTCAATGCTAGAAGTGGGAAAGGTGGCAGGGTACGCTGTGATGAACTACATTTCGACAAAAGACGTCGCAGAAAATCCTGTATCCTATTGTATTAGCCACAGTTCGATCGGCCAGAGCGCATGTGATTCGCCGTAGTAATGTAGTAAATGTAGTATAGTCGTATTCACAGCAAATGCAATGTCTCTGGAAACTATGTGAACGCAGCAGGAAGGGTTTAGTGAAGCAAATTTTGCCGAAGCTGCACAGGGGGATGCGTCTTCGAGGACTGCAGCCACTTGATGCGCCAACAGGATGTATTTGGGAAAGTTGGACGTGTGCCACAGCGGCTAAACGCAGCAGCGCCTAAGCATCTTCAAAACAGTTTTTTTTTCCTCTCTTAGCGCAGGATATACCCGGCTTTGCCATAATCCTTTGGAGATACACAGTCGTCTCAGTGGAAAGTATTCTTACTGAGATTGACAGAAGCAAAAAAGCCTTGTCTTTATTCTTTAATAATAGTGCTCACTTCTAGCCTTATGATATTTATTTCACTCTTAAGTAACTCAATTATACACGTTTAGTAAGTTTTTAATACTTAATCATATGCTCCTTAATGTATATAAATTAACTGCAATTATAGCCTTTGCTTGTTAAAATCCAGCTATTAACATTCTCCCACTTCTTCACCTTCATCTGCCATTCCAGGCGTTTTTAATTTGAACTCTTTCATATTAAACAGTACAGTTTCCTTTACTTTGAACAGTAACTGTAACAGTCCTTCTGTGGCTGTGTCCGCTCTCTAAACATTACCTCTAGATTAAATTGAATTCTTTCCATCACAAGTTAATATTTGTTTAGCAGCGAGACAGAGCCTTCATCTCTGTGGTATCAGGATGAAATGCAGCCTGTTCCCAACAGAACACTTGTGTGTCTGTGTGTGTGTGTTTTGCAGAGTATGATTTGTGACCGTGGGGTCACGCTACACTGTAAGCTTGGATATTACTGACTGACCTTGGCTGAGGTTAGAGATGTCCAAGTTTACTCCTGAAACCTGACTACATTCTTGGCTGTGCATCCTTGTGTGTGTGTGAGTCAGTGGCACTGGGCATTGCACACTTTGCCGTTTATCCTGAGCTAATTGGTGTTTGGGAATGTGAGAAAATGCTTTTGGATCCAATATCCGATCAAGGACTTTAATTTTCCAATTAGATGCTGATGTGTTCAGAAATCCATCAAAGAGGCAGGACCCCAGAGTAAAGGCTTTGACCTTTGTTGACCCTGTGTTTGAAAAATTGATTTGGCTGCTTGCAATACAGCAGCCAAATCAGATGCAGTGGAAATGAGCAACATTTAGTGAAGTGCTGTATCTGGAGTGGGGTGAAAATATTGTGGGACAGATCTTTGTTAAAACACTTCAAGAGGGACGGTTTAGAAACTGTAGAATATAAATATATATATATACAGAGGTTCAAGTTGACCAAACCTTGCCATAACCTCCAGTTTATCACAAAGACAAACAACAGTGCCGTTTGTAGACCAAATGAACACTAATTTAATAAAACAAAAATAGTTTTTTATATTAGTGGTGGTCAGTGCGTGTTGGGTGTGGGCTAAATCTGAAGACTGACAGTTAGCAACATCTTCTCATCCTTTAAGTTACCAAGAACCGATAAGAATGTACAGTGTTTGCCAAATGCGTACGTATTTAATTTAGGCCAGTGACTAGCCATCAGTATGTTATGCTTTGGAAATGAGAAGCCTAGACACTAGACAGTCACCTAATAGATTATTGAGTCCATTACTGTTAGGATTCTTGCCTTTGTGAAAAAGCCCTAAAAGCTTTTTCAAGTTACTGACTATTGGTGTTCTTCTCTAAACCTCTAAAAAGAAAAAAGTGTGAAAAGCAATAAATTCACTCAGCACCATAGTGTCCATTATCCATCGAAGACATGTGCATTGTGTCCTAGATTCCTCATTTATTCAGATGGTGGTCTAAGCAGCGTGTACATTACAAGGGCCATGTAGCAGTAACCCAGATGGCAGAATGGGCTGATTGTGATTTATGTACCAAAAGTGAATGCATTACTGTGGGAGCTTCTGGAGTCAGTGCCAATTCTCAGGCAGGCATTTTCACACATCTCCCAACACACAAACACAAAGAGGACACAAATCATAGCTGCACAAAAATAGAAGCTTGCTAACACCAAACTTACAACACTAATATGTTTCCAAATAGGAATAAAAAGTTGCAGTCTCTGTCCACAGCCGAGACGCACAGCTCCCCGAAAACAAATCGTTTAGATGAAGCAGTTCTCTGCTGTGAGACATTGATTACAGTTTATTGAGCCGAAGCATAAATGTAGTGTTAAAGTAGAGATGGCTTGGATAGACAAAGGGAGCTGGGAAGGCAAGAGGAAGAAACAAGGAGGTAAGTCAAGGCGAGACTGGGGGAGGCTGATAGATAGTGCAGAGAGTGGCAGTAAAGATGACTCACACTGGGGGTTCTTTATGTCTGACATAGTGGGTCCAGTCAGGTCAGCTCATTGATCCGGATATGAGCTGGGGTTCTGTAATCTTCCAAATTTAAAGCAGCAGTGACTAACTTTGTAGGTTTTACAGCCACTAAAGAACCCTGTCACAAAGTATCTAAAAGGATGCACATAAAAGTGTGTTGATTTGAGAAGAGGTATGTGTTCTCACAAAAGGGTAGCGTGCCCTGTCACCCAGAGCTGCTAGTGTTGCATCTGGTGGATTCGATTAGAAAGGAATGTTACCATCATAGGGACTTTGATGCTACATATTGTTACTGTTTTGAGTCTTTGTTTTTACTGTAAACAGTTAAATAATAAATATAATAATAATAATAAATAAATAAATAAATAAATAATAATAATAATAATAATAATAATAATAATAATAATAATAATAATAAATAGTTATAATAATATGAAAGTTATTGAGAAAATGTCATGTTCAATGAGGAGAAAATTGTGTTGTAACAATGACAAAATTACGTTTGTCACTTGTTATCATTGGCATTTTATTTTATTATTGGCATGAACCCCACCAGATTAAATACAGGTAAATATACTGTAAGTATAGGGCTTAGTGTTGTATTGGAAGAAACAGCCTTTCAAAAATGATAAATATGTGACATCTTTATAAACAACACATCTACACTAAAGCTTTTTTATGGATTAGTTGAGACCACTTCCGTTTACTTAACCTGATCCAGTGGATTAATCTACTAGTGATAAAAAAAAAAAAGTCCTGTCCAACCTGTCTAAAGCATTCAATACTGTTAATCACACAATACTTATGCATATACCTTTACATCTGGGTAATAAATAAATCATTACTCATATATATATACAGTGTATATGATAACCAGTGAACCAGAGTAAGGATTTATTTCTATTTTGAAGTTAAGACTCTTTCGCATTAATATCCCAATATTCTTATAAAGATTGTGAATGCAGAGCTTTGTAAGTTATCCACTTAGTGGCCAATAAACTGTCCTTCAACATTAAAAGTTTTCTATTTTTGGTATTAAATTGGCATGTTTAACTCTTCATTCAAAATTCAATTCAACGGATAGCATCCCTGTAAATAATGCTAGTTGTGCTTGCTTTCTTGGTGTTCTGTACAAATCCTTATCTTAGAAACGTCATATTAGTGCAATAAGCATTCTGTTATATTACTCAATGGTGTAATATTCCTCAGGCCAGCACCCATCAAACTAAACTTATTTACCGTCTTCAGAAGCGAGCTTTAAGAATAATAGTCTGTATAGGTCGTAGACACTGTAGTGTTTATAAATGTAATAGAGATATTAGTTTATTAATTTATGTAAATTATCAATTAATATCTTTTTATCAAAATTATTGTCTCGTTGATGGCACCACCCAGAAAAGTTCTGGGAAACTGATTATATTTACTAAGTCTTAATTAATCTGAAGGAATATAATTCTCTGTTTGGAATATGTCTTATATAAACATTAAAACCCCAAATCCAAATCTTTAACGTTTTATGGGAGTTTTATTAAAGATTGTACAAAGTTAACAGGTTGATTATCATGATGGGGAAGGACACAGAGTAAAAGATTATTGACAGATAATAAGAATGATTAAAACAGAATAATAAACAATAACATTTACTGATTAGAACTTTGTGGAGGAAAAGGGAAGTTTTGGCTAATTCAATATGCTGTTTAACTAAGGGATGTTTACGGGATTTAGAGGGAAGTAGATGAAGGTGTAGTGACTTGAGCTTATAAAATACAGTTTAGAACGCCAAAACTCCTGCTGTGTCACGTGCGGCTTACTTGTTTTTCGCTGGTACTGTCCCAGTTCGATTTTCGTCAGAGGTCCAAAGGGTCGCTTCGAAGCTCTGGCGCGGTGCGTCTGGGTTTGGAAGATACCGCGTTCACAAGATGTCCGTCACGTGACGATGCCGCTGGCTGGTTAGCGATGCGGCTGTTGAACGGAGTTGATGTGCAGGCGTTACTGTATAAAGCTATCTCTGCCGTTGGCATTAGGCAGAAACAGATTAGAGTCTTTGAAAAACTGTCGCTAGACCACTGGAAAAGTGTCTCGGGAGTCGTTTCCTCTGGCTTAAAGCGGCTGTGCGGGACTTAGTCAAGTCCGGGGTCCCGTTGTAGTAAAGGGACTACAAATTGCCTTCCGTCTCCTGGGGATGACGTCAAAAGAGTGTCTTACAAAAATAGGCAATGTGCGAAGCTTTAAAGGAAAAATCAGGTTTGCACGGCGTGTGCAGCGTGTCTAGAAAAATTAAAAGTAAGTTAATAGTTAAAGCGGTCCGAAGCGGACTAGAGGTTTTGCGCGGAACCAAGACGAGTCGAATCAGCAGAGAGGAGAAGGGGAAAAGCACAAAAGAGACAAAAGAGACAAAAGAGAAGATTTCCGGCGCACACAGGGGTTTTGTGTCGGCCGTAGAAGAGGCGTGTTTTCGACACAGCTCGGGGTGTGTTTGGCTCATGGTCGGAGGGGGAATGTAATTCCAACTAATTTTAATTGAAATAATCCTTGATCTTCCACAAAGTAACATTGAATTTTAGTTTTTCACAATCATAAGCATACAAATACATTGGTACTGCAGATTTATACCGATAGAATGCATCTTTACGCATGCTGCAACACACATAAATTCATTCAACAATTGTATAACTGTAAACTTGTGAGATTGATGGGTTCATCTCGTTATGACTCTGGATCCTGTAGGGAGCATTACGAAGATCAACACATTTACCACAGTATAATTAGATACACACTTTTAATGGCATAAACACAATAACACAATGTCCCTTGAAAATCTTTCTTCTAAAAAAAAAAAGTTAAAGTCATTGGTTTGATGAGAGACTTAGCGGCGTTCATCCATACTGTCACTAGATGGCAGTACGGTACCATCACAGAAGTCTCAAGTCTTTTACACTTCAAAGCATTCCTGTCCGAGTTGGTGAGAGTGTTAATAGCCAAACCGTAATTCAAATGATTACATCCTGTCGGGGTGGAGCCAGAAAGTCTGGTTTGGTCGGAGATAACGCCTTGATCTACTTTGAGAATGGAGAAAAGCAAAGTTGTTAATTAGGGTTACCCCCGAGTTTCTGTCCTTAAGAAAACAACTGACCATCTGCTACGAATTAGCAGATGGGTGTTAACGGGTCTTTTTTTTTTCCAGTAAAGACAACACTTTCTGAGGGGCTGTCCACACGGAGACAAAAATCACTGTATCCATATACATTTTGTATCGTATTGGCCTTTCGTCCACACGGATCCGGTGTTTTGGGAGACTGAATCCGCTATTTTTTGAAACAGGGTTCTAAAGTGGATAAATCTTTCGACAACACCTTTGCGACACCCTTGCGGTGTCGTGTGTACAGCCAATCCGTATATTTTGTGAAAACGATGATGTCATCGCATCACGTGTCGGCCTCGTCACACGTAACAGCAACAACAATAATGGCGGACTACATGATTGAGTTCGTGCTGCAGAAGCTACTAAGCCTACTAGCTTTATTACAGCAAAATCTATTGCTTCTATGCAATTATGGTGAGCAACAAGCGATAATGGACAACACCATACGCCACATGCTCTTAGATCCACCGCGAAAGAGAACCAGGAGAGCAACCTGGAGAAAATGAATGGAGAGAATTTCCGCATGTCCAAAGCACTCAGAACTCAGTCCGTATTGAAGAGCAAACAACAAACATGAGGGCACCAATTACTACACTCTAAATATATGACTGCAACAATTTGAGAACTTGTTTTTATTAGAAAATAAATATTTAGGTCTTCGTCTTCTTCTGCAGCGCGCAAGGTTATGCGCATGCTCAAAGTCTTCTTCTCCGTGTATAGTGTGTACAGTGTATATCTGTGGCAGAATTACAGCGCCCCATACTGGTCGGGCATATATACTACATCGTTTTCAGCCGGCCGTGTGTACGCAGATATTTTCTTGAGACGACGCCGTCCCAAGATCGGATAGGGGATGCACTGGCTTCGTGTGGACATAGCCTGAGAGTCTGTAGAAAGGGGGTTTACAGCATTAATTGTCAGTTCGTGACATTTAGTGGGGTCACCCCTTGTGTCGATACAGTCCATGGATTGAACTCCTGGTTGCTACAACACTCATCTCAGCCTTAATTTTACCCCTTTTAATTTTCTCACTGTTTCTTTCTTTTTTTTTTTTTTTTTTAGTGTTTACCAAATTACCCACCTTCATATAGCCCTATTTGTGCATAGCTCTATAAAAACGCTACTTCCTCATCATTTTCTCAACATTTTTTCTTTCAATTGTGAATTTCACATGTATCCCACACGTAGTCACCACCTTCTTAGGCCGTCTCACTCTCGTACCTCTCAATCTCAGTTCACTGTCCAGTACAGAGGGTTCAATATTTCAATATGGAACAGTCGTATCCTTAGATCTTTCCCAATAGCAGTTTAAAAAAGCCTTGAAGTTGCTACTGAATTGTATTCATATTTTTACTGTACTAATTTAAACTAACATTTACTAAAAGTTCTTTAGCCTCTTGGAGATTGCTGCTTGTTAAGACCCCAGAGAGTTTTTTCACCCATCACACGTTTTGTGAAAATTGTTTGTACTTTAAATTATTGTTTTTATTTGTGTAAATAAACTTAACTAAACAAACAAACAAACAAACCCATCTACCAGTCAAGACAACACCTCATAGAATAACCAATTGTAAAACAAATATGGAAATTATACCAATGTTGCAAACACAATCTGGTCAGTCTGGTGCTTGAACTGTAACTCATTATAAATGCCACAAATCTAACAAAACATCTCATAAGCATCTATAGCAGAGGCTGACAAACAAAGATCCACCTGCCTGTCTCTCTTAGCCACACTCCTTACACCTGCTGTCTTGTCAGCGGTCAGGGACGGTCAGCCCTTAGTCACTTCATTACCCCTTCTGGGCTGGGACTGCATCAACCATATTAACGCTTGTGCTCTGCTGCAATGGAATAGCAAGGTAGGAGGAGATAGAGCCGAAAGGGCTGCGGACCAGCTCCACGCTGGATTTGGCAGCACTGTTTGCACCTGATTTGAAGGAGAGGGTTACAGGCAGCACTTTGATCCCACAATCTTTCAGAACTGTGGCTTTGCTGTGGAAACTCCAGGTTTTTGAAGCTTCTACTTGTGATGGAATTGACAACTAATACATACAGTACTTTAGGCAGTGTTGTGGTAGTTTTGTGGCTGTGTAAAGCTTGTCATGGGGTCTGGAGGAGCTGTCACAATGAATAATAATGACTATTGTCAACAGAACTTGGGTAATAGACACAGAGTATGAGAGTAGAATGAACTTGCTTTGTTGTGTCAGTCCAAGTTAGCGCAGGACTAACAGATTTTAGGGTTTAATTACTTAAGCTACTATCCATTGCAACCTAAGCCAATCTGGCCTATACATGCTCCACAGTTCCCCATTGCAGGCTTTGAGACATGACTCCAACTACTCACAGGAGAACCTTGAATCATGGCAAGTGTCAAAAGTGAAACCCAGCCAGAAGTTGTCAGTGTCCAAAATGCTAGTGATTTTTTGTGAGCTAATTTTATGATTCTGAAAAAGGTGTGTCATGTTCAAGTGCCCGTAATTATACTCAGTGCATCACAAATAGTTTTGAGATTTACAGGATATAGGTTACAGCATATTAAATGTCTTTCATAGAGTCAGATGGACAAGATTGCTCTGTGTATACTCTAAACTCACTGTATGTACTGTACTCACTCTTCTGTAACAGTGTCTAACAGTGGAGACACTCATTGAAATTTACAATTAAATTTAGCTTAGGGCTTTTAAGGACAGATAATTGTCATTTTTGTATAGCATTGCAATGACTTTGTAGAGTCTATAGGGGTTTCCCGTTTACAAAGGTCCAGTGCAGTATGATGTTTGTTCCTAATCCATTAGCAACAACAAAGATAAAAACAGCCGGAGAAAATGGACTGTAACAAGACCGAGACAGCTGTTGAGTCCATCTGTCCTAATGATGCTAGTCTGTCGATATGGAGGAGGAGGTGGCTTTCCGCACAAAGATGCATAACTATCAGTGCTAGATGTAGCAGTCAAATAAATATAACAGTAGGTTTAACTGCATTTTTGCTTAAGGACAGCACATAATTTTAAATGTCATGATTAAATGCTTTGATCTATACAGTATGACCTGTTACTTTCCTATACAGTAATATAAAGAAAGTTAATATCTGTGTGGTGTCTAAAGTGTCTTTTACACTCACTTCCATTTGTGGCTAAAATATCCAGGTATTCCGTGTTCAATGTGTAGCCGGTCCTCTGCTAGGTTTGTACCTCTTGCACTGGAGTGGGAAGAACAACTGCTTTATAAACAGCCAGTTATTCACCTGGATGTCACGGTTCACAAAGACTTTTCCTCAGAGTCTGCCATAACCCTACTGGCAGAGCTTATGTGCTGGTGTATTTCTGCATCAGTATTGGCTTTGGAGGGATGAAGGCTGCCAAGGTAGGGAAAGTCATCTCTATCTATGTTTTAAAAATATTTGATGTCTATGGAGACACACACTACACAAGCTTCCTCTAAGACACGCTGTGATGTGAGGGGGGTATTTTTCATGCAGGAGATTAAAATGAACCTAGGATTAGAGGTGAAATGAAGAAGTTATTATAATATTGTTTTGTTTACTTGTCTTAGATTTATGCAGAGAAGATGCCTTTGAGGTCATTTAATAAGTAAACAGCCTATACTTTTATGAAGCCGTTAATTTTATTCTCCGGTTGGCAACTGACTGTAATGCCAGGGAAGACGAGTTTCATTGTGTTTGACAGGGGTAGCTCAGCTCTTGTCTCATCTCTGATTATCTACTGGCAGCATGTGCTGACATTTTTGCAGAGTGAAGATGCTCATTGGCAACGAGTGGGCCTGAAATGAGATTTGTGATGGCCTGTCAGTTTCAAAGACCCAGGTAGAGAGCACCTTTCTTTGTAGTTTAGATGATCTGAAACTAGACCATAAAGTGACTCTTGAAATTAAACCATCTATTAAATTAGCTAGGATCAGTAACTTCAAATGGGATATAATTTCAAACAAAGATGAAAGTACAAATTAATGGGATAATAACCCTCTTTTCTCAAAAGAGGATGGCTCTTAGATGACCAAAGTATTTGTGCTTGAAAGTTTACAATAAATTACACTCAAAAGTGATTTGTAGCTAATGCTGAGTTGGTACTGATGCAAACAAAAAGATATTCAGCTTAAAAAAAAAAGCATTAGGAGAAAATATAGTTTATTGAGCTTTTGCCATGGTTATACTCCAACTACAGTCACAACAACGTGGGATAAATTCAGTTTATCAAAGAGTACTTTAGTAATTACATATTTTAACATGTCAACATATTAAATATTAATACTATAGGATGTTGTAAAAAACAAAAATCAAAGGGTGCCGGGTGTTTTTCAGCTAAAACGGCCATTTTATCTGGATAATAAAAAAAAACTGCCCCATTTAGTTTTTTTGTAGAGAGTAATTTTCATTTGGTAATTAGTAATTACATTTGGTTTTAACAACCACAAAGACTAGCCCACCTCAATGGTTGTCCTCTAACGCCCCTGTTTACTTGCTTCACTCTTAAACCAGCCATGTTTTATCAATTGGATCTGACAGATTGTCCATTGATGTAGCTGTGTGTTCAAGTGAGTGTCTATGTTAGTCCATCTGTGGACTGGCAACTTGTCAAAAGGTATCCTTCTACCTCCTGTGCATGCTCCACTGGGACGGGCTCTAGAGCATCATGACCCTGAATAGGATTAAACGCAGAAAGACAACGGATGTTTGAGCAAATATGAATACAGTATTTGTGTATTTGTCAAAATGACCCTCTAAATCTCTTCATTCAGTGTCTGGTATAATGCAGCCTAGCAACAGACAGTTGGCTCGTGTGAACCGCTAATACTGGCTTTGGCTACTTTTCTTTCTACTGTGTCATTCGCTCATCTCTCTGTCTTTCTCTGAGGCATGCTTTTAATCTTGTGGCTTACTGACTGCAAAAAGACAAAGTGGCATTTTCTTTGTTTGGTTTGTACAATATCTATTAACTGACAATTCAAAATAAACCATGCAGCAATTATAATGTTGAGAAAACTGGACGACTTAGTGCTGTGATACAAGCTCTAGTGAATTTTATAAATGTCAACTTCAGTCTTGTGTTTGTTTTCTAAATGTTTACCTACCTCACTGCTCAGTCATCTAGATCTAGTTAAGTAAATTTGTCTAGTAGCTGGCTTCGGGACAAGTATCCATCTCATGATTTCCATAAAAAAAAAAAAATCCTCAGCAACAGCCTTTTGCAAAATCCTAGGTTTTCTGTTCTATCATCACCCAGCCATGCTTTCTGCCTACTGAGAATAGATGGAAAATTATAGTATTCCCCATATTTGAAAATGTAGATTTGCTTTAAAAGGGTAGAATGTTCCTGGAAATGTTGAGAATGTCAAATACTAACTTTAGCTATTTAGACAGGTTTGTGATTTTTATTTAACAAAACTTTTGCCATTATGTATCACTATGTTATTTACTACCTAAAGGCAAAGTAATAAGTCTACAGACTTTTAGGCACTCCTTGGGAACATAACTATGTTGTTTCTGAAATGGTTACAGTTGGCACTTTGCAGAGATGCAGTAAAAAATAATTCTGGCTAAAGTGACACTCAGCACCAGTTCCCGGTTAATACATTTGAGTCTGTCCTCCTAAGCTGCAGGGGCTTTCAAAGAAAATGCCATTTTTATACATTTGTTGTTAAAGGTTTTAAAATTTAGTCACATTTACACTTAGCAGACACTTTTTATCCAAAGTGACTCACATGAAGCCACTGAGCCACATGTTTTATGAAATAATTTAAAGGTAGAGTTTGTATGTTTATGTTGGCATCTAGTTTTAACATTACAGATTCTAGATTCTACATCTCAAAACCATTTTTAATTGAAAATAAGTTCTTTGTAACTTGATATTAATATACACTACTGAATACTTTTGAGTGCTGTTTTCCATTTTCTTTAACACATATACTCAATGGTCTATATGGTCAATCCATTAATATATATTATTTTCTTGGGCATGGCCACAAATAAATTGCAGTACTGTCAATACTGTATACATACAGTATATACTGTAAATAGTGCTGAAGCTTGACAAAATAAATTATTAAAAAGTGTTGGTGATACTGTATAGGCATGATTTAAAGAAACTTCCCTTCATCCCATTGCCTCTTTTCACTTTGACCATCTCACAAACACAAACCGGATCCAAACTGTTCATGGGTTTGTTGAATTATGCATGAAGAACACACTCTTGGGGATCCTTGTGCATTCTTACTAATGGTATTGGTGTTTTTTCTGGGTAAAGTCTGGTTGCACATGTACATAACAGCCACATAAACACAAACAACACACACAAATAGGACACAGCGGTGCTTTATATGAGCTTAAAAACATTATATCTCTAAGCTCCTCAGTGAGGAGGTAGAGGGACGTTTGGGCATTAGTGCTTAGACTGCCGCCCCCCTGACCTGCCCCAGGAAAAGCAGAAGAAAATGGATGGAAGGCAAAAAATAATTTCTTATGAGTTCTTAATAAGAATTGATTGTGTAAATGACAAAATGCGTCAAGCATATTAAATAAACATGTATTGTGCAAATATAGATAGTAGTAACATGCACCAAAGTCTTATTGAAATAGTGCCTTGCATGAAAGTAATCTATGACTTGAACTCTAGCAACAAGAAAAAAAAAAAAAAAGAGAGAGACAGAGAGGGAAAAAACATCCAAAAGAAGAAAGCTGGTGAAAATACTGTCTTATAGCTCATTTTCCCTTTGAATGAGAAAGCATAATCTCTTCAATGCCTCTTAATAGAAGAGAATTTAATAATAATCTGTGGACATGCACCCAAGAGGCTATGGGAAAAAATGCATTGTTAAAAACTCAAAAACTTTTGACATAATCCTCATAGCTCCCTTTAGAGGCAGACAAAAAGAAACTTGTTTGTTAATATTTGCGCTCATTGCATTTCACTCAGGATTTTTTATTCAAAGGACTTTCAATACTTTAATTACTGTAGGCTGCGGTCGTTCAGTGGCGTCTCAAACGAGATAGTGGAAGAATCAATATGAGATGAGCCGGCTGAAATGTCACCAACATTTTATTACATTCATGGGCATTGTCACGCAGCATTTTCGACAGGTTTTGCATTTGGGTCACTCTAATGGATGTGTTCTCAACATTTCTTTACTTTTCATTAGTTTTTCTTCTATTTAAATGCTTTGAGATAACAAACTCTGCCCGCTTTGAAATATAGCTACTATTGGAAATTCAATAGCAACATTGACTGAACACTAAAATTGTGGTTTTCTTGTGTGATACTGAGCTTCTTTGTATCCATTGTATGAGACTGAACATACTTTTTATGGCTTTATTATTTATTCCTATGGTGTTTTCTATTGCTTTGGAAATAGCTTTGTGTGAAGCAGTAACCAATCTTTTCAAGGATTTCATTAAAGGAAAGTACATTTGACTTTCTCCAAGTGTGTGCGTGGTTCTCTCAAATCAAACAAAGTAACAAAGCATTATTATGTGTTAATAGAAGATGCTAGTCAAATAGCAATATGTGGAATAAAGTTTCCACACTACTGGCTTCTTAAATGCTCTTCTGTTAAACTAAGTTGGGGTTCAAGGTTTTGGTTCAGAGCTGAACCCTCTAAATGAAAAGTCTTGGGTTTTGGTCCCAACAACCTCCTCAGTCTGTTTTCCAGCCCATTCCTGGGATGATCTTTACAACCCTGTATTCCATATACAGTACTTTCAAATGTCGCTCACCAAGATTTATTTTTCTGTTCTATAATTATATGTATTCTTTAATCAAACCACAATTGCTGTTAGCAAATCCACTTGAAATGACAAAATGACAATAAACAACTTTACCCATTTATATATGAAAATGGTATTTGCTTAATTAATCTAATCTATACATTTTTATGTTTGGTGTTTATTGGCAAAATAAAGGTTAGGATAGTGTATGGTACATAAACCTAGTATTCACATTTGATTAATTTATATTTAGTTCATATAGAGGTTTTAAAAAACACTGTATTCCACAATGAATGAATGTATTCCACAAATGTTAACACATAGAAAACCTTTGGCAGTACTTATATAGGGTTTCTGACAAAAGAACCTGGGGCTTGTACTTCTTTTACCTATTGCATGCAGGGAATCCCTAACTCTCAACCTGTTTTGTGAGTCATATTTTGTTCTAGTCTTTTCTTGGATTTTTTGGTCTTTCGCAACAACATGCAACATTTCCAACAGCCCTAGCTCTGCTCGGCCTGGACCATCATTTGTCTGCTTAATGACCACGGAGGTGCCATCTCCAGTCATAGTGATGACATATTAACGTATATTCCACTGTCCAATTTAAACCCTGGTGAAAGAGCATGCCCCATAATTTCTTCTCCCATTTAACTGCTGTGGGTGTGTGTCTCTTTTTGGACTTGTGCCACAAAAATCACATGGTCTCACCTGAGGGTATACCACATTTGTAGCCACATTGTTTTAACAAACTCTGTTACAGCAAGAGCACAGAAAGAGAAATGCAGTTTTAATAGCTTAACTTTACATAGTGACTGTGAACAACAATACTAAATTAAAGCCGCAAGCGGCGATAAAGGCCCTCGCCTCCCTTGAGACCGCGGGGACACATGCACTCGTGCTTTAAAGCGTAAACTTCACGGTAAAAGGATTCTGAGGAGTTTTCTAAGACTCTAGCCGTGGCTCTGGAGGGGCCTCCTCTAAAGGAAGGATCCTGGCAATTGGGAAATGGCATTTATTTCCCAAAGGTTGCCTCTTCACAGACTCATTACGACCACAGCCACAAATGTATCAAAAAACAAATTGATAACTTTTTTGGCACACGTGTCTAGATGATACTCACCAAATTTGGAGCTGTTTAGATGAAAAGCCTTTAGACACAAGCGGTGCAATTTAGGTGGTCACGCATTCCACCCAACATAGTAGATTTTCTGTTGAGTTTATGGTATGGCTGTAATAAACTTTTCTGTTTGCCCTGAGGTGTCCTATGGATGTACTGTAGCGTATGAGCTATAATATATTTTGTAATAAGAAATATTAATTTAATAATTTGGGTAAATTATCAATTAATATTTTTATCATCAAAATTGTCCCGTAAAGGGGCACCAAAAACAACACTGTAGCGTATATAGTGTCATATACAAGGGTATGTTTGTATAAACATATAGAAGATTAATTTTAATAATTTCAATAATTAATTTTGATATTAATATTAGTTCATTAAAATTAATTTCTAATTAAAAGGGGGCACCACCCTGGTTTTAACAGGTCCAGAGAAACTGTTTAGCCTAGTCTCATTAATCTTAAAGGAAGAGAATTCTATTGTTTTCGAACATTTCTTAATTATAAACAGAGAAACATTAATGTCTTTTATGGGGTTTTATTAAAAATCACACAGATCTAACACAGGTATAAGGATAACTTAACATTGGAACAGGAAAGGATAAACACGAAACACAGGAACGAACGAAGGGTTAAATACAGAGGTAAACATTTGCTTCCACAGGGTTTGTGAAACCAGAGGAATGTTTAGACAATCTAACTGATGGCATTTAACTAAAGGGGCTTTTAACGGAGAAGGGTGGCGATTTTGGGCAGAGGACATTTAACGACACCAAGGCTGTTGCAACGTGTAACGAGGACTTACTCGGTCCGATGGGTCGCCGGTTAGGTGGGTCACTATCAGCGATCCGTCCTGAATGTTGGAGCATTCTGGGCGCTTCCTGGAGCGTTCCACACCGCAGATTGCCGTCGCACGTCGCCTCGCCCAGAGGGTTTGCAGCCGGGATGTAGAAAGGGATGTCCAGTTGTTGCTCAGAGCGCCTGGACCTCCGTGTGCCATTAAAAGTCTTGGACAGGTCATTGCAGTGTCAATGAAAGAGTTCTCAGCTGTTTGCTGGTTAAAACATGCTTCTGTGCGCTCCTTTGGGAAGGGAGCGGGCGCTTTAGCAGGCACAGTCTTAGGACCAAGAGTTTACTCGCTAACACGCTAACACGAGGCTCAAAAGCTTAGCCGTGGTGGCATTAGCGGTCCTGAGTGGACCATAGACGAGAGGTCAAGAGGCTAAAAGCAGAAGAAAGAGTTTTGGCTCGCAGCCAGTTTTATCACCTTCGAGCGGGGTCACTCTTCCGGCGGAAGAGGAAGTTGGCGGAAGGGGAAGTTGCTGGGGAACGTCTTAAACTAAAGTTTTTACTAAAGTTTTAAAACATTCCTTTTGTTTCAACCCATTCTCATAACACATAACCAACATTTATATCCGTAGGATTATACAAAGAAAAGTCGAGTATTATGGATACGTAGAATATTGTTGAGACATTAATTACATTTCATTTAAAACAAAACGGAAACCATAAAGGGAGTTATTGGTTTGCAACTCCGTGTCCTGGAAAAGAACAGTATAAACAACACAATATCAAAAATACATTTTCCTGTAATGTAAGAATTACGAAATTGTCTTTTGATGATTGGATAGAGTCATTTGTTCATTTGACCACCAGGGGCGGTCTTTGATCGTTCTTGGATGTTAGGATCAAAAGCATTCCAATTGTCAATTAGAATGTAGACAGAGCGCTCTCTGGTAAAGAGCACAGTTCTTGAATCCAGCTAACACAACAAACTTATCTTCAGTTTTATGGTTAAAAAGACATGGCACCAGGGGGTGGCACTGGTCCTGGGCCACCTTTGATCCTGGTGCCCTGTGAACCCAGGTTCCACTGCTTGTAAAAGCAAGAGCAAAGTCATTAATAGCATTTCTTGTCCATAAAGCACTTTGGCCAGGCTTTTATCTGAAAGAAAACAGTGTTAAGTTTGAGGCTTTCAGATACAGGCTTGTCTCTGAAGGCCTCTGGCAGGGCAGTTTAAGGCAGGACAGTTAATCCGTGGGGATTCCACTGGTGGTTCTGCTACAGTCCCCCTTTCGAAGCTGGTTCCACAAGTTTTCGTGTCGACATCTTGCAGACCAGGAAGGAAGCCACACGTTAACACACACAAAAACCTTGGCGTCGTATGTACTAAGGTGAACCTGATTAAGGGAAACACATTGGTATCATAAGTTGGAGTGGCCGTGTAGGTGTTTGGGGTCAAAGTTAACAGGGTGGTCAGAGGAGGTACCTAATGGTTAGGTTTGATCCTATTAAAAACAATACAGACGTCTTTACATTGTTAGGCTGTTCACTGAGGAGCTGGTGTCTCTAAGCGTGTCAGTCATCAGCAATGAGACCAGTGGCGTATGCGTGCATAGTCTACCGCGCGGAGGGTTTTGCCAAGTCTCACTGTGAGTGCTTACCACAGACAGTGTTCTTCACATTTTCCTGCCGTTTGGGGTTGCTGTTGTTATTGACTGATCTGCGCTTCTACAAAGGAACTGCTAACAATGGTTACAGTGGAACATTAAGAGGACTGCATTAGCGGTTAGTCAGGAGTGGTGAGCTGTGGATTAAGGGATCGGATTGAGGCTACTTGGGGTGTACCGTTCCTCTAGATCCCGGGCTTTGTGCACTTTAATCCGAGTCTCTTGGACTGGAATCAAATGCCTCTTCACATTCTAGACTTCGATCCACAGTAAAGAGAGCGACTGTCTCTTGATGCTCAGCGTGGGTCAGTCTCTGCTTAGTGAAGGCCCTCATGGCCAGCTCGCGGTTGGCGGCTGGTTTGAGTTAGCGGGCATGCGGCTATGCCAAGATGATGGCTGACTGTTGGATGGAGGTTTTGTACAAAAAGATCTTTGAAGTTTTCGTCTTCCTCCATGCCTGGTTCATTGAGTGGGCCAAAATACGCTTTGCGTGGCGATGGTAGTACAGCTGTGGGGACTCTGACCATGCTTGTTTGATTGTCAGAGCAGCCGTCAGGCCACATTCGTGGTAACGCCAGAGAATTCCTCCATGAGTGATTGACTAAGAAGTTCGAAATCAGCTCGGACGGAAGGGTTCTGACGTTCAATAAAACTACTAACATCTCTGCTTGATGTTAGTTTGATTAAATAGATTTTATCCTCAGCAGTAGCATTGGGAATTCTTTGGAGGTAGAATTCAATGTCTCTGAGGTGCAGCGCTAGTGTCGTGAGCCACTCCTTGATGGGGCTCAAAGCGGGTGATATGACGTGCAAGCCGGTCAAAGTCTCGCTCAGTGGGGCCATAGTCCCACTGTCCTAGGTTCGCGGCTGGTTGTTGGACAGAGACTGAGGGGCTTACTGAGGCAGCTGGTAGCGGGGTAAAGTCCAACTGCCTAGGCGCGAACGCTTGGGGGAAAGGGTCAGGTTCTGGCACTGGAGTGCTCACCCCCTTTATTTTACCTGATGGCACCTCGGCAGCTTGTGCCAGGCGCACTTGAAGGTGGTCAATGAGCAGGTGGTCTAGGTCTCGTTCCTGAGTGAGAGACTCCACCTGTACTCTCAGGGACTCTTTCTGTGCAGCTGTCTTTGATAGCATGTCTGCTGCCAGCTGCGCAGATCGTCCTGATTTTATGAGTTCCGACCGCATAGTGTCGTGCTCATCTTCTCGTCGGAGCTCGAGTTCTGCTCTGTCATGGGCAATTCTTGTGTCGCTCAGCTCTCTCTTTAGATCAGTGAGAGCTTGTTCGGAATCGGCCAACGATGCTTCGGCCGACTGGAGCTCATCATTCAACGCCGCGTAGTCGCGTTGAAAGCGGGTGAGGTCCCGTCTTTGGCTCCGGATCTCTTCACGAGTGCGTGTCAAGAGATCCACTGCTTGTCTCTGCTGAGCGTGCAGGACAATAGCCATTTGCCCTAGCAGTTTTGCTAGGTCCTCGCCCTGTGGCTTGGTGGTTAGGGCTAGCCTAACCAGGGCGCCTAGTGTGGCATCGAGTTTTGCGGGCACAGTGTCCCGTATCTCGTCCACGTATTGGGGAATCAATTTCTTGGTTAATTCCCTTAGGGCTGCGTCCAGGTGTTCCAGTGGTTTGATGGAACTGGACGACTCAGGGGGCAGGTCAGCCATGTTGAAGAACGTGGCTGTCTCTATGAAACAGGTTAGTTACAGTCAACTGGGGTTTTAACTGTAAAGCGGGAACCAATGTTTGCGGAGCGGGCGAAGAGAGAAAAAAATTAAAATTAAAAAAAATTAAAATTATAATAAAAGAAATAAAATAATTGAATTAAAATTCAATTTCAGAAAGTAATTAAATCGAGGGAGTCCGATTTAAATTTGTATTGGCTATTAGCAATAGCCTGTTGGCTGGGTGTTAATTTAGGGTTAGCAGCGCTGTTGCGTGGTGGTGCTAATCTGTGAAATTAACAATTTAGGAGCAGGGGTTCAGTTAAGACTCCTGCGGGGAGAAGAATCACAAAAGCAATCTTAGATCACTTAAATTTGAGCCAAATTAAAAACAGTGATCAGTAGCAAAGCTTCTTAAAGTACATGGGATGTACAGGGCGTGTCACAATATTAGTTGCGTTCAGTTTCAACTGTATTGTGCATTTACTCGTTATTAACCAGTGTTATTTGCTGAATCAGTATTAACAAAGGTTAATTTACTTAGATTACTCACTGAGGCATTTCAGTGTCAAATAAAAGCTTTAAACTACTTATTATTATCGAAGCTCTAAGCTTTGATAATTAATCAGCGTCACTTGTTTCAGGAAGAGGTGTAACTCCCTTGAGTGACCGCATGAGGGAGTAGAGCTTCTCCCAGGGAATTATGGTGGTTTCGCACCTCCCTTCCGTTAGGGGGCGCTAGAGACTCTTGGCGAGTCTGCGTTTTGCCAGTCCTTTCCGCAAGGGGGCAGTAGAGACTCTCGTGAGTCTCTGGTTTCCGGAGTGACGTTTCCGGCACGCCCCTTTGAGGGTCCTGGCTGAAGCGTGTTGTCAGCTCTCAGTCAGGGGTTGACCCTGGACGTGTTTACAACTACTAAACAATGGGTTAAAACACAGCAGGCTTTGTACAAGGTACAAGCCACGTTTTAACAAAAGCACTCAGTGGGCCACGTGGCCGTGAGCAGACGCAGCCGTCTTTTAAACAAAGCACATGGCATTTAGTATGGAGTTTTAGCAGGTTTGCAAGGCCTCTAAAGTGTCTCCATTTAGTCTAGAAGTTTTAATCCGTCTAACACCCACAGGCTAAGGATTCAACTTTCTAGAAAGGACAAGTTTATCTCTGGTTTCGTATAAACGCGCGACAACCCGATAACTGTCTACACGTGATATGGACAATAACTTATGGAATTCGGTTTGAACGCGCAATTCTGAATTGTCTTAGGCCTTAAAAACACACTCTGGTAGCGTGCGTTAGCATGCATGCACATTTGCTAAGTCTCTGAGCTTTATCAGCAGACTCTACGCAATTTTAAACAAGTATTTCTTAATGCTGGACAGCTCGCAGCCATTAGAAATATAATTCACAAAGTCCTTCAGACTTTAAAACAACCTTAGCAGGTACTTCTTAATGCTGGACAGCTCGCAGCCATTAGAAGGGAACTCAAAATGGATGCCCTGAGGATCCACGTGTTTACACACGCAACAATTCACTTAAACAAAGTCTCTGTATTCAGCAGACTTTAACAACTTTATCAAACATTTAATAAATGCTGGACAGCTCGCAGCCATTTATTGTTTGAATGCTCTTGCCATAAAACGTACGTACAATATTAGACATAATTCAAAACAATATCAGTCCAGCTGGTACGTTTTGAAAAACACAGCGCTTCACATTTGATCATCTAGCGATGATCACACATATACAGTTAACCAGATAAACAATTCAGACACAGCTTTCAGTGCACACCAACAATGTAAAGACTTTAGGTGTTATTTAATGATTTCAATGTTTTAATTAAGAATCTTCTTCCAAAGCCTCACGCGGGGCGTCAAAAATAATATGTAGCGTATGAGCTATAATATATTTTGTAATAAGAAATATTAATTTAATAATTTGGGTAAATTATCAATTAATATTTTTATCATCAAAATTGTCCCGTAAAGGGGCACCAAAAACAACACTGTAGCGTATATAGTGTCATATACAAGGGTATGTTTGTATAAACATATAGAAGATTAATTTTAATAATTTCAATAATTAATTTTGATATTAATATTAGTTCATTAAAATTAATTTCTAATTAAAAGGGGGCACCACCCTGGTTTTAACAGGTCCAGAGAAACTGTTTAGCCTAGTCTCATTAATCTTAAAGGAAGAGAATTCTATTGTTTTGAACATTTCTTAATTATAAACAGAGAAACATTAATGTCTTTTATGGGGTTTTATTAAAAATCACACAGATCTAACACAGGTATAAGGATAACTTAACATTGGAACAGGGAAAGGATAAACACGAAACACAGGAACGAACGAAGGGTTAAATACAGAGGTAAACATTTGCTTCCACAGGGTTTGTGAAACCAGAGGAATGTTTAGACAATCTAACTGATGGCATTTAACTAAAGGGGCCTTTAACGGAGGAAGGGAGTGGCGATTTTGGGCAGAGGACATTTAACGACACCAAGGCTGTTGCAACGTAACGAGAGGACTTACTCGGTCCGATGGGTCGCTCGGTTAGGTGGGTCACTATCAGCGATCCGGTCCTGAATGTTGGAGCATTCTGGGCGCTTCCTGGAGCGTTCCACACCGCAGATTGCCGTCGCGTGCGCGTCTCGCCCAGAGGGTTTGCAGCCGGGATGTAGAAAGGATGTCCAGTTGTTGCTCAGAGCGCCTGGACCTCCGTGTGCCATTAAAAGTCTTGGACAGGTCATTGCAGTGTCAATGAAAGAGTTCTCAGCTGTTTGCTGGTTAAAACATGCTTCTGTGCGCGCTCCTTTGGGAAGGGAGCGGGCGCTTTTAGCAGGCACAGTCTTAGGACGAAGAGTTTACTCGCGCTAACACGAGGCTCAAAAGCTTAGCCGTGGTGGCATTAGCGGTCCTGAGTGGACCATAGACGCAGAGGTCAAGAGGCGAAAAGCAGAAGAGAAAGAGTTTTGGCTCGCAGCCAGTTTTATCACCTTCGAGCCGGGGGTCACTCTTCCGGCGGAAGAGGAAGTTGGCGGAAGGGGAAGTTGCTGGGGAACGTCTTAAACTAAAGTTTTTACTAAAGTTTTAAAACATTCCTTTTGTTTCAACCCATTCTCATAACACATAACCAACATTTATATCCGTAGGATTATACAAAGAAAAGTCGAGTATTATGGATACGTAGAATATTGTTGAGACATTAATTACATTTCATTTAAAACAAAACGGAAACCATAAAGGGAGTTATTGGTTTGCAACTCCCGTGTCCTGGAAAAGAACAGTATAAACAACACAATATCAAAAATACATTTTCCTGTAATGTAAGAATTACGAAATTGTCTTTTGATGATTGGATAGAGTCATTTGTTCATTTGACCACCAGGGGGTCTTTGATCGTTCTTGGATGTTAGGATCAAAAGCATTCCAATTGTCAATTAGAATGTAGACAGAGCGCTCTCTGGTAAAGAGCACAGTTCTTGAATCCAGCTAACACAACAAACTTATCTTCAGTTTTATGGTTAAAAGACATGGGGTGGCACTGGTCCTGGGCCACCTTTGATCCTGGTGCCCTGTGAACCCAGGTTCCACTGCTTGTAAAAGCAAGAGCAAAGTCATTAATAGCATTTCTTGTCCATAAAGCACTTTGGCCAGGCTTTTATCTGAAAGAAAACAGGGTTAAGTTTGAGGCTTTCAGATACAGGCTTGTCTCTGAAGGCCTCTGGCAGGGCAGTTTAAGGCAGGACAGTTAATCCGTGGGGATTCCACTGGTGGTTCTGCTACAGTACCAAGTTTTGTATTTCTACATTGGAAAAATTTACTTTCATTTTCCATAGAACCAATGTATTTTGACTTTTCTAGGGGTCGCCACTGAGTCATTTTTCGTATTTTTTTCGGGGACTTCAAATACATAAATTTTTCGCTGGGCTTGAAGTCTGGGACCAAAAAAAATGACTTTTAGTTGCACGTTTACTGGGTCAAATTTAGGATCATTTTGCAGAAAAAATATGATAAACAAAATATACACCGAATTATAATAAAAAAAAATATAACTCGAGCAACAAAGTCTAGAAAAACGCTTGTCTATTTTACATACATGTGTTTAGCTCATTTTGCCCAAGTTTGGTGTCTGTGGAATGAAGCAGTTATTGTCTGTGTACTTTTAAAAAAGAGGTGTATTTTAAGTCGGTTCACATTTTCAATTCAAAATGGCCGCCTTCCCGTGTGTGATAGGGTGTGGTCCCCATTGGCTTTTTTGTTCATAAGCCCATGGTGGATGTGTGTACCAAGTTTCATTTGCCTACAACAAACTAAAAATTTCACTTCCCATTGACTTTTTCCACATTTTTGGGACGTTGCTATGGCAACACATTTATAGATAGGGGGTGGTTGTCATTGGCTTTTATGCTCGTCATGACATAAGAGATGTGTGTACCAAATTTTATGTCTCTATGACAAACTAAATTCTTGGGTCCCATTATAAGTTTGTAGGGGCGCTGGAGAGCCATTTCTAAAGATAACCCTTTTATTTACATATTTTTGTGTTCAGGTCATGAATGTGCACAAACGCCTTTTTGGGTCCAACTCGATCCGAGAAGGCGTTTGAGAGTTAAGAGACGTTTTATTTTCACAAAAATGGCCAACTCGTTACAGGCTTGCCACACCCATACCCGATAAGATATCATAAACAAAGTCACAACTTTGGTTGGCACATGTGTCTAGATGATACTCACCAAATTTGGGGCCATTTAGATTAAAACACAATGATTTGCATCTTTTGCGCAAAGGGGTGCGATTTTAGTGGCCATGCGTTTCACCCCACATGGTGGACTTCCTGTTGAGTTGAGGGTGTGGCTGTCATTGACCTTTCTGTTTGACCTGAGGTGTCCTATGGATGTACCAAGTTTCAATTTTCTACATTGGAATAAAGTTACTTTCACTTTCCATAGGCCCGATGTATTTTGACTTTTCTAGGGGTCGCCACTGAGTAATTTTTTGTATTTTTTTCGGGACTTCAAATACATAAATTTTTCGCTGGGCTTGAAATCTGGGACCAATAAAATGACTTTTAGTTGTAATTTACTGCGTCAAATTGAGGATCATTTTGCAGAAAAATATGATAAAAAATATATACCGAATTATAATAAAAAAATATAACTCGAGCAAAAAGTTTAGAAAAACGCTTGTCTATTTTACATACATGTGTTTAGCTCATTTTGCCCAAGTTTGGTGTCTGTGGAATGAAGCAGCTATTTTCTGAGTTCTTTTAAAAAGAGGTGTATTTTAAGTCGGTTCACATTTTCAATTCAAAATGGCCGCCTTCCCGTGCGTGATAGGGTGTGGTCCCCATTGGCCTTTTTGTTCATAAGCCCATGCTGGATGTGTGTACCAAGTTTCATTTGCCTACGACAAACTAAAATATTCACTTCCCATTGACTTTTTCCAAATATTTGGGACGTTGCTATGGCAACACATTTATAGATAGGGGTGGTTGTCATTGGCTTTTATGCTCGTCATGACATAAGAGATGTGTGTACCAAATTTTATGTCTCTATGACAAACTAAATTCTTGGGTCCATTATAGGTTTGTAGGGGGCGCTGGAGAGCCATTTCTAAAGATAACCCTTTTATTTACATATTTTTGTGTTCAGGTCATGAATGTGCACAAACGCCTTTTGGGTCCAACTCGATCCGAGAAGCCGTTTGAGAGTTAAGAGACGTTTATTTTCACAAAAATGGCCACCTCGTTACAGGCTTGACACCCATACCCGATAAGATATCAACAACAAAGTCACAACTTTGGTTGGCACATGTGTCTAGATGATACTCACCAAATTTGGGGCCATTTAGATTAAAACACAATGATTTGCATCTTTCTGCGCAAGGGGTACACTATAAATGTCACTGATTTCAGTTGAATGTAAAGTGCTGTAATGGCTGCACTGTCAGACTAAAGTGTGTGGGAACTATTTTAGAAGTTCTCACTTTTTTCTGCAAATAGATGTGTCAAGGAGCCACTTGGGTTTTTTGAAACAAATTGCACCTTGGGGAACTGTGATGAAAAACAGGTGTAAACAAGTATATTGTGAACAAAACAGTGTCTTATCTCCAGCAGAAATATCAAACCTACATTTGACTGACGTGACTGCCCTTCAATGCAAATCACACATCTCAGGCCTTGAAGCGTAAATGCAGAGGTCTCAGAGATTTGTTCAAGAAACTACCTTAACTTAGAGGAACAGGATCCACAAAAGATTATGTAAATAAGCTGCAGGGACTTGAAGCTTTCATAACCCGGAAAACACTGCACACTTTTTTCATTACTTCTAGGGCATCACGAGTCTAGATCAAAAACTTTAAAGTGTACTTTGTAAATTAGCACACCAACTGTTGGCTTTGCTCTTGGGTTTCTTTGAAGCCTGGGACCCAGATGTGTGTCACAAAAGGAAAAAAAGAGTGAGGAACCAGGATCAGGATCATTTATGAATATAGCAATGGTGATGTAATCTGCGTTGCAATATCATTATTATTTTGCCCCGTTAAATAAAAAAATATCAAATTTAACACTGAGAATAAATGTTTATTCACGTCCAGCAGTCTTAGGGTGTGTCAATAATTATATGGCAGTACATTTTTGATAAATGGTGCAGCACCATTTTGTTTAATTTTCATACTGATAGTCGAAGTGTCATTATCTAACAAATGTACTGTATCACCTTTTCCTGCCTGTGTTTCTTGTTTCTTGCACTGGGAGCTTTATGAATCATTGGTTGTTAATGGGACATTGACTATTCCAGTCACAGCTGAAGTGAGGGGAGGGGGCAGCTGGCAGTCCCAGGGGGACGCAGACCCGTGGCAGATCCATTATTCATGGTTCACCATGAGCTTGTAGCGAACACTGACACCCGACCTGCCTAAATCAAACAGGGCAGTGATTTTAATGCTCCTTGGGGAATGCTAGTCCCAGGTGAAGGTGGGGCCTGATGTGGGAAGTTGGGGTGACCACAAGTGTCCGATCTGAAAGTAAAGAGAAGGAGGTATGGATGGAGTGGCTTCTTCTTCTTATTACTCAACTGGCTTGAAAGCTTGCAGCTGCCTCGGGTTTACTTCCATAATAGCGCTTTATAGAGGGGCATTTCTCACAACAACTTCTGCATAGTGCTGACAAACTATGTAATAAACCTCACTTTAAAATTTAATTAAGTAATTGCACAGAAAATAAAATACAATTCTCAGGGCCTCTGCTTTTGTTCGCGCCTCCCGATCAACATTCAGCAGCCAGTGCATAATGAGAAGACTAAAATGTGTGTGTGGTCATTTTTTCTAAAGGTTTAGCCAGTATTTACAGCCGAGTTAGTGCTGCTGTAGAGTCATTGCTATGCAGGAGAGACAGTGTGGCCCTATTCAGCATCAGAGCCAGAAGGTGACACTGAAGGCAGCCACTAAATAGCCAACAAGGGACTGATTGGATTGTGTACACCAACATTGATAACTCATGGCCTGATGTACTAGGTCATTCCTTGCTGACTGGTTTGATTTCAGGAATCGTACAAATTCAACAGCAAGTGCCCAGCCATGAAACATGTATATTAATAGTCCTTTATTTGATCCCTGTTTAGATTAGCAATGTAATGAATCCAGTGTCTCTTTTGCTGCATTTGTAGTCGACACACAACTCATTTCCCACAGACAAAGAGCCCCTGAAGTCCCTTGTAATTACCCACAGAGATGTTGAATTCTTGGGTTGCATGTTTTTCTGCTTCAACTCAAAACCTCCCATGGGTGCCCCTTTCCTCGCTGCTCGCTCCTGACTAACACACACTAGCTTCTTTGATCTTGTTACGTGGCTAATCTAAGTTAAATTTCTAGAATCTGTTTATTGGGTAATCGTAAGTTTGCTATCACACAAATTGACTATTGCTATCAACAGTCGATGGTAATTTAATCCTAAGGGATAAAACAAGACATTGACGATGTAATGCTTTTGCATAGACTCATAATAATGTTGTTTATTAAGCATGTAACAGTTTGTCTGTATTTATTTACATGGCTGAGTTTACTAGAGGAACTTGTCCTATTTCATCATTTCTGTTTAACCACAGCTTTGTAGTGTGCGTTTTTAGGAGTTTTTTGTTTTTGGAACATAGCCAGGGGCACTCAATGTTTCATCAAATCTGTAGTGTCACTTCATTGAGCTTGTCACCGCCTGAGTCCAGTTACTTTAGCTAAATATGCTTTATTGAACATACAGCAGTTTGCAGAGTTTTAGGATGACACAGCCAAGAAAAGTGAGGCCGATTTTCTTGGGTGTTGAAAAGATAAAGGCCTATATTATGCAGCCATAACTATAGTACACAAGAAAAAGAAAGTTAAGTTTGTTTTAAAAGTTAATAGATATTTTTTTTTAACTCAGATTATGTTTGGGTCTTAATTCCACACAAGTGTGAAATTTGCATAATGTCGTAATGTGTATTAGCCTTTTGGTGGCTTGTATCTATACGTTGGACAAGTATTAAAAGTGCTGTTTACTTGTACAAAACAATAAAGAGATTTGTATTGTTTGTTTCAGTCTTCCCCTTCACTTGTGTAGCACTCCTCTTCTGCTTCTTCCTATCCATTGCCAAGCCTCAGATTAATGCATTTGACAAACCACTGAGCAAGAAAGGGCATTAATAGCTACTCAAAGCAGAGAGCTATCATGGGAACTCTTGTTGTGAGAAAATTACGCATCTTTAGACCCGCAAGGCGCTATGGAAGGATAACAGAACACTTTTACACAGTGTTTTCTAAACGCTCTCTTGGCCATGTCTGAAAGGGAAGAGGCGGGAGACTTTTGCTTCAACTGGCATGACAAAGAGGCAAAGGGGGGTCTGTCCCCGGACGCATGTGCTTTGGCTTGGATGCTTAAACAGCCACTCCCCAAAGCACTAATTATCACATGACACAATGATCCAGCTTATGCAGACTGACTGTCAATTAAGAAAAAAAACTATTCCATTTATTTAAAGGGATTATGAGGAGTTTTGACATCAATATATGACAAATATATGTTTTTACACAACACCAGATGTTGGTGTTGTGTAAAAACATATATTCCTATATCAACATCACATACAGTAATGCCTCCACATAATGAGCCCTGAAGCGAACAGCCGAAAGGAAAATAAGAACCACATCTAAGTTCAACCTCTGCCAATATAATCAGCCTGTAGATCCCTGTATTGACAAGGCATTTATTATTTTTAATGAGTCATAAGTAGGAACAAACAGCACTTGAGTTGAGACTGTGCTTCCTAATCCTAAGCAAAGCCTCAAAATAAATATCTGGTAATTGCACTTGTGAGGGCAGACCATAGTTAGAGCACCACTTTTGGACCTGGGCTAAAACCGAGGACAGCTCCACTGTTTTGTTTTGCTTTGTTTAGTCTTTATTTTGATAGCTAATTAACTAAATGTATTCACAGCTTTTTCCCAGAATGCCATGCATTTAGAAAACATTTCTGTATCATTTTGATCATTATTTTTATTCAAAGCCTGGAACAAAATGTGTATTCGCATCCCTTTGAGTTTTTTATGGCACTTTAAAAACACCAGAGGACAACGTGCTGAAGGTCACTCTGTTGTCAAAACACTGTCGACAAACAGTGCAGCCTTTTTGTGGTCATTTGTCAGGAGAAGTTGTGGAGAATAACATCAAACAGCAAAAACACTCACAAGTTTATGCAAATTAACCACATGAGAATTAGGCAAATGTTATTTTTTTTGGATGCAGCTTGATGCAGAATGTAATGAAAACACAAAACAGCCCAAGCACAGGCACTTTTTTTTTTTAGCAATGGGCACATGATTCAGCTGAATACATCTTATTAGTTGTAAGTGAGCATATATTTTGACTTTAATCTTGAGGCCCTAATGTTATGTCAGTGTTTATCTTTTATCATAAATTTGTTAACATGAGACAGGTGACATGTTATATAATTCTGCACCACTAGATGGAGTCATGAGCTATTTCAGATCTTAGCCACAGAACACTAAAGAACAAGGTTGTTCAAACAATTTACAACGTATTAGCAAACAACTATGCATCTATTAACCTTCACAAGCCATTTATAGGTCACTGGCAAATACCTTAGAAGTGTGTTGTATAAGTACCATTTATCAGTTTACAAGGTTTTATTTTTATTTAAATGCCTAGTTTTTACAGTGAATGCATTCCTCTTATTTTTTATGAGATGAAGAACTACCCATTTATACATAAACAAAAAAGCCTTTTCATGGGGCAGGTACATTGTATGGGGTTGTTTTCTTGCCATGTTTACGCCATATTGTGTACATGTAATGACAAAATGATTTGTCAAAAATAGATTTGTAATCAAAACTAAAACACTCCTGTAGTATACTGCCACGCAATTGGTCTGAACCTGCTGTGGTTTGGGAGAAATAACACAGCTAAGAAAAGGACAGGATAGATTTCCGTTAATCCAGCTTAAGTGCAAGGTAATATTAGAATGTCATGTCATTGGTGTGAAAGGACAGGCCTATTTATCGACCCAAGTGTGTCCAACTCCAGTTTGATACCTGAGCTTTTTTCTGCCTTTAAATGACATTGTAGTTGTGATCAAAAGGTAAACAAGTTTGTGCCGTGCTGCAAATAAAACTTATGTAAACATGACCAAGTAAAACCAAACTCTTCTGACCATATTGACACATGACTTTATCTGCAGTGGGGTCTTGAGCTCTTGAGTGGCTTCCATAAACACTGCCTGTCCTCACTTCACCCCTTTGCCCCTACACTGTAAATATCCATTACATTTGTGATTACTCTAGGCTAAACTGCAATAACAGCGGGGTAAAGTTAGATGAATACCAAAGAGACTGAGGGTTTGAGACATCCCCCCCAATATCAACTTCCTCTTGGCCGGCCCTGGTAAGATAAAAGCAATTCAATTTTCTCTTCCTGATTGAATGTTTGAGAACTTGACTGTGTAAATAACATCGGGGAGGTGGCATAGTCCAGCAGATAGATGGAGAACATTATCAGGCATAGAGTATTTTCTCATTTTTTACTCGTTAATGCAGTGGCTATAGACGTAATTGTCCCCTCAAACAGTGGGTGCAGTGCATGATGGAGTGATAACAATGGGAAGCTTCATTTAAATGCCTTAGGGCTGTTGACAAGTTTGTTTAAAGACTTGATAGACACTCACAAAATATTACACAAATGTTTGCACACTCACCTTTAAAAGCGTTGTTAAAGGGGAGCTGGCTACATAAACAGGTCACCTCTCCTGGGAGGATGTTTCTGTTTTCTGCTAAAAATGTTTAAACTGTATATGCTTCTTTTTTGCCAGTATCCATTCCATTTATGAAAGTGGTCTTTTTCTGCTCATGTGATGTATATTCATGGTGCATGTTGACCTTGCATGTTGTTCTATATCCGAGGTGTTTAAGAAGGAACTTCCGTAGCCATGCTATAGTACATTATAAATAACACAAAGTGCAAGAGAAATGATTTTAAAATGAAAACATTTTTATAAACATATACAGTTAATTGTCACATTTTTTTATTTCATTGAGGTTAATGTAATTGTAAACTGCCTCTTTTACCCCTTTCTTTAAATGGGAGGAGTGTTTTTGAGTTTGTGGTTCTCAGCCAAATTACAGCCAATAGAAGAAAAAAAAAAAAAAAACAAACTTTAAGACAGGTGGCAGGAGTTTATTCAAAAGCAAGGGTTAACCTTGATTAGTCTTCTCAGTGAAAAGCACCAAAAGAAAGACAAGGCATGTGGCCAGGTTTTGTAACAAACATTAACATAGAAGTTGTGCATATTATGTCAGTGCAGGAAAAGTCCCACTGAGATTACAAATCTCTTTTGCAGGGGTGTCCTGGCCCCCCAATGTGTGTATTGGGAGGGAGGAGGCACAGTGGGTTAAGTGTCTTGCTCAAAGACACAACGACAGTATGTGGAGGAGAGCGGAATGTTATGATGTTTTGGGATGTTTCGAGCGGGGCTCGAACCACCCACCCGCCGGTCGAAAAACGGCCGCTCTACCCACTGAGCTATTGCCGCCCCGGTAGCTCAGTGGGTAGAGCGGTCTTAAAAGACATTGGACTTTTTAATTAATACCAACAGAATAGATAGCACTGTTTACAAAAAGTCTTTGAGGAAAGTTTGTTTTTGTCGCTTTGATGTAAGTGTTGTTTGCTCCAGAAAGCCTTGTGCTACAGTGTTCATAGTGATCCAGCTCTGTCTTATAGATTCTTCCGTCAAGACTGTGCGCACTAATGGGCACGGACCTGGTTGAACAGGCACAGAAGTCTGAAAAGCCTCTTACAATACATCTATCATCATCCATTGGCCACCAGAACAGCAGCCACTCATGGAGTTTTCCCGCCAAACAATAGTTCCATTTAGACCGGTCGATCAATGGTTGTTCAGGCAGGCCACTTTAAACCAATGATTTTTTTCCTTTTGAAAAGGTTGATGAATTTAAGGCAAAAAAAAAAAGTTTTAAAAGGACTTTCAGCTCTGTCTTCATCATGTACCAAATATTAATACTAATATTTGACTATGGTGGGATGAATTTTTTGTAAGATTTAAAATGTAACCCTTTGAAGCCATTGTCTCCTTACTTTCTATCCAGTCTAAACCAAGAGAAAGGCATCGTGGGTATTTTATGGCAAAAGAATATAGTCAGCCCCAATTATTCTTATATAAATTTTCCTCTGCGCCAATTTGGAAGAGTGCTTTGGTAATGGAGTCTATTTTCAACTAAGTAGAGGTCCTTGAAGCTGCCATTGAATTTGCAAATATTTAAAAATGTAAATAGACAGATTTGGATGTTACACCCTTTTGCATTGGGTGGGGATCGAAAGTTTGGTAGGTAAAATTTTTATTAATGTGCATAAAGACGCCAAGAAAAGATGGAAACATCTCCAAAAGGCAGCAAATGACAGATTAGACATCCTTATAATAAGTAAAAAAAAGTTAGATTCAAAATAACAGAAAACAAAAAAGAGAACAAAGCAGAGTTGATACCTTGTACTGCCTCCTTTGGCAAGCTAGGACCTGACAGTGTCATGGTTTGTTCTCAATTATCGTCTGGATAGACCAGGTGATGTTAATTCTAAAAGGTTTTAAATGCCCAGACTCATCTAACCTTGCCCCAACAATCAGCACCATGGGTTCTTCTAAGCAGTTGTCTAGAAAACTGAAACTGAAAAAAAATGACGCTCACAAAGCAGGAGAAGGCTATAAAAAGATAGCAAAGCGTTTTCAGATGCCAATATCCTCTGTTCGGAATGTAATTAAGAAATGGCAGTCATCAGTCATCAGTCACAATAAAGTTGAATCTGAATCTGAATCTGAATCAGGAACAGTGGACGTTAAAGCAAGATCTGGAAGACCAATAAAAATATCAGACAGAACGGCTCGCAGGATTGTGAGAAAAGTAAGTCAAAACCCACGTTTGACTGCACGATCCCTCCAGAAAGATCTGGCAGACACTGGAGTTGTGGTACACTATTCCACTATAAAGAGATACTTGTACAAATATGGACTTCATGGAAGAGTCATCAGAAGAAAACCTCTTCTACGTCCTCAACACAAAAATCAGCGTTTGAAGTTTGCAAATGAACATATAGACAAGCCTGATGCATTTTGGAAACAAGTTCTGTGGACCGATGAGGTTAAAATAGAACTTTTTGGCTGAAATGAGCAAAGGTATGTTTGGAGAAGAAAGGGCACAGAATTTAATGAAAAGAACCTCTGTCCAACTGTTAAGCATGGGGGTGGATCGATCATGTTTTGGGGTTGTATTGCAGCCAGTGGCACAGGGAACATTTCACGAGTAGAAGGAAAAATGGATTCAATAAAATTTCAGCAAATTTTGGATGCTAACTTGATGCCATCTGTGAAAAAGCTGAAGTTAAAGTGAGGATGGCTTCTACAAATGGATAATGATCCTAAACACACCTCAAAATCCATGGTGGATTACATCAAGAGGCATAAACTAAAGGTTTTGCCATGGCCTTCACAATCTCCTGACCTCAACATAATTGAAAATCTATGGATAGACCTTAAAAGAGCAATGCGTGACAGACAGCCCAGAAATCTCAAAGAACTGGAAGACTTTTGTAAGGAAGAATCGGCAAAGATACCTCAAACAAGAATTGAAAGACTCTTGGCTAGTTACAAAAGCGTAACAAGCTGCCAAAGAGGGCATTTTTTTGTTTTCTGTTATTTTGAAAGTGTAAATGATGGAAATAAAATCTAACTTTTTTGACTTATTATAAGGATGTCTAATCTGTCATTTTTATGCACATTGATATTATATTAATATTTTTACCTGGGGTGCCCAAACTTTCGATCCCCACTGTATAATACTGATATTTAATGACAGTGGCTTTTTAGGCATCTTTTATTTGACAGCATTTGTGATAAGGACAGCATGTGCACAGTGGGATTTAAATAAAAGCTACTTCCTACTTTCTTCCATTTATTTAATTTATTTTTACTGATGACAGCTGGTATCAAGAAAAGGGCATGACTTGTGTTCTTGTTACAATTTATTAGAATCCCTTGCATGCAAAAACATATCTTGACCGCAAAGTACAATTCCTTGGTCGTACTTGATGGTTTTGTGAACTTCTCTTTGGGGAGACACTGTGCCATTAAGGACAACATGCTCTCGAAGGTATAAAGTAAGTGGCTTGAGCGAAAGGCTCTGGGTAACAAGTACATTCCCTCATTAAGTGAGAAGATTCGTCTGAGTGGCTAGTTAGCTGAAGGACATTACACAAGGTCGAAGCCCTGGCTGCCCTGGGAGAAGTAGTGAAGTAGAAAAGACGCCAAGAAGACAGGGCTAAAAGACAACACTCGCTGTGCAGCTTGACAGCTTCACTCCTGTCTGACTGACACGGCTTCATGTGAGGGGGGGGGTCACTGTGTCTTTGAACATAAAGTAGGGGCAGTATATGTGTTGGCCCTGTCTATCTGTTTAAAGTGATTTTGCTGTCCGTCGCTGGGGAGTGAGGCAGATCCCCTCTGTACCAAAGGGCTATGAGGGTTGCTAGCTGAATGGGAAATCAATAATGTCGATGGGATGAGCATTAGGAAGGCCAAGTGGTTTTAACAGCCCCATTGTCATTCCTCCATTTTTGTAAAGCAGCTTGTGGGCCATTCTTTCCTCCAGTCTTCAATTTTCAGAAACAGACGAAGACAGACAGGCGCAGACTTGGAGCACGGACAGAAACAAAGACAAGCTGCCCTCACACAATCAAACTGGAAGCACATTTCTAACACATGTCTTTCACAGAAGCTTTCAAAATGTGATCCTTTTTCCACACCATCAGCCAAGGAATTGAACCATACTTGTTTTCTCATCAGCCCCGAACACCATGCCCTTCAACGAGAAGGTCAGCCTTAAAAAAGGAGGTCCCCCAACAATTACATTGTATAGAAAGTAAACTTCTGCTTTTCTTTGAACAACGCATCCTTGGACAGCTTTCAACCTTAAGTCCCTTTTCAGAAATATGTTTCTATTCTGAGAAAACAACAAAAAAAAAAACACATCTGTTACTGGGCTGAGCAAGTGGGGCTTAAGTAAACATCACATTTTTGAAAATCAACCTTTAAAACTTAAAAAAAAAGAAAGAATTGAACGCACACTCTTACAGATTTCACCTACTTTTACAGGATATGCAAAAGTAAAACTACTACAACATTTAAAGTTTAAATCTTACCCTTGACTTTTATTATATTAATGCAATATAGAATAAACTTTTTTATTGAACAGTTTTGGCACAGAGAGAGTATCCACGCCCCTTTAATCTTTTGTATCTTGGCACTTATGGGGGAAAAGCAAAGTCTGAATGATATTTTCTTTCAAAAAAGATAAATCAATAGTTCATTTTATTGTTGCCAAAGGCCAAAAAAGTGTGAGAGTTGTCCACTTATGGACTTAAACTGGTCATCGTTGTTGCAGTGATGGGAACCGTGTGCTGTAGTTGTCTGTTTTAATCCACATTACTTTGACTCAGCAATAAGAACATCTTCTGTCTGTGAATTTGCACTGCACTTTCGACATTACGCTGCAGTGTGCCAGAATGTGCACTATTGCTGTGACACAGTGACCAGTACTATCAGTCTCTGAGCAAAAATGTACCCAGCTATCTGAACACTGATCTGGGTGTATCTGCAGTGAAGCTGGTGTGAAATCAGAGATAACCGGTGCTATCTCTCTGACTATAGCAGAGAGTAATGGAGGTACCGACCATATATAAAGCGTGTAAAACAAACAAAAATCAGCACTACTGCACATTGTTATGCTGTTATTTCTTTCTTCTTGGGTATATGTATAATTGTTTCATAACATGACACAGTTGTATTTTAAACCCTTTAGGTGGGTTTAATCACTATGGGCTTTCATTGGATTAATGTTAATAACAAAATATAATGTTTTTAGCCTTTAATTGGAATAATGGATAAAAAAAATAGACATTATTATATATTATATGCAGGGCTTGACATTAACTTTTTGGCTCACCGGCCACTGTGGCTTGCGGTTTTAAAAGATACTAGCCAGCATGTGTTTTACCAGCCACAATAGTTTAGAGTTTATATGTTCAATATGATTAAAACTACTGTATGACCTATCTTAAAATATAAAGTTATTTAGTAAAGTTAGTTTGTTAAAGATTTCAAATGTACAAAAATATCAGTTTTTAGGTATGAGCAAATAATAAAACAAATAAAAATAAAAAAGGGCCTTCTCATATGTGAATTAATGTGTTGGCATCTGATACAAAACATTTTTTTTTTCAAATCTGTTCTTGTGATTGTTCTTCTCTCACTGTGCTCCATACATATGCAGAGAGCAAACCAGACAGAAGTGATCTGTGCTGAAATGTAGCCAGCATCATGATAATTTACAATAGCTTGGGTTTTAAATTATTATGCAGTATGTTTATTAGTATGCAGTTGTTATTTTATTTTGAATACTTAAGGCTCTGTGGCTTTATTGTTACATTTACATTTAGTCATTTAGCTGACACTTTTATCCAAATCGACTTACATTAAGGTTTCATTCACCAGTGTTACAGCTGGAACCACTGTAGGCACTTGTGGGTTAAGTGTCTTGCCCAAGGACACAACGACAGTATGAACTGTGGGGAGAGCGGGAATCAAACCACCTACCTTCCGGTGGAAGATAGGCGGTCACTGCGTCCCAGTGTTAGAGCGTTCATCCTTGTTGTTAGAAGAATTAGTTTTTGCTGTTATGGTTTTTAAGATATTAACATTTTATTTTTTGTTCAATGACGTCATCAGCACCCCACGTTATCCAAATTGAACAAAAGGGGTATTGTTTGTTTGTATTTTTTACCAGCACATTTGAACCTCTGAGCATTTAGGGGTCTGGGTGACTGTTATAAGAATTTCTGTTCAGATTAATGGGGAGACGATGGAGGTCGTATATAATTTAAAAATTAATGGTCAGGTTTAATTCTTGCAAGAATGAAGCAACATGAGCAGAACAAAAAGTATTAACAATAATAATGAAATGTACAATTTTTTTAACAGTGACCCCAGTTTGTCAAATAATCATTAATATCTGAAAAACCTTAACAGCACAAACGAAGCACAAACGATTGATATAGTTTTCCGACAAATATCTTCTCGCACACCTTGACGTCAGTCAGAGCCGCGAGATGGAGCTGGGCACCGCTTTTTAACTCCACTAAAAATAGCTGATCATGTCTCACTTTAGCTTATTGTATTAACTTTCTGTTTCGGAAAAAGCTTTTTTTTTGCGTTTTATTAACTTTTTTACCTATTATTAATTTTACTAACACAGGTTAACATGTAAAGGTCCAAAGCCACAGTGGATGGAATTGTCTCCTGTAGACTATTTCTTTATTTATCACTCTGACCTCCTTTAAAATGAGGTAGATAAATAACATCTTTGAGAACAGATGAGTTCAGTAAAAGATGCAGAGGTATAGCTATGGCAGGAATTAGTGACCAATTCATTTGATCAGTCAGATCAGAGTGGCTTTAGGGGGAGGGACTTAAAGAAGACCAGGATAAACATACACTGAAAAATCAACATGGCTTCTCAAGCTGGACGCCTAGTTCTTTCTCACTTGTAAAGACAAAAGAATACACTTGATTCAGAGATTATGTCAAGATTGACAAATAGTAAATAGTAATACACAGTAGAAGAATTAATAAAAACAACAACTTCACAGTCCCACAACAAGCATTCATGTTGCTACTACTCTTGCTGCTTTATATTCAGCCTCTTGTTTAGCAAACTACAGCCACCACTTGTTGACGAGTGGAACATCTCTAAAACTGAAGACCACCGCCATCGTTGACATGAGGACGCCGTAGAGCTGTGAAATTTGGCAGCTACATCCCACGCTTTCATTGTTTCCCCTAAAAGCTTCACATTGAACTGTCACTACGCCACATAACTGTCAAAAGGCATCACATTAATCATCGCAGCGTCTCTCGGACCAAATCCAACTCATACCGAGGTTAATCTAAATGTTAATCTGAAACTTCCACTGCTCAGTTCCACGCCACAGCTCCGTTCATTGCAGTGCTCTCAATCAGATTGGACAATTAAATTTTGCAGTCCCCAATTCCCCTCCTGTAAATCTGCGTTTGATGATTTTAATGGGTGAAAACGCAGCCCACCCAGGTTTAAAATAACTCTTTGTCTATTCTCTTTTAGCAAAACTCCTCAGTGCATTTTAAAGGTCATCTTCACATCCGTCTGCCTTTGTTCCACGTGTTCGTTCGATGCAGGATCCTATTATATTTTGAAGTAGGGGTGCTTTTTAACATCAGTTGGCTGTCAAACTGAAGGAGTCTACATATAAGCAGATATTTAAAATAGAAAAGCTGATAGATGTCAAGAGAAAGCATGAATGTAAATAAACTGATTTATGTGATTGAATTTTCTTCTCAAAATGTGAGGTAGTTGCTGGTAATAGCTCTGCAACATACTGCTCTTACCTTATTTTAAACATAAAAAGCTACATACAAAAGATTTTACTGCATTGTGACAAAACACAAATTGTTTACTTTCATGCTGAGTCACATTTTTCAAGCCAATTGTCTTTTGACAATCGTCTAAGCTCAATACACACAAGGAAAGCGTGGGCAAAGAAAGGACAGACAGCATGAGATAAAATCATATGGCATTTCATTCACAAGACGTTTACAATAGCGTCCTTTTAAAACAGTGCCGTGTTTGTCCACTGTGTTTTTGAGACTTGTTCAAACTAAAACTCTTAATGAGGGTTTATTGTGGGATTTAGAGGCTTGTGGTGAAGAGTGTTTTACAGTTTCTGCATGATTCTCGAGTTGATTTTCTTTGGTGTTTTTGCTCACATATGTATCAATTGTTGCATCATTGTGTGCTCGCTGAGTTGTGTGCTGCAATTCATTGTTTGTTAGTTGCTTCAGAATTGATCAAGCTTTTACATTTTACAGGGCTGTGCATAAAATGTGCAAATGTGCAGTTTTTCTTTGACACGCAGCATCTTTAAATGGCCACCACCAGAAACAGTAATAAGCAACTTCAGGTCTGTCTATAACTACATTCTTTCTCTCTCTCTCATGTGTTTAGGTGTTTTATTATCATTTCATTGTATGTTTGTTTGAGCATTTAAGTTGAAATGGTGAATTATAGGATGATTTCTTTGGAAGAAAACAATAGACTGCTGTGCTACTTTAAGAAACCTGATTTGTTTTTAGTAATAAATGTTAACATTGGGCATTCGCGTCCTCACTCTGAAGGAATAAACCAAATTGATAGATCTCCACTTGCGGAGTTATAAACAGATAACTGAGAGCATCTGAGGTAACCTTTCTCAATACGTGATTGTGATATCTTAAAGGCAGCTTCTCTGACTTCCACAGGATCCTGTCATGTTCCTCTACACATCTTTTATTCTTCTGTTTCCACCGGGGAGCCGAGTGCCGTCTGAGGGAGACGAGGGGAAATTGCCCCATTCCCTGTCTTTAGACTCGCCGCATACATCTCCCAGTCCTTTCTCACTTGTAAATAATGCTTTTTCATTGTGTGAAGTCTATAAGCATTTTATAAAATAAAAAAATCAAAAGTTGTTTGAAGTTAAAGCTTATTTCAAGCTTAAATCTTCAGGCTTTTAGACCCTTCCCCTTTCCACATTCTCTTTGATATGCAGACAGTGTACACATAGAGCTGATTGAATTTGTATCCATTTTCTTTCTTCTTTGAGACCTAATTTTATCAAATGCATTGCTGAATTGGTGGTGGTTGATAACCATCCGCATCAGTTAGCCTTGATGTCTTTGGTGGAGACTGCTGCGTGAGAGAGACGAAGAGAAGAGAAGGTGGCGATAGACTTGGATATTTGTTTTTCCCATTGACTGCGTTTGAAGTGGTGTGAAAAGGGAGGGGGTTGCTTATGAATCTGTGTGCACCTCCAAAGTTTTCTATGTAGATGCACTTACTGTGATGCACTCTTCAAAAGACCGCGTCTTCCTTCCTCAAACATACTCCAGAGCAGCACCTTCAGCTTTTATACAGTTATAATGTTACATACTGTGCATATTCACAAAGGTGCTACAAGAATCAGTTGATCAGTTTTTTCAAGTGAATTTTAAACTTGATGTTTATGTTCAGTATTATCCTCCAAACAGTAGCAATCAAACTTTTACACAATTCAAATGCCTGTAAACATTAGTCCAGTGATGGGTTTAATACAATGTATGTTTTTACTATTGTTTTGGTGTTGTGTGTAAAATAAATAAACTGTAAAAAAAGATTGGCGCAATAATAATAAGCATAAGCTTCAGCCAACACCTTTTCAGTCAAGCAACTTGACTTTGCAGACTTTGCATTACATTCCCTGTATTAACATACAGTAAGCATGAACACAATTGTATGTTGTTCTGATGGTATTCTTTACAAGCTTTTGTCAAAAAGGACAATATAGATCAACGGTATATTGGTATGCTTATTTATACATATTTAGAAACATATGTCCTAGTTTAAAAGTGGAAGTAATAAAATAGAGATACAGTTAAAAAGGCTAACATTTACAACTAAATGCAAGGGGTTTGTAATGTATGTACAATGGCGGTGGTGTATCCAACCACGAGAGACTACCTTTAATGGCTTGAAACTCTTACATATTGTACTGAAATCCATTCACACTCTGTGTACTAACATTAACAAATAACATTGTAAACCCAAGCTCAGCACAAACATGAGTTTTAGTAATAATATGCTCCAGTTGGCTGTTCAATCTGAAAGGTCCACACAAAAGCTTTATACACCAAAAATACATGTGGCTCTGTTTGTTGTGAGGCCTGTCAAACCCAGCAGCCTGTCATTTTCAATATAAACCAATAAACATGTGGTTGTTTGAGCCACTCATCAGTTGTCAGGACGTGTGCTAGAGTTAATTGCATAAGAAAGGTATGTTTTCTAAGCTTATGTGTCCATGGATATATATGTACTGATAAACAGATACAAACACTGGGAAACAGACACTTGGTTGTTTTCTTCTTCACACACACCACCGCTCACACTGAGTCATAATGTGTTGTGTTTTTAGCCATGGGGAAGTCCTTTATCCACATAACTAGATTAACTCACAGTGAGCTGCGATCAGCTTAATTTGGATTCAGCCTGCTTACCCCTCCCTTCTCCTACACTCTGTCTGTCTACCTGAATGGTCTGCCTAAATTAATCACTGTAACTCAGAAATATCCGCTTTACCAAATGTTGACAGTTACAGTGAGCCATATGATAACACTGCCTTCTCTGTTATAGTTCATCTGTTACACACTTATGGACATTACAACTTGGTAATTATGGCTCATGAGTGACTGATAAACAATAACACCATTGTCTAGCGCTTCCTGTGGCGTTGGTCACTCATAAACACATTTAATCAGCAAGTAGTCGACCTGCCTCCTGTCACTAAAAATAAGCCATTTTTTAGCCCGTTATCAGATGTGGTATTGTTGTATTGTTACCATACAAAATAGCTGTCAAGTAGTTTACTTATTTGAATAACATCTTTTTAGGGTAAATGTTGCTCTCAGTAATATTCAGTAATATACAGTGAATCGTGTGTTCTACGTGGTATTTATGCAAAATGCATGACAAGCCCGCTATACAGACCATTTCTATTCTGTTTCCAAATCAATCTAAAGTCCTGCAAACACCTAAACAAGACCGTTTTTCTTTTTGCTTTAAATTTACTTTATATTTTATCTAAATAATAATCCATGAGGGATGTTCTTTTGACTGATGAGATAGAGAAAGTTTTTTCCAATGAGAGGTGAAACATTTTTAAGCCTCAAAACTATTATACTTCCAAAAAACATTATTATGACAGACTGTTAGTGGTCCACTGTTTACAGCTAATGGCCCTTCCAGGCACAGCCACTTTAAGAGAAGTCACTAAAGCCTGGTAATAAGGATGTGTTTATAGAAGCAAGGCTAGATATATTACTATAAGTATATACTAAGAGTAAAGTCTGGAAAGAGACTGTAATCTGCAGAAGAAATATAAAGAAAGGGATGAACAGCAAAATGGGAGGCGAGCGATATAAGGCGGCATGGAAAGAAGAATTATATAAGAGGCCAGAGGGAAGGAGGGGACAGATAGTAGGACAGCACGCATAAGATCCACAGGAAAAGACAGGGGATAGGAATAATGAGGGATGGATGGAAAGTGGGGATAAGCGGAGAACGAAGGAGAGGAGGGGGCCGCAAAGAAAGAGTTGAGTGGAAGTGCTAGGCCTAAGGGATTGCTGCACATTTATCCTCCTCTGCAGCAGGCTTCTGAAGCACTACCTCAGGAAAAGACTTTAAAGCAGGGTGGCTGCTGCTCGGCGCTGATCTGTTAATACCCACAGATACACATTGCTTCACCATAGTCGTCTGGGGTGGGGTGGGACAGTGTGTTCACGTCTACATGTGTGTTAGCGTGGATCCTTTCTTGTTAAGTGTTCAAGGATCATATCACATCTCTACAGACGATATGCTGTTCTGCTGATGGCTGGTTGCATCCTACCCCAAGACACCAAGTTACCAGTGTGATTAAAAGATTAGATCGGACTGTCGTTGGCCGTGTGTCAGCATTGTCACCTAAAGCTGCTACCGAGAAGCGAATGGAAACGGGGGAGTTATGATATGACTACCCTGATTCAGGAACCTGTATAAATAGACTCCAGTCTGCTGGGAATTGGTGTAAAACTCCCTGTGAAGCCACAGTATACACGCTGGGAGGTGGAGAGCCCGTATGGGATTTGTGCCGCTTGTTCACAGTGGACCATGTGGCTTGCTTTCAGTTGGCTGATATGATTAATTTAGGGGGCCCAAGGTGGAGATAAACTTGGAAGAGCTTTTTGTTTGTGTTTGTGTCACAGATTTGTAGTACATACTCAGTGGAAAGTTTGGAAAATTTATGTACAGCAAAAACGTCAATTTGAGTTTGGAAAACAAACAGCAACAGTCTGATCTAACAATCCAATTTTCTAATTGTAACAATGAACTGACTCTAACCCAGTAATTCCCAAGAATAACTGAATCTCTAAGCTACGAAATGAGACCCATTAACAAAGCTCAGTATTTGTCTTGAAAGAGGCATTTAACACTGAGCAGAACTTGTCTTCTATGTCTTCTCTGCAACCCACAGCGAACTCACATGGCAATGTTGTGTCACAATATGGGTCAGTATCTTGTATTTGGAAAGCATGAAGATTTGCTTAAATCAGGGCAAATTTTTCCTGAGAAAATTCAGAGATAGAGTATATTGTAAAGTGTGGTTCTTTATGTAAGGTAACCGTAAAAAATGACTTCCTTCTTTAATGATTTCAAGGTTAGGTCTTAACGTAAATGTCTGTTCTAATATTTTTTAATTGATTGGTGAAATACTGCTACTTCATTAATTGCTCATTTTGCAGCAACTTTTTATTACATTGTCTCTTGCCTCACACCATGTCTAGAAACAATCCATACCATCCAAAGACATATATAGGTAAACTGGTGAATGTTAATTACCCGTTGATTTTCTGTCTGTTAAATTTAGCCCTGGCTATTGCTCAAGGAATATTCTGCTTCATGCCCAAAGCAGCTGGTGTAGGTTCCAGCCCTTCATGACTGAAAACAGAATAAAGAGAACAGCAGCAATATAGGTAACACTGACACTGACATTTGAGTTCACCATGTTCCCTAATGGCCCCTGGAGAGTTCTCTTTTGTATTCACATGTGGGTTTTAGATAAGGTGTCCATTGTGAGATATTACAAATAATTCTGATTGAAGCTTGAACATTGATGATAATAGTTTTCCATTTCACATTTTGACATGTCTGCTTTCAATCTGTCCACCTGTTCTTACAATATACCCATTGACTTACAGCAGTTGATTTACTTTGCCCTGTGGCTGTCTATAAGTGGTTTGCTGTTGGTTTTAGAGCGTTGGTTTGTTCTTATCGATCTGCTCTGCTTATTCACTCGATCAGAATCACCTGTATTCTCAAATAACACGACAGGCTATTAAAAAGACGTGCTTAACCAGGTGTGTGATGTTGCCTACAGTAGACTTTAATGACGGTGTAAACAGCAGTGGTACTGGGTCAGCGCTTTGAGGCACACACACTTCTACACACACACTTCTACAGGAGAGTGTGCAGAGAATTAGACTATTTCCATTAAATGTCATCTAATTAAACAAACCTACAAACAGGATGCAAGTTGTAAAGATCAACAAGCCAGCGTGTAGTTAGTCATATGTTCTTCACAGTTGTTGTCGGGGTATTTTAGGCGGGTGTTTGTGTCTGTCATGCGGTTTTGCTTGATTGCACGATTGTAGAGATTTTGAATCTGCTGTGCCTAAGAAAAAAATAAACCAAAAAAGACATAGCATAGGGTTTCCATTTTCAAAATCAAGATCAAATGAGAAGTATGCCTGTTTTTTTCTTATGGTGCTTTTTACCTACAAACAGTCACTTCCCCGACTGTGACAGGAGGCTCACTGCAGTTTAAAGAGATGCATTTGGAACACTGGATTTAGACGCTGTGTTTTTTTCTTTTTTGTATTGGGGATCATATTAACACTAAACAGTTGCAAACCTTCCATTCTTTATATTGGGGTGTTTATGAGTTCAATTAATAGGAAATAATACTATGTCTAAATGAAGACAATGCAATTTTCTATCATAGGAGTATATGCAAAAAATATGATGTCCACACGGTATCTTGTTAATGGCAATAAATCTATGTTGCTTTAAGTATGACTTAGATCTAATATATAAACTTGTACGGCACTCCAAACAATGCAACCCGACCTGGACATACTACAAATTTACAAAGATGAAAAAAACCATGCTGCTCTATGCTTGCATTTCAGTCAACCTCTAAAAACCACACCACACCAGTTTTAATGGCATCCAGTCGAGGGAGATTGCACAAGTAAATAATGTTCCGCTAAATTAAGAAGCCGAAACTCAGGGAGCTTCATCACGCAGAATTTGTTGCTTGTAATCTAGACACATGCTTACAACAGCGTGACATGGTTTTGGCCGATAGCTTTTTTGTAATACTGTCATGGGGACAGAGTTTGTGTGATTAGTCCGAAGTTAGACAGTAATTAAGAGAGTTAAATGGCTGTGCCACAATCCCCCGGGGACCTCTGTATCTAACACACGAGGTATAGGGGCAGGAGTGGGAGAAGTAAAGCAGGTAATTAAATGAAGAATGTACGCTATTGACTGATCTAATGGGCACATACTATTCCCTCATCCCCTCCCTCTCTTCTTGTCTCCTTTCCTTCCCTCGTTCCCTCTTTTGCTCTCTACCCTTGCACCTGAGATGAAGATGACAGTTAATGATGGTGTTTTTTAAAACCACTTTAGCTACTGCCCTATAGCTCACTCTGCTCTCTCTAGACAGATGGAGAGCTTCACTATTTTTTCTATCCTTTACCGAGATGGGTCCACACACACATATTCTGTGTTCCATTAGCAAATTGCCTTTCCCGTCGTTTTCCCCTCCTTGTCTCCACCTCTCCACCTGCCCCCTATCCCTCCCATTAACAAACTAACTAGGGAATTTATTCATTTAAACGCAGAGAAAAACAGTAAAGTTCACTGTAGGGTCTGTTATATTTTTCAGAAGTTGGAGAGAGGCTACAGAGACAGAGCGAGTAATGTGCAATGGTGTGGTAAAGACAACCTCAAGGACCTGAGCGCCATCATTCGCTGAGAGCAGCAGCAAGGTCATCTGACTGAGGGATGGTGAGTCTGTTATTTGCATATGCTTTGGGGAATGAGGTAATAAGGTCTACTTTCACGTCTTCATTTTAATCATTTGAAATGAGTTACAATAACCATTAGTCACCTGACCGGCTGTTTAATATGCCTCACCAGTGACTTCCTACGTTAGACATGATGGGTTCATTCCAATGCACATAATGCCTTTGTGATCCACATCCAAACTGTGAAATATGACAAGAATTCCACTGGTCACTTGTTGTACTGCAGCCCAAACACTAAAACAATTCAATCCAAATATCAAATTGTACAAAAATGTGTCTGATTTTGAGATCAAGACCCGATATTCCCCAAAGAGCACAATGTAAAGGATGTGTTTAACTTACCTAATTTACCATTTGGGAAGTAGTGTCAAATGTAACCTATGGCCTGAAGGGGTCAGTGTTTGAATCATGCTAATATTTTAAGTTTTGCTTTGTATACATCTCCCAGTAGAAGACCTTTAAAAGACTCCCTCATCAGTGAATATTCAATTTTATATTTTATGATTTTTTTAAATATATATTTTCTTAATATTGAAAGCGATCTCTTTTGCAGGTGTCTGATTTACCCACAAACAACAGGCAATAAACGATAATAGGAATAGGAAAATAGCAAACAAATCCACACCATAATTAACTATAATGGAATTCACAGTGTATAACTACATGGAAGTAGTGTATGTTAAAAATACTCAACATGGTCGAAAAAAATGCCATTAATGCATCAATAACCATCTATTCAGTGAGAATTTATTTTCCCTGTGGTATTCCATGGACTGCAATCAAAAACACTGATGAACAACTTTATCACTGTGATCCATTATGTAGAATGAGTCGATTAGGTTTCTGTATTTGTATGCATATGAAAACAGTTGCAATTACATTTGGACTAATTAACACTTGATATTGAAATGTGTCAGTTAGTCAAGTTGATTAGAGAGACAGACTGTGCTTCAAATGCAAGTGTTTTTCATTGAATATTCTGTCCTCATTCGAGTTTCACTACATGTATTCCCAATGCTCTGGATTAGCCCACATCCAAAAACTGCTAAATCATCAGCTTACAGCCCTCACAGACCACTCCCTGTCTTAATATGTCTCGTCCTGTGTCAGGCTTTTGGATATTAGGGTTAATATCTAACTGAAGGATCCAATCTTTGAGATTATGTGTGTTTGATTTTGTTTACACCATCTGCCATCAGTTGTAATTGAATGTACTGCATGGTATAATCTGATATAACCAGAGGTGATGTTTTACTGCTGCTTGTGCACTGTAAACACCCTGGAGGAATACAGCACAGCCTGTGCGAGTCTGAAAGGAATGAGCCTGTCCTTAGCAGAACCACACTTAAGGTAGATGTGGCAGGCTACAAAAAAAATTTGACCTAACAGACAGTATGTTGTCCCGTGTGATCATTTAACACCTTTCACCATCATTCATCTCAGCTCAAAGCATTTGATACTCCAGTCCAGCAAAGGCATTAACATTTTAGTCCGGTGCTTCCATGTAGAGTGATGAACATTCAGGTAAGGTAGAGGTTCAGTGTCAGGCTCAAGGACAGTTCGACAGGGCACAAGGCTGCCTCTGGGACAAATTGACGTGATTAGGTCTTTAACGGGCTCCTGCAGCTCCCCCAGGCCGTGATCATAATTTCTCCAATTAAATGTTTGCCAAATTCAGACATTCTGCAAAGTTCTTTTGAATATCTTGATTAGAATACATGCCTTTAAGTGGAGAAAAAGAAAAGACACTTCTTTGATATTTGAGTATTTTGTGCGTAAATTTATTATTGGGTCTAACACTAGCATTATTATACTTACTTATTAAGACCATTGTATGTACCCTGTAGCTTCTTTATGAGGGCGATAACTTAAAATGTTTACAGACAATATGAGTGGGGACATTAGCAATTTATTGCCCCCACTTTATTGCAGCCTCCCTTAAAAATATCTTTTAGGGAGCAAAAAGGAAGTTTGACAATTATGTTCCTTGATCAATTTTAGCTTGCTAGTTTGTGAGTTCTGGTGGATGTTAGTAATGGGCGATATGAACGATATGCAATATAAATGATAAAAAATTGGCATACGATAGAGATTTTAATTCTATTGCACTACCGCGATAATACATGTTGATGACGCAATTTCCGAAAATTTACAGCCACGAGCTGCAGCTTGAAACATGGCTGAAAGCGAAACGGAGGAGCTGGTGAAAAAGACGCAACATCCATTATTTGGACGTAATTTGGATTTAAGCCGTCTGACGTGCAGCAGCAAATTATACTCTGTAGAGTGTGTGGGGCAACAGTTCAGAGGTAACACAGTAATCTGTTGTACTCAAACGAACATGTTACTGAATACCAGCTTTGCCAGCTCCGTGAAGACTTCACGGAGCTGGCAAAGCTGGTATTCAGTAACATGTTTCGTTTTGAGGTAGTACAACAGATTAGTCGTGTTACCTCTCCGTGAAGTCTCCGTGAAGTCTTCACGGAGGCGGAGCTAGCATAGCCGGGCAAAGAGCGGAGCAAGAGAGAGAGAGAGAGCACAGGCTAGATTAAATTAACATATAAAATCTTACACGTTTGTCAACAGAAAAAAGTGTGAAAGATCCCTGAATTGACCGTGCTGTTGCTTTATGCAAGAAGATTGTGAGTTCCTTTTCAGGAATACAGGAATAACATTAAAAAATACATTTAGCAGTTTGGCTTTCCTTAGGATCTATGTAACCTGTTCTGAAATGATTCTATTATAATTTATATATCGCAATATATATCGTTATCGCAAGAGGCTGCAATGTATATCGCAATATGGATTTTTGGCCATATCGCCCATCCCTAGTGGATGTTTTACATTGTGGTTTATGTCAAAACTGATTACATGGAAACTAATTGATTATGTTAAATGAATCAATTAGTTGATTCGTTTAACATAATCAATTATGTTCAATTATGCCCTGTTATGAGAACAGGTACTGGTAAGACTCACTGGATCTGTTAACCAGACACACCATATTGTATTAAGTGCATTGATAAGTGCAACTTTATCCATAAAACATTGTACCAAACACAGATATCAATAGGATTGTGACACATTTGGAACTACTACTGGTAGTGTACAAGATTCAGTAACAGTATCTTTTCATCCAAACAACTGCAACAGAAGACTTTAAAGCTAGTTCCCAAGATACAAAAGAAGATGTAACATGTGATTTTATATATTTTTTTAAAGTTCAAAGAGGTAGACTACAGAAAAGTGTGTCATTGGTACCATGCCAGGATAAGGTATTACTCGCTCTAAATCCTTCAACACTGATCAAAACCTAAGACTTACTGCTCATACAGAGAAACTGGCACATTAAACAGAGCAACACACACAGGCTATCTTTGATGACAATCACTTGAACAGTAACACCAACTAAAAACCAGCAAAAGATGTGACAAACAGTGTGGTCAGGGATGCCACTGTAGTCAGGCCTTATCATGTGTGCCTTGAAACACAGGGATGGGGTATTCGTTGTGTTTCCATGTTCCATTAAAGCAACACTACTTTTTTATCAGTAAATATATATAGCCACAAAATCCTTTTTTGCACATAGCACTCAATAAACCAAATACTCCACTATTGTTATAATAATAAACTATGTAATTATGTATGTATATTAGAGCAGGTGCCTCAGCTTAACCAGTTACAACAAGACAACTTTTCACATGTACTGAACCAGCCCCATGCAGGTTTTGAGTCTTTCTTACTTGCTCTTTCTTGTGGTTGAGATTATTATTTTATTAAATAATATACAATGGTTTTAATGCACACAGCATGGACCACAGTGGCAGGACACACACACATCAGAGAGCAATGCTATTACCACATTTTTGTCCTTTATAAAGGAGTTGAGAGTTTTGTCTCCTTGTGCAATTGCACAAACAATTGACCTTAAAATATAAAATAAGGTAGGAAGTGACTTTTGTTTTCAATCTTAGAAAATAAAATGAACTGTTTATCAAAATGTTGTACAATAGCTTTCAATCAAGTTATGTCAAGTTTTCTCATATATTGCAACATAACAGCTTCATTCATTTTGTTGGTTTTAAACAATTTCCTCCTGACTGTAGAGTCTTCCCACCCAAAGCTGAAAACTAGAGGTAATTCCTCTTCACACTATTGTCTCATCAAAGCATACAAAAACATTTTGCCAAAATTGCAGTTTTTGAGAGTCGCTGCTAGAAATCAATTCTGCTACAATACTTCAAAATGAAATGCAAAAAACAATCTCTTCATAGAAATAGAACTAGTTTTAGCTGCATGTTAATGTTTCCATTGTTTATTTTAAGTTAAAACATTTTTCTATTGTGCTCACATTCTGCTGTTGTCGTAACTGTGTGAGAATGTGTTAGAGCTTCAGAGTTCATTTGCTGGTGCTCGTGTACTCACATGCTTCCATATGTCTCGTAATCCAGAAGACTGGCACAAATCATTGCACAGGAGCTTGGGAATTGAGAGTCTTTCTGCCACATTCATTAGTCTAAAGAAACAGGGAGAACTTATGTGGATGTGTTTAGCACATTACACAAAATGAAGATTTTGCAAAGGGAACTGCTGCCTGGCTGAATGAGGACTCCGCTCAGAGATGATTCAAAGGGGCAATTTTACACCAGCTTACGAGCAAGGAAGTGAATAGAAGGACGCGTTCTACGCAGAGACCGCCAGATGTTACACGAGGGAATCCATCTGCACAAGAGTGACCAAGTGTGGAATGACTCTAAATTGGCTCTGAAAAATTGGTTCCCCTCATACAAACAGATGAAGCAAATATTTATCAAGAATGTTTCCCACTTCATGTAATTCTGCATCATATTTTTCTGTATCTCTTTTTCAACTTTATTTGAGTTTTGTTTTTGTGCCCTTTTACAAAAAGAGATTTTAAAAGAATTTCCCTGAGGTTCAGTCATGGGTCACAAACAAGTGAATTGTTTTTGTTGGAGATCCTAATCCAATTTAATAGGATTTTTATGTTTAGGATGAGTTTTTTTTTTTTTTTTTTTGTATTTCACCAGAGGAAACCAGGGAATAAGATAAAAATGCAAAAGTTGACTGTTTTGTCAAATGTAATTAAATATTTAATGAGTCTCAAGAGTCTCATAGTGTGTCAGCATCTATGAAGCAGATTCATATCTTATCATTTCAGGAACAGCCTACATCCCCTACAGTAATACTTCATACTATTTTTACTGTGGTCCACATTTACTAAGTACATTATTACATATACAGTACATTAGAACACAATAGTTTAAAAAGAAAAGGCCATGACAGAAGAAAGGCCTTGCAACAACTGGATACAGTGTCGTCCTATAACTGGAAGATTGGTGGTTTGATTCCCGCTCTGTCCAGTTCATTCTGTCGTTGTGTCCTTGGGCAAGACACTTAACCCGCCTTGCCTCCAGTGCCACAGCTCTGGTGTATGCATGTGTGTAACTGTAGAGGTGAATTTGCTGGTGGTCAAAGAAAGCTGTGAGCGTCGTGTGTATGTCAGCACCCCTCTGTCTGCCCCAGGTGTGAATATATGTGAATGAAGCATTGTGTAAAGCGCTTTGGGTGCCTGACAAGGGTACAAAAAATGCTATTTAAATGCATGCCATTCATTATTTAAAATTCCTTAACACCACTATATTCTCCAATCAAAGATAAAGTCACTTTTGTGTTGTGCCTGCAGAGGCCGATTCCCCAGTGATGCATCACAGTGAGGTTGTCCACCTACATGTCCACCACAAAGTTTTTTATTTCTTTTTTCTTCTTTGTTATATTGGGGCAGAGACCAAAAAAGAAAAGACATTATATTGTTTATTTGAAGTACTGCTTCAGATAATCTCATATACACAATAAAGACACCCCCTTGTATAAGCCCGCTGTGTGTTCAAACCCTGTTATCCACCTCCAGAGATGCTGTGAGCCCGTGGCAGATGGAAGAGGTGAGAGGCAATAGCATAGTGCACACTGATCATTACACTGGGTAAACTGTGAGTGTGTGTGTTGTGTGTTTTGATTCAAGCCACCACTGGTGTAATCACTTGATGTGTTAGCAATGGCAGGTGGCTGGCAGTCAGCCGTGCTCCATGTTAAATCCAGCTCCTGTTGTGTTTATCGATCTTTTATCTGTTCAAAAAGTAGCAGGCAGCTCATTTTTGTTTTAGCATCTGTAAACACTGATGGAAGTTGTAGGCAGGAGGGGACTGTGATTGATCATAGCAGTGTAAAAAACAACAAGAAAGAAATAGAGGAAAACAACATTTAAACCTGTTGCAATTAGAGCTCACATTCACTTTATTTTGTATTACACACGCCTTTGTACTCTTTTCAAAGCACTCTGACCCAAAGCTACATGATAAAAAGTCATGAATCCTTTTCAAATCAAAGATATGTTGTTGTTTTTTTTTCAAATCTCTGATACAGCTCATCTTTTTTTTTTTTTTTTTTTTTTACGACAAACCAGTTGTTATATTAATGTACTAAAAGGCATCCTACTGTAGCTGAACCGAATTATAACTTCACCCACCCTGTATTTCACAGTTGTATACCCAATTTTGTGCAGGACCACATATGGCCAGAGCTCTATGTAAATCTTGTTTAGTTTGTAAATGCACATCTCTTAAATAGCTTGTACACTTTGACCAGCTTCTCTCAGCTAATAGACACATTTTGAACAATCACTTCATTGCAGTGAAAGCACTTTGAATTGCTCTACAGTATGTATAAATAGTGCTATACAAATAAACCTGCCTTGCCTCATTGCCTGGACTTCTTTTTTGTCACAAGTTTTTGTCCAGGTTTTGATCAGGTTTGTTAGTTTTTGTCTTTGTGCTGTAAACATCAAATGCTGATTGCAGAGATTGACATGAGTCATGGAAAACTGGAAAAAGAAAATGGGGTGCCTTTCCATTGTATCCTAATTTTTGATAACTGAAGACAAAGATAAATACAGCGTCATGTGACAAAGGTCAGGTTTCTCTGTGCTCCTATCCTGAACAAAGTAATAAGGATATATCAAATCTATGTAAAAATGCTTGTTGAATAACTTTCTCAGAGGGGTTGTGAAACAGACAAAAAATAAAATACCGTGGCCACTGTCATACTTTAATATTTAAACTAAGTCTCCTTAAATCCTCACTATGTCTCAGAAGCTACTCTTATATTCAGCCTCTCTTTCACTCCTTCGCCTTCTTACTTTTCTCTCTTTTGCTCCCCCCGAAAAACATGAAAGCAGAAAGGAAATCCTGCCAGTGCTCAGATACTGTAGTCTGGACTGAGCGAGGGGATCTTTGAGGCAGCAAAGGGACTTTTAATGAACAGGCCGTTTATTGATCTGTGGACAAAACGGTCGTTAATTATGTTCGGGTGTGCATTTAATTGAGGGAGTGAAACAAGGTCCCTCCTTGCTAGGCTAATGAATGGTCAAGAATGAGGAGAATTTGATTGAGTCCAGTGCCATCGGGGTAAAGGATGAGACACAAACAATCACTCAGCCAATGCCTCTAGATCTCTCTGCCCTTCTCCCGGCCCATCTGAGTCTTTCTGTAAGTGCCACTCGCTGCTTTATTCCTCTTTCTCTTTGTTATAAAATTAGGATGAAATGCCCACTGGCCTTTTCCTCCTCACTGTGTGCTCTTTTCTCAGCTGCTTAGTCCAGTCTGACTCACACCTCTTTGATTTCTGGGCTTGGTTGAATGGCAGTGGTTTTGGATTGTCTACAGCAATACAGACACTGGAGGAGGTTATTGACGTGTGGGTTTATGTAGCACTCATGGTCCTAGTTCTTACAACACAGACAGGCATGCTCTGTAGTCCTAAATCACTTTTACTACAAAAAAGTATGAAACATGTAATTGTCCATGAATGAACAATTCTAACCATGACAAAATGCCAGGTATAACTTTGGCATTTGAATTTCCAACATTGTGATTATCATTAAGTGGCTGTCATTGTCCTCCATTTTATTTCTGCAGAACAGGAGAATAATGTTTCCAGTCTTGGTGATAATGGTTAAGTTTAATAAGATATATGATCAATTTGGATCTGTTATTTAACGCATAACCTTTGACCACAGGGTGTGAAGACATTTGAAAAGACTAATTATTGACCTTGGAAACATTGGTTTATTTTTTTTTGTAAAATACACTGTGTTTAGTACATGCAGATACATATAATGTATGTTATATAGGTAAATGTTTAATATGTCTAAGTGTTTGAAGGTGGGATAGCTCTCCTCCCCCTCCTGGTGAGACAGTTCCTGTCATTAAGTAAAGACACACCTTTGTAACTAGTTAGTGAAAACCCAGTTCTGAGGGTATTGGCCCTCAGTCCTCAGTTGTTGTTCAGTTTTCTGTGTCTTCTCAGTTTTCTCAGTTCTTAGTGTGTCCTTCAACCGGAAGGTAGGCTCAATTCCCACTCTCCCCACAGTTCATACTGTCGTTGTGTCCTTGGGCAAGACACTTAACCCACCTTGCCAACAGTGGTGTTCTGTAACACTGGTAATTTCAGGCCTAATGTAAGTGGATTGGATAAAAGTTTCAGCTAAATGAATAAATGTAAATGTAAAATTTTTGCACTTGACTTTCCCTCTTGTGTTAGTTACACGTCATGTTGTCATCCCCAGAGGATGTAAAAGTAACAAGGACAATGTAAGGAGTAGAAAGTACATATATTTGTGTTCAAAAGTAGGAAGTAAAAGTAAAACGTTGCCAGATAAGTAAATACCTGAAAAAGCTACTTAAGTACAGTAAAAACCTTGACCTCTGACCCTCGGCAGCAGCTCAGCCTTAGGCAGAGAGACACCCAGAGCATATCCTCCCAAAAGCTGTCCAAGGCTGAACAGGACCAGCCTTTGCTAAAGCTTGTGGACCACCCTCTGCAGTACCAAAGAAGCTCGGACCAGTTGGTATCACCATGTCCTGTTGGCCCTCAGCTTCTGGCACCCTGCCCTGGCCTCTCTATCCAGCCTACCTGGTTGTTTAAGATCGGCACACTTTCACAGAGTTGGCATGGAAAAAGAGATTTAACATTACAACTTAACCTAAACATAGCTTAACTCTTTTGACCATTTTCTTAAAGTATAAACTATGGAATAATTAAAGTAATCCCTTAAGTTCATATCCCACTTTTAATAAGAAAGGTTTATTATTTCAGTCTTTGAAATACTGACATTATTTATTTCTTATTCAAACTGCATATTCAAATCTTGTTATTATATTTGGTAAATAAACATAATTATTTCTCATAGCTTATTCTTGGTTGTTGTTTCCCTTCAAAATTATTATCCCTGTCTGTCAACAAACTCATGCTAAACTCACGCTTAAATTTATATTAGACTTCTTTATTAATTTTTCTTTTGTCTTCTGACTGGTGCTCTGTAACTTTACCTTTAGCTATCAAGAATATACCTTACAGTCTGTATGTCTGTAATATACATTCAATGCATGTTCATTTATTGCATGTGCTCTTGTTTGTCATGTATCAAAAAAGTTTTGTCATCTAGACATAGAAAGGCTGTGGTAAAGTTCCAAAACTGAATGCATCTTTTTGTTTAAAATTTGAATGTTAATGAGTGAAAATGTTATTATTTTGCTTGAAAATACAAATATCAGCAAATCAATAGGTATGGCATATTCCTGGCAACTCTCCTGGAACCCACTGTTAAAAATAACCATAAAAAGTCAATATACATAATACAACACATGAAACAAATATTGTGTTAATATGCACAAGTCCATATGTTTATTTAGTGCAACAAAAACAAAATACATCAATCCAAACATGACCTGGCAGTGCTTGCACCAGGGTTCATCTTTTTGGAGAAACACTAAGCTGCTGGCGTCGTAGGGTTCTGGAGATAAAACGATAAAAACCTGTGTCAGTCACGGCAGAGACACTTGTGGAGATAAATTGCGGTGTTTAACTGAAGAACGACACAAGGTGTAATCCCTACAGGGATGAGTTGTGTTGCTTAAGCATGAGTGTATAAGCTCAGCGTGACTTAGATTCTCATTAAAAGAGGCTTATTTATCTCTCCACCTCCGAAAGAATCAAGGCTGGCGTCGTCAAGTCTTTGGGCTGGCAGCAATTACCATACCTATCAAGTAGCTTTTACAACGCCTGTTCTGTATCATAAGAAGGATGTGCCAAGCTATTACTCGGGCTGCCGGCACTTCTCACAAGGTGTGCTGAATGCTTTCTCCAAATTAATTTATGTAAAGGGATCAGTTTCTGTGCATGGAAAAAAAAAAAAGCATTCTTGCATTTTAGAAGTTAAAAATATAGCTTTGCCATTTTAGCTGTCGGTAAAAAAGGGAAATGTTAAGCAGCTCTTTGGTTCAAGTTCTTTAAACATTTTGTATAAGGGGCTTTGGCTGCAACTATGATGTGTGTTTGTCAACAAGAAGTTTGGAAAATGTTGCTGTAATATTTAAACTTGGAATGTCACTTCAACAATATATACTGAAGTCTTAGTTAAAGACATTTTGAACCACCACCACTGAATAAATAACCCTTAACCCTCTATACCGAGAAAGGTTGTAAGAGACTGTTCACATGTACAGTATTGTTCAAAATAATAGCAGTACCATGTGACTAACCAGAATAACCCAGGTTTTTAGTATATTTTTTATTGCTAAGTGACAAACAAGTTACCAGTAGGTGCAGTAGATTCTCAGAAAACAAACATTAATGATATGCACGCTATTAATGCGTCGTTAGTTGAAAGGGGTGTGTTCAAAAAAATAGCAATGTGGCATTCAATCACTGAGGTCATCAATTTTGTGAAAAAACAGGTGTGAAACAGGTGGCACCTATTTAAAGCCACCAGCACTTGTTGAACATGCAAAGCCTGAGGAAAATGTTTTGTTTAAGACATTGTTTAGAAGAACAGCGTACTTTGATCAAAAAGTTGATTGGAGTAGGGGAAAACCTATAAAGAGGTGCAAAAAAATTATAGGCTGTTCCGCTAAAATGATCTCCAGTGCCTTAAAATGGAGAGCAAAACCAGAGAGACGTGGAAGAAAATGAAAGACAACCATCCAAATGGATCGAAGGATAACCAGAATGGCAAAGGCTCAGCCAATGATCAGCTCCAGGACGATCAAAGATAGTCTGGAGTTACCTGTAAGTACTGTGACAGTTAGAAGACGTCTGTGTGAAGCTAATCTATTTTCAAGAATCCCGCAAAGTCCCTATGTTTAGAAAAAAAAAGGCATCAACTGGCCTAAAGAGAAATGGAGGAACAGTTTGTGGACTTGTTCTTTTTGGGTCCAAGGGCCACAGACAGTGAAGCAAGCATCATGATATGGGCATGTTTCTCCTACTATGGTGTTGGGCCTATTTATCACATACCAGGGATCATGGATCAGTTTGCATATGTCAAAATACTTGAAGAGGTCATGTTGTCTTATGCTGAAGAGGACATGCCCTTGAAATATTAGTTTCAACAAGACAATGACCCAAACACACCAGTAAACAAGCAAAGTCTTGGTTCCAAACCAACAAAATTAATGTTATGGAGTGGCCAGACCAATCCCTGGACCTTAATCCAATTGAGAAGCTGTTTCTGAATCAAAAGCAAGAAATGTAACACAATTCATTTACATTTTTACATTTTTATGTTGTTTAAGAATCATTGAGTGGAATAACAGCTGAGCGGTGCCACAGGTTGGTGTTGCACAGATGTGAAGCAGTTTTAAAAAACTGTGGTCATACAACTAAATATTAGTTTAGTGATTCACAGGATTGCTATATCCTAGAAACAAAAACATTTGTACAAAATAGTTTTGAGTTTGTATAGTCAATGGCAGACACTGCTATTTTTTTGAACACACCCCTTTCAACTAATTGTCCAATTGCACAGCCTTAAGAGCGTGCATATCATGAATGCTGGGTCTTGTTTGTTTTATGAGAATCTACTGCACCTACTGGTAACTTGTTTTCCACTTAGCAATAAAAAAAATACTAAAAACCTGGATTATTCTGGTTAGTCACATTGTACTGCTATTATTTTGAACAATACTGTATGTACTGTCACTATCAAACAAAGGTTGACTTTACGAATAGACAGGAACATGATTATAGCCAGTTAAAAGTGCATGCCCAATATGATGACAAAATCATTCCCTTCTTTCTTAAAGTGCATGTATCCATATATCCATTGTGGAAATCACCCAAAATGGGGCAAAACTATTGAAATTAGCCCACAACATTTTACAAATCTAGGAGCAATGTCATTACCTTACAACACTGCTTGTGGTAACCTGAGTTCACATTCACATCATACATTTCAGCCAAAAAGAAAGTCACAGGTAAAAGTAAAGAGGTGAAGAATGCTGCAGATGCTTGAGAAGCTTCAAACAAATTACATTTACAGTGTAGAGAGAAGATGGTTCGTGCTTGTTATGTTCAAGTCAATAATATGTTTTACACAGCAATAATCAAGCTTGATTACATCTTACCTCATGTAAGTGATTTCATGTTAGCATGAGCTCAAGTACAAACAGGAAAACAAGAAACTAAGAAACCTTTTTTTAAACTTACTGTCTGCTGTATTAATGAACATTGAGCATTTGTTTAATTCAATTTGATTAATTTCCAAGGGGAAAAGCAGGTTGTTAGTTCTCTTCAAATTAGTTGATTCAGATTTCTTCTGCCATAGACTGATTGATTATCTTATTGCAGTTGGGAAAAAGGAGTTCTTGTGGCCTTGCAGTTCACTGATCTCAGATGTCCACTGGCTGCTCTCTGTTACTCAAAAGCCAAAAGCAGGGGATGGTCAAAGTTGTTCAGTCTACACTGATGTGATGGAGAGAGCTGGGTCTGTTCCTGGAAACAGTTCTGTTTATTTTGTCACAGGCAGTGTCTAGTACAGCTCTTGGTTGAAGATCCACTGTCACCACGACAAGTGGTGACTCTCTTGGTATAGAACAAGTCTCACTGTCCCCCCACAGCTCCACACTCTGACACAGATTCTCTTTAACTTTAACACGCCCGGACAGCACCATCAGTTGTTAAGACATAAGGGAAGACCTCCTCCCTGACTTCTCCCACGTCAGGCATCTGCTCTGATCAGTGTAAATCCAAAAGTAAAATGCTACACTCACATAGGGATTTGTTGTTCCTCACAAGAGCCTCCAGTTAAGTCCTACTTGTCCAGGATTCACATTTCCTTCCTTGTCAAAAACAGCTTGTGCATCAACCTCCTGTTCCTCTTTTGCATCCCAAATCTGCAGTCTCTGTATCTGAGAGCCAGATGACCAACACCATAGACTCTCCTTCTCGTAGATCCAGCAGATTTTCTTGGTCGTAGTGCCATTATATATAGTAAAAAATATATATTTTTAAATGCCAATATAGTACGTAATAAATGACAATGTAGCTTTTGTGAAAACATTATGTATTTTTTAATGGTGCAACAGAAAGCAGGATTAGCACATGAGAATTTACATTTATTTATTAGAATCAGTTAGACTACGTTTTTTTAATAATGCAATTGCTTGTGTAAATCTTTGGTCTTGAGATGGAAAATACTTCCTGTGCATGTGCTGATAGTATTGTGTGACTAGCCATAATATCCCACTGCTGTTTGGAGGGCTATTACTGTCATAGTGAACCAACAGGGTGTCATAATATGGCTTGCAGCTGCAGTTATTTGTTTTTTTGTCCTATGTTAGCTTACAGCTGTGTTTGTGTTAGAAGCATGAATAGGAGCATGTACGCGTGTATGCCTGTACTATATATACTTTCAGTGCATGTTCATTGTGCATGCTCTTTTCTAACATGTTTTAAATCCACTTGCATGCTCGTAGTAGAGTGTAAGTAATGTACAGTGCTCTGTTTCCCAGGGTCTATAACCTCCCACTGCTCTATGATAAATGTGTGCTACTGCGGTGCATGTGTGGCTTTAAAATGGAACGTCTGGCTGGCCCCTGCGGGAGCAGTGCGCCCTGGCTTTAGACACATCATTACGCCTATGGATCCATTGATCTATATTCTGTGGTTGTTTTTGTTTTCATTTAATCATTTAGCCTTAAATTGCGGTTAAGTTTTTGCCCAGTAATGAAAAAAAGTCTAGCTAAGTAAAACGGCTGTATGAGCTTGGCTAAATCCTATTAGCTTTTACACCAAACAATATGTTTTTGACTATAGCCACCCTGGACTTTCATGGGGTCATTCTGTTACAAGCATTTGACAATATGGTCTTTTTAAATTACCATAATTTTCAAGACCATATGCAATACTCATACATGGCAAATTTTTATTCATGGGCAAACTAAACTATATAAATATAACTATAAATTATCACTTATCCTGCTCATTATCTGAATAAAAAAGCATCTGGAAATCTACTTTGAAAAAAGCAAAAACAGAGGAGCAATTTAAACCTGTGATTTTATGAATTCTCAGAAGGTGGTTTAAATTCTATGGGCCAGATTCAATCTTGTTATAAATGACCCAAATATATTCAAAACAAACTAAATATTTTTACTCAAGAGATGCTTGACCCTCTCAGACCACAAATTGACAAAACATACAGTATATTTAGGAAGCACTATTATGCCACTTTTTTCTTGCTATTTCCACTTATAAAAATCTTTTTGTGTGTTTGTTGGACAAAATTTGCCAGAACTAGACTTTTTAGAGATACATTAAGCTGTAAAGCAGTTGTGTAAATAGCAAAATGGAGGTGGCACTTTATCTTTTAAAGGCTCTAAAATAGGATCCACTGTGTTTTTGTTTTGTCTCAGCATTATGAAAAGAACGCAGATGTTGTGCAACATTAGAAGGAAATCTGCCCTTGAAGCACAAAGAGAAGATGGAAGGGTTGGTGTTTGTCATGAAACTCACCTGAAATGCACTTTTCTACCAAATCAACTTCAATCAATTGTAATCTTTCAATGCAATACACCAGACGAGCTGTGAAGAAAAACAATTATTTCTCAGCACTCCATTTAAAAGAAGGGGTTTTCAATTTCCAGTAGAGATCTGTGCTAACAACGCAGGCCCGGCTGCATGTATAGGGACCATTACCATTCATATAGGCACCTCAAGGACCCAAAAGAAGAGCAAATACATGGCCTTGTGTTAAATCAACATCTCACTCAAATCCTTTTTTTTTTTCCTTTTTCAGTTTAAATCTTTGTTGTGTTTGGAATACGTTTCCTCTGCAGTCAGATCAGACGAGACTTAATGCTTTATTTTGTTGAGGCGTCATGACAAACATTGATGACACTGATTGCTTGTGTCCACAGTCTAATGCTCTTGTTAATTCTTTGTCAATCTGATTGCCACATTCAGATATATACGGAGTGGGTTTGAAAGAGAGACTGTTAGCACCTCTGTGAAAAGGTCTTACATTAAAGCTTCTACAGAGTTTTTTCACCTCTTGTCTTGCCCCGTCCTCCTTTACCCTTAGCCTCTTCCTGTTCCTGTTCCTCAACTGCTTCACACAGCTCCACAGGAATTAAATTAGAGCTGGCGAAATCTTCAGACATGCTTATTACCGCACTGGCATTGTTGTAATGTGTCTGACCTTGACCTGTTCAAGATTAATCTCAGCAGACAGGCCTGAGCAGCGACTCGGCCTGATTCCCATGCACAACACAAACACCCCCGCTGTTTACTATTGGCAGATTGGAGGAGAGAACAAACAGGTATTGGCTCATCACTTAAAGAGAGGAATACAACACAGAGCAGAAAGATAGTATTGTGGTAATGAATGTGTTTCTAAAACTTTGTATGTGAACATTTGATCACATCTCCATGTACATACACCCACCTGCATCCGATGGTGTATTTAAACGATTGCCAGACACGGTTTGCAAAAAGACATGCGACAATGCCAAGTAATATTTCCTGTTAGTCAGTCTGTCGGACATTTCTGCATAATAACACAAATGCCTGGCTTGCAATGGCTTTAAGGCACATTATAGCAGACCATGCAAAGTAAGGAAAACTATAAAGTGTTTGCTGCTCCTCGGCTTGGTCAAATCCCGGTCACATTGGTAAGCATAAATAAATAAGTGAAAAAGTACATCTAGTTTGACTGTATTAGTGAGCCTCTCAGAGGGACCTATAGTTTCTGAGTTAGAAAGTTGTTAGATTGTTATGGGGCCTCTCCTTTTAACAAAAAAAGTGAGAATAATATTCTCACTTAATTTACATTAGAATTTGGGAGGGTTTGTTATAGTGAGGAGCGACTTGGGAGGTCAAGAGTGGACTGTGTAACATGTATGTTAACTGTATGCGAGTGCATCTGGACATCAAGCTGAACTGGTCATAAACACAAATGTATTAGTACTTTAAAGGAATACTTTTAATGTAAATGTATCTGCAGTTATGGCTAATTCTGTAGCGCTTTGAAAAGCTGATAGACCGACCTTTGGAGCTATAACTATAGTTTGGAGACTCTGGTGGAAGCATTGAAGCAACAGACACACAACGGGACAGATGCTATACTGAACAACATGGACCCTTCCCTGCATTTGAACAACAGAATAGAACCAGTAGATGTCTGACATAAGACATCTACAGTCTGTGGCAGATAAAGTATTTTCAATTGTAAATAAATTAGTAGCTTTTCTAATACATCCTGGTCACTCTTGTGTGGGTGACAACTAATGCTAATCCCTAAACTTAATTCGGGCAAGAGTCACTCATTCATATAAAGTTGGACGGTTTGGGACTTATTTCTAACCCAAGTTTACAAGTTCTTTGTTTGACCTGATTGGCCAATATGTGCATTTTCTCCAATTATTATAATGAAATCAACAATTGTTCATTTAGGGGTTAAATATTCTGTAATATTTGGGGTGTTTATTAGAGGCTGTCTCTTGATAAGATTCCTAGATAAAAAACACATGTAATCATAAACTGTGCAAATAACTCCTCTCAAATCCTGAGTATTTTATTGAAGGGCCTGTGGTTTTGTCATTTTACATAAAAGCTGAAACACCAAGCACCCTCTTTCAAACATAGCCTTGAATGAAACACAGCAAAGTGAAGAAAATCAAACACAGAAGAGTGCTCAGTGTAAGAGTGCTTTGCTTTAAGTTGGTTGGCAGCAGAGGCTTAATTTCATCAGCTTGAGCAAGGCCACAGTAGAAAGGGTTAAAAAGGCCTGAAAATTTAAAGCTATAGGCCTACACTCTTTTTAAAAACTTAAAGTGTTTGCTCAAAAGGCAACTAAAAATGCTTTGGAATGAAGTTAATGTATGTTAAGTATAAATCAGGATTAAAGGTTATAGATACTTGCTTTGCAGGTGCCATGTTACAAAAAGCACTTTTATTTGCTTCCAGCACAAACCGTGTTTAGCTCCTAAGTTCATATACGTAGAGTTGAACATGCGCTATTTTAAAGCGTATCAAATGTATTTAGAGTTGAGTTGCAGAATGAAGAAGGGAGATGTTACCTTTCTGAACATATACACACTTAAAACCTTTTTTAATTTTTATAGCATTTCTTAAAGAGGACCATATATTCTACATTTATGTAGGTCATTAGTTTAAATCCTCTGCTCTCAACGCTGCTAATCGGTCGCCTAAATTTAGTAATCCTGTTGGCAGCCAGGCCACAGTTTCTCCGACTTTGGCTTTTGCAACATTTCGGAAGTGCCTCGAGAAATTCAGCTTTGCCAGTTTGGCTGGTTTTAACTCACATTTAGAAGCATTTGAATGAGATTTTATTATATTGTCATAGAACCTCACTAAACTCATTTATGTAAAATATTAAGCTACTTCACATCAGACAAAAATACTGCTTTCTTCAGTGTCTGTTGTGACACAAAAAGAAACTCAACAATAAAATATGGAAACAATGCTTTTGTTTAAAAATTTGTTCTTTCAGTAATTTATTTTATTTTGAACATACATGCAGCTTGTGCAAAACATACAAATGAAACAAGGAACATAATGTCTGAAAAGGAGTGGGAAGTGAGTGTACTGTAAATGCTCCACATTGGGAGAGAACATCCCCTACATACAAGACAATTTCATGGTGCCTCGGACTAATTATTCACTATTTCACTATTATGGGGTATAACCAAGCCTCTCTCATGGAACCTCTTAAACGGTCCTTGAGTAAGGGCGCCGCCATACGGCAATATACGGCGAAATACAGTGATATACCGCCGTCCACCAGAGGGCAGGCTCCAAAAGCAGAAAGGAGAAATCTAATGGCGACTTTACAAGTATGTTTACAGCCTGGTACAAAAGATGGCTCTGGTCGCTAAGTTTTTACTACATGACAACTCTGGGGGATAAATACAGATTTGGGATTATTAACATACATTTTTGTTGCAACCTTTAACTCCACACACACTTGATACTACAGCTTCAATGCTATGTGAAATGATTTTTAGTAAAATACCTGGATTTACAAGGAAGACATATTGGCTGTTATTTGTTACTGGGCACAACGGAGTTTAGCATTAGAGCATGTTGGCAGGTATTGACATTGTACATGGCCAAACACATGAAATATTTTTTATAATTTTTGTATAATTTGCAAAGTCAAAAATTCTTCTCATTTACATTTAGTTGACGCTTTTATCCAAAGCGACTTACATTAAGCTTCAATTCACCAGTGTTACAGCTGGAACACCACTGGAGGTAAGGTGGGTTAAGTGTCTTGCCCAAGGACACAACAACAGTATGATCTGTGGGGAGAGGGGGAATCGAACCACCAACGTTCCGGTTGAAGTACAACCGCTCTACCACTGAGCCACTGCACTTTATTCCGACTTCTCCATACAAGTCGGAATAAAGCTCCCTACGAACATGCTCAAAGTTGTAGCCTTTTTCTAAGGTGTCATTTTGTGTAGTTAATGCTCAATGTGCTAAGTGTGCATTAACCTAATTAGTGAGTCATTTCACTCCATTTTAATGTTCTTTATGCAGATAATGCTATTGTATTTCCACAGTCAAAAAGCTGCACTCCCAAAAATCCACTTGAGACTCAAAATGCAGGCCTCCATACCCTTCTCCTGAGCTCTACCAGTATTTACCCAGACTCCAATTAGTGTAAAATATTCTTTGCATTCCCTACACTGTGAGCCTTATCTCCTCCAAGAGTTATCTTCTCCCCCATTCGTTTCCATAGCAGCCGGCTAACTTGAGTCCCTGACCTCTCATTTGGTCTCACTTGGCCTGGTAGCCCCTATTACCCCTAAAAGACTGCTCTCATCTCAGAAAATTTCATTCCCTTGATTCTTTGTCTAATTTTTTACTTTCATTTCAACAACTTTGACTTTTTATTCCTGTGAGTCTCTTGTCCATCTGTCTCTCTTCGCCTTTGTCTCCAATGCCCTTTTTTCTCCCTCAGCAATGTTTTGTGATTGGCAGCTGAAGCCTGACTGCAGTGGAGTTAATAGAGAACGGGAAGGAATACCTAGAGGATTTACAGCTGAGTGGAGACGCACAAATAAGATAATGACTTGGGAATAACAATTTTGCCGCACCGTTTGGGAACGAACGCACAGAGAGGGAGAGGAAGAGACCGGCAGAGACAGGAGGGAAAGACAGACAAAGAATTCACAAAATGAGTGAGACAGTGAGGAAAGCATAAAGAAAGAGGAGCAGACATAAGTGGACAGATCCCAGCGACGCTCGACTTAACAAGATTTCTCTAAATTGGAGAAAATAGTCTGAATCCCTTTGGGTTTTAGGGATAGATAAAGCTTTGTATTTGTAGAGCTCCACACTGATGAAGTAAAATAGCTATTTTCCTTCTTAATGCATGTTGCTGATTTGATTCTAGTTGACTGCTAACAATCAGAGGGTTTTATACACACAGACATGGGCTAGAGTTTAAATCTCACAACTATTCAGCGTCATCTGAATGCATTGCAGGTGAACTTATTGGTTATTGAACCAAAAACAGTGAGGGATCCAACAGCCTTAAACTGAACCGTTCTGTGTATCTCAATTTGAAATGTGAAGATGTAAATGTCCACAACAGGATAAAAGAGCAGCAACGTAAAAGCAAAATGAGAACTGTAGAGTAGTTTTTAACTGTTGTGTGTTTCTGTTCAGGTGCACTCTTCTTTTTTTGTCACTGGTTTCTAAAGAATAAGAATTATGAGTCACTTTTTGTTGTGGGAGATTCCAGTCTGTCTTTTGTCTTTCCTCCTCAGGAAAGGTTCAGTGCCTTTATCGTTGTTCAGCACTAGGAGGAAGAACCAGATGTGTGGCATAGATGAGACAGATCAACAAGGCTTAGCATGAATGGGACATTAAAGCATTACACAAAATCAGTGACATATTAGGTGTAGAGTATGTGTAGCACTCTGTTGAAAATGTAATAATGTTATCCAATAGTACTAATAATACTTCTAATAGTATTGCTGGAAGTATTGCTCCTACCACACAGCAAGAAGGTTGTGAGTTCACACCCTGGCTGTCTCAAACATTGCCGGCCGACTGTGAGAACTTTGCATGTCCTCCACGTGTTACCGTGGGTTCTCTCCGGGTACTCCAGCCTCCTCCCACCGTCCAAACACATGTACAGGTCAAATGGCAGCTTTAAAGTGTCCCTAGTGAATGAATGTGAGAGTGAACGGTTCCCTTACCCTGCCTCAGGCCCAAAGCTGCTGGGATAGGCTCCAGTCACCTGCGACCCCTCATTGGACTAAGCAGAAGAAAAAAATAAATGAATGAATTAAATTACAAATTAGCCATCTGCTTTTTAGCTTTAAATTCACCACTTTTTTTTGTAAGTACTACAGTATGTCTCTAAAGAAGGCAGTAGAATTTTTATCAGGTGCTTCCTGTGTGTAAATGGGGTTCAAGGTTGACTGAGGTGGGATACTGATGAGAGAAATTACCGCTAACATTATTGAAAGTAACTTAAAACAGGGAGCTGTTTCTTTGGCTGACTTTAGTTTAGCCCTTGATACTGACAGTTATGCTGCTGATCTAAGTTCTGGCTCAATGTGGATAACTTTGCTGTGTTACAGTTTGTCAGTCCATCAATTTTTATGAAACCTCCATTAAACTCATCTAAAGGAACATTTTAGATTTCTCTATGCTTGGCTTGTGGAGTAAAACATCTGGTGAAAATGTTCCCTTGGAAATCTATAATTCTCAATAGGCTCCAATGTGAATATGAATCACAACGCATGGCGCCTTTATGTGTGGGGTGATTGTGCATTTGTCTTATAGCTAGCTTTGTCTGCTGTTTACATTCCTCATACAAAACAATAGCTAAGTACCAATAAAAAAAAAGACATTTCACCACAATAGGAGAAGCGCCTGGCGCGGTGAGATAACCCACTAAAAATTCGTAATGCCCGAGCAGGCCTTTAACTTTGCCAGACAGGAGTGGGTCACCCATCAAAACCATAATCTACAGTCATTTTGTTGTCAGAGTTGTTGGTTGAGTTATGGAGCCCAGCGGCACTTAGAAGGTCTTTTTAAGAGACCCAATCTGAGAATAAAGACAAGGGCTCGCGCTCATATCATTTTCCTCTCTTGCTTCAGTGCCCTGTCCCTCAATCATCTCTTTCACATCACTCAACGCTCAACAAAATGGCTAATGAAGCAGAAGAGGAGAGATTTTTTGCCCTGTAATTAAGAAAAATGAGAGGAAGTGGAGTTTGAGAGCTGACACGGATGCACACTATAATTGTCCTCTCCTTGACGTGGGAGTGTGGAAAAGCTATACTTTTCTAGTACTCTCTTCCTAATTCAAGTCTTATTAGCTTTTCACAGCCCTAAGATCTGTCTAGCACTTCCTGTCTCAGTCCATTTGGTTTCATTGTCTTCCTCGGCTCTCCAGTCAAGATGGCATTTATCTATTGCATCTGAGTCTGAATACAGAAGCTGCGTTTGAAGAACTACACCAGCCTGACATTTCAATGTTTATCTGTCAAGCTCCGATGGTCTCTAATGAGAGCCCTGACTAGATAAAAGAACAAGATCTGACTTCTTGTATGTATTGTTTGTAACCCTATTTTCTATCATCTCATCAACATTTCCAGAAATGAGTGAACACTCATAATTATATGATACACAGATACAAGTACTGCATTTTGTTAAACCTTACACAGACTATAATACAATGTTGATTTGTCAGTGACATTTTTAGCATCTTATGAGTGACACTGCTCTATGTTGCTTTTGAGGAAAAAAAAAAACATAATCTCACAAAACAGTAAATTAAGTACACATATGGCAGTATGTGTACTTAATTTACCTTGTGGCATTTAGGAAAAGATATCTCATTGGAAATAACCTCTTTGCATTATAACACAATTTTACAAACCCAATTCCCAAAACGTTTGGAAATTGTGAATAAAAACAAAATGCAATGATGTGGAAGTTTCAAATTTCAATATTTTATTCAGAATACAACATAGATAACATATCAAATGTTTAAACTGAGAAAAAATCTTATTTTAAGGGAAAAAAAAAGTTGATTTTAAATTTCAGGGCATCAACACATCTCAAAAAAGTTGGGACAAGGCCATGTTTACCACTGTGTGTCCCCTCTTCTTTTTATAACACTCTGCAAACGTTTGTGGGACTGAGGAGACAAGCTGCTCAAGTTTAGGAATAGGAATGTTGTCCCATTCTTGTCTAATACAGGCTTCTAGTTGCTCAACTGTCTTAGGTCTCTGTCGCATCTTCCTCTTTATGATGCACCAAATGTTTTCTATGGGTGAAAGATCTGTCCATTTCAGAACCGGATCCTTCTTCTACGCAGACATGATGTTGTAACTGATGCACTGTGGTCTGGCATTGTCATGTTGGATCATGTTTAGATATGGCTTCTTTTTTGACCTATAGAGTTTTAGTTTGCAACGGCGAATGACCCGGTGGATTGTGTTCACCCACAATGTTTTCTGATATTGCTCCTCTATTTTTTGCCGCAGCATTGGGGGAAGGCCCATCTTGACTTCTGAGAGACACTGCCACTTTGAAAGGCTCTTTTTAAACCCAAGCATGTTGCCAATTGACCTAAAAAGTGGCAAATTGGTCCTCCAGCTGTTCCTTATATGTATATTTAACTTTTCCGGCCTCTCATTGCTAGCTGTTCCAACTTTTTTAGAATGTGTAGCATTCTGAAATCCAAAATGAGCCAATATTTGGCATGACATTTAAAAATGTATCACTTTCCACATTTGATATGTTATCTATGTCATATTCTGAATAAAATATTGAAATTTGAAACTTCCACATCATTTTTATTCACATTTTGTACAGTGTTCCAACATTGGAATCAGGTTTGTATAATCAAAAAGATGCTCTGTCTCTGGCTTGTCTTTACTTGCTCATGTGCCATTCATTCAGTCACTAATACATTTACATAGTTTTGTGTTATTATTTTCTTACCAGTCGCGTTTCTGGTTGCTCAAATCTCCACAGAAATATCTGTGTAAATATGTGTAAAAAAAATAATGTTAATTTTTGTCTAACCTTGTAGGTTTGACTGGCTTTCAAGTACTGGGCCCAGGCATGGACAGGGTAACCTGACTCTGCCAGACAGAACTGCTCCACAGAACAGAAACGGTTTCACAGAACCATCTGGGAAGGATCCTGTTGTAAGCGTTTGCAAAAGGACAAGTACTTTTAACAAATGCCTGGTCAGTGATTGAATTAATCAACCGCAGTTTTATTGAATCAGAGCAGCTCCATGTTCTGAAATGGCCACTGCATTTCAAACCTAAAACCTGGCCAGTGCTGTGTCAGTGCTGCCACATCATTGGACAGAGTCGGTAAAGCCAGGGTTTGGATGTGAATACTTTGTTTGGAGCAGGACAAGATGTCTTTTTTTGAATTTGTAAACTCACAAATCTCAGCTGCAAGGTAATGTATAGGGATCAGGAAAATGAAAAGGTGGCATGTCGCCTATATCTTTAAATCAGAAAGTGACATGATTTCTTGGACTGCGTTGTTTTTTTGTTTTTCTCCATAAATCTAAAATATTCCTTTAAGTCATTGTTGTATGTAAAAATACACATCAGTAATAAAAAAAAAATATTCCGACCTTGGATTAAAAGTAATACGCAGCTGGATGTAAAGAAACTGGTGTGTGTTCAAGTCATATAAGTCTTGTCAGGAACACAGCTGGAAATTGAGATAAAAATATGCTCTGAAGTCTATCATTTTCAGGAGGACACAACAGAAATTTCTCAGTTTTCATTGTGCCCTGGATGCCAATTATACGTGAATATAGAATAGTTATAGTTCATGAGACGCAAACACACTCTCCATAAACACTCTTTCAATTTATTCTAAATCTCAAAGGAGAGCAACCTCTGAAAGATGGAAGTCAAATGCAAATTATACAACGCAAACTGCCATGCGAAGGTTTATTTATTGGAAAGATAGGATCTGTGTCATGTGCAACAATGGGGTCAACTAAGTGGTAATTATAGTGTTTTTTTTTTCTAATTTCAAATTCAATTTGTCCTAAAAAAATAAAATAAATAGAAAACTGCATGTGCATGCCTTATAGAGGTGGACACTTTTGACATTTATCACTGGAGCATTTGTGTTCCAAAAATAGCTAAGAATTTGCTGTACCTTTCTGGGATTTAATAAAACAGCTCCAAAATAAACAATAGTGCATGGAACATTAACAAAATAGCAATGCAAACAGACCACAGGTCACACTAAAGATGGAACTACACCTGTTGACCTTTTACAAAACAGAAAATGTTCTAATTGGTTTAGTTCAATAGTTCAACATCAAAGTCAGCGTTTTATTAACAGTTTTTGACATTGGACTTACTGACACATTCCCTGAGCTTTCTAAAAAGACACTAGATGGAAAAACACTGGGTCCGGGTTGCTGGATCTTTTTTTATACTTTTAGATTTTATTTGGACTATGTTACATTTGAAAATTAAATTCAAGAGGTGTGTTTGGTGTGCTGACACAGAAACGAACATGGCAAGTGTGAACAAGAAAATCTAATTTAAATCATGTTTTACATTGAAGCTTGGGTAGTTATGTGTTTGCACTGTGGCCCACTTTTATTAGATTACACCCCCAATTTACCAGACCATACAGTTGAAAGTCTGAGCTGTATTTAGTAGGTTGTTATTAACTGCTATTGATGGTTGAATAATCACAGCAATTATTAGTTGGTAAAACCCAAAGCATATTATCACATCCCAAAGGGAACCGCTGTAAGCTCCATTTTAAACAGCTTGTAATGGATGACTAATTTATTGCAGAGAGTACAAGTTGACCTTTAATTTTTCTAGATTCAACAGTTGTTTTAATTTGGTTACATATCTCATTCTAAAATATTAGTGAATGAATAGCTATTGATTAGTTTATATTTATAAGCCATTATTAAGTATGATGAGTATATTGCTGTGTAATTTAAACACTTTGCCTCTTCTTTTTTCAACTCATGAAGTAAGCCCTTGTAATCCTCAAAGAAGCTTGGCAGAATTATGACAGTCACGTTTTTGTATTGTCTGAAAGCACTGCTACAATAAAAATTGGACAGATAATGACACGCAATTCATTAGTTCAGAATGACTTCAGACAGTAATTTATTTATTTTCCCATTACAACATATCAACCTGTTCTCATCCCAATTAAGGCAAAATATACAGACTTTTAGACACTGGCTGGTATTGTCTAAAAGTAATGCTGATAGAACTGTCAGTACGATGTTTCATTTTGATGTTTATCTCAAAAATTGGGTTAAGGCTCCAGTACCTGATATTCTTTTTGCCAGCCCTGTTTCATAATTCCTTCTAATTTTGATTGATAAAAAGTAAATTGCATCATAAAAGCCTGTCCCCCCCAAATGATTGCTTTGACAATATACTATCTGGGGTTTAAACCATTTCACCACCTAAGAAAAAAATATCAGGTTCAGTATATTTAAGTGACTTTTGGCAATCACAATTGGCAATATTGGGTTCGACTCAACCTTTACTGATTTATCCTCAATAGCTTGGAGCCCAGTTGGGGCGGGACAATACCAAGACTTTCTAGTTCATGTCTGACATTGACCTTAATAAACATTTTGAGATAAAGGGACACTATGGATGTTTTTGCTTAAATTTCTCTTTTTTTCCTTAGTAGTAGCAGCACCAGTTTGGACCAGTAGCAGCACTGTCAGTTATGGGTTTTAGTCTTTAATTACTAATGTAAACAACATGATGGTGTTGCTCTGATTGAATAAATGTACCTTGTGATTGGAGATTAGTGGCAGGTGGTTCATCCAATCACAAACCAGGTATTCATCTAAATCACTGGTTCCCAAAGTGGGGGTCGCGGAGTGGTGGGCGGGGGGTCGCGAGATGATTTCCAGATTTTATTTATTTATTTTTTTTTTATAAATTTTTATTTTATTTTTTTTATTTTTTTATGATTATTATTTTTATATATTTTTAAAAAGGTTGTAATGATGCGAGTATAAATTTAGGATAATTTAAATAAACTGAAAGTAAAACTTTGTAAAACTTAGTAAAACTTTGTTTGCTCCGATTAATTATGACAGTTTAGTGACGGCGTGTTGCCAAGTCCGCGGGCAACTTTAACACAGTTGCCGCGGGCTGTTTTTCATGTGGATGGAAGTCGAGAGAGAGAGAGAGAGAGATTTGTTATTTAGTCATTATTTTTATCTTTTAAAGTCCATTTTGGGCAAAAAGCATAGTATAATAAAATCACCAAAATAAGTGTTTATGTTAAGAATGAATAGTACACAAACATTTCTAAAACTGTAAAAACTGTCTTTCTTTCTTTTTTTTTTTTTTAATAAAACATTCATTAATTATTTTATGATAAACATACTGTCTTAAGTGCACCCCTTTATAGTCATAAATAAAATAATAATAGATAAATAAAAACATTAAAAAAATACAATATATAAAAAAATACACTAAATCCGCGACAGAACCCCCCCCACCCCCCGCGGGGGTCGCGGAACATCAGCAGTCTAATATTGGGGGTCGCGGTCTGAAAAGTTTGGGAACCCCTGATCTAAATAACCTCTGATGCCAAAGATGAATGTGAAGAAAGACTGGTCTCTATAAAACATCTCACACGCTGTGGCATTAAGTTTAGAGAAAATTAATTTCTGGAAAGGTTGCAAGTTTTGGTTTAAAAACTTAACTTTAAAAACTCCTGTTTTCTGTTTTAGCTGACTCATTTTTTCTTTCTTCATCCTATACCAGGCCTGGTTCTTGCCTAAACCTAACAATAAATGTAATTGTATATTGTCAAGCCATTTCTTAAAAGTTTTCCTAACCGGACCCTTAAAGCACCTCGAAATGTGCACAGATATTGAAATGTAGTGGTATTCTGCTCTTCATGAAGGAATAAGCTGGCTCAGTATGTTATACAAGGTTTAAAAATGAAAATGAGTTAAATATATATGAATGAAAGTATCTATTTACCAATAAATGTAGCTCAAAAGTCCTGCTCTTTGTGCTGGGTGCATGCCACACCTCCCGTTGGTCCACTTCAGGCCACCTGCTGTTATTCTGATTGACTTCTGATGGACATTATTCTTTTTATTATAGTAATAATAACTTCAATACTGTCCTAATGATAGTGATCATAATGCTGGGAACTCACTCTTCCAATAGAACCTTGATAGCTGTGCTGCATCCTCAGCAGGGAGCCAGCGAGCCGCCTTCAAAGGTGTGATTTACCTCACAGTGGAGAGCAGGGCATTGCATGTGGGTGGCTGTCATTTTCTTACTGAACTTCTTTTTGATCTCGTAGTTCAATATCACTAGGGTTTGCCCGACAAGTGTTAGAGGCTCGAGAACAAAGCTGCAAAGGTCTTAAAGTGATTGTCCAGGGCAATCCAATTCCTTTATCCACAATAGATTGCCATTCCAAATTGCAAACCTTGCATCGCTGCTGTCACCTCAACATCCACTGTATTGCCAGTTCGGATTAGAAAGGATGCTACACAGAGCTCATCATAACATTAATATTGATCAGTTGGTCGTCTACTTGTTCAGCCACAAATTGAACAGCATCACTCACTTTCATCCACTTTCTATATCTCGTTGGATTCATTCCTCCATAGGCCTGGTAATTTTCATGCAAAAGATTGGCTATTTTTGCCTGGAGTACAATGAATAGATTGATTAGCCAATATTGTAATGGGTTTAGGGTAATGAGCCTGTCAATCATATAGTGGACACTGTCAGAGAAAATACGCTCAGGCAGCAGCATTACTTTTGTCATAGACTAACATAACAGCATTACTAAAAGAGATGGACCATTTTGTATTAAGGGTTAAGAATGTAGTTTTTCTTGAATATTTTTGGGGAAAAATTGTACTTGTTGCCACATTTGTGACAAACAGGATGGCAGCATGTTCACTTTGAGGTCGCAGTTACCTTTCAGCAAATACACAGTTTCTTCTGCTGTGGCATGGGTTATCAAGCTTTTTCCTATTGGACTAATGCAATTAGACAATTAATAGCATCAACATTTATGAGATGTACAAAATGTATAAGTATATTTAAATTTTATTGGTAAAATAAATATAAACAAATGTTACAGTGGAGGCAAACATTATGTTGTTTTATGTTAAAATCCCATAAAACAAATGGAATATCTACAAAGTCATCATTATGCTCTATAAAAAATCTAGACTAGAGCCACCATGAGGAGATTTAGATTATTTTATACAAAAACTATCACTGTCAATATCACACAATTATGTTCCTTAACATAAGAAGCCATGGGATGACATTAGTGTTGAAGTTCTCAGGAGATATATTGACATGAGGTGGACAGACCAAATATTAAAGTTAAAAGTGGAAAAAAACAGAAGGGTTGAGATTTGTTGTGCTCAGAGCTTTGTTTATGTTTTGGAGGCGAAAAAGAAGGTTAATATGTTCAGATCTGTCAGGTGTTCTAATCATTGTGGCCACCACTGTACAGTACGGTCTCCCCACAGTTCATACTGTCGATGTGTCCTTGGGCAAGACACTTAACCCACCTTGCCTCCAGTGGTGTTCCAGCTGTGACACTGGTGAATGGAACCTTAATGTAAGTCGCTTTAAATGAAAGCGTCATCCATAAATGTAAAACTGGTGAATGTAAGTCGCTTTGGATAAAAGCGTCTGCCAAATGACTAAAAATGTAAAAAAATATAAGCATTTAATACGTTTATTTATTGTTGTTGTTGTTGTCTCATTGGATGTAACAATATGTGTGTCTTGTTTGTGGGCAGTATTTCACTCAATCATCAAAAAAGACTCTAGATAGATTTTTTGTAAGATGCCCTTACTGAAGCAACACTCTGCATTTATCAAGGCTTAGAACTGGCACAACAGTGAATTGGCTTGTGAACTCTTGTGGATGGAGGTTTTGTCTGTGACTTGAACCTCACTCTCCTGCTTGCTCACCACTTTACCAACATGGAGACTCATTTAGTAAAGCTGTTTAATCATACTTATATCTCCAATATCATGTCAGAAGAATATCCACAGGGCTCATTATAAAAAAAAGTAATGGTATAAAATGCTTCATTAAACCATAAACAAATAGCTTTAAAAGATTTGTTGCTCCTTAAACTATATCAATATCTATTTGCTGTCCAATTCAGACTTCCATTTAGCAAAAGTGAACTACAGTAAAAACATGAAGAGATTGTGAACAAGCGCTTTATAAACCTAAAAGGAAAGAAACCTTCTTGGTGCCATCCCATTTGTTCTGCTGCCGGGCACAGAGAGCAAATTCGCTTGTATCTGAAGCTCGGGCAATTTGTTTTATTTGACTTCTCGCCCCATAAACTGTCAACTCTGGTTCCCCTAACCCAGAAGAGGTTTGCTACAGAAAACAAATGGGCGCCATAATGACCCTCTCCAGCAGAGTTCAGTTTTGGGCTTGATCTATGTATTAATCCAAGTCTGTTCGGGCTGTTTTTACAAGAATGGGTGGATAACTAGCAAGCCTCTCCCCATGTGCTGCAGTGCTTGTCGTTATATCTTTTCATGGATCTCATCTTTCCCTCGGAGGGTTGTTAGAAATTTGAAATGGCTTAAAATATTTATAGGGTCTCAGAAAAGCTGTTATAAAATTCAGACAGTCTTAAAGGTGTATTTTTCCACATAATGGTCTTTCCATTGGTGTCTATTTGTGTTGGGTATGCAGCGGAGACAGAGTGAATTAGGAAGTGGGAGAGAGGCATTTGTGTTCATGTGTGTGTAACTATGGAGAAGGAAATGTTCAGCCAACTATTGATTTTGGAAGAGGCTCTCACTGAGATGATGAGGAGGTGTGTCTTGTGAAGTAGCTATTATGTGAATTCAGTTGCCATTGCCTGCCTCTGCGAGCTCTGTAGTCATTGCTTCCAGCTCCTAAACAGCACAGACTGAATGTCCTCAAGAGAGGCCAATTTCATTTTAGCTCCATAGTTTATTCTCTACAACAAGTCAGTACCTAAACATCTTCTGTACTTACATTTCCCATGGATGTTTCAGTATTTGTGTTTGGCGTTATTAATATCATGACCTTTGGGACAGGATTGTCTTTTTACAAGTAATTAAATCTTTAAACCACAGTCTACCTTACCAGTATATGTCCACAAAGTATCAGCAACATAAATATACAAATACAAACTATGGCATGTGCACTAACAGCACTAACACATTTTAACAAAATGTTTTTAAGATAATAATATCTCATATGAATATTGTATATTTAGATATGTTCATTCAAGATATTTAAATAATTAAAATTCAGAATTTTAAGAGATATAAAAGCCACACGTGGACATATAGCCCTCTATAATAACCTAGAGGTGAGTCTATTTGCACACAGTCTTTCATTTGCATGTACTTCACTGTTTACATCATAGTTTGAGTTGTTGGGGATGTTGTTAGCCACCAAGTAGCTTTAATGTGCAAAGGAGAGAAAGTACAGTGAATCTAAACAAGTGGATAAAGTTGTTCATTAACCTGAGTAACCCTGGCTTTTACCTGCTACAGGCACTAATGGAGACAAGAATAGCTTTTCCTGGAGTATAGACTAAAATAATACAGAAACATCTTTATCCAACCTGGTGAGCAAGATGCCAATGTCGGGGAATTTTGAGCTGTCCTTAGAGCTGAGAGGAGTCACACAAAAAAGGTAGGCTGGAGACGCTATGGATGTCTTAGGCAGGAGAAGTTTATTAACCGTCAATACAGGACCCGGAGACAGTTGAACATTCAACACAGAATAAAAGCATCTGGAGTCAGTTTACATGAAAACTGAGTCCAGATGCTTTTACTTCAACCTTTTTTTCAAGATGTCCTGGATGACTGAGAACCTTTACAGACATTCAACACAAAGGATCCTTATGTTATTCAGAGAGACACGTAGACAGAGTAAATTATAAAAAGCAAATGGCCAGGTTTAATTCTTGCAAGAAGAAGCAAAACAGACACGCATGTATCAAGGCTACATAGTGAGGTTTGCTTAAGGAAGTAAACAAAACATAAGATTTTATATCCCTGCAGTGGGGTTTGTTAGAGGGAGGTGTATCTCTCATACACACTCTCCAAGGCCCCAGCTCCAGGTGCAGAAGTCCCATAGCAAACCATGTCTGCAGTTATGTCTACTCCATGCTTGGACTAGCATGGAGGACATGCCATGATTTAACATGACCTGTAGAGAACTATGAGCACCCAGTAACTATAAACAATAAAAACAATTATAATAATAAAATTATTATAACACCATTCAAGTCTGGTTATGCTTCCGTAGATAAAAGATTGTAAAGCCTTGCATACACCAGCACAGAGCCACAACAAAGAACAATGTTTACCCAATTAAGTAAGGCTTGGAGTCAAGTTATGTGTAAATTACGTTGGCATGACTTTGATGTAGAGGAACCTGACCACTACTACTAAGTTAGAAGACCAGACATTCTCCATCAGTCTGGACTTAACCTAGATAATTTTCAGTGTAATCCACCAAAACTGTCTGTGTCCATCGTTATAGACTAACCGTTTACATCTGCTGTGGGGGGTAACAATGTCCGTTTACTCAAATCCTACACTTCTTTCACAGCATGTTATAGATCAAATATTGTAGACTTTCAACAACAATGGCTATAGAAGAAATAAAGACTGCAGTATTTCTTGTAGCATGCAGAAAGAAAAGCTATTTTAAGGGAAGAAAACACCATGCACTCACCACAGAGTATTAATTATTAACACAGAGTGACAGAACAATTTTTCATGTGAATGTTCAGGGCTTTATTTTTGACGCCATTTTCCCTGCTATGCTGTAGATGCATGGGCACTGTTGGGGTCTTTAAAGAATTATGCCAAAATATAATGTTGGAGGAATGTACTTACCACTTTTTAAACTCCTGCAAAAGAGTATTACTGCTCTCTGTCATGTAAGGTAAAACCTGAAAATACAAGTAACATAAATGCTTAATGAAGCCTACACTGCCTGCAACCTGGCTTTTGACTTTTGACATTTGACATTCAGTTGTCTGTAATTCCTGAGCACCAGCATAATAATTACTGCAGTTGCACAACCTGTCTCTGGGCAAAGAGCCTTGACCTTTCTACAATTGTCCATTGCCCTTAATGTGAAATTGGGCATGTCACATGCTCTTGAAAAAACAATGGGGTGTCATCTTGGATGGTGTGTGTAGCATTGCAAGCATAAAGAGGACGTCCTTTCAGAATATTTAAGGCTTAATACAGAATTTTGCCCTTGACTCTTCACGTGTGTTAAACATAATTAGTTTTACAAATTTTCATATTTTTCTTAAGGATAGCTAAATCTGAACTGTTACTGCTTACTGTATTAGCAGCACTGGACCAGCACTGACCTGCAGAGGGGCTAAGAAGGGTTTCAAAATAAATCAATACAGGGGCACATTGGTAATACCTTTGTGAAGTCCTTATTTTTCTCACCTCCCTGGCATGGATGCATCAGGTGATTTTGTGCCCAAGCTTCCCATGTCATTGAGTCGTTACTGTTCAACCTGACTTTTCACAGCAGAAAATATAGCAGGAAACAGCTGCCTGTGGTGCAGTATAGCAATTTATAGGCAGATGATATCAGGACTTCTTGCCAAGTAAACCTCAGGCTATTGCTACTGCAGCGTACAATTCAATTTCTTTAAAATGCTCAATGTATGATAAAAAATCCCTCTGCTCCAGTTGAGTCGCCTGATCCAAAAAGCATCAAGCCATTTAAAATAAGAGCAAAGAACCCTGTCACAGCAGTTTTACAAGATACCCAACTTGTTGACATCATGGCACTCCATCCATCTCACTTAGTTGTGCATTTGAATTTCTTTAAGTAGATCTCAAAAGCACCGGTGGTCAGAGTGTGTCCTGTGTGGGTCCTAACCATCATTAACCTGAACCCGAGGGCAGAGCAGTGTGTTGACAGTCACAAGGACAGCTGTCAACTACTTCTGCCGTCACCTGTCTTTTATGGAAACACACACAAGTGGGACTTGTGAAGACACACACTGATTTAAAGGTTAAAAATGTAATAGGAAGTTGTTTAAGCTAACATAATACGTATTGTAACAAATTGCTTCGAATCTGTTAGGTAAATTTGTAGACCACAATCTAGTCTTAAGCGTTTGTCCCCTTGATGAAGATTTTTGCTGTGGGAGACACACAATAAATTTCTTTATGGTGACATTACTTTTCGGGACATTAAATCATTGAGCAAAGGCCCCACAGTCTGACGGGATCAAAGACACCTTACACACATAAGCAACCTAGGAATTGGGCCACAAGCCACTACACCAGGTGTCTAGGTGTTTGCTCTATTTGCTGCTGTTGAGTCAAAAAGTGACCAAAATCCTCAATAAATCCTACAAAGTTGTTGTAAGGCGCTTTATAAATAAATGATTGATTGAGTGATTGATTGATTAAAAGTTAGTTCCAGAGATAGATTCCATTTGAACTCCTTTAAGACAACGAAAGGCGGCAGACAGCACCAGAATCTGGTGCAAATACTTTATTGCATCACACAAAATACTGAGCCCAAGTCCTGGTCCAACAAGAGCTCCTGATACAAGGAGACATGACCCTTTTATCTTGTTTTATAACCTATCCTACTTTTCATACATTTTTAATCCCCTACCATCTTTCGATTACAGACAAGTTAATCCAACCTAATATGTAAATTAACCCTCCCACTTTTGTCACTGACAACATTTTGTACTCTTCTGTACGTCATCTTTTTGTACTTTTCCACTGGGGCTTGACCTGGCTTAACCTCCTGGCCTTGGGTTCTGTCCAGCTTGTTGGCCCCTTCTCAAGCACCTACCTCTCAATACTCTTTAGTGACTGAAACTCATAACTTGGCTGTAACCTTCACATTGTCTTCATGAGGCCCTGTAGTTGGATAATACATACAATTGAAATATACAAACATTCAATGATTAAACAGCGATTAAGTGAAAATCCTCAGTGAGTGATTAACAATTGATTTGAATAAAAATCCTACATTGTAAATATAATGTGCTTTGCTAACATGAACTAAATAAAATAATATGATTTAATACATCATAATTACTGATACATGACATATTATGCAGACCAAGAAAATAGACAGATTACAGTATGACCATTGCAGTTTTTACCACTTCACTGCTCCAGAACCTTTTGGTGCAGTGTATATGCTCTCCTCTTATGTTTTTTTCTCACTTATACTCTGCCCCTCTGCATCTAAAGCTAGGAAGTCAAAGCTTAAGCCACCCGTGAGATGAGCGATCTGGCAATTGTGCAGCTGGAAAAGCAGACATCGGGGTCTTTGAGGCAGGAGTGGACTCTGGGACTGGCTTGGCAAATGTCAAATATGAAAAATTGAGTACGAAAAAGAAATACGGAGGGGGTGTTCTAAGAAAAAGAAATTTAGGAAAAATTAATGGAAGCAAGAGGAGAGCAGTGTGGGTGCAGGCTTGTTATGTGGGTGGATGCTTTTGATTTCTGAAGAGTAATAGCAATATTGGCATGAAATACAGAAAGAAAAGGAAAAGGGGGTGCAGAGACTTTGTTAGTGTTGGGAGGTGGGGGTGGAAAAGCAGCAATTAGTGTAATTAGGAGAGAAGCTTTTGCAAGGCACTGACAATATGTCACCTCTCATTATAAGCCATAAGCAAACACAGGAGTCTAATGCAAGGCAGCAGCCGTACTCCAGACAGTTCCCTGTGTCAATGCAGATTTTGTTCTCGCCAGTCATGCTCGGCTGCATATCATTGACTTGCCAATACAACATTGGGGTTGGATTCAGAATACAGAGTCCAGTTTGGGTTGGGCCCCAAACAATAGCAAACTAGCATGCTACACTGGATGTTTGTTAGATAATTCCTCATTGCAGTTAACACATTATTGGCTTTTGGAACATATGCACTAATGATGCTTAGTAAGGTTGTCCGGATGTCAATACCAGTCTCGGTTCATTGGTGGTGTCGGAGCCTCTTGTAGCTGTACTTGTTTGACCTACTCAGACACTGCTTTACAAGTGCTTTACTCACTTCACTGAGAATGGCCATTGCTTTCATTCTCTACAGCACAGTTGAAGGACATTTTACTGTAAAAAAAAGTAAAGCATATTCTAAATAATGATCTGCGTAAGGGTGAAAACCAACAAAAATTAAAACATATTTATAAATTAACATGTGTATGATTCATAAATATCTTTGTATCGGTAAAAGGATATCCCTTACCTTTAAAAAATAGTGTTAGATGTACAATTGTTGTTTAATCAATGCTGTGCTATATATTTTTAAAAGGCTGAAGAAATGTCATCTTCTCTATTTTCCATGCACAGACTGAAAAACCTGCCTGAATTTTTTTTCCCTTAAATATTTCAATGTTTACACTGTAACCAACAGTCTTATTTTTATGCCAACCTTACTGTAGTCCTCTATTTTTTTTCATTCTAGTAAACACCATCTTTGAACTTTCCCATGCTGCATTACACTTGACAGAAACAGGCATGTTCTGTCGGTCTGGTTATGGTTGTTGTTGTGTTTTGTTCCCCTTTTACCAGTTCTGTGACATGGCACGGGGCCGCTGAGCCAAGTGACTGTAACAAATTGGGATTGGAAATGACAAAATAGGCTATTTAATAAGCATGGCGGAGGGGATTGGACTCTGGTGTCGGGTTCACTTGAATAAGCAGACTGTCTGAACTCCTCCTGGGCCCGGCTTTGATGGCAGCTTTCATCCATCTGATGGGGGAGATTCTGGCAATAGAAGATGGAGCTGGGCCCGTCTCCCTATCTCCTCCCTGTGTGCATGTGTGTGTGTGGCTGTGTGGGCATACATGCTAAGCTGGGCATGCCCCCGTGTGTGTCTGTTCAGGGACAGTTTTGAGTTAATGCAAAATCAGTGCACACATCAATCCAAAGCAGAGATATACCATGGTGAGCAAGTGGGCCTGGGGGGAGTCAATGGAGCTATGTGTTAACCTCAGGCTATTAAATTTCAAATATAAACTCCCTCCTCCGATAGGCCTCACCAGGGTTATTTTTTGCTGCCATGGTCCCAGGAATGAAAAGTTTTTATTAGAGCAGGATGCAGCTATATTCCCTAATGATACCAGGCTAAAGCTACTGTATATACATGTGTCTCTAAGTACTTTCAGGAAATGACAATGAAGCAAAACTAGATTCGGAGAAATATGAGTTGAGAAAATGCAATGGATTTGTTATGACTTGTTATTTTGGTTCTATATGGACTTTTTGCATGCAGTCTTCTGTTTTATACCAAAGCTTTACAGCCACCTCTAATAAATCTTTGATGTAACTACTACTACTACAACTTTTGGGGACAGTGGAGCAGAGATTAGTTACTGGTTACAATTATTCAAAAATCCCTTTTACTCAAGTTACATTTGGAAATATGTAAATGATTAGAAGTAACACTTTGCTAGTGGATAAAAGGGTAGAGTTAAGTCCCCAGTGAGTAGCAGCAGCAGTAGCAGTAGTAGAAACAGTAATAGCACAAGCAGTAGTAGGAGTACTAACTAATGTTCACTGAATACATTACTTATGTTTACGTAAATGAAGATAATAAAAGTTCAGCATGTTAAGAGGCATATGGTATAAAGTTTCATAGACTCAGACATGAAACAGATTATGGATGCATTAATGTGATGTTTATTGAATAAAACTTTGGCGCTTAGACCCCGGCAAGAAAGACATTGTGCCATGGGTGATGGGAGAAAGGTGGAGTGAATGTTTTTGCCCGTCTTCTTACCTGGTGAAGAGATTGGGGCCCTGTCTGAGGTGGTGATGGGGTGGAGGAGGCGTGTCGCACGAGCTGAAGCTGAATGAGGAGACTGAGAGGGTGATTTAAAGGAGAGGGGAGGAGTCTTCCACACTTAATTTACCCTCAGCTTCATTTTACAATATTCTGTTCTATATAACCACAATGGAAAATAATCTTAATTAGTTACAATCAGCCAGACATATTATCAGACACATCATTGTAACTTTTTGCTTTTATGGGAACCTCAGACAGTAGTCCATTGCAAGCTCACAAATACAATAAATCAATGCTACATACAATTAACAAAAGCACCATCTTATTGTCCAGCACTTTTGCAAATTTTGCAAAAACTAATTGAAAGCAGATACACCTACATGGGCAAATGGTAAGTTGTAATTGCATGACGATGAAGACTTGTGGAGAAGAAAACAAAAACAGTGAAGGTGGAGAGGGTTGAAGGGAACTTGTTGACAGTGATTTTGACACAAAACATACAAAGACACAAAGACGGAGAAGGCAAGAGGTGAGTGGAATATAGAAGCAGTGGTATATAAAGGTGAGGAGTGAGAGAAGTAATGGCAGGGAGATTCACGGAGGACTGGGATGTAAATTTCTCAGTGTGGGGTGCAGACTTGCATACATAGGTGAAATCAAATGTCTGCATATTTTCAGAATTGTGTGTGTTGTGTCATTGTGTGTGCGTTTTTATGGATTACACCAGCCTCCCAGGAAGGAGAGCGTTTCCACACAGCAGGAGAACACTGCATTTTTGACCAGATCCAACACACACACTCATGTTTGAGGGAAACATAAATTATAAATTAAAGCATGACATTTTCTACTAATGTGCAAATTTGTTCCTATGAGATATGTTATATATTTCCTTCTAAAGCATCACATGGTTCAAAACTTGGTTCAAGGCAGTGATTCTGAGCTGCACAGCACCCTTCGACCGAGCCACTCGAGCGGTGGCTTGTTTGAACTCAGATCTCAATAGTCTCTTCACGCTTCAAGTGCCATTTTGTAAAGTTTAAATTAAAATATAATGCATTAAGTAAATCATTATTGCCATCTTGTTACTGGCTGTCTTTGTTACTTATGCCACTTAATCCAAAACCTTTACTTTTTTTTTACATCACTTTTAAACCATACAAAGAGAGATTTTGTATGTGCAGTTCTTAATGAGGAAAAGGAGATATTTTTGCAATGCTAAGCGTAAAATAATGTTGCTTCTGTATAAGTGCTAAGAATAGAAGATTTCAAATATACTTGCATTATCTTAAGCAAATATCCTTATACTGTCCTTCTAAGTTATAATAAATGTTATCACATCCTGTGCAGATGTCTTTTGCATATTAAAACAGACTTCATATGCATCATTTTAAGTCATTGGGTAAAAACTGTTATATAATTTGGTCATTTTTAAGCAAACCTAATAATTTAATCAATGCAAGAAGTGGTGAATAGGTCAGTAAGGAAAAATTTAAATTAGCACTTAGCATTAAGAGGGTTTTATTTGGTTATTGTACAGTGTAAAGAAACCTGAAAGCCATACTTGAGTAAAGTACAGATACCTTACTGTAAAAATTACTCCACTACAAGTCTGTCACCAATTTAAATACGACTTGAGTAAAAGTCTTAAAGTATCCCATTTTAAAAGTACTTTAAGTATTTTACTCTGAATGTTTACTCAAAGAATGTTGGCTCACTAGTCCTCAACACAAAGAGATATTGTAGGTCAGCGAAAAACAAGAAAGTTTATTTATGAGGTTTTACTTCCTAAAATAGAAAAGATGTTGTTTTCCAAATGATTGTAATTTATTGTACATGGTGCTTTATTCCAGTGTTAGCAAACAGCTAGCTAGTCTGATAACATGAATATTGCAAGCCTCAAAGCATAGGTCTCACTTTAAATCCTACGCCATCTGCTTTTCCTCTTTCTTTTTCTGTTTGTTGCCCTGACAGCTTTTACTTTATCCATCTTTCAAAGACAACTGTGTGCTATTTTTTCCTGAGCGCTCTGCGTGCTCATGGCGCCCTGACAGCCACGCGCGATATTCCATTCCAATGAGGGCACCTACCTCGCACAACAGACAAATGCAATAGAATAAGTAGTAGCAGCTAAGTGTCAGTTCAAATGTATGGAGTAAAGAGTACAAGTATTCAATCAAAAATGTAGTTGAGTAGAGAGTAAAAGTTGCTTATATTTTTGATACTCAGTACAAGTACAAAAAGTAGCCAAAAAATACTTTTATTGTCTATATGTATAGAGACATTCAAAAGTAAAAAGTCATGCAAGTAACTAATATTTTTAACCAAAGTCAAACAATGCCTCTCTGAAAACCCATATGCACTGCGTTCACTGAAGTGGTGTCTAATGTGACTTGTCAGAGCAGTGGATTAATGACTGAATAGAGGCAAAGGTAACAAGCTTATCAGAACAGCAAAATGTTGGTACGTCACAACTTCCAAGCGACTTGCCCCATAATAGACATTAACATAGTCTGTGCAGCAGTGGCTCAAGAAGTAGAGCAGGGTTTCCTATACCCAGAAGGCTGGCAGTCCGATTCCTGCTCCCTTCTGTTCATACTGTTGTTATGTCCTTGGGCAAGACACTTCACCCACCTTACATTTAGTCATTTAGCAGACGCTTTTATCCAAAGCGACTTACATGTGGCTTCCATTCATCAGTGTTACATTTGCTTTTTTTAGTTGACGCTTTCATTCAAAGCGACTGACATTACGGTTCTATTCACCAGTGTTACAGCTGGAGGCAAGGTGGGTTAAGTGTTTTGCCCAAGGACACAACGGCAGTATGAACTGTGGGGAGAGCGGGAATCGAACAGCCTACTTTCCGAACCACCATTCAAGCAATTGTCAAGCGTTGTCTTGTGGGCTGGCCCAGTCATCTACTGTGTGTTCAGATGATTTCAGAAGAATCAATAATTATAAAATGAACACATTGTTTTAAATAATATTTCCTGTAGCAGATAAAACAATGATGTTATTATGCTCTTCAGATGATTAAACATACAATCCAAACAATTCCTTCTCAGCCTCAGCCACCACATGTTCCAGACAAAATGCATTGTCCACTTCCTACCCTTGTGGACAAACACACATATGACAAAGCTTGTGAGTGTGTGTGTTCTCGCGTGTCAGAGAGACTGAGAGGCCTGTCTGATGGCCATTGGCTCCGTGCCTATCAGTTTACAGTGATCAGTCTTGCCTGCCTGTCGTCTGTCCTCTGCCAGCTGTCAAAGGGCCTGCTCTGGGCATGCCCACTGATGAGAGGCTGCAGCCACGCTCTAGAATCAATCCAGCACCCTAATAGGTCACGAATGGCTGCACAGTGCTTGCCAATAGCTTTGGATTAGAGAATGAGGAGGGACTGGGCAGATAGAGGGAAGAGGGAGATATGTGGGCCATATTTTCATCATCAACAACACGTTCAGTTGGCCTCCACCAGAATAGTAAGGGGCGGTAATTGACATGCCATTAATTTGCATCTGCTTGTGACTATAATGAAGTACTGGCCAAATTTTTGTAAAACCAGAACACACTAACATAAATCTCTCTCTAAGTCATTAGTGTCTCCTAGTTTTAGACCTAATTATATAAATGTGTACACACTTAATGAAATTCCCTGAGTGAGGAGGCTGAGCAAAAGAAGATTTGTTTTTATATAAGAAAGCAGTTGAAAATGTAGCAAATAGCAAATGTTTGACTTCAGAAAGTAACTTCTGTGCTGTTGGTGGACGCAGAAGAAGAAAAAAAAGTGTTTGATATAAATGCTCTTTAATTAAACATATTCATGCTGCTTGCTACACTGTTAAGTCATCTACTTTAAGGGAACAGGAAAAGGGTAGATAGGCAAAAGTCTGCCTAGATAGTCTGCCTTTGAGTCCCAGAGGAATAAACAGTGCATTTTATTTCTTTGAAGTTATCACTCCACAGCTCAAACATATAGGAAATAGTCTGAGTTAAGCATGTTCTTAGGAGTTTTTCTTTTAAAGTTAAGATATTCTGTTTTGACCGCCATTAAAAGTGTCACAGTAAAAACAGTTTTGATCTTCGTTGGTATATTTTATTTTGCAGTCCTTGTAGTCTGTCAGACATGCCAGAAGCAAGGCCCATCAAATGCAACAAGAGCGCAACTACAAATGGACACAGACAGGGCCACGGTCAATGTGGACTCACACAGAGCACTGCTGGGCTTGGTCAGCGATGCCAATCAATCTCTGACACAAAGGAGACAATCTATGCGTGTCATGTCAGTCTGGACACTGTGGAGTATACAAGTCAGAGAGAGCACTCTGCATTCAGTCACTCATCACTGCACAAAAGCTTTAGAAAAGACATCTTTTACTCAGAGAACAGGTTTTTGTTCCTATTGGCTGCATTTTCAATTTTATTTTACCATTACTTTAAAGAGCATCTTTTGCCCTGCATTGGAGCAGTTAGACCATATTTGGATACTGCGTGTATGTGTGGGTCCCATTTGTATTACAACGGGCTGCAATCTCACATAACTTGACCTTAACTCAAGAATTGAATTATGACAGGCTACATGCTAAGGTTTTGCAAAAGCTTAAATTAATCACCACACTCCAGGGACGTCACATTTGAAACTCATTCAGTGTGTATAGAGGACTCCATTTAGCTGAAAAATGCACTTGATATTTTAATGAATTCCCCACAGACTGTACATAATTTGACTTCCGTAACCAATGTACTCCAATCTAGTGTTTCTAAAGTTTAGGTCGCTGTGAAAGTTTGAGATTCATTTGCATATTTTGTATTACAGCCTCCTGATGGTCTAATAATGCGCCCTACATTGCATGAATTCATGTATTGTGTTGCTTTAACATCAGAAAAGGTAGCACCTCAAGGTCCTCAATTCAGATGATAAAAATAACACACTTCATTTTTTCACACTTTTACTCATTACGCTATGTTTGTCTTTTACTTGTTTTTATTTACATCCTTATCCCTATCTCTTTGTCTAACCTCTGCATGTTTCCCATCTCCACAGGACCGTATCTGCACCCCACTGTGCCACCCGCCATGTTTGTCTGAAGTATTAGGGGCTTGTTGCCTCATTGGATAGAATTAATTGATCAATGCATTTATCCAATTAGTGCTCCCTCATGCAGTTAATCAGCTGGCTGAGGTTCGGGCCGCTCCATCAGTCAGACGAAAGGCAGACAGATGCTTTTGGTCCACTGTGTGATGAACAATGACCTCTCTCCTTCTCATTTCTTGCTTTTTTATTTCCTCCCCCCACACACCTGGATACAGAGTTGTCATTGAGTTGCAGCTACAGGACATGGTTAGCATTCTTCTGAGAACCATTTGTGCTGTTGCCATTTTTAAATCCCAACAAAGCTGACATATTATACGTTTTGCAGCTATGAACACAAAAAAGTAAAGAAGGGCAACAAAGGTATATTGCAGACAATCAGTGTGTGTTTTGATGTAGACATTTCAATAACACCCCTATCGTCTAAGAACACTGAATGATGTTTGAGGTATTATTATTATTGTTATTTTGACACCCTCTCTGCCAGGTTTAAGTTGAATTATAATTGAAATAACTTATAATAATAACAGTTTTATATCTTCCAGGTCTGTTCTATACCTGCCTGTTAAATCCTGCCTGAGTCGACACCATGGCCAAACAACTGAGGAACCTTTTACGATTGAAGCCTTCAAACTGATGGACTGGATGTGGATGGAAAAGCCAGCTATGATTAAAATGCATCATCTGTAAATCAGTCGGCCTTTCTGTTTGTTACTTCAAGGATTATGTCTCAGGAACTTGAAACAGCAGTGATTTTTCCGTAGTTTGGACTATAGAGCTTTTTTTCTTTTCAAAACTGACTGTGGACACAATAGTTTTAAGATTCAAGAAAGAGGGACAAAGCATTAGTAGCACCTGTTGAAAGTCCTGATAAATGGCTGAAAAGCATGGGCCTTTTCTTTAAAAAAAGGATGGACGTATCATGTAAAACGATGTAAACTACAAGGTCAGTGATCAAAAGTTTGACTATGCTCTTATGCTCCCTTTGTTTTTCTTACAACCAGTGAACCAGTGTTGTTACCTTCTGAAACTGAAGTTCAAAAACATCTGAAGTTTGCTTTTGGCAGAACACTAACTTTTAAAAGGTACCAAACTCACAAAGTAAATCATTATAAAAGCCCAGCATGACTTTCCATGTTCCATCACAAAGCAGTCAGCTGCACATTTTAGGAATCAAGTCTGATATATGACCTTCCAGAAAGCCACAGAGTAAACCGTCAGCTAATGGATTAACCCTGAAGACTTCCAGGAGTTTCACCTTACAACTGAAACTAACTTGCCTGCATAGATCTTTGGAATTATATGTAGACTGGATTTCTTTCTTTGGTGATTATTTTTTATCAACATGACTAGGTGGATAGCCGGAGCGTGGACACTGTTGGCAGCAGTGAGTTTTCTTTACTGCTGTAGGTCGGGCTGGTGTCAAGCCTCAAGGACTAGTAGTTCCACATCAGCAGAAACTAAACAAGAAAATGGACTTGAACGAGTTAAAAGAGGATGGGTTTGGAACCAGTTCTTTGTGGTGGAGGAATACACCGGCACAGAGCCACTATATGTCGGAAAGGTAAGTCAAAACATTAAAACTCTGATACAAGCTGGCGTAAATTGAGAGCTGCATGATTTCATCTCACATTAGAGAAGTAATAAGCTCATTTGAAGTTCTCATCAGTTCATAAGAGTAGACTTTTTATTGGAAGAGCAAAGTAATAAGCTGTAAACATTCTACAGCCAATTTGCATATGCATCTACGCAAATGGGATTTCAAAGGCAGATATTACTTTTATAGATTTATTTATTGCTTGAGGCACACTTGCTTGTCAACATGTTTGTAAATGCACTATGTTATTTTACATTAATAGTTGCTTGTGTGACTTGCTTGAAAGTTGTCTTTTATACTAACAATGGCATGGGGAGTTTCTAAATTGTGTTTAATTGTAGTGAAAGCATAATGAAAAGTACAACCATCACTGGGGCCATCAGATGTGACCTTTTTCTAAATACATCATAACTTAAGAGTGCTTTAAAGCTTTCATATTTTTAGAGCTGGCACTGACACTGAAAAAGGCCCATTAAAACGTTTTTAATGTTTATTGATGGTCGTTATACAAATACATATTGGTATGCACAACCCTCCTTTCCACAACTAGCTTTGCCCCAAGACTGGATTGTCCTGGAGATGTTATTCTAAATATATGAGTGGTAAGTTAAATGTGTTTGAAAATTGCCTAATCTTTTGGAGGAAATGGTCAGCTGTACAGGAAGCATTTGATAGAAAACATAAAAGTACACTGATTTGTGTTTCCTTTCCTCCTCTTATTTTCTTTTCAGTGTTAGTATTATTGTCTGCAACTTCCTGTGTTTGGGTCAAAAGTCCGAACTATCGCCAAACACAATTTCACACAGTAAACAAACCTTGGTTCACTTTGGTCTGGACCAAAGCTGTCTCATTTTGACCAGCTTTTTGTTCTGATCCATGGTCCACTGGATCTTTCACAGTTTGGTGTGTTACAGACTTGTTTTTTATTTTTATTGTAGATTTTTATGGGCGACAGTTGCTCAGTGGGTAGAGCAGCCCTCCTTCGACCGGTGGGTGGGCGCTCAAAACATCCCGAAACATTGTAACATCCCGCTTTCCTCCACATACTGTCCTTGTGTCCTTGGGCAAGACACTTTAACCTGCATTGCCTCCAGAGAGTGTTTATGTAACACTGTTAAATAGAAATTATTATTATTGTAGATGTTATGTCCTCTTCTGCTTTTCTTCCATTTTTCTCAAACCATTTGATTGAAAGGTTACACCATCATGACATCCTGGTGAAAATCATTTGATTTCAACATCAATATCTAGACCTAACAAATATTCTGAATGCTATTTTTGTAACACAATTATAAATAATGAACATATATCAAACCAAATCTGTTTTCCATCATTACCGTGCCATGTTTATGTGAGGGAATATTCACTTTTCTATCTCGCCTTCTTCCCAATCACAAAATCATTCATCAGGGGCTCCTCCAAATGAACTTCAGGGAGCTGATGAGACTGGACAGCATGTATAATTTGATCGCCTTACATGTGACATGATATGAAAAAATGTCATATTCATGCAGACAGCGTGAGATTGAGCCATGACTCACAGACACCGCAAACATCAATCATACCATGTCCCTTTATTTCATGGTTTAGACAAATGCAAAAGTAATATTGCATCTGCATTGGGTTGCAATCCTACTGAGGAGACACTAGACAGAGAGCATCTGGCAGCAGTGTCTGTGTGCTGCTAGATGCACACATAGACCAAAAATAATGACTAATCATAACAAAAGAAGGAAAACAGAAGAATGCAACCTAAGACTGTGAAATGCAGACTGGCTAGAGTGGGTTCATAACAGGACAGAGTGCAAGGAAGGCAGTTAACTGATATGAAAGGGCTGAAGGCAGCTCCAGGGACCGACACAGCGGGGTAGAGGAGAGATGATTTTATTAGGAAAATTATCTTAAGTTATTGCTCTTCATAAGACTAGGGAACTGGCCAGTGCTATCTGTGCTTTGAGACTGTGGGTATTACTCTATGTGTCCATGTCTCTTACAATCTCTAACATGGACAAATTTTAAGGTTAAAATCTTAACTTCAAATTTTTAGAAAATGGCTTTTGAGAGAGTATCATAGTCTTTGTTTTGTCCCATAGATCAATGTACAAATGAAAACACACCCAATGCATCAACAAAAGGTGTGGTATTTTCCATTCCTATATGTATGTACCACTTGAAAGGAGCCAGTAAAATCATTTAATATTGAAAAGATTTTTAACTTTTTTAAATTTCAAGTTCTACTCTTTTAGAGCTTTAGGAATCTAGATGATTCCTGATGTTAAGGCAATCATCAAAAAACACTTTTTTTCCCAAGTCCGCCCCTGCTGAAGGAGGCTGAGTTAGAGTTAGAGTGAGATTTTATTGTATATTTAATAAAATCCAAACAAGAATTATTAATAATAAATAAACCATTTAAGGTCTTGATGTTTAAGACCAAGAACTTTACAAATTGGCCTAGACTAGAGAGTGAATGTAAGTTGCTAATGTTGGTTTTCGGCCACTCAGTAACATAATACACAATTATTTGCTTTTTTCATATCATGTCACATGTAAGGCGATCAAATTATACATGCTGTCCAGTCTCATCAGCTCCCTGAAGTTCATTTGGAGGAGCTGCTGATGAATGATTTTGCTTTTTTGTCCATTGAAAATTGCTGTCTGCTTAACTTCTGATGCACACATAGCTTATGTTGTTTATGTACAGGATATAGCACTGACTTACAGTTGTGCTCATAGGTTTGCATACCCTGGCAGAATTTGTGAAACACAAAAAATAATTTTTCACTCTGCAACAGAAACTACCCAAATGACCCTGATCAAAACCCTTTCCCAGTTTCTGGGCTCCCGATAGACCCTTGCATTTCTCATTCAGTACTGCACTGACGTTTCTGTATTCTGAGTCACGGAGAAAGCAAAGGAATTGTCAAGGGATCTGCCGGCAAAGGTAATTGAACTGTATAAAACAGGAAAGGGATATAAAAAGATATCCAAGGAATTGAGAATGCCAATCAGCAGTGTTTAAACTCTAATTAAGAAGTGGATAATTCAAATGTCAGGTAGACCAACAATAAATTCTACAACTGCCAGGAAAATTGTTTGGGATGCAGAGAAAAGCCCACAAATGACTTCAGCTGAAATACAGGACTATCTGTAAAAAAGTGGTGTGGCTGTTTCAAGGGCTGAATTGTCAAGAAAGCCATTACTATGCAAATGCTACAAAGGATCCTTCTTACAATACGGCAAACAGCACAGAGACCTCAAAAAAACCCATAAACGTTACATTTGGACAAGGCCTATGATGAAAGGTACATCATTCCCACTGTGAAACATGGAGGTGGATCGCTGATGTTTTGGGGATGTGTGAGCTACAAAGGCACAGGAAAAGATGAATACAGTATGTTATCAGAAAATACTGGGAAAATTTGCACTCATCAGCCCGGAAGCTGCGCATGGGACGTACTTGGACGTTACAACATGACAACGATCCAAAGCACAAGGCCAAGTCGACCTGTCATTGGCTACAGCAGCATTAAGTGAAGGTTCAGGACTGACCATCTTAGTATCCTGACCTCGATATCATTGAGCCACTCTGGGGAGATCTCAAACGTGCAGTTCATGCAAGACAGCCCAAGAATTTACAGGAACTGGAGGCTTTTTGCCAAAAATAATGGGCAGCTTTACCATCTGGTAAAGCTGTAGGGAAAGCTGGCCATTCCCTACAACTACCAGAAAAGACTTCAAGCTGTCATTGATGTTAAAGGTGGCAATACACGGTATTAAGAACTGGGGTATGTCAACTTTTGACCAGGGTCATTTGGGTAGTTTCTGTTGTCATTATGATTTAAAAAGAGTAAACACAGTTGTTTGACAAACGGCTTCACCCAACCACTAACTATCAGAAAAAAAAAAAACTTTATTGTGTTATCAATTATATTTGCTGAAAAATGGTCAAACAATCACAGATTGTACCAGGAGCACAACTGTACATGTGTCCAATAAATAATGTCCTTTTATCCACAGGGGTCAGTTTTAATGATGTGAAAATCCCAAAAGACTGACATTCTGACATGCTTTAGTCAAATTGGACAATGCTAAATATAGAAAACACAAAACTTTAATTGGTTTCTATGAGGAATCAAAGTCTGTATAAGCAACTGTTGTCCTCATAAAGTAATGAATACACTCACACACAGATGCTGACTATTGGCATCACCACTTTAATTTGAGCAGCCGAGGATTAAAGCCAAGCAGCACGCCTCTGTACTGCTAATGAATAATTGCAACATGCTTTTCTTTTCATATTACTTCACCACAGCTCAGCAAAGTTGTGCAGCCATAGCTCAGTCTTACACTGCAACTGCCACAGCTTGGCTAATGAAATCCGATTTACCAATAAAATGGTCACTCACACGACAGTTAACTGGCAGCTTTATTCGGCACATTTAGATAATGAAACCTGTGGACGGACATCTATGTATTTTTCTACAATATGTCCGCTACACTATGTCCGCTACCACTATAAGTGGAAAAGATTTGGACATATGAATGAATTCATGGTATATATTTCTCACCATGGTCATGTTTATTTATTTTTTAACACAAGCTGTAAGAGCGAAGACCATTGTGAGAGTTGTGCGTTGACTGCTTTCTTTGAAAAAATATAAGGTAGGTTTTTGGGGTTTTCTGCACATATGTATTTTTGTGTTGAGGGATTTTGTAGATGTATTCTTCAAAGACTTTATTGATTTTTTGTGCTACAGCTCAAGAGTCTAAAGGGAGACCACACCAAGCATTTACCAAAATAGAGTGATTAAAACAGAAAATCTATGAATAAAATATTTTTTATTTTATTTTTATTTTTTTCTTACCACAATGTGACTACATTCAAAACAGAAAGAAGACAGTTGACAGTAATATGCCTGTCAAACCAACTTGTCGGTTTGGTTTGTATGAATCAAAAACAAAATGGTCACAGTTTTGACATTTTTCTGGTGGGTTTGTTATAGTACAGATTCCAGATTTGACCTTAACTTTTCATAGTTGGAAGACATTTTGTTTCTCTTTCAAGGAAACTATTTATTATATAAGTTATGAAAGCATGTGCCTATATCCAATGAGTCAAAAACCAAAAAAAAAAAAAGATTTGTTATCAAATGGGCTTTCTGGAAAACATTAAACACCAGGAGATAACAGGTCCACCCTAAGATTAAAATCCACAGCTACAAACTGAGCAATGTAGTCTATGTCGGCCAGTTTAGCGAGCAGTGTACTGACCTGTGCATTAGGGAGACTTTACAGTCACTGCACAAGTGCATGGCCCAATACAAAAGGGTCAACAACAAAGAAGACCGATGGTTTGAGAAGAGTAGAAGTCATCTGTCTCAAACAAAGTGTTGGACTGAGACACGGTTTATTTACAACTTAACCCTACATCCTCTGCAACAGTTTTACTCCATAGAACATAACAACATGCAAACTGTGTCCTGAAGTAAAGTCACAGGGCTTTGAAAGTAGGTCATCAATATTAAAAATCTCGAAACTCAACAAAAAACAACAAATATGAAGTGAAATTTTTGAATCAGTATAAAAGAAAAATTTGATCATTAAATTCCAGCAAGTGACTTCAATCTTCTGTGTCGAGCTAAAAGGTTTAATCCTCTGCCCAAATATGTTGTTTGACGGTTTAGTTCTTTATAAAATATATACATTTTGTTAAGTAGACCAATGTAGCTATTTTACATTTTGGTTTGAGACAAGGTGATAAAAAAAAGTTATTTAATACCCGTGGCACTGCTACAACACACAATTAAGTATAAATTAGCCCTCCAATATTTTTGACAAATACTGCAAAATAATTCACTTTCTTTATTTAACGCTTAAATAGAGATGTTGCTGCAGCAGGAATAAAAAGTTTTGGTTTAGGTTTAGTTGAAAATCATACTAAAAGCAAAAAGAAAATGTATTTAAAATTCTCCAAGCAGTTTTGGGAACATGCGTTCACGATGTTTACAAAATAGTTTAACGTCTCCGCAGCCAGTAGAAAAAACAGGAATCAGAAATGCTCTTATGCTTGTCTAATGCAGTTCTCTACACTATAATTAAAAAGCTCTCTATGCTTGATCTCACTTATAATTAGTCAAATCTAGGTCCAAGTGTAACAACAGCGCTGCGATTAGAGGGGAACAAAACAGCCAAAGATCGATTGGCCAAAACTACAAAAAGGAAAACAAGTTTTTTTAGCTACTTTAACAAAGGGGAGCTACTTTTAGCTCACAAGGCGTAGAGGTTGCAGAGAAGTGCACCATTATTTAGTTTCTTCTATTTCCTATTGACTCCTATTACAAGTGACAAAAAAGATACACGCCCACCATGTTACAAAAACAACAATATTTAGATCTCTCTAAATAGATATACATATAGAAGGTATGATGGGTGTGGAGCTACTGGGATTTATTTATCCCCCCAAAAATTATTAACATGGTGGGTGTGTATCTATTTTGTCTAAAGCTAATATGTGTTACACTAAAAAGAAGAGAAAACTACAACATTCACATCACAGAAACACAGAGATATAAGCCCAGCTCTCTGAGTTGAACTCAGAATTGACAAAGTCTCTTGGAGAAGAGAAAAAACGTTTTCACCTTGAAAACTAAGTCCAGATGCCTTTGCTTGACACTTTTCTTCAAGATGACCTGGATGACTGAGAACCTTCACAGACATATCGTATTAAAGGATAGGTCTTCTTGCCTGTTGACATGTAACATAGTCCAAAGCATTCAGTGACTTGTACCGTGTGTCTGTAGCCTAAAAACCTGTAACATCCTAATATAGATCCACTCACTTACAAATGTTTTCTACCCACTCACAGACAGCACACATAGTCAGGATGTTACCATTTACTAACATTGGCATGTTTAATCATAAACTCTGATTTTTTGGTGTAAATGGTGCTTTGGTCCATTCAAAATGTATTGCAGTCTGACAAACTTTCTCAAACAAAATGTGCACACAGCTCATGTCGAGATAACATGTTAATACATATTTCTGGAAACACCACTTTGAGAATTAAATTTGGTAGACAGATTATACCCAAGTAGTAATATTATTTGTTGTTTGATTTTTCATATTTCTTTACTATCGTTACTTACTTCTATGCAGTATCTCTATGTCAGCACCTATCAGCATCTACATTCCTTATCCTTCATTTTTCCTCCCTATAGTTTGATTGCCATTATCTTTTCCCGGTCTTGTCTTTCAGTTTGTCTGTTTTTCTCCCTTCCTCATAGCTGTCTCTACCTGTGCAGTCTCTGATACAGTCACCTTGTTAACACTTTGAAGCTGTTAAGATCAGAGAGCTTGACAAGGCGCAGTGAAATGTGGCAGGTCTCCTCCTGATTACACAGACTTAAATATAAGACAGCCAGTTTGCTCCCTCTTTGAAAGCCTCAATAAACAAAAGGGTTCAGAGTATAGTCACAGTTCTTTTATCCTCACTGGAAATGCACAAATCCTGTCATGAGATATTTTTTAGATCTGCTTCTTAGACTACTAAACACTATGGACAACTCAGTTAAATCTCAAACTCAGTTAAATGTAACAATTGTCTCAATTTATTAATGTGAAAAATAAATAAGTTTATTTAATAAAATAAGGTATAGTTTGTTTTTAATCAGGGTTTCCCACTTATTCTTTGTAGACTTCATTACAGGAAACAATGCCATCTTTACCTAACCATAAAAGTTATTTTTAGCCAACCAGTATGCTATAGAGCAGTCCAAACAGGATGTATCATTTTCATGGTTTATGAATATGATAAAAAAATGTCCTCTCCAACTTTAATGTCATTATGGCAAAGATGTCTAGTTGATTGAAGAAATTGATTTGCAATACCTTGTCATGAATGACTAGAAAGTGAATCTATAATCTATATTTTGCCTCACTGAATTTCAGGCTCCACTGACCATGTTCTGTGTCTGCTTTTGTGGCTCACAATGTTTTTCTAACTTTATACAGTTAATGCTCAAACTGAAAAGAGCTGACTGATTAAATAAACAGCAAACCTAACGTCGCCGCACGTGAGTCATATGTCATTCCCTGTAGCATGTTCGCAATCAGTGACAGCTCCACGCTCTGTTATAACCCCAAGGTGAACCTGACAGGGCTTCAGCAACCCTCATCTCCCCTGAGTCCACCCACAGCTCTTCACTGTAGACCAGAGGCCTTGCATGCTCCTTATATCATCAAGGAAAGAAAAACTTGTTTATTAATACCTGGTAATGATTTTTATTTATTTTTTTCTTTGACAAATACAATATTGTCTCTAACAGGTGACTCTAAGAACAATCCCCTTTTGCTTGTTAGCTTAATAAGAACTGATTCAAATCAGAGCCAGGTCGTCTATTGCCTGCAGTGTTGACAAGAAAGGTTTTCTGAATTACATTAATTAAAGAGGAAAAAGGTGAGGAGAGGCAGCTCAAAACTTGTTTACAAGCGCACTTCTTACTAAGGTCAAAACCAATGGGTTTCACAGCACTGAAATTACACATTGTATTTGATATTACAACTAAAGTTTTTATTCCTTTGCCTTTCATTTTGCATGTACAGTGTTTGCACAGGTATGATCTGAAAAGAGTGATCATATTACTCCAAATCTTTGAAACCTTAATTTAAAATACCATGTCATTCATTTATTTGATTGCCTATTGACTTTTATACACAGTTTTTATATAATTTAGAAGTTCATCAGTTCCTTTCTGAAAATGGGTAAACATTTTTTTCTCCACAAAACAGGACTTTGCTTTAATTTGAAGTTGAAACCATTCATGTAAATCATAAAACAACAATTAACATATAAGCATCAATAATCAAAGCTTTTAACGTGTCTCCAAATATTATCCTATAGTAAATGCTGTGTGGTAGAAAAATAATTGGCCACTGCACCACATGTTGTACTCACTGTCCTTGAACTCTGCTGTGCATTTTTTGGTCCAATCTCATGAAACCATTACAGCCACGTTTGCACTGCTGGTTATTTTATGTTCAGCAAGTGACATCCTGGCTCTGACCTTTAGTTTGTGCAGAATGACTTCGCTGAGCGTAGTGTGTGTTTTTCTAGCTGCCAACTTGAATCACTCCAGCAAGGATAGACTGACAGACGGATGGCTATATCAGGCCTTAGGGGGAGAAATAGCATCATCCCAGCAGAATGATGAACTCGCTATGTATTCATGTGTCTGTGTGTGCACTGTGTGGATGACTGAGTCGTTGTACAGTAGTTACAAACTTGCATGTAGGGTGCCAAAATTTGTGTAATTGAATTAAAATGTGATGACAACTTTTCAGATACATTTTTGTCTGCAAACTCTAATTTGAACATACAGCAAGACTAGGAGAGCACGAGGAGATTCAGGACACGTGAGCTAAACTCAAGGCTAATGGGGGATTTGCTGTTTAGTTTTTAACATGTTGGCTTACACAGGTAATACCAGGTAATGAGTCTTAAAATGGCTCAGATATGCTAAAAAGACAAGCTATATAACATAAAAAACATAACATCTGACATCATTAAAATAAATAATCCAATTTAATAAGGCTAATCAAGTCCAAATATTTATGTTTACTCATGAGGTCCTTCGTTAAGGCCAATTATTTTAGGGAAACATAGCCAGGCAGAGAGAATCAAAAATTGAGCAAGGCCGATTGATTGGATTATTCAGGGTTATTCCGGATTTGGAGTACAGATTTGAGGATTTGACCACGAGATTCACAAAGATAAGACTTTAAATACTTCTCAGCAAACTGTTTTACATCAAGTCACCTCCCCATCCAGTGTCAGTGAGTTCATTTGTTTCCCCTCAACTAACTTAGTTTACCATTAGGGGGCCGCTTCGCCCCGACTGGCCACAACTGGTTCCGTTCAAAAGGGCCTATTCATAAAATACTAGACAGGTTTCTATGTAACAAGATCAACCATTATGATGCATTCATTAATGACATGAAAATGGCATGATATCAATGAGGATATGCACAGTGTTTTTGGATAACTCTCACAGTTCGGACCGGTGAAACTTCTTTTATTATAGCTGAAATATTGATATCGTCAAAGCATCTGGCAGTATATTTTCCCTGACTGTCTATGTATTTGTCTCCAGGATGAATCAGAGAGGAGGGAAAAACAGACAGATAAAAATGGGAGAGTTGAATGGAGGAGGGAAGCAATATCACGGCAGAGGCTTGCATTATTCCACAGTTTTACGACAAATACTTAATGAAAACCCCCGCGAGGGTGATAGAAGCCTGTATTTAATTAAGGCTTTATAAAATATTAAGCATTGAGGCCAGGGCGATTTCCCCTCTCCCCTGGTCTATTCACAAGATTGAACCACAGTTACACCACGTAGACAACTCTGAATTATAATTTCAGATGGAGGTGGTGGTGAGGGGCAGTTTTAGTGCTTAGTAAAAACCCAAAGGGGAGGTTGGGACGGGGGACCGATGCTGCTCCTACTGCTGCCCGAGGAATGTCTTCTAATCACATTAGGGGGTGAACTATAGCTCTGATTTATAAGGGCTCTTTTAAATTCTCTTTTCAGCACCAGCACGTCTACATCTCTACCTTTAACAATCTTTGAAATGACTTTGATCTCCTAATTTGGGAGCCACATCCTGTGAAGGGCACGATGTACAGAAAAGGTGTAAATCATATACAACCTAGGTGTCTTTTTAACAAGACAGCTGTGATGGCCAGTCCACAGGGACCTCAGGAAAGCCTTAACCTGCAACCACTGTTAGGTATGAGATGGATATAGGCAGATAAGCACTGTTCTGTTGCTGACAGGAAAAGGTTACACTTAACACTTAACATGAAATACAAGCTTTAACGCTGCATTTTGTTTCTGGTTTGATTTGGCAGATTTGGTTGATTGTTGTTTAATCGGGCACAGATTATGAATTCTAAATAATGTGACATGAGATACAGCCTTGATGAGCACAGTAGCAGAGTGGTTGGCACACAGCTGGGTTGTGGGATTGATCTTGTGAAATGGCTTTTCTATGTGGTGTCTGTTTTCAGCCCTCATGCTACCGTAGGTTGGCTCCAGGTTTGGCTTCCTCTCACTGTCCAAAAACATGCATCTGTAGGAAAATGAGTGACTGTGAATCACCTGAATTGAATGTGTGTAAATAGGCAAGGCGATTTTATTTGTAGAGCACAATTCATACACTGGGTAACTCAAAGTGCTTTACAGGAAAAAAAGACAATTTACAAGATTTAAAATAAGAAACATAAGAAAAATTTAAACTTAGACAAAAAGACAGAGAGCAGATAAAAAAAAATACTTTAAGTTGTAATGTAGGCGGAGCAAAAGAGAAAATTTTTTGTAATGATGTGGTTGTACTTCCTGGTTTTGGTTAAAACCCGAGCAGCCGTGTTCTGCACGGCAACCCTCGTTTTGAGAGACCAGTGAGCAGGCCGTTACAGTAATCTAACTTGCTGGATATAAAGTCTGGTTGAGACATTATTCCTTTGACTTTAGAAATGTTTTGAAGGTAATAAAATGCTGATGATGTAATTGAGTTAATGTGACTGTAAAAATTCAAGTCCATGATGACCCCTAGATTTCTGACCTGATTTTTCGATTTTAGAGAAAGACACTAGAGGTGACTGCTGACACTTTTGCTTTGTTTCTGTCTAGTTCAGTCTTGTCTCTGTTCAGTTGGAGAAAATAATTTGGCATCCAATCTGTTCGATCTTTTCGATGCAGTGACACAGTGGATGAATTGGTGCATTTTCACCTGCTGTGAGTGAAATGTATATCTGAGTGTCATCAGCATAATTATGGTAGGATACGTCACAGCTGCATATTAACTGGCCTAAAGGATGTAAAGATTGAATAATAGGGGTCCCAAGATTGTCCCCTGTGGAACCCCACATGTCCGGGCTATTTGGTCTGATACACAGTTTCCAACCACAACAAAGTATGTCTTCAAGATAGGACTAAAACCATTTTTAGGGCAGTTCCAGAGATACCTATTTCTTTGTGACAGGATTTCATGGTCCACTGTATCAAACGCAGCGCTCAAGTCCAACAAAACTAAGACAGAGATTTTGTCAGTGTTGAAACGGATGTCATTTGTGACTTTGATAAGTGCAGCCTGAATCCTGACTGAAAAGGATCAATGCAGTTGGTAGGCAACAGAAAGTAATAGAGTTGCTGATATACAACTTTTTGAATGACTTTCCCTAAAAATGGCAAGTTTGATATGGGCCGATATTGAGCCCTGTAGCATCAAGACTGCTCTTCTTTAGGAGACAGTTTTTTCAATTGTTCTGTCATTAAAGGGTGTAAAATGTATTAACCCAACCAAGTGTCTCCTAGATGGCTGCAGTGTTGTTTAATGCCCTGTGGACTGAAGCGTGTTTAATGCTTTGAACCTTGTCGTTGAAAAATAATGCAAACTCATTGCATTTAGTGACGGAAACTAATTCTGGAGGAAATGGAGCTGGAGGGTTTGTTAATCTGTTCACTGTAGCAAACAGGGCACACGAGTTGTTACTGCTGTTGTTGATGATCTCTGAGATGAATATTTCTCCTGCTTTTAGCAAAATTTGATTGAAAACATGCACATTTTTTGTATACCTCATAATGAATTAATAATGAATTAATTTATGCCATTTTCTTTTGGTTTTTCGGCATTCCCTTTTCTCTGCCCTGACAGAGTAAGCATTGCTCCAAGATGCCTTTTTCCTCTTCCTGATCACTTTAACCTTAAGTATAACAATTCAACAAATCATCAGCTTGACCATAAACTGCGTCCTGGTGTTATCATTAATGTGTCTCTTATGTACAACTGTAGGTCCAACAGCAACCTTCGGAATTATGGACAGATGGAAAAGACACAAGAATGATCAGATAGAGCAACATCAATCATAGTGACAAAGACTGAAAAAGACCAAAAGTATCAAGAATACATTTAGCAGACGCTTTTATCCAAAGCGACTTACATTAAGGTTCCATTCACCAGTGTTACAGCTGGAACACCACTGTAGGCAAGGTGGGTTAAGTGTCTTGCCCAAGGACACAACAACAGTATGAAGTTTGGGGAGAGCGGGAATTGAACCACCTACTGTCTGGTTGAAGGGCGACCGCTCTACCCACTGAGCCACTGCGCCCCACAGAATAGTCACAAGTATTATCCACATGCACATAAAATCACCTGATATGACTACTTTTTCATTTCAGTAAACTCATCAATAAAATGGTGGTTTGTAAAGAACTAGATAAGAATATTATCCCTAAGAAAGACACATACACCCCCACCCTTTTTGTTTTACCATATTTTGGATACAAATGTGAAATTCGATGGGGTGGATTCAATAAGGACCGCATTTCCAGTCTTGCTGTCTAACCATGTTTCAGTTAAAAACATAAAATCAAGCATATTTGAAGTTATAAAATTATTAATTAAAAAAGATTTGTTACCGAAAGACCTGACATTGATCACTGCAAGTTTCAAGTCTGTTTGAGCAGGACCTGACATCATCTATTTGCAGGGGATTTGAATCAGATTTATCTGATTATACAATCTAACTGTCATACTCTTATCTAATCTGTGACTTCTGACTGTTGCTATGGAGCTAAGGGGCAGTCAATGTGTGTCTTCAAGTGTTTAACCGAGAAATGTTTTAGGTATTCCCGAGACTCACGCCCAAAGCAACTTCTGTGATCTGTAAGCAATAGTATAAATTTACTGAGCTTTAGCCTTGTATTACACTATTATAATGATACAATTTCTTCCTTTTATTTGTTAGTCCCATCAATACAGCTTCCAGTATGACGCTGATTCTTCTGTGATCTTCTAAACTGGCCCTTGATGCTATAATCCAAAATCTAAACTATCTCCTGAATGATATGTTCAGGTCAATGCTTAGGTCAATGCAACTTGGCCTCTCTTCAAATGAATGAAATATTTTTAGTGAAGTTTGACACAAGTTCAATAAAAAATGATTTTTTCCTTATTCTAGATCCACACTGACTCCGATGAAGGCGAGGGCAACATCAAATACACCATCTCTGGTGAAGGAGCAGGCACCATCTTTATTATTAATGAGCTGACAGGAGATATCCATGCCACGGCCAGACTTGATCGGGAAGAGAAGGCTTTTTACACGCTGAGAGCTCAGGCCCGGGACCTGCTCTCTGATGATCTGCTAGAACCAGAGTCAGAGTTTGTCATCAAGGTCCAGGACATCAACGACAGCGAGCCCAAGTTCTTGGAGGGGCCTTATATCACCAGTGTGGCAGAGCTGTCGCCAATAGGTAAGATATATTCTGTAGTAATGCCACATTACATCACACAAAGGACTATTATGGAATGACCTAAACATATCATTAATATGTAGCCTGTTCAGATTTGGTGCAAAATGCCAAGTTGCACTTCCTTTCTCAGATCTAAGATGTTTCTCAGATCAGATGTCCAAATTTTACTACAAACAGGTGGATAAATGAGCAAACTACAAAAAGGCAGTTCAAAATATTTATTTTGAACGTAGCACAGGCGGAAGGTTTGGAATCAGGTGAGTCCGGGGAAACCGTCGGCAGGACCTTAAGGTGTATACAGAAACAAATAAAAATGCAGCAAAAATCTAAATCAGATTGGGCCCTGTACTACGAAGTCAGATTAGGAAGTTAGCGAGGTAAATTCATGGTTAACCCTGGGTAAGTTGCGGATGGCCAGGCTAGTCGATTATACCACGGTGGGTAAACAATCTGGCACAGTGTGGGAGACTGTACCAGGTCTTTATTCTGTTAAAAGTGTGGGGCTTGACTGAAGAATGATGGGATGTGTAGTAGGCGGGCCTAAAGTAGTAGGAGGAACAGCAGAACTTCCGCCTCCCTCCAGAAAACAAACACAGACAGACACAGAAGGGAGAAGGAAGGCAAACAGGGAAACAATTGGAAAACGTCAGGGACCCTGACACAGCAGTAATATTTACATAAAATATGAATGACTTTTGAAGAGGAAAAATGTGAATTTGGTTTCTTTCTGTTAACTGTAAAACATATTTTTTTTCATAGTTTTGCATGTAACTGTTTTGTGTGAAACTAGTGAGATTTCTTCTTCTTAATACTAACCGAATTGTATAGACAATGAGATACTGGTTTTATGTTTTATGGGTACAGTTTACCGCTGGTTTTGGACAATATTATTAAGAACCTTATGAGTATGTTTATGGACAAGTGAGTGTGAATAAGAATGTGTCCCCTTAAAAGACCTCCCATGTCAATGACCTTGACTTTCAGTTAAAGCACAGGAGCAACACATAGTGATAGTGTAAGCAATATCATCACAGTCAATATGTGTGTTTACATGCACTTGAGTATCCCAGTTCTGAGCCTTATCCGAGTCATGACAATATTCAGAATATGACATTTGCAAGCTCAGATGCAGGACAAATACTCTCCCAGATTCACTGACTGCACTGGACAAAAATCACAGTGCACTGTTGAATGGCAAAACAACATACTGACGTGGCTTATTTTGTCACATTTTCGGCAACAGAGAGACAAAAGGTAGCCAAATTAATATGTCCTAACCTTTGACTAGAGTGCACTGTCACTGCCACAGGACAAGGAGCAAGAAAAGGAAGACCAGCAGAGACACCAGCAAGATAACCAGCTGTGTTAAGCCTGAAAATGGTCATAACATTGAAAAAGCTGCACATTTTGTAGAATATCACTTGGTTAATAGCAGTGTGGAATTTTGAAAGATCAGGTTTAAGTAACCTTTGTCACTGTAAGATAGTTGTTGCTTGTACCAAGTATGATGTTTATTACTAACCTAACTCGCCAGATAGAAGTGCTCCACAGAACATAGTCCTCCTTAGCTCCTTAGAACCATCCGGGAGGGCTCCTGTTGAAAGCGTTTGCAAAAGGGCAGGTACTTTAAAAGAATACCTGGTCAGTGACTGGATTTATCAACCGCAGTTTTATCCAATCAGAGCAGCGCTATGTTGTTTATGTTCCCACAGGTAAAACAGTTGCTACATCTTCAAACCTAAAACACATCCAGACCGTCTGTACTATTGGACACATAAGTCAGTAAAGCCAGGTTTTGGACGTGAATACTTTGCTTGGTCCAGGTCAAGATTGATTTTTGTAAGTTTGTAAACTCACAAATTGACAATTCATAGCTGCACCACAACATTAGTTTAATGTATGCTCAAAGAAAATAAAATGGGATTCCTAAAGTGCCAAATAGAAACTTGATAAAGTTCCTCTATGGATTTTTCAATGTATAACCCTTTTTGTGAATTTATAATAAATAAATAAAAAATCCCAAATCAGGTACGCAACTGAACTTAAAACACATCAAACCTTCTCTCCATACAAAAATTCAGAAGAAAAGCACCTGTAAAGCATTTTTTGATGGTCTGAGCAGTCTCATGTTGTTCAGGGACACAGGGAATACCTGGGGTCTATTATGAAATGCTTGTCCTGGGAACAGGGGAATCTGCATGTGCCAAGATGAGCAGTATGCCCCTTACCCAATGTGCAAATAGAAGAATAGACCGGAGACAGTATGAAAAGAGATGTGAAGTGAGTGAGTTCAGAGTGGATGAGTGAGAATAAAAATGGTGACGTAGACAGTTCAGGACAATCCCCAACCAGCTTGTGTCAGAGCTATTACCCGTAGGCAAGAATGAAATGGAAAATGAAGGAGACAATGCTGGAAATGAAAAAAAAGAGTTGGTAGAAGGATTGCCTCAGTCCCAGATGAGCTGTGTGGCTGTGTTCTGACACTTGGTTATGAGGGGAATGATGAAGGGTGGAGAAAGCATGGGAGCAGGGTGGGGGAGAGCGGAGGAGAGGTGCTTCACAGGAGAAGATAATGCTGAGTGTAGTGCACATTTGACGCTTTTGACACAGAAACCACAACACTTTTAATCTTGACAAACATGTTCTGTGCAACAGTGTCAGAGGTGCCCAGCAGCTGCTTAACATTCTCAGCGTAGTGGAGAAGACAGGTGAATGAGGGCGTCAGGGGCCTCATTAGCATAGTATTAAAGTCAGAAACACAGCGGATAGCTAACAAACAAATGTCTAATGTTAAAGGGGTGATGAAAGGGGATTTCACATCAGTCAAGATGATGTGATCTTTTGAACATATTTTTTTAAACATAGATTTGCAACAAAGTATGTAAATGATCTATTATGTCTATTATGTTCTCTCATCTGTATTCTGGGGATATATATATGGGTTTTATTTTATTTTAGACAGGACCACTTTTTTCCCATATAAAATAATTTCTTTGTATCTTCACCATAACTAGGTGTTGGTTTTGTCAAACATAATCATAAATCTTTGTATATTGTTAAATCATTCTTCAAAACCACTTCTCTGATAAATTGATCAATCAAAACTAAGGCTGCACAATGTTTCCCAAATTCATCTTTGATCTCTACATCAACAAAAGCAATATCTATGTCACAAGAAACAGCTTGCATAGCAATAATTTCTTGCCATTTAAATCAAACTGTGTGAAAACTAAATAAAAACAAAGTTTAAAAGTCAGTTCAGTCCTAAATTTAGTCCTTGTTGTTGTTAGTCTTTGTTTAATTTTGATTTCAGCCCAGTTTTGACCAGCGGAAGATAGCCTAGAGCTTTATATTTTCTATCAATTTTTATTTGTGTCAAAAGGGTTTTCATAAAGTTGTAGAAATATTCAACATAGTCAATACTAATCACTTTTTATAGTATAATGCAGCCCTAATCAAAAACAACAAACATTAAATAAATATGCTTCCATATTTTGATAGTAGGTGTGTGCTGTTGATTTATTTATTTATTTAAACATTGAGGTTTTATGTAGGGGTTTGTGAAAATGTTGCATAGATTAGATTTGGGAGGTTGTTGCAGAATGAATGTGTGGTGTGTAGAGTAAATGCAGTGAAGGCGGAGGTTGTTGAGTGACTCTGGGAGCGCTACAGAATGTGATGGCGCTTCCCTGTTCGAGCCTGATTGGAATTAATTCCTGCTTCCTCAGCATGATCCGAACCATGGGCTTTTCTGCCTACAGTGCTCTCTAAAACTGAATAGGTGTGTGCGTGTAAGTGTGTGTGTGTGCGTTCGATTGAATGAGAGAGTGAAGGGCAGTGCTATAGAAATAAAGCGAAGATGCACAGTTGAAGAAGATGTATGTGGCGGGAGTTCTATTATAACTACCTATGAGAGATGAACACATAGAGCATGCTCAGTAAATGTTAGTTAATGTAATCTTAATGATCACAACCCTTCCACTCTGGCTGCTCCACCTTGTTCAACCCTGTCACACCCCACTCAAATTACCCACTAAATGAGTCTGCACTTCATGTTTTAAACATTGTTGTGGAGCACCAGTCCTAATGAGCTAACAGCTTCTGCTTAGTCAAGCATTCCCCATGCTCTGTCATCGTTCCTTTTGTGTCCACTCCACGCTTGTTGAACGCACAATGCACAGCCTATTCCTCTCTCTTTTTTCCCCTTCTATTTGACATGTTAGTGATAAGGTCAAAAGCACAGTGACAAAAACTGCAAGAAATGAAAAGGAAACCAAACACAGAGGAGTTGCTGACACATGTCACTCACAGACGACCACACTTTAAAATGAATATGTGATGGGACTGACAGCAAGCTCATATTCAGGGAAAATATACTTCTTAATGGAACTGAATTTATTTAAAAAAGGACTGTTCACAACTTAAAATGTATTAAACAAACTATTAATTTACTGACTTTTCCTTATTCAACCTCTTTAGGTAATGCAAATAATTCTGTTCCCCTTTCTTTGTAATTTTTAAGAGTTAATGAAGATGATAACAGCAAAGAAAACTGTACATAATGCTCTGTTAATGTGTCAAGAAACACAAAAGTGGGTTTGTTAAAATAATAATAATAATGCCTTTGATTTAAATTGCGCTTTTTTTCAGAGACTCAAATCGCTCACGTTATTTATTCACTCCACAGTCACACACTGGTGGTGGTATGCTACGTCTGTAGCCAGAGCTGCCCTGGGGCAGACTGACAGAGACGTGGCTTTTTAAGCCTACAGCCTATCCAACCACCATCGAACATTCTTACTCCTGTGCCACAGACACTGGAGGCAAGGAGGTCCTGGCAAGTGTCCTGCCCAAGGACAATGAACTATAGGAAGAGCGGGAATTAAACCACCAACATTCCGGTTATAGGACGACCGCTCTACCACTGAGACAAATGGAAAAAATAGTTTAATCTAAAAATCCACTGTGGTCAGTGGTTCAGGGTTTAACAGAAGCATTATTATTCCTTATACTGTATATTGGTGATTTGTAGAAATTAAATGGTTGAACTATGCACAACCCTTTTGAGAGATCCAAATTGTTCTATTTAATGAGTTCATTGTGCAACAGTGCTACAATATTCCACAATGAACTCAATAGCTCAATGCAGTAAATTATAGCCCGACATACTTTTCCCAGTGTGAACCCTGATCAAAATCTCCAGAATGAGAAATATGTATCTGGTTTTGGCACAGGCCTTGTTCCTTTAAGTAGGAATACATTTTATGCTCACTTTGTTGTTTTATGGCCAACACAGTGCACTGCTTCAGAAAACATAGTGCCATAATAGTGAGAAAGTAATCAGCAGTCTGCTGCCTAAAGCGTATTTATATACTTATCACTCCTGTCATGTCTCCCAATGCACTCCTTTGTCATAGTTTTACTGCCTCCGCTCCTAATCCCTTCTGTCTGTCTGTTTCCATGCTTCAAATCTGGGACCAAAAATAACACTTGTTTTTTTCAGGGTTGGTTAACTTTACAAAAATAGAGAGGACATATGAAACAGAAGTGGCAAAGAAAATGATGAAGTGTGAGCGTCTGAGCTCTAGGTTATCCTGATGAAATGTGTAGCTAATGAAATTTAAGCCCTAAATCAAATTTGTAGAACATGAGTGATTGAATTTTGCTTTGAGCAGCACGTCTTGATGTTGGGCCACTGCAGAGAACATGGATAGAGTCACTCTGCGACACAATAGCTGTTTGTCTTTTTCATAACAAAGAGCAGACAACTATTAGGTGAATGGGGACCAAGAACAGTTTAAACTATTTGCCAAACAATCTTTTAACTAGAAATTAGCTTCTTAATTGCATCTTTTCCATCCAAATACCATTAGCTCTGGTCTATGAAATAATGCCTTTAAAAATGTTTGCATAGTTCCACTTCTCACAGTCCTTATTGCGTTACTGTGTAGACATTTACAGCAGCCTGGCAAGGACATACAGTTCCCAATGAACCAATAAAACAACTTAATGCAATTTTTTTGGTTCCAATACGGATACATAAATACAGATGTGCTTTTCCTCCTGCAGTGCTCTGTCCACTATATTCTGTCGTAGAAACAGGAAGTTATGAAACCTCCACTGGGTTCTAAGTTGACAAATGCAAACGGTCTTATTTTTCAAGGTTTTCAAGGTTACTCCTGGAAGCATCCTGCCCCTTTAACTAATTATTATTATTTTATGATTTTATGTTGATTCTTGCATAATGTGCCATAACTGATTTGATATAACACAAACTGCAAAATGAGACTGCAGTAATATCATTGGTTGACATTGACACAATTGATGACAAGAATCTAATATTGTTCTCCTGGAAGTTATTCTAAGATAAACTAGTTATCTGTTGTTTTACTCCCACAACTATGATCAGTAGCTTGAGAAAACAGATGCATATGTTGTTGCTTGCTCAAAGAAACTCATTCATCTTTGTGCAAAGATGCATAAACATTGCTTACATACAAGAGCAATGAATTCACCATCTGTGTGCTATTTGTTTTTCCTCCTTTTCATGATCCTTCTGTAAGCTGCAGGATTCAGTGTTTACAATAGCATTTATCTGTCTGTCAAAAGCAAAATAAAGAGATTCCTAAAATTGATGCTTTACAAAAGACATTGTCTTTTTTTTTTGCCCCTGCCTTAAACCATATACATTTATTTATACATTGGTATACACAAAGGTGCATCATCAAATTATAATTTATTTTGATTGTGTGCATCAAAGCACTCTATATTCAACTACTGTAAAATCAGATAAATATATATTATATTGTGGAATCAAAAAGTGTGCATTTAAAAGCTAGTTTGATTAATGGAGGCTCTCTTACTCTCCAACAGGTCATCATTCTCTTCATGGCTCATCCTCCCTGTATTTTGTGAATAAAAATGAATGCTGGATTAATGTACTGTATATCACCAGTGTTGATATAAGCTAACATTTCCTCCGGCATTGTGATCTGATCCTAAAGGATAGTTTGAGTTTTTCTAGTTATATGAGGTAATTGTAAATACTTAATGTATTAGCTCTTATATATGTCTAAATACCTTCTTCTTAACCCTTTTTATAAAGAGCTGTATGTAGGCCAGATAAAAGAACATTACACAGACATACAAGGAGTTGTTTTTGTTACACAGTTTTTTCCTTTGACTATGTGCTGCAATTAATTGTTTATGCAGTACCTGTGTAAGAATGGGAAGGGGTTGCATCTTAGGGTCAGCAAAGGATGTGTATCTCCATGTAAAGTTCATCTCAGGTGTATCCATTATTTACCAGAGCCTCAAAAATTATGGAAGGGTTAGGGTATTTTTTACTTTATATAATTTTGCTCCCACAGAGTTAAGCACTGAATATACTTAGACACACTGCAGTAGCATAATTGGCAGTTGCATAGTAGCAAACCAAGCTAATACTTATGCGCCACATGCCCAGCTAATATTGAGGTAATAAAGACAGGCCTTTCCCAATTTGAAATCTGCATTACACCGTGTTACAACATGCATACTAAGACATCCATCACTTTAAGTCCTTATGCCAGCTGGCTTACAAAGCAGCATTTGCACAGTTTTAAACCATTTAGTCACTGAGCCAGCCATCCACTCCTACCATTCAAAGGTTAGGTGACAGCAAGGATAGAGGGACTGTGGCTAAAAAGTGCAACTTGAGCAATGTAAGAACAGTTTAGGGTTTATTTAACTTGACTACGACCTAGATTTAATTAGTGAGCTTTAACTCCACTGTCAACAATACTCATACTCAAATTAGCATTTGTTTTATAACACGGACCATGTAGGTTTTAGCACAAGACTCATAAATAAAGGATTTTCATAGCAAAAGGCACTTCATCTGACCATTTGTTCATTGTCCATCTATTTTCTTCTGCTTATCCAGCCACAGAGGCTGATTGAATCCCAGTGTGGTTATGTTTGGAAGCTATTAAGACCATTTTGGGTGACAGTGTGTAGTAGCCTCATTGCTAGAAAGTAAAGGCTAACAATCTTCAAAAAGTGTAAATTAGTCAAAATGTCTTCATGATCTTAATTATTAGAATCAGCAGGTCATTTTTAGTTCAACCCTACTCAATGGGTTGAAAAAAATAAAACAATAATAATAATACTTGAGAACACACAGTAAGACCATGGGGCTTGCAAATTATAAGCCCTTTGGCATTAAATCTGTGAGCATTGCTTTGTTGTTATAAAACCATAATTTAAATAGGATCAGCAGGTGTTCATGTCTGTTTCTTTAAAAATTGAACTATTCAAGTGTCTCTGTTTTCTAGAAATTCAGTAAATTATTTTTGTTTGCAGTGTTGACCTCTGAATATATGTGCACTAGTTCAGCAATTTCAGCCTCATGTTGAATTTAAAGCCTGTTGAAGATTGCATGAACCAAAGTGGGGACTCTTGAATCTTTCCTTCAGACTTTTTCATTTGTGCCTGCAGGTAGAGAATAAGAAGAGGGCCCACCAGTACATTTCTGGATTATTATTATTACTTTTTCTATATTTATTTCTCCATTGTGTGTGACCAGAGCACCAGAAGGCATGCTGCTCCAGGCGGCAACCTATAAGTCTATATAAAAACTATGCCTTCAGCCAGACATGGGCTTTTGGCTGCTGCTGAATCATTCTAGGGTCCAAAAAATTCACAGAGCTAATGTTATGATTGATGGTGTTCCATTAGAAAAGACCTTGGGAACATAGAGAGGAATGACATAACATCTGTGTCACAGCCCCTAACCTCTGACTGGACAGTTAGAGGATGCAGCGAAAAACAGACAATGACTTAGTCATTACATTACATACTGGAGTATCATAGTGTGTGTGAGGGGAGTTTAGACTGTGTATTATAGATTAACACCATGTCAGGTCTAATCAAACAGCTGCAGAACTTATATACCCCTAGTGTAATCAAAGTTAAGAAGCAAAAAGTTGTGTGCTGCTCGTGGGCGTGGCAGGTCTTACCAAACGGAGTGGAAACTCCACAATTATCAGAAACAGAATCAGAATTACTTTTATTCATCCCCAAGGGGAAATTCTTTGTGTTACAAACATGCAACCGACCAGTGCAAGAAAATATACGTTTATTTTTAAAGTAGACATAACTTAACTATAAACTATGATATCCCTGACAATCTATTGACATATTCACATGATACATATTCACATATTACATATTCACATGATGTACAGTTTAAAAGTTTTACAAGTGGACTTAATATTGTTCAGCAGGCAGAATATTGCACCTTGACTCTACAGAGGATTTACTGTACACTACAGAGTTCAGAAGTTTGATGGTGACTGGCAGGAATGATTTCCTGTGTCTCTCGGTGGAGCAGCGCGGCAATAACAGTCTATTGCTAAACAAGCTCTTGCAGCTGACCAGTACTTTGTGGAGCGGGTGGGAGGGAAATTCCAGATTAGTTCTGATAGTCAGAGAGTCCAGCTCCTCCCCTACAATATGTCTGGCCTTCTTGATGATCTTTTCCACAGCGTACATGATGGCACTGGCCACCATAGACTCATAGAACATCCTGAGCATAGTCCTGCAGAAGTCAACCTCAGCCGCCTCAGAAAGTAGAGAAGACTTTGGCCCTTCTTGTAGACAGTGTCCATGTTCTTGCCCCAGTTCAGTTTATTGTCCAAATACACACCCAAGTATTTGTACACCTTCACCACGTCCACACTAACCCCCTAAATAGACATGGGGGCCACAGCGGCTTTAGTCCTCCTCAGGTCCACCATCACTTTCTTACGTTGAGCTGGAGGTGGTTCTTCTCGCTCCAGGTGACAAAGTGGTCCACAGCAGTCCTGTACTCTTTCTCGTCGCCACCGCTGATGCATCCAATAGGTAAATATATATAGGTATATACTATATATACCATATCATGTATAGGTAAATACAACCGGCCAAAGTGGCTAGTGGACTGTTACACTTCCGCCACAGCTGAAATCCACCTGCATTTGTCAATTGTCGAGTGTCAATGTCAAACAAAATAGTTTGTAAAAATCTTAGAAGGCCCTTTCCTTTATTACTGTGGCTATAGGTGGGCTACATATATATACAGTATAAAATGAAATGTGTTGACATTTACAAATAAACATGTTCAAAAAACTTGACTCACTAATGCCTCTTTTAAGCTGGATTGTGCCATAATCAAAACCATCTACTTTGTCACAGATTCACAATTATTAATCTGCTGAGTCTTTTTATATAATAGTTCTTAATAGTTATAGTAATTGCATAACACAAAAAAGTAGGGTCATATTTAATTCAACATTACTCACAACAAACTCAACTTATACACAATAAAGTAATTACATTCAAGTGTAATCTATTTAGAGTAAAAATAGTAAGCTCAGGGATTTTTCTGATGCAGCCAGGTCACTTGTAGCTTGTTCCAGAAGACGTTCATTTGGAGTTAGACTCTAGTCTTGACAACTGAAGAAAAGGTCCTGGAGATTGAGAAACAACCATACTTTGGTTCTCTTCTTCTCTTCCTGAATCATATGTAGTCTTTTCAAATAAATGAAGTGCATGAGACTATATCAGAGTTAGATCCGTCCAACAACTAGATTACAGATCATATAGCAGGTGTTTACTGCTCTAAAAGATTTATTATAATGACTCTTAAACGGTCCATCTATTCTTTTGTTATAATACTCCATATCAATGACTTAAGGCAGAGCTAAACGTTTAAGATAATGTCTAAGATAATAGTCTGGTTTCAAAATAATTCATTCCCTGGATATACAAATCCAGAGGAAAAAAACTCAAATAAACCAAATCAGACATTCTGGTACACAGACCACTGCTCTTCAAACAGAAGTGTAGGAGGAGTCACTCTCAGGCCCGTATATTGACTCAAATATAGTCCAGGTCACATATAGATGAATGAAAAGAACTTTATTTAATATCAGCAGGAACAGTTCATCCATCTGAGTGAGAAGAGCTGGGGTCAGGGGGGGGTCCATGGGTCGGGACAGCATCACAGATCAGGCAAAGCTGAGGTCCAATCATCACTGGGACATCTAACAGCAGGCTGGACATCTGCAACAGTATCCACTCCCCCAGAGGAGAGCGGGACAGAGGGAAAAAACACGTGAACAGCAGTGAACTTAGTAGAAACAAAAACTGAAATACTCAAAGTAGAAAAAATATGAATAGAGAGAAAACAACATGAATTTAAATTGTGCAGTACTGAAACGTCTGGTGTCCATTCATCCTCCTGTTGTTTTTCACCTTTGACCCAACTGAGACCAGGACAGATTAAGTTAAACTAATATTCACCCAGTCCAAATTTACACTAAAAATTAGAGAACTGTAACAAAGAGTCATTTAAACTGATCACTACTAAATTATGTTTAGTAATGATCAGTTGTCATTAACTATGTCTGTTAATGTGGACAGTAACTAGACCTTCCAATTAAAACCTCAAATCACACAGTGACAGTCACAGAATGACTCTAAAAAACAGGCCTAATCTTGACATTTGAAGGTAAAAAAACAAGGGGAGGAAAAACTTCCTTTAACGGTCAGAAACCTCCGGCAGACCAAGGCTCATGGAAAAGACGTTAAAGACGTATGTAAATTACTATGTGTTGTTATGTAAACTACCTTAAATATGATGTTTGGTCACCCTAAAGTCTTTAGGTCATCTACATCAGGCCTTAATTTGTGCAGGATTTGGAAACCTATGGGACTAACTTTCCCAGTGACTTCTTCAGGGACAGCCTTGAGACAACCATATAAAGGTAACGTTTTGAAGCAGAGCTGTAGGTGGTGCTCTTGTGATGAGCTCCTGAGTGGACAGACAGTAGAGCTGTTCATTTAGCGGAAGAAGGAGACACTTTAAACAGCCCAATCTGAACAAGGAATTAACAGTTCAGATTGGACTTTGATGTTCTTAGTGACTCTTTCTGACACCAAGAGAGCAGCTCCCCTGTCTGATTATTCCTGGGTGCACCAACTGTCCACAACCACCATCTCCAGCTCTACTACAGAAATGTTCTGTCGTCTATCTCAAAGCTGTCCCCTACGAAGAAGTCCCCTTTGAAGTCTAGCTCCATTTGTTTCTAAACCTTACACTTAAGGCCTGATTAAGTCCCAGTTCAGTCATGGTCTTGTCCAGTCCGGGACGTACACCTGCCTCTAGTAGATCATGTCTTCAGGGCGGGTGGGGAGCACCCCATGGACCCTGAAATTGTAGAGGCAGGTGTACTTTACATTACCCCAGTTACTGTGCACCTGCAGCCTGACGTGGCTGTAAGTATCGTGGTCCTGGTCCTGGTTTGGCAGAGCAAAGGTCTGAAAGCTGGGACCATCCTCATCATAAGTAAACGTCCCCAGAAGCTGCTCTTTAGTTGTAGGTGTTTTCATGCCCTAAAAGAGAAGAAAAAACTGTTTAGTTCACTGCGTCACTAGTTGTGTTTCCATAAACAGATTATAGGGCATTTCAAAAATTCACTTTATATTTAATGGAAACTGGACTAATCTGTGAAATGAGTCTTGGTTGAGCAAAAAGATAACTCACATAAACTGAAAACTCCCTCGGTGCACTCGAGATGTCTCCCGAGAAAGACTGCACTTTAGCAATGTGGCCAATGGTCACATGGCTGATGTGGATAGAGGCGGCCAGTGGGACATGTAAATGCCCCCGATTACCAGCAAAAGGCCAGCAGTGTCCCGGGACAAGAGGAGTAAAGTACTGAGGCTAAAGGAAAAGAGTGAGATACAGTTAGAGAAACGCACTGACAAGAAATGACAAAACAAAATCAGGTTCAGTTTAAGAACAAACTGATGTCTCACAATTGTTCTAGTAATCTTCCAAAAGCATCACAATTTCTGTTATTGCAAAAATCATAATTTTGATTTTATCACAAGAAATGTTTTGAATTAAAATTTTCCAAAAGACTTTCACTGCTCCCAGTAAAATTCTTTTGTAAAATAAAATGAATTAAAACAAACACAACAAGTGGACATTCTTTTGATTTTAGTACAACTCTTGTTTTTTTAAACTGTGAACACGTCCTACCTGTATCACAGCCAGATGTTTTGAGAAGAAATGTGATACAAGCGTCTGAAAAAATCCACTTAGTCCATATGTTTCCGATGACCAACGCTTCATCACAGCACCTCCTGCACCTAAAAACATGCCAAACATTATCAATCTCAGTATATTAACCCTACTTAAACATGTTTAGATTAAACAATGTTTGTGAAATAAAAGCCATACTTGTAAATAAAGATGCAAAATTTGGCATCTTATCTGCCTCTGTTGCCAACAGCCTCGAGTATGCGTTCCTGGCCTCCCTTTTGAGCTGCAAATGTATCACATTGTAGCCTAAACGGAGCAAAAACACACGTCAGACATTTGTGAATAATAAGAAAATCACCAATTAACAAATAATACTCACAGAAAGCCAGGAACAGCACTAAGCACAGCAGTGAGAGGACTGTTGTGATGCTGCTCCATTTCGAAAGATTGACTGAGCGGCACGTTGATGCCCCAGAGCTGCTCTGGCGAGGGCTTCTGCGTGGACCTGCAGTCGAGGCTGAGAAAAGACACATTATTAGTGAAAACTGCTCATTTTGTATTTTTTACATTGGATTTCAATCCAAAAGCAACAAATGTAGGCTAAAAATCTTTTGAAACCCTTTGTTTGAACTCAGTATTGTCTTAACATGCTTTAAAACTATATTAAAAAACAACTGAAAGCTACAATTAACAAAAATCTGCAAGAAATAAGAAAATAATTCATTTTGGCTGAAGCTATATTACATGTCAGTGTGTTTTTTCAGTAAAATAGTATCAACTCAGTGACTAAACTCTCCAGTCCTTTTGCAGTGGTTACTTACCGTTCATTGGACGCTTGTTTTTTGTAAAGAATGAGAAAAACATGTCTGTTTTCTTTTTGTTTCTGTGTGTCTGTCTTCTGCTGTCAGCCCTGTTCAAGAGTTGGTCTAAAATGCCTCTAGAAGCTGAATATATGAGCTTTGTGAGTCAGGATCTGGAATGACCTGTTGCCCATCAACCAGGTTGTTATGGAAACGGTATTGAATAATCCAGTTTTAAATGAAAACACCTGAAACCTAAATGAAAACTAGGTTGTTTTCTATCAAATGTGAGCAGTCTTAATAAACGAAGAACTCAAATAAGTTTTATGGCAAAAGATATTACATACATTGTAAGAAATTGCTGTTAAAAAACGGCAAAATCCTGACAGTAGTTACTGTTTCTTATTAAAACAGTAACTTACTGAAAAAGAAATGCATTCTGGGAAACATTAAGGGCATTTTTTTCCAAAAATACTATAAAGTACTGTAAATTGTGCTGCATTCTGGGAGTGAAATTTGAATTACTAGTTTAAAGGCTGTAAAATTACAGTAATACTGTATAGCCTTCAGTACTTTCTAAGAGCATATGTGCAGAGAAGTTCTGGTGTCGTTTCACCGTCTCAAGGAATATTTTTGTCAATCCAACGCATTTGATAAATCACACGGTAAGTTGAAGCACATTCTATTTATTTTGGGGTAATGTTTGCTTAATAATGTGATCATATTTTATTTACTATTGTTAAATACAAGCTAATCAGTAAATATAGCAATTAGCTTTAGCAATAAGCTTGTGCAATTTGTTACTATGCTGCACTATTTGGCAGAAATAACATTATTTAATGAGTAATAATTTTTTTTTAGATTTTAAACTTTTGTTAATATTTGTGTGAGTTGTATATGGCATAAAAGTTGTTAGTTTTTTCTTAGTATGTGGGGATTTTGAAGTTTGTCCACTTTCCCGCTTATTTATTTATTTATTTTGTTATAATTTAAGGCAATTTATTACCAATGTTTAGATTAGATTTTTAGATTAGATTCAACTTTATTGTCATTACACAAGTACAGGTACAAGGCAACGAAATGCAGTTTAGGTCTAACCAGAAGTGCAATAGCAGTAAAGTGCAGGATATATACAATGGTTGCGTACGTACGTTTAGCATCTTAGGGGAGAATTGTTAAAAGTTAAACTAACATGGGTTTTGATATTAATAGGCCAAAAGTTGGTCAATTAGATATTAAAATATATTATTTCAAGATTGGCGATACACACTGTCACGTTGATTTTCGTTGTAGCCAGAAGGCTAACGGTTGCTACAAATCACTATATAAAATATTCGGTCCTTTTTCATTTTCCATTTCGGTTTATTAACTTAATATGAAATCCTGGTGGATTTGCAGTTTTAAGCAACTGGCTACACCAAGAATGAGCGTGAACTATGGCCGTGATAAATCCCGCGCAGTGGGGCTAACGTTAGCTGCTAGATTCTGTCCGGTTTTTCCGCAAAGACCCAGCAACTCCCCCCGCTGTAGCTGGGAACCCGGGAAGAGTTCAGACAGGAGCTGGGCTCAAGTCTTTTCTCTGTGAGATAATCTTATACGGCTAAGAAACCATTTTATTTCTTCCCTTTAGACATCTGCTACAGTGGCTGATTTGGAGAGGACCCTCAACTTGCCCCCACCTGCCCGTGTCTAGTGCTTTGTATGTATCTATTCATTCGAAACTCGTTACCAGAATTCATCCACGGTTCTTCATTCCTGTTGTAATTTTTATAGAAGACTTTTTTGATTGATATGTTTGTTTATGCTATCTGAAAACTATTGTTTTACTATGGAGTAAAAGCCAAAAAAAAAGCCCGGATGTAACCGCCATTTTATTGCCCTGTCGTAATGACAATATTGGTGAATAGGGGAGCTATGGGCGGATTGCATCCATTGTATTTACAATCTATAGGGTAAACTTTGTTGTGAATATTTACAAACTTCAGTCCAGTGTGTTTTAATTTGAGCTATAGCCTCTGCACACCTTTCATTTGTTTACTTTTAGGCAAGAAGGGGTAACCATCCAATTTTTTTTTTATTAGAGCAATTCAGGGTGCTTGCATAAATTGCATTATTGTTTGTTAGATCATCTGTTTCGTTCTGTCAGCAAATTTGATTTTTTGGTTTTATATCACCGAACTACGGAAGTGTAGTACTGTCAATGTTGTTTTTCTGATTTTTTTTTTTTTTGATAGTTCTTTTGACTTTTTGTGTGTGTGTGTGTGTGTGTGTGTGGGGAGTGATACTATCACGTCATTTCATGATAATTTTTACGTTATTTTGTAATACTATCACGTTATTTCGTGATAATTATCTTTGTTTTTTCAATGCTTTATCGGAAGCAACGTACTACGTAGCCTACTACGCTTCCGTAGCAACGCGAGAAGCAAAGAGGAAGCATGACAATGCCAGCCTGGATACAGTTGAGATGTAATTTATATTTGTACGTTTTTTTGTGTCCATCCAGTTGATCAATAAGAAATGCTGCTACATCCAATGGATCTGACTGATTCTTCGCCTATACAATCTCATTTGTTTCAAAAAACGTCTCAAGGTGCTCACACTCATCACAATATTGTCTACAGTGTTCAGTAATTATTAATATCTCGCCATGTTTTAGACCAAGGCTGAAGTAAAACTTGATCAGACGCGACGCCATGCTTCCTCTACGTGGTACGTTGCTCCCGATAAAGCAATGCAAAAAAAATAAAATTATCACAAAATAACGTGATAGTATTACGAAATAACGTGATATCACGAAATAACGTGAAAATTATCATGAAATAACGTGATAGTATCACAAAATAACATGATAATTAAATCAGAAAAACAATTCCCAAAAAAAAAAAAAGTCAGAAAAACTATAAAAAAAAAAAAAGTCAGAAAAACAACATTGACAGTACTACGCTTCCGTACCAAACTATTTAACAACAACTGAAATATAATACTGTGTTTTTCAGATGCTTTTTTGGCATCAACTCAGAACGTGGACTAAAGGGGCCACTATTTCTCCAAGAGGATTCTCAAGAGACTATCTGCAAGAGGGATTTGTGCAGAAGAAGGCACATGTTGAGAAGTATGTTATTGAGACTGCTGCAGTATATGACATAAGAAAGTGAAGCGAGGGCAGCAGGCGTAACACAATTGTGAATTTTTTTTTTTCAGATGGGTGAGTATTTACATAAAGCAAGCTAGCAGTAAAGTGCTGACTCTTTTTCCTTTGATGTCCTTTTGAGTACTTTAATCAAATTCACATTCTGTAAATATTCCTGTTTGTTCAGTTTATTTTAGTTTTGACAATGGTTGCTTATGTGCTCTCAGAATGTCTAATATTTGTGTGAAAGAGTACTAAGTACCCTGAAACTTTAATGTTTGGAGAAACCATTAACTGTATAAATATGAATTTTGATTGATTGATTTTGTTGAATTTTTCTTGTTTAATATATTGCATTGTCTAAGCCACTTTCTAAAGATTTTATTGCATACAACACAATTTGACTTATTGTTTTGAAGGTTAGGGTTACACTAGGGATAGGTCCACTCTGAACTTATCAAAGACCCAGTGTCATATTTTTTTTCCCCAATTGCATTTGTAGGTGTAATGGCAATACACATCCACACTTTGACTTTCATTTTAATTTGATCATTTATTTAATTTTCTAAAAATAAATAAAAAAATAAAATAAATAATAAAAGTAAAAATAAACAGTGAATTAATGTGAATATAACAGTTGAACTGTATTCCAGCAAAACAGTAAGTTACTGTTAAGATGATAACAGTAGCAGTACTGTGAATAAACATTACATTACTGGCAACTCTGCTGCTAGTAATTTACTGTTAATTTACAATAAAATCTTTTACAGTGTAGTGTTGCCTTAACTGTAAATAATGAAGCCATATTCTGTCAGATTTATAAAAGCTTATATGGAATGTGCTGTTTTAAATAATAGTGTATGAATATATATCAATTTAACATTGCAAAGAATTGGAAAATCATATTTCTCAGTCAGGCCCCTTTCTGTAAAAAACACTCACTGGCCTTTTTATCAACTTCCACCACAAGCTTTCCACATCCATTCCTCTAGCTTTCCAGCCAAACGTTATCACCTAGACTTTCCATCGAGGGTGATCAGGATTAGGGCCCTCCCGTAGACACACTGGCAGCGAGTGCATGGCTACGAATGCTGTGCCTAGTCAGAACTGTAGTTACATCAGGTAACTATTATTTACTTACAAACCGATGTGGGCTAATGCAGTCACTTATCCACAGTTTCAGCTTGTGCTAGTCAGTGCTTCTTCTGTGATTTAATATTCAATGAATGTCTAAATGTATCAATAAAAAAAAAACAGCATATTGAAATTCAGTTTTACCCAAGTATTTGTACTCCTCCACCAAGTCCACACTAACCCCCTAAATAGACATAGGGGCCACAGCTGCCCTAGTCCTCAGGTCCACCATCACTTTCTTACATTGAGCTGGAGGTGGTTCTTCTCGCTCCAGGTGACAAAGTGGTCCACAGCAGTCCTGTACTCTTTCTCGTCGCCACCGCTGATGCATCTGACAGATATATATATATATATATATATATAGGTATATACCATATATACCATACCATATATAGGTAAATACCACCGGCCAAAGTGGCTAGAGGACTGTTACACTTCCGCCACAGCTGAAATCCACCTGCATTTGTCAATTGTCGGGTGTCAATGTCAAACCCGGTGGTAAAAACAAAATAGTTTGTAAAAACTTAGAAGGCCCTTTCCTTTATTACTGTGGCTATAGTTGGGCTACATATATATACAGTATAAAATGAAATGTGTTGACATTTACAAATAAACATGTTCAAAAGTCTCACTAATGCCCTTTTCAAGCTGGATTGTGCCATAATCAAAACCATCTACTTTGTCATCGATTGGCAATTATTAATCTGCTGAGTCTTTTTATATAATAGTTATTAATAGTTATAGTAATTGCATAACACAAAAAAGTAGGATCATATTTAATTCAACATTACTCACAACAAACTCAACTTATACACAATAAAGTAATTACATTCAAGTGTAATTTATTTAGAGTAAAAATAGTAAGCTCAGTGATTTTTCTGATGCAGCCAGGTCACTTGTAGCTTGTTCCAGAAGACGTTCATTTGGAGTTAGACTCTAGTCTTGACAACTGAAGAAAGGATCCTGGAGAATGAGAAACAACCATACTTTGGTTCTCTTCTTCTCTTCCTGAATCCTATGTAGTCTTTTCAAATAAATTAAGTGCATGAGACTATATCAGAGTTAGATCCGTCCCACAACTAGATTACAGATCATATAGCAGGTGTTTACTGCTCTAAAAGATTTATTATAATGACTCTTAAACAGTCCATCTATTCTTTTGTGTTATAATACTCCATATCAATGACTTAAGGCAGAGTTAAACGTTTAAGATAATGTCTAAGATAATAGTCTGGTCTCAAAATAATTCATTCCCTGGATAAACAAATCCAGAGGAAAAAAACTCAAATAAACCAAATCAGACATTCTGGTACACAGACCACTGCTCTTCAAACAGAAGCGTAGGAGGAGTCACTCCCAGGCCCGTATATTGACTCAAATATAGTCCAGGTCACATATAGATGAATGAAAAGAACTTTATTTAATATCAGCAGGAACAGTTCATCCATCTGAGTGAGAAGAGCTGGGGTCAGGGGGGGGTCCATGGGTCAGGACAGCATCACAGATCAGGCAAAGCTGAGGTCCAATCATCACTGGGACATCTAACAGCAGGCTGGACATCTGCAACAGTATCCACTCCCCCAGAGGAGAGCGGGACAGAGGGAAAACTCGTGAACAGCAGTGAACTTAGTAGAAACAAAAAACTGAAATACTCCAAGTAAAAAAATATAAATAGAGAGAAAACAACATGAATTTAAATTGTGCAGTACTGAAACGTCTGGTGTCCATTCATCCTCCTGTTGTTTTTCACCTTTGACCCAACTGAGACCAGGCCAGATTAAGTTAAACTAATATTCACCAAGTCCAAATTTACACTAAAAATTAGAGAACTGTAACAAAGAGTCATTTAAACTGATCACTACTAAATTATGTTTAGTAATGATCAGTTGTCATTAACTATGTCTGTTATTGTGGACAGTAACTAGACCTTCCAATTAAAATGGTCTTTACCTTAAATCACACAGTGACAGTCACAGAATGACTCTAAAAAACAGGCCTAATTTTGACATTTGAAGGTAAAAAAACAAGAGGAGGAAAAACTTCCTTTAACGGTCAGAAACCTCCGGCAGACCTAGGCTCAAGGAGAAGGGTCGCTGATTACTATGTGTTGTTATGTAAACTACCTTAAATATGATGTTTGGTCACCCTAAAGTCTTGAGGTCATCTACATCAGGCCTTAATTTGTGCAGGATTTGGAAACCAATGGGACTGACTTTCCCAGTGACTTCTTCAGGGACAACCTTGAGACAACCATATAAAGGTAACGTTTTGAAGCAGAGCTGTAGGTGGTGCTCTTGTGATGAGCTCCTGAGTGGACAGACAGTAGAGCTGTTCATTTAGCGGGAGAAGGAGACACTTTAAACAGCCCAATCTGAACAAGGAATTAACAGTTCAGATTGGACTTTGATGTTCTTAGTGACTCTTTCTGACACCAAGAGAGCAGCTCCCCTGTCTGATTATTCCTGGGTGCACCAACTGTCCACAACCACCATCTCCAGCTCTACTACAGAAATGTTCTGTCGTCTATCTCAAAACTGTCCCCTAAGAAGAAGTCCCCTGTGAAGTCTAGCTCCATTTGTTTCTAAACCTTACACTTAAGGCCTGATTAAGTCCCAGTTCAGTCCTGGTCTTGTCCAGTCCGGGACGTACACCTGCCTCTAGTAGATCATGTCTTCAGGGCGGGTGGGGAGCACCCCATGGACCCTGAAATTGTAGAGGCAGGTGTACTTTACATTACCCCAGTTACTGTGCACCTGCAGCCTGACGTGGCTGTAAGTATCGTGGTCCTGGTCCTGGTTTGGCAGAGCAAAGGTCTGAAAGCTGGGACCATCCTCATCATAAGTAAACGTCCCCAGAAGCTGCTCTTTACTTGTAGGTGTTTTCATGCCCTAAAAGGGAAGACAAAACTGTTTAGTTCACTGCGTCACTAGTTGTGTTTCCATAAACAGATTATAGGGCATTTCAAAAATTCACTTTATATTTAATGGAAACTGGACTAATCTGTGAAATGAGTCTTGGTTGAGCAAAGATAACTCACATAAACTGAAAACTCCCTCGGTGCACTCGAGATGTCTCCCGAGAAAGACTGCACTTTAGCAATGTGGCCAATGGTCACATGGCTGATGTGGATAGAGGCGCCAGTGGGACATGTAAATGCCCCGATTACCAGCAAAGGCCAGCAGTGTCCCGGGACAAGAGGAGTAAAGGACTGAGGCTAAAGGAAAAGAGTGAGATACAGTCAGAGAAATGCACTGACAAGAAATGACAAAACAAAATCAGGTTCAGTTTAAGAACAAACTGATGTCTCACACTTCTTCCAAATCTTGATTTTATCACAATTTTTAATTAACATTTTCCAAAAGACTTTCACTGCATCCAGTAAAATTCTTTAGTAAAATAATGTAAAATAGGAAAAAAAAAATGAATTAAAACAAATACAAGTGGACATTTTTTTGATTTTAGTACAACTCTTGTTTTTTTAAACTGTGAACACGTCCTACCTGTATCACAGCCAGATGTTTGAGAAGAAATGTGATACAAGCGTCTGAAAAAATCCACTTAGTCCATATGTTTCCGATGACCAACGCTTCATCACAGCGCCTCCTGCACCTAAAAACATGCCAAACATTATCAATCTCAGTATATTAACCCTACTTAAACATGTTTAGATTAAACAATGTTTGTGAAATAAAAGCCATACTTGTAAATAAAGATGCAAAATTTGGCATCTTATCTGCCTCTGTTGCCAACAGCCTCGAGTATGCGTTCCTGGCCTCCCTTTTGAGCTGCAAATGTATCACATTGTAGCCTAAACAGAGCAAAAACACACGTCAGACATTTGTGAATAATAAGAAAATCACCAATTTACAAATAACACTCACAGAAAGCCAGGAACAGCACTAAGCACAGCAGTGAGAGGACTGTTGTGATGCTGCTCCATTTCGAAAGATTGAGTGAGCGGCACGTTGACGCCCCAGAGCTGCTCTGGCGAGGGCTTCTGCGTGAACCTGCAGTCGAGGCTGAGAAAAGACACATTATTAGTGAAAACTGCTCATTTTTTATTTTTTACATTGGATTTCAATCCAAAAGCAACAAATGTAGGCTAAAAATCTTTTGAAACCCTTTGTTTGAACTCAGTATTGTCTTAACATGCTTTAAAACTATATTAAAAAACAACTGAAAGCTACAATTAACAAAAATCTGCAAGAAATAAGAAAATAATTCATTTTGACTGAAGCTATATTACATGTCAGTGTGTTTTTTCAGTAAAATATTATCAACTCAGTGACTAAACTCTCCAGTCCTTCTGCAGTGGTTACTTACCGTTCATTGGACGCTTGTTTTTTGTAAAGAATGAGAAAAACATGTCTATTTTCTTTTTGTTTCTGTGTGTCTGTCTTCTGCTGTCAGCCCTGTTCAAGATTTGGTCTAAAATGCCTCTAGAAGCTGAATATATGAGCTTTGTGAGTCAGGATCTGGAATGACCTGTTGCCCATCAACCAGGTTGTTATGGAAACGGTTTTGAATAATCCAGTTTTAAATGAAAACACCTGAAACCTAAATGAAAACTAAGTTGTTTTCTATCAAATGTGAGCAGTCTTAATAAACAGGAACTCAAATAGGTTTTTATGGCAAAACATATAAGTGTTGCTTTAACTGTAAATAATGAAGCCATATTCTGTCAGGTTTATAAAAGCTTATATGGAAAGTGCTGTTTTAAATAATAGTGTATGAATATATATCAATTTAACATTGCAAAGAATTGGAAAATCATATTTCTCAGTCAGGCCCCTTTCTGTAAAAAACACTCACTGGCCTTTTTATCAACTTCCACCACAAGCTTTCCACATCCATTCCTCTAGCTTTCCAGCCAAACGTTATCACCTAGACTTTCCATCGAGGGTGATCAGGATTAGGGCCCTCCCGCAGACACACCGGCGAGTGCATGGCTACGAATGCTGTGCCTAGTCAGAACTGTAGTTACATCAGGTAACTATTATTTACTTACAAACCGATGTGGGCTAATGCAGTCACTTATCCACAGTTTAAGCTTGTGCTAGTCAGTGCTTCTTCTGTGATTTAATATTCAATGAATGTCTAAATGTATCAATAAAAAAAAACAGCATATTGAAATTCAGTTTTACCCAAGTATTTGTACTCCTCCACCACGTCCACACTAACCCCCTAAATAGACATAGGGGCCACAGCTGCCCTAGTCCTCAGGTCCACCATCACTTTCTTACATTGAGCTGGAGGTGGTTCTTCTTGCTCCAGGTGACAAAGTTACATTTACATTTACATTTAGTCATTTAGCAGACGCTTTTATCCAAAGCGACTTACAAGTGAGGATAATAATGGAAGCAACTTTAACAACACAAGGTACAAAAAGCATAAGTGCACAAAAACTAGTCAGTTTAAACCCAGCGCAGTATACGATGCTAAGGATAAGAGAAATTTTTTTTTTTTTTTTTTTTTTTTTTTTTTTTTAAAGGAATCGATAGAAAGGAAGTAGGGCTCAGTGTTTGTCAGTCAGGTGTTGACGGAAGAGATGTGCTTTCAGGTGTTTTTTAAAGATGGCTACAGAGTCTGCTGATCTTGTAGCAGCGGGTAGATCATTCCACCAATGTGGAACAGATCCAGAGAAGGTACGTGAGAGTGATTTTGTACCTTTTTGGGACGGTACCACCAGACGTTGTTCATTTGCAGAGCGCAGGGATCTGGTAGGAACGTAGGTCTGTATTAGTGAGTGGAGGTATGGGGTGCAGAACCAGAGGTGGTTTTGTAGGCCAAGAGCATAGCTTTGAACTTGATGCGGGCGTCAACCGGGAGCCAGTGTAACCTAATGAATAGAGGAGATACGTGCGCTCTCTTCGGTTCATTAAAGACCACTCTTGCTGCTGCATTCTGGATCAGCTGCAGAGGTTTGGTAGTGCAGGCGGGAGTCCAGCCAGTAGGGCATTGCAATAGTCCAGTTTGGACAAGACAAGAGCCTGGACTAGAATTTGCGTGGAGTGCTCTGATAGGAAAGGTCTAATTTTTCTAATGTTGTAGAGGATGAATCTACAGGACCGGGTGGTGCTGGTGACATGACTTGTGAAGTCTAGCTGATCATCAATTACCACTCCCAGATTTCTGGCAGTGCTGGACGGTGTAATGGTTGATGGGCCTAGTTGAATGGAGAGGTTGTGGTGGGTCTTTGGATGGGCCGGAATCACAAGCAGTTCTGTTTTTGCAAGGTTCAGCTGCAGGTGATGCTCCTTCATCCAAAGTGAGATGTCGCTCAGACATGCCGAGACGCGAGCAGAGACCGTCGGATCGTCAGGATGAAATGACAGGTGGAGTTGAGTGTCATCTGCATAGCAGTGATAGGAAAAGCCATGCTTCTGGATGACAGAGCCAAGGGATGTCATGTATATGGAAAAGAGTAGCGGTCCGAGCACTGAGCCCTGTGGCACCCCTGTATTGAGATGTTGGGACTCAGAGACCTCATTTCTCCAGGATACTCTGAATGACCTATCCGAGAGGTAAGACTTGAACCATTGCAACGCCATTCCAGAGACACCCATCGCCCTGAGAGAGGACAGGAGGATGTGATGATTAACAGTGTCAAAAGCAGCAGACAGATCCAGTAAGGTGAGTACAGATGACTTGGATGTTGCCTTTGCCAGTCTCAGAGCTTCGATGACTGAGAGCAGGGCAGTTTCGTGGAATGACCGCTCTTGAACCCAGACTGGTTCTGGTCCAGGAGGTTGTTCCGTGTGAGAAAGGATGAGAGCTGAGTAAACACAACCCGCTCCAGAGCTTTGGCAATGAAGGGAAGGAGGGAAACCGGTCTGTAGTTTTCAAGCAGAGTAGGGTTAAGAGTGGGTTTCTTCAGTAGTGGTGTGATGCGGGCCTCTTTGAAAGCTGTGGGAAGGACCCAGTGGAAAGAGATGAGTTGATGATGTGGGTGAGAGCAGGCACGACAGATGGAGAGATGGCCTGAAGGAGATGTGTGGGGATGGGATCCAGCGGGCAGGTAGTAGGGTGGTTAGAACTAATGACCTTGGAAACGTCTGCTTCAGTTAGAGGAGAGAAGGAAGTGAGCAAACACATATCAGGGGTCACATATCAAGTTGTCCACAGCAGTCCTGTACTCTTTCTCGCCGCCACGATGCATCTGACAGATATATATATATATATATATATATATATATATATATATATATATATATATATATATATATATATATATATATATATATATATATATATAGGTATATACCATATATACCATACCATATATAGGTAAATACCACCGGCCAAAGTGGCTAGAGGACTGTTACACTTCCGCCACAGCTGAAATCCACCTGCATTTGTCAATTGTGGTGTCAATGTCAAACCCGGTGGTAAAAACAAAATAGTTTGTAAAAATCTTAGAAGGCCCTTTCCTTTATTACTGTGGCTATAGGTGGGCTACATATATATACAGTAAAAAATGAAATGTGTTGACATTTACAAATAAACATGTTCAAAAGTCTCACTAATGCCCCTTTCAAGCTGGATTGTGCCATAATCAAAACCATCTACTTTTCACAGATTCACAATTATTAATCTGCTGAGTCTTTTTATATAATAGTTATTAATAGTTATAGTAATTGCATAACACAAAAAAGTAGGGTCATATATAATTCAACATTACTCACAACAAACTCAACTTATACACAATAAAGTAATTACATTCAAGTGTAATTTATTTAGAGTAAAAATAGTAAGCTCAGGTATTTTTCTGATGCAGCCAGGTCACTTGTAGCTTGTTCCAGAAGACGTTCATTTGGAGTTAGACTCTAGTCTTGACGACTGAAGAAAAGGTCCTGGAGATTGAGAAACAACCATACTTTGGTTCTCTTCTTCTCTTCCTGAATCCTATGTAGTCTTTTCAAATAAATGAAGTGCATGAGACTATATCAGAGTTAGATCCGTCCCACAACTAGATTACAGATCATATAGCAGGTGTTTACTGCTCTAAAAGATTTATTATAATGACTCTTAAACAGTCCATCTATTCTTTTGTTATATTACTCCATGTCAATGACTTAAGGCAGAGTTAAACGTTTAAGATAATGTCTAAGATAATAGTCTGGTCTCAAAATAATTCATTCCCTGGATATACAAATCCAGAGGAAAAAAACTCAAATAAATCAAATCAGACATTCTGGTACACAGACCACTGCTCTTCAAACAGAAGCGTAGGAGGAGTCACTCCCAGGACCGTATATTGACTCAAATATAGTCCAGGTAACATATAGATGAATGAAAAGAACTTTATTTAATATCAACAGGAACAGTTCATCCATCTGAGTGAGAAGAGCTGGGATCAGGGGGGGGTCCATGGGTCGGGACAGCATCACAGATCAGGCAAAGCTGAGGTCCAATCATCACTGGGACATCTAACAGCAGGCTGGACATCTGCAACAGTATCCACTCCCCCAGAGGAGAGCGGGACAGAGGGAAAACTCGTGAACAGCAGTGAACTTAGTAGAAACAAAAAACTGAAATACTCAAAGTAGAAAAAATATAAATAGAGAGAAAACAACATGAATTTAAATTGTGCAGTACTGAAACGTCTGGTGTCCATTCATCCTCCTGTTGTTTTTCACCTTTGACCCAACTGAGACCAGGCCAGATTAAGTTAAACTAATATTCACCAAGTCCAAATTTACACTAAAAATTAGAGAACTGTAACAAAGAGTCATTTAAACTGATCACTACTAAATTATGTTTAGTAATGATCAGTTGTCATTAACTATGTCTGTTAATGTGGACAGTAACTAGACCTTCCAAATAAAACCTCAAATCACACAGTGACAGTCACAGAATGACTCTAAAAAACAGGCCTAATCTTGACATTTGAAGGTAAAAAAACAAGGGGAGGAAAAACTTCCTTTAACGGTCAGAAACCTCCGGCAGACCCAGGCTTATGGAAAAGACGTTAAAGACATATGTAAATTACTATGTGTTGTTATGTAAACTACCTTAAATATGATGTTTGGTCACCCTAAAGTCTTGAGGTCATCTACATCAGGCCTTAATTTGTGCAGGATTTGGAAACCAATGGGACTGACTTTCCCAGTGACTTCTTCAGGGACAGCCTTGAGACAACCATATAAAGGTAACGTTTTGAAGCAGAGCTGTAGGTGGTGCTCTTGTGATGAGCTCCTGAGTGGACAGACAGTAGAGCTGTTCATTTAGCGGGAGAAGGAGACACTTTAAACAGCCCAATCTGAACAAGGAATTAACAGTTCAGATTGGACTTTGATGTTCTTAGTGACTCTTTCTGACACTAAGAGAGCAGCTCCTGTCTGATTATTCCCCAACTGTCCACAACCACCATCTCCAGCTCTACTACAGAAATGTTCTGTCGTCTATCTCAAAGCTGTCCCCTACGAAGAAGTCCCCTGTGAAGTCTAGCTCCATTTGTTTCTAAACCTTACACTTAAGGCCTGATTAAGTCCCAGTTCAGTCCTGGTCTTGTCCAGTCCGGGACGTACACCTGCCTCTAGTAGATCATGTCTTCAGGGCGGGTGGGGAGCACCCCATGGACCCTGAAATTGTAGAGGCAGGTGTACTTTACATTACCCCAGTTACTGTGCACCTGCAGCCTGACGTGGCGGTAGATGTCCTGGTCCTGGTCCTGGTTTGGCAGAGCAAAGGTCTGAAAGCTGGGACCATCCTCATCATAAGTAAACGTCCCCAGAAGCTGCTCTTTACTTGTAGGTGTTTTCATGCCCTAAAAGAGAAGACAAAACTGTTTAGTTCACTGCGTCACTAGTTGTGTTTCCATAAACAGATTATAGGGCATTTCAAAAATTCACTTTATATTTAATGGAAACTGGACTAATCTGTGAAATGAGTCTTGGTTGAGCACAAAGATAACTCACATAAACTGAAAACTCCCTCGGTGCACTCGAGATGTCTCCCGAGAAAGACTGCACTTTAGCAATGTGGCCAATGGTCACATGGCTGATGTGGATAGAGGCGGCCAGTGGGACATGTAAATGCCCCCGATTACCAGCAAAAGGCCAGCAGTGTCCCGGGACAAGAGGAGTAAAGGACTGAGGCTAAAGGAAAAGAGTGAGATACAGTCAGAGAAATGCACTGACAAGAAATGACAAAACAAAATCAGGTTCAGTTTAAGAACAAACTGATGTCTCACACTTCTTCCAAATCTTGATTTTATCACAATTTTTAATTAATATTTTCCAAAAGACTTTCACTGCTTCCAGTAAAATTCTTTAGTAAAATAATGTAAAATAGGAAAAAAAAATGAATTAAAACAAATACAAGTGGACATTTTTTTGATTTTAGTACAACTCTTGTTTTTTTAAACTGTGAACACGTCCTACCTGTATCACAGCCAGATGTTTGGAGAAGAAATGTGATACAAGCGTCTGAAAAAATCCACTTAGTCCATATGTTTCCGATGACCAACGCTTCATCACAGCACCTCCTGCACCTAAAAACATGCCACACATTATCAATCTCAGTATATTATCCCTACTTAAACATGTTTAGATTAAACAATGTTTGTGAAACAAAAACCATACTTGTAAATAAAGATGCAAAATTTGGCATCTTATCTGCCTCTGTTGCCAACAGCCTCGAGTATGCGTTCCTGGCCTCCCTTTTGAGCTGCAAATGTATCACATTGTAGCCTAAACAGAGCAAAAACACACGTCAGACATTTGTGAATAATAAGAAAATCACCAATTTACAAATAACACTCACAGAAAGCCAGGAACAGCACTAAGCACAGCAGTGAGAGGACTGTTGTGATGCTGCTCCATTTCGAAAGATTGAGTGAGCAGCACGTTGACGCCCCAGAGCTGCTCTGGCGAGGGCTTCTGCGTGGACCTGCAGTCGAGGCTGAGAAAAGACACATTATTAGTGAAAACTGCTCATTTTGTATTTTTCACATTGGATTTCAATCCAAAAGCAACAAATGTAGGCTAAAAATCTTTTGAAACCCTTTGTTTGAACTCAGTATTGTCTTAACATGCTTTAAAAATATATTAAAAAACAACTGAAAGCTACAATTAACAAAAATCTGCAAGAAATAAGAAAATAATTCATTTTGACTGAAGCTATATTACATGTCAGTGTGTTTTTTCAGTAAAATATTATCAACTCAGTGACTAAACTCTCCAGTCCTTCTGCAGTGGTTACTTACCGTTCATTGGACGCTTGTTTTTTGTAAAGAATGAGAAAAACATGTCTGTTTTCTTTTTGTTTCTGTGTGTCTGTCTTCTGCTGTCAGCCCTGTTCAAGATTTGGTCTAAAATGCCTCTAGAAGCTGAATATATGAGCTTTGTGAGTCAGGATCTGGAATGACCTGTTGCCCATCAACCAGGTTGTTATGGAAACGGTTTTGAATAATCCAGTTTTAAATGAAAACACCTGAAACCTAAATGAAAACTAAGTTGTTTTCTATCAAATGTGAGCAGTCTTAATAAACAGGAACTCAAATAGTTTTTTATGACAAAACATACAAGTGTTGCTTTAACTGTAAATAATGAAGCCATATTCTGTCAGGTTTATAAAAGCTTATATGGAAAGTGCTGTTTTAAATAATAGTGTATGAATATATATCAATTTAACATTGCAAAGAATTGGAAAATCATGTTTCTCAGTCAGGCCCCTTTCTGTAAAAAACACTCACTGGCCTTTTTATCAACTTCCACCACAAGCTTTCCACATCCATTCCTCTAGCTTTCCAGCCAAACGTTATCACCTAGACTTTCCATCGAGGGTGATCAGGATTAGGGCCCTCCCGTAGACACACCGGCGAGTGCATGGCTACGAATGCTGTGCCTAGTCAGAACTGTAGTTACATCAGGTAACTATTATTTACTTACAAACCGATGTGGGCTAATGCAGTCACTTATCCACAGTTTCAGCTTGTGCTAGTCAGTGCTTTTTCTGTGATTTAATATTCTATGAATGTCTAAATGTATCAATAAAAAAAACAGCATATTAAAATTGAGTTTTAGTTAAGTTGCAGTAACGGTGTTTCAGTCAAACAATTTCTATAATGTAGTGTAAAATATTTCAATAACTGCCATGATTTGATTGACATTGGCAACGAACCAATCACTGCAGTAAATAACTTACTAAATAACTACTTGCTAAAATAACTAATCACAGTACCGCAGTCCATCTGTCTGGCCCATACTTTCTAGCGTCAACCTTCAGATACTATCCTCTCTACCCATCTTAGTAATATCCCCTGAGTAGGAAAAGCCTGGATGTAACAGCCTTGTGGTGAGGCTCATTTTGGGGATCTACAATCCATAATATACTGTAGGCCTACTAGTATCACAGCTTTTGACATGCCCTGAATCTGGCCCTTAAAGTGTGAAATGCTTTTGAAGTATGTTATTTTACTGTGAAGAGCTCTATAGTGAGAAGTGTTTGGTAAAGATCTGATCCACATTTGAAGTTAGGTTTAAAAGACTGTATTGTACTGTAAGGTAAACAACGTACAGTATAACATGCCTTTAAAATGCAAAGGGTGGACATGTGTGTGCTAGTCTGCGTTTTACTGCATGAAAAAGAAAAATCCACTGATAATGCACAGTATAATGGAGATGCAAGGACTATGAATAAAATAACACAACTCACTACATAGAGCTCATACCACACACTCAAGAGTCTCTGGTTTGCTCCTTATCATTCCCCCCTCTTTTAGTCTGTTTCCTGTCTCTCTAAAATGCTTTCATAATAATCTCTGAAAAAATACCACAGCTTCTACCAATCGTCTCCCTTTATTTTATTTTTTTTATAATGTTTATACTCTTCTATCTAGTTTGCATGGATGATAAATTCCCAAGTCGTTTTGGGAGTTGTCCACTGATGTTGCCCTGAAGCTGTAAGACTGCAGTGATCACAATTAGGACTGTCCTGGCCTGCTGTGCGATAGCAGAGGGGACATTTGAAGCAGCCGTATCACACGAGAGAGGGCAGTGTGACAAAGCAGGGGTGACTTACAATCAATGATTCCTGCTAAACACCTTTATGTATAGTAACCGCTACATTATCGCTCAACCACAGTGCATGACATAATTGTTTTTTTCCGGATGTGTTTGTGTGGTCATGCGTTTGAAGTGGTGTTATTTGCAGCAGAGGTGAACAGAAACCAGGGATTACTATCTAAGCATTCATTTAAAGCAATGTCCTGTTTTTTTCCAGTTTTCTCAAAAGGAATCAGACACTATAACTAGATACTATAATTAGTTACAACTTAATTATCACATGAATATTTTAGGATGTGTTCACACCTCCCATGTTTGGAACAGGCTCTGGTGTAAGAGTGCATGAAGCTCTGTTTTCAGCCTGGTTTTGGTTCTGTCACGAATTACCTTGTCCTCACTCTTTTTTGACAGCAGTGTGTTTTGTCTGATATTTGGTCTGCATTTTATCATGTAATTGCAAATGTTACGGTGATGAGAACTTTCTATTAGCTAACTGCTTTAGATTGTTTTCTGTTTTGAGTTCAAATGCACCCTACCACTAGACCAGTTTTGAAGATGGCCTGGATTTTATTGATTCCACACAACTCAATCAATCACTCAATAAACATATCTTGTATCTGTCTCATGTACATGGAATTGGACTACTATGAAGTGTGTGTTGATGACATGGCACTATTTAAAAAGCAGTACAGATTTCACATGCCACTTTCTTTGACTTTTATATCTATATAAAACAAATCAGAATCTGTTAAAGTTCATAGGCTAACAAAGTCTAGATTTATAACCTTGGAGAGAGGAGATGAAAAATAGACCCAAACCCTTGTAGAGATCTTGTCGAGGATCAATGTAAGCAGGTCATTGGCTTTTACGACACAGCAGATTTTTCATCCCTTTAAACTTCATTCCCCCTCGTACTCATTCTCTTCCCTCCTCTCTCTCCTGGGGCATTTATATGGACGAGACAGGGATGAATCACATTGGAAGCAGCAAAGAAATAACTTTTCATGTGAAAACACCTCAGCTTTTATGGCTTTACTAAATGATCCATAATGCAGGCGGGAAGCACTCAGTCCCTCAGATTAAGGCGGGTTGAAGCAGGGAAGATGCGGCCGTTATACCTTCCGCTGAAGCCCGCACCAGTGCAGCCCCAGCCGAGATAGGCACAAATCTCTTTTACGAGGCTGCCTCTTAAATAGCTGTCAGTCTAGTGTCTCACATGTGGCGCGCTCCTCGGCTCCCCTCGCAGTAATTGAACGATCTCTCCCAGAGTGCTCAAATGGTGTGGGAAGCCATTCCGACAGCCTGTGTTGACACCATTAAACCCAACCAATGCATAAATCAAACAATATACTGTAGTCATCGTCAACCTCCCACCCCCAAAAACAACTCTTACTCAATGCACTTCAGCAGCAGTAGGCATAGGATTTTTTATTTATTTTTTTAATAAAAATGTTCTTGTGGCATTTTTACATTAGTTGTACTAAATCAGATCCACATTTTGCAGAAATACTGTTATAATTGAAACATTTGCTAGTTTTATTATTGAGACTAAGTCTTTGTATTGAGAACCATAGTAGGTAGGTTTTTAAACATTTTGTCTTAGACTTGAACGCAAACTCATTTTTGCATTGTCAAGGCCACAAATGGTTTGTGTGTCCTAAAAGGTTCATAATTTTAGCCTAATTAATATGAAAAACTATCCCTCAAACTCTCAAGCGCTTGGTCTAAGATTTATTAACTGAAATTGATCCATGTGGAACTAGATTATTGAAAATCTCTAAGTGGTTTGATTTGGCTGTTGTTGTTGTTGTGGCCAGTTTCAGTGTAAACCTCTGTGCAATGTATTTGACAGTATTATTTGTATTGTTTTTATTTCCAGCTTTTATTTATTTGATATTCCACAGAGCGCATTAATGCCAGAAGGGTGATCAAATATACAAGTAAACAGTATAGAAATAGGGAGTAAATGAGCCACTTTCCCACTATTGCCACTGGAAGCCTATTTACTTAAGTGTATTAGCTGGTTTTCTCACACACCATTTAGTCTCATAAAGGGAGCACTTTTCCCTTTAGAATAATAGAAAAGCAGCGGAACGTAATTTGTAATAAACAGATTCGACCATTCAACCTCCAATTACGTCCCTAGCCTTTTACTGTGCTCTCGGATTAAATAACGGAGTCACATCCTCATTATTGCTGCCCTGCCTTGTAACTCTGTCTAGTCATCCATGGTGAGTGCTAAACAGCCAAATACGGTTGCTCTTCTTGAGGCCTGCGATGTATTAGCAATGCCTACAGTGACAGAATGATTTGCTTATTTCATCCATCATGATTTATAATTAGGTAAACTGTATAATTTGCTCTGACAAACTGATGAAGCATCATACTGTTATGCTAAAATCTATTGTGTTAAATAGAAGATTTGCATATTATGTAAATTAAAATGATAAAGATTTTTTAATTAATTAACTTTGAGTAAATATTTGGAGTCTGCATAAATTAGTTTCAGCCTAAAGCTGGGCACACAAGTAAGCACTTTGAAGCAGATTCAGAACTTGATCCTCGGGTTGGATTGGATGTGGTCTGAATGGGAAGAGAGTATAGTTAAAATGAATGTCCACTGGAGTCCTCGACTCTTCAGACCAGTTCCCACTGTATGCTATACCATGTTTGTTAGCTATCTTGCCAATCTATAACAGTTATAATGGATAAAAAGGCACTTTGCAGGATTTTACCTTAACATAACAGCTTTGGAGTGAATGGGATCTGTCCCAAACCCCTCTGGTGCCTCTTAGTGGAAAGATATGCCTTGCAAAAATTTTCCGGCAATCCAACGTACCTTGGATTCAAAAAGTCTTGCGGAAGTCTCACGATAAACAAATTGGTTTACGACACTATGGACACATACCCACCTTAGACATGCATCAAAAGCAGAGAAAACCATTGCTTATGGTCAAAAGGGGGATGAGAAGAGGACAGGGAGATGCATGCTTGCCAGTGAGTTTTTACAACAGTTTTTTTTTACATTATCCCGAAATTGTAGGGGGAACTCTATCGGGAAAAATACGAACAAAAACACTTTTATTTGATTTGTGTAAATTAAAGGGCATTGTACTACTTTAATTTGACTCAACCAAAGTCAACTCAAAACTCAAAGTCAACTCAAATCAACTCAAACCATAACAACTCTCTTCTTCTAAACTTTACCACATTTGCTTCTAACCTCTTTGTACTTTACCATCTCACATCTCAGAAGTCTAACATGGTGCCAGGATACTAACTCTAAAACTGTGTGGGTGGTTTTAAACACCAACTCAACTGCCAACCAACTTGCCAATAAACTTTGTAAATTGCCCAAAGCTGACAATGGACCAACAGTGACTCAGATGGATTAACACTAAGGTCTATGGCTACCTCAGTGCCTCAACCGAAAATACTTCAACAGCATGAATGAGTAACCTACAACCATGAACACTGGCCTTTTAATTACATTTACTCTTAAAGCCACTGATTTAAAGTTTCAATCAGTGTTTGTAAAATAAATCAGAGCATGGGAAACAATACAATAATTAAAAAACTCAACATGAAGATCTAAAATAAAGCTGCACTGAAGACTAGGTCAATGGACAATCTAAAGTCTCAAATATCTTAGTGCAAATTCAATTATTGCTTTAAAAACATTAAAAGATTAAAATTAATTCTGACACGTGTATGGAGCCAGTGACCGAGGGAGAGAGGAAGTTCTTATCAAATGTCAAATGTTAGGATTGTATCTCAGTGAATTCACCGAAGTCTGTCAACTAAGGAATCTGCATCAGTGTTAACCATGGCAACCGACATTGTAAGTAATGACTTCTTGTAGTGAAACCACCAAAAGAAGGCAATGCTTTAATAAGAACCCAAATGCCAGACTCACTGCTGCACTTCTCTTTTTTAATATAAACACAATAAAGTAGCATTTGCATTTATATAGTATAGTACTTCCAAGGAATCTGACGTGGGTGCCAGCCTGTGGACCGCAACAGCTGAGCGTCAAACTGATTGTTACCTGGGGAAAATTAAGATAAAGAAGTAATCCTATAGTCCAAAATGACTTTGTTGGGCCCTCAGCAGTTGAGCCAGGTACCAGGTAGGCAGAAATAGTGATTCCCTGCATGTTGCCAGTAATGAAAAGGCATAGCATTATGTTTTTAATATGATCAGAAAGATATTGGAGTCATCCTCTGCCTGGAAAGCAGCGTATCATGGATCAGTCTGCTGTGTACTTAAGGTTGCTTGGACTGAATGTAAATTAGGTGCTTAACCCAATCTATTTAAAATGGAGTGCTTTGAATGCAGTGGGAGTTCTGCTTTATCAAGATTTGTCACAAATCGCACAATGGTTTTAGTGTATTGGATGCAAACAAATCTGTGGATGCTTTGTGTGTGTTTCCTCGCCTTCGGGTTCTGATAAAAGAACAACCGCTGTATGGTCCCTTGACAAAATCTTGAAGGTTACACACTCAAACCAACCGGCTTTTGTTTGATGTAGTGTCATGCTGTATGGGTTTATTAGTCAATCAAAAATGCAGGCACTAGTAATTTAGCATATCTTCCTTAGCAGAGTCTAGTCAGGTTTTATAACAAGATTTGCACCTTGTTTTTTTTCCAGCTAAACTCAGCAGTTATGTTTGGCTTCAGCAGGTAAGACATTTTTTGGCTTCAACACAGACTGATAATTTTAAATAAAGACCAGCTATGACTACGACTGATATATTTTTTCTGATGCATGAGATTAGACTTTGAATTTGAGAATTTGCAACTTGTTATCTCCTCATGTTCCAGCCACTTTCTTTTTCTTATCTATTCTTTTTGAAGCCTTGAATTTTTTATGGTAAGCTCTTGTCCCAGCCATAAAAATTGGACTTGTTTTGTTTTGCAACAAAAGCATCATAAACCTCCAGGTGAGGTCTAGTGATATCAGTTTTTCAGTGTCTTGTTGCTCTAACTGCAAACATTACTTACCAGGAAATGAAGAAGAAAGCTGTGTGGTAGTAGTAGTGAGAGTATGCTTCCTTCCAGCTCTCTGAGAACACTGGGGAAACTAAATGCTCTATAGGTGACCGCAGCAGGATAGTGATCTGAGCTGTCTGATTTAATGGCCGGGTGACTTTAATGATAATCTACTGGCTTTTCTTTCCCCTTTCCCCCTGAGGAGCTCCGTCAGATGACAGGAAACAAACAGTGCTCTGACACTTCTCGCTAATTAGCATCATTAGCATATGGGCATTATGTGGCTAGACAGTAGCATGACAGGGCTCTGAGAAGGCTACAGCCATGACCTTTGGTGGACAACACCAGCTGTCAGTAATTACCCACTGCCTTGGCCTGAGGGACGGAGACAAAGACTGACTCCTTGTCCTTGAGGACCTATACCACCTGAGAAGGTTTCTTATTATATACTCCACTCTTTTGTAAGTGAGAGTATTTATAGAGACAAGGGATGGGCTCACCTGCTAAAGGCGCATATGAAGAAGCTTTTAACCTAAAAAGAAGACATCTTAAGATTTTCAAAGCTTTAGGCTGAGCTTTAACTAAAATGTGTGACTAAATCGGGAGATGTGTCTGTGTAGCTGCTGCCTAAGGCTTGTGTTTGCAAACTGTTGACAAATAATATAAACTGTGAGAAATAATGACTGTTGCTGCTAGATTTGAGGCAGAAACAACTTGATTTTCTGCCTAAGTGGTGGTAATCACATGCAATTGTTTGTGAGAATTCTTAAGCTTTTAATGTTCTTTGAAGGTATAAAATTTACTTCATGCTTTCTTTCATCTTTGAGAGTAACTTCTGTGCCAGTGAGAGACATCTCTCAGTTCTTGTAGTGAAAAGATAATGTGAAACATTAAAAATGTGTTCAGAAGATTATGTGCATAGAAATTGGCAACCCACCTTAGCGTTACATATTTTCTTTTGCAGGTGTAATCACTTCAAATAGAAGTTCATCCATATAAACACACAAGACTATGAGTGAAATCTCATTTCCAATGTAAAAACTAACCATAAATATTTAGGTCATTCTCTAAATAATGACCTACATATAATGACCCACATATACAGTAGCTATATAACTTTTTGGATTCACTTGACACTAGTTTACACAGGTATATCCTAGAGCTATATGTGCTATATGTGTCAGAGTGAGACTGTTGGCAATCTCAGTTCACATACTGCCACATCACTATTTGTCTCAGAGTTAGCTACAGACCCCTTTGACAGCAAATCTCTAAAATCAGGCCATTTTTCCGCAAAATTTTTGTATATCTGACAGAAACAGATCCCATTGCGAGGACCATTACAACCTTGTTTACCTGAGTGAATGGAAGTGGTGATTGTTCAGTTAAGTAACTTTAGACTTGTAGCCTTCTTTAACTTCTTCCTTCTTCTTTTCAACAGGAACATCTGTTACAAAAGTTACAGCGATAGATGCCGATGACCCCACGTACGGCAGCAGTGCCAGGGTGGTGTACAGCGTCCTAGACGGAGAAAGGTTTTTTAGTGTCGACAAACACACAGGTAAGTATCATCATAGCACTACACACTTATGTGCTGTCAAGATTTAGTTCTGTAACGTCTGTGACTGCTACCTCCAATCTCAGGCTCAGAGACCAAAACTCCCAGTCCAATCAAAAAATCACAGCCAAAAACACAAAATCCATTGGCCAGAAGCTAGTAGCTTTAAAAAGTTATAGCCCTGGCTGACTGCACGTTGGTACACTAAATACCATATGGCAGAGATTGCTGGACACAGAAACCACTTCATTTGACAGAACTAGCAGATAATAAAATGCATATGTAAAAAATAATCTATTTAATTGGCAATGTGAATTTTGAGGGAAGGACTCTGGCGAAAAAACAGTTACAAGAAGTGGTGTGCTGCCACTGTGCAGACTGTCTTAGATATACTTGTTTATCTCTTTTGTGCTTGTACCATTCATGTCTAAACAAATTAATGGAAGAAATCAAATATTTTGGTTGCCTTACATGGATGACACAGATGGTTTTATTTACTGAATAAACTGTGTATCATCTACCACATATTCCATGTATATGGAAAATGTCCCTTAAGATGTCCCTATAGATCTGGGACTTGCACCAGCTATAGTCCTGACCCAGAGGCTTTGAGGAGTAGCTTAGCGTTGGTGTTGCTTTTAAATGCCCCTCAAGGGAAAAGCACAAAAGTTCTAATCATTCCTTCTTTTGGTCTGCGGCGCTTTGATCCAGTCGGCCTGGTGCCTGGATGATAAATGGCTCTGCCTTGGTGGGACCAGCCAACAGACTCAATGGGTCATTCCAGCTGCTGTCTCGCCAACACTGCACCACTACGACCCCCTCCATGTTTTGTAGGCGCCTAATAGGTACATGTCAGGGAGTTCAACATGAGCAGGAGACCCAACAGCTGCGAACTCATTAATATTACTCACACATACAGTGACAACATTTTACTATATATGAACTGTTTTACTGTTGTTGACATAATAGACATTTGTTTGAGCTTAATGGCCTAACTTGAAAGTATGACTTACGTTCTTACAAATATGGATAAATTAATCAATATCCGGTCAAAAGGCTATAATGGGACTGTATTATGTTTTAAACTGAGAATACTTTACTGAACAATATTTTATTTATTGCCTGCCTTTCAAATCCATTTATTTTAGGTCTGAGACAACATAAAAGCAATTAATTCCCATTCTACCCTCAAACGTCAATGTAACGTTTCGGCTATGAGCCTTCATCAGGCAAACCCTCAAAAACAACAAAACACTAACTAACAGATACATTTTCATGGTTAAAACACGCCTAAGGTCTTTACAAAATAATAAAATAGACTTTGTTTTATCCATGTGGGCTCCAGTGGCAACATGGGTGCATCCTATGGTTTACAGTGCAGTAATATTTTCTTTCCCTGAAGGGATAAAAATGCACTTTTGCTTAGAAAAATATTGAAAAATCAACATTTGTTACCTTTTTTCAAATTAATAGAACTTTTCACTGGGCTTTACTTAAGCACTAGTTTATAATTTTAGTTTACTGGACCATTATGTTAGCGTTATAAACGAGACAAAGCAGTAGACAAAGGGCAAAAACAGTGCATTAGAGACTGAATAAACTTGTGTGCATTTTGTTGCAGCAACAGTGGTGTATATGAGTTATGGGTTGGACTATTTTTGACAGTTTTAATTTACATGTATCCCTTCTGGCGCTCGGTGGATGAAAGAGGACATGTCATTTGTCGTCCTCTTTTTACTCTGCTGCTACATGCTACAGTATTTCGGTAACTCATAGAACATACCTTGGAGCTAAAAGCGGCTGAAATCATTGAGTTGTGTACCCAACACAATGCAACCTCTGTGAGTGAGACAGCACACCAACCCAAGGAAATGCATCGATAGATTGTGGAGTTGAATATCCCATGGGGGTAAAGTAGAATGATATTCCTATTGCACAGAAAATAAGCCATACATGTTTGTGGAGCTGGGCCAACAAAGGGGATGTCTGCTTTATACCGAGAGGTGTAAGTCTATGATTGTGTTGCAGAGACACTCACTGTGTGGTAATAGCATCTTTTTTTCTATTTTGCAACTAGAAAGTGTTAAACCCTGACTCCAGGAGAAGAGATGATTGTCAGATTGAATATACTTCATTTTTATTCCCAGTTTGTCCAGCTTCTCATCCTCAAGTAAAAGTATTCTGTGATGATGCACCAGGTTTACAAGATATTATAGATACTATATTTATTTTATTAAAAAAAGAATAGAAATGAGAATAACAATATGTTTACTACCCAGTCTATGCCCATGATTAAGTACAGCCAACCTAATAGTAACACACAAAAGAGAGACCTGTCTTTCTACATTGTAATTACTGTATGTAATAGTTTTATTTATTGATTCAATGTAATTGTTTTTTTCTGCTTTTAATGTAAACACTTTGGGATCTGTGTCCCACCCACAGCCCCAAGGCCAGGTTATAATTGAGTCCATTGAGAAAAAAAGATGATAAGATAAAATGTCAGAACAGGAAAAGTTGGACAGACAAAAATCTTTGAGAATGCAATGATCTGCCTTCCTTACTTTACTGTTTCACAAACTATTGAATATGCAAATACATGCTCATGGTTTGTAATATACACTCTGTTTTGTTGGGATCTGCACTGGTTGGACCACGCTGTCAGCAACACTCACTCAAAAGGCCAGTTTTCTGCCAATCACTGACTCCATTGCAATGCAGCTAAACATTGCTGAAGCGACTAAATCTTCTGGATTTGTTTGGTTTATTACTATAAGCTTCATAACTCCCCTGCTGTACATCATATGAGTGTTTCTTTGTCCTTCACTTGCTCTCTCAAAACCCACTTCTTAGATTTGAGAGCAATCTTATCTGCAATAGAGGAGCGGTTGAGGGTGGTTGAGGCATGCCTTCATTCTGCCTCTACTGTATATATTATTCATTTTAATACAGCCGAGCCATAAATGGTGTAGGTGCACAGGCGCAAATACGACACAATCTCCTCCATCCAGCCTGTGGAAATAGGATGTGCGGCTCATAATATAGTGCTTAGCAGAAGTTGATATCCAAACCAGGAAGGGAAATATACAATTGCCTAAGTATTAACCAGTAATGTAACCTCTATCCTCTTACCATCTCTTCTTCTCTCGTCTTTCCATCTTTAGGGATCATTATGACGGCAGTGGCAGATTTGGACCGTGAAACTCAGGATCGTTATGAGCTGGTCGTCAAGGCAACAGACATGGCAGGACAACTGGGCGGTCTCTCCGGCTCCACCACGGTGACCATAGTGATCACAGACGTTAATGACAACCCACCACGCTTTCCGCAGAGTGAGTTTCTTGTGCACATTCCTTGACTTTGCACAATATGAGCTTCATAGAACACCAGCACAAAACTGAGAAAGTAGACAGCAGAAAAAAATGTTAGAAAAGTAATGAGGAGGTAAAAGCCGAAGCATCCAGACGGGGAAGATGATAAAGGATGCACAATATTGTTTGTAACCTGCAGGCCACTGACACCAATAAGAAATTGTGGCGTCAACTAGTGTATAGAAGCCATGTATTCTGAGAAAAGTCCCCCAACTTCAAATTTATGGCCTAGTCAAATCTGCAGCCCATAACAAAATAGTCCATCAAATGTGGAGAACTGATGCGTTTCGCTGCACAGTGGATCTGTCTTTCTGTGCATGGCTCAAGAGAACGCTTAATCAATAGCGCTGATTGTGCCCTCATTGTAATGTTATAGATTTATCATGGTGCTTTTGAGTTAAATGGTTTTAATATGGCACTCTCTGGCAACAAGCAAAGTCACAAAGGCAGGCGACAGGTCATTTGTTTTACTTCTACGCACACATCTTAAGGAAAAAACAAAGAAGAAGACTTTTTTTTTTACTTTCTGTCTGCCATTGCTTTCTTTGTTATACTGTATGTATGTGCTACTAGTGCCACTGGTGTATGAATGTGTACGACTGTTGAGGGGAGTTTGGTGGTGGTCGGAGAAGGCGTGGATGCCTTACATGGCAGCCCCCTTTCTGTCTGCCCCAGGTTTGAATGTATGTGTGTGGAGTGAATGGAAGCATGATGTAAAGTGCTTTGGTACAGCCATGTACAAAAAAAGCATGTAAAAAAAACATTAAATTTGCAGACAGGAGATTTCTTTCCTAATAAAAAGTGTATTTATTAAAAGGTATTTCTTGGCTCCATAAGTAACCATACAAAGGACATGTTTTTTGACACTGTCTGCTTCCCCACTGTGAGAAGTCAATACAAAAATGTATGAGGCCTATATAATACTTTTCTTCTATACTTCATATTATACATTTTAAACAGAATACTGGCTGAATATGACAGTAAACCTGTTACACATTCACTTGTCACTTGAACCATTTTTAAAAGTAGCTAATGTTGTTTTCATCTCAGTATAAAACCATTTGGATGATGAACACCACTGAGTAATTTGTTTGCAAATAAATAGTGTTTTCTCTCCTTAACGGCGATTCAGCAGTACCTAATTCCTTCCTCTTTTTAAAGTCTTTAAACCATAACACTATTACTTTTGTTACAGCTAGAAGAACAGACCCTGACAGCTTGCTTGATTGTATTTGATATGTCTCCACACACCTTTCTGTATTTCTGTATAAATCCCTTTCTCATCTCATCATATTTACCCAGTCAGAAGGATAAACTCTGCAGGATTATAGTATCTGCACTGCATAGTCTGAGGAATAGCTCGACTTTAGGACACGCGCTTTGTAAATAAGATGCAGCAGAAGATGACATACATAGTACTTTTATGTGATTCAATAATAACAGTCTGCTTACTTATAAAAAGACATTGGGTCTTATTTGATCTGCGAGTGTTTTAATAATTTTAGTACAAAGTTTAGTTTTTAATGGCATCTAGGGAAGACATTGGAGATTGCAAACCCATTTTTCATACAGCACTTTTAACCAACAAAAAGTTTACAAAGTGCCACACAGAAATAATAACACAAAACCAGCAATTAATAAATAATAGGTCTACTTCTTAATAGTTACAAGTTTTCATTAAAATGATAAAAACTAGTAAAACTGAATAAGAGTAGTGGCCCACATTAAAACAATGCATGTTAATTTGCATGAGGTCCAAAAAGGTACAGTGGGGCCAGTCTATTCAATAATTAAAAAACAAACAATAAAATCTTAAAATCAATTGTAAAATGAACAGGAAGCCAGTGCAGAGAGGACCAGATGGGGGTGATGAATAAATCTTGATTCTATGACTATTTTATCTTTTTTTATTTTGCACTGATGCTTTTTCGCCTGAAACATTGCTGCTTTAGTTTATGTCTTCATTTTTTATTCTCCTTTTTTAGAGATGTATCAGTTTACGGTGTCAGAGGGGGCGGCTGTGGGGACACCGGTCGGACTTGTGATGGCCACAGATGCAGACATGGGCGAGAACACTGACATGACGTATCTAATCAAAGAGGGAGGGGATCTGTTCAAGGTCACGACTAATGTAGAGACACAAGAAGCTGTTGTTTCCATCAAGCAGGTATGCACTACTTTTTCAAAATTTTGGTAAAGTTTTACTAAACCATATGATCAATTGTGATTTTTATTGCAAATGATTTTGAGAGCATCCCACCTACACATTTCTGCCCCCTGTCAAAATCTTACATTTTTTCAGCCACAAATCAATAAGTGTTTCTTTCTGTGAATTCTTCTAAAAGCAAAGTCTCTTCAGTGAAGTAAAAACTCTTTCCATAAGAAAGATAAACTGGCAGCTGACTGCAGAAGTCTGTGTTGACTCCTGATCATTGTTTGCCCACTGTTTGACAGGTGCTGTCAGTGCCATCCCACAAAGGGTTGCAGTGGTTCAGGCGACTGTCAAACAATGTGGCAGTCCTGTTCCTGAAGTGATGGCACTATGATTAGCATATGCCACAACAACAACTTGAAAAGGATTATCAATTCTATCTTCTGAAACTTACATCAAAGGTTTAATCCATAGAAAGACAATATTGAGCAGCAGCACCAGACGTTTTAATGGTCAAAATGATTTCCCAGGACATTTTCGGGACCTTTTCTTCACAATTCAAGACAACATTTGTCTCATTAATGGCCACAAATTACTCCACTGATTATGATTTATATGCTCACTCCACAAATTACAGCCTATAATGTCAAAACCAAACATTATTCAAGTTTAAAGCAGTACATACACCTCATGTTGCCTGGTCAATCTAAAGATAGTCTAGTTTAACACAAAATCTGCACCAATGCAGTCTCTAAAGATACAAGGCAAAAATACAGTTAAAGTTTGGAAACATTTTTCAAGACGCTAATAAATTTCTAGGGCATTTTACTGGAAAGCTATTAAAATTTCCAAGATTTTCCATATAGAAACCTTAAATAGACTACTTCCAGCTTGAGAATGCTGTTCCTTCTGCAGTGTTATTTTTTTTTACGGATTTGTTCAAATGAATTGATTCACACTAAATCTGTTGCTTTTATTTTTTTGATTATGTAACCTGTATGTGACCCATTTAGCACTTTCACTAAGTATTTTTAAAAAGGACACAGTTGAAATAATGACTCCACTCAGTTATCTAACATCCATTATTAACAAAAGGTAAAAGCAGTATTATAAATTTTGATGTAACATCTTTAAACAGTACTTTATGTAACTATTTTTTTATTTTTTAGCCCCTGGACTTTGAAATCAAGAGGACACACAATGTTGTGGTGGAGGCAGTCAATAAACACGTCGATCCTCGATTCGCGGAGCTGGGTTCCTTCAGGGATCAGACGATTGTTCGTGTAAGCGTGACGGATGTAGACGAGCCACCCATCTTTCAACCAGCAGATGGCACCGTCATGGAGGTGCAGGAAGACACTAAAGTCGGAGCGCTGGTGGGCGTTGTCAGCGCTAGGGATCCCGATGTAAAGAACAAACCCATCAGGTAGGGTACAGTACTTGCGAGGTTTAGTAATATATCATTTGTCGAGCCATTTCAGAGCCAAATAGTAGGAACATGATTTTTCCTAAACAAACTGTTCAACCATTTAACCATTTAACAATGTTAAACCAAAGGGTGAAACCAAAGGGTTCAACATTGTACCATAAATGTTACATCGTTTTTGTATCTGTAAATAAACATTATTTTTTTCAAATTAGACCAAATCGAAATGAAAAGGTCTTAACTGTCCCTTCCTCAGGGCGCGTAAGCAATGAGGACACACCAAAAAATATAATACCGTAATCTTTAATAATAAAATTAAGCAGAATTAAAAACTAAACTAAATTAAAATAAATTATAAAGATTCAAAATTATATGAAACAACGAACCAACAAACCAAACAACGAGCAGGTGGTTACAGGGCCTAACCTGTTTAGACCTAAAGCGGTTTTAAAAAAATATATAAAAAATAGCACTCCATATAAACCTACCCAATTGATGCAGAGAACAACGCGTCTATAACCAACCTTCACCTACCCTTTGATAATTGTTAAGACTGGTGCAATACATCCCATAATTAGTACCTATTTATGTTTGTTTTAATATATTATGTTTCATGCATTTCTATAAAACGTTGTTGCTAATACATTTTAATATAAAACTTGAAGCTATATGTATAAATGTTAAGTTTATAAAAGCTTGATTTACCCCAAAACTGCATTCTAGTCACTTTAATGGCATACACTATAAGAGAGAGAAACAAATACTATGGTTTGTCTCTGTGCAGTGAATGCCATGCATTATTTTACTTTTGTGCAATATTCTCTTAAAGATGAATTGAAGCCCACCTCTTCTTTTTTTCCACATACCATTGCATGTGATAAAAAAACAAAAAACATCATGTGGTAATCTTCTGTACCAAGGTTTACTGGTTATATGTCCTCAGAAGAGCAATTGCAGTGTGAGAGGGGAATGAAGATACGGGCCTCGATAGTCTCACTGACAGAGTGTACTCCGGCACACGCAGGGCCTGTGCAAATTACCCCGATTAAAAATGCATGAGGCTCACAGTTGCAGGTGTAATAAAGTACAACACAATGGCAGCGCTGTCGTTCACTGTTTCTCAGCAGCCTGCAGCTCAGAGAATGTGACATGAGAATATGTGGTCACGTTGGAGAATTGTGTGTAAAGTGTAAAAGAAAGAAAAGACACAAAATGAGAGGAGCCACCTACTGGGCTGAGTTAGCCTCTGGCATTACCTGATACATCTGCTTCTGAATTATACAATTTTTATGCAAACTATGTTTGATTTAGTGGAGGGAGCTCGCCACACAGAATAAGTGAGATTCATTCTATATTAATCAACTCAAGCAGATGGAAGCACATATAACACTAAAACCTGCCATGAAACTAATTTGTGGTATTTGAAGGATCCAACCAGCTAAAACAGATATTTGGCAGACATCTTAGATGCACTTGTCAAAGATTCTCTTAGATAGAAAAATCTGATGAATAGATTATTGTCACTTTTAGAGGATATGTTAACTGTTATTCAGAGATGATGTAGATAGATGTACCATCTGTGCCACAAACAAGGTAATATTTTGTTTAGCTATTGTGTTGTGTTTAAAAATGGGAAATTAAATGGGGAAGCAACAACGCTCAGCATTTATCTGTGAAAAATTGTTAAGGGACCAAAAAGTCCCATTTCAGAATATATTGTCCCGGAATAAAACTGGCAACTGCAAAACTAAGGAAAGTGGAAAATATATATATATATATATATATATATATATATATATATTGATGCTATATGTCAATACCAGGTTTAAATGTAATCTAGACAAATCGAGTCAGTCCCGAACAGGATACGTGTGACCAATCCACATGGGATGACTCAATAACACTGTTGCTTTGCCACACATCACTTGTACTTTCACTCAATGTAACCAGACTTTATCTTTGGTAAGATATGCATGCTTTGTACCAAAATCTAAGTTAAAAACAATAACAGGGAACTTTAAAATGACTACAAAAACACAATTAACCTGTGTAAACTGCATTGCACCAAATCAAAAATGAAATCAGAATTCAACTAGACATTCAACTTGATAACTAAAGTCCTCCCATGGGCCTTGAAGCTGAGCAGAAGAATGAACAAAGCCTCCTTTGAGCTTTAAGACAGTGGTGTAGCCCCTGTGGGATCCTGGGGTTATCCGTAACATTCACAATAGAATCCAAAATACATGGAAAGTCTCTGCTCATCTCCATCAGTTTAACATATGTATGCCCCTTGAAATTATGCTCTATATCTACAACATGCGACCATTCCTCTCATGAGACTCGGACAATGCCTGGTTTTACTGTTAAAGACGTTTAATGGATGATAATACCCAAGCGTCCTTATTAGAGTTTATGTGGCCATGAGTAAACCAGACATCTATCTTGTTCTCGTTCTTTTATGGGGGCATGTGTTTGTTTATATATTATGTGAGGGTGAAACGGTAAGAGCAAATAAAGCTTTTAGCACATTTCTATTTCAAAAGAAAAACAGATGCATTAGTGAGGTTTGTAAGCATTAAAAGAACATTCAAATGTAACAGTCTGTGGAGTCAGTGGAGTATCTGTGTCAATTCAAAACAAAATGCTTTTAAGATACTGTGCCTATGTGTAACATTACATGTAGATATGTAGAATCTGTAGTCTTGTCTCAGTAGCAGAAAGTCGACCTTTGGTATCACTTTATACCACGAGGAATGAGCTTCTGTAGCCGCAATTATATTCTGTCTGAATAAAGTGGAGATCCTGTTGGCTTTATGCCAAAGACCCCATTTTGTAAGGTTTGCATACAATCTGTACTTTTTTTTAGCTAAACCTTGTGAAGAGCAATAAAATGCTACCAAAAGTATCAAATGATTACTGTCAGTAGGCAGAAGGACACCACAAAGAGGCATAAAACCAGCTGTTTTTTTTACAATGAAATTACTGTATGTCATAAATTTGTTTTCAATGTCATAGTGTAAATTTTTCTTTTTTTTTCTCTACAGGTTTTCCATTGATCGAATGACAGACCAGGAAATGATCTTTCATATTGATCCGGACACCGGTGACATCACACTGGGCAAGATCCTGGACCGAGAGACTGCAGGCTGGCACAACATCACAGTGAAGGCAGTAGAAGCAGGTACAGTCTTTCAAAATTTCTTCAAACTAAGCTTAAGGTTCATTTTCTCTTCTTACACTGCTGAAAAGAAAGTGCTTTATTAGTAATACATTTGGCTCTAGGGAAGTCTGTATTTGTTTAAACAATACACATTTCCATTTTGAAATAATACTGTTATAACTGCTTGGGTTTGACTGGAGGCCCTGCCAGTGATGCTCGCTGCACATTTATCTGTCCAACATTTGCAACTCCCACCAGGGGTGATGAGGAATAACAGACAAACTCACACTCTCTGATCATTAGCTAGAAAAGCTTTTGACACATTTTTTAGCCACATAGTGCTGCAGCTTTTAACAGAGGAAGGCACAAGAGGATAAAGGGCATGCACTGTAACTGTAGGTTTAGGGCTATAATACAAGATAGTTATGATACAATTGTATGCCAACAACAAAAAAAAGCTCCTTTAACAAATGATGTCATCAAAAATATGGAAACAAAAGAAGAAAAAGCATAATTTTCAAATTATTTGAGCATCCAAGACACAAAAGTAGACACTAGTGGGAACTTTGGGTTTGAGTCAATATGCTACTATGGACTCAAGTTTTACTCAAAAACATTAAAACATTAGCAGCTCTGTTGGTTATCTAATGTTCTCTACCAACTCAATGACAGCACACACTTTTCACACACACACACGCCATTTCCCCAAATCATCTGAAATGCGCCAAATTTCAGCAAAATGTGCATGCAGCATATGTTGTAAACATAAAACAGTCTATATTGCATTTTTATCATCCATTATATTTTTATCTTGATAAACTGAAATAAAGCACTGCATTGTTCTTTGTAATTATGTACAACTAAAGGCAGAGCATCATGTGACCTTTCAATGAATATCTTAATAACTATATGACATTAATGTATTGCAATAGATAAACAAGACACAATTGATATTTAAAAATATTTTGTTGTACTGCTAAGCATCTCCGTGTTGTGAGTCTTTGGTAAGTTCATAAACTGTGAAGGGCATTGTAGATCAGAGTTTAAGCCATAGCTGTCATCTTTTTGGTACCAGGGGAATAATACAGTCACCATTTTGTCTTCGAGTTGACACATGAGTGAGAACAAAATAGAAGGATTTTGCATTATTCTGTGTTACTGGCTCCTTTTGTCGCAGCAGGGAAAATGAAGAATGTAATAACTTTGGGGGAGCCAAGGAGTTATTACTATACCATTAGAAGTAAATGGGAAAAAGGGAAAGGCTTGGTTTTGCAATGTATATATATATATATTTTTAGTTTTCTGCAGATGAAATGATATTTGGATTGCAGTGAAAGTGTGAGAGATGGCATTCTGCATATAACTCATTTTAGAAAAAGAAGGAAAACAATAAACATTTAAAAACTCATATTTGTTTTCCTCATATAGCCTCAGTGTGCTTCAATAATCAATGCAGCCTAAACCTTAGAGTAAACAGGCTCACTCAACACGACATTAAGACAAAATTAGACTTTTCTTTTTTTTTTAAGCTGTAATTCCCAGAGCAATTTGGGCGCTTTTGTGCAGCGCCTCTTTGTGCTTGCCGTTATGTCATATTCACATTTTAATGTTAATTAAACATTTCAAGCAGCCCTACCCCTTTCGGTATCAGACATAAACACATGCCTGCAATTGATAGATAAACCCTCTCGCATTGCCTTTTGAAAGAAACATCCGGGCAGACAAAATGAGTGGTCATCAGTGTTCCCATCCAAAACGTTTGCTAGAGACTGGCAGACAAACTAATGATAGACAGACATACTGTATAGAGTGGAAAAGGCCACAAGAAAAGAGAATAGCACAGAAGTGAAAGTTACTTGAAGAGCATCTAACTGTAGCGCTTATTTCTGCATTGTGATTTTGCTTTTGTTGTGTTCCCTCCTCATTAAGACTGGAGACAAGGTCAGCTTGTCTAAGGACGTTGTTAAACTAGAGCTATAAGTGGCACAATCCTTAATTATCCCCCAAGTCCATTACTGACCTGTGAACTATTGTATTTCCATAGTATCACTGTTGGACAAGTGACAACAGCTTTCTGACAGTGTTTGGTGTCTGTGCCCTGAGATTAACCTCGGCTACAAAACGGAACAGAAAATAAAGGACTCAATGTCAGCTGCTGAATGTGCAAATTAAAGAAGATTTAGAGCAACTGCCAACACATTATTTTTATTTTGTTAGTGCCCACAGTGTAAACTTAATACAATAGTCTCATGAATCTAGGCGCTTATAGAGCGTAAAGCTTTTCCATATTTCAAAAAAGGTCACAGTCTGGGAAGTATGAAAGCATGATGGCTACTGAGTTAGCTGCTCATGTTCAAGACAAGTCAAACATTATTAAGCTGTAGAGAGTTTTGAATCTTTTGGATAACTGTGCAAGATTATGGGAATATAACATTTACAGAAGCATCACAGAAAGACAATAGGACCAATTGTAGATTTCCCCTAATCATTCTTTGATTTTTTTTGTTTTTCGTTGATTTCTTTTTATAAATTACATGCAAAAAATCTCCATTTTCACTCAGTTGTAACTAACATCATCCGCAGACATGTCAGAGTGTCAGACATGTGTCTGTACAGTGCAGTCTTGCTTTCAGAGAACATAGACGTTCTGAATGTGGGATGAACATTTAACGGCACTGTCACCAGCTGCAGTCCTCATACTCTGTGACAGTTTTCTCCATAGAAACATATTGAGCTAAGTTAGACTGACACATAATTTTAGAGAACTGATAGCAAGTATGATATCACATTGCAAAACTGCTTTCTTACTCAGACAGGTAGGAGTAAAAAACGAGCATCACCCGGAGGGCAAAAAGATACTGAAGTAGTTGGAAAGTCTTTATCTCTGAAGAGACATTTTCTGCACTGTAACTTTTCCTACTTGCTGTCTGGCAAACAAATGCTCACTGTTTGATTTTGATGTCTTGCCAACATAATTCAGTGGAACTCCAAATGAATTACACACTTGTTGCAACATTGTGAAGGAAGGGAGATAAGTGTCTCTTTTCAATCAACGTTTCAAAATTCACAAGAAAAATGGAAAGCACAAAAGCGGCTTCTATTTGCAGGGCACAATACATGGTCGGCTTTAACCTGGAAGGCAAAATGAGATAAAATTGTGCAACAAATTACAACAGAGAGGGTTATTTTTTTAAATGATGTGAGCTCTGAAAAGACTTTGTTCAGATAAATGCTCGAGATGCTTTCTGCGAACATAGTGCATCAACAAGAAGTGTAGAGACATAATAATGTGTAATCAGGGAGTGGAGGTTGTGACCCGGCTGATCTGTTCTGTTCAGTTGTCGTGTTATATAATCACTCACATGCTCTTACTGTCATGGCCGACGCAGAGGGAGAGGTGGCCCTGAATTCTCAAACAGTTGTTTTTGCACGGTGACATAATTAATTTGTCAAACGGTGTTCATGTTCAGGAGAACATGGTCGCAAGGCCTGAGTTGCTCACTTTAATCGTTTTAGCTCCAAATTACAATGACAAATGCTTAGTGGAGAGCTGCTACTGTTTAGTTTTTCCAAGTAGTGCTTTATGGAGCAGAAATCTGGATGTGAAATGCAACTTTTTAATTTAACTTTCCCTGACAGATTTTAAAGAAACATGAATAACTAATGCATGTACCACAGAATTGAATGAAATTATTATTATATAACAATCTCTTAGACTTTGGCAAAACTTCTTTCAATCTATGTCTTTTTGTGTTACATTTCAAACCAATTTAAGATGACAAATATTATTTCTGTGTAGCTATTCTTTATGTAAAAACAACGCGGTCTCTGTTCTGGGTTTTCTTTTAAAGCAGGGCTTGATTTAATACAAAAAAACAAAAATAAGTTGTGATTAATGGATTACTTGTCTCTGGTTGCAAAATATGTATTATGCACAGTTTCTGTGAGGAGTCTGCATGTCCTCCCTGTTTTACTGTGGGTTCTCTCCGGGTCCTCCGGTCCTCCCACCGCCCAAACACATGCATGTATAGGTTAACTGGCAGCTTTAAAGTGTCCCAAGTACATGAATGTGTTAACCCTGTGACTAACTGTCTCTTGTTATCTCCTAGTTGTTAAAGAAAAGCAGAACTAATTATTAAATTAATTAGATTGACCAATAACATATAATAGCTGATACAATTAATTAAATACATTTTAAATTAATCAAACTGAGTGACTTAAGCTTGCATGTTGGGGGCTGTATACAAGATGTAATACTGCTCAGAGTGAACAGACTTGTTTGTATTTATGTTTTGACATCAGCCACAAGTAGGGTGACCACCTGGCTATTGCTCTGTTGCAGGACAGCAGACCTGATTTTGCGGGACAATGCGGGACACAAGGGAGAGAAATTACTATTATTATACTAGGTGAATAAATATTGATTTTTTTATTAGATATCTTTTTGCAGTGATGTTAACATGTTTTAAATTGCTAAAAGGGTTTATAAAAATGTTAATGACGGCGCTGACCGGCGCTTGTGAACGCTACTAATAATATTTAATAGTAATATCAGTAAAAAATTATTTTAACAGCACGTGTCTATTCAATCCAAATTATTCAGTGAAAATAATAATTCAATCGCTACAAAGCACATTTCCAAATAAGCACATAAATTCCATTAGGAAAGACTAGAAAGATTAAATGCGTTCTTACCGGATTCAGTGCATCTTGAATTTATATTTTTTGTCTGATCTGGCAGCTTCGAGTAGGGCCTTCGTTCATTATGTGTCTGTAGAACTCCTGGCAGGTGTAGCTGTAGTTCACTTTCACCAGGATTTCACTTTTATGAGGTCCACAGTTGCGCGGTTCCTTGTCTCTGTCCACGCAGCAGTCATGAGAGAAAACACCCTCTCCACGAACGCATTGGTGACAGGAATGCTCAGCCTCAAAGCCAAACCAGAGCTGTTATGTTTGGGGCACGGACGTGTCCAGTTTAAAGCTAATTTTTAATGCTTCCGCTTTTTCTCAGTGTTTATTTTCCCGCTCTGGCTAGCTAGCCACTAGAACCAATAATAACGGCTGCGCTGCGCATGTTCAGTGTTTTTTTTAGACAAAATTAAAATGCGGGACACTGCTTACGACTTGCGGGACGCGGGACAAAGCTTCAAATTTCGGGACTGTCCCGCAAAATGCGGGACAGGTGGTCACCCTAGCCACAAGCAATGAGAAAGTCTGGAGCAGCACCAGACAAACACCAGAAGTTCATAGATGGAAAGCTATCTGCATCTGTCATTGTTGTCAGATATTAACATTGCAATTTCCTCAAAATGTAATTTAGACATATCAGACAAAAAAGGCCTTACAATGGCACAATCTGGACTTTTTTACTGTTTCTGTAGACGTTTAGACAAAAACTGACAAAGTAGGTCTATTACTCAAAAAGAGACCTTGTTTTTTTGGGATATAGTATACCACATATGCATTTATTTGCTATATTTTTCACTATATAAAGTACAACCCAGTCTCTGTTTTATTGTCTTTTTATGGTCCTTACCTTTGTGGTTTAAATGAAGCAATCTTCTGTGGTGGTAACGTTAAAACTACACCAATATTTCTTGGAATTGTTCTGATACCAATGAGGAGTACTAATTAGATAAGATAAAAATGATTGAATTAAGTTTTAAAGTGCTGATGCAATTCAAGAGGTTTAGTATTTTGCAAAAAATATTTTTAAATCCAATCTCCTTAAATTAAGTCAAACCATCAGAGACTTTCCAAAAGCTGAGGTTGTAAAGCTAAAAAAAAAACAATATTAAATATATCCATGTATTCTTTGGTGGCCACACAAACTGCTTCCACACAACAAACAAATGAAAAGACACATTGAAGACGCACTGACGTCAGTAGCAATTAAATATCCACAATAAGCAAACTATTAATTTATTTTCCTTACGTCTGCGTGACTCTAAAGTGGTTGCTTGCATGGAGAAGTCATTTATTTTTATCCCTATGAAGCCATGTTTATTATGAAGTAGTTTGTACAATCTTAAGAGGAAGTGAAGGTGATTCATTGTTAGCATTTAGATGCTATTATGGTACTGTATATGCTTTGCTTTGTTATTGCATCCAAACCAAATCCATGCAAATCAGAGAATAGAGTCTAGTTCTAGTTGTATGTATATTTTCAATAAGGTGAAAAGAATTTGCTGAATATTGAAATGGAAATGACGACTGTAACATTGAATTTGGGGATTATTATTGCAGCACAAACACATTTCTTTTTGTGATGCAGGGTTGTTTGGATTGAAACTTTACAGCTGTCATATTTAAACCAAACAGCAGCTCTCACTGTAACAAATTTGGATTGCTTTTTTTTCATATTACACTTACGCAACAGCGAGAAAAATGAATGTAATACTTTGACGCCTGCAAGTCTGTATGAACCGGTCTGTGGCTCAGCAAAAAGACTAGACATTGAGGCTGTCTATAGTGCTTTTCACTTACTGACACAAGTCCTTTTTTAAACCAAAATGTATCCTCCAGCAAACAGATAAAGATGAACTATTTGGTCAGAAGAAACGTGACATTGGTGACGTACTCCCACACATGTAACACCGAACACACACTTTTTATCTGTCTCCCCTAAAGTTCTGTCACTATAATCCAATGCCTCAGAGAGCCACTATTGAATTATTGTGGGAGATTTGCAACAGCTGGTGAGTGCTGCACAGATGCAGAGCATGCCAATAATCTGCTGAAATCCCTTTATTCTTCTCCTCAATCTGAAGACAGATTCAGAACAGTGCCTCTTGGTCCAGATGAGTGAACCCTCCTAAATGGATAACTCTTTTCCCCACGGATCGGGTTCGGAAAGGGGAGAGGCGGGGCACATTTTTATTCAAACCTGGGAATTGAAATGTAAAATATGTAACATCTGGTCGTCTTTCGAGCACAGTAGGGACAGTGTCATAATGTGGAGACAAAATTAGAGAAAGAAGAGAAAAGATATCTGGCTGTTGAAGCCCTGTGTGCATTTATGTCTGTGCGCTGGCAAAAAGCAGTCAATTAAAATCCTGCATTGATGTGAGGATTATGCTATTAGTTGAGACCAACATTCTCATTAGCCGCCGCGCCTCCGCTGGGCAGCACTCTGCGCCGAGATAGACGGAGAGTTCGAGAATATGTCTGTCTGTTGATAATGGGTTTGCCTCGCTGTCTTTGATGAACCTGCTCGTCATTTTTTCCACACAATGCAGCACTCGTACAACAACTCCTGGCATTCTGGCATTCTGTCATTCGTGTTGAACTCGTAAAGAAGATCAGGGACATAATGTGTCTAAATGAGAAGGTTTCACTCTTATCAACCCTCATGAATGTACTATTGGACTATATTGGCTGTTTCAAATCACAGTGCAGTGTGAGAATGTGAGTGTGAATGTAATGTTTTCATTCACCACAGAAATATAATCTCAACAGTTTTCTTTGACACTATCAAACAGTACATATCAAAGTAACATGTCACTGATTGGCTATGTGGCCTGTATCTGTTCTTCTGTTATAATCTAATCTAATTCCTCCATACTTGATTAAGGAATTACTTTCATGCTCCATAATTGACTGGGGAGTGTCCAGGATGTTCCCCACCTCACACCCAAAGCAGATGGTGCCGGTCTCTCAGCAACCCTTTATAGAATAAGTGGCAGAAACTGAATGAACACATTTGATCATTTAAAAATGTAAGTAAACTGTGACATGATTAAAGAGTTGGAAGTAGATTTTAGTTTGGTTGGGTTTAGACTTTTGATGTTTAGGGGTTTCATTTGCAAACTTTTAACCAGCAGTGTGCTTGCATATTTAAATTTAATTTACCCCATATTTGCAAAATATTTACAAACTATATATACACAAAAGCTACTCCAAGCTAAGTCAGTACCTCCAGAGAAAACCCATCCCCCAAAGCTCCACAGTTCATCAAACCGATCCAGAAAATAACTGAAGTCTCCTCTGCAGCCTCGCTCTTACACCAAAATATTTATTTCTTCATTGATTTTCTCTGACATCTTAGACTTGTCAAACAGAAATTATAATAATTCTACCTTTAATTTACTTTGGTGGATATTATAATATTAACAAGGAAGAAATATTGAAGCAAAACAGGAAGAACATCAATAAGATTTAAATGGCTGCTATTAATAAAAGTGATAAATATGTTTATCATGAGATAATATTAACCCTGATACCATTTTAACTGTTTTATCACAGCTTTCTCCTTAGCCTTATCTATTAAATAAACACCTCACACCATTAATAGCCCACGTCTGTCCTTATGATGTGTATTTTGATGTATAGAGACCTCATTAAGTACTCACTTAGTGACACCTTACTATGCGTGCATGTTTGAATCTCTTTAGATGCATATAATTACAGTTTTTATTGCCAAGTTTAATATATATATGTGATTCATTAATTGTCAGTAGCTGAATGGTTTTGTCTGTTCTGTGCCGTGCACTATACATTTACCTAATGACGATTACGCACTCATTTATTCATAAGCTGTTTTTCTCCAATTAACCAAGGTATTGAGACCAGCACTTGAAGCAACTAAATAGTTCATTTGCACTATTGCACAAATACCACACACATCAGGGCCTCGGTCTGTATTCTATATACTGCTTTATGGGTAAAATAAAACAGGCATCATCACATGAACGTGAGTGGAAATTAAAATCCAAGGAGAAGTCAAGTTAGTGGGTAATTTAGAGTGTGTTTTGATTGAACTAATTAATTTGATATAGTGTTATCCACTTACACATTTACTGTTAAGCACACTTGTCATGGGAATGAATCAAAGTGTTCTTCCCAAGCTTTGACTGGTTCAAATAGCTTAAAGTACACAACAGTATAATATTCACAATTTTGTCAAACACATTTATTTGTCATTATCGCTGCGCTGAGGCACGCATCTTGCACTTTGACTATTAAACAGCCATGTTCTGACATGTCATTATCAGATAGTGAGGGTCTGGAGACAAAGAATGGTATCTCTGCTTCCATTTTCCTGTCAGTCAGCGGTAACAAAAAGCATTTTTTTCAGGTAATGGCTGCAATTCTAGGAGGCATTAGATTAAAACCCTACAGCACTTAGACGCAATGCCAAACCAGCAGCTGCCTATGTCTTCACAGAGGAAATTACTTCAACCCAAGCCGTTATCTCATGAAAATGTTTCACTACTTATGCCTTGTAGACAGCTTGTCAAATAAAAATCACACCTACATTTCACTCTCATAAGTCATATACAGTATGTACCTCTCCCTTTCACTTCATCGTCCCAAAATGGAAACCTTTCCCAGCCTCTACAGTTGGCCATCTTCTTTCAAAGACATTTTAAACTCTGGCTGGACTGTTCTTGATTACCATTTGTTCTCTTGTGTTTATTATAGAAAACCATGCTATGGCTTCCCACACATCTGTCAGTATTCGCATACTGGATGTGAATGACAATCCGCCAGAGCTGGCCACGCCGTATGAAGCGTCAATCTGTGAAGACGCCAAGCCTGGACAGGTAAGTGCCCAGATGCTAGTATTATCATGTAAAATGAGTGTTTGGCAGCAAAAGAAAACATTTTTATTTTTACAGAATACAGAACAGGTTTTTTATACAATTTTACATTATGTCCTCAGTAATGGACCGCAGGACAAAGTGTTTTTAATTATCTGCATATCTTTTGTCCATAAAATGTACATTTTGCTTGAGTGACCATTCTGGAAATGGAAACTGGAAAGGAACTTGAAGAAATTTAAATGCAGAGAATGAGCGAAATGAGCAAAAAGGTCATGTCCCCTAAAGGACAAAACACTCTTACTTGTACAGCACACAGGAGGCTTATCTATATGTAAATAACAAGAATACACACAAACTAAACTAACACAATCTAATGGCTGTTATGACGACTCGCATTTGAAGTCAACTATTTCATTTAGTTTGTTTGCTTTGTAACATGTCATTGGTTGAACACTCTGTTCAGCAGAATGAGGATTTTCTTTTTTAAGTTGGTTTAGTTTGGGAAAGGTAGGGATTTAGTGACGTTGACCAGGTTTATTGGGCCAAAACCTGCTTAATCTTGTCAGTGGTTCGCAGTCTGCTGTAGACCTACAATAAATCATACAAGGAAGGCTTATAACATGGTGGCCCCTCTTCATAGCTTCAAGGTTCCAGTTCCAAAAGCAGGTTTTGAGGCAAAAGAAAGACATGCAACAAATACTTTTATGCTTGTAATAATATATTTGTTAAATAGTGTATTTTTGCTCCATAAAACATTTGCTCTAGTTGTGACTGAAGACAGCAGTTTCACATTTGTATTCAGACTGTAGTTTCTAATCTCTATGAAACAAGTCTATTGCTATTATTTCAGTTTGACTAATTGCATATGTCTTATTCTGCTACTTCATAACCAGAGATATATTTACCCAGAATCTTGGCAATGGCATAATTTCTGATGGAGAAAATTGTTCTCAGGAAATATTTATTTCCTTTTCAGGCTGTTGGTTATTTTATTCGGCAGATTTTACTGCAAAAGTGAGTTATAATCCTGTTTTGTTTACTTTGTTAATAAAAGCCACGGATTTAGCAGCAGCCACTGGCAATTTGTTCTCTGCACAGGTGCATGTGAATATGCCTTTATCAACAAGATGAACTTGAATGACTTTTATGTGCATCATTACCCAGCATCACTCAGTGCATGTCTGTTTGAACAAACCAGGACAAAATCCACAAAGGTTTCCTCCTCTTTTAATTTTGGCCAGCTCTTTCCATTGATCACAATTAAAATGAATGACCCATTACAGGCTCTTTTCCCCTCAGTCAACAGGCCCCGCGCTGAGGTGGAGCCAATTATCATGTGCAAAGCAAAGGAATAATTAAAAAAGCAAGGGGCCTCCATGCTGGAAGCTGCAGTTACACGTGTAATGAGCTCAGGCCGCTGCTCGGCTTGATCCACAGACTCTTAAGCGCTTATGGCCCCCCTGTGCCTCTGCAACACCGAGCACTGTCGGGTCTGATCTCACTCACTCCCACCTCACTCCCACATCGCTTCACTCCCATCTGCAAGAGCCACATTAACCTTCAGCTCCTAATCACGACCACATGATTAGTCTTCCAGCAGAAAGATCACTGCTGGATCCAAGCATTGTGAAAAGAACGGTTTTAAATTCTGGCATCAGTGCAAAATAATGTGTAATATTCATAAAATAATTACAGACTGAAAGGTGATTTAAAAGTGCACATAGAGTTACATTAAATGATAGAAGTGTGTAGCGTGCGTATAACTGTGTCCTTATTTTTTTTCATATATCTTCTTGAGTTTATTTTTCTGTGTGTTTTGTGCAGAGTTCTGTTGAGGTGGTGTTAGATATTGAATAGAAATGTGTTAGCCTTGGGTCAAAGGCTTTCTAGTGTTCATTTTCAGCCTCAGGAGTACTCACTGCATGACGTAGGAGACTCTTTTTCTGTTATTTTTTTTTAGAATAAAATAAGAAAATGGATTCCATTTATTTTAGTTACTGCATATTTAGTTTTAAAAGTACAAGTATTTCAGAAGGATATCTTATATGCAAAAAGTAATTTCCACATCTACTAAATAATCTTTGTTGTGTTTGGGTTTGGAAAATACCAGCTGCATGTGGACAAGAGGCCTGCATTAGTGTTAGCATTAGACCATTAGACCACCAGTCTTGGACTTAACAATGGTCCAATTCATACCTATTTAACTCTCAAACCTCAAACTTAATTTAAAGCAAGAAGACCCACTAAGACCACCGGGGTTATTTGTTTATATAACTCTTTTTTTTATTCTGATTTTGGACTTGTTTTACTTGTGGTTTACAGACCTAGTATCTCATCAACCACGAGTGTTGGTCATAACTTGGTCTTGTTTTGTGCATTCTTGACTATACAACACCACTGTACATTGTGAAAAAAATGAAAGATCATTGTTTTTGTTTATATATGATTCATCCAGTGTCCAAAAGGCAAAAAATTAAACAAAATTTTATCACAATGTTGAAAAGAAGTGGGAGCGCTGGCACTGAGCCCTCCATGAGCCCTCTGCTCTCCTGGTTGCTAATGAACTTGTTTGGCATCTGTCTGATTGGAGCAATTTTGGCTTCATTTAATTCAAGCTGCAAATGAAACACTGACAATCCATCAAAAGGTGGAGGCCACAAACACAGTGTGCACTGTGTACTTTCAGCTATTTCAGAGAAACTGAGGAAAATGTATCATGTCATGCAAGTAAAACTCTGCCACTCATTGTTAGTGCCTCATCCAAACCAGAGATGTAAATAGACACAATTTTACCTCATGTTGTTAGTTATTTGACCTTGTGTTGTATGGCAGGGTCAGGGAACTGGTCCCAGGGATCTTTGTTCTTCAACAACTCTCTGTGAACAGAAACACTGAGGTTAGAACAGGTAATTGGTGATATGTTCAGTTGTTAACCTGTCTGACCTTTTCACAGTAAAAAATAATTAGGCTAACAATATATATTTTACAAAAGAAGGCTGATAAAAGGAAGAAAAAAGGTACTGTGCATGCTTGAAAGAGCTCTCAAGAGCTTCAACAGGTCCAACAAGTCCTGGAAAAACACTAATAAGTTGTCCAATCCTGTAAAACGGGAACAATTAGTACTGTAAGATTAATCTTATAATTTCACATTGTTAGGAATACTTAATCTTTTTCTTTTGATCAGACAGGAGCAAGTGTTTGTTTACCTGCTCGATTAGTTTTGGCTACTTCCTGTAGCCTTGTCACGTGGCGTGATGATGTTGCGATGTGTCTTGTAGCCTGCTTAAGATGTTTTGTCAGGAAACAGCTTACGCCCCCTACTGTCTGACACCTTCTCCACACGACACATCACAACACCATCATGTGACACTTCTGACAGGCTACAGGAAATAGCCGAAACTAGTCAAACAGGTAAACAAACACTCGCTCCTAAAGTATTATTAATAACTTGAAACTGAAGAGAGTATGAACATGCACCAAAGAAAAAAAAAGAAAGTTATATTTTTACTATCACAGTGCTGGTAAAAGGAAAGGGAATTAAGTTTTTTTCTCCTCATTCCTTGTAGCCTTGTCCGTTCTAGTTAAGATTGATTGTAGATTTGTTTGTGTCATTTTGTCTGCCCTCACACTGAAAATGTGCCCATGCTCAATTGAGTCAGTAAGACTGATTTGAGCGTTCCCTAATCACACTTATGCTTAGCACGCTTCCTGTGGTTTGACATGTTTGGAGGTGGGGGCAGTTTAGGCCAATGCCAACAGTGTCATTCTTTGTGTTGTACTGTTGTGCTCTCCGTTTACATAAAGGGTCTATAAGAGCCAGACCTGTGGGGGACCGAGGAGGGGGATGGTTCAGGCATGGATCAAGTTGCCACAGTGTGATTGTCCCTTAGTCCCTTCGTATACAAATCACACAGATGATCACCTTTAAGCCCTGAAAAAATACTCCTAAAATGTGTAAAATGCGTTAATGTGTGACATAATCAATATCAACACATAATTATAATTAGCAAAAATGACAATTGACTTTGATTTTTTTGTTGCGTACTTGTTTTTGTGTGACAATTATTTCCACATTTCTACCATTCATTGCTCTTGTCAATCCTGTTTTCCTTCTTATTTTTCCTTTTATTCTGCGATGACTCTGCAGTCACATGCTCCAGTGCAGCACACACTCATACACATGACACATGAACACATCACGGTCCTAATGTGTCACATCAACTCGGGCTTTACTCAGCTAATGAGCGGCGTCTCTTTGTCTCCTCTTGTGTGCTGTGTTATCACAGGCTCCCGTTCACACTGCCAGCTCCCTGGCTCAGGTCTAGCTTTCGGTGGAACCACAGAGAAAATCAGATTAACCTAAGCCTTTTAACTGTGGTTGGGTTTGATCCCATTTCAACGTTGGCAACACGGGCGTATTCTGTTCTGTGTTTAGCGGCAGGATGCGTGTGATGGGAGGGGGAAAGGTTGGCAGAAGAGTGAATAATATAAAATGGTGACATAGGCTAAGCCGCTTTTCCTTTGAGATGTAGTTCAGGCCAAGGCCATGACATAATGTGTTAGACTGCTTCACACTTTTTCTTTTTTTTACAAGCCACTTAATAGAGTGAAAAAAAAAGTTAGATGTTTTTCAAGGTAAAAGGGGCAAATCAAAACATTAATTTCTGATATATATATATATATATGAATATGTCTACTGCTGAGAAATTTATTATTTTTAATCTAGTTCTTTAAAGATCACATTGTCTCTTTATCCTTCATATTTTGTGATTAAGATATTTACTAAAAAAGAAGAACTAAATAAACGGCATATATCACATGATGATTTTATGCATGACTGGGAAGATTGACATTCTTTGTGAGTGTGCTGTTACGCTAAACGGCTGAAGCTGAATTAAACACATTCTTTACACTAAAGCTAAAGCCTGTGTTCATCCTTTATATGCAGCTCAGGCATTTAATGCTATTTATTGTTTTATTTTATGCCCACACTACAAAGGAAAGCCCATATAGAGTGGCCAATGTGAAATCAAATGGTAGATAGGCACATCCATGCATTATCATCATAAAATGAGTAATAAATGATTGACATTTCTAATTACAGTCTGTAACAGTCTGTGCTAATTATATTTGACAACTTTATAATTAAAACAGTTGAAAGTGCAATTGAACACAAAAGCTTGTTTGAAATTTCATAATGCTTTCAAAACTGAACTAATTTGTCATAAATAATCCTAATCAGTGTCTGTAATCCCTGCACATATTCCAGTGTTTTGTATTCCTTGCTGTTGTGTTTCCTTGCATCTTGGAGTAAAATCATAGAAACACTGAGTTTAAGCTTATTTATTAAATGTTAGTTGCATAATGTGCTTGTAAGGTTGCTCAATGAGAATAAAAAATAGTGGAGGTCCAAACATTTCTTGTAATAAGACTTCATAAATTTAAAATATCACTCGGATTTCCACAGCTCTAGATCCAGCGTGCCACTTTCCTGACCCGCTGAACCTCAATGAACGCCACATGAATGCAGCTCCTCTGCCCCTCAGTCGTTCCTCGCCCACCTCGTGGTATTTATCTGACTGAATGCAGAGGGACAGATATCATATAGAGCCATGTGTGCAGAAAAAGAGGCTGGTGCAAAGCCAAATACTACGTATGGCCCGGGGAAGGGAAGGCCTGTCAGTTCCACTGCTTCGTCTCACAGATGGCTGAGCAGGTCACTGCGGCAGACCACCTCCGTTTGGCCACAGCATCATCAACCTCTGACAGGGGGAAATGTTAGGCCATTGCAGACATGTGACTATAAATAAATACTTACACAATATGTCGCCATTGATTTGTATACTATTCTCTTACTAGGTTTGTGTTAAGCCACTTCACCACCATCACTAATGGGTGCTTTAGCTCAGGCTCATCAGATGCAAGTTCACATCTCATTTCAAACTTAAGATGAGACTTCAAGGTAGTCAAGTCCACACTAACAGAGACCAATACTGTGCATTGATCAGAGGTCCAGTGGGAAATTACACAGTGGTCTTCAATACGGTAGTAAAGCCTTATTTCTCAAAAATCTCCACAGGATTTGCCCATATGATAGACTTTCATTGACAGACCGTGGCCTGCATCTGTTATCTTCTTATCCCCAACCTTAAACAAGAATCCTTCCTAATATTTACCATTAAGGCCATTTCATATTGCTGCTAGATATCTTTTTTTGTCAATATTTGTTTTCCTTTTTTCCATGAAGCATGCACAAAGACAACATAAAAGTACATCATTAGTAGAGAAAGAGATGTACCATTGAGAGTTTCGTCAAATTATGCCATTTGAATGAGAACAACTCGCAAAGGCACATATACAACGGTCTTTATGGGGACAACAAGCCAAGGAAGAAGCACAGAGATATATTTGTGCCAAATAATTCAGAAGGTGAGTAGGAGACGCAGTGACTCATCCGTTCTACAAACCAAATGTCTTTCACTTTTGTCTCTGGAATAATGAGGCCAGATCAGACAGGCCAGACTCCATATACATACAAGTTTGATAAAATGTGATGGGAAAACGGCAAACATATTATATCTGGAAACATTTAAAATTACATGTTAACATTTTGACTGTTTTATTGGCTTAAACTGGATCTGCATCTTGGACTAGAGCCAAAATTTGTGAGACGGTTTAATGCCTGACTGGATGTTTTTTACCACTGAGAATAATAGATATGTTTGGAAAAGCACCTCTGATGCTTTTAGTGAATCAGAGGCTCTCAGCTCATTTCACAAAGTGTGTTTCTTTATTTATTTCTTCATTACCTCCCTGCTGCATCTGTGAAAAGCTTGATATCTGCTGCAAATGTGAACTTCGCCAACCCCTCCTTTTCCCTCCCAACCTTGACCTTTTCAAATACCTCGACTGCAGATGGGTGGTACTTTTGGGAAAGTGTCTCCGTCTTGCTTTCCACAGATGCCGGAGATTTAAGGGGGTCAGGAAAGGGGACCGCTAGATAGAAATCTAATTAGGTGATTGTGCTTCAGGGAGCTTTGCTAGCTGCTCGATAAACTCCCACACGCTCGCTGTATATACGCCTCTACCTCTCTCTATCAGCACCAGGAGATGCCACCCGAGGGTCCCCCCCTGCTGAGGCCACAGTCACACGATGCAGATCAATGCTCATTTGCCACTTCTCATATTCCTTCTAAGAAATCCCTCATATGATGATAAATTTATTGCCGTAGTGTTTTCTCCTTTTCTCATTACTGCTTTACCTTTAGACTCATTAAAACCTGTAAGGATTTCAGAGATGATTAAGATAAGTTCAGGCTTTATTTTGGCATTCTGCGTACCTATTTTATTTTTTATCAAAGTTGTACTGTTTTATCTCTTTGCATCTACATATAAGAATAAGGAAACAGTATGCTGTATTGGGTTGGTTTAATGAAAAGAGTTGACTTTTTGGAAAGTTATGTTTGAAGAAAATGTCAATCTTTGTCAGCATGGTGCCCTTATGTCTTTTCAAACGTCAGTGTCTGGTGAAAGAAATGTAACATGAACTAACATGAAAGATATGCAAACACAATGGAACTTAAAAATAATAGCATAACTTTAATTAACCTTTTTTCTTAAAGAAATGCACTAAATGATTGTGGTGAAATGAACCAATGCACATATAAAAAAAAAACATTATGGTTAAATTAGATATTTAGTTTTGCACATGCTAATGTATAAAGTAAAAAAGAGGAACTAAGAAATGCATAGATGGCAATCATCCCTTTTATAGTATCTTCAACCAGAACAGTCTAGAAAATTCATGGTCTAAATTCTATAATCAATGGGTATTTGTGGCAGGTAACTAAAAAAAGAAAATGCAAAATGAAACTTAATCTGGATTATTTCTTTGCCTAAAAAAGCTGAAAGAGAGCTGTAAAAAAAAAAAAACAGATATATACCTGCTTTTTTCTGCTGTGAAATAATTAACTTCTTGCAGTTCTTCTACCTTCTTTAAAAGGGCACTAATAGAGCAGCAGTTTTGTTTGATCTCATCTGTGTTTCTGCATTACTCGAGAACAGCTCTAGCTCGGAGTCGAAGTATTTGATTCACCCTGAAATCACGCTTTAGCATTTGGTAATTACAAAGTAAGCTCTCCAGGGCTGTGGGTATGACTAAGCCTGTGCAGTGTCAGGCCTAAGAAGCTGTTTATTGTGAAGCTACAATTACGCTCCGGAAGTGTGCCGTGCAGTAACTTAGTCACACAGATCTTAGCATAGCCAACTGTCAAGCTTATTATTCAGCCTTGTAAATGAACGACTCAGCCGGGCACTGGCAACATGTGCTTAAAACTGCATTATATAAAAATGTGAGTGGATGTGATTATTACCTTTTTGCGTTATATATGCCGCATATATAGGATTAACTTCTTTGTCTTTGAGGATTACCTGTAACTCGTAACAATATAATAACTGGCACATACATTAGGCTTTCTACTATTGAGGTCACAGCTCGGCTCCATACGTCACAGTTTGGTTCAGGTAACCCCAAGGAGCCCTTACATTTCCATTCTGGGTCCAGAAAAGCAATTTTGCAGGTAACAGTGACACACAACTGCGACCAATGTTATGATTCTATATCACGCATAAATCGTATTTGAAGTGGACTTCCCAAAATCCAATTCTGTTGCTAATAGTTATTATAAAGTGTTTAACAGCACGAGAGGCTGAAGGTGATGCGATATGCTACTGCAGTAAACATTAGACTGTTTCTAGAGCATTCATAGCTTACTGAACATGACATTCAAAGAGCAGTCCTGCGACTAACTGGCCACTGTCCAGGGTGTACCCCGCCTCAGGCCAAAAGCTGCTGGGATAGGCTCCAGTCACCCGCGACCCCTAACGGGACAAAGCGGTAGAAAATGAATGAATGAATGAATGAACATTCAAAGAGCTGTGCCAATTTCATTAAGGGTCTCACTATTTATCCCCATAAGTTCTGCTTGGGTTTAATGCAATGTAGAAGTTTTGGGTAATCTGAGCAATGTTTTGCAAATGTTCAAATAGGTATAGCACAGACAATCTTCACAAAAAATATGAAAAGACATTATTACCAGGCACAAACAAACACATGCAGCTACGAGATAATACAGTCTCTCTCAGTCCTTTGATTCAGTGTAAACAAATACTTTCAGACTCGGTTAGCAGTAAGCTAGGCTGTGTATTTTGTGGTTTTCTTTTGCTTGTCTTGGATTCAAATAATAGTTTATAGAGTTCAGTTGTTGATTACTGTACCAACCTCAGCTCATGTACAATAAAAAAGGACACAAAGGAGTGCTATATTCACATTGATTCATATCGAGTGCAACAAATGAGGAACAACAGCAGTGAACCGGAAGACTAAGGTGGTGGAGGTGGAGCAGGAAGACACGGAGCAAGGGTTACTTTAATAAATAAGATGAACATTTAGTATTTGAAAGTCCTCTGCCCCTTAAAGAGGTGAATGCCGTAAACAGCTGAATAATGGCTTGATCTATTTCTTTCGATCTTATCTGATCTGGCGAGCTTTTGTGAGAGCAGACACAGGAATTACAGCCAGTGAACATTGCACTTTAATCATTGTGAGAAATGTCTGGCTTAATAGCAGTTCAGGGGGTTGTTTGTCATGTTTGTCTCCCCTGATTTCTAACTCTGCCTCGGAGCGGTTCACCTCTCTGTGTAAGTATGTTTAGAGGAGAGTGTGGGAGAGGGGCCAGCTACGTGATAAAAACCTGTTGACAGATTTATTTGGACATTGTGTTAACTGGAAAAAAGTAGATAAAAATTAATTTGGAAGCTTGGAATAAGGCAAAACCCTGCAATAACAATAGGTACCACATGTAACAGCTATATAATGGGGTCCAATATGTGCTTATATCATACTGTCTGCTATTAAGAAGATAAAAAGATGTGATTATGTCCATTGTGATGGTCCCCGTGGCTGTCTTAAGTGACAGAGTGGGATCACCTGGGCCCGGTGAGCCCCCTTGGCTTGGTTGCACGCTGATACCGTATAGAATATTCCACGTTCACACATACACACACCCACTTCCACAGCCATACCACTGACAAACATACATCAAATACTTGTTTAATTGAATAAAAAGCCTTTGACGTTTACTGTCTCCTTTTAACAGGTAACATCTGTATACAGTTTGCTATAAAATATTTTTTTATGTCATATTTTGAAACTTCGGCCGTTACAATTCCACATTTTGGTTGTCTGATAATAAATGCAACGTTTGATATACCCCAATTTATAAAATTAAAATATGAACATGGATCTTCAGTCCTTTCATTCATTCATTCATTCATTCATTTTCTACCACTTAGTCCCGTTAGGGGTTGCGGGTGACTGGAGCCTATCCCAGTAGCTTTGGGCCTGAGGCGGGGTACACCCTGGACAGTGGCCAGTCAGTCGCAGGGCACTTAGAGACAGACAGTGACAAACAACCATTCACTCTCACATTTATTCACTAGGGACACTTTAGAGTTGCCAGTTAACCTATACTTGCATGTCTTTGAACGATGGGAGGAAGCGGGAGTACCCGGAGAGAACCCACGGTAACATGTGGAGGACATGCAGACTCCTCACAGAAAGACCAGAGTCGGCTGAGAATGTTTGAGTCGGCCGGGTTTTGAACTCACGACCTTCTTGCTGTGAGGCAGGAGTGCTAACCACTCTGCCACGTGCACTGAAAACCACAAATGAAACCAGTTATACCTGAATTAATCTGAAATGGAAGCAAATTAAAAAGACTGACATGAATGGGATGAACAGTTGCTCAACAAACTATTCAAAAGCCTGGAAACAAAATGAGGAAAATGAAAGCTCTTGTCATGAAGACACTTGTGAATATGACTGGAGGCATTGTTAAAACACTACGAGGGATTCAGCTTGCATTCTCAAATCATTTTGGGAGCCTTGATTGTTTTGCCCTGTCATCCTGATTTGCTGTTTCTCCATAACTGGCATTGTTTTGAAGCAATTTATTTTCTTTGCAACACATAGTTTGCAGAAGTGCTTTCACTTTTTGTGTATTGTTTATCTCCAAATTTATAGCATCAAATAAAGTTTAGTTTTGTTTGTTTGTATTTGTCCTCCTCTGCATTGAATTACCTTGATTTGCAAACTCGTAATAAATCCTGAGGCTGTCTGTTTGGTTTTGACTAATGAGTTGAATTTGTTTAAGTATATGGGCACAAATTGGCTCTTTAACTATAGGAAACAATACTCCTCACTGAAGAAACTGGTATTCACACACACATTTCCAAATGCCTCCGAAAATGAAAGTCCTTTTATCAAACAAGTATTGGTGTTGGAGTTATATAAACTCACTTGGTCATGTTTTCAGACTCTAGTATATATATATATATTTTTAACTTTTCTGTGAATACACTGATGTATTTGTTCTCATTACAGTGGTATCTCTCAGTGCACTCTTTATCTCTAATGCTAACAAATACCCCTCTTGTATGTCATGTCGACCCAAATCACAATAATGACGTAGCTTGGATCATTAGCTTGGACCCAAAAATAACTGTCAGCCAAATAAGTGAAAAGAAAATACCATTGACTTTCAATATTTTAAAGCGTAAAATGATTAAAATGATTTTGGCATTGCTGACCAGTCATTCATTAGCTGTTATTATTGCTATTCTATCATTAAGATCATTTTATGAGGTTACTATAAATCTTAAGACAACATTTAGTGTATGTCCTTGTATTCGGTTTTCAATTGGGGTAAAACTTGTTGTTGTATGTGATGTGAAAATCTCATTTCTCTGCCCGTGGTGTGGTACTGGCTTCAGAGTAATGGTTCGAGGGGAGGAAGGATTGTGACTGAGCGGCCTGTGTTGAGGTGAGCGCATCTCCGGGGGCTTTTTGATGTCTGTTCAGCTCACTCACGGAGCTCTTAAAATGGGATCACAGTTGAGGTTTATCTTGTGAATGTGGACCACTATAGTTTCATTTGATACAAGGTTGTGTCCCCTCCGCTGTGACTCCTGCTGTGTTCCTTTGGTGTATTTGCATTTTGGCTTATTCCTAAAACAAATACAGAAGGATGAAGAAGTCTGGCCTAGTCTGTTGTCCAAAGGCTTTAGGGAAATATATTATGCTAATTTGATAAAGCATTTCTAACTGGAAGATATTAAGATTCAACTTTGGAGAGAAAGGTTTAATCTCTTTTTGTTGCACTTTCTCTTTCAAGCTTTTAGTCTTTGCATATACATACACTTCTTTCACCTCACCAAAGAGACATCTGCTACTGTTATTTTCTGTCCTTTACATGAACTACATCTTAACAGAAGTTGAACCTTAGCCTTCCTCAGCCTTGTTTTGTTGTCTCCTTTTTCCTCAGTTAATTCACACCATCAGTGTCGTGGATCGAGATGAACCACAGAGCGGGCACCGCTTCTACTTCACCCTGGCCCCTGAAGCTTCGAACAATCGACACTTCACCCTGTGGGACGTGAAAGGTCAGAATAAAAGATCACTGGTACAGTCAGGGGTGTTTAAAGCACTGTGCAGAAGCTTTATCAGCTTAAATGTGACTTATGTTTGCATATTTGCACACACCACTGTCTAGTAACAGCGGATCATTTGTCATAGACAGTTGTGGGTTACATTTAATCCTTTAAACTTACAGTTAGACTTGATGAGATTATATTTGCATTTGTCATTTTACCAAATCATATTTTCTTGTGTTACTTAAATTAACATAAAAGTATCTGATATAGTATTCAATTTAATTTGTATAAATTACCTCAGCCCCATGGGACAATATACTGTACTTTCTTTGTTGTGGCTGGAAATAAAAATCTCATTAGCAATACTTGAGAGAGATGAAATATGCACAAACAGTGCGTTAAATGTAAACTGTTGCCATTAGTTTAGATAACTGATTGCCAATTAACGTCTTCAAATGATCATGTCATAAAATGTCACTGATTCCTATGAAAATGAGTAGGTCTTAAAGCAGAATTATACAATACACCGCAATAATATTTTATGTCTATGATCTCAAAGTTATAGACAGCTATTAACAACAGAGCAACTGGAAAATAAGTAAACAAGCCCAATCATAAATGTCACCAGCACAAAGTTAAATAAGATTTCTAACAAATTTGCATATGATCTTTTAAAATATCATCATTACCAATCACTTACAGGGGGTCGCAATCATTTGTCTTCTCTTATTTGTAATCTAAATCTAACCGCAGTATTTTAAAAGTCTGCATACTACCTGTTACTTGCTTTTACACTGAACAATATTTGGTTCTTACTTGAGTACAGACTGTGGCTATACCCTCCCGTCCTCTGCTTAAGGCAGAACAGCACAGGAATAACCAGAATATGTACATTTGTATTGAGTGGGTGTGATTCAAAATGTGCACTGGAAATGTAAAACTGTCAGTTTTGAAAAAGATTGGAAAAACAAGAGACAGAACAGTTTGAGGTGACATCTCCAGAGTGATTGGCAGCTTGTTATTTCTGCAAATACACAATTCAATAATGACAAAAAACAACAGTTCGATCAGTTTGCCAGATGGTTGATGTTTGAAAACTTTAGAAAATTCTTCATACAGTGCTCAGCCAGAAGATACTCAATCCCAGGAGTGCATTTTTTACTTCTAAGTATTATCAGCAAGATGCCATTATCATTATTTTAAGACAAACACCACCTGTTCTGCTGTTCATATTATTAGAAAATATTATCAGCCTCTGCAGAAACACAATCATTTCACTTCCATTGTTAACAAAGTTAGTTTTACTGTATTCAACTTATAATGGAAGCTCTTTTTAGGACTTATATTCACCCAGATACAGTATTCTCTCTCAGGCTATGGTTAATTGCTTAAATGCTCACAATAATTTATTTTTCTGTGTGCATACTGTACATCTGTTTGTCAAATGCTTTCTGTGAAACGTCAGAAATAGTTAATATAAAACTAAATTACAGTAGACCCATAGCTTTCTTTACTCAATTAACTATTGCATTAACTTCGCTTCTACTAAATTCTTATTTAAAAACAGTGCATATACTTCCATTTAAAGACTAATATCTAGCAACTTCTGCCTCCCCCTGATCATTTTTCTCCTCGTGCTCCTTCATGTTTTTGCAGATCCATCGTTTAAAGACGTGTTCCTAAGTGAATGTGGCATGTGGCTAAATAAAGATTGATCTGACACCAGGAAAATGTCAGGGGAGCAGGCTATAGGGAAATGTCAGAGTGTGGAGGCAGGGGGTCTGCTGCATTCTCATCCACCAGCTCCTGTGTAGAGATACTGTAGAAGAAAGGGCCCTGTGCATCGTCTACATAAGAACACACTGTTTGTACAGCTCCACAATATACCACACACAATAGCATTGGCATCTTTGTTTTATTTTCACACCATGGCTTTTGTTTGCATGTGGGCTGAGCAAGTGGTTCAGGTGACAAAATAAAATGAATAATTATATTTCACAGTCATATAAATCATTTGCATTCCCCACACTGACTCAACACAAGCAACACTGTGTTGCTTTAGATGTTTTGTTTTTTCCAATCCACCTTTTAAATTTTTTGTCACAGTTTGCTGTATCCCAAAAGTACATACTAAAATATATCACTAGTATATAGACATGCATGTACAGGTCAATTGGCAACTCTAAAGTGTCCCTAGTGAATGAATGTGAGAGTGAATGGTTGTTTGTCACTGTCTATGGCTAAATGTTAGCCCTGCGACTAACTGGCCACTGTCCAGGATGTACCCCGCCTCAGGCCCAAACCTGCTGGGATAGGCTCCAGTCACCCGCGACCCCTAACGGGACTAATATATATATATATATATATATATATATATATATATATATATATGATGGTAAGATAAGTATAGTATGTAATATGTAATATAGTATGTAAGATAAGTATATATACAGTATATATATATATATATATATATATATATATATATATATATATATATATATATATATATATATATATATATATATGATGGTAAGATAAGTATAGTATGTAATATGTAATATAGTATGTAAGATAAGTATATATATACAGTATATATATATATATATATATATATATATATATATATATGATGGTAAGATAAGTATAGTATGTAATATGTAATATAGTATGTAAGATAAGTATATATACAGTATATATATATATATATATATATATATATATATATATATATATATACTGTATATATATATTTATATACAGTATATATTGTGATAATTAAATTACCTGCAATTTTTGAATTGAAAGACCCAATTGTCAGTGTGACAGACATTTAACCTTAGTAGGTCATATTTCAGTTGCCATTCTTCGTTTTTTTTTTTTATACACCACTGTTGAAAAATGTTTCAACAAAGATGGTAAGATAAGTACAGCAAACTTTAGAAAGGTGAAGCAAGGGCAAGAGGCACCGAGATTGTCTCCTTCAAAAACAAGCCGCTTTTGGCACACACAGTGGTTAGCGCTACTGCCTCACAGCAAGAAGGTCCTGGGTTCGATTCCCATCCAGGGCAGTGCCTTTCTGTGTGGAGTTTGCATGTTCTCCCTGTTTCTGCGTAGGTTTCCTCTGGGTACTCCGGTTTCCCCTACCACCAAAAAACACGTACAACAGTCCCCCCAAACACACATGGGGCCAGGACTCCCCTGCAAAAGAGATTTGTAATCTCAGTGGGACTATCCTGGTTAAATAAAGGTTAAATAAAAAATAACATTTGAAAAAATGAGCACATGGACATACAGTGTCTGGTGAATTCACAGACACTTATTACAACAGCCCTGGCTATATTTTGGTAGAACAGTAACAAAAACCCACGTAGAGTTATTTCATCCTCCCACCCGTCTCCTCTCCACTGGTGTCTTTTTTTCATGGACACATTTGTCAACCTGTCACTTTCAATGTGTCACTTCTTCTTTTCCCCATCATGGCCTCACATTGTGTTCTGTCTCCAAGTCTTGACACACAAATGATGAACAGCCTTTTTTACCATGTGTTGTACAAGTAATTTAAAGTGGCAATAGGCCAGGATCAAAAAACAGAACATCATGTTACATATGTACTCTTATGTGAGGATTGCATTTTAAAGTGTGTCATTCTGCTGCTAGGTACAAGTGAAGCCTGATATAGTCCATCGACTGCCATGTTGTTTTAGGGATGCATTGCTCTGTAGTTATTGTACATGTTTGTCTGATTAAGTTGCCATTTTTACTGTCAAACACCTGCTTGTACAGTATCTCATTGTTTTGAGTTTAAGTCAACATTGAAAACTCTAGAGCAAACATTAATTTTATCCAAGTATTCTTGCTACAAAATTGGTAATTACCCAAAGTGAAGGCTTGGTCGTTGTAATGCTTTTGGACATGACAGGTACATTAATGAAAATGGCAGTGCAGATAATGTTTAAGTCCTTTTATGTGAATTTCATTAGTAGATTGGCCCTCAAGATTTCAAGGGGGCTATTTAGTACAGTCCATAAAAACAAAAATTAGCCTAAAACCAAAATGACTAAACAAACAGGGAGAAATGTGACTGTATCCTTCCACTTCTAAGTCTTCCTTATTGTTGTGACTCATGTGTTTCATTTTTCTCTGTACACTAATTTAGACCAATGGACTGCTAAAATAGTGTCAACCCGGGAAAGCTGATGCCACAGCTCTAAAACACAATCTCTGTATTATTTGAATACAACAATTTACTGAATGAACTGTTGTAGAAGTCAGGGCTTTGTTAAAAAAGTCAAAAAGGACAATGTCAGAGGTGTATGGTTCCCGTAGACAAACAGTAATATGAAGATTGTGCTACATGTTCCAGAGAAGCACTAGGATGACAGGGATAACAGTGATATATGTTCAGGGAGATGGATTGCTTTTTTTTCTCTGCACAAGTCTGCCCACAAGCTCCTCTGACTCTATTTGTTAAAGTCTCCTTCTTTCTTCTGACTTACATTTATTCGTGTCTCAAGGAGAAGGCTTATGGATCGACAGCGGTGAAGTTTAATTTCAAACATTCCCACTTTTTTATTTTCTTTTTCCTTGTTTAAAGACATGATAAACATAAATAGCACAAAAGCACCTGGAATCATTCAAGTCAATCATCAAATCAAAGTTACACCTGACAACCATGACACCCTTTGTTGCCCTTGAACCATGTTTCATGACAGGTTATTTATTTAGAATGTAATGAACAAGTGGTATATTTCTCTGTCAAGTCCTGTTCCACAAGCAATAGTATTTTTAATTCAAAAGACTACCACATGTCAAGAAAAAGATGATTTGACTACTTGACAGTTTTAGAGAGCAGTGTTATGATCCAAGGACTTTGATAAAGCATTCATGTAACATTGCATATTTGTAAAATCAAATCAAGAACTTGCTGTTCTCCAGTTTTGAGATAATGAGGTAAAAAGTTTGACAATCTAATTATCAAACATGTCCCTACTATGATTGCATGCATGCCTTATATATTGGACACAGGTTGTCACTTGATTGCATCCATTTAGGAGGCCTGGTAACTACATGAGAGCTGAGAGAGAGTATTTAAATGGGTTTATGGGGGACTTTAAAGGGACTATATGTAGTATACATTCCATTGTGATGGTGATGTGCAGCACTATTGTCGGAGAAGAGAGCTATCAAATCAGAGATAAGTTTGCCACACTGAGTTGAAATTAGTGGTATTCCAGTAAGAGCAACTTGATTTGTAATTCAGAGTTCTGAGGAGCAGTATTGTCATCCAGTGATGTTGAAATATTAAAAGATAAGGCATAAATAAAATAAATAAAAGATAGATTAAAAGTTGAAGTATACATACAGTACATATTGCATGATCTGACTACTGTCATTGTGTGTGAGTGCATTGTATTATACCTCCTTCCTACGTTCCTACTCATTGTTTGTCTCTCTGGCCCCCATCTAGATAACACAGCCGGCATCCGTACGCAGCGGTCAGGATTTAACCGCCACGAGCAGAATGTGTACTTCCTGCCCATTTTGCTGGTAGACTCTGGACCACCGTCGCTCAGCTCTACAGGAACTGTGACCATCCACGTCTGCGGTTGTGACACAGGTGAGAGCTACTGTAGGAGGAGGACCCGTATCTGCATTATCCTCACTGTCACCTTCTGGGTCAGCTGCGGAGTATGAAAAGGTCATTTATGCAGGATTATTTCTGTCTACAAACACCTTAAATCAGTGTAGGCTGGCCACACAGTGTGGGATTAAAGTCTCAAGTTTGACCATGACTTGAGTCAAGAAGGCTTGTTCTGACATAAAAAGTCCACCATTACATTATGGGAAACTCAAGTTAAAGGAAGTATTTGATAGCTATACTTTTTGCAAAAAGGACCTCAAATAATGTTTTAGTCAATTTCAGCAGGTCACTGTAACACACTGTCCATGACCCATTATTTTTATACAAATATAGCAAAAGATATTACAAGGCACTGAAAAATATATTTTGAGGCTTTGGTTTCAGACACTTATGTTGTGTTAGCCCAGCTGGGAATAATATAATGATGTCTATGAACACATTACTGAGCATATCATTAAATGTGTGCACTTTAACAATGTTTTTTTCTTTTTATTGTATAAACTGTTCTTGTGTCCAAACAATTATGACTAAAATTGTGCAAGGTTTTCAAGTTCTTGGAAATAAAATTGCAGGTGACTACAATGTTGAAGCCTTTGGCGGAGATTTTGCCAGAATCAAAATATAATGAGCACAGTTTGTTCCCCTGATTAAAAACACATTACTCTTTGTTAATCTGTCTGACTCATTTCTGGTGTTTTTTTCTTATTATTCTTTTTAAACAATACAGAAGGAGCAATCCAGTCCTGCAATGCTACAGCCTACGTAATGAGTGCTGCTCTTAGCCCTGGGGCTCTTATAGCGCTGCTGGTGTGCATGCTCATCCTCATAGGTAAGCAGATGGACCTACTCATGCATGTACGTATTGATGGATGGACGAGGGAATAAATGTATGGACAGATGATTGATGACGGGACGAATGGATAAGCACAATTCATCAGTATTGCTTTTCTGGGATCACTGCTAAGTTCAACTACTCCAGTAGGACCACCTCGAACATTGGGTTCAATAGGGGGATGTACTGTTCAGAAGCCAAGACTGATGGCTGCACCAGAAGACATGACCTTAAGCCTCTTGCTCTATCCAGTAAAATAATGTTTCTTTTAGCACTTTTTTCTATTTCATCACTAAAACTGCATGTGCAATGGAGGACAAAACACATAAAAAAAACATTTTTTTTTTTTTTTAATCTTTCCTGCATTGGGTCTTGCTCTTGGGCAGTCCCATGCAGCTTTCATGGGGGGAAAGGTTTTGTTTAAACTGGAAGCAGAGATGATGCCAGACTTTATGAATGATATCAAGCCACTTTGACGCTTGCAAACGCAGATTGAGACAGAATGAATGGGAGTGAAGTGGAGAGAGGGTTAGCGAGAGCATACAGGTAAAAGTGCTGCCTCAGCACTCATATTCTCCTTGAACAGCACGCTTTAAATAGACAAGGCTTGCCAGACAGCCTTCTATACACAGGCACACATACCAGCACACATATCTTGTAGATTGAAAAGGTTTAATATTGTCATTTTAAATTTTTATGAGTTAGCTTTTCCTCATTCCTCCACTGTAGCATCCCAGTGCAGAGGCAGCAAAAAAGGACAATGCTGTTGTAGTGTTTTGTCTCCCCTACTTGTACATGTTTTACATCACGCAGGCGGTGCATGATGGATGATCTGACTCTTTAAGCTTTAACTGTGGCTAACATTACTATTTATTTCTTCTAAGAGCTTTTCTAATAAGTGTTGTCAAAACCCAATGTCCATTAACCCAACCATCTTGTGGATAGAATTTCAAAAGCAGAGCATTATTTATTCATTGCAGTTTTAAAAGCTTCAACAAATATGTTATTAACAAATCTGAGGTAACCTTTACCAAGTATAAAAACATGTTGGTATTCAGGCTCACATTGAAAAGGATTCTCAAGCCCAGCAGAACGTTGAGAAAAACATAGTGTGAATAACCCATGTCCTTTTCCACCAATGAAACCTTGATAGTCTGTTGGAAAATAGTACATTATCCATAATACGGAGCATATTTTAAAGGCATGAGTAAGTACCATAGTGCTTTGAGTGACTGCTGCTGATGAAAAATGAGGAAAATACTGGTAGAAAATGGGTTGAACTCACTCCATCAAAGCACCGAAGGACAGGTTCAGTCTGAGCGACATGTCATGATGTCGACAGTGAAAATGTGAAAGCTGTAGGAGCTGAAAAGAGCGAGATGAGCAGTCTGTTCACAACTATCATGTGGTGTGAATAACAGACAGGAGAGGAGCAAGTGGTGGCAATCTTATCTGATGGCTTACACAATGCCTAGAAGTTTTCTTTTCCTCTGTGGTTAATCATGTAGCCCTCAAAGTTGCTTTTATTCTGAGTATGTTCACCTCATACACATTTTTTATGAAGACTTACAGATAGAGATCAAAGGAGTACAATGGTTCAAGAGAGCTATGACTGACACTGTGCAAAGTCTAAGCATATACAAGAGCATTTATGAGCTCAAAGACCAGCTCACAAGCAAACTAGAACTGTTGCATGTCTGGATTACCACCCAATTGTTGGATGATGAGAAAAATGAAAACAAATTCCTGTCTAATTACCGTACAAACAAACAGTCCTCCACCAGTTCATTTATAGGCCTGATGTGATGAATCCATTCCTCAGCATCTGCATGCATCTATCCAATTACCTTCCATCTGCTCATGATGAACTCATAGGTGGGGGCAACCGGCGCAGCCCAAGGGTAAATTAACCGTCTTGTCAGGAACGCTTATCGCAACATCTGCACACATGGGAATCTGTTTTGTATGCAAAGGAGGAGGCTATGGTACACTGGTACATACGGTTTCTACACTTTCTCAACACAATGTTGGATTAATGACACTTGAGGCATGCTAATCTCTAAACTAAACAGCTTTTCGATGGTTGACATTTCAGGCCTGTGTGCACCTAATAGACAGTGACACTTGTTATCAGTAAGGATGTGACACACGAGGTTATCAGATGGAGACTCCACTGCAGACCAATGCTTAACTATTAGCAGCTTATCTGCATGTACAAAGGAGTTCATAAGAGTAAGTTTTCTGTCTCCTATTAGTCTTCTCATTAGTGTAAATTTATAGTAATTGTCTTCTTTAGCCCGTTTAGTATGTACTGTGCTGCACGATTTAACACCAACCATGACTGTTTCCTCAACCCCATGGCAATTAATTCCCCCCATTCATGAAATAGAAGAATAAACACAATGGTTACAGACACTGCTTTCCCAGTGGAGCCTGGAAAAAATACAGGAGAAAAACGAAAGTGCAATATCAGTTAGAGATCCTGCATTAAATACCAATTGAAGATCAGCAGTGCTCTTTAGGCAGGCAACACAAGGGGCGTTCTCACTCCGCAACACACATTTTTGGGCCATTTATGCCAAATGAAGACAATTACCGGGAGTAGAAACAAGTCATTTGTATAGATTATAGGCTTGTACTTGGCTCAGAAGAAATAAAATAGGAAACAACAGAAAAGAAGGAAAATAAAGCACAAGTGTCAACTTCACATTGAAGGTCACTTTGAAGGAGTCATGTAGTACACAACTGTCCTTTACATAAAGAGGTTATAGTGCGCTCATCACCTTAGTTACTGTATGTTTTATTTATGCCCTATATGGACCAGCTCATTTTTAGATAGACTGGAAATAGATTGGGGTGGTAGATGGGTACACAAAGCCTAATATTATTCATGTAACACTATAGTCTGTGAGTTTAAGTAACCCTAACATTTCACACCAAACCTTTTTTACATTAGTTACAATTAGAAAGTGTCAGCTAAGACTTCTGTTCCTCTTTACAAACTCAAACCCAGCATCAACACGGCAGGATGGTTATTGCTTAACATATCATAAACATAATAGGCTGTAAATGTTAAATATAATAAATTAAATGGATTCAGTTTGGAATATTGTTGCATGGACAGGTGTAGCTATTTTCCAGAGATTGATCTCAGGCCTCATTATACTTGGCTACGGGTTTATCTCTGTGGTGAAGTTGGCATTTATTTTAAGCAACAGAATGTTTTCTGAAGACGCCTGGTCCCCACTGGTTAATAGTCTATTCAAATGCAATATGTCCCTCCACTTGGTTCTCTTTAGTAAACTGCTCAGTGTCTGCCATTGGCTAAAAGGAAAGATTAGTGATTCTGCTGACAGTGACAACAACTGATTGGCCGTTACAAATCCAACTGCCGCCAATCAAAACTCAAGCACAAAGTTTTTTGCCATCCATCTGTTTATCAAGAGACTTTTTGCACTACTTTCTAACATAGAAGTTGTTCTAATTAATGCCATTTCCACTAATTAAATGCTCCAAAAAAGATTAGAATTTTTGGCCAATTTGTTAATGAATCCAGATATGTGAAGCCAAAAAGCATGAATAAACATCTTAGAAATCTTTTGATATATTATCTAATAACACACTTACAAATGAGAGTGTCCACAAGTTGTTGATCTGAAAAAGATGAGTTAGCATTTACAGTGTAGCTAACTGTTCCTAAACTGTAGATGTACAGGCTTTGGTCATTACTCCACTTGACGTTTATTGCCATGCGCTTGTAAATGCAATTTTATTCTTGGGGTTTTGTTTGTTGTCCCAAAATTTCAGTTACAAGAGCATCATGAAACATCTAACCTTTGTTAAATGCTACTTACACATCCTGCATCAATCCGGGTCTAATTTGTCTGTGCCTATTAATTATTTAATCGAAAAGAGGCTCAATTGCTGTTTATCCATTAGCTGTTTATTATCTCTCTCACACTCCCAGCGTGCATCTTTCATTCATAACCAGCAGTAATACGGTTTTATCATTAGAGCTGGAGATCATTTGATGTAGTGGGGAGTGTGAGACATATCAGATGGAGTATTTCTTTTTTTTTTTTTTTTTCAGTGGGACAGGACAGCAGGCCTGAGGGCGATGATGAAGTCTGGGGGTGGAAGTGCGAGCTAGGGAGACTTGTCTAATCACAAATGCGGGCACTAATTAAAATAACTAGAGGGAAATTAAAGCTTTATTGATTTATCTGTGCATACAGCCTTTGTTTTCCTCCTGCATCATTAGTTTATAACATCATCCATCTCTTTTGTTTTCCCTTTTTTTTAAGCCTAGATTAATTTCAAAGCAATAGAGTTTTGTTGAAGGGTGCCTCAGGTTTTGAATAGTTATGGTGCCTCAAAGTCTTCGTTTGACTGAATGGGAATGAGTATTGATATACACATTGGTCTCCATTAAGCCTTTTTGAATCATATTTCTGGCCAAGGCAATCAGCATTGTAAAAAAATCAATGCTCATGCATTTGAAATGTTAAACCTAATAATATATTATCTTCCCCTGCTGCGTCTCTGCCCTGGGAGGTAAAATCAAAGTTACAATGGGAGTACTTAAAAACTTTAAAACTATTAAAAGTCAACTATGAGCCCTACATGTTTAATGTATAAGTTTGTGAGCAACAGTGTGTGTGCCTTTGAAAATCATTCCCAATAAACGTAATTACCCACTGTTTCTATTCATTTATCTGCACTGCATCAGGACGTTTACATATTAGTCACTATATTTGTGCATTGTGCTATTGGCATTTAATCTTGCTACAAGCTAATCTAATACATCTTCACAGCCTCCAGCCCATGTCAAACATGCAAGCAATATTTTATATTATATTAAGCATTTTATTTGTCTCTAAAATAGAAGTAAAATTGTATTTAGTGTGTTAGTCTGATTTCTGCAGGACTGGGGCTCTCTGACCAATTCCTTTCCAAATTTAATTACAGAAATATAACTACATCAGTCTGTTTACAGCTTTGAGCAAGTCTCATAAATGGGTTTTAAGGCTTGTCTGAATTGAAAATCTGTATGCACCTCTTAATCAATATGAAATAGATGGTTCTTATTTATTCATTTAAAAAACACCTGCCAGATCAACAACAGAATATTGTGTGTGTTACATAAAAATGGAAAGTCAAATTTAATTCAAAATGATTTGCTGTTATAAGAAACAAATATGTAAATATCTTCTCAGTTTGTGTGATTGTAAAGAGTGCAACATGTTCAGAGGCCTACATCTAAACTAAAGAAATATAATATGAAATGGATGACTAAGAACCTTTATCCAAAAACTGAAAATAAATCAAATTCTATACAAACACATAACAAACTTGACCCAATCTAATGCTGTTTTTCCTATTTGTCTCTTTATGTCTCTCATCAGTCCTGGTGCTGCTGATCCTGACACTGAAGCGCCACAGAAAGGGCAAGAAGATGGCGGAGGATGAGGAAGATATGCGGGACAACGTCATCAAATACAACGATGAGGGTGGTGGCGAACAGGACACTCAGGCCTACGACATGAGTGCTCTCAGAAACCTTTATGATTTTCCCGAGGCCAAGAGTAGCGAGCCTGGTCCAGACATCCGCTCGCTGCCACAGTGGATCCAGGGAGGCAGAGTGAGCGGGACCGGGGCTAGTCTTGGGGCCGGGCCTAATCTCGGTGTGGAGGCAGTGACAGCGGACTTCTCCCTTTTCAAAGGCTACATTCGAAAGAAAGTAGAGCAGGCTGACGCTGACCTGTCTGTGCCTCCATACGACTCGTTCCAGACGTATGCCTTTGAGGGCACCAGCTCGCCGGCTCTCTCGCTCAGCTCCATCCACACGCTGTCCACCGCCTCCGAGCAGGATTTTTCTTACCTCAGCGACTGGGGCCCGCGGTTCAGGCAGTTGGCGGGATACTATGCTCCAGGAAACCCTGAAGAAGAAGGGTCCTAGCACAGTTACTGCTCAGCATTTAGACATTTTAACTCCTCTTTTCCTTCTTCTCACCCTCTGGCTTTCCTCTGGATTTAACAGAGTCAGCACTGTGTTCGCCACAAAGACAGAGCACCACCTCTTTATCTCTTTGTAGAAACACCCAGTCCAAAATCTGGTCTTTTTTTTAACATAGGTTGGTTTGATGTAACTGATTTTGGCACTATGAGCTTTATGTGTAGTATAAGAAAGACAAGGTTATTCTCATTCCCAAGACATAAGATACTAAAGTATGGTTACTGCCAATTTCCTCCTGCAGTCCGTGGCAAATGGCATTTTACATTAGGTGCGTTATATCATGGTGCTGCATTTCTGAGTTGGAGATAAAATACATTTTATGGCCTTATCTTTATTAATTTGGAAGTGACAACTAATAACTAACTAATAGTAACTAACTTTTCATAATTTGCATCCACTAAAGTAAGGTTTGGTCGTTTTAGTGTGTCTTTTTGTTATTCCTGTCATATCTTTTAGTCTCCTTTCAGTAATTCTGAGCATAGTGTTATTCCCTTTTACTGATGTCTCTCCTTATTCTGACCTTTCTAAAGTGGCATTTTTAGCATTGACTTGAAAATCTTTTCTGGCTTTTGGGTACAGACTCAGTGCTTCAGAATCAATGCACTCAAGGATAATGTCTGTCTTAATAAACATTTTGTCATTATGGTAAAACACAAAAAGAAGTGTGACCTGTTACATTAAGGTGACATTGTAATGAAAAAACTGCAACGAAAGAGCTTGCTGATCTTTCAATGCAGATGTACAATGAATGAGCCCTTATTCTCCCTTATTTTGACGAGCTTGATGATAAAAAATTAACGACATTGTGTTGTATCAATTCAATTCAATTCAGTTTTATTTATATAGCCCAGTATTGCAATAGCAATAACCTCAAAGGGATGAACAAAAAACAAAAGACAGCAAATAGACAAACAAATTGAAATAGACCCCTGTCCTAGACCCTTCATCAGGGGGGTCTAGGACAGGGGCCTCCTCCTGCATTGCCAAATCCTGAACATAAGTATAAACCAAGGTGACTAGAAGTTGGTATCTTATTCCTTGGGAAGAGAACGCACTGGAAAGACATGATTTCACAAATTGTTACTTATTATTAACATCAAATGGTAGCCATGAATGCCATGGAACTGTCTAAAACATGTATTTATTAAAGAAGGAAATATTTATGTATTTATTTGTTATGTATTTATTTATTTATTACACCACACTGTCAGTGCCGCTTCAGTGCACTGTCCTAAAGGTGCAGCGAGAACAAAGAACATTGCATTATGAAGAGAGGCAAGAAAGCTGGACTCCTGTGGCATTATTTTACACAAGACTGGCACCAAGGTTGACATCTGGGTCACCAAAAAAAAAACATTGTCCTCGAAAATATTTGTATTTATTTTCTATGAACACTTTTGTAAAATAACCAAGGGACAAAACAGAAAGCTGCAGCAAACAAACAGCTGAAAAGAAGGAACAGATGGACTTCAACAAGAAGAGAGCTACAATTTAGCCATTATGGTAAAGACTGACATACTTTTGCCGTACTTTGTGTGATTTATAAATGAGTTTCGGAGGACACAGACAGAGGACAATTGTGTGTTGACAAGTTTTTTCTTATTCTTTCCAACGCCAATTGTAAGGCAATAAGGCACAAATGGCTACAGTGATTTATGTCCAGACAAAAGTGGGATTGGCTGACGGTCAGCTGCTCGTTCTGCTGAGAGCCAGTCTCCATATTTCTGTGTTCAATATGTTCAATGGGTTTTATATTTGGTATTACATTTGGTTTTGTTTTTGATCTTACTTTAAAGGAACGGGGCTCATATTAACAAAGTGGTGACACAATGAACTGGTCACATGCTCCCAATATTCAAAACCTGTTCTGTGTTGACCTTAAAATGCAAATGTATGAAAAAAACAAAACAAATAAATATTAAATTTTTTGGTAAAAACTGAAATCTTGTTTCTTTTTAGCGATTGGAAAATGTTCCGATGTTTTTGGTTATTTACATATATTTATGATGATTCTTAGCACAATGTCATTCCTTTTAACTTTTTTCAACTGCTTTCTTTTTTCTAAATGCAGCATTTTTTTTTTCAAATATATATATATACTATACAAACTGTATTACTTGCCAACACGAGCGTGTGTTTACTACCGGCAGTCACTGTGTCGTGTTAGTGGACTCCCTGTCTGACTCGCCGCTTAGAATCCTTTCCATGGTATTAACATTTGAGTAGCATAACTTAGCATACTTAAAAAGGGGACTTTGGGAAAAAATACGAACAGTCAGTAATAGTGAGAGTCTAACTTGCTCCTCTATTACTCGTAGTACTACCAAACTGCCTGTTGCTTTACAGTGTCGGAATACAAGGTTGTATCTTTCCCAAACTCCTGAAAATCCAAAAATGTGTCCGGCTGAAATCTAGCGACGGACACGTCAGTAGGAAGTCCTTTCTGTGGCTTCAGATCACGTCATCGTAAAAAAGAATCCCCAAGATACACTTCGGTTTTATTTTGCTCTTGAGATGTTTTTCTCCTCTTCTCATATTCCTTAAGAGGAGATTTTATTTTGCCACTACCTGCTTCAGGTTGTTTCTCAGTCAGACAGAGCAACAAGAAAGCCAGGGATAGCAATTGAGCTACATAAACACACGCATCTACGCATGTGCAGCATAACGTTACGCGTGTAGTAACAATGAATGACATGCCAGTATATAGTATTTGTCCTTCACCCTCCGCAGGTGGTCTCTCATCCTTCGAGCTCAGGTCCTCTACCAGAGTCCTGGGAGCTTGAGGGTTCTGCGCAGTATTTTTACTGTTCCTAGTACTGCACTTTTCTGGACTGAGATGTCTGGTGTTCTTCCAGGGATCTGCTGTAGCCACTGTTCCAGTTTGGGGGTTACTGCCCTGAGTGTCTGATGACTCGCCTTCACCTTTCAAGCCTTTTCCAGCTCATCTCTGAGCACTTTTTCTAGTTTCTCATGTTCCTTTTTCCTGATGTTGCCATCACTAGGTATTGCCACGTCGACTACAATGGCTTTCCTCTGCTGTTTCTCCACCACCACGTTGTCTGGTTTGTTCGCCATTACAGTAGATCCCTGGAAGAACAGACATCTCAGTCTAGAAAAGTGCAGTACTACGAATAGCAAAGATACTGCACAGTAGAGGACCCAAGCTCGAAGGATGAGACCACCTGCGGAGGGTGAAGGACAAAGTTTTTAATTTATTTATTTAACAGTTGGTTATATGTCTTTTAAGGCAGTTTTAGATTAAAAAGAAAAAAAATACATTAAAAACATCCTCTGTAATACCTTTAATGTAACAAAAATCAACAAATGTACATAGCATTATGACATTCAATATATATTTGTATTCAATTTTATGTGTTTTGACAGTTTGTGGCATTTAAAAAAGTTTGGCATAAACATATAGGATAATGTAATATGTCATAGTTTACATTTAGAGTGAGAAACACACCTCAAGGAAAGATAGGCTACCTGAGGATAATTTTGTACAGAAGAAAATCTCAGCAAAATACACAGTTAGTTTGAATAATAGTGAAACAAAAAAACATTACAATCAAAATTCTTAAATATTCTAAAACCTTAATTAAACTTTGCAAACCCATATCAACTATTTATACTCAAAATATAATTTGTGTATGCATTGCATTGTCAGAGCCCATTTTCATGCACAGCTTTTCTTATTTTTCATGTTTACTTTGGTGGTTAAGAGTCTTTTTTTCAGACAATACCATATTAGTTTAGCCTAAAGCAGGTCCAGTTTTTGAAAAGTTTATATTTGTATGTTTAACAGAAAATTACAAAACAATAGTTTTTAACTTTGAGTACTCTTGGACAAAACTGACACGTGTTTGAGCTGTGTAGGAGGGATGCCAACATTAGCCAATTAATTTCCTGCCACTTCATTTTGATTGAAACTACCCTGGTGAAAAAAACAAACTCAGTACTAGTACTGAGTTTGTTGTGAGTACTAGTACAAAGTACTGAGTATTTATTGTAAATAATAAAAATACATTTTAAGCCCCATTGTTGTAACCTGAGGGTGTATGCATTTTATTAGAGTATCTTTGCCAGAGAGTCATTTGCTCATCCATTATTAATTATAGCCTTTAGCCTAACAGCATTTTCTACCTGACAAGCAAATACCTTCAGCGAGATGGATATCCACAGACGATGGTCAGCTTTAATGAGAGTCATGTCTTTGTGGCCATGCTTGATAAATGCATGTTGTAAGAGTAGTTGTAAGTGTTCTTTATCTTAGATGCATAGAAACAACAGCCATATTGTTTGAAACATTACAGTAAAACAGAGTATGGGTAATATTCTTCTGATGTTACTGGAGAATTGCATTTGTATCTTAAACCAAAACGTGCAACACATTTATTTTTTTAAACTAAGGCATTTGAATCAAGACGTAACCACAACTTTGTCCCAGAATATGATCTTTTTAAACTGTATCTTCTGCAGTAAAATGCTATGGTTAATGGTACTTCTCCAGCACCTCCACATCCTTCCTGTGTATTGAAAAGAACTCAGGAAAAAGTGCTATTTAATTTAAAAATTGTACTTAACTTGGGGCTTTAATTATGTGTCCTGGAAAACAGAAAATTTTCTGAGACAGGGTTTATATACAAGACTGTGCCATCTGAACAGCCATAGGTCACATGTGAGGCAGGCTGGAAATAAAAATTAATCAGATTTTCGGGGCAAGAAAGCTCCCTTGGTTACTATAAATGAGCTTTTCAATCATTTTCCATCTTTGTCAAAGAGCGTGATTCAATGATGACCTGTACATGACACATATGAAAATGCAGTCATCAATTAAACCCAACTTCAAGGGCACGATGCAGGGCATTAGAAGTGCGGTGATTGACAGATCTCTTGGGGGTTTGGGGAATGCTGTGTGTGCATTAAATATCCTCACAGTTTTCTCCTTGTTCATTCCTGGATAATGACAATTGATTAAACATTGGGCGAGAAATATAAATGTGCGCTGCAGAAATTATCAATCATACACAGCCTAATAGCCGAATGCCATTAGTTATTTAGGTTTTCAGAGACAAACAAAACAAAGTGTTCACCTTCACCAGAGTACCAACAAATCCATTTATACATCAAATACACCACATAAGCAAACCTTGTGAAAATGCAAATGCTGCACAAAGTGAATTAATAAAACAAGACGACTGTTATGTTTGGTTGGTCATTAAGTCAAAACACGTTCAAAGATAAAGATTACTTTGTATAAGTCACAGAATAATGGTGTAATCAAAGAAGGCAGTTGAAAAATGATGATTGTTACTCTGTTGCTGCTCTTTGAAAGGGCCTTGCTTTATCTTCCATGAGTGATTCACTTTATTGGCCTAAAATTAGTGAAACAAAGAGCTTGTCAGATTTACACTATGACAAGGACTAAACGATAAAGCTTCTCATTGAAAACATCTATTTTAAAAACCATTCATTGTGTTTAGGTTAACTCATGAGCTTCAAAATGAAAGATGCTGCATAACAGTGGATCAACAATGTCTATTTGAGTTTATAATTGCAATACATACAGTGGACAGTGGATAGACAATGTATTCAGAATAAGACATTTCCTGATGTTATTGAGATATATACAGCTTTTTTTCTATTACATTTTACATTTGTTCAAATCTGTCAGATAGTCCTTAAATCTAAATTGCAAAGCACTCAAATGCAAAGTTTGTGAAATAAAATCAATCATACTTTTATAATCAGCAAGAGTTATTATATAATGTGCCCTACTGGGATTTAAACAGCTATGGGCAAGTTACATCCCTCGGTTTGTCAATTTCTGTATTCTCCCTTCAGGCAATTTCAAATCCTTTTCACATTCTGTTGTGTAAAACACACACACACAGCCCACTGTAACATCTGATGCATAAAATCTCAAAAGTGGCAGTAAGCATATACTGTATACTAAGATTAAGCCAGATATTCTCCAAAGGTAAAGCACTTGAGCAAGGGCTGCATTCTTCTGTACGCTCGTACTCTTTCTCTGCACTTGAGTCGTCCGTTTTCCCATGTGCCACTACACGCTAAACCCAGGAAAAATGACTGAGAAACAATAATGGTTCATGAGCTTCTTTAAAAAGAGGAAGAGACCCAATAATTTTATAAAATTTAAGATTTCAAAGTGTTCTGCATTAACGTCAGGAATTTTAGGTCAGGAATGAGCTAAAAATTCAAAAATTTTATCTTTTTGAAAGAAAAAGTGGTTTCTGCTATAACAGCAAACCAAACCAAGATTATTGAGTAGGCTGGACATAAGGAGTGTCACTGTCTCATACTAGCCCCAGATGGGACGGTTTTGTTGCAGGAAAACAAGCCCAGGTGTCCCACTGACCCTTCATTAGGATGAGTTTAGTTATCTTACCATTATACAGTAAATGTTATAATTAAATCAATAATAGTATAGTAATATGGATATGATGTGCATATTTTACCTGAGTATATGCTGGTTCATGAAATGTTTGCATTAAACTGGTCTGAGGTGTGAAAGAGGTTAGGGGCCGCTGCACTAGAGGACTTGAAGAAAATGAAAAACATCTCTTCTTCTGTAAAATATGAATGTAAATGTACTTTGCCAACAGGAAGCATATCAAGTTGTTAAATAAAATCACCAAATGCAATTCTCTCCGGAATATTGCAACAACTTGAGGGGCTTCATATTCAAAAAGCAAAAGGTGGAGAAATACTGTATACATTAACCTCTTCTATCGTTGTGTGCTCACTATGAAATCTGCAGCAGAAACAAAACTGTATTTATTTTATGACATCATTAGAACAAATTCAGATTAAAATACTGCTAAATGGTAAGGTTGTTAAACCTTATTCATAGGTTGCTGCTATGACTCCTGTATCACTCACAGGCAATGGCACAGACAATTGATTTGACGCTGTCTCCGTGTTAGTACATTTGAGACTGCCTCTACAGCATTTCTGTCACCTTAAATAAAGAAGGACATCTCACTGAGGCTGCACTTTAAACCGTGGAAAACATTAGTATGGAACATACTCTCTCAACATGCAGCAAACAGCAAAAAACAACCAAAGATATATACACTCAGCCTTCAAGTATTGTGCCTGTTGAATTAGTTTTATGTTTAATGCTATAGCGTCATTGTGAAAAGCCTGCAATGGCAACCTTATTTTTAGTCAAAGTGGCATAATGGCTTGCTTTGGGATGTAAGAGTCAATCATCAAAAGTAAACACTGGGTTGATCCACTGGTATATCACTTTCCAGGTCCCCTTGACTTTCTACTTTGGTGCCATTGAGCTCACAAAGCCTCAATCAGAGAGGTTGGATGATACCTGCTCCCTTTAAAACCCTCATTTTGACATCAACTGTCATCCCACCAGCCGAACGCTTTTTGAAAAACATTTGTGTCACTTTATAGAAACCCCTTGAGTCAGGAACATTAGAAACTACAATCAAATGTCACATTCAAAAGGCTTAGACAATCATGTTTGATGTCATCATATGCCCCCACAACAAAAAGCTAGTTTTGTTTGCCCTTCAAGCTCTGTTGACTCCTGTGGATAGTGCATGCTAATGCAGCACTATGCTGCATTCCCTGGCTAAAACCAGCGCTCTGCCAAAGGAGACGTATAGGCCAATACCTACCTGTTAAAAAGTGCCACTTTGGACATGCAGCACTTCATCAGAGGTGTTCATTTTGAAGATTAATGTCTGAATTTACGACTGACCAGGCAGTTGATCTCTCTTCTGGGACATGCTTCAAGTGCAGGTTTCTTTTCCCACTGGGAGGCAGTCAGAGTTCTTAGTATTGCCTTCTTAGTTCTTAGTTCTATCTTAGTTGTGCCTTAGTATTAGCCCGTGTGTAATAAGCAGGGCAAGACATAGATATAGCATAGGCAATGCAGAGATGTTCCATCCTCAACAATTTCTTGCCCTGGTTGAATTATCCTCTAAATGGAGATCATAACTCAGTTCAGGGTGGACAGATCAAGGGCATTTGCAAACCTGACTTATAAAGTGTTTTTATGTACTTTTCTATCTATTCCTTCTTGTTTTCGTTGTTTAAGCTCAGTTTGTTTTGCTTGTACTGCTGGATCACAATATGCCCAGTTGTGATTAGCCATTCAAACATTTAAAAGCACTTCAGATCTAACCAACCAACCAATTACCTAAATTGTTGTTCACATACAATAGCAATGCAGTATGAACTCAGCACAGTTCCTGAACAGTGATAAACAAGCACATACTGCCGGTTTGATGTACTCAATGGCGCATTGTTTTACACTTGCGCTTAAGTGGCTATAAAATTGTCATTTGGCGTCTCACTGGAGGCCATAAGATGCTTTGAAGATAACGGAACACAGAGAGAAGATTTTTGCACATGTTGAGGTCTGTTGAAAGATTACAAAGACATAACACAATGTTATAAAGCATTAATTTAAAAAAGATAATTGAATAAAATATACTAGACTTATAGGAATAATACAATGCTTAACTCGAATTGGTTTAACCTTGAGTCGATTTTGAAACCCCATTAGTTCAAATACATTGTTTTAAAGGTTTTCTTCAGACTTTGAGCCAATCCCATGTCCAGATGTTATGTCATAAATATGCACAGGCCCTGGTTGTGAAGCTGATGGTATTGTCTCTGAACCTTTGGCAAGAGTGAAGTTTGACCTACTTCAAATCCCTTTTTCAAGACAGTTTTTATAAGGAACAAATAAAAGAAGAAACTTGGGAAACTTGGGAGCGGAAGACCTTACACACTGACTCGATTAAGATAGGACAGTAAAGTGTTGTATCTCCAAAAAATGAGTGGTTGGTTAAATAAAAAGTAAGAAATGTTATAAAACAAATTTCAAGAAGAGCATTTATGATGACTTTAGAGGCTTTGGTTAATATGTTATTATGTATATGTTGTACTTAGACACTTTGAAAACCTTTTTTAAGTTTAGTCATAATTCGTCAGACAAGGACAGATGAATTGTTTTATTTTATTTCATTCAATTTATTATATTCTGTTAATTTTTCCTCATCTTAAGCCTTATGTTTATCTGTCGCTGTCACATCTGAGCAAAAATATTGCTCGACAATTAATTATGTTCATTGATTTTTTTTATGATTGCACATATATAAAATTATGCACTTTGTGTGTTTATTAAAATACATAAAGTGCATAGAAATGGTCACATTATGTCTACATTATGACCTACTAGGTGATGTGTACCCCGCCTGTGCTCATTTGTCAGGACCCCCATCTGTCATCTACGTTGATGTTGGCTGCCCCATCCTCTATTGCACACTCAGAGTGGACACTGGACACTAACAATATAAATGTTTTTATTTGTGAATATGTTTGTGTATTTCTATGTATTTTTCAACTGTCCTTCTGTGGTTCTCCCTGAGGTTTCTAAGGACAGGGGATGTTGTCTAGTGCAGTTTGTTAAGCCCTTTGAGGCGACTGTTGTTGTGATATTGGGCTATACAAAAATAAATTGACAAATGTCTTGTCTTTAAAAGAGTATCATTCAGTAGAGATTGTTGTTCCAAGAAACACTTGCAAATGTATTACTTTTATGCAACACACGTTTCTTCACAAATAAAAAGATTTCTTGGAAAAAGTAATGGTTAGCAAAGATACATTTACATTCAGTAATGCACTTGTTATTGTGTGTTACTGAAGTACACATTATGCTCTTGGTTTGTAGATGAACACTTGTTATTCTTTCTCTATTTATTCTATTATTCTTTCTGTATTGAAGTGTGTATTTTTTTTGTAAAAAAGAAACAAAAGAATGGACCCATATTTTTTCTTTTGGAGCTGATCTGTAAAATTGTATCTCCTACTTTAACTGAAGCATCTGAATTATCTCCGCCTCCTTAATTATAGTTTGAATGAATTGCCAACATTTATCCCAATTTCTTGTTGCCTACCGTTTCTCCATTTATTTCCTTTTTTGTGCTCTTTTGTTGTAAAAAGTATTCAGTGAAGAAGATACACTTTCTCTGTTTTATCATTAGCCATTACGTCCTTATTGACAAGCAGTGTCAAACAAGGGGATCATCCCCAACTTGATACCTACCTACAAGTGAGCATAACACATTGTTAAGAGAAAAAACTCCATATAATTAGATATGTAACTAATAATAAGAATTATGTCCCTTTTTCACTTTTCTCTCAGTATGGTTTTGTTAAAAAAATTCATGGAAGTTAGCAGATATTAGTGACATAATCTTCTTTTCAAACTATAACATTAGTGAGCTGCTCTGAAGAGTGGTCCATTAGTCACAGTTTTGACTGATTTGGGGTGTTGCATCTGATCTGTGTGCATCTTCATCATCACTCTTTATTCTTAATCTCTCTTTGGGATTTTTTAGATCAGATCTAGTGAGACCACAAATGTTGTTTTCTTTTTAGTAAGATAAATAGTAGAAGTTGTTTACTACCACCTGGAGAAAACGTGCGAGTAGCATTGTTTTTTTCACACTATGATGCTCACACTGCCTCTTTATACAGTGTGATAAGACATTCACACCTCCTCTCTACTCACCTCTGACATTTCAGCAATGAAGAGAGGAAGCAGACAGGAAGACTTAGCCTTCATACATTATTAAGTGCACAGCAGCCGAGAAGAGAAGCTGTGATAGAAACTGCAGTGTGTCTCCCTATGCACTTCTCTGTGGCGCTTTCATTTTCTGAGCTTGAGCTATGGAGGATTTTCATCAGGCACTGTGAGGACCAGAGACATGTTACACCACCACCACTATTTAGTTTATGTAAGTACTTTTACCATCAACACACTGTGTCCAGATAGGACTTGCTTCCACTGGAGAGGTAAGGTGTAGGTCAGTTCAGTACGGATCGGCTGTTATTCCATCAGTGTGCAGTATGTTTACTCAAAAGTGGAGCTAAGACTGCAGTCTATTGATGGGACCATAGTTAATCTGGGTGAAAATTAGAAGGGAAAAACAAAATATAGCAATGTTTTATCAAATGGAGCTTGTCTTGTATGTGTTATATACAATCACAATACTGTTCTGTAAAGAAATACTGTAATACAAACAAAGCCAGTATTTACTAGCAACAGTGGATTACAGTTTAACATCAACGCCTTTACTTTGTGAACAACTCATTTTTAACAAACTGGGGCATCTTTTTAAATCTGAAATTTAGAAAACTGAGGATAAACTGGAAACTATGTCCTTCAACTTTACCACGAGCCTTTCATGACTCGTTTGTTGCTTCTCGTTCAAAACACACAGGTCAAAATAGCAGTCAACTAGTCCACTAATACATATTAGATAAATAAATAATAATAATGCCTGGTTTTGTGGAACTTTGGGAACTGTTTAGCTCTTTATAAGCGATATGATGCTTTAGGCCTGTGTACTGTTGATGTAGAAGTACCACTATGCTAAAATAGTATTGGGACTGCTCTGTGGGACTTGTTTATGCATAATGAACACAGATCAATTTAACAAACACAAATGACATAATACCAGTTTTTTTCTTATTGGTGCCTCATGCAAAATTATATGATTTACACATTTCCTGAACTACAAAAACGGAAAACTAATCTAACTTCACCATCTGAAACTCCCATTTCTCTCATCTTTCTCATTTTTATGTCATCATTTGGGACGTGTATCAGATCCCAGACCTGGGGCTCGTGCGCAGGACAGCGATATGAGAAATAACGGAATAATTAGATGAGCTTCTTTGTTGAAGGTTGCCAAGTATTACCATAATAAAATAAAAGTAATTAGTAATAAGACCTAGAAAGTGGAGGCTGTCACTAGGGTTAGCGACAGTCTAATTTCATTTTTTTATTATTATTTTTTTAACACAAGCGATTAGACAATTTGCTGTTGTAAGGCTCACTGCGGCTTTGAATGAGCCTTTATAGCTTTGTTGAATAGAATAATGTGAGGCGCCTATCTGGGTATTTTTGTACGTGCTGGAATTACGGGTTTATTAAAGCTGCGTAATTGCATTTGATTGTTTCTTTCTTCCTCTCCTCCCTTCCTCTTGTGGCTTATACCCCATCCGCCCTCAGAGAAAAGCCCTTTTTATTTTCAATATTTTTTACATCCTTACAGTAAATTTGATCTGCCCTCATTATGCAAATTAATTTAAATTTGAGCTAAAACCTGGAGAGAGCAAAGAAAAAAAGACAACTGTATACAAACAAAACTGCACTGTGGCATTCTCCTTTGATTTAATTTAAATAGATTAAACTTATTTGGACTTTTTAGCCATGAAGCATCTCAAGTTGATTTAGCCAGACACCTGTTTTGGCCTAAAACAATTGCACTCCTTGCCCGGTGTCAGAGGGTGAGAGACGGATGAAGCTTCAGGACAAAGCGTCTCAGTGATTATCCGCTCTGTCTTGTACTGTAAGTCAACATTATAAATCTCAGCCTGAGACAGCAATACGCCAGATTACTTTACCTTAACTCAAAGTAAAATCATTTTAATTTACTTTTTCAATATGGCTTCATCTAATATAATAAGTAAACTTTTAAGTATAATGTACAGTATGTAATATCATTGATCAAAAGGAGATGCAGTGAATAACTGTATTCCAAAGAAAGATATTCCATATTTTTTTGAGATTTTTATTTGAGTTGGTGTTACTTGGTGCAACCAACTCTATTCCTATTCTATACAAAAAGGGGGTTTACAAATGTTAAGCAATCAGAGAAACGCCAGACGTGATGTGAAAAAGGAGACACCACACAGCCGGTTGTCAACAATGAAACCACGTTAGCGCCGCTAGTTGACATGATCAGCAGTAGAGCAGACACCAGAGTGGTTTCATCGTTTTTATACTTTGCTGGTTATTCAAAACCGAGGCGAGAGCAAAAATAAACGGCCTCTAGGTAGCAACTTCCGCCATGTTGAATGTTTTGGACGAGCCGCTTGAGTCGAGTTACCTGAGTCCAGACCCCTTTTGAAAAAAGTAGAACCTATTTTCAAAAGAAGGCAGTTTTTTGCTGAGATGAGGATATTTGAATATTTGAATTCTGGACTTTTTAGCATCACTGTGTTGACAAAACTTTCCACTGTTTGAATGAAAAACTCACACTCTTCCCATAATGCCCTTTTTGGCCCCATTGACCTTCATTGAAACCACTTATTTTCATTCTACTGCCATTGCATTACAGAAATGTGAAATCCTTGTGAAATTATTATTTTTTTGCAACCCTGTCATCTAGAGGCTAAAAATGTGCATGCAAAAAAATAAAAAAAATAAATACATTTTCCCACGTTTATAGAGAGGCATTGTGGGAGATAGTTACCTGATTCAAACTAATGGAATATAACATAAACCTTTGCATTGAAGACAAAGAAAAACTGTATTTTTGAATTTTATAATCATGGTTTTAAAAATTAGATTTTGTTTGAAATGCATGCTTGATCTCCAAATTTGCAGTTTTTAGCATTTTTTATCTGATTTACTCATTTTTTATATGAGTGATCTGTAGAGACATTACATGGTATTTACAATAGGTTACATTATTATTATTAGCACTAAATGCTATTTTCAGAGTTAAAGAGATTTCCAGGCCATTGAAACAAGTTTATTCATTTGAAAATGTTGTCTTTGTATTTCTATACAGGCGTAAGAATGGTGTGTATGTGTGTGTTTGTTTCTACAGCATACAAGACACAATACTCAGAATGAGTGATATTGGTATTCTGGTTTATCACATTAACTTTGTTTTGTTTTGCTTGTTTTATCATTTATTTTTAATGTAGTTACATGTTTGAACTCTATTTTATTTTATAGTTCAAAGATTCATGGTATCCGTTTTAGAGCTGTAGAAAAGTGTAAGTTTTGTATTATTTTGTAATTGCACTTAAACTAATAATCAAAATGAGTGTTGTTGCCATAAATTGTTGCTAATCAATGACATATTCCAGACTGCTTATCATCAAGAATAAAAAGGAAAAAGAATCCACATTGTATTCATCTAATAGATTTTGCAAAAAGATAAATTGGCATTATGTAAATTAACTGGCATTTAGAAGGTTAAAATTATGAAAATGGGGCGCGCCCTTAGCTCAGTTGGTAGAGCACGTAAATACATTTACATTACATTTTACATTTATTCATTTAGCTGACGCTTTTATCCAAAGCGACTTACATTATGTAATTACCAGTGTTACAGTCACTGGAGGCAAGGTGGGTTAAGTGTCTTGCCCAAGGACACAACGACAGTATGAACTGTGGGGAGAGCGGGAATCAAACCGCCTACCTTCCAGTTGAAAGACGACCACAGGTTAATTTGCCCAGTGTCATCTCCCTCTCTCTCGCCCTGTTTCCTGTCAATCTACTGTCAACTATTGATGAAAGGAAAAATGGCCCGAAAAAAAACTAAAAAAAAAAAAACTATTATAAAAATGTTTTCACATTTGTTATACACAATGAGGACTGGAGTTAGTGACCTAATAGTCCTTAAGGGGGGCCTCAGGGTTAAAGGCATAGTATGCAGGGCTACCAGGTAAATGTTTGCAAACAACACATTTTATCCTTGTTCACATCTATTTGGACAAATGCATGTTGACTGTTGGACTTCGTCACCTGTTGAGCTGCATTTTCCTTTTTGCTGTCAGCTCTGGTCGAGAACTCAGAAACAAAATTATATATTAATACAAATTATATATATATATATATATATATATATATATATATATATATATATATATATTATATATATATATATATAATTTGTATTAATATATACATATAGGCAATGTTTTGATCGGAGACAATACACTATAGCTTTTAATCTACTGAGAGACAAACAAAACAAAAATGTATTTATTGCCACTTTTCCACCAATTTGCAACAACAATATTCACATTATGCTTAACAAGAAAACCCCTTAGACTTTTTAGGCACTTGGAGAAAAATTATTTTAGCAATATCAAAAACATCTTCTGCCTTGAGCCTGAACTTCAGTCCAGTGCAGGAGGCTTAATACTAGGTTACATGGCAAATGACAAAGGACTTTTTCATACTTTTTTGCTGCAGTGTATATTTACTGCTCATTCTTACACAGTCTGCCATGTTTACCGCTCCAGTTTCTTCTAAATTGCTGCCTCCTACACTCTTGATGATTTTAATTACTCTAACCGACGAGTTCACAACCAGGCAGCTCGCTAAGTGATGTGAAGGCAACAGGCCAGATCTGACGCTGTGGACTGCCTCTCTGCTTGAGATCACACCACACACTCTGATATATAGTAAACGTTTCTTTATGGCTTGTGTACACACTGTCTCAGTTGGCCGCTCTGTGCCCATGTCAACTGAGCACAAATCCTAACTCATACACTCACAGGCGGGAAATAAGTGCCACTGGCAAGGTTATTACTCAGTTTCATGTGTCCTTATGATCCCCCTCTCCTCGCTGCTTTTTGATCTATTTTCTTTTTGTATTAAATATAATGAGGGCATCATTGCGGATACCTTAAAAAAGGACTAATATTATCATGATGCTTTTGGGGGGATTGGTGTATAGTGTATTACTGATAATATAAAGTTTGTATAACTGGTATTTTATTTATTTATGTTGCCTGAATTCATTAAACATGAACGTGACATAGACTCAAGCCAGAAAAAGCCTTCATATAAATGTTATCATGTCCAAGACTGTATATTACTGAAATGCAGAGGTGGAAGGTAAGTATAGGTCCTGGCTACACATACATGGATATTTTTAAATTAAAGGAAACATACACTTCCTCCCTAATTAAAAAATAATAATGTCCACAGAGAAGTATTTAAAAATATATTCTGCCACATGCCACCACTACAACACGAGTTGTGCAGACACAAAATGGTGGTTATATACTAGAAATCAAAAAACAATTACAACATATGTGAGTGAGTTATTTTTGCTTAAAAATAGTGATTGGACATGTGGTGAAAGCACCAAGTGTAACCTTTAAATTTGTATTTGGTACTATTGGCTAACAAATAAATGTAACCAAAATACAGTACACCACTTCTGTTGTTGGGGTTAACATGGTTACATGCAGGCTTAATACACAGCTGTAGGCGTCAGAGCAAATATACAATTTATTTTGCTCATCTACATGTTTCTGCTGCATTCAGGGTTTATTAAAATCTTAACTTTGAAGGTGTTTTAAAATAAATATGTGTTTTGCAACATGATTTTTATCCCTGGTCTGGTCACTCACCAATGCTGAGGCAGTATTGATGCATCCACTAAGTTAATTTGTACACAGTCTTTCCATTGAATAATTGCTGTGATTATTGTTAAAAACTTCTACTTGAGTTATATATTTAGCTATTTATTATATTAAGCTATAATATTAAGGATTTTCTTTCCTCGCACAATGGATATCTCTTGCTTTCCAATTGTATGCCTCTCTAAAACAATCACTGTTTTTATTTTATGATGTATGTCTTTCTTTAAAGGGACATTTTTCAGAGTATATTTCATCAACTCACAGTAGTAAGGACATAAGAGGAATCTATTTTTTACAGAAAGGTGAGGATCATTCATTGCTATAATTGTAGAATCAGACCTGATATGGCAATGCTGAAGCGATAACCAATGAAGAACAAGATTAGAGCCAGCTTGAACATCCTGCTCCCTGTCATTGTAAATGGGGACTGGCAGCACAGTGTTGTACTTTGTTTCTGCATGTTTTAAAATAATTATTCATTTATTGAGTACAATGTGGCTCTGTTACCCACCTCTGTTGGGGTTACCTGCAAATAATGTGCTGCAATTGCACTGGAGATTCTAGATGTCTTGCCTGCCCCTGTATCTTTCAAAGGTTCCTGGTAAAGGTAATGCTGATTAAAATTATTTTTTGACCTGTACACTGCCAAGTGGTGTGTCCCCAGGATGTATTTTGGATTTATGCATTCTTGGCCTGTGTTTCAGCCAAAGACGAGCAATGCCAGCTTCTGTTTTCTTGGCTTTCACTCAACAAATGTTTTTTGCACCAGGCTTTTAAGTCATATTTTCACAAATAGAATGTTGTGTTTCCTGATTAAGGTGCTTTATGGATCAAATATGTACCGTAAATCTTGCTTTGATGCTATCATGACCTTGTCTGACTTACATACGCTCCGACAAAGCTTCAGGGTCGGCTGCACTCTGAGATAAAAACAGGAAAAAGTAATTGGAAATAGTAATTGCCCTTACACAGAGCTGCAAGTACTGAATCCAAATCACATCCGTTCAAACATGTGTACTGTAGTTTACGCTTTTATATTTATAGTTGTCTACATTTAATTGTTTATTAAAGGAGGCCAAAAAATGGTTTAAAATACAACCCCCTGCTATACCCTTCTCTATGCCATTTCTTAGACATTGTTACTTCATCTTTCTCCAATTATACTATACATGCGTACATTCAACATTTCTGCGCAAGAATATGTAGGCTTTTTTATTTTTATTTGTCTAAATACCAAATATAAAATTTAGGTTTAGAGAGTTCGGTTGGTTGCATTTTTTTTTATACAATTTACTTGAATTATTTAATTATTTTGCCTATAAAGCCAAATTTTTAACCAGGTGTGGCTTAGCATACAACAACACTAAAGTAGTTTTGCATAAACAACACACAGTAAATACTGAGTGGAGATGTTAGCGGTGCATATTCACACAAACTGAGCAGAACTGTACTCATTTCTAAATAACCCAGCACTGATGTTACCAATTAAAGAGAAAATAAACATTCATGCAGTTACAGTGCTAGCCACTCTAAACCTACCAAATAAAATAAATGATCTTATCTCTGCCATCTCAACAGCTTTTAGATTGAAAGCTCATTAAGCTACTGTCACAGTTTGCTTAGGACCCAAAAGCAGAACACAAAATGTAAGTTCAAAAAGGTTTATTTTACAGGAGACTAAGCAGTTGGCGACTGGCAAAAGGCAGACAGCTCCAAGCATCGACACCAAACTGGCAAGGAGGGGCTGAGAAAGCAGGGATCTTAAACAGCAGCTAATGAGGAGGCTATTGAGCTCAGGTGTGCCATCTGCCAGACTTGGTCAGGCCGCGCCCAGATGGGAGGAGATGACAGACAAACACAGATGGGAGGGGGAGACAAACAGGGAACAAACACACAATCCACGAGGGAATCCTGACAGCTACATAATTTGATACATTTGGAGCAGTTTTATTTTCTTAATTAGCTCTTGTCAGGCCAAGTCAAATAGTTCCATACATATAGTACATACTAAATGATCATATGCAGCCTTAGCTTAAATAAAGCCCAATAGCCCTAATCGCACAGGATTAGTATTACCGGTGGACAGCTAGTAATTTGTAAAAATTGCAGAACTCGTCTACTTTTAAACTTATTTGAGGACTATGTGATCTTTTTGTATCTGATGAGTCTCTGAAACATCATGACATATGTATTCTATGTTTAAGGATTGTTCAGATCCCAATATTTGTGATTGGTATATACTGTATGTATGGGACTCTTTTGTACTAGTACTTCTCTGACATATTCTGATGCCTGTCAACACGATAATGGATCCTTAGTAAATAAATAACATAAAACATTTGAAATGGCACTGGAATCTGTGAATGGATCATTAATCAATACAGATGTTTTGTAACTGTATCAAATCCCTAAAATATTCAGTCCTAAGTTCATATCCCAATCATCTTTATTTTTAGTTTAGATAACAAATCCTGGCATTTATTACAACAAGTAGGGATGTGGTTTTCTCAACACTGTCCCTTCTCTTAGTGTGTGCTCTGTGTAATGCAGGTGTCATCAGAACAGGCTCAGACTTGGTGAAATGAGGGCAGCTTCAACAGCCGGCCTTGTCTCACACATCTGGCCGTCGTTGACCAACAGGTAGCCCTCATGAGTGTAATTTTCAGCTCAACCTTTCGCTGAGACATCTGCTTCAAGCTGCCCCTGCCCGGAAATTGGCCTCACAAGAGCAGTGCCAAAATCAAACATACATAAAACATTATGCAGCAAAATATGGCTTTTCAAATCAAATTGCAGCCTGTGGGTTGTGAGTGGTCTTTTAGGAGCCATTCCGATGCTTCATCCTGGGAAATAATACATGTCATTTTGAACTGTGCAATCAAAAGAATTACATAGGACTTTTGCAAATGCTTGGATGATTAGATGAACATAATCCTTTCTGAGGTCAGATTGCGTTAAAGACCCTATCATTTTATTAAAGCAACACATGTATTCACCATAAAGTTACAGCCTTAGAAAACAACCAAAGCTCACACTTACAACTGGCACCAAGCTCTGGCTCAAGAGCCCAGGGACATGCATCTTACCATTCACATCGCTCTATAATAGACCAAGATGACAGAGTACTGGCATCACCAAGAAAACAGTGTTTTAGTAAAAAGGCCAGAGCCCAATTCAATGTTGGCTGTGTGAAATAGCAATAGTGTTTCCCTAAAGCTTGAACACGTTGATGTCCAGCCCTCTGCACTCAGAGCTTTGGCCAGAGAAAGTCGAGGTCTGCTAGTGCCAACCACTTATAATTAAGCACTCATTACTTAGTCCGTGTGCAAAGATAGTGTTGGAGTGATGGAGTGGGCACTGCATGAATTTTATCTGTTACCATAAAGGGAAGTAACCTGGCCAGACGTACTCTCGCTCGTCACCCTGAAATAGGTCTAGAATTGCTTCTTTTCACACCCATTTCCACTCAGAAGCAATCCTGACGGACCAACTGTAATTGTTTATCAAAGATGGTGTGAGCTTTAGTGATTCTGATTGGTTATTGTCTGTCTATGCAAATGCACCAAGAGGCAGTTCATTCTCCAGCAGTTATTACCGCACCCCAAATGTCCAACTCACAAAGCAGAGACTGACAGAGAGAAATTCTTTGTGTATAAGAGACAAATACTTGGAATGGCTGTCCAGACTAAATGGGAAGGGCTTTGATTTTTTTTTTTTTTTGCTGTTATTTAATTAAATATTTCCTCCTTTTAAACTTAGCAAATAAGTCAATTTTATTACTAAATATAAGTCAAAGGGGAAGTTAGCACACACAAATTTCATATTAAAATTCTGAGTTAGTGGTTTATGTTTAGTATTTTAAGAAAAAGAGTAATAGAAATGACAATGCATTGAAAAAAAATATATGGTTAGTTAGACAAAACCCCTTCAATAAACAAGCTTAATTCGTAATGCTTTAACTTTACTACCAGCTTCATTAAGACAGGAAATGAAAGCAAGCAAAAAATACCTCATGAACCAGAGACTAGAAAGCATTAATCTGGTATTTTACAATACCCACAACCTTATGAACTGCATATGACCTTTGCGGATTTGCCCAAAGCAGGGAAACAGAGATGGCGAACATTTAATTATCAGTGTTTGTACATCATTAATTTTTATTAAAGGCTGCTGCAGTGTGGATGAGATGCATTATTGGATGCACTGACAAACAGATCATTACATCCCTCTCAAATGGAAATAGCAGCTTTTTAAAAGGCACAAAATCAAATAAAGAACTCACGCAATCAATAATAAGCTTGTCAAATGGGAAGGGTTGGTTAAATTATGGACAAGTAGCAATCATTACCATAACGGTGAGGCTCATTAGCCACCATCCTCCATATCATTTCATTAATTTCAAATGCCACTGTTAGTACATGTATCAAGTGTGGGGAAGAGTTTCATTGGAGAGACCAAAAAAAAAGATTGATAAATGACCAAAATCTTCTGATGACCTGAACATTATAATGTGCTAAATATGGAAATGATTTTCAACTTTGAACACTGTAAATATACTTCTTATTTCTGAGCTGGTGCCTGTCCACTTTCATAGTGACAATACATCTCAAGTTTACTACTGTTCTCATAAACTGTAACGGACACCGTGCCATATAATGTAAATGGATTTCTTTATGGTGTGCTGATAGATCATCTGTCACTGAGATGGAATTCATTGCAGAATGACGTCCAAGGTATAGTTCTGATTAAATCTGTTGAATAATTGCATACAACTGCTGCTGTGTAAAATATAGCCCAGTCCATTTTTTACCTTCAGACTGCACTGGGATTCAGGAGCAGCACTGTTGTTCTTGTTTTCCCAGAGGGCTGTAATTGCTGTGATAAGTGTAAATAAGTGCAATTAGCTAAGCATGGTAATTGCCTCTGTTTTTCTTTCACTCTTGTGCTCCTATCCCTAATGATCATCTCATTTCTGCAGACAGATCTTCTGCAGATTACAATCTGGGACCAGGTCGACAGCGGAAATAAATAATGGTCATTAGTGCGTGTTCAACCAACGCAGCACCAGGAAGAGACTCGCTCATTTCCTGCCTACGCAGAACCTCTGTGGCTCTTTTCCCCTGACGAGATTTATAGATGAATAAAAATAGGGTTGTGAATCTGATTAATCACAACAGGGCTCTTTGGCTGGATCTCTGTGCCACCAGGCTCATGGGCCTCTCAGGAGAGCCTCCCCTGGCATCCAGCCACTCCACCCCCGCCCCTTGGAGTTTTATGGTGCTGTGGCGCAAAGCTAATTTCACTTTCTGCAAAGCGCTGTTACAGTGTGAAATAGGTCTTCATAGAGAAACTAAGGGAAAAAGTTTCTGGTTGATGGGCTGTTATTGTATGTTTCAAAACTTTTTGAGATTTATTAAGTTTTGGCAAAGATATTTTGTCCTTAAGTTTGGACATAGTCAGCAAACAGGATGTCACATTATGACATGTGCCATAAATATGACATCTGGGAACTGTCCAGATTTGTTCTCAGAGTTATAGCTTCACATTTACAAAGTACTAAAAATACCAGTTTACTACAACATCTGTGTTGTTGATATTTCAAGCAATATCATTTTTCACTCAATATATGCAGTCTAAATGTTCAATCTCAACTTGCACGTTTATTGTTAGCAAATGACATGTTTATATACTGTTCTTATTTCACTTATAACACCTGCCATTGCACATAAATCTGTAATGGAAAAACAAGAGCATAGTTTTATCTCACCATTTTTACAAACCCTTTGTTGAAGGTAACAAGTTCCAACCACCAATCTCCTAAAATGGTTTGGTTGAGGAATACATTTCTTCTTTTAAAATCACTGCATTGTCTTCTTTTTCTGAACTGCAGCATCACTTTCCAACTTTTTCTGTGTTATCTAAGTAATTGCCTGGCTAATTTGAGACTCGCAAGGACAAGCTGCTTGTCACTGCAGACAACAAGCTTTGTTCACAGCACTCCAGTCACATACCGACCCAGGAGAATGCGGCAGGGATGAATGACTGTGATAATACAACACGTCTCCAACAAGAAGGCAGTTCCTTTTGACTAGAATAAAGCCGGGGGATGAAAATATATTAAGTGAATTAATTGAATGAAAGGCCGCCCAAAACAGGGGATTGAGAGATATGTACAGAGCTTCCTATGGGAAGATGTATCAAGGAAACAAGAGAAAACTCATTTTCTCTCAATTATGTATCGGGTTATTGTTCCATGAACTATTGTAAAAAACATTGGCAGCTAGGGACTCACTTGTACAAGGGATCTCATCAGAGCAGAGCTATTTTGTTTTCTGAAGTTATTATTCAGCTTATTTGAGTCATAAAAAGCTCCTGAAAATATATATTTTATTGTTTAGGTGACACAAATAAATGCAGCATCTTTCAGCAACAGCATTATCTGAGTAGTTTGACTAACTTCTAGATTGCATTGTTTTAATATTTTATCTTATTTTATAGCCTGACGTGAACTCAGACCACTCCATTCATTTAAGAGTCCTAAAAACTAAAGCTGACGAGCAGCAGGACAGTTGTATCCAAATTGATAAATAGAGATTATTAGACTATTTAGTCATTTGAATGTGTATTGTTTACATTTTATCTGGTTTCTGGTCAGTGCTATTGACTATTGGTACTCTGTATAAGTGAAAGATTAGGTTTAGTCAATAAAAGCAGGCAGAAGCACTACTTGATGAAGAACAGTGTCTTAGGGTTTGCTCAAAAGCAGTATTTTTCGATTGGCATTTATATGGAAAAGGGAAGCTAAGACGCTTTAAAGATTATCTTTACAGCCATTAAGGCATAATCATAGCAAAGGATGGTGAAAGCTTGAACAGCAGTATTTCTGAACAGAATGAGTTGTGATTTTAGTAAAGCTGAGGTGATAATTGGCATCACAATGCAAAGTGTTGGTTAACAGTGTGCTCCTAGGGATGTGTTACTCTTCAATGAAGAAGGTGGTATGGGTTGTGTGCTTACTAGAGGATGGTCTTGGCAACATATGCAGTGAAAAGGCCCTCAGTGCCATGTGCTCCTAGTCACTTTTATTTTCTTGTTGCAGAGGGCCATAATATATATATATATATATATATCAGAGATAGACACTCACAGTAGAGCCACAGCTCCTCGCATCAAGAGTCAGTTGAGGTGATTTTAACATCTGTGTTGGACGTCTCCAGATGTCTCTCTGGTGAAGTATTCCAGTCAGGGACACACTGAAGAAGGCGTCACCTGGTACAGGGAGTCTTCAGTAATCCCCTGGAGGAAACAGGTCTGGCCACCACTTACACCACTGCACTTGACGGTAATTTTTTTTATATATATAGAAAAAAAATCAATGGATGTAGTTCAAATAGACCAGTAGCACAGTGAGTGACACAGTTTACCTGAAAAAAGCAATTAGCTCTATATAATACAACTATTTCTGCCTCATTACTTTAGAAATGTACATGAATACACCACACTGGCCTTATACATTTCTCTTCATTTCCACTGACCTTAAGTAGTGACTGACACATGCAATAAACGTTGATATTACATTATTGGGATAATTGTGTTAAGCTCCCCCCCTCCCTTTTCCATTTGCTTAAAAATAATTAAGAGAAAGATTTGTTTCATGCCATGGCAAATGTCCTAACAGAGCAGGCCTGAGAGAGAGAGAACAGCTTTCAAAGTGGAGTTTGCTGCTGTAGAAGAAGTAATACTCTCAATCAAAGGGGAACAACTTCTAACATACTGCTGTGCACATAAAACAGTATATCTGGCATTGGTGTCTAGACACATATCAGAGACAGTGGTCTTCAGCAGATATAGTGTGTACTTTAATGGTTTATAGACTAATATGCATCACATTTCGGGCAAGACATAAACATAATGAAACCAGTCGTCTGCTCAATATTCACTTAATCACTGTAACATCTCATCTGTCCATATCCAGTGTGGTGTTTTTGTATTAGTTGTCGATGCACTCCTGCAACACTGTCTATACTTTCTCATTTTCTCCCTTGAACGACCGTCTGAAATGAATCTCATTAAGGCAAAGGCAGCTCGCTTTGGAGAGGCCCAAATATCAGCGTTGAGCTCTATTATTATAATTTTTCAATCAGTGTGAAGATTGATATGTTGGTGGCTAAAGCTCGCTCTGTCCCCCCCTCTCCTTGGCTGTCTACCCTCCAGCTCTGGCTGACACCTCGGGCCCATGAAGAGGCTGGGTGGCCCCTCATTAAGCACATTCTGGATTACAGCTCCTGGCTGGAGCTATTTCCAACAACATGCTAGTGCATTGTAATGAGCCTCTCTGTGTGCTACGCAAACACACTCAATCTCCCACTTTAATCACCGAGAAGGAGATAGGCTACTCCTCAAGCCCTCAACAGGAGCAGGGAAGGAAGGAGGATTTGCAAGTCCCTCCATCCTCTGATGACATATAATCTCCTTGGGAGATGAGTGTTCTGTCTCAGAGCCCTGATTGACATGTCTAGCATTAAGATGGAGTGAGTTGGGAGCAAATGCTGCAGGAAATGCTACAGGAAAGATGCTGCTGAAATGGATTGTGTGAACGCTGATCCTTCAGATGTCCTGACGCACTGTGGCCGTGTAGGAGCAGATCAGCTGTATGTCAAACAGCTTAGAGGAAGATGCACAACATAACTTAGAGATTACTGCATTATCTGCATTTTCTACATTAATTATGTGTTCAGTTTTCTTTCATGCAAATATGCAATACTTTTGAGAGGATTACAGTGATGTACAACACAAATCTTTTCCTGCGCAGAAATCCCTGGCCTTGGAATTCTCAAAACAAATGTGTGTGTATTTTATAAATAGATGTTTATACAACAATATTAGTGGGTTTAAATACCAAAATACCTGCTTAATACAACTAAAATGTTACATGGGCACAATAAATCAATACTTTCCCTCAAATAGTGTAGCTTAGATCTGTATTTGTTCTTCTCCAATAATAAAACAAGATTTGAAAATTTTTTAATTGCAATAAAATGGCTACTGTGGTGGTCAGTGGTAATTAACCTTCTTTATTTTTAATCAAAATTATAGATAATGCTCAAAAGTTCAAAGGTTCAGAGTCCCCGGGGCATAAGATATATTGAAAACAGATAGCTCTCACTTTCTTTTTAGTCTGAGTGTCAAACGGACTGACAGAGAGGATCTATGGGGAGCTGCTCGCCGCTCACTCTAAAATACTAACTTAAATTTAAAACTAAAATACTGCTTTGAAATCTCTCCATAAAATAATCTTTCTCAACATGCTGATTTGAAGGGGTTTATAAAGATGCAACAATGTACAAATGCTTTTATTATGTTAATGTTTAGTAACAAGTTTAATTATTGTGATATATGTTTTTGAGCTTAGTCTAAAAATAGTAGTAAAAGTATGAACAACTTTAGAGTCCCATGGCTTAGTCACTATTTTGGGAAGGTATTTGCTTTTTAATAAATAAAACATTGAAATACAAATATACTTCAGTGGCTCACCTGGTCTAGCGCATATCTACAAAATACTGAAGAGAACAGGGTTCAATTCTGGCTTGGGCCGTTTGCTCAATGGCTAAATGTGGGTCCTTTCTTTCTCAGCCTGTTTTCTGTCTAAAACAAAATCTGAATAATCAATATTTAACATTACTAGATACTGTTTTTTTTTCACCTTAATGGCATAGTTATGTTATGTATAAGTGACTTACATGAAGCTTCAATTCACCACAGTGTAACATTTTTACATTTACAGTCATTCAGTTGACACTTTCATTCAAAGCAACTTACATTAAGGTTCCATTCACCAGTGTTACAGAACACCACTGGAGGCAAGGGGGGTTAAGTGTCTTGCCCAAGGACACAACGACAGTATGAACTGTGGGAGAGCGGGAATCGAACCACCTACCTTCCGGTTAAAGGACGACTGCTCTACCACTGAGCCACAATACCAATACAAAAAAAGTTTGTATTATATTTAAACAATTAACTACACTATTGTGGTGCTTACGTACTCTAGGATTTATGGACAAATTGGAATTTGCATGAAGCTAAATCAGCTGCAAAGCATCTCTTTCTATAAGTGATCAATCTATCAATACGTTGACAAATATAGAATATTCTAAACTAAAATAACCCAAGCCACCATCAATGTCAGGTAGTGCTACAAATATATAAAGCAACAGGATAAAACTACTTCTTGTTTTGTCTGTTCACTGAGTGCCACTGACAGTGCGTCAAAGTGTTAGCTCTCTTTTTTTATATCAATGATTTATCTGTGGTCATACTCACTGATGTTGCTATAACTCTGACTCCATAATATTTGGTGGAATAATTCATGTTTCCAATAAAAACATGGCTGGTACCTGGTGGATATAAAGTAGGAAGAATTATTATGGCATTATTAAAACAGTAAATCCAGCTCCTGTGCTTTAGTACAGTGTTAGAAATATGGTGGGAAAAACCTATGGAAGAGAAAGGAAAACAAACTCATGTCTGTTGCTGGTTTACTCTTCAGTTGATGGCAGCGTTTGAGTTCATTTAGAGCTTGTTATGATACGACTGAGGGCTGTGGGCTTGTGTGTTGAGAGGTGGCCAATATAATCTGTCTTTGAAACAGGGAATGACACTGGGAGGGGAGTGACGCCGAGCGAGCCTGAGCAGGTATGCGGCCCGCCTATGACTGGTCACTATATTACATTCCACACGGGCAGCATTGGTGATGGATTGACGCCAGCTGGAGAGAGGCAGCCCTGAATCAATTAAGGTGAGTTCATGAAATTGAACAGAGCTAAAAACCTTGGGGGCTGTCTTATTTTTACAAGTAATTCAAAAAACCTGTGTTCACTACTTAAACCACAGAACTTAATAAGATAATGGATTGTAATTGTATTACATTGTGGTAATAATCTAACTTAAATATCTATTCAGTGAAAAGTTACGAGGTTATAGGAGTCTTTAATCTATTTGAATCAGTAATGAGAATGAATAATTGCAGTACAATTACAAAAAATGATTGCAGTGTGGGAGAAGTGCAAAACTAGAAACATCACTTTTGTTCCCGTTGTCCTTTGATCAGAAGATAACATTTTGATTGACATTTTCGAAGGTCATTGGTTAATGATCAGTAACTCCTCACCTTTAATTGTGCATCAGTAGTATAACGTACATGCTTATTTGTTCAAGACCCCAATTGGGCTGACAACATTTCTTATGCAAATTGGGCGACAATTATCTTCCCCATCAATGACGGAGGAGGCAGAAGTTGTTTGTTCCTAATGACACTGTTTGCAATATTGAGCGTGTCGCTGAGTCCGTCCTCGAAAAGACGCTGTCAGGGTGAGCAGCCTTTTGTCGCCTCTGCACCTCGTGCCCTACACAGGGTAATAAACAGCCACGGCAAACTCAACCTCAGTCACTTTGACAGAGAAACAGGCTGACACATGTGCTGTTAGGTACATGTGCACAACACTGCAACGACATATGCTGTTATAGCAGTACAAAATGTAATTATTCAAAACAAATCATGAACCATATGTATGTATACTAAGCCTTTGTTTTAAACTGATTACATAAAGCCTAACAAACAAAAATTGTCTGAAATAAAGTATAACTCTATATGGGAAACTTTTGTTTCCATGGAGATATATTTTCAAGACTTGCAAGTGATTGACAAATATATTAAAAGCATGGCTCATAAACAGTATTTGTTTTAATGGATTAGGTGCGAGTTATACTGCATTTGCGTGGTTTTCAGAGAGTCTTAAAATAATAATGTTTTTCCAAGTTGAAAATTGCACATATATGCCTACTCAAGTCAGAAAAAGAACTCAGAAACTTTTTGGCCCAACTTATATTGACTGCTCTTTCCTATGGATCAAACCCTAAAATATTAAAATTAATATGATGGTCATTGTAGCCCAAGTTCCTAACTTTGAATGACAAGGTATTGCAGAATATTGTTTTGTAAGGAAAATTCAAATTCAGGTGAAAGTCAAAAAACATCTAATCTAATTCTTGACTTATTTTTTTTATATGAGATTTCTAGATCAAGACTTATTCTAGATGTAGTGAGCATTTATCTAAATAAACATCTGAACATCGCCCCAGAAGTGATCTGTTTAACTCTATTCCAATTTGTCCAGGGTAACCAATACTTTATTAATGGGAAAAAAAAAAAAAAGACATATGGATGAAACACTACTTGTGTTGCAATTTCAGTTGAGACACTTTTAAACAAGTCATTTGCTTTTGGGCTGTAAGTGCAGAATTTCTATTAATTGAATGTTATTATAAAAGCTTCACAATGATTTATGAACAATCGCATTGTGTCGTTTGATTGAAGAGAAGCAGCTACAGAAAAACTGATTGACATTTCCTTTTCAGACACATTTTTCCGCCAATGGCAGAAAATATATCCATTTATCTGTAAGGGTGAGATCCCATTGTCCTGATTGTAATAATAATAAAAATGCATTGTCTCGCAGACGCTGGTTGTGAATGGCTAATTACAAATGCCAGTGCAGAAACCTACAGAGCTTGCCAAGTTTATGAGAGTTCACTGAGCCCTTAGCGGAGCTACAGCGTCACAAACTGAATATAAAATGCTAATTCATGCTGCAGGGAGTCCAAACTTGGGTGAGAGAGCAGTGGTATAAACATCTCTCTCCCTCTCCTTCTCCAACTCCACGGCTGACTTTATATGCTCCTATCATGGCAGTTTGTGCTCATTCGCCCTGTTTACTTGTAGGCTGACCTCATCCACTCCGACTCCTTCTGTCCTCTGGCCGCACTCATGACCGAGCCCTGGAGCATTTCTGTAGATATCCACAGAAATCCATGTAATTTAAGTAACTTGTTCATATACTACACCAGGAAATGGACTGACATCTTGGTTGAGCAATGTGTCCAGAGATTCAGGCAGTTCTTGTCAAGATTCATTAATATGCAACAAGAAACACATCCTAATTGGGATTCAAAGAAAAAAAAACAATGTGGATGGAGATTTTTTTTAAAGCTTGTTATCCCATAGAGTGTTTCTTATGCCCTGAGCTTTGCCACAAGCCAAAAAGAGATTTTACTCATTAGTGGTATAAGTAGTACAATATGTTTCTATTTTCCAAGGCAAATACTGAAGAAGTGCTGTATACTGCACTCTTTTTCACTTCACTAAATGTCACTGTAAAACATACAGTAAGGAATGTTTATTAATTTTCTTTTTTTTTTGTTGTTAGGCATCAAAATGATTGTACTGAGAAAAGGCAGCTCAGTTGTAATTTTAAAACCGGTATTTAACCTGACCAAGATAATATGTCTCACTCTGTCGTATGACTTTGTGACCACAATGATTTGTAACTAATGAAGTTGGAAATTATTTAAAATAATAAAACTTCTTCCTCTATGTAAACCTGTCATAAAAAAATATATGGAGAAAAAAAATGTCTCTGTATTTTGCTGGGGTGGATGTCATAGCTTTTGAGTTCCACTTCTTTTTCTGTCAGTGGTTTTGATCACTTTCTTATACATCCCTGAGACACAGTTACATTTGTGATGCAGAGAATCTTGTTAATGTTACAGAAATCCTCAATTAATGTCAGTAAACAGGATTTATATAAGTAAAGGAAAGTGTTACCACACCTTCTAACTTCACCTCATACACACACTCATACATACTGTATGTGATGCCTGAGCCTAAAGGATTAGGCTCAATCCTTTTGGAAAATTGCAGCTCTCTAAACGTCAGTGAAAGTGAATTTCATGGTTAACTGTCTGCCAATCTCATAGCTCTCCCTCCTTTGTGCACCTTTCAACAGTGATGGATAGGATTCAAGTCATCCATCCCAACACTATATGTGTTTTGAGGAATCCATTAATCCTTGTTGCAATTACTCCATGCAGGGCAAGGTCATGTAAATGTAATCGGTCAGACATGTAAACACCACAACTACAGCCTGAGGTCAGAGATGTGCATGTGTAAGTCACAGGGTGTTTTTAAATGAATTGTTAATGATGATAATGTTTGTCAAAATTTATAGAGTCTGTGTCACTGTAATAGGGTTCAGAAAACAAATGAACTGAACAGTAATTAATGCTATTTATTAGCTAATAATTTGGATAACTTGTTTAGGTATTGTTTGGTGTATGAATAAGAGAAAAACATTACATGTCAGTGAATCTATCAATGTGGGATGGATAAGGATTGTATTGTGGAGATGTTTGCATTTGATTTCTTAGTAGCAACCTTGGGCCAAAAATAAGTGAACATGTAAATACACACAGCATTGACGCTTGTATTAGGTGCATTTATTCTTGGCATTTGAAAACCTTGGGCAAAGTGGGTGTTATTAGAGGATGGACCAGCCATATACTGTATAATGCGTTGTGCAGCATATCCAACCTGTTTATTTAAATTTGGCCACTGTTTGGTGATTTTCTGTAAAAGCACACGCCTGCAGAGGGGTTGGAGGATTAATCATACATTGTTTTGTAGTTTTGCTTCGTAAAGTTGCTTTTTCTGCGCTATTTTAATTTATATCCTTTTGGCAGGTACAGCCGGAAGAGTTCAGTTTGAACACCGACCACGTTGGCCAATAGAGCTGCACTAACTGTGGCAAAGTGACAAAGTGTTGAGTCGGCACTCCTCTGACAATGGTAATCAGCCCTTTGCTACTGTGCTGCAGAGTAAATTCTGAGAGAGTGTATGTGAGGCCTTGCTGTGCATCTTAGTGTTTGTGTGGAGAAGATAATGTGTTCACAGGTACCTTTTCAAACACATTGTAATCTCTTGTAGACCCTAGTTTAATTCAAAGATTTTTTTTAATCACAGTTTTCATGTGACATGTTTTGAGAGTTCAGGCCAAAGAAACTCACACACTCCAGTCAAATGTATAACGTTTCTGCAAAATACTACATAGAATATAACCATGTCAAAATTAGTCCAAGGTTCTCAAGGTTTTATTCTTTGTTTGCAACAAAATTAATTTGGTCTTTTCAGAATAAATCTTTTAAATTAAAAGTTCATGATGAATATAAATACTTCACAGCCATGTGAATTGCAATGGCACAGTGCTGCTGTAGATATAAGGTTTTATATGATCCAGTCTGTTTGGACAGAAATCAAGCCAGTATTTCATTGTGAAAAGGCTCTTGGCATTAAGAATATTCCTGCTTTCAATCTGTGTTTTGCTACAATCTTTCTCATCTCATGTCGCTTTAATGCCCTCTTGGCGTTTGCTACTTTCCATCTGCTTCCCTTCTCTGTCTCCTCTCTCTAAATGCTACTCTCTCTTTCTCCAACACTCTTTGTCCTTTGTTGTCAACCTTCCCCTGAGACACTGTTGTCACTTCTCTTTAGTGTGGCTCTCCACTGAGGCTGCGCAGCTGTAATAGTTTGAGATTGTGGCTAAACCTTTGGCTAACTGTAGTGCGGGAAAAGGAGGGGTGAGAACAAGAGAGACGAGTGCGGAGAAATAGATGCAATGTGTATATGACGGCTACAGCTATCCACACAAGCCATTAATGACTTAGAGGACAAACTCTGTCTTCTGTTTGTGACCCTAGGTTTTGTATTTCATCCTCCTTTTCAACTTGTTTTGTATTTTAAGCACTTTCTACAGGGACAATGACAGATTTGTTATTGAGTCTTTTCTATCTCTTTTTTTTTTTTTCTTATCAAAGAAATGCATTAAGGGCACAATAGTATTTCTGCCCTATGCCTCTCTCCTGCTTTCACACAGTATTTCCTGTGACAGTGTGGGCCCTCGTCTAATGTTGCTTTTGGACATGGTGACTGACGAAACAGCCAAGTCTGAATCATTGGCTCCAAGCGGGAGGCTGTGGGTGGTGAGCCGGAGAAGGTTACCATGTCAGAGGAATTACAATACAAAGCAGATCCGCTCTAATATGAGGCGCAGCGTGACGTTTGTGCCGTGACACTACAAATCTATCAGAAACCATGTGTAATGAGCTTTTGATTTAAAATGACTGAATTTCTTGGAGCTGTTTTGGCCAAAGAATATAAATGATTTTTCTACAATGACCAATTTGTTTGATGCCACAAGCATGGTAGTTTTTCAAAAGCAGAACCACATTAAAAACCTGTTAAAGGTACGACAAAACAACAAGACTACTTTGTAAAGTAACATGACTACAACTGGGAATCCTGAATATTAAGTCTTCTATTAAATTATACTATACTATACTTTAGGTATAGCATCAAATTGGAGGCATTAGATGAGATGAGATGATTTTTCTTTTTCTGAGAGAGTTCTACACTGCAATTAGATACAAGGGAAAAGTATAAAATCTACACAATCCTTGTCCAGACTTATGGAGGTTAGTGTTTGGGGAAGGAGGCAGAACAATATTTTTAATTGAATATGATAGACAATAGATAGATAGTTTTTATTCAACCCCAAGGACAGACAAATATACCATTTGTGGTGTTGGTTGGTCATGGTTGGTTTTGGTTGGTCTTGATGTCCAAGACTGAGAGTTCCAGCTTCATGGCATCAACATTTCTGCTCCTCAAAGGTTAGAATACTTGACTCTTTCTTAGAAAGTGTATTTTATGTACATAGTGTTTTCACAGTATGTACACAAATTTAGTTTAGTTTATTTAAGAAACCTTAAATAAGAAATAATGCATTTAGAAATATAATTATAAAAAGCAGCCACATACATTCATGTATTTCATTTAATCAAGTTCATTCTTTGATAATTTGCTAAAAGAAAAATGCAAATTAGGTTTCTATAAACTGTTAAGAGATGAAGAAACCTTTTGTGATACTAAAGAGTCTTGGTTTTAGTTGGCTTTTCCTGAGGCCTGAGGGAAAGATAGCTTTAGGAGGTTTAGGAGTTTTTTGCTAATTTTAATGATTCTATTAATAATTTTAAATGTGGTATTTAACAATCTGAATTAAATCGGTTTATGGAAACATGACTAAGCTGGAAATCAATGTTAGACTACATTATGTATTTGGCCTAAAACAAGATAAAAGGCTGGATGTAGGCATGTGTAAGCTTATTGAAAGTGTCATTAGATGAAACAAGTGACTTTATGTGAGAAGAGAACAGGAAGGACATTGCCTATTACTGCTGTTACCTTAAACAAAAAATAGAATCATTTGCCAAATAAACTTCTCGAGCCTTTATTCATTGTTTGAATACTGCTGATACAGTAGCAGCATGCTCGACCAGTTTGTTAGATCCACTTTTACATTTCTCATTCATTAAACCTGGGAAAGCTGTTCTGAAAAGTCAGCCAATTTTACACTGCAAATTTATAAATAGGAAGAAGGGAGGTGATTTTTTATTTATTTATTTAATTTTTTCAGACAAGGCTGAATCTTTTGCTTTATAATCCCCTCTGCTCCTGGAAAGGTTTGAGACCGTGCTAAGCCTGTAATCTCTGCCTCCCACAACTTCACAAAAGTCAATATGAAAGACCAATTACCAGTGTAAATACTGCACATTTCCTGTTTTGAACGTGCTATATGAAGATGGTGAGTGTGCAGCATGAACGACAAGCGGGAAGACTTTTTGTAAGAATCTGTCACCTTACTCTCAACTCTCCATATGGTGGTGCTTTGTTTGTTCCTGTTTCCACTTGGCAGCATCAAAAGTCTCACCTGAGTGTGTTTATAACAGTGCATTTCTTTTGTCATTACCAAACTTTGAGGAATCTGCCATATCCACATGAACCTTTGTCATTTTTACCAGCATGCACATCCTGGCTCTCCATAGACAGCCCAACCCTGTCTCTTTAATTAAGTCACGTTAGCCTCAGAACTCAACTGTGAGCCTTCATTAAACTCTCTCCATTATGCAATTTCTACATCACTTACTATCGCGGCTTCAGGGCGAGGCTAGCTGGATGCTCTATATAAAAGTAGTGAGCAGCTGAGGGGCAGACCCCAGAGGTAAAATCAAATCAATACCTTCAGGCAAGGGGCGCTAACAAGGTCTATGTAGTGTTGTGCTTTGCTTCTAAGTAATGTCAAGGGACAAATGAGCTGGGTCTCTCTACTGGCCTATCAAACGTCTAATGGAGTAGTGCTCTTCATCTTAGACTATGTGTTCCCAGAGATCATGAGCCACCACTGAAGTCATCACTTAAGAGTCACTCTAAGAAATGTTGAATGATAATATCTGAAGAGTGCCCATGACATGGTTGAGTGTCAAAAATGTAACCCAATCTTCAAAACAATGTCCAGATGTTTAGTTTATGTTTATTATACCCATAATCTTTGGTATTTTTGAAATCCAGGAGACACAAATTTGTTGGACAATAAGAATTATTCATTGTATTATTAGTCTTAATACAGGTCATTCAGTCAAATGTGTTCCATACATCCAAAGCACTATGCAGTAGCTCACGTCAAGACCTTATAGCAAAAATAAACAAAATCTAAAACTATGAGTCAAACAAGCTGCAGCAGAAAGGGACAAACTTTTTGGCTGGGGTAAACAAGTAAAGCATTGACAAGTAATTGCATCCCTTTTGATCTTATGCACATTCATTTTGTTTTAGAACCAACCCTGGTCAAGTTTGACTCACAAGGTTTAAATTCAAGCATTAGGAGTTACCAATTATCTATGTGGAGATAAAAGCCTTATGTTCTATTCATATGTACCATGGCAAACCATTCAATTTTGTGTAGCGAATGGTGAAAAAAGTCCTGAAGTAAATAAATAGGCCTGAAGAAAGTAGTGTCAATGCTGTCCACATATCATGATGAAATCTAAAACCAAATGTGACATTATTCCCAAACATAGACAAAACAAACAACAAAAAGTAAACCATGATGTAACAATAAATGTATAGCAGGCAGCACAGAGAACGACGGGATTCTAGGTAGCACCATGTTTCTGAGAAATTCACATTTTGGACAGAATTTAAAATTACTGTCCAAAAACAGTTCTGGAATTAAAATGCTTGGAATTTTATCCACTGCAACTTTGATATTCCACGTACCACTGGTCTGCCAAAATGTCACATAAATACATTTTGATTTGGTAGACTAGGCTGCAAAATATGCCAACTTCTGCAACGGTTCAAAGGAGTTTTTAAATAGTGCAACTTGAAAAGATAGAAGCTGAAACACTTTTGTGACATCTCTGGATCTTTGGAGCAGGACAAAACAAAATTAAAAATTGCAGAAAAAAGTAAGCTTTTTTTTTTCCACTCGGTCAAACTGCCCTTTGACCAAGACAATGGTTTCAATTGGTGTGCTTGAGTGAGTCCTGATTCTATTTGTGCACAGGCCAATTCAGTAGCTAATCGAACTCTTGTTAGCTCAGTTAACGTCTGCTGATTGAAGGGTGCAGCAAATTGTGCTTGTGCTTCTCTAATTGCCGTGTCTTGTGTTCATGTCATGGTTGATGAGAACAGCAAAGGTGTAGTTTGTCCAGTTCACCTCGAGTCACCTTTTGATTCTTCTATTTGCTCTTGCCCTCTAAATTTATCTCTGCATCACATTGTTTCATGTTTAAAGAATGCCATCCTATTAGCTGTTATTATGGGTGATAATTATACTATATTATCACTTTAAGATGTATTTTACATCTGTCTGCAGTGTGACACACTTGACATACCCCAGCAGTATACACTATAGCAGCACAGCCCTCTATGTTATTGCCTTCTATGCATTACACAATGTCAAACTATTGGTTTTAAATCCTTCTATCATAAATTTTAATTAGTGGCTGTTTTAGGCCTTTCCAGTGGTTGCTGTTATTTAAGCCTTTCTGTGTTCCACTGCAACAGCTCCTTTACTCTCCGACTTAATTGTTTTGTTTAACAAAGTGGCAATCAATCATACCATTCACTAGTTACCTGTCATCTTATCCAGCCGTGAAATAGATGAGGGACACAATTCCATCTTTGCTATAACCAAAGCGTTTTGTCTGCTTCAACTGTTTTTACATTTACTGAAGAAGAGAAAATGTGAGCAGTTTTGTAATGGGGGATTTGGGGTCTTCATTTTGTCCATTTATAATGTTTTCACCATCAATTGATAATCAATATATACTAATGATTATTTTAAAACAACACTATTAACAACCTAATTATCCTATGACCAGAAGGTTGGTGGTTCTATTACAGCTCTCCCAGTTCATACTGTTGTTGTGTCCTTGGGCAAGACACTTAACCCACCTTTCCTCCAGTGTCTGTGGCGCTGGTGTATGAAGAGAATGTTTGGAGGTCAAAGAGTTTGTAGGTGCAAAATGGCTGCAACGTTTTCACCACCAGTGTGTGTCTGTGGAGTGAAGGAATAATGGACAGGTTTGTCATGACCTTAGTTTGAAGCTACTGCAAATTACACTGAATAAGCCCCAGCCAGTCTCAACCTCACCAAATTCTGTGCTACCCCCTTCTTGCATTCTTCCTGCTTTGAGGCAGACATCTGTGGTTTGGCGTTTACACTTCAATTAACTATACCTATACTATAACTGTAATTCAACTGTACCAGTTCAGTTGGAAGCACTAAGACTTTGGTGCACATGTGGTCCGTGTACTTTGTGGCAAATGGCTCTTTGTCTATAGAGAAAACCAAAATTAGCCACTTCCCATTTAATATTGTTATAGCTGGGAGCTTGTTAGTGGCTTTGCCCTGCGGCCTTTCTTGCTATTGCTCTGTGCAGGTGATGGTCCCTCTGGATCCTTGTAGCCTACTTTTTGTTAAACTTCAGTTGCGTTTCAATTACTTTATATTTAATAAATATACTTTTTGATCCACTTTAACTCGGCAAAGTCTCCCTTTTTGTTGTGACCTTGAGCCAGCCATAACAAAATGGGGGCTCGTCCGGGAGGTTACCTTTGTGTTAAGATTCAGTTTAGTTGATGTACGTTTGATGTACCGTCTTTCTGTTTAGATTACGGTATTGTTGTGAGTGCCTGTTTGCATTGGGGTTTGTTTTGGGGTAGTTTTGTCGGCTTCAGGCCTTTGAACTGAGCCCCCGGGGGTTTGATTAGCGTTTAGTGGGGTTGTCCTGTTGCGTCATTTTCCTTATTGATGGTTGTTGCGCTCTTGGGCGACGTGGCAAAAGTTTGAGAAGCCTGTTCTTTGTTTGTAAAGTTGGTGGAGCAGGAGAGTTTTTCCATGGTTTTGGTCAGTGGTCGCTGTTTTGAAGACAAAAGATGTGCAGATTGGAAATTTCCCAACAGGAGCATTCACTGCCTTGGGCTTTAGTGTGGAAACTCAACTGGTAGAGCATCCAGGTTCCCCCATCCCCTACACCGGCTTGGATTCATTGCGTAGCTTCAGCAAGTTGCCAGAATGCTGACCACTATCACCGTACCACCGTATCGATATCTAAATGCTTACAATCCAATTGTCAAGTTTCAAACGGAAGACTAGAGGTGAGTAAATACGATTTTTGGTTAGGCAGGATATTCTAGTCTTTTGTGGTGTACATTAGTCAAAGCTTGACTAAGCTTCTGTAGTCTGTTTGTAACTCTGTTTACAATGGATGAGGTTGCTGAAGATTTCATTGAGTCTCCATGGGAAAATGGCTTAGAAGAAACTATTCAATTTTGATTGTAAAGTATTATCAAGTTGATAATGGTGATACAAAAAATATGTATGTAAAGTATGTTAAGGCAACTTGAAAACGTAATGGTTTGAGAGTGTTCAGTCTGTTTGTGTGGACTTGTCTCCGCCTCCAACGGTGAGTGCCACTAATTTGTCATTTGAGCAGCAGGAGTTGCTTTTGTTGCATTTAAAAGCTGAACAGGAGAATTACAGAGTTAGACAGGAGCTGGAGAGAGCTAAATTGGATGCTGAGACACAAAAACTTGAGTTGATTAGGGAAGGCAAGTGTAATGGGGATGCAAGTTATGCTGAGCGCCTCATGGGGTCACATAGAGCTTAGTCAGATAAACTTGGTGAGACTAGTTTCTAAGTTTAAAGAGAAAGTTTGAGTGTCTAGCTACAACTCGTAGTTGGTCTGATTCTACACGTATACTTTTGTTACAGTGTGTTTTGACTGGTCAAGCACAACAGGTCATTTTCTGCCTTGGGTAGTGCTGATGCTGTTGACTATTTGAAGGTTGAAGTTGTGCTTAAGACTTATGAGCTGGTTCCTGAGGCACATAGGCACATAAGTTGCACCTGGAGTTTATGCGTGATTGGGTAATATACTTTGTTAACTGGTCTTCGTCTGATAGGGTTACAACGTTTAGTGGTTTGTGCAAGCTTTTCTTGTTGGAGTAGTTTAAAAAATCTGTGTCTGAGTGTTTCTAGTATTGTGGAGCGCGGAGCTAAACAGTTGCTGAAGCTGTTTTTTGGCCAGCCTTTTGAACATCTGCTGATAGATCTGCTTGTCTCCGACTATGTAAGGGCACAGTTGTAACATTCATATTTATATTTACCCTTTAGACCTATGTAACATTGACCTTTCTCTTGCAAAGGTATAGGACAATATAAGGACCATAAGGAATGTTTGCTGTGACTGGACACTTTTTGACGTATAGGTGATAAGAGACCATGCTTGTCACTCTGTAACTGTATATAAGGTTGTGTCATCTTGAAATAAAGTTGAGAGAACTGATCGAACCACGAACCGGCGTTTGCCTTATTTCTCTTCCTCTGATCAAAGAACTACATGGGCCCATCATAGATCAGAAATCTAAGCTCATGCCCAGCATCACATATGGGCAAGGCCCATCAGCCTGTAGACTAGTTATACCACCCCTAGCGCTGTTGCAGGAGAGCTGGAAAGACACTGACCTTCCAAGTAACCTACTTTGTTAATGTTTTCCGGGATTGATTTTACACAGTTCAGGAGGAAGCTAAGAAAAGGTTGGCTGGTGTTCGAGCTAAAATGAAGAAGCAATATGATCGTCACGTTGGGCACAGTTTCTCCCATTGGATAAGACATAAACATGTAGAAGCTCACCCTGTATGTTTTTACAGAATGCCTCCGGTTGTGGCAGAGCCTGTGGTGGATGATCCATTCTCCATTTTGTTAATTAAAAAAAATGTCAGAGCTTAATTATTTGATTTTGACTCCAGAACAATAAGGTCAAAAAGCTTGCATTGATTAAAGTTTTCCATGTCTGTATGGTGACTCACCAACATGTACAACATTAATCAAGACATAAACATGTAGAAGCAATTCAGTATGATTTTACAGAGTGCATCCGGCAAAATGTAAAATGCTTGATGCTGAAGTAAAATACATGATTTATTACAAAATAGCTGTACCCTCGGATTCAGGTTGGGCGTTGCGGTGCCTGTTAGTTCCCAAGTCAGATCAGAGTCCATGTTTTTGTAGAGATTTTTGTAAAGTAAATGCCATCATCACTAAGCATGACTCCTTTCATCTCCCTAGGATGGAGGCTTGAGCAATTCAAGTGAAAGGGGGTGAGATTTGTCACTAAACTGGACTTATTAAAGGGACATTGGCATGTGGTTCTGGTGTAGCGTATAACCTTTGACCTCATGGACGGAATTTAATGAACTTGCTAAGATTTTTTCTTTGTGTGTGAACCCTCATCAGAGAGATGAACAAAGTACCGCCTCTTTGACTAGTTAGTAAAAACTCAGTTCTTAGGGTGTTGGCACTCAGTTTTGTTTTTGTTTTAGGTTTTTTTCTGAGTACTCTTTCCAGTTCTTCCTCAGTCTTTATCTTCTTTCAGTCTCGTCAGCTTTAGTTTGTCTTGTCTTCATCGCCTTTGCCTTGAAGTTTTTCCCAGGTAAAGCCTGTGTCATTGATTTGTTATTTTTATCATTGAGAACTGAAGAAAAAGTGTCAAGACGTGTTTTAATGAATTTTTGCTGCTACAAGTAATAAGCTACAGTTAGGCTGTTTTCTTCAAAAGCCTACAAGGAACTCTGAATATTTTTCCAATTGGCATTTTTACTCTGAGAACTCTCCATATGCCAAACTCTGATTTGACTGTGCTTAAACTGACACCGACAACCAGCACCTTCTCACAGACAGAGCCGAGAAAGAGCAACGCTTTTGGGCAGAGAAAGATCACAGCCAGCCTGCACAGAGAGCTGTCTGAGATCAAACAGGACCAGCCGTCACTTACAGACCACAAGTGACGGCTGGCGTTAGCTGCATTATCAGCAGTACCAAAGGAGCTTGGACCAGTTGGTATCACCACGTCCCCTTGGCCCTCAACTTCTGGCCCCCTTTGACCCACGACTTCTGACTCCTAGATGGGTTGCCTAGCCTGGTTCTTAAGTAAGATCAGCACAGTTTCACAGAGTTGGCATGGAAACAAAGATTTAACATTACAACTTAACTTAGCTATTTTAGACCTTAGCAATTATTTAATTAACCCTTTATGTTCATATCCCACTTTAAAAAAGACTAGGTTATTATTTTTGCTACTTGTATTATTTTTGGTGTATTTTTAAATTCCGTCTGGTTAACAATTTTGGTCAATAAACATCATTATTTCTCATAGCCTATGATTGGTGTGGTTGTTTCACAATTGTAATCCCTGTCTGTCAACAAACCTACGCTAAACTCAGATTTAAACTTATATAAGGGCTCTTTATTAATTATTATTTTGTCTTTTGACTGGTGCCCCATAACTTTACTTTTAGCCTAATCCTACAGAATGTACCAAACCTACACTGGACCCTCTCCTCCCATTTTGGATTGCCTCATCCTAATCTGTGTTTTAACTGATTCTTGGATTATTCTCAGACAATGAGGTTTGTGGCGTTATTGCTGTTTGAGAAGTTGGTGCATTGTTGTCAACTGGACTGAGTAAGCAGCGTGCTGCGATGCTCACCTGTACAGCCGTATTTCACATATGATTGACAGGTGGAAGAAGTAGTTCCTACCATCTGAGTATAATTTAGACGAGATCCTGATAGTATAGTTACTTTTCACTGTGTTTCTGTTAATGATTTAACAACACATCTACACAAAAATACTAAAATATTGATACTTTAATATGAGAATTGATTCTATAAACGTAAATGTCTGGTATCAGAGGTAACCACTGATACCAGACCCACTGAGTTCTTCATGACCCATAGTTTACTATAGCTTTTTGTATATCCAGTAGGCTGACGGTAACAACATATCACAATATTAAACATCCAGTCATATTTTTTCATTTGAGTGCCTTTAAAAATCAAACAACAGAAATGAAAACTTGGAACCAAATAACAGAAATTAAAACTTGAAATTAAATAACAAGAGGTTAAACATTTTCCAAATTTAACTAAAAAGGGGACCATTTCTTGATTGTATTCCAAATATATTACTATGCTTTAATGTTACAGTTAAGGTGAGCGCTTTTCCTTTGCAGTATCCGTGTAGTTCAACAGAGGTGACTTCCTTTAGATAATCCCAACAACAGTGGCTAAAAGGGCAGTAGAAGGATGTGTTACTGGGAAGGTTTTGGGGAAGTTTATCATTTGATTAATGGAGCATTGATATGCATAGCTCATGAAATGAAAAGCTGGGAAATTGCTTTCCTATCTTGATGGGCTGATAATGTGAATGGGACGGGGGACTCGCCTAGCTCCGTCAACAGCACCTGTCATTACACCTTTGGTCCCCATCAGCCCAGTGATCTGTCTTCTCCCGATATGCTTCAGAGGAGTAATCTCACAGAGCAATTAGGTCTTCCTCCTTCTCCAATTGTATTTAAATGGCAAATTATAATTTCTCCTCCTCTCCAGCTGTGTGTGGGAGATGGCTGCAGCTGGATGTTTGCTCAAAGTCTTCAAAAGAGCAGGGAATGGCCGTGGCTCATTAATTTTGGGTTGTGCAAAGTACCCTACTGCTGTGTAATCAGCTAAAGAAATGTTTACAAAAACAATGTCATGACTAGAGATAATTGATTCTCTGGTCTATTTCTGCTTTTTCTATGTTAAAGAAACATACACGCATTTTTTTCCTTAATAACAATTGCAACAGTTTGTAAAAGGACCTTAAACCAGATGAATATATCTAGCTCCACGATCTCAGAGCATTACCCCAAATGATCACAAAGGACAGATTGTTTGTCCACTCGCATAGATCTAAACGGTCCTAACAGAAGTCACTGAGAGAGTTTGTATTCTGCCTTGTCAGAGCTCTTAGAATAAGGTCGAAGCCAAATCAAGCTCTTTTTCATGAAACCATTCAAACATGTAAATTAGGAATTTCGATTTTTCTCTGATTGTGGTAAAATGTTTCTTTTAAAAACATAGGCATTTGACTGTCGCAGATTCAACATACATACATACATAATTCCCTTATTGTTCAGTTTCAGACACAACATGAACCACTTTATAACAATGAAGTTCAATTAGTCCTGTCTGCATTTAGTTTAAAATAATTTAGTTTCATCTTCAATAATTAACTGACAAAAGCATAACATTACAGCCCAGAGACTTTGGATTTTTGTGTGAACTATTGGTCCTAATATTTGTCACCTTTTGTGACAAATGAGAAAGGCCTGTCTGGTCCCAGTGTGACTCCATGTACAGTGTTTATGTCAGTAAGTGATTATGCAAATGTCTGCCCAGTCTAATAACTATAATGCCTAATAAATCTTGCATAATCTTGCTTTGACATACGTTTAGGAAGAGGATATATAATTAAACCTTTTCCATGTGGAAATAATCCTTAATTGATTGTAAACTGCAAGAGATTAGCTAAAATAGCGTAATTCAAGTACAAATTCACATTATTAAGTTCCCTAAATGTTTTTTTTTTATATAAAATAGTAATAAAGGTAATCCTGGTTTTGCTGGCACATTTTTGTAAACTGTGGCTGACTGTATTGAATATTTCCAAACACAAGCACACTGCTATAAAATGGAAACCGTTAAGGCCTTCTCTGTGAAATCTCGTGGTAGCATATATTGACATTGATTAGTGTAAGCAGTCTATAAGTACCGATCAACAGTACAATAGTGCTATTCTTCATGCAGTTTAAATGAATCCTTGAGTACGTCTCCAGGGTGGAAACTTAATCTGCTGGCGTTTGAGGAGAATGGCTTTTCTGCTCGACTGATTAGGCCACAGCCCGCTGCCCCCAGTGTCTTGTCAGCTCTGACTGTTGAATCTGCTCTGGTTTATAAATAAGATGTGGATGGATATTATTTCATCCGGGCTTCTGACATTGACATCAAAGTCATTCATTTGGGCAAGTCTGTACCAAGTGTGAAGCCTTTTCATCGGGACAGAACAAACAAACATGGCTATGCATTTCAGAGATGTGTTTACTGAGCTGCACTGACCTCAGTGATGTTACAAACTGCACACAGCGCCATAACTAAGACGGCTAATTCTCCATCTACTTTGATCTAATTAATGAAACTGTCTTTGTCATTTTCGGCCTCCCCGTACTGAGCAGGAAGTGTAGAAACAAAAGAAGGGCTTGGGGATAATGTAATCTGATAATAGGTCTCCAAGCCTAGCAGAGAACATTAGATATAAATTCAATAATGCAAGATTTGTGCTTGGGCAATTGGATTTTGATTGGCATAATTGACAATTACCATTCAGCAGCATGTAAGGCAGCGCATTGTTAAGTGTATGTGATCCGTCTGTTTTCAGAACAAACAAACAAGGCGTTGTGAAATAAAACAGGGGCAAACATTCAGATTTATTCTTAAATATCTGTCTGCAGAATCTGTTCAGTGTCATTAGCCTCTTGGGGGAAAAACTCAAAAAACACTGCAGTCTTTTTAAACTGGCAACATGTGTTCTGACATATCTAACAAGTGTTGTGACCTTCATTTTCTTTCTTCATTGAGACCAGTGAATGATGTAGCCTTGTTGGTATTGATTTAAAACAGGATTTCTTTGTAGTTGGGAAAGTCAGTCACCAACAACAGTCGAACAGTGACTTAGATGGCCATTATTCATATATGATAAAACTACTTAACCCAATTTGAGAGCTGTTATAGTAAAGCTAAATGAGCTTTTCCAAAGATATTAATAATTACTGAATACAGGGCTGCAGGAAAGTCTTTTTCATATCTATTCTCATATCATAATATCTAATCTATTTTCCGAGTCTTGGGAGGATTTATTTGTGTATTTGTGACCCATGAGGCCCATTTTCTGTTTATTCTGTGCCATTTCTCCACATAATTTTTTCCCCTCTAATAACCTATTTTGTGGGTGTATGGTAGCAGTGCAGAGTGGTTTGGGTTCTTAAGTGGTGCCTGCATGTTGACCCTGGGCTACTGTGGGTTCTTTCCAGATGCTTGTCTGTGTCTCTATCTCAGTCTTGTGATGGCACAGACTGAAACCCAACTTGCTGAGATATGCCCTACAACCCTTCCACTTTCAGGGTAAGTGGTTGAAAATGAATGATAAATATAAAGGCTGCCTTTTACCTCTACCATTTTAACTCAACATTTTTTTTTTTTTTAATCAAAATACAGTAGAAAGGCTTTTTTGGTGCATGCAGCATAAACCCAGTTACATTTGACTCTGGACGAGAATACCATTAGTATTTAGAGAGTAAAGCTACAAATTACAAGTTCAGACTAACCACTGAAGTCTTTTCTTATTGTCCCAGATCTTCCATTTCATCAATTAAAAACCAGAATGATGGTACTGTCGAGTCTCTCCTGTGACTGCTTGCTTGATTGAATTGAGAAAATAAGGAAGCTACAAAGTTATTGAGTTCTTCAGCCGTGCTTGTCGTGTTGCCATCAAACCATTTATCATCCGTTTTCTTTCTCAACACTCATTAGTTTTGATTTAGCTTTGTGCCCACTCCCAAAACACATTCAATTACGGGGACAGCCAGAGTTCAGGATAGACTACAAAGAGTCAGGTGTATTGAAAAACATTTGCAAAGTGATAAGGATACTTAACTTGCTGTGTATGCCTTTGGCAAATTGATCACAAATTCTGTTATGCATGAACGTACGTGTGAACTACATGGTAAATCTGTTATCTCTGATATAATTAAGATTTTTTTTCATGTTAAATTTGATGCACAGCAGGTACAAGTTCTGAAAACAAGCGTCATCTGTATGCAAAATGAAATCCATTCATAATCTATGGTATAGCATACTAAGTACAAGCACCTGATGTCTCTTGACAGAATCTATTAATAAAACTCCAGTTGCTCGATGCTGCTTAGTCAGCCACAACCAAAAATAAATTTGGTAAAAATCACAGTTGAGGGAAGGAAGCACCGAGTGAGAAATATTGTGAAATACACTGCATTAGTTCCTTCAGACAGCCATCAGAGTAGGTCATAAAATCATTTTATATTCATACATTTGCAAAACTTTATGTCATCTAAACACTTTACAGAGAGTTTTACAAACATTCATCCTCTAGTCTACCTGTTATCCCATCGGGGGTCACAGTTGGCCAGAGCTTGTCCCAGCTGTTTTGGACTAGAGGCAAGGTACAACCTGAATTTGCCAGTCAACTGCAGGAATATTTAGTTTACAAAAATTTTAAATGTATTATTCTTTCATTCTTTTGTGCAGGCTTTTATTATTTTGCTTGTATTTGTATCGTTCTTATTATTATTTAGTACTGTTACTACACAGATAACAAAACAACTTTCTTTGGACCTGTCTTGGACATTTCCAGCAAAAGAGCCATTAGATTTGTATTTTTTTTAAATCTTTTTAACTGATCTTTATCAAAATTACTAATTTTAGTCTCATTAGTTGTTGTAAACAGTCCTTGCCCGACTCTCACCTCCAGGGTGTGGGTGGATGCCACTAAGTGTACATACATTGATGTCAATTTCTTTGACAGCTAGATGTCAAGAAAATTGTATAGTATTGCTCAATGCTTTCACTCCTGGTCAAGTTTATGCTTTTCCACATACACTTATGACTTCATGTCTTCAGATGTATCTCCTATTGGCACCAGGATAAACCAGACAAAGACATCACTGTTCAGGGACACTCTTTTCTGTACACTTAGTGGCATCCCCATAAACTCAATCACATCTATGAATAACACGTTAATCCACGACCCTGGAGGTGAGAGGCGGGCATATTATACACCTATAAATGGTAAATGCTAAATGGCATGCATTTATATAGCGCTTTTTTGCACCCTTCTCGGGCACCCAAAGCACTTTACATTGTGCTTCCACTCACCCCATTCACACACATTCACACACATTCACACCTGGGGCAGACAGAGATGGGGGCTGCCATACACACGGCGCTCAACCTTCTCCTACCACCACCAAACACACCTCTACAGTCACACACATTCATACACCAGTGCTACGGACACTGGAGGCAAGGTGGGTTAAGTGTCTTGCCCAAGGACACAACGAACCGCCAACCTTCCGGTTATAGGACGACTGCTCTACCACTGAGCCACTCCGTCCCAACTTCATGTGCCATAAACATGTTGAGCAAATGACCATGTACCATTGTAGCATGTTGTCTGATTTGTTTCATTCTTGCAAGAATTCAAACCATTTCTAAACTTACCATTACACTTGTACAGTCTTCGTTGTCTCATTTCTGATCCAAACCAAACAATCATTTTAACAATATAGTTTCAACAGACAGCAAACTCGCTTGTTTATTGTTGCTATGATCACAAGACAGTTTTAAATAGTTTTTTGCTTCAATTCTGTTTCAAAACATCAATCAGACAAAAATCTTTTTTATTTACCCAGCATAACAAGCTCCCCACAAATAGCTGACTTGCATTTTGGCATATTATGAAAACAATATCATGTTCATACAATGAAATGACTTAAAATTATTCACACGAGAATTAGTTTTAATAAGATGAAATGTTCATCTATGTAGGGGGATTTTAGTGGGTTCATGTATAATATATATAATAATATAATATATATATATATATATATATATATATATATATATATATATATATATATATATATATATATATATATATATATATACATATACATATATATATATATATATATATATATATATATATATACATATATATATATATATATTTTTTTATATATATATATATATTTATGCCCTGCCAGTGATCAGATACCCTGCGGGAATAATAAGGTGGCCAAATGAAGAGATACAGACCACAGACGTCAAGACACAAAAACTCCTCACCATGCATGGAGGGTTCTATCCCAAATCCAGCACCCTGAGACTGTAGGCTAGCCGTAAGGAAGGTGGGCTAGTGAGTGTGAGAGCCATTATCCAGGATGAAACATCCAAGATCCACAAGTACATCAAAGATAAGGCCCCAACAGATGACGTGCTCAGTGAATGTCACAGGCAATGGGGAACAGAGGAAGAGGAGCTGGAGGAGGGACCATCATGGGAGGACGAAGCCCTATGGGATGTACCACCGGAACATAACTGAAGTGGCTGATATCAAGAAATCCTACCAATGGCTAGAACGGGCCGGACTGAAGGACAGCACAGAGGCACTCATCATGGCTGCACAGGAACAAGTCCTTAGCACTGGAGCACTAGAGGCCCAGATGTTTGTACATGTGTGTATGTCTTATCTGCATTATACAAGTAAGTGCCGATATGACCTAAAAGCTCCCAGCCACACTGCTTTGTGATTAAATGAGTAAGGTTTGGTCTCATTTTTAGCAGTTTCTGGACATAATAATCAAGTGCACTTTGGCTCCAGGTCACCTACCATCTGCATTGGCGCTCTATAGAAAAAGATCCTATCTGGAGAGGAAATGAAAGTCATCCCCAGCTCTTACTGGCCTTTTGAATAACGAGAGTGGGACCTCATCATTCATAATGACACTGATCCTCTATAATACTTTCAGATATGATAACAATATATAAAAAATACAACACTGAACTCTGATTTCTATGGATCTACTGGCTTTAACCTTGAACAGTGTGAGATAATAGGTTTGTCATTGGAATGCTTCCTCCCTTCAACATAAAGGACCTTTAAAAGAGATAAATTGCTGGCATCCTTCCAATAAAGTCTGTAGTGTTTTGGGTTATATCTCGATTCATTCTCATTTACTTTCAGGTGGGTCTAAATTAAATGACCCTAACAATATCATTACAGTAGAGGTTATCATCACATGGCGGCTGATTAGATACGTCCTTAAGAGTTAGATCAGGTCACCTTAAGCATGTTCACAGTCACCTGTAACTGCAAAGAGCGTAGACTCATTTACTAATAAAATCACTGTGAATGAATCGCTATTGTGCAGTCACTGTATAAAAACAGAAATGACCTACAGCTCTGGAAAAAATTAAGAGACCACTGAAATTTTTGCTAGCAATCAGCATCTGTACAAGTATGTACAATGTTTGTTGAATCCCAACACAGGCACAGCTCCTTTTACTGAAGGAGGTGCTGATTAGGTGATCACTTGAACCAAATCCTATTTAATAAGAAAAAAAACACTTTTGTGGTCATCACTATCCTCTTGCAAATAAATGTTCTAAATTACAATATTTTTATTTGGAATTTGGGAAAAATGTTCAGTAGTTTATAGAATAAAACAAAAATGTTAATTTTACCCAAACACATTCCTATAAATAGTAAAACCAGAGAAACTGATCATTTTGAAGTGATTGCTCTCCAGAGCTGTATATGTTTTTACACATTCCATGTGAGCTTGTGAACCGTAGCTTTCTAGGTCTTCTCTTAATGATTTTTTTAATTTCTGATCATACATAATTGTGGCTTAAATGTGCTGCCTAGAAATATAGTTTTCTCACCAAAGTGTAACAACAGTGTGATAACCCTTGGTATTCCATGTCCTACTTTTTGTATATTTATCCACAACCTACCTGTTAAAAAGGATTGATGAATTGAACTATTGATTGACTTTGCATTTTTATTTATTTAATTAAATTTATTTTTCATAATATAGTGTAAATAAGGGTCAAAAGAAACAGGAATTCTTGGACATTTGGTTTGCTGTGTAACCTCAAGCATTTGATTAACAAGGTCTGCATTTGAACAACCAAAAGGTAAGTTCTGATTTGATTCCAACCCTGTTATCAACACTAAAATATCTTTGCATTTGTTAAGTAAAGTTCTCATCCATCTCCGAGCTATGGACCAAATAAACAACTTACTGCATGTGTTTGGAGGCTACTGCGGGATATTTATAACAGAGAAAAGTACATATCCCTGCCTTACATGAAAAGTAACTTGACATTACACAACTTATGAATTGCAAAATACTGACCGTGTGGGTTGAAAAATGTTAAAGTATAAATGAGATGTTCAAATATAAATCAGAGTCCCTACAGTGAGTTGTAGAGTTCATTGCAAAGGGAATAGAGACAACAGGAATAGAAAATTTTCACAACAATCTGACAAGATTTTTTTATCATACTCTGGTGCAAAGGCCATACTCTACTTCTGGTTGTTACATTTAATCTTTCACATTTTTTTAAATATATTCACAAATGTCCATTTACTCAAGTGAAGGTCATTTGTATATTTTCTCCTCCTGTCCTATTTTACAATTACAAATAAAACTGAGCTCAATGATGTTGATACGAATAAAAAGAAATGTATCAGACAAAACAAATTAAATGTGGAAATATAAAATAAATGTATTATAGCTTAAAAGAAAAATATATTACATATAAGAATAAAAGTGTCTGGAATGCATTAACTGAATATAAATAAAATATTTCAATAATGCATCAGAGCCTGTCTCTTAGTAACGCTTTGTTCCTGAAGTATGAGTTATTGAGTTTGTTTACAACAATATAACACAGTGTATCAGTCGAACTGGATGAAGACAATGACAGGTATACATGAGTGTGACACACCAACACAGCCTTTCAATTACCATTTTAATGCAAACCTGATTTATGACCATACAGATTTAATTCAGATAGCTCTGGAAACAACAGCACGCCAGCCAAACATGACTTTCATTTGTCTTTTCTGCTTTTTACCTAATTTATTTCACAATTGCACACCATGTCATTACTATTCCTGTTGTGTGATGAGAACATCCATGCATCATAATGGTAAATGTAAATTAATTTAATTCATCTCAAGCAGAGCCTTACACAGCATTTCCTCACACTGCAATATTAATTGACAGCCAGTGTATTGCCGCCTTTTCATTTGTTTCCTGGGATCAAAAATGAGATGCTCTCGGCTCACCTCTCCAATTTTTTTACAAGACCTTGATAATGCTTCTTAGGCTGCTATCAATCATCACATGTCTCTGAGCTGTTAAACCCTTTTCATTAGCCACTTGTTTTGTTTCTCTTTGTATTCAGAGCATCACCTGACTCTTCTTTAAGATACAAAATATCAGTTTGGAGTGGAGACCTCTATGAACAAATCCAATTACAGAGCTAGCTCGTATATATGACCTACAATTCACTCATTATTAAAGCAGAAGGATAAGGTGATTAATCTGCTTTTAATTACTCAATCATCCGTGTGTGAAGACTTGAGGTCACAAAAATCTTCTGCTGACGGAAGGAGACTAATCTTAGTGTTTGGGAAAAAGTTGAAGTGGGATCATAAGGACATGATCATATGAAATGTATTTTGTTGGTGCACTTTACCAACACATCTTGCCTCTAATATAATTTATTCACTACTTATTCACTTGTCGTTTGCCCTGTATTTGCTTCTTAAGCCCCATTTATGCTCCAGGTGTCAGGATCAGTTGGATTTTATGTTCTCTCTGTTTTCATTGTGTTTTCCCTTTCTTCTGTGTGTGCCTGTCTCTACCTGGGCGTGGCCTTTCTACTCTGGCTGCTGGCACACCTGACTTAACTATACAGTACACCTCACAAGAAGCCTGGTTCTTCACCCACTCCTCGCAGGTTGTTAGGGCTCCTCGCTAGTTAGTACTGTAACTGCTTAGCTCCTTAAACTACTGTAATTTTAAACATTCTTTGACCATTTTTCTCCTGTGCCCAGGTGTCAGCAGCCCGTGCCTGTCTGCTCTCTCGTCACAGCTGGTTTCATCTGTCTACTTACCTGAACATCATTTGCAATAAACCAGTTACATTACCTTCCAGCTGTGTTCTGTTGTGAATCCACAGCAAGAACCGTGACAACAGGAGTGACTTTTTCAGTTAAGCTGCATCCCTGTAATTGTGCCAGTGTGAGGTATTAAGTACAAACAAGCTCATTTCACAACAGGGCAAAACAATGCCTCGCCATCACTTCACAACCCTCACTGTGGCACCTTACCTTTAAGGATGGGGCCAGACATGGGAAAGTCTAGATTATCTCACAATGAAAAGTGAGCATAAAAGAGGCTTATTATGTTCTCTGAGGCTGTTTCTAGTAAAACCTCTGATAATGTGCCCATTAGACTCATTTCTATTGGTAGGATCACAATTATTTGGTCTCACCACAATTTGTTTGCAAGGCTCTAACATGGAAAGTGTGTGGCACCATTATGTTAATTCTGATTCATGCTGTTCATGTATATGTGTCCTAATACACTGTTACACTGATTTACACTTGACAATGACAAATTTAAATTTTATATTTAAGAATTAATCTAACAAAACTGGCACGTTTATTGAAGCCCACAACATAAGATTAGTTAAGTTTTTTTTTTCCTAACAATAAAAACCTAACAAAACCTTGCCCGATTAAACTCCCCAAAAGACAAATCCTGTGAGAATGCTTAGTGTCATTAATCTGCAGCTGCCTCCACACTGCAGCTCACTGCAGAGGAGGTAACAGTCGTGTGTTTACTGAATGGAAACAAGTGAGAACAAAGTGTGTGAAGTCAAGCATTACAGATAACACATCTGTGTCTACATCAAGGTTTACATCAGTTCACTTTGTTACTGTTGAAGTCAATGGGCTCACAGGTCGTCTGTGTCATCTACTGAGTGCTTCATCTCAATCTGGAAAATTTTAAGCTAGGTTCCTTTAGATGTAGTTATAGTCTGATATTATTTGAGCAACCTTTTTACAACAAAAGCCAAAATGAAACCAGAATTATTCATGGTATACTGTTGCTTGACCGACCAATAGCTCTGTTTGTGCCGGGACTCTTGCTGAGTCATGATTTCTCAGTGTTAAAATTTAATAACCCACCTTTTATGACCGGAAACAGACCAATGTTGTGACTATGCATAAAATACTGTGGCAGCGCATATTGTTTTATTAACACCTATAAAATATTTCCAAAAGGTGCAAGAGGGTGCATGTCGCTGTAGCGTGGACTGGTGTAGCTCAGCTCCGTCACAGTCTGCAATTGTTACCGTCACAAGCAAATGAGTCTGATTTACTAACATTTACAGGTGTCAGATAATTATTTATAGTTTGTTCAGACTCAATTCCAGTTTTCTTTTTTTCACTTTAGTAAACACATGGTTGCTCATAGTTTAATTATGTCCTATGATGCATATGGCATATCAGAACATTTTATTGATCCTTACATCCGTGCATACAACTTGTGTGTCTTTGTAACACTCTGTTCCTCTGCGCAATGAGGTGAGTTTGTTTACAACAATCCAACACAATGTATTAGCTGTACAGGGAGAAGAGCTGTACACATAACTAGAGGCAGACTGATGGATGTGTACCATATATAGATTATAGATTATATGACAGTATTTTATAGTGTTTCACAACAACTTCTCTTGATTCTTAAATCATTAGTAAAGCTACTTCTTTGAGCATTGGTCTGTTTACCCTCCTGCATAATTTAAAGTGTATTAAACACAGATAAAGGACTTAGTAAGACACTTCTAATTTACATTTCAAAGGGCTGCACAATAATAATAAGGGCAATGGCACTTTTCAAATATGTCTTAATGTAATAATGAAGGCTAATGCCCAAGCTCTAAGACATAGGGCCTCTACTGTTATGCCTGTTGGACATTATGACTATAGAGCTTTCCAGTAAGAAAGAAATAGCTGCAATAAAATGGTAAAGATGGAGTGTGGAGTTTTAAAATATAATTCATATTAGTCATTTAATCAATACATGTTGCCACCTCTCATTTAATGAAAGCATTTTTTTTTTTTTACATATTTCCATTCCAACATGTATGCATCTTTTACCATTTCAGACAAAATAATACATCCATATTATAAACAACTGGTCTAATTTTAGAGGCTTTTTGCCATCATTTTATTCATCAAAAACTGGGTAGATGGCTTGTTTTAGCCAATCATAGCAACAATTTATTTGACATAACAAGAGTCTGTCTAATATAAAGAAATAACAAACCATTTGTAACAGGTACAGTTTTTGCAAAGTGAATAGAACGTTAACTTACACTAAATGAAACAAGGACATCGGCCAATGAAAAGAGGCTGTATGAAAGACTACGAGATTTAAGAAGATATGCAAAGCCAGTAGGTAGAAGAGCACAAACATCTTTTCCTTCCAGAAAATCCTTTAGTGCAACATTTTTTAGCGTTGGCTTTTGGTTGAGCCATGTTGATACAAAGTGGAGAAGAGTACGCTTGTTGCATTTGTCAAATTAAAAACCTGCCTTTTTCTACTTATGCTGCCACATCATTGGTCACGGTCTTGGTGAGCCCATGGTTCAACTTAAGCAGTTGGCTTGGCGCAATACAAGATGGATTTATCGGAGTTTGGAAATTCCAAAATCTAGTGAGAATCCAGCTGCAGTGCAAGGTTAGTAAAAGTAAGTAAGATTTGCCTTTTACATCAGTTTATAATCAAAAGACTAACTTTGTTTCACATCTTAGTCATTTAAGAACCTAGGAAATAGTAGTAGTAGTATAAAATGTAATAAATACATGATTATGTAGAACCTGCTCATTACAATAACTACAGATCAGATTTATGAGTCTAATGTGATGGTACCCAAACTGGTGCAGTGTGTAACAACATACATCCGCAGGGAACATGCAATTAGCAATTAGACAGTGCAACATCAATAATTATCCTGCCACTGTTTCTTCTTCTGAATTTGTAAGCCATGCAGGTTTTTTACATAGTCAATTGGTGGAGAGTAATGATGTCTCTGTGCCTTAAAGAATCACATTTCAGATTCTCTCAGATGTACATCCAAACTGAGGCTCGCTCGTCTAATTAGATAGGTGTTTGTGCCAGGGGTTTTGCCAATTACCACAGTGACAAAGTACAAACATTAATAGAAGATCGACTGGAGGCAGGAAAGCCGCCCGCCCAAATAAAAACTCATAGACAGACCGTAAAACCAAAGGTGAAATCCAATTAATTACTTTACCAATTTGGATCACCATGGCAACAGATAATCATAATAAATTTTGTGTCTAAATGAATGTGAGGGTAATTAAGCTGTAAAATCTTCATTGAAAATCTGACGGTGATTTATGCTAAAGATAAAACTGTCAATCAAATTTCTTACTCAACCACGTCATTCTTTCAACGCTTGTATATTGTCTGCTTCTGTTAAACTTTTACAAAACTAATTAAGTGCTTGTCAATCAACTTTTTAAAGGCCAAGTTGCTAATATAAACATATTTAAGATAAACAGGAAATAGTGTATTTGTATTATTACTTCACCAATAGAGATGTTCTTATCACATCGTATGTGTTTTGAAGAGGAAACATTAACACCTGAAAATGTGTTAATGTTTGCTCGCTCTGACCAGACAGAACTCTCTTGCTCTGATGGAACTGTACAAAATGGCCCTTTTATGATTTTATTATTATTATTTATTCAAAAAAGAAAATCAAATATCCTTTGTTATCTAATTAGATCTCTCTTTTTGAAAACATCATATGACGTGGTGAAAATATGTCACAAAATCCACTTTATTTAGACTACTTTATGAGCCGAATATGTTTGATTATTATGTGAATTATTGCATTAAATATTTCAACAAATAAGATCATACAGTATAAAAACACTACAGATGTAAATGTATCTGAATAAACATCAGTGTGACAGAGAGACTTGTTGTGTCCCATTTCCTCATCTTTGCATGTGAATAGATCCACGCGGGTCATTGCTCTTGTTTCCTCCTGGCTCGCCTGTCGAGTTGAATATATGTAAACTGGCCTTGCCTGCGGCCGCCTTTAAAGGATTTCAGTTTGTTGGAGAGTGAGGGCAGCCAAGGATGTGGGCCAGCTGAGTGAGCAGTTGTGTGGAGGAGGATGGGGCAGTGTGGCGGAGCATTAGTCTCCTAGATTGAGCACAGTCCCTCAGGTTCAAATTCCAGCATTAAGCCTGCTGTTGACTCATGTGAACCTTTTCCAGTGGTTGTTCTCCTGTGACTGGAAGGACGTGTGTGGTTCCATGCAACATGTGGGTTTGCTCCGGTGCCACGCCAAAAACGTTTGATCCAACAAAGTAACATGATTAATCTGTCATGGAATTTTATGTATAAATGTTTAGTCAATGACCCAGTTCATTTCTGATGCTGATAGTTACATGAGTTACATACATGTTTAAAGTATTGAATGGAAAAGAATTAACCTAAAAACAGAATGCTCTGTAAATACCACTTATCTAAACGAATAACATCTACAAAGACTCAGACTGAGCTGTAAAACTTCTACAGGTCATTACAAGGTCAAGTCAAGTAAAAAAGGTTAAATGGTAAATGGTAATGCATTTATATAGCACATTTTTGCACCCTTCTCAGGCACCCAAAGCGCTTTACATCATGCTTCCACTTACCCCATTCACACCTGGGGCAGACAGAGATGGGGGCTGCCATACAAATGGCGCTCAACCTTCTCCTACCACCACCAAACACACCTCTACAGTCACACACATTCATACACCAGTGCTATGGACACTGGAGGCAAGGTGGGTTAAGTGTCTTGCCCAAGGACACTTAACCCACAGTATGAACTGTGGGGCGAGCGGGAATCGAACCTACTACCTTCTGGTTGAAGGACGGCCGCTCTACCACTGAGCTACTGCCGCCCCTTTAGACAGACAGAGATGGTTAAGTCCATCTCTGTCTGGTCTCTGTGACTGTCACTCATGTCTCAGACCTACTCACTCATTTTTATTTATTTAGAAATTTAAGTTTAATTATTAACATCCACAGTGTTAATTTAACACTGGAGATTTGACTTTGCATCGCTTATTTGAACGTACATGTTTTTTTTTTTTTTAATCAATTGATTTTGATGTATTTTGTATTAGTTCTATCACAGCCATTGAGGTTGATCTATTCGTTCTGAATACATATTGGTGATCATTGAGTATTCCATATTTTTCTATGAATTTATAAAAGTCTTCGAACAAATATTTTTTCTATTATTTTGGAAAACTGAGAGAGTACTGAAATTGTCCTGTAGTTTGAAAATAAATGCTTGTCCCATTTGTATAAATAGGAATAACCTTTGCTATTTTAATTTTATCTGGGAATATTCTTATTTTAAATGAGTGTGATTTATTTATGTGTGTCACTGGTTGTGCTATAAAATCAATTCTGTTTTTAATAAATTTCATGTCAATATCAGATGCATCTTTGGATATTTTTGTTTTAAAGATCTTTACCATTTTTCTTTTTTATTTGTAGAAAGTATATAAAATGAATTTGTGCGTCTGTCAACAATCAGATTTAAATTGTTCATTTTTCATTGTCCATGTTTAATTGCTTTTCCAAGATTAAAGGCCACAATTACAAAATAGTTATTAAATCCATTGACAACGTTTTATTAGTATTAGTATTATTACAAATAATTTTGTCACTCGCAAAGTGTTTTGGTATTTCTGATTTTTCTTTTTCCTCTTTTATAATTCGGATGATCACTTTTCAGGTTCCTTGAATATTTTGTTGCTGTTGTTCCAATAATCTATGATATACATATGTATATAATAATCTATGATATACATATTTATATAATAATCTATGATATACATATTTATCCTCAGTTTCCTTTGTTCTGAATTTGATAAGGTTTTTCTTCTTGCAAGCATTCTCTAGTCCTGTAGTTGTCCCTGGTTTTCTTATAGGATACATATTTTCTTTTACTTTTTGCACTGGGCCGTTCTCATATATATCTCAGTGTGTCTAAGGAGAAAACTTTCATACACATCATTAGGCTCTGACTATATTAAGTAAATTGAAGTTAAAGTCACTGCATAATATTTGTTCCTGCTGTATTTGTTTTGAGTAATGTATTCATTTTGGTGTTCTGTAAACACAATTAACTTATTTTTTTCCATTCAATTTCTACAGTTACACATTCTAATAAATTGTCCACCGTGATTGATATATTTTTAACCAGTTTTTTATTGTGGAGCTAGATCAACATGTAAAGCAACCCCACCACCGGTTTTATTTTTCTGTTTACAGTAAATAACCATCTATTTTTACTTTTGAAATGTTATTATCCAGCCAAGTTTCCGAAACAGCTCTAATATTAAATTTGTAAAATAAATGCAGTAATTCTTTAAATTTATCCATGTTTTTTCTAAAACTCCTACTATTAAAATGTATTAACTGAAAAGTGTCTATTCAAATCTAGAGTTTGCTTTAGCTGTTCCTCTGTGAAATAATCACAATTTATGTCTAGGTTATTGCAAAAAAGTTTTTCTGTGTCCAGTTCTTTCTCGCTGTGAATCATTTTATATTTTATATTTACATTTTATATTTAGACAAAAGTTTTATAATGAAAGTGGTAGTGATTACGTGAGTGTACACCTGTTTTCTATAGTGCATCATCCATGTGTCACAGTGTCTTCTCTCCATTACATTTATATTCTATCAATTTTAATCCATTCTAATCCAATCCAAAGAGCTTCTCTTGACTTTCCTAGTGTTTCCATCATGAGTTCTTCCACTTCACTTATTGTCATTTGTATTGAGTTCTCTGATAGTTTCACAACTTTGGATTCTTCTCCACTGAGTCGTATCTTTATCTGTTCATTTTGTGTCCACGTAGTTTGTATTTTATTTAGTTTTCTCAAATATTATGCATGCCTGGCTATGTTTACCCTTTAGCTTATTAGCCTGACGCAGCAATTCCACCTAATGCTTGCGATTCACAAAAAGCACCACAATGGTTGGCTTGGCTTTGTGTCTTTATTCTTCTTTCTTTGTGCGTGTGGCAAGCGGCTATATTCTCTGAAGCAATTATGTTTTTGCTCTCCAAGAACTTAAAAAAAGTTTTTAACTCCTCTGCTGGCGCATCATCAACACTTTCCACCACTTTTGTTGTAGTTGCTGTACATTGCTACAATGTGTTGTTTGAAGTCTCCTCACAATTATGTCCTCCCATTCTTGTGTAGTGCTCATGCTCCAAATTGTCGACCCTTTGCTCCAATCCTTGAATAATTGTGCGTTTCTCTTTGATGATGATTTTTAACTCAGTCACTTAAGTCACCAGGTCGACTAACTGAGCTTGTTGTTCAGGTACTTTACTCATCTTTTTCATCAAGAATTCCATTGATTTTTTTTTTTATTTTCACAAATTCTTCCTCCATCGAGCTTATCTGTTTCTGTGATGTCATTTTGCTTTGCTTTATACACTCACCTACAGGATTATTAGGAACACCAGACAAATACTGTGTTTGATCCCCTTCCGCCTTCAGAACTGCCTTAATTCTACGTGACATTGATTCAACAAGGTGCTGAAAGCATTCTTTAGAAATGTTGGTCCATATTGATAGTATAGCCAGTTAATGGAGATTACACCACCACCACCACCAGCCTGCACAGTGGTAACAAGGCATGATGGATCCATGTACTCATTCTGTTTACGCCAAATTCTGACTCTACCATCTGAATGTCTCAACAAAAATCGAGACTCAGCAGACCAGGCAACATTTTTCCAGTCTTCAACTCTCCAATTTTGGTGAGCTCATGCAAATTGTAGCCTCTTTTTCCTATTTGTAGTGGTTGTGCGTGAAAATCTCAGTAACTGAGCAGATTGTGAAATACTCAGACCGGCCCGTCTGGCACCAACAACCATGCCACCGTTAAAATTGCTTAAATCTCCTTTCTTTCCCATTCTGACATTCAGTTTGGAGTTCAGGAGATTGTCTTGACCAGGACCACACCCCTAAATGCACTGGGTTTGCTCACACTTTACACAATACTTTGACAAAGAAACCTGAAGACGCTTACGCGTCATGTGTTCTTATACCAAGAACTCAATCAGACAGCTGCTGCTGATGAGCTGCGTCACCAACAGAGGTTATATAAGCCTATTCTTGGCGTGTTTGACACACGTGCTTCACAACCGGTCACACAAAGAATGTTCCCCCATAGCGTAATGTTACGCAGCATCTTGTTCACGCTTTTTGAGGGAACAGGGTTACAAGACAATTTCTTTCGTTGTCATTTCAATGTTTATTTTCAACCGGACTTGCTCAGAGCTCTCACCTGTCCGCCTCAGATTTTCAACTGTCTCAATTTAATTGTTGAGCCCTGGTACATACTCCACTCTACAGAGAAATGTGTTTGTTTTCCTGAGGTCTCAATATCAAGAACAAAGTTCAGGACATGACATACTTTAAAAGTATTGTTTTTTCGCATTTACCACGCTCACTTTAAATTTAAGACTAATCACACAATAGTTATCAGACACCACAAGAAATATATTCCCTATCAAAAGCTACACTTGATGCTGCGTAGCATTACGCTATGGGGAACATTCTTTGTGTGACCGGTTGTGAAGCAAGTGTGTCAAACACGCCAAGAATTGGCTTATATAACCTCTGTTGGTGACGCAGCTCATCAGCGGCAGCTGTGTGATTGAGCGCACCTAAAACAGAGGGTATAAGAACGCAGGACGCGGAACCGTCTTCAGGTTTCTTTGTCTTCAGACCGCTTTTGTGTGAAGTGTGGGCAACCTACTCACTGCAATAAAGTAAGACCGTTCTTATATATATTTAAGAGCGTATAAAAACTATGGCTGAGCTCAGGAGGAATGTGCTCCTCCGTGCAAGAGGCTTATTTCTGATGATGATCACCATGAGTTTTGTTTTGTGTGCATGGGGGTCGTGTGCGATCTGGGTGTGGCAGACATTCTCTCTGTGCTCGGGCGCGCGCACTGGCGCCCCGCAAGCATGTTGATGACGCCTCATCCCTGGCTTCTGCGGGCGCCACTGCCTCGGAGGACGACCAGGACGAGCGCATGTATTGACAAGAAGAAAGACAAGGAACTGCAACGCCAAGTAGAGTGTTTTCTCTGACGCGCAGAGTACAACATATCTAGGGGTAGTTTGGGACTCAACCGAGATGCAGGCACATCTGTCTCCTGCACGTGTCGAGTCCATTCTAACTACCCTGACGGCTATCAGGCTAGGCCAGGAAGTGACTGTGCACTTCTTTCCAAAGAATATTGAGTCTTATGGAATCTGCATCCACGGTGAATCCTTTGGGGCTCTCGCATGAGACTGTTTCAGTGGTGGCGCAGATCCAGAGGGTTTCAACCAAGAGCCAACTCCCTGAAGCAGATAAGGGTTACGCGCTGAGAGCTTTGTACCCTATCTATGTGGTTCAGACCCCATTTTCTCACTTTGGTTCCCATTATAGGTCCATGTTGTCGTGCATGATGTTAACGACAGATGCATCCCTCACGGGCTGGGGTGCGATCTTAGATGGCCGTCCAGCCCAAGGGATATGGAGAGGCCATCTTCTCGCATGGCACATCACTTGCCTCGAGATGAAGGCTGTATTTCTGGCTCTGAAAGAAAAAGAGGAGGAGCTGCCACAACAGACTGTTTCTGAGGTTGCTATTGGGGCGAACCAGTATTGGGTTTTTTCATTCGGCCTGGCCGTGTCACCCCATACATATGCTAAATGCATGGAGGCAACCTTGGCTCCTTTGCGACTCCAGGGCATCCGCATTTTGATTTACATAGACGACTGGCTTATATTAGCTCAGTCTCAGGAGCTAGCGCTTCGGCATTGGGTTGTCATCCTAGCTCGTCTCAAATCTCTAGGGTTGAGGCTCAGCGCCAAGTAGAGTGTTCTCTCTGCTGCGCAGAGTACAACATATCTAGGGGTTGATTGGGACTCAACCGAGATGCAGGCACATCTGTCTCTTCTAACTACCCTCAAGGCTATCAGGCTAGGCCAAGAAGTTACTGTGCACTTCTTCAAAAAGAATATTGTGTCTCATGGCATCTGCATCCACGGTGATACCTTTGGGCCTTTTGCACATGAGACTGTCTCAGCTGTGGCTCAGAGCCAGGGGGTTTCATCCAAGGGCCAATCCCCTGAAGCAGAGGGTTACGCGCCGAGGGCTTCGTACCCTATCTATGTGGTTCAGACCCCTGGTTCTCACTTTGGGTCCCACTCTAGGTCTATGTTGTCGTCGCATAACGCTAACAACAGATGCATCCCTCACGGGCTGGGGCGCGGTCTTAGATGGCCGTCCAGCCTAAGGGATATGGAGAGGCCATCTTCTCGCATGGCACATCAATTGCCTCGAGATGAAGGCTGTATTTCTGGCCCTGAAATACTTCCTCCAGCAGCTAAGAGGCTACCATGTCCTAGTGCAGGTAGACAGCACGGTGGTGGTCTCTTAAGTAAATTGTCAGGGTGGACAGCACAATGTCCCCTCTACTTCTCTCTGACTTCTCCAGCTCCCCTGGGTCTGGACGCAATGGCTCATACGTGGCCCAGACTGCGCCGTGATGAGTTTTCCGTAACTCGGCTCCCGGGAGCCCTGGCAAAGGTCCGTCAACACGGGTCGCACCTCTTACTAGTAGTGCCCATTGGCCGACCAGAGTATGGTTCTCAGACCTAATATCTCTCCTCGACGGCTCGCCGTGGGCGATTCCGACCAGAAGGGATCTCCTTTTTCAGGCACAGGGGACAGTGTTTCATCCTCGGCCCAAGCTCTGGAACCTTCACGCTTGGCCCCTGAGGGGGACCAATTAAGAGACATTGTGCTCCCAGCCCCTGTTGGAGAGACTATTTGGAGTGCTAGGTCTCCCTCGACTAGGAGAGCCTATGCCTGCAAATGGCGTGTACTTTAAGCCTGGTGAGCTACACACCATGCAGACGCAGTTCACTGCCAGATTGTTTCAGTGTTGAAGTGTCTGCAGGACAAACACTCTTTGGGCACTAATCCTAGCACACTCAGGGTCTTTGTGGCTGCCATTTTGGCTTGCCACGCCCTGATTGACCGGGTCTGGATAGAGAGACACCTTCTAGTTGCCCGCTACATTCGAGGGGCCAAGCGGTTGAGGCCGCCCACTAGAGCTACAGTTTCTTCCTGGGACCTAGCTATAGTGCTTGAAGGCTTAGTAAGCACTCCTTCTGAACCACTAGAGTCAGCTTCTGTCAGGCTTCTGACTCTAAAGATGGGTTTTCTGACAGCCTTTACCTCTCTTAAGAGGATTGGTGATTTGCAGGCTCTGTCAGTTTGCCATCCTGCCTAGACTTTGCCCCAGGGCTGGTCAAAGCCATTTTGCATCCTCACCCTAACTATCTTCCAAAAGTTCTATTCTCGACTTAAATCCGGTCATTCTTGAAGCCTTTTGTCCTCTGCCATTTACAACACCAGGAGAGATTTCACTTACTGTGTCCAGTACGTGCCCTCCAGACTTATGTCCATTGCATTAGCCAGTGGCTTACGGTCGAACAGCTGTTCATGTGCTACTGGGGCTGCAAGCTAAGGGCTGCAGCCACCAGACAGAATTATATCATGTTGGGTGAGGGATGCCATTGCCCTGGCCTATGAGGCGCGGTCAAATTTCGCCTATAGGTGTGAGGGCTCATTCTACTAGGGGGGTTGCAGCTTCAACAGCCCCTCTGCAGCAAGTTTGTGATGCGGCAGGCTGGTCCTCCCTGCACACATTCATCAGTTTTTATAGTTTGGATGTTCATGCTACTCCGGGCTTGCATGTCCTGAGTCATCATCCCAAGAATCGTGTTTGAGACCTCTTTTGTGTTTGTGCACACTTCACAACCCGAGGGGTCCAGATACTTACAGTGCGGCGGCGTTGGTATTCTCGTTCCCCATATCGTAATGCTACGCAGCATTGAGTGTAGCTTTTGATAAGGAACGTCTCGGGTTACTTGACTGTAACCCTGTTCCCTTAAAAAGCAGGAACGAGATGCTGCGCTGCAATGCTGCACTGGGCGTGTCCGGGCGTTCTTCAGACAAAGTTGACCTGAAGACGCCTGCGCTTCTTATACCCTCTGTTCAGGTGCGCTCAATCACACAGCTGCCGCTGATGATCTGCGTCACCAACAGAGGTTATATAAGCCAATTCTTGGCGTGTTTGACACACTTGCTTCACAATCGGTCACACAAAGAATGTTCCCCATAACGTAATGCTATGCAGCATCTCGTTCCCGCTTTTTAAGGGAACAGGGTTACAGTCAAGTAACCCGAGACGTTCTGCCCAGATGATGTGTCAAGAACAAGCTGTGAGAACTGCCCTGGGAGAGAGAACAAATGTGTACCAGCCTATAGTGACAAGTCAGTTGCAACACAATTATTTATTGTCAAGACAATGCTGGTCTAAGACAAAGTTGGAAAATGATCATGGCATAAGCAATGTAATCAACTTAAACATGTGCATTATACAGTTTAAATTGCACGTTGTTGGTTTGATTAGAATTCAGAGAGTGGCATTAACATGCTGCCCTGAGGTAAGTCAGGAGGAGAACATTTGAGTTGTGTCACAGTGGTATATACAGTGGTACTGTATAAAGAGCTGTTGTGTCTGAGTGTATGTGCTGTACTAGCTTGTTGTTGAATATGTGATTGAACCTTTGACCCCTCCATCTCTAGGTGTTGCTCTCTCAGTGCCCACTCTAATCCTCTAATTGGAGTTTCCAGAAATCCTGTCACAATCCAGCCATGCTCACAAATGGCACTTGTCTGTTTGTCACCCTGTTTAAGAAAAGTGTGAAAACTGGAGGGTGAAACAATCTCAACATGTCAACTTCCTTCTTCTGTCTGAATAATTGTGAAGAAATTTTAAGGTGACAGACTGATGAAAAAGCACTAAACTGTCTAAAGATGATAGTGGTGTGCTTTAATTTATCCTTTTTCACAATGAAAATATGTAATTTATGAAATGACTTCTTTTTGTTTTTCCTTTTGAGCTAAGACAGACTGTGACAACTTGCAAATTCCATTTACCAACAAAAGCAACCTTAACAAAACCAAAGAAAAAAAACACGTTCCTTTATGTTTTATTGTATCAGGACGTTGCTTGAGGAAATGCTTGTGTCATTAAAAAAAGTATGGTCAGGCCAAAAGAGAGACCATTCTTTTTTGTTTTTCCAAGGCATCGTAACAAAATAAAACATGTCTTTGCAACTGCAGATACGTATCTCAGGACAGCTATAGAGAGACACCTGTGACAGGATCAAGCATGAGCTGAATCAAAGCAAATCAATCAAACAGCACATGATGAGCCATGGGAGCTTGTAAAGAAAGAGCTCTCAGATTGACTTAAAATTAGGAAAACAACGCAACAAAATAATGACTGTGAAAAAAATCCATGAATATGGGATATATTTAAACAGGATTATCTTCATCTTCATGGGGACTGCTGTTGTTCCATCAGTGAACAGTGGATCAGTCATCAATTATGATATAGACAAAACTATGACTATTAAATAGAACATTGCAGTGCAGTAACGAGGGAACACCTAGTTACATTGTCATTTCTAGATTAGCTAGATAAAATTATAGACATAGAATCATAGATCTCCCATTTAGCTTTTTAAAGAGTAACTAAACCCTAAACCAACTTTTTTTAGTTAATGATCTGTAAGAATGGGGCCTTATTAGTGCTGTTCACTGATCTGAGTAAAAGTTTTGAAATTTGAGTATAAAGTCTATTAATTTTACATTTTATGGTGTAAAACCGTCTAAGTGCTGCCCTCCTCAGGTTGAACGGTGGTTACTGCAGTTTAATTTTTAGATTTGAGATTGTTTCCTTGTGTGACGTATACTGGCTTGACTAACGGCTCTCTACCCACGCCCCTGGCACGACCCCACCACACCCTTGGCATTGGCTCACGCCCCTGGTAAGGGGCCCCCTCGTGTAAGGGCGCCGCCATACGGTGATTTTACAGCGAAATACAGCGATATACCTCCGTCCACCAGAGGGCAGGCTCCAAAAGCGTAAATATAAGGAGAAACCCAATGGCGACTTTACAAGAGTAAAACTCATGTTTACAGCCTGGTACAAAAGATGGCTTTGGTCTCTAGAGATAAGTTTTTACTACATGACAACTCTGGGGGGGGTGAATTTTTGATTAATATGTTTGTTTATGCTATCTAAAAACTATTGATTTACTATGGAAAAAGTCCGGATGTAACGGCCATTCGTAATGACAATATTGGTGAATAGGGGACCAATGGGCGGATATCATCCATATTTATACAATCTATGGGTAAACCGAGCAGAGCTGGAGCTGCAGAGGAGACAGTGTATCACAGGCTGCAGCTAACTAGACCGACCCAGAGACAGTACACACGGATTAAAAGACTAGTGCTTTCACGGAGGATATACAGTAATAGTAATGAGAATATTTGTTATTAATATCCTTTATAAACATAAAATATCTAAAATGAAATTATATAATACTGTAATTGTAAACAATAACACAAATCTTTTGTTTTGCCTAAGATGACCAGATAAACTGGGTGCCAGCCTGAACTAGTCGCTGCAGATCTGCAGGTGAAGCAAAGGTGAGTTTACTGTGAAGCTTTTGTATGTTTAATTTTTGTTTATTCTTTATTTCTCAGGCACCATGTACAAAAACAATAATTTCACAAGAAAAGATATGCTTTGTACCAGATTTAGAACTTCAGACTGTCTAGGATCTGATTCCATTGTTTGATGGTTTGAAATGAAAAGGCTGATTGTGCAAAGGCAGAGCATCTTTTAGGGATTGTGCCGTTTTTGTGACTTTTGGACCCAGATGTTTGGGTCTCATCATATAATCAAGATAACAAATCATTTGTGAAACTCTTTTTTGCAGCCACCCAGGCCAGAACGCCTAATAGGAGTGTGTCATGTGACACAGACACTGATGGAGCTGCCAGAGTGTCCCAAGACTAGCTCTACTCCAATAATGAGGAAACGGTGTGAGGTGTCCACTGCTGAAGGTAATGCATTTATTCCCATTCTTTAGTATGTTTTGTTTGTTTTACTGTTATAGTGCAATTACTTGTATTAAATACTCTAACAAGAACACATGAGGTGTGTGATAATCTATCATTATATTGTCATTAAAATGGTCTAATTTAAGAAAATAAAATCATGTTTATATGTTTATTTTATTTTCAGGACCTGGTAACTGTTCCTGCGTCACTTTACTGTTGAAGATACTTCATCCTTCAAGTTTGCTGTTGTCTATCATCTTGGATTCAGACACTAAGAAAACTGCAATTAGCTCTATAGTTTCTGAGACTTGGCTTTACTTTGCTGACTACATTTAGACTAATATAAACACTAATACACTGTTGAACACACTCAAGATTCTTAAAAAATTTGGAACAGCTCATGAAGTTATGATCAGCCTGTTCAAGTTTGGCTCTTGCATTTTACCATCTTCGCTCCAATAAGTGCAACTGACAGTGACTTTCAAACACAAAGTAAGAAGCCTCTGTCCTGACTGTGCAGCATTTACACAGTTTGGACCTGCCTTGAAATGATGTATGAGAATTTACTATGACGGAGTGGCTCAGTGGTAGAGCAGTCGTCCTATAACCGGAAGGTTGGCGGTTCGATTCCCGCTCTGCCCTGTTCATACTTTCGTTGTGTCCTTGGGCAAGACACTTAACCCACCTTGCCTCCAGTGTCCGTAGCACTGGTGCATGAATGTGTGTTTGGTGGTGGTAGGAGAAGGTTGAGTGCCGTTTGTATGGCAGCCCCCATCTCTGTCTGCCCCAGGTGTGAATGTGTGTGAATGGGGTGAGTGGAAGCACGATGTAAAGCGCTTTTGGTGCCCGAGAAGGGTGCAAAAAAGCGCTGTATAAATGCATGCCATTTACCATTTATGACTTTTTTTTTATTAAGTGTGTATATATAAAATACTATATCAATATATAATGCTTACTGTAAGAACAATCTCTAAAGAATATTAGAATTATGTAAAGGCAGTTTGAGTAAAGGGTGTCATTTAGACAGTCTTTTGTAAATGTTTATGTTGATGCATGAGTTGACTCTGACCAGGGGTTTAGTTACTTTATTATTCAGCACATAACCACAAGCTTTGGCTTATTACATGCTTGCATCAAATGTGCTTTCCAATAAAAGTTGCTCCCATTGGCTGTTGATCTACGCCGCTCGTAAACGGGTGCACGTGGCAATGTGGTTAGCCCTCCTGCCTCACAGCAAGAAGGTTGTGAGTTCAAAACCCGGCCGACTCCGGTCTTTCTGTGAGGAGTCTGCATGTCCTCGACGTGTTACCGTGGGTTCTCTCCGGGTACTCCGGCTTCCTCCCACCGTCCAAAGACATGCATGTACAGGTTAATTGGCAACTCTAAAGTGTCCCTAGTGAATGAATGTGAGTAAGAGGACCCCCTCAAAAACGAGATGATTCATCTCAAGGGATTAATCCTCACAAAAAAAAGTGAATAAATAAATAAACAGGTAATCAAAAGCGACAGAAAACCCTGCCGATGGAGTGTCCATCAAAGCTCTTACTACATCGGGTTACAGATGTGGTCTTTGTGTTAGCACAGACCTACACGTTTTGGTTTAATGTATTCAGGTTTTGCTGTGGAAATGTATTCTTTTAATTAAATAAAAGCCGACAGGTTGCTATTTTGTTGTGGAGTCAGAAGGAGCTTTAAGTGGGTTTGAATGTCTTTCTTCTGTTGACTGCCTATCCACAGCATGCAGCATGCATTCTGTCTATTCTATATCTATAAATTAAAAACTAAATAATATAGGATATACATTTTTTTATGTATGTCAAATGCTGTGGGACTTATTGCAGACCTATTAAAACTAACCCCAAACCCCTAGTGGTAAAACACAGCCTCCTACACAGTCCCAGAAGTTTTCATTGACCAAAGTAAAATGCAGTAACTAAGACTTTGAGACTTCAGGGTCACGCTGAAGTATATGGTAAAATATGCCCACATAGCCTTCAAAAAAACGTTCAGCTGTCCTTTGTGTAATTACATTTGCCTCGCACTGTGCAACTAGCTTAGCATTAACAATACATGCAACCTTTCGTGGCTGGATTCTTCTCTCTCTTAACTGTTAAACGTCTGTTGGAGACATGGTGCAGATGACCTTTCCTGAACACAATGGGCGAGCAGCTTGAAAAGAAGAAGTATTCAGTGTGGAAGAGATTCAAGGGACGGTAGATCTCAAGTGGAACTGTAGACTTTTGCCAAGGGACTATATTCTTGCAGTTATCAAAGTGTTCAGTCTTCTTACTTCTCTGCTGTATATTTAATACAGTCCACAATATAAAAGGTCATCAGAAAAAAATGCTGGTTTAACAATAATTATGTCTTATATTTTTAGATAATAAGATTTGCAGATTTACCCTGAAATGACTTTTCAAAATGTGAAATGTTGATGCAACCTGAGTGGTCCGCATCATCTGGCATTGGCTCCAGAGGTGAATATAACAATGTACTATGGATCATCTATTTATCTATCCCAGCTGACCACCAAGCCACCATGATGCCCTCAGTATCAACTAAATGTTAAAAAAATATTACCAAGGATCTTTATAGACAATAACATTAACGAAATGTAACAATTTTAAGGTTGTTTCACAGTTAATTTCTTTGGACACATTCCACTGTTTTATATTGCCACAGGTGCCGGTCAGTCTTTTAATATTTTTAGCCATGTAATGTGTAAGCCCAGAGTTCAGTGGTACTGTGGGGCTTGTGCTGACATTTGTAACACTAGTCTTTTCCAATTTCCCTCCCAGGAGGGTTTGGCTGGCACAGCACACATCCGACAGGGGACAGGGCTGTTCTAAATTAACACATGCCAGAGTCTATAAGCGAGGTATTCTGTGAAGATTGAGGACGGCGCCAAAGCCCGACCACCTGAGGGGGCTGGTTTCAGAGTGTGATACAAACAGAGAGCGCTGACAGTGACCTCTGCAGAGCTGGTGTATGAGGTGTTTAATAGGTGGGAAGAGATCACTTCAACGAGAGGTTTCAATGGAGGCTGAACATGGGACATACTTTTGAGCAACACTTTCCAAGGAGTCTTTTATGTGTTTTATCATTTCAGAAAAGTATCATTTTGAAAAATACATAAAAGTAAAAGATACATACTAGTTATAGTAGTTGACTGGTCTTAATCTCAAGATTTAAAGACGTGTTCAATACTACTTTGGAAACCCTGTGCTTTATTTAACAACAGAGTGGTAGAGTTACTAAAATGTGTAGCTAAATAGTGCTTATCAGATGACAAAGAATCCTTATTGAGTCAGAATTAAAATAGAAACACATTATGCCAATGTTAATTCCCCTAAAGGATGGAGTCTCACCTTCTGCTACACCAGACCTCTGCTCAAAATTCCATATTAATTTTCAGACAAGGATCTAAAATCAACTACCAGTCATCACTCATTAACTGTTCACTGACAGCTGACTTCTTCTTCACCTCATTTACTCATGTTGACACTGCCTGGGTGACTGTGCAGTTAGAAGTGCTAAGACATCCACCTTCCTTCTTGACCCTTTGGCAACCTCAGTGGTAAAGGCCTGCATGTCCACTCTGAGCCCGCTCTTGGTTTACATCATTAACAGCTCCCTACCTGCCTCAAAATGTCTGCTGTCACACCTGTCCTATAGAGGCAGGGCTGGGACACTAAAGAGCTCCCTAATCACCGGCCAGTCTCCTTTCCTTTCTAAGTAAGATCCTGGAAAAAGCCGTGGGTGGTCAAATCCAACAGCAAATGAGCTCTTTAAACCATTTCATTTGGGATTTTGGCACCTCCTGCTTTCACTCATATTTCTCCAATAGACTACAGTTTATTACCAACAGTGGATCCTGCTCTCCACCATCTCCTGTGTAACAAGGCTTACCATAAGGCTCAGGTCACTTCATCATCTACATGCTCCCACTTACACAAGTATAGACCGAATATTCACTCATGAGCAGAAGACACTCTGCAGCACTCCCACCCCAGTCCCTCTCCAAGTGCCCCTGAGCCATCTCCATGAGTCTTCAACCTGGGAGTCAGTCTGGACTCTGGACTCCTTTCTTTCCCTTGAACAGCACATTCAAATGAAATCAGTAACAGTATTCTTCTTTGGCTCTACTGCAACCAAGGACTTGTTTTTTCAAGTTAATAACAAGGCATCTGCTTTTTAAAGGTTTGGTTCCACACAATTTCTTCTCATTTAGAAACACAGCATGGAACAGGTACCATAGAAACATTCCTTTAGTCCATTATACTTAAAATGAAAATGTATCTAAACCTCTCCCAAAAGGTCTAGATAATTGGCTATCTCATATTTCTCTTCAGTGAAAAGCACACTACCGTGCTGTCAATGTATTGCTGCCATGATGTGCAGCGTTTAGAGCTTGTATGATTGTAGTTAGTGGGAATCATAACATAGCCACAAGAAAACAGTGAGATGGGCAACTGTGGTTTTAGAGGAAAATGAAAAACTGGGCTGTTTATTATGAGAATCATATAGAGCCCTTACATGACTGTAATCTGTTTTATCTTTCTTTGCCACTCAGAAGCTCAAATGTGAATGTGCAGTGCTCATTTGGGATGCTTAACAACAGCCCTGTGTGTGTGTGTGTGTGTGTGTGTGTGTGTGTGTGTGTGTGTGTGTGTGTGTGTGTGTGTGTGTGTGTGTGTGTGTGTGTGTGTGTGTGTGTGTGTGTGTATGAGTGAAGAACTTGAGAGACACTGACGCTGGCCTGGTTTGATGTTGAATTCCTTCAGAACTTTTTCCATGTGCCACTGCTTCAGGGGCTGAAGGCAAGAAACAGTGCTGCTCTGGCAATTGTCCTATAGGCTCTGCCTTTGCTTTGTGTGACACTGACACTCTCCAACTCAGTCTAACACATCCAGTTACTCGGTATGGTCCAGTAGAGCTGTAGAACTTCTGTATTGTTGCACTTTTAGCACATCTCTTCTTTGTCAGGTATTTGTTGTGATAAAAACACTCCTGTATTTTGAGATATTGAATCACTGTGAAACCCAATGCTAATCTGTAATGAAATGTACGTGCTATATGCAGTAACAAGGCTATTAGCTTCTGATAAGCCAGACCATTCGTAATTACTACCAAAGTCTGATATATTGTTTTCAAATTAAAAGGTGACTCTTAATTACAAATGTAAGTGTCTGTTGGAGCTCCTGTCTTATGAATGATGCATTTATTCATGCACCAAATGTCTGGAAAATGTTCACAGGATTTCCTTTAGTCCGAGTGGTTTTGCTAATAAGACAAGGGGCAGGTGAAGTGTGTGGTAAGGTGGTATGTCGCAAAGGTACAACATCTGAAATCTCTGTGTTGCACTACTATTGAAATGTATTTGACATATGCACAACATAGCTTGTGTAATATAATGCACAAATACGCTGCTTAAAAAGGCTTCCATGCTCTTTACACTTTGTAGGCACACAATATAAAGGTCACCAACATGCACAGCTCTTGCTCACTTTTGTTGCGGAAGTCATTCATGTGAAGCCACCAGCTTTATCCTTTGTGATAAGGTTCAGTAGATTGCATTTATACATGCAGCCCTTCCATAGGGCAGCTCAAATAAGGATAAGAGAGAAAAATAATGACATAAAAGACCGAAACTCTTGTCTACTTGTCTAAAGCATTAGAGCACATTTCTTACACAGTTACCTCTATGTAATTTACAGAAGTGACATACGCCTCATCCTGCCCTAGAAATAGGTCAGAATAATTGAAAAGAATAATGACTAATACACTTTATTTTAAATAGAGATAGCCTTAATGAAATTATTATTATTACATTATATACATTTCTGGAGACTTGAGGTTGTGTGAAAGACTTTGACAATTCGGTTTAATGTAAAGGTTTTTATACTTAAGCTTTAGTGTCTTGTTTCCACTCAGTTATGGCAGCAACAGTGTACAAAACTAGCCAAAATTAGCTTCCATCTAACACAAATGCCGTTAAAAAAGTGTAAGCCTGCAATAGTCATTTAAAATTGCATAATGTACATAAGTGCCCATGTTTCTCATTGTCTTGTACTTTTTTTGTGTGTGCTACTGTAATTAGGTTCACATAAAATATGATTATCATTTTACAAAGACACACTGTGTAAAAAATGTAATGTTTGTTAATCAATAAAAAATAATGGCCTCTTTTATATGTCCCGACAGTGTTCATGTTCCCTCCACAAGTTGCAAATAAGATTGTTGGAGCGTTTTGCGGCAAAGGGGACTTCATTATTTCCGTCCTGCTTGACAAGTGTTTATTGTAGCTCCCAGCCGACTGAAGGTTACCTGCGATATCGCCTGGAAGACTCGTACCGCAATGACGACACAAATTTAGAGGTAATCAATCAACTTTTGTCTTAGCGCACAAAGCCTGTCTTGAGGGTTATGGAAATCTAATAAGGATGCTGTCCTTGTGCAGAGTGCTTTCTACTCTCCTCACTGGACCCGTAAATAAAGTGTTTTCCTTCCAAAAACACCTACTCAGTTTCATGTAAATGCCATATTGGCCTGTGTTTTAGATGATCTCTTTGTAGCACAGTTCTGACAAGTGCACACCAGACACGACACAACTGCATAATTTTCTTTCTTTCTATATCACTATGTATCAGCATCTGTCTTCTTTTTTAGCTCAAGATACAAAGCAAAAATGCAACTATAAGCAGTTAGGTTCAAGGGAAGTTACACTGAGACTTATAAACCAAAAAATAGCACTTTCACAACTGTTGTTGCAACCTATAAATAGGTTTTTAACCTTTTAATCATCTATTTATTATTCCATGTTGTGTGTTTGCTCTTTATTTGCACATTTTCCTTAATTCCATGCTTTGTATTTTGTCTTTAATTTGTAATGATGTCTTCTGTAAAGCACTTTGAGTTTTCTCTGCTCATGATAAAGTAAATAAACTTGCCCTTGCATGTCAACTTACAACCCATCTTTTCCCAGCAGACCTTATTGTACCCAATCTGTTTCTCCTCAATATTCTGCCATTTCCATTTCATAAGAGACCTTTACAAAAATGCTTTTGAAAAGACAGAACTTCAAAATTCTTTTTGGCCAAATAAACAGTGACTCACTTTGTCAGAGCCTTTAGGTCTTCTTTACTTAATTTCTGACTGAGTAATGCATTTACCGTTTCTTAGGCGTATAAAGTTGTCAGTTGATCCTGCTCCACTAGGATAAGGTCAGCTTCTAAACCAAATAAGAGATAGTTTAACCTCTGTGTCCTCACTTATCATCGTGACTGACATTGTGTTCAGGTTAAGTTTGTTTTTGTAAATACATTTCAAGAGAAATAATAAATAGAATGCAATACACTGCTGCATATTAATCACTCAACCTAAGGTTTCATATTTATTTTAAGATTGTATAAAGAAAACCGTACATAAAGTGGCACTCCTTTGGGTCATAATCATAAGTACAGTTGTTAAAATGTTGATTTACTCTACTTCTTAAACACACAGCATAAAGTGCATCTGTGAAATTGAATACACACCAAAAAATAAAAAACTAACTATGTGACAAGATGAATTTCCACTCAAACATGATTAATTGTCTCTAATATCCACTTGGAACAACACACTGCATTTGCTGGCACACATTGTTTAGAAACCAAACAAATTTTCACGGCTGTCCACAAACACAGTGGTATGCTCTAATAAGTCATTTGGCGACCCCACTGAGCCACAGCGGTAGCGTGACTCTGTGGCAGCAGCATGGCACTTCATTTGGCATGAGCAAAGAGGAGTGAGCATGCACAAGCCCAGTGAGTAATATTTTATGGGCACTGGCTGTGAAACGTAACATTGTAACCCGCGCTGGGGCAACTCCTCAGAGACACTGTTTTCATCATCAGTGCCAAGACAAAATCTATTGAACCAGCAGCTATTAGAAATGGATTCCACTATGAAGAGCTCAATTGCAGAAAGAGTGTCTTTTTCGTGTTTGAATCAAAATGGAAATGAGGAGTGATGACCTTCAATAGCCTGCCCCGAATCAGTTGAAACAAGCTCAATTTGTGCTATTGCTGTAAAGGGAAAAGAATCTCATCTCGCTACGGTTTTGTCTGATCCGAGGCATAATTTGTCGTGAGATCAAAGTGAGCTGTTTACATTTTCACTTGTAAATAATGCACTCACCTTTGGGGTGTGAAGAATATCGTTTCCTAAACCAATCTGGCCAATTTGTAGAAAACATGGAGAAGCAATTCCAATTAATATTCAGCACACTGTGAAGCAAGGAACAAGAAATTAAATTCATTTTGAAACACTTGAGGAACACAACATATTGGTCAAACTCATTTTAACAAAGTAAATTGTCTGGTCAGACAAAATATCAAGGTTTTTTTATTGGGACACACATTCAAGAACTTTGAAAATTAGCCACAGTTCAAAGTCAAATGTCATAAAATGTTTTTCTTCAGCATCAGTGGCAAACATACATTTCCATATGCTTAGTAAATTCCTTATGTGTTTATTTAATATCAGCAAATAATGTATAATTTGGTCATAATTGGTAAAGGGCCAATAATTGCTATAGATGATGAACTACATAATTATTTTTTTTAATGTGATATTGCTTTCTTTTTACAAACAGTGTGCATCCTTGTTGTAAGTAATTACAGTATATGTTCATTTTAAATGTGGAGATTTGAGTTCATGAAAACATATTTATTACAGAACCACATTTGTGTTTTTAAATACTATGCAGTCATTTTTCATTTAGATATTGGTTATATGTTTAAATGTATTCTAAACAAATAATTCGACAAATTAATCAATTAACACATTTATAGTCCTCATACAAAATCATTTTTCCTCATATTTTTTTCATTTAACCAGGAAAGTCCCAATGAGAATAGAAATCTCTTTTGCAGGGGAGTCCTAGCTCCGTTAAAATAAACTGCTCATAATTCTTTTTACTTGATTGTTTTGATCAATATAATTGTTTTGACAGAAAATGTAACAATACATTCCACTTTGAGCTGTTTGCATCGAGATTACCTGATTGCGAATTACCCAGGAGCCACTGTATATGGTTACCACCAATCAGGGATTAGTGAGTACAACTAAATTGTCTAAACTATTTAAGACAATCCATTCATTCATTTCTTTCCACTTATTCCCGTAAGGGGCCCATCCCAGCAGCCTTGGGCCTGAGGCGGGGTACACCCTGGACAATGGCCAGTTAGTCGCAGGGCTGACATTTAGAGACAGACACTGACAGACAACCATTCACTCTCACATTCATTCACTAGTGACACTTTAGAGTTGCCAATTGGCTCACACATGCATGTCTTTGGACGGTGGGAGGAAGCCATAAAGAACCCACGGTTAACACAAGGAGGACATGCAGGGTTCTCACAGAAAGTCCTGAGACACTCTGCCCTCGTTGACCCCCAATATATAAAGGCTAGTAGAAGAATATATAACACTTTACTACTTGATTAAGTCAAATCTCACTGTGTTTATAACAACATTTCATTTAGAAAACCACAGTTTGTCATTTTTCCAGTGTAGCAGCATGAACAAGCCCAGCCCATTCCCACAGTCCGTCTGACTCACTGCCAGTGCTGCGTGCACTTTACACTGCATCAATTAGTGAGTACGTTTTATGGGCCATTTAAACTTGGCTCGTGCACTTTAGATTATCACTTGTAAAGATAACAGCATTTGCCCTAAAAGGAAGTCCCCTCCTGTTGGGATTTAAGCCCACTTGTCCTTCCATTCCAAAAGTGGATTGAGATTCAATTGTGGAGTGACATTCTGTGACGTTTTATAACTGAGGGATCTTCACACGTTGGCTGAACTGCCCTTGTGTTTAAATAAGGGCTTTGAGTTAATTGTGAAGTAGGGAAAAGGCAGGTTGGCGTTTGTGTGGTGAAGAAGGGCATAATCAGGCAAAACAGAGACTGAGGAGCGGAGACAAGGGCCATTATGTTTTGTATTTTTTTATCAAGATCAGGCAGGGAAATCATAACCAGATTAGACACAGCAATAGTACAAACCTATTTCTTTTCTTTTATATAAACATAACTATTACAATGGACAAACTGGAGTATTTTAGTACTTAGTATGTTTATTGTAAACCCTTGTCCTTAGCTTCTTGTTGATTGTAAAAAGTTATAAGAATAAATCCCTTTCAGCCTCTTTACACATGCAAAGGAAAATGCACTTTTAAAACTCAGTCTGAGGTCCAGACACATGAGTCTGCACTTACAGAACCCTGGTAATTCATATCCCTGTACACATGACAAATTTTATTATCCTGGATACATTTTCCTAAATCAGACACAAAACATAGTGAACTTTAACATGGCAAAGTAACATAGAGAAATGGCTATTTACATTATTCATACTTATTGATACTTTTGTTGTTGTAGTTGCTTCCTGCACTAGTTTCTGAAATCAGAAGATGTTTACGTGTGAAAGGAATCAAGGTAACTAACTGTCTTCTGTATTTTTTTCTTGTTTAGCTTTCACCAGACACAGCTCAGAGAAGAAAAGAAAAATGCTTCAAAATCAAAGGAGGCTAGAGTTTATAGCCAGATAAAAGAAAAGAAACCAAATAAAACTGAATTTGACAAAATGATAAGGCTCAGGACCAGGTTGTTTATTAACATTAGCCTGAATTCCTGCACATTGTGTATTTTATGTTGTATTTTATTAGGTTTTTTAAGTTTGAAGAACCTTGTGAGTAATGTCTGAGAAAGGTGCTACGTATATAAATACATTTTACATACTTATGTTATGCCTTTAATAATATTTTATAAACGTGTGAGAAGATTTTAAATACAAAACCATCAGTTCAATCAAAAACATATTTGATAAACAAATGACAAAGGTGCAATCATAATTTATCTCTTCCTATTGTCATTCCTCTAAGAACCACAGGCACAAGAAAAAATACACTGAGCAATTCTTTAGCATTGCCAATAATAAAATGTTACTGTTCAATTGATCCAGGTTAATCCCAGAATCAGAATACAGAGATCTTTTTTCTGTGTTTTCACAATACGGGGTAATATTTCAATGCTAATGATTAGTTCTGTAACAGCATTTAGGATGCTGGTTCAGTTCTGGATTCATTTTGTGAATATAACAGCAGCCTGGACTGGAGAATAAAGTACTGTCATTTAACTATTTTCTGATAAAATAAACTTTCCCTATTTTTTCAGAACATCAGTGAACGTAATGTTTTGTCATCGCAGCGCGACCGGACCGAGGCCCGACTTTATCAAGCTAAACATGTTGAATCTGCTGCTGCTGTCTGTAATCATAGTAACCTTTATATATATAACTGTACAAGGCATGCCGGCTCAAAAATATATTTTCCACAATGTGCTTGTTATTATAGAAAAAGTCTTGAGGCCCAGATCCGGACCGGAGTCCGGCTGTTGGAGACCCATCAATTAAAGAACACACATTGAATAAGAACTGAATAATGTGTAATCTTTTTTATATTTTTTATTTTACATTGCCTATGCCACTATTACATTTCTTTAGAATACATACATTTGTCAGGCAAATAGTTTTGTCAGTGACTTTGGTGCAACACTACTTAAATGAGTTGTCCATCTTTTTCAGATTTCCAAAAGAAGGGTACACAAACATTTTAGCAGCAGAGTCACTTGGAAAGATTAAATATGATCAGATCAATAGAGCCTCCTGCTCAGTCCATTGTGTCAAGTATTATGCAAATAGGACAAGAAAGAGGTGGCAGAGAGTCACTGCACTAAAAACGAATCAATGGCAATATAAGCTTGGAAGCAAGAAAAGATAGCACTCAGTTGCCTTCAAGATCAATTTTTCTCACTTGCACCAATCCGCACAGCTTTTAAAAAATAAATAAAAAGGATTAGGTTTAATCAGATTAGAAGACTGCATTGTGCAAGCTCAAGGCGTTTCCAACACTGAAGGGACCTAATAGCATTAAGGAGATGTCTCTTCTGACACATCTCACATTGTAAACAGGAAAAGGTGTTTTTAGAGCCATTAATAATACTTGTGAGCATTTGTGTGCATCTCAAATAAGTGCACACTTGTAATGGAAAAAAAAGTGCTGCATTTATTTTTAACCAGACTTACATGATGAGTACAGTGGGGTCCTCAGAAAAAGGGTATGGGCTACTTGACTTTTGCAGCAGAATGTTAAGAGTCCCTCAACTAAAAAAAATATGAGGAGGTGAATATTTCTGTCTGAGCTCAAGTGACATTATAAGCAACTGGGAATTTGGAAACAGCTTGAGTTTGAGAAGGACAATTAATCTTTTATTTTTTTTTTTTTTTTTTACAAAATTAGGATTTACATGATATTTCCAATGGTATCTACATTTGAAAATATCAACTACATTTGTTTGCTTCATTTTGTCAGACCTTGTTGTAGTTGCAAAGACAGGTCTTATATGTCAGGTCACAGAAAACACCCTTTTTTATTACATGCTTTTTCTTTTTTTTCTTTCATGTAATTATCATGTGCATATCGTAAAAACAATAGCAGCCCTTGTACCATCTTTTTAGGACTAATCATTGTTTATCAATACAAATAACTGAACTACAGTTTCTAAGAATGAAATTATTTATTGTGACTGTGAATGGAACAGAGAGATTTTGTAAAATTTTGTAAAACACCCATTTTACATACATTCACCTGTTCAGTCAATCTGTTCAGTCCAGTATTAGATACAAGCACTGAGTCATTGTGAATAGACAGCGCTACCTTTTATTGTGACTGCGTGTCCTTCCTGTCCAACCATGTGCTCTCTCAGGGTACTCTGGATCCATTCACTGTTCAAAGAATTAAAGTGAAATGAATGTGAAGGTGGAAGGTTGAAGCGTCTGCAGTTATTTTGTTATTGTCCAGGATGTATACCATTGCACACCCAAAAATGCTGGGATAACCCACAACCTGAAAAATAATAAGTGCTTAAAATGAATAAATAAAATATAGATTGGGAAACATTTGCAAGAGGTAACTGTGTGTGGTACTTCTAAACCCAAAAAGCATTAAATGTCAGAATAAAACTGTTCTTTCTCAGTCATCCTACTGCACCATAATTATCGAAAATCTATACCAACCAAGCATTCATATAGTTAATATAAATGTCATGTGAAAATTAGATTAAACAATCCATACAAAAATAGACCTGCATTAGTTACCACTAACAACAGAGAGTATAGTTGGTCAGTACATGGGGTGACCATACAGTCCCGTTTGTAAGCCCCCTGTTCAGCGTCCTGGGGGGATTCCTGAAAAAACACTAAAATGTCCCAGTTTTCCCCCCTTCTTGTTCCAATTGTCCGGTTGTTTTTTATTTATTTATTTTTTTCCAACCAATTATAAAGATAAAGCAGCGCACTTTGCTTGTAACTCATTTGTCAGTAGAATTTCTGCGTTTCAGTCACAGAGTTGCCATGGTTACAACAATATTAACCAGTTGGAGAAGATCAACAATGTCTATAACTCTACACTGATTGGTCCATTAAAGTGCTTAAGCGTGGCACTATTGCTAAGCTTCCCTTCACCAGCTTTCACCATTTCAGTCTGTCATCAGCCAAAAAGATTTAATGAGCGGAACAATACAACTGTTTTAGGAAAGCACATGTTTGTTACATGTTAATATAATTAAAACATTAGTACGACATGTTTTACCGTATAGGTGTGGAACATAACACTGGATTAAAAGGCATGCCGTTCTTTGTTTTGAAAAGGGTCCAGCCATAACAACCCATTATGTTCTTATAATACAACATTGTTCTAAATGCTATTTATCTGGAGGGCCTCTGTTTGTCTGCATTGTTGTTTTGAGTGTTAATATTTTTTCACCCACAGTCAACTTATTCATAAAATGCTTGTGAATTTTTATAACACTTTTTAATATGTTTTCTCACATTTACTTACTATTTTCAAAGGAGATCACCAAATTACATAATACCTCAAATGTCCATACAGTGATTTATAACCTTCATGTAACTCCCACATTTGTCACATCTGTTGCAGTTTTGTGTGTCTTGGGAATATTCTGTTTGTCAATAAAAACTAAGGTTGAAGAGAAATACATAGGAAATGTTTGTATGACCAACTCACAGGCACTATGGAAATTTTTCTCTCAAAAGTAACCGTTCTTTCTATTATTTTCAACTCTACAAAATCTCTACGCTTGTACTGTTACTTTAAATAAATTTTCATCATTAGTGAAAATCTTTCATCATTAGTGAGATTATTACTTGGGCACAAGCACAGACATTTAAATGTATTTATTTTGGATTAGCTAATACTGTATATTGTACTGTTCTAACAATAATTATTTGAAATTGACAAACCTTGCCTCTGCCCAAGGACTATAGATAATTGTTGGTACACTGTCAAATTAACTGTAAATATTACTATTACTCCTGGAGTGGTTATTCTTGCAGGTGAGAGTACAAGGAGTCATGCTAAATAAAGAATGTCACAGATTAAAACACATTTCTGTTGAGTGATTGATCAAGACTGGCTGCCAGACAAACTCTATTTCCAAATTCATCAGGATTTTACTTGGCTTTGGTAAATAACTGTTTAAAAAGGCAGTGTCCAAAAAGAAGAATGTATCAATGTATTTAAAGTTTAATTTGGCTCAATGTGGGGCATTCAGCTGCTGCTTTAACACACTTCACGGGCTTTAGTTTGTTTTGTGCAGGTCCCTCGAGTCCAGACCTGTCAGCACAACCTGGCTTCTTTATAATAAAGTTACCTTCACATCAACAGAAAACAAACTTTTATGTTTCTACATCTACAACTTTGGGTCATCTAGGGCTTATTATAATTAATAAAAGGAATAGAACAAATAATGTGTATTTGCTAGATCGTTGCAGAGACCAGTGAGAAAAGCCAAAGATGCAGAGTCATTTGTTGTGATGTCCATTAACAAAGAAGCTATTTTGTCCATTTCTTAAGGCCACTGTAGACACATTATTGATCTAGTTTCATCGATCCAAGGGCTGAAGTCTCGCCATTGAATCCAGTGCTGCTGTGTCCGCCAGGTGCAGCTGAAATGTTTTCAAGGTTTTATTTTTTTGTCTGTGACTTGCTGTTGTTCTTGAAGCATGTTATTTTTTCTAATTCAGTGCCTACGCTATAAATGATGTATGAAGAGGGTTTTTTTGTGCCTCCAGATTTCGGTTGGAAGGACTAACAAAAAAATTTATTAAAACAGAATGAAACTCGATTTTGTAACTTTCTGTATGTGACCAAAGCGTTTACTTACATCCAAAAGACATACTGTCGTTGTGTCCTTGGGCAAGACACTGGTGTATAAATATGTGTAACTGTTTGGTGGTGGTCGGAGAAGGCTGTGAGCTCCTTAAGTACTTGAGTTTATAGTAATATTAACAACAACCATTGTTAGAAAAATTCTCTGAGAAGGTTGTCAAGACATATAAGCTCACTTGTGGTCAACCTACATCCAGAGGCCTTCTTTGAAATCCTTGAATTCTTGAATTATGTCCTAGATGACTGAAAACCCCAATGACACTATAAGAAACATATGGAAAACAAACGCTTCTCCGATGCTCTAATCAGTCTGTTATTGCAGAGTGACCTGTGCTGCTCAGTCAAGAAGCACTCATCCACTGCACATTTGATGTTTTCAGCTCAGTAGTCCCCCAGCATAGACAGGAATAATCAATAAGGTCGTCTTTTATCGCTTCACTTCACAACTGTCTGGTCCTGCAGCTCAGAAATACTTTGACATGCACAGACGTTGAGGTAAACAAACTTAAAATGGCAAAGGTGGGCTAAAGGGCCAAACGGGAGGCTTTAAAAAAGTATGTTTTAACTTTCAAGAGACCATCTTTCTTTTTAAAATGAATCCTTTCATGTTGTGGTCTCTGTGGAGTGTACATTGTCAGTGTTTTTTTTCAGCAGTACATCCAGACGATTTAGGTCTTTCCATGTTCCGTATAAACACTGTTTTCTTCAAAGAAAATGGCTGTAAAGAGGATAGTATCCCTGCTTCACCTTATTTCTTTGGTCAATTCCTCCATGAGAAGATGTCACCTGTGATTTGTAACGCCTTGTTCAGGCCTCCACCGAGAACATCATTTTAGTTTAATGCTAGAGTAACTCAGAACTTGAGTTTCTTTTTTTCCAAGTTGCGCTGAAATTGACCATGATATATTTTGACATTTCAATTTCATTTCAAGTGCATAATCTTTAATCAAAAACACTAAATGAAAAAACCTTGTTACAGCAACATTAAATAGGATTACTATGTTTGCACTTCATAAAGACATTTTGTCTTGTGCTTTGTTAATTGATCTATATAGGTTAATCAGTTTCCATTCTTCTTCAACAAAACATTTAACAATCCTGCTTAAAGTGTATGATTTGCTTTAACTTAACCATGGCAAAGCATTAGCAGACCAACACATGTGGTCTTTGTCTATTGTTTGCTGCACTACATCCCACCACAAATCAATAATCACAAATCATAAATATACTGAACGTATTTTAATTACATCCACAAACTTATGCAGGTCACTCATACAATCACATATATTTAGGGATGTTGGACACCGTTTACCGGAAGGAGTACAAGTATGAGTCCTTAAAAGTAAGTAAAGTACTCATTTGGAAGAGTTTGAGGTTAAACGAGTATGAGTAAATATTGTTTGTGTTAGTGGACAACCCTAGATTTTACATATTCGACTGTGCATTTTATGCTGCCGCCCTTTTCTCTGTGGATGCTTTTCTTCTTGTTCTGTTTCGCTGTGTTAAAATACATTTTCAGTGTTGAAAATACACTTTATCGGCAGCTATTACACTTTCTGGAACGTCACATCACAAGCCAGTGTTGACCGATGGGAGCACTCCTTTATAGTGCATGTGTTTTTTTTTTGAGCATGTGATTGACCAAGGTTTTCTGTTCCTGAGTAACAGGTTTTCATCTAATAAAAGCCCTTATAATAAACAGTAGATGGCCAAAGTTTTTCACAATTGATTGTGATTGCTTTTACAATTTCCTATTTAGGATTTAAACCATTTTTCTCAACTAGAAGAAAAAAAATATCAGGTACAGTCTGTCTGTAACCATTTGTCAGACAGAACCATTTGTCAGACAAAGTTTATATTAATACTCTTTCACAACCACAATGATCACTCAGTATCACATACGGATCAGGGCCTTGGTAAGGCTACGGTAACCCTGAAGAGACATATTATACAATCCAGTAAAATACATCAGAGGTAACTTGAATGCAGTTCTTAGCCTACACCAATAGCACTATCCCTTGGTTCACAAAGAACACGTCCAACATTATTTTCATAAATATTGACAGAATTTGAACAGTGTCAAAGGGCCAGACGCAGCAACTTGTTCATCTGTTTGTACAATCTACAGCACTCTCTCCATCATCTCGCTCAATGCATGCAAAAGCAGGCTCCTACTGTAGATTATCACTGTAATCCAATAGTGTGTGTGACTCCCATGTCAGTATGATACAAAGAATAACAATTTCAGATGTGGAACTGGCAGCACATAATAGGGTTGGTGTCTGTAGGGGGACACAGTCATTTGTTCAGGAACAGTGCAGGCAGCCCCGGGGCAGGGAACAAATATGCATTGAAGCTATTGTGTTTCCATGCAGAGATATGAACTGGGGTTATGAGAATGCACTCAGACTCAAAGCTACAAGGTTGAATCTGTGGAGCCGTTTTCTTTTATAAACCTTACAAAGCACTCACTGACAGGCACAGCTTGATATTATTTGTCATGTTTAAAAAGAACCACAGAGCTAAACACTTTCGCTTTGCTTTTTTTTAACCAATGATCTGACCACATTTGACAGTGAGTTAACATCACACAAACTCCCTCTGCACAGGTTTTATTAAATTTTCTTCCAAATTTCCTGAAAACTGTGTGAAGTAAGGCCATTGGAAAGCTTGTTTACCACTGACAGATGCTGCTGGTATAATTCAAAATGGAAAGTGTTATTTCCATCTGTAGCTTTCTGGAAGGCTGAGTGTGCATATTTGTCAGTGTGGAAATTAAGGACTATCCAGAGTTGAGAGCGTGTGCATGAGGACCTTGTGTGCGTTGTGTACTTCCACCATATTTGATCAAGCGTTCCATAATCATTAGGTGGGGCCCTCTTCTCCCGGGAGCGCTGCAGTTGTTTATCTCCTGGTGCTCCTGCAGACAGCTGTAAATAAATGAAGAAGGAGTAACTCCAGTGGGAGCGAGGGAACATTCACTCTGGGATTTGCTGACTAGTTTTGTCACAGACAGACTCGATTCTTGCGTGTTTTTCTTTAGAGAAGTTTTGTCTTTTTCGTTTTCATGTTTCATTTATTCATTCATCACGCCACAACTACTTCTTACATTAATTCTCGTCATGGTAATAGAGTTTTCCCTGATTAATCTTTTACCCATTTTACTCCACGGCCAGTTCTGCAGCAGCACCCTACTTAATTAATTTGAGAAACGATCTGAAAGAAAAACTTGGGATAATAAATGTTGTTTCCTCTGGTGCAGTCCAAAGGTTCATTAGACATCTATCCTTGTGGAAATACACCCCTCTCTACCATCTCACCCCGTCACAAGTGGGTGCAAACATGTCAAATCATTCCCTGTTGATTTCGTCTTGTCAAAAATGTCGACATGCCACTCATTGAAATGTTGGCATATTCATAATAAGTTCATAAAACATGTATAATAAATGCTAATAAAACTGTCAGTAAATGAGGCCACAGAATCAGAAGATGTTAAAAGAAAATGATATGCTGTGTGACATTGAGTATATTCTGCAGAAAAAACAGAGACATGTTTCATTTGCCCTGAGACAGTCTTCACAATTCACTGCGAGGAGGTGGAGCCGGCTATTCTTTTGTTTCGCCCACTTTACCGCTAAGCTTTGCACACTCTTAAGCCTCATTGTCTACAATTAATGACTTTCTCTCACATTGAGAAACATGCAAATAGAGATTTCTGGTTTGGAGACTGCAATTATTGAAGAAGCAAGGGATATGAAACCCTAATTATGTGCTATCATTATTGCCATGGCTACTGTTACAGTCGACTTAGCATGCGAGAGTTTGACATATTATTCATCTGGTGGCTGCCTATGATCCAATAACACTGAAACAATAAAGGAAAACAAAAGCATTAAAAAAGAAACATGCATTTTTTTGCAATAGGCATACTACATATTTTAAGTGCATAGCTTGTTTATGCAACTTCTCATTAATCTAAGTTGTGGCTTTACAGCTTTGTCACAGCTTTGCCACTTAAACATAGAAACGCTGGGCTGTGCCTATAGTAGGTCTACCTGTGGGTAAACTTTGTAAAAACAATAACAGTGAAAAGGAGACAACATGTCTTTGACCATGTTGAGCTTCCAGTGTGAGAACATACTTGTCAGTGTCTATATTAATGACCAGAAAAGTGCCACAGCAAATCATAGAACAAACTGTAGATGGTCATTTGAGTCGGTAGGAGCATGCTATATATAGCCAACCCTCAAATCCAAGACTCCTACTTTATCAATGTTAACTCAGATCTAACATGTGTATTGTCACTCTTTAGCTTATACAAAATGGTGTTGCTTCAGGTTTACTCAGAGAATGTAAAGGTCAAAATTTTACATTAAAAATGTTTCAAAACTTTATTTTTGTGCAATGACTGATTTGGAGTTATATTGCTCTGCACAAGTCTGTTCAAAATGTGCCATTGTCATGGAAACTTGACACCATTAAAATCTATGCTACAAACACAAACAAAAGCCCACATTCACAAGCCTAAAACTGTAGACAGCTAACACAAATACTTACTAGATTTTTAAACCGTCCATATTAACAAACTGACTTTTGTCTTTTGCTTTAGCATTGAATTTAATCTGCTTTGATTTTGTGAAGACTGAACAGGCGAGCTCTATTGTGAGTGCCATCATCTCCAAAGAGCTTAGTGGGCAGAACTGCTATTTGACAGAGGATGAAACATAGTCTTCAGACAGAATCAATGTGCTACTTCTGAACTAGCATTGTGTTTGCCTTCCCTGTATCTGTCTCTCCGGCTGTATTCAAATGAAAAGAAGATGTCTATCAGAGAGCAGCAGCCCCTCCACAGCATGTACTGTTGTTGTGTACAGCCACTTAGTCCCAGTCACATTCAAACACAGCAATGCTCAGATGTAGGCTTTGCAAAGCCAACTCACTATGCACTTTTAACTTCAATGTCATCCACCAGTGGATTTCCCTGTGGGTATAACTGATTTGTAAATGCGGCAGTTCACCTCTTTTGTGCTGCTTACAATGTGCCTTTGAAAAATAGAGAAAAAAATAATAAGTTCCATTCTCTTTCATGCCACTCAATGCACCTGGGGAAGTGTAGCACTTGCATGATAAGAGGAATATTGAAAGAGAAGCTTGATGGAATTCAATATTTCCCTCTTCTCTCACTGTTCACTTTTGAGCACAAGGCACAGTAAAAATATTTATGCTGCTTTTGTACTGTTGTAGCAAAGACACACTGACATTTAGTTTATAATAAAACCATTATTTTTTAGATAAACAATTGTCTATTTAATGGTTCATGATTTGGAAGGATAAAGAGAATGAAATAACACAGCCTCATTAGATCACATTAAGAATCAGTAGTAGTATTTATATTTTACACAAATCATTTGACTATTTTACATAATCACGTTTTCAAACCTTCCTCTCAGAATGCAATGTCCTGGATTAATCCTAACACCCCTCGACTTTTCTAACCTACCTCTAGGTTAGGAAAGTCGAGGGGTGCCACTCAACTTACTCATATTACAGGTCACATTATTATGGTTAGTTATGAATTTCCACGCAAAAGATATTACAAAAAAAAATACATGCATTTTTATTGATACATATTGTATAATTAAACTAAAAACCTGAACTCCAACAAGGTAGTGGGTAATTGGCAGATTACTTTTTTTTTTTTTCAAATCTACCACTGCTTCATCATCCGCTACCTGACTACTATCTACCTCGCACACCCTCAGTCCCAGCTGCCAGCTACCGCATTCATTCTCAGGGGTACCATTTCCCCTCGAAGACATGCGGTGAGCTAAGCCTGACTGCACAGCCAGAGCCAAAGGATTCTGGGTAGTTGAAAGCAGCTTTTCCGTCACAGCTACCTTCAAAGACCAGGAAGCCATCCAGAACACAGAGACATGAGATCAAAGACCCGGACAGCTCTGGCTAATTAGTAGGTGGGAGTTTTGTAAATGCGCCACAAACTATTGTCAGCTACTGTCACATTAGCCTCAGCTAAGGCTGAGAAAAAGCGGAATTAGGAGGATATAACAAACAATATGAGGAAATTGTGAGACAATAGAAAGGAAACTCAATCCTGTCATGTAAATGTTTTGTGTGTGAATCGCTTTGTCCCAATGGCATGTGTAAGTGTGTGCTAATGTCGACCGAGAATGCAAAGTCACTCACACTAGATTTCTTATTAATAGTCTCCCACAAGGCATCTATGACCTCTGTCAATGTCTTGTCACATGACGCATCTCTTTCAGCATCACATCATGATCACTGACAACAAATACATAAAAGAAAAAACTTGTGTTTCTGCTTTGTTTTGTTTCTTTCTTTTTGGTTTACGCTTCACACAGATTATGGGGATACAATAAACCTACACATATATTAAAAAGGCCTTGTGCCCAACCCCCCCCATGGCTTATAACTTAGCTCTCACGATCATATATAATTTACGCAGATGTTTTAAAAGGAAATGTGCAATCTGCAGGAGTGTAAATGTAATTATTAGTGCTATAAATGAACACAGTAAAATGGTAAAAGCTAATAAAACCTTTACAAGTAAAATAACAACTCAGATATGCATCTCTGGTGGTAGTGTTTTGTGATTTGCAGCAGATGTATATTATTAAGCAGGAATATAGCTGTAAATGAACATAAATATTAATGCTTCTTGTTTTTGTTCATAACTTCTTGGTTTTGTTTTGTCTTTTTAAAGCTTTGTAAAGTGATCTCATGTCAGTGTTTATGGCCAAGGCTAATTAAACACATTGAAGAAAACTCATTGATGTGCCACAAATCCTTCACATACTTACTCAAAGTCAATGCCGTTTGAGCGTAAGATTGTTATAAAATCAAAAGCATGACTTTTTTACAGCCTCCCAATTCAAAGGCACAGTTAGACATTCATTTTTTCATCACTTATCCATGTTTGACCTAAGTCACGGGCAGCTGGAACCAATCCTGGACAATGGCCAGTTAATTGCAGGACTGACACATAAAGACACCAATGGGCATTTTTGATTCACCAATGATTGGACTGTGGGAGAAAAGCCACACACAACATGAAGACTCCAACCAGACACATTATGGTAGTGTACTAGCCCGGAACCTTCTGTATGAAATAAACTGTCAGAATAATAAGAATGTCCAATAAATAGAAAGTAGAGGAAGATGAGGCCAATAAACAGATGGTATATAAAGGTTATTATGGATAGATAGGGAAAAAAGAGTTGTAAAACATGATCACAAAATTATAAAACAAAAATTATAATGACTAGTAAAGTATGAGTAGAGCTTATTGTAACTAATGCCCACAACCACAGTCACATTATGGAGTCTGTCTTGAAGATAATCTTTTTTATTGAAGATGAAGCTTTGAAACCCTAAAATCTTGTTTTATGCACAATAATGTACTGTACAAGTGATTAAATAAAGACAAGACAAGCAGAAAGGAAGTTGATTGGTGCAAGGTCACTTTAGGCATGTTTCCAGTGGAGGCACGTCTCAATAATGAGGCATTTCTATTAAAAATTGATAACGTTCTAATTGAAAATGATTGGACGACTGAGAATCTTAGTCTGGGCATAAAACACAGCAATGTTGTCCAAAATAAGGCTTGTCCTTTTCATTAATTGTTATATTTGAAAAAGAAATGTACCTTAATGTTATACTTTATATTATCCCACAGTAGAAAAAAGGCTTTAGTTGTCAGCGACTGATCCCAGAGTCCAGTACTTCCACTTTTTATGAGCCTATGTTATGGCTGGAGGCATGATTTCTATTGTGTCAACTTTGTCGGAACATCTCTTGCTGGATTTCAAAGTGGCGTGACAGTGCCAGTTACACTTTTGTCTTGCCGACACAAACGTTTGATAGAAAACTACAACAGCAAAAATATAACAGACTCAACACGCGCAAAAATCAAGACAAAATACAGAAACAGCACATTTAAGAGGTCACCTTCAAAATATTTCTCATCTTTTACTTTCTGATTGACAGTTTGTTCTAATTTCCCTGAGCAGACGCCATCCCCTCCAACATGCCTGGGGTCTGCCCAGAATGGCAGACCGGCGGTGAGCGTTTGTCAGCACAGATTGACTTTTTTGCCCCATGAGGTGTCGATATGTTGCACCTGACAGGCCGCTGGCTCTGTGTAGTTTGCCCGCCTTGTTAAGTCTGACACTGACAAGAAGCGACTTGTGGGTAGAACGCACAGAGGAAAATCCACGGCCACAGCAAATATTTGATGATGTGATTTTCACTGGATTGGAGATGGAAGCCAGTGTTGACATTTGTGTAACATCTGCTCACTCTGGCCGTCAGAGTCTGTCTCAAGACATAGATTAATCTCCACATACTACCATCCTCATCCTTATTCCTTAAATCTTTTTGTATAGTCAGTAAAACCATCTGATCACACAATTATCTTTGTTTTGTGACACAAAAGTAATGTTTTCATGTAACACTGTGCAACACACTTTGGTTATGTGTTTTGTGTTTATATGTCTACCCATGATGTGGTTGAATATTATTATCTATGGCTTCATGCAGGCCCTATGGATGTATTGCATCAGAAAGTGCCACGTCTTTACTTGATAAGATAAAATTTAACTAAAAGATGACTTCCCTGGGAGGATTTGTATACTGTGCAATTACGAGTCATGCTGAAAGTCTAAACATTTTAATGCAGACATTTGACAGCATATGCTTTTTTGAATGAAAAACTTCTGAAACCTCTAATGGTCTCTGAGCCAGACAAGATTGTGACTATCTCTTAAAGACAGATATGCGGTTTCAGCAAAGGAACACAAGTAAGTATGAGTCATACAGATGTTTAAGGAAGGGACATGAGAGTAGAAAAATAAGATTAGGCTTTATTGCTCCCTGTGGTAAAGCTGTGCAGACAGAGAGCCTTTGGCAGAATGAAGGAAGAGCAAAAAAAACTTAAGGGAAAGGCATTAGGAAAGCACACGGTTGCTTTAGCTTTACCAAGATGCGGGTGGTTCCACTGGGGCCGTGAAAACTCAGTAATGACTTAAATAAAAAGGACTTGTTCTTAATTGAGATTAGATTTCTGTTTTATCTAGCTGCCACATCAAGGATCCTTTAGTTCCAGCCTGAATGGCGTCTCATTGTGGCCCATTACGTGGTTGATCGACCATGTTAATTTAAACTGCATGCCATCAGTTAGCCTGTATAATTCACACACAGTGGCGCACTCAGCCTCTTTGGCTTTAACAAGTGTCAGGAGGTGGAGACAACAATTTTGTCTCATTTTAGATAAAGCACCACCACCAAAGCCACATGTGCCTTTTTGTAAGCAAATATTGCAAGGTCTTCCACATGCTCCAGGACATGTTTTTCATTGTCGACCCAATAATTCACGATATGCATTTTCTTCACACGACCACCAATGTCACACGGCTTGTAGACTGTACATGTGACAGCTTGTGAGCTCTTCGCCCCCTCCCGCATGGCAGACCAGCAGAGAGTGCCTTTTAGTGCAATTACATGGGTTTCTACACATCAATTAGCAATCCAATTAAGTCCTGATGTGATGAATAGCAGCAAATAGCACTGCAGGAGCTACTGATCTTGCTAATAATGATCTCGCCAATTATGCTGATCACTCAGTGGCTAAGGAGACAGACACTCCAAGGTCATCAATTAACATACAGTGAGCCTGCAAGACTGAGGAGAGATAAGGCAAAGTTAGATATGCCATATAGTTTGTTTGCATTTTGTACATGAAATAATAATTTTAGCATTGTAACGGAGTGGTGCCAAGATGATCTATGTACCTTTGAATTCTTATTAAATACCTGCAAGTTGCTCTTCATTAAAATGGATATGCCTTTAATTGTTTTAGCATCTTAGCTCAAATGTCTTTGTCGTATGCTTCAATGGAGCTCATTTAAATGTATCACATAAAGTCATAAGGTTCCTACTTCCTTGTTTTCGGTCTGTATAAAAATCAAGCTGAAGAGCACTGTTATTCATGAACTCTAATGTACCTAAGCTGTTTCCACCTCTTTACCCCCTTTACCACCTTCAGAGCACAAGCACCTCGCTAATGTTTGAAGGTTCACGCACACTTGGTTACCCTGGGCCACTGGTTAATTCTATTTGGGTCAGTGACTTTAATGAATTAGATTTCATTCCCTCTTTTGCACACACCCCTCCCGCTTCGCAAACCCAAGATTAGATATTTTATAAATTGAGCAATGCAGTCTCTACTCAAGAGAGAGAAATTAAATTACTCTCAAAGAGGGCCGACAAACTTTGAAAATCATTGGTACTATTTTATACAGTATTCCCAAAGATCAACATGATTAATACGCCAGCCCTGAATTATTATTATAAATACATAACACAGCCCAAGTCAGATGTAGTATGAGAGTTTTAGGTAGAATAAGAAACTCAACCATAACTTTAACTGTAATGCTTTTTACCAAAATGTAACCCTCAAAGTTAGTCCTCATTTTGAACAAGTTGGTTTATCATTAAAGCAGTTTAATTAAATTGAATAAACAAGCAGAAACATATATGCACAAGGAATTACTGCAACAATACAACACGTTACAATGCAATAAAATAAGATATAATCCTAAAGAGTAAAACAATTATATGAAGATAAGACTTAACAAATGATGCACACGTTTAGAGTAGAGTTCATTTACAAAAACAAAACAAAAAACAGGTCCTAGTACTTGTATATGTATTTCTTCCAGTCCCTGGTTTGTTTGCTGATCCCCTTCTCTGTTTGTCCTCCTCCCTGACAGTGTTAGTCCACACCAGGTCAGTTCATTGCTCTTTGTTTTGGTTCCTGACTGTTCTGCTCTGTATTCACCTGTTGACCCACTGTGCACTGCTGCACTGCCCTCAGTTTCTACATCTGGTGCACATCATCTATTCCCTGCTACTATTCCTATATCTGGTATACTGTAATTACAGCTCCACACACCTCAAACTGTCAAGAAACTTCCACAAATCCTGTCATCCAATCTACGCCTACTGCTTTGAGCCACAATGAACCATTTTAATTACTAACCTGTCCTAGTGTCCTCTTCGATATAGTACTTCAGTTAATCTTGGTATTTCACTTTACATTTTTTTCCTGGCCCTGAGCGTAGCACCAGTTCAAGATGAAAACTTTAACCTTGACTTCTTCTTTGAGAGCAAACAAATGTGTTACTTTGTCGGTGAGAGAACAGGTAATTCTGATCCCAACCAAAATAATGTGTTGTATATACTGTAGATATCAAAAGAAGACTCAGACAGTGCCACTTGTTAAATCTATTAATGTACATTGGCAGCTGGCGATAGGCATTGTAAACTCATGTTGTAGTACTATATATTTTTATACTAGATGTACAATTAACCAACTTGAAACTGCATTTTAACTCCAAAAAGAAAGAAAATACTCAAAACCAGATGGTGGCAGGGCATGATCAGTAAAAGTCTTGACCCTTGTATGTTTTCCGTTTCATGTAGGTTACATAACACCTGATAGAGGGCCACAAAGAGGATGCCTATCAGAGAAACAAACAGCTCATAATGATGAATAAATTGTTGGGTTTATTGACAACTTCAAAAACAGAAGAATTGTGTAAAGTTATGTTATACATCCAACAAACATCTCAATCAACTCTACAAATTCTTTCTGTAGTTGTGAATATAGCATCAGCCTGAGAACGCTAATCTTGACTCCATAGTATTTCCTTGGATTGATTATTAAATGTAGTATTTCCTTCTATTGATTATTAAATGTAGTATTTCCTTCCATTGATTATTAAATGTAGTATTTCCTTGCTATTGACAAATGCGGTCACAGTGGCACAGTGCTCAGTATGCTTGCCTCAGAGCGGGACTTTTCTGGGTGGAGTTTGCATGTTCTCCCCGTGCCTGGGTGGGTTTCCACTGGGTGCACTGGGTTCCCCCATAAAGATCATAATACATGCCTGCCCCCTGGTGTTGCTGTCGACTAGGAATTTTCCCACAGGGATAATAAAGGCATAATAAAAAACAAAAAAACTGTCAACAATCATTTCTTATAATACCTTATAGCGGCTATTGAGTAGCTAGTTAAAAATACAGTCAGTCTCAGTTTTTTATTTTGCATTATTTTTAATGGGCACACATGTCTGGGCATTATCCCTATACATACAAACACATATCAAAAGCTTTCTTACATTGACTGGCGACCTAAAAGAGGGTAATCTACTGTTTATTCCAGCAGTACAGAGTAGATAAAGTACTGACTTCCCAACATATGAGATTTTATTCACACCTGGTTGATGTTTTTCATTTTGCAACATTTTAAAAGTTTACTTCAAATTGACATGATTATATGAAAAAGCAATTATTATACTGTGCAGCCTATACACATAATTTGAGTCGTTCAAAGACACTCAGTACTGGTAAAAGGTAGGTGGATGTGTGAATCGTAGGTGGTGCTATAAGATCCAATGTATGAATTCAGCCACTTATTATTCTAAAAAAGGTTTCTTTCTATGCTCTCTTCGCTTCTCTTATTTTAGGTTAGAAGTTCACAGTTTCATTAGGGTTAAAAATGTGTATTTCAGCGACTCTTTCATTTCCACAGTAATAAGAACAGTGTCCATATCCAGACTCACATATAGTAGCATCACAGGTTTCTGAGGGTTTGAGAGTGGTTTATAGCAAAGAAGCCCAGTGGAACATGGTTTGAAGCAGCTGAGTTGGTGGTATTACATGGGAGCGCACTTTATAAGGTGGTAGGCCATCCATCAGGGAGACTGCAGCTCCCAAAGGCGGTCTGTCCAAGAGCGGCGAACAGGCCCCACTGCTGCACACACCCATAGCCTGCTCCAGTTATAAACAGCTACACAGAGAAAAAATTTACAGAAATATTCACACATACTGTATACAGCTATCCAGGAAATAATAGCAGAAAAATATGTTTCTGTTCCGCAAAGATGACGTAGTTTAAGAAGCAGTACACAACTTAGTCACAGTTAGGATTTTTGGGTCAAGATGGAGCCTGAAAATGAAAGAGATAGTCTAGTATTTTGTAAAAAGGGGTTTATGAAGTACTTAGTGATAGACAACATATTCTCAATGAGAAGTAATTACCGGCACATTCCCAGTTTGGAGAAACAGGAACAATGACACAGTCTTAATTCAGAAACAACTATTAGTGGAAGTGTGTATTACATAGCAACATGCAACTTTCCATCATTTACTTGATTATTTATATTTTTTTGTCTTTGAAATGTTGAGGGCTTAAAATCAAATTTCACTTTGGTCCCATATCAACATTTTAAACACAGTTGAATCATAAACATATGTTTCCGTTTTTAGAATATACTGTATGATAATTAACACTGCAGTTAGGCAAGGCAAGGCAATTTTATTTATATAGCACAATTCATACACTGGGTAACTCAAAGTGCTTTACAAGAATAAAAGACAATTTACAAGATTTAGATTAAGAAACATAAGAAAAATTAAAAACATTTTAAAAGAAAAGTGCAGATTAAAAAACACTTTAAGTTGTAATGTAGGCGGAGCTAAAGAGGAAGGTTTTTAACCTCCCCTTGAACATTGTTAAAGTTAAGGCTTGTTTTACTTCATCTGGGAGGCTGTTCCAGGTTTTTGCTGCATGAAACTTAAACGCTGCTTCACCTTGTTTAGTTCTAAGTCTGGGCACGAGCAGAAGGCCTGTCCCAGATGTTCTCAGAGTCCGAGGAGGTTCATAAGTAACTAGCAAGTCAGAGATATAATCTGGTGCTAAACCATTAATAGACTTGTAAACCAGCAGTGCAGAGATTTTAAAACTGGCGTATTGTGGTTGTACTTCCTGGTTTTGGTTAGAACCCGAGCAGCCGCGTTTTGAATAAGCTGCAGCTGTCTTAACCCTCGTTTTGAGAGACCAGTGAGCAGGCCGTTACAGTAATCTAACCTGCTGGAGATAAAAGCATGGATAAGTTTCTTCAAGTCTGGTTGAGACATCATCCCTTTGACTCTGGAAATGTTTTTAAGGTGATAAAATGCAGATGATGTAATTGACTTAACGTGACTGGAAATTAAAGTCTGAGTCCATGATGACCCCTAGATTTCTAACCTGATTTTTACATTTTAGAGAAAGAGACGCGAGGTGACTGCTGACACTTTCTCTTTGTTTCTGTGGCCCAAAGATGATTAGTTCAGTCTTGTTTCTGTTCAGTTGGAGGAAATAATTCTGCATCCACATGTCAATCTGTTCGATGCAGTGACACAGTGAATGGATTGGTCCATTTTCACCTGCTGTGAGCGAAATGTAAATCTGAGTGTCATCTGCATAATTATGGTAGGATACTCCACAGCTGCGTATTAACTGGCCTAAAGGAAGCATGTAGAGATTGAATAATAGGGGTCCCAAGATAGACCCCTGTGGAACCCCACATGTCAGGGCCATTTGGTCTGATACACAGTTACCAACCGAAACAAAGTACTTCCTGTCTTCAAGATAGGACTGAAACCATTTAAGGGCAGTTCCAGTGATACCTATCCATTCCTCTAATCTTTGTGACAGGATTCCATGGTCCACTGTATCAAACGCAGTTAAATGCGGAAGGAGCAATAACTTGTTAGGGACAGACATTGATAGCAGGCCAGTGTTTGAGATATAAAAGTGTTGCAAATTTCAATGAAAAGCCAAATGTAAATCAATGTTTGCAACCGTTCCCTAAACATACATTTAATTTGACATTTATTTGCATACCCTGATCGAACACTTAAAAATGCCTTGTAAGCCCAGGCTCTAAATAAAAAATCTGGTGCAAAGTCCTTGATTTCATGGCTCATTTCTTCAGATAAAATAAACATAAACTGAAAACACAGGTTTTTTTTCATTTCATTTTCTCAAGTGGTTTTGGTGACCTTTAACCCTAAGATCCGCCAGTGTTAAAGAAGTCAATTTACTGTAATGTAACGTAGATAACACTATATTTTGACTCTAAAACTTGCATTATCCTTAGGCTCAAATACGTACAGAATGTATACATGCTCCATCTCAAAAGGTCCCACAGGGCCCACTTAGACTTTACAGGTAAACAGTACTATCATATCTATGCTACATGTATGATATTTGATGAATGTGTTGATTTTTTTATCCTTGTTATGTTTTGGATCATGTATCTCTACAATGAACGCAGGCAAGTATAAAACATTCAATTATTAGAGAAAACAGCATGTCAGTTCTAAAGATTGATCTACACGATGAACAGAATTAGTGCACGTATTAGGCTTTCGCACCATCAGCTCTTTTCTTAGAAGCCTGCACATCCAGCCCCATGCTCCCAGGACAGTACATTTAACCGCAGCTGATTTTCTGCTTCTTACATGCGCAGTGAACCAGAAGACCAATGGATCGTGAAACTTTTAATAACCCCACATAGCAGATTTCTTTTAAATGTAGCACATTAGCATTTCACAGGAGATGGTCATTATTGTCAAAGTGGATTTAAGAAAGCCAGGGATGCTCACATTGAGACATGATATCTTTGTTTCTGCATTAGATGAGGTGTGAGCTAGGTATTATCCAGACACCATGCTGTCACTGGAATCCATCTGTGGTCTGCTCTGATACAAGGGCTCACGTCTCACTGTCATGTCACATGTACAAAAGAGCAAGGCAAGGGGCTCATGAATGTCTGCGTTATTAAGTTATTATGCATATTTTATTATTCATCACATGAATTATTAAAAGAAAAGTGATCTATGTTTATCATCGCATAGCCTCTCACAAAAGTGCTTCTTTGTAAGTTTAAATTGCTGGAGAAAAGAAAATAGGAAGGCAGTGAATAACATGAATGTAAAGTGTGCACAGGTATTTGGCTTCAGTCCCTGTTGCTGTGCTATAACATTAACTTCTTCATGTCTTTATAAAATGCACAGAACGTTCAGATGATTTATTTTAATTATTTACACATTTAGCAATAAAAAATGTACACTGTGCCCTCAATGTGCTGCCCGGAGGTGCTTCTTAATTTTTCCTGCACTTCCCCAAGCCACTTATACTCTACATACTCTATATATAATAATCTAGTCTCAAATAAGTTTTTGTATAGAGTATATTAAAAGTGATCAAATATTTCAATCAAATCATAAACTTTTCAAACATATGTGAACAATATTAATGTCCAAAGTGCAGCATTGAGGGCAATTGAGGCCTGTAAGGAATTTAGCAGGCATCCAAAAAAAGTTGATACTTGATACAAAAAAGACAAAAGCCAACTCTAAAAACAAGAAGACCAAATTCTCAATTCGTGTTTAAGTGTATCACATTGGCACTATTTACATTTGTCTGTCTTGAAAAAATCTATTGCTACATGTTTCTGTTCCTACAACTGTGAAATTCCTTTGAGATTGAGATTTGAAACAGCATGTCCTTGCAGGACTACAGTAGGTGTGCACAGTCTTTAGAAAGGAGGGTGTGAGGTGTGAATGTGCAACCTGCAGTTCTCATCGCTGCTGCCAAAAACTACACACTGCACCTTTAATCCATCGAGGTGTTTTCTATCTAAATGAGTTGTGAAAATATTATCATTCTTAGAGTTCATTTCTGAATGATTTACACCTGGAACACAAAAGTGGAGTCGTTTGTATTTCTTTATGATTCAAAAAAGTCACTGGGCGCTTAGCCCTTGATCAAATATTTTCCACACGGAATGGTTCAACACTCCTTGATTCAACATCAAAAACATCCCTGAAAGTCTAGAAGCTTTGTGTTAATGCTATTAAAGCTTTAGCCTTGGCAATGAAACTTTGACAAGCTTAAACTTTTAAAATGTCATTTAAAAGAAAAAGAAAAAACGCGGTTACAATTTCCCTTGTTCAGTTTTGTTTGTGATAAAATGGACCTGTCAAGTCACACGATATTCATAAAAATTCCCTTATAAAAAGTACTTAAATCCAAAATCATTATTCTTGTTATGTGAGAATTACTACTTCACTGTTCACTTCTTATGGGTCCTATTGAATAAAATCAAGCCTACACATGCTGTCTGTACTCGAAATTCAACTGATAATAATTGGAAAAATAAATTAGCACTGCACATATCTTTCTGAAAATCAATGTTGCATTCAGGTTTACACATTTAATTGTTATTACTACAGGAAAAATAAAAAAGCCTGGCATATGTGGAGATGCCCTTGTATCTGTTCAGTTCAATACAAAGAAAATGCCATGGGGTTTGAATTTCCATCTCAATATTTTTTTTTTCTCTATGCGAAGGTCACTTTTATCATATGTTCCACTTTTCTTAAAGCAGTTTTTTTTTCTCATTGTCTAAAACTATCATGACCACTTTCTTTTACCTCATGAATACATAATATTTTCTCTGCTCTTTTCACCAAAGCACAATCATTCACAGCATAATCAAGAAAGTTATCAGGTTTAATTACTACATGTTCTTTGTATGACAGAAATCAAAGTACATCATATTCTTACAAGGGCTATTAAAATGAATCATGTGGAGTGTCTCGTTTGCAGAGCACGGAGCTGCTTTATAGCTATCATGCCATACGAATAATATTCTCTTTTACAGTATATGTATAGTCAACATTTGATTAAAGGCTGTTCTCAGCTCATGTTTTCAAACTCAATGACCCCTTTCTCTTAAGGTGCGTTCACACCAAACACGATTAAAGCGTTAAGCGCGAGTGATTTACATGTTAAGTCAATGCAAAGACGCGCGAGGAAATCCTGCGGCGCAATACACGCGAATGAGGCGGTGAAATGATAGAGGCGGTTAGGCGATTCGCGCGCTATATTCGCGCAAGAATGAAAAATCTGAACTTTGGCGAATATTTGCGCCGTGTTAATCAATCAGGAGCTTGCTCTAGTAGTGACGTTTTTATTTTTTATTATATCCTATTGCAAACACATCTACAATAGTACAGTAAGAAAACAGTTATTTATGATTGGACCAGTGTTGTGGTATTAATGAGAAACAAGACATGAGTCAGAGAATCCTTTTGGAGGCTGTCTCCATGTATTAAAGAAACACAAATAAGAGATACAACACAATGTTATAAATACAATTGTAAATACCATTTACCGTTTTATAGGCATAATACTATATTGACTGTACTGATTACTGTGTTCAGAAGACTGTAGTTGTACACATATTAATTACTCATAAACACACCAATGACTGGAGAGACAGATGGACAGACTTGAATAGAGTGTCAGTAGTTGCTGTCCTGCGGGAATTCCTCGCACCGACTCGGGACATTAGGTCATTGTACTCAGTGGGAAGTACCGCTGAAAGTGGCCGTCTTTTAGGCGTAGCTCCTGGAGAAGTTTGTGAAACTCACGGAGGCTTCAGAGGCTGGGTGCACCTCTGAAGCATCTGATGGACCCCCACACAGCGCCGAAAGGGTTCTCGCAGTTTTTCAGTCCTCCAAAGTTCATATTCGCCAAAGTTCAGATTTTTCAACTTGCCCGAATAAAGTTCGCGCAATTTGTGCCACGCAATTAGACTCGCGTGTCTAATCACGTCTTTGCATTGACTTAAAATTTAAATTACTCGCTTAACACTTTGTTTGGTGTGAACGCACCTTGAGGCCTGCTGTAGGACTCTTTTGAACACTCTAACTTGCATATAGACTTTAGACGCTGAGTATCTAACTTGATTTTTGCTTTATCCTGTGAATAACCTCACTATTTGCCCTATTTCCACTGGGTTAATGTCAATGACTGTAGAAAATATGGACGTCTTCCACCCATTGGTCCCCTATTCACCAATATTGTCAATATGACTTTTTGCCTTTTACTGCATGGTAAAACAATAGTTTTCAGATAGCATAAAAAAATTCACCCCCCACAGAGTCGTTATGTAGTAAAAACTTAGCTCTAGAGACCAGAGCCATCTATTGTACCAGGCTGTAAACATGATTTTTACACTTGTAAAGTCGCCATTGGGCTTCTCCTTATATTTCTGCTTTTGGAGGCTGCCCTCTGGTGGACGGCGGTATATCACTGTATATCGATGTATGGTGGCGCCCTTACTCAAGGACCTTTTAAGGGGTTCCATGAATGAGGCTTGGTTAATTAACATACCACAGCATGTCCCTGCTGGGCCACTGTACTAGACACATCCATAAACTGTACACACAAAAGTTGGTCATCAACACAGATAAATTATATTTACATATTTGAGATTTTTAGTAATCTTCCGAGTATATGTTATAATGTTTTTGAACTGGTACACAAATCCTGTTAGTTTGCATCTGAGAAAAAGTTCATAGTTCATTCTTGTAGTGGTTATGTTGATATTTCTGATTTGGGTAAAACCTATAGTTTTTCTTATTCTGCAGACTATAAAATATTATGCTTTAAGCTTTGCTGTCTTTCCTTCATTTTAATCCACTGTGGCTCTTGCCTAAATATGGCAATACAAGATCTTTGATATAAATATATAGCCTAAAAAAATTACAGTTTGTTTTTCCCAATTAAACATGATAGAAATACATTTTAGAGATAATGTTGACTAAGAGGTCAAAGACTGCATTTGACTTGTAAATTGTGTAAAAGGTTTAGGACGCATTTGTCATGTGAATCTAAAATAAAACAACAACAAAACATAAACCAGAGGCTTTTTATTAGTTTGACTTTGTTTTGTCACGTTATGAATCGCTTCTATTTGTATTCAGCCCCCGAAAAGCTGAGTAAATATGTGTTTATTAGTCTGCACTATTTATGGGGCAGGTGCATGTGGGAGTTTGTTCTCAGGCAGCACAGCTGGAATTAGCATAACACCAATGTGCAGTTTATTGTGCCAAATGAACAAGAAGTAAAAATCCACCCTAAACAACCTACAGTCTGCTGTTCTCATGTGACCTATGGCTGGTTAAGTAAACGACTGGATAATTCTGCAAAAAACTATTTTTTTTGAAGATCAATAAAACAAAGCAGTTGTTAGAGTAAATAATAAAAAAGGGAAACAAGCATTTCATGTCTGCACTGGCAGAACAGTCAGACACGTTGGCAGTAGGCTTGAATTGTGACACAGAAAAATTAGTCCAGCATAAATATAAATCCTTAGGAAACTGGGCTGCGGTAATGACCAGGCAGGATTAGTTGCACACTTTTTGCTGAGTGTGGCCAAAATAAGAGTGAATGAGGGCTCTGTAGGCCTGTAGTGTTAATGACGAGATGGTTTAGGGATAAAGCATATGGTTTACACTGAAGGACTGCTGCAGATGCTGTTTAAGGTCAAACTGTAACAAAAAACTTAATGCTATTAATGGAAGCAATGACTAACTGCACTTGCAATGGTTTTCCAATGGAGTTGGTGTAGCTATTATTTAATAGTGCTGGCATTTAGGACAAAATACACTTCTACACTTAGTATTGATTTACCAATACATTATCAATGATTGCCCATGTCCCATTTACACTAGAGGGAAAAAGAGAATAAAAAGCTGATCCAATGTAGATTTTCAACAGCATCCCCACAGCATAAGTGTCAAATGCAATGAGATGTGTCTCTCCAACAAAAGGTACAAACTGACCAAATGGCAAATTTGGATATGAAATATGATCAAATAAATCAAAATGAATTGCTGTAACAGCACACTTGCATTTTATTATCAGCAGGCACTATGTTTGTTTCCTCCTTATTTGTGGGGAAAAGGGTATTCACAAAATGATTACCACATTCTGGAAAGGTACCTTACTAAAGTGTGTAAAAACTGTGGAAATATCTCACTTGCTTAGGTCAAATAATGAGTATCGCTTAAGTTATGTAAACAATGAAAATTTAAATAAACAGAACCACTTTGAACAATTTATAAAAATTATGTAAAAGTATGCGATTGTGTCTCTATAACACATTTCAGCTGTATTTATTTTATTTGATAAACATTGCCTCTTGTCGGTTTTCCTATTGTTCCTTACCTCTGTTCAAGTTACCTTTTGAGCCACAAAGATGCACAGTTTTCTACAATGCAGTTGCAAGAAATCTTGGCAATCCATTTTCAAAGTGATGATATCAGCAAACCGGTGAGAAGTGAGCAGCTGTGCCAAAATAACACAGCATCAAAGTCATTATGGTCTCGAGAAACACTCACAATGCACTGGCACAGAGGAACTGTTTTCCGATCTGTTTTCCTGCTCTCTTCTGCATTTCCCCTGTCAAATTACTCAAAAGAAAACCCAAAGATGGAGCTCATCACACCACAAAGAAGGAGATATGAGATAGCTCAATTCCCAGTCCTCAGTTTAGCACAGATTTCAGGCAGCTATCCCCACCAGGCCGAGAAATGTTAACTTCTCCATTCACTATACAATGGCACTAGGCCGACCCAACACAAGAACTGCAAAGTGTCTGGGGACTCAGCTCAATAGAAATCAGCCAGTGGGATCTCTCACTCCTTAAGCCTTTTTAGCAATATGATCCCCTGCTATCTGCATTACCATATGGGATCCGTCAGTCAGGTAGGGGCCACGACGACGGGGTTTCAGCCACATAATTGATTCCCCTTTTAGCAAGAGAATGGGAAATATTGGAGAGCAGCGAAAGGTTTTTTTTCAAAGCTGCGGCTTTTAGGCTGTAAGGCTACATTATACCTGACTAAATCTGATCTGTTATTCTTGTACATCTCTCTGAGGTGTTCAAGTGCATGAATAAGCTATGGGCGACAAGAGTTCTCTGGTTTCCATCAAGCAGCCCTGCACATTAACAGTGCGGTAGAAAATAGATGAGTGGGATTTATACATTTCATTTTGTTGATTGGGTTCCAGGGGTTTGTAGCCGTCTCACTGGAGTTATCAATAAGAAAACTGATGTCGAAGTAAAAAATGTATAAGGCAGAAACATCAGAGGTGGGTGGTGTAGCCAAATTTGTAGTCAAGTAAAACTGATGTTGCTTTTACATCAAAATGACTCAACTAGAAGTAAAACTAATCTTTTCAATTATAACTAGAGTAGGAGCTGAAATTATTCAAGTGCACAGAAACTTAAATTTTACTTGAATTTTTTTTCAATTCATGTCTGTTTTGTCAAGTTAATGATCACCTACTGTTCTCTATCAACTATCCAGCAAAAAAGAGGTTATGGACTCACTTTGTCTGCTCAGGGTTAGGGTTAGGTTAGGGTTAGTGACTGACCCAGTGACTGATTTACTATTACAAGTCATTCAAAAACTCGTTCATATTTTTCTGTTGCCTATCAAGGACTGGGTCACAGGGGCAGTCATCAAACACAGCAACACTTTTCTCTGAAAACGTAAAAATTGTGTTGGGTTTTGGCTGTTTATTTTCACAAGGACAGCGTCTCACTCCACAAAACGACAAACTTTTGATTATGGCAGAAGAGTTGTTTGTCCTTTGAGAGCCAACTCACACATTATCACAAAGAAATTAGAAATAAACAATAACATCATAGCTAGGTCCCAGTCAGCTAATGGTTGCAAGTAATACATAGAAAGTAGAACAAAAATATTAGAGTGTTGTTTGTTTCTAATAATAATAGTATATTACTGAGATTTTTAAAATTACAGATTATGGAATGGACCAAGGCCATTATTTCTTCTGCTTCTTCTTTGACAGAGGTGTTCACAGCTCCCCTTCTGGACTGGCAGATATACTACAGCTAAAGATCATTTAAAGGAGCAAGCATTTAAACGGCCCCTAAGCTTCCCCATGTGTCCCCAAACCCCACCAGCTCCACAGAGTAAATGTAACCAGTTATTACCCTCCTCTGCAGACAGAATATATCCCAGCGGCACAAAGCTTCAAGACTAGTGGGTCTTTTGCCGAATGGAGTGCCCTGAAGTGAAAGCAGAAGAAATGCCACCCAGGATAGTTGAATGACAGATGAGTCATTTCCATTTATGAGGTGGAGAGCGCTCAGCTGATCTGCCGTCGTGTCAGCCCCGATTGAAATGTGTTTGGGTGTTTGAGTCTGTGTGAGTGAGACAAAAGAGCACCAGAAAAAAAAAAGACGTGAAAGCGGGAGATGGGGATGTTTTTTGCTCTCTCTCTCTCGCTCTCATTTTCTCTGTGAAACAGCATTATTCTTCTAGCCATCAAATTTCCCATTCAAAGTCTGCTCCTGTTTATCCAGAGTAAATTAGCAGACTTTCACCAGATTCACAATGCAACAGGTGGATTTATAGAAGAATACAGTGGGCCCCATCCCCTGTCTAAATGTATAACTCCTAGCAGCTGCATTCATTAATGTAAAGAAGGAAGGAAGTGTGCTTCTGTAACATGAAGTTGGATTAATGCCCAATCTCCTGCAATATTACACATCCATTTAGAAACTAACATTTACATGACTCACACTGCAGTCTGTACAGAATATAATATCTCGACATATAAATATACCTGTACATTACTGACATTGGTGAATCACATTAGCACTATTGAACATTCTTCCTATTCAACCTCAAAATAAAAAACAGTTAGCTCCTTGTCCTCTCAGTGTTCACAATTACATTTTTAGCACAAAAGACTTAGTTTTTCTATAGAGAGACATTAAATGTTGCTGTCAGAGGAGATTGTGTAACGTTACCTTTGTAACAGATACAAAACAATTGTGGTAGTGTCTTTTTCTGCTCTCTGAAGTCATATGATTTTAGTGGTGCGTCTTTTCACGCTGTTCTTGCCTGATTAGACAGATGTGGTCCATGTTGTGTTTAAATCAAACTGTACTGGGACCTTCTCAAGGGTTTCCATTACAGATACACAACCTAAAACAGAGCATTATTTACTGTATAATCTGCTTTACTTTTATCATCATTTACCCAAAAATATTTACAAAGAGTGCTAAGTATGGAAAAGTGGAAATGAAAGGTTACACTTAGTAAAGTACTGGTAGTATCTTATCAGTTCAACCAGGTCCAAGGGGTTCCAATAATGGTGAGTAAATGGTCGTCTGTTGTTGATCAATGTTTATAACTTGGATTCAAAAGAAGATGCAGTAAATAAAATTGAGTTATATTTTATTATCTAAGTTTTGTTTTAAGAACTATTTATTTGCAAGCGACTGACAGAACAATAGTAGAAAGGGAATAGTAATTACAGCATTTGACTTTTTGGGATATTTTATGCCCCCATTGTCTCCCTCAATAATAAAATCATAGATACGTCCCTGCAACGGCATGCCAAAGATGTCTGTAAACAGCACATGTTTAGCTTCTACTATCACAAAATGTTACTAGTAATAAAGCAATTTGTTTTTCCTCGTGGATTTAGTCAAATCAATTCTTGCTCTACATCAGCTTCTTGTTTGAGCAGTGTAGTTAGTGTTCTTGTCTTTTATCTCAGTAAAATTGAGTGCACCGCAGAGATTACAGCAGGTTAATTACACACAAGGCTCACAGTTTTCCAGAGCTGAAAATGTCGCTAGTTACAAGAGAAGCCATTGTCGAGCTTATTCTGCATCTAAACCTTTTTCCCACGGGACACCACTGGCTTAATGAGCAGAGTGTGGCGCAGAACCAGTTGCATGTGTCTCAGTTACCTGCAGTTATCACAACACCCAACGTCTGACGAGAAAGCCACATTTGAAATGTGCAAACAGGAACATAATGACGGTTAAAGAAACATTTTGCAAGTGTCGCAGCTTCTTCATCATGCCGCCTGCCATCAGTCTCTGAGCTGTATCTGCTAAATGGGTTTCAATCTGCCATTCCTCAGCAGAGATACAAAGACAGGGAACAAGTCTCTCTCCCAAATGGAGTGAGTAACAACTGTGGGAAGAGAGAGATGGTGAGAAGAGATCACTGAAAGGGAAAGTGTCTGGGCTGTTTGTTAATTGGAAAGAACATTTAACAGGCTTCTTCACAAACACATGACAAGTGCACCTGTTAGTTTGCCCGTCTCTGGCTTAAGCTGCGAAATGAAAGTGACAGTAATCGCACAGAGTTTCAATGCAGCTCTGATGGGAGAGAAAAACATGTCTTGTCAAAATCCCGTCTTCAAAATGTATACGATGAGTTTTTCTTCTTTCTCACTGGTGGTGTGCCAATGTAATTCCCTCAGTCAGACTTCTCTAGCTGCTAGAGCGCTCTATAGATTTCCATATAATCTAAAGCATCTTTGCATTTGCACTATAACTCTTCAAGTGTTGGCAAAATACCTAGTAGAGCATTGTGCTTTAGAGAGCTTTGTGTGAAACAGGGAAATAGAAAACTGACAAGGTCCAAAATAGTTTTTCCCCTATATCTTAAATCAGGTGTGTAGAATAGAATAAATGTGCATTATGTGGACTGTGAGCACCTACAGAAGCCCTGCTATTGTCTTTGAATAAAAACTGTTGAAATTGTCTAATGATGAGTCATTTCTTGTCATAAGCCTTTATCAATGTTTACTTCAGCAGATTTGTCAGTTTAGAAAAATGGCTTACTGACAGATTCTTATAATTCATACAATTCATTTTAAACATCCATCTGCCTCAACAACTTAACCTATATATACTTATACCAAAACAAAAACACTACACTATGGTTATTTCATCAGACAAAGAACATGATTTTGTATTTCATAGTCCATATATTGTAGTATAATATATAGCATACCATAAATGTACCTACTTTGACTATACATTTACATCTGCTTTATGCAAGTAGTTTAGTTTAAAGTTTATTGCCATTTGCACAGGTACGTTTCAGTACAGGTACATTGGAATTTGTATGCGTTTCTCAAAGTCAAGTTCTAAATATAAAATATATCTACATGCATACACCCACCCACAACCCACATATATACATATACGTACACTCATATGTGATGTAAATAAAACTTGACTCGGAGAGCTACGCTGTGTCGCACACAGGGGAGCGCCATCTTCCTTCCTTCCAAGTATTGTGACTTCAAAATAGTCAGGGCTTCTCTGCATGTAGTGCTTAGTTTGTCCTCTCTGGGCAGTTGTTAAAACAGAAAATAAAATAACACTAACACACTAACAATAACACTAATAGCGTCTTCTAGTTAATTGTTGAAATTCTGCTGTCGGACTAATGAACAATAACTCCTCCTTCAACAACCCCACACACTGTCACTTGTCTGTCACTTGGTCACTGTAACACTACACAACACATTTGGACCTTTTTTTCCTGCATAGCATTTGCACTATTCTGTAAATACATGTTCATCCACCTTATCTGCTTTTTAGTGTGTATTTTTGCAATTTTATGTAAATTCTTAGTAGATTAGTTAAAGCTTATAGTTGCTACAACAAATTTCTTGTATTGTGTAATTTTTTTTACTTTACCTTGCAATAAACCTGATTCTGTATCTGATTACATTTATACAAGATTATAGATTATATACTATCAAACATAGTTTTGACATAGTTTTGACCAATGTGTTCCACTTTGTTCACTATATATTATAAAATCTAAACAATGCACCTTAATCTTACAGTAAAGCATTTAAGACGTGTGCGTATCATTGTAAACTGAACTAAAATACAATCAATCCGAGTGGACAGAGTTTTTTTCCCTTTGAGATTAAGTTCTGAGAGCAAGCATCTTTGTGTAGAGTATTCTATCCTCAGAAAACAAATCTTAACCTCAGCAGCAGGACCTCACATCTGACATTGGAATATAATAGGCATAACATCAGTTTTCTTACACCAAAGACAACTTGATGAACAGTAAATATGTAAAGCAAGTCTTTAGTTTCCCTGCTATTTGTTTCCTTTGTTACAGTTGTACTTTTTAAACAGTTGAAAAAACACTGTACTATCCAGGACACACACTGGCAAGGGGCTATAATAGTGCAGGCACAGGCTGTACAGAGTGGGCCACCATTAATCATGTTTAACTTGAACCGCAGAAGCTTGTGACTCCATAAAGTCCATCACTTTCTTAACAAGCGGCTAGTTTTGTCTGAGAAAATAGTACGTCACCCACAAAGCTTTGACTTTCCAAGCAAATTTGTGTTTCTCTGAAATAGCCTCAGTTGTGTCGCACTTATTGTGACATATGGTCCTCTGTGTGCTCCTCTACTTTGCGGACTTTACCAAATATAGCTGAGGAAAAACATGGACGAGGAATATGTGATCTAACACCCATGGGGCTCTTGAAAACCCAGCACCACTGAAAACTGGAAGCGTAATAAGCTCATGCATGATGATTTTTTTCCTCTTTTTCTCAACATTTGGAGCTGAAAAGGATTGGACTCCAGACAAGAGTCTTCAGAGAACTTAACGATCGTGCCATCTGGAGGAAGAGAAGTGTTGTAGCCACTGATATCGATCATCTTTTCACACTTTAGTCTCACAGATGGTAAAAATACACCATCTGTGTGCAGGTGTAAGTGCTTTTGAAAATGGAGATGGCTGCCTCAAACAGAAAAGACATGAAACATTTGTCCAGACCCTTCTAAAAGGTGCCTTAATTAGAGTTGTTTAAAGGATTAGTGTTCTTAAAATATATGCTTGAACTGTTGCGTGTTATTAATTGGTTTAAGCTAAATGCTTTTTTTACCAGCATTATTTTGACATTTATCACAATAGCACACAACAGCACAATGTCAGTACAAACTGATAGGATTGAGATTACCCAGTTCCACTGTACATTATTCTGCAGTTTATTACTGTTCATTATTCATGACAAATTTCATGACACAAGACTGATTTAACAAAACTCTATGGGCCAGATTCACAGTCGTCATGCAACATCAGAGCAGCCTATTCCATAGAGAGAAGGTCCATAAAGTCTTAAGAATGATTCTTAAGAAACAGGCAAAGTTTTCATTGAAGCTCATCTAAAGTGTGAGTTATTCAGTTTCTGTTTGCAGAAATGTATGTCCAAACAAAACCTATGTCAAGTATTGCCCTGAAGGTAGTATTTAATAATTTATTCACATTTTGCATTGTGTTTTCAAAATACTCTAATATCTTGTTCTTCTTCATGATGTGTTTTTTTTTCTTATTCTTTCTTGCCTTACGCTCCTCGACACTAAAGGGACAATTAACAAATCTTATCTTACTGCAAGTGTGGAGTGCTCTTGTCTTCAAACTCCTCATCCATCCTTGATACTTTAGGTTGAGCCACACTGTTGGCGGCTCATCTTTAATGCCGATAAAAGGCAATGGTGCCACCATGAGGCCAGTTGCAATAATTACAATCATTCAAAACATATTCTCACCCATTTTCTTGTTAATTGTCAGCATCATTATTATGTCATTACAGTACAACCGTCATTAGGCCAAATCTTCTCTTGTTATTCCCGCAAACAGCTGCACAGACACTATTAAACCCATTAAGACCATGCACAAATGAGCCAGGGCAGGTCATAAATGGTCTTTAATAGTGAAGTCACGCAATTATATTGAATTATATTAGGTATATTTGCACCACTTTCAAAATGTCTTATCAAAGGGACTGAAAAAAGGTTTATAATTAGCCTATTTCATTGGTTATTATTGGTGGTAAGCATGTAATATATCACTGCCCTCTTAAATCATTAAATATGGTTGTACATGCTGCAAATCTCATGTTGGTCTTATGAAACTGAACAGGCAATTGTGGGCTCATTATTGGGCAAGCTACAAATCACCATTGGTAACTTTTTTCAGTGTTATTGAAAAACTATTGACATGTTCATCACCAATAATAATCAGTTATGTCCTCATTATGTGGAAGGAATATAATATATCTTTAATATCTTCGTGAGGCCACTAGATGTCACTGTTTACCATCAACTTATCCTGTGCGACAAAGTTACACCTGCATCAGAAGCATGGATCCCAGCAGTGAGCAGACACAACAAATACAGCGTGTGGAGACAGAGCCTAAATTATAAACAGAATATTGGCTCTGGTGTTGTTTACATGCTTTTCAGTTGTACAATCAGTAAATTAAGGCCAGCTGCCGAGACAAGACGACTCTGTGCACAAACAACTCAATGTAGTGAGTAAGTCATTATTGTCAGAGGGCGCTACGGTTTATTTAAATTAGGCAGAAATGAATACACTTAAGATTCAAGTATTTTACTAAAGACAGATTTAGTTTTTATTTTAACTCCTCCAGGCCAGTAGTAACTGTACTCAGGTCTGGAACAAAGAAGAGAGAGTGTCGTGCTTAGGGACAGCACATGCCCTGGAGCAGTGGCCAAAAAGACCAAAGCAATGAAGAAGAGCATCAGAGGCTTTCAGCTAAGAGTTACATTTATACCCCCGGCCATAACACATCATTCCAAAAACACTTTTTCACTGTTTATATTGATGGAGATTTTAAAATGGGCTTTTGGATTAATACAACTCCATTATAAACTTGTAAGTGTTATTGGAGAACACAATGTGTACCGGTTTTTAAAAAAATCAATTTGGGTTAGTGTTAAAGACAAATTCAAACATTTGACTAGATGTTGGCTCAAGAAAGTGTCAGGCTTCAAAAACTATTGTATTCATTGTGATTTGTCCTCCTCTGATACTGCCATACAAGTAACTCCCTGCTGTGTAACTTTTTTATGTAGCACTGTTTAATAAAAGTAAGGGCTTGGTGACTCACCTAGTAGAGCACAGACCACATGCGAGAGACCCGTGTTCGATTTCCTCTCTCTCACACTCTGTCTTCTATCAAATAAAAGCAAAGGGGGAAAAGTAGAGCAGGCTCCTAATGATGTACTGTTAAATTATCAGAAAGCATCAAAGCTGGCTCAAAAGTTCAAAAAGTGCTACTGACCAATTATTTACTATAGGTCCATGCACTAAGACATAAGAAGAAGAACATGTCTCAACTCGAAAGGAATTATTATCTCAAATTTAGGTTTGCTTTGAAATTATGCCAACTCCATCTTTGTGTTGTGCTTTCATTGTGTTAATTAGTATTTAGGTGGATTCACTGGGAATTGCTGGGATAAGCTTCAGCCTCCAGTTAACCACAACCCCACGCCGTACTAAGGAAAGGACAAAAATGATTTTCCATTTGTTATTTGCCACCCAACCACCAAGTTTCAATCTAATCTAAAAACATACAAAACAAATAAATCAACTCAAAAACCTAGTGACTTGACATGAAACGTCAGTGATGCTGTGTGTGGGCTTTTCTTTTACTAAAGGACAGTGGTAATTGTTTCTGTGCGACCTATAGACGCAGAAAACTAGCACAGTCAGAAGTCCTGTCTCGCTGCTGAGGCTGGACCACAAGGGTGCGTGATTTGAGCTGCTTTGATGCCAGGCCTGTTTACATGACATAATGATGGCCATGCTGTCAGTTTGATGCATGTTCCCTCACAGAAGATACTCAGCAGAGATTCACAGATGGTCCACTGGTGCTGCGAATGTGGCTCATAATCATGCGTACAGGGAAATGAGTGAGGGACAAGAGCCTTTGTCAGTGTTTGCTGTGATGTGGGAACATGTCGATAAATAAGGACCATGTAAGAAAGAGTGTGAATGAAATGGGAAAGAAAGAATTCTATTTATTGTATAGTATGTGAAGAGCTGTGAGAGATGTATGTTAACTGTAGGGCAAACAGAAAGGTTTAGAAATGTTATTCATCTGGCCTTGCACTCTTTGTTCTTGTACATTATACACCAAACTATACAGTACATATGTTATAATTGTGTTTCGATACATGCCTGTTTTTGTGGTTTAAATGTATGGTTTTTATGTGAAAGTACCAACAAGGTTAAAGTTTGCATGTTGAATGATGAAAGCAAAATAATCCTTTGTAAATTGGTAATATGATTTTAGCTGTTTAAATCCCTATAATGATACATTGTACAATTTCTTTATTGAAAAAATCTTTGTTCATTCAGGCAAGCAAACTGACTAGTGTCTGTCTGGAATAACATGTTATTTGGCCTACAACTAGAAACATCTTTTCTTTATTTAAATATAAGCCTTCTCAAACATCAGGACTTATTAGAACATTCACAGATAAACCGTTGCAACTTCTCTGTTGAAGTGGTCATAAATAAACATGACCAATATCTTTGACCAATAGCGTGTGGAGTTGGCGGGGTATTCTCCTCTGCCGTGAGTTTGACTTACGCGTAGGAAGCTCTGGTGTATCCCCTCTTGTGTATCCCCTCTTATGCCTCCTCTCAGAAGCCTCCTCCGGCTCCTCCTCGCTCCTTGGAGCAGCACTAAGAGTTTTGGGACAGCACTAAAGATGGTGCATGAATTACTTCCAGTGCAATTGACGAGGCATATTTAGAGAAATGAGATGGGCCCTTTCTCTCTCTCTGGCCCCTCATTACTCTCACCTGTCTCCACACCTGCAGCCCATTGCAATTAAGCCAGTATAAAAGCTGCCACAATCCAACTCCTCTCTGCCAGATTGTTCAACTGTCTCATTGAGGAACATCCAGAATTTTCTAATCTGTGGTATCCAACCTGTTCTCCAGTCCTGTACCTACCTGTGGTATCCGGCCTGTTCTCCAGTCCTGTACCTACCTGTGGTATCCGGCCTGTTCTCCAGTCCTGTTCCTACCTGTGGTATCCGGCCTGTTCTCCAGTCCTGTACCTACCTGTGGTATCCGGCCTGTTCTCCAGTCCTGTTTCTACCTGTGGTATCCGGCCTGTTCTCCAGTCCTGTTCCTACCTGTGGTATCCGGCCTGTTCTCCAGTCCTGTTCCTACCTGTGGTATCCGGCCTGTTCTCCAGTCCTGTACCTACCTGTGGTATCCGGCCTGTTCTCCAGTCCTGTTCCTACCTGTGGTATCCGGCCTGTTCTCCAGTCCTGTTCCTACCTGTGGTATCCGGCCTGTTCTCCAGTCCTGTACCTACCTGTGGTATCCGGCCTGTTCTCCAGTCCTGTACCTACCTGTGGTATCCGGCCTGTTCTCCAGTCCTGTTCCTACCTGTGGTATCCGGCCTGTTCTCCAGTCTTGTACCTACCTGTGGTATCCGGCCTGTTCTCCAGTCCTGTTCCTACCTGTGGTATTCGGCTTGTTCTCCGATCTTGTACCTATCTGTGTTGTCTCTGGCCCAGCTCCAGTTCCCCACAGCAGTCCTTCGATCTATTTCCAGTCAGCACCCAACACAGCATCGCACCAGTCCTCTGGTCCAGCCCTGCTTGACTACTCACACCTGCTCTTCTCAAAGATCAGCCAAAACTCTGTCTAAGTCCTGTGCCACACATTACACAAATACTTGACAAAAGGGTTTTTTGTTCTTCTTATGCATGTTGTTGTGATTAAAATGTGGCTCATTAACGCTGCATACCAAAATCTGGTAAATCTACACTGAATAAAATATGGATTTTAAAGCGACTGATTCATATTCTGTTAAAATACAGTAGAACCAACCATAAATGTGTAAACATGATGTAATAGTTATAATTTAGATTAGATATCCATCCTGAGGGAAATTTAGGTTTCCAGAAAAAGTTACTTGTCACTCCATGCAAACACATGAGGCAATAATATTGCATTATTAGCTTGCACACAGTTGTGCACAGTTGTTTCTGTTTTAGACACCAGTGTGTCACTAACTCTTGTGAATGAAGTGTTTACGGTAGGGCAGGGACTTCAGCTGAGTAACAATGAGTTCAGTCGAGTTGAGAAGCTCTGTCAGGTCGTGTTTATATTGGTAAATATTGGTTTTGTATGTAATTTACACAATGGTAACATGAAAACCTTTTTTTATTGCTGTGGCCGAATCAGGTCTGAATGAAGCTTTGAATTTGCTGCACTATAAATGTAATAAATATCTTCCTAATGTAAAAAAATACCCAGTGTAATAGCAATTTTCACTTTTCACTTTTGCTCTTCATGAAATTCCCATGTCCCCACTGTTCAAACTCACTTCAAACAATTCTTGAACAGGTAAGGTTAATGTGGAGGAGTTTAAATGGCCATAATAAAACATGTGTGGTTATTTTCCTTCTTTTACATACCCTGGATGTTAGTAGGAAATTAAAACAAAGACATTTCTGCAACACTCTTTCTCTGGTAAAATGCTGAAGTTTTGCAGGAAAAACCTGTAGAATGAATGTGGACCTGAACAGTCTTTATTGTCACCCTTTATTGTCACGGTGTACGAGGATGAAAAATGTGTCATGTGCATTAGTGATGGTACCAACAAACACATTACAGTCTCCACACAGTTCATTTGTGAGCGTTCTCATTTAAAGCCACATGATGAAAAGAGATTTGTTAATGTAGAGTCCAGAAACCCATTAGTAGTTCTCCAGAGATTTATATCAAATAAATTTGTTAATGCAAAACATGCCACTGATGTTGACTGTTTGGAAATGAGAGTGTATTTTGAATGGAACTGTGAGCTCTCTGTATTATTGGCTCAAAGCTTTGTTAATGAAACCAATTTTGCAGAACGAACAAGACAAAAAGCATTTGTTCCCTGATAAAAGCCTGTGTTCAAACACAAATATGAAACATATTTGTCATGCTTTTGCCTATTTGACACTCGGCTCTGTTAACTCTCATGCTCTGTGATCATTGCCAAACTGTTTTTTTTCTCCCAAATGGCAGAAAGAAATAACCAAACACAGCAGAAAACTCTTCTGTGCAGTTTTGATGTACAGTGCTAACATCCTGGGAGGCAGCAACAAAGACTCCAGCTTCTTTTTAACTGCCGCCGTTTTGTTTCTGAGCACAGCCTTGATGGTTAAACGTTGGACAGCACTTCCATATTTTTGACAGTTGTGCAGTGGTTTGTCCCGCTGTGTGTCTCCATTGGTCTGTCACCGCAGCCTTGATGTCTTTAGAGTTATTGCACTTTAAAAAGAAGGAGACCCATTGAGTCAAGTGTGCGTTTTAGTGGTTTTAACATAACTCTGGCACTAATTTTGTATGTTTGATTCTGACATCAGGAAGTCAGAGCTTTGATGATCAGGAACAGTGACAGATACAAATGCTAAGGTTTAAATTTACATAGAATAGATTAGGCATGTCCAAGGTCAATAACAGGGACCACCCACAGCACCATATTCATGATCCTTCTCTTGTCTCTAATTCTTCAAGAAAGACCAGTTAACTTTGATTGGCTAAAATATTCACATTGAAAGCTGATGATTTGTCAGTGAAAAATACATTAAATTCTAAGGTTCAAACTGAAATGCAACCAAGCCCTACTTTCCAGAAATGCAATCTGCTGCTTTGATTTATCTCCATTTTAGTGACACATGGTATATGCATAGTTATAATTGGTAAGGCATGTTATAGTAGTAAATTGTTGTTGCCCTTACTGTCAAAAACAGGACAAACATTAAAACAACATGGTATCCTTGGCAACAAGTTGATTAGTTATTGGTTAGTGTTGTATAAGACAAGACCAGAACCTTCAGGGATCAATAGTCAAGACCATTGCAGAGTGAGGCCAAGTCAATCCCACTTATGTCTCATACACAGTAGTGACACACTGTGTATGATACATAAGAAATCAGAAGTAAAAATGAGTTAAAGTCAATATGAGACAAAGACTTTTTAAAAAGGTCTAAAGACTGGTCTCAAGAACTACAACAGGAATAGTTTTGACTTGTTGAGTTGTCTTCACTGAATAAGTAATAAGGCTGTTGACTCTTTCATATCAGTTATTTACAGTATGTTAGCACTCCTCTACGCACCTCTGGATGTAGCCATGGAAAGATACAAATATCAATATGAAAATGCAACTTATAAATGCTTATTCGCATCTCCACACTCTCTCATGACATGTTTTATTATAATTTGGGGCAGCCTTTCTGAAAAACATACAATAATCTACACATTTTGTGGCCAATAGCCACCCAAGGCCCAAAGCCTTGGCGCTGTGTGGCAGTGCAACAGATCTCCATAATTCCCCCATTTCCTTGATGTGTACCCATGTGCGTATCTGATGGCTCGCCTGCAGAGTCTGTCTCTGTCATTTGTTCCAGCAAGTCCCCGTTAAGTCTCTGTTAGTCTCTGGGAACACGGACCACAGAAAAACCCAGAGGGGATTGAAGTCCTTAGTGCTGTTGTGAGTCCGTTTTAGGTAGACAGGGGTCAGAGAGGGCAATGGAGAACAACGTAGAAAAGGGGTAAGACACATGGGGAGGTAGAGGAGATTTTTAGTGGAAACATGTTTTCAGTGTGAGCACAAACTCTTCAGAACAAAGTAATTGGAAAAATGTGAAGAAGAGGAAGCAGAGGATTTAACAATAAGAGCATTTTCCTTCTTGTGACCAGATCATTTTACAGTCATTGTATTTTTACTGTGAGGCTGAGGATTTATTTTATATATATATAAAATGTTTGTTTGTTTTCACACCACATTATATTAGTTTTACTGACCTTTTTCACAACATTTTTGAAATATAAAATACTAATATGAAATGAAAATATATGTGAAATATTTGACAAGACTCCCTGATTTTAGCCAGACTGTTTCATTATTTTATTGAGTTGTTCCCACTGAAAACATGCCCTAACAAGGAATTTGCACAGCAGAGATATTTAGATGTGCAACCAAATATACGTTTATAAAGTAGCTTCCACAAAGTTGTTAAGTTCATTACATGAATACAGGTCAACAGTGCATGAAATCCAGTGTCTGTTCAACATCTTAGTTTGTCACCATGGAGATTCCCAGCCTGGCCAGCTGTATTGATTCTTTTTCTTCTCTCTACCAAAAAATATTCTGGTACCTGTTGATTAGAGTTGGATTTCCAGGAGACAGAACCTTTTTAACAGGATTGAAAAACCTACAGCCAATCAGAAAAACCGCATTGCATAAAGCCATTTATTTTAGATATACAAAGTTCACATTCAAAGAGTTTTTTTGTCAATTGACTATACATATGTACAAGACATACAGAGTAATCAAAAATTCTGTTTTTCTCTCTCACCAATAGTGTTTGGAACATGCATTTATAAAAACGTAACTATACTAAATACTAAACAATAGAATATAAATAGTGTATACAATTGTATTGTATAAAATAAAAATAGATATGTTTAGAAAGATATTGACCTTACAGATACAACACAAAGTAATGGTGCAAGTGCAAGAGCAACAGATACATTGAATGGTCAGGTAGGACTGATTTCGGTGGAAATGGGTGGTTTAAATGGGAGGGGCTCCAAACCCACTTAACAGTGAGGATAACAGTCAGTGGATAACAAATGTTTATCATCAGACTCTTTTCAGAAAATGTAACAGATAATTACACAACATAAGCGATGTAACATACAATTGGAATAGAGTGATGATTTGGTCAGACTGAATGTAAGTCAGTCATGCCAAAAATGCATCAGGTATACTTATTATAGGTATAGGTTATTGTGAGTACCACAATAACACTTCTACTATTATATGATTGCAATTTATAAACACATTGATATAACAAGCACAATGAGTTCTGGATTCCAACTTTAGCATTTAATACAGCATTATATTATTAATACTGTATCATAATGTATGTTTGTATAATCATTACTGTTTAAAGTAAGGATTATGCATCCCATTTATTCAAATAAGATTTATATCTGGTTGAAAATTATATAAAACAAACAGTGGGACGACAATTAAAAATAAATCTTGTGAACATGGTGTCTATGATTTAATGATATAGCTATAAATAATATTTTATTAAAATATACAAAAGATATACCTAAAACTTTGATGCAAAACAAAATCTACCATGGTTTACCAAATCTATTTAGAACTTAATGAAACAATGAGATGCAAACATTTTTAAAAACAGGATTAACCACAGACAGACATTTACACAAGTTTGAGGAATAAAGTCACAGCTCAACTTGGAAAGGCCAAAGACAATTTTCTTTCTTGATATTATCGAAAAGGCGCAGGGAAAGAGTAAAATTATATGAAAAACTATTGATAAATTAATTGAAACAGAAAAGAAAAAAAATGACATGATATTAATCTTAAAATAAATGGAAATGTCATAGATGAACCTCTAGCAATAGCAACAAATTTAAATGAATTCTTTGAACTCTGGTCAACAATTGTCTCATGGCTTTCTCGATAGGCCATGGAGAAGGACGATCGGTCGGCCTCGAAGAAATTCTGGCAAAACAGGAGGGGGAAGCAATGCCCTGCCAACACAGTTTACAGTGGAGGTGGAGATCTGCTGACTTTCAATTGTTGGAGGAATACTTAACCCCACCAACATGTGGAGGGTTTATGGGAGTTTGCCCAACCAGTCCACATGTGCTTTGTGGATCTGGAGAAGGCATTCGACGGGGTCCGGGGCCCTTTGTTAAGGGCTGTTTGGTCCCTGACCGGAGCAGGAGCTTGGTTCGCATTGCCGGCAGTAAGTCAGACTTGTTCAGACTTGTGCATGTTGGACTTCGGCAGGGCTGCCCTTTGTCACCAGTCCTGTTCATTATCTTTATGGACAGGATTTCTAGGCGCAGCCAGGGGCCGGAGGGAGTCTGGTTTGGGGACCACAGAATCTCGTCTCTGCTTTTTGCAGATGATGTTGTCCTGTTGGCTCCATCAAGCCAGGACCTTCAGTGTGCACTGGGACGGTTTGCAGCCGAGTGTGAAGCGGCTGGGACGAGAATCAGCACCTCCAAGTCTGAGACCATGAATTTCAGTCGGAACCCTTCAGGTTTGTGGAGAGCTCCTGCCTCAAGTGGAGGAGTTCAAGTATCTTGGGGTCTTGTTCACGAGTGAGGGAAGGAAGGAGCGTGGGATTGACAGATGGATCGGTGCAGCTTCTGCAGTGATGCAGTCAATGGACCGGTCTGTTGTGGTGAAGAAGGAGCTGAGCTGTAAGGCAAAGCTCTCGATTTACCGGGCAATCTACGTTCCTAGCTTTGAGTGAGCTTTGAGCTTTGGGTCATGACCGAAAGAACAGGATACAGGCGGTCGAAATGAGCTTTCTCCGCAGGGTGGCGGGGCGCTCCCTGAGAGATAGGGTGAGGAGCTCGGTCACTCGGGAGGAGCTCAAAGTAGAGCCGCTGCTCCTCCACATCAAGAGGAGCCAGCTGAGGTGGCTCGGGCATCTGTTTCGGATGCCTCCTGGACGCTTCCCTAGGGAGGTTTTCCGGGAATGTCTCTGTGCTGCACTATAAATCTAATAAATATGTCTCGCGGCTGGCCTGGGAACGCCTCGGTATCCCCCGGAAGAGCTGGAGGAAGTGTCTATGGAGAGGGAAGTCTGGGCGTCCCTGGCCCGGATAATCGGTGGAAGACGGATGGATGGATGAATGGATGGATGGAAGAAAACACTCAAAAGACAGTCATTGGATACAGTCAACCATGACATACTTCTCAACAAACTGAACAACTACAACCTTTCCAAGCACACCCAACTGTGGGTGTCCTATTGTCCAATCAAGTCCTATTGTCCTATTGTGTGGCTGACATCAGTGTGCTAGGGTACATAATATTAAATCCCCTTTTAATGTCACCTTGATGGGAGTGCAACAAGGGTCTATTTTGGGACCCTGTTGTTTATCACCTATATAAACAACCTCCCGAGTGTGTGCACTGATGTTGACGCGATGGGCTTTTGACTTATGGTAAAAATGAACTGGAGGTGGCTGACAAATTGACAAAAGAAATGCAAAAAGCCACAAATTGGTTTTAAAAGTCTTGTATTACTTTAAATATTGATAAAACAGATTCAATGTTTTTCTCAAATAAGCGTCAACAACAATATTCTAATGAAATCTTAGTAAATGGGCAAAACATCATAAATGTAAATGAGTTTAAATATCTAGGCCTAAGACTTTTTAGTTTCAAAGGACACAATAAAAAACTTGTTAATATAATAACAATTTGATAAATTTTAAACATATAAGAGTTTTGTTGACTACTGAGCCCTCAAAAACATAACTAAATGCTTTGATTAACAAACTGGTCTCAGGCATGTTAAACATCCTTCAAACCGGTGGTTGACAGTTAGATGAGAGTGCTGTGTTCCTTTAAAGCCATATGCCTCTGGAACACTCTCCCAAATGAAATAATACCATGTAATAATACCTCTAGAGGTTACTGTCCCCACAGACCTGTACACACTGATAAACTGTTGTGTGAGGAATGTGGATGAAGGAATATATCTGTGTGAATGTGTAGATTATTTGTGTGAGGTTATGAATGATGATGTCAGGGAACGGGCTTTTAGAAATTGATTGTATGAATTATTTACAGTGATGAAATTTTTATACTTACGTTTTACATAAATATGTATATTTTTATTTAATTTTAATTGTTTATGTGTAGGCCTAAGTGTATTTGTAGCTTAACATCAACCTGTCCAGGGACTGCAGGTGGAAATGAACAATTCTGCTAAAACCATGCACTAAACATATTTACAGCTTTTGTAAGGTTAATGTGCATTGTCTCTGATAAAATAAAATAAATAATGTTGGGGATTTTCAGTTTTGCATTGCATAGTTTTATACTTGAAAATGTATGTATTTATAAAAGCTTTGAGGTTTTTTTTGTTATCTTTCAATATTTATTGCTGTTCTCTTGAGTCCCTCAGGCATTTACAAACCTGACGCTGCTGTCCTCTCCACTCAGCTCTTACGACACTCATTGTCTCGTAAATCACAGGCAACTCTCTCAGCTGCTCATGCACAGTGTGAGTCTCTGCAAAGCACAAAGCACAGGTGAAACAGGGTTAAACCTGCAGCTCCAGCTCTGGTCCCACCCCCCTCCACTCCACCCTGCAGCGCCTCGGGGCTGAAAGGGCGGCTAGGGGCCCACTTATGTCGTGCCAGAGTTTCACACCGGCAATTTGACCTGTCAGCGCACTCATGAATCACCCGCTAAGGTGTCATTACTCCACACGATTTATTGGAAGCACATAGGCTAAATTTTCATACTATTGAAGCAAGTGGAAGGGGCCCTGAGGGGATAAAGTGGTAGTTATGTTATGTTGGGAAAAAAGGGATGTTGATGAAGCTCCAGATTTAGTTGTGGCAGTAACTTGGAAAACTGATCTTACTCTTATTAATCCGAGGAAGTGAAGCCAGAGATTCCCAGTGTAGCATTTTAGTTTAATTATGTCTCAGATGACAAAATGTGTGTGAGAAAATATAACATGAGATGTGCTTAATGTTCTAGTCAAGACCACACTATAACAAAGACCAAGTTATGACCGAGAACAGTGTAAGGACAAGACTTTTTAAATGATGGCATGGCGAGACCAAGTATATATACATTGCAAAACCAAGTCAAGAACAAGATCAAGACCAATGCATGATACATTAAAGAAGCTACAAGGGATTTAATGAAACCAAACTGAAAATCACTGATGCTTAAAAAAAAAAAAAAAATATTCTTTCCAATAACAAAAGCAAAGTTGTTAAAAGTTTCTGTCCTGTATGTTCAAGACCAAAACATTTGAAAAATTTGAACTTTAAAATTCATTCATGCATTCAACTTCTTCTGCTTAGTCCCATTAAGAGTCGTGGGTGACTGGAGCCTATCCCAGCAGTATTGGGCCTTAAGTGGGGTTCACCCTGCAGAATGGCCAGCCAGTCGCAGGGCTAACACTTCGAGACAGACACAGATAGACAACCATTCACTCTCACAGTGTTTTATTTGACTGTATTTTTGGCGAAACAAGCAACACAATAGTAACTTAGGCCTAAATAAAGAAACATTTGCAAAGAAGTCTAAAGTCCTTCTGTCTTGTGGTCAACTGAGTTGCTAAACAGTTTTTTGTTGAAGGTTTGTCATTACGTCTTACCTCGCTTTCGCTTCTTTTTCCATCTGATTGAAGCCAGTAATTTTGGTTCCAATTGTACTCCTACAGCCTCCGGGCTATATCCGCTGTAGCTCCAGATTGTTCCTATGTGATTGCCAGCTGGCTGTAAGTTGTAAAAAACGAAGGCACAATGCACTTTTCACAATCAAAGAGATGAGTCAAATTTAAGCAACTCAATGAGAACAAAAACAACAACTAAAAGAGTTTACTTTAATGGTTGTCCACAAAACAGGTGACAACAAGAACCATACAGTACAATCCTTTTCTGCAGAATGTCAGACCCTGGACTAGTCTCAGCAGATTCTGGTGGCTTCTGTACAATTATTCATTAAGGTGTTGTTTAAATGAGATGGGTTCAACCTAAATCTCAAAGGACTATCTATAAATTATGTTGCAATCATCTGTCAACATCTGTCAGCCACTTATCAGCACCTCACACCTTTAATTATCTTTCTTCATGCTGTAAACTGCTACAAATGGGAGTATTTTGTTTCATAATGCACTGTGCATCAAATTCAATCAAATGCATTTATAAAATGGTGAAAAGAACATATCTGCTCAAAAAAACACAAAATACGTTAAACAGATAAAAGGCATGAAGTTACAAAGAACATATACATTAGAAATTACAGATGGACAAATGAAGCAACACTTGAAGGTGCACCTAAAGCAGTGATTTAAAACTACGCTGTGAATCATAAACTGAGCCTGTATACTGCTTCATACGCTTTTTTATCTGAGGGCTTTATGTTTAATGCAGGCAACAAGGAGTGGACTGCAACACTGTTTACAAGATACAATGTTTAAAAAGCTGCCCTGTGGTGGTTATGAACAAGATATTTACAGACAAATAATTACTTTAATGGTAACTGTAGGATCATGATTAATTCCAGTGTCTCCTTAAAAAAAAAAAAAGAAAACACGTGTTGTTTTTGCTTGTACACAGTTTATTCTATTTGTTCAATAAAAATCATCATAAAAATCATAAAAATGTTTGTGAAATATTGGTGAGACTTAAAAGCATATTAAAATCCATGTTTATGGAGTCCTTTATGAATCATTAAAGCATTTACTCAGTGCCTCTTTGTTAAATGTTTGCTCACATTCCCTGAGAAGTATATTACTCATAAAATATGCACTAAGCGTAAACATCATAAAATCTCCTTTCGACATTTCAACTTCTTAAAATCAAAGCAGACAAAGAAAAGGGATTGAGCATGCCAGAGATGAATGCAGAGTGACATTTCAGCGCTGGCCTGCAGTTAACCGCAGCAGATTCATCAGTGTCAACACCATCAGCTTCATCAAAGGCGAAGAGACAGAGGCTCACTAATCATGTCACGGCAATCAAGTGTCATCATGAACTTGAAAGATATTTTTAGTTTGACGCATCAACCTCATGTTCTCTGAGCTGACTGCTTTGGACAGTGGCTCTGCACTGTGCATCTGCAGGTGAGGTTAGCGCCATTTAAAAGTTCCTGTGAGCAACAAGGATGAGACGGCTCTCAACTTCGTGCATTTATTAACAGACAAGGGACAACGTTGATAAGGACTCAACCAAAAAAATCATGTTGATTGACTGCCCTGCACAACTTTTAACTCAAAAGTATATAATTACAAATTTATTTTGATGGTTTTTAGACAAAACTTCTTAGCCCTGCGACTAACTGGCCACTGTCCAGGGTGAACCCCACCTAAAACCCAAAGCTGCTGGGATAGGCTCCAGTCACCTGCAACCCCTAATGAGACTAAACAGTAGAAAATAAATGAATGGTTCTTAGACATGAGTCAGTAGAATAATGTCTATTCCACTGACAGTCCCTTCAGCTGGACAAAAACCTCCAACATAACTTTCCTGTCACTGGGACAAGGACAAATCGTTTGTGAGTGAGGTGCTCTGCCACACTACGCATAAATGAAGAAAATTGGTCAATACACTGGACCCCAGCAGAGTCATATTTGAACAATAAACGGAGAAATGACCAACTGTTTGAGAAGACATGTTCCTCTGTTTCCACTTACAAACAAATATTGCACCGCTGACAGTCCAGTTGCATAGAGAGGGATCTGTGCCCTATAGAACTGAACACAGAGTATGAGTATTTGCTAAGCGGCCATGTAAACGTGCTGCTTTGAAACCTGTAAACCTCATTTTGATGGAAAAGACATTGACATTGAATTGTTAATGTTATTCCATTTACGTTTTTTGCATAGAATATTTACTTGAAAAATAACTGTGTTTTATGCAGGTGTGTTTTACAGTTCTTTGCTTTTTATTAGTTGTGACACATTATAAAGGAATATAAAGTCTAACCCGTTGTATTTAATAAATTACAATTACTACTTTGATCATAATCTTTTGATCTGGAAGGATATGGGATGTCAAAAGACAATGATTTGTGCTTTTTTACAAATTTCCTTTCTAACAGTGTAAAATAGTGTAATTAATTCTCACCTGCTTTGCTGCCTCTCAGTGACCTGCACCTTCAGGTCACAATATTGACCTTGTCAGACATGATTTGTGGCAGGTGTCTTTTTAAAAAAAAAAGAAGTGTGACCATTTTACAGTTTCTCAGCTCATCTCCAACATGACCTGTCAACAGCTTTAAGAAAGAGCTACAAACCTCCGTTCATTTGTTAAAACATAATTAGTGAAGATGCTGTTAAAGATGCTCATAAAGGTTTGACACCTCACAGTAACAAAATGTTGCTATTTCTAAACTGGATTCTCATTTTGAGGTTTAGATAGGTTAAATTAAAACTCACATGCAAAAATAATTAGATGGCCAATAGACTTACAAAATTAAAAACCCACATAACATGACAATTAATAAATGCAAGTATCCTTACTGATTGTCTTTGTGAATAAGAGAATGTGTAAAAGAGTGTATAAAACGTATAAAACATTCTTATTTTAACATGTAATGCAAGAAGCTATCTAGATAAGTGTGCATAGGTTATTGATATGACTATAATGTGAAAGTGTATAGCTATGATGGCAACGTATTACAAATGAACTTTATTTTACATTTATTTAATATTTAAATACCACAATTTCTATGTTAGAAACTGTCCCATACTGTAATTGCTTGTCTTTATTTGTACAGCACATGTGAAATACTATGTTAATGTTTATTCTTTGTAAAAGTAATATTGTATTTACTGTAATGTAAATTAACTGCAGAAAGAGTAAAGCAGTATGGTGCAGATAGATACTAATGGAGATCTTAATAATAAACCAGTTAACAAACACAATGACACTTTCTGCAGAATTATTTGAGATAATGTTATTATGTTTTTTTTATCTAATGTATTTTGGGCCATGAAATAAAAGATATATATATATATATATATATATATATATATATACATATATATATATATATATAGACGTTAACTCAGAGATCAAAAAATATGTAGATTTAACTTAAATAATTCTGATTTATATTGAATCATGTACTTAACTACTGAATCTAAGTCGATTGAACACATGTAGTTCTCTAGACCTAAGGTAGGTTATTTGACTGAATTTGCAAATATGAAAACCTGAGTCATTAAAACAACAACCAGCTTTTTGTGCTCTGATGTATTTATGCAAAAATTATCGTACATAAGGTTGAATATTTTTATCATTAGTGAACAGGCTATTGTAGATCTGTCACTCACTTTAAATGAACCAAAATTCACAAGATGAGAATAAAGTGTATGAAAAAAACTTTACTTTTTGAGGGTGTTTTTTTTTTTTTTTTTAAATGAACTCTCACCCTCAGCTTGGGAGTCCTGGCAGTGCTATAAAGGCAGGCAGGTGCAGAGGTTACTCACTGTCCTTTACAACTCCTGTCAGAGTCTCATTCTGACAAGTTTTACGATCCCTCTGCGTCTCTTTTTCTGCTTGTGTTAAAGAATGTGACTCCGCTGCCGCTGAGTCCATTGCTGCTTAATTGCTGTGAGTGAATAAGTCATAGATGGCAGCAGCCAGAGCCTTGGGGCGTAGATCATTTTCAGCAGTCTTCACCGCCCTGCTCAAGTTTTGGCTTTTCACCAAGCCCAGCTCATTTTCAGTGGGAATCATCTGGCTTAGTTTACCACTGTGTACTGTCAACAGCTGTTACATTAACCTGCCGCCTGTGTAATTAAAACACTGAGAGTGAAATCATGCTGCATGCTTCGACAAGGAAGCACATAAGGAATATTGCTGTGTTTATTGTATCAACTTTTTCTTCAATCACTCTCCAACTAAAATAATGTAACACTTGCTTTACAGATCTTTTCTCATGTCACTCAAAGCCTTCAGGCCTTTTTAATCTCATGAGCTAATCTTAGCATTAAAAAGGTTATTGTGATGCCACGGGTGACTTCTTATGCTCAGGTGAAACATTAGAAACAATAGTAACAATACACAGAATTTCTTCAAGTTTATACGCCTCCAGTCAACAAAAAATGCACTGTGAAAACACCATCCTTCACTTTGTCATAGTTGTGTCTGTGTGGAACCAACTAGCACTTGTTTAGAGCATTAAATGTTTTCTGAGGGGGAAAAAGCTATCAAATGCAATAACATGACAAGATGAGCATTACAGATCATGTTCATTGTTTGTTGATGTATTTGCTCATCAACAAACTAATTGCATTGTTTTAATACTAACTTAAACACACATAGCACATGCAATGAAATTGACTGTGTCATGTGTATTCACCTAACAGTAATGTTGTTAGTGTTGCTGCAATTGCTGCTGTTGCCAATGTTGTTTGTGTTTACTGTTCTTGAGTTTACAAAAGAGCCACTGTTATTATTAGATAACAGAAAAAGGTATAATTACTTCAGATTTCAATTGGCACAGCTCAAAGAAATATAAACAAGGTCCTTCATGTCAACAAATGTATGTAAATGTGATTCTGTAGGTGTGCCACATTGCCGTGGACGGCCAACACAAACCAGGTAGTTGGTAGTTGCTTCCAAAATAGCACTTACCAGTTGTTTCCTCAATTATGAATCTGTCTTATTAGATTAATTAAGTACATCAATAATAATATTAAACTACAGTTTGTGGTGTGGATTTAGAGAGCTTTTATTTAGGGATTCCTACGTATTGTGTCTAATTGCACAGTCGTGTCGTCCAAGAACTCCACAAGAGCAGTATTTCTTGAAAGCATGCAGTGCTCTTCCTGGTTTGCCTTGAGGCCGTGCTGCCAATCATCTCTTCAGATAAGAGTCCCGGCCTGATGAGATACTCACATGGATCCTACAAACAGTAAAGATCATCCGCACAGTCAAGCTGTCAGTAAATTTACCTACACAGCTTTGGTGAGTCACGCCATGCCCTTTGGCACGGCTCATTCAAATGACTTTTAGCATATCACATTAAATGATACAAGTCATTTTTCTGGATTCATTGCTGAAAGATAAGCACTTTAATATGTTTAATACCCTGCCCTCCTCCCCCTTCAGGATTGTTACTTTTAGTCACACAGGTATTGGGCAGGTTGTTTAGTAGTAATTTAAGCAATGTTTGGAGCAGTTGGGTCTTTGTTAAACCCTACACTCTGCAGACCCCGGGCCTTTTTCCTTTGTGATGCCTATCATGTTGTTTATGGTAAACAAAGGCTGAAAAGGTTTGTTTCTGACTGCAGCACATTCATTCAAAAAGACTGATTAGATGTGACGTTTTAAAAAGTAAAAAAGAACCACAAGACCATCTTCAGAAAAGCATTATGTGTCGTTTATTCATCCTTTTTCTTGATTAAAACAAAATGTACCTCCATATCACGAGCAGTTTTTGACAAAAAACCAAACCGAAAATAGTGAGAAACCAAACAAAGTGGAGGAGGCCATTGTTTTGTAACACAGTGAAGACTTTCTTTAGGCTTTCCTTTTTTAAATTTTCAAATTATGTATTTCAATTTCAAAGTGATCTTTACCAGATGAACATTTTAAGAGAAGCCATGCATAAAGAAAAGTGGCTGATTTCAATTGTCTTCTGTCATTTCTTGTTTAGTTTGGGCTGTCATAGATATAGGCAGGGGGCATTGTACAATCATGAAAGACTCTCTCTGAATGCACGTCATACACAACATAATATCTAGTGTAGTGTCCCAGCTGCGTACCATGTGACTGCTGGGATATTACAGTGTGAGGCTGTGTGTTATTGAGGTTCCACAGTGAATCAGTGGGCTCAGTGTGAAGAATGAGAGAGCAGGTTGTGCAGGTGAAGCCCTGGAGCCAAAGACGGGGCAATAAAATGCATGTGAATGTATATGAATGATATTGTTTGGAAACTTTATGATACTAAATAAAAGATGAAAGGGTTGTGCAAGATTTCAAAATAAGATACAATGTATGTCTGGATTATATAGCCCTGATTATTGGGTGTTGTCAATGAAAGGACCTCATTTTACAATTGAATGTTCAGTGAGAAATTTAAATGATAATTAATTTAATAAATCATTTTTGTTTAAATTCAATATTTAAATGTCCAGTCACACCACAGCAACTGCAAATACTTGTTAAGTTATATTATTTTAAACGGTAAATTGCAATAATGTACATTTTGGAAAAAACAAGCTTAATGCTGCTTTCAACTCTCTGTAAAGTTTATGATCCAAAATAAAATATAAAACTCAGGATCAGGTAGTTCAGAACGGTTTGGTCAAAAATCTTGATTGCACTGATTATTGTGTGTTTTAAAATGTAAACAAATGAAAGAACCATATTTTACAATGTAAAAGCAGAGTTCATTAAGAAATAGATATGTGTCTATTTTTTTGTTTGCGTTTAATATGAAAAGGTGCAGTCAAATCATAGCACCTGCAAATACTTATAGTTATATCTATTTTTTAACAATTTCAGTAGCAATAATAGATCTTACAAAAATGGCAAGCTTTGCTAAACACGTTAAACACTCTTGAATCGTATGAAGTATGCAGCCCCGAAATGTAATTAAACTGCAGGCTGACATTGACAACCTCTGAAATAGTTTCAACAGCAAGGAATATGCCATCATCAAAACAGTGGTATCTATTCAGGAGAAAAACATCAAATAAAAGATCAGTTTGAATTAATTGTAAATCATATATTGGTTGTTTTTTTAATGTGTAATATATTTTGAGAGGAAAGTTAGATAGTGACGAGAAACTATACAGCATGCTAAACATACCAACCTGTGTCATATTGTAATTTAAATTCATACTGATGTATATTTTCATCATCAATTTGCACTACTTGCTTTTGTATACCTAACAATCTGCCTTAGGGGTTAGGTAATAGTTTGATTAAACCCTTTTCATTTTTAGTTATTGAAAACACACTTTAACACCTGATTTTACTGAAGTACTATAGAAGTTCTTAGCCTAATCTCTTGCATTAAACCCCTTCAGCCCCTGTCTGCTCTGAGACACACGCCTATTGAGCTGAAATATTGGTGGCTGTCCAGGTCGCGGGGTAATTAGAGAAGATGCTGATCTTTGTGACCTCACCACACCCGACACTTAGACTGGCATGTTGAATGCATATTACAGCCCTGCCCAAGCAAGCAGCCATACATGACAATGGAGAGGATCAGCGCTTCAGCAGACATACAGGCTTTCTCTGAGGCAGGCAGAAAAGAAAAGTGCATGGCCGGGAAACTCAATCAGGAGTGATACATTTTTCTATGCCACTGTGTTATCTGTCATTGAATGCTGATTAAGATAATTCCACCAACAGTCAGCTTTGCTCAGGATTTTTTGGAACTTTTGAAGGAAGACTTGTTTTTAGATACAACCTCTTTCTGGTAATGTAATTATATGCATTATAACATAATAACTGTTGGATGATGACCCATAACAACATGAAAAAATGCCAAGAACTAACATACATTTGGAGTAAAAAGGCCAAAATCCATTGGGATCCATTGTAGTTTGTTCTATTTTAGTCAGACCGTCATGGTAAAATACATAGTGTGTGAATAGTGTCTGCTTATTTTGACTGAAGCTCAGACTGAATTTGCCTGAAAAGTCCACTTTTTTTCATAATCACTTTGTTAAGAAAAAAGGTCCGGACCTAAGGAATCTCAATGGTGTGAAAACAGTCTTGGTTTACCTGGTGTATTATTGTTGTTCTATAAAAATAGAAAAATAAAGTTTGTTCTTCAATGCATTAGTTGATTTTAAGATAATGCTTCAATAGTTAATATACTCCATACTCGTGGTTAAAATTTGTTTGTTTTGAGGCGTTAGATGCAGAAAGACTTGGAGTTATTCTGACCACTAGAGGGCTCTCTTCTCCCTTATTTATTGGCTCATGGACACCACACTGGTGGTTGTGTTTACAAGGGACATCCTAAGAGTAGACCTGTGACTGTTTAGTAAATAAGAAAACAATTAACGTTATAGTTCAAAACGGAAACCCCAAAACAACTGACTTTTTTTTTACAATTCACCCATATTAGTGAAGTATGTATCTAGTTTTATTTATGTACGTAGCCTTAAGCTACACAGTAAAAGCCAGGTACTTTGCAGGTAATTGGTTTCTTCGTCAGCTCCACTTTGCTCGGGTTAAAACTATGTGTGTAAAGTTTGAAGTGGATTTATGAAGCACTTTGCTCTCAGGATATTAGCAATATTAATAATGGACTTTGTATACATATTTCATTTTAAAGACAGTCAGAGTACAGTAGTTCAAAAGTCCCATATAGACATTTAAAGTGCACTGCAGAAGAGAAGAGTCAGAAAGGACGACATTGCTCAGAGCTCAGCCTGTGGGCAAAGTTAAAACCTTCTAATGAATGGGCCAATCTTTTGCCGTGGGCTTTGTTTTAATAACAATAATCACAGCCACAACCTAAAGTGTAGGAAAGCGGAACTCTCAAGGAGTGAGTGACATGCCAGCTGAGTTATCTACGAAAAAATCTAAATGCCATCACTTTCCCGCAACGTCGGCTCTGCTGTTTACGTGTCCGGTATTTTTTTGTCTAATTTTGATTACTGAATAGTTTGTTTTTAAGTTAACACAGATGCTTCTGGCTTTGGGAGATTTTTTTTATTTCCCACAAAACTACTTTGAGGGAGCTGTCTTTGAACTGCTGACTAAATTGACAAGTCTGGAAATAAGAACAACTTATAGCAGAACAAATAGTGTAGTGTTGCAGTTTAATTTAATTTAGCTAAATATTGTCTTTGAATGAGCATTTAAAATAACGCGCAGCACAATTGGAATTTAGTGAACACCTTTGAAAATACTCTGACTGAAAGACAAAATACAACTAAAAAACAACTTTTTTGACCAGCAGAATAGTTGTAGATATCTACAGATTGCAGCCGTACCAACCAAAGCCACATTAAGTTGCATTAATTCCTGTAAACATTAAACTAGAAGGCCCAATGTTTACTACTTAATAATTCATATTGTTTGAGTTGAGTTACTAATTATTATGGCCACTATTTCACATTTTGTTTCTTTCTCACAGACACGGAGGATGTGGATTTTAGTTGGCCAAGACTAGAATCATCATCAATACAACATATTACAATAATGTAATTAGATGAAGAATGTCTGCTTTGGCCTGTACACTGTGTTGTTTTAGGTTTTCAGCAGAATGGTCGACAACAGGGTCACAGCAGGATGTTTTTTTTTTGGAGAGCAGCCACCTGTTTGTCCACAAATCTGTCCATCCAATCCAGTCACTCTTCCATCATGTGCTCTCTGCCACATTGTTACGGGGCAGATTACATACTTTGAGTGTTTGTAATTCTCAATGACAGCAGTGCTCTGAGGCAGACCTGTAACCCAGCACTATGTCCAGTTCAAGTCCAGTGTCTTGATTTATTGGCCGCTCTAGCTCTTTCTCTCTCTGTTTGTGATCTGCTTTGTTGAAGTGACTCTTGCACATTTTGTCCCATCACCATTTCCCATCATACTGGATGTAAATGTAAAATACAGAATGTTTTTGAATTTTCTGACTTTTACATTGCTTCATTAGCTGCTTGCTCCACTTTTCAGATAAAAAACTCAAAGAAAAACAAAGAAAGCACAAATGGGAAAAGAAACACTGCAATGATTGCATACTCATATTAGTATTAGTATGAGTATTAGTATGAGTACGAAGTATAAGTACAGAAAGGTCCTATACCTCCAGGAACTGCAAGTTATTTATAACACCTTTGGTGTCAGTGCTTGATAAAAACAATATATTAATTAGATTAATAAACACAAGGATTGACAAGGAACAACCAACTACTATTTGGTTTGGACTGGGAACCAACTTTTCAGGTTCTTAACCATTTTATTTTGGTTTTGAACATGTCGATCAAATTGCTTTAGGATTCAAAAACCAGAACTGGCATAGAGTCTGGTCAGTGAGTGAAGTTATTGTAGATTAGTGTATCAGTGGACTTTTAAATGAGCCGTTATCAAATCTGGCAACTCTGTCACATTAGGCTGATCACATGTTTTGTCGTACGGTCATTGAGCCTTTTGTGGTGCGTGTGTGTATATATGTGTGGCCTGTGGGTGCTTTACCTGGACGGCACATGACTCCCTCCAACCCTCTCTGTGTGTGGACCACAGATGACCCCCTGCAGACCTCGGGGCCAGTCTTTGAGTCGGTGTTGCATGAGAACACTGCAGCTTTTCCACTCTGTTTAAAGCAGCCACTGCCAAAGTGAGTCAGACCCACACTAACTCAGCGTGCCTACACTCTGCCTTTGTGCCCTCCAAACTTCCTTCTTTCAAGAAAATCTAAAAGGGGTTAAGATCTACTATCAGCCGGGCGATGCAGTCAGGTTTACTTAGTGGCAACGTGAGGAAATGTAGTGTTCAAACGCTGAAGTCTGGGAACTCCTCAGGCAGCACTAAGGAAATCTTAATGTCACAAATGAATATGCAAATATCACTGAATGTCATAACACATGCCTTAGTCATGCTTTGATCTAAGATGAAGGAGAATGCCAGGAGCTATCACTGCACCAGTTACGCCCCAAGAATGCAGCCGTGTCTATAAGCAAATCAGAAAACAAGAGGAACTGGTGAAAAGAATTTGAATATTCTTTGAGATTTATCTGAAAGTAAGAGCCTTTATTCTATTGTAAATATGTAAAATCCAACCACAAAGAAGTCAGGTCTCAACTTGAAGTAACAATCTAAACTCTAAATCCATTTGTTTTCAGTTTGTTATAAACCTAACAGCAACGGTTGTTAAGTTTATTTGTAATAAGCATTCATTTTCCATTAAATTTACTACCTTCATTAAAGTGCATAACTTTACTGTAATCGGTTACATAACAGGGACAGGTCTGAGCACCGCTGATCAGTGACAGCTTCAGAAACAGAAGGTTTTCTCGAGAACTACAGAATGAACGCTAAATATGTTTGACTTGGTAATTATTAGATTAGATTTTTTCAGAGAGTGACAAAACATATCAAAAGGGTGGCTGTTTTGAATGCATCAGTTAATATGGGTCGTTGAATAAAAATGTGAAACAGTGTATAGTAGATATTCAATGGTAACTATATAGTAGTGTTTAAGTTGTGTTGCTCAAATGAAAAACAATGCAACAGTGAGATGTTACAGCTCTAATTATACAAAGAAAAAGTAATTAAGCATATTACACGTAATTTAAAGAGGCAAGGTAGCTTTAAATCTTTGTTGTCAGCCTGAATAACAAATGTTACATTATTTTCTCATCAGAACAAAGCACAAAAAGAGTATATTTTATATAGAAATCTGACAAATTATGTAAATATGATATATTTCTTAATACAAACAAAACTCTGGACTTAAAGTAAGACATTGGTTTGACTGAATATGCATTTTACTGGAATGGCTTTTAATTGCTGTCATTAATATATTTTTGTTTTGGTGTTGTTCTTTAAATATTAATAATATAATTGGATTATTTGTCAATTGAAAATTTTGTGTTACACAAAGACATTTTTCTGCAGCATTGTTTTGCTTTTTTGTTTTGTCTTTTGTGATTTGAGCTGTTACAATGATGCACTGGAGGCTTTAAAAGCAACTGCAATCATGTTTGTCGAAAATTTACAGAAAGTTAAAAATGTTTAAAACGTGGTTGGAATTTATTTCAGTAAAGCAAATCCTCAAAATTTAATTGCCCATTTCCCATGAATGTTTGTGAAAGCAAATAAAATGTAACAGTGCAAAAGGTTTCTCATGAATAGTTCTAAAATCTTTCTTATAAATAATAAAGCTGTGATTTTTATCAAACTTAGTGTAATAAATATACACCTTGTGGCTTTGTGACATCTTTGAATTTCTCTTTCTGTTGTAAATAAAATTGTGTAAGGTATAAATTTCCCAGAACATAATCCTGTTTATCAGCTCTGTTAGCAGTGGTAGGAAGTTAGAAGGAATCTCGTTATATCCTGAGCTGGCGGTTTGCCCGAGCATCTTGTACAAAAGCACTGCACTGCAAACGTAAAGTGGTCATGTTTTGTGTCCTGTTGATGTTGTAATGTACACAGTCACACACAGTCGCTCGTGTGGATGGAAGTAATTAGACGAGAACAAAGCTGAAAAATTGACATGGGGAGGAAATCATGAAAACACAAGTTGAGTAAATGACCTCATAAACACTCAGCCCACCTCCCGCCCCCTTTTTACCCAGCGACCCCTGCTTCTCTGACTCTCTCCGTCACTGTTTTACAATCAGTTCAGTTTGTTTTCCCTCCATTTTGTTGTGAGATGTAAATGAAGAACATCAAAAGCCCCTCTCTCTCTGTCAGCGCTTGCTGGCCTCTTACGCTCTCTTCATCTGGTCCTCATATGGGCCTCATCCCCCCCACTGCAATCCAGCCCAAAACTATTTCCTCTTTCAATTTCCAGGGGAAGTTGTTAAATGGTTTCTGAACTAAACAAGATTTTTTTTTTCTCGGGCTCTTTCTTTTTTCTGCTACTTTTTGTACCACGGCTCCTATGGGGCCGATAAAAGACTGTTGTTTAGTACAGTACGCAATAATAAACTAAAGAATAAAGAAAAATACTGTCAACAAAGAGCCGCATTATACTGTCAATGTTTTATCAAGGGCTCATCTTACTTTCAGCTGAAGCAGATGGCACCCTTTAACTCTTCTGATGATGCCACAGTGTTACGACATACTTTTGCTTTTGCTAATTAAACCTTTTGACAAGTTGGGAAAATGAATAGACGAAAAAAAAAAACTTCACTTATAACCGATACATTTACCCCAGTAGTGGTTACACTAAGCCAAAAATACCAATTTGGGTTAGGTTTGGATGAAGAAAGTTTGAGGGAAAGTTTGTTTTGTTTTCAATAATAACTATATTTTATCATATTCTGGAGTTAAAATACACAATGCTTTGCTAATTTCCTTAGAGTTAATCAGGTGTAACATAACCGTGCTGGTACTGTTTTTTTAAAAACCTTTTCCCTTTAAATACTATGTGAAATATTCATGCATTAATGCAAATATGTCTGTTTTCTTTAGTTTGGTGTCTTTCAGGTACATTTGAGCTTAATTTAACAGTTTCAACCCTTTCTGAGTTCTCTGTCATGTCTGGTCATATCTTGAGCCCTTAAACAAAAAAATATATAAATAAAAAGAATTATAGGTATTTAAACTTCTGTGTTAAACTGTACTAAAAAGTGGATGCATGGTGTGTCTGTATAAATACAGTTGTACTGTATGTGTGTATACACACACATTTAAGTCTTTTGAGATACAAAATGTTATCTTACCTTTTCTTAAAGGACAGATACTAAAACAGTCCAGTGTTAATTTGATATTGTTTGAGGTTTGTCTGAATGAAGTTATGCATATAGACATAAAAAAAACTCTGCAAGTGAGAGAAAGAAATTGTATGATACAGAAGGATGGTATTTTTCAATATTTAGGTAAATAAAAATTTGCAACATTTTACTAATAGACTTAAAATAGCCTGTTATAGTTTGAGCCTCTAAATTTAACAGACACTGTATCTTTGTGAACTCAGAGACGGGAGGCAGCCCATATCCAGAGGCCAGAGACACGCCTGCTCATCTCAAGGACAAACTGTCTCCTCATCCTCCATGACCCTCCGCTTCACACGCCGTGCCTTCTAACCTCGCTACCGGTGCGGGACAAGAACCACAGAGAACAGGGAAGGGGGGGGATCTAAACCCACCCCTCCTCCGCTCCATCTCAGCCGGGCCGTGTGGACAGCAGGGCGTGGGGCGAGGCTGGAGGTGGTGTGGAGCAGGTCTTCAGAGTAAGCTGTGATGACAGGTGTCACTGAGTCTCATGCTCGGACCTGTGACGAGTGTCCTGCTCACTTACAATCCTCACTTTGGCGCTTTCACAAGTCACAAACTGATGAGCGCCAAAAGAGGTGGTACGAGGATTAACTCACCCCATTTTTGTTTCTGAAACACTGTACGTGTGTGTGTCGGACAAAGGCTTATGCAGCAGAATAACACACAAAAGCACGTCCTCCCTGGAGCATGGCACCGCACACACGCCGGCTGCCAAGCCTGTTTAGTGTAGTCCAGGAGAGCTGCTCTCTCAGGGCAGGGACACTGCAAGCACAGCCTGTAGCTCCTTTATGCAGCGGGTAAATTAGACGTGCCGCAGGAGCAGAGAGAAGAAACTCACAGGCACGTCTGTCTCGTTTAACATGATGTACAAAAAGGCTTTGTCGGGTGCAGAGAGGTTGTTCACACTCTTTGAAATCTCAATCCTATGATAAATGACGACCAAGCAACCCCAATTATTGCTATATGTCTCTAAATGTACATGACCTGGTGTTGGCTTTTCAGAAAGGCATAAAATTGTTGCTGTGAACCAAATTAATTGCACTAAATAGTTCTGGACATCTTGTTGCCTTTGCCATACATTGCTTGTTATTACGTCAGGTTGTATTGTTGTCATGTGAGATCACACGGCCTGCATGCTTCTTCACGCTCTTCATGTCATGCACAAGAATGAATGGAGAAAGATTTACAAACACTGTCCATGTTGTGCCAAAGGTAATTAGACAGAAAATGATGGTAAAATAACATGAATTTACAGGGTGTGAAAATCTAATCCTGTACAAACTACTTGCTCAAAATCATAAATTAGGCATAAGCTGCTAATCTCATGCCAGAGCAGCAGCTAAAGACCAGACTCCTTTTCTCACAGACTCCATCACAGCAGGACGAGGGGCTGGGATCAGCTAATACAACTTGGGTGGAGCTGTCCATTCATTAGATCATGCATTTACGTCTTTTCCATTTGAGTGGCACCCAGCAGGGATACACACACTCATGAGCAGCCTCCTTTGTACCTGGAGCAGGGGTAGCCCAGCCTGCTTTTATCCCGCAGCCTGGGTCCAGGGAGGCTAATGAGCACAGACCACTACCTCTATTCTGGGCTCGGAGACCTATTCAGCCACCAGCCCATTGCGTGAAAGCCCCTGTATTTACCGAAAGGCCAAGCCCACAGTCAGTCAATGCAGCGGCACTCTCCCACCCCTCGCTCTAACCCCTGCTGCGGCACAAAACGTCAAAGCCAGGTCCCACCTTTTCACAGTGAGGCCAGCTCAAAGGGAAGCTGGCGGGGGGTGTAGAAAAAAAGCTGTGTTTGTTTAAACGTGCCTTTAAAAAGCAGAGGGGGAACCTGTTAAAGGCAGGACTGAGAGGCCCCGCGCCACAGCAGCACATACAGCGAGAGAGAAAGACGCTGAGGGCCTTGTAGGTATCACTGAAGCTCAGAGACTTCATAAAGACGCTTTAAATGCCACCAGAGCTCTTTTACACTCATCACTCTGAGTGTGTGTGTTTGAGGGCAAAAACTTGGGATTTTTATATCTCTGTCACATGCTCAACCATTCAACTTAGTAAAAGCAGTTTGAATCTGTGCATGTGTTGTAGATTACCAGAAACCATAAAGTTTAACTGAGATACTACTTATTCAGGATTTTATATTTTTTATATATTTGTTTTTCAATGTCCTTAGTTAGGCCTTTAAAATACTTAATTTAAAATCAACACTTGTACATTGTACAGATAAAACAAACACTGAACTGAATTAAAACATATGAAGATGTATGTTTTCTTAAAGTTAGTCAGTGGGGAAAAGATTATAATAATGATATAGCAAATATTTTAAATAACTAACAATATATTGCTAATAAAAGGATGACATTGGAAACTTACTGAAACATAATAGATATACATTTCCTGTAATTAAATGGATTTGTTTAGTCCAACAACTAAATAAATGTAAATATTTTTAATAACATAGAGAAATGTAACAATGAAAAAAAATATAACAATACAATAATGACAAATGTTATATAATTAGTATTTAAAAATGACTAAGCACATAATGACCACAGAATAATGCTAAGTCGTCAAGAGGGGAGAGATCATTTCTTGCTTCTGAACCAAAAGGCCCAATAGGCCCCTGGTCCACTCGTACAAGGAGTTGATTACAACGCATATACAAATCAAATGCCAGATCTTATTTTTACTGATGAGGACTTTTGAAGTGAATCCACTTTGCCCTTTTACACGTTATTCCTTTTATTTTATGTTTCTCAGAATAACACACAGTTTAAGTCAACCGTAACCAGTTCCATTACAGTTACACACAGTATTTGTCATTGATGCATTTTAGTTTCCTTCATTATCCTATAGCTATACATTCTTATCCTTATGGTCTGTGAGATAAAACATGTGTTGAGTTTTTTTGCATGTCAATAATGAGAAGCAGATTTCATAGTTGTTGATGCATTTTAGTTTCCTTCATTATCCTATAGCTATACATTCTTATCCTTATGGTCTGTGAGATAAACATGTGAATTGAGGTTAATTTGTTAATTGATAACAAGCCTTAATAAGGCTCCACTGTGCATTGTCTCTTATTTTGATTAATGTTACTGGCTTAATTAGGTTAATTTGTTCATTGATAACAAGCCTTAATAAGGCTCTACTGTGCATTGTCTCTTATTTTGATTAATGTTACTGGCTTAGTCCAGTATGTGATGACTCAATAAATTGATGAGGGTAGGCTAATAAATGATTTAATATTCATTAAAAGGTTAGATTAGTCATCTTCCAGGTTCTGTATTTAGTTAAGGTCATTAAAAGATGACTAAACAACACATAAAAGTATTATACAATGATAAAGCATGACCTGTCGGCTGCAATAAACATTGCGCCGCTCTCGGAGGACATTTGCATTTATGCAGATTAAATTAATGTGTTGATCTGTGTGTGGCTAATGAAGAAAGCGTTGTGGTGTGTATGTCTGTATGCATGAGCAGGACTGGGTTAATTAGGGAAAACCGCGCCCAGGCTTCTCCTAAAAGGTCACACTTTGCCAAAGGCTTGCATACATTCTGCGCTCATGACATGCTACAAAGTGACAAGTGCAATGACAGATTTTTTTTTTTTTTTTTATGGAAAAAAATAATATGATGAGAGCTGCATGAGCTTTAGTGGGTTAATTTTTTTTTTTTTTTTTTTTTACATGTTTCCAATTGACCCTCTCATTAATCTGTAGCCTTTGGAGAGTTCACCATAATTAGGACTTTTAATTTATTCAGTCATTGCTCAGGCTTTTTGAGTTCATCAGTGAAGGACAGATTGTAATGATTCACATTTGGGCCAATTTATAGCTATTAACATAAATGTTCAGTTTATACAGCAAGTACAAAAATTTTTCACAAATCACAGGACTCAAGTGTGAAGTATTGACAGTAGAAGAGTGGAAAGAGGCAGCTGCAGATTAAACATGGCTCACAATGACTCCCAATGAATCTGGGATCTTTTTATCTTTATTTCAACACAGGCCTCATTTGTAAACTCTTGCTCTCCTATGCACAGATTTGACAGATAACAGCTAAATTAACTGTCAAACAAATCCACTGTCAGATTACATTTTTTAATTTAAACCTTTTCCAAAAGTTTAAATAAACACATAAACAAGACAACAAGGAAAAAACAGAGGTTGCACGTCACAGCAAGAAGATTGTGAGTTCAAACCCTGGCTGACTCGAACATCCTTGGCCAACTGTTAGGGGTCTGCATGTCCTCCCTGTGTTGGGTAAAGTGTCTCCTAGTGTTAGGGGGAGAGGTTGTCAGTCCTGTGACTAACTGGCTGTCGTCCAGAGTGTACCCTGCCTCAGGCCCAAAGTTGTTCGTACAGGCTCCAGTGACCCCTAATGGGACCATTTGATGAATGAACTCGGTCCAATAAAATCTTTTCAGGTTATTGATTTATATGACTATATAAAAGCATTAGCTCAATATAAAAATTGTGGTTAACCTCCTTCCCAAGCTACAACATGTAGCAAGAATGTGTTTCACAAACCTTAAAAGATGCCCAGTAATGGGTTATTTTATTGGTCATTAGGCAAAAAGCATTAGCTCAATATAAAATATTTAATATTCTGTTGTGTGAAGTTTTGTTTAGGCAATACTTAAAATGACATTTGTTTGTTGCTCTCACTAACTTTGCAGACACAAATATGCACTGTCTATTGTATTACTTTAAACACTTTTTTCACCTTTTAGCTTTGTCTGTTTTTTCAACCTTTGACAGCAGATGTGTCGACAGCAGGACAGGTCCAGCTAGCGACATTTTGAGTGATTTTAAAAGCAAAGGAATTGAGCACATTATGTCTGGATTTTATTCCTCATTATGTCATTGTCCTGTTGTGAACTCCATGTTTCAAAACATCAGCTCAAAGCTCAGCTCTGTCTCCCTCTTGTCTATTCTAATCATTTTTTTGTTCCATCAACTGGACCACAAAGCCACTCTCTGACCTCCCTTCACCAGACTTCCCTCACACATAGATCTGAAACATTTTTATGTTTAAAATGTTCACAGCCACATGTTTTCCTCTGAAGAGGCATGTCAAAGAAAACATCAGATAATATAATTTTTGGCTTAACATAAGCAACTGTGGTTGGACCATTTACCATCAATCATTTGTTGATTTGTTGACAGCTGACCTAATGACATCAGTCAATGTAAAAATCTGTACTACTCTGGCAAATACTTTGTCTCATTCAGTCATTGTGTTTTATTCCACGGTTTAATGATAATTCGTATTATACTGTGATGCAATATATAATGTATTATTTATGCATTTTCTAACACTTACCTTTTCCACTCTTTTTTTACCGGAGCTTTTACCAGCTGCTCAGACAACAAGAAGGGGTTCATCCGGGACAACCATTTGTTACTCTGACACCAATAAAGAAAAATCCATTAACAAACAGGCTGTCTGTATCTGGCTAGGGAATCAAACCCATGACCTTTTTGCTGCGCGTACGAGAGGGCTATCCAATCCGAGCTATGTTTTATTGTGTTGTTTGAGTGGACACAGGTAAAGAATAAGGAGAGAAATGAGACTGTATGTGGATGTTTGAAGAGACAAAGATTTTCATCAAATGTTTTATTTAATCTTCTGAAAATGGTCCATTATTCTTCTGGAAAATGCAACTGATTTTATTGTGACTATGAAACTTGTAAGTGTTATAGTGAAAAGTCAGCCAAAACCACATATAAGTGTTTCTTTTCAGCTTTAAATCCAAACCTCTTCAAAGTCAGACTCTGCTAAACACCCTCCAGTGAGGCCTTCTTCACAGTGTACATCAAATAAACTGATTTTAATCTAAAGCTGTTGTGTATCTCACAATAAAAACAAACAGACCATAGACCCAGGACTCAGAGGAGCTAGCTGTGGGACTGTGGGTTTTATTAAATCTGAAACATTACAAATAAAAACCTGTGTAGAACGTGTGGAAAGCCTTGTTTATGATGACCTTGGCTTTTTCAATCAATCTCTAGCTGTTTATGCTGTGCAGTTTGTTTTCGAGATTAACATCTACAAAGAGGGTTACCACTGTTTGCAATGATATGATTTATTTTAACAATGTTTGCTTCAACATTGCTGTAAAAAAGAATCAGCTTTCAACCATTTATTTTATCATTCCTTCTTTTTCTGTTAATCCTTTAGGAATAACAGGGGTCCAGGGCCTATACCAAATCCATTAGTCTCTTTTGCCAACAAATTGGACGCACTCACACACACACACACCAACAGACCTCAGATATATCCTTCAGATATAATTTATTAATTGACCTATACATACAAAGTAGATGTCTTTGGACCATGAGAGGAAGACCAGAGCCTTAGAGAAAACACATTGTAACAAGTGTATTGTATTGTATTGTAAAAGTCTATCATACAACCTTTTGCTGTGAGACTTAAAGCAAAATAGACCCCTAAATAAACCTTGTGTATTGAATAATTCACATACTCGTTGGATTGTGCTGGGATTCAATTATCTAATTGTAATTGTAATTTACAGTGCCTTGCGAAAGTATTCGGCCCCCTTGAACTTTGTGACCTATTGCACATTTCAGGCTTCAAACATAAAGATATGAAACTGTAATTTTTTGTGAAGAATCAACAACAAGTGGGACACAATCATGAAGTGGAACGAAATTTATTGGATATTTCAAACTTTTTTATCAAATAAAAAACTGAAGAATTGGCCGTGTAAAATTATTCAGCCCCTTTACTTTCAGTGCAGCAAACTCTCTCCAGAAGTTCAGTGAGGGTCTCTGAATGATCCAATGTTGACCTAAATGACTAATGATGATAAATGGAATCCACCTGTGTGTAATCAAGTCTCTGTATAAATGCACCTGCACTGTGATAGTCTCAGAGGGCCGTTTAAAGCACAGAGAGCATCATGAAGAACAAGGAACACACCAGGCAGGTCCGAGATACTGTTGGAGAAGTTTAAAGCCGGATTTGGATACAAAAAGATTTCCCAAGCTTTAAACATCCCAAGGAGCACTGTGCAAGCGATAATATTGAAATGGAAGGTGTAGCAGAGCACTGCAAATCAAGACCTGGCCGTCCCTCTAAACTTTCAGCTCATACAAGGAGAAGACTGATCAGAGATGCAGCCAAGAGGCCCATGATCACTCTGGATGAACTGCAGAGGTGGGAGACTCTGTCCATAGGACAACAAACATTTACATTACATTTATTCATTTAGCTGACGCTTTTATCCAAAGCGACTTACATTGTTCTAATGTAATTACCAGTGTTACAGCCACTGTAGACAAGGTGGGTTAAGTGTCTTGCCCAAGGACACAACGACAGTATGAACTGTGGGGAGAGCGGGAATCAAACCGCCTACCTTCCGGTTGAAGGGCGACCGCTCTACCCACTGAGCTACTGCCGCCCCAATCAGTCTTTATCACTTTATGGAAGAGTGGCAAGAAGAAAGCCATTTCTTAAAGATATCCATAAAAAGTGTTGTTTAAAGTTTGCCACAAGCCACCTGGGAGACACACCAAACATGTGGAAGAAGGTGCTCTGGTCAGATGAAACCAAAATCTAACTGGCAACAATGCACGCTCATCATCTGAACACACCATCCCCACTGTCAAACATGGTGGTGGCAGCATCATGGTTTGGGCCTGCTTTTCTTCAGCAGGGACAGGGAAGATGGTTCAAATTGATGGGAAGATGAATGGAGCCAAATACAGGACCATTCTGGAAGAAAACCTGATGGAGTCTGCAAAAGACCTGAGACTGGGACGGAGATTTGTCTTCCAACAAGACAATGATCCAAAACATAAAGCAAAATCTACAATGGAATGGTTTACAAATAAACATATCCAGGTGTTAGAATGACCAAGTCAAAGTCCAGACCTGAATCTAATCGAGAATCTGTGGAAAGAACTGAAAACTGCTGTTCACAAATCCAACCTCACTGAGCTCGAGCTGTTTTGCAAGGAGGAATGGGCAAAAATTTCAGTCTCTCGATGTGCAAAACTGATAGAGACATACCCCAAGCGACTTACAGCTGTAATCGCAGCAAAAGGTGGCGCTACAAAGTCTTAAGTTAAGGGGGCTGAATAATTTTGCACGCCCAATTTTTCAGTTTTTTATTTGTTAAAAAAGTTTGAAATATCCAATAAATTTCGTTCCACTTCATGATTGTGTCCCACTTGTTGTTGATTCTTTACAAAAAATTACAGTTTCATATCTTTATGTTTGAAGCCTGAAATGTGGCAAAAGGTCACAAAGTTCAAGGAGGCCGAATACTTTCGCAAGGCACTGTATCTGTCTCATCATTGCGTAGGTTTATTGTTTTCAGGAATTTGGCTGCCAGCTGTGATTTTATAACAGCTTTAATGTTGTAAGTGAAGAACAAAGATGATTGACATACAAGATATACTGGTCAAAAGAAAGTACTAGAGACTCACTGTTACATGTTTTCAAAATTTGTGTGAAAGAGAATTGTTAAAAAGCTTTTACAGGCAACAAAGGTCACAAGGGGATCATATTTTAAAGGTACACTGAGCATAATGCACTTTAAGTATACAGTGAGACAGAGTACAGTCATGTATTTTGGATCTGAGATAGCGATTGACCCAGCGTTGATATACAAGAGCTTTTTCAGTCAGCTCTTGAATGAATCTGTCAAGCTTTAAAGAAAACTCTCAATGGTCCAACTTGATGATATGCCACCACTTTAAATATATTCTCCCAGTGAGATGTGTACCTGAAAGCACCTCAGCTCTAATCCAGCTGAGAGTGTTGTGGTATTAACAGATTTCATACCAACTATTGTGGTGCACCATGAAGCGGGAAGAGCCAAATCCCTCTCCGGGCCAGCCTAACCAAACCACAGTGCCTCACTTTGTTTGAATAATATAAAAAGAGAAGTTTGTGCTGACACTGAAAATGATGAAAAGCAAACAAGTCTAATATAAGTGACACAAAAGATCCCAAAGATAAACATGTAGGTCTGAATAAATGGATTACATGTTCCTCTCCACAAAGTAGCTTTCTGCACCTCTGGGATTGTGGAGTTTGCCAAGTGTTGACTGCCACACCCAGCAGAGTGAATGGATCTGAGAAAGAAGGCGTGCTGATGGATTCTTTAAGTCAGTAATACTTTCCTCCTTCACAGCGGTCAGCGGACACACGTCCAGTGACTCCATAGTTACACTGGAGTCACTGTTCTTAAAATGTATCTCTATTTGAAGCAGATTGTTGTATCTGTCATGGAAAAAATACAGCTCCATAGAACAAATTGTAAGGAACAATTAGTTCAAAATTCTCTCTTCCTATTATTACCACTGTCCAAAGCAGACAAACTGAGCACTGCTGGAGAAGAAGCACATTCATATTTATTTTCTGAACACAATCTAGCATGAGGACTTGGGGCATTTACTGATTTTGTTTCCAAATTTTTTTAAGTAATCTCATCACGTGACTTTTCTGAGAAAACTGTATGTCCCTTCAGGGCTACTGTAGGTGCTCACATACTGTAGAAAGGAGGCGTATAAGGTGCTGGATTGAAATTACCTCCAAATGCAGCTTAAAAACTGCACCTTATGAGAGCAGACTTTCTAAAATATACCTTTTACATTTACTTGACTATAAAGTATCTTTTTATATTACCTATTGTTTTTCATTCAAAGCCCCTTGTTTCACAGCATTGGACTTCTCAAATTAGGTTACACATTTCTGAAATACATACTTCTCAAATTAGGTTACACATTTCTGAAATACATTTGATTAGGTGCAAAGATTGCAAACATTATTGCAGTGTCAAGTGTTGGGACATATGTATGTTATAGTATTCCAGGCCTAGAGTTGAACCGCTGTGTGTCAAAAATAATTGTCCATTTAGAGGCTTAAATAGAAATAAGCCTAAAACCCTTCATTTATTTAATAATATTCAAAAACCTTAATTTTGCCTAAGGAGAAACATCCTTAATCAAACATATAGCTTGTTTTCTTGATATTGTGCTGCCAGTTATTTGCGCAATAGATCAAATGCAACTCTATTCTTCAACAGTCTTTTTACTAAATACATTCTCAAATTATTAGCTAGACGCCTACTTCTGGTTAAGTAATATTCAGCAGTCTTTGGCCTCTTTCCCACCTCTGCTCCTGTGCTTTTACAAGAAGGATGTTAGTATTACGGGAGTTTTTAAATGATGATGAGTTTGGGACACGCTGCAGCATGCCACTGTTACACATACATTATGTGAAGAACTGTGGGAATATGACACAGTATCCAACCTTCTCCAGTGCTCATGCTTTGTAATTGGCTGAGAAAACTTCAACTTTGAGTCTTGCATTTAATAAATTTTGTAACCTGTTCTGCTAAACGTAAGGTGAGAAGAAAATTTGTTTAAACTTTGTAGGGATACAAGCCATGAAATGTAACCGACACACCTCTTCGAATGTTTGCACATACACTCGGGGTCGGTCTCCAAGAAGATGGCCCCCCTCCCTGTTGTCCCTTTGAAGTGCAGACCTGGCTGTAAATTCTTGGGCTCTTTTATACTCATTCCCATTTTGATTAGTGAGGTTAACAAGCCGCTGCAGCGTGGGCTAATGAGACTGTACCACAGAGAGAGGTCATCAGAGGTGGGGTAGGAGGGGGGCGAGGGCCCGATGACTCAGGCTGCTTACTATTAAACGTGTCAGGGGGGAATCCTAAACATGTGGCGCAATAACGAACAAGTCACAACAAAGATGATAAATTCAGCCGTGTTCAAAAAGATTCCCCTACCTCGACTTTTCCGATCCACTACAACCAAAAACAACCAGAGACACAAACATACCTTGGCACTAATACGGGGGCCCAGTGCGTCCAATCCCGCTGGGGACAGATGGGCAGACAGACAGGGGGGCCTCATTAAGGCAGGATGTACCAGGATGCAGTAAAACCTACTTTCCTTTCCTCTTGTTTGCATTTTTTTCTTCCCTGTTCTCACTCACAGCACACGGAGCTCTCAAAGATCACTAACAGATGGAGAAGAGATAGGGTTGTATCACAATGTGGACACTTCACAGTCCTCCTTTAGATGTTAGAGAGAGATTATTTACAGTACAAAGGGGGAGATTTGTAAACCTTGCACAGTGCAACCAAACAGCATCTTAAAGCAGCCCTGCGTAATTTCAAAGCCCAAAAATATATATTCTTGTATGAGACAAGAATATATATATATACTGACACAGTACCCTTGATGACAATAACCTCAAATAGAAATGATCTATAATTACTGTCACTGGGATGTGTAGACATTAAGTGAGTGACATCCTTGGCAGTTCAAACAGAGGGACCAACACACTAGACCCTTGCAGAGTTGTTTTTGTTCAGAATTTATTAAAATGACCCTACTGTTTCAGAAGACATGTTTCTTCCAAACTTGCAGCTTGAATAGTTTCCTCTTGAAAACAAATAGCGTTATAACAACACAAGAGCGCCTGTAGAGGGATCTGCGGCCTCTGCTGCTTTAATGAGAAATAAACACACTTACGTATATTCATAGACAATAATAACAGTAAACCATTTCTATATAAACTCACAAAAAGCCTGTGAAATCAGCAAAGTTTGTAAAGCAATAAGTGATACTATTTTGGAAAAGGTCCTAGTTTGGATAGTGTTTTAATCACATATTCTGCTATAGCTAGTGATGCTAATGGTCAGTAAAGTGACTCTGCACTACTGCATTTGTGAAATATATTATAGATGCGGTTCTCACCAAAATGTTTTAGAGTTATTTACTAAACAAAAATTTAAAGCAACACTATTGTTTTTGCTCCCATTTTTCATGAGCTGAACTTAAAGATCTAAGACTTTTTCTATGAACAGAAAAGGCCTATTTCTTTCAATTTTTGTTCAAAAATCTGTCCAAATCTGTGTTAGTGAACACTTCGCCTTTGCCAAAATAATCCATCCACCTCACAGGTGTGGCATATCAGAAACTGATTAGAGAGCAGGATTATTTCACAGGTGTGCCTTAGGCTGGCCACAATAAAAGGCCACTCACAGAAATATTGGAAATATTTGTGAACAATATTTGAGAGAAATAGAAAAAATGGGGGCAATAACAAAAGTGTTTTAATTTTTGTGCCCATCCTCTTTTCTGCAGAGTAATGTAGAAAATCCTCACACAGAGCAACAATGTTTTTATGAGAAAATGCCTTTTGTAGGGGTTTTGTGTCATGTGAGACAATGGGAGCCAGGTGTCCACGTGCATTTTATTCCAGCAGCCCCTGACTAAATAACTCAATTACTGTATATATAGGACATACATATACTAAATGATATTATAAATACATTTTTTGTGAAACACATGAAAAATCTTTTTATTGATTTTCCATCAACCATTAAAGCTTTGGAGTATGAACTGTTAACAGAATTTGATGATTTTATATTCAGGATTCAAAATTCAAAGAGCTTGTTGTTATTGAAAGGAAACATGTTTCCTGTGCAATAAAATTCTGTCTTGAAATGCTGTCCACATTAGAAGTTGTCTCAAATTAGAACAGAGTTATAAAAAGTGTAAATGATGTATATTGTAAAATAAAAAAAAACAAAAATGTGTAAACAAAAAAACAACTACTACATTTACAAACTGTTGCACAAACATTACAAACCTCTTACACTAATCTAAATCTAACACAAATATTTTAAAATATAATATCTGATATCCACATATAGCAGTAAAAAAAAAGTGAATGTACAAAGTAGAAAAGTGTTCAAAGTAGGTAATTATCTACAAAAATTCCTGCGGTCATTAAAGGTGTGAAAGTCTGGGCATTATTTGAAAAAACATTGGCGTAATAGAGTCTCGCGCCTGGGGGCCTCTTGCACGTAAACGCTTTGTGGGGGTCACCACACAAACAGACCGATCCACGACTCGCGCTCGGCTCCCTCTTCAGGGGTTAAGTGGCTCGGCCCGAGAGGTCAGCCACACATTTAACAAATGTACCCACGTCTCACGCTCTGTTCGGGTCACACGTTAGCGCCCCGATCAGCTGTGATGGCTGGCCAAGTGAGCAGACAAATGAGGGGATGATACATACGCGGGGGGCCTGTCGTGTCCTGTCTCCTGTCCCTCCCCCTGCTGTGTCTTCGTCCTAATGGGGACAGTCAGCGCTGACACAAAGCATGCTGTACTCCAGCCCTGCTCCTGTCAGTCCACAGCACAAAAACACTTCTCACAACCTGACACATCTGTACAGTAAAACCCTATCATCCCCTCTGTGTCGACCGATTGTTAGACAGACATTCCCTTGAGGTAAAATCACAGACACAAAGCTTACAAGCCTGTTGCTTTAGGGGCAGAAATAATTATTGATATATGTGGAGAGAAAAAGATATGCCTTAAACAGAACCTGTGGATGTTGTCAGCAAACATCACCTCAGGGTAAAGTGAAATAAGAAGACAAAAAGAACATTCAAACTGTTGGATAATGATCATAATTTAATTAAAAGGTTACTCACCTCCTGACTAAGGGCAAAATCTGAAGATAACTATACCTTCCAGACAGCAAGGCCTATCACAGCTTGGTCTAATTGAGACGTCAGACTCTTGTTGCGTGGTTAATGATAACAAAAGGACCCTCGAACGCCTCCTGTGGGCTCCTCTCCTAATTGGTTAATTAATCTTCTCAGAGCTCGTCTACAAGGCCAGAGGCAAACAGAGAGAGGGAGAAGGAGAGGTAAGGACAAGAAATGATGGGATTTGGAAAAGTGAATGTGCAATGGGATGGAGAGAGTGTTTTCTAATGAAATTAACAGATGATGTATCATAACAGTACATTCTTGATAGGTCTGTAGAATTATCAGTGCCTGTTGGCATTTTTATAATTTAATAATTTAATAATCATTATGTCATTATGTTCAGTTAAAAACTTACTCCTATTGCTTAATTTTTATCAAGGAGTACAATATTTAGGCTCATGCAGGTGCAGTTCTGGTGGTGGATTGCAGCCACAGATACAGAAATAGTACAATAATATTAGTGTAGAGATACATATTTAGCTCAATGTTTCTCTCAGTAACATCTTACTTTCAAAGTACATCTCCAAAGACAGTGGAGAGGTTATGACACAGTGACAGATACTAATATAATAACCTAGTATTTACATAAAAAGATAAGATAAAAATAAAAAATGTGTTTTAAACACTAAGGCAGTCATTCCCAAACTGTGGTCCATGGACCACTAGTGGTCCGTGAGGGTACTTCAGGTGGTCCGTGGAAAGGCAAAATAAAATAATATTTTACCTTCATTTTACCAGGAAATTCCCATAAAAAAATTAAAAGAATATGTAGGCCTATATTGATATAACATTTGCATTAAATTACCAAGTTATTGTGCGATTACTAAAAAAGGCCAGTGGTATTCGGCCGTGACGTTCAAGTTCAGTGTCGTTATGGATCGGTGGATAGCAACAGGTTCTCTGAAGAGAAAAGAGGCAGCCGTTGTGTGCAGTAAACTTTCTTTTAACAAGCCTGTTGCACACTGATGTGATGACTAGTTATAGTAGTGCACCTCTAAATAGTGCACCTATTTAGAGGTGCGGATTAATTCAGGTAAGACTGTGTGTAGACATTTTATTATGTGTTTTATGAGGTGGTCCGCAAAATTTTTTGATTACAAATAGTGGTCCACACACACAAAAAGTTTGAAAAACCCTGCACTAAGGTGCATTTGGCAGAGTGGTTAGCACTTCTGCCTCACAGCAAGAAAGTTATGAGTTCAAAACCCGGCTGACTCAAACATCCTCGGCCGACTCTGGTCTTTCTGTAGGGAGTCTGCATGTCCTCCACGTGTTACTGTGGGTTCTCTCCGGGTCTGAGGTACACATACAAGTGCTTTTTACTGTTATTTTTAGATTTGTTCTTCCAGAAAACTTTAAGAAAAATGGGTGACTCTTTCTTGGTGGGGTTTGAGAAGAAATCTTTTTTGTATGAAGGCCTGAATGAGGCCCAGTATGTTCTTGTTGTTTCTGAGCTTTCTATTGTCTTACACAATGAATGCAGAGGACATCATTTATAAGGTCCATAAGACACTTACTCCAACTATCAGCAGAAACAGCTCAATATGTAGTGGATATTTGCATTACAAACACCAATGCTTGAATGGGACCACTGTCAACAGACTCAGGTGAGGATACATGCTTGATTTTTTGTTTAAAGCACAAAAAAACATTTTATTGTTAATTTCCAGTTTTCCCCTGAATGATGATTGTGTCCTTTTAGTCTCTTTTCCCTTACACTTTTTGGTTGTACTCATTTAGAAGGCTATGGAAAGCAGTGTGATACAGTTTGCTTATTTTGGTATCCTACCAAAGTTTTGACGTTAGAAACAGAACTCACAACATGCCAAACTGAATTGAACTGAATTCAACAAATCCCTTTACATTCCACAATTGACACTTCATCAACCACCATTAAGCACAGCTAAAAACTTACTTCTTTGTCTCTTCACAGACTGAACTGTCTCTTGGTCTGTTTTTCAGAGGGTTACAGTGAGCTGGAGGGAAGGGCAGCCATGTATAGTGCTCGTCTGGATGATCCTCACTCAAAGAGACAAGTCTGTAATATGCCCTTAGATGCAACACAACACATAACCCACTCTTGCATAATACGCCGGGTTTGTCGGGTAAAATGAGGTTTGTCAAATATGTGTAAAAACTTAGGGAGGAAAAACTAGTCATATACGGGTTAAATATGTGGCAATGACTTTTATTTGTACAGGCTTCTGAGTTAAGTGTGGAAACTTGTAATTGTGCTGTACTTCTAGATCAAGCAGGTCTAAATCAACATTAAAGTTTTGTTTCTGTGAAAGTCTACAGTGCACACCTGCAGACACAAATACACCAGTGACTCAAACAAATAGAGACATGAAGTCAGTACAAATTTTGATGCACACAATAAAAGCAATCTCTGCCCTAAGTACAGCAGTATAGTGTCTACACAGAGGAGCACAGTTTGTACAGAGCTTTGTGTGAGTGAACAGGTCCAGTGAATAAATCTAAAGGGGTCTGATGACGGATGCATGCAGACTTTGTAACGCCATTCACACTGATGACAAGGAATTATCTCTAATTGTATCCACTCTCCAACCACAATGGAATACTTTTCAGTGCAGGGTATGGAAGCTATGGAAGGGTTTTGCCTTGTTACAATTGTTTTGTACTGAATTTGTCACAGCAGTGATTCAGAAGTTGTACATATTTGGGACATAATATGTAGCTCTACAAAGTTAATGAGTAGTATTTACATCTTCTCCCAGCTCCCCAGACACCTCTAGCTTTTCCAAGAATTTTCAAGGCATTTTTTTTCCAGCCAGTAAAAGAGAAAAAATCTATTTATCTGTATAGTTGCTGAATTTTCAGCTACAGCATGAATATACTCCATTAACTTACATTGCATTACTGTAAAACATGACTAAAGTTAGCTGGTACAATTTGTACAGTTAAGAAGCAGAGCATGGACTAATTATGATTCGTCATTGGCTTTGTGTACTGCTGTGTTGTTTTGTGCAGTGAAAATAAAGGGGAATGAGTAAAGCAATCTGTGCACTTGAGTACATTTTTGAGTAATCCATAGATGAGCAATAATTCCTTTTGCATCAGAGCAAAGTTGAAAAGCATTGTCTTGTCCTAACAAGAAAGTCTCGAGTTCAAACCAGGACTTGGTTGCCCTCTTATGTAGTAAAAGTTGCATAATTAGTTCATCTGTCTAACTTTTTTCCCTCTATATTACAGTACTTTTACTTGAGTATACATTTTGACTACTCCACCCACACCTGCCTGTTCCTCCTGGTGTCTGTGAGTGTTGTAGTTTGTAAAAATGTGTTCAAGCTCATACTTTTGTGGGCCTAATTAGAACATGTGTGAAGTAGGCCAGGCCTGAGCAGATATGATCATTGTCAATCTGTGTGTGCTCGTTGGTTTTGTGTCCGACTTGCTCTGATGTAACCTATGCGCCAACAACGGTAATCTTGTGAGATCTAAGCACCTGCAGTTTTTGAGCCAGGCGTTTGCATGGACTACAAGGTCTGAGTGCATGATGGGAAATGATGTCCTGTCAGTGTGAGCAGTGACAGCTGGTTGGACCTGAGCGATGACTCTTTACTCGCCCCTTTCCTCCAAACCTAAACCTTTAATCATTTTAATATATTCTAGAAAAATAGCCCACTACAAACCGGTGGAAACTGGAGAACACATAATTAAAATCAAATTAATAAAATGTATTTTCATTCTTCAAACAAATGCTTTCAAAGCCAACTTAACAATTAAAATAGTAGAATCAGCTGTGTCATAAATAGATTCAGTCAGTGGAGTGTTAGGCACTGGTTTTGAAGTGTGTTCATAAACTGTATTTTTAAGAACAAATCCACTTAACGCATGTGAGATTTGTACTTTGGACGAGAGGCTGCATGGATCTGAGCCAAACCAAGCTGGTATCTGTTCATAACCTGTCAGACTTAAACACAGCCGTTTTTCCACCTGCTCTTGTTTACAATTCAGTCGAACACACCTAATCAGCACGTAGAGATCATCACATTTCATCAACGTTTTCAATGTTAAGCTTACAAGCATTTGTGCAGCTGGGATTCCAAGAAATCATTGAGTATGAGGCATTATTGTGAAGTACCAGAAAACATGGCCCAAGTCAATTCAAGTGTTCGTCTTGGATGTGTCCAGCCCGAGGCAAGGACAAGCACGCAGCAGACTGTTTGTGACATGACAGAGTTACAATTTAACCTAAAGAAGGCACAGAAACACACATGCTGTTTGTGTGTTGGCAGTAAAACATGGAAAGTGTCATAATATTTCATTACCGGTTTATGTTTTGAGTTGGTTAGGTCAAGATTTTTCCAGTCTTAAAAAAAGTTTGTCCTTGTTTTGTCGAAAACAAAATACCCGCTATAGGTTGAGGTGGTGGATGGGTTTAAATAACTCAGGACTTCTTGTGGGACCTAAAGCTATGTAAATCATGTTTGTTATGTTAGCCTAAAAGTATAAGGGCTTTTATCAATGTATCATTTCTTTTTTTCTATTAAAAGAAATCCAACTGTTTCTTACTTTTCTTTGATTGTTGCCAAACCATAAAGTAACCACCAGAGAAATCAGTTATTATGTCTTATTCTGAGACTAAGACTATTAAATGCAAACAAATTACTTGGTCCAACTGGGATGAAAGTAATTAAAAATTACCCTAACTGAGCTAACATACCTAACATATAAGTCAATTCAAAGTCTATGTTTACAGCTGAAATGGTTACTGGACTAAGCGTTGTGAGCATGCTCCGTGAAGAGGGCACACAGCTGACAGTGGCACAACATAACACAAGTAAACATTTGAGAAGCACATGAAGGCCAGCATTTAGATCAATACTCCAATACGTAGACCAGCAAAGAATGTATGCCAAAGATATACACTTTATGTTTTTTATGCAGTTTCATGTTAATGTCAGCTGCTTTGGTCTCTCATGACAAGTTTAAAAGGAAAGAAAAAAACTCTTTTGACCGTAATGTGCTTTTTGGAGGGTTCAGTTTCTGAGTTAGGAAGCACATAAACACAGCAAAAGAAAAACGTCATTGTGTTTATGTCTTTTCATATTGGAAAGTTTGAATATTAACATTACGAATCACAAATTACTGAAAAGTAGCCTTGTTTGTGCAGCATTAGGTTTCACGTTAGATCTTTTTTTAACAAAGGATGATTTCTATTAAATACAAACACCCCACAGATGCAGCTTCAGCCTGAGTGGAGCATTGGACAGTATATATTATATTTACCTTTCCCATTATTTCAGCAGTTTAATTTAGGATATGGGGTTAGTGTAAACATGCCGCTGTGTTTTCACTTGTGTACACTTTGTCCCTTGACAGCGTCTCCCTCTCTCTTTCCGGGCTTTGCTACATTCAGGTCAGTAATGCTAAAGTAAAACACATGTAGAAGAAAACAGATGCAAGTCAAAGAAAGCAAACAGAACAACTGACTGTCATGCTCTTTTCATGAGAGAAGCCAGCGTCACATTTTCCACTGCAGTTTCCATCAGAACAAACCGGAATCTAAATTTGAAACATCCTTTCAATTGTTCCAGTTTTCTCTGCCTTTTAGGACGTATACAGAATCTATTTGTCAGCCTGTGTGGGCCATGATATACTCACATTATGACAATCTGGTCACAGTCTGTCTTGTGCGTGACTTTTTATCTTGCCTTTGCAATGAAGACTTTGCCATGACAGTGAAGCCCCCAAAAAGGTTTAGATTTGTGTGTCCTTTTTGAGATTTATATATTTATTCCACAGAGACTGAGATTTAATAGACATAAATAAACCTGACTCAAACCCAGGTCTTTTCAGAGTTGCATGTGTTACCAGGTGAGACACTGAGGCTTTTCAGCTGAAGTGTACTTTTAATGTAGATAGAAGGAATTGGTTTGGTTTGTTAAGTAAGAAAATATATAATGTCCTTATGATAATGATTTTATTCTAATTACTTAAAGCTGCAGTAGCCTTAAATGTAAAATTGACAATGTGACTTCACAATAACCTAACATTGCTGGTATGGGTGGAAATATGATAGCGTTCTTCTTGAAGAGGGAGTAGCAGAGAGACACAGTACTATTTTGTGATTGTGGGGTTAGTGTCTAAGGAGTAGCTTCAGACACAGCCCTTGTCCTTGACATGAGTCGGAAGCTTGAGCATTGAACAGAGTAAAGATTTAAGTGACTTTGACAGGAGCTACACAGTGATGGTATGACAACTGGGTCAGAGCTTTTCAAAACGGCACTTCTTGTGGGCTGTTTTCGGTCTGCAGTCAATATCTATCAAAAAGATGATGATGAGGAATTGGCTAAAGCGGCACAGGGCATTTCTGGGTGGAGTTTGTTCTCCCTGTGCTCGGGTGGGTTTCCTCCAGTTACTCCGGTTTCCCCCACCAACATAAAAACATGTTGGGCACCCCCTGGCTGCTGACTAGTTATAGGATAATAAAGGGACAATGCGGGATAATAATAATTTAAATAAAGAAATAAGTCCAATGCATTGTTTCAGGACTTAAAGGTTCTGGTATTAGATACACACCTTCAGACTCCAGATGAGTCTAGGTCTCAGTTGATCTGGTTTTGGGCACAATATGTATACATTAGGAGTGTTGTCTGGTCAATCTAAATGCATAAAGGCACATTTGTCATAATCCATAGTATTTAAATGAAGTGTTAGGGTTACATGGAGGTTGGGGTCAGGCTTGTCCTGTTGAGGTTAAGTCTCCGGGAAATAAATGTAAGTCACTGCTATGTGCCCCCAACACAAATGTGTGTGTAGTCTCAGTTCCTTAGACATCAGGGAACAAGGCAAGGAGTGTCACAAGTCATTTAGCCTTGATGGAGCCACACGGCACGTTGCCATTCACTTCGCATCAGTGCCATGCGGAGAGATCCCGTCGAGCCCAGGGGGCACATACACAGACTTCCATCACACCACCTCATTCTGCCTCTCAGACGGGCCGGGACCCTACCACGCCTCCTCACCCCACCCCCCGGCCACGAGGACACAAACAAAAGAAACACACTAACACCTCCACATGTTTTGAGTCTGTCCTATAGAAATCTACTAGAGTCAGTGTCTGCCATGTCTCCCATCTATCTGTGGTATGGGCTGTAAAAATATTTTAAATACGAGCACAATACATAGGGTTGAGACTACAGTGTGCATTTCAATTAATAAAAAAAAAGAAAACTGGGTTCTGAGAACACTTGTGGTATGTAATTTTTGTTGATTGTTAATGTTCCCATCAATTAAACAAGTTAGCTGTTACTACTTTATTTCGTAAAGCTTAATAATATGTCCAAAACATTTTTCATCTTATTGTCAGGGAACTCACTTAGGGCACATTATAATTAACTGGCTTGGTCATTTGTCTCAAAATCTTGTGTTTCACTGGACACAGGCTTTGTGGCTCCATCAACAAACTGACCCTAGAGTAGCTACTGTATAACAAAAATGGCTGTCAATCTTAGTCATCACACACTCAACTTTAGTGTTTGATGTTTGTAAAATGAGTCCTCCTTCCAAAGACATGCAGAGAGAATGAATATCACACTTACGGTTGTTATAAAATACTAACGTAGTTTTAGAGGCTATACGGCTATCCTTGTTTTCGGCTGTAAATATGTTTGTGTCACTTGTAACGTCTTGTTCTCTAGACATTTTTTTTTAACTTCTGAGGCTAAATGGGAATCGCTGGTGCAACAGATATCCAAATTAGAAGATACCTACTGGGCGTTTACTGTTCACACTCTCCACCTTTACTGAGGTTTCTTCCTATCCGCTCTGACTCTGTCGCCCTCTCTCATCTATGCTCCCTCCCGTCCTGAGATTTCAGAGAAAATAGCTAAGGGCCAGATTAGAGGTTAGCTGCCTCTTTGCGTTACCAGCTAAGATAAATATTCCCAGGATGACTCCCATTGCCCGGAGGATGTTTATGTGTGTACATGCTGCTCTGCCCCCCTCCCACTGCCGCTCACTCGCAGACACTCGTATGTCAGTCTGAGCACACAAGCACTTCCTCTGTGCGCAGCGGGACAGAGGAGATCCCCCACGTTTGTCTACACCTGTAACAAACCTCGTCACCACGACTTGGAAACTGTCACTGTGGGAATTAAGGAGGTGACAAATGCCAACAGATGCTATGAGTTGTCACTGTTGCTGCATGTCAGGACAATGTCTAAATCAATCTTTGCAGAAAATAGTGCTTATCCTGTCACTGTTATATACAATTAACTCAATTAACATGACTTTTACTTTAACTGAAATGTGTAAACAATGTATATATGTATTCCCCTTAAGGACAAATTCGTTTTTTGAATCAAAGTTAAACTAAAATAAAAGTCCTGAAAGACGAGCTTTGTGTGTGTTTACCTTTAAGGTGGAGGTGGGCTTAGATGTCTTTCCAAAAAAGAGGCTAAAGAAGATGTAATTTAAAATATAAAGAACTGAATAAAGCAACAAAGACCATTGTCATTGAAGAGCCAAGAACACTCACTACAGTAACATGCACCTCTAAGTTGAACAATGCTTACGTTTTAATGAAGCCGTCTAACTGGCCTTCTGTCTTTGTATGAGTTTACGTGAACGGAAGCTAGTCAAACTCTTGAGAGCAGCAAGTATTTATTTGCCTTCAGCCTTTGTTGAATGAGAAAAAGAAGTTAATGTTAAACCTGACTTCTTTGTAGCACTAAATGCAAATAAACCAGGCTACTCTACTGTTTAATCCTTTATTAAATTATGAATAGCAAGTCTGTTTGGGGTTGGACTGAGTCAATCATTTGAATGTCGACTTGCATGAAACCTCTTTGACTGTGGGCAGGCATCCCAAATCAACAACTGTGGCATATATGCTTGATGAAGAAAACTGAGTATTAATACTGTGTTCAATTTACTGTAATCTACTAGAATTTAGGCTCATATACTGTACTTAAATATACCTTTACAATCGGCAGTAATTTCTGTAGTTCATGTGGTTACAGGCTTATGAAGACAAAACCGTGTCCCGATTTGTAACAAAAGCAGGTTCCAGAAGTGTCTTGTCATGTCTTGTCTGTGATGGGCTGAAGAATAACAACTTCACGACAAAAAATCTTGACAGTGTGATCACCTCAAGCTTACCAGGAATCATTTGTGAATAAATGAAACCGTAAGACCTGATCTAGGCTTAATAATTTAGGATTTTAGATAAGAATGATCAGCTCTCAGGAGTTCTGGTAAAAAGAAGCGCTCCCATTGGTCGACACTGGTATCAACAACAAATGACCAAGAAAATAAACCAGGAAATGGGTTATTCTGTTGTAAAATACATTTTAACAGCTCAAAAAAAGAAAAAACGGTCTAACGGTAAACTCAAAGTTTTAGGTAAGAGCTAAACTTTTAACGGTTTAATGTCATGTATATTTTTTGGTGGGAAATTGGTTCTGTTTTACATTTTTTTAAATAAAAGAGGCATAAAAGGTTGCTGTTGGGAATGAGTGGTGAGGCTGAGACCGGGACAGCAAAAACAAAATCGGGTAGTGGAGCTTTAACTTAAATATTTTGCTGATAACACACACTTGAATGAGTTTACATTAATCGCTATAAACCGTGCAAAGGGTGACATCTCTAACCTCCCAAAGTCCTTTTGTGTGTAACCAGAAAATTTCATACTTCACTTATTCACTGTATGACTGAAATAATCCAACCTCACAAACCAGGTCTTTCTGCTCCTCATCAAATTAAACCAAAGCGTCTTCTGCAGAATGATAAATACACAGTAAGAAGCAGACAGACTCTCTCCGAGAGGCGTCTGGCCAGGATAATTATGTCCGACACATACATTTGGATTATATATATATATACTGTATATATATATATATATATATATATAGGAGATATTTGTCGATATACTTTGACAATGTTTGTGACTTAAGTCCTGTTCAGTAAATGCTTTGAAAGGGACACTAGGAGGAAATTAGATTCAGCTGTAGATTAGACAGTAAGGAGTATATTCCAGCCAGAGGTATCGTAATGAGAAAGAGCAAATGAAGCGGAGGAACAGGGAAGTGGTTTGCCTCACGGCAGCACTGACCCGTGAACGCAGGAAATGGACTTATGCTATAAATCTAAGAACTTCCCAAAGGACATTTACAGTAATCAACAATAGTTTAGTGTGTAGTTGTGACTGTTGCAGAAATGTAAATAAGGTGTGAGTGTGTGTGAGAATGAGGTGAATGGAAGCATAATGGAAAGCACTTTGGGTGCCCAAGAAGGGTACAAAAATGTGTGTGCAATAAAAATGCACACCATTTACCATTTTAAAATGTTTTTTTATATTTTTCAATTTTATATTTTATTTTATTTTATTTTATACTTTATTGATTTTATATATTTATATTTATATTTATATATACTACATATATGTGAACTGCCATAGTGAATTTCCCCATTGTGGGATCAATGAAGTCTAATCTAATCTGAGTTCCATTGTCAAAGAGGGCACTGGAGATTGTGTGCTATGGTTACAAAGGCACACAATTACTGCCGTCTGATAACTGGACAGAGAGTCCTAGAACTCTAATCAAAGGAAAAACGCAACAGCATTTTTTATCAAAAGCAGGTGCCTCAAACTTGTGAGTATATTCCAAGAAGAAATGACTGGTAAATGTTTTACCCAGAAAGTGTTGATTTCAAACAGCTGTTTGTAGTCCAGATCTCAGTCTGCTCTCATTTTGTAATGTGGGAAACTTAACTTTTGCTATAGCAGCAGTCTACACCTCCAACTCTCACACTGCTACAAAGGAAGCAGTTTTTTAGTCATGGTCAGTTTTATACTATTTCTTACTCATATGGAAACACAACGTGCACATTCATGACATGCCTGTTTATGCAGCTAACACTTCTTTTCTGTACACAGCACAGTGAAAACACAAGTCTTGTCAGGGGTTACCTGCACCAAACCATGCCTAACTGACCCAAACACAAACAAAAATACCAATTTAGCCACAAACAGAGTTGAATCACCTGGACTGACCCAGGAAATGTTGCTGGATTATCTCCTGGAGAACACTGAAAATACAGTAGTAACAAAAACAGTGTGAATTTCCAGACAACTTCTAAGATCGATGCATATTCATATTTTTTGACTTCTTTACCTTCCTATCTTGTCCTTTTGTAGTGGGACTGTGGCTACTGTTTGGAGTAGACAGCTGTGCTTAAAGTGAGGCAGTTGGCAAAGTGGAGAAAATGATGAGACATGTCAGAACAAGACTGGTGTTCAAGGTGCACATTTTTCTGCCCCGCTAGAGACTTCTGTCTGACTGTTTGGACAAAGCATTAACCACACACACAGCACTAAGAGGATATGTTTTTATTCACTGTTGTACAAAGACCCTTAAGGTTAATGAGGTCTGGTTCAGTTATCTCAAATCTTTGTCACAGTTAAGGATAGATTACTTTTAAGGCCTATGACTAACATTTTCATAAGTACTAATGTTTCAAATACACATTCTTGACACCACACTGACTCAGTTAACCATTTCCAAATGACTTTTAATGAAAGAGACTTAGTCAAGAGCAAGACCAGTGCATGATCCAGGGGCGACCAGGGAATAGTTTAAACCCAGCCATTACCAATCCAATATCATTGTGGGTATGGACAGAATAGTTCAAATATGTACTGAACTACCCAAGTAGAAGTGAAATCAATGAACAAAATTACTTGAGGTTATAATAATTATCTTTAAAGACTAGTAAAAAGACCACTCAACATTTGATTTAATAATTTAGTGAAATTAATACAAATCTACTATTACTTTCTACTTACTCAAAACCTTGTTGTTGTATGAATTCTAAAAAGTTATTTGATTGATTGTATAATTTCAAAACCTTCTAAATTTTACAAAAAATTATGCTCTAGGAACAATACTTACATATGTTTTGACTCAACTAAACCTGGGTGAATGCAACTAGTTATAACCAAAGTCTGATCAAACAAAACCATGCTTTGTCATTGCTAGTATTTTTTTTTATGTTATATATTTATTTTCCATTTAATTACACACTATTAAGCAGCAGTGAAGCACAACCCATGACACAATATCAACATTTGATAACTTTAATTTATTTGATTTATGATGCAGGATGTATAATATGTTACTTAAAGTTTTCATCTCAAGACAAAAACCAGTCTTGGATACTAGATCAGTCTGAGGTGTGTTCTGTTTTCATAGTGTCATGTCACATTAATACGGATCTATATCAAATGACTAAACAGGTTCTGTCTCATTAGGTCAATATAACGTGGTCCAAGAATTACATTTCCCAACAATGTTTGTTTAAACTGTGAATGACAAAATGTGTTCAAACTATTTTTATTTTTATTCTGAGACTACTGTTTACATAAAAAAAGATTGCCATGTGGAAATAGTACATGACTGCTACAAACAAGCATGTGTTGGTACAATGAGGAGTTTAGCAATACAGATTTCTTGCTGAGTTGACTTTGGCAAAGTACGTTGTTTAAGTCTGAATGGAAGACAGAGGACTGATAAGTGGGGTGTCTCAACGACTTACCTATCAGACTGATTGAACAGAACCACCAAGGTAAATAAATTCAGAAATGTGATGTTACTCAAGTTTCTGTTCAAGTTACTGCAGCGAGTTAGTCAAGCCCACACTAGTCTAACCAAACTATATAGACACCAAGACTTAGGTTAGGAAGCAAGACCAAATCAAAACCACCATCAAAAACATTACATTTAAAGAGATCCCAGTCACTGACAAACTCCAAAATAAGGGGTTAGCATTTGCATTGAAAAGTGGTCTTAAGACTCAAGACCAAGCTCAAGTATTACAACACTAGCTACATTTACATTTATTCATTTAGCTGACGCTTTTATCCAAAGCGACTTGCATTAAGGTTCCATTCACCAGTGTTACAGCTGGAACACAACTGGAGGCAAGGTGGGTGAATTGTCTTGCCCAAGGACACAACAACAGTATGAACTGTGGGGAGAGCGGGAATCGAACCACCTACCTTCCGCTCTACCACTGAGCCTACTACCTGCCCGCTGGATCCCATCCCCACACATTTACTTAAGGCCATCTCTCCATCTGTTGTGCCTGCTCTCACCCACATCATCAACTCATCTCTTTCCACTGGGTCATTCCCCGCAGCTTTCAAAGATGCCCTCATCACACCACTACTGAAGAAAGCCACTCTCAACCCTACACTGTTAGAAAACTACAGACCGATTTCCCTCCTTCCCTTCATTGCCAAAGCTCTGGAGCGAGTTGTGTTTACTCAGCTCTCATCCTTTCTCACACGGAACAACCTCCTGGACCACAACCAGTCTGTGTTCAAGAGAGGACATTCCAACTGCACTGCTCTCAGTCATCGAAGCTCTGAGACTGGCAAAGGCAACATCCAAGTCATCTGTACTCATCTTACTGGATCTGTCTGCTGCTTTTGACACTGTTAATCATCACATCCTCCTGTCTTCTCTCAGGGCGATGGGTGTCTCTGTAATGGCGTTGCAATGGTTCAAGTCTTACCTCTTGGATAGGTCATTCAGAGTATCCTGGAGAAACGAGGTCTCTGAGTCCCAACATCTCAATACAGGGGTGTCACAGGGCTCAGTGCTTGGACCGCTACTCTTTTCCATATACATGACATCCCTTGGCTCTGTCATTCCACCTGACGATCCGAAGGTTTCTGCTCGCATCTCAACATGCCTGAGTGACATCTCACTTTGGATTAAGGACCATTACCTGCAGCTGAACCTTGCAAAAACAGAACTGCTTGTGATTCCGGCCCATCCAAAGACCCACCACAACCTCTCCATTCAACTAGGCTCATCAACTATTACACCATTCAGCACTGCCTTAAATCTGGGAGTGGTAATTGATGATCAACTAAACTTCACAAGTCATGTTGCCAGCACCACCCGGTCCTGTAGATTCATTCTCTACAACATTAAGAAAATTAGATCTTTCCTATCAGAGCACTCTACGCAAATCCTAGTCCAGGCTCTTGTCTTGTCCAAACTGGATTATTGCTCTACTGGCTGGACTCCTGCACAACCAAACCTCTGCAGTTGATCCAGAATGCAGCGGCAAGAGTGGTCTTTAATGAACCGAAGAGAGCACATGTAACTCCTCTATTCATTAGGTTACACTGGCTCCCGGTTGACGCCCGCATCAAGTTCAAAGCTATGCCTTTGGCCTACAAGACCACTACTGGTTCTTCACCTTCATATTTTCACTCACTAATACAGACCTATGTTCCTACCAGATCCCTGCGCTCTGCAAATGAACAATGTCTGGTGGTACCATCCCAAAAAGGGAAAAAAATCACTCTCATGTATCTTCTCTGATCTGTTCCACATTTATGGAATGATCTTCCTGCTGCTACAAGATCAGCAGATTCTGTAGCCATCTTTAAAAAACGCTTGAAAACACATCTCTTACGTCAACACCTGACTGACAAACACTGAATTCTACTTTCTTTCTATCTATTCCTTTTATTTAAAAAAATAAATAAAAAAAATAAAATTTTATTCTCTCTTATCCTTAGCTTTGTATACTGTGCAGGGTTTTAACTGACTAGTTTTTGGTGAACTTATGCATTTTGTTACCTTGTGTTGTTAAAATTGCTTCCTTTGTTTTCCTCACTTGTAAGTCACTTTGGATAAAAGCGTCTGCTAAATGACTAAATGTAAATGTAAATGTAAGATTAAAATAAAATAAAACTACATTATTTAATATGTGCACAATTTAAATACTTAAAACGAGGGGTAAGGGGGAAGAATTGGGATTGGGCCAGACATCCACGCACTCTCACATTCATTTACTAGGGACACTTTAGAGTTGCCAGTTGACCTATACATGTTTGAGCGGTGGGAGGAAGCTCCTAGCAGAAAGGACTGAGTTTACCAGAGTTTGAACTCTTAACCTATTAGCGGTGAGGCAGGAGTGCTAACAACTCATTCACATGCATCCCAAGACCCAGCACGTACAGTAATTAAAGTATTTGCATTTAACATATGTAATAGACATTAATCATTTTATGATTTCTTATTTCTTGCATAAAAACGACTTTTAATGCTTTTGTTACAAAGAATTTTCTCAAGGAAAACCCACTGCAGGTGTTTTTCAACCTCAACAGAAAAAGTTGCAGTAAGTATAACAAAAGATTAGAGCTACAAAGGGAAAGGCAACTGCAGTGACAATAAGGAAATCCATCATAGCTTATCATAGAAGCTTTGAAATAATGTCTTGTAAAAGCTTGTCAGCTTGTTTTTATTTGTCCTGTCTAAAGTAACAGACCAAAAATATACAGCTCTCCAGGAAAAGAAAAAGGCGGAAACAGTAGAACTGTAACTGTGAGCATAATGTCAGTCTCTTTTGTGATAGTGATCGATGGGAGTGGAACCTCACTTGAGACATTTTCCCAAACCCTGTTTCCCTCGGTGGATTAATTTCTGTTGTATGTGAATGTTGTTGGTTTGACAGAAAGAGTGACACTATCGTCATCAGAAAGTACCGTGCAGTATGTAAACATGCTGAGATATGAGCTTTAGTTTTCTCGTATCACATCTGGGATCTCTCAGTCTTCTTTTCCCTTGAGTTGTCTTTCCTTATCCAGTAGAGGTTGCGTCAGCTGAACGGTTGTCGGCAGCAGAAGCATTCAACCCCCTTTTTTTTTTTTTTTTCTTTTTTACATCCTGGACGAGCAGGTGGATGTTAGTGTACACATAAACACAAGCTCATTATGCACTCACACCGGATCCAGGAACTAGACTGCAAAAAAAATAATTCTTCTTTGAGCTCATAGCAAGCCAGAAGCAGTGGAACGAGAATCTCAGTTAGTTTAAAAATTGAGTGCAGATATTATGTACACAGATACAGTGAAGTTTGAAGAAATACAGCCTGGAGATATGTGCGTTGTTCCACAATCAAACTTGTGCAAATGTTTTTTTCTTTGATCAAACATGCATTGGTTTCCCCAGCAATTTAGTAAGTACAGTATATTTACAGTCTCTTATTCAAAACTCTTCACACACATCTCATACGAAAAACACAGCTTCACTGAATTTGCTGTGTTTAGACAAAAAGAAAGCTCCTGTTCACACTGCAGCTGTTTAAAATGGTATGTGCAGTGTCCCAACCATTACATTTTGATTAAATACAATCACATTTAAAGGTAATGTGTAATTTATAAAAAAAAAAAAAGAATTAAAGTATATGGGTGAAATTATTTATCAATGAATGAATTGGCGAATCCAACTGTAGATTTTGTATTTCACACAAATCACTGCGTCACTCAAATAAAATCTATATTTTAAAAGGGAATCCAAAACTAAAGGTCTGGAAGTGAATGTCTTTAAATTGAGCATTGTGACACAGCTGGCCATTAGCAGTTGGACTAGTGACAAGATAAATGTATTTTACTTTTCAATTTTTCATTGTTACAAAATAAAGGGCAGTGCGCAATCGCAGCTACAGCTCCATGGTTTTTCCAGCAGCAGAACAACCAGATGAAGAAAAACCCCTACAATGATTAAATACCTTCTTTGCTAATTGGATCATACCACTAAAACCCACATGAAATAACCTATTAACAAAAGCCTTCTTAAAACTAAGTTAAAATCCTCCATCCACCTAAACCATAACCCTAAACTATAAACAAACCCAAATATTAAAGCCTTAAGCCATATCCCCATGTAATCGAAAAACAAACAAAACCCTAACACCTAACCCTCATTACACCTACACCTTCCCTTGACTTGGTCCAGGCTGGAACCTTTAAATGAACTCTTGTTTCACTGGGGACTCGTTTAACACCTGGACACAAGACAAGGTAAGATTAGAACACACACACTTCACTGAAACACTTAAAATGCCTTCACACACCCACATAACACATATTAGACCTAAATAGTTTTGGTTCTAATGTCTCTCTTTTTTCCAGGGCTGAGCATAAACCAATTAAATTGCTTCCACTTCAACTGGATCCTCAACAGAAAGAAAATTCAATAAATACATTTTAAAACCAAATTGTGTGCAATCCTTTCCCCACTGGCATGTGATAAGTGCTGTTGTTGAAAGTGCTGTGTGTAAACAGTCTAAAGTGCAAGAGTGCTGTGTTAAAGTGCTTTTACCCAAAACAAACTGGCTGTTTGTTACAAGCATAAATGTATTTATGGCAAACTGCATATTACACATTTGGACAATGACCCCAAACAGCTTTAGTTTTTGATGAAGCTCTGTTTTACTGCATGCAAAAAACACTCCAGCTTGTAGGTTGCACCTTTATCCTCTTCTTCAATCTGCTTCTCTCTGTTTAAAGCACATTTGATATAAATATGTCTACATTTCTGTGTTTGTGTTTCACTTGATTTTATTTTGTGACGTCGTCATACAATATATTTTTTATTTTTGTATTTGTATGGATTTAATAAGTAACACTTATACACTAAACACAATTTGGCAGTAGTAAAACCTTAAACATGTAACCATGACTAAATTAATCATTTCTAAATGCAAAAAATGTACACAAGCCTATTATTGAAGGACAAAACATTTTACATTACCATGTTTGTCACTGGTAATTATTGAGGATAATAAGATGTAAAAGATGAACTAATTAGTTTGTGTCCCGTTGTTATTTTTACCTTTTTATGGCTTAATAAAAACTACATATAAGAACATACTAACAATGGAAATCTATTGATAGATAAAACCTGAAAAGAGACAGATTCATCCCACACCCTTGAGTCTATGTGGCATTTCTTTCTTTTTTTATGCTGAACTAATGGCTTGTCTAAGCCATTCAATTTAATCCAGTAGCCACAGGGCTGTCGGCTACAATCGCTCTACACTACAAGTTGCTTAAGTGTGGCCTATCCGCGGCCGTGATGAGCACTTCTTCCTTTCTCGCGTCTGCGTTATGCTGCACGCTGCAAACAAGTCTGGACAGCTTAGTATCTCATCCCACTTTGAATAAACACAGGCAGGAAATGAATGTGGTTTTACAGTGATTCACTCCATACTGGAAGCATTTGCTGTCAAATAAATCCATTCAACACAGCTTTGGCTTCATGTGTTTACTATTTTCTCTTGCTTTGGGAGATATGTATCACTTCATTTTGGCAATTTCCTACATACCTCATGGACACACCTTTGTCTCATTGCAGTTTTGATGAATCCATGCATAAATAGAATGTGCTGTACAATTATTCATGGATTGATGCAATTAAAGTCTTTTGCTGAGTCTGTTTTAACGGAATGGATGTTTTAACTGTTGATGCTTAGTTTGGTAACCTAAACATCAGAAAAAACATGAGACAGTAATTGTAAAGATGGCAGGCAACATAACTGGACTCAGAATTGCCCAAGTCTTATGCCCTTTTCTTTTGTTGAATGAACCACTGCATTTATCTTTTCTTACTCTTACAGAAGCATAACCAGTAAAAAAATCAATGCCTACTGTCTACTCCAGCAAGTCTATAAAGCTCTTATGCAGCTGCTAATGAGTTTTGTATATGCTTCATTTATATAAGTAAAAGCAATGTGGCAATGTTTATTTATGTATTGAATCAAAACAAAGGTTGGCGTAATATAAAAAGTGATGTCACTATTTACATAGCTGATGTTATGATCATGAGCCAGATTAAGGAGTGTTGTTCCAAAGTCTGCCAAACGGAGATGTACAGTGAAATTTGGTGCTAACAGGGCTTTTAAATGATGTATACAAGGTCATGAGTGAGACCTGAGCCATGAGCGCAAAAGACACCCCATACACACATTGTTCAGAAATGGAAAGGTCCCAGGTATTACTACTTTTTTGCCTATGAAATCGCTGTTTATATAAGCCCATGTAACCCTAGTGTGTTTATCCATCCCTTTAAATAATCCTGATAATTTGAAGGGTAACTATCAGTCTTTAAGTGCATATATTTCCTATTTCCTGCAAACCATGTCTGTCAACAATAAAATGAAACATTCTTTGTCTGTTTCCTTGTTTCATAATCTGTTAACTTGCTTTATTTCAGTTTCCCTTTCTCCTCGACTTAATTTTTCAGCATGTTTCCTGTCTGCTGCTCTATCTTTATTAGTGGAAAGTCAAAGTGCCCGGGGCCAGAGCTTAAACCATGCAGTACAGCTGGTTAGGGACTGTTGGCCGGAGTAATGAGCTTTACCTTTAGCTGAACCATAAAGGCTGGTGCCTGCCTTTGGGCATTCCTCTTCTGAAGTGAGGACTAGACACAAACAAAATACACATGCTCTCTCAGCTCTCCACTTTGGTAATGTTTACCCTGAATTATTTAAGATCATAGTATAGTTTTATAAAAATTAAACTGCACATGTACAGTCATTAAATTATTTTTATGTCATAACATCTTGATTTAGATGACAGTGACCAGAGACACACAACTGCTAATCTTTATTTTCCTCAAGTCAAAATGTGTGGTGACACTATGTTTGACCCTTTGGCTGTGCCCTCCTTGGTTACTGTAGCTTGGGAAAACATCAGCAGATTTTCTACTATCAACTTGTAATTTTGGATTTGTTTTTCACTACAGCAGTGAAATTTAGCACAAACCAGGAAGAGATATCAATTGCTGTGGTTTTCTCTGAACCCACACAATCATATAGCGTCATGCCGTTTTGTAGTGGTGTCCGAATGTCCAGGGACTGAAATGTGGTAGTCTTTTTGTTGTATTTTTTTTTAAACACCTATACATAAATTCACACTGTGCAAGTATAACAATTAATATATTAATAAACAGAAAATAAATTAAAGAAACAAAATTGAGGGGAGGGTGTGGGTTGTGCTGAGCAAGCTTTTACATACATACATACATACATACATAAACTCATAGTTGTTTTCTACTTTCATATTTTTAATTTTCCATATTGAGGTTAAGAATTAGAGGGATCAGTTCTCCAGAAAGTTTGGAAATTGTGCCCATATTTTGTTGTAGTTAGGTTTATTTATTTCCAGGGTTGAGTGAGCTGTAAGAAGGTGTAACCAGTGATTTATTAATATTTTTATAATTAATTTTTGTCAATGGTTAATGAAATTAAGATGAATGTTTCTGTGTGTTTTAGAATTTGGAGTGTGGATATGTCACCTAGTAGAGCTATGGATGGGGAGAGTGGGATGCTGAGGCTTGAATGTAGTCAATGTTTCCTAAAATTCAATAATAAAAGTATAATGAACAGCGGTGGTCACTAGACCACAATGCTTTGCAAGTTGTCGGAGGAGAGAAGAGTTTTTTACAACATGTTTAAAACAAGTTAGAGACAAAGGTTTTGCCTATGTGGAAAAGTAATCAGTTATAAATAGTAACTTAATTAGTCGCTGTGATGTAAAAATACTACCATTAGCTTAGTACCTGAGAGACATATTTATGTTTACTTCCCTCTGAAGATTAAATAGTTTATCTTCAGTTTTAGGCTTTTTCATATTAATGCTTACCCTCACCCCTTGTGTCCCCACCGGACCTCTCTGCTCCGGGGAGGGAGCCTTGCTGGTCATCCCGAGAACACAGCGGGCCACTTAAAGAGATCGGGCATTACATAGTTCAGGTTCCCTTCCTCTGGAACCCCCCCAACTGACCTCAGACATATAAAATACGTCTCAATACTTTTAAAAAAACATTTAAAAACATTCCTTTTTAGAATATTGATGATATTGCGTAATTTTAGTCTGGTGTTTATTTATTGTTTTTACTCTTTATTGTTTATTGTTTTATTTTGCATGATTTTAATTTGTGCATCTCTTGCATTGGTTTTCCTTTCTATGGGTCTTTATGCGGATTTTATTCTTACACTATAAAGCACTTTGTAATTTTGTTTAGAAAAGTAAAGCTTATTATTATTATTATTATTATTATGTCACTAAAGTTGTGCAATAGTTTATCACAGAAGTCCCTTATCATTGGAGTACAGCAGACTTTTTACACCAGAGTCACATGACTCAGCGACAGAAAACAGGTGTGTTCTGTCTAAAACAGGGGTGGACAATTATTTTTCCCCAAGGGCCACATTAGAACATGGAACTCTTGTGGAGGGCCGGGCCAACACAGGGAACTCACTTATGCTCAATAAAAACATGTTTCTTTTGCCCCTACAGTAAGGGTATTTACCGTTCGGAGCATGACGTATAGTCTATAGACTAGCAATTAGTTGATTATAATCAACTAATTGCTGCAAAATATTGAAGGAAAAGGAAAAATATATGCAATGTTTAATCATCAATAAAATATTAGTAAATGCTTGGCGGGCCACAGTGAACAGCCCAACAGACCTCATGTGGCCCCCGGGCCTTAGTTTGCCCACCCCTGGTCTAAAACCTTTCACTAATTGTATGCACTATATAGTCCTCTATAGGGTTAGGAACTAGGGAGTGGACACAGCCTATATCTTGCTGTGGAGCCCTCTGAATGGTTATTTTACAAGGGCTCCATCAAACCATAATCCAATAAAAGATTTATAAAAGAAACCTGGAAATTTTGAAAGTAAAAGGTGTATTGTCACTCATCCAACAGACTTGGTGAAGGTTCTCAGTGTGAGCTCAGGTGAGTTGTCAGTGTAATTCAGGTGTCGTTGTTGTTCATAGCTAACGACTATGAGACCGGAACAGCCTGGTCCCATCAGGTTTAGTTTCAGGTCAAACCCCTCCCTCTAGAGATAAAGCTCAGCTTTCTTACAGTTGATCTCAGAATTGATAAAGTCTCTTGGAATTAGAGACGAAACGTCTTCACCTTGAAAACTGAGTCCAGATGCTTTTGCTTTAAGCTTTTCTTCAAAATGTATTCTAGTTTTAAAAACATGTCCCAATGCCTTTTCTGATTTTCTATTTTATTTTTGACATATCACATATTTTATCACTCTAATGGGAGGTATTTCTTTGAATAAAATCCAGTGGTCCAAAACTGCTGGTCTGTTTCAAATCCATCACATTTTCATTGTTACTTATAGTTTCCACAACAATAAACAGTGTAGTGTGAAGCTTACATTAATTGCTTCTTAGTTACATAAAAAAAAGAAGAGTCACTTTCTAACGTCTGCAGCGTATAACCAGCAGCATGTCCATGAATGACACATTAATCACAAAATCAGTGTTTGTGATTTCAGGGAGATCTGAATGACTAACACTAGGACATGATGCACTGGAGAAGCAGGACATGGTCTTGTGTGTGTTTTTTTTCCCCAAGTAGTTTCCAATCAGCATGACAGTTATGGATAGACGAGAACACTGTAAAGCAATAGCATCATTACCGTTAATAACTTAAGATTTCAGGTTTTTATTCACATTTCTCCATTTTTTTGGTATTTGGATGAAACTAAATAGTGCACCAACTGTGCCCAGCTGATGTTATATGACCCTACAAATATTTTATAACACTCTAATCTCCTTTAGTCTTTTATAATATACCACACAATACATTACAGTGAACTCTGTGAGCTTTACAGTCTAATCTGATTCCACTTTTTATATTATACAATCCCACTGAATGTGTGGAATTTACACAAAAGGTGCAGTAACACAATACTACATAAAAGTGTATTTAAATAGACAGTTCTGTTGTTTCTTCCAGGTTTTAGTCATTGAAAGATTTTGAACATAAACCACCACTTCATGCAATTGTCATCAGTGTTTCAAAGTATCTCAGGATTTTCTGCGAACATTTCATTTGTTAATTGTGCTTTGAACTCATCTTAATCCTTAAGTAGTTTTTTTAAACTTCTCCTGAACCATAAACTCCACCGAGTCTGTGTTTCTCCTGTGTGGTGTTAAATCTGCCAGTATGTCTATTCTTTTCATAACATCCAAAATGTTCCAGTTATATACTGTACAACATAAAATATGTGACATTAGTTTTGATAGAGCTTTTAAACACTAACCATTAAACGTCTGTAGATCCATTTATTTTCTTATTCTTTTCTTAATTTTTTTTTTTCAAACATTGCCGGGAACCATCCATGTGTGATCTTATGATGAGTTAATGAAGTAATAAACAGTGAGAAATAGACCGATCAATAATCCTCACTAATCCCTAATCCTATTAACACTAACGACAAGCAACAAATGTTACTTTTCAAAAGTTATGCATTTCCTAGAGTGATCGTTGACTCAGATACAGTAAACCTCGTTCGTTCTGTGGAGAACAGCAGTAAAAACTGTGAGCATAAAGCCTGGTACACATTGTGTTTACAGGCCTGTTTGTTGACCACACAGCTTGTTCCCATTACTCAAGCCTAGGTGAACAAGACTTGCTTGTACGTTAGCTCAAAAGGGAAGAGGACAGATGCTTTTCATTAGAGAGATGAGCAGAGGCATCCATCCTGTGTAATTTATCTGTTTCTGTGTCAGACTAAATAAGAGAATTAAAAGAAGGGCCTCTTACTGGTAATGGAGAATTTGTGTGCAAATGATCTGCTGTGTGTGTCCTTAATGGCTGCTAAGAGCTTTCAAATGTTAGAGACACAGCGGATACGTCCACATTGTGAGAAAAGTTACTACTTCTTGGTATTTAGATCTTTTATGAATACACTTATTTATAGTAATGCTTTTTGGAGTTTTTTTGGATCAGTTTACCTGAACAAATTTTATTTCATCAAATCATATTTGATTTAGGCCACTTTTGAAGCCAGTGTGAATGTAGCCAGAGATAAGTCGAAGGAGCTTTATTTTGAGGAAGAGGCTGGAAAAGGCCGGTGATGTTCCCTGAGAAACGGAGACATCTGTCGTCTGAGGTGGGATCAGGGACTGAGGGGTCTCCTGTCCACACGGACCGCGCGGACAACGCTCACTAATTGGTCTGAGGCCTACGCAAACTAAGGGAGGGGCGTCTGGGCGGTGAGTCAAAGAGGAAGGAAGACAGGCCACCTCATTCCCACAGGAGACGGCGTAATAAGAGTGAATGAACCTCACAGAAACCCAGCAAAGTGAATGGTTCCTTCCCTCTGTAGCCCTTCCAGACCAGACTCCAGACTAGCTTCATCCTTGTAATTTAGATTAATTTCTTCCACATTTTCCTTAGGGATTAGGCTACAGCCCGCCCCGGTCCCCCTCCTCTTCCACCCACAGACTGGGCTCACCCCCTGCTATAGCTCCTTAATGCTCTCATTATTGCTGTACGCTCCCCTCACAGCAACCTCCGCCCCTCCCCCTGAACCAAGACACACAAACAAACTACACAAAGTAAAGCTAAAAGAAAATAAACTTGTTAACGCTACATGAAGTACAGTGATGCAGTTATTACAGTTTATTACAGTCAGCATGTGCTACTGTTAAATCAAGGGCATCAATTTATGTGACTCATGAACTAGCAGGTTTTGTAATGGGCTTGTTTTAAATATAAAATCAAGCATTTTTTAAACAGATGTCAGCCATGTGAACTTTTCTGCTGTTTTGTGCACTTTTATTCTGGAGCAACAGCACAATGGATTTGTATAAGAAAGGCTATTTAGTGACTTTGGATGTAAATATCATCTGGTTGGATGTAAACGTTACCTGAGATAAAAATTACTATTACCATCTACTGTATATATAATGAAAAATATAACAAACAGGAATGTCCCAATACCACTTTGTCCAGAATACAGATACAAGTACTTAATATTTATAAACCCAGATTTCAGTGTCATGTTGTTTTTTGTGACACTTTTGCAGTGACTTTATGAACCTTGTGACTTTACCAGGGTATTATATACATTTTGCTCCACTTTTACTACTTTAATTTACAGGAATAAATGTCCAAGCGAGAGACAAAGGGGGAACCAAAACTCACACTGCAGTGAGGGAAGTACTGGTTTGGCAGTATCTGAGGAGGTCAAACAAGTACTAAGTAGTAGAGGCTCCAATACTGGCACGTTCTAAGTCCCGGTATCAGTAGTTTAGTAGGTCAGAGATCATTCACAGAAAAAGGACCACGGATCTAACACCATACCTGCTAAACTGAAAGCCCTCACAGATCTGAGACTGTTTAACACTATACTGTTTAACAGTCTGTGAACACTATAGAGGCACATTTTAGGGTTTTAATGTAAATACTCTGTAGGTTTTAATGTGTTGTGTGTTTTTGTTCTGTCCCTGTTAAAGACATGTATAAATTAAATATATATTTGTATCATGTATCTCTATCTGTAACATTTAAATTGGATGTCGTTTTTGCAAGTAAAAAGATCAAATTAGTCTCTATTAGATCAGAGCTTTTGTTTTAAAAAGATTTCTTCACGTTTCATTTTTTATGCTTGGCCACATGTACAAAGTGGAGGGCTTATAGTCACCTGGTAGAGGATGTAGATCATCATGTGAGCAAGATTCAAATGTTTATCACACGAGGAATAAACGTTTTTATTTATATACAACTAAATAAATAAAGTACATGTATTCAATTAAAAGAAATCTCCAAACTAACAAGATTCAAAGTAAGTAACCATTCTTCCATTCTTCCCACCTTTTGTATCCACTCCAAGTATTTACCACTGAAAAAGTAAAAAAAAATGTGGTATGTAGCCCAGTTGCAAGTTGTTTCAGTGTGTTTTTCGTAATTTATTGTAATATAATGTAAAAACCCTTGCAACACCAGTGCCAGTGTTTGGTTTTGTTTAGGAGCTCTTGCATCATGCTAAAATGTTTTTTATGTCTTTCTTTGATGAACAAAACACACGACCCATACCCTACCCTGGATTTTGGAGTGTTTTACTTTCATAAACTTCACATTCTCAAAGTGACCCTCTCAAGCCTGCAGCACAGTCCAGACAGAAGGATCTGGAGCAGTCTGACGCAGCACAGCGGGCGAATACCAGTGCTGTTTACTCACTGTAACTCCAGGTGTGCTGCTCTAATGCCACACAGGCGTCACACTGCCATGGAAACGCAACAGAAAGCTTCCTGGCAACAACCGGTAAACAACAGCAGTAAAGTAAAGTTAGCCTTTTATAAGACACTTTTCCAATATTGAAAAAACAGACATTATTGAGCCACACATTTGCATTCAAGTGATCATCTGCTTCCTGTGTCTTCCAGGTTGACGCGACTCGACCCTGACTCCTGATTTACACAGGACAGATCAGTGTCGCTGGTATGACTTGTCGCATTTGATGTTAAGACCGTGCACGGACTCATAAAGTGGTTTCAGTGGTCGCGGGGCTGCAAGCAGCGATTAGTCTGGCTGCAAATGAGTCTTAATGTGCAACAGATTTCTTGTTGACAGAAAAGGAAATGGTTGGAGCTAATGTGAGGGGTGTAAGTAAAGTGATAAATATCTGGGAACAACACACTGTGGAGTTTGTGAGTGACTGGGGATGTATAAAAGTCAGTGCAGGTTTATTAAAGATGCGATTTCCAGGTTGGTTGCTGCCAGTGCTTATTTAATACTAAAGCCTCCAGTTTCTCTTCAAAAACACCTAACAGGCTAATGGGTTTACATTAAGGGGCCCAAATGTTTCTATTTGATGGAAACTGTCACATTTACAGTTGTTTTTGTTGCTTTGGCAACATTTTCAGAAGTACTTGTTCAACTTCCAGATGCTTTAGATACTTTTGCAAATCATAAAATCAGTTTCTTGTGTTTTTACAAAAAGCAAATGCTTTGGTGCATTGTTTCAAATGAGTTTGTACAAGTGTCTGTTATTTCTTACATTGTTAGGTGTTTTTGTCATTCTGATCAAAAAGGATGCTGCTCTCAGCTAAATGATCAAACTCCTAAAAAATAAATGTTTGAGCCATTGTAACCAAAATGGATAAACCAGTTGTCACAGTCAGACCTACCATAAAGTTAAGTTATTTATGAGATATGCATTGGCAAAAAATAAACTGTGTATGAATGAATGTGAGAATGAGAAAGAATAGGTCAGTTAACCCTAAACATGCACAGTAGACTAATAAAGCTTTTTATTCAGTAAAGACATTCAGACACTGCATCATTGTATTAAATCAGTTCAACCAAAACAGATAATGAAATGTTCTCAGGTGTTTCTGTAACACAGACTGTAACATTATGAGTTAGTAATGTGCAATTCACTGAGACTCAATGTGAGTCACAGTTGGTGATGTTGGAGTGTGTCCTCACTGAAGAGAGCACAATAAACACAGAACACAGACTCACTCTGCTTAAGTCGGTTTATTTATATGGCATTTAAGCACAAGTTAATTTCAAAGCTAGTTTTTCCTATCGCACCTAAAGAAAGACATCCAGCAACAATACAATTTCACTACGAGCTAATAATTGCGTGTTACTTAGTATCTTCAGATTCATACAATGAAAAATCCAAAGTGCATTGTGGAGATATCTATGAAGCAATCCTTTACCACTAAAGGCTGGAGGGTGAGATACACAAATAAAGTGAAAGCTTTACATTTTGAACCACACCTATTGTTTTTCCTCTTATAGTTGGCCATTTGGAGAACTAGAGTTAAATATTTAAAGTCAAATTTGAAATAGCTTATAGAAGTGGCCCTATTTGCTGACATATTGTCCTTCAACTTGTCTGTTTATAAAAAAAAATATTTCAAAAACCCAGAAGAAAAAAGTGAAAATTTATGGGTAATAAATGAAAGAAAGAAAATGTCCAAAGCAGTGTTAATGGGGAATTAAATAAATGAAAGAGCACTAGAAAGTAAGAAAACTAGGCTAATAAAGGAAAAAAACAACTTTGAGTCACAATTCTTTCTTTTATTTATTTATTTATTTAGTTATACTATTAGAAAAAAAGTTTGAGGAACACTGCACTGTAAGGACTTTGGTGCTATTAGAGAGATACCCAGATTGAGATTTAGGAAATTCTACCTTTAAATCATTAAAGCTCTCTATTTCAGTCACCAGCTCAAGTGACAGTGAAAAAACTAAGATCCTTTAAAAGAACTCTTTTTTGGCACATTTTCCATTCCTCTGACAGCAGCTGTGTCACGTGACTTCTTGCAGTGACCTAAATAGAAAAGGTCATTCAGTCAGGGACGGCATGAAATACAGCTACAGTTCAGTGATTCCCGACTTGACAGGTCGCCCTGGGCACTCTAATGAGATCAAAAGATTATATTAGCACGTCAGATATAATCTCAGTAAAAGAAAAGACATATATGAGTATTTTGTCTCATGAAAGAAGCAGAGGTAACAGGTAAGTTCCCGACAAGCCCACGCTCGTCTCCGTTTCCCAGCTTTATTAGGTGTGTCAGAGGTGAATTACTCACTCTGGCTCATGGTTTGGAAGAACACTTTGACCAGTTATAAGCTTTTATTTATTAATCTGATGCATTGTAGTAACACTCTTTTTATCAGTAGCTTTTCTTAATTTTGTTCTGTGGTGTCAGTGCAAGTCAGTGACATTTAATAGTTCTTGCTGTCAAAACAAAACTGGGCTGTAACAAGCTGTCAGAGTGCAAACATAAAAGAGAATGACACTGAGGAAAGAAAAAAACAAGGGTTTAACTGAAAACAGTCCCAATCACAGCCTCAAACATAACCGGTATTGTCTCATTCACGTCCAACCAGTCATCAAAGGTCCTCTCCTCTAAATAAACCCGCTCTGATCCCACCTTCTCTCCCCTGACACGTCCTCTTAGTGTCAGATCTTTCAAGGCCTTGCTCACAGAGATAACTGAAGGCAGTTAAATTCATCCGCTGAGGACAGTAAGCCTTTGCGGTGACAGGTCTGGTTAAACAGGTTCTCAGGGGAGAGGCTGATACTTGTTGTAACTGCTAGCTTTGGCCCGGTGCTGCTTTTACTACTGCAGCTGCTGATTCCTTATAATACTGTTTCCCAAACATTTTTCCCCCTCTGTTGCTTCACACTTTCAAGTAATAATGGAGTCACCACTGACAGCAACAAGCACATGCTGTTCCTCTTTGTGGTTCGTTTTGAGTGTGTTCTTTGAGTAATTCTGTTGGTGTTGTTCCTTTTTCTCCATAATATAACGTTATATGCAGAGTTGCAGTCAAGAACAGACTAACCAGGAACAGAGTGAATGAAGACCATTGTACAATACATCAGTTATGTCCATGTTGTGTACAGATGACCTCAACTGATCCTTTTGTCTTGTACTCTTTACTTGTATTGTCACCTATCTTAATTAAAATCATAATTGATGTTTACCAAATGCTATCAAATGCTAGATTCAACTACTGACTGCATGCTAACAAATGTGAATTAATTTATCTCTAAAAAGGTTTCTCTCTGCACATTAACTCATCAGACACTGTTCCAACTGTAACAGAAGTTGTTAATATTAGTGCAAAGATAGAACTGGGAAATGTATGTCACAAACTCTATGGTAGTCCACCCATGTGTTTTAACGCACTATATGAGACACATTGCTTTACAAAAAGTATCCTGACCTTTATCAAATATTAAATCCAAAACTATTGACATTTAAAAATCATAGTAATGTCTCTCAGCATATTAACTCATGTGGAAGTCTGTGGTGTCAGCAGTGGTCCCTATGACACATCATGCTGTTTCTTTTTAGCATCACTTTGTTCTTGTTGAATGACACTTTGAGCCCTTTTAAGAATGGTTTGTTACTGTTTTGTGTCATTTTGTTTGTAAAACATGTTTCTTTCTATCATTATTTTTTAATGTGACTAGTAGATATATATACAGTATATTAGACATATTGTATACTCATTTACACATTTAGTAGCCTATACATTTCCCTATAGACACCTCCACTCTTTCAGCAGTTGTTCCTGTTTGGCCATGACCCAAATTACATACTTTTTTGTTTTACATGTTTAAATTTATGTTTGTGGTCTAATACAGTATCAAAATATTAGTTTAAGTCTTTAGCCATGTTGTCTACTCCTTTGTTGCAGGTAGGTTTTGACTTTTTTCTATCCCATTTATGCTTCATCTATATATTAGTTATAGATGTTTTTACATGCTCCTGGATTGTTGCTAAAATAGTATTTGGAATTTTGTTTTTTTATCAAACGCAACGTTAACCCTCTAACCCCATCCAAAAAACATTTTAACAGTGCTACTGTTTTAACCCTTTCTTTCAGCAGATGCTTTTATAACACATCATTTTGTAGCACACTTTAAGAGTTATAGTCAGGCGCTTGAATCAACAGAGACTGGCTGAGCAAGCGATAATGAAGCAACACTTCGTCTGCATCTCTTCTTGTTCTGCCTGATATTAGCAGAACTCCGTGTGAAACCTGCAGCAGAGAGTATCCCAAGAATGAAACTAAAGCCTGTTGACATCTTAATAACAAAAGAACAAACCACAAAAATGGGACAATGAGTGATAGGTTTGTCTATTCAGTGTCAATGGTTAAAAATACAACTCTGCTCTCAGCGTCTTCGTTCATCACATGATGTGCTTTTGAGGTCTCTTGTCTTCACTGCACACATTTGGGAAGTAAGGCCGGATAATGATGGCCACTGTTCCCATTAGTTTGGGGGATTTTTTTTGCTGTTTATTATTAGGAAACTCTTCTAGCACATGACCGAACTATCATCTGTGAAATACTGCTTGAAAAGAGGTTAGAGAACAACAGCGCTATCCATTAACAGATAAAGTGTGTCTATGTAGGAACACAGCACTGAGTCACTGCATCAGACTTGGGACTTTTATTTTTATTTTTCCTAAAACTTTTTTTTTTTTTACATATTTCCAAAATTGTATCATGCCCATGTCCTAACCTCTACTTGTTAAAAAAAAGCTAACCCATTTATAAAACACATTATCATTATTCATAAAAAGTCAAACCGTACACCAAAGTAATAGCATTATTTACACAAGCCCATTAAATTACAACATAAATTAGAAAATATTTACACCCAGAACCAATACTGGATAAATTTCTATGTTTGGAATTTAATGACTAATTAAAACATTTGCGAAGAAAGAACTATGTACATTTGGACATTCACACGACATACATACTAACATACATACAAACAAACACACTGTTGCAGGACTTGGATAATGACAATTTTAAATACTAAAATGAATAGTAGTGGTCCCACAAAGAAAAGCACGGCCACTGCTAGGAACAATGTAGCAATGCTGTTATCCACATGAACACTGAAGAGGCTTGTATTATACTGACTTTAGAGTCTCTGGTTCAAATCAACTCTCATGAACAAAGCACAATAACACTGTAGCCATTTTGAAGTGGTTGTACGAATCAAACACACGTAAAGAATTAAGCAAAAAGATTTCTTCTCTCTCTCTCTCTCTGTCGTTCTCATAAAATAGCTGTCCATTGAGACAGGAAATCAGTGGATTTGCCTCCAGACAGAGCAGCAAGAGGGGCAGAGGAATTCACAGCCACAGCTCGTCTTGAAATGTCCTCTTGGGAAAAAAAAAAAAACAAGACGTTTGTTGTTCTTTCCCTCCTTTTGTCAACAGTGTGCAGGTCCAATGGTCGTAGCATCAGCAGCTGTTTGACGCTGTGCTGTGGTTAGTGTTGTGTATGGTGTGCGTTGTGTCTTCACAGCTTCTGGACCAGTCTATGACAGTGCAGTCAGCTGTGGTTGATAATATAAATCCTTAACTTATCAAAAATATTTACATACACACATAGGATTCATCTCTCAAAAGGACAATACTAAATTTTTAAAACGGCCTAGAAAAGGGCACACAGGGCAGCACGGTCAAGGGACTGAGGGGGTTTTCGAGTTTGTATGGGGATTGTGCTCTCATTTCCTGTGCTTGTCCATTTTGTCGGACGATTTGCTCCCACTGTCTGAGGAGCCCTGGGTGTCGCTGCCGGAGCTCAGGTACATCTTGTCGACCTGCTTGAGCGACTCGTTCAAGTAGTTCTGCAGCGAAGTCATGGCGGCGCAGATGGCCGGCGCGCCAAAGCCATGAGTGATCAGGCTGAAGTGAGTAAGGCAGCCTTGGATTCCCGGCTCCAGGATGGGGGCCGGCCGCGAGTTTCCCAGAGGTGAGCGATCCTGAGTGAGCAGGTCGGTGAACTCTTTGCAGATTTGCCTGAAAGCAGAAAAGTAAATCATTTAAAACCAGCGTAAACGCGCTCAAGGCTACAAATTAATTGTCAAAATACATATTCCTCTGATGAGACAGCAAAGAATAACATTGCTACCATCAACAGGCCCTGAAAACATTCAAACATACAATGCATTTTACTTTGCCGTAGGTGAATTCGTATGCTAATTAGGGACATTATCCAAGATAGACACTCACTTGGCAGCTAGGAGCATGTTCTTGCGAGTGTTAGCTTCGTTGCGATCCATGTGCGGCCTGCCCAGGTATTCAGCTATTGCTTTCGAGGGGAACTCTGTCTCGCACACGTAACCAAAGTCTCTTGCTAAATGAACAGCTTCACCTACAAGAGAAAGAGAAAACAATGTGACAACAAACGTGATTGTTAAAGACTATAAAAACATGGCACCTCTGCTTCAAACATTTTACATTTTAAAGCAATTTTTTGACCTGACATTCACAAGACACGTGAAGTTAACCACTGGAGCTAAAGAATAATCATCTGTGCTCAGTGTTCTTGCTAGGGGCAGAGGAGCAAGTGAGATGAATAGATTTCGGTCTGGAGGGTGGTTTTGACTTGCATGGTCATAATGCGCTTATGTGGGTAAATGTTACCAGAGTGGGCCGGGAGCGGCAACAACACCGCTTATTGATTGACGCGCACATCGCCGGAGGATGTAGCGAGCTATTAAGAAGCGAGAGTTTTAAGGTCATCTTATGCTCCTGGCGAGACGTGCACAAGATAACAAGACTTAATTCAGCTTTGAAGGTCTCTAAATAACACAAGCCTGCAGTCATTCTTCAGCACAGAATCATCAGCCCATTTATAAAAACTAGGAGCTAGGGAGCAAAAATATCCCGCTTTAGCCCACGGCAGGTAACTGTGAGTTAATCTGTGGTGGTGTGATCGCAATGAAGCCTTGTTGTCTTCCTAGCATGTGATCAATGAAGCTCTTTCAAGACTTAAAGGCAAAGTTTGTGGATTCATTAATACGTAGCTAAAAGGTCATTGTGCAATATTAGATTAACAGTTAAAACCATGTTTTGGTTTCCTTTGTGATCATTTTCATGCACCGCTGATCTCAAAATATAAAAGATAATATCAGGTGCTTTTGAATGCTGTGTAATGTGCATTCAAATATGAACTCTGTGGGTGTGACAGAGATATTTGCATTTCTCTGCATTGTATGACAATGTATGTTAAAAATGGCTGTTATTTGGGGTATGCTTTCATAGAGGAAGATAAATAAGTGGCTGCCTTTCCCAAGACTCTCAAAGCGACATTCCTGCAGGTGAGAACAGCAATAAAATGTGACATACCTTCTACAAGAGAGGTGAGCAGAGTTACGTTGGCTGCCTTCCTTCTTCCTGCAGGCAGGTTGAGCCCAATCTTATCCAGCTTTTCTCTCAGCGACCGACCTCCATTTTTTGACTTGGCCCTGAAGGAAAAAGAAAATCCCGAGTCATTTTTGGAAGCTATTTAGACAAATGACACATGATTATAGAGTTTGAAGAAAATTTTCACAGCGTGATAAAAAGGTTACAGAGAATTTGACATGTCATATTTTTTTCATATAAATTAAAATTTGACTCGCTGCACAGTTTTAATAACAAACAATCACAATCTCCTGACCCCAAAAACACAACTACAACTGACAAACAGCATTGCACATAAATCAGCAGAAACACTTAAACTCCTGACTTGCCATCACGTATTCAGTTTTTGCATGACTGGAGGCCAAGCTCCTCTTGTGCATGGCGGGTGAGAGATGCAGCATCTTTAGGGAGGCGTGACTGTGTGTCTGAGTACCCCATCCCTTTACCCCCCTGCCCCCTCGTCCCTGCGCTAACGATCCCTCTTCTACTCCTATATGACCTACTTAAAACTGTCTGTGAATGCGTTATACTTATGTGTGTGTGTGTCAGCAGTGGGACACATGGGAAGTGGCAAACGTGCACTCCAAGCACAAAACTGCTCTGGCAACAGGGGCACGGACTACATACTGAATCCTCCAAGTCCCTAAACAGACTGCTTTGCAAACATATGTGCCGTGAGGTCAACTGCTCAAGCCGGAGTTAAACCTAGTGGCGACAAACACACAGAAAGGCACACCAAAATGGCCCACTCTTGTCTTTAGATTGGTACTATCCTCAGAGGAAGCGTACAACCAAAATTGCAGACCACACAAAGAATGTCACGAACGTTACACACACATAAAAACTGATGAGCTTTAACAACTGAAAGCAACCCTTTCCCTTGAGCTGGAAATACATCTCGCTCAGTTTGAAGCTGCCTAAAGTATGAGTCAGTCACACTAAAGAAATGTTTAGGGCCGATATTATATTACATCAGATCAATTACGATTAACATTCTACCATAATTATACTTGTTTTTTGTTGGTTTGCTTAAAATGGTAAAGTTTACAACAAAAGGGTTTTTCCCAATAATTGTTTAATGTTGTTTAATGACATTTCCATTGCTTTTCCATAACCTTTTCCTAAACGTCCTGGAGCAAAAATTTCTTAATAGATTACATAGATGTATTATTTTTGTTTTTCTTTGGGAGATAAGGTCTGTTAAATAATTTATTAGCAGTGTAAGGTATTTGTATTATGTAAACAGTCAATCAGGTTTTGTAATTTTTGCTATACTCAGCCCAAACCATAAACCTGGGAAATCTATTTCTATGACTTTTCTGGGTTAATTATGACTGTACGAACCCTGCTATCACATAGGAAAGTTTTGTTGTACATAAGAATGTCCATGTTTTTCCAGTATTTAAATTTAATTTGGTTTTGATAAAATCCTGAAAAAATGACTTATTTTGTTTAGATTGACAAACTAACGTTTCATTTCTGTCCTGTGCATTTTACAAACAGCATTGAGAGGGGACTGCTACAATGGCCAACAATCAATCAGTCTGAGTTCTCACCTGCGTAAAACTCCTCCGAGGAGTGATGCGTTTAGGCACTCCGGCGGTAACAGTCGTCTCTGGACCTCAGCCACAGTGACTTTGTATTTTGAGGTGGAACTTAGCAAAGAGAGGCGGCCTGGGACAGAGCAGAAGACTTCTGTGGGGTTTGAAACCATTCCCAGCAGGGACTCTTTCTGGAAGGGAAGGCCCACTGCATTTCCTTTGGGAAGTGAGACAGGTCCTGGAAAATGAAAATAATAAGAATAAGTTTACAATTTCAAAAGAGAAAAGTAGGAACACTGGCACGTTGATGATATATTGTGGTTGTGCAATAGCATTTGTTTAGCTCTGCTTTTCCTGTGTATGTGTATAATCCCTTTTCTGTGCTGGATGTAATAACAAGGAAGAGAGCGTGTGCAGCTCAGGACAGCCAAGAAAGCCAATGTCTACAGTACACAAGACACTTACAGCGGCCCTTTGAAATATTGTGTGGTTTTCCTAAACATCGGTTGCTGGTACAAGTGAACTGCCCGCATGCCAAACACCATCGACAAACAGGTACTCACACATAGACGAGTCCTTCTCTGAGCCAGAGTTACTCAAACAAATGATGTGTTTATGTATGTTTAGAAAAATATGTATTGTATTGGAGGTTTGCAAACAAATTTGATAGCACAGATTCAAAATTGGAAGCCACCACATGAGCACTGACATTGACAAACAAACACTACACCAAAGAAAGTAGCTATCTTCATCCTCACCCGCAAGAAAGCCCCCCTCATAATAAGTCCTCTGTAAGCGATCAAGGTTTCTGGCACCTCGCAGTCCTAATACTGAGACAGAAATCACACAGAGTCACATACTGCAAGTGCCTAATGACTCCTTTGGGGCACATGGCTGGGAATGACATGCCAATGTTTATAAAGGGGAAACCTAGATTGCCCATAGCGTGCCCTGGAGCATGGGAACAATATAATGAGCCATCAGTGACTCTGCAACGAGACCGGTCGGTTTGTTTGTGCCATGTGGAGTAAATTGCTGTCTGTTGTGTTCATCTGTGTTTAAAAATCAAGACTTTGCTTATTGTAAAAGCTACCATATGCATGTTTCTACCCCAGAATCTTGTGAAAGATGTAAAATAAGGACGTCCCAAATCACTAGTTGATCCAACAGATATGAGTACTTGATATTACACAGTTTATACAGATGTTTTGTTAAGTCACTCGTTTTGAAGTGTTTTTGCACAGCCTTACTTACAGTTTACCATACTTTGAGTAACTTCTTTAATAGTAAAAAACTCACACTCTAGATAGTAAAGTACTTGTCTGGCAGTATCAGAGGGGCCCAATTGAGCACAAGAGGAAACAATACCTGCAAGTACTGGTATCAGTATCAGGACAACTCCAATTTAAAAGGTAGTATCCTATTTTTTTGTCAGTCTAAACTTATAACCATAAAAACTAAATCACAATGTACATTTGTAAATGTTATATTTTTCTGGACTTTTCAATGGTGAGTCACTGGTGAAAAAGCTTTAGTGTAATGTTAGAGCTGATCTTGCACTGACTCAAATTTAATGAATCCCTGATGACAAAAACACTGGGAATAAGTTCGCCCTGAAAACAGTTCATGTCTCAACACATTACTGAAATGTCCTTCACATGCGAGCCCAATGCCACACCCCGCCAAAAGCTGGTTCAACAGAGCCAAACACAGCTTTCAGATCAACTCATAATTTACTGTTAACGTGAACAGTAAAGAGCTGCTATTGCAAATTTCAAATCCAAACTTCTCCTCCTCCCCTCGCTGGTAACACTGAGGATATAAGGTTGCTCAATTTCTTGTCAGCTCGCCTGTCATTTTTCAAAAGGATCGTTTTTTGCCATTGGGCATCCTTTCAAGCACCTTTACAACAGAGAATGCTAAGGGATCACATCGAGCTTAGATAAGTGTGTCTCATGGGGATTATCGTTGTGTGCAGTGCAAGTGCAAATAGAAGGCTCCTTTTTGGCTGCACTCTCGTGACACACGCTATAGAAATAATTGACATTTCAATGTGAAAGAAATACACTTACAGTAAATTTCCAACCCTTGCCAGTAATTACTGCATCTTTGTGTGGTTGCACAAATAGGCACATGTACCCCAGACAGCACTTTCCAAAACATTTTTTTTTCAACATCATGGTTAAAACACAAAATAGGCTTACCTTTTTTGATCACGGTTTGATCTGCCATAATAATACTGTGGTCATCGACATGCTGTAAAAGAGAACATAAAGTCAAGAGCTTGGTTACAAAAATACAGGTTTGGTCTGAGTGTCCATAATGACCTGACCTCTGAAGTTAAATTTTGATGCACAACATAAAACTCGTTCAACTCTTTGTGTGTAGATGTTTTTAAGACCTAATTGTCTTTATATAAGGCAAAACAGCAGAGAGAGAAATTTCCATTTGGGCCCAATATAGTTCATTTAAGCCTTTTTATAGTAACTTCCACAAAAACATATCACAAAATGTAAATTTGTGGTGTGAAGGATATAATTTTACTAGACCTATATTTAATTTAGTAAACCAAATGAATGCCTATTTTACATGCTAAATCCATGGTATTTTAGCTTCTTACATTACATGGTTATAGCTACAGTTCATGAGAGATCATGACACTTTAATGTCTTCTTTTGCAAAATTAAAAAAAATGTATAGTTTGAAATAGATTTGAAGAATTAAAAGATTGCCTATAGCAGTACAATAGAGACCGGTGCATTTACACCAGTGATAAGGATGAGCTAAATTCAAGAACACGGGTATCAATTAAACATTATCTCACCTGTACATCGTCCAGTCCGTGTCCCATGTCGTGCATTCCCATATTCTCACCAATTACCGACGAGTCGATGCTGTGTGTGTGTGGTCCCAGCAGCTCGGGCCGCCTAAAGCCTTCCCTCCTGACGCCGGACGAGCCTCCCTCGAGGCCGAGGATCTGGCTCGCTAACCCGCTTCTGCCGTGTGGCCCCAGCCCTTCCTGGTTTTGCCGCCCAGACCACGGCTGCTGCTGGTTCGTGGACTGGGACTGGTGTAGGGAGTTGATGTTGAAAGGGTCGCTGAGATGGGAGTACGGGTCGCCGGACTGCGGGTAGGAGAGGGGCTGGTACGGAGGAGGGAAGTAGGGCGGCTGGAAGTCCGAAGCTGCCGAGTGTGAGAGCGAGGGAGACGGGCTGTAGAGGTGCTGACTGACCGCGGGCAAGTGAGGCAGCCGGGGATTCCCATTGCTGCTGTCGTGCCTCTCCTGCAAACAGACAACACAGAAAACGATCAATTACAATACAATTACAAAAAGCACACGACTGAAAAATCAAAGTGTAGCAATGCAGACGTGATCTTTAGCTCCTCAATAATGTGTCACTGAACGGAGCATCCAGTGTGTTGCTGCAAAATCGTCACCTATAAACGGCCAAACCAAAAAGGCATACTCAAAGAAATTCCAATATTAGTTGTGTTATTCTAGTAATATTTTCATTTTTTTTTAATGTATAGCTGGATTATTTTGTCGGTTGCAAAACACTTTCTAGCATCAACTGTTGCAAAGTCCTTCTTCTTTGCGTCCCTTTACTTCTTCTACAATTATTAACATGTAAACCTACGCCTTACATTTCAGCCTTTTCGTATTTTCATTTGTTTTCTTAATTTTTCTAACAAAATAGACACCACAGCCCCCCGCAGTGACCTGTCTGTTTTGCTGATGTTATCAGAAGTTTTTGCATTAGCATGACAAACCTAAGCTAGTACACTCACGCTTTGGCGTTCAAATGCAAACTATGTTTCGGCGTCGCGTCTCGGTGGAGTTTTACTGTCTTTTGTCGAAACTTACCTCGCAGTCATCCTCATACTTCACGTTGTCCGCTAATTTCCACAACATTTTGGCAGAGAAAGAGTCTCTCCGTTACAAAAAACAGGGATAAAGAGCAAATATCGTCGCTTGGGTTAATCCAGGTAAGTAAAAGTATGCAGCTTTCCGGTAAAGATGAAGTCCAAGAGCTGTTTGAATAAAATATGTAACGCAGTGACCCAGCGTCTCACTCTCCACGCTGCCACGACAGAAAATAACCATGCACTATTTCCTCCTCTCTTCTCCAAGTGCAGTTTTGTTGTGCTGTGAAAGTGGGCTGAAGCATTAGCATTTAAGAAACTTGACTCCCTCTGATGGACAACACATAGATGTTCAGTCCCACTGGAGTTAAACTGAAGCCCTATAAACTGCACGGTAAAAGTGGAGTGGGCGTCACCTTACGTCATGACGTTGACGAGCAGGGAGAACGAAAAATTATTACTGATTGGCGGGTTTGCTGTCCAATCACGACTCTGTCCGTCTGTTCAGTGTCAGACCAAGCGTGGATGAAACCCCTCAGGCCACGGCATATAGTTAGAAGACTATATTTCATTTGTTATTTAAGCCCATGTCGATATAATTACTGTAAAACTAACACATATTTTACTACTGTTAAACTAACAAAATTAGGCCTCTTGAACACCAACTTAAAAAGCAATACCAAAAGTTAACATTTTATTTCATCTACATTGCTCTTTTTATTTAAAAACTCTGTTATTTAAAGCTTACGGTCTAATTAACAAATGCAAACTGATTCTGATACAGTCCCGTTGCTAAGCGACTAAGTGGAGATGCCTCTAGGCCAATCACGCAGGTGTGCAGGTTAATTATTAGGCTATTTGAATTTTTTTTACATAACAAAAATTAATACATTGTCTTTATACTATAAATTTTTATATTTATTTCAGAAATAAAAGTAAAATAGAGCAACTTAAATGACACAAACGTTTATCCAACATACATACATGTGTGTATATATATATATATATATACCAACTGGTCCAATTATCAGATTTAAAACTGTTAATTGCTACATGTACTTTAATTCTTATCATTGCCATAGTAGTGAGTGTAGTAGTTTTAATTCAAATTCATTTAGTTAGAAGTATTAGGCTATATTTCACTCAGCCCCAGAGTGGCTGTAGTAGTTTGATCAGATACAGTTCAATCCATATTGGTGTGTGAATAGGAACTGCAGGCATTTAAGTAAACATTTTAATCCAGGTGTCTCACAGGTGACTGCTTTCAAACCGCAGAAAGGCCTCGGGGCTCGGCTGCATGTTTTTCTGAAAAACCTCTGGAGCTCAAAAGGATCTCAACAAACAGCCTTTTCTTCGGCCCATTTACATTTTTGGTGGAGCCTTGTCATAACTCAAAACAAGATTGCTTTCAAGTGATATAGATCAGAAAATGTTGACAGGACAATTTACTGTAATTTAATTTCATCGTATGAGGATTTTTTTTTTTTTTTTAAAGCTAACGGTTAGAATTTTTATTTTTTAAATAAAAGAAACAGTTCCAGCCTTCTGTAGCACTGTGCAGCCATGTTGTTGTGATGGGACATGGGAGCACAACGGGACGTGCAGGGGGAGAGTGAGGGATTATTTTGTGCATGTTGGTCCGGGGTGTTGTGATGCGAAGCAGAAGTGAATCGCTGATTTTTTTACGTCGGACTAGGCACACACAGACACGCAGGGAGGAGACCTTAAGGAAGTTAATCACGCTTGGCCTCACGATGGTGTTTGGGACAGTCGTGATGCGCAGCCTGTCAGTCTAATGACAGGCCACTGCGCTGACAAAAGGCTCACTTCGAAGTGAAAGGATTACATTGATCCGGGCTCAGGCAAATTAAATGCGTCAAATTAACTTCTGCTGGGGATTTTGTCCATATAAAAAAGCAACAATACTGACTTTGTACTAATACCATTTGATGACATATTATTAATAAAAATCCGAGTCCCTGCGTAATAAAGATATGTTAGCCTATTCAGTGAGATAATTTAGACATATTGTAATGTTAAAAAAAAAAAGATTCATATAGCCTATCCATGTTTTCCTTTTTTTTTTTTTTTGTGATAAAAATAGTTGCTAACTGATGTTATTTTATTAACAGGCAATTTAGAGTTTTTCATTTTGCACTAGCCTACAACTTTACCAAAGACTTTAGCCCTCTCCTTTGTTAAAATGAGTCCCATTTGTATTAATTAAAAACAAACGTCATAAGGAGGAATTTAATCCCAGTTGATTTTGGCCAAAAAGCAATAAAACAAGTACAAACTAGGCTCCAAAGCAATAACTGTGGCGCAGGTTTGTTGAGAAGAATCCAGCTGTAAAATAAAGAGAAGGGGAAAGTAGACTCACCCTCCAGTCTATCCTCTCGATCATAGACATGTGGAAGACTCCGGTGATACAATCCCAACGAAACACACACAACGAGTGAATCCATCACAGCTTTACGTCGGTGACTTCACCTGGTGGTAGCACACTGAGCATGCGCACGCCCATTGCACCTGAATGGGGGCAAATCAGAACAGTAGCACCTGGTTCTTTGATAAAAGTCTGTACCAGAGATTCTTTGACTTTTTGGGAAGGTTCCAGATTTAAAGCCTACATTAAGGACTGTAGGGTGTATGGGCAAAGACATATGTGGAGACTACAGCAGAATAAAGTTGTTAGTTGTGGTAGCCTAAAAGTTTGAAAAATGTTTCGTAACTTTAAAACTATCTCAACAGTTGTCATCCATACCTTTCTACAGGTAAACAAAAGCGGATAGGCTAACAGTGGATTAGCTAAAACTAAAATGGAAATAATGATATGGGAAATTTTAATGTTTGGAAGGAGTAGCCTAGCTACTTGGTGTCATTGTAAAATGGCTCATATGGCCCATGCTAAAGCTAATTTAGTCGTTAGCCTTTATACTGTACTGTAAATTTCTACGTGAGTTTGAAATTTTCAGGTCTTTTACAGTAAACAACCTGTAATTTATAAATGCATATACTTTTATAGACATCATATTTTGCACAAACTACTGCCAAGTTACTGTTCCTTGTTGGTAGGATAAATTTGTTATTAGCCTACATTACGCCATCAAAACTTTATGTGCGTTGCTAGGCGACGCGGATAACGCCAATTGCTAGGGGACGTCTGACACCTAAAGTAGCTAATGAAAAATAGGCTAACAATTTATTTTATTCATTAGTTTTTTATCATTTTGACACAATGCTTACGCGCCACATTGGCTACACCTTTTATTACATAAAAGCGATTCTGGATGATTACAGTTCTTAATTGGACGAGCTAATGTAGCCTATTTGTGCATCATATCGTATAATTATGGGCTAACATTGTTACTGAGGTTAAAGTTTAGGAAAAGGTGAAAAAGTAAACACGGGGGGAAATTTCAAGATGAGGTAATTCCACCCCCGGAGCCACAGCGCCTGAGGCTGACCAAAAGAATCTGCTTTCAAAAGCCACTGAAGCTTTTTAGGCCGAAAATGGTTCCTGTTATCTGATCTCCCAAATACTTCGGCTTAAAACTAATGAACACATCAAAGTGTCTTTCTCTCATGGGCCTAAGAAACTTGTTCTGAGATTATACTCACATTTTGGATCTTTAGTTCTGTCACCTGCCATAAAACTGCAAGCCCAGTCCAGTTCCAACATTAGAACCTCAGAATCCTTTCTCAGACACATTTTCAATATGAGTCATTTGAACAATATAAGCCTGTTGTGGTTACACTTAAATCAGTAATAGACTTACACAGGTTATGTATTTTCAAACGTAGACCTGTAATATTATGCATGTGTTGGTCTATGGATTAGACAGACAAAATTTGCATTTGGGCCTTAAAAGGATTGCACTTTTGAGGCCTATGACTTAAATCATGAAAATTGTTGTCATGTAAACTCTTTTGTGCAGCTTTAACACAAAGTGAATGTATAAAGCCTTCATTACATCTGTGCTTTATGCGTTATTCGCTGTAAACCTTCATATTCTGGGATAGATTTGTGATGAAAGCCGTAGATCAACAACAAACAGGCTGCAGCTGGAGGAGGACGAGAGGGTAAAGTGTTTATTTAAATTTTTAGCCACAATGATTGGATTATTTATGGTGTAACTTTATATAGCGTAATGAGAAGCAGACTAACTCGCCCTTTTACTGTTCTCCGTTTTAGAAAAAGACCACAGGAGTTGTCAATATGAGAAAGATAATAAGCTCTCTGCTGCCACCCTGCGGTCACTGTCTCACATTACCACAACGTAGACGTAGACTAGTAGGGTAGTAGCCTAATTAGGAGTAGAAAGTTACTTTCACGCTTTACAAATACAAATAACTTGTTATAAAATGTATTTATATGTTTAGTTTGCATACAAAAATGCAAAAGGAGAGAACAGTATGCTACAGGAAGTGATGGGATGGCCACAACAAAAACCTGCTCTTAACGTAATGGAGTTAGTCTGGGATTACAAGAAGAGACAGAACATCAACATAACATCCATGTGCTCCGCCAACCAAAAACTGTGAGCAGGTTTGGTTTGGTTGCCACACCAAGATATTTTGAAATCATTCTCACTTTACACCATATCATCACTCCTGTCTTAAACTCTTACACTGTACTGTAATTATATAACCTGACTGATTTTAATGACTTGATTTATATTCTGTGTAAGTCCTTGTAAGCATATTTGATGCAAGTGTTTTATCCATGCTTATGGATACATTTGCAAACAGAAACTGCTTCTTACAACTGCCATAAGGCCCTACAATCAACCAGTCTACGGTACAAAACTTTTGACTCAAATAATTTGACGAGACCAAAAACAACCCTTGGAGATTAAATTATTTTGATGGATGGTTGGATGGTTTCTTAACAATAAGTAACTGTCTTTGCTGCTGAAACAATCAAAACATCATAAAGCATCAGCATTAATCACAATGGCAGCTATAGTAATCAGCTATTAATTATGTTATAATTGGAAAAAAAACTGAAAACTCACAACCCCTACTTCCATGAGATTTAAGAATTATGTTTATTATTTCTGTACTGTAATAGGATAGTTGCAAACCCGATTCCAAAAAAGGTTGGGGCACTGTACAAATTTTGAATAAAAACAGAATGCAATGATGTAGAAGTTTCACATTTTATTCAGAATACAACATAGATGACATATCAAATGTTTAAACTGAGAAAATGTATAATTTTAAGGGGAAAATAAGTTGATTTTAAATTTCATGGCATCAACACATCTCAAAAAAGTTGGGACAAGGCCATGTTTACCACTGTGTGTCCCCTCTTCTTTTTATAACAGTCTGCAAACGTCTGTGGGACTGAGGAGACAAGCTGCTAAAGTTTAGGAATAGGAATGTTGTCCCATTCTTGTCTAATACAGGCTTCTAGTTGCTCAACTGTCTTAGGTCTTTGTTGCATCTTCCTCTTTATGATGCACCAAATGTTTTCTATGGGTGAAAATATATGGCCTGACGTGGCATCCCAGTTTTCAAAAAAAAATTTTTCTCTTTGCCACAGTCCATTTTAAATGAAACCTTGGCTCCAGAGAAAACACCTGTACTTCTGGATCATGTTTAGATATGGCTTCTTTTTTGACCTATAGAGTTTTAGTTTGTCAACGGCGAATGGCCCGGTGGATTGTGTTCACCCACAATGTTTTCCTGAGCACATGTTGTGATTTCCATTTCAGTAGCATTACTGTATGTGATGCAGTGGGCCCCAAGATCACGGGCATCCAGTCTGGTTTTCCAGCCATGACCTTCACGCACAGAGATTGTTCCAGATTCTCTGAATCTTTGGATGATATTATGCACTGTAGATGAGGATAAATTCAAACTCTTTGCAACGTTTCTCTGAGAAACTCCTTTCTGATATTGCTCCACTATTTTTCACTGCAGCATTGGGGAATGGCCATCTTGACTTCTGAGAGACACTGTCACTCTGAGAGGCTCTTTTTGTACCCAAGCATGTTGCCAATTGACCTATTAAGTTATAAATTGGTGCTCCAGCTGTTCCTTATATGTATATTTAACTTTTCCAGCCTCTTACAGCTACCTGTCCTTACTTTTTTGGAATGTGTAGCTCTCATGAAATCCAAAACAAGCCCATATTTGGCATGACATTTCAAAATGTCTCACTTTCAAAATGTTTTGTTATGTTATCTATATTATATTGTGAATAAAATATAGGTTTATGAGATTTGTAAATGATTAAATTATTATTAAATTGTAATATAAATTATTGCATTCCTTTTTTATTCACAATTTATAGTGTCCCAACCTTTTTGGTATTGGGTTTGTACTTCATCGTTGTAGCTTGCTTACATAATCTTGTTACATGTAACCCACCCAATCACTCCTGTTTAAAAAAATATACAAGAATAAAGAATGTGATGGTTTTGGGATCATTTATTTAAAAATGATTATGGACACATGCACCAAAAGACAGTATGACAAAAAGCAATGCTGCATAACTAAAAAGAAGAATATACCACTTCATTCATCCACTAAAATGCCATACATTCTTTTCATTGACCACTAAAAATATAATTGTATTATCTGAGACCTTTATAGAGAATAAAAGCCTCTCATATTTGAGAAATTTAAAAAGACTCTCACTGGACTAGGTAAAGGTGAGCCCAAAAACACAGCCAACTGAAAGAAACATGCTGAAAGACTTTTGAAAGGTCCTTCCACTAGGAGTCAGCAAAGCGATGAGTGAAAGACATGTATAACTTATACAGCACTCCCCATAAATGAAAACACAGAAGACACAAATCCATGAGGGAGGTTTTTAGATTACAAAACAAAAACTGTGAAGAGCCTTGGGATCTATTAAGAACATGTTTGTGTTGTATAAACATGCTCCAGGGGGTGAAAAAGAAAGAGGGAACACACATTGAGACCATATTATTATTTATCTATGTGTGTTGAATGAAAGACCTTGTGATCCACAGCAAAACTATTTACTGCACTGAGCAAGAAATAATTAAAAGTGATACGGGGTGTGGGTGACCCAGTTGGAGATCTGATCTTTCGAGCGCTTGGCCGAGCTGTGGCTGGTGAAAAGGGATTTGAAGATCTCCGATTTGTCTTCCATTTTCTGGACAGAGCGTTTGGTGGCAGAGGAGCTGCTTTTGGAGGAGCTTGAAGAGGGCCCAGCAACATCTAAAAAAAAAATGTAATAAAAAAAAAAAAAGAGCACAGGGAAATGAAAATGCCAGTAGTAGGATTAGTTTTCAGTTAAGTCTTACACTTAAGCTTACTTATTATTGTGTACGGCAAAATATACAGCCAGGGTTTGTAAACTTGAGAGAACTGTATACTACATGTTTCCAAAATATCAGCTGCCTCACGGTAAAATAATATGATGTTTTTGGATATAATAAATTACTTTGTTCTGTGTCGGTTGTTGGCCAGTGCTCAGTACAAGAGATGCATTGAAATTTTCTAGTCATAAAAAGTTATTTGGAGCTTACAAGTTATATTCATAAATGTTTATTAGATTCTCAGGCTATCTCCTTTTAAAATGTTACCTGATTGGCTGCTCTCACCACTTCCCTTTTCCAGAGAGCCTGCTTTGGTAGAGCTTGTGTCATCTGTGTGAGAAAAAAAAAAAAAACACCAATGTCATGCAAACTCATGTACTTAGACCAACTAATGTTTCACTGTTTTAGAATACAGATGTTGACTGGCGGGGAAATGTAAAAAAGCACTTTGTTATTATACTAGTTGTTACTATTTAACAACTAGTATAATAACATTCGGGCGTACTTTTGACTATCTTTTAGAGAAAATATTCATACTCTACATTTCTAAATTGATTTGCGTTAATTTGCATTTTAGTTGAAAGTATTAACAACAGTTCAAACAGAACAAAATGAGAATCAACACTACCTTTAAATACATTAGACTAAATTCAAGAGCCCTACCTGGAAGTGAAATACTATAGCTTAGGTTTAAATCTGTAAATAATCTGTATATTTGCAGATAAAGTACATTTTGCAGGTAGTAATGTGGATTTTCCTTAACAACCTTTTTATAAAACATTAAACAAATGAAAGCAGGTTAACAACCTTTCGTTTCTGGTGGTGCAACCACAGCTTCAATCACCTTGCTCTTCTTTGATTTCTGAGAAGTAAAGGGGAATTTCTGTTTGAAATCTTAAATGTCACAGTTGATAAGGAGGAAGTGTATTTTTATAAATATTTCCATTCTCACAGCCTCTGGTAAAAGGAAAGTACTCACTTTAGTTTTGGCTTTGGCGCGCTTCTCCTCCATTTTCTCTCGCAGCTTCTCCACTTCTTCCTTTGTGCCATTGAGAACAACTACATCCTCGCTTTTGAAAGGGTCCCCGCACTGAAACACACAAAAAGTAAGCCAAGATTAAATGATTTATAAAGAATTTTAATGCATAGATCCTTTTTGATGTTTTTTTTGTTGCCTTTGTACAACGTGTTAATAGGTAATACTAAAGAGATGACCCATTACTTCCACACAAACATCCCATGAAATAATAATATGAATTACAATAAAAGATCCATGAACCAGCCTCAAACATGAAAAGTCGAAAGCATCCCTCTGATACTTTGACTTGTAAATCAGTTTTGTTTATCCTAAATATGGAAATGGGTTTAATAGTGTGAGTAAGGACCACAGAGACAGGTTAAAAAAAATAGTCATAGAGGGTTTTCTATAGCCATATACAAATAAATAGATAGCATTTTTTTCTCGCAATCAGCCTCTCTACAAGGAAGCCATTCTATTCCAATGTCTGTTGAATCCCAACACAGGCACAGCTCATTTTACTGAATTTTTAATAAGGAAAAGTATAAAAAAAAAACACTTCTGTGGTCATCACTATCCTCTTGCAAATAAATGCTCTAAATGACAATATTTTTATTTGGAATTTGGAAAAAATGTTTAGTTTATAGAATAAAACAAAAATGTTAATTTTACCCAAACATCTACCTATAAATAGTAAAACCAGAGAAACTGATCATTTTGCAGTGGCATCTTATTTTTTTTCCAAAGCTGTATGCTTAAATATTTTTATAGGCCTTCTCATGCCCCACTATATACAGAGTGGGGACTGCTACCATCTTGGGAGAACACATATCTCACCAGACCATATAAAAAAACCAGAGACTCCTGCACACTGTCCAACTTGTAAAAGTTTAGTTTATTATTTTTTTGACAGGGACCATGTGCAAACACAGTATTCTAACAAAAGAAAAGATGCTTTACACCAGACTTAGCTAAAGCTAATTTCCATCTGCAGTCCCAGGGCAGCATCAAGCATCAAGCATCAATAAATTTGACAATGATAATGTCTTAATGGTTTACTTACTTTTACAGCTTGGTTATAAAGTGATTTTAATGTTGCCTCACTTGTTTGAAAGCAACAGGAAATACAATAGTTAAAGATGCATAAAGATCAAATGGAGAAATTAGTTAGTCATTAATATTTCAAGCCTTTATCCAAGATTGTGCATGTAAAGAAGAGAGTCAAATCCTGTGTTTTTAAAGCATTATACAGTACTTTAGATTGTGCTGTACTTTGTTCAAATGCAATAAGAAGCATAGTGACATAGTGTTATTATTCAAAAACACCAGCAACAGATTAATGCCTATACAAATGAAAAAGCAAACTAGTATAAAAATGCAAATATCAGAAGGTGTGAGTAATGAGCAGGGAGCCTATTGTGTTTGTAACCCAGGCTCAGTGGGTGTGTGCTGTAGCCGTGCACTCTGGTCAACAAAACAGGGATAATCTCAGAAGCTGACCAAGCAGCAAACAAACAGCGGGTGTAACTCTGAAGTCAGTCATTGTTGTCCATTTACTGCAACTAACCAGGGATGGTGTCGAGCTGAGCACCTGGTACCAGCTCTGGAAACAGAGAGGGTTTATATTCTACCCACGGCAAGGAGACAAAACCTCAAAAGTAAATTTAGAAAAGGGCTTGAAATAGAAAACAGGATGGCTGGGGAGAAGCAGTGCATAGGCGACACTATGCAGGAGGGGAGTGGAAAATACAACCAATGGGAAAACTTGTTTGTGTTTAGTGTGTTGAGTGCCCTGTGTCAGGTGTGTGCCTCCGTCGGTAACCAGGCGAAGCTAGGCCTACTCTCATGGGGCTGTGGGGGAGTGACTTCATGAACACAGCTAAATGGGAAAAGCTCTCCACACTTCTTACAACGCAGTGTCAACCTGATACACCGCAGTCTCATTGCCCTGCAACGTGCCGCCAAAAACAACAGAGATACACACCTGGCAACCAAATCTAGAGACAGGGGCTACTGATGTTGTTTCTGTGGCCGATTGTGACATGAACGGAAAGTGTCTGTGCTTTGGAGACTCTGCAGAATGAGGAGGACTTGTTAGGTCCATACTGTGCTTTGACGACGGGATAAACTACCTCCAAGGTTAGAACTCATCCATTCAAGTATGATTTTGTGCTTCAATATAACTGTTTAACTGTATAACTGTAAAAGGATAGTATGTTATGTAAGACCATGAAAATTCACAATCACATAATGGAAATTCACATAATGGAAACTTATACACCTATAGAGTGATGTGGATGTGCCTGTAAACCAACATCCATCTGTCAGTATTTAACATTTGTCTCCTATTTTTTACAAGAAAGAGACATTTTTAAGTGTGTAGCCATCAGTCAATAGCACCACAAACAAAAAGAAAACAAGCAAAACTATATAACAAGGGTTTATGCAAAGCCAAATTAAACCTGGATTTCACTTTTACACAGAAAAGATAAGGTATTATGTCATGTCTTAACCTTTAAACGTAAAGTATAAAGGAAATACAAAGACTGCATGATTGAAGACAAAAAAACAAAATTTTAAATATACCACACACGTCTGACAGTATTAAAAAAATGCCAAATGAATCATGACATTTTATCCAGCAAACTAAATTTAATTGATTTATTTTGTTGCTTTTCTTCTTTAGTGGAAAAGCTGAGCAATATTTACATTGCAAGGGTTAGGGATAACCCCTAACCCTTGGGGCGTAGTGCCTTGGTGGTAGAGCGGTTTGATTACTGTTCCAGTTCATACTGCTGTTGTGTCCTTGAGCTGGATACTTAACCCTCTTTGTCTCCAGTGTCTGTGGCACTGGTGTATGAATAGGTTTGTTTTTGTTTAGTGGTGATGGAAAAGGCCGTAGGCACAAAATAATTGCCACGGCTCTGTCAGTTGGCCCAAGGGCAGCAGTGGCTACAGACAATTATTATTATTAATTATTATTACATACATATTATTATGTGCTTGTAGTCTGTGGTTTTTGTCCTTCCTGTCACCGATCTTTCCTTCACAGTGCTGACTACAGCTTTTAAGACGATGAGGTGTGTGGTCTGGTTTAACTAGTGCCAAGTGAACACTGTAAGGATATTACTATATAATTTTTCTCCGTATCTAGCTGTACGGGTCTAGTGAGCGCGTGCATCGCAGTGACACCATGGTAGCTAAACAGGGCGGCTCCGAACACTGGCATGATGATGGTCTGTACATTAGCTGGAGTAGCCTACAGCGCGGCATCATACACTGATCTAAGAAATGTACTGGTCAGATCGAGGCTTCAACCTGGTGAGCATAATGCATATATTACATGTAGCATCTGTTGTACGGTGCTAGCTTGTTCTATGTCATTCCTTTGAAGCACTGCTGTTCTGTCCTGAAGTTCCCTTCCTTCTGTAAATCTCATTGCTTGGTCATAGTTTCTCTAATGGAAAACATTATTGTACTGCTTTTGCAAATCCTCCTCTGTGGGGTACTTTTGTATTAGTTGGGTTCCATACCACTGTGTCTTCTTCACTAAATGGCATTGTTTCAAACTTTCCCACAGAGTTACTCTTCCGTCCCCCACAGGCATGCCTGATGCTCTGGGAGGCACAGACGCTTCAGTCGACTGGAAGAAGCATTGAAAACTTTCCACATTTTCCAGATCGCCTTCTCTATAAATGACTGCGGTCCGTACTCAGAACATGGTCCTGTAGGATTGGGTCTATGCCGGTATTTCAAATAGTCTAGTCTTGTCAAATGGATCTAGTCCTAACAGATAGCTCTGTGGGTAGAGGCTTATTAACTTAAAGGTAGTAGCTATAGGAGTGATCAAGTCCCTAGCAGTTTACCCGCCTCTGTAACTTTTTACAATGCCTGAACTTAACTCTCGCCTATTTTTACGAGACTCTAAAACAGTACTCGCTTCTACACATTAATGACTTTTACGGGTAACAGATCACTGTAAGCGGTTGCAAGTTAGTTGGTTTAAGCCTGGTCTAACCTTAAAACAGCGCAGTTCGTATAAATTGGGCCCCGAGTGTGTGACTCCTCCAGTGAGTTGCTAAGTGCGGGTGAGCCAACTCGGCCCAGGACCAGTCTGTGCAGCAGCAGCTGAGAGACACAGACACAGTAGGTAACTGAACGCCATTTGTGTGAATTTATCTATGATGCCAAAACTTTGATTTGAATGAGACTTCCTCAAATTATGGCAATTTATTTGAATAGGCTTTTTTCCACAAACACACTATTTGCACTTCCTCAATAACTTCCTTGTCATTGCCATTCTAGAAACTGTTTGCAACAACTTGTTTAAAGCGAGTTTGCCATACAGAGAGGGCACTGTTGTTTAAAATATGAATCGCAATTCAATTATCATCTCAACCGACTGAAAATGTCACATATGTGAATTGATTTTCAACTGGCTCATGGTTAATTTATAAACTAAACTAAACTATTCACACTAAACGTCAAAATAATTGTCTAGGCAAAGTTTTTAATTAAATTGTGATACAGTTTTTATAAATAGTGGACTCCAATTCAGCGTTATTTCTTGGTATGTTTGAATCAATACAATTTACTACACCAAATGTGGTTCAGATAAAGAGGACAATATAAGAGCCATGTTCCACTTTTCAACACAAAGTTATTAAAATGTGCTAATGTAAGAAGCTAAACTGGTTTCATCCATCAGCAGTAACCCACATTTTAACCTAATTTGAACTGGTCTCTTTCATAGGAGTACTGTCTGCAGTGGTGCTGTCGGAGCTGAGCTGAAGTCAGGTTATTATGTGCCAAATTGATGTCACAAAATGCATCTTTCTGGTTTGCCTGGGGATAAGTCTCATGGTCTGTGTAATCATTCATCTGAGCGCCGACGAGCCAACTGAGCCCAAGCCTTTGGAAACGGCAGACTGTAGGCCTTTTGATCCTCAATGTAAAGCCTTTCTGTTGGGGTCTGAGAACAGACTGGAATGGTACAGAAAGACACAGAAAAACACCATAGACTACAATAACAACAATAATACTACTACTAATAATAATAACAATTATTATTATTATTATTAATTATTATTACATACATATTATTATGTGCTTGTAGTCTGTGGTTTTTGTCCTTCCTGTCACCGATCTTTCCTTCACAGTGCTGACTACAGCTTTTAAGACGATGAGGTGTGTGGTCTGGTTTAACTAGTGCCAAGTGAACACTGTAAGGATATTACTATATAATTTTTCTCCGTATCTAGCTGTACGGGTCTAGTGAGCGCGTGCATCGCAGTGACACCATGGTAGCTAAACAGGGCGGCTCCGAACACTGGCATGATGATGGTCTGTACATTAGCTGGAGTAGCCTACAGCGCGGCATCATACACTGATCTAAGAAATGTACTGGTCAGATCGAGGCTTCAACCTGGTGAGCATAATGCATATATTACATGTAGCATCTGTTGTACGGTGCTAGCTTGTTCTATGTCATTCCTTTGAAGCACTGCTGTTCTGTCCTGAAGTTCCCTTCCTTCTGTAAATCTCATTGCTTGGTCATAGTTTCTCTAATGGAAAACATTATTGTACTGCTTTTGCAAATCCTCCTCTGTGGGGTACTTTTGTATTAGTTGGGTTCCATACCACTGTGTCTTCTTCACTAAATGGCATTGTTTCAAACTTTCCCACAGAGTTACTCTTCCGTCCCCCACAGGCATGCCTGATGCTCTGGGAGGCACAGACGCTTCAGTCGACTGGAAGAAGCATTGAAAACTTTCCACATTTTCCAGATCGCCTTCTCTATAAATGACTGCGGTCCGTACTCAGAACATGGTCCTGTAGGATTGGGTCTATGCCGGTATTTCAAATAGTCTAGTCTTGTCTCACAAATGGATCTAGTCCTAACAGATAGCTCTGTGGGTAGAGGCTTATTAACTTAAAGGTAGTAGCTATAGGAGTGATCGAGTCCCTAGCAGTTTACCCGCCTCTGTAACTTTTTACAATGCCTGAACTTAACTCTCGCCTATTTTTATGAGACTCTAAAACAGTACTCGCTTCTACACATTAATGACTTTTACGGGTAACAGATCACTGTAAGCGGTTGCAAGTTAGTTGGTTTAAGCCTGGTCTAACCTTAAAACAGCGCAGTTCGTATAAATTGGGCCCCGAGTGTGTGACTCCTCCAGTGAGTTGCTAAGTGCGGGTGAGCCAACTCGGCCCAGGACCAGTCTGTGCAGCAGCAGCTGAGAGACACAGACACAGTAGGTAACTGAACGCCATTTGTGTGAATTTATCTATGATGCCACAACTTTGATTTGAATGAGACTTCCTCAAATTATGGCAATTTATTTGAATAGGCTTTTTTCCACAAACACACTATTTGCACTTCCTCAATAACTTCCTTGTCATTGCCATTCTAGAAACTGTTTGCAACAACTTGTTTAAAGCGAGTTTGCCATACAGAGAGGGCACTGTTGTTTAAAATATGAATCGCAATTCAATTATCATCTCAACCGACTGAAAATGTCACATATGTGAATTGATTTTCAACTGGCTCATGGTTAATTTATAAACTAAACTAAACTATTCACACTAAACGTCAAAATAATTGTCTAGGCAAAGTTTTTAATTAAATTGTGATGCAGTTTTTATAAATAGTGGACTCCAATTCAGCGTTATTTCTTGGTATGTTTGAATCAATACAATTTACTACACCAAATGTGGTTCAGATAAAGAGGACAATATAAGAGCCATGTTCCACTTTTCAACACAAAGTTATTAAAATGTGCTAATGTAAGAAGCTAAACTGGTTTCATCCATCAGCAGTAACCCACATTTTAACCTAATTTGAACTGGTCTCTTTCATAGGAGTACTGTCTGCAGTGGTGCTGTCGGAGCTGAGCTGAAGTCAGGTTATTATGTGCCAAATTGATGTCACAAAATGCATCTTTCTGGTTTGCCTGGGGATAAGTCTCATGGTCTGTTTAATCATTCATCTGAGCGCCGACGAGCCAACTGAGCCCAAGCCTTTGGAAACTGCAGACTGTAGGCCTTTTGATCCTCAATGTAAAGCCTTTCTGTTGGGGTCTGAGAACAGACTGGAATGGCACAGAAAGGGATGTCAGGTAAGAACATAAAGTTGTCTTTAATATTATTAAAGCAATGCTATAAATCAGTGCATATAAAAATGTTTTTTGGGAAACCTTCCAATCAATATTTCTTGGCATTTATTTTCTCAGTTGTCCTACCTAAATGAAGAGGCTCAATAGTTTTCTTTGTTGCATTTTCCTTTCCTTCATATTTACTTACATCCATAAATTTGAAAGCATGTCAAGTAAGCTTTTAATCAGTAAGTTACAATAACTAAATTAAATGCTAGTTGTACTTAGCAGTAATTGGGTTTTAATGCGGCACTGAACAATGTGGCCCAAAATTAAACAACTAATTTATCAAACCTTAAATTTTATTTATGCGATTTCATTTTTTAAACTTGGCAATAAGATTGCAAGAACAACAAACAGTCTGCACTAAATTTTAAAATTTCAACACTATGATGATCTTGCTGCTACAAGATCAGCAGATTCTGTAGCCAGCTTTAAAAAATGTCTGAAAAGACATCTCTTTCGTCAACACCTGACTGACAAACACTGAATTCTACTTCCTTTCTATCTATTCCTTTTGTTTATGAAAAAAAAAAAAAAAAAAAAAAAGATTTCTCTCCTATTCTTAGCTGTGTTGAGTTTTAACTGACTAGTTTTTGGTGCACTTATGCCTTTTTGCTACCTCGTGTTGTTAAAATTGCTTCCATTGTTTTCCTCACTTGTAAGTCGCTTTGGATAAAAGCGTCTGCTAAATGTAAAATGAAATACAGTATATGCAGCTTCACCCTTAAAGATAAATAAGTGCTGCATCTGGTTAATCACATTGAGATCTGCTCCGATTTGAATTAAGGGAGTGCCCCATTGACTGCTGAATGGTGGCATAAACTCCTACTGGGAAAGTGTCTATTCCAAAGCTGGCTACATCTGTTAACCAAAACCTAGACCTGACATGCTTTCAATTTTTACAGGTTTCCAGCTACGTTATGACCAGTCCGCTGGAGTGCTCCAAACTGGCCGCAGACCTGCACTTCATCACAAGCCCTCTGAGCCGAGAAGAAGAGGACTACCCTTTAGCCTTTATTATAACAATTCACAAAGAGTTGGATCTTTTTATTCGTTTACTGAGAGCTATTTACATGCCCCAAAACGTCTACTGCATTCATGTGGATGCTAAAGCCCCAGTAGAATACAAAATAGCTGTACAAAACTTGGTGGGCTGTTTCAGAAACATTTTCTTATCCAGTCGAAGTGAGACTGTCACCTACGCTGGGTTTTCTCGTCTGCAGGCAGATTTAAACTGCATGGAAGATCTGGTCAAATCAAAGATCCGCTGGAAGAAAGTGTTAAATCTTTGCGGACAAGATTTTCCGACAATGAGCAACCTGGAGCTAGTGCGTTACATGCAGAGCAGAGAGTGGAAGGACAGGAACATGACGCCAGGAGTCAAGCAGCCAGCGAGAATGAGCCACCGGACGAGGTTCCAGCACAAAGAGATAATAGGGTCGTACGTGCAGAAATTAACTCTGAGGAAAGACCCTCCACCTCACAAACTGGAGGTATACTTTGGGACGGCCTATTATACTCTTACCAGGCCATTCGTAGACTTTGTTTTGACGAGTCCCATCGCTCAGGATCTGTTGGTGTGGTCCAGAGACACATACAGCCCAGACGAACATTACTGGGTGACACTCAATCGTGTCAAGGGTAAACCGGCTTTTTATTTATACGGCCTTATTAGCATTAAATTTTAGATGAGGCAAAGCTAATAATAAAACTAAAAGTTAAGTAAGTAAAATTAAAGCTCCTTTTGCTCGCGTTTTTGTTTCTGGAGTGAAGTAATGGAAATGTCTGGAGTCCAACTTTAAATGTTGTACGAGTATTACCAAGTTTAAGAGAACGTAGAAAGAAAAAAATTAAGATAATTAAGATTACATTTATGTAAGACAGGAGAATGCATAAGGCTGTACAAACTGTAACAGGGGAAGGGTCTGGGCTCATGATTGGTTGATTCTTGATTATTTTCTGATGATGTGGCTAAAAAAGGAGTTGGTAATCTGATCTTCATGGTCCTTTTTGGTTTATGAAGATTAAGATGCTGGCTGCTTTGTTTGATTTTTTTTTTTTTTGGCTTGAGTTGTGTTGATTGTAGAGCGGCATGAACAAAATAAATGAATTAATAAATAAATAAATAATAGCAAATGGCTATTGTTTTTGCAGAAGCTCCTGGCAGCTTCCCCACTGGAGAATGGGAAGGAGATATCCGAGCTATTAAGTGGTCAGATCAAGAAGGATCAACACACAGTGGATGTAAAGGTAATGCTTACAAACAAAGTATGATGGTATTTATTGTCAATATCGACCAACTGGCGTATTAATCATAATGTAGCTCAAGGTTTTTTTTTTATACACACAGCACTTAAAACATTTTTCAAGTTGAGGAGCTTCAGTATTAACCGATGTACTCCAATGCTAATATAAATAATATTTTTTAGGACATTACATCAGAGACATCTGTGTCTACGGGATGGGCGATCTGCCGTGGCTAATTGAGAAAAACAGCATGTTTGCCAATAAGTTTGAGAGTAACACTCATCCTGAGGCGTTGGACTGTTTGGAGCAGTGGCACCGAAACAAGGTGGTGACGCAGGCAACTGTTTCTATTGAGCCTTCGTGGCTGTTAGCAACACAACGCAGCAACAGCAGTACTGCAGCGTGAAATTACTCATATATATTTACAACAATGACACAATACAGTACATGAATGATGGCTCTTGTTTGTTTTCTGAGAATCTACTGCACCTACTGCTAACTTAGCAACAAAAAAATATACTAAAAACCTGGATTATTCTGGTTAGTCACATTGTACTGCTATTATTCTGAACAATACTGTATGAGATTTATGTTAGGTCTGACTATTTATTCAAAGCAAAAACCCTGCGTAACTTTGAGCCAGCTAAGGGCGCAAATTTCTGTCCATCTCCTGACTGTCAGTGGACGCCATGTTTGTTTACCAGTAGAGACGTTTAGGATGGCAAGTTTGGAAGAAAGAACATGTTTAATGAAAAGCTATTTTAGTGTAAAAATACAACTCTGCTAGGGTCCAGTGTATTGGCTTGTTTTCTTTTTTATATGCATTATGCGGTATTGTCCTCACTTGTAAGTCGCTTTGGATAAAAGCGTCAGCTAAATGACTAAATGTGGTAGAGCACCTCAAACATGTAATCTTGCATAATAAATCCTCATTCCGGTGACTTTCTGCTTTTCTCTCCAGCTGAGAATACTGTGTCAATAAGATAGGCATGATCCCATCCATCTTATATCAAAGAACCATCACAATGATTTTGAGATAAATATTTGGACTAAAAGTTGTGCGATGACGAGTTCATTTTTATAAATACATTTTAAGCCTGATTAAGTGTAAAATGTGGATTTATGAATGTGACTCTAAGACCATTTGAAGGACATTGAATGCTGCTCTTTAAAATCAACAACATGAATTAAAAGGGTACTGCCACTGTCAAGCTCAAAGGTGTCAACGGAAATAGAATATTGTACAAAATGTATAAGAGTGTCTTTCTCACCCTATACAAACATCAAAAAATCTAATGTCAATTACCTTGTGGCAAATTTCTGTCTTGACTTCCTTCAGAGCTCGGTCAGAAAACACACAACCACATGTCTGCAGGTAGCAGAACCTAAAATAAAACAAATAAATAAGCAGCACTTATATAGTTATGACGACAAGACAAAGTCACATTAAACCCAGCATGAAAAACTGGAAATATCCGGACATACAGTGGCAAGAAAAAGTATGTAAACCTTTGTGAATTTCATGGTTATAATGTGATCTGATCTTCATTGACAAACATAATTGTGTGAAAATAATTACAAAAATATTCTGATCTTTCATGTCTTAATTAGGAAAAACCAAATAACCTCATAGTGCTTGTGGAAAAAGTATGTGAACCCTTCAATTAATGACCTCACAAAAGCTAAATGGAGTCAGGTTTTAGCACACCTGAAGTCTTAAGATAATACGCTTGGAGGTGCGGACTACAGCTACTTTGACTGATAAAAAAACCCTCAAACATTTGGAGTTTGCTCTGCACAAGAAGAGCTTTCAGAGGAGCTACGATCAAGAATTGTTGCTTTACATAAAGCTGGAAAGGGTTACAAAGTTATTTCAGACTTTAGAAATCTACCAGTCTACAGTTAGGCAAACAATCTAGAAATGGCGGCAGTAGCTCAATGTATAGAGCGGCCGTCCTTTGACTGGCGGGTGGGCGGTTCGATCCCCGCTCGAAACATCCCAAAACATCATAACATCCCACTCTCCACCACATACTGTTGTTGTGTCCTTGGGCAACACACTTAACCTACCTTGCCCCCAGTGGTGTTCCAGCTGTAACACTGGTAAATAGCTTAATGTATGTAAAGCGCTTTGAGTGCCTACTACAGTAGGTGGAAAAGCGCTATATAAAAATAAATTTTTACATTTACATTTACATTTATTCATTTAGCTGACGCTTTTATCCAAAGCGACTTACAATGTTCTAATGTAATTACCAGTGTTACAGTCACTAGAGGCAAGGTGGGTTAAGTGTCTTGCCCAAGGACACAACGACAGTATGAACTGTGGGGAGAGTGGGAATCGAACCGCCTACCTTCTGGTTGAAAGACGACCACTCTACCCACTGAGCTACTGCCGCCCCTAAATAATAATAATAATAAAATGGAGACACTTTGGGACTGTTGCTACTCCATCTTAACAAGAAGTGGGCACCCAGTCAAAATGACATCAAGAGCACAACGAAGACTCATCAATGAGGTAAAAAATAATGTTATACCCTGAATAACAACCAAAGAGTTGAAGGCATCATTGGAACTTGCTAACATCTCTGTTCATGAGTCTACAATACGTAAAACACTGAACAAGCACGGTATCCACGGCAAGACGACACGAAGGAAGCCACTACTTACTAAAAAAAACTTGAATGTTGAATGGGTGTGTTTAATAAAGACAATTTTTTTGTGTAATTATTTTTAGACACATTATGTTTGTCAATATCCATGACTTAGATGAAAATCAGATCACATTTTAAGACAAATTTATTCAGAAAACCATTTCATTCAAAAAGGTTCCCATACTTTTACTTTCTTCTGTGTGTGTGATAAAAAAAAAAGTATTTGCATTGGACTTACTTAACATAACATACAAACACAGACCTCACAGAGATTTGAATGTCTGGAGAAGCACAGATATTATTTTCATAGCACCAGGCTTCATTTACCTGTGTTTGCCGTTCATCTCCAAACCAACGACAGGGCAAATGAACATGCCACAGTAAATATCCTCATAACAGTCTCCTTTGGTGTTCCTCCTTTCGCCATCCCACTCAGGGTTGTCGGTCAAATTCAGCTCTTTGATGTCCTGTAGACGGAATGCACGTGATGAAAAGTAAAGTTGCCAATTTTCTGAAAACACTCCCAAAAATCTTATGAAGACAATACCTTGGTTCCCCGGATGTGTGTCACAGCCTCAGCGTTGGGTCTCTCAGCAGATTTATCCAGGAGATATTCAATGATAGCATCCTTGTTATAGAGCCTATAGAGAGATAACACATTAACTGATTAAGTGATCATTAAGTTGGTTTAGAACAAGAAAAGAACGGCCTATTCAATTTTGCCAAGTTTAAAACAAACCTACCTAATTAACATTTAATAGTACAAACTGTAGTGACGTGGTTGTCGAGTGATTTTGTCCAATATTAGAAACAAGAGAAGAAGCCTTACCTTCCCAAATCACAGGCCACAATGGGACGTTTAAGTTTCTCTTGACTGAGAGCACAGTATTTCCATCTAGCCGCCATTTCTGCATTTTTGTCAACCTAAACAGAACAAACAGATTCAGGACACAGGGCAATGTATATTTTGATGCTTTTGAGAAAGTCTATGAAACATTTACTTTGTTTATTTTAATATTGCTTCTTTTACACACAAAGATTGATCAAACTGGGGTTAGTTTAGCTCATCTCTGCTTTACTAAACATTTTAATTTAATTTTAAAAGGTGCACAACTCTGCCTTCGCGGCTTCTTATTTAAACAAGGCCTTAATGTGAGTAATCAGTAGTGTACTTTGCGGTGTAATCCATTCATAAGAAGACATTTTGTTAGGTTGAGTGGGGAAGGTCACTGTTGCCTTGTGGAAAAGTTTTTTTTTTTTTTAAAAACACTATATATTCTTGCCCAGGTATTTGATAAACGAAAGGGTTAATTAGCTAGCTAGTATCGGTGATTTAAGAAAGTGGTGTTTCGTTCATAGCTTCAAACATAGGAATCCTAACACTGGGATTTGTTTTCCCAATTTTAAACAAACGTGTCTATATTTCTTCATTTCAAATCGGAGAAGCAAGGATCTAACTTAAAACCAAGCATTTGTTGTTAGCATAGTCGACTCCTAATAGTTAGCCTCGGTTGGGTTTAACGACGACCGTTAAACGATAAAGACATTGAAACAATACAACACACCTTTTCTACTTTCTTGGGACCTTTCACCAACTCGTGTCTTTTGGGAATCGTTCCTCCGTCACATCCCATTTTGAAATATTAAGCGTTTAGGTCCTTGAAAAGCTAGCTGTGGCAAAGGCGATTCACAAACCGGAAGCGCCTGCGTTGTAAATAAACAGCAAGTGCTCTTCACATCCCGCTGGAAGTGCGGCCAATTCTTACATCGCCCTCTAGTGGTTCAACAACAGACGGTGACAAATAACAGGATGTGATGTGCTTCGTGATTTCAGCCACAGCGGGGAAGCTTCGCCTTATTTATCACTAAGGTACGTGAGGTCCACTTCGGATAAAAGCATAAAGCAACAGAAATTCGTGAAATATATCATGATACACAAGATTCTCACAAGATTATTGCCAAGTCAACGTTTTGTGAGGTCCATAAATATTTCCTCTTACGTAATAATGCTTCTTATATAAAAATTTTAGAGCTCAATGCCCAAATGTGAAATACATTTCTAACAATAAAGCCAACAGTAAAATTACAACAATATTTTTTACAATTTCCTGTAAAAATATTACTGAGCTTAAACAGCATTATATGGTTGTTTTTATCTATTGAATCAGTCCAAATGCTTTTGTAGACCTATTTAAATATACAATCTATGCTGTGTAGACCCATTGGTAAACAGCTCCCCATAAATTACCCCTCTCCTCAATTTGTCCATAAATTACACTTCTTTTGAGTCAGCCATTAAAACTAGAACTAGTAAGTGACATTAGGCTGGCTTTTAGGCCCGTTGTCAGAGTGGTCTAAAGATGAAAGTTTCCTTGGAAGATAGTTCAATGAGTGCTAATGAGATTTCTTTCCTGTGCCTCGCAGCCTGCAGATTGGTTTACTATCGACGGTGCTGTCCAAGAGCGACCATTAGTTTGGGGAATACCTCAGTGGAGACGTCTCTGTGCGGCATGACTGATAATCTGTGAGCAAAGAAGAAGAGTAAAAACAGCTTTGGACTCAGTTTAACAACCAAATGAATATCAGTGTTTTCATTCATATCAGACATAATCCGACTCCTGCGGTTACAAATTTGTGAAAATATGAACAAACCCAAACACAAACACTACCCCTTTTTGTCAGTGGCTTCGATTGGTTCTTCCTGTAATTTATAAATTGTGTTATGTGTCTTATTGAATTTCCCCCTTTCTCACACACACTAAATGTTTAGTATGGATTTTCATTAGAGGCAATGGAGTGAAAGCTCTGTTAGCAAACTCTCTTGGAGAGAGTGCACAGCTCCAAGGCTCAAAATGGAAACTAACACCATAAGAAAATACAATGCTCACTGGACAATAGAGGCACAAACAATGCTCTTCTATCTTGTGTCATTCTGGGAGGTTTCCACAATCGTAGCCCTAAATACTTTTTTTTGTGGGTCATTGGAAAAGTATAGTATCGCACCCTAGGCCCTAACACCAATTCTTCTAGTGGACACTGGTGGTATTGCAGCCATGAAAGGATTCTCCCCAACTTTGTGCCAATGAGCAGCTCTCACTGATAAATAAAAAAAAAAAAATATGGCAGACTGTTTTGGGATCCAACTTTTATAATGCATCAATGCTTAAGATGTTGTGGCAAACTGAGAATAACAAGTGGGAGCGCTTTTGCTGATGGTTCGTACCAAATGGGTGGCAGTGGCTCAGTGGTAGACCGGAAGGTAGGCGGTTCGAATCCCGCTCTCCCCACAGTTCATACTGTTGTTGTGTGCTTGGGCAAGACACTTAACCCACCTTGTCTCCACTGGTGTTCCAGCTGTGACACTGGTGAATGGAACCTTAATGTAAGTCGCTTTAAATGAAAGCGTCATCCGTAAAAATGTAACACTGGTGAATGTAAGTCGCTTGGATAAAAGTCTGTAAATGTAAATGCAGGAAGCTCTGACAAATTAAAACCCATGAAGAGCGAACGAGGAGGTAAACGGTCAAAATAGATATTTATCGGGTTAAAAACCACATAAAACGTTTGTATGGCTCTATTTTTATTGCTACAGCAGATGCCTCCTTGTGAAGCCAACCGTTTCCTAATGAATTGATTCAATCCATGTCTTAAATGGTGCTTTTGAAGTTTTAGCTATTTGTGTTAATTCTATATTAATAGCAACATGTTGGCCTTAAACCAGTGATTATTCTATTTCTCTGTTTAAACTGTAAAATGAGCCACATTCACCATAGTAAACACCGTCTACAGTAGGCACGTCCCCCTGTTGTCATGACGACAGTAATCACAGCGTCAGGGAAAATCCTAAAACTGTGTAAAACCAAAAGTTTCTGAACCCAACAAATACTGTGTAATAATTTGTAAGGTCTTATTGTGGACCTTGTAGACAGGGTCCTACTGATGCTAATAAATTAAAAAAAAACACTTGACTTGATGTAGTGTAAAAAAGACATTTAATTCTAAGATCAGACCTTCAATAAGAGGTCTTTATTGCTACATTATACTAACACAACATTCAAGCTCTGCATCACTTAATCTCTATGACTACCGCTTCCTCTCTCAGATCTCCCCCTCTGATTGACCTCAGTAACACACATATCTCCTCGGTTCTGCTCCGCACCACTGACCCAAACGAAAACCCAAACCGCCGGAGCACCCGTCCAACTTCATGTTTATACTTCCATGATGAATCCAACCTGCTCAATCAGACTTCCCCAAACTGGCCTTGAACTGAAACCGTATCCATCTTCACCATCCCAGTCATCCGAGGAAGCCCGGTGGAGACCAGCGCTGCATTAATTGCACATACCAGCTCCGGTCGTGCACCGAGTCCAATGCATTTAGCGTTTCTAATTGGGAAGGAATTGCTGTGTTTACATTGGCACTGGTTGATAGACTCAGACCCTTTAGCCCCATGGCCGGCCGAGCTAAGACCTAAAGTGCCTAAAATCTTTCTAACCTGAGGTGGAAGGAAATTATTTGGAGCAGGGCAAAGGAATATTTACATAAAGGGGCATGGTTTTAGGTTTATAGGATTTTAATAAGATTTTGTTTTGTAGCCTGGTTTTTGTTTGGACAATGACAGGGTTTCTTCTACACATCTCTGGAAAAAAACTGTTAAAAAAGACCAACACTTTTGAGGACATCTCCATTTAATGATTTGATAACAAGAAACATAAATTGAAGAAAAGTGCTAGGTTCAGTCCAAACAGCCTGTTAGCATAAATGTGACTCCCAATCGCGAACAATTAAGTCCACTGCTAGATTTACAATAATAAAATAAATGTGGACATGGATAACAAAAATAGAAATGGGGACAGTTGTAAATTAAAGGATTGCATGAATGGATAAACTAAAGTGTTCATTAGGAATATTTTAAAGGGGAAGAGGAAATGGAACAGTACAATCAAGACACCGTGAAGAAGAAAAAGGGAAAGGCCCGAGGACCATTTGAATTTTTTTTGAATCAGGTAAGAGCAGAAACAGAGTGAAATAAATCCATATTAATTATATTTGGTAGTGTAATAATATTATCAGCAGAATGAAGATACGAGATACAGTATGTCCTTATTGATCCCACAGTGGGGAAATTCACTTGTAACAGCAGCTCATAGACAGGTAACAGAACTGCTTATACTTAGACATGGAGGACACAATGGGACAGAAAGACAAGGCAACCATTAAAATGTCAGTTTTTTTTAATCAGTGATATAATTTATTCCCCCAAACACCAGCAAGAAGTTTTGAGACTGGACTTGCGTTTCCTGGTACCTCCAATGTTTTATGCAATGATCTTTGACGTGTTTTGACTGACAGCAGATATGTCCCCATTTTGAACAGTCCCAGTCCTCATTGTCCCCAGTGTCCTCATTTTAATACAGTACATACTAACAAATACTGCAGCAAACCTCACCACATTGTGTCCATTTTGTCTCTCACTTTTCTGCCAGTTCAGCCAATAGATGTCAATTATATTCAATACAAGACGTTCACATTGTGTACAATAGTATCTATAATGGACATGGATTATACAAAATAAAGTTTTTTCTAGAACTTGGTTACTTGATAAGTAACATTAAATGAACCAATTCAATTCATGTTTTGTGTTTTTTCACAATAAACCTTTGAAAAAGTTTTGAATAAATCTGATAGACATGATTTTTTATCTGCAACCAAAGTGAGTTTGAAGTAAAAAGAATCACAGTTTTAAGGTTTGGTATTACGGTCAGTCTACAAATTCACTTTTTACTCCATGTGCTGCACTAAACTCGCAACTGAATTAAACACCTTTTTATTTGTGATTTTAAGCTCCAAAGGGAACACTACTTTTGCAAAGTAAACTCTAACACAGTGCATCAAGTGAGTTCATGTTCCTGACTTATAACGAGAAATCCAAAACCCTGGAAAAAGAGCAGCACTTCCAACATGAAGGCTGTACACCACATACACAAACCAACCACAATTATTTTCTCATTCCTTTTTCTGTTTATGTTGAAACTCGCATTGCTAAAATTATGTCAGTAGGAAACATTTGCCCATAACAGAATTTTTCTATCCTCTTTGTCCGTGCAGTTTGTGCTGGAGCTTTAGCCGCCGGTGACACAGAGCATTCATTCATTCTTGTGTAATTTACCCCCTGTCGTCTGGCACAAGGTCCAGAGGTTTGGAAGAGGTATTGTTGTCATTGTTTTAACGCCACATTTATCGACCTGACTCATTTAGCCATTGGAAATTTTGAGAATGAATCAGCAACAAGTATGTCAAGTTAGGTATATCTTATAAGCCCAGAATGCAAAGTGTTGTTGCAATACATTAAACATTTTGTCTTCACTATTCCAGCTTTGAATGTGAGGTGTAAGTTTGTAATTAAAACTGTATATTCAACTGCAGATGCCATAAACCATGGCCTTCAAAACCCAATCACTCTGCAGTGCATAAAATATAAGTTAACTTCATATTAATACATGCTAACCAATGAGGAGTCTGCAATTGTTAACTTAAGACTATATTTTAGTATATTATTAGCTAATACATGTGTTTAATATGTGAATGTGAATGCAGAGGTGTTTAAAGAGACTCTGGGCAGGGTGCACTGTGGCCACAACATACACTCTTTGGGCACATACAAAATTTCAGTCAGAAATGCATGGACAGGCAAGGCAAATATCTATACTCATAAAAAAATATTGTACTGTAACACACCTGTGTTAAAGATTCAACTGGCTCTAAACAATTTATTATATTGAATAAAAAGTCGATTGAATGATGTTTGTTTGTGGCTCATATCATCTTTTAGACACAATAAGCATCACAAGTCAAATTGGAAACCCTGGTTTACTTCAAGACGTTTTACACATCAAGACGTTAAGTTAGTTTAGCTTACGTTATATATTGGCTAATGTTAGATTAGAGTACACTACTGTTACATTGTTTTAATGGTACAAAATTGTTGTATCCCAACTTTTTACACCACCAACAATGTTTAAGTACAACATATGTGATGTTGATTGATTGCAGTTTTGTTGGATGTTCCTTCAGACACAAGGAGCAACACAAGTATGTTTGTACTTGCTAAGTAAGCATCCATCCATCCATTTTAAGCAGAGATGCTCAGACTTCCCCCTCCCCAAACACCTCCGGGGGAATATTGAGGCGTTCCCAGGCCAGCCGAGAGACATTCCCTCCAGGATTTCCTAGGTCTTCCTTGGGACCTTCTACCCTACCCAAGAAATCTTGATGTAAGCCCACCTAAACATGTTGTAAGCATCAAGCAACTATCATAGGCTATAGGCTATATTAGGCGCAGTGGCTCAGTGGTAGAGTGGTCGTCCTTCAACCGGAAGGTTAGCGGTTCGATTCCCACTCTCCACACAGTTCATACTGTCGTTGTGTCCTTGGGCAAGACACTTAACCCGCCTTGCCTCCAGTGGCTGTAACACTGGTAATTAGAAGCTCATTGTAAGTCGCTTTGGATAAAAGCGTCAGCTAAATGAATAAATGTATAAATGTAAATGTAATATTAGGTAAGTTTAGTGTGACCTCAACTTCAATGTTTATTCAAGATTTCACGGACATAAGCCTAAGCATAAGACTATATTGGTAGGTCACCCATGTTGTTATGTGGTAACCAAATGCTAATGTAACCACCTAATGTCCTTTAAAAACTCAAAATACAGTCAATTGCATGAATAATATATAAAATTGGGTTGTACGTATGTGGTGTTGTATAATGTTTGTGTCAGTCTTTACACACCACAAGCAAGTCAGTTTTGTAATTGAAGCAAAGCAAACCTGTCCAGCAGTCAGAATCCACCTGAACGAACCAGCTCATGATTATCTTTTCCACTAGTTTTCCACCCGCAGACCGAAACCCTCTCACAGATAAACGCCAGCACACACGCACACTTATGTGTACAGCTGCCGTCTGTATAAACAAATGCACATATGATCCCTGGTTGACGGCGGTGACACAGAGGAAGGAAAAAGTCTGCGTAAGAAGAGTGCAGGGTGCATATGAATGGAACAATTGCTCGTGCACTGGCAGTGAGACTCCGTCAGAGCTCGTTAGCCTGACAGGACGGCCAAGAGGGTCTGACAGGAGGCTGGCTGTGATCGGTGTGGCCCGGGGCGGTGGGGACATACCTGTGGCTGAAGTGTGTTTTCTGTGGGCACGTGGCGAACTCTGAGCAACACGTAGCAGCAGCTGAGGCCTGGCACAGAGGCAGTAGCTAAATAATTTGGAGTGTCGGTACCAACCAGCCTCACTGTGCAGTAATAATAAATGTCTCACTTTTTATTCACCGCCTTGTGTCCCCTCTTTTTTCTCACTTTATCCTGCCCACACGCATTACACAGGCGAGATGAGATCAGTGCTAACCTTGAATCCCAACCAAAAGTTCTCAAGGGTGGGATTATTTGTCGATTTCATGGTATGTTCAGACGTCGTCCTAAAGCAGTGTTTAAACTTTAAACCAGACGGGCAACATTAGATAATCTAAGAGCATTCCTTGAACCTTGAAAGTTATATAATGCATACATTTCAAGTTGGAGTAAACATTTGTATACAATAACCTCAGTTCACCATGGCACTGTAAAGCTGTAAATACAAATATAAATCCCACTAATCTAAATAAGTTAGACAAGTGCCAAGCTTTATATAGATGGCATTTAGAAATCAGAAAGTGTTTCGTTTTAAAGGGCTCTTAAATCCTAGGCATTTAAATGTGTCAATATAAGGTCTCTGAATGAGTTAAAAGTGAGCATCAGTAAGCTGTGTAGTTTTAATGGATAATTCCTGGTGCTCATGTTTAGGACTGTAGTTTTGACACTGCTGAACAGTTTTGATAGTATGGTAAATGATAAATGACATGCATTTATATAGCGCTTTTTTGCACCCTTCTCGGGCGCCCAAAGCACTTTATATCATGCTTCCACTCACCCCATTCACACACATTCACACACATTCACACACATTCACACACATTCACACACATTCACACACATTCACACACATTCACACCTGGGGCAGACAGAGATGGGGGCTGCCATACAAACGGCGCTCAACCTTCTCCTACCACCACCAAACACACCTCTACAGTCACACATTCATACACCAGTGCTACGGACATTGGAGGCAAGGTGGGTTAAGTGTCTTGCCCAAGGACACAACGACAGTATAAACAGGGCAGAGCGGGAATCGAACTGCCAACCTTCCGGTTATAGGACAACTGCTCTACCACTGAGCCACTCTTATGCTACAGTACTGACTGTAGCATAAGCTTGTACGACACAAGGGAAACCGGCAAACCACAGATGCTTAAATCTTAATGACTGTTGCAGTGAAAAGACTATCAAAGATAAGTGTTCCTAAAAATGGCTGTGTGGACAATTATTATCCATTTGGGAAGTCAGAAAAATATAAACCTGTATATTTTATGTATGGTAGCCAAAAAACTCCAGTCTGTAAAAGGTCCTAGGCTGGACATAACTAAAAAGTGAAAGAGTTTTTCTCCTTTTTATAAAGGCATTTTGAGCAGATTTTTTGATGTCGCTAATATTGATAAGAAAAATTTTAAAGTATAAGGAGACGTTTACACAACAGCAAAACTCAAACACTGGCATGTAGCATCAAAACAGTCTGTGTTCACACTGATACGCTCATCTGTTGAGAACACTGTAGTACATCCTTCAGGCCAGTAGAGGCGCTGTGAACCCTGCTGCTGCAAATATACATCTAACACTAACAATAATAGACAGGACATATGGTTTTGAAGCACAGAAGTATTTTGTCACTGTTATACTTACTGTGCGTCACCAGTAATTTTCCAGGACCTGGCAGCTACGTTATCATTTTAATAAAGGACATTATCTTCACAGTTCACACAGCGACGCAGTGGACTCTTTTACAAAACAAAAACACCTTCTCATCTGGTTACAGAAGTTTCCGTTTTGGAGTAAAAATGCTGTCGTGGTGCAAAAAAAAAGCCTAAACACAACAGAATAATTTTGTTTTGGGCAAAACACAGCCTCTGCTAGGACTTTAGTTTAAATGTACTTATTTAAGGACAGTTAAGGACCTGTCCCCAAATATCCACAGACAATAATTCTGTCTGTTCAGTGAAACATTGAAGAAGCTGAAAACAGGCTGGACTTTAGACACGAGTTTGTGCTCTTTTTTTCCCACAATACATTTCCTATGAAGTGTAACACGTGTCTTTGGTCTTGTATCCATCCGTCTCCTTCACTACATTTCTTCAGCGATGCATCAAAAACCCAAGCCCTAACCCTCTGCTTCTTCCCTCACCCCCCCTCCTCTCCTGATGTCTCTCTGAGAGGTCTTTGGAGAAACATATGTTTTTAATAGTGGTCCTTGCGTCTGGCCTTGCATAAATGTTTAGCAGCGTTCCTTCTGGGAACTGGGGCCCGTCTTTACAGCGGAGCCTAATCAGCTGTAAATTCTGTTTTAAAAAGGAAAAGGAAGGCAGTGAATGAGTTAATCTCTTTGCTCTTATTCTCTCTGCTTCTTTACTCACACTCACAGTACACTCCTCCTTCCTGTGAGACGAGGACAAAAAGCACAAAGAGAGAGAAGAACAGCTCAAGGCCTTGACAAATGATCTAATAAACGGGTCGTGAGATTACAGGCCGGCGGCCCGCTGGGAGGGGAAGTGGGGCTGTAAATTTCTTTTTAAAGCTGTCAATAAATACAGCGTTGAGTGGAGTATGAGTTTGAGGAGATTGTGCTTCTGTGCAAGTTGGATGCTGGGAGATGTAATTAAGAAGTGCTTAGAAAGGTATTCCAGGTGTATGGAACAAATACATGCAGATGTTCAACCTGAAAGACAACAGCAGGGTTTAAACATCTTTAACCACATCAAGTCCAAGCACTTTTATGGCACGTTCAAGTTTCTCTTGTACCCCACTGTTGTGTAAAAAGCAGTATTTGTATCTATTCATGATTACGGCATTCAAGAGACAATTTCAAGAGCACTTATTTTCCTTTTATGAGACATATTTATTCACATTTGTGAGTTTTTATTTAATAGAAAGACAGTGTGATGGAAACATGGTATAAAAAATTGAGAATGGAATGGCACAAAGAGATCTGAGCCAGGATTCAAGTCCATTTTTAAGGTTTTTTCAGCTTTGTTTGAATTATTTTAATTTGTTTTGTCAATATATAACCAATACCCAAGTTATATAGTGTGTATATTCCTGAGATTGTAGAGTTTTATTACTGTTTTCTGTCTTTGTAACACCAATGTAATGACAGTAAAAGAAAAATAATGTAAAAACAAGAACAACACCAATGTAAAGAAAGAATGCTGGGGGAGTATAAATAAAACAGATAATCTAACACTTTGTGCTCGCTTTCTTATTCTCATTGGCTTGACAAGACAACCACGGACTAAGAAAAAAGTATTTCAAGCACCAATGAGAAACCTGCAAAGATGCTGTCATTACTTTAATGCCACACTGACTGACAAATTGCTGAGATGAAAGTAAGTTTTAAAATTTCGAGGGGCTTTGTCAATGTCTCTTAAAGTTCGCAGACACCAGTCCCACTTTCCCACACCTTTCCGCGGCGCTTGTATCTCAGCAGCACAATTAAAGCTGATTTAAGGGTTCACCTGTGCGCACACTGGTAAGAGCTGCCCTCGGGCCGGCGCTTCCTCTTGATTGATGTCTTGATGAGATAATGACACACAGCCACAGGTCTGAGCTGCGGTCACCTGCTTCTCAGAGGTCGACACTGATTGAGTGATTATACAGATAAGGAAGAGACTCCAGAGGCTTCAGAAGAGGAATGACTGATGCTATGATTGACAGAAAATTAGAAGTGGGTAGGCCTATACATTTAAAATACATACAATAAAACCCTGGCCGACTCAAACATCCTTGGCCAACTTTCTGTGAGGAGTCTGCATTCACTCTCACATTTATTCACTAGGGACAGGGGCCTCCTCCCTTGTGAATGAATGTGAGAGTGAATCTGTCAATGTTTGTCTCTGAGTGTCAGCCCTACCATTGTCCAGGGTGTACCTTGCCAGGCCCCAATTTCCACTGCACAGTCTGCACAGATCAGATGACACCAAACCAGAAACTGAACAAGCACAACATCTGGATTTCCAAAGTTTTACAAAAATGTACAGACTAATTTTCTTTATTTTAATTTATTTACACAAATAATCATTAAATTAAATAAAGTCTGCAAAAATAAAGCTTGTTTGTGCCAAATGTAATGAGGAAAAAGTTGTGAATTGTTTTTGATGTTGATCTCAGACTAAACTTGTTTCCGGGTCCTTCTTCTGAATAAACGGTTGTTTTAATCCGGCACACATCTTTATCAATAGCTTTTATCACACCATCTTTGTAGTTCCTGCTTCCAAACTGCTCGGGGTTCTGCGCCATTGTGCAGTGGCTCTAAAACGTGTCCAGGGGGCAAGGGTCTGTGCCGTCAGTCACACAGGAATAAGCAGAAGAAAACGAATGAATGAATAAAAGATTCTTAATACATGTTTAATATTTACAAACCTTTGGCTGTAGGTTAAAGCAAAGCTGTGTTTTTTTTTTACTTTGACACTAAGGGCCAGATCTAAGGACCATCGCAAAACGGGTTTTTAACGCAAAAACAAGGCATGGACACAGGTGACTTGCCTCACTGCCTGTATTTGAGGGACTTTCCATTTTACACAACAAAAAAAAAGTATTCAAATGAGACGCGCAGCTTGATTTATGACGGTTTGTGACACACAAATAAACATATACGTAGTGCCAAAAAACAGCACTGAGCACTGAACAAGAAACATTACCACAGACATTTCAAGTCCAACAACAATTACCGTACTGCACAGTACCTTACAGTTACTTTACTGTTACTCATATGTTGTTCTAAAGTCTTAAAAGCTTTTACCTTGTCTACAGGATGGTGACAGGACTCTGTGGATGAACCGCCTCTTTATTGACTGGAGATTATCAATGAAAAGAGGAAGAGGACTAATACACCATTGTTTGTGAGACTCAGAAGCTCCTTTGGTGACCCAATGGTGATGCCTTAGAGTTTAACTAAATGCCTCAGGAAGTCTTTTGTCCCTTCTGCCGTTCAATTTTATAATGAACACTTTTATTGAATCTGTCTCTGGCTTAAACAATCATGCATTAACCAAAGAGGAAAGTGCATCTAGACAGTCAGAAAATATAACCAAGCAGTGCCTTTATTTGAACAAAAAACCAAGTTGACTTAAATAGTGAAAATTGTGTTAAAAGGCTCTGTGGTATTTGGGAATGCTCTCTAATTGCTTGATTGGATGAAGCTATACAGTCGGGTGGAAAATTCAACAAAAAGTGGTGTGTTGAACTGTCGACTGCCACCTATTTCTCTTGTTAAAAACAACTCGAGGAAATTGAAGCGCTCAGACCTCCCAGACGTCAGACATAACACCAAAAGCACAGACACAGTTCTGCGCCTTTTTGGTCCAAAATTTTACAAAGCCTCATCATTTGGTCGTATTGTAAAAATACAATTAGCTTTCTTTGTGTGGGATATTTTTCTTGAGTCTGGGGTAATATTTAAAAACCTAATGGGTCATTGTTGTTATTAATAATTGTGTAGATGTAGTCACTCGCACGTGTTTAGTATTCAAACACTGACCACAACAAAAGCTCTGAAGAACAAGAGCAGGTCTGAGGAAACTGATAACACTTTGGATGTAATCCTTGTGAGTTTCTGTTTGGTACTAAGCAGAGGGTTGGTCCTGTTCTCCACAATCCGGCTGGTTTTCCTTTGTCTGGATCAGGTTTCACTCCATGTTGTTTCTGACGAGGTGTGATGGACAAAAGTTCAAGAGCCAAAAAGACAAAAATGTAATAATAAAACCACATGATACTACAGTCATGGTAAATTATTGAATCAATCACTGCTGTAAATATGTTGTAAGAGCCAAATACATGTCATTTCACTGTTTGGTCTGAAGGTGGTGTTTTGTACGTACCTCTGTTGTTCAGGTGGGACACAAACAGCTCACTGTTTGCCTCGTTAATGGGATGTACTTTCATCTTTGCAGTTGGATATTAAACCACTTTATGTGCTGCAAAAGGAAACGCTTCTGGACTATTCATTCACACAACGTGAAAGTAAGCAATAGCCAGTAGTAGCATGTACACTTATCTAGACTCTCTACATTTGTTGTTATTGTATATGAACAATAATAAGATGAGACAGTTGTTTGTACAAATGAATAGTAGGTTCTTGATTTATATAAGTGAGGAAATATGATACCGTCTAAGTGTTACAAATTTGCACAAATGATATATATATTTTTGTAACTTATTTAGGAGGCTTGTTATGAAAGTTAGCAGCTGTACATAACGCAATGCCTTGGTTGTTGCAACTGTCTGCTTCTCCAAACTGGTGAACTGACTGTTATACTGTAGAATAAACTACATCTAATAAATCCCCTTCTACAAAATCTGGACTAATCCCACAGCTGGGAAATCTAAGGTTACAGCAGTTCAAACACAGAAATAAGAGCACGTAGCAACCGAAAAATGTCATTGGGAAAATAAATCTTAAAATTAAGTTTAAGGTTGTAAGGTTTGAAATACTTTATTTACAGGATTCAAGCCTGAAATCTAACATGACTAAATATGAGTAACTCTAAAAGTGTTGTTTAACTCACTCAACATAGTTTAGTTGAAAATACTTAAAAAAGGTACACACAAAAGTGACCTTTTTTTTTTTGTAAATATTGTTGCATGTTTAATCGACTAAATTGAGAGTCTATGTTTAAATTTAGTGAGGTCTTGATACTGGATTCTAATTTTGAGTATTTAAATCTGATCATTTGCCAAAACTGTGCAGGTTTCAGTGTTATCTTTTACTTTCCAATTTGTTCATGTATTCTCAATCTGCTGGTCTTAAAAAGTAACATTAGCGAATAAACTCCAGTATCAACCAGTCTTAAGCACCAGACATTCTTGGTTTCTTAACTCTGCCAAAGATCAGGGTTTCATCTGCACAGTGACATTTATGCAGCTGCCCTCAAAGCAGAAGCTGTAACTACCAAACACGGATCACTTCTAATCATCGTCACCACCTCACAGCCCTCGGAGAACACGTCGAGTCTAGAGTTTCATCTCCAAAAACACTTCAAATACTCCACTGGCCTCAGAAGAGTTCCCTTAGTTTACCGATCACAGTACTTTCCACTGCGAGGATACATGTCTCTAACCCGAACAATAACTGGAAAATGGAGTAGAAAGATTATCAGGGTTTCTACGCATCCTGGGAACATGGTAATTTAAAATGAGTTAAATTGAGTCAAGGAAATGACCTGGAAATGTATTAAATGTATGTTTAAATGTCCTGGAAATTATGCAAATTGTCCAGGAAAATGTTTTCTAGATTGGGTCTGTGAACAAAATGCATATTTAGTTTGAAATTTAATTGGCTTTAGATTAACAGTGCAACCTCACGGGATACCCCTATGCTAACTTGGAAAGTTTAAGTTTGGGTTTGACCCTCTGAGGCTGCTGTAGTTTGTGGAGTGGCGTTCAAACCAAAGCAGAGAGGAATAGTCTTTCTTTGTGTGGTTCAAGTTTCTGAGTTAGAAAGTCATTGTTCAGACTTAGTTGTGTTCATGGGCTTTCATCTTTTAGAGTTGCAACAGTTCACAGACTCAGTTATTAGGTTGTCACACCATTTATTAGATTCTCACTATTCACAGTTTAGACAACAACATTTAATAATACTTTATTAAAAGCTAAGTTCTCATAAATACTCCAACTTAACTGACTGCTAATATACTAATAATAGCAATCAATAGCTTTTCTAACCAGTCCAGGTTGCTTCTATGTGGGCAACAACTAATAGTAATCCCATATTACAGATTGTATTACCTAAAGAGATGTGCAATACCTAAATTAATAAAACAATTTTAACCCACATGTATTTCTTCTCTTTGTCTTTCTTTCTTCATGTGCATTTTTCAACTCAGAAAAATGTTTATTCAAGAACAAAAAAAAAACCCTGACACCCGGACTTCTGTATTATTTTCACCAAAGTGAATATGAATAAACATAGGCTAAGGAAATTTCAGTTTGAGTTGTTTAAATGGCATCTTCACAAACAAATTTATTGTGCTGTCTACAGTGGATCATAATGGACAGCCTTGTTGGTTTATTGTGTTCATCCACAGTTCTGTTTCTTCTTCTCTTTTTCTATTGTTACAGGCTCTCATTACACAATTATATGTTAAAAGAGAACCTGGCTTTCTAGTTTTTGAACCTCAATAGTTTTGCATTTCTGCGTAAAGCCTTGAATCAAAGCAACATAACTCCAGGTGATGTCTCCACATTAAACCTGTGTATATATGAGGGGAAAAACTGGATATAAAGAAATTGCTGTTTGAATTGTCAAGAAAACTGTCCTGGAAAATGATTTGTTAAAAGGAGTGGGAACTGTGATTATGTCTGTGTCTGATGATTTCATGTTTTTTAAAGTTATTATCTGTTTTTGATGGGCAATTGACTTTTGGAAAAGGGGCTTTGAGGGGAGAAGCAGTGGTGGATTTTGTCTGTGCTTGCCAGAAAGTGCTGCGGGCCTCCTGCTCCGCTCTGCTGTGAAGCCTGTGCGCTGAGTTTGGCTTGGCTGGAGTCACTGCACTTGATGGTTTATTCATATTCAGCGGTGCAGGACGCTGTGCCATCAAGTTCCTCTCACACTCAATATGTCTGCGAAGAAGTGACAGGCGCGAGGTCGGAGTCCCACTTTGGCTCTAGGGCTGTTTGAAATGCTTCTCCAATCTTAAAACAACCATTATTTCTGAAGTCGGCCAATGCCAGAGGTTTTCACATATGTCTCCCAAAAGTGCAGATGTTTTATAGCTGTCAAATAAAATGAGGGGTTTATGGCTCGCTATGGCTTGACTTACTTCTGTTCAATTCTATTTAGCATTTTTCTAAATATTGCGCCACTTTTCAAGCAAAGCACTTAAGGAGAAAAATGATGTGCCATGTAGCGAGGCTTTTGGACACTGGCCCATCTTCACATGGCATAACCCCTGCTGTTGGCGTTTGCTATTGGGCGTTCGGTCCCTTAGATTTTAAAGTTTTAGTTCTAATTATCAGGAGGCATGTTTGGGTAACCTGACAAGCCAGATAGTCTGTTCCACATTATAATTTAAGAAGGCTTCCATAGAGTTTGCATAGAGTAATTTAAATGAAAAACTGGCTATTGATTGGATCTAACATCCAATCCAAAACCACAATTTTATCCAATCAGAATAGAAATAGCCATAACATAGTCTGCGTGTGTGTTACACAGAAGCATCTGAGAGGGCTTCCACAGAAAGAGTTTGCAAAGAGCAGGGAGTTTAAATGAACAACTGGTTGGGGATTTAATTTTTATCAAATCAGAACAATGTCATGTTGATCGCACTAATAAACATGCCATCTTTGGTTCGAACCAGCAGCAGGCGCATTGGAGCAGTACAATATGGACTTCAGAGAATTTGTCCAATCATTAATCTCATGAGAATCCAGCTGCTGTGCCTGGAAATACCAGAGAGGGCCTGACTGGGAATCAAACTCAGGACCTTTTTGCCGTGAGGTGACAATGCCACCTTGCCTTGTGCTAAACATACTTCTATCCCATACATATTTTTTAATATTACTTCAACAAACATAACATAACATTACATTTTCTATATTTTATTTGTAAAGTAAATCATTCATCAATCGGTTTGAGCAGTGGTAGAGCGGCCGTCCTTCAACCGGAAGGTAGAAGGTTCGATTCCCGCTCGCCCCACAGTTCATACTGTCGTTGTGTCCTTGGGCAAGACACTTAACCCACCTTGCCTCCAGTGTCTGTAGCACTGGTGTATGAATGTGTGTGACTGTAGAGGTGTGTTTGGTGGTGGTAGGAGAAGGTTGAGCGCCGTGTGTATGGCAGCCCCCATCTCTGTCTGCCCCAGGTGTGAATGTGTGTGAATGGGGTGAGTGGAAGCATGATGTAAAGCGCTTTGGGTGCCCGAAAAGGGTGCAAAAATGCGCTATATAAATGCATTACCATTTACCATTTACCATTACAGTTACAACAGTCTCTGGTTGCATTTTCAATACAAGGACCAAAAAGCAAAACCTCCTATCTGAAAAATGCACGTTCTCATCATCTAAAGTATAATCTGCCAATCAGAAAATCATGCAGATAGGAAGTTTTGTGTTTTGGCCATCGACTGTGACGAGGTTAATCAAAAATTATAGCATTTTGATTAAGAAACCAATTCCACAATCATCCTTTGAAACCCACTCAGTGTCAACAACATTACATGTCATTACCTGTTGAATGTGTAATTCAAACCCAGGGCTTTGTTGTTGTTGGTTTAGGACTTGTGTCGGTTCACAGAATAAAAATGCATTGTTTTCATGAAGCCTATAAAAGTCCACAGTTACTACAAAGCCTTATCTGGTCTAGTCTCTACGTCCGTAGCTTGAGTTCATCAATTAACAAGCCACTTGCATTTTAAAAACAAACATCATCAGCTTCCTCCGTAGAGCGCAGTCAAAACAATGGCAAAGGCCGGCTTGTCCGCACCGGCCCACTTAATCAAAGCCAGATGTCTCCTCAAAAACTATTTCTCTCTTTTCCTCAATGCACCCTGTTCCTCTCCTCTTCCCCCCGCGTTCCCTTTCCTGTCTGAGATTGTGTAGACGGCTGGTCCTCAGCAGCAGCCGTGATTTGGCACTGTTGTCGGCCCTCTGTCTTTTTCCCTCTGTTCCCTTTTTCTCCTCTTGGTTTCTCTCTCTGGGATCGGTTTGATGTCGGGCCTCTGCTGACCTTCCACAGCATTTAAGCATTGCTCAGGGTGAAAATTTAGACCCACATAAACAGAGGTGGGTAGGTGCTTTTGCCTGGGTAGAGGAAAAAAATGAGTAACATTTGCCAAATATGTAAATGAGAAAGTTTTTAGGGCCACGCCCACTCATTCTGTCATTTATAAAAAATATATATTTTTTAAGAACTATGCAAAATATATCCTCATGACACAACTGTAAATGCTCCTAGAAATCCTCCAGGCCACTAGGAAGCGATAAACGATATGTGGCTATTTGAATCCGTCCATGTTGAAATAGTGTCAGATTTTGGTGGCAAGGTAACAAGAGGTCTGTTTCCACTGTAGAGGTACAGTTCAGGTCAGTACAGGTAAGTTTTATTTGCCAAAAAGGGCTCCAAAGTGGACGATAGATAACACTGACAAAAAACATAAGCAAAAGAAAAAAGGAAAAAAAAGGAAAAAAAGGAAAGGAAAACCTAACTTGTCACTTGTCTTGTTCTTGTAACCGTGCGCTGCAGCTGGATTCCAATGAGATTTGGGAGTTGACAAACTAACGAGAATTTATCTTGAACTGCCAAAACTTTGCCAATCTTGGCCAGTGTCCCATGATGTGGCAGCACTGACAGGTCTGGGCGTTTTTTTCTGTTTGAAGATGTAGTGACGGTTTTATCGTTACAAACATTAACAACTAGTTCAAGATTTTACTTGAATTATTTATCCAATCCATCAAGAGTAACTTAGTGCTTATTTTTTTTTCCCCTGTACTTCAACTCGAGTAATATCATTTTAAACAGTACTTACACTTGAGAACAGTTTTTTAATCATCCACCTCCAGCAAATACGGATACTACCTCTTGCTAAGTAACTTCAGTTGAATCTACTTTCCATTTGATTTCGATTTGGAAGTACATGCCCCAGCCTGTCTATCTCAGTAAGAGCCCAGGACTTCTCATTGTTTATTTTAGCATGAGCCATGTCCCTTCAGTTGCAACTCTTTGAAGAGGGCAATCATGCGGCTGTCGACACACCATTCTCAGTTTGTCAGAGCCGGAGCCAGCCTCAGAGCAAACGCTAATTTACTTTTCCACCTCAGTGCAGAGAGAAAACACTCTTTCCCAGAGATGCTTAACAATTCAGGCAGTCCTTTTCTTCAAAATGCTCTTTTGGGGGGAAAACTCTCGCACTTGTCTTCTCTCCTGCCACAGCTTTTGCCGCTATCTCTTTAATCTAAAACACAAATAGCCCCAAGTGTAGTCCTTGCAAGGCCCAGGAACAACTCTGAAAGGCTGAATGAGTCCTCGGAGAGCAGCAACCAAAACACAAATTGGCGTGTTTGAAGTCCAAATGATTGGCAGTCATTTACGGGCTCTCAGTCCCAAAGCATTACGTTATGTTGTATTGCATTAAAGTCTTAGCTGTGGGTTTTGAACAGGAAGTGTCAAAGGGTTAATTTTCACTTTAAAAACTGGCACTTACAACGCTGAATCTGAGATCAATTGTTGACAAGAAAACTTTGTGGAAGAAGGGTTGGCACCAAGAAGACTGGCCCCCTCTAAGTCATATTTGTCAATGTCACAAATGTTTTCAATGACTCTATGCTTTTCTAGAGGCCCAGGTGTAGATTATTGCTTTATTGAGAGGCTTAAGAAGAATAGCTGACACATGTTGGACAATAGTGCCGTGACCAGTTTTTAACCTGTTGCTTGCTTCAAAGATTTAAGCTACTCCTCAAAACCTTTTTTTAATTGATGGACATGATTATATTGAATACAGACCCTAGACCTTGGCTGCATTACAACCGACCCCAAATCCCCAAGCCTACATCTCTGTGTATGGTCTGGTGGATTATTTAGTGCAGTCAATAGTGAATTGTTTCAGACACTTATCTATTGAAACCCATGCCTACTGGAGTCTGGACTCTGCTAATAGTGAAAATTACAGGTGACATTTTACTGATAAATCCAAAAATATAAATAGATGCTAGGGTTTTCTTCCTTTCCTCTTGTCTTTGCAGGACAAACTGTGATAAATGCTAAGGTTTTTTAATTTACATTGTTGCAATGTTCATATCGCAACTATTTATTTCAAGCATTACCTCATCCATCTTTTTTTTTCCATTTTTTATGATGCACTATAGCTTTGGCCAGACCTACCTAATTCACTTCAACAAAGTGACTTGAGTGGTTTTGAACACAGCCCAGGCTGTTTAGTGGCCTATACTAAACTGTATGTACTTGTATGGTGCCACTTTCCAGATTGTTGGTTACCAAAGGCTAAGGCTTTGTGCTCCCCAAACTTTGACCATTTTCCAAATACAAATATTACTTTATTAACTCAGTCAGCACACTTCTGTAATTTCTCACTTCCAATGTAAGTTTATTGCTCCAGTATGTCCTTCTGCTGTCTGGGTAAAACCCGTCACCATTTCGACACTAATTAGACGACATTAAAATCATAACTTTGTACATATTTAGGTCATTTCCCAGGTTAAGTATGAGACAACCAACATAATGATGACTAATTGCTTAATTAGGCTTTAATTTATCATCATTTATGAAAAATCACTACAAGACACATGTGCCCTTCAGTTATTTGTACTCACAGTTTAAATAAATGATGAGTACAGTATATTACAGTGTTAGCTTTGGAAAAGGAAAAACTGATGGAGGCCACTTAAAATACATTCATACAGTATGTCTACATTACTTCCAGACTTATTTTTTCTCCATCTGCCAAAAAAATAAAATATTGTATATGTGGAAAACACTGCAACAATTGTGAGATCAGTTTGAAATTAGACAAAATCTTCAAGTGAAGTGCCAGAAGCTCAGAGAAACAATAAGACGTGATGAATGCTTCTTTTCCTGGCTTTTATCGGACTGGCCTGCACGGATGACTTGTTGTGGCTCTGGACGGGGCTTCGCTGCGACTTTGAAGGCCAAGCGGAGGGGAGGGAGGAGGGGATTCTTGAAGGGGACACTTGTGGGAAGGAAAGGGGTCTCATTGCGCGAGATCAGCTTGTGTAAACATTTAGGTTAATGAAGCTCAGTGGGCCTAATCCTCAGTCCGTCTTTCTCACTCTCCCCTTGCCCCTTTCGGCCTCAAAGCCCCTTCACCCCTCCTTTTAGACCTCCACCTCCTCCAGACTCCACCTTTTGCAGCATAATCCCTTGCAGGAGCAGGCACTGTCAATCAAAAGGGCCCCAGGGAAGAGAGAGTGGGAGGTGTGTACGTTGGTGAATGTGTTTGAGAAAAGTTGTTGTCAGAACTCAGAGTAACATTTACTCTGTTGTGTTAAGTTAAAATACATTAAACTTGAGTTAATATCCTGAAACATACTTTTTACTTGTACTACTTTTTTAAAATATATTTTTACCTAAATAAAAAACTGTTTTGTTTACACCAGGCTTCTATGCCACTTGATTCCAGCACTGATTCAGAATTTGTAAAGATATGGGTCAAGTCATTTTGGCTTAGTTCACTACAGGTATAACCAGTTTTTGCTGCACTGTTGGCTGGATAGCAGTGTCAGTTATGAAAACAATGTCATCATTCGAGCATTACACAGAGATGCACCATGTTTACAGAGGTAAGAAAAAGTACAAATCTGCAAGTTACACACTTCCCGGGTGATTGTTGAGGCGTTGTCTAAATCCATGTACAGAATGGAAGAATTGAATAGTGTGAGCACATTTAATTCTTCTCTACGTCACATCCGCAGATTTTTTGCAGGAAATTAAAACCCGAGTGCCCAAATGAAATTATGCATTACGGCTAAATCAGTCAACTACAATGAACAGTAATTATGTCAATTTACTCATTCCATTGAGGTGGGTTCATGAATATGTCAAAAAGGAACACATAGCAAACTTTTTTTTTTGCCTAAAAACTACACATAATACCTTCAAAGGGGGAAAAAAACAATTGGGGGTAAACGTCTAAAATGTATAGATGCATTACTATTTTACTAGAATAGAAGAGTAAACCCTTCTTTGTAACAGGTCGAAAGGCTATAGTAGTACTGTGCTGCAAAAAACAGTAGAAGAACTCTTTTTGATTATTTGCAGCTTGTTTTAGAATTTTTTCAACCTTTATTTAAAAAGCAGATGGGGTGGAGAAAACATTATATCTGCATTATATGATAAATGCACAATTATCTTTGTACCCCAGTGGACAAAAGAAATGCTGCAATACCATGCTGCACTGATTAGACTTTTTCCAGAAAAACTGTTAAGGAAATGAGTGGACTACATTTACTTTAATACTTTTTCTCTAGAGTAGATTTTGACTGTCCATCTCATATTGTCTCTTGGATCTGTCCCATAAACAAAGTGTGCTGTTGATTCGGTCAAAAGGGGGTTTCCAGCGAGGAAGCTTCAAACCATATGACTGAGAGAAGCTGGAAGTTGTGGGTCTAGACCTGGACTTGAGGATAATCAGCAACACATGAACTGTAAAAGAAGGGGCTAAAGGAGCAGAGAGGACAGAGGGAAAGAGAGGTGGGGGGTCTTTCCAAACACATCACACAATGAGTTTTTCTGTTTTTACCATAAAACACCAAAAGATCACTGTATACTATTAAATTTAAACTCTGCCCACACCCAAATATATTTAAGGCTTTTCAAGAGCCACAAGCAAAGTAGGGCAATACAGTAGCATAAGACTACTCTTAATGTGGACAGCTACACAAGCTCACTATAGAGCTTAAGCAGCTCTATTTACCTGAGATTCACAGTGTATAAGCATCTCTGCTCTAGGTTGCCCAGAGGAGCTGTAACAGTATTAACTCACTAATCCCTCTGCGCTGCCCTGTGGCCGGTTACTGTTGGCCCAGCAACCACTACATTCTGACAGTCACCTGAGACAAGTGTGTGTTTGTGTGTGGCTTCATAAAGACAGTATGAGAGGTGTATATGGACACAGTTTGCACTTCCTCTTTGGCCGACTCCCTATGCTCTCTTCACAACAATAGTATCACAGCCCAAGGACTGAGACTGGCCATTGTTGAAATACAAGTTCCCACAATGCACCAGGAAGCAGAGGTGTAAATGTGGTGAAAACAAAGAAACACATTTACTCTTTTTCGACAATGATTTGTCAATGCTTATTAACCCTTTCTGTGAATTATATATTAAAGTTAGAAACACTGCAGTAAAAACCTCCATCCTTTATCTTCCGTTTATCTGGGGCCAGGTCACAGGGGCAGCAGTCTAAGCAGAGAGGCCCAGACTTCCCCCCTCCCCAGACACTTCCTCCAGCTCTTCCGGGGAGATACCGAGGCGTTCCCAGGCCAGCCGAGATTAATAGTCCTTCCAGCGTGTCCTAGGTCTTTACCCGGGGCCTCCTTTTGATGGGACATGCCCGGAACGGAGGCGTTCCGGGCATGTCCCATCAAAAGGAGGCAGGAGGAGGCATCTAGAACAGATGCTTGAGCCACCTCAACTGGCTCCTCTCGATGTGGTGGAGCAGCGGCTCTACTTTGAGCTCCTCCCGAGTGACTGAGCTCCTCACCTTAACTCCAATGGAGCGCCCCACCACCCTGCGGAGAAAGCTCATTTCGTCAGCTTGTATCCGAGATCTTGTTCTTTCGGTCATGACCCAAAGCTCCTGACCATAGGTTACAGTAGGAACGTAGATCGCCCGGTAAATTGAAAGCTTTGCCTTGCAGCTCAGCTCATTGTTTATCACGACAGACCGGTACAACGACAGCAACACTGCAGAAGCTGCACTAATCCACCTGTCAAGACGTTGAGATACTTGGAACAAACCTTCCTTTTCCGGCTGAGAACCATGGCTTGATAGGACTCCTTCTTCAGCTTGACGGCATCCCTTACTTCCAGTGTTAATGGTGATTCTTATGTTCACTATAATGGATGAATGTGAATGGTAGTATACTGTAACAAGCGATTGTCCAAAGTTTACCTTGACTCATGCCTAAAGCAGCTGGTATAGACTCCAATCAGCCGTGACACGTAAAGGATAAGCATCATGAAATCAATTGATGAAGAAATATCTTTATTACAAAAATGCATATATTTTACTATGTCTGGGTCTAATTATTAATGCTTCAAAATCTGACATGCCATTCCTTACAAGGTTTTTAGCCTACTTCTACTGTATTTATCCGAAATATAGACATGCTTTTCTTTTTCTCTCTAAACATCACAATTTGTTTATTAATGGCCACGCAACAAGTTGGTGGTATTTGATATTGGTACAGCATGACAAACTCAGATCATTGTTTCAACATTGGTATTTCAGAGTTGAGTTGCAATGCTTTCTGTATTTTATGTTTTTGTGGCTTTAAAAAAAAACAGTATTTCAATGTAGCAATATTTTCACAACCCAGTGTATCTTTGTCTTTTTGCTGAAACATTGGAGGTTGATGCAACAAGTGACACTGTTTAAAAGCAAAGCTGCTGCCAAGACTTGCTCAATTGACTCAAAAGTGCACCTGGTCTATGGTTCATATCTGTGTTACATAAACTACTATCTATCATAAAACTATTCCCCCTAGTGTGTTTTTATTTATCTTTCTACTCACTGTGCATTATTAAAATTATCTGTGCCAAATGGTTTAGCCTTGCTTTCAGAAACAAATAAAATCTTTCACATTTTTTGCAGAGGGCATGATGTGTCTGGCATGCGGGCACTAAAGAAAACACCAGCCGATGGCATGACAAATCCGACAGTATTAGTTTACTGGCCATATCTAGTCTGTGCTCTCCTTTTTCTCACAGTTCTCACTTTTCTACTGACCTACGCTGTTCTCCCTTCGGCCACTATTGTTTTGTGGGCACCACGACTGCAGTTTTATGATGCCTTTGTAAATGTAACAATGATGATTTATGTCTGTTATATTTATTTCTGCTCCTTGGGCACCCATAAATCAGCTCCGTTATGAAGATTAAAAAATATATATCCCTAAAGGAATGTGCCAAAAACACAGAAGCATTGTAATAGTAATTCAGTGTTTCATTAAGTTTTTACATGTAAATCTTTCTTATCACTGTGTGTTGCATGCATTTGGTAAATGTATTTGTTAGCTTTCATTAGTCATTAGTTTGGATAGATTTTAGTGTGTATGGGGCCGTTGGCAAAATGTGAAGTGTAGCCTGTGCTATGTCTAGTTTTATAGCACAATAAAATAATAAAATATACCGATTTTAGTAATCCTACACTGCAAATCTGAAAATATAGAAAACAGAGTAAAATAAAAAACAGTACTGAATTGTCTAATTTGGAGTACACTACAGTTATCCAAACAGCTGTAGTGTTAGTCACTGCTTTTGCGTCACATATTTTGAGCTAATCTGACAATGTTTTAATTGCTATTTCAGTGCAGAACCTGAAAAAATGACTTAAAAAATCTTGCATTATATAGAAATGTTTCTATGCATGCATCTAAATGTCTTTGGGACCCCTGAGGAGGAACTCCAGCCACAGTCCCAGTTTGTGCCTGCCCCAAACCTGAGAAAATGGAGAGGACTGTGTCAGGAAGGCTTTCTAATGTAAAAACATTGCCAAGCTACTCATTCATGGATATTACTCCGCTGTGGCGACCCCTGAGGGGATAAGCCAAAAAGCACTTATTAACTTGATAGTGAATAAAATACTGTAATATCAGTTACTTTTTTAAACTATTGTCTTGTATAGAAGCCATTAATTTTATAACATTTAGAAACTTTAACAGAGGTTTTCATTGGCCACATTGAATATTTAAAAGATACATTATAGTATACAGTATTGTACAAAAAGTGAGTCAAGTGGTGACAAACTATATGTCCCAACGGTGGTGACTGTCTGAGGCAGAGCACCCCATCGATACAAATCCTGTTGTGACAGTCTCTCAAGTCTTTTTCTCCCACTTTTCTAAGGGTCCCCTACAGTCAGTTGTCTGCCTTGTCTGTTGTCAAGCTGTGCCTCTGACATAGATTTAGAGGAATAAAGAGAACTATGTTAACACGACATGGACTTGTGGCTAAGCTGGAAAAGAGGCTCTGTCAAAATCCATGTTCATAGGAGCCAGATGGCAGAGAGAAAAAAGTACATGTCAGAAAAGTCAAAAATAGCCATATTGGAAAAGCACTAGATGAATAAGTAGGTGGTTTGGGGTTCCCCTTGCATTCTGCATTAAGCTCAGAAAACAAACAAGGACACAAACCACTGAAGGCCACATATGAACCAGTGTAGTCCAGACTTAAGTCCAACCCCTGGCCTTGGTCCAGTGTTAACAGAAAAGTCCCAGGCAACGGTTGGCACAACATTGTAAAGACTTCTTGCCAGATCTCTGTGGCTGTGTTTACACTGGAGAGAAAAGTGGGCCGCAATTTTTTGATGTCTTAGCATTTATTACTAAATCAAAAACAGTTTAAAAGACTGCCCTGACAGTAATTAACTGTGTATTATCTATGTTTTAATCATAAATTGTTGATAATTGATACCTGTGCTTGTTTTTCTGTCTGCATGTCCAACCTTCCAACGAGAGTCTGTCTCTGCATATTATCTCTGTGATTAACTTCATACTTGTCTAGGTTGTACCCAGCCCCATGGCCCAAGGAGATCATGGGACAGCTTCCAGACTACCATCACCTGTGAAACATACACATCACAAGTTGAATTGATTAATGAATGTTGAGTTAAAAATGAACTCCCTGTATTTAACCTATTAAAACCCTTCCAATCCCACAGGAGCAAACAGCAGTGGGGAGTCACTAGAATAAACTGTTAATAAATAATAGTAAATTGCATATTTTTCAACTGGAGCACCCAGAGAAAACCCACCTTGACACCTCATAAACTCAAGCAAGAAAGGTTCTTTGCTCTGAGATTACAGTGATATCTACCTTGCCACAATACAGCCACTTGACCTATTCAAAAACGCTTTAATACTGTATATAGTTCATACAATATTTAAAATCATCTTCCACAATTAAAGCTGCCAGGAAGTATCTATAGGAGGAATGTGAGAATGTTGGTCATTGTCAGGATATTTCACAGGAAGAGCCAGAGCAACTCATGAGTAAAAGGATGGATGCTGTATCATACAATATAGACCATCTGCTACACAAAGTAATAGACACAGCAAACAATAAGTGGATAAATGAGATCACATTGCTGAAAACTGAAGACCTTAGAGAGCACCTTTTCAGAACTCTGACTTTCCCCTGGAGGATTAATTTAGTTTTTTCTTCATTTAAATGTATTCACCTTGCTCAACCTTTGCTAGAAATCATAACCAGTTTTGAAGAACCCTGTTCACACTCACATCTACAGCTCAGATCCAATGGGTCATTTTTGTGGTCAGTGTGAACATAGCCTGTGGCAGAGAAAAACCCTTGTTTCTTCATCTTTGGTGGTGACAGGGCCCCAGGATGCTGCAGAGGCCCCTCACTCGTCTGAATTATCTCATCAGGCCCCTTTTATTAGGAACTCAGTGGGATTATTATTTTTATTATTAACGGCCTGTGTTTTTATCTCGACAATGCCAGGTTTCAGTGCACACAGCTGTTTCTCCTCAACTCCCATGTTTTCTTAACTTAAGAGCTGCTTTTGCAAAATGCCGGTCAGATATTTTTCTTTTTCATCCCCCCTTCGGCCTGTGCCTATCTTTACAATGGACTGTCTTTTCCTCTTGTCCTTAGGCTGGATTTGGACAAGTCTCTTAAGACCAAAGTGACAGCCCTGTAAAATTATGTTAAATACAGCAGGCCAGATAATCATGGTCTCAAATAAAAAATCTAAGTTGGGCTGGTTTGTTTTGAGATGGACACTAACAAATCCAAACATTTCATAACATCAGCTTTATGTGAACAGTCACTGTAAGATTATATATAGTCACATTCTTCATAGTTCCTAAATGTTCAAATCCCACTGGGGGGTTTTATGCAGTGGATTTTGTCGATTATTCATCAAACCCCCTGCTGTCATTTCGAGAGAGACGTGATGTGAGGAGACATCAGGCAGAGAGCTAATAACCTGACAGTGAGAGTGTGATCAATAGCACGGCTCAGGTTTCTTTGGTCCAAGAAATAAGCGTAGCAGCAGCTGTTTAGAACGGCCATCTTGAAATGAAGAGCAAAGATCGCATTTAAGATATGGTTGTATTTTCAAGTGGGGGTTAACAGGAGCAAGTCAATTAAGCATCAGACACTAACTTTGTTGCTTTCTCTGGGTTGACAAGACATTTCTAAGCAATTGTTTTTTAAATGCTGCTACAAACGTATAAAGAGCATTACACTGTTACTGCAGTTATTTATGTTTCATAGCTACTGTGATATGTTAAAATAAAGCTACACTCACAAATTAGGAGATAGCCCACATGACTCTCTTTGTCTATGACGGGTAAAGACAGACAAATGACAGGTACAACCAAAAAGACAAAGGCTGATATTGTAATAAAAAATTAAAAAAAATAGAAAAACTTTTAAGGAGATACTTCAATGTTTAGTCTACAGCACATCTACTGTAGTTGTGGAGTAGTCCATTATTAACTCCTAGGACGAAGAAGCAGACAGTCTGCTAACATACAAACAGTCGCAAAAAAGCTTGTAACATCACCAACATGCTAACATTTGTAGCCCTATTAGTAGGCCTAGTGTTTAAGCTATAGCATTCCTTTAAATATTGGCTAATTTAAATGAATGGATGTTACTCTATCAGCAAGAAGGTTGTGAGTTCAAACTCCTTTTTACCCTATAACAAAATATTAAGTTAGGGGTACCAACAATTTTGTCAGGCCTGTTCCATGAGTTTATTTTTTAAATAATTCTGTTGAAGCATGGTTGAAAAGCAATGTCTGACTTTCATTAGTTAACATTCATAGAATTTTTATTTATTATTACTTTTGTCAGAATAAAGTTTTTCTGTGACCATTGTGAGTTTTTCTTTCATTGACCGAAGGGTACCAACATTTTTGTCCACGTGTGTAAGTGACAGACAGGCCTATACATTAACTGTCCTGTATTGTATATCCAGAGATTTTTGCTATTGCTGTTGTATTGTTTGAAAACACTGATAAAGTCATAGACAGCCAAAATCTTTCTCACAAGTTCAAACTGAGCAGCTGACCTGGAGCTGCGTTCAGGAGCAGAAAACATGAATCACACATTGAGACATGCCGATTCCCCTGCAGCCATCAGTTTTTATGGATCCCCAAAGACCTATTATTACAAGCCTCTGCAGCGGAACAGGCCCATATTCACTCAAGCTTTGTCATCGGGCCAGTCAATATATCCGTCTCCCAAAACTTTTCAGAGTTTTTAAAATGATATGTGCTGTTTTGGATGTGGAAGTAGAAACACTGAGGAAGTACAACTAAATGACAGTTTACGCAAATGATCAAAGAGCCTGTTGTAAGTGAATTGTGCAAAGATGAAGTGTAAAATCTTATTCAATTTAATCCATAAAGGCAGTTTAAGTGCACTTTAGACTGTGCTGTTTCTAAGACACTTTAGAAACAGCACAGAAGACTTAAGCCTATCTATTCAGGAATAAGAATACTGGAGATTTATAGTCATTTTATAGGCTGTTTATATTATGGAAAAAATGTGTGTATGCTTCCAGGTGGACATGATTTTTAGCCTTTCCAGCCAAACTAATTCATTTTCTATTCAAAGAATTAGTCTGGTCCCTCTTGATTCAGTTTGATTTCCAAAAGGCAGAACAAATGGAGTTCAAAGCAAAGGCATCTGGACTTAGTGTACAAGGTGAAGACGTTTCATCTCTTGTCCAAGAGACTTTGTCAATTCTGAGATCAACTAATAAGACCTGAAAGCAACTCTGATTGGACCAGGCTGTTCTGGCTGTTTCTAAAGTGTCTTAGAAACAGCACAGAAGACTTAAGCCTATCTATTCAGGAATAAGAATACTGGAGATTTATAGTCATTTTATAGGCTGTTTATATTATGGAAAAAAGTGTGTATGCTTCCAGGTGGACATGATTTTTAGCCTTGCCAGCCAAACTAATTCATTTTCTATACAAAGAATTAGTCTGGTCCCTTTTGATTCAATTTGATTTCCAAAAGGCAGAACAAATGGACACAGATTAAAAAAAAGTTCAAAGCAAAGGCATCTGGACTTAGTGTACAAGGTGAAGACGTTTCATCTCTTGTCCAGAGACTTGCGTGATAATTCTGAGTCCCAGACTTTAATAAGACCTGAAACCAACTCTGATTGGACCAGGCTGTTCTGGTATTACTGTCGTTACCATGAAAGGGCAGTGTGACTCCTGATGGGAGAGCCTACTATTCACAACAGTGTTTTGAAACCTAAATCAAAACAGTTTTACTCTAGAAGGACAACAACACCTGAATTTAGCAGTGAGAGGTTACTAACGACTCACCTGAGCTTTAGAGAGGAGTCACACTGCTCTTTCATGGTAACAACTATGAGACCAGAAAAGCCTGGTCCAATCAGAGTTAGTTTCAGGTCAAACCCCTTCCTCTAGAGATAAAAGCTCAGCTCTCTTGCCAGTTTTCAAGGTGAAATGTCTTCAACTTGAAAACTAAGTCCAGATGACTTTGCTTTAACCTTTTCTTCAAGATGACCTGGATGACTGAGAACCTTCACAGAGACGCAGATTAAAGTACCTCTGAATGAAAACGTACAACCAATTAAGAGGTGCAGCACCAACAACTGCAGAATAAACTCCCATTGGACCAACAAAATAAAAATAAAAATTTAAACTACTAAGAAAAACAAAGCAGGACATTTTAGATGAGCGGTGGTGACTGGTAGAATTGATTTAGGTGAAAATCTGTTTTAATGGGAAGGGATCAAGACCCATTTTTCTGCAAATATGAACAGGTCTTGGTGCCTCAAGCAATTTTACGCATTAACAAACACCACAAACACAATGAAACATTGTCATTTTAGGCCAGAAACTTGCTAAGAGCTCCTTAGACTCCCAAACACATTAAGATGACAACATTTTAGTGTCACATTACAACTAGTGTCCCACTAACTACGTAGTAAGTGTCCCATTATAACAGCTTAGTTTTACATTGAGCCTTCTTTTGTTTCTCCAGTTGGACCTTTAATTAAAACAGGTTCAGCCTAAATGCTATATTCACCATTGAAATTATCCTGTTCCAGTCTTAGGGGCCTCAAAGTATTTTAACCCTTACACAACCATTTATCATGTGTGAATATTTTTCCTCACTGAACAGACTTTTCTTAACAGCTTTACGGTGGTAAGACTACACTTGGTAAAAGCCTGACGGGGGATGGTAAAGAAGGACGATCAGTCACAAAAACACTTAACATCCCTCTGTTTCAGCCTCCAGAGAGTTGGATTTACTTTCCTTACTGGTGGTTTATCAATACAGCGATTAGCTTAATAGAAAGAACAGGGCCTTTTAAAAGCTTTTGGACTTGTCCAATAATTAAATCAACCAATAGGGAGGCGGTTCCTAATCAGACACATGCATTATTGAGAAGCCACTGGAATCACTGTCTCGTGGTTAGTTGTCATTAATTATAAATAAAACTCCCATCTGGATTAATAGCTGTTATATTCTATACCAGGGCCCCATTTGTGAATACTAAAATAAGACTTTCAGAGACCACAAATTGGGAAAAAGCGAAAAAAGAGTACAAGCTTGTCTCGACTCTGAGTGCTTCATAGTTTCCCTCAGTTGTGTGTGGAGTTATTAAACCCAAGCCCCTGTGGCCTTCGCGAGGCATTCTGAGTAATAACAGGGTAATGTGGTAAGTTGAACGATCTTGTTCTAATTAGGTGTGGGTTGTGTGTAAAGTTTCTGCGCCAGTCGAACGCTCACAGACACGACCATGAACACGCAGAGGGCTCGGCATTCACAAATCTGCAGCAGTATGATGAATAGGACAAAATACCAACAGCAGCACTTAACACTCTTATGTGTTTCTCAAGTAAGATACAGGACAATGAATGTGAGGGATTTGTAAGAGAAAACAAAGAGCACTTGGTTCTCTGTGCGTTAGTTTTGATAATTAAAGGCTGCAAGATCTTCAGGAAAATGTTATCTATATAAATCTCATACTTTGTCCTCTCATCGCTGAGTAAAAGTCAAATCCAGCCTCATTCTGGCTCTTGAATGTCCACCTGCCAAAGAGTTTTACCCTATATGTATTTTTTGGTTCTATGAGCTGTGATTGGCTGAGAGGCACATACTGTAAAAATATTCTGCTTTATGCAAACAAATGTGTACAAGAGTAAATATACAGACTTGATTTATACCACACATGTCAAACTCATGGGGCATAAAACATTGTCTTTGCAATGTTTTATGTGGCCCTCTAATACATTTACTGTAGTAGGTAATATTTTTGGGACTACATTTTAAGTGAATTTGAACAGGTTTTATGTGGATTTAAACAGGTTTTAGTAGGATTTGAAAAGGTTTAAATGGATTTGAATTAGATTTATTTTATTTGTTGTAGGTTTAGCCAGTTTTTACAACAATCAATCATTTATTTATATAACATCTTACAGCAACCACAGATTGACCAAAGTGATGTACAACATTAAAGGTTTAAAAAGCACATATATAAGTACAAAGATAAATAAAACCTGATCAAAGACAAAAGCATTTTATAGCCTAAGTAACACTCAGTATCTTTATATATTCAGAGAGCTGTGTCTGAGAGATAAGGTCAAACTATAAACACATTCTTGTGAGATGGTAGCATGCTGCGTTACAAAGACTTACATAGAAGAGCAATGTCATGCCTTCTATGAAACAGAGGTTATTCTTCTTACGTTTCCTGTCAGTTAACCAAATAATGATGAGTGTGAATGAACATAGAGTTACTTTAAACGGAAATCTATGTAACATATTTCTTAAAGGGGGACAGTATTCTTATAAATACGTTGTCGTGAAATTTTAGGAAAGTGACTTCTGTAATTCAAGCTCTGATATGAATGAGTCTCATTTTCTCTGAGGCTTTTGACTGTTGTGGGTTTGTTTAACAGGTTGTACAGTAAAAATGTGACAAAAAGTTTGACACTTGCATTTTATTTAGGTAATGAGAAGTATGAAATCTATTACAACATTAGATGGTATTTAGTCTAAATTTTCTTTTTTATGAAAGAGATTTTAGAGTGTAAAAAAAACAATGATTCTGATAAATATTTATTTTTGTGCAAAATTGCTTGTGAATCAAACATTAAACAGTTCCAAACCAATAATAAAAAAACACAATAATACAGAATAATTTACATAATACAAAATTAGTTCAGAACTTTTTGTCATATTAAGGATCATAATACTATGAGGATACAACACTCATTGCACTGCACTAGATTGCACCACAACACAATGTGCTATTTGCTTCTATTAGTTGTATTTTCTATTCCAGAACAAATTAATTGGAAAAAACACTGTTCTTTTTAATGCGATATGTGTAATAACTATAGATTCAGTGTCTTGGTGTGGGTAGTCCCATCAGTGTAAACCATAAAAGATGTATTTCTTCAACAGCATTATAATGAGAACCATGAACAGCTGCAGTAGGTAGGATGTAATTAGTACTTCCTGAGAGATTTCAATTTGCCCAAGAAATTAGAGAGCTTGTTGGGTTAGCGTTGGTAAAGTTTTTCCTTTTTGACACAATTAGTCTTTATAGGTCACTGTTGTTACATACTAGATATTGTTTGTAGTCCAAATACAATGGCACTTTAAGACTACACAGGTGTTGTTTGCATCTGACTTTACGTAATACAGTACACTACTCACCGCTAACCTCTCAGGTGCAGCTTAAACTCCAGGCCCTGCTGTGCACCAAGGTTAATGTAGGAGGAGTTTTCACACACTTCACTGAGACATGACAATGTGAAACAAGGTGAGCCCACGCTGCAAATCCACCGCCTGGAGCCAGCCTGCAGACAGACAGCAAAGGAAATGAACACACAGACTTTTTCTTTTTTTTCTCTCTCCACACCTTTAGCCCACGTCTAACCCCTGCTCTGCTTCTGTCGCTCTCTCGTTCACCTCAGGCGGCGTCTGATAATCCGAAAGGTCACCTGGCTCCTTCTCTTGCCCCTCCTTCCTTTCACTTCTCTGCAACATAAAAAAAAAGAAACACAAGCCCGGGGAAGTTTCAGGTCTCATCACCTCGGGCAGGTAAACTCTGCATGGGCGTTGGAGCAAGTCTCCCACATTATTCGTCTGTTAAGTGAGCTGTGTTTTTCCTCTGTTTATACATTTGCAAAGGTTATTTTGTCTTAGAAATGTGCAAAGACACAGCTACAATAAAACATTTGAAATGAATAATTAAATAAGCATTAGTTTTATACCTCTTCATACTAATATGACTGCACTCTTCTAAAATATTGTCAGTAAATCAACCATATTTTATTCATTTCAGCCACATTACTCAAATAATTCAACTTGAAGCTCCAGTTAAAACAAGAGCAACAGCTATAAGGAAGTATTAAGTAAACTTGAGCTATATACAGTATTTGAGCACTCAGCTCCTAACTTACACTTACACTAACTTTGACAAACCTAAGTGAAATTGCCTTGTCACGTAGCTCATAGACACTTAATCAAACTCAAACAAACAAAGAAACAATGAAAGTAAGAATAAATAATGTGATTAAGAATTAAGGTTTAAGATTTATCAAACCATATTCTTACTAACCCATATTCATTAAGAATGAATAGGTTTACAAATATAAGAAATAGTAAATATATATTATACAAATAAAGAAGTGACTCTTAAGGTGCATCGAACAGAGATAGCATCTAGTATTTGTGGACTTTGTTTCAAAATCTGCCATGTTTATCCATATTTTGTGATTTATAGACACCTGTTCAACTAAACCGTGTTTGACATGTGTATCTATTTTGAAAGGAAACATACAACATTTTGAAAAACTGAAGTTGGAAATCTGACTTATGTAATTTAGTCCTGAACTAACCTCATCAAATCTGAGTGTCAACAATTGGTGTTTTTTTCTAACATATTTCACAGTAAACATGGGAACAACAAAAGTGTGTTCATATTAAAAAGATTGGCAGCCATGGAAGCTCAGTATAATTGTTTTAATTTATACAATTTAACCTTTATTTATCCAGGAAAGTTCTACTAAGATTACAAATCTCTTCTGCAGAGGTGTCCTGGCCCCATGGGGGGAGGGGGGTATTGTACATGTCTTTAAGGGTAGGGGAAACCAGAGAACCCAGAGGAAACCTACCCAGACATGGGAAGGACAGAAAGACCCTGCCCTGGTGGAGGTGGTGAACCCAGGACCTTCTTGCTTTAGGAGTGCTAACTACTCTGACACCACCCTGGTCTGTACAACATTCAGTCATCACAACAGAAAAAAAAATCATTTTCACCATCTATGCATGGGCCACCTTTTAATTTTACAAGCTACCTTCTTAATCAATAGAAGGTGAGAAGTGTGTTAAATAAAGACTAAATGGATCTAATGCTGCCTTATGTTTACATTAAGTAACATTTTGTCATACACTTGTACTTATTGTGCTTGATAAACACTAATAATTATTGGTGGTAAACAACATAGCTGATCCTTTTAAAACCTCATCTTTTTAAACACTAAACTTCTGCCACTGCATCTTCAAACCCAGTAATTAATCTACAACAAAGGGAAAGTCTTCTCTCTTGAAGACATTTATTTCCTGTGCAGCTCCAAGCGTGTTATTTGGCCTCAGACAAACCTCGCCCCCGTCCATTAACTCCTTGTTCACAGATTAAGTTACATCATTCCTGTCTAATAATTGATTGCTGTGATCAATTGTCAGACCTCCTGCATGCATTAGGTGGTAGGCATCACAGGTCAAAGGTCAAGGGTAGGTTGCTCTCCACTTTTCATTTGGAGCCAATCAATAACCACTGAGTCTGAGTGGAGCGAAAAAAGATAAACCTGGTGGATTTTAATAGATTTAATCAGAAATCCTTACGCTGTTCCTTATAATGTTTATTGACTGTGTTTTACAAAGCTATGTTAAATAATCCCAAGCCTCTTTTAACTTTATTGGATGAGTTGTATTTGTTTTTTTGGACCAAGTCAATACATACTACATACTATCTAGATGTAAAATATTTTGAACCAGTTGTAAAGGGACATTTAGTTTTGTATATGGGTCTGTAATAAGAACATTAAAAGTTAAAGCAAAGTTATATTAAAATGTGTACTGTGTCCAGATGCCTACTTCTAAATTACACTACAACTATCTGGATGAATGAGAAGCATTCTCATTTACACAAGAACATTGCACAGTGCCATTGGGAAGGCTCCCGTTAAAAGCGTTTTGCAAAACCTGGAGGATTGGATTAACCAATTAACCTATACATGCATGTGTTTGGACAATGGGAGGAAGGGGGAGTACCTGGAGAGAATCCACGGTAAGACGTGGAGGACATTGCAGACTGGAGTCAGCCGAGGACGATTTGAGTCGGCCATGTTTTGAACTCACAACCTTCTTGCTGTGAGTCAGGAGTGCTAATCACTGACTGCCACATGAATGTCCCTAGTGAATAAATGTGAGAGTGAATGGTTGTCTGTCACTGTCTGTCTCTTAATGCCAGCCCTGCGAATAACTGGCCACTGTCCATGTAACTGAGTTGGTGCTAACAAAAGAACATGAATAGAGAGCTGAGAGTTTAATGTGTGCAGATGCTTGTAGAGCTATGTGACTGTATGCAAATTTAAAATTCAAAATGACTTTATTAATCCCCAAGGGGAAATTTTAGTGCTAATACTAGTGCTATAGTGTTTACTGCTTTCCGTGAACCTTGTATGAAACCTAGAGATCAAGCATATCCTTTGTACTAGTTTGTCAATGTTTATTTCACTTGCAAATTTGCCATTGAGTTCTACAAAATATGATATCTCACTTATGGAGCCTTTCTAGTACACTGGCCTATACCTTTTCTTGTGTCTACAATTCGTTTTATTTCAGCCTAGATTTAATATGTATAAAAAGTAAGTAAAATTGTTTTCTCACAATTTTCCATACCCTTAACGTCCTACAACTCACTTCCTTTCGCTGGCGGCGATCAAATGTTTTGCTTGCTTTTCTCTGAAGGCAAACCTCAGACAGACATGCACACACAGGTCATGTAATAAACCCTGCTTCCATCAGCCTTAAAGCCATGGGAATTCAGCACAACACAAGCAACAGTGACATCATGCAGTATCCTCTCCAAACGTACAGTTGCTTTTTCTCTATAAAATAATTCCAAAGTAAGGACTGTAAGGGAATCTCTTTTCTCTGGTGTTACGGATCTACCACTTTAACAATGGTGTAATACAAAAAAATGGCACAATTGTATTTTAATTGCACTTGGCAAAACGTATGTTGTGTCATAATATGTTGAGTAATATAGGGTCAATTAGGGTTCAATTAGAAAAAAAAATACTTATTGAGGTGGCTCTAAATTTTTTTAATGCGCTGCTGAGACACAAATATGGTCATTCAACATTAAATAACAGAATTCTGTCTTATTATAATATATTTTTTGAGTTAGGGGAGGGGTAAATGGTATAGTTTTGAGCAAAGTGTGTTTGAATAGTAATGTAAATTCTAGTACTCTTGCATGATTAGTCACCTTTACAAAGAGGTACAACTTGTGGAATCAACGACACAGCTAAACAAGTGGGTAGGGCCACTTACTTGGGATGCTACCCACACGTTTAGTTCCACAAATTCACAATCACCAAAGGTAACTAATAAGGTTTTACCATATATAAAAAAATGAACACAAATTGGTATTAATAAAAAGGACAAAAGATCAACTGAAATATTGTTTCCAAACTTTTTTTGAGGAGTTTATATTGGAATAGCATTATATATTGGAATATTTTGTAAATAAAGAAAGTAAGTGAATCTCTCTACTCTAAAGTCAAAGTCAAGTCAATCTCTTGACTCTACATGTCACTGATCTACTGTGTCACATTGACAATGGCATAATACAAACTGATGGCACGACTATGTTTTAATTGTACTTGGAAAAACATATGTTGTGTCATTGTGAGGTGAGTAATATAGGGTCATGTACAGGTTATCCTCTTATCATAAATTCCTTTCTGATTATTTTTGCTGTGAGTGTTTCAGTTAGAAAATGTTTGGAAGTTATTGAGGTGGCCTTAGAAAGAAATAGTTGCAGAAACACTTTTAAGCATAGCATCCGATTCCTCAACCAGGAGTTGTTGAAGGTCAACCAGCGTGGTTGTGTTGGTCACTCCAGCACATACAGCACGCCTAAATTAGCCCGAATTAGATAAAGCAAAACAATGCTGTAAAGTTCAGCAGAAACAGGCCAATAAAAGCTCTGAAGGCACTAAACATTCATTTTCTACCACTTAGTCCCGTTAGGGGTCGTGGGTGACTGGAGCCTATCCCAGCAGCTTTGGGCCTGAGACGGGGTACACCCTGGACAGTGGACAGTTAGTCGCAGAGGCACTAAACAAAGATCTCAAAAAACAGAAGTGGGATGTAGTTTATGTTGACGATGGAAATGTGGCAACTCTTTCATGGAAAAGATGATGAATACCTTTTATAAAGAAAAATCTAGATAAACCATGGATGACCAAAGGAAAAAAACAAAACAAAAGAAAAATATAAAAATAAATTATAGATTATTTGAAAATGGAAAATAGAATATTACAGTGAAAAGCTAAATGAAAACAGAAACAATGTGAAAACATGGGGCATACAGTGTGATCAAAAGTAACAAAGCTAAAACCACAACTTCTTTGTAAAAGAAATATGCTGACATATAATGAGAAGAATTATATATGAGAAAAAAAGTTTAGATAAATTTTGTGAATATTTTGCAAATGTGGGTCCCAGTCTTGTGGACATGAACTCAAAAGTAAAAGACACAACCCAAAATACAACAAATTATTGTGAATAGCAAGTTCCTTGACAGTGTGGACAAAGAAGAAATACTGAAAATTGTAAAAAAAAAAAAAATGTGGAAACTAAAGATCAACTGATTATGAAGTTCTAGACATGATACTTGTAAAAAATATAATTGAATCTGTCATCGAACCATCCACCTACATCTGTAATCTCTCACTAACAACAGACGTTTTTCCATAAAACGTGAAAATAGCAAAAGTAGTACCTCATTACAAAAATGGTGATAAACTTGATTTTACAAACTACTGTGTGACATTAACTGTGTGACAAAAACACTGAGGAGCATTCTTTTTGCAGATGATACAACTCGATTTTATTCAGAAATAAAATACAAAAAGTAACAAAGGTGGTAAACAAAAAGCTTGAAAAAGCAAAACAATGGCTCGATATAAATAAATTATTAACTAACAATTAACATAAAAAACTAATTTTATATTATTCAATGACAAAATGAAAAATCTTGATATATCAATAAAAATAGATGGGACTGATATTCAAAGGAAACTTTTTTTTTTTTTAGGAGTTAAAATTGATGAAGATTTAAGTTTTAAATCTCATATAAATGAGAGAAAGAAAAAATTGCCATAAGGTAAAACACTTTTTAAAGAAATCTGAACTATTTATGATTTATTTATGATTGTGCCATATTTAACGTACTGTGTAGAAATTTAGGGGTTGACATATTAATTTAATAAAAGTATTTTGACCAAAAATAAATGAAATTAAATAAAAAAATTCTAGAGGTAATCTGTGATGATCCTGGCTCTGTGTGGAGAGTGTTCTTATCCTGGAAGATGGAGTTAGGTCCCAGATTCTGAAGATATCTCGCTGTGAGGCTGGATATTACCCTCAAATGTATACCACGATACAAAAAGAAAATGTGCGATTATGATTTAAGTGACAATATAAAAATAACTAAACATTTTTCTTTAATTCAATAAATCAATAAATTTATATCTCCTATAAATTTTATTTTATGTTGACTCTAGGCACAGTAAGAGAGCACAGCGAGTGAAGCGCAGCGAGTGAAGCGCAGCGAGTGAAGCGCAGTTCACCTTTATGTCTGTTTAGTTAATTGTCGCCGTTACCTGTGCTATTACGTTGATGTTGTGATATGACGGATTTGTATCACCACTGGTATTATCGAGAGCAATATGATCTGTCACTGCCCCATCTCACTGGACTGAGATTACCTTCAGTGGTGACAAGTTTTGTTTTGCCTGTGGGAGAGATACCACACACCATCAAACTGCCCCTGTCACGCAATCTGTGCAGGAATCTGTATAGCGTGCAGGGGACTTGCACACTACCCACAAGCTTAGTTCCACGAATAAACAAACATTGGTGTCGTACAATCGTTCATTCGTGGAACAATCGTACAACACAAATTCCTATTATTAATAAGGTTTCCGAATTCTTTTTAGGGAGTTTATATCAGAGTTGCAGTCACTTTTATGTTGTTTTGTTTAATCGGTAACACAGCTTTGTACTGTATGGGATACAGTTATATATATTTTGTTTATAAATGTAAATGGTAACCACTTAGATAGATTAGACAGAAAAAAATACTTTTACTTGAGTAGATATTGGAGGCAAAAATAGGAGTCAAGTTTAGCTTCTCTTATCTGTTCAATAAAACAAAAGAAATTGAATACTTTGGTTTTTTAACTCAAGCAATATTTGTACTAAATTCAAAAAGCATTTATTACTTTTTTTACTATTACTGTTACTTGAGTAAATATACTTTGGATGTAGGGGGTATGGTGTCAGAGTTGTTGCCTCACAGGAAGAAGGTTGTGGATTTGATCCCTGGGTTATACTTTCAACCTGTCCTTGCCGTGCCACAGTGGGTGCTTCAGTTTCTTCTCATCTTCCAAAAAAATGCATTGTTGACTCTAAATTTCCCATAGTGAATGAATGGTTGTCTGTCAATGTTAGCCCTGCGATTAACTGGTGGCTGTGTAGACTTTATGCTCAAAGCTGCTGGGATTGACCCCAGCCGTGCGTTACAGCTTATAAGCAAAAGATAATGATTGAATATTTGAAAGTAATTATACTTTAGTCCACTGTTCTAGCCTACCTTTTTATCCAATCAAAAGTTAGACCATTTTAGCTGTGTGTGTGGCGTTCACATGGTGGAGCAGATGGAAACAAGCAGCACAGATTAGATTTGACTCCAACACTGAACATACGGGGGGATTGTTAGCTCAACAGGTTAGACACTTCATTCTCCTTTAATGTGTTTTTTATCTGAATATATTAACTAGGAAAAGCATGACGAGCTTTTACACAAATCCCAATAACATTTATAACAAAAAAGCAATATATTGTAGTGCATTCTCATTACTATTTTCCATTATCCTTTTCAATACTTTCTATTCTTGGCTGAAAAAAGGCAACAAGCCCAATATTAACCACAGTTATTTCCATTCAGTGTAAAATGGCAGCCAAACATGCAATTTTTGAGCAAATTATATTGTTCTAACCTGAGCTGAATCAATACAAAGTTATGTAAAAAATCTCTCAGAGACAAAATGTTCATGTCAGTGTGCATGGTCAGCAGCAGCCTAAGAGAGAGTAAGTCAGCATTTTTACAAGAATATTTCAGGAGAAGATTTGTAGGATCATTGACTCACAAATAGATAGATCCACAAATGTACCTTAAATGGTGGGTTCAAGTGTCACTCTTTTCCCTGTTTTCACAACCATTACCTGATGTAATGATGAGTACATTCCTTTACAAAACAATATCTCTGCCAAAAATTCTTTAAAAAAACATGCACATTGTCACCAAAACAATGAGCTGTGTTGGTGTTGCGGAACTATTTTACACCACACGGCGAGGGGCGAAACACAATACTCCAGACACGCCTCGTCTTTGTCCAAGGCAGAGACTTCCCTGCGCTTTTCTCAAGACTGGATCCCGAAGACTGATACTTGTGCTGCGTCGTGGGAACTTGTGCAGCTAAATGTAAAAGCATCTCGCGCTACTCTGGGCCGGAAATGAAAGGAGTAGTAGCTAAAAGTGTATTTATTAAAGGTTTGATACTTTAGAAAAGCAAAAGGTGAATACATTGTAGGGCATATATGGTTAAAGATGAGTCTTAAATGCAATATAGAAGATTTTGTAAATTTAAGCTATTAATGGCTTGTAGCTTATACTTGAGTTATTTCTTGTAACTGTACCAAGACACACTAGACATTACCTCAGACCCCAAGCTAGAAGGGCATCCAAACAATGACTTACTGTTTAAAACAAAACCTGTGTTTGTGTAATAATTAATATATGTTACTGTGTGTTGTGACCATCTGGTAACTCCAGTTTGGGCCCCCTAGAGTCTCTAAAAACATATCTGAACATGTTACCTCCTATGGACCAAACTAAATCAAATAGGTAAGAATAAAATTTACAAGTAAAATATGTGAAATCAAAATAAGTATATATAGTATATATAGTAATTAAGGCATTTATTTAAACAAGATTGACACATTTAGGGCCATTTAGTGTATTTAGTATCTTTGTAAACACCCAATATCTGTAACAATTATTTTATTTTACTATTACTATTTTATTTATTTATATGATTGGCCCAGTGCAAGTCAATGAAGATACATGAGGCACAGCCACATGAATGCCAGAGTGTAGCCGTAGTCTAACTTTCATCCGTAGTCCCACACATTCATTCACCTGAGCTATGTCACTAGAAGAAAGGTGGGTTAAGTGTCTTGCCCAAGGACACAACGACAATATGTTCTGTGGGGAGAGCAGGAATCTAACCGGCAACCTTCCAGTTATAGGCCGACCACTCTTCCACCTGAGCCACTGCACTACATGTTTATATAGTTTTTTGACTGCTTGCTTTTTATCCTGGTAATATCTAGTATCCTGTGTATTGTATCCTGTTGTATTGAAATCTGTGCTGCTGTCTTGGCAGGACTCCCTTGAAAAAGAGATTTGTAATCTCAATGGGACCTTCCTGGGTAAACAACGGTTAAATAAAAAATATTAGAGCGTCATTATCTAGATTAAAACCAATCAGAGTTGACTTTTTCTGTAACCCTACACAAAAAAACACTTGTTGCAACTAAATGGCATTTCTTGTTGAAACAAAAGCATCTTTATAAACTACTGGCTACTGAAGATTGTGACTTTAGCTCATAGCGTGTGTATGAGTCAAATACTTAAGTGTTTGTTTGTGCTGCTCCAGTAAATGATACAAATTTTCTTCCTTGTTTGCAGTGGCAATAGTTTTAATGCTGCCAACTGATCTGGCATACACTACAGTGATCTCTATCCCTTTAGTGTATCTATGTGTATTAATATTATTTGGCCAGGGCAACATCCTTTTCATTTTTAGGTGGCACAGTTATACTTCAGAGTAGGAGGCTAAAAGCATCAGCGCTGATTAGTGGAAGACCTCATTAGAGATCATCAGTCATGTTAGTGTAAAAGAAATCGCTGAGGTTTTTCTTCACTTTCAAGAGGCTCGTATAAATTATCCTGATCTGGGAGCAAGTGTCTGAAGTGTCATTACTCCAGCTGGTGCAGTTGTAGATTAAATTTTTGAAAAAGACAGACATTTATTTACGCTTATTTAAGTTTATGTAAGCGTGGTTACACTTGCAGTTCCTGATGACTGCTGGCAAGTGTAGCTCCTGAGAATTACACTTTGTGTCATGAACTCGTGTTGACTGACTCACATGCCGTGTAATAAGTGGAGCAGAAATGTAAGCTATTTTCAGCCAGGTGAGCGCAGCCGTCGTTGTGTTTATACACATGGGAAAATATACAGAAGAGTCGAGTGAATACCTGCCCCGAGGATGTTCAAATCTACGTATCCGCTCAGACATTCCTCCAAACTTTAATGCTGCATTTGGTGAGAAAAGTCACTGCAAACCAAGCTTTTTCTCACGGTTTAATGATAAACAAAGGCCCCTATTTCAGTCTGACAACTTTAGCATCAGGTTATTAAAGAGGGATACAGCTTGATGAAACTGATCAAATTTAAGGGCACACTTCAGAGAAAGTGACTAAGCAGTTGTTAAGCAGAAAGAGAATGACTAATACTAAATAGAATATGTTTTAAACAAAAGAAAGGATTTAGACAACACACAAGTTAACATTGTAGAAAAACAGATTCATCTTGTTGGCAGTTTTAAGACACACTGAGTAAAGGTGTGGTAGTGAAATATTCAAGTAAACATCAGTCATTAGTTGTGTTTCAATTACTCGAGACGACATAGATTTGAGAGGTTTTGGTTAATTTAGTGGACACTCTTCTATATTTTGTTTGTTAAAAATGTTATATATTAAAATATGTAAGAAAATGTAATTAAATGTAACATACAAAACAAAATTTAATACATTTAAGTTTTTGTGGTGGACTTAATCTTGACAGTGACAGTTTTACTTAATTATGCATAATTTAGCAGACGCTTTTATCCAAAGCGACTTACATGAAGCTTCCATTCACCAGTGTCACAGCTGGAACACCACTGGAGGCAAGGTGGGTTAAGTGTCTTGCCCAAGGACACAACGACAGTTTGAACTGTGGGGAGAGCTGGAATCGAATCGCCTACCTTTCGGTTGAAGGACGACCGCTCTACCACTGAGGTGCCGCGCCCCTAATTATGTGTAAATAACTCATAAAACACACTTAACAGCCTAATTGTCTGTAAAGTGTAGCATTAATTCAAGTTGTTTTACTTTTTTATGCTCTACTAATAACTACAATTGAATTTTTCCCTGAACTCTTCTTCTGCTCTTGCTGATATCCAAAACATGAACCATTTATTGAACATATGGTTTAACCCAGCAGCACATCACCATTACCTTCCCCTAATGTGTTATTTCCTGTAATAACTGCATACGTCTGTTTAATAGACTCCACTGCATAAAATCCATTTTCTTTTATGGTTTGGAAAGTTACTACTGAAGAAAGCTTTTCAGGAGCCTTGCCGGTGCATTGTCACAGACGCATGTGTAAGGCTTTTGCTCACACTGCACAAACATTATCCGTCACTTTATCCAGTAAATCAAAGCGGCGAGGCAGCTCCCGTGGGCTGAGGTTTTATCCTGCTGAGAAACCCGCTCCGTCTCAGACTTACGGCCTCAAACATCTGTTGTAATTTCTGTCAAATTGAACTTTTATTACCTGATCATTAAAGCTGCAGCAATGGCAAAAACAGATGGGTTCTTGCTGACCTTACAACTGCTTCTTTTTTACAATGTTGGTGAAAATTGAACCAAAGGAAGCCGTGAGCTTTATAAAATTAAGGCAATCATTCCCACATTCCTGAGACATGGGGGGCACTCAGGAGGGTGAAGGGGGTACAGGTTAACGCTAAGGGGGTATATACTACTATACGCACATGACACATGGACATACTGTATATAAGGGTTAAAGCACTCTGCAGAACTTTCAATGACATTGTGTAAGTAATGATCCATAGAGTACCACAGTCACAACACATGCTAATATTTAAATATGGGCAGTGGTACTATTTTTAATCAAATATTGAATCTTCATGTTTCTATATTCTCTTTGATATAAAGCTTTAAGTAAAAATAACATTTCTGACAATTTACTTCAAATGCAAACACAGCAAAATGTCACCATTGTGTCAATTTTAACGCTGCTGAATGATAGGCCTTTTTAAGTTTCTTTTTTAACACAATCATACCTGAAGGTGTAAGAAATGTATTAACTATATTGATTGTGTTTCATAGTTTTTAAAGTGAACTCATCATTCAAACTATTTCCTGACTTGGTTGCTTCATTAAAGCTGCTTAAAGGCTGTTGAAATCAGATTTTAGCTTTTGTTCAACAATCACATTTAATATGATTGTTGAACATAGCCAGTCAGTGGGGTTATATATTGGAGTTTTACTTCCATTCAAATGTTATTACAACCTTTAAAGATTAATATTGAAGGGTCTTCATGTTTCTATATTCTACGTTCACAATTTGATATAAAGCTTTTTGCCAACAATAACATTTATTTGAAGTGTATTTACTTCAAATGCAAACACAGCAAAATGTCACCATTGTGTCAATGTTGTATAAAGTTGAACAAAATACACCAGTCAAACTATGTTGTCAGTATGCTATGATTGCTTCTTGCATGCGTCCATCTTGGAAAATAAGCATTTTGAGAGCCATAGGGACCCAGTGGAAAAGCAAATACTTCCTGTTACTGTTTCAACAGCTGTCCAGAGAGGACAAACGCTGCTGAATGATAGGCCTTTTTAAGTTTCTTTTTTAACACAATCATACCTGAAGGTGTAAGAAATGTATTAACTATATTGATTGTGTTTCATAGTTTTTAAAGTGAACTCATCATTCAAACTATTTCCACTTGGTTGGTTCATTAAAGCTGCTTAAAGGCTGTTGAAAGGTGTGTCGGTGGTTTTGTTCAACAATCACATTTAATATGATTGTTGAACATAGCCATGAGTCATGGCAATCTGACTTTTTTGATCAAATCAAAATTCCACTTAATAGTAAAAGGTTATTATTTTTTATTTTGATTGTAATATATAATATGGATATTCTTAGTCATCCATCCTTGAAGAAAAGAAAAGGTTAAAGCAAAAGCATCTGGACTCGTTATTAACTCTCAGAATTGATAAAGTCTCTTGAAATTAGAGACGAAACGTCTTCACCTTGAAAACTGAGTCCAGATGCTTTTGTAATATATAAAGAAATAGACTCTACACTCTTTTCTATTCAAATATACATGACAGTATGACCTAAGCTGCTCATTATAAAGGAATTAATATTAAAAACAAAACTGTCCCAGACTGTCATTTTTCTACAGGCAATTGACTTAGATATTTTGTGATTAAGTTCCAAGGAATGCATCTACTTTCCTAAATAACTAAAAATATAACAATTAAACAATGAAATGAACATTTAGTCGCAGGGCTGACACTTAGAGACAGACAGTGACAACCATTCACTCTCACATTCATTCACTACTTATTGTAAAACAACTGAGTTTACTCTTTTTAAATCATAATGACAACAGAAACTACCCAAATGACCCTGATCAAAAGTTTACATACCCCAGTTCTTAATACCGTGTATTGTCACCTTTTTAACATCAATGACAGCTTGAAGTCTTTTGTGGTAGTTTATTTTCTCAGATGGTAAAGCTGCCCGTTCTTCATCAAAAAAACTCCAGTTCCTTTAAATTATTGGGCTGTCTTGCATGAACTGCACATTTGAGATCTCCACAGAGTGGCTCAATGATATCGAGGTCAGGAGACTGAGAAGACCAGTCCAGAACCTTCACTTTGTGCTGCTGTAGCCAATGCATTCATCTTTTCCTGTGCCTTTGTAGCTCACACATCCCCAAAACATCAGTAATCCACCTCCATGTTTCACAGTGGGAATTATGTACCTTTCATCATAGGCCTTGTTGACTCCTCTCCAAATGTAACGTTTATGGTTGTGGCCAAAAAGTAAAATGTTGGTCTCATCACTCCAAATGACTTTGTTCCAGAGGTTTTGAGGATTGTCTCTGTGCTGTTTGGCGTATTGTTAACCTGGATGATTTGTGGCATTTGGGTTATAATCAACCATGTAGACCATTTTTCTTCAAGTGCCTCCTTATTGTGAAACAGCCACACCACTTTTATTCAGAGAGTCCTGTATTTCAGCTGACGCATCCCGAACAATTTTCGAACATTCACGACAGTTGTGGCTAAAAACATTTTGATTTTCTACTTCTTAATTAGAGTTTATACACTGCTGATTGGCATTCTCAGTTCCTTGAATATCTTTTTAAATCCTTTTCCTGTTTTGTACAGTTCACTTACCTTTTCCTTCCTTTGACAAATCTTTTGCTTTCCCCATGACTCAGAATACAGAAACGCCAGTGCAGCACTGGATTAAAGATGCAAGGGTCCACCAGGGCCCAGAAACTCACTGACCTTTTATACACACACAAACATTACAAGCAAACAGATCACAGGTGAGGATGGTTACCTTTAGTAGCCATTTAAACCTGTTTGTATCAACTTGTGTGCATGTTATCAGGCCAAAATCACCAGAGTATGTAAACGTTTGATCAGGGTCATTTGGGTAGTTTCTGTTGTCATTATGATTTAAAAGAGTAAACACAGTTGTTTGACAATAAATGGCTTCAGCCAACCACTAACTATAAGTGAAAAAAAGTGTTTTTGTGTTATCATTCATATTCTCTGAAAAATGGCCAAAAAAATCACTTGCAGGGTATGATCTGTATGTTGGCTGTCTATGTGCCATTTATAGCTCAACTACAGCACATACAGTAAGCAAACCAAACTACCTTTAGTTTATCAATAACTGACCCTGAATACAACATGCATCAGAAACATCAGCCCTGGTGTGCCTCCCAAGGTAATAATAAAATAATAAAAAATTAAAAACAGGGACTTTAACTCCAAGTGTGATTTCAGTTCATTCAAAGTGATACTTTTCTCATGAGCATTTATCTAATGAATTACAAAGAAGGTTGTAATGTTTTCTTATTTGTAACATAAAAGCAACACCTCAGATCTTCCTGTTTGATGCCAGGATGAGCACCGATGACACAGTGTGACAGTAACCGTGTATGTCAGCTGATACATCCAGCACAATCAACAGACGCTGATGAGGCCATCGAAGGAAGACAAAAGCAGCTTTGATTTCTCCACCACACATTCCTGTCCTGTTCCGGGCTGCCTGCTGTTTGAACCAGAAACAGACTGGTTCATTTCGTCTGGGTCACGGGACTTCCCAGAGCCTTTTGTCACATTGTAAACTTTCCAGTTTGTCTGACAATACTCAAGACAAAGTAATGAGAGCAGAATGGAAACAATATTTTTAACACACACTTCGTTATCAATAGGAATGGGCATGGTATGAACTTCTGACAATATGACAAATAGAGCTATAAAAAAAAAAAAATTCAATTGACTTTTGTTTACAATTGTCTATATTTGTTTTAAATTACATATAGACTTCAGTTTTATATTAGCTAATAATACAGATCATTTAATTACCCTAGATTACCACAATGTGGGCCATGTATATATTATTAAATAAATCATTTACAATTACTATTTTGCATGGTGCCTTGCTTATGCATATATTTGCAAACTTGATTACCAGAAACATGACCCATGTGTGAATATGTGTGACCCATGACTTCATTGTTTTTACGCTCTCACTCCAAATGTGTTAAAAGTACATTAGTGATATTGTAAAGATGTATTACATCAAATGCAAGACACAAAACGATACATTTCTTCATAAGTTCTGAAGATGTGACCATATCCAAAGATTCTGGAAAGAGTTTCATACTATGATTCAGGAGATCACTGAAAAACATATTTACAATATCTCCATCACCATATTTGTTAAACTTCTCCTTTGACAATATCTTTAGTAATGCTACTTGGTCTATATTTATTTTATTTATTTATTTTCAAAAAAATGACTTTCTTAAAAGGTCTACTAAACATGTCCCCACCGTGGTCAGATAGCTTCCCTTTTTCTACTGGAGAAATTAACGTATGAAGTAAATTATAGACTTTCTGGAACATCTGGAGAACTATGTACTCAGGAAGAGTGATACTTGGTTGTACCACATACTTATAAACCATTTTGTTTTATTTATGAAATTTTTTCAGCGCTTGTTTCTTTTTTTTTTTTTTTTCTTTAGTTTTATAATTGTTATTATTTTTTAATTTATTTTCTATTTCTTTTAATGATATTTGTCTAGTTATTATGTGGTATTATATCAATTTAGATTATTGTATTGAACTTGAATGGCATTTTGGATATGTCAAGAAAAAAAAGACACTTAGGTGTTAAATGCACAGTGCTGATACAAAAAACGTATTATCTGCTAGAAATGAATCCCTTTGCTTTGTGATTTTGATTACTAAATTAAAACTTTTGATTAGTTTATGCATATAGTATATAAGACATAATGTTATGTTTGTTGTTATACATGTGTAGTGAAGTATGGAAGAAATTGTTGTGTTCTGATTGTTTTTGTGGTTCCGGTGTTGTTAGAGGACAGTTGAGAGGCAACAGGAGAGACCAGAATGCAATGCAGTTGCTACAAGGCATTGACTAAATGTCGTAAATCATTTTCACTTTCTTCCTTATTGCTGTTGCCATCAGTCTAAAGGCTGACGGCTGCCAAACGCTACAGGTTCAGACACTTTCTTTGGGGAATTTTGAGCAGACAACTTTTTCATTTGCGGTGTAAGAAAAAATACATTTATTTTTTTTCAACAGGAAGATGAAGGACATTTGATTTATATTTGGTGGAAACCTATTAAAAAAAGCCTGAAACCATTTATTTTTCTTATGTGATTTTATTAATAAGACATAAAAGAAAACTGAAGGGCCAAAGTTCTTTATGATTGAACAGCCTGACAGTCAAATGAACAGAAAACACATATCAACAAACGAATTAAAACAGTGTTAGCAATAAAATTACCATCTTGGGATACTATACAAACCACACTCTCCACTAAATACTGAGCCATAACATTTCAGTGTTTGAGGAAGTGTGGTCAAATCCTGAGAGTTGTGTTACTTTAATTGTATTATTTGTTATTGTAAGTTGGTGCATGCAGCCCTATTAACTAACATCTGCTCAGTTATTAAGAAAAGCAGATCACTGATAACTGATGGATCTGATGCAAAATAAAAGACTCTTATTATTGTTGTTGTGTTATTACAACAAGAAGAGTACTGAGAATTTAGTACTCACCAAGAGCAAGTACAGATACAGAAACAAAATTCAATATTTATGAATCATCCCAAGTAACAGATATTTTATCTTTTGTCACTCTTTACTGTAACAAGGGATTATTATTACAGCTCTACAGAAAAGGAGAACATCAAAGGGCAGTAAAGTACTATGTACAAAACACTCAGCAAGTACTGAGTATTTGGATTGCTACCCGGAGTACACAATATTTTTATTTTATAAAAACACAAAGCAGTGACTGTCTCTTGTTAACGCCAGTTACCTTAATTAGCAAAAAAGGACCATAGTGTATTTACCATAAGAACAATATATCCAGATAAAAAAATAAGAAAACTAGAGCTGGGTCAGGTCAGATTTTGAGGATGTTATGTTCTTTTGTTTGAGTATGTCAGTGATGTAAAGCTGGTCTACATACATTTAAACTCTGCCCATGAGTCAGTCCCAGGTGGTCGCCATGTCTTATCCATGTTGTCCAGTTCGGAGGTGGCGTCACGAAGGCCATCCTGTTGTCCCAAGTCTCAGAGAACCTGTTTCCTACAAAACCACTGCTTCCAGTGCTGACACAGTCTTGCTCCAGTTACAGAAAACACAAAAAGACAATTGCTCAAGCATGCATAGCCATCATTTTATAAAACAAACATTGGGGCAGCACCTGCATCACGCTTCGCTTGTTACTGTGAAAAGTGCGGCAGTTGGACGCAGACAGTTTTAGCAAATAATTTATTAAAATAAATATTTTTTTCTGCTTCAGCTGGTGTTGTTTGAAGTACTACATGACCTGTTTATATTAACCTCACGAGATCCTTGATATTCCCACATACACAGGCAAGAGCAAGTGGTGCAAGTGTCTCAAGCTGACAAAGTAGAGGATACAAAAAAATGTAAAAAAAAAAAAATATATATATATATATATATATATATATATATATATATAGTGTTCTTCTTACATTAGTTGTTGATAGAATGCAATAGATACAGTATGATTTGTTGTTGGGCAATTCATTGTTTGTGATACAATAAATCAATTTATGTCAGTAGTGGACACTTTAACCTTTCACAAGGTCTTTATGTATTATTCACAAAAGGTAAGATGTCCAAACATGGGGGTTTGAGAAATTTGAGGGACAGGGCCAATTACTTAAAAAAAAAAAATGTTGTGAATATGAGTATTCATGGTCAGCTATTAGGTCACACTGATCAGGACATTAAGCACATTTTATGTATAAAGCTAATGGATAAGGCAAAGTGAGTTTTTTTGCATGGTTTATTTCTTTTAAGACAGCGTACAATGTACATTAAGCCAAAGCAGAGATGCTTGGACCAGAATATAGCTTAGCAGCTAATTTCCATCTGTAGTCCTATATTGTATATATTTACATTACATTACATTTACATTTAGCTGACGCTTTTATCCAAAGCGACTTACATTACGGTTCCATTCACCAGTGTTACAGCTGGAACACAACTGTAGGCAAGGTGGGATAAATGATTTGCCCAAGGACACAACGACAGTATGAACTGTGGGGAGAGCGGGAATTGAACCGCCTACCGGTTAAAGGACAATCGCTCTACCACTGCATTTATAGATGGTATAGTTATATAGTTTTTAATGGTAGGGGAAATCTGAGTACCCAGAGAAAATCTACATAGACCCTGGATGCCCACACATTTCTAAACCCTGCAGTGCTGACACATAATTTAATGACTGGCTATTGATATTTTTTTTTAAGTGATTAAGTCTACTTTCATAATAGTCTATAACATCTCAAGTGTATGTTAATCATAGAGGCCAATGACTAATGTGCTAATAATGTGGCAACATGGTTCATTACAGATTGTCTCACGGAGATAGCAAGTGATAAAACTGTCAATAGCCTTAAGTTATTTAGCACTAACTAACAAATCCCTCTCTCTATAGCTCACACTGAGAGCTCGCAGCTTTAGCGAGTGGCCCTCAATAGTAGCTGCTCGTTGAGTAAACACACACAAAGAAGAGCCCTTAACCAAACAGAGATTTAGAGAGGAGATAGAGCAAAAGAAGCATCTGAGGAGTGAGATCCTTGTGTTGAAGGGATAAAGGAGGAGCCGGAGATAAGCACACACACAAACACTTAAGACTGAGGGCTGTACGCGCCCCTCGGGAGGAGAAAGAGGAGGAGGGACCAGAAATCTTCCCTCGTTTACTTAACATCACTTCCCCACCGCCGGGAAAGAAAACACGCCGCTGTAGCTGCAGAGGGAGAGACCTGAGATTGATGTGAGAGAGTGAGTGTGCTCTTAGCTGTCAGCTGTGCGCACCTGGACTGTCTTCATCTTAAAACGATTTCTTCTTTTACCGATTCTACTTAGTTCTTCTTCTACGAAAGTTCTCCTTCTGCGCTGCATAAAGGAGACGCGCCTGTCTTCTTCGCTGGTTTCACGGGACACTTGTGTGCGGAGGCTCGGGCATGGAGACGCTACAGCTGTGAAACAAACGCGGATTTCTCTACTTTTACTCTGAATGATGGTGAATATATATTTATTTCACTTTTGGTTACATGGGATTTGTAAGTTTGTTTCATTACTGTTCTAGTATTTACAGATTTAGCCGTTTTTAAGTTTGTATCCTAGCATAGTTGAAAACATAGGGTCATATAGTTCACATTACTCACGTAAAATGTTTAGCTATGGAGTTATATTTTACCTGCATTTCTATGAAGTACTCTCTCATGTCTTATTTTAAAGTGTTACAGGCTCTGTAAGATAAACGCATTTGTAATATAATCTATATATCTTAATAATTACTCCTAGCTCATTAGAAAATAAAGCTAAGCTGTAAAAGTCAAATTTCTAATTAGCTTTGTACATCACCCACAATAATAAAATTAATGACAATGATATAAAATAATTTAACGGCATACAAACTGGCAGGCCTTATTATGAAACATAATTTTTTGTGTTATATATATTTTAATGCTACAGTTTCAGTTTCCTATTTTAACAGACTGTAACAGTTTTTATTTGTAGTATTTGCATCCACATTTGTTCTTATTATGAACAGATTAAACCCTAAAACTCAATCAATAATCCTTATAATCTAGTTGTAATTCTCTTCAGCTGCATTAAACTAAATGTTAGAGGTACTTTAACAGTTCTTAGCTTCACTTCAAATTGAGCTCCTTTGTTTTTCTTGGTTCTGCTTCAATCTGTGCAACACTTTTTCTCTTTCTCTCTCTTTTTTTTCCAACTCGGACTTAAGTACAGAAGATTACACCCAAATCACTGACACTCCCTCCGCAGCCAGAGACCCTCATTAACTTAAATTAGGGGAGCCTCGCTAAGCATTTTTCAAAGGCTGGTATTCATATTTTTCAAGGACCCCTTCATGGAGACCAGACTAAGAAACTCACCCACTGTTTTGCCAAACGTTCAAAGCACGTTTAGAGCTTTTTCTACGATCTGCACAGTCGGAGACACAGGGGTTAATGGGGACCGTTGGTATTTGGAAATAGTAGGTATGGATGCCCTTTTTGTAGGGAAAGGCTATTCGAAGGCTATTCGTAATAGCCTAATCGTATGTGAGTGAATGGTATTTTTATTTTACTGTAAAGCAAATGGTAGATATTTTAATCTTTGATAATGCTATGGTAAAATACAACCAAAAGGTCTAGCATTTTTTGTAAAATAAACTGAAAATAACTGCCATGTCAGCATCAATTATATAAGTGAAATAAACCAAATAGTTAATGGCCATCCAAAGTTGATTAGATTTAGGTGTGTGACGCATTGTAAATCTCCCCAAATCTCCTCTATACCTGTATAAAACCCCCACAAATAATATCCAGGAGCGAGCCAAGGGGGGCTGTGACCACATACCGAAGGTGTGTGTTTGGCTGTGTTTGATTTAACACTGTGGTTTGTCCCTTAATAACATTAGGCCCCATTTCTGGACTCGCTATTCAAGGCTCACCCTCTCACTCACTCTTTCCTCTCTCTCTCCTCGGCCTTCATGGTTCCTATTACTCGCTCTAATAAATTGTGAATAAGCAGCGGCCCAAAAAAAAAAAAGTCGGGCGCAGTGGAGAATTCCCCATCCTGTGGCTCAAGGCACCCCCTCTTAAGAAAACACAAATTAATTCCAACGCCTTCTGTAGCCAGACGTTTGTGGAATGATAAATATTTTTGTAGGAAGCTCTGCTCTTCCTGACTTTATCTGCTCACATTTGATTATATTTCACCTAAAACTTTTTTGTCACGCTTCCTCATTCGTTTGAATCCAAAGGTCATGCAAGGCCAATCAATGAACCCTTTGAAAAAAACATGATCTGAAAATTATTGTGCCACCACTAATGCACAAGTTAAAATTAATACATGACATACCATTCAGGATGGTTTTATAAACTGTAGCCTACTGATGTATCAGTGTATCTAAGTAAATGTGCAGAAGTGGATAAGTTTTACAGTCATAGAAATAAGATAAATAGTAAAATGCCCTAATAATAATTTAATTTCAATGAGACTTCAATTCTGACCTTTGATTGTTTGAGAAGAGACGCTTAATATTTGTTTTCTTTTCCTTTTTAGTTTTTTTTTAGGATTGTAATGGTTATTTTATAGCCATAGCAAGTACATTGTCATTTAGAAAAGTCTTTGAAAATCAATCCCGGTCTAGCTACTATTTTATTTCTAATTATACAGCACCATTAGTCTAAACTATGGCTCTGTTTCATGTCTATACTACAACTATGACATTATTGGTAATAGTTTTTATTGTTGAAATATCAGTTACAATTTGAGAAGTGTATGTTGGGTTGTTCTGGTTTTAAATGATACATCGACAGAAGCATAGATTGTATGTATAGTTTTACATTTCCAGGTTAAAGAGGAAGTATTCGGCCTAAACTCTTCAACAGTAGTGATTATGTGTAGACTACAATAGGAGTACTAGATGTAATAACGTCCTGTAAATCCACCCCCTTTTTTAAGTAGAAGTGAGCATATCTGCATATTTAAGACACTGCTATAAAACATCACGAGTAAGAAGGCTGTGCTGATCATTTTAATTAATCACCAAACACCTCATTGATTTAAAAACACTAATGATCTGTAGCTTTGCTCTCAGTTACATCGCTAAAGTTATTACACTTTCACTTAAATGTCTTCTCCTCTCTTTTGCCTCTCTCCTTCTTTAATTCCCTTAAGCCCCAGGGAGCGCTCGGGGAGGCCCTGTGGCTGTGTTAAAGCCTGGGCTGTCAGCAGACAACAGCTGTCTCTCTGGCCATCTCCGCTCTCCTTATCTCATCTAACAAATGATGGAGCCACACACAGCGCTGCTTCGCCTACAGTGTCCATATTTCTTTTCTATTTTTTTTTTTTTACTTTTAATAGCTTTTAAGCTGAACCTTGTGTCCTATCTTCAGGATTCTCTCACATATTTTGATTTTTGATCTCATTTTACATTGGGTATGCTTAATTTGTAGGTTTTATCATTCTTTGTGTGTCTTCTAACACACACTGTACTGAGTACACTGTAGAAAGAGCTGAATAATGTAACCTAAAAAAACAATTGGCAGTCTCAGACTATTTACTTATGTGTATCCACATTAAGTTTAATCAAAGTGATATTTCATTCAACAACATCAGATCTGACAAAATGACTAAACACCCTGCCTCGACAGCATTAGCATTAGTCCACAACTCTTTACATAGGTCCAGGTTGTCAATGAAATAAAATAAACATTAAAGTAAAGCTATATTATTTATATATTTTATTATGTGTGGTGGTCTAATTTTCAGTGCTTGCTAACAGTGGCTAACTGTAGTTGCTAGCTTGTTGCTAGGCAACCAGAACATTCCAGCCCGTTTTTTTAATGAGTTAAATTGATCCCCAAATGTCAGTAGTTTTATCTGCTAATATAACCTATTTTAGAAGAAGAAAATGAAGTTAAAGTTATACTAACAACTTTAATATCAGTGCAACTTGACCATACCATTTTCTGTCTGAAATATTTAGAAACTAATTGAGTAAATGAGCATTTGCATTTACTACAACAGTGTTAGCTCCAATTCGGAACTGACCAACTCCAATTAAATTAATTTATTTAAATGACAAACAAATGCTAAATTAGCTGCTTTCAAAGTGTTCAGCATTTATATCGTCAAAGTCCTTTAGTGCTACATGCTAAACACACTCTTTACAGTGTAACTGGACCTGAGTTCTTTTACAAATTTCTAGGGTCCGACCACTGTCTGGCCAGCTGTTAACAACTAGGGCGGCCACTCTGTCATCTGCTGCCGAGACCAATAGAGGCCAAAGCTTTTTGTCCTAATGACTAATAAAGCAGCGAGTGTAAGGCTGCTAGTGTTTGGGGGGGGTCATTAGTGAAGGCAGGAGTAGGCGTGCAGTCAACTTTGTGTCGGTTTTGTGAGTGCTCAAGCATGTGTGCGACCACCCTCCCGTCACTTGGACCAGATGTTTTTTTTACCTGGGAGCCAGACCACCATCTGACTGGGGTCAGCCGAGTCCTCCAACCCGGTCTGCTGGGAGGTCCGCCAGCTGTCCCTCACTGCACTGTCACTGGTTTCAGGGGACACACACAGGGTCTGCTGTGCGGTGGTCCTTATAGATACAATTTTCAATAACTATTAGCCGAATAGGCCCCCTGGATTTTGTTGATTGAATCTGTGTGGCAATGATTCCATAAAACAGACACGTTAGTGAATTTATAGCTTTTTTCCATTACTTTTTTTAATCTGACAATATTTTCTGACTTTGCATATATGTAAATGTTGATATATATTTGATGCTTAAGTAAATGGTCAGTTACAACAGAAAATTTAAAAGAGGAAGAAACCGACACTATAAATTTACAATATGATGCTAAAATGAAACAAATAGAACAATGCCATTCATTGAAGGACCAGAAAGTTCTCTGGTGAATTAGGTTGTGTGTGCATTTTTAAGGTCAGGCTTCAGAAAAAAAATAAAAAGGAGTAATTTATTATTAGAAGTTAGACTAGTGTGTGTCCTGGTAAACTAATCAGATAAGGGTTTGTAACTGAAGTGGGGGGCTTTTAGCACTAAAGCAGCCTTGTAGCAAAAGTTACTCAATTGGAAAACAAAGGCCAGAAGTCACTGAGGTACAATTACAAAGGGCAGACTACAGGTTCACCTCAGCAATTAACTGAAGTCTCTCAATGAAAACCTTTTGTTTATTTCAGACAATGTCACTATTTACCCATGTCTGAATTTACTCTTATTGTTGCTGCGGTTTAATTTCTCAAGTATAAGTAGCAGTCTTTCACTTATCGCAGCAGAGATCACCTGCTCAGGAGCTAAACTGATTCCTAAACTGCGTTGGCACTGCAAAAAGATTAATGCATTGCTTGGTGATTTTGGAAAAAACGGACAGACAGCAAACAATCGTATTATAACTTTTTATGTTGCTTGTGCGTGTTTGCTTATTTGCTTATATTCATTACAGGTGATTTAGTTTTGGCAGTAACGCACAGATTAACAGATAAACATGGACATGAAGCAGAACAATTGCATCAGAGTGGTTGGCACAGTGATTCATATTGTGTTTTCAAGAATCATAATTTGCTGTCATGTTTTTTCTCCTAAGATTTCATTGAGTAGACTTGTACATTGGCAGATGGCACCAGTTTCTCCTTGTAGACCCCCAGACCTCACAGACTGGGCCCTTGTCTTGTGTCTTTTATCAGTGACAGAGAGCAGCCTGTGTGCAGTTACCCCCAGGCAGTTATAGGCAGACTGTCCCGACTGAGCGCTCCAGGTGGGCTTCCATATGGCACAATGTTGGACCACTGCATTACCTTGTTGCTCTGCTGATGGAGAAGCACAATGTTTCAATTAAATGTTGTGTCACAGCAATGACTTAACAGGACTCGCACATCTTGTATAAAAATTCTGTGCATTTTTTAACACTATTTAGCTAGACAGGACAAATGCAAAAATAAAATGCCACATATGTATTCTCTTCATCTCACAACAAATACACTCTAAACTAGGGCTTCAAGTGATACTGTGATTGCAATTATGAATATGGCATTTGTTGTGAATAGTTAAACCAAGTATCAAACATAATAAGTTGAGGATGAAATTTTCTTTTGTATATATATGTATATATTTTTATCACTACTTGCCAGATAAGATTGTACAGCTTTTTAAATGGTCAAATTTCTTTCTAATGATTTTTTTGTGGCATTTTCAAGGCAGGCCAGCGATTGTGGCTTTTAAATCTTGTTTTGTTTTTACTAAACAGCTAAACTTAAACAAGGTGAATCCAGATCAACTTATTGTATCTGTTTGACTATATCAAATAACAAATCAATTTAAGGCACAATGCACCATCCTGTGTTGCAATCTATCGGCACAAAGGGCATCATTTGATATCCGTGAAAAGAGCCGTGGCCGAGGAGAACACTGAGACCCAGGTTAGGCTGCTGGGACTGGCCTTGTGGCCCTGCAGCCCCCTGTGGCCCTGCTGGGTTTGTTTTAGCTTTGGTTTCATCCCGGAGCCGTGCACATCTCTGCTGCGTGGCGCTTATCTTCCTCCGGTGTCCTGCCGTTCCCATGGCCTTGTGCGCCCTCTTTCAGCCACGCCCTGAACCAGGAAGTGCCTTCACCGCAGCCTCACGACCTTTTACAGGCCGTGCAGCCTACTGCACTGATTCAGCTGGTGTCAAAAGGACTCCGAGCTGGCATCCGTTTCACTTCAGAGCCCAAGGAAGCACCACTTTCCTTTTGTGCTGTTGGTTTTGGGTTACTTGGTTGAACTACGCTGCCTTCCACTGACAAAGGTCATATAAAGGTCTCTAATGGACTTTAGATGAGCACAAGGGTCACTTCTCAAATGAAAACCCCATTAAGATCCAGGATAGGACAAGGCAATTAATTTTACTCTAATGGACCACCTTGTTGATGTAAAGAACACAGTTGTGCAGCTGTATTTTGGTCTTATAGGAGTGTTTTGGCAAATATTCTGTCAAATTTTGCAGTTAATAGTTAGCATTGCATTTTTACCAAAGGAATAATGGAGAGCTAAATTAACCCCATACCAGTTTGCTCAATAAAATATAAAACTGACAACAATACTAACCTACTAAGTTAATAATCATTCGTATGGCTATTTTACATCAGCTTGAAATTACATAATAAGAGATTTACTTTCTGTCCAGACTGTCAGCAAAGGTAAAGCTTCTGTTGATGAGAAAACTCATAATGACACATCATGTCAGTTTCTCTTTCTTGGACAGCTTTGAATTTGTTTTTTTCTTCTGTAGCTTTAAAACTCTGCCGCCCTTATACTTTTCGAGTCATCCGTCTCTGTCGTGGTGTTGTCAGCAAGGCCGGGGGTCAGACAGTTAGCTGCAGCTTTGCCAGACCCGAATGGCCCAGAGGCAGAAAGAGAAAGAGTCAAATTGCTCGGCCCGCTTTGAATAGTCCCATAAATAATAATGATTTATAATCGTTGCTTTAAAAAACATCAGGTTTTACTATGAATGTTTTCCAAAAGGACTGTAATACAAGACAAACCAAGGAAGGAGTAATACATTAATCTTTTTTTTTTTTATCTCACATTATGTGTGAGTATATGGTGCCATGTAACAGATTTACCTTGATTCAACTTTAACTTTAAGATGCCATAATCTTGTTGGAGTTTAAAGGAGAAGTCATTTATGCAAACATTCGTTCAGTTTTTTTTTTATTACAATTTGATGAAAATATTATATTATACAGGAATAACAGAATTAACTTACTGAGCTAACGAACATGTGGCTACCTGAAGTGCTGCTGTTTGCACATTGTCAGTGATTGCTAAAAGCCTAAGCAAGCCTTTTGAGTAGGATTGTCAAACCGTCAACCTTTGGTCCGACCTATTCCTCTCAAGTGTATATCTAATCTTGTTCTGTAATTGGTTGTTTTTCCACCAATATCTGCCCTTATTTGCATAATGACACTGTATTCAAATTGCTAATTTTGTCTTTTGTCATTTTCTGTTTTAAGCTTACATTAAAAATAAATGAAGGCCTGTCACTACAATTAACTTTAATGTACAGAACTTGTTCTTGCTTTGATTGGATACACGAGAACGAGAACCACAAAATTTTGTCTCCCCTAATTGTCTAGTAGAGGGAGGGGAGAACCATTTTACTTACTAAACACTCTTAAACAATGATGTCTGTTTTAACATACAGTTATTAAAATTCTTATTTTATTAAGCAAATATCACTTACATCCCTCTTCAATTTGTAATACCCTAGTATTTCCCTTATAATTTCCCTTATTGTAATACCCTTCAGCTTTGTGCTAAAACCACTCCATACCTCATTAACCTTTCAACCTGAAGCATTTTTTCTCTTCTTCTTCTTTAGTGTGAAATTGCTGTTGTTTATTCATGACACATTTATGAGAATTTCTGCCGACATTGTACTTCTGAAACCTCCACATGACCTTTTGTTGGCTGTTGCCATTAATTACTCACAACTGTTGCTTCACAAGAGCCTTTTCTGCATCTGGTGCCAGACAACAGTGAGTCAGCACTTGATGGAAACAATGTCACCTGTCTGGTTTTTGCAAAGTAATAATTTAGCTGTCAAAATCTGTAATGCCCACACTTTTCACATTTATCTCTCTCACACTGTTTATGTTTTTGTTTCTCTTTACCTCTTGAACTGTGATCTTGTGAAACAATGTGTTTGCCATTGTCTCCACAGGACAGTTGACAACTGGAAAGGGCTCCAACTAACAGCAGTGTGACAGGATAAAGTGCAGAGGCAGGTGAGAGGACACACAATAGTGCTACTATGTTAAAGTGAAAAAACTGGGTTTAAGTGGGTTTAAAAGTTGTAATTGCCCCTGAGTTGTGCAGTTTAAACCTTGTAACATACACCTCCTCGTTGTTTACTCATTATTTATTATTATAGATCTTAAATCTGCATTGTGTTGTCTGGTACCATTAAAGCTCATGGTTTTCATCTTTATAACTGTGTCCCAACAGGGTCTTCTCTTGCCTCAGGGCTTCACCAGAACTTCTACTTAAGCATTACTGTCGGTGAGTTTAATTACTTTTAGAAGCATTACACTGAGACATAAAAGACAAAGAGCTCACCAAAATATGTCTGTCTTTAGCCACAGATGGTTACTGACATAACCGGTTTAAATTAAAACATAGGTCTATTCATTGGTCCATTGTCTCAGAACAGTTTATGTTTTTATATGACCAGCCAACTTTGCTTTAACTTTTCAAGCTAGCCAAAGAGTTTCTAATTATGTCTTATTCACAGACACACAGACATTGTGTTTAACAAAACACATTAGATACACTTGTTTAAAAAAATTTATTAACTTAAATGTAATTTCAAGTCAGCTGTAAATGATTATTCAAGATCCATATTGGATTATTTTTTTGGCATTGAGAGTGGAGTCTGTCCTTCCTCTTTGATGGTATTTAACATAATTTGACAGTGTTGACAGAAACAGAGAAGAACTCGTTGCTCTAAATTTCCTCATTGCTTCTCATCATTTTGTTGTTTAACAGAACATTTTAAGAGGAAGGAGGTGTCATGGCAGCGTATGGACAGACTCAGTACAGCCCTGCGCTCCAGACCGCGGGACCATACACACCGTACACCCACCACACACAGAACTACAGTATGCCATCTTACAGTGAGTCTAGCAACAATACATTGCATCTAAAATGTTGTCACTGTAGAACATATTTAAACAGATCTTCCTGTTTTTTTCTAGACATTAAAACAGAAGACAGTTTGAACCATTCCCCGGGACAGACAGGACTTCTGGGATACTCAAACTTCAGCAGCACTCCTCCAAGCCAAAGCCTCTACAGCTACTCTCACCCACACGGTTAGTCTCAAACACTGTAGGAAAAGTTCATGAACATTTGTGGAAGAGTCCCCTGCCCACTTGTGTGTGGGCAGCAGAAGTTAAATATAGTGTAGGATAATAACCGTTACTGGAAAATGTACAAGAAACAGTATGTTCTCGTTACTACAGGAAACAAATTTTGCATGTGGTGACTTTGATTGACAGATATTGTTTTGATTTTGTACTTGTCTTGCTGCTAGACCCCCCTCCGCTACAATAGTCCTCTTCTGCCTGCTCATTTTGTTTGGGAAAGCTGAGGATGGGGTCACGGTTAGGATCAGCCAATAAGCCACGCGATACATTTACCAGTATCTTTACAAAGCAGGTTCTACTGTAAAGCCAGTAAAGAATAATAAGGAAAGAAGTGGCGTTTACCTGTCTAGCAATTCAAAGTTAAACTCAAAATGTTTTCCTGTGATGCATTTTTGGATGAATTTTGTTCCAAATTAGTGCTTAGGGATCAGGCGGAAGCTAATGTAGGGTAGGGCTTCACAGTACTAAAAATCTATATTAGGTGTTTTCTGCTTTGGGTTTGCTTATATTGTGGTCAACCCACCCTCAAAGACATAGTATTACTTACAGAGGGACAGACAGTAAAATCTCATGATACCTGAAATCATGGTTAAAGCAGTTTTTTTCAATAGAGGATCAGAACTTTAAACTATTGTGTTGCCCTTAAGACACAGTTTTATTTCTGTAAATATCCTCGCATTTGGGCATCATCCGTGATTCATCCGTCCATTCGTCCTCTTCTCCTGGCATCTCCTTTAGCTTCTGCCTCTCTGTGCCACACCTGTTCTCCATTAGCTGCGGTCTGGTCTCCTGGCGTCAAAAGTCTCTCCACCCCTCCTCAATTCTCGGGGTCAGGCCCCCTTTCTCCACTCAGACCAACAACACAGCATGCATGTGCTTGTGCGCTCGCAGAAGACACAGTGAAGCCAAAGAGAAAACATACAGTGGATGGGAAAATACAAAAGATAGCAGCGAGAAAATGAAAGAATGACAGGGAAAATGAAAGATGAGCAGAAGGTCGTGGTAAAAAAGCAAATATTTTAATGTTTAGAGCATGTGTGTTGTATAGAAGTTTGGTGTGGGGATCATAGCTATAGACATTCCTCAGTCGTCGGGCGCCCAGAGCATGACTCGCTCAGTGCGACTTTATGGCTCTGAAAGCAGCGTAAAATTGACCTTGTGTGAGTTTGAGGGGAGAGGTTAAGGTGCATTGTGCAGAGGACTGAAGAGGTGGTTAATATCACAAACAGACACTGTTTCTACCAAAAATAGAAAAGGCAGAAACTGGTTGATTGGTGCAGTACGTAACTTTGTGTACCATACGTTAAGTATGACGATAAATAAGACCATGATTAAATGGTATATCTTCCTAATTTGTGATTAAGTTTAATCCAAATAGTCCTCAGCTGGGATATTGTGAATGATGAATACGTTTTTTCCATATATCTCACTCAGAAGGTGTTTTCAGGTATCATATCTTAGCAATTTGAGATTTTAATTATCTGTACATACAGTAAATTGTTGATTCATAATATTAAGCCTGTCCACGTTTTACTTCCATCAGTATGTTTTAGATTGATGTGGTGTAAGGATCGCATTGTTGTAGTTTAGTCATGTGTCATTAATCCAAGCAACCACAACTCAAGGCTACCAGCTATCACATTACAAGCTGTAGTTTTGAAAGAAGAGTAAAAAGGCCAAGGATAATTTAACATGTTTCATCACAGCGTTTGTATATTGACATTAACTCAACTGTGTTTGATAGTGTCTTCATTTCACAGATAAGCAATAATCTCTTTTTATATAGATATAAGATAAAGAAAGCTTAATAACTTCATAGTTAGTTGAATTGTCCAAGTTCAACTGAGCTGACTGCTAAACCCACAAACATTTAAACAGTATGCGCTGTAGTTTGAATCAAAAAAGTTCCCAAACAAAACATCCATTTGTTTGAATATTTCTTATCCATAAATCATTAACTGCAGACTTCAAATTACATTAAAACAGCCACAAAAGCCACATGTTTATAGCATTTCTAGCTGTTTCCATGTCAACCATTGTACTGTACAATATACAGACACACACAGCAAAAAGCCAACGCAATGTATAAATAATATGAGTAAATGCAACTAAAAACAAATGGGGACATTGAGAGTCTCTGTTTATTTAAAAGACCATCTGTATTTGAGTTTAGTTTCTTTGAACATGGCTGAGTTTTAGGTCCAGTGAGGATCTACTGTAATTACTCTTCTAATTTGTCATGCATGTCATTCTTACACAGACACAGACATCTCGTTCGATACTCCAGGAAATAAATGTAACAAGAAAGTCAGTTGCCATCACCTGTTGTTACGGTCTGGTTAACAGTCAAAACAAATGTGTCGCCATGTAAAACTGATCCTAAATCAACATCTATTCTCATTCCCTCCAACTTTGTCGCTGCATAAACGACCTTAACTGTAGTATGATATTTAGTATAACCACCCTCTCGATAAACAGAACTGCAGGCATTTTTATGATATTTTTAGAGACAGGTTAACGTTCAACATATCAGTGATACAGGTGTGTTATTTTATGTCTGAAATCAGATCTAAAATATACAGCGTGTTTAGACTAGATCTTAGCAGTCACAATATTTATAAGATGTATCAGCGATAAAATAAATAAGAACATTCCAAGTTAACATTGTCTTTGGCACAGCCAGATGTCATATCTCTACATTTAACTTACTTGACTAGCTTCATAAAGTAGTTACTAAGAGTCAATAGGTGCTGCATGGTATTATGGAAACACACTGTATGAGAATACATGATTAAAGCATAAAGATATTACTACTCTTCTGGTCACATTTCTGCCACCAACTGATGCACCACAATGTTAGGCTCTATCACTAATTGTGCTCAAAGCAATTTGGGCACAATTTGCAACATAATATGTGAACATTAGGGCTGCACAGAATCAGAAGAAATGTGCAATATACAATAACTGTTTTAAATAGTGCAATAACAATATGAGCTGAGATATTGAAATGATCTTACAAACAAAAATAATTACATAATGTTCTAGTCTAACGTCCACTCCTCAAAGCAGAAGCTAAAGCAGTATTTAAGATTATACCAGGACTAAACCAGGATTAAACAGGTCTAAACTAAATGTAGGAAGGAAGCTTAACTTTTTCATTTTGATGCATCAAATTTATTATTTAAAGCTTTTTTGGACAGTTTTAGATCATTTTGACAGAAATCTAAGTCATTCTTCTTTGCGATAAGGATTTTGCCATCGATAATATACCATTAACAATACATTTGCGATGTATTGTGCAGCCCTAGTGAACATACAACACAGCAGAAACTGCACAGGTTATTGGAAGTTGCACTGGACAAAAAGCACAAAATTATATTAATAAGTTAATGTAATTACTAAGAGCCATTGACTGATTTACCTTTTTGATCGTTATATGTACAATGCTTTTTATATCTGGTGTCCTTAGAAGTTGATCTCAAAAAGATTGACAGTTCTCAAATTCTCAGACAATCTCAAACACTGGTGCCTATCGGCTAATGATTTATTATATCTGTTATTTATTAACATAAAGTAATATTTCTAGTCTAAATAGCAAATTGAGATTTAAGGTCTGAACCCAACAGTGTCTCTTCTCTAATATATAAGGTGTTTTAAAGCTACTTGTAGTAAGCTAATGTTATCGGTAGAGGTTATTGTAAATACCTTTTATGGGAAGTAACCATTAATGGAGTATATATGCTTGACTGGTTTTAAAGTTTTATTACTTCCTTCTTGGCTTTTTGCCAGCCATCAACTTGTTTTGTCACAGTAACGCTCACGGCTTTCAAATACAATCATAAAGAGTAGAAAATGTTTACCCTGACAATATCCTTAATGCTGTAGGTGGAGACGATAAAGTTACCTGAGAAATGGTCCAATAAGACAAAACAAAACCGCTTGAACAGAGCTAATGAGAAGATGCAGGGTGAGACAGAGGGCAAATCGCTCGAAGGAAGACATTCTTTGGCTCATTTGGAGTGAAAATGTTTCTGGAGATGTATTAACGGCAGCAGTGGTGGATGACTTTCCCACCTGTATTGTTGTGTCAAACTTAAATCACGCTCACACCTCCTGCAGCACTGAACTGTCAAAAGGAAGGCACTTGAGGCTTATTATATCCTCCACGAGGTTTAGGAGATTAAATCTGATAATGCATTGTTAATCCCAAGCTTATTTGCTGATACAAGAAAGTAGGCTAATACTTGTTACGTTACTCAAAGTTTAATTGCGTTGTGATAGATTTATGCTAAACGTTTGACCTTTCATTTCTAAGGTGGCGGTATCTCATCAGGAATTTTTCAAGGCACCCACGCAATTTCAAGTTCAACCTCATTTAACCCCACCCAGCAGGTGAGTTATGCACTTACTGATAAGATCTTAATTATCGCTCAATGTTTAAAGTGATGATAGAATTAAACTTGTCTTTGTGTTTTTTTCAGGACTTCTCGGCGTATTCCAGCTACAGTCAGGGCCAGTACTCGCCGTATTATAACTCACACTACAACAGCCCTTATTTAACCAGCAGCAACATTAGTCCCAACACCATCACAGCCCCAGTGGCCTATCAGCATCCAGAGCACCCCGTCATGCTGCCCAATCACAGCCCAGAGTCACACACAGGTAAGAAGAGAGCACAGGGTTTTTCCGTTTGAATTTTCATGTTTGTTCAGAAAGATGATCATACATAAGGTCATAGTATGTATTTATTCTTAATGTTCGTGGGCGCCTTGGTGGCTCACCTGGTAGAGCACAGACAACATACTTGAGTGACCCGGTTTGATTCTGGCACAGATCCTGTTCTCAATTTTATTCTCTCCCTGTTAACTTGTTTCCTGTTTGTCTACACTGTATCGACCAAATAACTACTGACTCGCAAGGCCTGACAAACAGCAGAAGTACAGTAGGCAAGAGAGAAGTACGAGATATTAATATTTTTTTAGTATATTATAACAAGAGATGTACAGAAATTGTTGGAAATAGCACTGAACATATAAAAAATATTCTCATAAATTGTTAACAATTACTGTTAGTCCATAGCGCCCCATCAATACGAGTACATGGGGCATGACCTCATTTGAACATAGTAAGAGTAAAATGAGGTAGTGATAAAATTTCCCTTTAGGCATTGTAGTGTCTTTACTTGAATTAACTGGATTATCTAATTGTTTCCTGCCTCATATATTAAAAACATGAATAAAACAAAACAAAACTAGTGGTGTTTCTATTGTCTTTACAATAAATAAAATAACTGTAACAAACAACTAATAATGTTCTAAAACCTTGTATCCTAACCTAAATAAAAATAAAAACCCTATTACAGGCTTGATTACAAAAAACAAAATGTATAATAATAATAATAATGAGGTAGAGCTATTAGGAATAAAATGACTATACAACCACCTGCCTTAGATTCAGCTGCTTTGAGCCACAGATGGTGAATCACTGAGTTCAATGTTGGCTCTCATTTAAAAGTCTCCAAAATGACCATCAAACGTCACTTAAAAATGTATCTCTTTGTGTTAAATCCAGGAGAGTACCAAACACCCCCGAGCCCCCCAACACCAGGCAAAGAGGAGGGCGTCCCAGCGCGAAGAGCCTCGGACGGGAAACTGAGGGGTAGGAAAAGAGCGAATGACCCGGCGCCTCCTCTGGACTCGGATATAGAGGTAAACACAGGACGTTTTTTTCTGGAGTTGTCAGTACCTCTCTGCTGTATTTATCTTTCCCAGTGTGTGTCTCTCACATAAACTTTCATGAGGTTAGCGTTACATACTGTACGTGTTATTGCTCTGCAGAGAGTGTTTATCTGGGACCTGGATGAAACCATCATCATTTTCCATTCTCTCCTCACGGGAACCTTCTCCTCACGATTTGGCAAGGTATGAACGGCCAGACCCACACCACCAACACCACACAAACATCCCATGTGTCATTACTGCAAACAGGGTTCCCGGGGGTGCTTGAAATCCTGGAAAACATTTACAATTTAACGCTGTCAGATCAAGCTTTAAGTGCTGTAAACTGAGATACATGCTTAGAAATGGCTCATTACAGAATTTGAATAAAAAACAATCTGCCAACAAACAAACCAATTTCTTATACATCAGCTACTACAAAACTACTACTTTTTATGAATCAGAATCACCTTTATGGTCAATGCACTGGTTAAAAACAGCACAATGAAATTTGGCTAAACTATTATACTAAAAGACACATCAAAGCAGCCACCTATTATGAAACAAAACCTTTACAATGTCCAAGTGGAAATGTAAGGAGCTGAAAAAACATGAGAGTAACTGCTTGTTAAAAAGGCCGTATGAAATCTGAAGAAGTTAGCCAGAGGGATTACAGCAGCAAACAACTGCTTTAGTCAAGGTAACCTTATAACTGCGATGCTTATTTGACTAACAGCTGAAGGTTTGTCCGACCTTTGAGTCTCATCTGTGAGTTTCACACGCTGGCTGTTTTTGTCTTTCTGCCCTCTTGTTTCTTTTCATTCTTCACTGAAGTTGTTTTGCCGGCCCCGCATCACACTGTGTGACACAAGCAGCCAACCAGGGGTGGACGGTGGTGCACTTCTTGTATTTGGTCGAGGGGGATTTGTGTTTTAAATTCTCACGGTTCCCCTGCGGGTTGACACAAGGCTGATCGGAGTTTGAGAGCAGCGTGCAGTTGTTTCTTTTTCTTTCCGTACGGCCATGAAGAAAGAGGGAGACACAATGAGAGAGGGATAGAGCGAGAAATTGTGTTGAAATTTGACTCATGCGCAAGAAATTCCTGATTCCACCCACCTCCCCAAACATCCCGCTGCTGAAACCAAAAACTAGGACAATCTCCGACATCAAAAAGCAGACATGCAGCATAGGAATTAGACAAATGACAGCGGAAAACAGCTTTAAAATCCAAAGTGTTTAGCAGTGTCTTATAAGCTTGTTTCTTTCCCGGGCAGAAGTTGCAGCTTACTCATCTCCCTTTGACACTAATAATCCAGTTTTCTGGCACAAAATATCAACCACTCTATCTGTTTCACTTTTCTTTTTTACAAGCCAGCCTCTTCCCATTAGTGTCAGCCTATTAAAGTCTTACCATAAACAAATGTTTGGACCTGTACTTAAAAACAGGTTGAGGAGCAGTGTGCAGAAAAGACTAATGGTGTGTTGAAAGATAGTTGTTTTCACCAGCTTTTCCAGCCAAATGTGAATCCACAAGAGCATCCTATTCCCTCCTTGTTAAAGTTCCTCCATTATCTCATTCATCATGCACCATGCTTTCTTGTAGAGTTTTTCTGCTGGGGTTTTAAAGGTCCCATGTGTAAAATCTGTAGTATATAACTGAGCCGAGATAGAACAAACTACACGCTATCAGGCATTTAACATTTAACCTATTCATTGACATATTTGCACCAGGTACCATAAGTGCTTACAGGCTATAGAAAGGAGGTGACAATTGTGAATTTTATTATTGTGCCTGTACAAAAATGTTTTTAATAACAGTACCTGAACTTTACTACACTGTATAGGAAAACGAACTGGTTTAATATAGCACTGATGTTTTACTTTTTAACAGATTTTAATGGAAACAAAGAACACAAGTTTCAACACTGACATAAAATAGACCTGTTTAAGAAACTGGTGTTTCTGTGTCGCTTGTTTGTGGGGATTAATTGTGTTGTTAATGTTTGAATGAAAAGCACATTTTGAGTTCTGGTTAGAGTCATGTGACTTTTATTTTAGTCTCGTTGCACAGGCGTAAATGTGGAGTCACAGACAGTTTTTTGTGCTTTGTCTTTCCCAAATTCCTGTCTTGAAGCTTAAATTTTCCTCAGTTCTTTTGTATTAGACCGCTATTCACAAAAGTAATTACAGATAATTACTTAATTATTGAACAGACAGGCTAAGTCGCTAAGCCTCTAACTCCGCCCACTTCCATTCATCTCATCCTCTTTAGGCCACTGCTTTTCAAACACCCTCTTGTCATGTTCACCTTTTGACTTTTTTTTTTACACCTGTTTTTAGCAGAGGGCTAAACCAGCAGTCACCGCTTACCGTTGTCAAGCCCTTGTCTCTCGCCGCTGTGCACCAGGAGACAGCTCGGCTTGTCATTTAATTTCGCATTAATCTCCTGTTCACCTTTGGCTGATACCCGTCGCCTTGTTGCCAAAGACAGGGCTGTGCTGCCATCAACACAATGCAGCGCCCACACACACACACACACACACACACACACACACACACACACACACACACACCTGCTTTTGTAGTCTTACTCAACAACATGCCTGCTTGTCAGTTTTTTGATTTATTGGCTGTATGAATTATAATTTTCCACTTTGGAAACAAAGAAAATAATTTGTGTATCGCAGAAGAACAAAGTAGGTCAGATTAATGAACTTTTGAAGTTAAACATATGAAAATTAGCTAGGTTAATGGTGTTCATCTAAAAACACAATTCAACTCAATAATTTATAATATATAAAGAGTAGATGAATAATTTGTCATTTGTGCTGCAGTTATGCTATTCTTGCTTGCCTGTTGTGCTATTTTGAATACTCTTGGGAACATAAGAAAACCAGCGTATCAACTACTTGTGAATGTCTAAATGTCTCTAATTTCATGCTTTTGTGTTTTTTGTATATATTTTTTGCACATTTTAGGTTATTTGTTGATCCTGAGCCTATTATAACAAATGGGAATCACATGGCTAATCATTAACTTCAGCATACTCGCTATAAAACTGTTTAAATATGGATTTGAAACACAACAATCACAATCAATTTCATCTAAAATTTGTGTATTCTTGTACAGTTTCCAAGTATATATGCATAAATATTTAGATATCTTTCAATTTGTTAGATAAAAACAGTAATATACATTTCCACAGACAGACAAAGTTATGGAAAAAAAAAGCATTCATCACAAATAAAACATCAAATTAATTCAAACAAAGCCATATATTTGTTAAGAGTTAAAGTTGTAACTGTGAAACAAATGTAAAATAATCTTATGCAAACAATGAAAAGTTAACATTGACACTAGTTGTGTTGTTTTTTAATGTAATAATTAATCCTCCTTCGAAGGAAATACTCGACTAAAACTGTATTTGAGTTTGCATTAAGAAAGCAGGAAACATTTTTGTTAACAAATACTAAGCTAAGAAGCAGCCTTGCGTTTGATTGACGCATACATATCCACACCTGTCTCAAAGCCCTCTGTCAGTCTTTTTGATGAGTTTTTTGAAGGAAGTGTAGGAAAGCGGTTCAAGGAGACAAGTCGGCGACTGCGTTGACAAGGCAGGGAGGAATGGCAAGAGTAATTATGTTTCAATAATAATGAGATTTAAATGTTTCTTTGCCAAACTTCTCCAGCCGTCAGTGTCAATGCCTAAAGCCTACAGTTGTGTAATTTATTGTCTAATTATTAACAAACCTTCAGTTAAAGACAGCTGCTGTTTTATCATTGTTCGTATGAACTATATCAAACCACACGCTGTAGCTTACAAACCAGTCTTTTTAATGAGATAGAGTAGTTTAGTTGATGGAAAGATATGACATTTAGAGCCCTGGGGTAAAATCTGCACTTAACATACAATACTGTACATGCTGCAAGACCAGACAGACGCTTGACAAATAACCAGAGGAGGAATCATTAATAGGCTTATTAGTTCCACATGAGTGATTTAAACAAAGATAAATCTTTAGAGAAGACACTCAGGGTGGGTTCACACTTGCCATGTTTGGTGCGGTTCAAATGGTCATCTGGTGTGGTTGCTCTGGTAGATGTGTTTTCTGTTTTGGTGCAAACTAATGAATGGAAGCTAATAAAGTACTTTTATTGTAATAGCTTTTTTTTTGTTAACAGGACTCTTCTAGAGCTGTGTCTCTCGGTTTGTGGATGGAGGAGATGATCTTCAATTTGGCTGACTCTAGACTCTTCTTCAATGACTTGGAGGTAAATATTTAAAACATGACCTCCTCAACTGTTGTCCTGCCCACTGAACTTGAAATTTACTTTTGTTGCAATATAACCATAGGAACTGTATAAGAAAAGATTGATTGAATACTAATAATTTAAAGGATTAAACATGCCAGGCATAATAATAGAATTAAATCTGATGTAGCAAGTTAAAGCAGCCCTACATAACTGCATAACCAAAAATATATCTTCTCAAAATAATTTTATGGTTCTTTGACATGAGATCGGAAGAATCATGAATATCTCACTGACGCATATCCGCTGGACAGAAACCTTCAATGTCACTTTCCTGTCACTGGGACGGGGACATACCATGAGAGATTAGATCTGTCTCACTACCACAAACAAAATATGCCAACACACTTGACCTTATCAGGGTTATATTTATACAATATACACTAAAATGACCTACTGTTTCAGAAGACATGTCCTTCCAAACTCACCACTTGGATAATCTCCACTTGTAAACAAATATAGTGCTGCTGACAGTCCAGTTGCACAGAAAGGGATCTGTGCCCTCTAGTGGATAAAAGTTACACAGGGCTGCTTTCATCACAAAGCGTTTATTATCTCTTATGAAATTCATATGTATTCCTGTAATTATTCAGCGTTGGGTTCAATGCATTTTCCAGTGTTGCCAAATAATATTAACCTTAGAGTTAATTGCTGCCTAAATACAGTATGTCAAATCTATATTAGTGTAGACCTCACTCTTGCTGTGTCATAAGTCACTACAGTTTAAATAAAATATACATAATTTTTTCTTGCAAGTGTTCAGCACATAACAAACCAATAGAAAATAATAATGTAATAGGACCAACCAATGCAATATGAAGGTAGGAAGATGAGTTTTGCTTTTGTTATATCAGCACGTTGTATTTACTGACTTAAATAACTCTGACAATTAACACAAGCACTATCTGCCTCTGAAAGGGATGTGTCTTCAGTAAGTGGTCAATAAGTGGTGATTTTACAAGCTGCTAGTGACTTAACTCTCCATAGGTTTTTATCCTGCATTCTTAGGCCTTGTTCGAACAAAGAGAAGAAAAGAGTAGAGGGCAACAGAAAGGGAGAGAACAAGCAGACTTTGAGACGTAATTATAGGTGTGTGTCAGAGTGAAATTTGTCAAACAGGAATAGGAACAGTCAAAAGGAGGGAAGGCAGCCAGTCGAGCCATTTGCAAAACAGGTTTTATCCTCCTCCTTTGTTGTCAGAGCTCAGTAAATCTTCAAGCTGTGTAGGCCTCAGTGGGGTTACAACTACCGCAAAGTCTTTACGTACGATTATTATGTCAGCGGCTGCAGTAATGGCTTAGGATATTATCACTCACTGTAAGACCAATTAGAGATTAACTTGTAAGACCACAAGTCTGGATTTACCTTTAAAGTACATCTCATTTTATTTTATTTTAAAATAACATTATTAATTAGTTATATTATAGGGTGGTAAATATAAATATAATCTTTAAGAAGCTTTTATATTATATTAGGGACAATGGTGCTTGTCAAAAAGTGAGCCCATTTTTTAACTGTTCAATGTTATATGTTTATAGACACCAAGATTTCTTTGTCTTTAGTGTTGGTTCAGTATTTAACACCAAGTCACAGTTACCCCCTTTTAATATGTTATAAACAATTTCTTTGTTTTGATCAATAATACATTATGGCTAATGGTGTCCTGTTGCTTGACAAAAAGTGAGTCTAAATCTGACTACTCTGTATCTAGAATATCTTGCTTTATTCAGCGTTTGTTCATATTTGTGTTTGATTTATATTTAATAAAAGCTTGATTTTGTTTGGTAGTAAGCATAATTATTCAAAAAACATGTAAAAAAATTTAAAAAGGCAATAATGACCTTGCCAAATTGTGTGCCTACATTTAAACTGTGCAACCTCATATTCTAAATTTCTTTCTATTTCTATGACTTAAGTCTGAGCTCACTTATATGCAAGCAACAACACTACTGCCCTTTTTGAATGTGTTTAAATGGTTATCAACAGTCCAACCCAACAACCAATCACTTTTTTTGAGTTCTTGGTCTACTCTGATACTGAATTTGGTTTTGGTCCCACTGGGGTCATTTGCATTTGAGGGACATGTGGCACCTGAGACGGGTTGCAGCCTCTGGGAATTGAGTTATGCAGAGATGGAGGGGTGATGAGGTAGCGTCTCCTTCTGTCTCAAGATGACTGAAATGTGATCGCAGAGCCTGTCTGTGCGGGGTTACAGCGTGACAACAAGGAGCGAGGGGCTCTGTCTGCAGAGGGCTCTGTTTGTGCGGATTATGTGAATGAAAGACAGGCTGAGGACATAAAAGTGAAAAGAAAGGAGAGAAAACAGCCACTGAGTTACACACAATTTTTTTTGATCTCTGTTCATAATGACACTAAAACCACAGTGTGATTTATCTTGTCAGAAATAATAAGAATCACCCACATCTTCTACTAACTAGGGTTACGTGTTATATAATATATACATTTTGTTACTAACAGATACATATTGATGTAAATATGTGACAGATAAGGGTAACACTTTATAATAATAACTACGCTATTAAGCAATGAAATGCTGAATTATCATTTCTATTTAAGTTTACACAAGTGTAATATTCAAGATTAAAGCGATGGTAATGCTTAATAGTGTGATGTTATTATAAAGTGTTACCAGCATAAGGATAGAGCTACTATTAGTTATGCAGAGTCATTCATTTCTATTGGTTTAACTCCCACATACCCAGTGGTTTATCTTTGTGTAAGAAAATGTGTCTTAGTATGTGATACATTTCACAACAATGTTGTCCTTTTACAAAGCTTTAAAACATCTCTTATTATAACAGACAGGGTATGTTTTCTGTACAAGCCCGTATACTGTATATTGATACACATATGCAGACTTAATATTTTCTGTTTTAACTTGGATCCCACATCTACAATTAACACACAAATGTACACGTCTCTCTCCAATAGAAATATGCAGACATTCTCTACATTATTCAAGAACAGTCTTACACTCAAGCTGTCAGACCATGTTGACTGTGTCCTATGTCTGTGGCGCCTTACAGCCCTCTGTCCCGACACCTTATTTCCTCCTTCCTCGTCTTTATTTAAGACTCTTTTTATTCCTGGAGCTGCTATCGCTCCTGGAGGCTCCCCTTTAAAGAGACCTGCCTGTACAGCTCTCCACTCTGAAATAGATCTCCTGATATATCCGCTCTCTTTTTCATTTTCCCAGGAATGTGACCAGGTTCACATCGATGACGTGGCTTCAGACGACAACGGACAGGACTTGAGGTAAAGCTCATGCCGTTTTATCGTACGACTGACACTTCTACTGTGTCTCGTGAACCAGACTTGCCCTCTGGGTTTTAATGCACAACAGGGGAAAAAAAGAGATGAGACATGCAGTGGGTGTATTTGAGTGGTTGTGTTCATGAATGCAAGCATGTGCATGTCTTTTATTTCCCCAACTTCCACAAGAGTATAATATGTCGCTGGATTATCCACTGCTCTCATTTCTCATCAAAATATCTCTTTATCATTCTCCCTCAGTCCAGACGCTTTATTGCACAAACTTATTCAAGCGTTAGACTATTTTTAAGGAGCAAAAATAGCAGACACCAGACTTTTATGATGTATTTATTCTGTTGAATTATTATACTTTTGCCCTTTTCAGTCGTCATATGTTTTTATATTCATGTTGCTGTATGGGATCTACACACAGTACCACATTACTTTTTATTGACAAGCCATTTTTCACAACTTCTCCGAAAATGAGTTTTACTGTTCTCTGATATGTTTGTGGTTGTATTGGGTGTATTTTTAAATATTTTAGAGCTATATTTTACAACCAAGTCTGGCATTAGCTTGCCTCCTGCTCACTCTTTATTATAGAAGGATAACCCAAACCTATATTAATAATTCAAGGTCAGGTACAAAAATTGACTTGAAACAAAAGACGTGGCAATGGTAAAAATATAATACATCATATCTGTCTCATATCTAACTTAAATTAAAAGAGGTTGTATGCATTTTAATACATTCATAATATAAAATTAAATTGACTGTCTATTTCTGGTTCTAGATTAAAATGGCTGACCTACTTGTTTGTTTTTTGTTTTTTCTGTTGTGGTCCTACAGCACTTACAACTTTGGGACAGACGGCTTCCAGAGTCCAGCGGGGGCCGGGTCACTGTGTTTGGGCTCAGGAGTCCATGGAGGAGTGGACTGGATGAGGAAACTGGCTTTTAGATACCGTCGAGTGAAGGAGCTCTACAACACGTACAAGAACAATGTTGGAGGTAATTGTCTCGAGGCACAAATTGTAATGAAAAGTGAATTATACACAAAGTATGAATTCACAGTGTTTTTGTTAAACACTGCTTATAACGCTGCAGTACAATATGAGTTCTTGGATACTAAAGTATATTGCCGTTCAGTCGTCTCTGAAGAATGTAAACGTGCAGGATTGTAGCCGTAGGCCAATTTCCATCTGTTGTTGTAAACGAAATAAAAAAATGTGTAGACAATTTGCACAATATATAAATAATGCTCACAAGATTGCAAAGTTTACCTTGTCATATTTTGTTTATACACACACATAAAAAGTATTCATTTCACATGATGACCCATACACTTTCTAAGATTAATACTTACATACTGTACATACCATTACTTAGTATCACAGCCATACTGCCAAATTAGGATTTAAGTCACTGCTGTCTCAGTTTACACTACACTATTTTCTAAATACATGATCAATCTCAAATCTAGTTTTATATTTCATAAATACTAAGCACTTATATCTGTACTCAGTCTGTATCAGTGTGAACATAAAGTAGGGGTAGGGGTTTGATTATATAGAAAACGATAAAGTTGACTCGAGATGTGGTCCTGCTAAAGATGTAGGGAACATGTGATCAATCATTGAAAAATCTGACAAAGATACATTTTACATTCCATATTTTTTGGAGAATAATGAAGTTGAATCAGGTAACGCTAGAGTCAATGAAACCTTCCTGGAATAAAAGTCTAGACAAGAGCAGATTTTCAATGTCACAGTGCCCTAGTCTTCTTTGTTTTTCCTTTAAAATATGATGGAGTGGATCAAGCTCAAATATAGAAAACAGACAAGAAGCAAGACAGATGTTTTTTCTTTGTTTTTGGAGAAACACTTTATCCTACTGTCAAAGTTAGACTTGGTAAATATATTGTAGTTCAGGTCTTTCCTGTTCAATCCCACTGACTTTGTGTCTTTGGCAGGTTTACTGGGCAGCCCCAAACGTGAGGAGTGGCTACAGCTGAGGAGAGAGATGGAAGTGCTCACCGACCTGTGGCTCACTACAGCACTCAAAGCTCTGGCTCTTATTAACTCCAGGTAACTGTTTTTGACCAAAACATAAACTAACAGCCATTCAAGACCAATTATAACACGTGATACAGGGAACAGTTGTAAAATTCAAACTCTGTAAGTCCAATGTCATCCACAATTGAACACTCATAGTGGGTTTGTACGTTTACCAAGTTAAAAACATCTCGGTTTTATTGTAGAAGAAGCAAGAAGTTTCCATCCAATCAAAGAAATGATCCGTTGAGTTTGCCATTCTTCATTTAAACCCAGCCACTCAAATAGGACCATGTTAAGATGTGTTTGATACTGAGAAAAGATGAATACCTTTAAAAAGTAGTCTTTCTGTGGTTAGTGGAGCAGTCAAGTGCCAACATGGAGTGAAGTAACTATCAAGATTTGGACCTCCGTAAAGTTGGCTCCCCATCAAGCGCAGATTGACTCCAAATCTATCTAGATCATTTGTGCTCCATTTGTGCTGTAAAAAGTTTAGTTTTTGCTGTTATGGTTTTTAAGATATTAAGGATTATTTATATAGTTATATAGGTTCACTCGGCCCCCTGCTGGTGCTGGGCGGTAATTACCCCAGATCGTTCTAAGAAAATAAGCTATTTTATCAAAAAAATCATAACAGCCCAAACAATCTTTTTATAACCCAAACCAGGTCAAATGGAGCACAAACGAATGATATAGTTTTCCTACAGATATGAACTTGATGGGGGCCAACTTCACGGAGCTAAGATTTGGGACCTTTCATCTTATCTTCAAGTAAAGAGTGTTGGACCAAAATGAAACTAGAGCCAAAGCTTTGAAGAGAAATACAACAAAAGCGTTATGTGTCAAAAGTATTATTTGAGTAAGAGTTACTTTTGATTTATTGGACAAACAAGATGAGCACAAACTACTAATACTATCTTTTTGTTGTCCTCCCATTTACACTGTGCCAAAGTTGTTTTTACAGAATTCCAAATGTACGCAAGCAAGCAAAATATGTTTTATCAAATGTACAGAACATACAATAATATATTCCTTGGCTACTATATAATATCCATATTATAGGTTATCTCAGTTCCATTAAAGTGTCAAAGCTTTGTGTTAATCTGCCTCTTGTGTTTTGTTTCAGGCCTAACTGTGTGAACGTACTGGTGACCACAACACAACTCATCCCAGCCCTTTCCAAAGTCTTACTCTACGGCCTGGGGTGTGCATTTCCCATTGAAAATATCTACAGCGCCACAAAGACAGGTGAGAAAAAGAGAAAACAATCACTGAAATCAACTTTACAATTTGCACATATTAATGTAAATAGTTATGCTTATCCTAATTAAATGACTTAACTTATTGTACTAATAATTATTTTTTAGGCAAAGAGAGCTGTTTCGAGCGCATCTCTCAAAGGTTTGGTCGGAGAGCGGTGTACGTTGTCATTGGAGACGGAGCAGAAGAAGAGACCGTGGCCAAAAAGGTACATCTCAATCTTTTGTTTATGACAGCTGCAGAGTTAACCACGACAAATCAGTTAACCTTGTACAATCCTTTCGATCCGCTTTGGCCCCTTGTGCTATGAACAATCGCATTATCTGCACACGCTATATCGTATTTTATGCACAATTGTCTGTGAAATTGTGGCCCATATTTTACATCTGTGTCATATCTGCAGGGGTTTTAGTGCTTTATTAGTTCTTCTATTAGTGATGTGCCAGTACCACTTTTATCAAAACAAGTATGGGTACCAAATCAAGACCAAAGCAAGTGCATGATACACTTTAATTCATACAAGGGAACAATTGCAGAATCTAAACAGTCTAAGTCCAGACTCATGAAGGTTAGCCTTTGGTGAAGGAGGCAAGATTTTTATTGAATATAAAATTATAGAAGTTTTCATTCAAATGATCTGTTCAATTCCAAGAACAGATAAATATGCCATTTGTGGTCTTGGATGGTCTTGGCATCCGAGACCGAGAAAACATCGAGTAAAAATGAGTTTGAGACCAAGACAAGACCAAGACTTTTAAGGATCAAGAGCACAACAAGACCAAGATCTTTACAAAATAGTCTTAAGACTGGTTCAAAGACCAATCCCACTCTCAAGTAGTGCAACACTACTTTTATTTTTATTTACAGTAAAATATGTCTAAACTCAAACAAATTCAAATATGTACAGTGCAAGTACCAAGTACCAAGTGCTAGTATTGGTATCTATCCACATCTTTTTCTATATTTTTTTATTTATATTACAATTGAAATTGACCCTTTATTCTGGTCCTCTTCTAGAAAAACATGCCGTTCTGGAGAGTGTCCTGTCGGGCTGATCTGGAGGCGCTGAGCCATGCACTAGAGCTGGACTACCTCTAAAGGACACCATGCTGTCACCTTTTGAATCCAGTAAAACACAGCTCCTGTGTTTTGTGCAGCTAGTGGAAGTGGGAAGTCGCCACTAGAGACCAAAGTTTTGAGGTTTGATGTGACAAAAAGAGCCCCCAGGTGGATAACTTCATGCTGAACTGTGTGGATTTTGGACATATGGCTCTCTAGTAACATCTATGAACAAAAATCTGAAGCAAAAACAAAGAACAAGGGACAAAGCTTCAAATTCTAACACTACAAACGCCTTTTCTAATCACATTTTTTAGTTCATCTCATTTTTTTTTACTTTGTGCCTAAAGGACTGATGCACTGAACACAAAAATCAGAGTCCCCCTTCAGACCTGGCATTAAAAGCAGGACTGAGTGATCAGATTTAATGTGGCCATGTTTGTCCTGAGCGATCAATAGGAATACAGATGAAATGCCAGGTCTGAAGGGGCGTCTGCATGATAAAAGCATTTGTTCTGCTGTGCTTTATTAGTTTGTGTTGTGACCATTTAAAAATACATTAGAAAAGTTAAAGTTGAGATAAATTTTGCCATAATTTAACTTTAATTTGACTAGATACTTGTTTCCCTAAAGATAGAGGCTATTAGAATACACATAATGTGAGCTATTTATTAAAACTTCCAGCAGATTCCCATCAAAGACCAAAAAGAGGTTTGTGTAAAATTGTCTCAAAGATGCTGTGGGATAGGCTTGGGCTTGAATACTTTTTTGGGGTTGTATATGTGGTTGTATGTTTTGATTTTCCTTCCTTTTGTTGTCTTCTGTCCATTTCCTGATTATCTTTTTTTTGTAAAAGAGACTGGAATGAGTGTGCATGTGCTGAATACAGCTTAGCCATGATGTGTATATAATGCTTTATTGTTGATTTATTTTGAGTTCATAGATTAATACAAATAAATTAAGTGCATTGTGGGGAAATGTGTGTCTACTTCTGTGAACATTTTATAACTTTAGTTAAATCAATGTCATGGCAGTGGCTTTTTTTTATTCTTGAGTTAAAAGCGCCCTCTTCTGGAAACAAATTGCAATAACAAATTAATAAGAAAATACAGTTTATTTGTAACCAAAGCACAAAAGCTCATTGAACAGCAAATTCAAGTATGTAGATTCCAGGTAGCAGCTCTTACATATAACACACATAACAAATACAAGTACAAATAAATATCTAAATAAATAATAGAATTCACATTAAATCAAGGATAGTAAGAAAGCAGTCATCAGAATTGTTTTCTGACTCGGGAGTTTGCACCATAACATGAATAAAGCACAATACAAACCAATAAATGCAAATTGATAACAAAAAGGATATTAACATTTAATACATTGTCATAGAACAGTAATAGACTCTATGAGGTGTTGATGGAGACCATCTTGAAGCCTCTGATGGTGCGTCTCTTTTCTGTGACTGTGAGGTTTGCCTGGAGCATTTTGGTTCCCATCATTCTGGGAATAAAAGAGATGGTCTGCTCTACTCTTCCACCCGGTCGCAGAGGGGACATCCTGAAGGAAGAGATAATAAAAAAAACAAAAGTGTGAGTTTGAAAAGTGTCTGGTAAGAAAGCAGGTTAGGAGTAAGGCAGCTAAACTCAAATGTATCATGTATTATTTTAATGGGTTCTTGAGATGAAACTAACCGGATTCAAAATACACTCTACTGTATAACTTTGACACAACATGCTACTCTTTAGTGAGAATTTATATCAGAAATATCAAGTTGAATTTACTTATTTATACTGAAATATTTAAGATACTAATCAAGTTACATAGTGTTGTTTTTTTATTTTCTTTTGGCTTTATTTGAGGCGGGCAGATCAACAGGAAACAGGGTGAGGGAGAGGGAAGTAATATTGGTCAAATGACACGAGCCGGAATCGAACACGGGTCTCTCGAGTATGTGGTCGAGCCACTGAGGCCAATCACAGCTCAAATCTAATAAGAAGAGAGATCTAACAGCTAACTTTTACTTGCACATAGACAAGTCCAGTTACTCAAAAAGTGGGTCATAGCTAATTTGCGCATTTGAAAATCAAAAAGCATGTTTTTATTAGTCCGTGTAAAAGTGACAATAGAAGACGTTTTAAATGTAGCTTAAAAATGTACAGAATGTTTTTGTGTGTCTAGAAAATGTTACATAATAGATATATAAACGTAGATGTAAAATATAAGGACAGGCTGTACTTAATCTGGCAATATTGGAAAGTGGGTTTCCAGAAAAGAAAAGTGAAAGATTGAGTCATTGTCTTTTTATATTTGCCACACCTTCAGAACATGCGTAATAAAAAAAAAAACAGGTTTACAGTCTGCATTCCTTCCACAAAGAAGAATACTGTACATAGTGCTCTGTGGCACTCCTGTGTTTCAGCAGTGTTCATTCACATATTTAATAATCATTCATGAGTCCCTGTATGTCTAAAGCAGCAGGGTTGATCTTAAGTTCACCATGTGGTGCACTAGGTATTAGTAGAATAAAGGGATTAAATATGGACTAGAGTGTGTGAAAATAAAATGCTTAAAACTGAGCCTTGTTTAAATACATTGAGGCTTATCAAATTCCATTTACTGCAGGACTACAAAATTCAAGAAACTGAAGCGGTATTTGACAATGTCCTTGCCACAATAAATGGATTCTCAGTATGTTTTTACGTTAACATGTTGTCAAAGAGCTGATGTTGTTCACACTTTTAATTTTTACCTACTGTCAGTAAGCTACAATGATCAAAATTTCTAAAAAAAAGAATTAAATAAAAAAGGAATGTATGTGTGGTATATAGTGTCAGATGTAGTTGAAAGTATGGACAAAAGCTTAATGAGGCTTACCTAAACACAGCCTTGTCTTGAATAAGGCCGGCTCCTGCAACGATCAGGACTCCACTCACAGGCTGAGAAAACGGGTTTGTGAAGGTCACAATGGCTGTTTGCTGTTTGTTTGCCACAACAGAGTCTTCATCTGCAATCTGAAGGAGAAATCTGGATTATTAGTGATTGACTAATAAAAAAAAGAATGAATTAAATAACAGAGGTAGTTAAATACAAAAGGTTAGGTCGGCACATTGTTGTATTATTATTAAAAAAGTGCATGATTTCATTCAAAGACACATACCTTTATGATGAGTTGTGGGCTGCTGATGTTGAACTCCTCTGAGGCCAGGGCCTGCTCCTTAGTCAGCATGTCCTCCAGCACCACAGCCAGGTTCATCAGGTTGTCTCCAACACATCCTCGAACTGAGCCGGGAGGATCTGCTGCTGTAGCACTTTAACTGTGAACAGACAGCAGAGCGTTACATTTATCATCAAAATAAATCCAACTGTGACCCAGACCAGTGACTAAATGATATCTACCTTCAGCAGGACCCAGTTGTACGATGCCTTGTGACTCCCAGAGAGTGTCTGAGGGGCTGCTGTTGTACTCCTTGGCCTGAGCGTTGAGGTGTATTTTGAACCTTTTGACCATGTTCTGTTTGTTGATGATCTTCACAGTGAAGCGGATGGGTTCTCCGGAGACAGGAGCTTTGTCCAGAGTCAAGAAAACCAACACTCCCTTTGCTGTTGACGCTACATGGACATAAAGAGAGACATTGGGTCAGCTGACATAAGGCCATACCAGCAAACATAAATTAAGCTGTTATTAGAGCAGAAAATCTGTTTGTATACTATCTTTTAAATACTATTGAATGTATCTTTTAGTGTTTTTTAATTTTTATTTAATTTTTTTATAGCATAGTTGTGTTTTATTGCTAGCTGGGTTAACCCGTGTGAGGGCTGTTTCTTTTTATCTGTGTCCATTAAAGTATAAATACCATAGTTACCTTTTCTTGTTGAGTCATTAGATAATGTTGAACTTTTTGATGTAAGAGTAGACGTTGGGCCTAAAGAGAGAAGAGAAAAAAAAATGTGAGCAAATTTGAGATCTACATTCAATTTAGTTACTAAGTTATCAGTTTAGGGAGCGTACTTTTGATGTATTTGTATTCTCCTGTGATGTTCTGGACTCTGGGGAAGCCCACAGCTTTGGTGCAGATGAGTGATCCCACTTTGTCTGTATCTTTATTCACACTGACAACTTTGCCCTGGTTCACGATGATGGTGTGAACATCAGCGTTCACCTCGGCGAAGACAAACGGGACATCGAAAATCAGGTCGATGCGGCGGTCTTTAATGCCTCTAACTGGGGCAGGGCCACAGCAGAAGACTCCTGGTGTGACATAAATAAAGACAAAGTTTAAGGATGTTAAAGCGGGATAAGCAAGAGAAGAAGGGATTAAACAGAAATGTGACAAACCTCCACTTCGTTCCTGAGGGGTTGGGTCCAGAACCTGCCAGCCGTCCATTGCTGATCCCAGGTCAGGACGAGTCATCCAGCACTCCACCCACACATGGAAGTTCCTACAGAAAAGGCAAAGAATTAGATTAATGTTTTAGACTTTTACAAGACAAAATCATTTAAAACTCTTAATTCTTCACGCTGTAACAATTTAAACTGGTTCAGTCAGTAGCATGGCTGTCCCAGGCCCGCTGCTTTGCAAAAGAGGGACAATATTTTATGGTATTCATTTTTCTTTTATCCAATCAGAAGAGAAAAGTAGGTATCAGTGGCTCAGGGTTCTAAACATAGTAGAACAGACAAAAACTAGCAGAAGATAGGCTGCATTATATTGGTGCTTCTCATAAAGTTAGGTTTGTTGTCAAGATCTGATAAACTGCACATTATTATTGTTATTGTTGTTGTTGTTATTATTATTACTTGTTTATGGTAATTGAGCCACAGCTTTTTAGAATCTCTTTAGTTAACAACAAAATACAAACTAATTACAAAATAGAATGAGGTTGTCTCTTTTAGTGAAGATTGGTTTTAATTTGACTTTTTTTTATCTGTTTGTCTTTTGTATCTAAAAAAAAAAATTCATTAGCTATGTCATCTATTGTTCCTGAAAAAAACACATAACCATTTTCTCATTAGATATTTTTATCCCTAATCCCTGACTACTCACCATATGCTGTCTTTGGTGCTCTTCAGCTTCAGTCCCGTCTTGGTGTAGTACTCCTCGATCACCAGGTTTTTGTTGGTGTCGTGAGCTGAGTTGAAGTTGGTGACGACGCGACAAGGAACGCCAAGAACCCTCATCACTGTGACACAATCAGACACAGACAGACGTTCATAAAGGAATGATTAAAAAAAACTTAAAGAAAAAGTGAATCATTATGTAAACTGACAAGTCACACTAACTTATCAGATTCAATGGAAAACCAGACAACAAGTGAGAACATCTGCAAGACATTACTGTACTTCTGATTAAGCCTGATAAAGAGTTTGTCATGCACTTTATGTTGGCATTAACTGGTCTTAAATTTCTCAACGGCAACATTTCAAAGCAACAAATCCCACTGAGGTTCAGGACAAACTTTTATTTTTAATAATAATTAAGTACTCAGTGACGTCTAAGTTAGTTAAGTTTGCACAAATTCATAACTATAGGTTTTGTACTTTGCCTACACTTTTTTCCTCTATACAGCAATGTTTGAATGTTTAAGGTTTATATGAAAATAGTAAAGCAAACTGCAACTGATCCATTCTGTAAGTGTCAAGAGGCACAACTAACTGGGTTAATATAGCATATACAAAATAAACAAGGCACGAAAACTTACAAAAAAACGTACTGACAAACGTGGTTTCTGGACTTAACCTAACTTAAGTTCAACTTAATGTTACACAAGTTAATAGTGCATATGTTTTAATTGCGATCTGTTTTCCAAGTAGAGTTAAGAAACTGGAATTTATTGTGCATTGATGTCCTACGCAATTTAGTTGATATTTTTATGTTCTCCACTTTTTCCATCTCATGAATTTGGGGCAAAATATTCACAATGTGCTCTCTTAGAATGGCTGTTTGTTGCTTTAACTTGCTACTCATAAAACATTAAGGGTTGATTGATGGATTTACCAGTGCACATAACAGCAGCGTACACCCAGCACTGCCCGTACTTGACCGGACTGTAACCAGACTTGGCCCACTGTCTCAGGATGTCTCCGCTGCCGGTCCACAACGACGGGTTCACTCCCTGCTTAAAGTCCCCAGACCAGTTTCCTTTCAGCACTCCACGATCGTCCTCACAGTTGATCTACAGAGAAAAAAATAAAAACACATAATTGTCATTTGTTGTTACATGTTCCCAAACTTTAGAGCCAAATGTACTCCTCAACCCGTTTGGGCACATCCTTCACAGTAAAAGTAAATAATTGTAGGGTAGTACACATGATGTTTATTGCTCAGAATTTGGCAGGCATTCTGTCAGCATCATTCAAGAACATCACGTAGCTACTTTTCGCAATGGAGTGACGTAAGTAAGTTTTTGAGACATAGTTTGTGACTCGTCTGGTCTGTGCATGTTGCCATGTTTTTTTTTTGTGTGTGAGACTGTGTTGTTTGTGCTCACCATGGCAGACACCACTCGGCTCAGGTACACCGGGTCATTTCGGTTCAGGTGGTCTATCCGTTTGTTCTGCAAGTGGTGGGGGCTCACTTCTAACAGACTCATACAAGCCTCTAATACCCCCGGCTCGAACTGGAGAGAAAAGGGAGGACGATTTTTAAACATTACTTTATCATCACAATAGGTTAGGTTTGTTCTCGTATATAAATATATATATATATATATATATATATATATATATATATATATATATATATATATATATATATATATACGAGTAAAATGTAAAATATATCTCTGTAAAATATAAATGTTAAACTGAACCTGTAAGTGCAAAGTAGACATTAAGTGTACATTGAAGAAATAGTGTAATATAGATATTATGATTTGAAGGTGCCCTAATAAAAATAAATGTAATGGTCCATTTAACAGTGTCCAGTTTAATGCTCTATAGAAAAAAACCTTATCAAACATATGAAATCTGTTTTCCTACCTGATCAAAGGACCAGGGTCGTGACACAGGGTTCGTGGCCGTCCCCATAAACAGCAGCCCCGAGTCGTTCAGGATGTACTCCTCTCTCTGGTCTTCGAAGGGGATGTACACAGAGTCCTCTGCAAGAAAACAGACGCTCATGTTTAAAAAGTAAATCAATTGACAACCTTGATGTTTTGATATGTTTTGTCTCTTTTCAGTTAATTTGCTTAAGTTCAACATTTACCTGGCAAAACACAAAGATACAGTGGATTCCATTGCCATGTTTGAAAACATATATTAATCAGCATAACTTTGTTGATTTGTCTGAGGCCTTGAGGCTATTGTATAGTATCTCTGCTGCATCTTTATTAGATGCTTCAATAGACCTGTGTTTTCTTTCTCCACACACCTCGACACCACGGGTTGCAGAGCAGGGTGAACTTCCCGACCGTGCAGACCTTCTGGCCGTCTTTGATGAAGGCGCACAGCGTAAAAGTGTAGCAGCCGACCGACGCAGAGGCAGGAGGGCAAATGTAAACGGAGGGCTGCTTCAGGTTTAAGCTCTCCGGGTTCATGGAGGCCGTCCACAGAGAGGGCGAGACCTTCTTGGTAAAAGTCACTGGTATTATGATATACAGACGGCCTAAGATGGAGAAAGATAAAATACAATAGACACAGATTTATTTACTATATACCCAACAATATATAAGCTAAAGGTTCAGGCAGAGATGTACAGAATTTTTGGGCACATTAAAACCGTTCAGTTTAGTTTAGGAGCCAATGCAATACTCATGCTCTTTAATTAGCTCAGTGGCTTGTTTTTGCAGTCTGTTATGAGAATATTAGTTTATACTGTAACGTCTCAGTTGATATAAAAACAGTGATCAGCTTTACCTAGTGTGATTTTGATCTTCAGAAAGTCTGTCTTGGGGTTAAAAGGTCGTCCCTTAAGCTGCAGGCTGATCCTAAAAGGAGCTCCCCTTCGCACCACCAGGGCTTTGGAGCTGCTGAAGCCATCCGTCTTGTGCCGTGCCAGGTTCTCAGAAATTTCCAGGTTGACATTTTGTATCTTAAACTCTGCAAAAGAAAGGTATGTTTAGTAAAGTGCAACAAATCTGACCTCAAAGTTCCCACGGACAACCCTCACCTTCCATTTGTCTGTGTGTGTGTCTGAAAAAGCGATGCTACTGTATCTCCCTGCTGCCTCCACTGTGCAGTTATATAGCCACATGCCCCACCCTCAGGAAGCACGTTTGGGACAAAGAACTGGTTTCTGCAACTGTTACTAAGGACCACACTTCCTACAACACACACAAACAAGCCACACCTCCTCGTGTCTATGTCACAAGTAATGTCATTGTCGCATGAATGATTCGACTCTCCCAGTTCCTCAGAAGAAGATACAGATTTTTACGCAGATTTGTTGGGTGTAATCTGCTTCCATCTGGAACAAAGTTTAGCAATAGTTTAAATGATTAAATACTAGTGAGTTTACAGAGAATGGTAGTTTTGCACATTTGGGAAGGCATTTGGGAAAAAATGTAGGACATAAAATGGAAAAAAAATCTACACTTAATCAATTTTGTCTCTTGTTGCCAGCACTGGAGGAGGAGAATAACTAAACTGCACATTTTCATGCAAAAAAACTCAATTTAAGTGACTAATGTTATTGTGTCACATTGTATCTGGACCTTTGGGGGAAAACGGCAAATAAATCTCACTGTTCTTACTGTCTCTTAGAAACTTAAAACATTTTTATTTTTTTAACAAAACAAATAAAAGTTGTCATAAACATGCCTTTGAAAAGTACATCTTGTCCAACCTTTTAACTTTGACTCCAGAAATAAACGTAGGAGTGTTAGAAACTGATTGTCCCATTTTTGTTTAGACTTGTCATTAAGTGAAAATAGCTTTGTTGCGCAAACCCTTCAGAGGCGTTAGACCTCTCATATGATTATTATGAGAGGAATGTAAACAGGAGCTGGGTTGGATGCATTTTTGTTCAGTGAATATTTAAGAATTAAAGTCACGTAGCACACACTGGGGCCACAGTGTTTATCTATCCGTCTTTTCAATGAGGGATTATTTTAACCGTCTTTTCATTGGCCATCCCTAATACCACCCACGTTACATAGGCAAGGCAAGGCAAGGCAATTTTATTTATATAGCACATTTCATACACTGGGTAACTCAAAGTGCTTTACAGGAATAAAAGACAATTTACAAGATTTATATTAAGAAACATAAGAAAAAAATAAAAACATTTTAAAAAGAAGAGTGCAGATAAAAGAAAAAACACTTTAGGTTGTGGTGTAGAACAATGTTCAACCTCCCCTTGAACATTGTTAAAGTTGATATAGCACTAAGAGCCTTACACAAAGATTTAGTTTTGATTCATTGCCAACAACAAATTTTTCTAGAACCAAACTGGCACCAAACACTTTTTGCACAAAAGACAAAAACGAATATAGTAATTATGTTGGATTAACCTGCAACAGTGAAGCATTATAAAGGACAAAAGAAACAGGTTTGGCTGAAAAAGCATGAGTAATAATTATCAATATTAAGGCTTGTTCAAGGCACTGATCAAGCTTTTAGTTTTAGCTGGACCCATGATGCCTTAAAGCTGCACTATTTAACCTTTAACCACAAAATACCAAACCTCAAAATCATCAAAATATGATTTTGTGTAGTCATTTGAATTGTTGGAAAAAGAAAAATATGTAACTATGCATGTAATCCTGCTCGTTAACATCTCATAAAGACACATCAGGTTAAATTGTTTGATAAATATGTTTGAAAAAATAACACTCACTACAATGGAAAATTTGCAGCTGCACATTTGGAAATGGATTCCTTTCGTAGCTTTAAAATAAATGCCAGCAGTTATTTGGAGGCAAAACAAAGTTGCTCATATCGTACCGAGACTTACTGATGAGGGATATAGTAATTGTCTTAATGTTTCTTGTTTTGTTATTGTTTTGCTTAAAATTAGTTTTTTGTTTTAAAGTATGTAAATTCTGCTGAAATTTTGACTGTAAGCGCTGACTTTTTTTACTTAAAGCATGAGCAAGTCTCCTCAGAAAGTGGATAACCTGTTGTTTAGTGTCACAAATTTTATATTGTGTATTATAAAGTGTAGTGCACTCAAAGATAAACTTACCATAGACAGGTTTATTTTGTTTCACAATTAATCAAAAAATAACAGTAATAATTATATTGCACTTGTGATGCTTTTGTCAAACAAAATGTTTTAATGAAAGCTGTCTCAAGTGACAGCTGCTTAAAAATTAGACAATAACAAATAAAACATTAAAAACCTAAAACAAATATGTTACAGGAGATATTCATTGTGCATTTACTATGATTTTAAACTTGCAGAATAGTTGGCATTGACAGTAAAAGTCAGTGATGAAGGTAGTTGGTCCAAACAGAATAAAGCAATACTTTTTAGGCAGAAGTCCTAGGTTTGTTAAAAACCAGAAAGTCTGAGATGTCGTGCCACACGTTGCTGTCGTGGTAGAGGTAGTTCATGGAGGACTGCAGCGATGGCTGAAGAGTATTTGGGTGATATTCAAACAGCCACAGGACGATGCCCCAGACCAGAGTGGCAAACAATGGGAAAGGGTCGCGTTTAGGCTGAGGTATAACTCCTTTCTCCACCGCCAGTCGGGACAGAGCAAACAGGATCCGGGACAGCAGGTACATGTTGATCTGCGGGGATTTAGGAAAAATAAGACATGGAAAAGTATTGACAGGTGTCCTAAAATGAAATGCAGTTAGTCTAAAACAGTACATGATAACATGATAAATGAATGCAACACTAATAAATAATTAAACTTAAATAAGAAGTAACAAAGTAATTGTAAATAACTTTAACTGTTTTTTGCAGTGTTACATGTGGCCATTAACCAAAGCAGTAACAAACAGTGGTACCTCATGTATGCTTACAATTAAAAATCTGTGAAAACAACCCTAACTTACTGAAGTTAAGACAAAGTACATAGATAAATCCAGTATGGACTATGATAAGGGACTAAACGTCTTCTCCCTCCAAAACTATGTCCTGGTTCTTTTTGTCTTGACCTTTTTCATATAACCTCATGGATCTACACAGCCTTCATCTTAACTACTGAGCTTACAGTATCCATACGGCTAATGTGGGGTCCAATCCAGTGAAATACCTAAGGCTAATTTTCACTTTATCCATTATATTATTGACAACCGTTTAGTTGTTTTTGGTTCTTGATTGGATATAAGAGGAATGGTATAGCAGAAAATGTATTGTCTGTTTGTTTAAAAGCTAAATATATATATATATATATATATATATATATATGTTAATGACACTCAGTAGCTTTTAATTTAAAACTAAACTTTAAAATTGAATTCTTGATTATCAAGTATATACTTTCTTCTCTTTTTAAATATTTAGTAAGGACAAAAGAGGGTAAATGATTATTGATATGATGATACATAAATTATATAAGATTAAATTAACTAAGTCAAATATATGATAAAATTATTCTTGAACAATACAAAATCTTAATTTCTAATATATTGATAAAAGCACAACACAGCAAAAATCATCTTGAGACACTTAAAAGCACAAACCTGTCAGATCCTCAAAGAGCAATGTTAGAAGCTGTAACGGCAAATTAACTATCACCCCACTGCTTGTACCAGGATCTTTTTAAAGTTCTTAACGATGCCACTTTATTTATCTGAAATTTTAAGTGTCCACCGTCCCAGATGACCAGATGAGAATAGTTGTTCCTATGTCCTGGTACAAGCAGTTAATTTGCCGTTACTGCTCATAAACTCTGTAACACATTACCAGTAGACCTGTGTTTTTTTGACTGGGACAGTGCATGTTGATGAACATACATGAAACACAGCTACATGAATGTAAACATGCCAGATTGTAGCTATAGTCTGATTTCTATCTATTGTGTTGTCCCACATTCTCACACACACACACACACACACACACCAGGGCTGTGGCACTGGAGGCAATGTGGGTTAAGTGTCTTGCTTACGGACACAACGACAGAATGAACCGGGGAGAGCGGAAAACACCACACTTTCCAGTTATAAGACACTTTCCACTGAGACACTGCTCCTTTCACTGATCAAGTCCAGGTTAAAGACTTATTTAGACAGGCTTTTATCACATTGTAGCATTGTCACTTACAGATGTTTAGTCTTGGTTTGTGTATTATTGTGTAATTTTTCTTTGGTTATTATTTAAATTTATTTATATATTTTATACTTTCTGGACTGCTGCAAATGTACTGTGTTAAATGTATAGCAGTTTGGTCTTCTTTTTGGTTGTTGTAAAGTGTTATACAAATAAAGATTGATTGATTGAATAACTGCTAAACTCAAATAGGTTATGGTCCAGATTTCCCATGGCAAATGTAAAAACATTAGACTATTATATGTCATATTTATTCTAGTGTACCTGGCTGTTGATGTTATTATTGTCTCCAAAAACTAGCCACCCTCCAACGCAGGCGGCGAGGAACGTGTGCGACTGGAGACTCTTCCCCTGCAGCTTCTCCTGCAGAGCTCGCAGTCCTTTGTACGTGAACACAAAGTACGCCAAGTTTCGGGAATGAGTGTACGTCGCCTTTAAAATGGCTTTGAGCTTATCCTTTAAACTGTAGCAACATAAAAAAGACGTGATTAGTTAATAATTTAGGGCAAAGGTTAGTGGGTTTAACTGGACTAATGGTGTAAATATATGTGCATTACCTGCCACTTCTGAACAGAAATGTCATAACAAAGGCGTGAGGGGCTCTGATTTTTGTTCCATATCTGAGAAATGAGAAATAATCGTGTAAAGCACAAAGAAAAAACGAGATATGAGCCAATACTAATTTATTACTGGTTTAATTACAAAGGGACAGGTAACCTTCCACACTGGAGAAAGTGTGGGACATAGACTACAGTAACTTTTGCTCAAACCTTTACTCACACAGCGCCATTTCGGAATCCCTTTAAAACAGCTAACGCCACTTTGTATTGTTCCTGTTGGAGAAAGTTATTTATCGTAAAAAGGGCAGTTTTTAACAACCAGGACCTGCCATGACTTTGAATAGAGTTACAGGGACAGATATAACCGCTGCACGTACTTAACACCATGTGTCACAGTGAAACCCCGCCGAAGCGCAAAACACTTTTTTGGTTCCTATTTCAACTTAATTTGTTATTAAATGTGAAAATGCCAAAAGATTTAAAATAACCGTCCTGTGTAAATATGTTTCTATATAAATAATCTTTTAAACAACAACCTTCTGTAACAATATTTATTCATTTTCTACCTCTTTATTCAGTTCAGCGCGAACAGACAGAAAACCTTTCACTCTTACATTAAATTGATTTTTTTGTTTAATTAATTGCTAAGCCTTACAAACAGCAACCGTTTACATTGCCTATATTCCACTTTACAATTAATCTTAATGATTGAATTTAATTCAATATAAAACAAAAGAAAATGACAGTATCAGTACAGTAAAATTGTTAAATCTTTGTAAAAAAAGTTTATCCCAGTGACCCGTACCACTTCATAAACCCTTTGACCTAATTTTGTTTGATGCTTTTGAGTTCCTCCTGTGTTCACAAAAGGCCTTTCAAGATTTCACTTTGCCAACTTAAGTTTGTTTACAATTTTTGTATTATTTGGTACAAGTTTGTTAATGTATAGAAAACAAATTATTAAATTGTCTACTTAATCAACAAATATACTACAGTTTTTGACTGAAAAAGGTTGGTTTTCAGAGAATTGCCCTTACAGAATTAAAGTGACCCTTATTGTAAAACTGTATGAACTGTTTCAAACTGTTTACAAAAAAAAAGCAATTCTTCAGTTTCATTTTATACTGCAACTGCAAATTGTTGTACCTGAGCCAACGGTTGCACAACTTCCACCACATACAGCATTAGCCAGGAAAGAAAATATTATGGAATAAAGTAAAGTTCCTTTATGCATTAATTTATAGTTCATGTTTAACATGAGTAAGTCAACATAGTGTCAAGTAGAATTTGGATCATTTTATTAGTGTTTTCCACAATTAATCCAATTCATTGAAACATGAAACTGATTCATAAATAACTCGGTAACAAAGAGTGAATGGGTTAAGACAAGTCATTTTAGAGTCACTGTGCAGTTATTACTTATGTTAGTTTTGTTCATTTACCACATTTAACAGTCGGTGTGTTTTACAAGACCAGGAACAATCTCGTCATTGAGTTTCACAGCTGTAACAAAGACCATGTCTGAAAAGCTTTTGTGCCATGTCCTTTAGGTGAAAGGATGGACGTGTGCATAGTCATCAGTGGGTGAATAGACCTAACTTTACGACAACTGCCTCAGTTTCTAGCCGTATGTTACACACTTTTTAAACAGCATGATACACTTGAATGAAAGATAGGTTCGGCTTAAAACACAGATTACAAAGATTTAAGAACTGAAACTGATTACACTACTGTTTATACCATGTTGCCAAAAACACAATGTTGATTAAAATAATTATATGAAGCTTCAACAAGTTGTAATTATAACAGCAAATGGTCTTAAATTAAGGTCATAGTCACACAATAGTAATAGTTACTACAGTGTGTAAAAACATCACACAGCTGTCATTTTGCGTTATTTTACTTTTTTCATCATTAGTTCATTTTGACATTGACTTGAGGGTTATATCATATTTTAAAACTTGGTTTCACTCAAAAAATACACTTTGGTCAATGTACCTGCCTCAAAACAAAACAATTGAGACTTATTTTGACATAGTATTAAGTGGTAATTGTACAGATCTCGATGTACCACCCTTTACAACGAGGGCCATGTTTCCATTTGGGCCATTTTCTTTTGTCTAAAATCAAAGGCCCCGTTGAATAATATTTCCAATAAAGTTCTCTACTTGAATCTCTTAACTATCAGTTAACAGCAAAGACTAATCTCATCATAGCTAGTGTAACACTTGTTTTGGGTGACCGTTCAGTGAGAGTGTCTCCCACTTCATTAGTAACTGTGCTGACTGGACATTTATCTAAAGACATATTCAGTTAGTTATCTAACAAAAACATACAGAAGGCTTTTTTTCCCCAAATCAAAACAAAAATAGCGGTACTCTACAACTGCATGACTCATAATGGTTTATGTACAGAATTTAACTATTCAAGTTTTACAAAAACAATCAAATGAACCACAGATCGGCTCAGTTATTGGCAAAAATGTTTTCTATAAAAACTATTGCACATAAAAATACAACTTCTCTTAAAAACAATCAAGACTCTCTCAGCTCACATTACCATGTGCAAACTAGTTTATAAAGCCATAAAAATATAGGAAAGTAAGTCAAAGAAAGTTCTCATTATAAGCGTATGCTACAAGACTCCATTCATCCACTACTGAGATCATCAATCCAACTTCAAATAAAAAAATAAAAATTTAATCTGAAGTAAACCATGTGCCTTCTTCTTTCTTCAAGATATGCATTAATCAAAGTAAAATCCATGTTCTCCACTAAAATTAAGTCTAGTGCATAGGCCCTTTATGAGGCTGTTAAACAGAAACAGGTCAAAACATCTTAGAAACTGTACAAGTGTACAGTGAGTGTAGACATGACGGGGCATGAAGAAAGGAGTTTCTAGTTGTAGTCCAAACTCAGTTAAGCTAATGATTATGAGTGAAATATTAAACAGGCAATGGAGGTTTCAGCTTTTCATAGAAAGAAATATGATGCAACAGGTTAAAAGCAGCTATTACTGTATTTAAAATAAACACTTTTTACAACCATCCCCCAGTTCCTCAGCAGCTCCCAGCTGCACAGTTTGTTGAAAAGTGCTCTGTAAAATGAATATGGCTCTGGTTGATGTTTTATTCCTGCCCAAAGCCTTCTGTTTCTTCGATGGCAAACATGAGCTTTTCTTTTAGCTGCTCATAGCTCTTGTATGGAGGGAGGTCCAGACGATTAAAACTGCAGAGAATAAAAAACACATGCCATAAAGTACAAGTAAAATATTTAATTTACAATGTTCTTTGAAAATATTCCATATTGACATTATATTTTTTACATAACATGTTAATAGTAAGAAATGCTCAATTTAGATGCTGTATACACTCATCTGCAAGAGAAATAATTTACTACAATAACAAAAAAAACAGCCTGTTCTGACACAATGTGTTATAATAGAGAATACAAAAGGATGAGAAAAACAAATAAAGAAAAGGCTTATGATGAAATGAATCAGAAATGACTAAGAGGGTTTGGTTGTGAAAGTTTGATCCTCCATTTATTTAATAATACCTCAAAGATTATCTATAAATACAGAAGCAGTTACTTACCACGTGTGGCTTCGTGGAAGCCAGTTCTCTTTGCCCACTTTTTCAATGCAGAACTTTTGGGGACCATTGCTTCCTGAAAACAAGCATAAAACAAAAAGAGCATTAGGCAAAACTGGTCTGATGTGTGGACAGTAGTTGTGCGTTTTAGTTTTACACACCCATTAAGTCTGCAAAGCCTCCAACAGGGAGGCGACAGGTTCCTGTGACAAACTGCAGGAGCCTCATCCTCTTCTCATTGTCCATCTCCTTCACAAACTGCAAACAATTTATTTTTATTACATTTCAGGATAAGGAGAAATATTTGCTCTTAAACGCCATGTGTAGGTATATTTATGTGAATGCCAATAGAGGAGCTTGAACCCAGAGAGCCTGTAATAAGGACTTAACAGGCTAGGCACTAAAACCTGATGTTGTATATACACAATCCTGTAAACTGTGCAATAAAAAATAAAAGTATATTATAAAGTATATTCAAAAGTATATCTGCCAGAAAGATTTGGTCCATTGTGCTCTCTTTATGCCGTAAGAAAAGAACCACCAGGGGTTTTGTGGTCATGTGACAACAACTGATTAAATGACAGCAGCAAGAAAACAATTGACATTAATCCAGAGAGTTGTTTTGTCATGTACTGTATGTTTAAATGACACCAGATTTCCATATAAACAGTCACATGTACAGTTGATTTTCTGTGGTGTGCCCCAAACAGGAGCTCAAAGGAGTATAATAAAGTACCAGCAGGCTTCATAAATGCTTTATACTTGTGTTGAATTGTATTTGAAATTTTGTAGGTTGTTACAGTGATTTATATACAGACCCCAGGAAGAGTTGCTAGCTCTAGGGTACAGCTAATGGGGATCCAAATAAATAAACAAATAAACAAATAAACAAGGCAAGTGGACATGCATCATATGTCCAGCTTTTGTAGTATGCTGTATTCACCTGCCAAAACCAGACAATTTGCTTGCTGCTTCGAGTATAATGCCTGTAGATAGCGTGTCTTTGCCAGTCCATCAGGTCTATCTCCTGCATCCCACATAGCATCACCTATAAGCAAAGCATAAATCTTTACTGCATACCCAAGTAAAACATGTTTAGACTAGAGCAAGATTCCTGCTGCATTTAAAGGCTTTACAGACTCAACAACCATAGAAATAATGAGCAGGAAGAATTATAGCTGTTTATAGAGATTTAAAAAGTAGGTTAGTTCATTGTACCTCTAATTCCTTAGCATCAAAATACTGAAGATATTGTTGTGGCAGGACTTCATTGAAGCCCTCAAAGAAGGCCTGTGTTTGTTCCTCAACACCTCGAGATAATCTCCACTCTGCTACTAACCTGGAAACAGAGAAACAGAACAGAGAGTTAAAGGCACACACAGAGACTCCACAAAAGGTCCTATAAAACTTTACTAAACTGCTAATAAGTCACTTATTCTCTTCCAGGCATTATAAATAATGTTGTATTGTGGGTGAGAAGTAGTCAACAGAAAGTGCACCTGATGTATTCTTCTTTGTTTTCCTCAGTTACAAGAAGGTTTCCTCCGTCTGGTTTCAGCTCGTGGGTGGTGATCTCGCCCAGGATTTCTTTGTCAACGGAAAAGAACATCTCCAGACCACACTCCTCGATGTCATTATCCCTACAAAAACACACATAAACATTAGAAGACATTAACAGAGAGCAAATAATCAAAAGGCTGTACTTAATTATTCAGTTCATTGTAATGCAAAGAGAGGGAGCACCTAAGAGCTGCAATAAATAAAAGATTTTTATTAATTTTATTTTTGGCTCTTTTGAAGTATTTCTCATCACCTACTACTAGAAAAACCTAGCTATTACTTGCAAATGAAACACCAGTACAAAAGGTCGAGCCCCCTTATTTTTTTATATCTTTTTTTTTTTTTAAACATACAAAAATTATACAGAATCCAACTAATTTCAAAGACTTCAAGCCCCAATGGAAAGCCCAATCGAAGTCTAATATAAGCGCTAAACAAGCAAATGTCAATTGCACAATTCAATGTCAAAATACAAGTATATAACATAAAGTTATGACATTTCCATGTCAGGTGGATAATCAAAACTTACTTGATCCAGATAAGTGAGTTATAAAACTCTGGGTCGATGGACTCCAGGTCTTTCAGAGCCAGAGGTTTGTTCAGGATGCGTTTGTAGAAAGGCAGAGAGAAGCCTGTGTCGATGAATTTACCATGAAATAAAGCCTAAAAGACACAGAGCAGAGGAAAATGATTAAAGTAAATATAGTCAGTTCCTTAGAAAAAAGCAACAAAAATATCTGCTGGTTTACTAAAAGCCTACTTAATTTAATGAAAAGTAGAACCCATTTAACGTATACATTTTTAAAAATACAACATAGTTTTTAAAAGGCAAAAAAAACAAAGCAACAACCTTTTTCCAACTCTGTTCTTCATTATGTTTAATACTAAATTTAACATATTACATTTGCTTCATTGAAACAAATATGCTTCATTTTGTTTTCTAAAGTTCACTTCAAATTAAATTTTTATTGAGACACAAATATAGCAGTTACCATAGCAATAAAGCGTCCTATAAACTTGAAGTATTTGAGGTGATCTGGGTTGATGTACGAGGCAGGGTTGATCTGTAGGCAGTAGTTGTCTTTGCCAGCGTACTCAAACAGACAGTACATGGGATTCAGCACCTCGTGAGACAACAAGAAGAACCATTCCCTGAAAGTAAATGTACGGAGAACAAAAACATTTAGAGAAAGTTGTTTTTCTGGTTGGAAATAACTATTATCAATCACATTTGTCATGGCTTCCAGGGTGGTGTCAAAAACACACCTAATGAATCAGAAACAATTGTTACATTTTAATGTCATTTTAATTATCACCTGGCCACGCCTCCATAGTCTAAACCTTCCTCCCCTGGAAAAATAATCCACAGTCTTCGCTTTAGGTCTTGAGGGTGGAAGCTCATGATCTTTGAAGATGGATAAAATTGTTCATTAAAAAATACATATTACATAAAAAGACATATTCATTAGTTAAAGATAGATGCTTGTTTGGGTGATCACCTGTTGAAATGAATCCTCAAATAAGGTTTTCCGGGTAACAGTAATCTTTATATGCTGAGGCATTGACAATTGCTGTGGAGACAATGAAAATGTTTCCTTTAGTGAAAGTGCTACTCTTTAACTCGCAATAATATAAAGATGTGAAGCATACCTGACACCAGAACCTGAAATATTGCACTTTGGCTTTAAAGTCCCTGACATAGGTGATTTGTGGCCCATTTTCTCTGTTGAAAAAGGCAGAAAGATGAGAAGTTTATTTAGTCTTTAATTTTAATTGCTTGAGTCTGCCAAGAATTCAATTTAGACAATATCTGGTCTCTGAAAACCTTTTGAAATGTACTTACAGAGAGGATTTTCCTGTGCGAGGATCAATATAAGTTGTGGTCCGTCTGTTGTGGTCCACAAAGTAAGGAATACCATCCACAGTGAACCTCATCTCCCAGCCCTCTGGCAAAGGCTTGTCATTCAGGAGCCTAAGAAAGACATCAGCACCACTCAGAGGCAATGCAACTTAACTACAACTAAGGCATTGTTCCATAAAAATATTGCCAAATGTATTCGCTCGTCTGCCTTCACACGCATATGAACGTGAGTGACATCCCACTGGATTTAATATAGCTGCGAATGGTGGGCCGTAGGGTTGGGCGATGTCATCTAAATCAGCAGCTGACGATGTGTATGGTGGGCTATTTTCACAGACTAACACACTACGGTATTTAAAATAGCATATGCATTAGTTATATTCTCAATTTAATTTACAGAGCAATCCCTGCAAATATTTTAGGTTAACTGTAGTCTATAGAAGATAGTATGTGAGCGGAGTAGGAGCGGGGAGATTATGAATGGAGTGAGGAGCAGATTTTTTTAAAGTTGGAGCATTGAGAGTGCTCCACTGCCGCTCCATCACGAGTACAATTCATACCAACGGGCCTGCACATAACTACATTTTAGCCAGAACTAAAGCTTAGATCGGCTCAAAAAAAAATCAAGCCCGACCCTACCCGAGCCCGTGCACCCGAGAGACCGGCCCTGTCCGACACATTAAATTTATTTATGAGCCCGATTTAAACCCGACCATTTTTTAATACGCGGGCGTTCTGAGGAGAACGAGCCTGTAATGACTAATGAGCGGAGCGAAGCCGGTGTGACTCAGCTCAATAATCCGCAGGCCCGCGCTCATGAACCCAGCTGTAAAATGATGTTCGTTCAAATCCAGCTCAGACATGACATAAATCTGTAGCTTACTATACTTGTTGTAGCCATTAAACAATGTTTTTTTTTTCTTTCATATTTATGTTTAAATATTATTTTTAAATTTCATCTGATTATGATAGGTTGCGAGTGGGTCAGAAATGATTTTGGTGGTTATATTTAGTTTAATATTAAGTTTAGTTTTGCAAAAAGCCTTTCTTTCGTTTTGTACAAATTGTCTCTTAATTTTAATAAAGGTTTCTTCGGCCAATTGCATGTATTTAATAAATAAGAAGCAAATAAGTAGACTATATGAGGTCGCGGAAGCGATCGCTTTCATTGCTCATGAACTGGAGCACGTCTCAAACTGAAACTCAGCAGGTTTGCCTTACAGACATGAGAAATATGTAGCCTAATATATGTAGAGACGAAAAGATTTAAATAAGCATAGTGCAGTTTTCAGAACTCACACGGTAAACAACCAGCTTGATACAGATGGATCACTACTTTAGCAGTTAGCCGCAAATGCTGAAGCATTAACAGTTCCTTTCACTGGAACTAAGGAGCCGAGCCTAACTCCCAAAAAACAACCCCACACCACAATCACCTTTCCACCAAACTTTACACTTGCACAATGCATTCCTTGTAACCGCCAAACCCAGACTTGTCCGTCAGAAAGCCAGATGACGAAGTGTGATTGCAGTGCATCTGACGCTTTGCATTGCACTTGGTGATGTAAGGCTTGGATGCAGCTGCTTGGCCACAGAAACACATTCCATGAAGCGCTCTACGCACTGTTATCTGCTAATCTGAAGATCACCTGAAGTTTGGAGGTTTGTAGCTCTTGACTATGTGCCGATCCCGCTCTGTGATTTTACGTGGCCTATCTTGTGGCTAAGTTGCTGTTGTTCCCAATTGCTTTCACTTTGTTGAAGTACCCCTAACAGTTGATTGTGGAATATTTAGTAGCGAGGAAACTTCACAACTGGACTTATTGCACAGGTGACATCCTATCACGGCCCCACATTGGAATTCACTGAGCTCCTGAGAGCGACCCATTCTTTCACAAATGTTTGTAGAAGTAGTCTGCATGCCAAGGTGCTTGCTTTTATACATTTGTGGCCATGAAGTGATTGAACACTAGACTTCAATAATTTGAATAGCTGAGTGAATACTGTTGGCAATAAAGAGTATACTGTATTTTTCAAGTTTATTGGTAATATACATTACATTAATTATTGTGTTTTTACTATTGTTGTAAGGCGACCTTGAGTGTCCAGAAAGGCATGTTACAAATCAAATGTATTATTATTATTATTATTATTATTATTATTATTATTATTATTATTATTATTATTATTATTATTATTATTATTATTATTAAGACACAAACAGATAAAAACTCACCCTTGTGTCCTGGGGTCTTCCCATTGAGTCGCCCGGGTTGGGTGGTGAACAAAATACACTCTGCCATTGGTGTCTGTTCGCTTTTCTAAAAACAAAAGCAGATTTATTCATCACTTGATACGTGGTTTAAATAGAAAACTGCTCCGTTTCTCCATCATGGCATTTTAAACTACAAAAATGTACTAGTATTTACCCCAGCCATGTGGCAGTGGTCCCATTGGATCAAACTCCTTATTAGCTGTGGCTGCAAGCTGGTCCTGGAGCTGAAAGGGAAATAAGAGATTATTGAACATTCAGTCAAAAAGTCAAAACATCTTAATTATTCTATTTCTACAATTTATATACAAATTGGGTAATCAATTGTATCGTTTACCACACAGCAACTTACACATAAGCTGCTTTGTGACACTATATCATTAAATACAAACAGAACATCCTGTGCCATTATCAATGTTGGCTTAATATAAAAGTGTCCGTTCTCACCCCGTATATGAACCTCTGGTTAAACTGTTGCATCGCCCCCTGCAGCTGACTGCGCTGGTGCTGCCACTCCTCATAGTTCCTCACTGATTCCTGAGTGGGTCGCTGCCATGTTGTTGTCCGAGTTATGTGGTCAACGAAATACACCCTGCCCATTGGGTCGACTCTGCGCTCCCAACTACAACACCAGGACAGTCAAAAGAAAATCGGTTTTGATCAGTGCAATTAAACTGAACAATTTTTAAAAGACCAGTTCAACAATGAAAGTTATTAAACATGTTTGTACCCTGAAGGCAAAGGCTCAGGTCTGTCCCAGGTTGTCCTTTTTTCAATGTGATCCACGTAGTACACACGTCCATTCTGGTCCACTCTCTGCTCCCACCTGCCCAGACAATCAAACTGAGTTAGCTAGTAATTGCAATGTTGTTTAAAATTCATAAACAGAAACAGAAAAATATACCACTAGCACCACCATATACCACCAAAAATAAATAAAAGGTGTTTACCCTGGCGGCAGAGGGACATTGGTTATGGGTGTGATTCTGGGAGCAGCAGTGACAGCAGTGGGTGGAGCAGAGGTCCCTGGTTTGGGGGCAGTTGCTGTCTGTAAAGAGGCGGCTGTGGCTGCTCCTGCACTAGCACCGTCTTGCTGATCTGAACAACCACTAGCAGAGGCCTGAGAGGAGCCATCAGAGACTGGGGCTTCACTTAACTCACTCGGAGAGGAACTGCTTGAGGAGGCTGCAAAAAGAGGCACATTGGCTGAATGAAAAATGTTGTTGTACATGTGCTTACATTAAAGTCTCACTGAAGTGTACATCATTGTGGATAATGTAATTATCAGTGAATACAAACGTATTAGAAACAGGAAGCTCATTAAAAATGTTTTAGTATTTCCTACATGGTGAGGCTGCAGGTCTGGAGGATGCTGGAGGATTAGGCCGGACTGGTCTTGATGGTCTTGGTCCTGCAGAGTCTCTTGTAGACTGTGATGGAGAATGGGAGCCATTTACAGCATTACCATTTGGAACAATGACCCACTCATCTGAACCACTGGACGGTGATGAGTCTCTGCTGGACCTGAATACAGTTATTAAGTTTGATTTCAAGTCAAAGTTACATAAGTCAAATAAACAAAATTTATGATAAGATTTTGGCTATGTACCTGTTGCCTAAATCTCCATTTTGTCTAGCATTTCCATTTGATAGAGGTGCTGGAATGACAATAAAATAAGTACAGCATTGACCTTGCATGTTGCACTATTTAAAAATGAATAAAACAATATAAAATTATGTAACTTTATCGCTTTGGCAGCTAAAAGGTAGTGACTTTTATGGAGATGACGGTGTAATGATTACATGATTACATGACTAAAGCTATTGCTGTATATGCTTCAAATTACATTTAGTCTGTGCTCTCAAACAAATCAGGAATGATTATCATTGATGGCTAATCAAAACCAAATTTAGAAGAAAATACTGAATATGTCTGTGAAAGTTCTCAGTCATCCAGATCACCTTGAAAAAAGGTTAAAGTAAAAGCATTTGAATTTAGTTTTCAAGGTGAAGACGTTTTGTCTCTAATCAGCTGAGCTTATAAGCTCACCTTTCTTACCAGTTGATCTCAGAATTGGTATTAGCCCTTTTTTTTTTTTTTTTTAATACTGAATTTGGCAAAACCTCAACTAACCTGGCAAACGCTACAATTTTTTTTGGTTTGTTGTTCTAAAACTATACAGTTCTTTTTTTTTTAGATTTTGCATTAGCAAATGTTTGTGTGGCTCTATACCAGGTTCTTTCTCAGCAGAGGCCAGGGTTTCTTCGTCCACCTGCAAGCCGTCCAGACACACAGACAGGTCGCCTACAATGTCCTGAGGATCTCTGTCAGAGCACAGCTGCAGTGTCTGCACCACTTCACACACTGGGGCCAGAAAGACAAAAAAATAATCTTTACAAAAACATATTAAAACGAAGACCATCTATGTTTTTGAAAAGTGGACTCTGAAGTCCTTCAAAACACTGTTTAGACATACAACATAAAAATAAACGACACAGCTTTAGGGTGCAGCAAAAATTTGAAACATAGAGCAAATTTCTGATCACATGTCCTGCACATGCTGAGCCCGTCAGCTGTCCTTGGTTGTAAACACCTTCAGAGGGAATTCCACAATCTTAGATAAGGCCAATACAATGTGGAAATCAGTGTTGGGAAAGTTCTTTTTCTACAAGAACTAGTTCAAAGTTCAGTTCACAAATTTTAAAATGAACTAGTTCAGTTCAGTTCAAACTTCAAAATTTTGAACTAAGTTCACAGTTCCAAAAATGAACTAGTTCATAGTTCTTTTTTCCATATGTTGCTGCGAGCTATTATTTTTCAAAATTATTGCCACAGCCCATATACAGTAGAATCACAGACAGCAATTATTTTATCAGTTTTAACAATGAAGCTATGCGTTAGATTTCATTTTCATATCCAATTCTCAATCCTTATCCAACCAGGGTTTACATTAGCATTGAGGGGACATTGTTGCTTTAATGCTTTGTTGCTGTCCATTCACTCCACACTAGTAGCAGCTGCAGCTTTCAACCCTACAGTACATTCTCAAAAACATGAGGAAAAACGTGCTGCTTGAATGGTCTTTTTTAATGAGGAATTATTCAAAGAAAAACAGGAGAGTAATCATTAAGGTGAAAACGTTTTTAAATTTTAATAATTTTCCATTGTCCACATGCTAAAACAGAATATTGGAATCCTGTAAAAATAGACCAGGCAGGTTCAACAAACAAGTTACATGAATGAATTTAAATGATCATACGCCTTACTACATGCTGCTGTCGCCTCCATGCTTTATTATTATTATTTTTTTTGATGACGCATCACGTATGCGGCGCGGGCTGATGCGACACAGGTGGCTGGTGTTGCCAGGTTTGGTGTTTTTCCGCTACATATTAAAACCCGTTTGCGGCTGGTTTGCGGTGTGTTTTAGCCGGGTTTTCGCCTGGAAGGCTCTATAGAAATCTGGCACCTTATTGAATGAAGTTAACCTGAGAGAGCGTGCCGTTCACAGACACCAGAATGAACGAGTTCACAGTAACGTTCATCAGGCAGTAATTCAGCACGTTCAGTTCACGTTCGCCCAAAATATGAACGAGTTCATGAACTATCGTTCAACTAGCTAATGGGTATGTTGGCTGTTCAGTTTACCTTAATAAAAAATTCAACAAACTCCCTCTGTAAAGAACAGAATTGAAAAACACTAATTGACTGAAAAGTAATAAAAGTGTAACCTCACGTTTCAAATCATTAGCCTTTAGCGTCTCATTGATCTGCAACGTAGCCATTCCCAAAAGGATGTCGGCCTTTAGCGTTTGATGGCTCCAAACACGAAAGATTAGTTTGCTGACTGGGGTCACAATTCTGCAGAAAAGCAAGAAACAAGGCACAGTTTAGACTTACATATGTTGGAAATAAAATATATTATTATCCAACACATTTGTACTCACACTGTAAGCGCCTGTTTCCATTTGGGACTGTGTGTGTTGGTGCACTTCTCAGTCCTTTTTGACTGGCCATCCACAGCTACCTCCACATACGGACTGGGACCAAACCAATTCTTTTTGTTTTCTTTTAACTTGGCTGAAATCACTAGAGGAAGACACCACAATTAAAACACTGCAACTTATAAACCTACATGTTAAAGCAAATATCTGTACTTTCTACTCTTGGCTTCACAAGTACAATCAATTTGTGTTTGTAAATTGTTGTAAATTTACCTTACATACCTTACATTAAAAAAGGTAAATAAATGTTAACCTATACCTATAGTGCAAGTTATTTGTATGTGTCACTATCAAAACGTGAGGCACAAAAAAAAACAATAAAAAAAAAATTTATGCGTTCATGGTTTATAATTGTCCATCATTTTATTTGAATTTTCCAGTCCGGTTACAGTCTGTGTCTCTCGCAGTTAAACCATTACAAACAGGGGTAAAGGTCAATGGTGGTAAGAGTCATGGATCAGACTGATTAGGGAACAATACTTTTATTCATGTTCCCATGAGCTTTAAGGATACAGTTGTCATCTGACTCTAATCTTAATGAGTTTTTAATCATAAGTAATTATTCTCCAACCAACGTGTTTTATTAATAAATTAATTACATTTTATATTGATTCATATTCATATTTATATTTATATTCAGCAGCTGAGTCAAATACCTTTACTTGTATACTTTAGGTCTTTAAGATTTAAAAGCAAGTACCTTAATAGTTTCACTTAAGAATTTTAATGTGATATATTTACTTTTACTTGAGTACATTTCTACCTCTTTATCTGTTACGTAAGTAGAGGTACTGAGTACTTCCACCACCACTGGCGTAAATAATTATAACAAGTTTTGTATTTATTAAACTTACCAGTGACTTGTAATTGGGCCTTCATGGTTCAGTCATCCATAACACTGCACTGTTTAGTGTCAATGAAACAACCTGTAACAAGTGGCATCACATGTTAAACAGGGATACTCTATGCAGGTAACCTACTTAAAGAGTGATAAGGCTATTAGGTTGCTACATGCAGCGGAAAATATAGGCTGGTTGTTCATAAGGTTAGACTTATTTAGCATAGAAGTTGTGTTATGAGAATTGTATATTTCCTGTTATTACTGATAATTAATTCATAATCCTGCTCAGGTCATGTCCTTCTGCTGTTATTCAAACACATTCAGGAGATAATATCCTTCATACTAATTCAAACATAGACATAATTAACCACTGTCTACATTCTGCCTCCTGGGAACTTGGCATTGGAGGCGTGAACAATATACACCTCTCAACAATGTACAAACACAAAGGTATAAAATCTGAATGTACTGAAAGCTGACTGTTACTGTGTATGAATTGTTTCATTCTTGCAATAATTAAACTGGACCATTAATTACAAATTATACCTGCGTCACCTCACTCTTTTAAGTTGTCTTTTCTTACATATGTATATTATTGAATGCCAAGAAATGCAGTGATCCTACAGGCCAACCTTTTCACCTGCAATGACAAATGATATACATTTAAAAGGGAACTGCAAATCATCCCATTTTCTATGCAGAGTTTCATAAATATATTCATGCATTAAAGCAATGCATTTAAATTTAAATAAGTGTAAATAAGATACAAGTCTCTAACAGAGTCAAAAATAGTCCCAGGCTATTATAAGCCACAGAGTCCCTTCCATAACACACAATCCCATCATTAACAAGGCTTAACGTGCTGCTAATCTTTGACCAGTGGAAGAAAGACAATTATTAACATTAAAACGTTCATTTAAAGTAAAAAGAGAGGGACAGAGTGGAAAAACAGCACTGAGAAACACTATCTGAACACTATACTTTAGTCCAAATGTGACTAATGACATAATCCAAGCATCCACTCGATTTGCCACCACAGCCCTTATTCATTCCTTTTACTTGGTGACAGATCGGGGAGCATTGTCCTTACTTGGTTTATATTTATATATGTATGCATATTCCTCGGGTTATCTGTGCTAATATTGTGTCTTGACTTTTATTCTATTGTATATTCAAAGCCACCACACAATGTTATGACGTGTTTTATATAATGTGCATTATTAATACCGTGTGTACTTCACTCGGTGTTAAACACAAATTCCTGCCATCTGAATATATAACGGGGTATTGGGTGATTTCAGTTCTACTTATAAATTATATAAAGCTATAAAGACACAAGTTCATCCACCTGCACCAACTTTGGCACGACGTTCACCATCGAAGCTAAGCTAACCGCCGTCATTACTGATGCTAACAGCTAATAGCTCGTTCCGATCATCGATAATACGTCAATACATACAACATCTAGAATATTTAAAGTACAAACGGACATACCTGACAAGACAGACGGCCAAAGATTAAGTGTGTGCTTCAGGTTTATGGAGATTGTTGAGCATGTTGTTGACAGGTTGCCGCTGTCATCGGCTCAGCTTTTACTTCCGCCAAAGAACAAGAGCAGGACAACCGTTTCCGTATAGCGTCTTTTCATAATAAGAATATAAAAATAGATTACACACTCTCCCCGTTCATCAAATACATTTCAATTTAAAACTAGAACATTGCATCATCATAGCTGTATTGCTAGCTTTCTCCAAAAGAATTGAGACATTGAAAAAAAAATAAAAATAAGTGAAATAGGAAATTAATTTCTGTCAAAGTTTTTTTTTCTTAGATAACTTTATTTTTTATAAAATAAAGACAAAATCATTTGCTAGACCTTTTTTTTTACAACATATCTGTGGCAGCCAGCTGCTCACAAGTCAAACAAGTATTCCCAGAAGCCATCACATAAACACAACATCTTGAATACTGTGGCAAGTAGCAGTTTCAGAGAGTAAATACTGCTAGTAAAACCGTAAAATTATTTATTTTCAACCCAAACAGAAGAGTAGGCCTATACAACAGGCAGATTGTTCATGTTGCCCCACATGAACTCACAGATTCAATGAACACAAATATCATCATTTTCCATAAGGGTTTTGGTCAAGTCCATTGAGGGACTACTGAATGATATGTAACCAGGGCTGGACTGGGACAAAAAAAAGGCCCTGGCATTTTTACTCAGACCGGCCCACCACAATCGGTCAGACACAACCACCACAACTAGTACACCATCCTTGCGGTCCCTGTAGATATGCATATCTACTGTTCCATTCCAAAAACCCCTACAAAGCTGAGAACTAAGTGCCATGGACCAGTGTACCAGTGCAAGTGGACCAGTGTACTCACTCTCTCTTGACAGACTCCCTGGTGATCAAAGGTTCCTCCCTGTCTTTCTCCTCCACTGCTAACTCAACCTGGCTTGACTATACATAAGGACAGAGAGAGAGAGGATTACAATTATTTGGAAGAGTTATTAAAAGTACACTTAGTAAGGATCCATTTTGGTTATATAGTCCTGTATTCTTGAAGAGCAGGATTTCTAGATGGACAAAGTGCTCCATGTTATAAAAGCTAGTTAACCCTTTAGAACCCAATATAATGTGGATGTAGAATACTGCTAATTCTAAAAGAAATGTTTTTTTTCCAATGAACCAGACAGCAGAAAAACTAGTTTACAATTGCAAATATAGGCTACTTTGTTTTAAAGAGCACAAACCCTCTTTAATGACACCAAACAAGATTTACCTCTCATTGTTGAGATACTCCCCTTAAAAAAAAAAAAAGAAAACCAACCTATTCTACACATAACGTCCTAAAAATATATGAGATTCATATTATTCACTCACCGTAAACATTGCATATTAATGATGTTGGAAATTCATTAGAAACATGAGCAAATATCTACTTTGTTGAATATACAGCTAAACAAAAATATACAGCTTTCAAAATGCAAGGCGGGTTTTAATCCCCAAATAGCATGTGTTACTCGTCCTGGGCGCTTTGACGCAGCCATTCTGAGTAATAATTAAAATAATCAAATGGCATCATTTAAGTTTTTCTAGAGAAGGGCCGTACGGCCATTATGGGTATTAAAGGGTTAACATTAGAATAATCAGCCAAAGTTGCAATTGAATAAGTTAACTCTGCTAACCTAGCTTATGCTGTGTTATTTGACTTTAGCTGACTGAGTGGCTAGTGCAGTGGGTGACAATCTGACAGACTATATAATGGCAACAACGATTAAGTTGTCTTATTATAATATTCATTAATTTAGGTAAATCATCATCTTCGTCGTGGTCCAACCAGGCCCACACACACACACTTTCCTCCTGCACCCGCCCTGATTAACACTCCCTCCCTGTTAATCATGTAGCTAACATGCTTACCGTTTCAATTACACTCTCCAAAATGTTGTCAGGTACTATAGGCTTGGATACTGAAGCTACAGCACTAAACATGTCTGTTATTTTTGCACATGTTGAGGCATCAACCTCTAGCATTTTTATTTTTTTGGCCCGCAACTTCTTCGCAACCCCTTGCACTTTTGTTTCTCCATCCTAAATCCACAGATTTCTGGCTCTGAGCCACTAACTGCATCTGACACAAGAAACAGAGGAGGAGGGGTGGAGCCTGTTAAGAGATGATTGGGCCAGCCCAGTGTCAGTATGAAAAATGAACCAATGGGCCGCTGTCCCTGCTTTATGGGCCGGTCATTGGCCAATTAAAAAAAAAAAAAAAAAATCATATTATATGGACCGGCCCCCAAGTCCGTCGGCCCACCGGGCATTTGCCCGGTATGCCAGATTACCAGTCCAGCCCTGTATGTAACAGTGTGTTAAGTACTTAGCTCTCTAGAACAGTGGTGGTTTGTCTCTCTTTATGGCAACAACACACAATTATCTAAGTTTATATAAAAACACATGGTTTGCACACCAATTAATTATAATTGTCTATGAATATAATAAATTTACTTTTATCTTCTATCAAGTGACCATTTTCAATTTGGAGCCACCTCACCTCGGTAAGACTAATAGGCTACTATATGGTATATAATTAACTAAAACTATAGTAAAATTAAAAAGACCTATATATGGACTATACATTTAATGGTTACTTCAACTTAAAGGGAAAAAGAAGATAATTAAAATGTAAAAATATCCAAGACAGTGAGACCCTAGAGTAGGCTACCACTTGAAAGAGCAAGCCTATCTCCAATGATCGGCCTACATGCACCATAGTTTGAGAACTACAGCCCTAGAGAACTCACATCTCGAAAACATGCCCTACATTTTACCTATAACATATAAAAATTACTTTAAATATTGAAGCAAAGTCACTAAACAAGTCTCACTGGGCTGCAATTTCAGGCAGAATAAAATAAGTGTAGACTCTAAAGCAGTGATCATAATCTGGCAGGCCCCCAGCCAGGACTCAAAACTATCGTTGTCCTTGGGACTCCACGATGCTCCTCGGGACGGCACAGCGAAACACACACCTCCCTCTAGTCACTGTCACAGAGTCAGTTCAGGGGGTGGATGTGCACAATATCAGCAAGCTATCAACTTTGAACAATGAAAATAGTGTTTTAAATCCACTTTAGGAAAAGGTATTTACTCACTTGCCGTCTGTGTCTCACAGCAGTCGCACGAACTGGGCCGAGCCGGCTCCGACCACGCGGACAGAGAGAATGTGAGCAGCAATCTGTGTTAGCAATTTTATATATATATATATATATATATATATATATATATATATATATCCTGGAAGAATATATATATATATATATATTTAGATTTAGATTTAGATTTAGATATAAATATAGATATAGATATATAGATCCCTGGAATATATATATATATATATATATATATATATATATAGATATATATATATATATAGATATAGATATAGATATAGATATAGATTTAGATTTAGATTTAGATTTAGATTTAGATATAGATATAGATATAGATATAGATATAGATATCCCTGGAATATATATATATATATATATATATATATATATATATATCCTGGAAGAACACCAGACATCTCGTTCCAGAAAAGTGCAGTACTAGGAACAGCAAAGATACTGCGCAGAACCCTCAAGCTCCCAGGACTCTGGTATATATATATATATATATATATATATATATATATATATATTCCAGGGATCTATATATCTATATCTATCTATATATATCTATATATATATATAAAACCTTCGGACAGACATTAGCCTGTATTTTAAATAAATTTGGGGACAGTTGACATTTCCTTCAGGACAGTTGGAACTGGCTTTTGGGACGGTTGGGAGAAGTTAGCCTGGAGCCAAAAGTCTGAAGTAAAAAAACAAACAAGAAAATATATTTAACAGTGAAGAAATGTATAAAAAAAAAAGCAAAGGTAGGTATATACCTTCCTTTGCTTTTTTTTTTTTTATTACATTTCTTCATTATATATTAGACTGGCCCCAGCACCGTAAAAAAAACAAGCTGGTCCTCAAGCAAATTTAGCAGAGGTCGCTAAAGCCTTCACTGATTTCCTTGAACCTTGTTGAACACGCCCACATTTGACGTCACAAGCCCTGGTCCCGTGACTGTCCTGCGTCTGTTCAGCTGGTGTAGCATCCCGTTGTAGCTAACGTATCTTGACATTTAGGATTTCTAAAGGAAATGCTGGATGGTTAAATAAAAAGTGTTTGCGATACACTCTCCACTGTTTTTTAAATGAAGATGTTGTCCCGTTTATTGAAGGAGCACCAGGCGAAGCAAAATGAGCGCAAGGAGTTACAGGGTAATTGCTAGCAGCTAACTTAAGCTAAAAACAAAGGCAATGCCTTCATTATGGTGTTTACTTTATTCAGCAATTGACGTTTTTACTGTTTGTATGTGAGCTGTTGAGTTTCTTTATGCATATTTTTTTTTTACTTGTGTATATCTTTTATTGTAGTAGCCTACACACGTGTAAGGCATCTGGACTTAGTTTTCAAGTTGAAGACGTTTTCATCCCTTCTTCAAAAGACTTTTTCAATTCTGAGATCAACTGATGCGAGAGCTGAGCAATGATTGTAAAAATAAGGGGTGTGACCTGAAACTAACTCTGATTGGACCAGGCTGTTCTGGTCTCATAGTCAATAACTTGAATGATTGAAAAATGGCTTCCTTCACACCACACTCAAACCATCTGGCCTCTCTGGCCAAAATTCATACATTACTGTCCTCTAAGAAATGTCCTTTCTAATTAGGATTTTAAGTACTTAATTAATAAAGTTGGGTTATATTTTGTGGCATTAATGTAAGTGACCATTATGATATTGTTTCAGAGAAACGCAGACGTGAAGCTATTGCGGCTGCCACAGGTTTGACTGAAGCTCTGGTTGACCACCTCAATGTTGGGTAAGAAAATGATACATTGACTTTTCTTTAGATGTAACCAATGTCACTCTCTCCTTATACTTTAGATTAGATTTAGTCTTATGTACTGTAGTAACTGTCATTTCTGATAAAGCAGCACACCCAACCATGGCACTGGTTTACATTTTGATGTATCTTCTTTTGTAACATGGTTAAAAAGTAGCCATTTGTAAGAACTAAAAATAGCACATTAAATTGACATTGTGAAAACTCGGGATGCAAGTTTGAAAATCGGCTTAGAGACCAAGATTGGAAAGTCTGCTGTAACAGTACAAAGACTGACTAAACTCTAACCCCGTCTGGAAAGAATTAGGGTTTAATAACATTACATTTGATTACACAATGTACAACCAAATATGGCTATATTCATCATAACACTACCGTTGTTCTTGTGTATTTCCCAGAGTGGCCCAGGCTTATGTAAATCAACGTAAGCTTGACCATGAGGTGAAGACGCTTCAAGTGCAGGCGAGCCAGTTCTCCAAACAGACCGCTCAGTGGATCAGTATGGTAGAGGGCTTCAATCAGGCCTTAAAGGTAAGTTATGTGGCAAGGTATTATACCCAGTTATCACAAAATCTAAAACCATGAGCTGCAGAATTTTAAGCACTGGTTGTGGGACAAATAAAAACTGGCATAAATTGTAAAAAGAGAGTCAGGTCACCCCATTGACTGCACAAACCGTATTCTGTCGCAGGAGTCGTTAACTTAAATCACAAGATGTGCACTAAGACAGTCAAAGACTATCCCTGGTTTCCACTGTTTAGCCTGTTCTCTATTTAGTCCTCGCAAAAACTTATTAAACACATTTGCAATGTCCCAAATTTATAAATGATAACAAACCATTCAATAACTATATTTGCTTGATATAAAAGGGCTTTACAGTGGAGTGGAGTGGAGTGACCAGGACTAGTTGTAGCTTTGGTGCAGGCAAGATGAGCTTTAATTATACACTTAAACTTAAAAAAAAATACCAACAGTATGCGTAAAATGTAGCAGGACAACTACGCTGCTATACCCAGTAATATGGATCAACTAAAGGAAAAAAAAGGAAAAGTTATCATTTTTTTAAAAAGTGATTAGGTTGATGCATCTGGGTCAAAAGAGACAGCTCTTTGATGAGAAAATCAGATTAGTCTCAATGAAGCTTTGACACAGGTCTGTAGATCTGAGAGGATTTGGCAGGTGCTAACAGTAATTGTCCACTGAGTAATGAGTAAATAGTAATTTTCCACTGAGCCCATCTTTGCTGGACATTCTTAAATAATGTCCCTTTACTCTGTTTTTGACATTAAACTATGCCATTTACCAATGCTGTAATATACGAAAGAAGCTTGAACATGGACTTTTGAAATTGCCTAAATTATACCTTGCTGTATTATCTTGGTAAATGTATGGCTCAATTTAATTAATATTTAGGATCAACTTTTTTTGATAATCATGATTTTATTGTCCTTTCAACAGGAAATCGGTGACGTGGAGAACTGGGCTCGCAGCATTGAAATGGACATGAGAACTATTGCAACATCGCTGGAGTATGTGCACAAGGGTCAGCTACAGTCTGCCTCGACATAATGGCAATGGGAGATGTGCAAGAATGTTACTGTTTTAAGTAAATGCACTGGAATAAAAACTGAAAAGAGCTGGAAAACGGCTCTGTTGTCAGCGATAGTATTGGTCTGCCTCCTCTCAGCTCCTCGTAATGGTGGCATCTTATTATGTGAGAGCATGGGCCCTTATTCCGTAAGGAGATTTTGGGAGGCTGTTGCAATTGGTAGTAGATATTTGTACTCCATACCTGCTTTGGGATAATTATCCAGGCCAAAACACTAAGCCAAAACTGTTTTAAATGCCAGGCTTGTGTAATAAACCAATGCCATGATGTTACCTGGCCTTAGGCATATAGTATATATAATATTACCCCACTGTGTTTTCAGATATTGCTTGATGAATTGTTAATAATAAAAATTTACATTGTAACTATACTTTGTGTGAATTTAATGTATTATGCTTACTTGTATACAGGCCCTAAATCTATTACAATTCAAGTCTGAAGGCTATAAAGTAGGAAATATGTCACTGCTAATTTAAGATTACTATTCTGTTTTATTTTTTAAAGGTTTAGGAAATGCATAGTAAAGGACCTCTGGCTCAAGTACTGGTTAAATTAAATTTAGAGCCCAAGACAAATTAATAATATGGTTGAATGTATAGTCTTAAAAACTTAAGTGGAAAGTTGTGCAATAAACCTTTCTGTAACCAGACCAATAAGGCGATAAATGTTTCTCAAGTAGAGCAATTGGACAACAGAAGCTGTGACCTAAAAGGTATGTCACCAAACACATGTCAATTGAACTCACGTGCATAACTGCAAGCATATTTGTCAACTAATAACTATAAATGTAATTTCTATGTAGATTGCAAATTGGGAAAATAGTGAAAAGTACTGTACATACCGTTTAAAAAGATTGATTATGAACAAATGCAAATTTTATGGTGAATGACATTACCCACTTTCATCCACCGACGGATCATATATTTTTATATAAACATTTATGGCAAAGGCAAAAACAAGTTATGGTATTTCTTCTGCAATGTAGTGAGAACATAAAGCACAATAGCTCATTCATGTCCTTGTGCCAATGCAATTACAACTGCCATCACCCTTTTTTTCTTTCACTCTGGACTCACTTGCACAAACCTAGTAGTTACGGATTGGGGATTTCATAAGGGATAAACCAAAGGGATAAAGCCTCTCCCCGACCGGCCCCGTGGATTTAAGACAGAACACTGACCACAAAGGGAAAGGAGTAAAACCTGCGGGAATCCATCAGCTCTCAAAAAGGTAGAACCACATTTCTTTTGTATTGCGTTAGATTCTTTTAGGGTTACTTTGAGAACTAATGGAAGTGCTTCCTGTTTCGGTTGATAAAAGATAATGATTTTTAATTTTGAGGTTTTGAGGTCTTTTTGATAGTGAGGTTTGGTTATCATGTTTTTTTTTTTGTTTGTTTCTACCTTAATACAAAGGATAACTTTACATGTGATTGATTGATACATTTAATATTGTTGGAGGCATTTATTGACAGAGAAAAGGGGATGACAAACTTGAGCCTGGAGTCAAACCTAGCTTACTTTAGTTATGTGCTCTGTAGAAGTGGGCAATATGGCAAACATTTTCACAAGTTTCTTATTCCAGGATTACGGTATATTACCTATATTCCATATATTACTACTATGTTCTAACACTTACAGCTTTTTAGTAAGTTACGGGCAATAAACTATAAATTAAATATTAAATATGTAAACATTTTTGAGTCAGTTTATATACAGAAGTATTTGAATGAAAATGTGTCTAAAAGGTGTCACCTTTTCAAACAAACACATCAGGCTTTTTTAGAGTGTTGCTCTGTGCTTTAAATCCTTATTGTACCATATGTATATTTTATTTATATTAACGTTACTCTTGTGCATGTGTCTTTTAGATTTGGCAGGGCCTTAGGCATTAATCAATAAGTCTAATCCTGACAGTAAAGACCTTTCAGAGCATGACGCAGACTAACCAATAGTGAGAGTGGGAGCGGTGTCTGTCTTTCAGCAAAGAACTGCTCCAAATACTCTCCTGCTCTACCTGGTGACTAAGACCACGCCGGTACTTTATGTCCATTAGGTGAAATAAAAAAATGGTGCCAAAGTACTGTTAGTAAATAATATTTGAACCATTATTCCTTCATTATTTAAGGACAGCGGCCTTATTGTTTTTTTTAATGCTTTTTGGAGTCATGAAGTGATAATATGATAAAATATTCCTCTTTCTACACATTGCTGTAAATGTGTTTAGAGTATTTTCCTCTTACAGGTTGCCTACTTAACCTTTAATAACATCAAAACTTGCAATTTACCTGTTGTGAGAGTTTGCTGCTTTTTTAAGGCAGTTAAAGGCACATTCTATACATGCATTCATACTATGCATTTGCATTACAAAACCAAACATAAAAGGAGCACTGTTTTTTTTACATAACCCATCTAGTCAAACATTTTTTTTTTTAAATGTATAGCAGTGTTTCTTCTCTGAAAAATAATTGGTTTGAGCTTTGAGCGCTTTAAGCAGCTTTGTCACAGGCATTCAACTTATGCTTCAAAACAATACTTTCTTTCCCCTGTGGGTCCCCCTCATTTGCAAATACCCCTCATTCTTCCATAAGAGTATTAACCAAAGATTTCTCATGTGCCAAAGCTGTTATTTATTATAACCACTTTTTCAGAGCAGTTGTATTGTATCCAGTACATGGTGAAATAAAACAACATATACATTCCAGCTCAGTAAACCACATTTGGCAGTTTGCCACGTCAGTAACGTTTGTGCAACATGTTTGTACAGGTCCTGCATTTCGCAACTTTCAAAATCACTTTGAATTGAGCAAGCAGTATGGACACACAGTTTGTCTATGATTGTTTAGGGTAAGAACAAATCATTAACATTTTTATTCACTGGATGTTCAAATAATCACATTGTGCTCCCTCTTTTGTCCACATGCTCAGGGAAAATGCCTGGATTTACATCATTGCTACATTCTTCGTCTTGTGGGCTGTCGTATGGCTGTACAGGGACAGTCTAGAGATTGACAACATCACTGAAAAGTATGTGTTTGTGACCGGCTGCGACTCGGGATTTGGAAACCTTTTGTGTAAGAAGCTTGACCGTAAAGGTTTCCGAGTGCTGGCAGGCTGTCTGACAGAAAAAGGAGCTGATGATCTGAAGAGGGTAGCAGGGTCACGTTTGAGGACTGTCCTTTTAGACGTGACCAGTCAGGACAGCATCCAGAAAGCAATGGAGTGGACCAAGAAGGAAGTTGGCGATAAGGGTAAGAGGTCATTTATCTTAGTTGACAAAAAAAGTTGACATATTTACAGATGTTATAATGTATGTCTCTCTGTTTCAGGACTTTGGGCTGTTGTCAACAACGCTGGACGTTCTTTACCGATGGGTCCGTCAGAGTGGATGAGGATAGAGGATTATCACAGCACACTAAAAGTGAACATGAATGGAGTGATTGCAATGACAATGACCTTCCTGCCTTTGATAAAAAAAGCCAGAGGCCGCATTGTAAATGTGGCGTCAGTCCTGGGACGGGTGGCGGCCAACGGAGGTGGATACTGCATTTCCAAGTTTGCAGTGGAGTCTTTCTCCGACTGCCTCAGGTATGACTTAACACAAGCTTATTAACGATAAGGGGATGCTGACAAAATAATACTTTTAAACAAAAATATATTGTCCTGTTAATGTTCTTTTCCAGTCTTTAGAGGCGTTGATTTGATGAAATGCGATGCGTTTTAAAGGTGCACTGTGTAGTTTTTGGTCTCATCTGGTGAAAACAATAAAACTTACAAATTTTAAAATAAATTCTCATGCGTGATTCTGAAAAAAACAAATATGCTTCACCATCAGTAGTGCTCAGTTTGTCCACTATGGGGGGAGGCTTTACTGGCTTCTATAGAGAGAAATGTGATGTGCAGGTGTCATTTTGATGTTATTATGCACTGTTTTTGAGTGATGTATTATTTTTTCCCACAATGTATTATACAAAGCCCATCAAAATTGTGCTATGAACCTTTAAGAGAAACAAGAAGCCAAAGCAATAACCTCTCACAAATTAATAATAAAATTGAACTGCCTCAGCACTGGTTATAACCACATTTTATTGGATGGGACCAGACAAAGCAGAATATTGGTCCATCTCACCACTTCTCAAGATTAAATTTTTTTTTTTCATTAATATCATTGCTTTCCATATTTATTAAACTTGGCCCAAACCAAGGTCAGCGAACATCTAGTACTGCACTTGATTAATTTTACTCTGTTTTCAGGAGGGATATAAATTATTTTGGAATCAATGTGTGCATCATTGAGCCAGGGTTTTTTAAGACGGCAGTAACCAGTCTGGAGCCGCTCGAGAAGGAGTTGCACCGCCTTTGGAACCAGCTCAGCCCCGAAGTACGAGCCAGCTACGGAGATAAATACCTGGATAAATGTAAGTGCTGCAATGTTTACCAATGTGCAGGACTAGGATAATGTTTATAAACTGAAATAATTAGGTGGCTCAAGTAGTCAAAAGCCTGCACTCAAATAAAAGTACTATTGCTTTTAACTACCGCTATCACCATAAAGTTCAAACTCAAGATCCTTTGCTGTTTACTCATTTATTCATTTTCTACCAGATATCCGATTAAAAGTCATAGGTTTAGAGTGTACCCCGCTGCATGACCAAAGTAGCTGGGATAGGCCTCTCCCAGCTACTTTGGTCATGTAGCGGGGTACACTGTGGACAATGACTTGTTAATGACAGGACTAACACTTAGAGACATACACTGACAGGCTTTTATGGGCTCTTTGGACAATTTAGATTCACATGTATTCAATGTACTCATAAAGTTCCTAAAATAAACGTAATTGTACTTTACTACTTAAAACTGAACTATGTGCAGCTTAGAAAAGGAAAGTGGGCTGGTGAACAGCTTTTTTTAAAGTTAGAGGATGTTACTACTTGGGGTTTTTAACAGAAATACTAAATAGTCCAACAGTTGGCTCTGTCACATGACCCACAATAATCAAAAGTAGGCAAACACAGCACAGTGAATCTCCAGAGCGCATATAGGGTGATACAAAATTATCAACTAACTGGAATAGTCAATTAATTAAATACTTTATTACTCTTAAAAGACTACTTTCTACTTCTTCTGGGGTCGGTAAAGTAACAGTACATTTACTTCTTGTAATATTATTTACTCCATTAACATGTTATATATCTGACTCATTTCCAGACATCAAGGTTCAGCGTTTGATCATGAACGCCGTCTGCGACTCTGACCTCTCCAAAGTCACCAACTGCATGGAGCACGCTGTGACGGCCGCCCACCCTCGGACCAGATACAGCGCCGGTTGGGACGCCAAGCTCCTCTGGATCCCTCTCTCGTACATGCCCTCGTTTGTGGTCGACCTTGGGCTGAAGCTGGTGCTGCCACGTCCTTCAAAGAGCGTCTAACCCTCTGTCTCTCTATATATAAATATATATATATTTTTGCCTTTTTATGTCACTTTGATTAAGTTCAGAGGTTGACCTAAATAATCTTCTGCTTCAAAAATGCTCATATCTCTTATATATATATATATATATATATATATACAATAGACTTATTGATGTATGTATATATTTGTCATGTCTATCAATGTGGAGACAAGCTGTACTATTTTACCATTGAACTAAATTCTATTAATGCTGTGCCTTCTGCCGTTTCTAATACGAAACAATGAACCATTTGAGGCAAATTAACAGAGTTTTATGATATATTTATATGTATGTTGCTCACAAATGAAGCCATTAGTGTTTTATTGAACAAATATTAAATGCCTATCTCCACGTTGCCATTAAAATACATGCTGTGTCTCATTAAAAGTGAATAAATAATATTGTCCCCTTTTTAAACCCCCGAAAAAGTGAGTACAGTGTTATGTATTTATACTAGTATTAATAGTACACTAAAAGAAGAGCAGGAAAACACCCCTGCAGTAAAATACAAATACACAGACAGGTGTGTTGTTACCTGGCTGTTTGAATCCACTAGATGGTGCTACAATTCCCATAATACCTTGGTATCGTGCCGAGACATTATACAAGCACATAAACGTGTAGGCCTATTAATAGTGCTGACCTATGGAGGGGAACTCTGTTTTATTTTTATCCATGTACAAGACATTATGTTGTTGTGTCTATAATTAGTTACTATCTATTTCCTACCAGTCCAGTCACTGTGATGCAGTTATCAAGACACTCAAGTTCCAGTGGTTGTTCAACTATTGGCTGATAAAAATGTACGTGAACGTGCCTTTATACAACAGGCCAACGGCTTTCACATTTCACAGTTGAAATACTCCTGAGGACTTCATAGTGACAGGTGTGGAGTCCTCATGATTGCGTCACAGTAACTCTTGTCCCTGATTGGCTGCAGTATCTATCTGTGAAGCGGTACATGTGGTTTAGTGTTGTGCCATCTACAGGTGCCTGTCTATGTTGTTGTGTGATTGATCCCGGGCCCAGCTTCTGCTCCTCTTAACGGGACCCTGGTAATGTTACATTTTGGCTTTTAAATCACTTCAATCTGGAAAGAAATTAGAAAGAGTCCGTGGTTTTGTGTTTGCAACTGTAGCTGTACTCGTGTTTACTTTACCATGTTAGCGCATATAAAAGTTGAAGGAGCTGAATTAACATGTCGACGACCACACATAGCTATAGGTTGTTAAGTAAATCCTACTGACAGGAATTAAATGTGTGCTTTTCACTGTAGGTCCGTGACCTCTGGCTGACAAACAGATCTGAAATACCACGTTTTCAGTTTTTCGAGGGCTCTCTGTCGCAGGCGCTATGCACTGTCTGAGAGCGCTGCGCCTGACGAAGAATGCACGTTTTATCTCCAGAAATGTAGATGCAGCGAAGAAGGTTTTCCTTGTTCAGCCTCTGTGTTGTCAGAGCTCAAACACAGATGGCATCCAGCGACGGCCTGCTGCATACTTGGATCATTTCACTTTCAGACAGTGAGTGTTTATCTGTGGCATACTAACCAACCTGACTGAGCCCCCACTGTTAAGAGCTAACACTAAAATCAACTGTAGCTGTGCCTGCGTGTGATATGAACAGTCAGCACTTTACTTTGAGAGGAGTCTATTTACAGAAAGTGATGGGTCATATTTGAACTGAAGTAGACTTCTGTACCTGGTTGTCTGGGGCATAACAATATTCAGTGCAGAAGTTGTTGTTGCACAAGACTTACTGACTCCCAGTACATTTTAACTTGCTAAAATAAAGACGCTGCATTAAAAAGGGACCAAATTACAAGAACAAAATTTTGTAATGTAAGGTTGTAAAATGTAACTTTTATGTAGGCCTTGTCTGGGCCCATTACCACTGCATTTGTTTCCAATGGCTGTAGTATAACACATAGTCACACAGGTTTTACATAATAATTATTTAGCCCAGTGTCACAAGAAACAAGCACACAAATACTATTGGGTTTGTACAGCTGTTGTGTTTTATCAGTGTAGTTTTTCTATTATCTTTGTAATTTTTCTTTCAGCAGAGATGTGCACTCAAATTCACCCAGTTTTGGAGTGGAAGACATGCTTTTCTACACCATCACAGGAGGAAAAGAGCAAGTCCCAGTTTCACACTTTATCACAGTAGGTAGATAAAACAAACCTACTGTATATGCCTCTATTGGGCTCCTCACTCTAAACATTCAGGCATTTACTCTTGCTGACTGTTTGTAGGCCCTAAAAAAACTGGCCTCCACCCGTCTGACCCCCGTCTGAGAGACGCCATGGAGAAGCTGCGTCAGGTCGTGAACGAGTCTGTTGAGGAGGTGATGTTGGACAGAGACCTCTTCCACAGGTGACATACAGCCCACTACAAAGACTATCTTTTTTATTGATTACCAATGCGGGGTTTAGTTATAGGCCGTTCAGAGTCATTAAGTTGACAAAACCAATGCTACATTATAAAATATACATAAAACTCCCTTGTAAGTGTTAACTGCTTTTGGACCGGTTACAGTTTTTGTACTCCTAAGCAATCTAGATAAAATATCATCTAATTTAGTACAGTTAATGTACATAAAAAGACAGAAATCCATATCCATTTTGTGAGGTCCATTATCCAACTATGGCAGAATATAATTAAAGTGGCACTGCTTAACTTTTAGATAGTAGCATCTTGTAATTTGAAATTCCAAAAATATACATTCTTGTATTGATTTAATGAACACACATTTGGTAGAATAATGCCTATTTCACTGACACAGTACTCTCAGATAGACAGAAAACTCTGATATAAATGATATATATAGTTCAATGCGACCGGGACGAGCAGACCTCTCATGAGTGACACGCTCAGCAGCTCAAACACAAGGAGCAGAAATAGGCCGATACACTGGACCTTACAGAGTCGAATTTGTACAGAATGCACTAACAATACCCTAGTGTTTCAGAAGACATGTTTTTTTTTACAAACTTGATAGTTTCCTTTGAAAACAAACAACACAGTCTGTTGAGGGATCTGCGCTGTCTAGTGACTAAAAGTTACGCTGCCATAAATCATCAAATAAAAGTTACATGAATTCAGTTAAGCTAAGGTGTTCGATTTTCTTTCATTGAGTTCCCATATATTTTTCAGTTCAGAAGCAAACAAATAGCACTGTAATAAGCAACATGACATTAAACAAAAGACAGTTACTGTTTTTGTAATCTTTAATAAAGCATTGATTTGAGGTTGTTGATAGGATACATGCTGGTTTATGTTCTTAAATGTCCTTTAAAATTACTTTGTCAACAGAGATTTGTTGTTTTCAGTTTAGAGACCAATCTGGGCAAGAAGGAGGACTATTTTTAGTTTGACCTTTCAACAAGAATTCATTTCAATGAAGAATTTGTTGTCTCTCTGCCTCTGTCTGTCCCATTGTCATTGTGTGTCAATGTGTTTGTGTTTCCGTACAGCATTAAACCGCCCATATTTATTTATAACCAATATAATGTTAATCAGATTGTTCCTTCAGTAAGCATTTGAAGTTTAATTTTAAATCCAGACACAATTGTAAGTCATTTTATAGGCAAACAATGTTATTATCATGTTGTTAAAAAGCTGTAACATAATAATATTAACTAATATATTATATTATATTATATTATATTATATTATATTATATTATATATGTGTCTGGATAAGTTTGTGCTGTTTCCTTGAGTTTTCAGGTGTGTAGGTGGAAACATTGTCCTGTTGATCCAGGCTTTCAGGAAGAAATTCATCATCCCTGAGTTTGACCTTTTTGTCAAAAAGATAAATGAAATCTACAATAAAGTGGAGAAGCAAACAGATGGAAAAGTAAGACCCAAAGATTTATTGAGATCCATTTAATACCTTTTTTTGACAAATGGACAATTCTATTGTCACATAGTTATATAGAATACTGCCTTATTTATCATGATACAGTATTTACCAGTCTACTATGCTGCTGTCTTGTAGGTTGCAGACTACATCCCACAGCTGGCCAAGTTTAATCCAGAACTATGGGGTGTTTCTCTGTGTACAGTGGACGGCCAGAGGTGATATAAACATAACATATTGAACTTTGTTGATTAGTATAATGCTAATTCTTTCTGTCTATAAAAGTCTAGCATGTCTTTCCAACATATGCAACAGGTGGCAATCCTAAATCTGTGTGAGAAACTTTGGAAAGGCCTGCTTTTCCCTTATCTTTTTTCACAAAGCATCTAATCCCCAATCTTCTAACATATAGAACAGGGGTGGGCAATTATGTTTCTCCAAGGGCCATGATGATGGTTTTAGGAAAAGGTTGTTACTGTTTGGAGCATGTCACAGTGAATCAACTGATCCCTGCAGAATATTGTAGGTAAAATATATGTAGTGTTTTAATCATCAATAAAATATTAGTAAATGCTTGGCGGGTCGGGTTAAACAGCCCAACGGGCCGCATGTGGCCCCAGGGCCTTAGGTTGTCCACCCCTAATATAGAAGCTTATTGTCTATTCTATTAGATTAAGCAAACAGAAATTTTTATGACATATATAAATTTAACATTTTACTTTTTACATTTTGATAATTCCCTAATTTGAAAAATAGATTGATCCATCATACCCTCTATTATTTACATATTTTCTATAGTAACATGACTCAATTGATAAATTTATGTTATTTTAATCTTTGTTTTGTTAAATATTCTTTACATTACCAGATACCTTTGAACAGTGCCATGCAGCATGTTTGTGTTTGATGTAACTCTCTAATTGTAAATAAATCACATGGTGCTGATTATCTAGCCTTCAAAGGACACGTATCCTAAAAGTTCACAGTTCTGCTTTAACTGTTTTTTGTTTTTCCTCAGACACTCAGTGGGTGATACCAAGCAGCCGTTCTGTTTACAGTCCTGTGTGAAGCCTCTACAATACGCCATCGCTGTCCATGAAGACGGAACAGAGGCCGTTCACCGTTACGTTGGCATGGAGCCCAGTGGAGTCAAGTTTAACATGCTCTCACTTGACGATGAAGGTGGGTAAGGCCTAATCTCTGTCTCAACAGGTTCTAAAAGCTTAAGCCCTCTTGTGTTGAGCTGTGGTGATGTACTGATGCAGTTATCGAAACAAGCTCTTTTCACATTACATATATTGTTGATTTAATCTTGGTGACAATGATGACAAGCCAATTTACCGACTGACTGCCTATTGTTGTTTTTTTTATTGCACAATTCCTCAATGACATATCTTATTGTGGTGTCCTTGTTCCAGATAAACCTCACAACCCGATGGTAAACTCTGGAGCCATAGTGATTAGCTCACTTATTAAGGTAAACAGTATGTGGACAGCGCATGCAACTTATGCAACTTACTTACTTATCACGCAAGAGTAGATAACAGAGAACAGAATTGCAAGACATCTAAAATAATTTAGTTTAAAGAAAGATTTTTAGGCTTTTATTTGATTTAAGGAGAGGAAGTAGCTGGGAACAGAGCGTTAGGGATTAAGATCGAGAAAACAGCCTCGAGCTGGGAGTCAAACCTGGTTCCCACCCTCCAAGTTGCACATGCTCAACCAGGTGAGCCACCAAGGTGTCGACTAAAGCCATGTTTTAAAGGAAATGTCCAAAAGAAATTGGACACAAAGCTCTAAAATAAAATGCACAAAAGATTTGTTGCTATGGAATTAGATTGTAGTATAATATCTGGTCACACCTTATTTGACACTACACGTGATACATTGTATTTACCTCATTAGGTACAATGTAACTGTAATAACAGTACATGCATAATGGAATGATGTGTACCTACATATTGAAGGTAGGGTTAGGGTATGTAAAGTATGTAGTTAGATGTCATTACAGTTTGTTACACAGTGTGTTACATTGTACTTCAAGTGAAGTGTAAATATCCGTTTGCTAGATGGCCAGAGTATGTAAAGGAATGTGTGCTAATGATGACATAACTTACCTTCAGGTTTTCTAATAATTTTTTTTCTCAGCACATAAATACCTCAAACTGAAATGTAATAATGTTGCTAGTGTTAACCAAAGCCTTTGATTTCCATGGCTTCACTCATGGCTCAGTGTTACAGGCTTCTGTTTCTGCCTTGGTACCTATTCATGTTTCTCACTGAGACATGATAGAAAGGCTGCACATTGTAATAGAGGCTTCTCAAATGTAGTGACATTTATTCTCTGTAGTTTAAATTCAACTTGTAAACAAGAAGGCATGGCTTATACAAGATAGTACAGATATTACAGGCCTAATACAGTGTCTTTGCTCAGACACCTCAGTGTAAATGTTTTATAGCATTTAAGGTAAATAATCATAAATCACAAATCAATACTTTAATGTGTTTCTACAGTAATATGTCATCATTCTCCTACCTTAGTGTTATTTATGACCTTCTATCTGTCCTCTCACTAACACAGATAATGAGGTTTAAATTATGCAACCAGACATATTCATGAATTGACTCAAGCTGTGTAATTACAACTACACAAACCAGTCACTTTTCATTATTGAGGCAATAAGCGGTAATTACAATCAGCATATTTGTATCCAAAAGAAATGAGTCTGTGTGTGTTCACAGCCCTGTGCAAATAAAGCAGAGAAGTTTGACTATGTAAGTATTGTGTTTGAAGCATTAATGAAAAGCTATTACATGACTCAAAGTGGCTGTCTGCATTTTACATTTGTCTTTTGTTTCTCAGGTTATGGATTTTGTGAAAAAGATGGCTGGCCAAGAATTTGTAGGCTTCAGCAATGCAACGTGAGTACTCATTAATTGTCCATTGCTTATCTTTAATGGGTTGTGGGAGACTAACCTTTAAACTGTCTCAGCTATTTTGAGAAAATTGTCAGCATGGTTAACAGTTTGAGACATACACTTATAAAACAACCATCAACTATGGACAATTTAGTTTCATGATTCCCTCTAAGATTGTTTTGGTTGGAGGAAGCCAAGGAGTCCATAGTAGCACAAGAAGGTCATGCAGACTCCACACATAAAGACATTTCCAAAGACCAATCCAATCACTTTGTTGCTGTGAGGCAGGGTGCTAACCAATTTGCCACTGTGCCCCCAAAGTTTTAATAGAGGTTTAGAATAAGAACTTTGACTAGTGTTGCAGTAGTTTAATCTAATCTTTAAGTCAAAAATTTAGGGTGCGTTCACACTTGCCGTGTTTGGTGCAGTTCAAACAGACTCTGGTGCGTTTCCTCTGTTGGTGCTTGGATAGGAATGAATGTTTCAGGCAAACCTCAGCTGTATGAATTGCTCTTTTTTGCAAGAAAATAAACTGTTACCATGTATTTTAAATTTTACCTGGTGCTGTCCGTCATCTCATTTCTTGCCAAACCTAGGAACTAATTTAACAGATCTCAAACAAGAAGAGCATCATAAATTGGCGACAAAAACATCACGTAATGCTTAGTTTTTCTGAGGTTGTAAGAAAATCAAACAAAACAATATTATCCAACTAAATAAAATGAGAAGAGGTCAAATGGAAAGCACTGAGAAAGTAAAATGCACTGCCTTTATTAGCATTTGGGCTAACAACACCATCTAGTGCGTTTCTTAAAAAATGCATGTATTTCTACTTGGTGCAGTTTAATATTCCAGCTGTAAACGCTCAGCGGACTGGGGCTTTTTGCTGATGAATCAAACTAAATGGATCATTTTCTGTTTTGGTGTGAACTAATGAAGCAAATTACAGGTGTGAATGAAACCTTAGACACTTATATGGCATAGATAGAGTATTCTGGATTACAAGACAAGACTAGAGCTTATTTATTCCATTAGTTCAATCCTCATTAAGGACTCAACAATGAAAATGTCCATAGCTTAGAGGAAAATAAAAACAGCTATAGTAAATCTTAATAAGATGATTATGGACACAATCATTTACAGGCAAGATTGCCTGCAGCTCCACATTCAGAGCTGATCTCAGGACAAACCAGTGCGCATATGATATTATTATGTTCATAGATCTACACAAAAAACGTTAAATAAAATGATGTATTAGCTGAAAATAATCACATGAGCAAACATTTGACTGGCACTAGTTTTCTGGGGGCTTTGGCAGCAGTCTCATGCTGTCATTAAATGCAACTGAAAGTCTCTGGAGGTTGTCCTTTTTGTAACTGCGCCACAGGTGTGCAGTGTATAAGGGAGAACAAAAGGCTTTAAAATGTGTCGTTTTGGCGTAGACTGAGCACATACAAGATTTTTGAGCCAACATATTTGCTTGTCCACATAATTTACACTTTACTTGATGGAAATGAACTCTTACATTTGTTGTCGTATTTGATGATTAATATTACTTGTTTCTAGTAATTACATTTAACAACTCATAACCACTCCTTTTCTCCAATGAGTTTGATGTTGGTGACTCTTCCAATATATTTTGTGCTGGTCTTGTCCATGTCTCAGATTTAGTCCCAATAAGAGGCAATTCAGATGAATGTGTGTGAATGGGGTGAGTGGAAGCACAATGTAAAGCGCTTTGGGTGCCCGAGAAGGGTGCAAAAAGCACTATATAAATGCATGGCATTTACCATTTTACCATTTACCAGTTAGTCACACCTCGGATTTACTGTCTTCTCAGTCTGCATATGATTCTTGGCCATTACTTTCCTGCTTCATTTGTAAAACTTTGCATACTAATCATTTTACTACCTTTTATGATATTGAGAGTGATATTTGGATGTGTAGTTTATAAACCTGTAATAGTGTAAACGTTTAATGGTTTCCTTCTGATGATTCTCTCAAGTCCTTCATTAATGATCATGTACTGTATTATGTTTGCTTGTTAATGTTTTTTTTACCCAGGTTTTAATTTGAACATTTAGTACAACACTGCCCTGTACAGAAAATAAAGTTCCTTGTGTTCGTCCACTTCCCTGTCCACTGATGTTCTGCATTATTTATCTTAAATGTTGACCTCTTCTGCATCTGTCTCAGGTTCCAGTCAGAAAAAGAAACGGGGGACAGAAATTTTGCTATTGGATACTACATGAAAGAGAAGAAGGTCAGCTAAGGAACATTTTGCTATGTACGCACAAAATTAAGCTTTCTTATTCAAGCTTTAAAAATTCAAGCATACTGTCAAAAGCATTTGATCAGGATAATTTGTGTACTTTCTGTTGTCATTATGATTAAAAAAAGAGTAAACACAATCGTTTGACAATGAATGGCTTCACCCAACCACTAACTATGAGTGAAAGAACGGTTTATGTGTTATCATTCATATTCTCTGAAAAATGGCCGAAAAATCACAAATTCTGCCAGGGTATAAGCAGACCCTTACAGTTGTGCTTTTAACTGCTCTTTACACTGTCCCTTTTTTTCCTAATATTCCTGAGAGCTGTGTTATCTGTCGTTTTGCTCCAGCTCAGGCTTTTTACCGGGTCTGAAGCTGATCATGTTTCTTTCTCTAGTGTTTTCCGTCTGGAGCAGATATGATTGACGCCCTAGACTTCTACTTTCAGGTAAATCCACATATTAACGCATATTAGGCTTTGTCTATACTAGTACACTTTTTAAAACGCATATTTCTTATCTATCATATTTTTTTGTGTCTTCCCTACTATGCCTAGATTTTAGAAACACTAACACTGAGACCCTAATTAAAATATTTGTTAAAAGAAAGAAAAAATGTTGGGAAAAAATTACATTTTGAATGCATAAAGCATAATTGAATCAAGAATTGTGTGGCCATAAAGCCCTACTGAGACTGATCTGTTGTTTCATTATTGAGACGGACATAGGCCTTCAATGAAGAAGGATAGTTTTTTAACATAAATGGTATGTTGTGCTGAGGATGAAGGAGATTTCCTATCAGTATTCCCCTCCTGGTAATAAGTGAGGTAAAAGCAATTACACATTTTTGGTCTATTGGTCAAGACCTGGTTGTTAGTGCCCTGGACTCCAAAAATAGCTATCGTTGATGTAGTTTGAGTTGGTCAGATGCTTCAGATAATAAACTACACCATGGAGACAAATACACTGTTCACAAAACTTTTAAGACATTTAAAAAGAATGCACTCATATTTTAGTTTTATAATACTGACACTAGTTGTGCTGCATTATGACCCTCAAAGAAAACTTTTGAAACCAAGAAGGCATCATTGTTTACTTCCTACCTCTCAAGTCTCTAATTCAACAACAGGAAATCATAATGACCAGTTAACTCCAAGTCATGCAGAACAGGCACTACTTACACATTGAGTATAAATATAAGTACCTATAATAATGCACTCTCTGATACCAAGTACAAATTTTTCAGATCTTGTATCAAGTGACTAGTTCTGAAGGAGCTAGTTTTTGACCCTTTTGACTTCAACAGGGTAACTTTTCAAGTTTCAACCTATAACAGCCTATAATTTTTTGCACCTCTTTATAGGTTTTAACCTACTCCAATCAACTTTTTAATCAAAGTACGCTGTTCTTCTGAACAATGTCTTAAACAACCCATTTTCCTCAGGCTTTCAAATGCATGTTCAACAAATCCTGGTGGCTTCATCCTTAAATAGTGGCCACCTGATTCACACCTGATGTTGATGACCTCAGTGATTGAATGCCACACTGCTATTTTTTTTTAACACACCCCTTTCAACTAATTGCCCAATTGCACAGCCTTTAATAGCGTGCATATCATTAATGTTTGTTTTCTGAGAATCTACTGCACTACTGGTAACTTGTTTGCCACTTAGCAATAAAAAATATACTAAAAACCTGGATTATTCTGGTTAGTCACATTGTACTGCTATTATTTTGAACAATAGGCCTACTGTATGAGTGGATGTCTAATGTCAAAAATGAGGTTATGATTTATATATATGCACCAAAACCATGTTGCACTTAAATGTAAACTGTTAAAATTATTATTACTGTAAATAATTTAATTTGCGTATGTATCATGAATTTACTACATTGTATAATATTTATATGTGTATAATATTTGTATATGTGCTTTTATTTGATAATAACATATAATTTATCATTACTTAGGTGACAATAACTGAACTAGAATAATAATATATTTGGCAAGACCACTCAGGATTTATGCTTACACTTGTTTGGAAGTTTAGGAGGAGATAAAATGTAAAAGTATGACCTTGGAATTAAAATGAAAACAAATTACAATTCTCTCAATTTGTCTTTTTGTTCTCCTAAATAATGGTAACCTATAAATAATTTCTGACTGGCAGTGTCTTCTCTCTCAGCTCTGCTCCATTGAGGTGAACTGTGAATCAGGAAGCATCATGGCAGCCACTCTGGCCAACGGAGGGATCTGTCCCATCACCGGGGAGCGTGTGCTGAGTGCAGAGGCGGTGCGAAATACCTTAAGCCTTATGTACTCCTGTGGCATGTATGACTTCTCCGGGGAAATGGCTTTCCACGTGAGTGCCACTTGAAGGTGACTGTAACACTACACTGTCCCCCCTGTTGCAGTAAAAGTGTCATTTATGTTGTGGCATGTTTCTTCCAAAGGTGGGCCTGCCAGCTAAATCTGGAGTGTCCGGTGCCATTCTCCTGGTCATTCCGAATGTCATGGGAGTGATGTGTTGGTCTCCTCCGCTGGACAGGTTGGGAACAGTGTCAGAGGGATATATTTCTGTCAGGTAAGAGCCATTGTTTCACTGGGTTTGAGAGGCTTTAGTTTGACTAATGTGACATTTATACAGGGCTTGGACTTGTTGTCATTCAAAAAGAAATCTTAAACAGGTAAAACAGCAAAAATGCTAGGATATTTCCAGTTGCCAACAATTTTGGCGTTTCCATATCAGAACATTTTGTCAATTAAAGAGAGAGTTGATCCTTTAAATTATGTCCTACACAAAACCAGATGTGTGTCACTTTTTTATTTTAGTCAAGATCTAATTAGCAAAAACTTGTCCTCAAAGAGAAAATGAAATATTGCAAGGCATTGTCAGTGAAATAATGAGCAGTGATTTTAAATAATACATGATTTTCTTGTCTTATGTCCTAATCTATACAGCACATCAATTGTTTTTATTTTTGCATATGTTAATATGCTTTTGACCAGAAACACATAGGAGCTTATATCAGAGTATAATATGAAAATTATTTTAATATTCTTAGGAATTAGTTTCTCTCTTTAATTTCCACAATTACGACAATCTGCTACACTTTGTGAAGAAGGAGGACCCTCGCAGACAATTTGGAAATGACAGGGTTAGTTCACAATCAAATTAAATATACTCTTATGCTTTTTTGTGTGCATTATGTTTCACTAAGACTGTGCGTTCTTGTCCCTTTGTTGCAGAACAACTCAGTGTTTAGCCTGATGTTTGCCGCCTACAGTGGAGATGTGTCGGCCATGAGAAGGTACCTGACATTTTTTCTTAAGGACGCCTTTTAAATGAACATGCCTTGCCTCTAAACTGATACAGCATAAATGTTCATTCATTTTCTACCGCTTAGTCCCATTAGGGGTCGCGGGTGACTGGAGCCTATCCCAGCAGCTTTGGGCCAGAGGGTACACCCTGGACAGTGGCCAGTTAATTGCAGGTCTGACATTTAGAGACAGACAGTGACAGACAACCATTCATTCTCACATTCATTCACTAGGGACACTTTAGAGTTGCCAATTAACCTATACATGCATGTCTTTGGACGGTGGGAGGAAGCCGGAGTACCCGGAGAGAACCCACAGTAACACGTGGAGGACATGCAGACTCCTCACAGAAAGACCAGAGTCGGCCAAGAATGTTTAAGTTTGGCCAGGTTTTGAACTGGCAACCTTCTTGCTGTGAGGCAGGAGTGCTAACCACTCTGCCCCGTGCACCCCAGCATAAATGTGAATTATATAATATTGCATGTGTGTCATTTTTTAAGGTTTGCACTGTCTTCCATGAACATGGTTCAGACTGACTATGATGCACGAACAGCGCTTCACATCGCTGCAGCCGAGGGTGAGCTTCACACAAACTGAATGTGAAGATAATAATGACTTTTGGACATTAGTGTACTTTAACAGTGCACATGTGAGAAAATTGTGGCACATTTTAGTAAAACGTGGAGTATATTCTCAAATGACACTCAGCATTTGTCTATCTTGACAAAAAAAAGAGCCATTAGTTTAGCTACTGAGGCTAGAGCGTATTAGTTAGTTTTGTCCAGTCTAGTCATATAGCCCAATATCACAAAAACTACCTCAAAGGACTTTCCAAAGACAAAAATCGGCAAATCAACGAACACCTTGTACTAGACAAGTGCATTGGTGTTTCTCTTTAGCCTTAGGACATTCATAAAAGTGTTTTTGTGTGTGTCACCACTAAATACCACAGAAAGCTACACACCTTACATTTTAAATATGTGCTTCTAAACCCAGTAGCTTTTCTATTTTTCATGCCGACAACACTAAACTCTCATCAACATTCAAGATTAAGTACATTTCACAAAAATGAGTAAGTAACGTATTCCCATTTGATGCTATCTTACCCTTCCCACTAATTGTTTCTATCTGGCAGAAAGATAAAATGGGAAACAAAAACAGAAAATGATATATCCTGCTGCTCACAGCTGTAATCAGTGTTAATTTTCACTTCATTTAAGTTTGTGATTAATGTGGAGTCATAGAACGTCTGCTTAATATTAAACTATTCTCTAATGAATCTGCTCACAAAGCCCTACACTACACCATATGTCCTTTGTTTGTTCACTTTGTAAAGTTTATTCTCAGCTGAGTTGTTAGTCTGCAATCACTGCAAGCAACTCATTTGTTCAAAAGATAAAACTGGGACCAATAATTGTTTGTCCAAAATGATAAAGGCAGAGCTGTGTCGCCCCAAATCTGATTCTGAGGAAGATTGCCTCTAAATGAAGTTGTATTTTACTGCTTAATAGCTTTTTAGACAAAAATTGGTTTTACAGGCACAATCTGTTCACAATATTAGAGAAAAATGCCACTCATTAATTATTTGTAGTTCATTTGGGAGGCAGTAGATTTAAAGCCATGTGTTTTTGCTGTAAACATGGGGTTCATTGAAACATATTTCTTTCTGCAGGTCATATAGATGTGGTGAAGTTTCTTACCAACAATTGTAAAGTTGATCCATTTACAAAAGACAGGTAATTTTTAGTTTAAACATTTCTTTTTACTCCTAGCATAAAATCGGTGCTCTTTCTTTCTAAGTCAAAACTATCTATACACTGAGTTTGAATGACACATATCCACCCAAAAACAAAACCTATAAAATAAATACAAAAACAAACACGTTATGTTCTTAAATGAGAGATGAGGGTGGAATTAAATACGTTTTGTTAATGTTAACAAACCCTCAAATCTGAACATTTAAGTTTCTAAAGAGAATGTCTACATGAACACCATTATTAGGCAACTATTAGTGTGCAGAATTATTATGCAACTAAATGAAAATCAAAGATTTTTCCATCTCACTTGTTTATTTTCTACTGTTAAAGTGAAAATAAACAACAAATTTCCTGCTTAAAAAGGGCCCAAAAGTTCTCAATAGGGTTTAAGTCGGGTAAAGAAGGAGGCCATGTCATGAGTTTTTCATCTATAAGGCCTTCACCGGCCAGCCACGCAGTGGACAACTTTGATGCGCATGATGGAGCGTTGTCTTGCATAAAAATCAAAGTCTTCTTTAAAGATGCAGAGTTTTTCCTATACCACTGCTTGAAGAAAGTATCTTCTAAAAATTGGCAGTAGGTCTGAGAGTTGATTTTGAGTCCATTTTCAACCTGAAAAGGTCCAACTAGCTCATCTTTTATAATACCTGCCCAGACCAGTACCCCACCTTCACAAGTGGAGCTCTGTGTCCGTTACTGATCCAACCACGGGCTCATCCATCTGGTCCGTCAAGAGTCACTCTCGTCTCATCAGTCCAAAAAACCTTTGAAAAATCTGTCTTCAGATATTTCTCGGCCCATTCTTGACGTTTCAACTTGTGTGTTTTGTTCAGAGTTGGTCGGGTTTCAGCCTTTCTTACCTTGGCCAAGTCTCTGAGAACTGAACACCTCGAATTTCTTGACACTCCAGGTAGGATGCAGTTGTGGAATATGGCAGCACTGGAGGATAATGGGTTTCTGGTAGCTTCACGTTTGATTCTTCGCAAATCTTTGGCGGTTCATTTGCGTCTTTTCTTCTCAACACGTTTCTTGCAAAACTTTTGACTATGACTTGACTATCACGCCCCAATATCTTAGATATTTCAAGAGTGCTGGATCCTTGTGAAAGACTTTTCAGAGTCAGTAAAATCTCTTTTTTGGCCTATTTTTCTGAGGAGAAGAATCTGCCTAATAATTATGCACACCTTGATTTAGGGTGTTGATCTCCTTAGGCCACACCCTCCCGTGTTACACAAATACACATCACCTGATATGCAATAAATCCAATAAGGATTCATGTTTATACAGCTTTGTGTTGGAAATTATGGAAATAATGATGATATGGTCAAAATAATCACTTGTAAAATAATTGTGCACACAGTGTATTTCAATTTTCAATTTCCATCTTTAAGGAAAGGAAGGGAGAAAAGAATGATATAGTTCCCATAGCTACAATTGTAGAAAATCCTAACTTTTTTTCTTTATTCATTTATTGATTTATGTTACTTATGCCAATAGGGTTTGCAGGGGGTTGGAGCCTCCCAGCTGATTTTGGCCTGAGGTACACCCTGGATGATCCCCAGTCAATCGCATTTAACATTTAGTGACACCCAGACAACCATTCACTCTCTCATTCATTCACTGTGGGCACTCTTTCAAGCAATAAAAAATGTTAACCAATTTTACAAATCAAATCTTAATAATAATAATACATGCTCAATGTATTATGTATTGAGTATGCTCAATGAGTGACTGAGGTCTTAAAGCTAAGCCCTAACATATATGCTGTGTTAAAAACAGATGGGGGAACAAACCGATAGATGACGCCATACAGTTTGGACACAACGACGTGGTGGCTGTGCTCAAAGATTACCAGCAGGTCTGCAGGCAGCCCACCAAGTCTGAACCTTCCTCCAAAATGAACGCCATCAAGGACATGGTGTGACGCTTTCAGATGGAGCCATAAAGCACAAAATGCCAGTGACTGTGGTAATGTCAATAATACCAAAGAAAGAATTATGCATCAAGGCAAGACGAGCATGTGTGTTTGATGAACTACATGGGAAACATATTATACATGAGAATAGCTGCTATTATTAAATCTACTCTGTCTATACTGAGAAAATGCCTTTCAAATGTGACTTATTTTTAAAAAGACAAAGGAAAGCTGTACATACTTTTTCTTACTTATAAATAAACATTGACTGACTTATTTTGAACTATCCTGGACATTTGCATCAACATTACATATCCACCTGATTAATTATGTAAAATTAATTTGAGCTGATTGTCATCTTTTACACAAACGTGATTTATGAGCCACCATCCGTTTTGTTCTTGGGGTTTATTATTATATCATTAGTCGGTGCTTCACGCAGTCAGTAATTTGCAATGAAATATTCAGCAGCCTCTAAAAGGGGGAATAAATGATGGAAAGGCAGCAGGCTAGGCTCAGCGCTGTCAGGAGGAGGTCCATACTTAATAAGGTTGAAAGGTTTGGTTTTTATTTTGCTAAATGGATGGCAAAAACAACATAGAATTGCAATTAAATTAGAACTAGTGTAGGTAATTATAATATTAATAGTCACTTTTGTATATGTGAGCAGACTCTACATGGGGGCAGTTCTTAGAGTTTCCACCAGATGTCACTGTGTCTCTTGTTAAACTAATAAAACATTTTTCACAGCTACCAATTTATTACACTCGCTTAAAAACACTCATAAAAAAGTGTAATAGTCACAATTAGAGATCCAGAACCAGAAAAACACAAGAAAATAACACAAGAGCAAAAGTATCTTGTGTAAATAAAACAGCCTATAAAATAGTATGTACACTATGGAGTAATATAATTTAATAATAAAATAAACAGAATGTGAGTAGATAAACTAAATTACATTTTAACTTACTCTTTTAATTAATTAAACTCATTCTAACTCACAAGTACCCCTTTTTTTAATATAGCGCTTTTTCACCTGTAGTAGGTGCTTTACATACATTAAGCTATTTACCAGTGCAATGCCAAGGACACAACCACAGTATGTGGGGGAGAGCGGGATGTTATGATGTTTTTGGGATGTTTCGAGCGGGAATCGAACCGCTCACCCGCCGGTCGAAGGACAGCCGCTCTACCCACTGAGTTACTGAGCTACTGCCGCTACACCTCCCCTCACAGTTAGGACTGTATGAAATCCAGGGCTGTTGCTAAAGAGCCAAGTCCAAAACTGCACTTAAACTGTAACTTATCCCTGATATTTTAAATAAATAAGATCTGACGCTGTCTGATCATAGACATCGACTCAAAGCCTTGTCTCGAGGCTAAACATCTGGCCTTGCTATTGTGTGTTAGATTTGTAATTATCCAGTACAAATCTTTTATAAACTTGTCACTGTGGAAGCAGAGTCAGACTTGAATGTTCAATACTGTCACAGTCTGTGTTCAGTGTCTCTGGGTTCCATTGTGACGGTAAATACTGTACACCTCTGCTGCTTTAGACATCCTCCAGCCTAATCTTTTACTCAAACTCATCTCAGCTCTACTTTACTTCCCCTACATCTAAATTAATTCACAAGGAAAACAGGTCCTTCAAGACTAGCTTCAAGAGTAGCTTAGACTTATTAGTGGGCATGTGTGAAGATATTTATAGCGTAATGATTGATAAAATAAATATTCCACTGTGTAACTTTGAGTGACGGAGCATGGTACATTCTTGTAAAAATCCGGTTGCAATTCCAGCTCGGTAACATCATAATAAAAGTGGAGTGAAGGAAACTGGAGCAGTGTAGTTGCAGAAAACTTTAAAACATGCAGATTCTGAGTTACATAGTGTGGCTTTAGCTGTACTTTACTTGAAACCACATTTGCTCTGTCCTTATTTTGCCAAAGTGCTCTCAGCCTAAACCAAGAAGAAGCCTCCTTATATTTAGATTGAAAAGGCAGAGTGAATTATGGGAAGAACCACACATGATTCAGATCCACTTTGTAGAAAGCAATAGTTGGCTTCCTATTGCCTCATTGATTCAAAGTGATGCAACTGATAACAAAAGTGTCTCAACCTGTGTTTAATTTTCTCCAAAGCATTCAGTAAAATTGACATTAAGCTCCTGATCAATGGCTCATGGAAACTGTGGCTTTGTGCTGCTTTTGGCCTAAAGTAAAACAGTGGGTGAGGTATTAGTCTGTGCTTTCTTCAGACGGATGAAGCTGGACTCACTTCTCTTTTATTTGAGCATCTCTCACAGAAGCAGCAGGTGGGAGTTTTTTTTTTGTTTTTTTGTTGTTTTTTTTAGCTTGTTGACATTTGATTTTATAAAACTGGTTAAATCTGGCTACAGCTGCTGCTAAAACAAAGCATCTTTTTGTTGTTTTTGTCATTATGCAACTTGCTTTTCACACATCACAGTTCAGGCACAAAAACAACATGTATTTTTGAGAGGCTGGTGCTACACGCTGTTAGTTCACAGAATAAACAATTACAAATGTCTCAATTTCTTCAAAAGCTGCATTAATCCATATAAAGTTTCCTTCTATGAAACATTTACATTTACATTTATTCATTTAGCTGACGCTTTTATCCAAAGCGACTTACATTGTTCTAATGTAATTACCAGTGTTACAGTCACTGGAGGCAAGGTGGGTTAAGTGTCTTGCCCAAGGACACAAACGACAGTATGAACTGTGGGGAGAGCGGGAATCGAACCGCCTACCTTCCGGTTGAAGGACGACCGCTCTACCCACTGAGCTACTGCCGCCGATCTTTACAAGATCAAACATAAAAAGTTTGATCTTGTAAAACACTCTAAAACTCACTTATTTGGAGTAATTTATGAAAGCATTTAATTGGATTTGGGAGATTCAGCTTTGATATTAATTAATCAAGTATGATGAATGGTCTGAAAGTACTTATGAAGGTGAGCTATTTCTCATTAAGTTATAGAGCAGACTCTCATCTCAGTTAAATGGCATTGACCTTTAGACTGGGACAATGGAGAAAATGGTATTTGATATTAATGTTGTACTGAATGACTCCTGCTAATGGTTAATTGAACTCATAATTGGGGCGATTAAGAATTTAAAAGTAGCTCTAAACCATCCTCAAAAGCATATTAATATTGGCTGCATAAATTTGTTTTTGTGGTTTGGTCAGAGTAAAGAGTGGAGTCTTGTTGAAGTAATGATTATTTGAGTAAGTGACTGGGGTGGTCAATAAAGAAACAATTGAATGTAAAAGAAAGTGACAAACCTCTCTGAACTGTTTCTTGTGTAAAAGTCTGCAGATTACAGTTTAGCCAAATGGTTTGTAGCCTGTTCTCTGCAGAGACATAGACTGTAGGCTGCCTATAATTACAAACTGTACCTTTATTTTGTTTTACCACTACTTCAAATATTCTCAGACACATTAACAATCCTTTATGCTCTCTTTAATATGTCAAAAACTCCAGATATACACAAAAATCACTCTTTACATGCAGAGCTTACTCAGACTGCCCGTAGCTTAATGAAAGCCCTATACATGCAGCAATATTCTGGCAATAAATCGCAAATGTGTTACTCCGATTTAGAAAAAAATGACTGACTTGCAGTTAAACATACTGAGTTTTACCACTAGATGGAGTCTAGTCCACCACTAAAGCTAGACACAGACCAGACTTGTTACACAACATTATAAAAATCCTATATGCCTTGAATTATAAAAGCTACAGATTTTCTAATGCATGAAACACTTTGACATTTTACTTTATGTGTTATACCTGTGCAGCCACTGCTGTAGATGCAAAAAAATAAAAATAAAAGGAAATAAATTGACATGAACAGAAAGTTAAGTTTTCTTAATCTTCTTTCACTTAAGCTACACTATTTCTTGATTTTATTAGAGGTACATCATGCTAAATTGTGTCTAGCATATGGCTTATCAGCAAAAACAAAACTTCTCCTGTCCTGCGTGTCTGTGTGGAGTAAGAGAAACCTCCACTGTGTGAGGATTTACTGTTATTTCTCAAAGAAATCCTTCATATAAGGTCTTTACTGATAACACTGATTCCTTTCTACAGACCACTCTTAAATAATTCAAGACGCCTGTGAAGGATAATATGTTTACACAGAGGTAAATGTATTAGCCTTAACAGACCAAGGCCAGTGAGCCTCACCTCGGGTCCATTCATCCACTCTCACATAATATTTGTTGTCCGCAGCAGGCAGTGGATAGAGACACAGTGTGAAATAAGTTGTTTGCTGCTAATGTCAGAGGATGGAGCAGTATATTAAGCAATGCTTGTCCAGTGATAACAGCCTGTTTCTGTTTCCCCGAAACCCAAATGTTTTTCATCTAGTGCTTATCTTCAGTCAGGGCCATAACTCAACACAGGCGTTTGTGGGGTGTTTACTTTATGCTTTTGAGATTTTTCATCTGCTGCTGAGTTTATGTTACTGACAGCTATTTCGCAGCACCCTTTTTATAGTTATGAGTGCAAATGTTACAACACTAGCGGCCAATGGGACTGTGTAAGACTTACTTCAGTAACAATTTCAAAATCTGAAATAAGAACAGGCTTTTCCACTTAAGTGTGTTAAAAAAAAATACACTTCCATTGATTGATGCATTACTAAAAACAGCATGCATTGAGCCAAATCAGTCACTTTAGACATACAGTAATAATAATTTTCATTTTTAAAATATATATCATTGTCTGAACCACAATTTAGGCAGTTTCTCAGCAACATATATTGAATGAGTTCAATATTCTTAATCTTATAGTGGCACTACCCATTTAATTGTATTTTATTATTATTTTTTGCTGTCCCTGTCTCAGACACCACTCACACCCAAAAGCAGCTGAGGGACCTCTCCTAGGGTGACCAGATGAGATTGGCTGAAATTCGGGACGGGGTGAGGGGGCGACGGGGGGGTCTCGTTCTTAAAGAAGGACGAGACCAACGTGTTAGTCTGTACCATAGACATATGGTCTGTACAGTCGCGGTGTTGGTACAGTGTAATTTGCTGCTAGCATGCAGCCTAACATCTGCCTCCACTCCGTGAGAAACACCAAACTCTTTCCTACACACTTTGCAGAACGCTTTCCTTTCATTGCTCAAGGCTGTAGATATGGATGGATCCCCACCCACTCCTCCCGGTACCTGCAGAGGCATTTTTGCTTTTTAGCAGCATGTTGGGGTTTCGGTACACCAGCCATGTCAAAGGAATCAATGAAAATTAGCTTATCAATATCTAAATTTGAGAAAAAGTAAAAGTTTTTTCTTTTTTTTTTTTTTTTAAACTTAGAATGCTGCAGCCAATGAGCAGCCGGCGGCGGGGGATGGTTGCAGGACGGCTCGACCTCCACAGACAGTTTTTATTCAATTCAATTTATTAAATAATTATTATTTTTAATGTTTATCAGACAATAACTTCTCAAGCTTTTGCTTTAGTATAATTTCCGGGACAATTAGGGCCAGATTTGGGATTCGGGACAACAGTTTAGATTTCGGGACTAATTTTCCCTTTGTAAAATACTAACATAGCACCAAACTGAAGTTTAGAGCTGACCTTAAACTGTTAGCTCCGGCTCGTTAAACTTTTTGTGATTAAATCAACAATATTTATCCTGAAGTTTACTGACCTCATTTCCAGCAACACGTGGTTTAGTCTCTTTTTCTCCAAACTGGGAGAGTACCAATGGAAATAAATACAAAATTTTCTAATACAACCACATTGACAAAATTCTATACTATCTCGTTAAATGGTAATTTACAGCAGAATATTGTAGATGGATGTGTTGTATTACACAAGATTGGTCCTTGTTTTGAGAAGACTTTTTGTGGGAGTGGGTTTCATCTCGGGAACAAATACATCTTCATTATTACACTGAAGTTTGTTTGGCAGCATTTTCAGAGTTCAAAGTGAACCACACTAACAAAGCGACAGGAAGTGTAGCACACAATCAGGCTCTGCCAAACCGACCTTAAGTTAGTCATTGTCACTGAGACTGAGCTTGTAGTGTTTGGATTTTAAACATTTTTGAACGTGTTTCTTTCCTGATAAGTCTAGGTCTAAGTCTGGGTCTTCTCCTGGTTTGTGTGGTCTTGATTTAAGATAATTCAAGCATTTGGATATCACTCATTTTTCTTTACTTTAGGTATAATATGGGTCCCATTTCAAACTTGACTTCTCTCTCTGACTTTGCCAGTATTTGTAAATGACTGGTCTAAAAACAACTATTATTAAATCCTAATTTAATAAAGCTTTAATTGAACTTCCTCTCCATATATTATATTAGACCAAGGATGACAGCAGGAGAAATGAGGGCAGACAAATGTACTTTACAGATCATTTTATTCAGATGGAGTTCAGATGAAACTGAGATAAATCCAGTTTGGTCGTCCGTTTCAATTGAGTTAGTCCTTCGTCCTTTCAACCCATGATCTGCCAAAGCAAGAATAAATCAAACATCATGTGATGAATATGAGCAACATACGAAATCAGGTGAGCACTAGATGATCCAAGGTTATTATCCAATTATGTCTTTAGTAGAAATGTGTATCATGTTTAATGGGCTCAAATAACGCCACTGAAACAGCTTTTTTTTAAACATTGTTTTCACAGAAGGAACATGATTTCTAGACACGTCTCAGGTGTGAAAGCTGAAGGTCTGATTGCTGATTTCATCCTAAACAAGATAAAACTAAAAGGGAGTTTTAGTTAAACTGTAATGGGCAGTCGTAAAGTTGCAGTTGTTAACTTGTGGCCAAAAACACTTTGCTTGCGTACAGAAGGTCAAAAATATTTTAGAATCTAAAGAAATTGGTAATTGACAGCAATAACGACCACCACCTGCCACAATCAGGAGAGTTCTTATGTTCTGTTTGTTTTCTGTTTGAAAAAGGTCTCTGTGCTTCTTTATATCAGTAATAACATGTCTACAATTGTTCTCATTTAGTCTTTTATAACTAGTTTTAAAACATAGCTTACGTTCTTTAGGTCTAAACAGTGAGATGGGAGGCATGGTAAATACTCACGCCGTTCATCCAGCTGATGTAGGCAGAGACACGGGTAAAGACTGTGGGTCTTCTGTAGGCGTTGCAGCCAGAGGAGGACACAAAGCTGGTCACACCGTGGACGACCCACTGGCCACCGACGCTGCAGTTCAGAGGGCCACCAGAGTCACCCTAAAAACCACCACAAACAAACAAGTCATTGAATGAATCTGAACTGAAGCACATCTCCTTACTTTCACATTCATATGTGCTTCTTCACATTTAGGACCGCCTCAAGCAACCTTTATTAGAACATAAGCTTGTAAGACTTTTACACAGTTTAAGCACTAGCCTGCAGCATTATGCCTCTGCTGAGGCTGCCGGAATCCAATTATATGTCCTTCAAAATATCGTCTTTGAAGGAACAGGTCAACCCCTTTGCTCAATCGGACAATGAACCAAACTTTCTATGTAGGCCTATTATTTGTAAACTTTAATGTCTGTGAGGTTTGGGAAATAACTTGGAGAAATGGCTTTAATATCTGTGTACAGTAGAGTTTATGAGACAATGTCAAGGAACATTAATGAGAGTTTTGAAGCTCCAGTCATAGTGCTTTGAGAAACAATAAGGCTAGTATTTCTTATCTTAAAAGACTACTTTACAGTGTGACTGTGGTATGTAGCTTATATTTGTGCACTAAAGCTCTCGGGCATGTCTAAGCCAATGACTGTATAAATATGAACAACTTCCGCCCATTGGTTCCCTATTCACCGATATTGTCACGACAGGGCAATAAAATGGCGGCTTTTCGGCTTTTACTCCATTGTAAAACAATAGTTTCCACATAGCATAAACGGACATATTAATCAAAGATTCACCCTCCGCCCAGAGTTGTCATGTAGTAAAAAAAAAGGCCGGAGCCATCTTTTTTACCAGGCTGTAAACATGATTTTTACACTTGTAAAGTCGCCACTGGGTTTCTCCTTAGATTTCTGCTTTTGGAGCCTGCCCTCTGGTGGACGGAGGCATATTGCTGTATATTGCTGTATAGTGGCGCCCTTACTCGAGGTCCTTTTAAGAGGTTCCATGAGAGAGGCTTGGTCTAAGCAAACTCACAACACTGCTTTAGTATATAGCCTGATGTGATCAAAATACACAGGTTTTGTAGAGTTCACATGACTGCTCTTTCCTGATCAACCATTGAGTTAGCACTGACTTGGGACTTTTTTCTGGACGACAATATGACTTATAAATCAGGTTAAATTGTGGCAGAATTGATTTGAGAATTGAGAACAGATTTGGGCCTAATTGTGTTTTTTTTAAACTGACTAAATGCATTTATTTTTAAGTCTCACCTGGCATCCAGATTCGCTGCCGCCACCGGCACAGACCATGGAGCTCTTGACGGTGCTGCCCCACCAGCCGGAGCTGGAGCAGGTCTGGTGGTCAACAACTGGGAGATAGGCCTGTTTGAGCTGAGCAGACAGCTGACCACCAGCTGAGAACAGAGAGAAAACGTATCAAAGAAAGGCCAAGATATTGATATAGGGTCATGGAATACGCCGCCATGTACTTACTCTGAGTGCGTCCCCATCCGGTGATGTAACAGGGGTTGTTGTTGGGCAGGACCTGGTTTGCGGGGGGCACGGCTCCCAGCTGGACGTAGGTGTTGAGCGTAGCATCAGAAGACAGACGCAGCAGAGCAATGTCCCAACTACAAGTCAAATTACAAGCTTTAATGTAGAGTCAATAGCTTTACTTATAAGGTGTTTTGTTGTTTGTATTTAGTCAATGCATTGTGTTTTTCCAAAACTAACCCTCCTGCGACATTGTTGGAGTTCCAGTTGGGGTGAATGTAGACATTGCTCACGCTCTTGATCTGCTCTCTGCCTTCGTTGCTGTTGATGTTGTGATCTCCAAGAACAACACGCCAAGTTCTGGCACTGATGATGTAAAAATATGCCCATTATTATTTTCTGTGTTTTATGTTTTTATTCATTTATATTAACACAAACAGGGGTGTGTCCAAGCACCAGTGAGTGGGAGATATATACCTGTCCACACAGTGAGCAGCAGTCATTACCCATCCTCTCCTGATCAGGGTGCCTCCGCAGGTGTGGTAGAAGCTAGAGCCGGACTGGTACTGAAGGGAGATCTAAAGATAGCAAACAGCATCAACATTTGTGAAACATGCCTTAAACATGTGATTACAGACACAACAGACTCCAGACCTCAGTGGACAATCTGACCAAACCAAACCAAGCACACAATAAAAACAAATACATTTCTGGTGGAAAACAATGTGTAGTGCAGAGCATGGTTAGGTAAACTGATGATTAAAGGTCAACTCTGTACAACAATTAGCACCTGCAAATTCTCAGGAAATAAAGCCAAAACAAGATTTTGTCACTGCTGACATAAAGATTATGTTGCTCTATAAACCAACAAATACAATAATCTGACCCGTATTTGCTAAAGTTGAATGTAGAGTGTGTCAAACAACTTTGCAGCTTGAAGTGAACCCGGTGTTAAACCACATTATTCATTCCTAAGATGTGATCAATAGCCACTAACTCACAACACTGTCATTAGGTCAGCAAAAACTAAAGTAACTAAATTCTGTAGAAGTAGCTAAATATATTTTAACATAAAGGATCCACAGACATGAACAATTTTGAATCAATCACTCACTCACTGACTTTGACACTGCAGATCTAAAAGAGGTTTATGTAAGTGTCCCATACCTGCCAAGGCCAGGAGTTGGCTTTGGCCAATTCGCCGCCCACAACCCTCTCCTCAACACTGTCCTCCAGATACCTGGGCTGGGGCTCCAGCTCAGCCAGCACTGTGGAAAAATGGAAAATCAGCAAGTTTAAAACATTCAACATTAGTTTGAGTGGACGCAGATGGGATTGTTCTTACCCAAGGCTGCGAGAGTGGTCAACAAGAGAAACCTAAACATGTCTGCAGTCCACTTAAACTTTCTGCTGTGAGAACTTCTGCCCACGGCTCTTTTAAACCCCGAGGGCATGTGCACTGCCCGTCCGTGTGACCGTTTCAGCTCCAGCAGATGTCCACCTGTGTCCGTCTCACAGTTATCTAAATTTCTTTCTCGGAAAAGCTGACACTAAATCCAATTTCCACGTGTATCTGAGTGAAGCACATGAGTGAAGAGGTTTTACAATGCGTCTGTTCAAGTCACTTCAAACTCAGACATTATTTTTGCTTTAAATAGTCTTTTTTAAACCGTTCTCTAGCTTGTGTTACAACACTAATACATTTTCAGACACATTTATTATTCCAAATGTAAAAATTCCCTTCAAGATCCACAACCACAATATATAGCACAATAAAAGTGATTACATCAAAACAGATGTTGCTTGCATTTGGTCCGATGCAAACATTTTTCTCAGGAACATAACATTGTCTTATGAGACCTTTACCTTTTAGTTAGACCTCAAGCATACCCATAAAAAAGACTACCAACATTTTTATTGATATTGTGCCTTTGAACAAATGTTAGTTTTTCACAACGGACAGAGTTTTGTCCCGATAACTTAAGGAATACTATACTATATGTCACACTCACACACTCCAGCCATATATTTTTATGTCTCTACTGTCAAACCATTTTTCTGGAGCTTTTTTTCACTGTGCATTTACAACAAATGGATTTGTCCTTTGTGTTTTTGATTGCTATAAACTTTCACAGAAATTGCTCGGAGTTGAGTTCTGAGAGTATAAGATACATCCAAGATACTTCCACATTTCCTTAGCAACTTTTCAGCTTAAATACAGTAGTGGACAAAATCATTGAAACAGATCTGAAAATATGTTCCTTTTTTGCCTCTAAAACACAATTTAATTTGTTCATGAAGCATGCTCAAGGCACAACAAATATCAGATGTTTTTATCCACTTGTAACTTTAAAATTTGGTCTGTCCACCTCATGTCAGTACATTTCCTGAGAACTTCAACACTAATGTTATTCCAGGGCTTCTTCTGTGAAGGATCATGATTGTGTGACATTGAGAGTAAAATAGGCCTAGCTTGTTTTTATGTAAAATTATCTAAATCTCTTTATAATGGCTATTCTATATTTTTATAGAGCATAATGATGACTATATTTCATTTTGTTTTACTGTATTTCATTGGACAATTCAACTAAAACAACTAAAACCTCTTAAATAAGCCATATTTTCTACTCATTTTGGCCACAACTGTATCTAAAATGAGGATGATGAAAATCATTATTCATTGGTAGACAGGCAGAAATATCGGCTCAAAATGGCTGTCAAAAGTAACCCAGAGATTAGTGTCAGGACACAAATTTGTGCGCCTCCGTCTGTGTCTGCTCCAGTGAGTATTTGTCCCATTTCTGTCACCTGTTACAGTTTCTGTTACTAAAGTGCTGACAATGTTCGGGAGCTGCGCTGAACATGACAAATCTCAAAAGTTTGCGGAGACCTGTCAAGAGATTTGTTTGCAACAAGATTTTCACTCCAGGATTGTCTTTTTAAGAGTCTTGTCTTTGTAAAGCATAACGTCGCTGTTGTGAAATATATGGAATATACTCAAAGTTGGTCAAAACAGAGGAGAATCAAAGACAATAGAGTTAAATTATTCTGATATTGACTTTGAAGAAATGTGTTGTTGAACCTCTTGAGAAGTGACTTTAAACAAAACTGAGATTGATTTCTGCTCAGAGAGAATAATATGGTTCTTCATCACCAGGAAAACCCACACATTTTATTCATTAAATCATGATCTGCCTCTTCATTTTATGTAAATTTAGATTGTTTGTTGGATGTGAGCAAGTTAAGTGAAGTTCATTTGACAATTTGGTGAATATGTGTGAAGACAATTGCTTTACTGGATATTTTGTATTTGTATAGCCCAGTTCAAAGACTGCAAATGAATCTGTTTTACATAATTACAAAAAATACAATTACAGATGCCTATTAAAAGTAAGAATTAGAGACAGATTTAAAAAGTAAAGTAAAAACAGAAATGGTAAAATAAATAAAAAGTAGAGACATGGGTGAAATAAGAACCTTTTTTTAGGATGTATTTTTATTCAGTTCATTGTAAAAAAGTCCTGACCTAGCGTTAAACCAGAAAGACTATGCTTTTTGTCAAAGATATTGGATGGAGGTTTTGTGAATGAAGACTCAACCTGAATGATCATGCCAGAAACAAAACCAGAATGACAGAAATCTGAGTGATATTAAAGAAATGAACCTGAACAGATAAAGTTATCAGAATCTAAAAACTTCTCAGAGTCACACACTGCTTTCTTGATAAAACCTCACACCAGCAGTGCTAATTGTTGTGCACCAGCAAGTCTTACGTTAAAAGTCATAAACAAAGACCACAAATTAATAAGAGCCAACAAAAAGAGCCTGCCTTCGCCCACTCCCTGAAAACCTGTTAAAACATAACACCAGATGAACCCCTCTCGTGTTAATCGAGTCGATTTTCTGACTTATGTAACAACATGGCATTATTAGTGCAGCCTGACATTTTTTACTTTTTTTTGACAGCAGAGAGCAGCTTTTGTGTCCTGAGCTGACCTTCCTTTGATGTGGGCCTTCTTCTGCTGAGTCTTTTACAGTCTGAGAAATGCATCATACCTAAAACAAACGATGTCTTCATCATAATTTGCTTCCAAGAACTTATTTTATTTTTTTGGTCTCTGTTTCTCTGTGGTGAAACAATAACTAAGACTGTATAATATGTGCTGAAATATTAGAGAGCTCAAATTAATTTTTAAATGTTTTTTATATCTTGATTGATTGTGTCTACTTTAAAATGGTGTATTAATTGTGTAGCTTATTTTTAACCCTAAATCAAGAACAGCTGATAAAGGAGAATATATAGCTGTAGCACTTTACATTGTAGTACATTGTAATAGTTTGGTATTAACATGTTAATAAATGGGAAATACTATAGTAATTATGGTGTATTTTCCAGCCCTTCATAAATAACTAGGATATACATGGTTATATCAAGCAACAATTCTTTGAACCTTACTTAATTAATAACCATAATTTATATAGTATTATAAAATACCATAACATTACCGAGCTGGAAGCAGTTTTTAAAATACAACACTACAATTGAGTCCTGCACCAACTGAAACTCACGTGCTGATTGGCCTCCCCTTAATACATTTTCTTTACATTTAAATATAGGAGTTTTCTATTCAATCACAGTATTTATTTACTTGATGTCTAGACCAGTTATGATTTAAACCATTTTGTATACAAGTATGACACACACATATAAATAATTGTGTTAAACATAAATGCAATAATATGAAGACAACTCATGCGTTTGCCAAATGAGAAATGAACATTCAAGAGTCAGTATTGTATCTATTTTATTTCATTAAACAGATGAGGTGATGTTCCTGTTCCTGTCTCAGACTGAGGTTAATTCTTCAGTTCAAGATCTGAAGGGAAGAGGAGGAACATTATTTTACACCAATAAGACATTTTATGACAGATCATATGTCATAATGAAGATTTATGAAAGCAGGGAACTGACCGTGTTCATCCATTCGATGTAGGCAGAGACACGGGTGAAGACAGTAGGCTTCTTGGGATAGTTACATCCATAACCGGACACAAAGCTGGCGATGCCGTGGACCACGTATTTCCCATTGACCAAGCAGTTCAGGGGGCCGCCGGAGTCACCCTGAAAATTGGAACCAGGTTGTAAATTTTTGGGATCATAGTAGCTAACTCAAGAAATATTCATCATAAATCAAGTGAAAACATCTTCATCTTTTTTGAGATGACTTACATTGCAGCCAGCCTCAGCTGCTCCTCCGCCGCACACCATGGTAGTCTTCAGGCTGCTGCCCCACCAGTCGGGTTTGGAGCAGGTCTCGTAGCCGACCACAGGCAGGTAGGCCTGCTTCAACTCTGGAGACAGGGGTCCACCGGCTGGACAAGAGAGAAAACAAGCAGAAATTAGACATAAAAACATAACTGTATGAACAATGAACTTGTTATTAGTTGTAGCTGGACTGACTGGAGGTGCGACCCCATCCGGTGATGTAGCAGAGGTTGTTGTGGGGCAGGATCTGGCCTGAAGGGGGCAGGGCTGCCAGCTGGACGTAGGAGTTCAGGGAGACATCAGAGGAGAGACGCAGCAGGGCAATGTCGAACCTGTGGCACAGGGGCATACATCAAACAGGGAGAGCCAAAAATAACCCTTTAAAGGTACATAGTCTTCCTGGGTGAGCACTTTGTAGGAGAACATCTGTGTCAGTACATTTACCCGAGCCTCCACAGCAGAAACTGTGTGTTGGACAATAATCTGCTTAAAATGAGGTACTTCTTAAGATGTAGAATTGTCCCTCTCTGTTTAGTCCCTTCTTTTGGCTCATTCATTTCCTGTTCTTTATATTTCTCTGTGTATTTATTTTGGTGATTGACATTAAATGACCTAACTTTGGCTTCAGGAAAGGAAGGAACATGAATTTACAATAATTTTGTAATTATCTTTACATTATTTCCCATTATTGCCCAGGGCTGGCAACAGTTTGACAAGACAACTAAACACTCTGAGGATTTCTCTTACTCAAATGCTAATTGTATAAAGTGAAATGTAATCTCCCTTTTGAAATATTATAATGTGAACTTACCCGTTGCCCACGCGGCTGGAGTCCCAGTTGGGGTGGATGTAAACTCGGCTCACTTCCTTGACCTGCTCTCTGCCACTGTTAACGTTAAGGTCATGCTCCCCGAGAATAACACGCCACGTCCTGGCACTGAAAGTAAAAGACCCCCACACCTGCTAAATAACAACTTCAGATGTGTTTTAAATGTTTTCAATAGACAATAATGAGCATTTAAGACTTTATTATGACTTCCAGATGCTGCTATAGCAGTCTTCTTCTAAATACGTCTAGTGACAGTTATGAATGAGGCACTTAAATGTTTGCTTTGGAAAATCAATCACAAAGATAAAATGCTACACTTTAAATAGGAATAAAAGTTAATATAGAAGTATGGCTGTATGTTTAATGTACTGATACCTGTCCACACAGTGAGCAGCCGTCATAACCCATCCAGGTCTGATCAGGCTTCCTCCACAGGTGTGGTAGTAGCTTGAGCCAGACTTGTACTGAAGAGAGATCTACGAGAGGAACAGAGGTCAAATGAAGGGATACAGAGGTGTTAAGTAGTGCAGGGCAATTTAGCAAAAAAATGTATAAATCGCATAACCCACAACCTCATCCTCTTGATAATGACAGTTATTTCAATTATAATTATGTTGAAGGGAAGGATACATATGGAAACCCATTTCCACCACTTAAAAAAATAAAAGCCCCACAGTAAGTCTTAATTATGACTTTTTATCATTGAAAAAAGGAGAAAACTTGTGATTATTACAAGTTTTATTATTAAAAGTTATACTTGAGTTAAAAAGTCTACTTGAAAATCATAATTGTGACTTTCTGGGGAGTTTTTTTTTTTTTTATGGCAGAAATGGAGTTCCATAGAAATAGTTCTTATACAGTGTATTACTTTACAGTGTATTCAGAAATTATTTTAAATTAGGAAAAAAAAGCACTGAGCAGCTGTAAACTACTTTGCCCCACGACCCATACTCTTCTGTAGCGTTCACCGTAGATATGTGCCAAAGTTTTAGTCTGGGTTTTGAGTTATTTTATTAATTTGTCATTTTAATTTGCTGTATTTCAGTAACGTGAGCTGTGATTGGCTGAGCTTTCCTCAGTGGAGATATTCACTTCCACAGTGTGGACCATACAGAGTTTTCCACAGATTACTACGGTAGCCCTGCAGGGACATACTGTTGTCTCTGAACAAACCCAGTTTAAATGACCTGTTTATAAATGTTTTTGGTAAAATAGTGTGTTACACAAAGAAACACAAATGCACTTCTTGAACTAGTTACATTACTAAAAATACAACATTGTAAAACGATAAACATATGCTTTGGTTGAGTATATTTACAGTTCAATTGATGTTCAATAAAATATGATATTGGGTAATACTTTAGAATAAGTTGATGTTGATTTACTAAATGTATTGTTGCATTTACTGTAAAGGCTTGTGTTATAAATAATGTTTAAATTGCTTATTAACACACTTAAGATCAGGTAGCCTATATTAAAGTATCTACGAAGATAGATTGTAATAATTTTGGTAAAGCACTCCTTATTCTTAAGTGTTACTTGATTTGAGCTCATAAGTTGCTTTATCACTTATTTTGTGTTGTTGAAGTGTTACCTGCCAGGGCCATGAGTTGGATTTAGCCACCTCACCTCCCACGACCCTCTCCACCACCTCCTCCAGATACCTGGGCTGGGGCGGCCCCAGGTCAGCCAGCACTGATTAAAAACATTAAACACAACAGCTACCATTTATTTACTCTTTCCCAGAGGCCTCATAATCGTGTCTGCTTTTCCGAAATATAAGAGCAGAGGAGAAATGAGGATAAGCTAGTGCACAATTGATGAGAAGTACAAAACTGGTGACAGAGAAAGTGACTGATTCACCGTTCAAGAGTCAATAATCAATGGTTTTACAGCGCAGTGTGTTCTGTCATTTCTTACCCAAGGCTGCGAGACTTGTCAACAGAAGAAACCTGAGCATGTCTGCACTGCGTCAAAAATGTTTCAGCGAGGAAAAGAAATACCTCCTCTAGTCTTTTATACCTGAAATCGACCTTCAACTGAGGTGGAAAAATGAAGGTGCTGTTGGCGACAGAATCCAAGTACGCAGCTGTGGTCTCTCTCACACAGTGTTATCAGTTTGTGTTTGACCAGCAGAAAATACATGGCACAAAGAATGACACGTATGAGGCCGACAAGGATATCACTGCTTGACATGAGTCACTGCGATGCCAAGGACTCAAATGAATATTTATGACTTTTTATTTCACTTCTGATATATGGAAAGATATTTTTGGAGGGAAAACACGTGATACAAAGTCATTCATCAAAGGTTCAAACATATGGCCTGACTGAACGTTTTTCTCGCTTGTGCATATGGCTAATATTGTCCGTTCCCCTCTGTGTGAAAAATGTCTGTCTGATGTAATCGAGGGCAACTTCTTGTGAACATTTACATCACAAACTCATCATGTGTTCATTTGAAGCAGCATGAATTATGGAGGAGGCGTGGGAATACCGTCTTCTGTCGCCTCATCTTGTGTCAGAAGAACAGTGTGGTCAACAATGTGTGAGCAGTAAGTAGTGACTTACTGCCAGGAAAAATAGAAAAATAAAGTTTGGCCTGATAATAGAGTTGGTCTGGTCAGAGATAGATAAACTAGACTTTTTGATATTCATATATATATATAAAATGATACAAACAAACTGTAAGTAAGGGGTAGGGTCAGATAAGTTTATACTTTTATACTCCCTTTTGTTCAATAACTGAAAAAATACATAAATACATAAATGAAACCTCAAATTAAATGCAGTGGGCTAAATCAACAAATAGGTATATTATCTCAGAAAATGAGTCACTAGAGCAGGGGTGCCCAAACGTTTTGGCTCAGGGGCCATATTGACGTAAATAAATTGTCATACGGGCAGCATGAATGTCACATGACACCGATGGGGGAGGGGGGGTGTGTGCTTTTTTGTATTTCCTTTTATTTTGCTTTGTTTTACTATGCTTTCTGCTGCTGGGTAGATCTGATAACTGTCTGACCTGGAGGTTAAAAAAAATAAATTGAATGCAAGTTTTTTATGAAATTTGTCTCAAACTCAAACCTTTATTCAACAGAATCAACAAATAACATGTTTGCATTAATGCGAAGGGTGATCCTGAGATCTCTGCAGTAAACTGGGCAGGTCTGGCTCAAAAACTGTGGTTTTAATGCGCAAAATGTCACGCAGGTGGGAGTCGCTTAGTCTTGTTCTCACATGGTTCTTATTCATGTATGTATTCAGTATGTCGAGCCAAACGAGCTCAACATTTTCTTAACAAATGTTCGAATCTCTTGGAACCGGGCCATATATTATTGATTTTATGACAGAGGCCTCGGGCCAGTGTAAATATGAACGCGGGCCGCATTTGGCCCCCGGGCCGGACTTTCGGCATGCCTGCGCTAGAGCATCCTGTGTCAAATATTATGTCTATATTGCCATCAGAGGAATTTAGTTTATGGAGTATATGTAACACAATAGAGGTGCCACAGAAAGGCTTGGTGTTACAAATGTATTTTTGTAACCTTTATGTTTCATGCATTATGTAATATTTATGAGTACAACAATTTAAATGCTAAGGCTCTAAGAGAATAATGATTATCGTGTTTGTGTTTTTAAAATCACGAGTATTTAAATTTGAGTATCTGGTAAAGTTTAAAACATTACAAATATTGTACAAGGCAAAATATGAGCTGCTTCCAGAAAATATCCAAAAAATGTTTGCTGACAACCATAGAGGAAAGGTAAACCTAAAAAAACGTGTGTGTGTACTGTTAAAAAGCATGTGTGTGAAGGTTCTCAGTCATCCAGGTCATCTTGAAGAAAAGGTTAAAGCAAAGGCATTGGGACTAGGTTTTCAAGGTGAAGACGTTTTGTCACTTCTCCACTTCAGAATTGACAAAGTTTCTTGGAGAAGAGACAAAAACGTCTTCATCTTGAAAACCTAGTCCCAATGCCTTGCTAACTTAACCTTTTTTTTTTTTTAATAAAAAAGCATGTGCATCACAAGCTGTAGGGTAGTATGGAAGTCCGACTCTGGAGCACTTTAAAAGACTGTATATACACAAAATATCTTAAAACATTTGGAGAAGAGGGAGTTTTATAACTGAATGTAACTATGTTCTTTGTTCTCTGGTTGGATGTAAGCAAGCACATAAACTTATGGGTATGCATTAGTTAGTATACGGTATATTAATATTGTTTACTTGTGTAAGTACAATTAGATATGCACTTTCAGGGACCTGCACAGTCTGTATTATATTATATTGTTATGTTTAAATATTTTTTTTATGGATAAAGCAGTTGCCAGAATATACACTGATGAAAAAGAGGGTCCACAAGTTTCCACTTTATCCTACTCCTTTTAAACTCATCATGGTTTGAACAATCATGATTCACACATAGATGTTAACTGATATTTATGTTTTCTCAAATAAATGAAATAAATGTAAAATGAAGAGTTGTCTTTAAACTACAACCTCTTGAATTTGTTTTTATTTTTGTACTGAGACGTTTGTTGGGGACAAGACAAGACATTTATTTTTGTATAGCCTAATTTGACAACAGCTGCCTCAAAGGGCTTCAAAGACTGCACCAGACATTGTCCTGAGACCCTCCATCCGGCTAAGGAAAAAAAAAAAAAAAAACAGCAATGACTTTTGTTTTGTTCTACTCTGTCCTTCCACTTTCCATCAGGGTGAGGGAAAAAAGTCAGCCAAAAAGAGAAGGTCACTCTGAGTCTGTGCAATAACTGTTGCCAGTACAGTTATATACAGTACATGACACATACCTAAAACAAGTTATGTATTCTGTGCCTCAAAACATTGGGAAAACATGTAAACATCTTCATTCATTAAACTTGTCGCATGTTGTAATGACATGGCAGACTCAATATGAGATAAACTGTAGATGTAGAAATATTGTAAGAAACATTTTAATTTTGCTCACAGATCTTTATTTTCTGGACATCTGAACCTTTTAAAAACATTTATCTTTTATTTTCTTTTCTTCTCATCCATCCTCTTAAGGTAATTTCAAACAAGTTCAGTCTTTAAAATTACTTGTAAGTACTTACAAAACAGCACAAACACAAAATAAACAGTTTTAAATCATCCTATGTCTATCTATAAAACATTGTGTACATGGTTGTGTGCATTGAGGCGGGGCTCCTGTTCAACACTTGGTGGCGCTAAAGTCTAATATTACACTCTCATGTAACCATATAGGGGCATACATTTACAAGTATTGCATCTGTATTTTATAAGAAACAGACACATGACGTATACCCCTTGTGATTTTCATTTTAATATCAGCAAAACAATCCATTTATCCTGACGGCTTAGACGCAGAGAAAACATTTCGAGGGAAAGAGACAGTCTCAGCCACATCTTGAAATTGAAATATGTAAATCTGGTGTGAGAACAGCGTTAGAGGCGATTTCTCTTCTCTACTTTGCTGTGACCTCTTTGACATTGAACCGCAGTATTATAGAGAGATTCCTTAAAAATAGGTTCACACTAAAATATTTTCCTTTTAAAAGCCATTTACTAGTCCTTAACTGGCCTGGCTGATAGTTCAGACAATAGGACGCTGGACAAAAGAGCGGCCTCTGGTGTGCCTGTCTTTTTAAAAGTCCTTAATTAGTGGGAAAGTCATTAAGTGTATGGATTTTGGATTATTGCCTTATCAGGCAAATAATGAGATAGGCCCGCTGACTGGTAATTGAGCTGGCCCTATGACATGCAGCGCAAAGGTCCTTATGGAGCAAGACTTTCTGATCAACAGGGGCTCGCTATTCTCCACTGCTCTTTCATTTCAAGCACTCACGTCCCTCTGAACTCGTGTCGTTCCCCGTTCACCACCTCGACCTATTCTCGCAGATGTATAAATCAAAAAGTGGGGTGGGATCAAAGACAGGAAGTGCCGGGGTGTGTTAATTAAAGATGTTTATTCTTGATACAGCTTCCTCTTGCTAATGAACAGTCGATTTGGTTCCCATAAAGAAGTCTCACACTGGGTCAGGAAATTAAGCTCCCCCCAAAAATTAATGGGATCCACTGATTGGATCTGAGAAGGAAGGGTTATCACAGAGATGATGTCAATGTGACACTGTGAAAGCTGACAGCAGGAGCCATGTTGTTTACTAGATGGGTGTAGCTGCTTCTTTCTTGAGCTAAACTGATTGTAGCGTTTAAAATATCTGCTCCGCACTATACTCTTCTGTCATTCAGAACCACATTGTAAATGCTGCTCTGATAAAATTTTGTAAGCAAAGACCAACATTCGTCTGCAGGTTTGTATTTATTAGTATTTTTGTAAACCAATTTATGGAAGTGGGATGTCTAGAACGAGGATTTTACTACAAACAGCTTTTAATACACTCGTTTTCAAGCAAAGTCATCAAAAAGGATGGATGAAGCACTGACGCTAAAACAATAAATATCTCTGGGTCCTCCATGTTTGGTCCTCTGGTAACATAACACGCCCACTGTAGCTCTAGCCTTGAGCTTGATCCTAAATGCATGTAGTATATATAGAGCAGCTCAATATAGAGTCACTTGCTAATGCGCTTTACTCTCTGTTCTGTTTAGGGTCTGCTTAACGACTGATGCCAAAACGAAGATGCAGCTCATGTTGTTTACAGACAGTGAACTGGTTTAAAGGATAAATGTATGAGAGACGCTAAAACAATAGTAAATGTAGTCTTTGAAGGACGTAAGCTAAACTAAAGACATATCTGCTTTACTGAGACTTTGTCCATTTATCCAGTGATTAATTGTTAATTTTTAAGCAGTAAGTCATACAAAAAAAAAATCTAGATTTCAGTACAAAGGATCCATTCTTAATCTGAATCTGAAACATCAAAAACAAAAGGGTTATTATAAAGCCATCCACAGTCCCATATACACATTTGTGGGGGTCACAACGGAAACACAGAGGTGACATTTCAAAATAAGTTAGTCAACAACCCAACCCTTCCAAATGTGAAGCCCCTGGCCAGGATTAGTCCATCACAAATTCAGGTGCCATTACTATTTAAGAGTATTGTGTCAGTAAAATACATGCCTTAAATAAGCCTCATCAACAGAACAACACAATGACAAAAATGTTGGCTATTTAAGTTTTAGGATGTTTTTTCTGTTTTGCTAAGAGAAACACAGAAGTCTAGCCAACTGTATAAAAACTAAGAAACATTGCCAGTTTGCTTTTCCTGTGAAGTCTTTAGTAAGATGTGCCACAATATACAGTGGGACTCCCCGCACACTGTGGCACTAATCCACACACAGTCCACAGGGACCGGCAGTGTATTAGCTGTTCTCCCTGCCGGCCGAGGAAATGTGTAGAGATGCATCAATGCCTCCATGCGTCCTGCTGTGTGACAGCAGTGAAACTGATCCACTGAGCTGTTTGCAACCTTTAATTGCAATTATACCACAGTGAAAACAATCAATACATTCTGCAACTACACCTCAGACACCTCTCTCCTTGGCTCCTCTTTCTAGATGACTTCCCCTCTCAGGTTTCCGTGCTCACTGTGCGTGTAGTCTCTCGACATCTGGCCAAACGGTGGCATATGGCAGCGGGTGATAGAGGAGACACAGGAGATGTAGAAGAAAAATACTCCTAATGGTAAGGGAGCTGCAAGCAAAGAGAAACTCTGGATGAGATGTAACAGAGGGGGCATGTTGCACTGAGCTGAGTGGATGAAGTGGAGACACTAAGAACACAGTGTGTGGTGTTATGCTGAGATGTAACTGTGTTAACCCCAGATGTTTAAATTGTTATAACCTTATCCATAGAGTTATTTATATTGTCTACTTCAATAGCTCTTTACAAAATCTTGTACCAATAGCATTACCAATATCAGAACCAATATTAAAGCATGGCTTCTTTGTAGCATGACCTGACCTTCTGTCGTACAGGGACAGCCTGAACTTTTAAAACATACAGCACCTCCACTACCAGGACATGAGTAGTTATTGCATTGATAAATATACATTATCACATACATTACCCCATTAGGGGTCACAGGTGACTAGAGCCTGTCCCACAGCAGCTTTGGTCCTGAGGCAGGGTTCACGTTAATCGCACACTTATACATGCATGTCTTTGGGCGGTGAGAGGAAACGTGCGTACCTGGAGAGAACCCACGGTGAAACAGAGAGCATTTACTGTCTGTTTTTTAAAGGGTCCATATACTGTATGTAGGATTTTTAGTGGAAATAACAAACCTTGCCTCATGGTTTAACTTTTAGTAACTGGTAAAAGCCGAAGTTTAGTTCTGTAAAGTAAAGCTTTGTGGTCCACCAAAGAGAGAGGTAAAGGCTGAAAGCATACCCAATACCATTTTTAGACAAGGGGTGCCCAAAGTGGGGCCCAGGGGCCAAATTTGTAATGTGGGAATGAGGACTCAAGTGCGCACAAGACAGTGAAGGTAAGTGATACTTTATTAAAGTACAGATAGTGATAGGAAGCTGGAGAGACAGGCTGAGAGTTGGAGTTGAACCGTGAAGCTGAACCGAGACCTGGTGCCGAACCGGTGACTGGAGACCAAGCTGGAGAGCTGGGCTGAGCGTTGGAGTGAGCCGTGGAGCTGCGCCGAAGCCTGGAGCCGAACCGGTGACTGAAGACCAAGCTGGAGAGCTGGGCTGAGAGTTGGAGTGAGCCGTGGAGCTGCGCCGAAGCCTGGAGCCGAGTCGGTGACTGGAGACCAAGCTGGAGAGCTGAGCTGAGCGTTGGAGTGAGCCGTGGAGCTGCGCCGAAGCCTGGAGACGAACCGGTGACTGAAGACCAAGCTGGAGAGCTGGGCTGAGAGTTGGAGTGAGCCGTGGAGCTGCGCCGAAGCCTGGAGCCGAGTCGGTGACTGGGGCCAAGCTGGGTAGCTGGGCTGAGAGTTGGAGTGAGCCGTGGGGCTGCGCCGAAGCCTGGAGCCGAGCCGGTGACTGGAACCAAGCTGGGAAGCTGGGCTGAGAATGAAGTCCAAAGACTGGAGGACTGAGACAAGAGCTGGAACAAACGCTGGAAACATTCACACAAAGTATGCTGAACGATCTGGCAGGGAAGAGGTGGACAGGGGAGGTTTAAATACCTCACTGATGGTAATAGGCTACAGGTGCTTGGGACAGGTGGCAGTGATGAGATGAAGGAGAGAGAAGGAAAGTGGAGTGGATCCTGAGAGACACGGAGTGGATCTGACAGAACCCCTCCCTCAAGGAACGGCACCGGACGTTCCACCTGACTGCCCGGGGTGTGAAGAATGGAAGTCCCTAATTAACTGTGGATCGAGAATGTGGCGTGCAGGAACCCAAGAACGTTCTTCTGGGCCATACCCCTCCCAGTCTACCAGGTACTGAATGCCTCGACCATGACGTCTAGATCTAAGGAGCCGTCGCACCGAATATGCTGGAGCACCTCCGACGAGCTGGGCGGAGGCGGGGGCCTGGTGGCGGGAACCAGAGGACTCTCCCGAAGGGGGCTTGATCCTGGAAACATGAAAGGTTGGGTGAATCCGCATAGACCGAGGAAGCTTCAACCTTACCGCCACCGGGTTGATGATCCTCACTATAGTGAAGGGACCAATGAATCGTGGAGCCAATTTCTTCGACTCCACTCGGAGAGGAATGTCTCTGGTGGAGAGCCATACCGGTCCCCTACCTTGTACTGGGGACTCTGCTTGCGGTGGCGATTGGCCGCTGTCGAATACTGGGTGGAAGCTCGCAGGAGAGCCGCCACGAGCCCTGTTCCATGTCCCTCTGCAACGTCGGATGAGGGCTTGGACAGACGGGACATTAGCCTCCCTCTCCTGGGCAGGGAATAGTGGTGGCTGGAACCCGTGACGCACTGGAAAGGAGATATTCCAGTAGCCGAGCTCGTCAAGGAGTTGTGGGCGTACTCCACCCACAACAGCTGAGAGGCCCAGGAAGATGGTGTTTGTCCAGCCACACACCTCAAGGCCGACTCCATCTCCTGGTTCAACTGTTCCGTCTGTCCATTGGACTGCGGGTGAAATCAGAGGACAAACTGACTGTAGCCCCTAAAGAGAGCAAAACTCCCGCCAAACTGTAGACGTAAACTGGGGTCCCCGGTCAGACACAATGTCCATTGGTAGTCCATGGATCCGGAAGACATTCTGGAGTACCAGTTCTGCCGTCTCTTTTGCTGAGGGCAATTTAGGCAGAGCTATGAGGTGAGCCATCTTTGAGAAACGGTCAATGATGGAAAGGATCACCGTGTTGCCATTAGATTCCGGAAGACCGGTAACAAAATCCAGGGACATATGAGACCAGGGTCGTCTGGGAACCGGAAGTGGCCGAAGAAGCCCAGATGGAGCATGATGAGAGGGCTTCTGCTGGCTGCAGACAGGACATGCCGTGACAAACGCTCGAACATCCTCTTCCTCCTTAGGCCACCAGAATCGCCGTTGGAGAAAAGAGAGTGTCCGCCGTATCCCGGGTGGCAAGCGAGTCGAGACGAATGGACCCACTGAAGAACCTCGGACCGCAGACCCGCAGGAACAAATAGTTTTCCTCTGGACAGGAACTGGGGACAGTAATGGTGTTCAAGGCTGTTTTAACGCGCTCTTCAATGGGCCAGGTGACGGCTGCTACCAGCTGGGATGGAGGTAAGATGGAGGTCACCTCAGAAGAGGTCTCCTCCTTCTGGAATTGCCGAGAAAGGGCATCAGGTTTCTGATTCCGGGACCCTGGTCGGAATGACAAAACAAAATTAAATCGAGTAAAGAACAATGACCAACGAGCTTGACGAGATGTCAAGCGTTGGCTGACCGGATATATTCCAAATTCTTGTGGTCAGTCCACACAAGAAAAGGTTGTTCGCTCCCTCCAGCCAGTGCCGCCATTCCTCCAAGGCTAGCTTAACCGCCAGCAGCTCCCTATTACCTATGTCGTAGTTCTGTTCAGCGGAGACAGGCGACGAGACAAATAGGCACACGGGTGTAATTTCTGGTCTGAAGTGGAACGTTGGGACAGAACTGCGCCTATTCCCACGTCGGAAGCATCCACCTCTACGACAAACTGGCTACCAGAGTTTGGGATGATAAGCACTGGAGCTGAAGAAAACGAAGCTTCAGGTCCCGGAATGCTGAATCGGCCGCTGGACCAGATGAACGGAACCTTAGATGAGGTAAGTGCTGTCATAGGAGCCGCCAAGGTACTATAGCCACGGATGAAACGTCTATAGAAGTTGGCAAACCCCAAGAAGCGTTGCAGTTGCTTTCGACTGCACGGAGATGGCCAATCCAATACTGCCGACACCTTGGAAGGGTCCATCTGAATCTTACCCTGGGCGACAATGTAACCCAGAAAAGAGACGCTGGACGTGAAATTCGCATTTCTCAGCCTTGACAAAAGCGAATTCTCCAGCAGGCGTTGAAGAACTGACTGGACATGATGAACATGCTCCTTGTGATTCTTGGAAAAGATAAGGATATCATCCAGATAGACAAATACGAACTTGTCGAGCATGTCCCGCAACACATCATTAACCAGGTTCTGGAAAACAGCGGGAGCATTAGTCAGTCCAAAGGGCATCACCAGATATTCATAATGGCCTGACGAGGTGTTAAATGCTGTCTTCCATTCGTCCCCCTCTCGGATACGAACCAGGTGGTATGCATTGCGAAGATCCAATTTGGAAAACACCGTTGCCCCCTCCAGGAGTTCAAAGGCGGAGGCCAGAAGGGGAAGCGGATACCTGTTCTTTATGGTAATCTCATTAAGTCCACGGTAATCAATGCAGGGTCGGAGAGTCTTGTCTTTCTTCCCCACAAAGAAAAACCCCGCCCCCGCTGGTGATGAAGAAGGTCTTATTATTCCGGCTGCTAACGCATCTTTGATGTAAAGATCCATGGCCTCTCTTTCAGGAGCGGACAATGAATATAGTCGGCCTCTAGGAGGTGAGGTGCCAGGAAGCAAGTCAATAGCACAGTCATATGGCCGATGCGGGGGTAAGGCTGTGGCTTTGGCCTTATTAAAGACCTCCTTATAATCCTGGTACTCCCTGGGAACGTTGGCCGGCAGAGAGGATACAGGTGTACCAGGTAGTGGGTTGGGTAATCCCGCTGACTGAAGACAAACAGAGTGACAAGAATGACTCCACCCCAGTATTGCCCCAGTGTCCCAATCAATGTGAGGATTATGGCGTCGCAACCAGGGTAGCCCAAAATTAATGGAATCTCTGAAGACTGAATTAGGAAAAATCCGGCGTTTCTTGATGGTTCCCAGAGATCAATAGAGTCACGGGACTGGTCCGGTGGGTCACGGTACCCAGGAGGTGTCCATCCAGGGCCCGTGCAGGAACTGGTTTGGGTAGGGGAACTCGTGACAACCCCAACTGAAGTGCCAAGGTCTCGTCCATAAAACTGCCGTCTGCCCCAGAGTCAATGAATGTAGTTAAAGTCTGTGGGCCCCCAGGAAGCAGCAGCTGGACATGGACAAGCGGGCGATTGATGGAGAGACCCTCTGTAAGACTCAACAGTACTCCTCCATCTACTGCTGAGCCTGTCCTTTTAACGGACAGACCAATGCAACATGGCCCGGGCCCCCACAATACATACAAAGGTTCCTCCTTCGACGCCGTAGCTTCTCCTCAGGAGTGAGATGAGAGCGGCCAATTTGCATGGGTTCACTGGAATCTGTTGTGGAACTGAAATCTGTTGTGGATACAGAGAGCTGTGGTCGCTGGGGTCAAGAGGAAGATAAAGAGAACTCCGGGTAGCCCGCTCCCCTCGACGAGCTCGGACCCTCTGATCAACCCGGATTGACATACGGATTAAATCATCCAAGTTTTCTGGAAGCTCCCGAGAGGCAAGCTCATCTTTCATGTGCTCGGCCAACCCGAGAAGGAAAGCCTGGTGCTGTGCAGGAGCGTTAAATCCACTCTGCCGAGCAAGCGTCCGAAAGTCAATGGAATAATCCGCCACTGAACGAGATCCCTGTTTTAGTTGAAAAGGCCCTGGCACGCCGCGCCTCCTGATCCTCAGCGTCAAACACCTTCCGGAGTTCAGTAGATAAGGATTGGAAACTAGAGCAAGCTGGAGTACCTCTCTCCCACTCTGCGGTTCCCCAGAGACGTGCGCGCCCCGTAAGATGATTAATGACAAATGCCACCTTGGCTTTTTCTGTGGCAAATGTGTGGGGTTGCAGAGCAAACAGAATTGAACAGTTAACCAGAAAGGGATTACAACCACCTGCCTCTCGAGTAACGTTCTGGAATCCCGACCCGAGGCTCCTGGACCGGAATCGGTTGAACCACCGGGGAAACAGGATCTGAAGGTGGAACGGAGACCCGACTCTCTGTGGTCTTCGGAATACTCGATAGCTGAGAAGTCAGGAGATGGATCTGATTTGACATGGCCTGGAATCGTCCTCCTGTTGAGTCACAATCCGCTGGAACCCGGCGGAAATAGTGTTCATTTGGGCTTCATGATGCTGGAGAGTTTCTTCAATGAGGGTAAATCGATTTATTACTTTCTCTGCTTTGGCTGAGTCCATCATGGCCAGATCGTTCTGTAATGTGGGAATGAGGACTCAAGTGCGCACAAGACAGTGAAGGTAAGTGATACTTTATTAAAGTACAGATAGTGATAGGAAGCTGGAGAGACAGGCTGAGAGTTGGAGTTGAACCGTGAAGCTGAACCGAGACCTGGTGCCGAACCGGTGACTGGAGACCAAGCTGGAGAGCTGGGCTGAGCGTTGGAGTGAGCCGTGGAGCTGCGCCGAAGCCTGGAGCCGAACCGGTGACTGAAGACCAAGCTGGAGAGCTGGGCTGAGAGTTGGAGTGAGCCGTGGAGCTGCGCCGAAGCCTGGAGCCGAGTCGGTGACTGGAGACCAAGCTGGAGAGCTGAGCTGAGCGTTGGAGTGAGCCGTGGAGCTGCGCCGAAGCCTGGAGACGAACCGGTGACTGAAGACCAAGCTGGAGAGCTGGGCTGAGAGTTGGAGTGAGCCGTGAGCTGCGCCGGCCTGGAGCCGAGTCGGTGACTGGGGCCAAGCTGGGTAGCTGGGCTGAGAGTTGGAGTGAGCCGTGGGGCTGCGCCGAAGCCTGGAGCCGAGCCGGTGACTGGAACCAAGCTGGGAAGCTGGGCTGAGAATGAAGTCCAAACCTGAGACTTGGAGTGAAGACTGGAGAGAGGACTGAGACAAGAGCTGGAACAAACGCTGGAAACATTCACACAAAGTATGCTGAACGATCTGGCAGGGAAGAGGTGGACAGGGGAGGTTTAAATACCTCACTGATGGTAATAGGCTACAGGTGCTTGGGACAGGTGGCAGTGATGAGATGAAGGAGAGAGAAGGAAAGTGGAGTGGATCCCTGAGAGACACGGAGTGGATCTGACAAAATTTGGCACGCAACGGATTTGATTTGGTCTTTTGTGACTGACTTTGCAGACTGACTATTGATTTAATCTGTAGTGACAGTCGAGCATATTTATTGATAAAGTAATGGCCTGTTCCATTGAAGATAAGCCAATAAGTATATATCCCAGAAACAGGGTTAGGGTTAGGGTTAGGGTTCAGCCCTCACTCATGGGGCTTAACTTTGAAAATTAACAGGTAAACACAAACACAGGTAACTATGCGACAGTTCAGGTAGGTTTGTGCACACTTGAGTCCACAACTAGTCCTATCCTAGTAAATTTTTGAAAGGTCACTTTCACTAGCCACTTTGGGATTTTATATATTTAACTATATGCACTAATTGCAGCGTTTCAGCTTTGTTTAGTGAGACTGGCCCCAACCACGAGCAGCACATGGCTTTTTGCAACTTTACTTTTATTAAACTACATTTAACGTGTTGACATAAATGTAAATGAACATAATCTCAGTTGTAGAGCGGTTGTCCTATAACCAGAAGGTTGGCGGTTCAATTTTCCGCTCTCCCCACAGTTCATACTGTCGTTATGTCCTTGGGCAAGACACTTAACCCTCCTTGCCTCCAGTGACACAGCACTGGTGTATGAATGTGTGTGAATGTTGGGACCTGCCTAAGGCTACAATCTGGCATGTTTATATTAAAGTGGCTGTGTCTCATAAATGTTCATCAACATGCATTGTCCAAATCAAATAAATAAAATAATAATAATAATAACAGTGTGACTTTGAACATGGGACGAGTGCAGCTCTCACCCACTTGAGTGAGCAGCAGAACAACTCTGCTGCTCACTGCTGCTGGAGAAAGATGATCTGCTGTGTCTACGAGTACCTGATTGATCCTGTGGAGTAGTGTTCATCTATCTCAGTCCTCCAGTGGCCGCCGCTACAGCTGCTCTTGGCCTGAGCTCCTCTGCCACTGCTCTGTGGTCACAGCTGCAGGCCTAGTGCAGGGTCCTGGCCCCCACTGCAGCAATGATAAGGTCTAGTGAAGAGGAACAGGAGTCTGCAGGGCCAGGATCACCAGGATTGGATCTTAACAAGAAGAGAAACGTCCTTGAGAACTTAACTAGCGTGTGAATCTTGAGCCAAGGCAAACACCCTTTATTATTTGTTTGTTTTATGTGTAATATATGTGTCACTGAAATAATTACACAGGTGCATGTCAGTTTGAAATTTAAAGCACTCACTTCCAGATTCACAGATTCAGCAAAAAAAGGGAAAATGTTATTGTCTTTCCATTTTTATCATTTGGATTTAAAGTGTATTTGAATGGAAATGAGTGAAAGAAATTGGCCAGCCATTTCTTTCAACAATGCCAAAACTTTCTGGTAGTAAATGTACAAAAGGATCATCCTGTTGGAGCTGGACTGAGGGAGACTGTAATAGTTCCAGAAAGTCCATCTAGTCAAACATTTATATAAAACAAACATAAATGGATTCACAACATTTTGCTCATTATGTTTTTTATGTCTTGTGTGTTCTGCCCATGTTATTGCTCTCTATGCCCTCATTAATTGCCCCTTAGGGACAAATAAAGTGTTTTGAATTGAACCATTCACAGTTTCTAATACAGTATAACCAGCACTGGGTTGCTCTGATTGGATAAAAATTACAATTACTGACTAAAATTATGGTTACTAACAGAGAACCACCAGGTTTTCACTGTCCTTTGCAAACGCTTTCTCCAGATCCAGTCTTTGGCATACACAAAAGGAAAAAAAAAGAATCTCTACGAACACTCTAAGAATGTAGCACTTTTTAATGAGTATTTTAAAGTCAGAGTTGCGCATTTTTAAGTCAACCTGTGTCCCTAAATTGTCCATAATCGATGTAGGTGTGAGCAAGTGTCAGAGCTGTAATTAAATGGCGTTTGTCCAAGGTGCACCCTGTGTCAGACCTCCTCATTCACCAAGCTTTTGGAAAAGGCTCCGACCTTTAGCCAACAATAAGCATTAAAAGTGCCTGAATAATGAATTAGATATAGTCCCATTTGCCATAAACCAGGATGAAAACATGTATTGTTGCCACTGTTAAAAAGAGAAAACTAATTAATCCTGCTTCACACACAGCAAGGCGAGCTTATGCGGCTGTTTTGTAGCGCATGTTTTCATTGCAGGGCACATTCATACCTGCCACTGGCTGTCAACATAATTACTCCCAGTAGTAAAGGAGAGAAAACTATATGTCAATTAGTGCAGCTTAGTAACAGTGAGAGTGTCATTCAGCGCCAATGTGTGTGAAGTGTGCTCTAAAAACTTTATACAGATGAATGTACCATGACTTAATATGTTCATTCTTTTCAAAGGTAGGTTTTGTCAAATGATAAATAATCAAAGATTAGACAAGTCACATGTGTTTGGAAGTGGAGGCAACTAAAAGACATTGGGTTGCTTGATGTTTAGAAAATGAAAGATTTTAACTGCTCTATTATTAGATTAACCTCTCATTTCTAATTGTATTATGTGTGCTGTCAATCACCTTTTAGCATTGAAGACGGAGAATACAACCTCAAAGCAGCACTGAGCTACGCAGAGGTACTTTTATGCCTGACTTCTGTCTACATTATACAATAAGGGCAAGACATGAGAAAGTGTTTTAAAAGTCAAAGACAAACAAGGCGTCACATTGTTAGTGTGTCTTCCTAAAATGAAATGACAGTGTTTTTTTGTTAAATAAATAGATTCTGAGTCTGATATAAAATGAGCGACCACTGCAGAGAGGGGCTTGATGTGTAATGAGACAGTTACTTCACTGTCTGGCAGCAAATCAATGCACAAACCTACACTTCTAACTCATCATTCAAAGAGAGTGCTCTTAACCATGTTAGTGTAGGACCGTAGATATAGTACAAATAATGGATTGTTTAGTGATCAGACTCAGGGGCTTACAATAACGCTTATGTGGAAATGAAAGATGGTTCCATATAAGCAGGGTCCCACTGACTCATCTTTTATGATCATTCTTGTGTTATTGTATTGATTTGAACCGATTTGTCATTTCTTTATTGTTCTGCTACACACAATCTTAATAATATGTGTATTACAACCTAATGTTGTGACTGCCAGCTTAACCCTGTCATTAGCTCCTATGATCTTTTATGTGACATTGATGGAAATCACTTCCTCAGTATCCTTTCTTTGTCCTTTTGTCCCATCTATGCTCAACCAGTGAAATAGAAAAAACGCAAGCCCTGTCTCATGTTAATGCTGAGTCGTGGCATTATGTTAAAGGCAGGCAGCATCTAGTGTGACGTATAATATACAAACCCGATTCCAAAAAAGTTTTGACACTGTACAAAATGTGAATAAAAAAGGAACAATAATTTAATTTAATTTACAAATCTCATAAAATTATATTTTATTCACAATAGAATATAGATAAAATATAACATTTTGAATGTGAGACATTTTGAAATGTCGTGCCAAATATTGGCTCATTTTGGATTTCATGAGTGTGTCTCTTAGAAGTCAAGATGGGCATTCCCCCCAAACCTGCGGCGAAAAATAGTGAAGCAATATCAGAAAGGAGTTTCTCAGAGAAAAATTGCAAAGAGTTTGAAGTTATCATCATCTACAGTGCATAGATCATCCAAAGATTCAGAGAATCTGGAACAATCTCTGTTTGTAAGGGTCAAGGCCGGAAAACCAGACTAGATGCCCGTGATCTTTGGGCCTTTAGACGGCACTGCATCACAAACAGGAATGCTACTGTAATGGAAATTACAACATGGGCTCAGGAATACTTCCAGAAAACATTGTTGGTGAACACAATCCACCGGACCATTCGCCGTTACCAACTAAAACTCTATAGGTCAAAAAAGAAATCATATCTAAACATGATCCAGAAGCGCAGGCGTTTTCTCTGGAGCCAAGGCTCATTTAAAATGGACTGTGGCAAAGTGGAAAACTGTTCTGTGGACAGACAAATCAAAATTTGAAGTTCTTTTTGGACAACTAGGACGCCATGTCATCCGGACTAAAGAGGACAAAGACAATCCAAGTTGTTATGAGCGCTCAGTTCAGAAGCCTGCATCTCTGATGGTATGGGGTTGCATGAGTGTGTGTGGCCTGGGCAGCTTACACATCTGGAAAGGCACCATCAAGGCTGAAAAATATATCCAAGTTCTAGAACAACATATGCTCCCATCCAGACGTCGTCTCTTTCAGGGAAGACCTTGCATTTTCCAACACGACAATGCCAGACCACATACTGCATCAAGTACAACATCATGGCTGCGTAGAAGAAGGATCCGGTTCTGAAATGGACAGATCTTTTACCCAAAGAAAAAATTTGGGCCATCATAAAGAGGAAGATGCAACAAAGAAGGCCTAAGACAGTTGAGCAACTAGAAGCCTGTATTAGACAAGAATGGGACAACATTCCTATTCCTAAACTTGAGCAGCTTGTCTCCTCAGTCCCCAGACGTTTGCAGACTGTTATAAAAAGAAGAGGGGACACACAGTGGTAAACATGGCCTTGTCCCAAATTTTTTGAGATGTGTTGATGCCAAGAAATTTAAAATCAACTTATTTTTCCCTTAAAATGGTACATTTTCTCAGTTTAAACATTTGATGTTGGAATGGATGACATGTCTAAGGGCTTCACTGAGGAGTACCTGTATGAATAATGCTGAGCTGTGTCATGTATGACTGTCTCCATCTGTTATTCCAGCGATGTCTGTCTGTGTTGCTATTTCCCTTTGCGACTGACCATACCCCCATCCCAGCACATATAGGATGATGGGAAATGTAACAAAGACAGAAATATCGCAGAATAAAAGGGACCATAAAAAAGGCTTCTAACAGCATTCTTATAAAGTGTCTTCTGAAGACATCCTACTCTACTCTGATGGTCTGTGGTTGACCAGTTCTTCTACAATCTTTTCCTAATTTCACATTTTAAACTTTGACTCCGTTAGCTCAGTCTGCATTCTTCCAAGGCTTTTCTGTCACAGAATTCTCACAATTTTTCTTTTTACTCTCTCCTTGAAATTGAAGTGTTTCCTAGTTTCATTAAAACGACAGTGTTATTAGCTTTTATGGAGGACAGCACAAAAGAGTATTGAATTCCGTCCTTAGAGCAGCACAAGGAGGGACCCATGTGTCGTCTTGTATTAAAATGAACCTAAAAATTGAAGTGTAGTCTCCGTATCCTTCTCAACTTGACCTTGGTGGGAAAGTTCAGGTTGTTTTTAAAAAGTACTTCACATGTTAGATGGGAAAAAAAAATTGAGAACATTGATGTATGTCTATTGCAAACTCTTCTTTCATCTGTTACATGGAAAAATTACTAGCTTACTTGTATGTTATATCAAAGGTGGCCATTTTGCTAATCTCCTATCTCAGTCATACAGAGAGCCAGTACAATTTATTTTGATGCAAGTGCAGTAATGCAGCATACTAGACCGCCAGTGTAACGCTTCAGGAGAGAGAAGTGAGTGGAAATGGGTTCGAGGTGCGAGAGAAAGGGCCTGCATTTGAATTTTTAATTAGTTGTTAATGAAAAGAAGTCATTAGGATTAATTTCCCCTTAAAGCTAATTTAAACCTTCTTGTGAGAATGGATTGCTTTGCTTAAGGGACTGAGGTAAACTTCCCTGGATCAATAACATAGCTTCAGCTGCGGACAATGGTCGATCACTCATACCTGTATAAATGAGCACACAGTTCATGCTAAATGTGCAATTAGCTGCAATTCAGAAAATATAAAGAACCATGGAGTCATTGCCGTCTTAATAAAATGTAAATGTAGCTATGTTCCTCTCAGCATCACAGAAGATAGAGGATCTCCCTTTGAGGCAAAACACTTGCAACAGCACATTAGCGGAAAAACCTTTTAACACTTTTGCCTGGTGCCTCAATTTGTTAAAATGTCAACCCCATTAAGTGCAAAGTGTAAAGGTCTCGCATTATCACTTTTCCAAATATCTCATGAAGCTGTCTTGAGTTTGAGCCTCAGGCGCTAACAGCATAAAGTCTGAGGAAGACTGTAAAAATAAGGAGAACGCAGGAGCTACAGAAGAGAATAAGCGACACTGAATATTAGAGACTAGTGACAGAAGTGAAATGGCACTGCCTCAACATCGGAAGCCAGTGTTATAACAAAGAAATCAACGTAATATGAATGGATGCTAATTTTCACCGACCTAAACCAGTTTCTGTGCCTTTTGACTTTAGTAAAGAATTATTGACAGATTGCATTCCTTCATTGACAGTACAACAGTGCCATAGGAAAAACAGAATTAAAAGTCAATGTAGTGAGCAGAAAACTAATATATCAATGTCTGAGGAGGTCACATAAGTATGATTACAATACACTCCAATGGTATCTTTTTTTGAACAACAATCAAATATTACATACTACATGACTTGCCCTTAAACACTTAAATTTCTCTGACACTTGTTTGTAGAATAATCTGAATGACTATTTAATTTTTTAAATCCATTGGTCAGAGAAATCATTGACTTGTTGAAGTAGTAAAGCAATAGATACCCAACAGGATTGGTTGCTATACTAAACAACATGGCCCATCCCCTGCATTTTACATTTTTCATACATTTTACAGCATTTGACTGGCATGATGGATATATATAATGAACATGTACCAGGTGGCAGTGTCAGTGAGAAGCACTACTGAGCCACACTTATATCAAATATCAACGTGAAGTGATGCAGATCTGCTGAAGGGTTTTAGTGAAATGTGGGGAATGGTGGTTTTGTGTTGATAGATTCCCCTGCTGTCAATAAAGGCGTCCTTGACTGATAATGATCATCAGAACAGTGTGCGTTTGTCTGGCCTAAAATCTGCAATTACTCATTATTAGATCTAACAACCATCTGTCTTGGAAAACCTTGCCTGTCACCTTTAGATGATGTCATCCTCTGGTCCGGTGCCATGACATTAATTGCTCGGACACAGGTTTGAGGTTTGAGCAGAGAAATGGGCTCAGATCATCAGGGTCAAGAGGATGTTGGTCCCGGTGTGTGCTGCTTGCCCAATGAGAACTAAAGAGACTTGTCAATGGGGCCCCTGAGTGTATTTGTGTTCCCTGCCAGCTCCTTCAGAGTTGGTTGGCACACCACGTCGCCTTGGCCTGAGCAAAAGCCAATCTGCATGGATGGTCCTGTCACAACTAGTGTCAAATACAAAGTGATTTTTATATAAAAAACATAAAACCAGTAATAGATGTGAAAAAGAGGTATGTATGTATTAAGTATCTGCCATGTCTCACTCTTGAAAGCAAGGTTTTCCTAGAAAATTAACAATAAATGCATCAAACACTAGCATTAGCCCCACCCCCTTAATCGGCCCTATCACCTGTGAGTTTAACTTCAACTTTATTTTTCTCAAACGTGATTTGTCTTCTTTATAGATTTTGTCTCACTGCTTCCAGTTGGCATTCATCCCAAGTATTGTAAAATTTCAAAGGTCCTTTTTTTATCTTAAAATATAAATGGGTGATTGACATCTGTATTGGACTTTTAAAAATGATCCTATTGATTCTGGCCCATTGTGCATTTGATGTGAGAAATGAAAGCCACAAGGTTGAGGCATAATGTTTCTGAGGGTTTGCTGCCGAGTCATATGCTCAGTATGAGACCACACAAGGAAAATGCCCAAAACTCCTCATTCAAACTGAATAGTGATTGGTCTATAGGCAGTCTATACTAATCTAATAACTTATAACAAAATTGCTCCTATAAGCAGATTAGGGCCAAACGTAACATATCCCAAAATAATATGTCACTACCCAGGTAAAACCGCAGTGTTTCTTCACAAAAATGCTGACGTTAGTCTTTCTGTTCTACAGTATATGTATTTTCAGGGCAGCAGAAAACTGAAAACAGAACCAAACTTAAAGGAAGCACATATAAAATAAACACTGTTATTTTATTAAAATGGATAGCAGTAAGGTCACTAAAATAAAACTTTGAGTAAGGATACATCCCAGCAGCACTTCATATCACTGCACACCTTAGTCATTTAATATCTACTGTAATATCAAACCTACATGTGTCACTACTGCGCAATGTACCCAGAATTCCTTTCACCAAGGAACAGAGCATGGCTCATCTTTTTCTTCCCTGCACTGCTGATCAATAAAAAAAAGGTGCACGCTTTATAGATGACTACCACATTGTCACAGTCAATACTATGGCAAATGGCAATTATGTTCGCATTATGAACAATTTCATGGGTGAGCTCCCGTTGCCTCTTGGCAATTTGGTTTCTGTGACAGATTTGGCACTGGCAGTCTTGTGACACATCTGCCTTATTGCCTGTGTTTGGCTCACTTACTCACTCTGACATATTTGGATGTTGCATTCAGTCAAATACAGAGAAGTGTACAGAGAAGTGGTCAGGGAGGAGAATTGATTTGTTTAGGGATTTCTGTTGGCTCAGCATGTATGGGAGATTCATTACTCCGTAAGTGGCATGTAGAGTACATATGTAAACGATATATGAGGAAATGGTACATTATGGAGTCAAGTAAACTGTTCTCTTTGCATCATACAGTCTATACTGGTGTCTACAATATGTTATGAGGTTGACTATAAAGTGACTGACCTGGTTAGCAAGCATATTGTTGTCCTGTGGCCAAAACAATTACAGCCTAAGCAAATGTAGCTCACTCTTAAAATGCTAATTCCGGTTCCTTTTGGGTTTTTGAATTTCAGAGCATAAACTGCAAACTCATTTTATTCACAGACAAAGCTCTATCTGTTGAGCTACATGGCTGTTTTAATTTAAATGCTCATTGCTCCAGTTTTTTTAGGTCTACAAGCAAATGCGTTGAATGCTGAAATGCCGGGTGCAAATGCAAGCTTTTTAAATTATGTGTAAATGACGAAAAGCCTGCTCAGCAACTTAAATATATATTTGAAAATGCAAATTTGAACCCAGACAAAGCAGCCCAGAGAAAAATCTGTTCAAGGGATGCCAACAAAAAGGGGGAAAGTCGACTAAAAAGGCTTACGTCTCCTTATTGATTTACAATAAAAAATATTCAAGGAGATATCTGGGTATAAAGCAGTTCTATCCTTTGACCTAAGACAAAACCAGCTTTTAGTCACGTGTCTCACCAAGAGCCACTGGTGTCATTTTTTCAAAGTCACCTCTGAGATGTACTTAAGGGACATCTCTGGTCACACACAATAATCAATGACTGAATGAAGTTGGCATGTTGTTTTTGTTATGTGCTTCTGACATATTCTTTTTCATGGGCTTTAAATGTTTATGCTGTATGAGGCTATTCCAGAACAAACAAACCAAACACTATCAATTACAACAGAAAATACATCACATTTGTTTGCTTTTGTGGCTTTTTACAGAACAATAATATCAACATACTACAAACAGGTTTTTATTTCACTTAACATCAGCTTTTGAGTCAATTCTGGTCAATTCTGGTAAATTTTGGTTTAAACTAGACTTGGTTTGGCACATTCTAACTCTGATAGGCATATTCTGTGCTCTAATAGAAAAAGCACCTGGACAGACTTTTTTTAAAACCTACACCCAGATGCCTGCATGTAAAACCATTGACCTCTCTGGAAATGAGCCAGTTTCTTCTCAGAGCATCTAGTTTTATTGTATGTAGCCTATAAGTTAGCCTAAGGTGATAATAACGTGGATGGTTAATTATTCTAATGATTTTAATGCAGTTTCATGCTTCGTTAATAGAGCATCATACGTCTTAGGCTTTTGGGTCTAGGCTAAAAGTAATATTAATGAGTGCACTGTCGTTGGAGCTCGTCAGCCGGTGCACAACACATAGCGTCCTGCTCTCTCCTGTTTGGGGCGAATTTAATTGATCCGCGCAAACCGCGCCACTGAAAAGCATCCTGTAGGATTCTCCAATCAGACGCACGGGCGCTAATGTCCTTCTTTCTCGTCGTGGTTTATTTGGCTCTGCTTAAAGAGGAATAGTGAAAGAAGCGGAGTAATCATCCCGTGTTGTGGAGGCAGCTCGGAGGGGATGGATGCGAGGCAGAGGCGCGCAGAGGCGGCATTGACAGAGGCAAAGCTCGTGTGTGATGCAGCTGTGTAACGTGGCTGTGGACGAGCCAGGACACTCCGACGAGCCCATCGCTTCTTCTAACGACAGGCTTTAAGGCAAGAAACAGAGACTATTTGATATTCTGCACGTGTTGGGCTTTACACGAGCACAGAAAGCCATGTAGACACTGTGGTTTTGAGAATCATCGCTTTGTTTTGTTTTTTAATAAATGAACAAACATCGAGATTGCGCTGCTTCTCACATCGAGGTGCTGTGTCTGGACGACAGCGGTAAGCAGCCACAGCAGCTTGTGAGTTTTGTTTTTTAGAGCGTGGAGGCTACACACCAACTCAGTAATATCACCAGAAGTGTGCGAGGAGAGGACGGTGTTGGCATCTATCCATGCGCGCTCTACACCGGGCTATTTATTATGGATGTGTGACCCCAGCTGAGGTAGTACAACATATGCTTACCCATCCTTTACTTTCCGTTCAAACCGAGTGCGCTTTGGGGTTATTTCCTGAGTAAAATGATCTGGATGTTTGGCTTTTTGGCCAGCTGTCAGTGACGCAACCTCTTCCTCAGACTGCATGAGAAATACATGCGTAGAAGGGCGTGAACTCTCAGAACCTCCTTCATTTGAATACACTAATCTATAAAGCTAGTTTTCTCACTTCGGCATCTTTAAACTCATCTCTGGATAATCATGGATATCAAGGCAGAATCCGAGGACATGGACTACAAGCGCCCGGCTTCTATTGAAGTTTTCGCCAGCAGATCTACTCTGCACGGCATCTCGCACATGTTCACTTATGAGCGGATGTATATCAAGCGCACCCTGTGGATTTTGCTCTTCCTTGGCTCCGTGTGTGTGCTGGGCATGGTATGTGTGGACCGGGTTCAGTTCTACTTTCAGTACCCCCATGTCACCAAGCTGGACGAGGTGGCTGCTGCTCAGATAAGCTTCCCCGCCGTCACCTTCTGCAACCTCAACTCGTTCCGCTTCAGCCGAGTGACGCGCAACGACATATACCACGCTGGGGAGCTGCTAGCCATGCTCAATGGCAGGTGGGTATATCCCTACTGTGTGTGTGTTTCCGGGTTTACCTGAAGCCCCTTATTCCCTACAGTGTTTATTCTGGATAAGCAATACAAGGTTACAAAGAAGGCATCAGGACATCTCTCCCTCATCCAAGCCCAGATACCTACTTTGTAACCTTTTGAGAATCTTTACAGACAGACAAAACTTAAACAAAATGCAAATGAAAGTAAAAGAAGCATGACTAGTGAGCAGTTTTGTGTCAGTGTAAGCCCCTATCCAAGTAAAATCTTGGTATTTGTGCGTAGGACAGAAGACACAATGTAGGAGGCTTGAACTGACACATGCAATGAAAAGAACGGCAATTAAAAAGATTGTACAGCATTTTGTAAAAGTGGTTCTAGGATGTGTATGTGAAGGTTCTCAGTCATCCAGGACATCTTGAAAAAAAGGTTGAAGTAAAAGTCTTCTGATAAAGTTGTTTGATAAAGTCTCTTGGAATTAGAGACTAAACGTCTTCACCTTAAAAACTGAGTCCAGATGCTTTTATTTCAATCTTTTTTTCTGGTTCTAGTATACTTTTTGAATCGCAGAATTATTGCCAATACAGAGGGTATTTCATAGTACACTCCCAGTTTGGAGAAGCAGACAGGGGCCATGACACAATACACATTACACATTTAAATGGATATTGACATAGTTCAATCTTTCGGGGCGCGGTGGCTCAGTGGGTAGAGCGGTCATCCTTCAACCGGAAGGTAGGCGGTTCAATTCCCGCTCTCACCACAGTTCATACTGTCGTTGTGTCCTTGGGCAAGACACTTAACCCACCTTGCCTCCAGTGGTGTTCCAGCTGTAACACTGGTGAATGGAACCTTAATGTAAGTCGCTTTGGATAAAAGCGTCAGCTAAATGACTAAATGTAAATGTCTTTCTAAATGACAAGTTTTACAGCAGTACATGATTTAGTCTCTGGTGTCTGCTTCCCCAAACTGTAGTACAAACTCACTGACCCCCTTTTACAAAACACTGGACTATTCTTTTAAACACAGATGAATTGAAAACACTGCCTGTTCAGTGTCACCTATTGACAGTTATCCTCATAGCACAAAGACCTAAATCTTATATTTAATTATACCACTTAGTCATCTCAATGGTCATTCAGTGTAGACATTTAAAATAAGCCTCCAACACAACCTTTATGATTTACTGAGTATTAGTGGTATGTTGCATTTTAACAAAGCTTGTAAAAGATTAGATTGAAATAATATAAAATGATGGATCTAGAGTGTAAATGTGCTGTGACAGATGTTGACAATCATTTACACTCAAACTCATCGCCAATGGGCATTTTAGAGTCACTAATTTAGCTACAAACCACCAATACACGCAGTTCTCTGGATGATCTGAAGAAGCCAGTAGTGAACCACACATCTTATAAAAACTTAAATTTGCTTATTTCCTCTAACATTAAAGAGAATTGCTCTAAATGCCTTAACTCTCCTTGAGACCAATATAACTCAACCTAAAGAGTTAAAATTGCCCATGGGTTTTCTTTTTTAACATAAACGTGGGTCCTTAATGTCAAAATCCTCTCTTTTCTATCCCTTCTTTAATTCACCAGAAACTATAAAACAATGAGTACATGTAGTAATTCACTTCTTGTATAATCCATATTCTACATACAGTATTGTTCAAGATAATAGCAGTACAATGTGACTAACAAGAATAATCCAGGTTTTTAGTATATTTTTTATTGCTAAATGGCAAACAAGTTACCAGTAGGTGCAGTAGGTTCTCAGAAAACAAACAAGACCCAGCATTCATGGAATGCACGCTCTTAAGGCTGTGCAATTGGACAATTAGTTGAAAGGGCTGTGTTAAAAAAATAGCAGTGTGGGATTCAATCACTGAGGTCATCAACATCAGGTGTGAATCAGGTGGCCCCTATTTAAGGATGAAGCCACCAGGATTTATTGTTTAAGACACTGTTCAGAAGAACAGCGTACTTTGATTAAAAAGTTGATTGGAGTAGGCGAAAACCTATAAAGAGGTGCAAAAAATTATAGGCTGTTCAGCTAAAATGATCGCTAATGCCTTTTAAAAAGGAGAGCAAAACCCGAGAGACGTGGAAAAAAAATGGAAGACAACCATCAAAATAGGTTGAAAAATAACCAGAATGACAAAGGCTCAGCCAATGATCAGCTCCAGGATGCTCAACGACAGTTAAGCAAGCATCATGATATGGGCATGTTTCTCCTACTATGGTGTTGGGCCTATTTACCGAAAACCAGGGATCATGGATCAGTTTGCATATGTCAAAAAACTCGAAGAGGTCATGTTGCCTTATGCTGAAGAGGACATGCCCTTGAAATGTTTGTTTCAACAAGACAATGACCTCAAACACACTAGTAAATAAGCCAAGTCTTGGTTCCAAACCAACAAAATTTATGTTATGGAGTGGCCAGCCCAATCCCCTTGTTTGCCACTTAACAGTAAAAAATATACTAAAAACCTGGATTATTCTGGTTAGTCACATTATACTGCAATTATTTAGAATAATACTGTACGTATAACTGATTATAAAACGTACATGTTTGGAGACTGTGTTGTGGGATTCATATTGTCCTATATCCTGACATTCAACACTTCCTCTACCATCCAGATTAACACAACAGACTCTCAAACAGGATCACAGGCAGCATAAATGATAAGTATTTTGCCTGAGGGAAGCCCATTTGTGAGAATTCACCTGGTAGTCCGTCCACTCCATAACAAAATACTACAGCCATGAAACATAAGCTCATGTCAAATACACTTAAGAGCTGGTAATCATAAAACATGAAGTACAACATTTACATTATTCACAATTCAATACACAACACCCCTTAGAGATCACCACCACCGTTTTAATATTTTATAAGATAGCATTGTAGCTCCATCTAAAGGTTTTTAACTGTCTAAGGTGAGGATGTATATGTCACACTGAAGTACGAAGCAGGGTTTTAACACCTGTCTCTCTGCTGGTCACTGTTGTTCAACCACCGGGGGATATCCAAACACAACCTGCAAAAGCTTTTAGGGCATCAGTGAATCTGGACACACACCGACTGCTCCGAGGTAATCGAAAAGAAACAAAAGAAAAACATACAGACAGGAGGTGGCATAACAAATCTGGTCCATGCTTTATAAAGCTCCAATCTGTATGAAACTCGGGGATGACATAATAAGAATTGATGAGAATAAGTGAGGTTTAAATGCCCACTTAAAAATTCAAAATTGTTTACTTAAAGTGCTGTTGTTTGAAAAAAAGTTATTTGAAAAGATGGTCTAAATGCTCAAGGAAAATCTTTGTTTTTTGTCAATTCTTATAGTTCAAGGTGCCATTAGTATGAGTCATAATGCCTTCTGAGTTCAAACCTTGACCTATGGTGCTCTGACAGATGCACAAATCACTCGTCTAACTTTTCTTCAACTTATTTAGCACTTGTTTTTCTGAGATTAAACTGTCCAATGTAACATTACTCAGATAATGCGCTTCTATGCAAAAAAATAACCAAACATATTGTATCTTAAAGACTTCCATACTCCTTTAGAGTAGTATATTTTTAGAATATTGATTTTAAGCTCAGGGCACACTTAAAGAAGCCCTCTCTGTGGAACAAATTAAAATGGCATAAATTCAATTTCTCATTTTCAGGCTGGATTTTATTGCTCTGTGCACATCTATATGACAGCTGACTGAAGCTATAGCTATGGGCTGTTGCTTTTTGTTTTCTGTCCTTTTCTATCCTCTGCATATTATTCTGTGAAAATGAGACTGAAGTGTCCCATTTCCATTTTCCAAAGTGATATCACTGGAGTAGGGCCACAGAATATGTATCACAAATTTTATTATTATTATAGTATTAGCAGGGGCAGTATCCATTTGCAAAAACAGATTGAACTGAACTGCAACGATCAAATGAGAAGCTTAGTATGTCCAGAGGCCTGTTTTATTTGATATTTGATAATACATTTCAAAAAGTGGAGATACTGCAGTCACATGAAGTCATATCATTGTAACATACTACTGCACATTTCCATGATAACGTCCATCCTTTATTTGGGGCCAAAAACAGGAAGTGGAAAGCCTAAAAACTGTTATTACTCACATCAATCTTGAACAAGATGTGGTCAACATTGTGGTTAAAATAGCTGTAAAACCACTACAACTATTTTCTGGGACTAATGGAAACTTGGACTTGAAGCAACGAGATAAAATACGAGACAAAAACAACATTTGAGAGAAAGATTTGTGGAGTATTTTTAAGTTAGTCAGTATCTTAAGATAAAACACAGATACTGACCAGGGGCACAGTTCAGGGCATTTGAAACAAAAATGTTGTCAAACAATGTCTGTCTCTAATTTACAGTGATTGTACCTGTTAGGGAGGTATTAGATCTGGAATGATTAAGTGCTGACAATCTGTGGAGAAATAGTTTGAGTCAAGCTACAGTGTATTTCTAATTAGATTTATTTCCAACCCATTCACACTTGTAAATCTGTGTCATACTCTTGAGAGTGACAGATCAAGATGTCTAACCAAAGTCTAAAGACACATCCAACAAGCCAGATCTGAACCAGGACTAAACAAGTAAACCTTGTCTAAACTGGTATTAAACCAGGTCTAAGGCAGGTCTAAATGCAGAATGTGTTTGTAAGTGGTCTCCATGACTTTGCTGTTATTGCTTTATCCATCATTAGACTTAAGCATACTAGTTTATACTGGTTTAAATGACTTATTGCTAAATGTACAAGATCTCACAATACGACGGCAGAGGACCAAAGTAATGAACTACAGTAGAAGTAGTAGATGGTAGTAGACTACAACACATGGGATTATAGTTTAAAAATATCAAAATGAATCATATTATTGGATTGACATGATAAATGTGATATGTAATTTTTGCCCTTTCCTGGATTTCATGTCCAGATTAAAGACTTAGAAGAACAAAGACCCTTAAAGAGCAAGCAAACAGAAGAATAAAGATGGTGCTCCCAGTGACTTTGACTGAGTTTAGACAGTGGGGTGACTGCAAGCTGAAGCAATTAACTTGTGTCTCGAAAGCTGTGTGATGAACACGTCTTTATCCCTGTGTAATTAGCACTGTTTGTTAAGCTACACAGTTGTCTCTCTGATTAAAACTCTCTCAATCTCCTTCACTGTTTCTCACCCTCAGTTTTCTGATTGGTCGTAGGGGACGCAGCCTATAACTCTTTTGCCACAAACCGAGAAAAGTAGAGTCAGAAATCTTTGTTGGTTTTGCACAGCCTTTCTGAATTAGAAAAAGTAACATTTGATAAGAGCCAAGCAGGGAAAACAAAGTAATTGGAAGCCTAAGGTTGAGATAAAAAATACTTAAGGCTTTCTGGGGACACTGCTTAAAATGAATCATTGATTGGGCTGAAGGCGTTTCATTGGTATGCGTCAGCTTTCTGTTGGGTCTGTTAGAAAATGACACGGAGTGATTATAAATGTAGTAGTGGGAGGCGGACAAAATGATATGCATGTGACAAAAGACCTGCTTGACCTGTAAAAAGTCATGATGGTCAATAGTGTGGCACAATATATGACAAAGTTATTGCAATATCACCATCTGCAATATTCATATCACAATCACTGAGTGACCTTTTATAGCACTCAGTGTCATTCACATCTAATATGTCAAATTTTACATTTTGTAAAATATAGTTCCTCAAATAATGACAACTCATTATAAAATTCCTAAGAATGGGTTATATAGCGTACTCCTAAACAGGTATTTATTTACTTAGGGACTCTAAAGACTGCTTGTAGCTGTACAAATCTCTGTGTCAGATGAAGCGAAGCAGAAAGACATTAATACATACTTTTCAATTGGATTGGATTACTATTATGAGAAAAAAATCAATTATCACAGGTTACTACAGAAGAGGAATATTGAGATCTGATTCACAGAACTATGGGTGCTTTCGAGGAACCAACTTAAGAGTTATAAAGATAGACTACAACCTTTTATGTAAGATATATGAAGTTCTGTAAGATTAATGGAGTCTGCATATCCTGCCCGTGTTACTGTGGTGTAGTCAATGAATGTGAGAGCACTGTGACTAACTGGACATTGGTGGACCCTGCCTCAGTCTCAAAGCAACTGGGATAGGCTCCAGTCATCATGTCATGTGACCCCTAACAGGACTGGATAGTTATTTGGACAAGTCAACAGTCACGTGGACAGTCAAGTTTTCCTTTTGGATTTCTGACTTTAATCTTAAAAATGTGGGTAATCCATTGCATTTCTAAAATTCTGTAACTTTACTGTGGTGGCTAAAACAAACCCTTTAACACTATATAACTAACTATATTTCATCTGAACTCAAGAGGTCTGTCCTGCTCTAATTGTGTTTTCTCAGAATGAAGTCACACTCGATTGTGCAGAACATTAAGAGTAAATTGCTCAGTTTTATTTTTATTATGTCGCAATGGCAATTATATGATAATTAAGAGAAGAAAGGTCATTTTGGAGAAAAGGTGTTTGTTCTAAGGTGTACTGAATCAGCTTTAAGGGAGTCACACAAGCGAGACTTATGCTTATACAGGTTTTAAAACATGTTCCCTGAGTAGACCATAAAATATACTGCGTAGTCGTACATCTCAGCAAGTTCACAAGTCCTAACAGAGCTTAGGAGCAGGTTTTTGTATTTGGTTTTAATTGAACTCATCTGTCTGCCGTCTGACGTTGTCCAAAGCGCTGTAATAACTGTCACAGGTGCTTTGTAATTAAAAAGCTGTTATCAGATCTGGGTAATAAAGAATTATTGCAATTATGTGTTTTCAAGGACATGGCACAAACAATCCATCCTTTCTTATTATACGACTTTAATTAATTCTTTGGATAATTGGATGATTACCTGAATATGAAGATGTGTTTGTTGTAAAGGTTATCAGGTGTGAATGTCTTTGAAAGGACTTAAATATCATTGTTGTGTACTATTTCAAAAATAGTAACTCAAAACTTCACCTTGCTGAGCTGCTTTGTATTTTCAGTTTAATTTATAAAATGAATGACTTTGTTCTTGTTTAGGTCTTTAAACTCTTTGCCATTGCTTAACGGAGGTAATGTAGCTTTGGACATGATGTATTTGGACCCTTATACTAAATATGTAATTGTTCCTGGAGAAGCTTGAAATTTGTCCTTGAAAGTTCTTGGAAAGTGCATGAATTTGAAACCCTGGAAAGTTTTTGTTGTCATCACGGCATTTCGTCATTACCAAAGCACTTAAGGAGAGCACTAAATGATTTAAGTCAAGTCATCAGCCACTGACAACAAACCTAACCTATTGACCTTTTGATTTCTCCTGGTCCTCCATTTATTTCTGAAAATCTGAAATCTGCAGTCTATGTGCTGAGTTTTCTCTTCCATTAAGTTCGGACTCCATTTTATTAGGCTGGACTAATTAAAAACACACACTAATGCATATCGTGGCGACATGGACTTGAGAGAAATCAGTAACATCTATTTGAAAGATTTTTCCACTTACTTCTGCTTCAGTTTGATGGCGTGAAAACCAGACTTTGTGGTATATGACTGAGTCCAAATCTGTATTTACTCACTCTTCAGAGGTGGCTAACTTATCCAGATGCTCTTTCATTTGTTTTAGCCTGCGCAAGAAAATTAAAGTGCTTGTGGCCCGTAATCCAATTTGGACTCCCCCACCCTTGCGTCGTGAGTTGGCTGTGATTGCTTTAGGGAGCAGTGGCGGGGCAATATTAAAAAATATGCCCATATTATTGTGATTGTGTGCGCCTCAACTAAAGCCGGCTGACTCTGGGACCCGAGCGTGGCGTCTTAAGTGCTCTCCTGGCAGCTTTGTGTTGCTTATAAGACAGACACTCAGGGTACAATTCAATTAAGTTCAGACAACCACAACAAGCTGTGTCGTCTTATTAGAATAAAGCATGAGAATATAGCAATTTAGTCCCACTATGCAAAACGTACAAGTTTTACTCCCCTCACAATAGATTTATGTAACACAAACTACTGTTTTTGGCTGCACTTTATACTCACTACCGTACTACTACTACTTTGAAAAGGGTTGTATTAAAGTCCAAAGTAACAGAGACCAAGTCAAAGGAGAGAACAGTGTGTACTGGTTATGAGAAGTCAGTCACAGTCCAGATAGTGTAATCTGAAGGAAATTAGCGATTGACAAGTAGTGGTAAGAGAGAGTGTAGCAGTACAGCCCAGGACGGTGGTGTGTAAGATGACTCTGGTGGTGGTATTAGGAAAAGGAAAAGTGCTGTGTGGGTTTTTAGGGAGGAGTTGAGACAGGCTTTAGGTGATTAGGAAATGCTTCCAGATGACTGGACTACTACAGCCAAGGTGATCAGCAAGACAGGTAGGAAGGTGCTAGGTGTGTCACCTGGAAGGAGGAAAAAAGACAAGGAGACTTGGTGGTGGAATGAGGAAGTTCAGGTGATGAGTATCCCGAGGAAGAGTGAGAGGACTGAGAATGCAGCGTGAGGTTAAAACCAAACAGAAAGCTTATGAGGACATGTATGAAAGGTCGGATATAAAGGAAGGTGAGTATTGGTTGGCAAGGCAGTGTGATAGAGATGGAAAGGACGTGCAGCAGGTTAAAATAATTTAAGATGGAGATGGAAATGTGTTGACTAGAAGCTGAGGGAAAGATGGGAGTACTTTTAGAAACTGATGAATGAGGAAAATGACAAAAAAGAAGAGGCAAATATTGTTAAGCAGGAGGTAGATTAGCATGAGTGAATGAAGTTGTGGGAAAGAGTAGTCGAAGCTAGGCTGAGGGGAGAAGCAAGCATTTGTTATCAGCAGTATGGTTCCATGCCAAGAAAGAGCACTACAGATGCAATATTTGCTTTGACAATGTTGATGGAGAAGTACAGAGGGGGTCAGAAAGAGCTGCATTGTCTCTGGAGTACGTTAGATTAGGAACGGTAGGTGGGACTGCATCAAGGATTGGCTTTGAGCCCCTTCTTGTTTGCGGTGGTGATGGACAGTCTGACAGATGAGGTCAGACAGAAATCTCCATGGACTATAATGTTTGCGGATGACATTGTGATCTGTAGTGAGAGCAGGGAGCAGGTGGAGGTTTGCTCTGGAGAGAAGATGAATGAAGGTTAATCGCAGCAAGATAGAATATTTTTGTGTGAATGAGAGGGATCCAAGTGGAACAGTGAGTTTACATGGAGAAGAGGTAAAGAAGGTTAAGAAGGTGAAGGGGAGTGTGGGAAAAAGATGAAGTGAGACCAGCAATGTTGTATGGTTTAGAGACAGTTGCACTGAGGAAAAGGCAGGAGGAAGAGTTTGAGGGAGCAGAACTCTCTTTGGGAGTGACAATAAGGGATCACGAATGAGTCCATCAGAGGGACAGCTCAGGTCAGCTGTTTCGGACACAGTTAGAGGTGCCAGGCTATATATATATATATAATATACTCCAAAACAGTTCTCATTTTACCATCAACATGATGCATTAGAGACTCTTGTTTCTGTATAATGTTAATAAAGCACATAACTGGTTTTATAATCTGAGATCACAGAACATTATGTCATGAACACTCTTTGATTTTCTTTCATTCAGGTAAACAACACTAGCAGCAGAGGGACATTTATTTCAGATTGAGCCGGGACTTGAAGTGGAAATATTACACCAGTTGCATATTAACACTGACAGAATCTGTGCAATAATGTACTTTTGATTTGATTCATGATTTATGGATCAGCTTATCTTACATTATTCTTACCATCGGGACACAATCTTGTTCACCAGCTCTGACAAAGCAGGACCTTGTGAAGAGGTGAAAAGCAAAAAAATCTATTAAGATTTACCACCAATTATGGCCTGAAATAGTGCCCATATCTGTGAAAAATAACTCAGCTGTCAGCAGGCACAAAGTCATTGGGATTTATTGAGAATGAAGAACTGGTGCCTTTGTCTTCCTCTGCCTCTTGCATAAGCCTTGGGACATACTTATTCATGTTGCAAATGTAAATCAAACCTTCCAAGATTATTACTATTGCTGAAAACATGAAGCTAATTCTCAGGTGCCTACTGTTCTCACATTACATATTCATCCACAAAATCTGATAAAAATTATATCTTCCCATGTCTTCCTTAATTTGTTAGACTCAGAGGGAATGAGTAACTTGTAGCGGAGTAATTTAATAAATCATTATGGAATCATTAACGGGTGCTATTCACACTGATAGGCAGACGCTGCATGTCCCAACAAATTATTCTCATAAGTGTCTGTCAGTAGCGGTTAATCTTGGCACTCCATAATTTGGGAGCTGGTACCACTGATGGCCCATTGCTCAAAAAGGGGTCACTGTCGGGCCGTCTTTTCTCCAAACAAGGCCGCGCCGGTTAATTGAGGTTAATTTGTATTTGTGAATGACTGTGAGCAGGTGCTGGACTTGCTCTATGTCTTACATTGAATTTTAATGAGACTGTATTCACACACATTTGCATCCTATTGTTTTTATACAGAGAGCGAGAGTCATAATGCCTATAATTTCTATATTTTTAACTCTATATCTGGCTAAACCTGACATAAGTACTAGTGAAGTAGTAGTGAAGATATGTGAAGTTGTTTTCCTTTTATCCAAAGCCCAAATAGTAAATATAAACATTTACACATGCAGCATTCAGTGTTCTTTTTCCTGAATAATTGAAAATGCTGTCACTATGCAAATCCAGCACAGTTATTTCCAATAATTTAACAGAAAGACTCAAATCATATTAGGAATAAATAAGTTATTCGTCTTTTGAAAAAGTGTTTCTTTCTCTCAGCACCACCTTTGATTGAATTATCACAGTTAATCTGCCTTTTAAACATGTATGTATTTATCCCTTTGTGCAGGCTTGGCAGAAATGGCATGATCCAAGGTGTACACCACTGTTGCTACTTTAGGTATCTTAGGTAGAAACATTGATGCTGGTCACTGAAGTATCAACACATGCATGTATTACACCCCTGTAAATAGGGGAGAAAGAATCAAGAGATGGATTTATTACGTTTCCCTCTTGCAGTGGTTTATTGTAATAAAACATTTTAAATATACACTATGTGCTGTGTTTGTTTGTGGCACACAGTGGAATTATGTACTTATTTCAAAACAGAAAGTAAGTACAACAAAAATGACAAAAGAGACAAACAACTGCTAGACAAGATGACCAACTTCAAATTTACTCAAGGTCAAGGCACAACGTGATGTCTAATTATAGCATTTTTATGTTCTCTAATCTTTTAACAGTTCAAACAATCTAAATGTTTTTATTAGTCACCATTACCTGTAAATAAGGAGTGATTTATTACATTTTCTTTGCAGTGGTGGGAAAGTGGTGGGTGGAGCCACAACCAATTGATCCCAGCTTTAGCAAGATCTCAGGCTTAGCAACAGATAACCAAGGCATAAGATTGTTCTTCTCTTGATAATACAACATGAAATATAACAGTGTTTGTAAGAAATTCAACCTTTTTTTTTTTTTAGGTTTAACATGTTTTACCTAAATCCTAACTGGATAGAGTGAAGTTATTACTTGATGAGCTATGATTTTTGGGACCAATAACAATGATCTACAAGGTAAAACACATCCTGGACTTAACAAGGATCTTTCTATAGTTTATAGACTATGTACCTTTGTATTATCTTTTGTATTCTTTTGTTTTGTTCTATTTTAACCTTGATGTTAACCATATTAGGTGTTTACACTGCCATCTGCTGGGTAAATATGTACACAGGCGTCACCACCACAGGGCCACACCCTCACACAGGTGGAAGAGTCCTGTTGGTGGACTACACTTTTTAATTCGGCACTGTTCACAAAGGCATAAAAAACAATCTTAACAGAGAATATCTCGGGTCTTTTGTTTGTTTTTTATAATAATTATTTAGGATTTGTTACAGTTGAGTTTGATGAAGTTGGTCTGTTACTACACACAGTTTGCTTTCTTTGATGCAGATGCAGGTTTAGTGATTGTCTGGATGTTACGAAAGCACGTGGATGTTACCTGTCATCTTTCAGCATTGATCAGCATTTTTACCTGTATGTTTTCAGGTATGAGATCCGGGACCCACACCTGGTCGAGGAGAACGTGCTGGAGATTCTGAAGGAACGAGCCGACTTTGACAACTACAAGCCCCGCCCCTTTAACATGCGTGAGTTTTACGACAGGACAGGCCACGACATTAAGGAAATGCTGCTGTCCTGCTTCTATCGGGGCACGGAGTGTAACGCTGAAGACTTCAAAGTGGTGAGTCAATGCTGTGTTTTTGATTGTTCTCATTAAAAAAGTCAACAGGTTCAGATTTAAGCTACAATATGGGGGCATTGCATGCACTGTAAAGTACAAGGTCAACAGTTTGTGCCTGTTGTGAAGAAATAATTTCAGATGTTTACTTTGGGGAGTTGAAGAAATGTATTTCCAAAAATGTGGCGCATACTGTAAACGGATTCCACCTTCAAGCGAAGCACATGGTGCTCGTTTCCTGTGTTTACCCTCGGGATGGGAGTACTTTTGTGTACATTGTGTGACTTATATTTTAGACTAAAGGCTGCTCAGTGTGCATCTGGGTCTTATTGAGATTGTTTCTGATTTTAAAACGGAGTAATACACTTACCAGATTGATCCTTATTTTTATATATTTTTATTTCTGCCACAATGCTTGCTTTATTTTGAAATCAGTTGCTTCGGGAGTGTTGTTCTCATCTGTTGAGCAGCTACAGACACATCCAGTTATTACTTGCAACCTGTGAGACCTTTGCGCTTTGTATACAGCTTCATCAGATTGAGACACTGATAGAGAAACTGCACACTTGACCCGATTGTGCAGGCGCTGCATTAGTAAGTGCAGAAATTAAGGTTTAGGCAGCAACATATTCTGAAATGCATCTATTATTTGACTTGTTAAAACAGTTGTTTGCTATAGTTTTCTGTAGATGGTAAGACATATGGTCTATTATTGTATTGTTGTTGCATTTATTTAAGATAAAGGCATTACTCACTTAGCATTGTGCTTTAGGCAAGGAGTAAAGTGTTAAAGTAAATGTGCATTTTCATTAAACAAAATTTCTAAATATTTGTATGGGCTAAACTAGGGATGCACCGATACCGATACCAGTATCTGGTATCGACCTCGATACCACATTTTTGAAACTACTCGTACTCGTTAAAAGTCCCCCGATACCGGGGACGATACCACGGTCTGAGAAATGTCTGTTTGAGCGGCGTGTAAGGGGTTAATCACAGGCGCCGAGTGCCCGCCCCCAGGCCCCGGCTGCAGGTCAGAGCGGGGAGAACGAAGGCAAGACGAGACATGTCAGCCGTGTGGATCTATTTCAAAGTGAATGAAGACAAAACAAAACAAAGGCGGACTGCAAATTGTGCTCAGCTAAATTGTCCAGAGGAGGCTCAAAAGGTAGCGCATTTAACACAAGTAATTTAATCAAGCACCTAAAATCCACGAAGTATAAAGAGTTTACCCACGCTTCTAAACCAACACAACCCACACTGCCGCAAACTCTTGCAAGACGAGAGAAAATGTCCAGAGACAATCCACGTGCTGTGAAAGTAACACAGGCAATCATCGAGTACATTGCATTGAGTGACCAGCCACTTTCGGAGGTAGAAAATGTGGGATTCATGCGTCTCTTCCATGTTATGATGTCCCAAGCCGCCGTTACCTGACTGACACGGAGCTGCCTAAACTACACGACTCCGTGAACAAACACATCCACAGTCTACTGCAAGCCTCCTCTTCGTTTAGTTTCACCACGGATATTTGGACAAGCAGTGTTTGCCCCGTGCCTTGTTTTTTTGTTAAATTATATGACTAAAGCTGTTACCTGTAAATTTAAATCATATTTTTTTTTATTAAGTACTCGGTATCGGTATCGGCGAGTACTGAAATGCAAGTACTCGTACTCGTTTTCCAAAAAAGTGGTATCGGTGCATCACTAGGCTAAACCATTTAATGAGTCTTATCACGTGGTTTTCAAAAATACACATGAAAGTTTGCTCAGGTTGGGAAATAAACTTGGAAACTTGGGTTTAAGTGGTGCTCAACTTAATGCCCAATCGTTATGTCATGTTTAATTTGCATATTACACATTGACAATTTGTGTTTAGAAGTAGTTATCTAGAAGTCAACCAGATAAGAGTGACCGTTACTTGTTGAATAAGGTTTTGTTTGATTTAAAAGAGAACTAACTTCAAACCTGAGTTGCTCCTCATGTTAAACAATTATAAACAACTTTACTCTATAAATCAATGAGTCAGTTGCTTTACAATGGCATTATTATTCTGACTTGAAAACGTACACCAAACACTTCCCAGCCCAGATCCTTAAACCATTCAAAGACCATAGCTGCATTAGTTTTATAATAAGGCACTGGCATATGTCTGTAATGTGTATATTTTTTTTGTACAAGTTCATTTAAAAATAAAAACACAACCTCCTGGATCTATTCACGTTTCCACAGTGCCCTTCGTTGAGCCTCTGAGGTGCAATATCTCAGCCTTATATCTCAGTGCACCCTCCCCTGCTGCCCATTACCATGCGCAGTACAGCTTTGGGCTATAACATACATGGTTTAACCCTCTTTATGTGCTGATGTGACCACATTTACCGTAGCGGCCCGTGCTTATGGCAGATGGTGCTTCTTGGGGCTGCGCTGTATTACAGGACAATAGTGGACCTGGGTGAAACAGCTCAGCAGAGAGCACTAATGGTCTGGAAAGAGTCTTCAGTGCTACACAGGAGTCTGATGAGCCTTTGCTCTCAAACCTCAGAGCGTGAATGCACTAAAACTGTGATTAACACTGTTGGCAAATTCTTCTTGTTTTTTTCCAGTAGCAGCAGTGTGGCTTGGTAGCTGCTCCTTAGGATTCGGTGTATATAGAAACAAATAATCCTGCTACGTATGGCATCTGGGAGTCTGGTTGCATCACATCATCTTTATCAGTGTGCTGATAAAGATGAAAAATAAAACAGTGGGATCACAGAGATGGAGAGACTTAAGGCAGCCTCTCTCCAGTGAGTTTGGAGACTCCCTGAAGTAATGCTATCTAATCTGAGAGTGAATGAATGGACCTGAGTCTACTGTGTCAGAGCAAAGCTGGCATTGTGTTCAGGTGCAGCTTTTGAGTTCAACATTATCCAATCACAAGCACACACCATGTCCTCTTTTCAAAAAATACTCATCTGGTTTTATCAACGTTCATTGTCGTGTCGCTCCAATCCCCCAAGGACACTGGGACAAATAACCCATTTTCAGTTGTTATTAGTTTCACTCTGTCTGTGACCTCCTAAGTTTTGTACCTCTTTTTATTTTTCCTTTGAAAAAAATTAACCCTCAAACCGTAATTACAGATAAATATAAACATATTAACCCCAAATAATGAATGTTCTTTAACTTTTGAACGTTTTCAACGTTGTCTTAACAAATGAACTACAGGGTGTTGCGCTTGACTCTCAAATCAAAGTCTAGTCAAAGTATATGTCCCTAGCAAAACCAAATGACCTCAGTTACTAAAGAATATCAGAGACTGCAAATATAGATATTATGGTTCTCCAGTTTTTACTCTTTAAGACAAACCTCCATTATTTTTCAAATTCTTTATTGTTTATTCCTGTTGAGACTAAAAACAAAACAAAAAACTATGCATCTCTTCACAAATTATGTGTTTAATGCAGCAATGAACACAACAAAAAATTAAAGCATTGTAATATGTATGTAGGAATATCTTACGAATGGATACCATACACATACTTTATAAACTACAGTATGTTTTCTTTATTATGCACTTGTTTGACACACTTTTGCTATAATTAAAGATGCAAAAATACCCTGTTAAAGGCTTGAGGATATGGTTTATTTGTATATGTACTCAATATTGGCGAGTACTTAATTTTAAATACTTGTGGAATTGCAACATCTCTAACATTCGGCATAAATCCCAGCTGAGGTAAAATAATAGAATAGAAATAAAACCGGACAAACATGTGAATGCATACTGAAAGCCAACTAATTATGAAGGAATCAGACTTGATAATGTGTCATCCTTATTTAGGCCAAAGGCACACTGGGTTTTTGGAAATGCATGTAGTTGGCTCAAAATATTGTCAAAGATTAAAGAGACTGCTCTGGGATTTCTAAGAGAACATGCAGTACTGTGAAAAATTAATGATAATAAATTTGGATCAATTAAAGGAGATAAGAAAACACACACACAAAAAATTTACATATGAAGAAAAAATGTTATGTATGGTCTTAATTAATTACTGAGATTAATGATTTGGCTAATGGAGCGAGGATGGTAGGTCTTAAAGGATGACTGGCTCTTAAGCTAAATTCATCTTCTTATTACTTAATAAAGAGAGAAAGTGAACAAACAAAGAAGCATGGAAATTAAAATGCTGGGACTGGGTGCTTTTTATTGGCATTTTGATGAAAATCCCTTCTCAACTTAAAATGACCCTATCTATATTAAGAGGACATTGTTGTTGAACTAAGTAGTAAAAGTTTGTATATTTATATATAAGTGTATATTCATGAGTCATAATTCAAACCTAAAATGTGATGTACATAGTCATATTGATTTGATTGATTTGTGGTTATAACAGTGGCCCTATTACAATAATGCACAGAGTTGGTTTAAGCTGAAAATGAATGAGTTGGTGGCCTTACCCTGCTCCCATCTCTGAGGACCTGATGTAGCTAATGTTGATGGGTGATTGATGTCACAACCTTTAATTTATTCTTTTTTTAGAGACTTGAACTCGCTCGTGTCTGTCTCCAGTCCCCTGAGGAAAACTCTGACAGACTTTGTGAGACTCAAAATTGAGGCTTGGGAGAATCTCACACAAAGAATAAAACACATGAGTCAAAGTGAGAACAAAGAAAACAGAGTGTGGTAGAGACTGATAGACGGAGAATAGGGCTCAGCTGACGTCTTCACGGGATGAAGCTGAACATTACGGTCAAATGGTGCAGAGACGTACAAAGACACACAACAGCGGCGGCAATATCAGTCAACACACAGGTGCTTAGTTTACCTCTGGGGGATCATTGAAAGCAAACAGGTCTCCATTTTCAAACTGTTTTTTGTATTTTATTTTATTTTTTTGATTTCGGGGAAAAACTAGATGTGCTGTGTAGTTTGGTACATTTTACTTCAGCTTGTCTTGCCCTGGGACGTAGAGGATTCACAATTCTTTTATAAGTCTGTAGTTGATTTGTTGATTGTGATGGTAGAAAAAAATGTCTTTTCTGAATGCCCCAAACATGCTCATCTGTAGTGTATTGTTATTGGTGTCATTGTTTAATCATTGTAAATACCATTTTTTCTCTTTAGCACCCAGCGCTATCTGACACGTCATGATTTTTGTTGAATTAATTTGTGCTGAATGAATGATTGTCTCAAGTGGAACCAAAAGCAAACAAAACACTAAGACTGTGACGACAGAAAAGCAAAAAAAAAAGAGAAATCATGTTTCTCAAATCCCCAAGTACACTTTTATTCTTTAGAAATGCCTTCATTTCAGATGCACTTCCTGTAATTGAGCTGATACAAATGACATACAATATTAACTCCAAATTATAAATGTTCTTCTACAACTTTGGATCAATGTTGTCTTCAGAGATAGACAACGGCGGGTATTGGGCCAAGTCATGTCAGAGATTGTCAATAGCTAAAAAACATAAAGACATAACACAACAAGGCACAGCAATTAAACTTAAGAGGCCATTCTAAGTTTATCTGATTTCTATCAAAGAAGACTCTGTGTGTGTGTTAACGGTATACCTCATTGAGTAGTAACACCACTTTGTACAAACAATATCTGATATCAATCAACTAGAAATTGTGAAATAGTGGTCTTTGATTGTTTATTGTTTTAAGTGGCTACTGTACTGACAGGAACATGTTAAAATATTTCTAGCCGATGTAATTTTGCTAAAAGGGTGGCATTACTGGCACAGAGACCATGTGTCATCTTCTGCTCTCGGTCTCTCTCGTAGTTTCTAAATGTTGGTCTTGAATCACTCTGATCTTTGTCATGACTTGGTCTTTGTTAGTGTTTGTAGATTTTTTTTTTTTTAAAGACAATTCATTTCTGCTCATTTAAAAAAAGTGTCATTACATTGAACTGGATCCTTAAAACAAGCATAGATCATGCCAAAGGGACTATAGACTTTATGTCTTTGCACAAATCTATAAAGTGGTTAGAAGCTGTCTGAATAAAATACCAGCACACTGTAGCGGGACATGTTGAATATATTACTGCAAATCCTTAAGTAATTCCCATCAGCCAATTTAGTCACTTCCCACCATCTTGGTATTACCCAGACGCTTATGTAATTACCATGATAATTCTATTGAACTATTGGCTCTGTTTCAGCTCCCCATTGACTTTCCCAGTCCAGCCCTGGTGCTACAGAGAAGTGTTGCTAAAGAGATGTAATCGATGGAGAAAACCTTTTTGAGAGCTTTAAGTCGGAGGATTGCATTTCACCACAAACACCATTTAGAGCGGTGGAAAACATGGGCAGGGCGCTTTCAATTAACTCACACAAATATGAAGCCTCAGCAGAGTGATGCTTTTCTTTTAACTACATTTGCTTGAGGTTGATTGCTGCTGCAGCAAACATACACTTAGCACTCAAGACCTCACTCAAGAGAGGTTGGATTTTTCTACACATACATGGGTATTTAGTTAAAGAAGTCAAATACAACTTATACTGAATGATAGAGGATGACACTTTTATTTTCTTATGCACATGATTTTTACATAAAAACAATATGTAAACTAAACTGTGACATTACTGCAGAATAAGAAGTGTTTGGTTTTGCTGGCTGAAATGTTGTTTGTGGATTTAAAACATGTATAATAAAAAGTTTGTTTCAAAAAGATATCCATACACAAAAACCCTGGCCTGAGTCAGATATATGTGTTTTATATGACTGTGGATTTCTTCACATACTTGCACCATTTAAACGTGTGTTAATCATGGTTCCTCAAGAACATTCCCAAACATTAGGTCAGGACCTAAAGGCTGCTTTAGAAAGTGATTAAAATGGACTATACCCACACTTACTTAGACTTTTAAGTCTCAAAATGATTTAAAACAAGCTAAATGAGCAAAAACTAATCCAACAACAGAGCAGTGCTGAAGGCTAAGACGAGTTGGCCATCATCAAATCTTGACATTAAAACTTTGGGTTACAATTGATTTAGCATTTGGGAATGTGTGTCCCCTGAGCAAAGGTTTAACAAAACATTGCTTTAGAAATATCAGACCTTGTACAAAAAGAAAGTGCCAAAGTAATGAACTTTCATTTGGAGCAACACTCAGTGATGTTTTGGAAGGTATTGGTTTATTTATTTTATTGGTATTTTACACATTCTCAAAACAAACATGTAGAAAAACCTGTGATTCTCAGTCGTCATGTCAGAAAAGCTGAGGTCAAAAGCATCTGGAGACACATCACAATAATACAGTTACAGACTGAACTCAGGTTGAAACACCAACACAGTATTTTTTACATAATATACTTGATGGATGTTCAACAAATGTTGGATTGATTTTCAGGACATCCATACTCAGCATAAACAATTACTGAAGTAAGTTGTCCAGGTTTTGGAGGGAAACCTTTACCTCCATCTCTGCTGAGAATAAATCAATTTACTATTACCATAGAGCTTTAAGACACAGAGCAGTTAGCTTGTTGGTGAGTAATGAATGCATCTCTAATGAAAAACGCCTCCTCTTTATGTGTTACAAGGTCCAGGGCTGGTCAGTGAGACCTTTTGGGCTAAAGTTTAGACTGTTTTAATCTCACACCTTTCTGCCCAACTTTGACACTGAATAGTATTAATTAAAGCCCTTATAGCAGCTTTGACCAGCCTCATAGGGCAGTTTATTCTCACCTTTTAATTTAAAAGGATAGAATTTTTAAAGCTTAGAGTTATTATTTTCACTCTGGGTCTTTTCAACTTTTAAATGTGCACTTTTGCCCAATTTCTTTCATGCAATAAAACTATACACAAAAAGGATGGCTTTAGAACTAGAATAAAAGCTAATAGAAGTCTCGAGGAAGGTGATCTTAGTGTTAAAGTAATTTAGTGTTCTTTTATTCAGTCTGACCCTTTTGCCGCATCCATAAAAAATATTTTTCATAATAAAATGAGCGGGCGATATTGGCAGTTTGGGCTCAGAGATGAAACCGAAGAAAAAGGCCCATGAAGAATCAGTTATGAATGCTTTGGTTGAGATCAGAAGCTACGGGTGGCTTTGGACTGAGGCAGAAAGATAAAGCTGGGTTAATGTCGGGCAGCCACTGGGAACTAGAAAAAATGAATAAAAAGGTGGGAATTGATAGACACAGAGGAAGAGCTCTTTGGGCTTAAGTCCTGAATTACAAACCCTACAGAGCAATCTAGAAGAGCGAAGAATATGACCTCAAATCAATATGAAATTTATTGCTTATTATTATTACTTTCTATGCGTCATTGCAAAACACTGACATGGTTTGGAAGTATGTTAGAATTTTTATCTTTATTTAGAATATATATATACATATAAAATGTATATCCAATGAGACTTCTACATAACTTTCTATTCTTTGAGTGTTTCAGAATAACAACAGTGTAACAATATAATATAGAAAATACAAGACAGATACACACAAAGAGACTCATATGGTACAATGCACAGTGAAATGTAAATTATTCTATTAAAACATGCATTTGTTATTTTAGTATCTAAGAGAGCCAGCTTTCCAAATTGATCAGACGTCTTTTGCAATTTAAGCTTTAGAACTTTATTTCAGAAAAGGTTAAGGGACAATTTAGTCTCACCCGTTTTTTCTAAGTCAAGATATTTTTGTGGATATAAAATAATACAGAGATAGTTACTGATGTTGTGAATATAGCCCATCTGTCTCTGGTCTGGATTCTCTTCTCTTCTCTTTACATATTTCCACTCGCCAGAAATTCTGTTCAATTATAACAGGGGCATTATTCATTGACTCATATGGACAGAAGCAAACTAAGCTGTATCTACTTGATGTATTTTCTTTTCTTCACACCTTATTGTATTTCATCAATAATTAGCATCTACCACCTCCTTCTTTTAATGTCTGGGTCAAAAATACAGTGGAGGAGGAATACAGTGAAATACAGACAGACATTATACAGATGGAGAGGGCAGATACTTTTATCTTGACATAGGTTTAGAGAGGTGTTGTTAGAGAAAAAGAGATTAATTTAGCAAATCCTACACATTATGTCTCATAAAACATCTCAGTGATCGTTCATGCAGCGCTGGCAGGTGGCACACTGCTGCTTTAGTTTACTAATTAGCATCACGAGTCACATTAGTGAGGCCTTTTCATTACTTTTCCCATAATTTAGCTAATTTTATGGTGAACCTGTTACAATTGCCCTGATGCTGTGCTCTAGATCTAGTTTATTAACACGTTAGAATCCATCGAGGAAACAATGTGTGAACGTGATGAATGGTTTTGACATTTAAAGTTGATTCTCATAATTACTGCAGATGATTGATGACGGCTGCGGAGCGAACAGGCTGTTTCCTATTATTCTGTGATGTATGTTTTGTTATTAAACACAATACTCAGGGAGGTGAGCGACAGACAGGGTCAAAACATGATCCTATCTTAATCACTGAAGACCAGACCTAGATCCTCCTGTCGTCCTCTGCTTTGAAACATGGGAAAATAGAGTGGACGAAAAGAGGCTCAAACACCTCTAGGTCCCAGTTGGATAATGTGTTTTCATCTCACTAGCGATTGTTTGGATGATTTTTTTTTTATTTTCCCCCTCTTCTCTCAGGTACATCCATCACCTTGAAAGAATATGTCCCTCAGTATTCACTTTAAAGGTGCATTGTGTAAAATTGTGTATAACATTTGACTAAGACTGAACAAAAGGTTTTCATTGGCATACATTTACAATCACGTTTTATTTAGGCTCCCATCTCATTTTGGAATTTGCAAAAAAAGGCAACATTGGAGAGTCCAAAAATCATATTAATTGTGGATTTAAGAATAATACATTGACCTTTTAATTAATCAATATTCTGTCATAGTCATTAAGATACATATAAATGTCAGTCAAAGGCAAGGTAAGGTGACTTTATTTTCAAGTTGAAGTCAAACATGGCTAATTATAAACACTCTATGACTCACACTCTACCTTATAGGCTTTATTATATATACTTTTAGGCATTATTAGGCATTACATTATTTTTACTTCAAAAATAACCAGACATACTGTTGATTTCAGTGTCTTATTATTTAGATTTTGTGATTTTTATGATTATGGGGTGAATCTAACATCTCTCACAATATGATGGAGGTGTTGTATCGTTGTAACTGGGCAACACCATCAATGGGGCATCTTTGTTTTAAACGTCTAGGTTTGTTTTCTTTACTCCTTGTTCCTGTAGAAGTTAACAAAGCGAGCGGATTGACGTTTTGGAACCTACACAGGCTGTAGAAAGGACGGTTGTGATATGGAGAATCTGTCATTTTGCGTCACATTCTTTATAAAGAGATACATCTGAGCTGATATAACAAGCTCTGGTCTCCGTCAGATTATGTAGCGCTGCAATTAGAGCGTTGCCATAGCGCCGGGGTTGCTATAGACTTGTATGTTTAGATGCATGGCATTTTGTTTCTGAATAAACCACAGCGTTGGTGCCCTATAGGACTACTTTCAATGCACAGAACGTTATATAAAAAGTTAGTTATTATTATTATTTCCTAATGAGCTGATAGGTGTCAAAGTTGTACCTCAGAAAATGACAGCTACGGATCAGACTGCGAACAAAGCTTCTCTATAATGATCTCCATTTTGCCTCTTGTCTTGAATACAGCCACGGTTTTCGCGGTTCACGGCGCCTACACTTTGTAACAGCCGCTGTTACCGAGTCAGTCATCCATCCAGTCGACAGTTGTCAACAGTCAATTAATAAAAGATGCATTGCTTTTTCTTCCTGGTGGAAAATAAGGACTTGTCACTCACAGCACAAACAACCTCAGCGTGTCCTTTTTAAGTCTGCTTACCCAACACGGCCTGAGGGCAGCAAATCATCTGTTGTTTATTGCATTCGTTGTCAGGATTTTGATATAAAGTTTGTGAAAATAGGACACTGAAGGAATGTCAGGGACTTCTTAGCTGCTTGCAAGTTTGGTTAAATTAAGTTTAAAACATAAAAATCACAGGATGTCACCAAATAACCATTTTAATTATTAACTTTCAGATGTAATTTGCATAAAATGGACTACACAAGTCATAACTCTAATTATAAGTGCAAACACAGGCTCCACACTAATTTACTTGTAAAATATAATTGTAAGTGTAAGTTTTGCAACTTACAAAGGCATTTTTCTGAGTTTGTTCTTGTTATTCCCGCGTTCTGTTTGAGGAGATAAGGCTGGCAGTATCTTCTTCAAAATTACTTTGTAAAACTCACTTTTTCATAAAAGTTTGATAAAATATATATTTAAGGTTTTCATTTTTAGATGATGTTGCCTCCTATAACCTACCCCCAAGCACTTTATAATTTCTTTGTAAACCTTGTTTGTTTATAAGTGCTATATAAATAAATAATAACAATTATTATTAATAGTATTATTATTTTTTCCATGTTATATTTAATAGTAAGTGTTGATAGAAAGGAATGTATGCGCTTTACCAGGTGAGCCACTGAGGCGCTACCAATGAGCAAAGACAGTTTCTGCAAAAGTTTATATAATTGCCAAGGATAGAGGTTGCACTATATACAGTCAGGTCCATAAATATTGGGACATTGACACAATTCTAATCTTTTTGGATCTATAAACCACCACAATGGATTTGAAATGAAACGAACAAGATGTGCTTTAACTGCAGACTTTTAGCTTTAATTTGAGGGTATTTACATCCAAATCAGGTGAACGGTGTATGTATTACAACAGTTTGTATATGTGCCTCCCACTTTTTAAGGGACCAAAAGTAATGGGACAGATTAACAATCATAAATCAAACTTTCACTTTTTAATACTTGGTTGCAAATCCTTTGCAGTCAATTACAGCCTGAAGTAGGCCTGGGCGAAAAATCGATTGAATGAATAATTCGATTTTTTTGTGGCGGGCGATTTAAAAAATAAGTAAATCGAGTTTTTGTGTAACGCCGCATTTTTGGCTCCCCGGAGCTTCTGTAGCGTTGGTTTCACAGAGCAGAGCAGTACGTCATGCGACAACAACAACAACATCATAGCACACACAAAACAGCAACAGAAAGCGACAACATGGCTAACGGTGAAAGTGGGAAGTTTGTTCCCAAGAAAGGAATAAAATCATCTGTTGTTTGGAACTGGTATGGGTTTGCTGTGACAGACGTGGATCAAGAGACCCCACGCTGCAACATTTGCCTAAAGCCCATTGCAGTCAAAGGCAGCAGCACCACAAACCTATTCCAACACATGAAACAGAGACATCCAGCCGAATATGAGAAATGCCAGTCTCTCCGAGACGAACAAACCCGCAGTGACCAACAAACCTTAGCTAAAAAACAGCTAACTGTAGCCGAATCCTTTTCACAGGGCACCGCATATGACAGGAAAGGTGCACTGTGGAGAACAATCACTAAAGCGGTCACTTTGCACTTAGCCAAAGATATGGTACCCATATATACAGTGGAGAAGACTGGGTTTATTAATTTGATTAAAACCTTAGACCCCAGATATGAGCTACCCAGCTGCAAGTACTTCAGTGAGGGGGTTACATTTGTCTTGCTTTTAAATAAAAGCAAAATTAGCTTTAAGTTGTCTGCCGTTTGTACTTATTGCTTTTCTTAATAAGTAGGGGGGAAAATCGAAAAGAAATTCGTAAATCGAATTTAGAAATCGGAGATTTTATTTTTAGGTCATATCGCCCAGCCTTAGCCTGAAGTCTGGAACGCATAGACATCACCAGACGCTGGGTTTCATCCCTGGTGATGATCTGCCAGGCCTCTACTGCAACTGTCTTCAGTTCCTGCTTGTTCTTGGGGCATTTTCCCTTCAGTCTTGTCTTCAGCAAGTGAAATACATGCTCAATTGGATTCAGGTCAGGTGATTGACTAACACTGGTTAGACCAGGCTGTTCTGGTCTCTCTGTCGTTAACTTGAATGGGCAGTTTGAGTCCTGATAGAGAAGTTACTATCATATTATTCTTGCACTATTACTATGGTATTACTGAGCTGAAATGTAAAGTGCTACCAGGACATCAAATTATTTCCATTGAATTAGAGAAGCCAGCTGACAACTGCATCTACTTAAGGAGTCTCGTTTTTACCTGGCCATGCAACAACACAACCCAGCTTTCAAACAAAATTTCCTCTGCATTTTAAATAGTCTCTGATCCTTACGTCTTGGAGCCTTTACATCCATTTGAGTCGTATGGTCATTATGTTAAAATATTGCAAATATAACTATATTAAAGTGGATATTGCCACAATGAAAAGCATGTCAAAGAAGTTTTCTTTACTACTTTCCCAGCTAATTATTCATTATGCACACATAATCTTTGCATTATCAGGCAGTTTTCAATCTAAAGTGCCACAAGTGTGTGTAGTTCAGGAAACATATATACAGTTTTTTAACATGAAACTTTCCCTATTGTTGTTGATAAGTTGCACAAACCCCGCTTTAATGATTAAATATGAAGTGTACATAAATTTGGCTTACCCTCATTTTGACAAACTGTATTCTGAACTAGTTGCTCGTTATCTTTTCATGTCAAGTTTCCTAAGCTCCCAGCTTTTATCTCCCTATTCCCTTGTGATGGATTTTTTTTTTTTACAGCTGCAGTGGTTGGTAAGGGAATTTAAAAGCATCAGAAATCACTTACAGATTGCTGAGTGTACACTTCACACTGGCCTCGTTCGCTGCGTGCAGACTGCAGAAAGGTACAGGAAGCATATTCATTCTGTCCATCTAATTTATGGCTGTATTCACCATTAAATGTGTGTGTGTGTTCATGTGTTTGTGTGTGTGTGTGTGTGTGTGTGTGTGTGCAAACAGGTCACACTCACTTAAAGCTTCAAATGAAAAACCCAGATTCAAGGGCTTCATCTTTACAGTAAAATGCTGGCCTGGTTTGCTCTGACATCGGCAAAAAAGTTATCAAACAATTTCTCTAACATAATCATTTAGGATTAAAACTTTTAATGTGATAATGAGAGGTGCCACAGAAGCCAAAATCAGTCTTCAAGTAAAAGTGCTGTTCCTTTTAATTAAACTCACAAAACTTAATGTGCCCTTCTGAACTATTACCAGAGTCAAAGTATTTATTAAAATGACATTTATTGATTTTTGCAGAAGTAACGGAAAATTACCATAGAAATGCCATTTAAGGATCCAGGTCTGAGATGCTTTGAACAACAATAAATGATACCTAGCAAGTAATTAAACAAATGGACTTAGAAGGAATTGTCACGCTAAAATACTGTATATAAATATTATTTTATACAAGGTCCATTATGTCCAAATGTTTCTTAAAGAGGTAATATGCAGTATTAGTTAGTAAACATACTCTCGCTCAAATACCCCACATGAATACATGTCCCGCTGCAGAGTTTATACTAACTATATTTATATATATTTATTTCCTGTATTTTATTGATATTTATTTAGTACTGAATCTCCAATAGTTACATGTAACTTACTGTAACAGCGGATGAGGCTCAAGTTTGTCTCTAAAGAAAGAGGCAGGCAGTATGAAAAATATACTTAGCGTTTTTACCCTCAAGCCAAGCGCCTGCTCAAGTTTAGTGCTTGTAGCCCGTAAAATCCATGTTACTATTCGTTACTATTATTTGTATTTGCATCAAAGTTATGTTAAACCAGTGGCTAGAAATGTCACAAATGTGTTTATAGGAGTGTAATTTGAGCAGAGAATCAACAGTAAATGAAACAGAGTATGGATAACTATTAACTGCATACTCCTGATAATTGAATGTCATTTTGTGTATTACATCAGACTGAAGCATCAAGTATGTTTATGTAATGCAGCAGTTGAGGCCACTGCAGCGTTTCCCTTTTAATATTGAAAAGTAATTTTGTCTTAATGCCAGACTGACAGTTGCGATAGATGTGCCAGGCCTCGGTTACAAATCAGAAGATTGGAGGTGGCAGCAGAGTGGACCTCGCTAAAATACTGCCTCTGCACCGATTCTGTCATTGAGCTGCTGCTTAGTCAGGGAACTGGCCCCATAACTATTGGGCTTGGATTATTGTTTATGGAGGGAGATGAAATGTTGTAGTGGAGTTAAAATAGCCGCATGCTTCACCTGTGCATTAGACTGCGACTGACATATGACTCATTCAGTGCATGTTATCTGTTTCTTTTCCTTAGAGCTTAGTTATAAGGCAGCTGTTATATATGGTATAGGTGCAACAAAGTCATATCAATAACTGAGATAGACCTTTTTTTCTGTGTGGCAATATACAATAATGCTCGACTGTAGATTTGGTTTTATTGTCTTTCTTTACCACCACCCTCGAGATTATTGCTTTAAATATGCCATGCAACAGGACAGTCGACTGTAAAGTTACGCCACTTAGGGAACGTTTGACTGGTGTGACTGATTCCAGCTGGGACTGCTAGCTTTGTAGACTTACTTTTCAAAGCTCCTTGAAACAATGGTTACAGTGAAGAGAGACTCATCTGCTGTGACAATTATGAAAGTCTTTCACAAGCCAGGACATTAGTGTTTTCTGCTCACGCTTTGTAAAGTGTAGACTGTAGTGTTTTCAGTTCTATATGTTTTTCAGGCCTTTAGTAGACAGAGAGACCATTAATAGATCGGAAAAGACAAAGAGAATGGGATGTTGAACCGAAGCATGGCTGTCGTTTGCGCTTCTTGACCTTCTTCCAAATATGGTAATTACTTCTGGCTCCAAAAACCTTGTGCTGGTTTCCATGGCACCACAAGTCGAGGCATATTTTCGCCTTCTTTATTTAAGAGTTAGTGATGACATAGCTGGCCTGAGATGTGAGTCAAACCAGGGATAATCCGGTTGATGTGCTGAACCACAGTCACCCTGCTATTTATTATTTATGCTTCTCTAAAGACACGAGGTTGTGCTAAAGATACATTATCATAGTGTCTTATGGTAGGCCTGTCACGATGAAATATTTTGATGGACAATATATTGCCTTAAAAAATATTTGCATTAACAATATTAAGTAGAACGTTTTATTAAATCTTTGGGCGTACTATGCAATATTTGAATACAATAAGCTGGACTTGTATAATAAAAAATATATATAATCAGACTTCAAGTACCATAAAAAAAACACTGCTTTTAAACATCAAATTTATCTGTATGATCAGAAAAAAACATGTGTTCTCCACCACGTTCGGAAAGCAGACGAGCAGACATTAATGGTGGGTGGCTTTCTTGCTGCTCGTCACTTTAAGAAGATGGAATTGTATTGTGGGTAACTTGCGTGATGACGTACTGTGTCCTTACGCACAGCTGTGGCTGCGCTCTGGTTCAGAATCAATTCAGAATGGCAAAGCTCTTCCGTATTAAACATACATGCGTAGGCTTTATAGAAGCACATTTATCGAGCCCAAAAAATGTATTGTGCATATTTTGTATATCAAATGATAAGTCAATATAGTAATTATTGTGACAGGCCTATCTTATGGTTCATTGATATGTTCAAGTGAAACTATACGAGTGAGAATCACATCAAAACGACACGCATTTATTTACAAAAAAAGTAATATCTGTGAAAATGTAATCTGACAAAAAATAATTTGTGCATTAATCCATTGCATTGTAGTGACTTTATTTGTCTTGGAAAAAAGACTCATTCTTTATCACTAAATAATAACTTCTCCACAGAACATAGTGGGAAGGCTCCTGTTGAAAGCGTTTGCAAAGGGCAGGTACTTTTAATAAATACCTGGTTGGTGATTGGATTTATCACCTGCAGTTTTATCCAATCAGAGCAGCGCCATGTTATTTACGTTCATTACGATAAAACCTGTCGAAGTTGCCACATCTTTAGACACATGAGTCGGTTAATCCAGGTTTTGGAATACTTTGCTTGGAGCAGGTCAAGATGTATTTTTGCGACTTTTTAAACTCACAAATATCATTTTTGCCCTTCAACCTTCAATCTTCAACCAAAGTAAGTATATTGCATGCTTTCATGTTTTTGCTTAGTCCCTCTTTTGCACGTACAGTAACTCTCATGTCCACAGCCACAACAGCCCTTTAACAGTGAAAATGGCCTGTAAATATGTCACATATCATGATATCTGTTTCTGTATCACAATTATGAAAAGATCTGATAATGATATGTGATTTATTGTCCCACCGGGTAACACTGTAATAAAAAGAATATTATTATATTAAATTACCTGGATTAGATCTAGATTAACTTTCAATTACTGAACTGGTTGTCAAAAGTTTAATATTAAATAATAGTCTTTCAGTTTTCATTTCTGACCGATATTTCTGTCTTTTAACACTAACTGTTGCCCACACGGCAGCTTCATCTTTCCCAAATTAAATCGCTGTCACTTTGAATTGTAAAAGTATAGGAATAATATAAATCTGACATTATTTAACACTTGTTTACACCTAACACCCACAGATAGTTTAGTGTTGACTGTAAATATTGAATATTAATATATATATTTTTTTTTTTATTAAGTCAGACACCCACATACAATACAATAATATCACTTCTTTATTTCGACACTGATTATGTGTGCTTAAAATTAAATGCTGCTGGTGGCCAGGGTAATGTGGTCATTTGGAGAGCAGTGCTAATTATTATGTAAAAAGTAAAGCTGAACAACAATATACAAAATGTGAATGGTGCATAAATGATTTAGAGTATAAGACATTACTGTCATCTTAGCTTAAGTTTTATGTGACAAAATAATATACTTTAATTTAATAATAACTTTAATTTAAATCAAAATCTAGACAATACTACAGTGCAGTGAGTTTTTTCCTGTTTCAAAAATGATTGGTACAGCTACCTAAACATGTCCAAACCAATTCAACAAACAAATGAATTGACATGTACTTATTGATGGAGCAACCCTGTCGCTGTCTATTTAGTTATAATATATTTTTTCACTGCTATTTTTAGGATGTTATATCATTCACATGCAAGTGCAAGACTCCAAAAAAAAACAAAAAAACATGTAATTACTGCCAACAGATCATATGTGTTCATCAAACACAATTTTACAGATAACATTATAACCAGAATTTTCTTTAAACAAATTTATCAAAACCCCTAAATATAGTCAGTATCTTTAGTTTTGGTTTGTCTCATAGGATTATAAACATTTAAAATGTCTTCTTCTAGGCTTTGACCTATATAAGTAACTCAAGTAAAGTAAGGCTTTATTGATAATATACTGGAAGAGACGGCAGGAGGTAAAGTAGTACTATAAATACTGTTGGAGACCTGAATAGCTGAAACCCATGTCTATGACCTATGACTATTACTTCTTTAGGCTTGTTGACATTAAGGTTGGACATCCATAGTCTCTAAAAATGTCTATGCCTTTTGTATTTCATAAAAAAATAAATTTTACAGTTTCACCCCTGTATCCTTCTTCATTCAGATATGGTTATGTTGCTTTTGTTCAACCTAACCGACTGTAAACATGGTATTTTCCTGTTATCGCTGTGGTATTTTGTAACGTCTCTTCTAAACCCTTATTCATCAAAAGACTCTAAGGCTTTCATAAGAGGTCAGAGGACATATTGCTGTTTGTCACGTCTAGGTCTTTTTTCCTTGAAACACAAACTATAGCCTCAGTTTTCAGGTTCAAAGCTTAGGGACAGATAGCACTCAATGTATTAAAGAACTGAAGAGCGTCCACTTAACACTGCTGTCCTTCTGCAGATTAGGTTCATGACTGAACTTCGGCGGAAAGCGTCGGTGGTGTGCTCTACCTACCTCCATGTTCCCGAGGGGAATGTGTTTATGTTGTTGGAACACAACTTGACTTCAAAACCATTATCATATAAAAACGTTCTATTTTTCAGGCTATGTTGTCTAGATTCATGCATTGAGTAATACTGCAAACAGCAAACCTTTGTGCAAACCCCAAATAATTTATTTCAAACACATATTGTGTGTAAGAGGTGCACCAAGGCAACAGTAATCAAGTCCTCTACTATTCAGTTAAAATTAGTCACTTTTCCCAATACCCATTTCAGCATGATGTCATCCAATGTGCATCTTCATGTCATGTCTTTCCTACAGCTATTTTTATCTTATTTCCTCTGGTAGTTTATTAAACACATCAAAATTTGTCAACCAAAAAGAGCTTCTTTATTATTTCAGCAGGGTTTGCCATCTCTCTTTAGGACTACTAAGTTATAGTATATGGATATTCATTTGATGAGGAAAGACTTAAAATGAACTTTTTCCTTGACACCACAGAGCGCTTGTGTTCAGGCTGTTCTTCAGACTGTGTGCATAAAGACAGAAATTGTACAGGTAATATATGCACAGAGGTAATAGATCAGATATTTCAGAAACAATGTAACCTACTTGTCCATATCAACCGTGATTTTTCTAAAAGGCCTCAGATCATTTACTATGCTACAATATTGTTTATTAATTGTGCTTCTAAAACAGTGCTTCTAAAACAAAACCATCCTATTGACAAGTTAGTTGTTAGCAGTGCTATCTGGTATACGTACTTAATCTTTCTTAAATTCAACCATATGACCTCAGTGTTTGTCACATGACCACACAACTCTTCCCTTGTCATATGTTTATTATCTAGTTTTGATTTCTGATAATGTGCAACCAGCTAAATAAACTAAGCTAAGTAAATAATAAGTTAATATTGATTTGTGGTTCAGTACGTTTCTTGTAGCTATAACAACTCAAACTCATAACAACTCATTGCCATTCAAATAATTCACCCAACATATTGTCCCATCTGTTTATCTACAAAAAGCACTGAATCATTGCTAAGGGAAACGTGAGCCCTGTACTAAGAGCTGCATTATTGGTCCGTGTGGCAAATTTTCACTTAGGTGTAAATGTGCCTGGCGTAATATTTAACCGTGCTTTCCATACCAATCTGAACATTATCACAGCTGGAGAAACAGTAGTCTATAATCATGGCTGGTATATTGTCTAATAGATTATACAATATTTATGCCCTGTCCTTTATAAATGTGTTTGCAAGACAAGAGTATGGTTTTGTCTAAGCTTGTCAGCATTGCGCATGATTACACAAATACCAATCCACAAAGCTTTCAGTCAAGAGCCACAGGTCAGCGCTACGTAACCTGAAGTGTGCTTCAGATTCTTCAGAAGAGACATGACCCTGCGCATTAGCCAGAGAAGAGAGACTAGCAGTAAACAGCTATTACTATGCGCTGTCACAGTCTTAACCTGCATCACAATTACTGCTTGTCTGTTGATCCAAGTGCGTGTGCTTGCTCATTAGTGTCACACTTTAAAAAATGCGCAGTATCAAAAAGGCTTACATTTTTACGCTGTTAAATGGTGCTTAATGAGTAGTTTGCCTAATGAGGCAATGGAATAGAGAGTTGCAAACATTGGCAGGAAGCAGTGGCTGGTGAGTTCATCTTGTTTTCGTCTGTTTCGTTTGTCTCTAGCTCCATTTCATGGCATTTTCCCTGATATTACCCACCATATTGTTCCCTCATCAATATTGCATAGGGTGACCAGAGGGATATGCGAGGATCACGTTTCCTGTTAGAATTAAAGATGGCCATAATCCGACATTAAGGAGCTGCTCATTTTGCAAATGCCATATGCATCTGTCGGAGTCTGAATAAATGAAAGCATAAACCTTCATATGATCCTGGGTGCTATATATATATATATATATATATATATATATATATATATATATAATGTATATATGTATATGTATATATATGTATATGTATATAAATATATATGTATATAAATATATATGTATATGTGTATATATATATATATATATATATATATATATATATATATATATATATATATATATATATATATATATATATATATATATATATATATATATATATATATTGAGAAAAGCAAGGAAAGTGTGTTGCTTCCAATTGTTAATGGAGTTCAGCACCAGGACTTCATCAGGAAAAACTTTGCTGACTATTGTAAGAAAAAAAAAAAAAAATGTGTAGGTCCTTGTTTTTGATGTTTATTGAATTTACTCACCATTTTCGACATCTCTAACTGCTTTATTCATTAATTACATATTTATGAAGGCTTTACTGCTTAAAAGTGTGTAGTTATTATAAAGTGTCACTCTATTACCTGTGTTAGATTCTGGTCACGGCTGCAGGAAGAACACCTGACTAGTGTTTTAACTAAGCTGCCTCTTTTAGTGAAGCAGGACATAGAGAACATATGTACACACGTCAAAAAGAAGACCTAGACCAATAAATCTGCCAACTTATACCCTACATTGGACACATACAGTACACTGTATATCTTATTATTTAACAGTAAAAGAGATGTCATTGTGTGGATTATTATGTGGCATTGAATCCTTAAACCAAAAGACAAAATTGCTGAGAGGAGGCAGTATGGTGCACCTTCACCAATCAGGCGTGAAGCCAACACTGGAGATAATCAGCAGAGTTGTTGCAGCCAGTTAATGTTAAAGTTCAAGTGTTTTTACTGTTGGTCATTGCCCCATTATATGCTACTGGATCTGGGTAACTAATTTTGGTCAAAGACATTTTTCCTTGTAAAACCTGAATCTAGTGCGCACAGCTTTTTAACCTCCATACCCTGTTGTAGCAGTCTTGATGTAGTCAAGAAGTTAGCAGGAGGTGAAAAGAAGTATAGGATTCAAAAACTTAAATTGTGCAGGGAGCCTATGTTATATAACCTTTAGAAAAATACACTGGTGAAGCATGTTGAGGCTTGAAGTTGTTTAAATCCATGGAAGAGAAAAGTGTTATTCTTCATAACTATAGTAGCCCTATGGATAATCCAATCCATATGCTTCCTGTTACCAGCTCTGTCCGCGCCTTTAAGCAGAGGGTGGATAAACTGAAGTGGCACAATAACTGAAATATTGGCTTTAAAACGTCCCCCTTTTTTCCTTGAGTGGAAAGTGTGGGCAATTGGAAATGAATTGAAAACATCTGTCAGTACAATGCCTTTTATCAAGATTCAAATCTAAGAATATTTATGTAAAACTGAAACACTCTGGTAATTCTGTTCAAAGGAAGAAGAAAAATTAAGAAAATAAAACATTTTGAGACATAAAATGATAAAAAGGCTTTGTCACTTAACTATGTCATCTAGATTTCATCACACTCAGAAGAAAGCCCCAAGTCATATCTTGACAATAAGTTTCCAGTTTTAAATTTAACAAAGTTAGCTTTCAAAGTTATTTTATGTAAAAAAAAAAAAAAAAAAAAAAATCATTGTTCCTTATACTTAAAATGAGAACTGTTCCTCTAAAATACTTCTGTTTATTCTCACTTTAACTTTTTTATACAGGACACACTGGTTTTTAATGCACTTGAGTCAAATTAATGCCAGACGCTCACAGCTCGGCGCAGATTCAGTGATTGTTGTTCTTCAAGTAACTCCCTGAACTATGAAGAACATTTTATTACCAGACCAGCTCGTCTATTAGATCACAATAAAACCTGTTAAATGTCACATTATAGCAAAACAAGAATATATTCCAGATTAATAAGGATTTGGAGACAGGATATGTGTGGCATGTGAGATAAAATTAGTTTTCTTCCCTTATGACCTGTAAATGTTTTTATAGTCTAATAACGATTGTGCTCAAAGAGGTTTTCATGAATTCCACTTTCCCAATTGTCCAAGTTAGATTTATAATGGTAAAGAAATTTGTTTACAGTAAATATTGTAATCTGCAAGAACTTATATAATATATTCTCCATTAGAAAAACTGTACTGAATGAATAAATGTTTAAATAAAATACTGTTTGGACTATGTTTTAATTAATCGATGATTCCATTTTATAGTTGCAAATACAAACTCAGTGGTCTATCTTTGTCAAAAACCTTTACTTTACTTTGAAACATAATGAAAATAGATTAACAACAGAGGCATGTTTTCAGAAGAGCTGACACACATCTGAGACAAAACAGGGAATAAGCAAATATTGAGTTTCAGTTCAGAAGCTCAGGGGAAATGAGAGAGGCTGATACGTACTTTAAGTAGTTTAATTCAGATTTAATAATTATTTGTCTCAAATACAGTAACATTTGAACAGTCTTATACAGTTTACTCAGTCCAAGAGTATTTATGGCATTGCCTTGAGTGTTACTACCGTATTTTTCGGACTATAAGTCGCACCTGAGTATAAGTCGCATCAGTCCAAAAATACATCATGACGAGGAAAAAAACATATATAAGTCGCACCGGACTATAAGTCGCATTCATTTAGAACCAAGAACCAAGAGAAAACATTACCGTCTACAGGGCGCTATATGCTGCTCAGTGCTCCTGTAGTCTACCACTGAAAACAACTGAAAACTGTTAACTGAAATATTAACTTCATTTATTTAAAATCCAAGACCAAGAACAGATATTGGTAATCTGGCAAGGCAAGTTATTCAGCTAATGGTACACAATAGTACACAGAACAACAGGCTGAATATGTATGTTAACGTAACACATTAACAGTTAGCTACATATTAGCATAGCACTCGCTCCAAACTTTCTTTCTGCTGCTCGATTACCGTTTTCGGCTGCCTATTTTACTATCTGCGGTTTGTAATCTGCAGAATAGGATTTTCTTTTTGGGGGCATTTTGTTTGCATTCAGTCTTTCTCAGTTGTCTTTAAGTTAATATTTCAGTTAACAGTTTTCAGTGGTAGGCTACAGGAGCACTGAGCAGCATAGAGTGCCCTCTCGTGGCTGTAGACGGTAATGTTTTCTATTGGTTCATTTCTCTTGGTTCATTTCTCTCGGTTCATTTTTCTCGGTTCATGTCAAATAAATTGATAAATAAGTCGCACCTGACTATAAGTCGCAGGACCAGCCAAACTATGAAAAAAAGTGCGACTTATAGTCCGGAAAATACGGTACTTAATTTGAGGCCCTTCCGGTTTACTGCCCTGGGACCTGACTCGAGAAAACTATCTGCAGTTAATGAAGAGACAAGCTGTTTTTTGATCACATTTAATTTTTTATCACACAAAAACCACTGTAAAGTACAACTTCTGTAAATCTATGTAAAGAATGGTAAATGTGGTTGATAAACATGGACTCAGAGAATTTGAACCTATAAACCTGGGCTGATCTGTAAATGTGGTATGGACTCAGGTTTCATGGCCTTGTTGAAAATTCCAACAGAATCTCCCAATCTTTATATTTTTTCAATTTCCTAATTGTTTAAACTGAGTAAGCCATGGTTGCACTTGATTACTTTGCAATTTTCTTAAAAACCTTATATAACAGTAATGCAAACATTTGTATTCCTTAAATATTGCTGTACCTTACGATAAAGGCCCACTTTGTATGACAGACCCTTTCTAAGTGCACTATGCTCCGAAAGCCTAATGCTGTGTTCAATAATCCGAGTTGTGGACGTTGGAAAGTAAGTGGGCAAAATGAATGGATCTGTCAGACAGTGGAGGGAGAAGTGATTGAATATCCCTCCTTGGTTCAGCAGAGATTATATGCACACTCTGTTGAATTGTTTTTCTTATTGGTGCGCCAACACTTAATTACTAAAAGCAAACAGTTTTTCCACCTTAATATTTTGGCTCTGCTCCAGTCGTGCCTTTAGAAACAAGAGCCCTGGGTTTTTCTAAAGAGAGACAAATCCAAGAGTATACCACACAGCGTTAATCTGTGCAAATAATTAAATAGATTGAAACATAAACTCTGGTGCAGTGAAAATCCAGCTCACAAAAATTTATTTTTGAGTTTTGATTATGGCTTCATGAATTAAAACCTGCATTTGTTGTCTACTCTGAAGTAAAGCTGCCACACAAGGCATTTTTTGCAGTTGCTGACAAAACACACATAATAACTAAACTGTTGCACAATGAGAAATAGGGTCTAATCAAGATGACTGATTTTACAACCTAAGATTATCTGCGACAAATATCTAAAAGTACCAGAAATTTAGGAAAGTAGAGAATCCTGTGACAACCTATTTGTTTGTAGCTTAATGGCTAAGTAAACAAACTTATGTCAATGGACTCTATTCCTGTTTTATCTAATGTTTTGATGAACTTGAGTAAAACTCAAGTAGATGCTTCCTGTTTAATTTTATTTACCTACATTGAAGATAATTGTGTTAATCATAGCAGGGTACATCAGACTGCCCACAATCATAATAACAACACGTTACTGTGCATAAGTCAGGTATGACCCATGTATGGCTTCTTAATGTCTTTTTTTATCTGTGTGCTGTGTCGCTGCTTTGGTGTTGCTGATATTGTACAATTTAATGGGACCGTCATTACTTTGTTTTAAAAACAGTGCTTTATTTGTGAACATACAGTTTACTGTATATATCTAAGACCAATTAACTAAAGTGGCCAAGGACAGTGCTGTAAACGTTTAAAAAACAAAAACACATTATGACAGGGGCTTTAAACTTTACCAAATTTACCAAATTTTAAAAATGGTTTGTTTTTTATGTATTGTACAGCTCTCCAGATTTTTCTTTTTAGAATTTTCTGCTCAAATACTTACCTCTGATGTCACTGCACAGACGAGAAAAGACTTTACTTAATTTTGTAAACTTTCATATGTCTCTTAAAATGTGGTTTATTTAAAAATGCATATTTTATATGTTATAAAAATGTGTTTGGATAAAACACATTTTATAACAGCAGCCAAACTTATGTATTTGCTGCTAAACAGAGATTACAGACGTTAGATTCGATTAGTTGATTTCGTTAGGAGAGATGAGATACTTGTACCAGACTATAACTTAACAGCTCCTTTCCATCCGTAGTCCTATATTGTACATGGTTTTAATGGTAGGTGAAAGCAGAGCACCGGGACACGGGGAGAACATGTAAACTCCACACAGAACCCACTCTGCCATTTTCACGGTTCACATAAGTATCATCAATATCACATTGACTCCTCTGACATTATTGAGCTTTATGTGGTGAAAATGCAATCCAACACTTTCACACTCACAGCTCACATCGATAACACTTTACACTTGGGGGATATATGACTCCCCTTTTTCTCTCTTCAAAGACACCATCAGAGGCAATTAAGTGGCTCATCTACTAAAAAACAAAACAAGGTTGTTGCAAAAGAACAGGGCATTTAAAGGTTGGCTAATTAACACTACGCCTAAAATTGAGCCACTGTCGTTATTCTCATTCTCCCATATTGAGCTTTTGCTGTTGATGATTGAGAATTTAGATAGAAAATGGCACTTGTGAGAAAGTAGCTGGCATTACATGGAATTGGATCCCTCTGCTGCTGTAGTTGTTAATCGTTTTGTGTTTGAGCAGGTAATGAAGTTTCCAGGGCTGGAGAGTGCAATCATCCATCCTAATAATAGGTTTCATGGTGTACTTTACATGTGATTGTCTCTCACTTAGATCGAGGAAATAGGTTTTCCGATAGGTCATCGCCAACAGCCTGATGGCCCTAGTCATCATAACAGTGGCAGTTTTTACAACAGTTGTGGAGACGTGACAGAATGATCAATGCAATGTGTTTGATAATGACATGACCACTTTGAATGTACCTGATTATTTTACCAAACAAATCCACAATGACTGTAAGCAGCAGAAATGTACACCTTTAAATCACATTAATAAATTGGTTTTACTCTCCTATAAAGAATGCATTATGCTTGTTGTTTCATATTCATTAGCATATACAATAATACTGTAGACCGGCCTATAACATTTTAGTTTTTATGTCAACCTTTTAAATTCTAAACTTTATTTGCACAATTTGAGACCTAAGTTACTAACTTGACTGTAGTCAACAAGCCCATAACTGTCACAAACAGAGTTTTCTTTATATAAACATGTTAATATAAGATATGAAAACTTATTTTCCTTTTGGATATGCATTCATATATTGACCAAAACCACCTCATGAAACCCAAGTTCAGGTACAAGAAATGTGACTGTCTTTAGATTAAAAATGTTATTATATTTAATAAGGCTTCCCTATCCTACCTTATCCTGACATTATGTAACAACAAGCAAATACCAGTTAAAATGTATATTTTTATTCATGTGTTCTCCCAATTGGACAACAGTTGTTCTTAAACAATTTGAATAGAAGACAGGCTGCTGGAGCTGACCACTTGTGCACAGGATTTAAAGTTAAATACTAATGACTGTTCCTACTCCCACTCACTGTCCACAATGAAACTACACATGCTCCAGCTTGTAAGAATTACATGAGTGCACAATTAAAAAGGTGTTGCCACACAGTCCAGTAATCACAACCCAGCTCCAATATGCCAAGACATTTGTATCTGTAGTCCCGCTCCTGCGTGCTCTCTAACTGTGTCAGCAATGTGAAAGGGATTTAAATGAATATGCAATGTTGAATATAATTTTCCATTTCCCAAATGATGGGGACAAAGGAAACGGCTGACTGTGCTTATTATCTGGCTACAAATTGCTTCTTCAGAGTCAGATGGCATCATTTATAAAGAAAGAGTGGCTCTGTTGTCATTTGGGTGTCGTTGGGCGGCACAATATTGTGTTTTTTTAATGGAGATATTTAGACCAACTTAACACGTCTCTGAGAAAGAGAGTGTTAGAGCCATGACTTTAGATGTTTCAGGGAGTTACCTTTCCCAGAGGGTGTTTAAAGTTAGTGCTTGTTAAGACATGGATCCTGCTTCTTTTCAAACCAACTCAAACATTTTAATGAAAAGCATAAAAAAAAAATAAAAGTAAAGAGATATTGGATGATGTGGTATAAATAAATCCTACATTAGTATTGTGCAGATAACGGTATAAAAGCCGTATTTAACTGTAATAGGGATTAATTTGTCTGCATAATTTTATATTTTATGATGCAATTGAAAGGAAAGACAGGGAGACCGACATTGTAATCCGGCTGAAGAAAGAAAGGATTATATTTTCTGTTTGGACAAACTGATTTCCCACCATTTTGCGCATTACCGTTAATACACTCTGGTGCAAATGAGCGCTTAATGAACACAGGCTGAGCGGTAAGCCTATTGTAAGAATTTGTTAATTCTCTTGTCTTGCCCCAAGGTTAGATTAGAGCAGCACTGTGTCTTGTGTACAATTGGTTTTTCGAGCATTTATCAGCGGACCACAGTGAAGCCATATGCCTTCAGACCCAATGGTTGAATCAGTTTGTATAGACTGGAGAGCAAGGGAGATATTGTTTGCCTGCATGTTTGGTTTATTTCAGCAGAAACTATTCGATATGTATGGCGTTGATCTCAATTTGAAACCTGAAGTTGGCCATGGTGGTGTGTGTATATATGATGTACATGCAGTACTTTATGGTAATGCATTTGGCTTGCCTGTAGCTCTGGCCGGGAGACGGTGATGAGGTGCAAATCTAAAAACCATTACACCTCCCTATGAGTTCCATTATCACTGCTGACTGATAATTGCATTGGGCTGCGGTGAGCGACAGCCCGGTGCCGCTGCCTTTCTTTATGGCGGCGCCGATATGATCTCCGAGTGCACTGGTGCGAACACTGAACTTTTTATGGTGTCCTTTTGTGTCAACGGACCAGACGGAGCTGAGACTTGGAGATAGGAATGCATTAAGAAAAGCAGAAGTAGTTAATGTTAATTAAGGCAGAAGAATGAAAGAAGGGAGAGAGCCAAATCAAATCTCATTTATGAGAATATTTACTGGCCCCTGGTCTCGTTTTTATTAATCCTTCTTACACCACTAAGGATGATTTGACTGGTTTTATTTAAGGGAGAGGCCATACAAGGACAAGAATGTCTCTCTCCTATGATTAGTATAATGTTGTTATTACTCCTTATGGTAGGAGCCATATCGTTGCACCGTTCAACACTTAAGCCGTCGCTCTTCAAGGGCAAAAAAGCAATGTTAGGTGTCACTTTTTTTCTTTTATAGTTTTATTTCGGCCTTTAGTGAGTGATATTAAAACAGGTTTAAAGGACCTGGAAATGCTGACACTACTTTAGCAGCCTTGTGTAAATTTCTTTAGCGCAAAACAACAACCGAGTATGTTGTCCATGTGATTTTATATTGTCATTTATGATCACTTCATTCAAGTTTTATTTATAACAATAGCAACAGGAGACATTAGAAATATATTCTATAGCTTTCAGTGTCATCCGAGGACAAATGAGCCAAGAGTCAACTAATATCTCTCTGTTGTTACTATTATTCTCTGTTGATCAATGATATTCATGTGAAAACATGTAGAATCAAGTGTTGACTTAAGCTGTTATATGTAGCACTATGGTGAGCAAAAATAAAGAACCGTTTCAGTTAATACTGCATTATGTTTATGGAAGATACATTAATCTAATCAACTTTTGCCAACATAGTCTTTCATTTCTAAAGGGGCCCTCGTTATAAGTTTAAAACTAAATGACCCGTTTACAAAACAGTGGTATATTAGTCAATTTGCCGTTCAGGATAATAATTTGTGGTCACTGCTGAGGCTCTTAGTCTGGCTTCTCAACCCTTGGCAGAAGAAGAACATGCTCCATTAAGTGATAAACTATGTGCTATAGAGATGCAGCGGAGTGGGAAAACTCAATGAACTGAGCAAAACCGCCCTTAATCCTGGTGATTTACTTATTAGAGAAGCTCTTGCTGCCTATATGTGTATGTTAGCTGTTGAAAATAAGGAAGAAACAGGGAAGTCTGTGAAATATGTAGGACACAAACTGTTCAGAGAAAAGCAAAGAGGCTGACAGCGTTGCAGACCATGTTTGGGTTATGTCACACAAGATCAGTGAAAAACGCATCATTTTCAGTCATTTGCTGTTTTATAAACTGAACACTGAGTGAATCAAAGGTGTGTGTTTGCATGAGGCTGGTCCCAGGCAGCTGCAGCAGCCTTTTCTCACATTGACATGGATCTAGTAAAGCAGCCAGAAAGTTGCTCGTCTCAATCCCTTGATCTTCCAAAAAAAAAAAAAAAAAGATGTTTAGGCTCATCGTTACTTCAGAGATACTCCTATGTCTCTGAACATTTCAGCTTGTCCATCATCAGCCTGGCTTAGATATTCATGCAGCGGTACAATTAAAATGCAAAACAGAAAGTTGCAGGGTCTTAGGTCATGTTTTTCTCCTCCTGTTGTCTTTTCACCTCCTGCATCTTTCCATCCCTGTCTCTCTTCTGCCTCTGGTCTTCACTCAGGCTCACGAACAGTTTTATTCTCCTCGGACCCTGCGATTGTGTTTTTTCAGAGATTGTTTTATTCATTTCAGTCATTTTTTATTGTTGTTGTTGACATGCTGTTGTTTTGACATTTAAACGTTCCTGTACTTTCGCAAAAAAATTAAAATAAACCAAAAAACATTGCTGAAGACAAATAAGAGTAATTTATTAATGGTTATAGTGACTGGATGGCAAAGTAGTGTGTATACAGTGGGGTTCGAAAGTTTGGGCACCCCAGGTAAATGTTTTTATTAATGTGCATAAAGACGCCAAGAAAAGATGGAAAAATCTCCAAAAGGCATCAAATGACAGATTAGACATCCTTATAATAAGATAAAAAAGTTAGATTTTATTTCCATCATTTACACTTTCAAAATAACAGAAAACAAAAAAAATGGTGTCTGCAAAAGTTTGGGCACCCTGCAGAGTTAATACCTTATACTGCCCCCTTTGGCAAGCTAGGACCTGACAGTGTCATGGATTGTTCTCAATCATCGTCTGGATAGACCAGGTGATGTTAATTCTCAAAGGTTTTAAATGCCCAGACTCATCTAACCTTGCCCCAACAATCAGCACCATGGGTTCTTCTAAGCAGTTGTCTAGAAAACTGAAACTGAAAATAGTTGACGCTCACAAAGCAGGAAAAGGCTATAAAAAGATAGCAAAGCGTTTTCAGATGCCAATATCCTCTGTTCGGAATGTAATTAAGAAATGGCAGTCATCAGGAACAGTGGACGTTAAAGCAAGATCTGGAAGACCAAGAAAAATATCAGACAGAACGGCTCGCAGGATTGTGAGAAAAGTAAGTCAAAACCCACGTTTGACTGCACGATCCCTCCAGAAAGATCTGGCAGACACTGGAGTTGTGTTACACTATTCCACTATAAAGAGATACTTGTACAAATATGGACTTTATGGAAGAGTCATCAGAAGAAAACCTCTTCTACGTCCTCAACACAAAAATCAGCGTTTGAAGTTTGCAAATGAACATATAGACAAGCCTGATGTCAAGTCTGTTTTCAAAGACACTTTGGCCGTCCTTTTATCTGAAAGAAAACAGTGTTAACCCAGTCCTCTTCCAGACTTTAGATACAAGCTTGTCTCTGAAGGCCTCTGGCAATGATAGAAAAGACAGGACAGTTAATCCGTGGGGATTCCGTGGGCTGATCTGCTACATTACTATCGAAAAAAGCAACGATATAGACAATATAGATTTCCCCTCTCCGCGCTCGCCCTGCATACAACTCTGGCAGTCACAACAAACATCAGTTTTACGAGTGCCCTTGAATGTACTGCTAAAGCCAGCGCGCACGTGTTGACGCGCCATTGCTTGTCACGTGACACACCGCAGCAGCAACAGCGCTGAATGAACGATGATCTGCTTTTATGTCATTTTTCCTTTTTTATTCAGAATATTCACAAATGTATTAGCTATGGCATGAAATATCTGATATTCCGATTGTTAAATACATGCAAGTATATAGTGGAAGTGGAAGTATATTGTTGTTTAAACACCTTTATAACGATCGCGTTAGTTGAGCTGTATGCGCGACTGGCGCCGCTGTGTTAGTTAGTGCCGCAGACGCAGTTCAGAGAATCAGATCTATTGGATTTACAACCTCTATGTTTACAACACGTGCATTCATCCACTTCTCCTGAAATACTTAAAAGTAAGTGGCTGGTAAACTGGGAATAGAATAGAGTAAACATTGAAGTTACTTACACAATGTGTATCTGATATGAATAAAACGTGTTGAATTATAATGGAAAGGATTATTATTACCTCTTCCATAGACATCAGTGTGTATTTTACAAACTAATGTTAATGTTGATGACTTGTTCTTAAAAATAAAACTATACTTTCCACATTTTTTTGTATTATGATCTTTTTTTTTTTTCTGAGAAATGCTTGGTTTTCACCAAACACGTAGTCATATCGTCTTGTATTGATATCGAGATATCTGGCATGAAAATCGAGATATGAACTTTTGTCCATATCGTTCAGCCCTAAAATGCTTTTTCCACTGGTGTGAGATTAGACTCTGTTTTGTGATTTACTGGTCTTTGTCTTTGACTCTCAGTCAGATCTCGACTTTACTGTATTGCATTCTCAAGTGTTACATTCTGCTGGATATTCGTAGCTCGTCCACTATTGTTACTCTCGAGTTAAATCCATCAATTTGAGAAAAGTGGTTTTCCTGTTACCAGTAGTTTCTGCTTGTCCCATGTAAAGAGTTGGTAATTTTCCCTTCAGGGTGAGTTAAACCAACGTCTAATCCTCACCGGCTTGTGTGCACTAAGACGAAGGTTTGACCCTGTGAGAATAGAAAAACACATTTGAGAGAGAATTCAGGCAAAGCCACTTGATCCAGCTTTGCTTTGGATTTGATTTCCTGCGTCACACCAAACTAATCTAAACCTTTATTTGTTGGTGTGTCTGTCTGTGGTGCTGTTTGATACCTTTTTGTGCATTTGTGGCATATTTTCTTCAAGTCCCCGTTTAAAAAAGGCTGTGATATTACAAGGGCTCATGTTTCCATGCTCTTTGTTCTGTGTTTAGACTTTAGCTGCATGATATTGCAGTCTTATTTTGCAGGCATGTTTACACTGTTAGGCTCCTGCAACACATTCATGAATTTACAAATGCTCCACCAGCCATGTTATCCCCATGTCTTGTGAGCCGTGTAATGACAAGTTGTGCAAACGTCATGACAGCTAAACATGTACAGTAAGCAACAGAACTTGAACCTTTTAGTGACCTTTCAGACAGACACGTTTGCACTCACTCTTGGTTATGTCCTCAAAGCCTAAGCCAATATCCCCTGATTTATTTCATTTGGCTGCTGGAGTACTTCCTCTCGGCTGGACTTCTCTGCTTCAGGCTAAGATGTGACTGAGCCCAGGGCAAAGCTTCAAACGCCCTCCCTCATTACTCCACACCCTCCAAAACTAAGAAGGAGGGCAGATTCAGCTGCATGAAAATCCAACATTAAGAGCAACTTGTGGCTTTTGCCGTCTCCACGGTGCATGCCAGAAACAGAAACACTGGAGTAGGCAATAAACAACAGCCTTGTGGTCAGCAGGCCATTGTCGACAAGTGTGCTGTGTCTCGGGGGCTTAAGCTGCTGTCTTTGTGGTACAGTCGACAGGAGTGGCACAGACGGAGGAGATTGGAAAAGGGCTTTTGAGGATGTGTAGAGCCTCGCCTGCAGCAAGAGCATTAGGTATTCTCCCTCTGAGGTTTGTGTCAGCAAACTCTTAGGTCAGCATAAGAAAACTCATACCTTCCTCATCCTAGTATACACTTGCAGTGGCTCAGATCAGGAGCGGTCGTAACTGGAAGGTTGGCGGTTCGATTCCCGCTCTCTCCAGTTCATGTTGTTGTGTCCTTGGGCAAGACACTTTGGTGGTGATCGACGTGTGTATGTCTGCCCCAGGTGTGAATGTGTGTGAATGGAAACATCTTGGAAATGCTTTGGTACAACCAGGTACAAAAATACTCTATAAATGCACATCAAAGTCACACCATTGGTATGTGATAAAACAGCAAAACAGTGTATAATATTTGTATGACTATTCAATAACTCTCAACACAACTCTGTTTGGCCTTTATGTTTGGATGCATTGAGTCTGCATGAGCTCCATGAGCTTGTGGTGGGTTTTATTTTTGTTTTATTTTGAGTTTTTTCATTCTTACCATCTAATGACATGCATTTAAAGGTAAACTGGTAAATCTAAAATGCCCATAGCACATGAAATTGAATCTTGTCTTGTTCTCATGTGTTTTCTCAAGTGTTAGGCTTGTGATTACCTGGTGATTGTTCAGGGAGGGCTTTGCCTCAGGCCCAAAGAAGCCGGGATAGGCCTCATCCCTTCGCAATCCAAGGACAAAAGGCTGAAAATGGTTAACAGGAGGTCTTCAACATATTGTATAAAGAGTCTGCCTAATACAAAAAGTTCTTCCAAACATACCGTTTAATAATTCTTTTTATACTTCTTTCCTCTACCTTCAAGCTAAATGTCAACTTTATTTATGGATACAAACCTCAGTCCATGTGAAAATCCTGTGACCACCAAAGGTCATAACCACCAGGTCGGATTCAGTTAACTCACATTTTTTAAAATAGACTTTCCTTTTATACTGGATCGTTTACTGTCTTTTTTTTTAAAGCTATTAAAGCAGGAGTTTATTAAACTTAATTTATTAAAATTAATTTATCTATTGGTAATATTCTTTATTTTAGTCCATTATTGGTCTGTAGGTTCTTAATTAACTTATTTGCTTAAATTTACTGAATTAATTAATTCAATTATATCAGTGATCACCAATTAAATTTGCTCAAGGGCCAGCTTGTTTCTATATTTATTTATTTATTTATTTATTTATTTATAGTTATATTTATATAGCGCCTTTCCAGAGCTCAAGGATGCTTTACATATCAATTATTCATTCACTCCACAGTCACACACTGGTGGTAGTAAGCTACATCTGTAGCCACAGCTGCCCTGGGGCAGACTGACAGAGACGTGGCAGCCATTCCGCGCCTACGGACTCTCCGACCAACACCTTCAACATTCTTACACATTAATACGAGGCAAGGTGGGTTAAGTGTCTTGCCCAAGGACACAACGACAGTATGAACTGTGGGAATCGAACCTACTACCTTCCGGTTGAAGGACGGCTGCTCTACCACTGAGCTACTGCCGCCCCTATACAGTGCAGGGTTAGGGTTAGCAGGGACAGCACTTTTGCAAAGTGTGTTTACAATAAGCAGAAAAGAGAAAATATAGACAGGTTTGTAACAGAGTGAACTTCTAGCCTACAGCAAACGCCCTGTCACTGCAGCGGGCTCAGTGTTTAGCCACAGCGGGACCAGCTCCACACAGAACCAGGTGTTTGAGCTCCTGTGGCCAGCTTCGACAAAGCCCGGAGTCCAAGAGGGATTTAGCGAGACAGACCAAGAGGTGGATATGGACCGCTGTCCACTTTTAATGTTATGTTTGAGCAAACATTGGATCAGGACCGTTTTCACAGCGCACTGGCAGACACACCTGTAACCCTGTCCTCGCCTCACGACACCAGGACCAGGGTGTGTGGACGGGACGTCTCTAGGTAAGTGGCTGCTGCGGGTCAAATAAAAGTTACATTTATCTTTCTCAGAGTTGTCTAATAACAACAACAATAATGTTTTTGCTTAAACCAACCACAACTGACGGTTTACTTGGGTGACATTACTTAGCTTTAGCGTTTGAGTGTCATAAAAGCAGCCCCTGATAAAAGACGAAATAGATGCTGTGTTATAGACTGTAACGATAATAACACATAATCATCTGAAAGCTCACGCTGCACATGTTCCTAAAAGTATATAAAAAACAAAATTATTGTTGTGTGACATGGAATATTTGCCAATGCGTTTTGCTGCTCATCTCGATGCTGACTTTAAACTTGTGTATATTTACAGCCCCTTCTGACCTGGCGTGGGATTTGAGCTTGCATACGCCCAAGTTCAGATTGATTAGTGTCAAAGATTGCGTGGAAAGGGTCATACAAATAATAACTTATGGCTCAGAGATGGTTCACACTCAGGACAACGGCCTATGTTGAAAGATGAGCCTCTTTGCTAATACAGATTACTGCTCACTGTGTCTTTGTTCTCCACCAGTGACGGGACATTTATGTTACTTTTTGTCTGTTTTGGAGAGAGTAAAGCTCATCTTCAGACACTGACTTGTTTTTCTTGTGCTTCTTAAGCTCTGCTTTTTAAGTCGGTCTGTGCAGCAGCAGAGAGACACAGATGGTGAGTGACTGAATGCTGCTAAAGTGGATTTAAAACACTATTTCCATTGTGCAACGTTTAAGATTGTGCTGATATTGTGCACATCCACCTCCTGAACTGACTGTGACAGGAGGGAGGTGTGTGTTTCCAGATGTGGGCCCGCGGTGCCAGTTGATGATCACTGCTTTATATATATAATATTTTATTATACTTTATATTATATTAGTATATATAATTCATTTCTCAAATATTTTATCATGGCTTTACACCAATTTTAAATTTCAGTGAGTTTTAACCTGAAAACTATTAAACAAAAGAATGGAAACAAAATAAAAGTCCTTATCATTGAGTAAAATCCAGTATAAATCTTGAAGTAGTGAGTTAATTTCTTTCAAAACTGCACAAACTCTAACATACACTCGGCAATGTATAAATGTAACTGATTTGACGTGCTGTTTGTTTACTAAATCTATCTTACAACATGTACTGGTAAAATTTCATGCTGTCATTTTGCAGATTTGTTGTTCCTGAACAAAATACATAGCCCGGCGTAGCCATACCCACTTCATTTCTGAGTGAAAGAATTTTTCTAAACAAAGAAGATGGCGCCCGCAACAGGGGAAAAGTTTGCCGTGGCACTCTCGTCTGTGTCCTGGATATGTCTTTAGAGCCGCAACAACTTGAAGCTCTAATAACTTTTCTTTGGACTTGAAAAAAGTTTAACTTGATGTTGTCAGGTCCGCTTTGTGTGATTGGTTTATTCGGCACCTGTTTGCCCCTGTGAAGGAGGCTGCTGTGGTCTCATTACCAGACAATTCTCTGTATAGAAATGACAGAAAACTAGTCTGGTACCCAGGCTACAAATGCAGTCACTTCTTTGTTGAACTGTCATCAGCACTCTGAAGTTACCCCAGCCCGATGTGTGATACCCGCTGTCCTCCTCTTCCTCCTGCATCTGAACTTTTTTACACTCGTCTTCTGGTCGAGTACAAGAGACTTTCTGTGTAGGACTTTACTTTTAAGGTCCCAGGCGGCTGAGTGAACTCTCGTGAAGTGCCAGGAAGTTGCCTCCATCACTGCGGGTGGATTGGTCAGCCTCTCAAGTGTTGTTTTTACCGCTCTCTCTCAATGCGCTCACACGCTGTTGTCATCATCCCCCTTTTAACTCCAACCTGACAGCTCATCTCGCTTCCAGCTATTTTCCTTTTCTGTCGGCTCCTACAAAGGTAGACTCCGAATCTAATCACATCTAAATGAATGTTTGTTTTGTGGTACTAGCAAGATGTCAATAACACAGGCTCAACATACCAGGGCATTTATGAGAATAGAAGAACCAGGAGCAATAAATCAAATAAATTTTATTTGGTTGTCTTTGAATGATGTGAAAAATAACCAAAATGTAAAATTGAGCTCGACAGAAACTGTTTCTTTCTTCATTTCTTGTTCCTTCTCTGTGGCATTCAGAAAGGACAATACAATTGATTCAAATCACAAGTCATCTGTCACACTTTGCTTTGCCAGCGACACAAATTATGAATATTTCTTGCACCAAAACTTTACACAGAAGTTGTCATTTTCCGAGATTAGGAATGGGAAGAGTTGCTCAAGATAATTAGTTTTTTATACCTTCAGGAAAGCAGTAGGCTCTCAGCTCCCCCACTTGACTAATTATAGGTAAAGCAGCTATTTTTTTGTCCTTTAAACTGCCAGTAGTGTAAAATCTTTGGTGTGTTATAAAACCAGTCCGTAACCCTTCTGTCACTAACAGGGCTGCGCTATATACTGGACTATAAAATGGTTTTGGACACTACTCAGCTGTTTTTTTTTTCTTTCGCTGTTAATCTAAGATCCCTGGATTCTGCTGAAAAAAAACTTCTCTGCTGTTCTTCTCTCAATAGTTAATACTTGTTTTACTCAGTAAGAACAAATAGAGCATTATGGTCTATTATTATTTTAGTGACTGGGAAATGGTTTTGGAGATAGCCATTGTCAAATTGTGCCATGGATATCCTGATATACAAATAAATAAGCCACAGTTTAATTTTATGGCCATGTTGCAGTCCCCTTCTATAATTGTTAAAAGAGTTATAAATTCCCCAAATTTGTCTCAATTTATATATAAGTTAGATTATATTGAATACAACGTAGAAGAAAACAAAAGCATTTACTGTTTTTACTGGAGGAAGTTAGTCTTCACACAGTAGTTATGAGTATTTTAGCTAAAATATGGATTTATATTTTCATGCGGAGTGTTTGTCTGAGTGTAGGCGTGTGTGTGTTTCCATTTCAGGGCTGGAGTCGATGGATTTATTCCTAGTATATAATTACAACACTAAATGTGGAGGAGGTGACTAATGCTTTTCTTGGTCTAACAGCCACTTTTGAGCCCAGGCTTTAGGCAAATATACCACAGTATGTATTTTAATTCTTTTCTTACAATATACAAATATTGACTTTCTCCTTCAGAAAATGTCAAAGAACAAGAGCTTCCAGAAGAATGTCATGTGCCTACATTTTTTACATAAAAGTTTCTACAATGGCTCTCTACATACGTATATCTACAAGCCTGGACTTTATGGTTTCACTCTGAATGTGGTTGTTTGTTGTATAAAGATTGCATATTCCTCTGGAGCTTTTGTTACTTTGAGTCAGAACAATCTCAAAAATATATATTTGTGGATTTATTTATTTTTTTTAATCTTGGGGAGACTTATTTTATATTTTGATATAACTTCTCTTATAGTAGCTTTGAGGTCTACAGTAAAATAAAGGTACGTAGGTAGGTATGTTTTATTTATCAGACTTTGGTTGAGTTGACGTTTCCTTCTGTCATTGTGGTGGTCATTATACACTTTACCTTCAGTTTTATGAGAGAATGTAATGTAATGACACAGGAAGATTGTCATTATAGATGTGGGCTGTGCCTGGATTTATAACCAGTTGTAAAACCATGTAAATGAAACATCAAATGTCTCTTTAAGAGATTTATAACTCTGGTCGGTACTTGGGCTGTAAAAGATCAGGGCAATTAATCCATGCAACCTGAGATAAATTCAAATCTTTAATGTCAGCTTTGTCACAGCTTCCTCTCTATGTTAAATTAACTTTCCATCTTAGTCTCTCCTGGTTTTCAAACATAACTTGTGTTGCAATTGTACAATTGAAACACAGTGTTTTAAAAAATGACAAACCCACACTGTAACACCAAAGTGAAAGGACAGGACGAATCTCTGTAGCTTCTGTAAGGACAGTTTTCCATTTTGAGGTAAAACATTTTTAGCATTGCTTTGGATTTTAGCAAAATACACATGCACAAGTTAGCTTGCCATGCAGCTTGATTATAAATAATCAATTTTGATCTGCTCCAAACAAAGTATTCACGGCCCGAACCCTGGCTTTACCGACTCGTTGTGTCTAAAGATGCGGCAGCACTGACCCAGCACTGACCCAGCACTGGGCGGGTTTTAGGTTTGAAGATGTAGCGACCGTTTTACCATTACAAACGTAAACTACATGGCACTTCTCTGATTGGATAAAACTACAGTTGATTAATCCAATCACCGACCAGGTATTCATTGAAAGTGCCTCTGCTGCACAGAACCCGAATGGCAGCAGATCTATCCAGCAGAGTCAGGTTAAAGAGCTTTGGCTTAAAACTGTGTTTGTGCTGCTCCACTAATGTTTTGTTGGGAATGTTTGGAAATGTTTTCTTGCTGTGCCATCTTCTTTATTTGGAATCAACATAATGAGCTGCTGTGGTGGTAATACCTTCTGAGGTGGTCTACGTGCAGCTGCTTTGTCTATAAATAGCCAGTAACACTGTTTAAAAACACGTACACCAGCGCATGACATCACCATGTGCAGTCTGTGTGGTGTCATGTGACCAAACAAATAAATAATACTTTTATATTGTCCCAAAAAATCTTTGTTTACTGACCAAACCAAGAGCACTTTTCTGTGACCTTTTGAAGAAGATGAGCAACAGGTATTGTATGTGTTCGAGCAAACAAGTACATGTCACGACGCATGCTCAAGGTTTAAAAACAAGTTTAGCCTCAGCCTTTGTCCTGGTACTGTACAATTCAATAAGATCCCAAATTCTTTCAGTCAGCGCTCACAGAGTCCAAACAGAGGTCAATTCTAAGGGCTAAAGGAAATTGATTGAGAACTGCTGAAGATCAATTAAAACAAAGATTATTTTATCTAACGACGAGGTGCTTGAGATTGTCTGATCTTATCTGAAGCCTATCCCACAATGAAATATGTCAAATCTAATCAGTTTAATAGAGAGACCCCAGTGGTGATTTAATGAACCTCTCGGCAGCTCTCTTTGCTAGAGTTCTACTTCTCCAATACATTTAAATATAAATTAATAATTGTTGAATAATTGAAAAAGGAGCAGCCCTGTCAGTCTTTTGATTGGCTTTGATCACTTACAGCACATTTGACACTACATGAGAATTTAGTTAGTATCCTTATAATAGGGACTGTGCATGGACTGTACGTAAGTGGGTCTTGTGGGTTAGTAGGCGTCTTCACAGGCTCAGTATAAAGTTTTTAACTCAGTGGAAAAGGCTGTGACAAAGAACATCAATCTATAACTATTGATATCCCAAAGCTTTGATGTTGAACTTTGACAAGAGCAGTGACAGTAAACGGCATAACATTTATTTAACGAGTTAAATAGTAGTTGCTAAGCCGATGCTTCTGAGCAACAGTGACAACATAAAGCATGTGAACCTTAAAATTGGGATTGTCTTCGTTTGACTTAAACTCCAAAACGGCGCTCACCTTTATAGACGTGTGCTGTTTGATCAGACAAAAGAAGTCATCTCTTTCATGTCTCTACTGTCGGAGCGTTTCAAAGGCATCCGTCTCTCAGCCCTGCCGCCAGTGGAGCTATTCACTTATTATGTGTTCCTCTGTGTCGCGGGCAGACGATGATTGCCTCAGGGTTCACCACCACAGTGTGTTCACAGATTGGACTTCATTAAAGCGCGGAAGATTGCGCCGGACAGGCATCAGTGAGCCCCCCTTTTGGACTCTCTCTCCTTCACTGTCTCACCCGAAAGTTGAAATAGAAAAGAAAGAGGAAATAGGTCAATTATGTGAGCCACAAAAAATGACTAAAGTTATCTTGGTAAAACTTGGAAAAGGAGGTGCAAATGAGGAGGAGGTGCGGGACATGAGCTGGGAGTTTTATCCAGAGCTGCAGTCACCTTTTGAGCAGATGGCGATTAGTCTGTGTGGACGGTGCTAACAGGTGTTTGATGCTGGATCCTGACAAATTTAACATTAAAAAAACATCCCAGAGGTTTACTCAAGAAATGAAAACATTGTTGTTATATCAACATATTACTATATTAGGATATAGAGCTGTGAAAAAAAAAAGGCCAGTATGCAATGTAGGTAAACCTAGCCTATAATTTATGAAACAAAAATAAATAAACAGGAAGAACTGCTAACTTTACAACTGTTACACTGTACACTGTTTTATAGACTAGACTTTAGCTGACTAATGTATGTATCTACTTGTATCTATCTATCTTTGTTAACGTTGCATTGTGCTTATGTTTTTTGTTTTTGTCTTGATGCCTGCTGTACAATGAATAGGATAATAATAACGTTAGAAGATGAAAATTGGAGTTTAGAAGTCAAAGTGATATCTCCCAAACATGTGACAGTGGCCTTTGACCGGATGGCTTTTGGTGCTGTTGGTCTTTTCAAATGGTGTGCATTTATATAGTGCTTTTCTGTACCCTTCTCAGGCATCTAAAGCACTGTACATGATACTTCCATTCACACACATTCACACTTGGGGCAGACAGAGATTTTACTTTCAATTTCAACATAAAAGTTTGCTCATGGAATAAAAAAAATATTTTTATCACAGATATATTAGTTCAGAATACGATGTAGGATCTCTTTGGCTATGTTGCCAAATCACCAGTGATTATTTGATAATGCAATGACAAAGACATCCCATGCAGACCACACATTACGTACATAGGTTACACTTAATTGCCTACAGTACACAGGCATGACCACACAACTGTTTTATAAGCTGTGAAAATACTTTGGAGTGGATCTCACTCTGAATAATGAGCTCATTGGTCAGAGTGGGAATCCCCAGATGGAGCAGCAGGTGGGTGGGTACAGCAGGCTGGACAGAAGGGTGAAGCAGGCCTGGAGGGATGCAGGGAGCTCTTTGGGCTGCAGAATATGAACAAGGCTGCCGCAAAGCTGAATGTGCTGCACCAGATTAGCCACAAAATCCATACATGTTTTAATATATGCACCAATGACTTTACAATTAATGGCAGCTATTTTTGATCCAAGATTGAGTTCTGAATGTCTTTCTTATGAAACACATAAACCACAAATGACCCAAAGTGATGCCACTGCTTCATGAGACATACATTTTCACAATAATATAACTTCAAAAAGCTTATTATTTTGAGATGAAGCATTGGTCTATTCTCCACATCATGGTCTAAAAATAGTAATGCAATGACCTTCTCAATTTATTTATTGATGCTCAATAACCCACAGGACGACTCCTTACCTTCTCGAATGGCAGGCAATTTGTGGTTGTGCCTGTTTAGGTGTTTGTACAGGTGCGCAGCTGTGTGTGTGGAAGTATGTGTGTCTATGCAGCGCACAAATGCATGCCAGTCCTTCAGAGCTGGATCCTGATATTTCCATGTAAATGAGGGCTTGCCTTTTTCCGCCGGACTGAAGAGGCCATGAATAAACAACACCACAAGCAGAACAAGGCAGACTGCGAACATAAAATATACAACAGTGAGGTTTAATACAGGAAACCCTTCTTTCCTTAACTTTGATGAGGAAGGGCATTAGTCGAACTTGAGACACAAAGAACAAAACTTTTCTTGTTAGCGTGAGCCAGAGTTACAAAAGTACATACGCTGTCTGCACAGCAATAATTAAATTATCATAGAAAATTTAATCTTAAAATTAGCAATACATCAAAGTGATCACTTGCAGTGAGGGTTTCGAAAAAATTAAAATTGCATATCCCTAGACACTAGTCTGAGACAGTGTCCTATTGTTTTCAATGAAAACTAAGTCCACATGCCTTTGCTTTAACCTTTTCTATTGTTTTCAATGTTAATGATCAAGAACATGCACTCTGTTTTACTGATGCCCTCTTTCTGTTCGAGACCGTTAGAGAAATGTTAACTAGGACAAAAGGAGAAGAGTGAAATCTCTTAGATTTAATCTAATTACATAAAGTCAGGTTTCTAACAATAAAAAATACCCATATTGTGAAATTAAATTTGATAAAACCATTTCCATGTATTTACTGTGAAGACCAAGACTGCTGCGGGGCCCAGAGCAGCTGGAATAATAGCTTTTGGGACAATAAAGAAGCTAAATACAACAAAGAAAAATTGTCATATTTCCTTCATAATGGCTTTGTTTTGCAAAGTAAATTGGGAACACAAAGAGCGCGGCATCTGTATGCCATTCTTACTTCTTGATTTATGCATTTTATCTATGTGTTTTAGACCTTATTAGTTGCATACATTACACTAGACTCCATCTTTGCAGGTCAAATTGAAGTCAAACTAATGTCAGAATGATACAAATATGCAATAGAGGAATCAAGAGTAAGCTGCTAGTATTACCTTAAGTGTAAGAACTAAAAGGCATCTCATTTATCTTGCCTCATTTTCACAAGAAGTAGGTAATGCATGTTGACTGTTGCAATTGCTGTGACATTAAGCATAAAAAGAACATAAATTGTTCTTTAACACAACAAACTACATTTGAATTGCCTTTTTGTTTTGAGGTCACACAGCTAGAAAAATGTATTTATGTTTATGTTTTTATCCATTTCTCCCAGCCTTAAATAGAAGTAAATATTTTGACTTTATTGATAGTGATCTCACAGTCTCATGTTTGTTTGGTGCTCACTTTAAACGTCTCCTGAAAGGCAGGCGGACTACCTCACTTAACCTTGAGTGTGCGTAAATCGACGCTGGGGAAATATATAATAATCTAATCTTCAATCACAGGAGAAAACAAAGACCATTTTTGCTACAAGCAGTTTATTTAAAATTTGTATGTAGTGCGTAAAACAGCCCCTGAACCATTTGGAGAGGTGTCTTTCCAACAACCACATTAATAATGGATTGGTTATTTGAAATCCTGAATGTCCCAGTTAAGTGTGTGTCAGTTTAATTCATAAATAATTTCCATCTTGTTTTCCTTGGGCATACAGCTCTTTCTTCCCTCTCTCTGTGTGAGTCTGTCTTCCTCCGGCACTTTTTTAAAACACCTACCATCTTTCTTCAACCCACTGCAAACAAAGCCTTCCTGTTTAGCTTTCTTCTGAACCCAAGCCTGTGTCCTCAATAGCCTCCGGTGTTGCCTTGCGCATGTTGTTTTTCTCTGCAAAGGACTTTTGAAACCTGTCATCGTGACCCAGCGGCTAAACCTCAATATACAGCCACATTGTGCTATAGATATTGTCCACAGAGAGAAGGAAGAATAAAAACAGCGACAGAGACAGCACCTCTCTCGCAGTATGCCCTTCAGAAGTGTCTCGTCTGGTTTATGACTGTCTCTTGTAAACACCACTTAGACTCTCCAGCAGTCTGTGCAGTGTTAAGTGTTGCTCCTGGTGCAAAGGGGCACAGACTTTTCACTTGCAAATCTTTCACACTGACAGCTCTCTGTTGATGTTTTGGTAACCTTTAATGCACATGCAGTTCATTTACCTTTCAGTCTTTAAACAAGTAGTGCTTGTCTTAAATGCAATAGAATTAGATTAGATACTTTAATACTAACATTTTCTGTTTGTTTTCAACTGCTCATCCTTTATTTAGACATTTGATGTGATATACTTGTGTTTGGAGAGAGGGACGTAGAAATGCTGGAGATAACTGTTAATAGCACTAAAATAAACTACACAAATGGCCTTTGTGATGTGAGAAGGAACTGTAACCACGCTATCATCTCCTGATGTTTGTGTATCTGAAGCAGACAAATATTCAACAGCAGGACTTTTTTTTTGCTGTCAAGGGATGTCTATGAAGGTTCTCAGTCTTCCAGGTCATCTTGAAGGAAAGGTTAAAGCAGGCATCTAGACTTAGTTTTCTATCAGAGGATAGATGTCAGTTTGACAGAATATGACTGAAATAAACAAAATGAAGTGTGAGCTTATGGCACAATTTACATTCCCACATTTATGAAAACCTAGGAAAACAGTCCAACAAAACACACACACACAAAAAAATAAAAATAAACATTTTTGTAAGAACTCTGAGCCCATAACCCCATGTGTGTCGTTAGTTTAGTGACTGACTTATTGCTTATACAGTATGTTGCTCCATATGTCTGAAATGTTGCATCTGCCTTGTCTGTGTATGTCTGACTCAACTCAGCTTATGTCATCTTGTGACCAATGCAATTCCCTAAATCTGAAAATGATAACACTATACAATATTCTCAGTATTGACACATATCACTGTTTACTTGCACAACGTCCTACTGTTGATTTTACCTCAACTATCACTGCTCCAGTAAATCTGTAGTTGTTTGCCAGCTCCATGCAGCAGACATCCATTTTGGGACTAGACGGAGTTGATTGCAAGGCCAGAGGAAAAAACAATATATGAGCTGCAGTGACTGAGTCTGCCATTGGCTCAGCAGTGCTGCTAATAGACAACATATCTTAGTTACACTTTGATGAGAAAACAGTCTAGACATGATCCTGTTTGGTGTTTTGGAAAGTAGAGGCTTGTTCCTGAGTTTGTAGAGGACAAAAAGACCTTAGCCTCTTTATTCTGTTTCCTCCATTCTGTAAAACTGAAATGAGCCATAAGACGCAAAAGGCAAACAAATTAATGGTGTATATTGTGTAAAATGAGCATTATTACATAGTTTATTTACTACTGCCCAAGAACAGACAAACTACTGTAAGTACATTTTTTCAACACAATCTTACAGGAAGACTTATGACATTTATGAATAAACAGATTTTTATAATATGGTGTGTTAAGAGTAGATTTACAGACTGGATATGTATGCATGCTGTATCTGTAAACACATTCCTTGTACAAGGTGCAAATGACAGCTTCAAAAACAATGCAGTTAATCTTTGAATAACCTCAGCGATGTTCAAACTAAGCGCAGCAGCGTTTTGCAGAGCAGGCAATAGAGCACTTAATAAAGCCATACCATGCCTTTTCCCTTGATATTGTCCACTCTTCATTTTATCTTTCTCCTGGGATTCAAGAGACACACTGTAACTGAGATGGACCCAACAGTGACTTGGGTGGCTCCAGGTGGTAAAATTGGAGCCATGCATCACCTCTCAGTTTGCTGACAAGAGAGGGAGAAATCCCATTACATTGGCCTGCATGTCTCAGCCTTGATGTCTGAGAGAGAAAAAGCAGTGAGCGGGAAGCTGGCGAGCGAAGAGACAGTGGAATATTTAAAGACACAATGAGAACAAGGGAGTATTTTGATGAAGGATGTCCGGCTTAGGGACAGACAGGATAAAAGGGGTCATAGTTACAAAGTCTCACCATTCTAATGTATCACTGTTATAACTTAAGACCAAAGGAGCCGTGGGACCATTTGAACCTGGTCATCTCTGTTCTCCAAGGAGCTGTGACGCTACGCTTAACCACAGACTTTATTCATTTTTAATCGAAACCTTTGCCCCTGAGCAGTGTAGCCAAGGCTTGTAGCCGACAATGTTTGCTTTAATGATGAACATATGACCTGAACTGAAAAAAAGAAATGGCTTCAAGCTTTAGTTGAAGAAAAGCAGCACCATTAAGTATTTTTAAGTGCTTTTGATACACATGAATAAATATTAGCAGGAAAAGATTGCTGCCTACTTACGTTGTTCTTGTGTTGGGCTTTGTAACTGTTTTGACTAATGCATTTGGAGTTTAGAATTAAGTGGGCATCAAGGATACTGTATTGTTTTCCATGTATCTATTTTATTCACCCACACCTCAATGCAGCTGAGGACTTTTCAAGGATTGTTTACGCCTTATGTCTTTCTTTTATGTCTTTGTTTTTCTACACACTGTACAATGACAGTTGACAGTGTTTATGATTATACCACTACATTAGAGCATCTCATATTAGGCTGGGTATTTAAAGACATTTATGATGAACCTATACACTCAAACTTGTCCCACCCATGTCAACGAAGGAGTAAAAGGTAGGTTTACAGATATTTTCAGCTTTACATTGTTTTGGAGGGACACAGGTGTATAATAACATTATTCCCTATTATTATGTGAGAATTAATTTAATTTCACATTAATCTTTTATTATTTATTTTAATGGCAACTTTGGGAGGTCAAAATGTTGGTAGTCATTTATATTGACTCTACACTGGTTAAGAATAGGTTGAGGTGTGGATAATCAGATTCAAACTTCAGGCATGTCTCAAAGCGCTGTGTCTGCTGGTAAAGATTAGTTAAGATTATGCATTTAAACTAAAAAACAATGATAGGAATTACTCTGAATAAACTTCATCATATGTTTTATAAACTTGAATGACTATGTCCTTTTCTACTAAATTTGTTTGAGTTAGCTTTAGGTTCGTAATCACCACATGACATAATACAATGCTCTTTTTGATAAAGTAATGCCCCATTAGCGTCTTTCTGCCCCACACTTCTTTAGTTTTTCCCATAAGGCCATGCTTTGATCTTCCACTGTGAGAGGCTCTAAAAGCTTTTTCATCATATACTCCAAAGAAAGAGCTAAAGAGTGTGCTGTGCCATTAAGGACTTGAGTAGACTTCCTCAGCTGTAAAGGCTGATGATCACAGCTCTTTGGAACTTTTCCAAGGTTTATAATGTCTTTGATGATGAGCAACACAGTCAGAGTTTGTTACTTTTTCTGGATTTCCTGTATTTCTTTTATAAATGTACCTGAAACATATACATACATTAGTTGTATAAGTATATCATACACTATATACTTATGCAACTAATACTCTTTCAAACCTGCTGGACTATGATGTTTTCAGCAATTGGCAGAAAGTGGGTTGGTGATGAAGGCTAAATTGTTTTCTAAAAAGTGTATACTTGGGTCCATTAATAGTTAAGGTCATCTAAATGGCATAGTGTAATAAGAATGATCTGTGAAAAACAAGATATTACAGCCTAATCATTTTTTTTTATTATCAATTAAGCTTTGGACAATAAAGCTTGAATGAAAGACGCAGTAAGGGTCTGTTGGTCTACACGGCTTGTCACTAATGAATCAGTGGCAGCAGAAAAGGTGACTATTCCAGCACTGACATAGTCCAAAGAGAAACAGCCCTGATAAAGAACAACATAAATAGTTAAAAGGAAAGTAAGGCCAACTTCAGCCAATGAGTTAGTGCTTAAATATTGCTGATGTATTCACAAAACGCATAATGTGGTGACTTCCTCATTTCCTAAATTTGTTTTATTAGCACCACAGACCTCTACAACCACAGTATTAAGTGCATTTGTTCATGTAATGTGAATATGCTACATATGTTTTCATCTAAAAACATAACCTAAATACATTAAATGATGAGGAAGAGTTGTAATAAAGTCACAGTTTGTATGCATCCATTTTAAATTGTTGTCAATGTGTTTACAGGGGAACAGGCAAATACAGAGACAGCCAAATATATAAGATATAAAAACACTGTTTGTACATGTTCATGGTGAATGTGTAGTTGACAGATTTAGTTTGGAGAGGTGAGAAGTGCCAGTGTTACAGGTGCATTTGTGTTTCCAAAGCTGGGCTGAGTAGATAAGATTTTACTGACACCAGCATGGAGAGGCTGGCCCCCATCTCTCACTCAGTGTGACTCGCAGAGAGAAAAATGGTGGAAAGAAGAAGAGAAAGCAGATGAGATGCGGGGGGTTGAAATGAAATGACCAGTGAAAGGAAGTGAGACAAGAGGAGAGTGAGAGGAAGTCAGGGAGACAGTGCTGTGGCAGAGGGGCATGTAACAAAGAAAATATAAGATCAAGGCCAAAGGAGAACTCAAAGAGTCACAGACAAATATATATTTCTTGAGGATGGGGCTTGTTTTTGCAGACCAAAAACTGACCATAGAAAGATTTGGGGCAATATGACCCAAAATGTCTTTTTGATCAGATGATATGCATTTATTTTGGAAATACCAGAAAGGTAATTATATAGAAAAAAAGGTTAACATTGGTTCTTTTGAATATCTAATTCATTCCAACAGTAGATAGTTGTCAGCATACTCCTAGTTTGGAGAAGTAGACTGGAGCAAAGCCACAAAGACTAAACCTGTTCTGCTGTTAAATGGGCTCTGTCAAAATGGATTTTAAACACTTGACACGGATATTTTGAGTAGTACACATGATGAACAGAATAAAAAAACTCTAAACTACTTGGGAATTGCTGACAATAGGGGATTAATTTATTTTACAAAACATTTAACTATCCTTTTAAATTCAAATAGCTCTGGAAAATAGATACGTTATTTTAAATGAAAAACCTTACTTTTAATATTTTAACAAACCACAAAGTAAAAAATATGGTTATGTTAAGGCTGCACAATTATGTAATTATTAAAGAGTTGACTGAAATAATATTCTCTGGATGTGTAATTCCTCTGACTAAACTAGTGGCAACAGGATTTGTTTTTTCTGGAAATAGCCATATCATTCCTCTCAACCTACATGCCTAAACAGAACTGTAGAGTTGTATATCTTGATTTTTATTTCTCCCCGACCACTTCAACATGTCTTCAGCCATTTGAAAAAAAAAAACACTTAAACATAACCACATCTCAAAAACTGAATGTGATAACAATGCTTTTGAGGAATTTTATAAATTTTCAACAATTAACACATTTCAGTTAAACGTCAAATGCCAAATACTGTTTCTTTTTTCTATTAGTGAGATCTGCTCCAAGTTTGACACTAGAAACCCAGAGAAGAACCATTCAAACTGCTTTTACTTCGACCACCTACGTAAATTACTGTCTGACATTAATTCACCTTAAATGTTCAGCATAGTTTGTCTATTTGAGCAGAAAAAGACATTTACAGACATAAATGTCTTGAGTTTACAGAAATAAATACAGAACAAATACATAAAATATATAATCTGTCCAAACATTTGTCCCAAAACAGTGAGCATATTATCTGTGTATTTACTTTAGAAACATTAACTGTTTTGAAGATTTTCTTTAAGATAATCCCTAATGGCACCTACTTTGATTATTTCTTGAGAAAGGGACAATTTCTCAGCCTTTTTGTACAACTGCAGTACATTTACAAGCTTTGTAAGACAAGTTTGTTTGACAGTAGTTTTAGTTTGTTTCATGTGTGCACAAGAGACAAGACATTACATCCATCCCAGAGTGTGTCCTGTCCCTTTGTTGTCAGTGTTCTATCATTACAGTCTGATGATGAGAACAGGGGAGAGCTAATGGCTGTAAAAAAAAAAGCTGGGGCCAGTGTGTCACCAAATTTGACAGAAAGGTATAGGCACAGACACAGGCACTGTTTTTTAGCCAAACTCTCAAGAGACAGTAGGAGTAAAGAGCAATAGGAAAGTAAGGCTTGTAGGCTGGAAACAAATAATTGCTGCAGTAGAGACTGGTGGGAGGAACATGCACAGTGTCTGAAATCATTCACTCCTCACTCAGTCAGAATATAGTTCTCTGTGCAGTGGACTCATTAACAAAACAAAAATATATATATATATACATATATTCATAGTGGGCTCAGCTTGTTCCTGCAGACTGTTAATTTATTATTGCTATCTTACAAATTAGCCAAATATACTATTGCTTTAACACAACATCAAGCATACCTATAGATTTAAACCCATTATTTAATAACTATTGTGATTACTGTATATTTGATATCCTGTTTGAACGTTTTCTCAAATTTGTAACTTATTACTTATGTAACAATTTGTTTTACTGTACTTTTTTTTCCCTCTAATACTTTAAAAGCATTTCAATTGCTTTTTGGAATGTGTCTTTAGTTCACTATATTTGCCTCTACAAAAGGCCAAACATGTGCTACTATATAATATAGGGACTACAAAGTGATTGTCTGGAAGCATCTGTGACTGTGTGTAGTCATACTGGAGCACATATTGAATAATTTATTACTTTTTTCTATTTTTCTTCCATATGGTGTTGTATATTGTATTGTTTTCCGTGATGGTCTCCTGTCAGTAAAACTTCAATCCTGTCGTGAGTTTGGGCAGGAAAAGCCTGAAGGCAGACAAACAAACAAACAGAGAGTCTGTAGAGGGACACGAGCTGAAGGAAAGATATTGATGGGTTGGGAGAAATCCCACATGTCTGTAATGTAAGTCCAGTAGGAGTCAGACGAGGCGAGCCCAGACAGGACGCAGCAGTGGGACTGGGAGTAGACAGAGCTGTGTGAGGCGGTCTACCTGCTGAGGTCCTGCGTGAAGGACATCTCTGCTGTTTGTCTGCATCGATGTACTGTATCTTGTTGTTTGGATGCTGCCCTATAGCGTTGCTGTTGTGATGTTGGTTTATCTGTGCTGGTGGGAGTCTGACAGCCTGTATCTCTGTGAGTCTGCTTATCTGTGCGCCAAGAACTGAATATGTGTGCACCAGATGTGTGTGTGTTTTAAAAAGAAAATATGCAAAAAGCAACAGAGTGAAAGTTGCTTGTAATAATGAGAGCCATCATCCACTCTGATTATGTTTGTCAGGCTAGGCATATGTTTTACTCCACATGGCATTATTTTACTTTTTACTGTTTGCATTTCAAAGTCTATTACACGAGAAGCAGCACAGTGGTCTAATTGTTATTGTGCAAGTATATCAAGGAAATATATTAACTTGGCCAAGTTTCAGCAAGTGGTTCATTTATTTTAGATGTAGACTTTCAGTATATAGTAGTTTGCGGTGTGTGGGAAACTAGACTTCATCACCTAAACTAAACCAAGAAAAACTCAATGAAAAAGTGTTTGGTTTGATGTCCCATCCACGGCCCTAAACTGCCCAAATGACCAAAGCAACTTTAAAAGGCTTGAGGGTGTGAATGAATGTTAATGTTTTATGGTTACCTAGATATCATCATATTTTTGGCAAAAGCTTATATAAAACATGCCCTAACACTGAAATCTTTCACAAGTTCAATCAAAAAGCCCTGAAGAAAAGACAGTGGTGTAATGTGATCTTATTTCAGAAGATTTGTCAAGATTTACTTATTCACTTTTCTCCTGATACAATATGTAAAGTCTTCCCTCACCTGAATTCTTTCAGTTCAGTATTATTCCTTTAAGCGTTTACTCTTACATCAGTAAGCAGAGACTAAGAGTTTCGGGTAGCTACCGTTTTATCCTCTCTGGATAATCACACAAGCCTTCCTTGAGATGAATTCAGTCCGAGAGGAAAGGATAGCATCCAGCCCCAAACTGCATGTGGAATATAAAGTCAGTTCCCCGCTAGTCTGCACTAAGTCAATCGACGACCCACTACCGGGTTATTGGGCAACACCAATCTTGTCACCAGAGTGTGTTAGTGCTGGAGTAATATCTCAGGATGCCACTGGCTCTGCTGGAGCAAACCACCAAGGAGGTTTGTTATTGACTCACTGGGACAGCCGGCAAATGTGGGCCCCTGTGGCTGGGTTGTGTCTTATTTTTTAGTTTGTCTAGCTGATCAGACTTCAGGTTAAAGCTGTGTATATATCTTCTCCCAGACTGACATATAACAGCAGTGATAGTGAGTTGGCCACAGATGTTACTTATATTGTCAGCCAATGTGTGAAAATAGTTTTGTGTATTTGTTCATGGCTGCAGCGTTTTTTTCCCATATCTCCTTTTTTGCAGTTTTTATTTTTTCTGAGTCAGTTCAACCTGTGGCAACAGGTGCCAACGTATTACCACCTTTTCGATAAGCTACTATTTTCCTTTCTTTGTCTGTTCTTTGCTCTGTTTCTAAGCTGAGACCTGGATGGCAGTTGCTAAAAGCTTTTTCTGCTAAGATTATAGGTGTTTGGGTCTGCAGTAGTTACTATGCCAGTGTTAGTCACAGTATTGTCAAGACCATTTCTTACTGAATTGTAAAAATTCTTTCTGCTACCACATTTATTTATACCTAATGTGTTTATTTAATTCAACTGAGCAAATAGTATTTCTTGATAGTTAAAATACCCATTATATAGCATGTGTACTGGGGCAGATTAGTCTTTGCAGTGAACTTGAATGTCTTACTTTCTTTATAGATTCAAGGTTCACAGAAAAACAAATCTAGCACTTAATTGCATCTGAGAGACATTCATTTTTATTGAGTCTCTTTAATATATACCTGGGGGATTTTATTGTTTACAAGGGTGCAAATGTCTTGTGATGAAATGTTTTTGGCTGTAATCCCTGGTTCGTTTATAGTACAGCACCTTGTTTTCCATTGTATAACTGTGATTACAGCTGATGGACGAGCCACCGGCTGTTGTAGCGTAGTGTGCTAATGTTTCACTAATGTCGCAGTTGTTGGTGTTGCTATTAGCTGCGGTTACCACCATTGTTCTCTCTGCCAGGGATTTACTATAGCAGTGCTTCGGTGTGCTACTAAAGCTGTTAAACATCCATATAAACACCACATAAAGTCCAACAGCTCCTGTCACTGGCCCTGAGCTGGACTGCTACCAGCCACGCTACACTTTCTGTGGGGTCCCATTGGTGGCTATTTTCCCGTCTCTGCCATATGTTAGTCTCCTTGAGTTTCTTTCAGGCTGTGTGTGTGTGTGTGTCTTTTACAGTGTGTGCTCTTTTTCCACATACATGTATACAGTATATCCCCCTCTCTCTTCTTTTGTCTTCGTCCTTCCTGTTTTATCTCTGTCTCACACATAAACAAGACCCAGTGACAGTGACACACTCAGTAGTCATTCGTCTCTGTCTGCCAACACTGTGCCATACATAAAGATGGGACAAGAATATATTGTGCGGTTCTGCAAGACAAACATTTTGTGGTTTTGACAAGCTATTAGCATATTGGGACAATGTTATCTCCCAGGGTTTATGGGATTACTAAGCTGTATCCTCCTGGGGCCTGGGTTGAAGCTTTTAGTACTGTAAAGTTTTGCTTTAGGCCTTTGGGGAAGACAACAGAATTGAAAACAGACCCAGCTCAATGGTGACTTTAATATGAAAAACAAATGCATACAGTCTGGTTTCCAAATTGATCTTTCTCATCATAAGTGTACGTGCTATTGCATACTGATGTTGCACTCAGTTCTGTTTGGATGGAAGGGTACAGGATTCCAGAAAATGTAAAGCAGATGGATAGAGACACTTATTTTACTGGAAAAAAACAAAAAAGTTATAGCTGGTTAGACAATAGAGGTGTGTATTGGCAAGCACCATGTGATATGATACGTATCACGATACACATGCCACAATACGATATATATATATACCGATATTGTATTGTAAGACAATATATTACGATTATCGAAAATAGTGAACACTTAAACTATATCTCACAAAATTATTTGAAACTATATAAGCAACACAGTCATTGTTTTTGAAAAAAACAAATTTAAATAAAAATAAAAATATATATTCAATTTGAAAATATTTGGCCATAATTTGATTCTATACAAGAATTGTGCCGTGAAATATTGTGATATTTAACAGAATCTCTATTTTTCTTACAACCCTTTTAGATAAGTCTATTTTCTTAAATATTAAAACTTCATTAAACACTAATGTGCATGTAGTGACCTTGACTGAAGGCTGCATGCTTCAGTCCTTGTCTTTCAGTGCATCTATAATGAAGATACCAACAAGTAAGCATCAGCCACTATCTTCAAAATAAATTGTTCAGTTTATATTCATAGGTTCACAGGTTACATACATTGGTGAATTATTTATATTCATGGGTTATTTGTTAGTGTTTTGATCGAATATATGCCTAAATATAAATACATTTTATACCTTATACGTTTTAAAATCTGAAATGGGTGCTTGTATGGTTCACTCACAATCACAGCTAGGAGTATCAACTAAAGAAAAGTGCACTGACAAGTTATTGTAATGTAGAACTCGTGTTCTTCATACACACCTCCATCTTGGACAGTGTTCAGTGTAATCTTTGTCAAGTTGCTTCACAACAAGCTCTTGAAATATGTCCAAAAACAGCTAGAAAACATTTGTCAAGCTCAAACCCAGTGTGGATGATTGTTTGACAGCCTGCCATTTATTGCCTAAGGTAGTTGGACATGTGGCTGTCTACATTTTTAGATGTATTTCCAACTGTTAGCAAATATGCTTGAAAAATCACCCTGAGCCTTTTGTGCGACGCTGTGTGTGTCTCTATGACCATTTCAAAGAGCGTGGTGATTGATGTGCTTCCTGCTCGCTCTGATTAATTACATTTCAGCTCCATGTCATGAGGTACACTCCAACTGAATACATATGGGCTCACCTGACATCTCCCCCACAGGCAGTCCACACAGGTTGTGCGTCGAACAGAGGTAAGTCTAAAGGATCTTTTCACTTTTCTGTATCCCTCACAGCCAGGATGTATTTTGACTGCGTGTGTGTTTCTGTTTTCAAAAAGCTCATGACTTTATTTCTGAAAATGAGCCGAAACACAATCATTTCCTTATACTTACCTTAAACATCTCTCACTTTGATAGGCTCTTACAAAAAGAACTGATGGGGAACCATTACATGACTATTATTTTTTTTTTTTTTTCAGTTGATCTTGCATTTCACCATCAAACAAAGCAGAATTGGAAAGCAGTATAACTCATCTGCAAATCTAACTCACTGAGCTAACAAACATAACTATGGCTATCTTTCTGCTGCTACTAGTTTTCATCATCCTGTCAATATGTGTTCTGTTTGGATAAAAGTGCTTTTAAAACCAGAAAAAATCTTAATTTGTGATGTGTGTGATGTGTGTTTGAATGGAGCTACTTAAAACTTGTAAAAAATGTCACTTTAATAAAGTCTCTTCAGCCTCATACTAATCTGCACTAAGATTAATCAGCACCAAAGAAAAAAGAAAAGTAACTGTCATCTGTCATACTTTTAATGAGTCGGAGTAACATTTCTGGATTTTAATGAGAGTTTCTTTGTTGATTTTGTTTGTTACCTTAGATGAACAACAACAGATAACTTATATCACTATGCATGTTTTTATTCAACAGAAAAGAACAGTCACTTCTATGGCCTGACAAATCTTAATTGATCATTAGCAGGTGTTCAGACTCCTAAAGGCAGATTGCACAACCATTTCACCCACGCGAGCCACCTGCTTTTTGCCAAAATGTGCATTTGCAGGCTCTAATACATCCAATACTAATGCACTTTGGCGTAAGACAGATATTATTACACTTAAACCTTTGATTTTTGGATTTGGCAGTGTAGACACTAACACCGTAGCATTCCATTAACTTGTGGCTTCTCTTCCATCTCTTCTCATGCCCCACATTGGCAACATCTATCCCTGGTGATAAATAGGATTCAGTTAAGGCCCTGCTTTGTAGACTCCAATGTGTCATCTGCACCTAGGTCGCCTTAACATTTATTCAATAAGGATTTAGCGGCGAGCAACACAGAAGCAGAAAAGACAAATGGAGTGCAGAGATTCCAGTCATGTTTGTCTGCCATCTCTGAAACAACTCCTCCGATGATTATTGCCCTTGTGTCGCCGCAGTGGTTTTGCATCAGCGTTGTATTCATCAAAACGGGCTTAAAGGCAGCTCAAAGTGATTAGGTTATTTCTTAGCTTACTAATGACTATTATTTTCCTCAGCAGGAGATTCACTGTGTTTGTTCAGTAACAACCTCGGGCTTAGTCTAATATGAGACATGTAGTTTCCTTTTTCAAGAAACCACTACCGGAAAAAGGAAATTGCAGATTTGTGTTGGCACAAATTATTTGTTTATTTTAGTTGAATCTCCAATGTCATGTCATGAACTTTCAAGTTCAAAAAAAAAAAAATTTAAAATGTCCACAAATTAAACATGGAGAAATGTTGGCAATGCTTTGACGCAATGTTTAACAAGTTGTAAATACTTATTGGATCACTACAGTCTAGCGCATACCTTAAAGTTTCAGGCAAGCTCTAAACTTTGGTTTAAATTCTTGTATTAGTGTTTTTGGAAAATTTATTCATTTTATATATTTTTTTAAATAAGAAGCAGAAAAGGTTTCTATGCTGCTGTTGAGGGAGAGTGGTGGGGCTGCGACCTGTACGGCAATAATAAAATCGGGTAGTGGAGCTTTAACGTAACCACCAGACATTCAGCCTCCGGCAAATTTGCCTGGAAACAACTTACAAACCAACAGCCTACAAATTATCTGATTGGCTGATTGGCACAGATGTGTTGCCTTCACTGATCTTAAGACACTGAAGATATACACTTGTGCTGTTTAAGGATTCATGGCATCAGCAAAAGGTTAATGCAAATTATTTAATTGGCTTTTCTGAAGAATTTTGGTTCTGTTATGGTGTTGTTATGGTGTGGTGTTGATCTGTAGCCTGTACAACAAAAACAAACTATATCAAATTATATATCAATACAATTTGGAAAATCATCAGACTGAAGAAACAGACATGTCTATAGACAATATTTGAACAGACCACTATGAAACTGTCCAATACAATCAGATTCCACTCCTAAAATATTTTATCTGATTCCTATTAACGATAAGTGCGTGATGAATGTTGTTGGATGTATTTAATTGCGGAGGCTGCAATACAGGTGGAAAGCCTAAGACAAATTTCCCTTGTGTGGGACAGTAAACAGAAGCAGCAAAGAGTGGACTTGTTTTAACAACACAAGACACAGGTGTAAGGTTCGCAAAGTGGCAAAACTCTTTAAAAAAGCATAGGGAACATCCTGTGACTGCTGCTGTACTGTATGTGGAAAACATCTTACAGAAGGCATATACAAAGCAAAAAAAAAGTTTATTTTTTTTAGTAGGACTGGCGACTGGTCATGAATAACTCGGAGATAAAAATCAAGAAATTTCTAGATGTAAAAAGATGAGCTGCAAAGTGTCAAGGGCATCGAGGTTTTCAGTGATTCCCCAAATAAGACAAATCTGTTTACACGTTTTATCACTGTCTCAAGTCTTTGCTGTAAAATGGTGTTGAACTAAGGGTTCATTTTTTCATAAAGTTTAACGTTTTATCTGTGAAAGTACAGTTTATTTTCACTTTTGGAGCTGACATCAGTGCACCACAGGGGAGCTCTGGAGAGACATATCAGTGGGAGAGCAGTAGAGCAAATCTGGTCTAAAGCTAAACAGTAAATGACTCACTGGTGTCATTACAGAAGGTCACCATAGTGTGTTAAAAAGCTGCACATTAAACACCATCGGACAACTATGCACAGCTCTTTTTTTCGCTTGAGTATCAGTTTGATGTTTTCTTTATTGTGGGACACCAAAAACATACTTGCCCTTTTGTGAACTGAGGTAATTTTGTGGTAATTACTTCCATCCTACATTAATTTTGATGAGATTTTGCAGAACACTTTATACTTTGCTCATTTTGGAGTTGCGACAGCAACCTTAAGACAAGAGTGAGTGGTACCTGTCTTTGTGGTGGCTCTAAAACGCTCATTACTATGACTTGGTGCAAAGCAACGCAGGTCACCTTGGAGAGAATTGCTTTTGTGTAACATTTGATTAAAGACCCACTATGTCTTGTGCCGTTTTGAATGCCAGGAAACTCTGCATCAACCAAGCCCAAATTGACATTTCAGGAGAAAAGTGCTGTCAAAAATTGATGGTGCTGTAAAAAGAGAAATTGAATCAGGGACACTCAACTTTTTCTGAACACTTATGACACCCCTCAGGAGTCTCATATGACTTAAAACACAGTTATAGGTTGAACTAATTAAACCAGGTAATTGTAATTGTTAGTGTGCAGACTTGACTTTTACTCATTTCAAAGGCAGATACTAAGGATGACATCAACAATAGATTAATTAATACCTAAAATTTCATGTAGGTCTATGGCGTATTTAAAAACATGACCATGACTCAAATCAATTACATTAGCATCTACAACTACTGCATAATACATGTATAATATTGTAATGTAAATACATTCATACAGTATATAACAATGCAATACTTACAATATTCACAGTTACACCATAACATAATATCTTACACTGTTACAAGTTTAAGTGCAATGTGAAGATGGTTAACTCACAAAAACATGATGTCATTTTCAAATGCTACCAGTTTTCAATGAGTGTTCCCTTTTGCATCCAAGATTTCTTACATTACCTGCATTTCTTTACATCTACAGTAGTTAAGAAAGGAAACTATTTACATCCTATAGTGTAATTATGAAAAAGTCTTCAGGATAGGACTTTACAGCATGAAAAGTCACTTGTTACAGCAGCTTACACAGAAAAATTCAAAACAAAAGTATATAAAAATGTACAATTCAAACATTTCACAATAAAATATCAGATTAAATACAAGATAAATAGGTAAGTAACAGTTCGGTGTTTAGTTCCAACTTATTTTGCAGGAGACCAGGCTTTGATTCCCGGAGGCACCAACTGCAGCCACAACTGGAAGAACTTCTTTTATATTTAGCCAACACAATGAAATCAGATTAAAAGGAAAACACAAAAGCCCTTTCCCTTGCTTTTAATTATTTAATTTTTTAAAAAAGGCCTCCTGAACTTATATAAAAACTGCAACATGTCAAAATCAAATGTAACTTTGCAGACTAATGAATCAGAAACAAGCTTGGTCTTCAGCTTGGTCTTAAAACATCAAACTATAGGGCTCCATCAGTGCCATTTTAGAACAAAAAGAGCAATAAGTTATTGTCTGGAGAATTACAAGACTACCAAAATCCTGGAAGATGACTTTAAAAGAGACCCTTGGAAAAGCTATAGACTGCTTCTGATGTAATGGATGGTCTGTCCTTTGTGGGGAAGTTAACACAGAAAGGAAGAATAGAGGAGTCAATAGCACAGAGCAAAGTTAAAAAGAAAGAAATTAGGGAAGATTATGGGGAATTAAAGGGCAGCAAACTATAGTCAAGCAGAGAGAATCCAAAATTTTAGCAAGGCCGAAATATTGGTACATTTACATTACCAGGGCGGTATAATAAAAGGTTTCTAATCTTTCCCAGATGGTAACTAGGAGCCTTGCTTCCTGGGGTCTCACACATCTTGACCTCTTTTATCCACACAAGAGAAGAGCCCACGTTCCAAGAGCAAAGACTAAGCCTGCATTCAATAATGACATAAAAATGACATGATATCACAATCCTTCTGAGAGACGGCTTTGATTGAATCATTTTGGCAGATCCCTCCGTAGTTGTAGTCAGACCCCCTTGTTCCTACACAGCACAGGCCTAAACGTTTATCTAGGTGAATAGGTCTGTTTTGGGAAAGCGGCACATGTAACACACACTAAAAGAAATGACGCAGCCTGAGATGCCCCTGCCCATCTGTTCCCTGCGTGTTCTTCTAATGTCTCAGATTTGACTCGTTTTTTTGTCGCCCTGCAGGCAGTCGTTTAAAAACACGCGTTTGTGTGTTGCTGGCTCACCTTTGCAGCATCCTCTCAGGGTGGGCCGGCCCTGTAAGTGAATTGACCTGCGAACCCCTGTGTGTGGGCATATTTCCCAGAATGAACAATCACTGGGATCCTCATTACATGGAAAGGGAAGACTCAAGAGGGGAAGAAGTTTTTGGGAGAAGAATCCCTTCTGGCGACGCTTCATAGGATTTTCTTGGCAGATAAAGCTGTTTTTCTTTAGCGATTGTTTTTCCTCTTCTCGCACACATTAAAGCATTGTTCCAACTCAATGAATGAAACTGTTGTGGTGAATACTAAATACGCAGTTTCATCAAGTCTGGAGCCTCAAAGGTACGATTCATCCAATTGTAACTGGTTTGTTGAGCGCAGCTCTTAAGTCTGCCTTTGAGCTAACTATCTAAACAATTAAAGGGATGTTTTGGTATTTTTGTAAATGAGGTTCTATAGGATAGTTAATGTTTTATGCAGATAGTATTGTGAGGGCATTCAGAGTTTGGAGACACAGATGAGAGTAACCATCTAATGCTACAAATGGAGCCACTGGGAAAAAAAGACAATGAAATGCTGCATCAAAATCTATAGACAACATTTACACACTAAACTGTATAATGTTATTATTTTAAGTTCAGTTGGTTATTTTTGGCAGAAAAAAGCAGAAAATAAATGGTTAGCTTTACTTTTATAGATTTTTATAATTATTCTCCAGTTTTATGTTGGTTAAAACAGTTTAGACCATTCAGTTAAACCTTTAGCACATGTCTACACATTAGGACTTATGCTACTTAGCCATGTGCTTTTTGGTTTTGACATTGGTTTTAGTTTTTACATCCTTATATTAAAAACGTGTCTAGTGTATTATGCATATAAATTGTAAAAATTTAACTCCAGCTATAAGTCTATGTATAATAGAGTGCATAAGTCACCTGTTGGATCCTGGATTAAAGCACTTTATTTTGTTTAAATGGGGCACAGGCAAAGTTTTCCACTAATCTACCAGAAATATTGCAGAAACTTTCTCTTTTTTTCAACAGATAATTTAAAATAGTATAGGTCTCTGTACTGATATAGTGCTTTCCTTCCAAAATGTTGAACGATTGAATTTGGGGTCATGTGACGTTTTGTCCCAGAGCTCTCTATAAAGCCACCATATGTCAAAAGTGAATACTTTCTATATACTGTAAGCTGTAACTAAAATGGAAATACCACTCTTAAAATTTTTTGTTGTTGTAAAATAAAATTAAGTAGCAATACCTAACCCGAAGCCTGAGGTGTTTCTCCTGTCTGCGACTCCAAACTGTTATCTACTGATAATAATACTTACAATAATGCTAATACAATAGAGCCCCCTTTTTTAAAATCTTTCTAAATTGCCTAAAAACAGACGAACCTAAACTATATCTCAGTAATTTAATTTATTTTAATGAGCTGCAGATTATTATACCTTATGGTCTCACTCCTTTATAGTATTACCCAGAATGCCTTAAAGCTCTGATAACATTAAAATGTGATTTATTCTCTAGCTGCTGTAGCTCAAAGCTATCAATAAAATGTTTTTCCACAATGACATTATCTTATGGCAAAAATGTCTGGCATTAAGAAATTCAGCCAACCTGCCTTTTAGACCAGTTTAACATTCAAATTCATTCAAATTCATCCAAATTCATTCAAATTCATTCAAATTCATCCAAATTCTACGAAAACACAAGACCACACAGACACAGGAATACTTTGACTGGTGAACAAATCCTGTTTAACACACTGCAGTTTACGGTTTAATTGAATTACTGTAGGTTTATTATGTGTAGCTCCTTTCCCAGTGTTTTCAGAATTGACGCTGCTGGAGTCGTCTCAGAGTTGGACAAATATTCACTTTTAATCCACCGTGCGTTTATTCCTGCCACAAGAAAAATCACAAAGAGCTTTACAGAAGCACTGTGGGGCTCTGTGAGTAAAAGGTGACCTGTTGCCAGTTTTCAGAGCAGTTTTTTGCTCAGAAAACTGAACAAATGACAACAAACTGCTTGTCATTAGTTTGTCATTAAAGTCTTCTCAGGCTTTAAAGCTGCTCAATGGCATATATTGCAACGTTCACAACATCCTTTTGCCTAAACTTGTCCAAGTAGCAGAACTTTGCTTAATAAATGTTTAATAAAATGTTGCTTTTGCTTTAAGCAGATGTTAATATCTTATGCACACACTCTGACAATACTCCATCTTCTATTTATTAAAAGAACAAACATAAGGCCCAAACCAGATTGTAATTGTTAATGTTGTGTGGAGTAAAGTTTTGTGCGTGAATGTTTGTTCACTGAGTTTGGCTCAGTGCCTCTGTTAAAAACGTACTGCTCTTATTCTTTCTGGTTGAGTTTGTGACCTTTCAAATCTTGCCCGACATCCCTCCAGCGCTTTGTCATAACCTCAGAAACATACACACCTACAGAGCTGTGAAGCGTTAAAAATAACAACACTTAACCACACAGTGGATGTCTACAAGAAGATGCAGTTGATTACCTTTTACTTGAAGAATATTTGAGGCTGAAACATAAAATATTTATTTCCAAAGTCATTTTCACTAATAATTTGACATGACTTACAATTATGGCTTTCCAGAAACTGAGGCTTGAGACTCTACTCTATCAGAGCCTCTCCTACTAGTTTGACCTCCTCAGATAGAGATGTTCTTAACTCACTGCAGAGTAGGTTTTTCATCCTTTTTGGGTGAACTTTGAGTTGAACTCAATTTAAGTGCTGATGGTTGTTCTGTAAAACATGGCAAAGATAGTGTTTTGTAATATCTTAAAGTTTTCAAAGTAATCAAGGTTTGCTTATCTTTTTTGAGAATAGAATAGAATTAAAGCCCCATATCAAGCACTTCTGAGGTCAACTGTCTCAACCTTCCTTTGACCTTTTATTTGTGATAAATTGCAAAGTTATACAAACGTTGTGTCTAATTTAGAAGTTTGCAAATGTCTATGTTTTGCTAGTTTTATGTACTTTATTTTATTTTATTTCAACACCTGTAACCTGGTGATGTTGTAGTTTATTTGACCAGTTCTCAGGTATTTTTAAGCACTTTGTTCAAATTAAAGCTCTTTACAAACCCTAAATACACAAAACTTTAACTGAAACCTTTTCAAACACTGTCTCTTGAGATAAACATGAGTCCAGTAAGCTTTAAAAGAAGCTAGTGTCTTCTTTATAGAGCTCTAGAGTTTTCTCATTGAGTTTTCAGAAAATTAATCATTACCTAATGTTATTACAGGTTTTTGAATCTAATGAGAAGGCACAACCATATTTAGCGCCACTGTGGTGTTTAGGAGCAGGTAACACTGCTGCCATGGCAACAGAGCAAACGGCATCATGAGGCACGTAAACACTGTGTGGGCAAATAAATCTGTGATATACAGGGAATCATAAATGACACATATCCAGGTCTGGCACTTTCAGTTTAGTGTTGAAAATGTCATTATGGATTTACAATGAAACCTGATGAATTCAGTTTTTTTATTTACAGAAAAGTATGAATACTTAATATGGTTGTTGATCACTACATCCATTAGAAACTTCTTAATTAATCAGTTCACGGGGTGCACAGAGTCCTCAACATTTAATTAAATCAAAGTTTTAGCCTACTTGAGTGCGTTCTTCTCACAGGTATCTATGTTTTATTATTTTCCTTATTTTCTTTTTGTTGTCTGTAATAAAATGTCTTTGAAAAGTTAATTAAATATCTATAATGCGCCGCTAATATGATAACAGTAGTCTGCATGAGAAAGGCAAAAGTAAGCTGAATGTGATAAATATATTAAAAGAATAATCTATTATTAATATATTAATATTTGCCCACGCATGAAGGTGTTAAGTGTATCAGTAATGTCTGTTGTTGGCATGTGTCCTCGTGAAGCATCAGAAAACACTGCACTGTTGAACCAACCCAAGGTCACATCCACATTGTTTTATGTTCAAAAAGTGCAGTGTGTGATAATGCACGTCCAATGCTCTCTCATGAATATGTATAAATGTAATTTCTATTAAATGAAAAGAGCCTTTTTGGGAAGGAACTGCTCTCTCTTTAGTAAGCTCTTTGAAATCTAGTCTTGGCAAAATAAGCACTCAGCAAAGCTGTCAACTGCTTTTTATTGGCTGATTGCCCTACTTTTCAAAGAAGCCTTCACAGTGAAAAAAGACACTGCCTCACATCTGGAGACAGAGGTTTAGATTACACCACAGCAACGGGCAGCAGAGGAGAAAAAGGTTATTTGTTTTCTAGTTATTTTAAAGCATTCACTAAAAAAGCTAGCATCCAGATTCTTTGAGCAACTCACTTGTCCAGTGTTCGCTTTACTAGATTTAAACTGAATTCTAGTGAGGTGTTCTCCACTGTCTGAGGTCTAAGTTGGTCACCTACTCACCCATGATGAGTATTTTTGCCTGCTCCATGTAAAAAAAAGTAAGAAATCATAGAACATACAACAAAGCGTTGTGGCTCTGTGAAGAAAGATCACCTACAGCCAGTCTTTGCTTTACAATTTGACACCTGTGCTTTTTATTTTGCTCAAATGACCGCCAACTTCTACCAGGGGTTACAGTTTTCTCTGAATAAAAGAAAAAACATTCTATTCCTTTTAATGTGAAGTAATTGTATTTCATTAAAGAAGTAAAAAAAAATTATGGCTTTGATGATAGCTTCTGTTGTGGGACTTTAATTACAAAACTGTAGATTAGATTAGATTTATTGTTAAAACACATGTAACGTGTACAAGGCAATGAATGTATTTTGGTATCTAACCAGAAGTGCAATAGCATCAAGTATCCAAAATACAGTATATATTGGTACTTTGGACATAACATACAGAAGGGTACATTTAGAAGTATGTACAGTGTGAGAAGTATTTGAGGACATAAATGGATATGTACAGGTAACTTATATAAAGTTACTAGTGCAAAGAATATACAACAAGCTTTATGAATTAGAAATTATGTACATAAAGTTCTAATGATATACTATAACAAACAAAATAAAATAGTGCAGGATGAATAGATAAGCTGAGTTAACAGTGGAAATGGATAACATCAGTTCAGGATTCTTATGTTATTATGTTAGTTATTTTATTTATTGAACAACACAAATGCAAAATAAAAAAATTAAAAAAAGTCAAAGTATATTTCCAGTCTAGATGAGGCTTCACAAACATTATAAATGTTCCTGAACTGTGCGTCAAACCTGGCCCTCTTTGCGTATGAGTATACCCTCCCCCAGGCACATGCAAGAGTTTTTGGTCGATCATAGATTAAAATATTTGATAGTGACTTTATTTATTAATACTGGCTACATGGTGAAATACTTTCCAGGGAGCTCAGGAAGTTGTGTTTTAATATGCTGTTTTTCACCTATGACTATTTTAAAATCTCTATCTCCCACTCTCTGTAGGTCCTTGCATCACTTAAAACCATCACGCTGTATTTATGGCAGTATTTATTAGATTCCCAGTCATGTTTTACCAGTCTTTCTCTCATCCTCCTTCACTCATTGCACTCATTTTAATTGAAATGTCACCATGAATAATGCCAAATGGCTGTGTTACAGTTACCTCACGTATGAAAGCCCTGAAACAAGTGAGTGGCAGCTGTGTGGAGAAGGTGGTTATTTATAGGAAATGTTGGTGTTAAAACGATATTGGCCATGAAAAAAGCAGCACTGGCAACATTGTTGGAGGAAGGGGCATGTGTGGAGTAGCAATGACAAGCTGACTGATCGGCATAGTGCAACAGAGAGCTCCTACTTCAGACAGCCTCTTCAGTTCAGGCAATTCATTTTAAAGTTTGATTCAGTCTAGCAGGATCTGGGCAGGCCATTTAGCTGGAGCCGGATACACATTACCCTTCTCCATTAATCTAGATTTTTTGCTAATGTTTAGAGACTGCCTATTAGCAAAGACATTCTCCTCTCAATCCATCATGGGACAAGGCACCAAAACTATTGTTGCAAAATAAAACAAGAAAAATATGCAGTTTTATCTCACAAACACATGCTGGCTCTTATCTCACACTTTGGCACTTGGTCACAGATCAGCCTGAGCTTAGCTGGGATTGTCTTTTTTTTATTTTATTTTATTTTTTTCATACTCTGATTTCATCTGTAAAGAAAGCTATGCTGCACACAGACTGTTTGGTCATCCACTGGACAGAGTTATTTTGGGAAGCCAGATAGAATATGAGTTTACAGCCATCAACTAAATGAGGTTATTCAAACGGCCATCAACATCACGCAGTCACAGCAACTGGCAGCACAGGCAGCCGGCCACAGCTCCCACTGAGGACACATTGTTTTCTCAAATTACTTTGTGAGTCACTGATGGTGTATGGTGCTTAATGTATTATATCTGTTTTCAATTACTGTAAATTAGCATATTAATTGTTAACGGTAATAAGACTCTGACCCATATTGAAAAATGAGTTGTTAATTTAAGATTTGCTTCATTTTCTTTGCCCATTCAGACGATAACCATGATGTACTTGCACTGTTGAAATGACAGCAATAATAAAATAAATCACTGTAGTAATGACAATAAATAAGAACATGACAAATGATAATCATATGGGTACATTCTTATACTTATTAAAGTTTATATTGCATGCATTTGTAGAAAAGTATTGTCAGTTGTCACTTTGAGTTACTCAGTGTATGAATTGTGCTATATAAATAAAATATAATTAAATGTTTACATACATTATAGGGTTTGTTATATATCTATTATAGGTTTGTGTCTTCACTGTAGACCACAGTCATGTCCTCACAGTGCCTGAGGTATATCAACGCTCTCTCATGTCATGCATGAGTGTACATCAATCTAACACATTAGACACCAACACTCCCTCACACCAAGACTGCCTTCATTAGCCCACCTCACATCATTGTTTATCCAGAGCAGAGTCCAGGATGCTTCTCTGCCAACAATCTGCAGCAGTAAACTCCCATTACCTGCCCATTTTATTTGGACTGTCTATCTATTTTGTATTCAAAAACACAATGCCTTCTTTGCTGCTCTCTTTCGACAAAAAAGAGCAGAAAGCATAGTTGGCTAAACCTAGAGCAGGCAGAAATGAGTCAGTGGCTTGCATTTAACATGTACCTTGTTAGCTTGGACTATTAGCTTGAACATGGACCATGTATATAAAAAATATGCAGGGTTGCATCTTGTTGCTATGGAAACTTGTAGCTTTAAATATATATATATATATTTGACCACTACTGCAACTTCGCACTCGTCCACACTTATTTTACTATTTTCAGCCTTTAAAAGGAAGTAATATGCAATAATTTACTCTCCTATTCTTTTTTCTTAAAACAATTTCAGGTCAGATTTGTAGCATCAATGTCGAATGAGTAAAGAAGTCTTCAAGTCAAAATTATAGAAATTTTCTTAATTTTACTGTCAATATTAAAATGCCATAGAGTGTGTAACATTATAAACCACATAAGCCCTCCATGTTGCTCAGACTCTGTATTTAGAGAGACCTAAAACTAACCTAAGCTAAAGTTACAGTAAGTGTTTTTTACTTAAGGAACTTTTTAACAATATGATAAGCACATATATAATCTGTTGATGTACGTAAACGATAGTGTTTAAGAAAATGCATGTAATGTGAAAGACCTGACACAAATTCACACATAAAAACCGTCACAAAAAAAACCTTACCCTGGCCAGCTGGTCCGGTAGAGGCAGATGGTGATCGCTTATGGCAGAGCGCTGACCTCGTTCGGTGAAGAATGAACAGGTGAAGCTGGCGGCTCAAAAAACCTGTTCACGAAAAAGCCCACACAAAAGGAGGATTTAGCAAGTTATGATTCTCTGTAAGATAAGATAAAACATTGTCCCACAGAGCAGGAAGGAAAAGGAAAGGAACTTTTTCATCTGCATCAGGTAGAAGCATTTTAGCACAATGTCATTTTTATGGGATTAGCAGAAGTCAAAATGCTGCTGGGAAATATGTTAATATAAAATTACTTTTGGTTAGTATTGTTGTAAGACATTTCCCAGAAGTCCGCTACTTAACTACTGGAGTCAATCAGACAAGCCTGTTTGTTAGTTAGTAGTGTTATGTTAGTCTGAGCAGCAAGCAGCCACATCCTTTGTTGATACTGTATACTAGCATTGATAAATCCTGGCATCCCTGCCTCTTACTCCACCTTAGCTCTTTGGGAATGACCAGTTCAGTATTGAAGGCGTACAGCTGATGTTCTATTTACAAATTATACTACACAGCCTACAATGTAGTATACATCTATATAGTAATTTAAATCTTTACAGTGCAAAAACGTTCTAGAAACCAAGCACCAAAAAGAACCAAAATTTAGCAAACCTAAAAAAATGCTACCATTAGACATTGTGCCAATTCTCTTTTTTTATTTATACATAAATCCCATTATTAGCACTTGTCATAAAATTGCTAACACTTGTAAACATCACTTGGGCCCAAAATAGAGGCATATTTTCATTCTATTGAACACATAGCCTTGGTTTTTAGTTGTTTAATTTAATGTAAATGCTGGCTCATAATTGAATGTATTGATGTGCTTGTTTAAAAGCACAGCCACTGAAGAACCACAACCACTGACCTGAAGAAATGGAGTTCTCGATGTGGACACATGGCTTATTTGCCTTTTAAAGGTCAACAGAGCAGCAATAATACTTAATATACTGATACATGTGTGAACCTTAAAATGCCGCTATGCCACACAAGTAAAGATGAGTACTTAAAAAGAGTCAATTTGTCTAAGAAATCTTGCATAGTCCTCATAAACAAAATGTCTCTTTTAGCTCTATTGTTCCCAGTGATTGTTATTGAAAAAACTATGTATATGGTTATATTATTATCCTAAGCTCAGCTTTCTTTTCCAAACTTCAGTCAAGTGTGGTTTATGCCTGAACATAAACATATTCAACAAGGATGTTTATATTGTTTATATTTTACTTATTGACATCACCACACACATTACATATATAAAGGTTGTACTGAACTGTGTGATTCTAGGTAAAACTATTTGGTCAAAATCCCTGGAGAAATCTAAGTGTAACATGTTATGGTCTCCTGGCGCCTGGTGCAATTGGTTGCCCATAACTACACACCAATTTCCTGAGAAGAGGTATTTACCAGCACAGTATAGTGGCCCCAGCAAGAGCACAGCCGACAATGGAGGTGAATGTGGTAATTTAATGAATGAAAAGGTGTGTTAATTCAGAAATCAATTTGCTTAGAACCTTCCAAACACATTAAAGGGTGCCTAAAATAAAAGGTGGGAGCGGCGTCTAATTAAATTTGGAAAAGCTGTGTGACAAAAACATTTATTAAAGAGTAGCATTTAGTCTATTCTTTATGCCATAATGTCATTAATTGATTTTACATCATGTCATTGTTTTGCATCTTGGTTAATTTGGTGGTTGTAGTGTGTTTTGACTTGATGTCTAAGGCAGAGGTACACTCTTTGCATTCACCTACACATTAAACAGAGCCACACAGACCCAGTGCTTGTGCTGAGCTCACATTTTCTACAGCATTTTCAGCAGTTGGGCATTTTTCCATGAAGTAATTAGCCGAAAAAGAAGCAGCAGTGTTTCATTTTTTTTTTTTTTGAATTTGTACAATATGCAACCCTCATTTGAGTAACACTATTAGCTATGCTGCTGAAGACCCAAGCACGACACCTCTCTTAGATGTTACATTTTTACATACGGCTCTCCAGCAGGCATGAAAATGTTTTTTCATCAAAGAAGAAATACGAGGCCACGGCTTACATTACTTTGAAGAACAAGAAGTGGAGAAATGTTGCATTTGGAAGCTGCCAAGTGCTGGTGGTAAATAAATGTTGTGTCTAACAGCTTAAGTAAAACCTTCCCACCAAGAGACACAGTTCACTTTGATAATGGCAACCTCTCTTTTGCACTCTGGGTTCATTAAGGGCATCAGTGATGTACGCTGTGACATAAACCCGTGCTACAAGAACAAATATAAAATATACTTTAAAAATATGAGCAAATAAAAGTGTCAGTGTGTATCTGACAGCACCCAACACGAAATTCTCACATTTGTCAGCTACGGTAGCCCTGCATGGACATTCTATTATGGAAATAGGTCAAAGCTTCACATGAGAGAATCAGAAATGATTCAACTAACACAAATTGAATATTAACCAAACTAACTGAACTGCTAATATCTTTGGATCTCCTCGAACCTTGGGGAAACCTATTATTGTTATTGCTATTAGTTTTTAGTTAATGTCCCAAACCTGTGTGGACAATTGTCTGTTCTGATGTGATAGGGAAGATGTAGCTGGGATGAATACTACAAAGCAAGACATGATTGTTTCTCAGCTTTATAAACTCCAAGCAGTAAAATCAATGTGTCAAGTGTTGGTTGTGTTTTGTTGCAGACACACAATATAAGCAGCAGTTTAATAAATCAATGGCGATACATTAACAAAAGAGTAATTTGCTGTTGCTACATGATGTTAGCTATGTTGGAGTACATTTAAGCAATAGGTTTTATGACAAAATTATTAAAAGACTTAGTGCTGTTATGTGCAGTATTAGGTTTTCAGTTTTACTTTAGTGACCTTTTTCAAACAATAAACAAAACATAGTGTGTTTAACTCCCTCTTCAAGTGACTGTACCACAGCTGAAGGGTTCTGGAAATGGTAATATGCAGTGTGCTTACGTATTTGGGTGCCCTTTACATTTTTGTTTTCAAAACAATGGAGACCATTCAAACTAATTCAAATTAAAACCATTCAAAACTAAACTAAGATTTTTCATAGAAACGCAGCTGGAGTTAAGGAGGGGTTGAGTGGCTGTTTAGTTCATTGACCTTAAATTGTTTTGTCATAAGCACATTTATTTTGTCCTACTGCAATTGTGACTCCCTACATAGAGACAATTTTTATTTCACTTCTTGTTGCTGTCAGCCGCCAATCTTTCAGTGCTGTTGCGGCTGTGCTCTCATGTTGTTGCCTTTTGACCCTTTTGCACTTTTCTGGCCCTGCTTAGCTTTCATCCATCACTGATACTGCACTAATACTGCCAGACATGGGAGCTCTGCGGTAAATCAGTGTTTCAGACACTCCACTCTGGCACAGGCTGAGTGGTTCTCTGTGAGAGTGACCTAACGTCAACAGCTCATGTGGCACGTGGGCGGATGCTGCTACAAATTTAGGAAAAAGCTGGTAAAAGTTGAAATGACACCTGGTTTCGAAAATAGTTTATTGCAACATAAGTAGATAACAAGCAGATGTCAAGTCAGTATCAAGTAGTTAGTAAGTTAAATTTTTCTTTTGTGGTATTTCTCAGAGAAACATGAAATAAAGACATTTTTAACTGTTATGTAAATAATAATAAAACCCATAATTATTACTGAGGCAAATAACAGCTAGTTAAACTTCTATGCTGAAAGTGAATTAAAGTTGTCTTAATGAGCTAGATAAAATTTGCAAAGAGTTATAAAAAATTATCAAACTAAACTGCAATGATGTAATTTTAGGCTTAAACAGACCATGCAACTCTCATAAAAGGTACTTGTATTAGTCATAATAGTCTTGCCCTTGATCCTCCATCTGCATAATAAAACCATAATCTAATAGAAGCTGTAAATATGAATCAGGGCTGTACTTTAAAAAGTGACCTGGATCTTTTCCAGCTTTGCACGCTTTATAAAGTTTTTGTAGTAAAACTCTTCCTGCTGTGACAGTCACCTCTTTTAGCAGGAGTCTGAATCCCTTCAGTAAAGATACTTAGCTGTCACTCACAAACGCTGCAGCACTCAGATGTTATAAAGCTTCACTGGAAACATTTCTCAGTGTAAAATGAATTTCTCATCAATGTCCCTTTCTTTATTGTATTGTAAACATTGCTTTTCTAAAACTGCTCTGAACACTCACTCACTGCTTGTGTTGTAGATTTGTTGCATGATTGACAAAGCAGTGCAAACGTTGCTTTAAAGTAAAATAATATGTGCCACAGACGTCAGGGCAGCAGCAGTGAGTCAAACACCTGATGACTTTCCACTTTCGCTCTTGCAGTCTGTCAGCCCTGCTCAGAGTAAAGCAACACGTCTCAATGGGGAGTGTTTCCCCAAAGGCTCCAGTCGAGATGAGGAAAGACAAGAGACTTTTATTCCTTTCCACCAATATTGAAGTTTCTAGTTTCCAGAGGCAGGTATAGTCGCCAGGTTTTACTGAAATAAGGTAGTGTTACATAAAGGAATGACACAAGTATGAGTAGCCATCAAAATTATTATTCTAGTAAGAGTATTAAGTGTCAGCTCTGCAATTAACTGGCAACATGGGTTACACCCCGCCTCAGGCCCAATGAAGCTGAGATATTCTCCACAACCCCTAAAATAAATAACTGGTTTAAGATGAATTAATGAATGACCCGTAAAGTACAGTATTGTTCAAAATAATAGCAGTACAATGTGACTAACCAGAATAATCCAGGTTTTAGTATATTTTTTATTGCTAAATGGCAAACAAGTTACCAGTAGGTGCAGTAGATTCTCAGAAAACAAACAAGACCCAGCATTCATGATATTCACGCTCTTAAGGCTGTGCAATTGGACAATTAGTTGAAAGGACTGTGTTCAAAAAATAGCAGTGTGGCTAAAAACAGGTGTGGATGAAGCCACCAGCACTTGTTGAACATGCATTTGAAAGCCTGAGGAAAATGGATCATTTAAGACATTGTTCAGAAGAACAGCATACTTTGAATAAAACTTTATTGGAGTAGGAAAAAACCTATAAAGAGGTGCAAAAAATTATAGGCTGTTCAGCTAAAATGATCTCCAGTGCCTTAAAATGGAGAGCAAAACCAGAGAGACGTGGAAGAAAACGGAAGACAACCATCAAAATGGATCGAAGAATAACTAGAATGGCAAAGGCTCAGCCAATGATCAGCTCCAGGATGATCAAAGACAGTCTGGAGTTACCTGTAAGTACTGTGACAGTTAGAAGAAGTCTGTGTGAAGCTAATCTATTTTCAAGAATCCTCCGCAAAGTCCCTCTGTTTAAAAAAAGGCATGTGCAGAAGAGGTTACAATTTGCCAAAGAACACATCAACTGGCCTAAAGAGAAATGGAGGAAAATTTTGTGGACTACGAGAGTAAAATTGTTCTTTTTGGGTCCAAGGGCCACAGACAGTTTGTGAAACGACCCACAAACTCTGAATTCAAGCCACAGTTCACAGTGAAGACAGTGAAGCATCATGAAATGGGCATGTTTCTCCTACTATGGTGTTGGGCCTATTTATCACATACCAGGTATCATGGATCAGTTTGCATTTGTCAAAATACTTGAAGAGGTCATGTTGCCTAATGCTGAAGAGGACATGCCTTTGAAATATTAGTTTCAACAAGACAATGACCCCAAACACACCAGTAAACGAGCAAAGTCCTGGTTCCAAACCAACAAAATAATGTTATAGAGTGGCCAGCCCTATCCCTGGAACTTAATCTAATCGAGAACTTGTGGGGTGATATCAAAAATGCTGTTTCTGAAGCAAAACCAAGAAATGTAAATGAATTGTGGAATGTTGTTAAAGAATCATGAAGTGGAATAACAGCTGAGAGGTGCCACAAGTTGGTGCCACACAGATGTGAAGCAGTTTTAAAAACTGTGGTCATACAACTAAATATTATTTTAGTGATTCACAGGATTGCTAAATCCTAGAAACAAAAATGTTTATACAAAATAATTTTGAGTTTGTACAGTCAACGGCAGACACTGCTATTTTTTTGAACACACCCCTTTCAACTAATTGTCCAATTGCACAGCCTTAAGACCGTGCATATCATGAATGCTGGTTCTTGTTTGTTTTCTGAGAATCTACTGAACCTACTGGTAACTTGTTTTCCACTTACCAATAAAAAAGATACTAAAAACCTGGATTATTCTGGTTAGTCACATTGTACTGCTATTATTTTGAACAATACTGTATATAGTGGAAAGAAAGCAATTTTGTTCCATTACTTTAAATTTACTTAACCAGCCTGTGTGAGTGAGACTAACCATGAACTCCTAATGGGCACTTCTTTAGGCCTGAACTGTCTGTTCAGCCAAATAAAAAGTATGATCATAATCCATGCTTTTAGAAGATTAATGATTGAACCATACGACCCAATATTCATTTTTATTGCCTAATATTAAGTAGCCTCAAAGGACTTTATTCACTGCAGAATGATATACCGTATTTTTCAGACCATAAGACGCACTTTTTCTTCATCAAATAGTGGGAGGAAAAGTGCCTGCATCTTATGGTCCGCAGGCACTTTTCCACATTTTTACCATAAGACGAGTTGCAGAGCGGCAGCGGGTGAGGAAGGACCCGCTGCCGCTCCGCAACTCGTCCCACGGTCCGAGTTGCAGAGCGGCAGCGGGCCCCCCGTGACGCCCTGCCTTACCGTAGTGGCAGAGCGGCAGCAGGGCCTCCCCCACCTTCCTTACGGAAGCCGATGTGTGCAGGAAGGCGCGATGCTGCTGTACTGTGTCACCGCCGTATGCTATTGGAGGATAGCATGTAGTAGGCGGTGTCACTCAAATATTGTAATTCAAATATTATTCTGTTATTCTTTATTAAATATTTTATTACACTATTTGGTTCAGAATATTTTTTCTATTTTTCTCCTCTAAAAACCAGGTGCGCCTTATGGTCGGGTGCGTCTTATGGTGCGAAAAATACGGTACTCCTACTTGTTACCAAAAACCCTGCCCAATCAGTACTTATCGAGGCTATATAGTCTTATGTATTCCAGAAGCATTGCAGACTGGGTTGAGTGTCCTGTCCCTGGGTCCCATCCAAAAATATCTCAAGCCTGTCTTTTCTCTCTTGTGAGACTCCTTGCAATTTTAAGGGCAACTCAAATATTCTCCAACAGAGAATATAGGAGTTTTACAGTTAATGACGTCTTATCTTTATCTGACCCTCTGACCTCCGGTGTGCCACAGGGCAACATTCTTGGACCACTTTTCCTTATACACGTATGTGGCTCCTGGAGTCACTACACATAATCTCTCCTTTCAGTAATTCCTGGATATCCTGTCCACTCCATACATAAAACACAGATAGAGGGGAAAAAAGACTGTGAACTGAATGTAGTAAGAAATATGTTTTAATAAATCCACTCTAAGCAATTGTTAAGAAGGCAAAAGCCTACCTCCTTTAATACACACCAGAAACCACTATAGGTTATTTATGGCACATGTTTTAATGCTTTTCTTAATCAAAGGAATACTTGAAAGATAAGGGAAGCACATTTGTCCCTTGTCCTGCTTATAAAATCACAAAATAATTTCAGACGGTCACTGTGGATCAGAACAGTGATTTACAGTTGAAACCATAAACTGAGATGAGTAGAAGTGTCTCTGTTTATTAAATAAATCCTGTGAACTGCTGATGATAAACAGGTTTGTCTTTTCTCGTTGAGCAGGGATATTATTAATACTGTCATCGCCGCTGATGAATGAGACGTTGTGTTTCTTTAGATAATTGGAAATTGAACAGAGGCAATGAGATGCGGCATTGAATTCACAGGTGCTGTTACCACACATGAATAATATTTTAGAACAAAAACTTTGTCATTTTAATGGCCTGGAGGGAAGGCTGTCTGAGATAAATTCAACCATATTGAGGAAATTTAGGGCATGAGGAATTGGAAACATTTAAGTCACACTTTCTAAAGTGGAGCGAAAGATGACTAAGGCTTAATCTTTAGAAAATCTAATCCTCCCCTCTTTTTTATTGAAGAAAATGTTTAAACAAAATCATCTGGATGTAGGTTTCAAGGTAAAAATGTTTCATTCCTCATCCAAACTTTTTCAATTCTAACTGAGACCCTCCACAGACATGTTTAATGAAGCACATAAACAAGGAAAATTAACCTTATAAATCTGCACCATTAGACTTTTTTTTTTAACCAAAAATGAGTAAAGTACTAATATAAGCTCAATTCATTGCATTATATAACAGTTTTTCCACACTTACATTTGACACCAATCACAGATATACATTGATTGTATCTACAGTATAATACTCACCAACAAGCCACAGATCTTCAACAGCACTTAAATCTAGCCCTTTAAGTCACTGGTCTGTGAATCTAAGTTTCCAATCATTTAACATCAAGTAAAAATGACAGAATTGAATTGTATGTGGAGAAAATGTTCAGAAATGATTAAATGGTTTAAAAGCACTTTTTCTGACAGATGACCAGTGTTGATCATAACAAAACAGCACTTTGTCCAAACAATGCATTTTTGACATGGGTGCATGTTCGGAAAACCTCTGTGGTTATCAAGCATATTGAAGGATACAATTATTGCCCATCCTTATGATGAGCAATATCCCATTTCTGTATGTGAATCCATACAAACTTTCTTTAACAAATACGACAATATAGACTCACCTTGAGACAAACATTTGACCCACATCTTTAAATCACTGCTGAGGTCAGTTTAACAGAAACAGAACAAAACAGCCAAAATTTCATTGCATCTTATGAAGACAACAAAACCACACAGTTACGTCTCGTCTAAAGCTCCTCACTTGTCCTGTCTACTCGAGTGGAAAACAATCAGTGCTGCAGTCAGTGCAGTATGCCTCCGTTCCAGCTAAATGCCTCATGGGTACGAGTCAAAGTTCAACCAGTGCCGCAGTGTGTGTGCTTCTCGTTGCTCCTCCGATAAACTGTTGTGACGCGCCGAAAGCTATTGGAATTAATGGGTTTTAGAGCGAGATGGTCTCATCCTCACGTTGTGCCTGAGAGCCCCATTAGCCTTCCTCTGCTTCTGCCGGTTTACAGTATATGTGCCCGACCACATGAACAGTGCAGCCCTCTGACCTGTTCCGCTGCTTGTTTCCAAGCTTCCTGCTAAAAGTGTGGGCAGCAGATGCATTATGTGACATTTTATCTCCTCTCCTCAGAGCTGAACACGCACTTTTGTTTTGGATAATTGGATACTTACAGTTTATACCATCATGACATTGACTATAGACAGGGCACTTGTTATGGATACATTCATAAACAAAACCACAAAACAAATTAGAAAAATGTGTAAGTACGTAACAGCAAGACAAACAATAGAGTTGTAGGAAATGAGCAGCCATAAATTCAGTAATATAACTAAACTCAACTATAACTCAAATTAATATTTGTGTTGCATTGCATTTTGGGTTTGTTGAGTTTAATCTAACCCTTTAAGATAGTAGTTCCTAATTTGACTAAAAGACATCTCATAAATGCATTTCCATTGTTTAAAATAAAACACTTATGTCGAACATAAATAAACTTCCATGAGACGATTAGACATATAGTAGTATAGTATAGTAATTAATATAATCCAGTGAATTACGCATCATTTTTTTGAGCACACTGCATTGTGTGGTCAACTGAATGGATATTTAAGAGAGAAGGAAGGCCATTACCTAAAAATGTATATTATATTTACTTGTAAGTTTCAAGTAAATATAAGTCTAAGTGAATCTCTCAAGTTTATTTTAGTTATTTTATTTATAAGCTTATTGTAGAAATAACCATTGTAGCCTGTTAAAGCTAATATTTGCACAAACCAAATAAAGATGGCATCATTATGTTCACTCCTTGTTGTATTTAGATGTTTGTTGTTTTGTCTGTGTCTGAAATTATGATTAGCTAATGCACTATAATTGACCACTTAACCACCATTACAGCACCTACTCAGATTTCCATGAGAAAATATTTGTGTCTGGGTCAAAACTAAAAACAAGTACACTGTTTACCTGATACATAGAGCTTGTGTCAGACTAATATCATTCTTAATTTGTTTTCTACAAAGGTAAACCACAAATAAAAGGCATCAATGATGGCAGTGGCTCCTTACCACAAGACAAAACCTCATTCATAGTCAATCATACTTAGTGAATGTGTAAAACATTCTTCCTAGTCAACCCTAACATTGTTATATGCAGCCATGTATTGTCACTGGGTGGATATTTTGTTATGTCTATGGGCCAATGCTTGAGTTCCTGGACACATACTAATCTTCCTAATTTCAGTCATGTATTGCTCTATTGATTAAAAGACACCTTTTACTTTGTTTAGTTTAACATTAGCCCCTGCCAGATGCAAGTGGTTTCAGTTTTGGCAGTCATTGTTTTGTGTGTTAGCTTGTTTGCTGAAATATTTCATTGTAATATTTTCAACTTAAGTCTCGTCTTACACTAACCCTATTACAGCTAATTAAAATACAATGACCTGCTGTTGCCTCTTTTTAGGTTTCAATTGACGTCACACAAAACGTTTGTTCAAATGCTGAGTGTGTTTTTGTTAAGTTTCTAATTGTTATAAGAATTATTTATCCTTGTATTATCCAGAGAGACACATAGACAAGCAATGGCCAGGTTTAATTTTTGCAAGAATGAAGCAAAGCACAAACATGTCACAAGTGGTAAAGGGTAAGGTTTGCTTAGAGAAGTAAACAATACATGAGATTAAGCTGTAGGAGGCGTATCTTTCATACACACTCACCAGCACAAGCTCCAGGCAAGTTATGGCTACGTCTAGTTCCTGCTTAGATTAGCATGAAGGACATGACATGATCATATTTGACATGACCAGAAGAGAAATATTAGCTATAAACAATATAAACAATAGAAAAGTGACAATTTGTATAACACTAATAAATAATAACATATGTCTTTTACACAACCCCACTTCAGCACAAACTGTATTTTTCATGACTCAAAACACGTTTTTTGCCTTTACTGCAAGTGTTTTTGCTGATGTAAGCAGAAAAGACAGGAAACAAGGGAAATACAAAGTTATGCAACAATTGCTCAAGTCTTGAGGCGAAATAAATCCCTGTTCAATGTGTGTTAAGGTCATTTTCCTTGTTGGCCCTTCACCAAGGCTCCTCTTTATATTGCAATTTAATTTACTGTATTTAAGGTGGATACACGTTTAGTATGAGTTTAAAGGTACCACATTGTTTACTGATCAGAACAAACAGAGCATCCCTACTGTACTGTTTCTCTCATCCATCATGTCTTCCCTTTGTAAAAATCTTTCCAGATACATTTTGATCATTAATAGTAAAAAATTAACATCACAGAGCCCATACTTCGTCCTGATTTCTGTTGCAATTATGTCACTTGCGCTTGTCTCATTATCTAAGCAGTTGTCATTATTGAGAAATGTCTCTAGTTGCCTGGTGTGAGATAAAAGCAATATTTGTCCCCAGTCTCATTAGGAGCAGTTGAGCTCCATCACACAATGATAAATGACAGCAGAGAAAACACAGACAATTAAAGTGACGGTCTGAAAAAGAGGTGGGGTTGACTTTCCAATATCTGTGCTATATTTAGCCTCTGTTCGAACACCCAAAGACACCCCTGGGGTGTGGACTCTGAGTGTATGTGCGACTCGTCTTCCCGACAACAATCCTTGAATTGGAGAAAAGCGGCCTCATTCAAACAATTGTGCCTCAAAGGGTACTGTGATCAATAGAGAGGCAGAGGACCAAAGGGCAAGAAGTCATCCTCCCACTCTAATCACCATCTTAACCTTCAGTGTGTCTGCCGGTCTGACAGCCTCACCTGAAAGCCTGACAACCTGCTAACTCCATCTTGTATGCCTGTCTTATCGATGCACAGATCTGAACACAGACGCCCCGAGAGCTGTTAGAGAAAATGCAGCAGGACAGAGTTATTAGAGGTAATGGTTTAATGGTAACTTTTAACACATCAGACAATTGTCTTGTTGAGGCACCAATTCTGGAGTTACTCTCAATCCCCAGTAAAACAAAAAGACTGTTGAAATTAATCATATAATTCAAATCACCATCCAAAGAGTAAGTTTGTATTAAGACAGGTGCTGTCTGAGATTTCACACTTTTTCATTCTACTGCCTGTAAACACATACGGTAGCCCTAATGGGACATGCTGTTTTTTTTTTTTTATTTAGCACATAAAAGTACAATTCAATACAATATAATATTTATAAAAAAAGAAAGAATGAATAAAAGTAACAGAAACTATACATGTGAAAACAGAAACAAAAACATATGCATGGGACAGGTAGAAGCCAAATATGCTTTTAAAACACCCCGCTCAGAAAACCTAAACAAGAAAATGACAACAAAAAATCTATAACAAGCAGTTAAAATGACATGTTATCATCCTCACATTTTTAAAAAAATGAGTGTATCAAAACAAATATTCCGCCATCAGCATGATTGTGCTTCTTCTCCAACAGTGCTCACTTTGTCTGCTCTGTTGTTGTAGGAACAGCAAGAAAATAATGTGTTCTATAGAGAAAAAATGTATGTATTATCAAGCTATAGAAATGCCAAGTGTGTTATTTGTAGATGACTACAGTATTGTAAGTCTAGATATGACCCACTCGTTCCATTTTATTAAACTGTATACCAGAGAAGTTTAAGCAAGGCACCTTTTAATAATGTTTGTTAATGTCTGTTTTTGTTTACATTGCCTTATGGACAATTATACAGAACATTTACACTGAAGTTAAGCTTAAAGCTGGCTGCTTTAATTAATAATTGCATGTAGCCATGAACATTTCTCTTTTCTGTTAAACCTTTTGCCCAGACACTCTGCTAACTCTGCTTTTGAATTGTCATCACACCTTGGCTGTGCATTACACCTCAACCCTACTTCACATGACATTTCTAAAGACTCAGATACCCCAAGACAAATACTGTAAGTGTATTATCTTCAACAGTTTTTGATATCTTCAATCCTTTCAATCCTTTAATTTTTAGAATATGCAATATGAATATGAATAGTGATTTCCTCTTGCCTGCTTTGTCTTTGGCCCCAAGGCAATTCCCAGCTTTGTCTACCCCATTACCTATTTTTGCCTACAGCCTATAGTCCAAATGTTTAAAAGAAAAGACAAGGAAACTCATCAAGCTTCCACTTTGTTTCAGATGTGGCACTGTTTTTTTTGTTTCTGGTGCTTGTAAACAACATCACTCAAGTTTGTGTTTACATTGATTTATATCTTTGGATTCGAACCATACACTGGAACCTCTGTTGTTTTCTTCTGCTGTTGATTTCTTCTTAAGAGACAAGAAATGACTGTTTTCTTTCCAGCTGTGTTCCTTTCTGCCTTTGTTTCTCCGCTCAAGTTCCTCCATTTGTCTTCTTCCCTTTCTTGTTGTTGTGCGTTTCCTGTGCTATTCTTCTTGCTCACAGAAAAGCCTGGTGCCGTTGGGTTTCTCTCGCTCCATATTGTCCTCCTGCTCAGAGAGGTCCGTCTGATTTTAATGAGCTCTGCGTCTGTGGCTCGGCGCCTGAGGCTGTCCACTGCTGACCTGTTGGCATTTGCTGCTTTATACGCTCTCCTGTCTCTCTCTTTCTTTTTCCCGGTTTGCACCTTCCCTGTAAAGCTCCTTTTCTCTTAGATTAAAAATTAAATGATTGAGGGGATGCCCATTGTTTTTACAGTTCAACACTAAAGCCTCTCGAAAGGGAGTCTGTAGAAAGCTATTACTGACCAATCTCACTTTGTAGAAACTGCTGCTGCTGTGAGGAGAGTCTTACAAACACTACCTGACTGCCTTTTGTCCAGTTTCAATACCACCAAGTTGTTTCCTCATCTGTCCACAAACAACCATTTTAGACATTTGAACATTGTTTAGTGCTTGTTAACTTTAAGCATTTATTATTTATTTATTTATTGATGAGCAATACCCAATGTTTTTTTATTTTTATATAAAAGCCAAAGTAACAGCAATAAAAAAATGCATAAGGAGTACAATATACTGTGGGACAACAAAACATGTGATTAAATCCATTAATAAACAGGGGGTGATATTTAAAGGGACTCTTGGGATCTCGAATATACACTGTTCTTGAGGCATGCTAGAGATATAAATCACACATTATACAAATAAAATATGTGTCTTTAACCTTAAGTATGTATTTAAAGGCAAATATGTGTAGCTAAAGGTTTAACATGAAAGCAGGAGGACACATGTTAAAGGCCCCAGATAAATTAGCTGTATGTTAGCTATTTTACCAGAGTCACTTTTATTTTATTTTAAGACAATTACCTCTTAAACAATGTTATACACCCATGATTTTTTATTTAGTCAGGCTTGTTGTGTTTAAATGAAAGATTAACTAAATTTGATAGGTAGATCGCAATTTCGATTCTCTGTATGTATGTACTGTACATGTGGAAATTGACAATAAAGCAGACTTTGACTTTTTTTGACTTTTGAGATGCCTTACTGTGTCACACATTTAATTTTCATCTTAATGGCACCCTTTCCTGCCGGACATGCTGCACCAGGTTGCAGATGTAGGAACAGCTGCCCGACAGTGAGACATTTGGTCTGTACTCCATCAGACCAGGAGGCCGTGGGCAGCTGATGATTACAGCGACCTTTAGCAGCAGATCTGGCTCAGTGGCATTCAATATCACAGGTGACTGGGAGACCAGCTATACGAGACTGAACTGGAGCTATAGCATAACTGAACAACAATACTTTTTTATAGATTTCCTGTGCAAATTACAAACTATTATGTTATTCATGGCATACAGCACCTCTAACCTATTCTTTTTACTCCTTCTTTTCTCGGTCGTTTCTGTATTCACACACAGCCACCTGTTACGTGCACTTGTAGGAGCGAGGTGACCTTTCCACTGAGCTTAACTGGTTTTCTATGTCTGTGCCTGGAATTAAAAGCTTTGTGTTAGTATATGTACAAGACTATTGTAGTAGAATATGCAAATGTGTAAATAGGGCTATATAACATTGATATACTGTATTCAAATGTATAATTATTTTGTGACAGTTTAATTGACTTGTTTATTCATGGTTGTACCTTAAGATGTTGCTCATTGGTGCCCATACCAAAACACTTGTTGGCTTGCAAGTTAGTTTCCGCTTTATTACATTTACATTTACATTTATTCATTTAGCTGACGCTTTTATCCAAAGCGACTTACATTGAGCTTCTAATTACCAGTGTTACAGTCACTAGAGGCAAGGTGGGTTAAGTGTCTTGCCCAAGGACACAACGACAGTATAAACTGTGGGGAGAGTGGAATCGAACCCCCTACCTTTTGGTTGAAGGGCGACCACTCTACCACTGAGCCACTTTATGTAGCCCATACAGCAAGGGCTTGTGTTTTTGTGCGTTGCCTGCTGTGATTCTGACCAATAAGCTTGAAGGCGGGACATTGGGACGACGTCGGAAAGATTAAAAGTTCATTTTTAACTGTTTGGAAGAAATTCAGCAGAACATATAATATAATATAATATTATTAATATAATATAATAAAATAACCAATGAACACAATGATATTCAAACATTTTATTACCCGAGAGTGCTTTATAATTGTTTGTAAATCCTCTAATACTACCAGTGGTCACTTCAAATGTCTATAATCTTTATTTATTTTTTTAAGCATATGTGATGTGGGATTGGAAAGAAACCATAAAGGAAAAGGAAAAACATGGTAACACCATTTTTAAAAAGCACCAGTTTTGATTTAACATTTGATTAATTAAATTATACAACATAAAAATAAGGATTTAACACGACTATATAAGGTTAATATTACTAACCACAGAGGCTAATAATGAGTCCCATCATTAGCTTCTGTGGTTAGTAATTAGCCATGTATCATCTCCAGGACACCACACTTGCTTTACTCTCAACAGACGCTCTCGAGTAATCATTCAGTCAGTGTCTGTGACAAAGATACTGGGATAAGGTCCTCTGCTTCTAACAGGTTGCCCCGGAAGCACTTCATGATGGATGGTTTAAATGCAAATAATTAACTTTTCCAAAGGAATAATAAGGTATATAACCTAAACCTACTGACTTTCATCACATTCAAAAAGCTCAAATTTTCATATAAAGTGGTGTAAAGAGTTTTTTTTCTACTTTAATCAAATATTCAACATCAGATGTCATAACTTTCCAAAATATGACATGTACAATTAACTGTCTTTTTTCATTATTTCACTAAGAGTCATATACAGTATCTTCTGGGTGTTTACTTCAAAAGACCCATTGAACTGTGAAAACTAAACAATGGTGCAGCGCAGAAAGACGGTGCCAACATTTTTACTGTACATATCAACCATTTATCAAAGACCTACTTTTGTTGATACGTTGATCCACGTGACAGGCTTTAGATCTGCAACAAAGGGCAAGTCACAGCGGCATGTTACAGAAAACCTATGTGTTTTATTGTGCTGTGCACCATATGCTGGAGCCGTGTCAGCCTCAGTGTGAGTCTGGTTGTCGCTCTGTCTGTGCAACACAAGCCGCCCACTGACACTACAGCACCATCTCTGCTCCTCCTGCTTTCAAACACCGCTCACTTTAATCCCAAGTCACACATCTCCCACTCTCTGGCTGCTTCACAGGTTTTGAACTAGTAACACGAAGAAACAAGAACTGTGAATGTGCCGACTAATGTGTACATAAATACTTATAGAGATGATATTTATATATTTACAGATATGGATAGGGAACATTTGAGTTGGATTTGATTTTATTCTTGATATGGTGGTAAGGTTCCCATCCTGTTTCTGGTCAGTTTGAGCTTGTGTCCTCTGGATAAGCACTAAAGAGTCAAACCGGCAACTAAAGCTGTCTTTAAAAAGACATTTGTCACATGTGCAGTGAATATTTGAATACACAACATGAATGAATTTGAAACATGCCACCCTCAGAAATGTGTTTCTATAGACTGTTTTATGATGATCATTTATGTACTGTATTTATGACTGACTATGCTTTATGTTGAATATTTGTCTTTGATCTGTCTTATGTACTGGTGAGCTGAAGGAAAATGTTTGAAAATGTTTTTCCACAATATAGTTGTATTCTGTTCTATTGTGTTATATGATACCACATCATACTAGTGCTGTCTTTATCTTGAGATGGGATGAGGTCACATGATCAAGATAAACCAAGGGGAAATATACAATATGTGACAGAAACACAGGACCTGAATCCACTCTTTAGGTTAATGAACATAAATACATAAGTCAGAAACCAATAGGCACTAAAGACCAATGAGCAACCAGCCTTCTATTAAATCAAGACCTGTGGACAATTTCAGGTGGATTTCATTTTTAACTCAGTAGTGTCTTTGTCTCAGACATAGAGAATAAAGGATTTTAAATTAAGATAAGCAAAGACCCCAGCTGATCCACTTGCCAATTGTTTTGTGATTGGATAGAAAACCCTTATCTTCGTGAACTTGAGCTTCATTTTAATATTTCATCTGAATATTCAAACAAGGCTATTCTGCTCTCCTTCATAAAAACCTAGTCAGAACTGAATTGTGTAAGAACTGCTATAGCTTCCCGTGGAGCATGCACTTGTCATGGTCTTTGTCCTCATTTACAGTAGCTGGGTTTTGTGCTGGTTAAAGTTTCTTGCTGATTCCCAGCTTCAGTGAAACAACAGTTGATCTCTTCTTGCAAACTGTGGCACCATGCTGTTTCCTTGCCTCATTAGATTTCTTTTTTTTACCTTGTTTTTGCTTTGTTATAAATGAATAACTTATTTACTCAACTGTTCACATTTACATGTGGCATTAACCTGGCTGTCTTTCTAATTAAATGATTACACAAACTGAACTTTTTACAGTTTGCATGTTTCTTACCATCTTCTTATCATCCGCAGTGGGTAGCTAGGATGTAATTAATGCAGCCTTATTGTCAATGTTTGATCTTTCGATGATGTGTGGCTGTGGTGAGTTGGTTTTGTTCAAAATAGTGTTTATACAGGCTTTAACAAAAAATACCAAAGGACACAGTTGTAGACACAAACTAGATCTAGGACTGAGCCTGGTTATTGTTTATTCAGTTCTTTTGGTCTTTGCACATGAAATGATCTTCATTACTGTGGTCTTGATAACAAAACACCAAATCCTCAGATCTATTGTATGTGAAGATAAAAGGCATAAACATTGTTGCACTTCTGTATTTAGGCCGCATTATGGTGATGTGTCTAATATTCATGAAAGTCTCATTTCAGATTTAGACTGCATTATGCTGATTGTGCTAAACGTTATGAATATATAACATGGAGGTTTATTTTTGTGATGCTGTGAGTTGGTGTTGTGTGAGCGATATAAAGAGCTATGCTAATTTGGTGTAGCCTTGAATTGATCTGTTGCAAAGTTAGCTTCAGTATTTCAGAGTGGCTCTGGAAACGGGCCATGTTTCATCACGTGAGGTTTTATGAGAGACATCCTCAGACAATGTAATATTTCAAGATAAAAATATAAAATAAGAAAACACAAACTCTAAAAAAAAATGTTTTGTCTGTCTGTGATAAGAAATAAAATTGTACTTTCAACAAACCCACAGCATAAGTGTTTAGTAATAAGTGCATAATAATATAATAGTAATAAAGCATTAGTATTTAGTATAATTTTCAAGCGTTTACTGTTATTGTTAGATATAGATATCCCACTGACATGCATCAGGAGGCAGCAGGATGAAAACAGAACATAGTGAGTGAGAGCCATAAAACACAACACAAAATAAACACAGAAGTCAGGAGTTTTATGGTGTGAGGGCTGCTGTGCGACGGCTCAGACCAAAGTAAAGGTGGCGTTTGTTTAGAGTGTAAAAGCCCGTTTTGCAAATATAAACACAGAAAAGTCACAAATAATGGAACAAAGTCAGAAAACACGGCAAGGAAAAAGGGAAAATAGATATTGATGTGGGCCAATAGAATACACATAAAGACTATGCTGTTTTATAATTGATATAGGACTATTTTACCACAGCTCGGCCTCCAGCTAAGCCGACGCTTTCTCAGTAAAGTGTTAAACAAGAGTGACTGGAAAAATTCTGTTTGTTTTGAAATAAAAAATAAATGAGTGTTAAATGAATACATTTAACACTACATAATTTAACACTAAAGCATATCTTGTTTTTATTGTACCAGAACAACACCGAAATGTCTACTTCCAGTGCTTTTTGGGAGCTTTTCACTGCATCTGCCACACATTTAAAAGATTAGAAGAAATTATACTGATCTATAAGTGTTTAGGTTTGAGGCTCAATGCACTGTGAACGATGCCAGTTTGTTTTTAAACAGAAAAGCCTGCAAAGATGTGATAAACACAAGTCCCATTTCAAGTCTTCTATTAGCCTTAACTAAAGCACATTTATTGCCTAACCTCCCACAGATGTTGGGTCGCTCCTGTATCACATTTTAAATATCCTGCTTTTTTCTAAGATTTTTAAATAACAAACATTTAATCACTTTATCATGGTTTGCATAAATGTACAATGGCAATATTACAGCTTAGGAAAAGTCACCCGGCAACAGCACAGATATATAGTTTCTCAATTTAAATCACATGTTTACTTACTATTGTAATTTTAAATTGAGTTGTGAAGTAGCTGTAAGCAGACGCAGCGGTCAAGGTAATGAATTTCTGCTCGCAGTGTTTACAGAGATAATTCCCGGCTGTGGTTTGCATAACCTACGAGCCTGACAGGACTATAAGCCATTTTCACGCGTACAATGCAGCTGCCCAAACAGGAGGCTTGGGGCTTTAGAGAAGCTTATACAGGCAAAAGGGTTTGGGCTTTGTGGGGCTCACAGGAATAGAAAAAAAAAATTTCTTCATTCGACAAAATCAAACCGGCGTATTTTGGGATTCCCTAAGACGCACACAATTAACATTTCCAGCCCACAGGAATGATATATAATCTGAACATTACATAACATGTGACATGGTGCGTTAGACAGAAGGCAGGTTGGGTGGTAAATGGGACACAAAACACAAAAACATTTATGGGAGACCCAGGTTTTAAGTTTACATTCACATGAGGTGGTTATGGTACGAGGAAGGCAGTGTTAACATGATAAGTTAAAAAATATATAAAATCATGTGAGACAGCTGTTTATCAGTTTGTTTATATAGTTTGTTTTATACACAACGACTCTAAAGCTCGAGAGCACCTACGGTAGCCTGGAAGGGATATCCAGTTGTTACATTTACATTTTACATTTGGTCATTTAGCTGACGCTTTTATCCAAAGCGACTTACATTAAGCTTTCATTCACCAGTGTTACAGCTGGAACACCACTGAGGCAAGGTGGATTAAGTGTCTTGCCCAAGGACACAACGACAGTATGAACTGTGGGGAGAGCGGGAATCGAACCGCCTACCTTCTACCTTCAAAGATGTGCTGTTGTTACTAAATTTTTTACACAATCCCTTAATTATTCCTTCACCTACTTTTGCACAATGTCTTTTTCTATGTCTATCCTTTCTTCATTCTTTCCCTGATTCTATCTTCCCAGGAGCTTTTGTTACCAAGGGCAAGAGCCAGAGCAGCATTTTTTACCCCCTTTTTTTTTGTGCTCTCTGTTGGGCAGGCAGACAGTGGTGCTTTCGAGCATCTGAGAGCATTTGGTCGATAAGGACATGCAACGTGAACCGGGAAACATGTATTTGTCATTGAACTGGAGAAGCTCAGTAGCTTTTTTTTTGCTGTCATTTGTTTGTCATTGTTTTTATTGAACGTATAGCACGTATGTTGTAACTTTGGAAATATTGCAAAATGAAAAATTGCTGTCCAGACAACATTGGGTAAGCTGCCAAATCTTTTGTTATACTAGAATTGGTTTAGTTTAGTGGAACATGGACATTATAGATTTTAATTCCTGAAGAAAAAGTCATTACATTTTAAGCTACATTTTCAGCTCAGACATATTTAACCTTTTTTTTGCTGTAATTGAAGTGCTATAGGAGCGTCAAATTGACAAAATACACCACAAGCAATTAAAAAAAGTGATGTACTGGTAAATATGCGCCAACAGGTTTACTTAGTGTAAGTTACCAAAGAGATTAGTATTTTACATATACCATCTCTAATTTCCAGCCTGAAAAGCTGGCTTTCGTACACCTGCAGGGCGTCGAGTAATAAAGCATGCATGATAAATTATGTTACCAGATACTCTCCTGAGAATGACATAAAAGGCATAAATGCATAATGCTCATCAGATAAGTTACAGCGAGCTCAGCAGACTTCACCAGTGATTTTCCTCTGCTGCCTTTTCTGTGTGCCAGCTGTAATAAAATGTGAACAGACCTGTTTGTGATATCACACATCAAAGAGCAATGAGTGAAAGTAGCACAGAGCCTCATTTCCATAGACTCCCAAAGAGACGTGCAGGATCTGGAGCTAGCCAAGGGTGCAGCCTTCATTACTGCAATGAACAGGGTGCTCCTGAAATTAGACAATGATGAGCCTTATTTAGACTCCCCATTCTTTTTTACAGCTCAAATGTTTCATAAATTGTTGTGTTTTAAAAATAAAAGCTTGAGAAAGTAAGAATGTGGTTACATTTTAGAAAATAGTGCATGTTTTGGTTTTAATATCATTATAAACTAGTTGGTTTCACATTTTAATCACTCACCATAACATACAGTGTACACAATGCTCTGCTATCTTTCAGTTTTTAAACTTTAGAATGGCCTTTTATTGTGGCCAGCCTAAGACACATCTTTGCATTAATCATGCTCTTTAATCAGCTTCCTGTTATGCCACACAGATTTGGATACTATACTTGAGAGAACTAGGCCTTTTGTGTTCAAGAAGTCTTAGATCTTTGAGTTCAGTTCATGAAAAATGGGGGAAAAACAAAAATGTTGCTTTTATATTTTTGTTTAGAATAAAATTGTAAATAAACATATCAGCTAACTATACCTGGCCATAACCAGTTGTTGTGTTTGCCTAAACATTCTACAAGTTAATATATTGTTAGATCATTTATTGAGTCCATGAACTTTTACCACATACAGGATTAAATATGTATGCATTTTGTAAACCATATTGTTAGATAGGTCATAAAAGCAGAGAATGAAGAATGAGAATGAGTTGGATTAAATATAGGAGAATTATGTCACCCCTAATTTTTCTCAGTGTCTTATCTGTGTAAAATCTGAAAGCTGCCAGTGTTTTGGCTGAGACTCCATCCTTCATTGTCGCACCTTGCTTATCTAAAAGACACTGGGAATAGTAGCCCCTTAATTATTAACACTGTAATACATTTTTTAAATTAGTTTGTCACAGCAGATTATCTCTCTTTTGGTTTTCTCACTGTAGCACTATGTCAGTACCTCTACACAAATAATAAATCCACTTGACTTCACTCTTAAAAAATATATTACAATGAAAGGCCATGGTGTTTATTGTTGAACTAATTTGAACAGTTGCGTTGTAATCAGGCATGACTCTGAGTAACACATTTAGTGCTGTTGTAATGACAGGAATGAGATGTGCAGCTACTGTTCGTATTGTAATATGATTGTATTAAAAACCACAGAGCCTCAAAGGTAGCTCCTGTGAGAGGGCAGTGTGATCTGGGAAAAATTAATGACTGCCTTCACTGCATCATAATCTATCCTTGAGGTGGTGTTTTGCTCGTCCTAACAGTAATAAATGTGGAGCTTGTCAACAGAGAGATCCCACCATTGACCATTAACACTGTGACCCATGGGCCCTTCTGAACTCAGTTCGTCTCACTCAGATAATCTCAACTGTTCATGCTGAGATTATCATGGACCCCTTTTCTTTTATTTGTACATATAGACAATTTGTTAATGACTCTCATAAACACATCTATTACACAGCCTTCTTGTCCCGGGAGTGGATCCCTCCTTTTGTGATTCTGGTTGTTCCCTAAGGCTCTTTTTTTTTCCCCTAATGAAGGGTCTAGGACAGAGGATGTTGTCTAGTTCAACCTGTTTGTCTATTTGACAAAAAGGCCTGAAAATAGGACAATCCCTATCAAATGACAATGTATGATCAGGCTAGCATGTCGGATATATTGCCAAATACCTTCAGTTTTGTGCAGAACTAAATCATGTCATATGATATATATGAAAAACTGATGCTAATCGTCAACTAGTAAAGTGAGGGGATGTTTTCAGTGTGAGCAATTGCGCTTTCAGGTCTGACTTTCCATAATGATTAAAAGAATGCAACATTTAGGGCACAAAACAGAATGCAATAATTATTATTTAATAAAAGCTTTGAGTTTTTTATAAAGAACATAATATGACAGACATCTAAGACTTGCATTACTACTACTAGTACTCAGACAGAAAAAAACATGTTGGTTATAAGTGAGTTTATCAGTAAATGCAGTGTGTGTGTTGAATACCAAAAGTTCCATAATCAATTGTTTTGCTCAGTTGCTCAGAAATATGCGGCCATTTAGCTGCTTAATAACCATGGGTTAGTTGCTATAACTTTGTTTATTTGCAGGCCATTAAACCAAAATCAAATGATCTGCCAGACGGCGCAGTGGTCTGGAAAACAGAGGGGAGATAGAGATCTGTAATATTTATAATAGCAGCATTAAATATATCATGGCCATGTTGTCTGGTTTAATTAGGAGACAGAATCCCAAAACATGACTGGAGTTCAAGTTTGGACCTCACCAGATACAATCAAATGAGTCTTTAATATAACAGATGCCATTACGAGTAACTCGTATATGAAAGTGTTATACTGAAGTTTGGAGCTGTTTGTGAGATGGATGGATGGATGTTTTGTGAGAAATCCACCTACAATAGTGTTTTTTCTGGCTGTAAAAAAGTAAAAGCAAATTAAATATTTGGGTCAAAAGTGAAATGCTGATTACAGCTTTCAGGCTTGGAGCAGGTTAAAGGTGGGGTTTGTAGATTTTGAAGGCATCGAGTTGAAAATTTTCAGATTGCAATTCCACTCTCCACCAACCATTTTTCTACAGCCTGTGAGTACCTACGGTGGCCCTGCAGGGACATGCTGTTATCTTTGAACAAACAGTGCAATGAGATTTGCTTTATAAATATCAATATAAAATCAAGTGAGTTTGTAAGTGTCCATAGAGTGTAATGTATGTGCTTCTCTTACAGCAGTGCTCTGTTTGTTCTCTCTGGGCAGCCGTAGTAACAACAACAGAAAGTAATGGAACCTCTTCTGGGTGCAGTGGAGCATTAAATGGTAAAAGAGTGTTATTTTGAGGAAGTTATACACCTTACTTTTTTGTTTGTGCAGGTATAATGTTGCTCTTGCTGCGTCAAAATTTGGCAAACGAGGACATTTAGCCACAGGGGCTTTTGTATTAAAATCAAAAAATGGCAAGAGACTAATGAAAATACAAATTGAATCACAATCTCTGCAAAATAACAACAGTGAATGGGCAGTTTTTGGTCAGATCGCACAGCTGCCTCCCTGTAGTGTAGTTTAAATGAAAGTGGAGAAATGCTGCAGGCGGACATTGAAGGGGGATAACTGCTGTGGGAATGGCAGTGTTGTCAAAGGAAAAGGCTAATAAGAAATTCAACATACCTATTAACAAACCTTTAATGGGAATAACTAGGTAAGGTTAAAGTCCACAGACAAAACATTTGCTTGGGTATTTCTTTAAAGGCCCTGTTGGAGAAAAGCTACACTTTGCATGAAATGTTGAAGCCTTGCCTGAAAAATATACTCACAGCTCATTGTTGATTTTCTGTCAAGTTCAGTATATCAAGGCCACATAAAATTATGGTGTCAGTGAGAAGCGCCATATTTTATTCCATCTTGTCAAAGAATGCTTTACTTCAGCTTAACCTCAGCTGTTGGGCAAAAATATGTTGTGTTTATGAAAAAGAAATAACTTGATTTGTTTGAATAAGAAGTTCTGAGCTAACTTTAAGATTATGCCATTTCCAAATCCATTACAAATCTGCCATATTGGATTATAATAACCATGTGGCTTGTTTAATTAGATATACAGGCATAGACAGAAGACTTAATATTTAGGCCAATATACTGTATGTACATGGACTTTAGACTGGCACACTTTAAAAAACAGGTGTTTCATTTTTACAAACACTTATACACAAATAATAATAAATCAAACACTGTCCCATTTTGTCATTATAAATATTGCACATATTTTGAGATTAAACACCATAATAAATACATATCCCCAGCAGCTTTAAGCAGTGAATGTCAGGTCAGGCTGATTTCTATGAAGCTCCACTGTTGTAAAAAAAAAAACAAAAGGTCAAATGGAAGTGTTGTGATTTGCATAAAACATATCTACTTTGGTTATAATCCAGCTTATGGACATTAGAAAAAAAGATCCCAGACAAATTAAAATGTTAGCATTAAGTGTGATATTATTATATACAGTGTTGGAGTGAACACCCCTCTTTTATACAGCCTGTGAGCAACTATGATAGCCCTGTGGGAACATACTATTTTCTATTAGCAAACTGTTATAATAATTTAGTCAATTTAGTTTATAATTGTCCAAAGATATTATTCAAAATGTGATCAAGAAAATATTGTGTTTCTCTTCTGGCAGTGCTCAGTTTGTAACAGGAAGTAGAGGAATCAAGTGTTATTTTTGACTGATGTGTTCTACTTTGTTAAAGACATTGCAAAATCTTACACTGAGAGTTATTCACTGCTGAAAGGAATATACCCCACAGCCATTACAATGTACAAGACTAAGGCCCAATCCCATTTCTTTAACTTATCCCTACCCCTTAACCTTACCCCTTGGTCCTCTAAAGGAAAGGTAAACGCACTGCATGCTGGGAATTTATCAGTTCAGCAGAAACCTTTGTCTCAAGTGTGGTTCCCTAAAATGTGTACAGCCCTTTCCCTAGATCCAAATGAGTATTGGGACAGCACTTAGCCTCTCGGGAACGCACAAGACGAGGGCTAAGGGCTAGTATTGTGCTTGGACCTTAGACTTAATATTTTTGAAAGGAAATTGCTAAATTGCAACATCTCATTCATTCATTCATTCATAAAGTCTAGCCCAGCAGTCTTGGATCTGATGGTGATACACCGTGAACTATGGCCAATTTGTTGCAGGGTACAACATCTGAGCATCTGGAAATGTAAACCTGTTCAAACTGTCTGCTCAGAGCTTCATGTAAGTGTTAAAGCTTGAATTAACTGAACACCTGCACAGAATAATAACTCTATATACAATGGGGATAGTAAAAAGATAATAATAATAAAAAAAAGGCTGGAAAAGTATTGGATCAGTTGCTCTTTACACAACTGGATATGTTATTACACTTAATGCCCTCTCTCCGCTGAGATGACAGCACTCTACATATTAACTGCATGTACTGTCAAACATATTACACCGGATTTGCTTTCAGATGGTGTTGGATGCTGCCAGTATCAATTAGCACAAAGCATTAGTCTCCAACAGATCTGCTTGTGTCTGATGGCTGTTTGCTGACCTCCCATTTCTCTCTCACTGCTGCAATCTTCTGCTCCTCTGCACAGAGCCAAGTCAGCAGATGTTTATACCTTCCTGAGGATGTGGAAAACATGTCAACGTCACACACAGACTACATTTATATTACAAAACATTAGTCAAATCACTTCCTTCAGACTACCAGCCTGAATGGCCATGTCAGATTTATACTGTTTTAGTTTAGCTGTTTAAACTACGGCTGTAAAGTATCACCAACATTTGAAGTGACTGCACAATATAACAACAAACATGTCAAAGCACTGGGCTGTCACATCAACGGTTAGCATGGAGCTACTGAGGACTGTGCTTACAGATCCAGCTAAAGGTCTCTTTGCAGTAGAAGCAGGTGAATGTGTGAGCAGGTGATAACAAGAAGTAGTCTCACTCGTAGGACAAAAAAGAAGTATCCTAAACTTTCATATTTATAGATTGTGTGCTCAAAAAAGAAATATGATTTTATCTAGGTTGTATGAATGTCTAGTATTTTGTGGCAATTACTGTATTTAAGCCCCATTGACACATACAACCTTACACAGCAACATTCTTAGAAAATGAGAAAGTCCTTGTAACAGTCTCACTCAGTGTTTATCCAGGTTTGCATTACCTTCAATTCAGTTTAATTATTCAGTTCATTCATTTGATTCAGACTGACAGAATGGTAATTGTGAACCAACCAGACAACGTGGTGGTGGAGAAACAGCAGAGGAAAGTCGTTGTGGCAAGTGATTGCAACATCAGGAAAAAGGAACATGAGAAACTAGAGAAATACCAAGGGCTCAGAGAAGAGCTGGAAAAGGCTTGGAAGGTGAAGGCGACAGTGTTGCCTGTGATCATCGGACACTCGGGGCAGTGACCCCCAAACTGGAAGAGTGGCTACTAAGCAGATCCCTGGTAATATGGTATACTGAGACATCTAAAGATAGCAGTACTAGGATCAGTTTCAATACCGTCATACCATCATAAAAAAAAAAAAAAAAAAAGCACTTATATAGAAGACAAGGATTAAATATTAACCCTTTATAAATGTCGCATGATAAAATTGCGACATAAGCAACTTAACAGGAAAAGAAAGCCGGTTTATGTGCTAAATTATGCTTCCACTCCCTTCCACCAGATGTCAGACACCCTGTACTTTGTTTCTAGTCCACTATTACCATGTGTTTCATTAAAATAAAACAAATAATAGAAAAAAGCCTCAACTAACACATAAACTATGATAATTACACACACACACACACACACACACACACACAATAAAAAACACCTGTGATGAAGTTTTGGTAATAGTAATGGCTGACTCTGATTCTGAGGGAGAACATCTACCTTTTAGAGTCTTTTCAGCCGAGTGAAAGTGAGAATGAGCGAGAGTGAGTGCGTGTGTAACTTGGACAGCGGCGCCGCTGCTCATGTCTTTCTCAGCGTCTCTCATAAAGCACACGCTGTTTTTCCCACATTTTGCCAAACATCAGTGAAAGAAACGGTAGGAAAACTAGTCGCTCTGGCCGCGGTAGTGAAGGGGAGGTTGAGAAGGGAAGCCGTGAGCACGTAGCACCTGCAGCTTTACCTTTAGCACCTGAAGCTTTACCTTTAGCACCTGCAGCTTTACCTTTAGCACAGGTGATAGAAGCCGGGGCGGGTGTACTGCCGTGGCCGCGGTAGTGACAGGGAGTTTGGGAATAATGCTTCTATTGACAGCTGTTTGGGACGATTAGCCTACGTGTTGGTCATCCTGACACTTTACCCAGTAGAGGAGGGAGAGGCAGGGGTAAACATAGTCAGCGCAAATGCACTAATCAAAGCAGCGATCGCAATAAAAGTGATGGATGTGTGCTGTGCTTTATGAGAGGTCCCACACTCTAAAAAACTACTAAACTGTTCTGGATGTTTATGTTCATTTAATTCTGTTTGACTCTTGTATTTGCACTTTTTATAAACTGCTATTTGTTGCTAATAAAAGTTGTTTATATTGTTGTGCATGTTATTTTGTTATTGTTTCAGTATTAGTGTTCGGTATTCAGTTTCTGAACAGTTTAGGCACAAGCCAAGAGTTTGGTGACGCTGTCTGAGCCTTACGTCATATTTTTTTTTAATTATTCACGGTAATACCGTATACCGAGGTAAAATAGGGAGGAGGTTTGACGGTATCAAAATTTAGATACCGCCCAAGCCTAGTGGCTACAGCAGATCCCTGGAAGAACACCAGACATCTCAGTCCAGAAAAGTGCAGTATGAGGATCGGATTAAAATATATTTTAATAAATATATTTAATAAAATATATTTATTTATAATAAATTATTAATTTATTATAAATAAATTAATAATAATATTTATATTTATAAATAAAATCATGATAAAATCATGTTAGTCATAAGACAACATGTAACACATTGGACTCAACATAAATGCCAGTCCATAATACACAAAAGAATTAAAATAAAACAAATAATAGAAAAAACAACTAACACATAACTATGATAATTACACACACACACACACACACACAAATAGTACCTCAGTGATCATGTAGGCGTGTTTTCTTGATAATAATCTGGGAAAATGTGAACAAATGGCTTTAGTAGTAGTTGTAGTAGTTGTAGTTTTGATGCTTAATCATCCCAGCTCTGTATAAGTTGATGGTTTGTAACCTCTTCCACAATGTAGAAAAATTCATTCATGAAGAATTTTAAGTTTTAAGTTCAAGGGGGCCGTATACTTTCGCAAGGCACTGTATATTGAAGGCCACTGTCTAAACTAAATCTCTACGTCAATTAAACATGTACCTGCAATCTTTTTAAATGCCAGCTTTAAATGAAAGGCACAGAATAATGATAAAAGAATAATTACCGTATGTGACGCTAAACTGATGGACATTTTGTTATTTTATGCTTGGGAAAATTTAAATGCCCCTTTTTTGAGTTTGCATGCTTCTGTTGACATTACCTGTGTCAAACTGTCACCTTGAGTCCACCTAAATTGCTTTAACTCTTTACATTATTGTTAATTTATGAAAATAAAAAGTAACTGATTGATCTGACAATGTAAACATTAGTTGCAGTAAAGTATTGAGTCCAGTGGGATCTTATTTATTATAGAGATGAAAAGTAATGATGTGCTGTGTAAATGGAGACATGTCCTGTACTAGTCCTTGTTTTCTCAAGTGGATCAAGACAATGTCACACTGGTCATTAACTTAATTGATCTTTTTGAAGCTAGGTAATAATGATTGATTTACTGTTAGTCAGCTGATTGGCTCCATTTTTATGACCAAATACTGTAAGTTTGTGGAGCTATTTGTTCCTGTTTGTAATCACTCACTAGTTTTAGCAAGACAAGCTCCAAACGACTGATAAATCTACACTGTTCCGTCGTGGTCCTACAGCAGCTTTGTCAAACTAATGAACAACCAGTCGAGTAAACAAGATCCACACCAAGGGCGGCAGTAGCTCAGTGGGTAGCGCGAAAGTCCTTTGACCGGGCGGTTCGATCCCCGCTCGAAACATCCCAAAACATCTTAACATCCCGCTCTCTCCCACATACTGTCGTTAACCTACATTGCCTCCAGTGGTGTTCCACCTGTAACACTGGTAAATAGCTTGATGTATGTAAAGCGCTTTGAGTGCTTACTACAGTAGGTAGAAAAGCGCTATATAAAAAAAAAAAAACAATAATAATAATTGCATGGCTTCAGCAATGTCTCACAAAAGGTAATAAGGCAAGGCAATTTATTTATAGCACAATTCATAGTGCTTTACAGAAATAAAAGTCAAATTTAAAATACATACAGTAGACAAGGTTTTAGAATAAGAAACATAAGAAAAATTTCAAAGACGAGTGCAGATAAAAAATACTTTGAGTTGTCTTTACTAAATGTAGGCGGAGCTATAGAGTTTGACTCGAACATTGTTAAAGTCGGGGCTGTCACAATTATATTTTGGTGCTAAACCATTAAGAGAATTGTAAACCAGCAGTGCTATTCTCTGAGCAACAGGAAGCTAGTGCAGAGATTTTAAAACTGGACTGATTTTGGTTTTGGTTAAAACCCGAGCAGCAGCGTTTTGTCTGAATGTACCATTATACAGTGTTGCATAAAAAACAAACATGTTTTGAACAGCAATTTCAATACAGACACATAAAAAACTACCAAAAATATCCCACAAAAGACTCTCATTCTGTCTTATGGGCCTTTTAACAACTTAACTTTCTAACTATCTGTGATGGTAGTATGTATAATGTATACAGATAATCATGTAGATGGAATATTACAAATATGATCATTAATGGATTAAGACTCATGACCAGATAATTAATGTCCATGTAAATGCACTTCTTATACATCATTTATAAAGAAATGCTAAATAATAGTAAATTTGTAGTAGTAATTTATCATCTATAGACATAACAAAAGTAAAATAAACTTACAAGTTTAGGTAAAAGTAAAGTGTTTTTAAGTCTCTGTGTGAGAGATGCAACAAAATCCAGCACATATATTAAAAAAACAAACTTCTTTGTACCATGCTGAATGTGCGGGGAACTGAAAGACTGATTAAGCAGGAACAAAGTAATTGAAATTCCTCGCAGGGTTTCAAGGCTCTGCCAAAAGAGAGCCGCGGAAGACAGAGAAGAGAAATGTATTACTCAATGTCAGTAATGACCATAAACATATAAATCACAGGGAACTCAGGCTGTTACTGGGAAAATGAATCAGGCATGGCTGTGCGGGGGTGGTGGGGTTTACAGGGGGCATATGAGGGATGAAGGAAGGGATATAGAAGCTCGCAAAAACTCGCACGCTGAAAGAAACACCACACTCCGAGGCGTGTGCTGCACTCAGTTACAATTACAGACACGTCAAAGCACAAGGTTTGTTCTGAGAGGCCGACGTAATGCATGATTTATTTCTGTGATGCTACATAAAACCCCCACACACACTAATCTGCTCATTACCTCACTGGTGTCACTTTAGGATGCACATGTTAAACTCAAGGCTTGTAGCACAGCCTTTGAAATGTTTCAGAATACAGAACATAATAAAGCACATTCGTCAAATCAACACTATGTTTACAATTTTGTATAATTGCCTCAAAATAACTCCCACTGCATTTGCCCTTTTTTTATTTATCTTTTATAGCAATTTAAGGACAAACCTAAATTTTAAATCTCCATCCAAAAATGTACAGCTAAGCAACACAATAGGAACTGTTCTTTTAAAGCAGTACCGTCTATATACTTTAATAATGGATTCCATGTTTTAAAAGTTGGGCCATTAATATATATATTGATTCTGAGGATTATTACCTTGGTTATCATGCATATTGAAGCAAGAACCTGGTTATTCTCCAATGCAAACAAGTTGAGGCTTGTTTTCCCATTTCTATTTGCAGGTAGCTTAAGTGTCCTTCTTAAAACCTGGATACCGGCTTATCCTGGTTTCCGCTTTTGGAGCCTGCCCTCTGGTGGACGAAGGTATATCACTGTATATTGCTGTATATTGCTGTATATTGCTGTATGGTGGAGCCCTACTCAAGCACTTTTTAAGGGGTTCCATGAGAGAGGCTTGATAAAACCTGATAAAAAAAGTCTAAAAAACACAGCTAATGTTCACTGCTGTAGAGGCCTACTACATACAGAGCTACTCTCTTGTCCTTTGTGTTGATCTAAGTTGTTCTAGAAGCAGGACTCAAATGTCATGTCCACTACCATCATAAAACATAGACCCATACAAGCCTAAATGTAAGAAAATCACAAAAGAGACAAAAAGCACACACAAATTACATTAACACATCACAAAGCATTTGTTTTGTTTGGTATTATTTAACAATTAAAACAAGATCTTTCAGGGAATGTATGTGAACAAACCTGATCCCACAGACCACTTTTAAATGTACTCTGAACAGTGTTATATCTTCCTTTCTCTTATGAGTTTTGAGTGGCTTAGAGCTACACAACCAAGGGTGTCCGTATACATTTAAACAAAGGACACAGAGGACATGTAAATACAGACAGAGGGCAATGTGTTTACAGATACGCTCACCTGATCATTGTTGTTGAGGACCATAGGTTGTTAAACAAAAGGTTGTGTGAGGATTCATCACATTTCTGTTGATGTATTGCAGCTGTTAATGAAAGTATAAAGGTTTTCTTAAAGGCATTCATAGCATGGGTCTGAATAGCTTTAGATTAATCTGAAAGAGACATTTTATTATCTACCGACCTTCATCTGGTATATGACATGTTTATGACAAGTTAATTTGACTGTCTTTCATTGCATGTCTTCAGATGTTAGTATTCAGTGGAAATCAGTTTGACATATGGTTGAATTAATGTCACATTTCAGTTTTAATTCAAATCTCATCTGTGATCTGTGCCGTGTAATCAGACGTGCATTTGTTTAAAATCTGTCAAATAAAGCTCATAGAGGAAAAGCCATTACAGTTACAGCAGAATTGAGATATCAGTTAAATATGCTTTTGTGTTAAACCAAAAATGTATGTTTGCAATAGTGTTTGTAGGTTATTGACAAGATTGTGAAGTATAATATGCTAAATATGTATTGGCTTATTAAATTATTTTAGATAATATAATCATTTTTAAATAGATCCTTAAAAAAGGGGGGGCTTTCTCTAAAATTAGAATCGCAACCTAAAGATTAAAATTAGTGTCCTAAGGTAAGATCAGTTGAGAACCAATACCCTACGGATCTACTGTAGTTGCTCACGGGTTGTAGAAAGAAGGGTGAAGGTGTTTGTTACAGCACTAAACCGGCTGTGCTTGTAACAGTGTAACAATGAAATAACACAACCCAACTTTAAACTATTCCATTTGAATTTACTTTCGATGAATTACTGATTGAACAGGGACGTATGGTTGAGAATTACAAACAAACTCATATGGAAACTGTGAATGACATTTAATATCTATGCACTAAGACAAGTTCAGTTGGAGATGCTCATGGGTTCAGTGCCTGGTTCACATGGATTCTGTTGAATTTCTGAGCTCTGGCACTGTTTTATTTACTTGTCCTGTGCAGATCTTCCCAGTTGGTGTGGAGCTGAGCCCAGAGCAGAGGCTGATGTGACCCAGTTCAAACAGAAGCAGTTGGCATAGAGCAGACTGACAATATCAACGAACGGACAGAAGTGCGATACTGACTCACAATCATTAGATGTGAAAGGTTTTGAGCTTTGGGAGGTGGAGCTGTGGAGGGATGGGTGTCTCTAGTGTGAGCAAAGTCAGCCTCCTCATTACTGCCTGCTTGTCTGCTACATCAAAGTCTCTTCCTGGTTGTTGAGTTGAAACGTTTTAGGTTAACGCTGCCTTTGCTCTGCCTGATAGAAAACCTGCTGCAGCCAGCTCCCATCCCATAATATCCAGCTTCCTCAGCATTGGGCCCTAATGAACCGAGACAGTACAGCATTTTTTTTTCTCTTTGAATTTAAATCATGCGGCCAGGTAGCAGCCTGCAGCACTTATCAAAGAGGACTGAGATGTTATTCCTTATAGACTTGAACTATTCCCTAAAGTGAAGTCTCTTAAAGGTAAAAAGAGTGCAAGCAGTTCATTTGCACAATTTCCACAGTCACAGAAGAGTTTTTAATGCAGCTTGATCATTTTATGTATTAATCAGTCAAAATAAGCGTTCAGATACATACCAATACTCAGTACTCACCGGTATCATGACTCTTGTACTCATACTCTGTTACTGCCATAGAAGTGCGCTTGAGTTTTCACTCCCATTTTGTGCTGTTTAGCAACTGTTTGCGAATGAAAATCTGATAAGAGGCTTAAAAACTGTCTTCTACAAAACAAGTCACTGATAAAACATAAAAAAAATCAACATGGCTCTAAAATCTGTGCCTGATTCATAAATATGTATTAGACAAAACTCTATGATGTTTTTCACACGGAAGGAAAAAGTGGTTTAAATCTGAGATTAGGGGCATCAACTTTTGACTTTCTGTGAAAATAGTTTTTAAAAGTTGGACTATATTTTTACACTTTTCATCAGAAAAGCAGAAACTAATATCTTCTGAATCAGATTTTACTGGGAGCTGACCTTGGTCCTGAAATGTCCTGAAATGCTTGCGCACAAAGTCAACAGACATCACTAAACTCATATTACTCATACTCATACTTCCTGTAAATATTAATGTGGATAGATAATAACTGCTTTCATTTAACCTTTAATTCTATGTAATTACACACACTGAGAGTTGATAATGATTCATTAAAGAAGACAGTCTGTTTGGTCTGTTGAAAGCAACACTGTGTAACTTCATTTTGACAGTTTGTTGACATGAAAGAAGGTGACTAACCCCTCTTTCAGAAACATTAGTGTATTTAGTTTGGCAGATACTTTGACTGATAAATACTGAGATGTTTTTGAAAAATTATTTAGTGTTGCTTGACCTAATCTAATCTGACCTGAGTTGGACCACTATTTAGGCCAGAGTGAATGAAGCCTGTGAAATACTCTGCATTTGACCAGTTTTAGATTCATAATCCCGAAAAACATACTGTCTAAAGAGCTTACTCCAGCGGCGAGAGGTAAAACTAGTGAAGAATAAATTAAGACGCAGGCGGCGTTGTCCTATTATCAGTCTGATAACACAAGATGCGTTTGCTCCCAAGGCTGTGTTTCCAGTGAGAAACTCCTCTGTCTGATGCTGATATTGTGAGGCTTGTAAATTGGCCATAGCCGCTATAATATTAAACCACTTGAAGCTGTCGCTACACCTCCTCGGGACATAGTTTAATGACCACCTTTTGTCAGTGTTGACGCCGTGTGGGGGCAAGGAATAGCTTTTGTGAATGTGATTAGATTAAGCTCCAATGTGGAGTAAATGCAATGTACTCTGAATGTGTGCATTAAAAGCAGAAGGTCTCAGTAGTCCAGGCTGAAAGTTGCAGCTTTGAATTAAATCAGGTTTCGGTGAACATATAGTATATTCCCTCTATTGCATAACAAATGGGAAAAAATGTTAAAATTCAAAAGCCTCCCTAGCAATAAGATGTCTGCGTTCGCCTAAGGTGGGTTTGCCATGTGAATGAAGATGAACTCTTTTGTACTTTAACAATGGAAATGTTTAACTCATCTTTTCCACTTTGAGTTAGAGAAGTGAACTCAAGTTGCTTAACTCGTGTCTTTGGAAATCTTTAACAGGTGCAGTTTTCCTGTTTTATAAAGACATGGCGACATTTTATTTTAAATTTAAACTTATTGGTGCATATCCTATAGCTTTCCAGACCTTTTAAATTATGTCTCCATTACCTTTCATTAAATTTCCATGAACAAAATAAATGTAAATATTATTTTGCCTTGTTCTAAATATAAGCAGTAAAGGAATGATATATTATTTGCTGTTTTGTAAATGTCAAGTTTGATGTTTCATAGTATCCTACTTAAACATTATAGAAAACATGTGGGCCTATTTTATTAACACTTTAACTTCACAACTGATGGTAAAGTGAATATTTTGAGTACCACTATAATGCTCGACATAAAATTATTCAATTTTTATTACCTTTTTTAAAGCATTAACCAAATAATAAAAAATCTTCAAACTTTCCAAAACCTTATATAGCATTTTAAATTTCTGTGACTTTTCCAGGTTTTTTGTGACTTCAGAATCAGGTTTATTGCCAGGTAAAGTGAAAAGGTTTACACAATACAAGGAATTTGTTGTAGCAAATATATTTGAAAATCAACTAAGATAAATAGTATAAGCTATAAAATACTACAAAAAATTTACAAAAAATATACACATTAAAATGCAGTTATGGAGGATGAATATGTATTTAAAGAAAATGCATTAAAGACCTATATCCAGTTCTTATAGTAAATTGATTTGATTTTATTTTATGTGTGATTGACAGTTTGAACATATTTACTGTATTTATTTGCAATAAAAACTAGTTATAATAATGTCTTCTGTTAACTGAATGGTTGATATGCACGTCTACTTTATAGCTTTATGCATATCAGTTGTATTTCTTCCTAAAGACTAGAGACCAAACTGTGAGAAGATTTGTGCATAACGAAATAGAAATGACCTTCTCAGTGGTGTTAGCTGAGGCATGCTGATTTAACTTTCCCATCACTCTGGGCGCCCTGATGCACTGTGATGTGAGCGCTGTACATGCCACAGTGCAACCCCACACTCTCATGTTTATTAATTCCCTTCAGCGAGAGATGCACTAAATCATTGACCCTCTTTTAGTGCTTCATGCTCCGACTGAGCATGGGAACGAGGAGGGCGTATTGATTTTGCCCCTTCTCATCAGCAGCCAGACCCTTATTTGGGACGGGGGAAATGGTAAATCTCATATAGTGAGCCGCTGTCAGGACCTGTCCACATCTTAATCTTGGCTGCTTGATGGCTCTCTAATCTTTTTACCATCTACAACTCATTAAGGCAGCTGGAGGTAGATGTAAAGTATTAAACAGCACATTTTGTTCTCGGAAAAAACTTAGTGAGAGAAAACTTTTGTTACATGTTAGTGGTTAGTCTCTTCAAATCCAGTGTATCCAGTTATATTTCCACAAACTGCTGATACAATGGAAAACCAGCGTTTCAAGAAATATGCTCAGAAACTACACAGTGATCAAGGTCCCATCAGTTTGAATATTTTACCAACATCAGTGGCAGTCTTCTTGGCCTTCCAGTCTGGTTTTGACATTAACCTTTCTTGAAACTGCAGATGTCCTAACTACTTTTTGAATACCACAATATTTAGAGTAGTTTGGTATGGTAGGCATTCACTAAATACTTGCTTGCCAGCATACATATTTCCTGAATCTTCTGGATGCATACTAATAAAGACATTATTATTATCACTAAAGAAGCACTGGTTGGCATGGTTTGTGGTTTTACAACACAACAAGAAGACTGATTCCAGTGGTGGCCAAAGACCAAGGCAGTGCTGTATATTTTAAAATGAGAGTAGTACATGCACACATACAAATTAACATTATATGTAGCCCATCAAATCAACAAAAAAGTAGTGTAGAGTCGTCAAGAGAGTCCGACATTTGCTGCATCAAATGTAAATAGACCAAGACGTTAGCAACTGGAATTAGCTACAAAGCTACAATAGGAATGCTTACTTTTGCAGTGTGTTTTTAAAATGAAAAATGTTTAGACAACATTAAGGCCTGTTTTAGGACAGAGAAAGTGGCCAGGGCTATTAGTAATATAAATAAAATATGCATATTATGATGATTAGCTGACTTAACATAAAGGTGCAGTGTGTAGTTTTCCGCAGCATCTTGAAGCAACATTGCAGATTCCATTCTTTACTTCCTTCACTTCCTTTGTTTCTACACATTATAAACACCTACAGTAGCCCTGCAGGGACATTCTGTTATATATTGAAATAGATCATAAGTTTTACATTTGTTCATAAATGTTCTAAACATTAATGCAACACTGTGGGTTCAAAAAGAAACAGCCTCATCAGTGAATAGTTTGTCCACTATTGACAACAATAATAAACTATGCTACTGCTAAACCAAAACTTAAAGTGCAAGTTGAATCTAAGGGTCAAAACCCATCTGATGGCAAAGATCTGGGTTATTTTTATGCACAAATCCATGAGACGAAGATTTGAAAATTTAGATTTAAATTTATCTTCACTTGTAGACGTTCTTTGTGCTGCAGGATTTATTCAAGCAATTTACAGAAACATTGAAATTTCTCAGAAACCAGGTGGAGACTAAGAGGCATTTGGAAATGCAAAGTTCATTTGAAAATCTTATAGTTTTTGTCTGAATAAGAAATAACTCAGATCATTATTTTCCTTACATTTTTATGTTGACCTTTTTATTTACCTTTTGTTTTTGTTTTTTTCATTTTTACTCCGGAGCAAGTTGTTTTGAACCGTCCATCATTGTCCCTAAAGGTAAAAAAACAGTCCTTTGTGACTTCAAGGCTATTTTTCTCCTTTATGCTGCTTTTGTGTCCGAGTTGAGCCATGGGGTTACTTTGAAAAGGGAACAAAAATGGTCTCATGGGGACAGGCTCATTATGAAGTGATTGTGATCCAGTGTTTTGCTGAGTGAAGTGTGACTTAAAGCTTTCAACCTTGAGCTCTGCCTCTCTGTGGGTGAGAAATTGATTTGCCTTGAGTTTTAAGCGTGTATTAACTAGGGTAAAGGACTGTAACAGTGGCTACAGTGGATGTTAGGAGAAGTGGATATTGGAGTAAACATATGAGAATTGTTTTTATATTTATTTTTATAACAAAAGTAATGTTTCCGGCAGAATATAGTATCTTGAATGGCATATTTATTGATATTCTAAAAAGATCAACCTGTTTAAACAAAGGTTATGTTTTTTTTCCTTTGCACCTTTTTCTCAAGAGTCTGAAGATGGGTTGGGGTTGAGTATAGAAACAATTGACAGGCCTACTGTATATTTGTGGCAATTCTAAATCAAGACTTGCTAGATTCCTTAAATCTTAAGCAGAAGCAGCATTTATTGTTATTGCATTTTTATGTTACAAAACAGAAACAATAGTTTGTCAATATCAAAAATACACAATATAATAACTGACTAATGGTAAATATAAAGTCAAACAGTGCTAAGCAGTTCTTCTGGGGGAAGGATATTGGAAAATGTATTCTGTTTGTGGCAAAGCAGTGGATATGGTGGAAAAGGGTAAAGAAGAGATGTCTTGAACAAAAGATTCCCACCCACAAACAGAGCAATGTGGACTGTGCTGTTCAGTGAAGAGTGCAGTGATAGGTATATCGGAGAGACGTGATAACAGCTTCACAAGAGGATGTCTAACACAGAAAAGAAAGTCCTGGTGAAGCTGAGTCTGCAGTCCACCTCCACCTCAAACAGAAAGGGCATTCCTTTGAGGACAGCAATGTCTGAATCCTGGCCAGAGAGGCCAGATGGTTTGAGAGATGAGTAATGGAAGCCATTTTTGTTCCAATGGAAAGCCCTCACTGAACAGAGGAGGAGGCCTCAGATACCACTTGCCAGCTACTTACCACAGTGTGTTGAAACCAGAATGAACAGTTTCACTCCAGAAGGACGTTACCACCTGAAGAGAGCAGTTATGCTAATGATTCACAGGAACATTACGACTCTCCCATCAGGACGCACACTGTCTCTCAACAAACTTTACTCAGCAACTCTCCACAACAATGAAACCAAAACAGTCTGGTCCAATCACAGTTAGTTGTAGGTTTAAACCCTCCCTCTAGAGAAGCTCAGCTCTCGTACCAGTTCAACTCACAATTGAAAATGTTTAAAACATCTTCACCTTGAGCGGCAGTAGCTCAGTGGGTAGAGCGGCCTGTCCTTGACTGGCGGGTGGGCGGTTCGAGCCCCGCTCAAAACATCCCATAACATCCCGCTCTCCCCCACATACTGTCGTTGTGTCCTTGGGCAAGACACTTAACCTACATTGCCTCCAGTGAGTTTTCTGTAACACTGGTAAATAGCTTAATGTATGTAAAGCGCTTTGAGGGCCTACTACAGTAGGTGGAAAAGTGCTATATAAAAATAAAGATTATTATTATTATAGAAAATGAACAGTTCTAATCTGTTTTAAAAAGCGTTAAGTGTGTCAGACTCCTACGAGCCTCTGTCCTGCAAATAAATTGAGGTACTCTCAATAATCTAGTTAGAAACTCTGAGTGCTTGTCATATAATGCAACATGACAAATAGTTTGGAGCTCAGGCATCTGGCTCCCCCCTCGCTCTGGTTCACCCTGTCTGCTCCCTGTAGTGTTTTTAAGCCTCCCCTTTTTCCCTCTCTGTCCTCCCCATCTCCTGGATCTCCCTCGAGGCCTGGCTGGTGAAAACCGAAGCAGCCACACAGATGCGCCAGGTGCTTTTTGCACTGTGAGGCATTCATGTGTGATTGGCCGTGACAAGACCCTGTGTGGGCTCGGATGACGTCCATCAGCTGTCGAGGAACCGCGGGAGAAAATGTTGCCACCTACAAATGTCCCGTGCATTTTTGCAGCACTGACAGTGCGGTTGTCAACACCACTGTGTGCCACATGTTGAGTGTTAACGATTTTTAAGAACGACAGATGGAGGGAAAATAGGCTGTTTTTTGCAACATGCTTTTCCCACCTTGTTAGCCCCCTGGCTTTCAGTGCAGCGACAATATGTCCCAGCTGGTGACTGCCAACCCCACTGTGGTATTTTATGACAAACTAATAATCTACGACACACCACTAATGTTGAAATGTGGTTACAAGGAGACAGTGTGTGGTAAAATTTGAAATCTCCATGCTGATGGCTTTGCATAATTCATTAGTCACAAAAACAGTTGGTGAAGAACCTGGATTTTTAATGTGGGAAAAACATAACAGCTCTTTTTTTTAAGAACTACACTGTTGTATGAAATCAAAGCCAAAACAGAGTTGTCCTGCTGCTGCTGTTCACACTGGCCTTTAAAAGTCCCCAACACTGAAAATTGGATGTAATAGCCTCGGAGTGATATTTAATTTGTTAATTTTACCAGGCCATTTTCCTTCTCAGTCAGCCCTGTGTCCCATTTGTGCTCCACAGTTGAAGCCACTTTCCAGTTCTATACAGGATCATGGAGTTTCATAAAAAGCCCATCTTCTGCTGTGACGTTTATGTGGACAACAAAACTATTCAAAGCAATAGAATGGAAATAATAACTTCACAATAGACTGTGAAGTGTTGATGTTAAAATGGGGGTAAAATTACAGATTGCAATTCCTTACAGACCTCTACAGGAGCCCTGCAGGGACACGTGTCAGTGTAGAAACCTAGTCAAAACTGATCAGATGAAGGGCTTTGAACCGAAAGGATATAAGTAACTTTTAAAGGGAACTTCACATGAGAACCAAAACAATGGCCATAATTGATTTTTGATTGTTCATAAATGTCCTTAGCCTTATCAAAAGGTTTGTGTAATAATTAGTTGAAAAGTGAATGTGCTTCTCCTCCAGTCTTAATTGTGTTTGCTCTGGGCAAGTGTAGGAACAGGAAATAAAGGTATTTGTAGCTCCTTCTAGTGGATTTTATATTGATTAAAATATCTATTTTTAGAAGAAAGGCAAAGACAGAGATTCTCACACAATGCACCTTTAACATTTCAACATTTTATGATAATTTAGACATATGTAAAGTTAATCCAAAACCTTCAAAAGCAAAACCATTCTTGACATTAAAGTCATCTGAACAATCATAAAGAGAAGATTGATCTATGTTTAGCTTTGGCTCCTATTTCCGAGCAGTGCAAAATTAATGACATTTATTCAGAATCATAATGAAAACAAAAACCGAGACTGGAGAAATTGCAGTGCCATATTGTCTGCAGCAAAAAAATGTAATAGAGTGCTATCTGCATAAAGCTGCGTTAAAGCAAAAGTCATGATTGTCACGTAATTCCTGTGCATTATTTGCCTCGGTGTCAGACAGAAATAATGACAAGCCCCAGACAAAACGCAACAGCCAATAGACTTCAGACATGTCTCAGCAAAGCCATTTACTCTAAAATATGCACAACAATGTTAAAAACTAGTTTATTGTCTAGATAACACAGAATAATAAAATCATTTGCTAATGCAAGGAGTAGTTATTATGTATAAAATGATGCAGACTTTGTAACCGCTGATGTTATTGGTAAGATTCACAAGCTGTGTGACTCTAGGTCTGTCCCGCTGAATTAACTTTATGAAAATGCCACCAAGCGACATATTTAAACTTTTCAGCTTTATAACTCTGTCCTTCTCTGCTCGCACCATTGGTCTTGGGTAATAGCGACAGGGAAAAAGAGGAAGAAATGTAAGAGATAACGGCAGATGAATCAAACAGAGACAGAATGAGTGGAAATAGGTGATGAGTATAGACAGCGGGAGACGGGAGGGACCTCACTGTGGAGGTAATGACTTGAACCAAGTGGTAATCACATTCAGCCCTGGGTTGCACTGCTGTGTAATGCATCAGGAGCCAGAGCCAATCAAAGAGCGGCTGACACCGGCCTTTGACCCGCCTCTTGTTCACTTCGGACATGCCAATCAAACACACGCAGAGAGGAAGCGCTCTGATGTCCCTGCCTCTGGTCTGAATACAACCGTTTCCATGGATCCCACTGAAGACAGACATATGTTATGCTTTGATTTCTGAAGCACTCCTTTTGCTTTAAATCCCATCTGATACACATGTCCAGATTCAATGCCGTGCTAATTGCTCTGACCTTATAACACTGCTCTGTCTCCTTCTATCTTAAAAAGCACATGATTGGCTGAATTCTGCCAGCTGCTTACATCAATAAATATCTGTCCTTTCACAGTTTGAATGTCAACCCTAAGATTTTCCATTCAGCTTTTGTAATGAACTAGAAGAATTTTTCTAAATTAATGAAACAAACTCATCATCTGACCCACTTCTCTGAATTTACACCTTAAATATTGCACCTTTAAGTGCAGGAGTTAAGTGGATTTGCAATAGTTTAAAGTTGTTTGTGAAGTCCATCTAACAGTTCACTTTGAGAAGGTGCTCACCTCTGTAGGATAAAAACTAGGGCCTGGACTTTAACGCGTTAGTTAAGATTAATTAATTACGGGACTTTAACGCGTTAAACGCAAACGAAAAAAATTAATTTTTGCACCAGAACCTTTTTCAATGAATGGAGCGATTATACTGGAGCACCAACTAGCGTTCTTGACTTCCGACCACAGTCAACATGAACGAAGAAGCTGACGAGACCGCTTTACTTGGCCCCGTGGATGGGAAATTTTGTTTTAAAAAAACGAAAGGATGGAAGCGTCGACAAGAGCATGGTTGTATGCAAGCTATGCAACAAGGGATTTGCGTATCACCGCAGCACATCGAGCCCCAAATATCACCTCAACGCAAAACACATAGGAGTTAGCGTGGACGTTAGCCCGACTCCGAGTAAAGTTACAAGGACCAGGTTAATTACACTGCTACACTTAATGGCAAACATTGCACTGGTCTGCAGGACTGAAATAAATAAACAATATTTTGTTGATTAAGCATATGTATTCAGTCATTATTCAATGGTATACTAAAAATCCATGTGAAAAATTACTTCTCACTGTTCTCAGGTCAAATATTTATATGCAATTAAAATGTGATTAATTTTGAATAATTAATTACAAAGCCTCTAATTAATTAGATTAATTTTTTTAATCGAGTCCCAGCCCTAATAAAAACTGCAATTGCAGACACTCTACCCTACCTTGTGTAACGTAACAGTAACTCTTCACTTTTCCCACACTGGAACATGTTTACACTGTACAGAATACCATCCACACAGGTGCTATGACGTAGTTCTTCATTGATCACAAGTAGGCAGATTGATTATTACAACTTCCATTTCTAAGCTCTAATCAGACCCACATATCCAGACTCAATCAGACCTAACTGTGCTGATGAGTCTCATACTGTCCCTCTACTGGTCTAACTCTGGGCGGCCAGACTGCTGCCAGCTGATTACATCACCACAGAGTTTGGATTTGAAAAGTAATAACAAAATCAAGCCAGAAATTTCCCCATTTGTTCCTGAACCTGATCCAGCGAGCCTTGAAAAGATGGTGTGAAAAGAAACTATGCAACTCCTTCACACTTTAATACCACTATTTTGTAGCCTTACCTAATGTTTTATTCACTTTACCTGTCAGTGTTTTTTTTGTTGATCCATGTATGTAGGCTTCTCTGCTTATAGAGTAGCTTCTTTCTTGGTATAAATGACATTTAGTGTGAGATTTTGATGAACAGAAAGCTTTATTATTTCATGTAGTGAGAAAACTGACTTACAGCATTAACACAAAACATTGGGTTTACACCACACGGAACACAAGATATTTAGAAGGCAGCACAACAGCCAGGACTACTACTTTCAAATGTTTTTATCATAACACACACTGCAGTACTAATTGTGTTCATTTTAACGTGCTTTAACTCACTCTCATCTTTCTTTTGTCATTTTCTTTGCTGTTAAAGCACTGGGCAGCCTGACTGCTGCCAGCTGCTGACATCATTAGATATCCATCACACATAGTTTGAATTTGAAGCGTGTCATAAATACCAACAGCACTTATACTCAGGGTCTCACTCTTGTATGAACCAATATTTGTCTATGTCTGTAACTGCAGCCTGCCTCACGATGAAAATCCCTCCAAGGCCTGGACTTGTACCAGGCTCTGTGTGTGTGTTACTGTGTATGTGCCGTATGTTGTCAGCGTACAGATCAAAATGCTGCGTGAAGGTAGAAGTTAGTTGTGTCAGAGATCTTTGTTTGAAGCCTTTCTTTGGCAGCGTCAATGCATAGAAAGGGGGTCTCTGCTCCGCTGTCTTTAACAGCCTGTGACGTGGAGCAGCTGCTTTAGGGAGTAGTCTTTACCCTTCGCCTGTTGGGTTTTATAAATGAAGCAGCCAGATCAGTTTGACATTAAGCCTGCCTCCTTTTCTTTTTGCAGCAGATAACTTACTGCTTGCTTCCTTGCTGCGTTGTTGCCTGTTGTAAATAATAATTCAAAGTGGAGAGAAAAATAATATAAAGAGAAGACATATGCTGTGAGAAAGTTTATACTGGTCCATATAATTTTATAACATTAATAGTCTAATGTGCATAGGACTCAAGAATACTTTTTAAGATTTATTTTTGGCATTTTTTTTTCTTTAATTAAGATTAAGATACGGAACCGGCTGAGAAAGATAGATGGGACTACATGACGCAGATTAACTTAGGACCAGGATTTCTCACCCAGACTTTGGATGTCACAATCTTCAATCAAATTAATTTTATTCTGTCTTGTCTTGGTCACAGACATACAGGACTTTTCCAGTTTTATATGAAGAGTGCCTGAGTCCATAGCTTCTTTATTGTGATTGGCTGGAAAACAAAAACAAAATGCTCTTGATTAAATGCAATCAAGAACATTGCTCATTTCATCTCTGTTCTCCTCCTGGAAAACCTTGTGAAATTGTCATTGCAGTAGAATTATAACTACACTGTTTTAGATTTGTTTCAATATCTCTTCTCTCATGCACTGATGTTGGTCTTGAACATAATATGGTTTGCAAATCTGATGTATGATAACCTTGAGGAAAAACATCCCAACATATTAGCATGATGGTATTGTAGTTTCAAGTCTAATAAGTGCTACCCAGTCTTCTTCTAAACTTTAAATAAAAATGCATTACAAGACCTTTACAGATTTCTCTCCCACTAAAGAACTGTAACAATAAAGCTGCAAACACTCATGGGCCACGTGTAGAGTTGGTGAGAAATATGTGCCCAGAAGATGTGACTGAGAGTTACATGGGGCAGGATGGGGTGAGCCGAGTGCACTCTGTCAATGAAAGTGATGCTATTCTTTTCAATTTTTACATCAAAAAACCTTTCAAAAGGACTCGAGGTTACAACTTTTAATGAGTTAAGAAATTTGTAGTTAATTATTTCGTAGTGTTACTTTAAATTACAACCATGACATTTGCTTTAGAAACAATGTTGCTAGAAAATGATTTAAGTTTAGTAAATATTCTTTGTAAATATGGTCTGATCTGCTCTTTTTAGCTCATGACTTGAGCATATTTATCCTATGCCTTCACATTCATAACACATACATCTGCAACTTGGTCTTGGTTTGGGTGTTGTTGGTACAATACATGAATGCCAAAATGTGCTTAAAAAGACTTAAAGAGAAATTATTGGCTTAAATTTGAGGTGTAAACTGTATATTTGCAGATCTTTTTCCAAATCTGATCACTAAAAGAGCCTCCTACTCAGCCTTTTGCCAGTTTGGATACACACCAGTTGATGCACTGATATTCAAGGTATCTGCCGGTTATGTGAGCATGATTCTGGTCTTTTGCCATAAACGTCTCTTCGCTGAATGCACAAGGAAATCACTATCATCACTGCAATGAAAGGGCGATGAAACCACTACCGCTTTCCCATTTTTATCATGCTCTAGGTTATCCCCAAGGTCATGTTTACAGCAGAGAGATGTAGCTCCGAAGCAGGGGGTCTGCTGCCAATATGTTTACATCACCTTTGGTTAGTGCTATGAGTGTTCATTTAACATAGATACATATTTACTAAACAGAAAGACATTTTAACAACGCTTATGGAACTTTAGAGACATGGCACTAAGTCTCATTTAATAATTAACCTTGAGAAATTAGAGTACAAATGACCACAATTAAAAGAAAAAGCATATGTTGTTTTATGAATTAGTGTCTTACATGTTTTGTTGTTTTAGTGATGTATCCTTATTATGATTATTGTCAGTTATGATTGTTTTTCTGTTATGAAGCAGTTCAACGGCAACAGAGCCATTTATTCGACAGGAGAGAATGGACATAATGGATCACAAGGGAAATTAATGGCTTAGTTGACAATTGATATGAAACATTTTCATTAGATACTGACTCAATACTTTGTTCTAATCATCCATCTGTCACTCTGGTAAACATAAAGACATAAAAATAGACTGTGATGCAATGTAAACTCGACCTGAAGGCTGCCCACTTGAGTTTATGGAGCATGATTACCACATTTGTCAAAGGTCAGTGTTCAGACTCCACTTAATTAGCTATGACTACAGTATAGTCCTTTTGGCTAGTGATGCTAACAAATGTAGTATCTCAACATTCACTGTAGTGTAGTTCATTTGAATTGTTCAGAGGTTTTAAAAGCAATGCCTTCAAAGCTAATGGTAAGTGCATTAAAGTGATTTTGATTGTCCTCATAATTGTCTTAAATCTTTAAACACAGCACAATAAGGTAAGAATGGAATTCCTGAAAAGTGGAACAAATAAAGACGGTGTAATTACAAGTGTGAAAAATACAATGTGAGTCAAGCCTTATGCATAACTAACTATGTCTGTAGTTCCCTTCTGTTGTATTTAATCCGCATGACTTCTGACTGAAGTGAATGACAAGTTACATAGCTTCACGCTTTTCTGTGAGCTCTGATTGGCTGAGAGCTTCAGATTTAAAAGTGTTGTCTGATGAGCCTTTTACAGCTTGAGAGTTGACTGATTGTTTTAATGCTTAGATTTTTTTCTATTAATTGTCTAAGTCTAAGTCTTACTTTCTTAGCCCTCAGCTTTTTGTCCAAATATGGTTATTCCTGGCTCCAACAACTCAGAGATGTTCAGTCAGGCGTAAATGTCAATCAATATCTCTACTACTTTACAGTTTATGCAACACATTTACTTTCCTGTTTCCTGTATGTCTTCAATATTTGTTTATATTACAACTTGAAAGAAACTGCCTCAATGGAAGTGTCAAGAGTTCAATTCTTTTAAAATGATGACTTTTTATGTTGCATTTGAGTTTATTACCTTTGTGTCATTATTGCAAATGGAAATTTGCCGACTGGTCACTGGAGCTCACTTGTTATCTCCATATTGCCTCCTCTCAGGAGGGAGCCTGTCTTTATAATCCTGCACATCTCCATATCGGTGGCCACGCTGTAAAGGTGAACACAGAATATTACGTTTTCGGTGCCTTTGGTCACTGCTTCATTTTATTCCAACGTCTTCTGGGAACGGACTGAATTCTGGTCTTGTTTACTCAAATCTTTGTTCTTCCCATCGTAGGCGAAGTTGTGTGAATCCCACAATGAGGAAAGAAAATGAATGTCAGACTATTGATTGAACATTGCCTCGAAGAATGTAATATTGTTGCCTCCAGTGTTTCAGCTTGTTTCAGTCAGAGCTGTATTTTGTCATGTTTCTAGTTGTTGTGGGTTCCTTTGCAAATCATTAAAACTTTTCAATCTTACCATTTTTGAATATACTGTTGTTGATCAGTTGCTGTTGTCGGCAATATGATCCAAATAAATATCACAATCAATCAATCAATCAATCACATTCAGTCAATTTCTATAATTCTAATCATGAACCAAACTGGTTACAGCTCTATCCTTTAGTTTTAAGCAGTAAAAATGCCAAACCAGGTCTATTTCAGCTTTGAATGTGTGAGTGTTGCTGCATTTTCCTTTCTTTGGTGAGCTCTGATTGGCGGAAACTACACACTCACAAACATTTGTATTGTCCAGGAGAGTCATTGATGTGGAATAAAAGGAAGGGGAAAAAAATGATTTTGGGAGAAAACATTGCAGCTGTACAAGACTGCACAGCTCTTTTTATCTTTCACGTATTCAAGGTATCTGTCTGATAAATTATCTTTAAGGCTAAGTCCAGCAGCTTTGTATTGCTGTTACATTACATTGAGTTAATTTACTGTTTCCATGAGTAAAATTTCAAATGGTAATTAAAATAAGTCACGGAAACATATTGTTGGCTCCTTTGCAAATCTTAAAACATTCTGCCACTGTTCACTGACAAGTTTCTCTTAATCCACAATGACTTTACAAAACCATAACCAAGATCATTCTTCTATTTAAAGGCCTGCACAATTGCAGTAGTTTAATATCAATCAGTTTAAATTGATTTCATTAATAGCATAGATTTTGTTGAACCCCCATTGCCAAGGTTTTCAAATTTTAAGACTTCATATTATTTTTATTTTATTTTTATTTTTTTATTATGATGACAAAACACACAGAATTAAAATCCTCAAGCTTGGCATGAATAAATACTTAAGAATTTAAACAGACTATAGGAATACTTGGCTTGTAGCTTTCCTTGAAGCCTTAAAAATCATTTGCACGACGTTTGTGGTTTACATGTTCTAAATATCCATTGGTATTCAGTAGATAACAGTTTTATACATCCTACTGTTTCTTCTACCTTAAACTTTTAAATCTTAAATCAGATTTCCAGAAAGGCCATGATGCTATGCTATGCCAGCATCAGTGTGGGCATCTGTGAGGGAAATACAGTTTTATTTTTTTATTTAATTTTTGCTCTGTTTGTTCGTCCATGTGTGACTATATGCATGTTCTGAGTAATGGGCTTTGTGCATCCTCTGTTGCTGACGGGCACGGATGTATCCATGGCAACGGCAGGTCGATCCTGGCTGTGAGCAGAGCTGGTGAGAGGGACTTGAAAGGCGGTGTTAAACCTCTCCTCTCATCCAGCCCCGGCGCTCCTCTCGCTCCGACCGTGGCTAAATGCGTGGCCTTGTTGAAAATCTGAGCCCTAGGGGCGTTGGGCTGCGACCGCATCACAACACTGCCACCTTTTGACCCGCTGTGAAAACATGTCGGGCAAGCATTAGCATTGAACTGTTTTTACTGTTCACTGCTCAGTTCAGGGGGCACTTGATAGATGCATAATAATAAGCTAAGGAAGTAATAATTGTGTAAATTTAAGCAAAGTGTAAAAAAGTGATCCAGTTATAATCATAGTGTTAGAATTTGTATTTATTTTGCCAATTATTTCACAAACTATTCCTTAAATGTAACTTTTTTGTACAGCACAACAAACCTAATAAAGATTAACAATAAATACACATAAATAAAGCATACATGAACTAATTTATTAACAGCGAGAAAGTGTCAGAATGTTAAGAGTTTAGCCACAGAATTATAAATAAATAAATATTTAGGTTAGCGTTTAACAGAGCCAAGTCAGTTGATGCAAATTTGTTTATTGCAGTCATTCATATTTACTACATTAGAATCAATAATTTTTTTATCTGTAAAATGAATACTAGCTGTAGAAGTGAAGAACCATTGGCCTGAAATGCTTTAAACATAATTACATAAGGAATTAGATCAGAAAAAATCTGAATCAGAAATGAAGGACTTGCAACTATTGGGATGTGGATGATTAATTGGGTTAACTGCACAAAGTTATAATTATTTTGTCTTTAACCAAACCCATTATCTTTATCAGACACATCATCAGGTTATTTATCTCAACAGACCAGTTACAAAGCAGCTACAGTGACATCTGCATAACCAGCCAAAATGTCTGAACACATCTAGTTTTTATTACTATTTATTGCTAGTGAACCATAAATGCATTGCAGATGGACATACAAGCCTGTGACAACTTTTATATTAAATCTAAACTGAATATTGGAGTGCCAACATTTCATTTGAGAGAGCAAGGCAACATTTTGTTTTAAAAGTAGAACAAGGCTTGACAAAAGTCCATTTTTAATTTTCAGACTAAATCAGTCCTTCACAAATAAGTGTTGAACTTATCCCACCAGTTTGAGGCTTTCACTGCAGCTGTAGACTTAAACCAAAGCTCTGTGTTTTAATGTGCCACTGCAGCCCCCTAGTGGACTTTCTCATGCATATTTGAACATGATTTTTATTAAAGAATGATTTATACCTTGGGCATAAATTGGGCCAAACAAAGCAGATAAAATGGAAGAAAAATGATGAGACAAAATGAGACTCCGTATTTATCTCTTTGGACTCAAGTATAAGTGCCAAAACAAACTGAAAAGGATGTGTGTGTTAGTAAATCTTGTTATGGAGACATTCTGGCTGTGAGTACATTAACCCAACTGTGAATTTGTCAGAGGGTCACTGCACTGATTTGCACAGTTTAATTTCATCCACAGCGGTTTCTCAAGCGGCCATCTTGTGCCAAATCTACGAGCGCCTTTGAATATTCATGCAGGTCGCTGTGAAAGCCTATGGGACGCAGCAGAGGGAGGGAGCTGACCTTCTTGTTAGGTCGAGCTGGAAGTTAGAGGCTATCTGCAGATCACTAATACATATTCAAGCAGCAGGAGCTATCAGGCAGCTGCTTAACAGGTTTTGTGATGAAGCCGGATCAAGGCCAAGTCAAAGCTCTTTACGTTCTTTTTTTTTATCATCAGCACTTTTTCTTGCGATAGTCAATCCTCACAGCCACTGTGAAACACATATTGACCAAGTGCACTGCTTTTCTCACACTCTCCCTGGATCGTATAGCCTTAAGATCAAAAACCACACAGTGGGCCTGTTGTGCTGTATAAGCTCACAGCACAACGTGAATGATTGTTGCTGATAATGTGTTTGGCATCACCTAATGCTCAGTGCATCTCAAGGCCCTGTCCAGATGGTTGGTAATGTGTCAGCCTGAAAAGAAAGGAAACCAAATGTGACTAAACACAACTGTGAAAAACAATACAACATTAATGCTGGACTCAGATCAAATACGACAAGTTACAAGAGAGTAGTAGTCGTTCATTTTCACTGCACACTCACAACAGAGATCATCTGAGCGTCACCTGAGCATCACCTGAGCATAGATTTGATGCTTTAGCTCATTTTTATCTTTTGCAAATGACATTTGACATTCACAGACCCAGATCTGATAATCTCTTGTGAGCAAAAGATCCAAACCAAAACCTAGTGCCTTGAAGTTTCCACCTCCTTCTGACAATGGGCGGTGTATTGGGAGCAACCGCAGTCGAAGAAGAAACAAAACATGACTTAAGACAGAATTTAGAGTTGCTGAAATGGAAAAAAATAAAAAGTTGCTATGTTCAGTTATAGCATGGCTCAAATAAAAACTTAACCTCTTTTAACGGTACAAAAACAATAAAAGGTTACATTTATCAAAAAAAAAAACACCAAATGGAACAAAATGAAGGTAAAACAAATGGCTCATTCAGCAGTATTGAGTAAGGCTCTAGAGCTGTATTCTTCAACAAATGGACTTTGGGCAAAATCCAGATTAAACAATTTTACACCAAACAGTTCTTACAAGAACATTAAGCTATTTTCAACTATTATATCCAATACTTGAGCCTTTAGTTTAAGTTTACCAATACATAAGACTAAAACCAAGACTAAACCAGGAATAAATCAGGTGTAAATGAGGACTACACTAGATCTAGACCAGAACAAACCCCAGGTTCTAAACCAAGACTAAACAAGTAGCTGCTGTTTTTTTAAACCGGAAACCTCCCATCACTGCAAGCTGCTCTTAAGAATATAAAACCTTAACCCTGATTACATTTAATTTTTAATTGAATAAAAGCTTGTGCATTGTGCATTACCAAAGGGTCAGTTACCAAATATAAGTTTATGTCCCTGGATCTAAGTCTTTTTTACTTCAGTGTGAGCTTGAATGTGAGTTTGACACCAGGGTTTTACGTCTTTAATGTATCATGTGGTATCATTAGTGTATAGTTTGGATTGTTAAGACTAATGTCAGCCTTGTCTAACGTTTCATCTTGTAGAACCATCATGTGTCTGAAAATAATCTGAGACGTCTAATGGAGCCGGATCAATAAAGATGGATTATCCTCTTCCCTTTTCATATCACAACCTACACCACCTCTGGGAATCTGAGCCCATCGTCATATTGGATAACGAGCGGATCCGTTTAAGCTGCATGTTCTCTTCACCACTACACTATTTGCTTTCAATCTGCTTTTCAAAAGTACAGCTTGCGGCAAAGTAGAGGTTTATAATTCGAAGGAAATCTGTTGGTAAAATGAGCCCTTTCATTGTGATAACGGCGACTAAATGGAGTTCTTGATTAAATCTCTTGACTTTGCTCCTCACTGTTTGATCTGTTAGAGCTTATTTCTTGATTGGGGAAGTTGTTGCATATTAAAGTGTCACTCAGTCTCTGAAGGGACACATTTAGAGTTAGTTCTCGCCCGCTATGCCCCATCTGCTACTTAAAACAAGCAGTATGACTTCTGTAAAAGCAGATAAGAGCCCAGTTTGAGAACAAAATGACAGTTTCTGAGATTGCCAAGTACCCCTTCCTGATTCTGTATCATCTAACAGCATGTTTTACTACATACTGTTTTGCTGTGACTATACTTCAGATATTTTGAATGATTAAGCAACATTTGTATCAAGTAAAGCAGCTCTACTGAAACAGAACCATAGAAATGCACTTTGTCAATTTGAGTCAAACACCAGTCTCGATAAGGAATGTGTTAATAAATACATCCTGGCTTTTGTAATTTAAAGCCAAGAATACCTTATTGTATGGCATAGAAGCTACTTGTATATTTTAAATGAAGTTGTTGACATGTGTAATGAAGGTGAAGTTGCTTTGTCTAAGTTAAATCAATAAACCAACAAACAACAGACATTCTTATGTAACACTTAGTCTTGCCTATTTGTTTCAAGTAGGTTTTAGAGTGTATAGTGTAAGACAATTGTTAATATAAATTACAGCATTGTGTAAAGTTGTGCCCAAATCTTTCTTAATTAGTTCATCTGTGTTTGTTTTCTTCAGGGTTTTCCAATTACTGTCACTTGCTATCAGAGCCTCTTGTACTCATTTGACCTCCACATTTAAGAGTATTTCCCTTACTGGGGTTTAAATTTCTCTTGCCCTGTTTCAGTTTCTTTGTAAATGACGATGATGAAACTAGAGCGGACTGTAAATGATGATCTGTTAAAGTGAAGAGACACATAAACTGTCTCCTTCAGAAACATCAGAGAAATCAATCTGTGTAAGTTCCATAAATCTGAAGTATTCTTAGCTTTAATTTATTTAGTATTGGACTGGACCTTTGCGTGCTAGTTCTCTTCTGGAAGTTGTATTGGGACATCCCTAACATCATTTATCTTTGTCTTTTACAAATAACATTCCCTTTAATATATTTACATTTCAAACTTTAAAAAACAAACACAAAACCGTTTTAATCCAATATTAATTGAAGGTCACATCACCCATCTTTATGAACAGATTTCTTATCCTAAATTATTTTCCATTATCCATTTGCTTATACAATTGTCCTTTTGTGGGATGAGTGAGGGCATTGTTTACAGTGAAATCAGCAGAAATATCCAGCCTATTTAGTGCTTTCCGAAGCCTCCATTGGCTGTCTTTGTGTTACATCCTTTCCCACTGCGTCAAAGCCTTTTTTTTCCTGTAAATGCTGAAACTCTGCCCCGACATGGTGACCTGTAGCCGGGCCCTGCGGGAGTATTTGGTGTCCTATGCTCCTATGGCCTCACCTTCCCCTCCTCCTCCTCTTCCTCCTCCTCCCACATCCAACACTCCTTATCTTCTTCTACTTCTTCTTGCGTTGAAGGAAGGAGGATCTGCTAAGACGCAAGCACAAACCAAAGCAAGTCTTTTTAGAGGACAATTGCAGTGAGGAGAGTGGACAGTTTGTGTTTTAAGGGTTGTATATTTGACTTCAGCTAAGTTTTGCTTGTTTTCTGACTGGTAAATCTTTTATTAGGAGTTTAATTGGTGTCAGAACTGTCTAAGTGTTGTTTTTTGAGAGATTTGGAGTGATTTGACCACTTTTGCAACACATACTTGGACTTGCGGACCAGCCACGATGCCGGTCCGTATTATGTGCACCATTTCTTTCTCTTCAGACGAAGAGCCTATAAAAGGATACGGCAAAGACGGTTTCGACGACCACTACAAACGAGTGACAAAGGCCTACAGTGACTCGGGCTCACAGGATTACCTGGATCGGACCAGTAGCCAGGGGGACGATATCGAGGAAGAGGAGGAAGAGGTCGAAGAGGTAGACGACTTGGCCACTTTCTGCAGTGGATGCTCACTACACGGCGCTAACCATGTCTTTGTTGAAGACAAGAAGTTTGGGATTCGGCAAGGTCTGTGGGGAGTGGTCTTCTTAACGGCCCTGTCTGCATTTTTATTCCAAGTGGCCGATCGAATCATATACTATTTCCAGTACGACCACGTAACGATAATCGATGAGAAAGTGGCCAATAACATGACGTTCCCAGCTGTGACTATATGCAACTATAACTTTATTCGGAAGTCCCAGATGAGCTACAGTGACCTGATTTTCATGGGAGCACTGCTGGGATTCGATGAAGGTATGGCACCAGGTTTCCAACTCGCTCCAGAACCAGACCGTCCACCAGGATCCAAATTCAGCCTCGATGAGTTTTACAACCGCACCCGATACCGAATCGAAGACATGCTGCTGGAGTGTAGCTTCAGAGGGCGGGACTGTGGCACGGAAAACTTCCGAGAGGTAGGATACAGTACGGTAGGATCAGTTTTGAGACCAAAAACTCCAAAAGGACAGTTTTAGGCAATTCTTTATTTAAAGAGTCTAACATTTTAAGATTTGAGATCAAGGTCATATTTTGTGTAAAAAACAATTCCTCATTCTTTACTAGCACATTATTTGCTTACATAATCATCTTTTTATATTCCACAATGAAATTGTCTTGAACTGCAGAGAACCGTTTTAGAAAACCAGCCTACAACATGAGACCAATGTTAATTTTTCAGTCTAGAATAAAGGCTGATGTTTATATTAGAATATAGGAACCCAGATGTTAGGCTACATAAAATGTGTAAAAATGTGTCTGGTGTTACCATGGAGACAATAAAAACCAACAAAACGTTTCTGTTTATGAGCAACATTTTTCCTTTTGTCAATTGGCACCACTTGAATTTTCTTTCCATGGCAACAAAAGGTCATATGCAGGTCACACACTTCACATTTCTGGCCTAATTTTTGAGAAAACCTCCAAACTTGCATTTATGGTGAAGCTTAAAGTCTCCAAACTTATAACAGCTATATAAACTTTAAGTTTGTTTAAAGTCATGTTTCATTACAACAGATTTAGTTACAGCCGTTTTCAAATATTTGATTGTTTTATATCACAGGGACCAGTAAGGTAGTTACCTTAGAGACTGTTAAGACTAGACCATGTCCAAATGTTGTCTAAGCAGTTTTATGTTGTCTTGTTGTTTGTTGGCAACAAAAGGTCTGTCTGGGTGTTATTAACCCAGTCCCAATACTCACACCTGTGCACTAAAGATTATTTTAGTAGTCAAAATAATCTGCTATTATCTTATCGGATTAGTCAACAATTACTATATGTCATGTACTTCAAGAAAAATTAATTGAGCTTCCAAAAATAAAAGCTTACTGTGCCAGGTTCAAATAGCACTGATATTAATAATGTAGTTTGTAATTTTGCTTATTATTAAAAATGTTTTTGAGAATAAATTCATACAGTTTTGGCTCCTGTCAAACACTTTGATTTACTAGAATTAGAATAAAAAGGGATAGTTTACTTTAATCTGAAAAAGTCACAGATGAGTTATTGCCTCTCTTGAACGTGAGCGGATGGAGGAGGTTAACTAACGTTAGAATTAACTCCACTTCCTGTAGCGCATCGCAGTTATAAAGTTATATTAAAACTGTAAATACCTTGCGTTCTTTGGTAAATACAATGTTTGTAGCTTAGAGACAATTTACAGAGTTCACTCTAAAATTAATCCATTTATTTTATATTGATCGATGTAGGTTTTAAAATTAAGATTTGTCTAACACCCATTGTGAAACAGAATTAAGGTTTAGATCTAAGAAACATACTCAGAAACATTGTTGTTCTTCTTGTAAAAGAAGTTGTTGCTTAATTGACTGAACTTCTTAACAGTCTTTGCTAACGGCTCAACTTTTGCCATAAAATGTGTGAAATGACAGACACGGCTGAAAGGTTTTGTTTATTGGACCGCTGTTATTCAGGCTCTCAGTTTAAAGTCATTAGCATTTGTTGGATTCAGCATGTCTTTTTTTGTTTGTTTGTTTTTTTACAAAACCCCTTGTAAATAAAGCAGCAGACGTATTAAAAGCAGGTTCCATTAGTGAAAGTGGCGCAGTTGGCATATAGTCGTTAAAGCAAATGGAATTTAGGCTTTGGAGGAAACTTAATGTTGGCGAGTTTTGCTAAACAGATATTTCTTCAGTTTTTGGATTTGTGTTCCCCCAAGTGTTTATGTCCCACAAGTGGAATACTAAATTACAGTGTTGTGTTGACAATAGTCTGCTATTGGTTTATTGATTGGCTCAACCTTTGCAGACTGAAAGACTGGCATTTGTTGAATACTAATGAATGTTCTAGTGTTACATGAGCAGCATTTACCTCATGGTCTTAATGCATCTGAATATCAGCCCCACCTTAGACTAGCCTGATGTCAAGATGTTAATCCAGAGTAACCACATCATTTTTCAACTAAAGTAATGCCAAAGTAAACTTTGAAGTTAGATAGTTTGTGTTAAAATAAAATCCCTGAGTCTTTTACAGCAGCTAAGGCCAAACTTTCTTTTATACAGAGTCTGATGTGATTATATGAAAACACTCAAGGGCAAACATCCTACTTTTATAAAATAATGAAATTTTCAATGACACCACCTCCCTTTGACTTTTAGAATTAGATAAAAGTTTAATTCAAATTCATTTTGACTGAATGTGAAAATGCAAGGAATACAGGCACAGATAAGTTTACAATAAGTACATACAAGCCAAGTAACTTTTAGCCCAAAAATATATATATTCTCCAATCATTTAGATGGTTCTTAGACATTAGATAGAATCATGTTTATTTCACTGATGCAGTCCCCTCAGCTGGACAAAAAAACTCCAATGTATAATGTCATTTTAGCGTTTTGTGTTTTGTTCGGAAGCCTACATCATTTGCAGATCTGATATTTGAAAGCTCACTTTGGTTAATTATGCATCTATCTAATGACGGGTGCATTATGCTAATACATATTCTGATAACAAATACAGAAACAAGTACCTAACATTAATAAATCCTACACAGAGACAGTGCCTTGTCTCTTGTCTCTCTAGACTTTGATAACATTATCTCCTGTATTCACTATTACTGAATACAAAAATGGATAAAAATGAAAACACTGCTGTGTTTACTCATATGACACTATCTGAGGAAGCCTAATGAGTGCAGATAAATACAGTACAGAACTAAAGGTTATTATTTTCTTTGTTGAGTGAACTGTGTAAGCTATAGAAGCCAGCATGTTCACATTTTTTCAGTCGGCTGTTTTGCCTTAACAGAACTTCCCCAGAAAGCAGTAAAGCAACTTAGAAAGTAGAGCTGTCTGGGCTTGTGTTTGATGGAAAAAAAAGACGTCATAACAGATTTACTTGAAACAAAGAGGGTTCACATTTTACAGAGTGAGTGACGGACCCCTCTTTTGTTGATGCTTTGGGTTTGACAAATATTCTCCTTAAAACACAAGCTACAACTATGTGTTTATGTATGTTTATTTAGGTCAGTTTTTGAAATAAAATGCTTACACGCTGTGAGCAGGATTAAAAGGGACAGACAGGTTGAGTGGCACGACGTCGAGCATTAAAGCAATCTCTTTTTTTCACTGCAGCTCCGGCTGAGAGCTGCTCTGACGTTATGAGGTTGACAAACAGCTCTGAAACAAACAAATAGGTCTATTCCACCTATTTGAAGAATTCCACTGTGGTTTTATTTTTCAGGTAATGTGTTGGGTTAGAATTAAGCGGTAATGCATTAATAATGTATACCGTGCATGTAAAGATATGTGATACTATCATAAAACAATACCTATGTGCCTTTTATATTAAATGTTCGAAGAGTATTTGTCCATTTCTAGCAGCAGCATGAGCCCGGAAATACCAACGCTAGAAACAAAGCTCCTTCGAGGGATGTTGGTCTAATGTATTAAAATATACAACATGTCAAAAAAACTTAGCAATTAGATGTTCTTGCTGTGTTCCACTTGACTGAGCCTTATTAGAGAAATGAAGAATGTTTTTGGAGCATGTTTTTAACCTATGTACAAGAGAAGCATCTAATCTTGATGGTTGTGTTCAATAATTGTGTAAAGAAGATAAGACCAGACACAGTGTGATGGCATAAAATTTAGGATAAGACCTAATCTTAGATTGTCAATGGCATAAATTAACCAGTAGTGACAGAGAATTGTTGCTGCAGTGAGGAATCTGTTTTTGAACAAAGTGAGAAGCACATTTGGAAGATTAAAAATAAATAGTCTCCGGTGTAAATGCAGATTTCTTTTGGCTTGGAGCAATATTCCTGCAGATTTTTTGGGGAGTTTACCATCTCTCTGCCTCTCTTCTGTGAGGGCTCTAAATGTTGACACATGATGCAAAAACTGTTTAAAAATAGCACATGAAGTAGGTGAGCGCAAAATGCTCCACTGACAGCGGAAGATGGATCTTATGCACTTTTCTTACAGGTTTGAGTTTTTATATCCAGGCAAAGAGTTAGAAGATGTTCGGGTTGAGCAATCAGTATCTCAAATAAAAAAGGAAGGGGGCATGTGCACTGTCCTTGAGCTGAAATAGTGGCTGTTGTACCTTCAGTGTGTGATAGGCTTTGTAAAACACGAGCACTGTGACGGCTCCACAGTGTTCAGCGTTATTGGCAGATGGTATGAGAAAAGCTTTTCTGTCTTCTATAGCACTTTCATTTCAGATAATCTTTGGCCACATCTTGCTAAGAATAAAACACAGAACAAACACAAATATATTATACGCTGTATGTCAACCCAAAGGCGCCGAAATAACTGCAGCATCATCGGGAACATTTAGTCTAAACTATTAAGCTGAAATGTTACAAATGTTTAACACAAAAGCAACATAAAAGAACAGTCAATAATATTTTATTAATAATATTTGCAGTTTCAGGTGAATCATGGCAGAACAGCAGAAGTGTCCAATAACAAACGTGACAAGTCAAATCTAATGGGACTAATTATAGCTGATGTCAGTCTGATCCGTTGTGTGTTGCGGTCTATGACTAATGCAATAATTGATTGTTCTTTCAGCTCATTTACCCCAGTGCAGGGTTGTCTCAAAGGCTCTTCTAATATCAATCAAGCCTTTATAGTGCACAGTAAAGATTTTAGTGACATAAAGAAATTCATAAATTCAAAGTAAAAAAATAAGAAATGCTAAAACACATGACCATAAAAGTCACCAAAAACTAATATTAACACCAATTATTTTGGACAAAAGGTTTCACGCTAGTGCATTGAAAGCTCATAATTTAAAAAAAGCTCACATTTGTGCCTGCAGAGTTGTTCTTTTACATTTGTCACTAAGGTTGAACATTTGCAATTATACAATGTTTCAACCTGTTTTCATAATTATTTTTTTTGCTAAAGACAGAGAACCATACAAAGAAAACTGCCACTTTATATTACATATTGTAGTAGTATATTATCTAATAAATACCATCACTATTTAAGTCTGATGCAGTTGCCATTGTGCCCAGGGTTGACCCTTTACTGGTTCAAGTGTTATAAGCATTTTTACAATCCACACGTTATCCGTAACTATAAGAGCCGAACTAAACCAAAATAAACCTTACTGAAACCAGCAATTAATTGTAATGAAGGTAAATCGTTCAGTTAAGAATCCTCAAACACCACATCAATTAGGGTTTAAATACTCAGTGTATTAGCTCTGTTTTCACCTCAAATGAAAAACGAGGTCACCATTTAAGTGAGTTTGGATGCAAAGCCACTTTGAGAAGAGAGTCAGTGAAGGACAACTAATTGTGTTTAAATGCCGTCTCTACAGCCATTATTGATCCAAATTAGTTTGAAGTAGTTTCGAGGGCAGACCAGGTAAAAGAGAAGTATGCCTAATGTATGTGATGAGAAAAAAGTTACATATTAAAAGACTCTGTGAGGTTAGACCTTCTTTCATGTTGAAGTCATGGTTATCATTAATCTGAAAGAAAAATCAATAACAAGTATTCATTAAACATAAAGTAGCAGAGGGCAGAGTAGAATTATTATGGGACTGTACAAAGAGAGTAAATCCAGGACTCTTAGTCATAAATTTAGACTCTTAGGACAGTCTATTATTAAATGCTATATGCTATTATTAAACCAGGTCCAACAAAGGAACTAAACAAAGACAAAAACAAGATTTATGTAAGCAGGACAAAACCGATGATTCAAACAAAGTATAAATTGTTCAAGTCTTGACCAAAGCTAACCCAACCCAATCCCATAGCCTAGGATTTTGTCACGATGACACTAGGATTGAACTAGGACTAAGGGTTACACCAGATTAAACTAGATCCAAACAAGGACCTGAGTTGACTCCTTTCTTCTTCACAGTAAATGAACAGTGGCCGTTTATTTAGTTGTCAGTGTGGAGATCCTGCAGGGGATGTTTTTTACATGTGCTAAGGAGCCACTAATGTCCCTGAAGACTCCATTGTTGGTGCATTAACTGTGTGGGGCAGGTACAGAAGGGGAGCTGATTGATTGCTTACTGTCTCGCTCTAAGTCTCTTGAGCTTTTCGACCGTCCCGCTGCTGGCCCTGTCTGGCGCTAGAGTCTCTTGTGTTGTATGTTTCAGTCTGTCTGGCAAAGTGTGCACACAAAGAACCAGGAAGATATTGGAGGAGGGGAAGAGCCCTGCCGAAAAAGAGGTTCAAGTTGCAGAAATCCTGTCCCGGAGCAGAATGTGAGCCCCCCTCAGAGTAATGATCCAAATCCTGCTTCCTGCTTAATCTACATCAGATACAGCTGCTGTTCTCCTGAGCTCAGCACTGTCAGCGAAGTCCAACACAACCTCGGGATCTCGTTACACCCTTTTTTAGGCTCCCTTTTTCACCCAAACTGAGGGTCAAACCAACAACTAAACCAGGACTAAAACAAATTCAAGAGACTGATTACTTCCAAACCTCAACTTAAATATGTAGCACTAACTAAGACTTAACCTTTGTCAAAACCTGGAATTAAAGTATGGATAAAATTTAGGTTGAATAGGGACTCAGTAGATTACATGGAACATCCCCAGGACTAGAAACCAGACTAAACCAGAACTAAAACCAAGAGTAAAAATTGGAATTACTCAGAATCAATAGGGAGTGAACCTTAGTGATCTTTATTAAGTCTAAACCCAGGTCTATGGGTTTGGATCTGACAAGATTCAACTTGGAGGTCAACCCAGACTAAACCCAAAAATGAACCAAAACTAAAACTAGGAACCAAGATCTGACGAGATCTAACTCATTTAGATCCAGAACAAACAAAACACTAAGGACAAGACCATAAGTTAGTAGAGGACCAAAACCAGGAGTAAATCCTCGGCCTTAGGGCTAAACCAAAGTCAGATTTATACCCAAGATCCAACATGCAGGTGTAACTCAGCCAGGTTTATAACATGACTAGATCAAGACGTAACCAGGTTTACTCTGGATGAAATGTAGGACAAAACCAAATCTAAATTTAATCTAAACCTAATCAGACCAAGACTTATCCCGATCTAAACCAGGGCGCACCCAAACCTAATCCCATGGCACATAAACCAAGGACTAAGCCACATTTTAGTCTTGCACTAAACCTTGAGTAATCCTAGATCAATCCAGGACTAAACTGTAATGAGACAATAGCAATGGCAGCACTTTGTATCCCCTCCTGTGCTGGGACAGGCACGTGGTTAAACTGACAATGAGTTGCAGCAGATGAAATGCCAGAACTGACCTCACCAGCGCTCTCTGTGCTGTAAACTGTTGTTCTGTCTCAGCATTTATTTTAAGCAGCCTCTGAACAGGGAGTGTATCTGAAGTGCAGTCTAATTATCCTCGAGCCTGTGCCAAGTTAAATTAGATGTTAGTTAAAAAGTGCAGCAAACCATGACGTGTGTTCACATTAACAAAGACAATATCTCGATACCTTTCCTTGATTAGGATAATTAAACTGTCAGTTCTTAATAGAAAAGGATTTTGAAACTTGTTTGTGATATACAGCCTCTGTGTGATTTATTTTGTTTGGTGTTGAATAAGTTATAACTTCTCTTGCACCAGTTCTTTTAGGGACAGGCAATAACTCACATAAAGGGTAAAATATACTGTATGTACCTGTGTACTATCAGGCTGCAGGAAGGCTAAACAAGGACAGGAAACCAGGGCAAAACATCCAAAAGGACTAAACCTGAGACTAAAACAGAACCAAACCAAGGTCAAAAACAGGACTAAAGTGAGGACCAAGTTCTGACTAAATACCAAGTAAACCCAAGATGCAAACAGAACTCAATTTTGAGATGAAAAAAAAATGACTAAAGGTACAAATCAAGACAAAAAGAAAAATTAAACAAGAAAACACCAAGACTAATAGCAGTTAGTTAAGCACAAGACTAAATCAAAACCAAATCCAAAAATAAACTGGACCAAACCCAGACTAGACCAACTCAAGAAAAACCCAGGACAAAAACAAACCTACGTCCAGAAGAATTTAATGATTTAATGATTATACCCAGACTAAACCGGGACAAGACCAGACCAGTCCTAAATTTGGGATTTAACAGACTAAATCTAGAAATTAACTCATGTGTGCACCTTTAATTAAACCTAACACTAAAACAGGACCAAACCCAGGATGAAATAAGGACTAAATCAGGTCTAAACCAGGACTCATCCCAGACTAAACTATAACTAAGCTCTGGGGAAATTGAGTGTAAACCAGGACTAACCTTAGACATAAATGCACAACTAAATCAGGAGGAAAGCCTGCAAAGACCAAGACTAAGATCAAAGTAAAACAGTACTAAACCTTGGATTAAACCAAAACTAAACTTTGGACCGAACCATCACTACAAAACCTGAACTAAATCATGACTGAACAGAAGTATTACTGTTGATAAATCTCTCTGTGTGTAACATCCAGGTACAAAACTATAGCTTTTTGTTGCTGCTCTCTTTCTCTCAGACTGGACCTGTTTGGACAAATGAGTTGAAAACTGTTTTAATTTTGTTGGTATTGAGTTTGATTAAGTATAGGCTCCATTAGAAAGTGTTGGCTACAGTGTCTGCGTTTGCCAAAGGTTTCTAACATGTTTCCTGAGCGCTGAGAGCTGCCAGCCATTAAATATTAATGGTAAAGCTGAAATTCAGATGGCCCCGTTCTGTGACTTTCTCTCATCCCTCAACGGCCATTATCTGCTGTTTTTGGCGCAGAGGTTCAGAGGTGCCCTCTTCAGTGCACAATTGAAGTTCATTATTGAATTTCAGTACTCAGAGCTTCAGGAGGCAGAATCAGAGGAACAAAACACAAAAAAACCTTTACAACAACCCAAAACAGTACTCAGTGAAGGCATAATTGCATGTTTTAGGTCTCTCTGATTGTGATTCTTTGACTCTTGCTTTGATTTTAGAGCCACATTATAGTTGTCAGTCTTAGCAATGGTCCTGTGTCATCTGTAAAGGTCTTTTAAGTCTAACAAGTCTCTGAGGTGGTTATCTACACTGCCAAAATGCAAATAAAAAACCCATAAAACCCTCAGGAGTTCAAACACTCACAGTGAACTCTGATAGGTAAATTATTATACTGCATACTGAATATTGCATTACAAACCATTTTTAAATCATGTGTTTGGAAACACACATGGGCAAGATTACTGTTGCACAATTTTAATACATTTTTTTTATTATTTGGAACTTGATTGGTTTGTATGTGAACAAAATATGTACACAAATTGAATGCACACACTTTTTCTACTTTCTGATGTTTTTTGCACTTTACCTGCCTGTGAGCTAACGTAACAGGTGAAGTTCCCCACTGTGAGACCAATAAAGTCCTGTCTTAGTCTGCTTTCTTGAAGTTTCATCAACAAAAAATAACTAATTATAATAAATTATAAGATTGAGGGTAAATCATGCCACATTATTTGAGAACTAAGCCCACTTAGATCCTGTTTTGTAATGTGTTACTGATTCATAAATGATTGATTCATAAACCTTGATGCTTATTCAACCCTTGATGTTAAACTCAGATTAGTGTGACTTTGTTTACAGAATTTAATTTCAAAAGTATAACAAAAAGTACTGTTAATTTTTGTTTGTTAATTTTTGTTCTTTAATTCTAAAACCTAATTAGTTAAGGTGACACCCCATTTCTCTCCTGAGTTTTATTTTTATCTGTTAATCACTCACTTCTGACAGTGTGAGTATCAAACAGCAGCCACAAGGGGGCAATGGTGCAACAATTTAAAGCTCTTAAGTGACTTGCATGTTGTTCCTGGCTCTGAGATGCTACATATGCTGTTCTTTTTCTGTAAAAGAGATCCACCAGAAATAAATTTAATCCTTTTATTGATTTTATTTCTGAATGCCAGTACAGCAACAAATCAGAGTTGACCCCTCTCCAGTTTCCTGTCTGAGCCCAGCCGCTGCCAGTGGGAACACGGTGGTTGCATTTTTGAAAGACCTGTTTTCCCCAGAGATTAACTCTATTTGTGGTTGAGGCTTAAAACATAAATATCAAACCAAACATGAAGTTTATTTATTTTTTTATTTTTTGTGCAAGGACAGACATGACAGTCTCCCCTGCTATCTCTATGTCTGTTTTTTTAAAGATGAAGGACAGATATCTTCTGCGGCTTAATCCAATAAACCCTTTTGCTGGCAAGAGAAGGAAAGCAGACCACATTTTCATAAAAGTGAAATACCCACTAAAAATCACAAATGCTGGATAAAATATAAGATATATTTGGCAAAGGTCAACTGAATGACTATGTGTGGGCGGTCAGTGAGGGGATATGATCTGTGAATCTAGAGCTTTACGCAGATTGTTTTTTGACCTGTGCTCCCTCATCAAAGACTGTTAAACTGAAATCTACCTGATGGGACTAGCATACACATTGCTAAGGCAAACATACTTTAAGGTTACCATCATAGAGACATTGCTCAAAAGCACAAATTGCACGTGTACAGCTGCAGGAAAACAATGTCTGTAGCTTCTTGTCATTCTTGCTACATCTAATGATAAACAGCACGGGTTGTTGCTGTGTCTGTGTGTCTCTTTGTCACTTGTAAAAGGGACTAAATAAGAAACTGCCACCAAGTCCTGTCCCTCAATCCAAGTGATAGATCTGTGTTTTCAAATGCACCCGCTTTAATTAAACGTATCATCATTCTTCTTCAGTGACAACAGCCTCGCTGATGCCAAGCCAAGTCCGACGGGCTATAAAAAGCCCAGGTCATTTCATTTGGGAAGATACACTGCATTGCTATCTCTGGCCAAAACCCTCTAATGTAAATGTCAATTCATCTTAAAAGTGGCACGGATGAAACTTTCATTTATCCTCAGACTAAGATAAATGACCTGAAATGATGTGAAAATAAGGGATATGAGGGTCTAGTGAACGCAATTATACATGAATAAGACGTATTAGGAGTGTCCGTGAAGGGCCAGGCCACTTACAAGCAGCTAATTAGGTCGATGCAAAGAGCAGTAATGACTTTTAACAGGAGTGTTCCCCTTCTACTTTGAAAAGGAGCTGAACTTAAACATTTAGATTCTGCCTACTAAATCTGTTTTGACTGATCAAGTAACTTTTGTGCCTTTCTTGAGATTTTAAAAAGGTTTGAAATTAATTAGCTTATTAATTGGTGATTATTTGGTGGTAAAGGGTTAGACATAATTTAAAAACATTAGAAAAAAGTGGCAATGATGTCATGTCACCTGTCAAAACATGAGCCAGAGCCTAGTAACGTGCTTCTTCATTGGGAACCAAGACCATGCTTTGTTATGACATTAAATACCATTTAATCTTTCTGTATGTATATATCCATTCTTTGCATTTAGGCCATTGTCCAGTGTCGAAGGAGGCACTTGGTGATCAGATCTTGAGCCAGTTTCTTGGTAACTGGCACTCGCTGAGAATCAGTCCATTCAAGGCTGGGATGGAAAACAGTAACACCTAAAGGGAAACACACCAAACACATGAGACAGACTTGAAATATGGAGCCGGTTTCTGTATTAAACATACTCCACCAAGAATTTTACTGCACTGACTATTGACCATACTCTCAAAGTAAAATCATGGCACTCATTTACAATCCAGCGGTTATTTACAGAGTTTTTTTTTTATAACAAGGAAACACCATTAATATCAAAGACTTTGTTAATGCTGTTTATAGTTTAGTTTGTTTACATCATGTTAAAACAACAGTGAAACCATTTTTAACCTAATTTAATATTTAAAACTGTCATCGATTACTAGAGTGGCTCACCTATCCACCTAGTGGTACAAAGTGGTATTACAGCTAGCATCAAAGCCCCTCTAGATTGATTCATTAGTAGCAGATGCTAGATCTTGCTCAAATTAAAATTTTGCTTTAGCTTTTAGTTATTAACCAAGTATTACTTTAATATATTGATAATATTTATAAGCTTCAAGATTTAATTGTAAATTGTAAGTCACCTTTAAGACAAGAGGTTGCACGGGCAAAAGTAAATGTATAGGTTTATTAATAAAACGTATTTACCATTAGGTATCAGTAAATAACCTTAATAGGCTTATTGTAAAGAAGTACCTTTTTTTCTCAAGTCTCCATCTCTCTCCGCTTGTCAACATGTTTTGTGCAAGACTATGCTCACTGACCATCTGAGTAATGTCAGGAACAATAATAGAAAAAAAAAATGCTATTACTGATGGACTACAACATATAGAAGATGGGAATAAAAGGAGCCACTGTAGCAGAACGGTGTGTGCGAATGGTCGGTCTGTGCGAGGGGGCACCTCTTCTCTAGATTTTTATAGATAACTGCAGCTATCGTGGTCAGCAGGGCTCCATTTAGACGTGACCAGGCTGCGCAATTTAGCAAAATGTATGACCCACACCTTGCTCTTGTGTGTCCATTCTGTGAAGCCCAGAGTTTTTTTAAAAGGCTTGTTTTAAAAACTGTGAGCTTTCTTCATTAAACAGTGTTTTAGAGGATTAATGTTTCTACTACAGAAGCAGTTCTTTTCTCCAGTATATTTGTGTTACAGCTGTAAAACTGGGGAATTGAGTTGCTTTGGATAAAAGTGTCTGCTAAATCAATAAATGTAAATGTTTTACACACATTACATTTCTTCCAGATGTAACTAATATATATAAATCAATGCATAAACTGGAAAAGCTAAAACTATCAATCATATTCTTCAGAATCAAAACGAGACTAAATGTGATTTACAAAATTAAAACTATGCTAAAATGCCACATTTTTGTTGACCAAAACGAGAGGAAATGAAATGTTATACCATTATTTCCCGTTTAGTCGCGTTAAGATTATTTTGCAGTATTTCGGTTTCCTGTGTCTGCATGAGGTTGCACTGCGCAGACGCAGGCAACGTCACTTTCTCAAGCCCAACTCGTGGAATTATTTAGAAGACAAAAACACACAAAGGAGAAAGGTACTGGACAGGTTTTCAGATAAAATGTCCATGTTTTGAAGATTGATGGAAACCATGTGCATCAGGCTTTTTGTGCCCTGCATCTCTTTTTAAATTGCAGTCTATTTAGAAGAATCATTTCAAATGGAGGAATGTGTAACACTGCAGAGCTGTGGACTGTTATCCACTTTCCATAAAACATCCAATCACCGACTCTAAACTGAGCCATTAGCACAAGGGCCTCTTGTGATATTATGAGATTGAGGGACGACAAATTTCTCCTCTTCTGTAGATATCTCTGTGATTCAGTGCTTTGACATCTTCACCATACGTCACTGTTACTTAGAAACTGATATTTTTTGTGTTTTTCTGAATGCCTCAAACACATACCCACCATGAATATATATATATATATATATATATATATATATATATATATAATTTCTAATATAATAACCAGGAATGAGATCCTGTGAGTTTGTATCCAAGAAACAAGTTTTTGCAGCAACTGATTTGGCTTTCCGGGGCGTTGTAGTTCAAAAGAAATCTAGTAAATTAGAGCCAATTACACGCACTTGCTTTGTACTGAAGTGGATGGTAATACACCTAAATTCAATCCGCTTTTCGAGTTCAACATGTAGCGTTCTTAGTTCAAGGGTTGTTCTTTGTTCAACAGATAAACATCACAGGACTCTTTTCATCAGTGAAAAGGATATCCTCTAACCCTGTAGAGACGGTCTTATTTACCAATCTGAGCACATATCTGCCCAGTCACCGTGAGGCACTCTGAATAAAAGCAGTGGCACAGCGCCTTAAATGTAAATGAGCTGAAGATTGTAAACACGGCTGCCCTCGACTTGATGTTAGCAGAGGGTCTATCGATTGAGCTCTTGTTGTTTGGTCACACATCTCTGAGTCGGTCTCTGGCTTTGCTCACACTGCAAAGAAATGTGGACCAGGTGGATTTGTGTGAGATTTTTATTTTATTTTGTTCGTCAGACAATTCACATTTACATTTACATTTAGTCATTTAGCAGATGCTAAGTGAGGAAAACAAAGGAAGCAATTTTAACAACACAAGGTAACAAAATGCATAAGTGCACCAAAAACTAGTCAGTTAAACCCTGCACAGTATACAAAGATAGGAAGTTGTATTTATTTATTATTTTTGAAGAAAAGGAATCAATAGAAAGGAAGTAGAACTCAGTGTTTGTCAGTCAGGTGTTGACAGAAGAGATGTGTTTTCAGGTGTTTTTTAAAGATGGCTACAGAATCTGCTGATCTTGTAGCAGCAGGTAGCTCATTCCACCAATGTGGAACAGAGCCAGAGAAGGTACATGAGAGTGATTTTGTACCTTTTTGGGACGGTACCACCAGACGTTGTTCATTTGCAGAGCGGAGGGATCTGGTAGGAACGTAGGTCTGCATTAGTGAGTGAAGATATGAGGGTGCAGAACCAGAGGTGGTCTTGTAGGCCAAGAGCACAGCTTTGAACTTGATGCGGGCGTCAACCGGGAGCCAGTGTAGCCTAATGAAGAGAGGAGTTACATGTGCTCTCTTTGGTTCATTAAAGACCACTCTTGCCGCTGCATTCTGGATCAGCTGCAGAGGTTTAGTTGTGCAGGCAGGGAGTCCAGCCAGTAGAGCAATAATCCAGTTTGGACAAGACACGAGCCTGGACTAGGATTTGTGTGGAGTGCTCTGATAGGAAAGGTCTAATTTTTCTAATGTTGTAGAGAATGAATCTACAGGACTGGGTGGTGCTGGCAACATGACTTGTGAAGTTCAGTTGACCATCATAACCATAACTTCAATAAATCAGATGTAGCAGTGTAAAGAAGAAACAAGACCTTTGCTCATACTAGATCAGAAATTTTGAGATCTGACTTCAGTTTTTGGGATGCATGGTGGCAGAGTGGTGAGCAATCCAGAATGGTGTTGAGAAGGTTTGATCCATGTCCTGGTCATCTATGGCCTTTTCTGTGTGGAGCCTGCCTCTTTATTACATATTACTGTGTTTTTTTCTGGGAACTTTAGCCTCCCCTCATTGTCCAAAGACATGAATATGAATTTTCTACAGTGAATGAATGTAAGAGAGAATGAATGGACACTACAAATTGATTAAAGATAACCAAGTGAACATTGTAAAGTTCGTTTTTATTATTATTTTATATAATTTGTTGTAAAAGTAGATGCGAGACAAACAATGTACCAAAATAGTGCTTTTAATTTAAAATAAAGTTAACTCATACTAAAAACGTAGATATTTTTATTTAATTTTTTTTAATTTAACCATGGTCTGACACTTTCACAAAGCTCAGATTTGTTTTGGTGCCGTCATGAATAAGGCCAATGTACAGTATATGTAGTTTCTATGGGCTGCGTGTTGTCGGACAAAACTAAAACAGACGGTTGATTATTATATGTTCCTAATAATCCCAGCTGGTGCCAATGTTCACATCACCAAAGCAGCATACAGCCAAAGGATCAGAGCAGTCTCAGGGGTGCATTTCCTTAAATCAAATACCCATGTCACAGTCTGTGGTTTTAATATGAGGACATCATTATTGAGCCAGCTCCAAACCACAAGCTATTATGAGAAAACCAAAATAAATCTTGACAGCAATTAGCGAGTGTTCCCACCGTTCACCTTACACGAGCACACACACACAGCAAGACATCAGCCATCATTCTGTCTATCGTCATGGGGACCATGGTGACCATTATGCGGCAGACCAAAATGAAATCAAAATGAAAGCACCATTAGGTAAACATACCACGCATCAGTTTGTTTCATCTTTTCCAAACGTCTAATCCGATGAGTGTGTGTTTGTGTGTGTGGTCCAGGTATTTATCAGAGCTTCTTCAGAAAAATGGACGACAGCGGAAGACAGATACTGGGGATTTTGTGATGCAATTTGGAGTCACAACCCGAGCAACAGAAGCAAGGTGACCATATGTCTGCAGGTCTGTGCGGCCGTAACCCGTTTGTACCAGCGAGACAATCCAATCAGAGAAATCCGTTTGTACCAGCGAGACAATCCAATCAGAGAAATAGGACAAATCTTCATGATGAAATATAACCTTTAAAAAGTAGATTTGTTTTTGGTTTGAGTTTGGTTTCTTTTTTCTGCTTTCAGTTTCAGGAACATGCGGTCAGGGAAAAGCAGATATTACCTCTCTGTTTGTTACCAATAAACCATTCAAAGACACTTTTATCAAATTAATCTAAATAATACTTTTAATGTTTGTGTGTAACTTATTTAGTCTCGCTGATCTGATATAAAGCGCACTAGAAAATGCTCAAAGTGAGGCAGACAGTACCTGTGCCTCACTGAAGGGGGCGTGCTTCCTCTGCTATTACTGTTGTGTTGGCGTAGAACAAGTGCCAAAAAGTTCAATGCTGGAGCTAAAGAGTGCTTCAAACGTCGGAACAGAAGATAACTCACTTTTATATTATTAATTATGTAAGTGTTTGAAGTTTAAATATTGAAAGTTAGTAAACAGTGGGACCTGAACAAATAACATGGTTTTTGTTTTGCTATTAATGGGGTAGATCTTACCTAAATAATGCTGTTATTTGTGTGAGATTTAAGAAGTCAGTATAAAGCTATCTATTGAATGCTGTACATGGGGCTGCTTGAGGTTTATATCATTATTAATATATGGCTCTAAAGAGAGTCACAAACCTCACCACACGTCAGTGTCTGCTTTGTATTTGCTGTAATAGGTATCAAACTGTTAAATTAATGTAGACGGGAGAGAAGAAGTTAACACAATGGGCTTCTGAGGGGGACATGGAGCCACTTCCAACTCAATTCTATAGAAATCTGACTGCCGCACTGAACACAGACGTCTAAACAGTCTAAAGAGAAGAAGATGATGCGCTAAAATTATGAACAAATAAGAACAACAAATAATTAAAAATGTAAAATGCGTATTTTCTGCATGCACATATTGGGTTAAATAAAAAATACAAACATAAATCATTCATTGCAGCCATTATTGTTTTGGTTTGAGCTCATATATACTATATCTTCTGACAGTGCCATCTATTGTGTCTTATAAAATAAACTAAGTTTGCTGTGTTATTAAGTGATGTGTTGAAAATGCATTTGTAAAAGCATAAACATTTTACAACCAACATAAAGTATCCACTAAAAACCCCTGGCTTTCAAGTTATCTTCTAAGATCATCTTTTGTGACAGGCTTTTTGAATTTTTTTTTTTTTTTCGCCACAAGGACTTCACCCTTTTTGAAGTTTCATGTCCTGTAAAAGGTTTTAGAGGAATTTCTTTAAAAATTGCATTCTGTGGAGAAAACTGCTTCTCTTGTTTAAAATTGGCAAAGGCATCCCAATGTCGTAAAAGTGGACAATAGAGAAAATATGGTAGTTTTTGTATAAAACAGGTAAACTATTTTTGTAGTTACATAAATTATAAAGCATATCTTTATGAAGTGACTTTTTGGGACTTGACTCTTAGAAGGATGAAGGATCTGTAAAACCACTGTCCTTTTGCATCTTGTTGCAAAAACTGTGTGTTATATTTGTACAGTAGTCCGTTTAACAGTTTTATTTCAGTCCTAACACATTGGCTTGAGCTTGTTCTGTTGATTTGTATATTCTTTGTAGATTAATGCTGGAACTCTTGTGGCTTGTGGTCATAGTTTTGTTGGAGAAAATCTGTCAACCATCACCACAAATGCTGTGAACAATAGTGTGTGTGTTTGTGTGTTTGTTTGTGTTTGTGTGTGCACATGTGCCCAGGGAGTTGTCAGCCAGCTTGACTTCATCGACCCTGCTTCGTTAGTCGTGCTTGCGCCGCTCGTCTGCCCTGCCCCTGTTATAAGGCGCTGCACAGGCGTGAACACACTCACCTCTTGTTACTGTAGTTTAACAAGCTGCCAGTGTTCTGTCTGAAGTGAGATAACAAACAGAATCAGGAAATGCATTTTGCGTTTTTCATCAGAATGTCACAGTTAATAGTTAATGATTGGCGTCAGAGGAGACTGTTGCCAAATTTGGTGGTGACTCGGATTAATTGGATACGACAAGATTACCCCTTGAGGTTAGCCCAGATTTTATTTACACTGAGTTGGAAATCAAAGGAAATTTTGGGATGATGTGATGAAGGGATGTGTTTCATTATAAAACCGGGCTCTTGGGAGGCTTTGATGGTTGTGCTTACGGCTTATTGAAGTCTAATTTAAAAGTGCATATAGGGAGGCAGACTTGAAACTGTTGCATATCAAGGCCTATGGGCTAAACATACAAGGACATGTCTGATCTGTCATCTACACAAACCGTTTTCAGCAGAATTGATATTTAAGTAACACTCCAGACCTGATATCTCAGCCCGATGGACTCATGCATATTTCTGTTTCAAGTAAATGAGCATGTAGGTATCCATGGTAACGGCTCAAACAGAAATATACAAAAATACTGTCTTAGCACTGGGATTTGGGATTAATTGGAGTTTGTTGGTTTTTAAAGTTTACAACACTTCAAAGACATCCTAGTTTACAGATATTAAAAACATTAGGCTTCATTATGTAAACCGTCGGGTGAGAATGAGCCAGATAAGATTGTGTCCATCATCTTTGTAATTCTCAACAACAATTTTTTTACACACACAAATACAGGCAGGGAATGGAAAAGGGTAAAGCTAGCATTGGGCTGGGTTTAAATGACAGGCTTATTTTTGGTTCTTGGTTTTATTGGTTTTAGTATTTTTGTTTTTTTCCCTGTTTGGTCCAATATACTGTATTGTGTGACAGTAAAGTTCTAATGTTCTTTTACTTACTGCAGTGGAATTTTTCATCACGTAGAAGAATCTGGAGTTTACATTTTGACCATGAATTTCCATGAATTGAAATTATTTGTCGAATGCGTGAACAGGGCTTTGTGCAGTAAGAACCCAAGAATATTTAAAACGGTACAGAGATATTCTTGTGCAATTATAGAGTAGAAAATGCACAACAATGACATCTCTTTCTGAAAGTGTTTTGCATTTAGGATGACTGAGCCAATATAAAATCAATTTCATGCAACAGGAAATCGATTTGCCGTTTATTTGATTGCTTTTCCTTGTCAGAAAATATATGTTCTTTCACCTTAAATGTACCCTTCTCTTCTTCTTCTCACATTTTGTAATTTTCATCATCCCTTTGCATGTGACAATCAAATAAGGACAAAATAAAGAAGACACAACCTTACAACACTTACTAAAAAAAGAAATTAATGGATAAGTGAAGCATTAATTTGTAAAGGAACAGAAAGGGACCATTTATATCACAAAGGGCTATTCATACAGGTCGCCTCAGTGGCAAATTGGAGGCATGAGGGCTGCTGCGGGGACTGGGAGACTGTTGGATATAGTAGCTTGCGGCCACACTCAAGAAGTCATTCATCAGATCTGTTTTTCCCTTTTTTCTTTTTTTTTTCCACAAACCTTCCTGAAACCAGCTGTCATGAGATGAATTAGCGGTGTCATCTGGGTGGCACCTGGTGCAGTCAGCAATACTCTTACCCCCTTTGGCTTGTAAATCTAAATCTGAAACATACAACACAACAACACGTACGCCACATCATTCACAAATGCATTTTAGATGAGCAGTGATGTGTTACAAGTCTTTTCAAACACAGAGTAGAAGAAAAGTGGACCACTGTTATCAAGTGCTGACTCTGCATTATAGTGGGCTGATGGTACAGGTTTTCTTTTGTTGGACATTATAACTCTGTTTCACAAGATTTATCCCAGTGCCCAATTAGTTGTCACGTTTGCCCACATGGACTGACAGCCTGCTGCGAGCTTCAGGTACTATAAATTTTTTAAGGCTTGTTTTTTGATTAAGCATGACAGCTATTGTTTTGAAGACAGGCTGCTCTGCTGTGACTGAAGTTTGCGACTGTGGCTGCGCGTCATAGCACATTTATCAACAATGTGCCATGAACAAAGATACTGTATTACAATCTGGCTTTGGCATTAGGTTACAAACTCAAAAATTCAATGATGGTACCTGGCTCAATAAACTTTTACATAGCATCCTAGTTTTTCCAAAGATGATCTTTCATGACCCCATGCTAATCTGTGCTTGAGCTTGTCTAAAACAAAATGAAATGGGTGTGCTGAAGAGGTTATTGAGATTAAAAGGGGTGAAGGGACCTGACCACATATTTTGCAGAAGACTTTTTGTAACAAGCATAAAACGCAGCTTCTTTACTCAGTTACATTTTATATACTATAACATTGTGTCTAACAACTCTATTCTCTTGTCACCAGCTCAAGGAAATGTTTGAGATGAGTTTGCTGCTGAAAAAAAGCCCGTATTTGGATTTTCATGGCATTTAATTCAGCGCTTGTTTTCATTGTTTCACAGTGCGTCTGGGATGAAGGTCCTGATCTGTGTACGAGGTTACGAGGTTATTAGAGTTGAGGTTTTTCACTGCACTAATGCGTCTCTGAAGGCATGACTTTACACTGCAGTTTACAAACAGCTCTTCACACTGTGTTAAACGCAGCCTATGGCCCCCCTAATGTACAATCACAGCCAAAATAGGTCAACGTGGGCTTTTAAAGATTAAATATTTTCAGATTTAATTTAAACTTAAGCTTTTTAAAAACTTCTGTTTTTAAAACGTTTTAAAAAACTTCTGTTTTTAAAAAGAATATGTAATATGTAACTTTAGTATTTAATTTAATTTTAATTAACAACAGTTAGATAAATGCTGTGTTTCTGTATTGTACCGCTGACACAAGGACTAACTCACAGTAACAAAAAAAAAGCTCTCTGGCAAAGAGAATAACCTAGAGAGCTATAAACATTAGTGTGTTGTGAAATATTCATTAGGAAAGGCTGCAATTATTCAGGCTTAGTGACCTGCTGTTTAAAGGCTGAATAGTCCATACTAACGTTAACATAGCCTCCAAATGTTGAACTCATTAACACATAAAGATAGGACCTACTGTCGGAAATTGTTGTAAATGTTATATTTTTGATGATTTCTGTCCATGCTGTATTAAATAGTATTTCTATAAAGACATTAATTGATTCCTCCAAGGCTGGATGATGAAACCCAGCTGCAATCACACCAAATTACACTGAATCATGAAATTGTTTGATTATTTATTTTTTTTGGTTTGGCGTTATGTTCTCTTCAAATGTTGGACTCGTGTGTCCTTCACAGGTTTTCAAACTAATGCTACCAGTCGCAGCTCACTCAAATAAATGACCATAATGGAGGTTAATTATAGAGGTTTGAATGGCCTCAATGTTAATAGTTACAGCAGCAACAGCAGTCAAACGTTAAATATTCAACATGTCATTACATAGACTACTGCAGCACACAATGTTTCTACTCAATACAAGTCGGAGCTATAGACCATTGCATTATAATTAAATAGTTATTATAAAGGTAAAAAGAAATTATAACCTTTAAACACAGTGTTACACTTCATGCTCATGTCATGTTTAATAGAAGTAACGTTAATATAAGTCACAGTAAAAGTGTCAATGCGTTTATCATCCACTTGTAGAAAAAAAGGTTGAAGTAAAAGAATCTGGACTCAGTTTCCAAGGTGAAGACGTTTTGTCTCTAATTCCAAGAGATTTTATCAATTGTGAGATCAACTGTAAGAGACCTGAGCTTTATCTCTAGAGGGAGGAGTTTCCCCTGAAACCAAACCTGATGAACCAGGCTGTTCTGGTCTCATGGTCGTTGGCTCTGAAGGGGAAGTGTGACTCCTTATGTGAGAGTTGTTAAGGCTCAGAGTCATTAGTGACACTGCAAAAAAATAATCCATTCCAAAAATTATTTTTTTGTGAAAATGGAAAAGCCCTCTTTGAACAGAGGAGGTGGCCTTAGATTCATGTTGCCTAGTATTTATAACAGTGTGTTGAAACATTAAACAAAAGAGTTGCACCCTAGAACAACAAACACAGTGTCACTAACGACTCTCCTGAGCCCTTAACAACTCTCACATCAGGAGTCACACTTCCCTTTCATGGCTAACGACAGTGAGACCAGAACAGCCTGGTCCATCAGGTTTGGTTTCAGGGGAAACTCCTCCCTCTAGAGGAAGGTTCTCATGACTGAGAACCTTCACAGACATCCCCTTGTAGCTTGACAAATACTATAGGAAAAGAAATATGCAACATTTTATCCAGTAATTAATCCGTCTGGGCTAAAGCGGTCCAATAAACCATTAAGTAGGGTCCTTCTCAAAGTGGCATCACTATCCATTTATAGAAATAGATTAAAAGTTAACTTGTCAACATTATAATCATGACTTTTCCTTTTATGTCCCAACCTTTAGAAACATAATTTGCATGATTATTCTTATCCTCTGGTCTGCTGTCTGATTATTCTGTGTAGTGTTTATCCAAACACAAAGTAATTTAACCTAGAGAGACTCAGACATGAAACAAATAATAGATGCATTAATGTAATGTTTATTGAACAAGCTTTGCACTTGAATAAAACTGTGACGTTTATAGGCCTTGTGCGATGCGTAACAGCCAAGTGATGTTTGCTCGTCCTTCCCCCAAAAAGGAAGGCATGACGAGAAGCCCCAGCACAAGTGCCCGGAGAGTAAGGTCAGTGTGAACGGTAGCTGCAGATTGTCCTGTGAGGGCTGACGCAATAGTCAGTGTAGCATGCATTGCTATGGCAGCGTTTGATGGGAGAGAGAGCAGGAGACTGAGTGAACGCAGAGAAGAATGAGGCAGATTGCTCAATGAGGGGCATGTATCAGGCGATTGAAAAGAGCATAGCTGTGACGGCCTTTGTGAGAGAGGCCCTGTCTGAGTGTGTGGCCTATGGCCCAGGTTCGTTACGGGGATAAGAAAATGAGCACTGGTGTTTTAATGCTTTGAATGCAGTGTTTAGACTTAACTGACTGGTGCAGAGCCTGAATGTAGGCAAGGAGGGTGCCAGCATGTACCGTCAGATCTTCAGCCGAGCAGAGGCAGAGCCTGGATGAACATTGTCGGGAAGAGCAGTGGTTCTAATCCATAAGTAGTGTGATCAGGCAGCAATGATGAACACCTGGTCAGATGCATTGTTGAAGGTGGAGCAACAGTTCACAACCAGTATTACAGAACCCAGGATCTGCCAATTGACGTGCAAGGCACAAGGCACAAGGCACAAGCTTGACTTTTGAAAGATGCAATGAACAGGCCACAATCTGAATGAGGAGGCAGAGATTACGAATGAGGCTTTGCAATGATTGGCTTAGACTGCAGGTGAGGGAAGCTGCGTCAGGACAATGGGGGAGGAGTCTTCTACCCTGAATTTACACTCAGTTTCATCAATGTTGTCCAAACTTATAATCATTCTTATTCACAAATGATACTTCCATACAACTACTTTACTTACTCAGTATGAGCCCTCAGTGCACCACACTGTTATTTAACAAACAAAGCAAACTCTAAATGACACTCTGTTTTGTAATTAAGCCTTTGAAACAGCCATCTTTATCTGTTCTTGCAAAGAAAACTGTCAGAATATATTGAGCTGGACCTAGTGAGAATAACACTGTGATCATTTTTGCCCACATTACCCCATTCCTCTTCTCAGTGTAACCACCTGAAGCTCTGTGTGATAACTTCTGTAGAGAGCCGAGGAGTTTAGCAGATTGAGAGGCTATTATCAGAGTGACCTTTGTAGCACTTGTCCCTTACAGTGCATCACGTCGCACAATTATCCTGAAGATTGTCTCAGTAAATCACCACCTGCTCCTGTGTCAGCCCTCTCGGTGGCAGGACCCTGACTGGTGTTATCTACCCCCACGGTGCCCTGCTGCGGTTGCCCCCCGGGCGCCCACTGCCTCCACAACTCTGTCTTCCTGTCTCTTCTCCTGTAAAGTCTCCTGTGGATGCCTCAGCGCCAAGCTTTCCCAGCGGGAGACGGAGCAGCGACAGCAGCGATGAAGAGAAGTAGAGGGAATACAAAGATCACAGGCTGCAGCAGGAAAAGGCAGATCCCGGAGAGAAAAGAGAGGTGTTTGTGCAAACGGGGAGTCAATGACAGCACGGAAAGAAGTGTAGCTGTGTTCATTTATTTACATATATGCGGCAAATTCTTTCACAAGTTTCAATAGAAGACGCCATGGACAGTGTTGCTCAAATGTAGTAAGATTGTTGTTCTCACTTCACAGGTCAAAATTATAATAGAAGACAAATAGTTTTAGTGTACATGTCTCTTGTTGGACACTGAACATAAATGTGGAAGATACAAGGATGACACAAAGAAAATAGCCAAACCCTGAAATCCAATCTAAATAAGTGCTTTCAAACCTGAGTCTTGTATTTTTTTCTGCCTATGAGCTGGATTCAGATTGCAAGACCATGTTTCTATGACAATGAGACACAATTGGACCAATAATCTAATGAAAAATGTTACGTTTGGTTGAGTGTTAAAGGCCAGGCATATGAAAAGATATTATTTTCAAGACAATAGCATCCCAAAAAGATATTTTTTTGACTTTTTTAGGTTGTTAGGAGATTAGGTCAGTACAGTGGTTCTCAAACTGTGGGCCACAAAGGTACAGCAGGGAAGGCCACACAGTATTTGTACATCTTTTCTGTGGTGTTGCAGAATTATTATTATTATTTTTATTATTATTATTATTATTATTATTATTATTATTATTATTATTATTAGTATTAGTATTATTATTATTATTATTATCCTGAGTTTGTGGTATGAGCTCTGCCAGGTGAACCACTGGGACGCCCCCCTTTTGTATTGTTTTGTATTGTATGTTTCATTTAACTAAATATTCACTTCATGTCATGCTGTTAAAAACTGCTGCACACCTTGTTGATTAACACCAAAATAATAAACTGACCTTTGCTTGAGAAGAGGTTATTGCAGTAAATTCAGGACTACATTAATAAAAATGTATTTGACTAAAGCAATCTCACTTCCCATGTTTACAATAAAGCAGAATAAATGGATACGGAGGTTGTCCGGGTGGAGAGGCTAACCTGTGGGTGCAGCCTGACTTCACTCGTCTCAGGTCAACACTCACTGTGACAGTTTGATTAAGTGCCAAGTGTCTAAGCGGCCGGGAGCACTCTTAAAATAAGAGCGTGCCATCAGTGCATCCAGCGACACTCAAAGGTTGCCCTCAGCGTCTACAAAACACAAAAATATCACTCCTTTTCCGTTAAATGAGTGTTGAACACAAGCACAAATCTAGTGTCATTGTAAGATACACATTAATGCAAATATCTAGTTCATATTCATCTCCACTCATTCTGCCAATCCTAAATCTAATATGTATATAATGGTTTTAGAAATGTCGATAGCTAAATAGGTTTAGGTAGAGCAAGAAAGAAAATCCACAAAATGATAATATAATATAAACTTACGTCATTATTTTTAATCAAACCATGTTTTCTAAACTAAAGACAAACTGAGGTATTCCACATGATTTTTATTTTGAGGGTGTCCTGTGTCCCAACCACTGCAGCAACCTGTATATTCATATGAATCTACAGTAATCTTAAACAAACCACACATCCATGTCACGTAATGTACGTTTTGTTGAACATAATATTTGGCTTATAGACTAAAATAGGGACAAAACTGGTTTGACTCAAGCTCTTTTTTGTGGTATATTAAATAAATTATTTTGGTCTTTGTTGCTTTGGGTTGCACACAAACTATCGTATAGAAGAAGAATTAATTATTCACAAGTTGAATAGTGGCCAGATTCGGTTGGGTTAATACTGCTTTCCACAAACTACAATGTTTGTGCAGGTTCTCAGTCATGAATGTCTAAGTCCAAGAAAAATATTTAAAAGAAATCTGGACATAGGATTAAAGGTTGTTACTCATCTAAGGGACTTTGTCAATTTTACCTTTAAAACCTACGTTTAGATGCCTTCTTTGAAAACTGTCCTACAATGACAGAAATTGCATCAAAAAGTAGTTTACCTTTCTCATCTCACCTTTTCCTTCATCTTTTTCTTTTTTTTACTTTTTTTCTACGTCACTAGCCTCACTGATTAAAATTGCAGTCTTTTTTCATTATGAGACATTGTCAGATCCCAAAAACCCCACACCCTGCAAACAGCCACTTATCACTCACATTCACATTAGATCTTAGCGATCAAGCAACTAATACTCTGTGATAAATTGTCTGAAATGTGAATGAATGAATAAATTCAGTAGGAAATGGACAGTGACACTGATGGACGGAGAATGCGTCCTTAATTACATCCTTTTTTGTTTCATTGTAGTGGAGCTGACAGGTTTAAACTCAGAATCATCATTTACCCTCATAGCCTGTCAGTGTGTGGACTTCAACGCTGTCATATTTCTGTCTAAAACCTCAGTAAATAGCCTCAATGAGTTCAGGGAAATAGAAGCACTCTTATCATTGGATATGTTTGCGGTTAAAGTTTTTGTTGTTTTGTTTTTTTTCAATGGGATTGTACATGGTGTTCATCGAAGTAATTTCTTTGGTGGATGAATGTCTGTGTGGCCTTGGTCTACAATAGTGGTTCTCAAGCTGTGGTACAAGGATCACATTCTTTCTAGAGTGGCCCCCCCAGAGTTTTAGAAATTTATTTAGGCCGTCAAAAAAAGGAACTAATCAGGGAAAATGTTATTTACTGTTTTGATTATTACCTTGAGTCCTGGATTAACCCTGGGCTTAGTCGTTTCTCATTCATGCCATTTGAAAGCAGAGCAGCTGAGGTGCTTTTCTGTTTTCTGGGGGTTTAAATTAGATTCATATGAACTAAACTGACCCATGTTTAAATTGCTTTATACATGTACTACACTTATATTAAACTAATGTCATGAGCAGTAATGTCAGACAGAAGAGTAGGTACTCAGTGAATAAAAAAAATTGAGATTGGTCGAAACCAGTGGTGGGACAACTTACATTTATTGATAATTAAACACTGCAAATGTCCTTCAGTATTCTGCAGTGATACAGCTCCAAACGGGAACGACCTTTCCTTAAGCTATCTCTAGCATCTGAGTTTTTACTGGTTTGAAAACAAACTGTAAAGAGTGAATGAAAAACTGAGTGTTTATGCACATATTGTTATGCCTATAGTTCAAACTTTATTGGAAGAGAAAACTGTTTTGATTGAGCATAAGTGAGTTCACCGTGTTGGCCTGGCCCTCCACAAGAGTCCCATGTTCTAAATAATTGCCCACCCCAAACAGGTAAAATCCAAAGCTTGCAGATGCTCAAAAAGAAGGCCTAAGCTTGTGTGTGCCACCTTCCACGTCAAAGACCTGATCTATTAAAGTCCTACTAGACACAAAAGCATCCTTAGCCATACGTCAGCTCTAACCCGGCCATAGAAAAGGCACTGTTCCTTTCCCAGAATCGTGTACGTTTACTTCCTAATTTAAAGTATTGCCAGAGACGAACAACTTATTATTTCTGCTTGTCAATGCCAAAAATGTGAAACAAAACAACATCATTATCCTTGAGCCAGAAATAGTTTGCAATTATTTTTTCTGTGTTGTTTAATTGCACTTCTTCTTTTTTCCTGACTCAAAGGTTGCATGCACACTGCCGATTGTTGCCAAACCTCTAGACTTGCAGTTCATTGACAGTCTACTGAAGCTAATACCCACACTATTTACTAACTCATACAATCCTACTTCAAAAGTCTGAACTATCACTTCAAAGGAAAATGACCTTGTCTCAGAAGCGGCCATTTTATAAACTCAATACCTTTTAGAAAACTCTGCACAGTTCTGCCCATACAAGGAAACGGCTACTTTTTTGTTCACTTCTGAAAAAATTAATCTGAGGTGCATTTAAAACACTGCACACCTCTTTAACCAGCTCAGAGATTTTAATATACATTTTAATAAGCAGTCAATCATGTTTACATCTTATTAAAAGCTGGAACATCTGTTGAAGGTCCCCAAACAAATATTCCTGTTTGCTTTCATAATAGCTTCATTAGTAAAAGTCTTTAACTGCATTTTCAGAGCTGCGCACATTTGTTATTCAGTTTGTGTTGATGTTGTTGTTACACTTGCAGTGGGATTGCGTTTCTCTCTCAAGCAACTACATAATTATCCCTTCACCCAGACGGATTAGTTTGGTGCACACAGAGCCTCTCCTTTGATACGGCTCTCTCTTGATGAGCCGTCGGGGCAAGCGTGGTTTTAACAAATGCTGGTAAATGTCAAGATGCATGACTGCTGAATCCTGATGCACCGCTCTCCAGTAAAGATCTATATTTAGTGAAGCTCCCTGAAGCTCATCCTTCTCTCTTATGACTTTATTAATCATCTTACAGGTACTAATTGTTGCAGTGTACGTGTTAATAAAGCCTGCATTTAATCAAGCACACTCCAGTGGCTGTGGTATGGGACAAACCGTTATAGACAGACGCCATATGAGAGAGAACAGATAGTTGATTGGTCTCTGTGGGAACATTTTAATTTGGAAAAGTGATACAGTTAATCGAGTGAAGCAATCTATTGATATTCAGGTCAATGCTATTCAAAAAACGTTATTATCCTCAAGATTAAAACTGGGGTTGCACTCTTTTCTGGCAATAATTTTAACAGGTTGTCCAAAAATACTGTCAGTGGTGAGCTGCATTGCGTTATATCAACAGAAATGAATGCCATGAACGAATGAATTAAATTGTATTATTGTGTCATGTGCGTCCTGTCCAGTCTAAATTGGATTACTTGATACAACACTAACTTAGACAAAAGACTGTAGATACAATACACTATCTTCTGTAAGCTCATTAATGTGAAACTTCTTCCAGGCTTTTAATGACAAATGTGACCAACCCATAAACACTCCAAATGTTCCAAAATATCTGTTCGATATAGGATTTCTGACTAAGATTTCTTTCATTAATAGTACTCTCCATTCATGGTATAATGGATTTCCCAACACAGACTTTGACCCAACTCTGACTCTCTTTCAGTCTGCTGGTTAAGACTAAAAGAAGGCTTCCTGTTTTCATCAAGTCAAGTTGGTTTTCACTTAAAATAATGTCATAAATTGACTTTTATTTGAATTGATAGTATGGATTTACCTTTGGTTTTATTATTTTGTCATTGAACCATTTTTATCCCAAACCAGAGGGTAACTTAGATCAAATTACATTAATGCTGTATGTTTAAAGAAAAAAAAAAAACACAGACACCCCTAGCTCAGTTTGTAGAGCACTCACAAATACTACGAACACGGGAGACCTGGTTCAGATAACAGGATTGAAATTACACCAAAAAGAGCAACGCAAGTCTAAAAACCAAACAAGCTAAGGACCAGTAACAGCAACCAAACCATATTATCCACCTCTGTAGAGGACGGTGCATGTTGTTTAGTATAACATCCATTCTGTAGATAATCTTTTCCCACTGTGTCCTGCCTGCTTTCTCTTTCGACTTTTACAGCCAGCTTTTTAGCTTTCAGCCTGAACTCCAGATCAACGATCGCAACAACTGTGTGCTCAAATAAATCAAAAAGTAGGAGCCAAAACTCTACTGAAGTTATATAACATTCAAACATGGTACTTAATAAGGCATTTAATATGCACACTGTGATCCGTGTCGGTATCTCACCCCCTCGTGAACACTGCTGGAGTCATCATCAGAGAGATTACCTTGTCATTAAGTGTGATCTTTACTTCATCCTTGTGCATACATTTAGTGCAGTGCAGTTAAGTCCTTTACTTATTTAACATAGCTTCACAAAATCCCCTGGAAATGAACGTTGCATTGAACATTGGACATTCACACCTGTTTTTGTTACAGAGCACCAGACATATAGTGCAATTAGATTTACTTATCTTTTGGGTCAATAATTCCTAATGCTCTTTGCAATGTTTGTTCAGTTTTATATGTATCTAAAAAAATGGATGGATAATGGCAATTATAATGGATAAAGGAGCAGGTTGATGGTCTCTATATCTTGTACATGGATACCCCACACACCATCCCAGGGGGCAATAAAGCCAGTGAAAAAAAAAAAACACAGCAAACAACCAGACAAGCGCAACAATGGAGATTGTATTGTATGTTGTGTTCTTTCTTTTAGTGTGTGGCTGTTTATTACAAGAACAAGACTACTGTGTGTGTGTGTGTGTGTGTGTGTGTGTGTGTGTTTCTTTGTTTTTTTTTTCTTTTTATTATTCCATGTTGTTGCACAGAAGTGACGATTCTGAGTCGACTTATCAATGGGACTGTAATCGTAAAAAAATAAAATGTGTCCAATTTACAGATCAAAGCAATGTTATTATATGGTGTGTTCACAATTATATGTATCAAGTGTAAGGAGATAAACAGAGATAAAACCACAGAGAAAGTGCTTTCTTTATTGATGTGGATTATTTATGTCCAGGGGTTTCTAAGTCTAAGCCAAGGGCTGAAAGAAGACTAAACTTAACAGTGACTAACCCAAGACTAAACCCATGACTATCACAGGTTTGAGAAAAAGGCATGCTGTGTGTGTTTTTTATTTTTATTTTCTTATTACATGTTGTTGGACAGAAGTGCCAATTCTGAGACAACTAATAATGCATCTGGCTCCATTCTGTAGTTATTTCCCAGAAAACCAACAAAAGAAGCACAATATTGGTATCAATCTTTTTCAGATTTCAAGATTCAAACTGTGTTGTTACTGCTCAAGAAAGTACAACCGATTGCTCTGAATTTAGAGAAACGTATATTGTTACGAACACAAATCTCTACTGAGTCAACCTAACTAAAACTATTGAAATGATTTGTGTGCACAATCTCGAAATATTGCAGACTGACTTGAAAAGTCATGAGGCAGAGGTGTGTAGTTTTACCAAAACATTTTTACTAAACTGCACCGTACAGCTTTTATATATTTTGTTATATTGTTACACCTATAAGCAGGTAATATGTTGGTATATATACATTTGTCAAGAATTTAAAGTTTATGTTTTTTGGCTGTATCTGTCTCACTATAGCCTATGAGCAGCTACGGTTGCCTTGTATAGGGCATGAGTAGTTTATGAACAGACCTATAATACGTCAAATGAAACCTTTAAGTAAAAACATTGAAACTAAATCCGTCAATTCAAGATTGTACTTTAAAAAAAGTAACATGAATGCAGTGGCCATTGTGTTTCCTTTGGACTATGGAGCTTTTTGAATGCTATTTTGCTTTTACTAAATAAGCAAGTATTATTAATGCATTTTCAAACTATAGTTTTCTCCACTTTTTTATATCTTGTGCAACTGTTATACAATCTAAATCTTACACAATGCATCTTTAAACATATACCCTAACCTGAGTTACCCTTTCAGTAGGATAAAAATTACTTAATGAAAAATGCACCACGTCTTTGTTCAGGCTTTACACTTGTCTTGTTCACACCATTTTTTCCTCACTTTGATCTCAGCCTGAAACAACATGAACACAACGCTCGACAAAGTGGCAGTGGAGAGTGGAGAAAATCTGTCTGGCTTTTACTTTCGGATTCGAACACTGTGTAATGACAGCCAACCAAGCATAAACTACCATTTAACCAACAGCGGGCTCCAGAGAGAGTGAGGAGTGGTGTTCATAAAACGCTTTGTGTATGGTTCAAGCTGCACTGAAACCCATCTCCTTCATCAAAGCTCAACTGAGGCCACACAGGGTCAAAATGAGCCATTAGGAGTGAGGACTTTGGGAGATGCGACTCGATTCATTTACCAGAAGCGTGTTGACCTTCTTTGTTTTCCCCTTCGAGATTTGACGTCTCTCGCCCCAAACGCAGCTGGGAATGTCAACTTGTTTACTCTGAAATGTTAAGCACCAAATACAGCCTGTCTTTATTTAAAATTCAACTGGTGGAAGAGTAATGAAAGAGACTTCAGCCGTCAGCATTACCTTCTCTAATGCAGTGTTCAATTTGGAGGAAGAATACAAATTGTGAGCCCTGGGATTACCCTTCTTGTGCGTGTGCGCCTTAGGTGTGTGTGTGACGGTTTGAGAAGGAAGACAAATGGTTTGCTGCTACTGAGGGCAACGATTTCGTTCAGCGGACCGCTTTGAGGAAATTTAGAAGAAGGAAAAGGATGTTGGGGGTGTTACATTCATTATGAGAGCTTTCAGGCTGGTGTTCTCCAAATTGTATGTCTTGTTATTGGTTTAAATTATATTCTGCAGGGTTGTAATCATAAAATATATTGTTCCCAATTTACAGATAAAAACATTTATTACTGTTTGTGGTGTACTCATCAAATGTAAAGAGATAAATCAAATTGAAAACATAGAGAAAGGGATTTTTTTGTGTCCAGGGGCTTCTAAACCTCAGAAACTGACTATACCAGTGACTAAATAGTGATAACATGGACAAAATGTGGACTAAATTCTGAATAAACCAAAACTACACCCTAATGCAGACCCTGGACTGAATCTGGAACAAAAGGGGACAACCATGGACAAAACCTGAGACTTAACCAGGACTAAACCCAGGGCTAGTTTGAACCCAATAATCACCAAACAAGCAAGCACTAATCCAAAGCCAACACCAGATACATGTATGAACATGACTCACGCACAGATATGAAAACAATGCAGATGGTGTGCTCCCAAAAATGTGATTTCAAACAATGTGATTGAAAACAGTCAGTGAGATATATAGTATTATGAGAGCTGTGGATTAGTCATATCATGTCTAGAAGCTTCTAAACCAGGTCTAAACCCATAACAAAGAGGAAGACTGAACCAGGACTAAACCAGGAATGAAATAGCATTAACATAAGGACAAACTCTGGGCTCAGTGCCAAGCTAAAGTACTGAACCAAGGCTTAAACCAAGACATAATGATGAAATACATTGTGGAGGGTCATTAATATTAGTTTAAACATATACAAATTATGCTCTTGTACTTTCGTAGCAATTAAATAAATCAAATGAGAACCAGTGAGAGAGAGGTTGGCTCAAAAAGACCTACAGCTTAGAGTCCAAAACTGATAAACCTGGAATGAATTAAGGATATAATTTGATTAAAACTAAACTCATGATAAGACCCAGGATGAAAACTGGATAAAAGTGACCAAAATGTGGGACTGAACCAGGACTAAACAAACCCAAAACAAACTTTTCAGAGGCATTTGAAACAGGTCCAAACACATTAATGAAGAGGAAACTGTCAGTAATTGAACCAGCTCACTGCAAAATCTGCATTACATTACCACTGGACTAAACCAGACCAAAGATAGGTCAAAACCTAAACCTAAACTTCCAAATGCTTTCATTTTGAAATGACTGATTTCTTTGTATTGTTGTAAGGGCCTCTTTTTATTGGCAGTAATTAATCTCAGCAGAAGGTGTCTTTAGTCTTTAATGTTCAAACACTAGGAAAGAGAAAAGTGAGATTAAGATTATACCATTAGGCGTTTACAAGGGCTGGTTAAACGTGAGTTATGTGGTTTATGTAAATGTTGTAGAAAACGACAGCTGATGGAAAAACTTGTAATTATAACATGGTTCAGTGATTTGAACATCTTTCGTCTCAAAGGCATTCGCTGTGATTTTCTTGGACTAAATGCTTGTAATTTTGATGAAGTAATGACCACTGCTCCTGTTGCTGCACAGTTACGCGCTATATTATTCTAAATAGCTTTGCAGAACCCTCGGACACGGTGTGTGCACGATTGGCCAACCCCCCCACCACTCCCCATCGGCGCCACAAGCTGCTGCCTCGGAGCGCAGAGCTGAGCCGCGTGCGCCCTGCTCTCTCACTCTCCCCTCTGCTCTCTCTAAATTCTGTGGCAAAGCGCAAAGCCACTTTCGGCTCAGTCACTGAGAACGCACCGGACCGATGGTGACAGCACGCGTCTTTTCAAAATGTGCCAGTCCGACTCTCCCGGACCCAAACCGAGAGCGGGATCCCTCACTGAAGCCGGGAAGCTCTTTTTAAAACACACCACGTTCCATGGCCTGAGACACATTTTCCTGAGTGGCTCGTACCCGCGGAGAGTTGCGTGGCTGCTGGCTGTCCTCGCAGCGTTGGTCCTGCTTTTCACCTGGTCCTCAAACCGAGTGCGCTACCTACTCTCGTCCCCGGTTCACACCAAAGCGCACATGGTTTACGCGAAGAGGCTGGTGTTTCCCGCTGTCACCATCTGTAACCAGAACCTACTGTTGCCGCGGCGCATGAAGAAGACAGACATATTCAGCGCGGGGAGATGGTTGGGACTCTTGGGCAGAAACTGGCAGGTGTCGCCCGCCGCCCGAGATGCGCTCACGTCTCTGAGCGGGGAAGCCACCGGGAGCGAGCCCCCGTGGTCTCCTTTATCCAGGATTTTAGACTTTAACCACTTCCTGCCTCCTCCGCGGGAGTCGCAGCCGTCTATGAAGCAGCTGCTGGACAGACTGGGCCACCAGTTAGAGGAGATGCTGCTCTCCTGCCGCTTCCAGGGCGAGCTCTGCGGCCCGCGCAATTTCAGCACCGTGAGTGTGGTCGACAAACTTCTTTTGTTTTAACTCCCCCTCCTCCCTCCTCCCTCACCCTCCTCCTCCTCCCCCACAGCTCAGTGCAGCTTGGTAGCATCTATTTTCCTGCACAAAGTCAAATATATGCTTTATATAACGATCCCCAAATGCAAATATAATTCAGATGCGTGTATTTAATATCCTATGTTTTGTCTAAAAGAAATAGCATTAATACTGTATTAAACGACTTATGGTAAAGAGCAGAATAACTCTTGTTAATGTCAACAAACCAGGTCAAAAGTAAAATCTTTTATGTTTTATGCCCAATTTCTTGAGCTAAAATGACTGAACATGCTGCTGTTGCTTCAGCTCATGGGGTGTAAACTGTTACAGCAAAGTGGTGGGTTTTAACATCCAAAGCTCATAAATCATCAGATCAGACAATAACAAGGACCAGCATGTCATTTCAAGTTTATTCAAATGTGCTGAAAACTCAACATATTGGCAATTATTGGCCATCTGCTAACCCAATCTTTGCTTTCCCTGATAATAAAGCCAGGCCACAAGGTGAACAGTTAGTAATTGCCTGTCAGTGTGTTTTATATACAGAGCCTATGGATATTAACCTGCTGCGTAATTAATTTGCTTTGAACTCGTGAAATCACCAGGCTGTGCACAATGCGCTTTCTCTCCACTGTTACCCGGAGCTGCGTTAAAACTGCAGCCGTCTTATCTCCACCACAAAATATATCACTGTAATAATTCTACAGGCACTTTATGCACTTGGACTTTTCACATAATTGGACTCAGATTTACAACGTGATCAACTGCTGAGGGTTGATTTTGGGAAATAGTGGTGACATTTAGTAACCCCAGTTACAATACAGTAATGGCAAGTCATCCAGAGTCCTGCCCATAAGCATTTCAGAGGAGATAAAGTAGCTTCGCCACATGGTTATCTTCTAATTTGTAATTTAGTACATTTACATTTACATTTATTTATTTAGCTGACGCTTTTATCCAAAGCGACTTACATTACATTACCAGTGTTACAGTCACTGGAGGCAAGGTGGGTTAAGTGTCTTGCCCAAGGACACAACGACAGTATGAACTGTGGGGAGAGCGGGAATCGAACCCCCTACCTTCTGGTTGAAAGACGACCGCTCTACCACTGAGCTACTGCTCAGTAATGATTGTATGTATGATGATGTATTTATATTAGATGTGATTAAGCACCTGATACTATGTTATATTTATGGATTTGAATGTATCAACTACATTTACAAAAGTTTCTCTGTCCACAAGGCACTACTATAAATGCTCAATACAAGTTCTCCAGACACAAGATGGCGCTAAATGCTCTGCAAGAAACTACAGAACCATTAAAAGCTTGCCCATGTGCAGAGAGTAAGTGTCAGCGATAGAGACTCAGAAAGTAAAAAGTGATTCATTTCTATAATCAGACAATTAGATGCTGAAAGTTCACTTGTACATGTTATTAGTCCTGATAAAACCAAACATATAAAACACAGTTGACGGCAGCCGTGTTTGGACAAACCCTGGATATACGCATGTTCAATATATACTGTACATCAACAGTCATGAATATAGCACAATATTAGTAACCAGTAACACTGTATCAAGGCAGCGACCATTAAACAAATTTCTAAACTGAATTTTGGGCCACACATTGATGTTGAGATTAAAGTTGAAATCTTCTTTAGGAATAAAAATATCCACCCCGTTAAACACATTAGTAGTCATAATAGTAGTAGTTATGGCTAAGGAGACTTCTTGTACAATAGATATGGTGACCTTATGTCCCGTTTTAGCCAAAGCAGCGCACTTTGCCTGTAAGTTATTTGTCAATAGACTGTCTGTGTGTCAGTCACAGAGTTGCCATGGTTACAGCAATATTAACCAATTGGAAAAGATCAACAGTTGGCTACATGTCTGTAACTCCATTAACATGCTTACGCGTGAGGCTATTGCTAAGTGTTCCTTCTGCAGCTTCCACCATTTCAGTCTGTCATCAGCCAAAAAAGATTTAACAAGCTTAAGGAACAATACAACTGTTTGCTTTTAGGAAAGCGGTGGTGTATTTATTTTTGGCAGCATTTTTCTTTAAGGTGCTGTCCTTTGATAAAATTAAAGTGTCCCAGTGTTGAGGTTTTTGAAAATCTGGTCACCCTAGATATAGCACTAGATTTTCATACAACCCTTCAACTGAAGATCAAGTTCATCAAGATTACACTTTTTTCTTCATTAACAAATCACTGGTCATTTTATCAACCCTTCTTTCACTCAAACGTGTCGGTGATGTGAAGAATTGTAGACTCCTGATTACACGACCCAGCAGCCTTTGCGTTGGCGATATATTGTTTGAACGGCTCCCGTCTCAATCGTCCATCAACGGCAAATCAATGTCCGTACGTTCCTGTGCTCATGGGGGACCAATCTGGTGGTAATGAAGATTTTTGATTCATTTAGCAAGGCTTTACATCTCTGCGTGACACTGTGATGGAGTGCAGTTAGCATTGGCAGGCTCATTGGTAAACTGCAGCCGCATTGATTGCACTTCATCATCGCGCGGAGAACAATGTGAAATGCCGGCGTTCCCTCTTTCTCCCACCTCATTACCCAAATTTACTTTGAGTTAAGTAAATTTTCTTGTGGTCTGTGAAGCCTGAGAACTTTTCTTTGGCAGCACAAAACAGGAATGGCTCTAGGTTATTATCTCTCCGTGATGGAAATGTATTACAACAATTTAAATAACAATTTCAAATTCAGCCGCATGGCCTTGATAACAACCATCATTCTTCCCTGTTAAATCCAAAATTACTCTATTAAAATGCACTGCAAAACAACTTATCACCAACCAGAGCTACTTTCTACCAAAGTCTTTGTTGCCTTGCTTTATTGAAGGCCCATAAACAGTAAAACAGTGCAGGAGAGGTGTGAAAGCTTGGGTATGTTGTGAGTATAAAGTTGGCTCCTCAGACACATAGAACACATTTACTTTTGCATTTGTATTTGTTTGTACATTAAAAAAGATTTTTAGAGATACAATAAGCCAATAAATGGACACATTATCCCACATGGTGCATAAATGACTGGAGTTTGTAAACAGATGGTAATTACACAACCATCAAACCTACAATTGTGCAATTTGTCAACAGCAATTCAACTGTGTCTCTGGAGGGAGCAAGACGCAGACAGACCTAACAGGAGTATATGTACACAGGTGACAGGACATGCATGGTTGGGTGGCCCAGAAATCGATCCCACACCTGTCTCACTGTGAGGCCGGAGCTCGCACCTGATTCATAGAAATGAGTGAGGTTGGGATTATTATAAAGTTTAAAGCAATTTAGGCAGCTATCTACAGGTTTTTGATGAATACATGCATATAGAGGACACTAAACAGTGTGTTGTTAGACCTCTAACAAATGTCTAAATGTATTTGGTATGAATAATAAAGAAAAATAATCACATGTTATAATGTAATGGAAGAGTTGCCACTTTGCTTTATACTCTCTTAATTGTTGTACTGTATTCTGAAAAGAAAAATAGTGAGGTCTTAAAATGCTTGTTAGGCTGGGATTGTGGGGCAATCATCTATAATAATAATAATAATAATAAATGCATATTTGTGAGGAAGTCGACCGGTTGCCTCAGGAGCAACCACTCCACTGTTAATAGATAATAGATGATATCTTGATCTTGACTTGATAACTGTTTTCTCACAACGCATCATAAGAGAGCCATAACTATAATTATTATCTGAGCTATACCTAATTAACAGCTTCAAAACCTACTGTATAGAGCTTAATATAAGAAAGAGAAAATGTGACTATACTTTAAATTAAATGGTGATTTACTAGCCATATGCTGTTTCAAACTTTGACCTTTTCAAAATAATCACTTCTAAACTCAAAGTTGGTTCCCTAAGTCAGTTTGTTGTGGTGACTTCAATCTTTATTGCTCCACTGTTTCTTTTGTCTCTAAGGCAACAGTAGAGCACTATATCAGACAAGTACTTGGCTCTGAGTTTTGGGGTATAGTGCCAGAGCATTGATAATCGATGACACCCTGCTTAGCTTCGGGGCGACTTGTTGGTGTGAGTCAGACCAATACGATCAGTCTCACCCGAGAGGTGAGGAGCAGGAAGGCCGGCTTGTCTCCAAACAGTGGTCTCAGGATGTATCGACTTTGTGCATTGACCCCCCGCGTTGCTGCTTCTTTGCAGTTTGGTCGGGTGCCGTCATTAGTCCATCTGTGGCTCTGTGTCACCGATCCATCCACAGTTTCAGCACAAAAACAACATATACTCACAGTTCCAGTTTCAGAATGTTCCCTGGAGATTTTATTTCTGCTGTGAGGTCTCAGGCGGCTTGAGGAGTGACAGATACATTTAATGGGATAACGTGAGCGGGATACTTGTGTGTTGTGTCCATCTAAACAGTTTACAGCACGTAAACATATCAGCAAGCTGCTAAAAGCCTGATTAACTGTCTATTTTATCGTTGCATTCTCCTGGTGCTTGTCTTGATTTGTTAGCTCCAAAGTGTAAATGTTCTTACTTCTGTTATTATGGCTATTATCACTAAACTTGACAGTGACGTACAAAAAAATTATGGATGTTCAAAAATCACTTTCTCCAGAACAAGTACTCAACATTCATTTAAGTACAGATACAAATGACTAATATTTAGAAACCACACACAAAAAAGTGCTTTGAGTGCCTACTAGGTGGAAAAGCGCTATATAAATACAAAAAAAAAAAGAAAAAAGCTTTCAGGGCCATAATGTTGTTTTTTTTATTAAGTGAGTTTGTATGCCTCTTTACTTTAACAGAGCATTATTTGCAATTGTATTTACTTTACCATTTTTATTTACTGTATGTCCAGTGTGTGTATGTCCAGGCCATGGGTGGGTGTGTGTGGGTATGTGTGCAGGCGTGTGTGTGTGCAGGTGTGTGTGTGTGTGTGTGTGTGTGTGTGTGTGTGTGTGTGTGTGTGTGTGTGTGTGTGTGTGTGTGTGTGTGTGTGTGTGTGTGTGTGTGTGGGTATGTGTGCAGGCGTGTGTGTGTGCAGGTGTGTGTGATGTGTGTGTGTGTGTGTGTGTGTGTGTGTGTGTGCAGGTGTGTGTGTGTGCAGGTGTGTGTGTGTGCTCACGGGGTAGAGTGGTTTGTACATTATCTGCATATCTGCAGCATTGTCAGGTTCAATTCCACTTCTTTTTCTTCACACTGTCAAAGTGTCCATAGGCATGACACTGAACCCAACGAGGTCCCCGCTGTCTGGGAATGAATGTGTGTTTGTCTGAGACCGAATGAGTGAATGGATGTTTGGATAAATGCCGACAAAGGTAAAAAAAAAAAAAACGTTGCAAAGTAGTTAGCATTCCTGCCTCACATTAAGAAGGCCATGTGTTCAAAACCCAGCCGACTCGAACATCCTCAGCCAACTCCATCTTTTCTGTGAGGAGTCTGCATGTCCTCCTCGTGTTAAGTGGGTTCTCTCCGGGTACTCCAGCTTCCTCCCACCGCCCAAACACATGCAAGTATAGATCAAGTGTCCCTAGTGAATGAATGTGAGAGTGAATAATTGTCTGTCACTGTCTATGTCTAAAAGTCAGCCCTACAACTAACTGGCCACTGTTCAGGGTGTACCCCGCCTCAGGCCCAAAGCTGCTGGGATAGGCTCCTGTCACCCGCGTGGTGGAAAAGTGGTAGAAAATAAATGAATGATTAAAGTATTAGTATCAACCCTATAAAACCCTAAATCACTTTGTTATTCATTAGTATGGCTGGTGCTGGAGGGTTTACGTTTCCATAACCAGTCAATCCTCTGTCCTTTCTGTCCAGTCGATTTTTGTGGATATGTTTAGAGAAAACCTTACGATTTCTAAGCTGTGTGCTTGGCTCCAAACATACGCTGTGCTCCTGTGCTTTGATTGCACCAAAGAGAAGTGTGATTGGACTTCTTCCTTGTGTCACTACTGCTATATTTGTGAAGTTGAAAATACAGTGTTTCTTGAAACTGTTTGGGAAGTGTTGATTAATTCTGTGGAGTTTCCGACGAGGGAAAGCACAAGGCAATCATACTGAAGGAAGGTGGAATTACATCATTTGAATGCACAGTATGTGATTTCCTCTCTCAATCAAAACAATGGCAACTTCTGCACTTGCATCCACAACTATTGGTAACAGAACTTCTCTGCCTTTTAAGCCTCCAGCAAAAGTAGTTGAATGTATTTAGAGAGGAAGACAGGACTGTGGGAGAGCGCTGTGATAGACATCTTAACGACATGGTGTCTACCTGATCAGTTAGCTTTTGCGGAAACAAACCATTAAACTAGAGAAATCATGATGCTACTCTTACATTTAAACATTGAGACAAGTGAGGAGCTGCTGTTCTCTGAAAACCTTGTCCGTGGGAGGACTATTCAATATCTAAGGCAAATATACAGTTCAATTGTGTCTCATATATCAGTCTGTCAGTGTTAATATAACCACAGTAGCTTCTTTTCTTCATATGTATATTAATAATAGTATAGCTTTCAAATGTATGCTCATTATATGATTAATTTTTTTCTTACATCCACTGACCTCAGACCTCAAACGGGGGTGTGCCTCCTCATAAAAGTAGACAGCTTTGTCTAAAGGAAAATACATGATAACTTAGGCGTAAGTGTTGCAGTATATTCACAATAAAGTATAATGTGTTTTTAATAAACTGTAGTGATGCTCCGATTGATCAGCCACCGATCATGATCGGCCGATATTGACTAAAAATAGCTTGATCGGCGAACCCCAAAAGCGCCCGATCAAAAAAGCAGATCGCGTGACGTAAATCATGCGACTTTTTCACACGTGCATGCACGGCGCGCGGCACAGGTACACAACAGCAGAGCGGAGCTTGTCAGTGGCAACATGAGCTCTCCCGTCTGGAAGTTTTTTAAAGCAGACATCCCAAGTCTCGGAAGTTGCGGAGTCTCCCGCTGATATTGATAGCGGCTCCTCATGCCCGCAAATTAGTTAAAATCTCCCGGAATCTAGAGCGAGCGAGCAAGAGCGCGCATTCGAGTGTTTCAAAAAGTGTGTGAGTCGAGTGTGTGTGCTAGTGTGCGTGTGTGCGCAGCACTTGTAAGACAGAGAGCATCCTGATTTGCCTGTTTCTGCAAATCAACCAATCAATTGTCAGTGTAGGCCGGCTTTTATCTCTTCTCCCAAACTAAATTAATCAGTTATGTCTATCTAAATGATTGCAAAAGGCATGTTGAGGTGAGTTGATAAGTTTCATTTTCATGTGCATATTATTCAGGCTAGTTGCCAAGGCTACATGAAAACACCAAACTGCTTAGACCTGTTTAAAGTTGCAATAGAAAATAAATAAAAGCAGTTAACATAAATAGTATAAGCAGCTTATATAAATAGTAAAAGTAATCTACATATTTAAACATAATTAACGAATAATTGCTTAGGCCTATAGCTTATAGAAATAATATTTTATGCTTTCATATCTTTTAGGGACCACAACATGTTAGGGAGGCTAAGAAGAAGGCTGCTCCAATATATCTCAGTTCTTCCATTCAGATACTGTAGAGCTGAGATGTATTTCACATCTTTTATTGTGGAACATAACCTGCCATTCCATGTGTGTAGGCACAAAGGAAAGTTATTTAGGAAATAACTGTTCTGTTAATATGTTCTGTTAATATATTCAGCTTTATATATTCAGCTGTATTTCGGTATACAAGTAAAGTCATGTTCTGTGGTGAATGTCATATACAGTTAATACAGTTAATTTAGAGTTAGTTTCATTTCTACAAATAGTGCAAACTCTGCATGTTTATAGATAAAAGATTCCCATTCCCCTGCCATTCTGTGATCGGCAGTGATCGGCAATCGGCAGATCATGATTTTAGTGATCGGTAATCGGTGATCGGCCCCAAAAATGCTGATCGGAGCATCTCTAATAAACTGCATCTGTGTTATCCATGCACTGGTTTAATTTTTATTCTTTCCTTATTACACGTCCTTAGACAACATAAAAATGCAATTGGCTCGCCTTTTCACTGTCTCGCTCACTCAACATAAATATTTCACAATATTTGATTTAGTGTATTCTTGGGTAGTGTTGTCCGATTGGAGTGAGACAGTGATTACACATACTATAAAGTCAACCTTGTGAAAACTGACAATATACAAAACTATTTACAACAAATTTGGAATTAGTCTTGTCAGTAGTCTTAGTTGCAGTAACATATGTGCAGTACCATAATATCCATAAAAACAAGCAGAAAATGTAGAGAGCAGTGAATATGGTCAGTTTATTTCCATTACAAACAGAGACACATATTGACGTTCTGCCATTATTGTCTAATGGTAACATACTCCTTTGTTCACTGTCCTCTTTTGATCCACAAAAACGTAACTGCAGATCAGTCTTTGTGCTGTAGTACTTTAGGATTGCAGTGAAAAACAGACACATCATGCCTCTCTGCTTGAGGTATATTTTTTAGTGTATATAAAGTTCGAAAAACACAAACTCTATATAAAGATTTTAGCTTTCAACCTGCATTTGTCGACCATAAATTGTTCTTTATCAGCTTATATTTTGGTTGAATTCATTTCTGCACCTTGTTCAAACCTGTAGGAAATGTTTCATATTTATATTGGGCTTTCGTTCTGAACGCTGATCTTTAAATTAATGGAAAATGGAGGAGGGTGGTTTAGTGGGATCTTTGGGGAACAGCTTGTGCATCCTTGTCACATTGTCGTATGAAGGATAGCTGAGGGCCATCTCAACAGGCTCAGGCTGTCTATCTGTGAATTATTTATTGAAGGGAGACAGTGACATTTCCTGTGTCCTGTGAGAACGAGACGGCATGATGTCTCTCTACTGGTTTTATCACCGCTGGGGGTGTTTTTATTTTTGCTAAAAGTGCTGTTATTTGCATGAAAACTACTTCTGTAATGATCATGTGATGGTGCTGTAACCTGATACAAGAGTAGGGCAGGGGGCAAGGATTAAATTAGCCATTAGCCATTAAATCTTGGAAAAGATTGTTAAAGTAGATGCTTTTTTAACACAGTGACATTGGGTTTTGTAAAATCAGCTTTATTGAATGCTGTAGATAAAAGGTGACGATGTACAATTGAAAATAATGATTTGAGGCTATACAACTATGTCTCTAACACAGATTTTCAAATTTTCCAATTAGACTCTGAATCATAGTGTTTACAAACTTTGAGAATGTGAAGTATGTGCACTCTACAATGGAGACAGTCCTTTAATGCATGCATTAGTTGGTATAAGGCTCTAGTCTCTCTCTTGAAGAGTTACTGCCCTTTGACACCTGTGCTGTTTGGTCCGAACCTTTTGGATTTTCCAGTTTAGGCCCAAACAGCTGATCTTTTTTATCTCTGGTCTGCCGCAGATGGATATGTGCAGCCGACTGTTTCCTAATGAGCTTTATAGTGATTAAAAACATGTATTAAAATAACTTTTTACGTAACTTTAAAGTCCAAAAATAGATAAATTGATTGATTTAATGGTTCTTAGACACACAACTACTACCTATTTCACTGACACAGTCCCCTCAACTGGACAGAAAAGTCTGATATAAATGATATATAATTCCATGTCACCAGGACGAGCAGACCTCTCCTGAGTGACACGCTCAGCAGCTCAAACACAAGGCGCAGAGTTAGGCCTAAACTCAACACTACAGAGTTTTATTTGTACATTATGCACTAAAATTACTCTATTGTTTCAGAAGATTGTTTTTCTTCTTCCAAACTTGCAGGTTTTGGGTGGTTTCCTCTCAAAAAAACACAAACTTTCTGCGCCATCTAGTGGATAAACGTTATACACTGCCACTTTAATATATTATTATCATGTCTCTGTAGGCTCTACTCTAGTCTGAGTATTCTATTTCTACAGTTAAACAGTAAAAGCCACAGAGGAGACAGATTCACCAGAGTTAAAGTTGTCTACAGGAGGCACACACAACAACAGTGAACACAGCGTCGGGATAAGTCCGATAGTCCACTTTTAAAAACTGTAGTACCGAGTTCTTAGAAAAGAAAAAACAACTTTTTGACATATACAGTGCGTGAATATATTTATTTACTTATATGCTTCCTAACACTCGTTGAACTCACTTAATTACATAACTTTAAGCACCAGCAGAGCCACTAAACTCCATCCTGCTGTTATACTGCTATCTCTTAATAATAATAGCTGCAGGATGTTGCTTTGTCATTAGCCATAAAAGAGATTATGATGATGATTTGGTGGGCAGCAGCAGCAGCACGACCACTTTAAACATTGTTACGTTAGAACGGTCTGTTCTGTATTTCACATTTGTGCTTGGAATCCTACAATGTGTTGTAAGTGACAAAGCAGACCTGCCCTGTGCTGAAAAGAAGGGTAGCCTGTCCTGCTCCATGTCAGCGAGCCACCAAATTGATAATAAAAAAGACTGTAGGGTAAAGCGTCAAATAGTGTTTCATTAGTATGTTTTTATTGTTCTACAGTGAAATATGTGCATATGTTTGATATTTATATGAGTGTATGTGTGCATATGCTGTATAAATATGACTATGTATGCAACTAAAATAAGACCAACAGGTTTATTATATCAAGATTGTTTCTCCATTGGATTAAATATTGAGCTTGTTCTATTCCACCATATAAGAGGATGCTTTGAGTAATGACAGAAACGTCTAAACATAGAGCAGTATTTGACAAAGACTGGCACACAGAAAGCAAGTTATTTGTTGTGTTTTTGACCTTTCAAAATGATCATGTGGCTGTGTGTTTTTGGAGTTATTGTTACTTTGAGGTTGGGAGCCACAGGGTATGAACTTTTCATCTGCTTACTTTGTATTTGTGTAGACACTTATTCTTGTTTGGTAAAAACTTTTCAGATAACATTATGATGTTTCTCTTGTGGATTGAATCTTTTCTTGTTTAAATTTTGTCTTAAGATTAAAATTACAATCCAAGCCTCTGGTTTGATGCACAGAAAAGAGAATAGGGTTGTGCCGATGGCCGATATCATCGTCCATCGGCGATGGCTGACCAACATCACGATGGAGAAACACCATCGTGATGCCCCGCCCCGCTGCGAGTATGTGAGCGGAGCGGCGGCAATTTTCCCTCCGCTCTATGCATTCAAGAATCACTCCGCTCCAGCTCCAGCTCCGGGTTTACCATCTCCCGCTCCCCGCTCCACTCCCTATGCATTCAAGAATCACTCCGCTCCAGCTCCAGCTCTGGGTTTACCATCTCCCGCTCCACTCCTCGTTCACTGATATCAGAAACACCGCTCCATCTTCGCTCCAGTCTAGTGATCCATCTGTATCAAGCTGGTTGTTTACTGTGCTGTGTGAGTTCTGAACACTGCACTATGCTTATTTAAATCTTTTCGTCTCTACACATATTAGGCTACATATTTCTCATGTCTGTAAGGCAAACCTGCTGAGTTTCAGTTTATTTGAGGCGCTCCAGTTCATGAGCAATTAAAGCGATCGCGTCCACGACCTCATAGTCTACTTATTTGCTTCTTATTTATTAAATAAATGCAATTGGCCGAAGAACCCTTTATTAAAATTAAGAGACAATTTGTACAAAATGAAAGAAAGGCTTTTACAAAACAAAACTTAATATTAAACTAAATATAACCACCAAAATCATTTCTGACCCACTCGCATCTTTGCACTTATAGTCTATCATAATCAGATGAAATTTATTTTAAATGAAAATATTTAAACATAAATATGAAAGAAAAAAAACATTGTTTAATGGCTACAACAAGTATAGTAAGCTAGAGATTTATGTCATGTCTGAGCTGGATTTGAACAACATCATTTTACAGGTGGGTTCATGATCGCGCGCCTGCGGATTATTGAGCTGAGTCACACCGGCTCCGCTCATTAGTCATTACAGGCTCCTTCTCCTCAGAACGCCCACGTATTAAAAAATGGTCGGGTTTAAATCGGGCTCGGGCTCATAATTAAAGTTAAGGTGTAGGGCAGGGCCGGTCTCTCGGGTGCACGGGCTCGGGTAGGGTCGGGCTTGATTTTTTTTTGAGCCGACCTAAGCTCTAGCCCCCCCCCGACGATGTCATCGTCCATCGCGATGTTTTACTGTACACATCGTCAGCTGCCAATTTAGATGACATCGCCCAACCCTAAAAGAGAACTATGTTCACAGAAACATGGAGAAGAACAGCTAGACTCAAAGCTATACAACGGAGCTCCTGACTCCCCAAGGTCACCATCAGCACCCGTCACTGCTCCTGCCGCTCCACACTGTCTCCTGGTTACCACAGCAACTCCGACTACAGACCTCACTCACATCTCTATCAACAATACAGCAGCGCACCAACATTTAGAGATTCTCACACTCACAATGAGAAACATGGCCGACCATCTTATCATTCTAGATTTTGATCTGCCAAAATGCTTTTTTTTGCTGAATACATTCTCTCTCTCTAACCTCTGAATGTTCAAAACTGTCTCAAAGCTGTGATGGATGAGCTTGAAATTGGACTAATATTGTCTCTTGTTGTCATGCTGAAAATTTAAGCAGGCTTGATAGTTTGTCAATACAAAAGTCCTTTACAGTAGCAACAATCCTGCATGAAACTCGAGGCAAGCTCAGGAGACTGCATCATTGTTAGAAATGACAACTGTCTGTCTACAAGCGTGTGCTGTCAGTGAGAGGGTAGAAACAATTAGCGAGTGACTTCTAAATCAGATGCTCTATTTATATGAGCATTACGGTTACAGCAGCTACATGCTACAATCGACTGTAAGACTAGGACTATCTTTTCTAGCCATAAAAACAAGTAAATGTAATAATATCCTGATTTAGATTTAAAGTTACGTTAAGTTTTTTGTATTGTTCATTTTTTATGATGAATTCAGAAAACTAATGGATAGTGTTTAAACTCCTGATATATTTTGGAGCTCTTATGATGATCCACTGGAGCTACTGTCTTTGGTCTCTAAGTATTTGTGTTGTTTTCATTTATACAGTAGGCTCGTCATTGCACAATAATTAAATTGGACTTGTGCGCCCTTATCAAAGACTGTTAATCTAAGATCTACCTGACAAGATTACAATATGCATTACCCTTTTCTTACACCATGGTTAAGAACACAACAGAAAACATAGACGTAGAGGTAAAGTCATTTAGTGTCCAATCTTGACCACAACATATAAGCAAATGGGGAAATACCACTGCTTTTGTCGCTGCAGTGTATATTTTTATTATAAAGTTGTTTGTAATAAGAATCTCCTGAAATCTACTTTTCTCAGCTCGGCTCATTGAGTTTTTTGTGCAGCAGAGCCACCGCGATATCTGATGCTACAGTTTTATTTTTCAAAGAAGGATGATAAGCAGAGATCTGATTACGGCAAGAGTCGACTCCAAGATGTATCTCACAGTGGTTTTATTGACGTCGGTGTCTTATTTTGGAGTCAATGCACACTGCAGCTGTCTCAGGTGCTGCCACCAACTGTGTATCGACTTTTAAAGGATACTTCCCCATTGTGTCAGACCATTAGGAAGCTTTTTCACCCCTTCCCATCTTAAAAGCCCCTCTGGATCAAAACCATTCATGGTGATTCATCCTTTATTCTTTCCCACACACTTCACTGATCATTGGACAAAGTTTTTCTGTTTGAGACGTGTCATCTTTTTCCCGTTCAGTGCATCTGGCGTTTGTGACATTTGAGTGATTTGTCATAAACGGTTGACTCATAGGTCATCAATTAGACGGACGCCTCCTCATTCATCACATCCTCGCAAAACTGTAAAAGTGTACATTTGTCAAACATTTGCAAAACTTGGATCACACTTGGTTTACTTCATTAAGTTCAGAGTAAAACTTAAATGATCATGATTTACATTAAAGGTAGGTTGTCATTGGTCAAAAGTATAATTTAATAAAATATAATTGCTTCAAAGTAACACTTGGGAATTAAAAATGAAAGCTTATAAAACTCATTGTTAATCCATTAACACCTGTTCCTACAACTGCCAAGAGCCATTTTGTTTTTGTGCAAACCTCTTTTTGGAAAGTAACTCGATCTTGTTGCATCTTGTCATGTCTTCTTGTTTGTGTTTTCAGTTTATATGTCTTTAGTCCGTTCACATTTTAGTTGAAGCAGACCAATTTTTATTTTAAAGGAGCACAAATGTTACTCTGTTTCTCATAATGTTATGTTCTTATTACAATAACACCACTTGTTCTACTTGTAGTGCTTTTAATTCAGAAAGAGGAGGGGACCTTTTACAGAATTGTCCTCATCTGCTTGTGGTTTGGTTTTACAGTCTTCTGAGATAAAACTTATTGATTCCACAGCAGGGAAATTAACTTGTCTTTTGTCCGTTCACATTTCATTTGAAGCAGACCAACTTGTTTTCGACTTGTTTTGGAAAAGCACAAACTGAGAAAGATTGCTTAAGCCAAACTCAAATGGAAACAAATGTAGTCAAACCAAACTTTTTGTTGTGTATTTTTCTTACATTTGCGGTTAAAGAAGACATATTGCAGTATTGTCCTCCTCCAGTCTCCTCTTTTATTTACCGTCTTCTTGTATAAATATCACGTTGAAGGTTAATAATAGGCTAATGGCGAGCTCGGATGTTTTGATTCAAGTCTTGCAATCGTCCGACTCAACAACAAAGACAGTTCTGGCTCCCAGCCACGGGGCTCCCTTTCCTAATGCCTATGATTCGATTAGACTTCCATTAGTTCACTGGTGATCATGTCTTTGCCAATAGGTCACATTTTCCTCTTGTGGTCCTGAGTAGTGCTACCCCCACAGCTGCTGGACACTATACGCATGAGTGACTGGTCAGAAAGGACCGAGAATCTGGACAAAATAAGTAAAAATTATTAGTTGTTGATTTACAAAGTAGTTAAAGGGTACAGGCTGTGTTTTTACTACATGGCTTTAATTTGAAAGTGCAAAACTGCAGGGGTATTTTGACATATCACCAGCGTTACTATTCTAATTGGTTCCACTTTATAAGAACTGCACTCTATTGAGCATGAGTTAAATATTTCTAATGACTTCATTTATCATTTACAAAGCATTACACCTGCATTAATAAGGCATTAAGTTGTACACGTTGTTATTATGTATGTGTCTTGAATCATTTATTAATGCTTTTTTTATTAATGTTTTTTTTTTCTAAGGCTCTGTTTCCATTAATGTATTCTTGTTTTTAAACTGCAGAGCTTAGAGTAAAGGAAACACACACATTATCATTTTAGAAAATATGAAAATATGTATGTTTTAATAAAAGATTCATGTGTGTAATTTTCTTCAATGGAAATTCTAAACCTAACAACCACGTGAACGCCTACGGTAGCCCTGCAGGGACATGCTGTGTCAATGTGTCAACACAACTGGAATAGGTTTGAGGATAAATTATTGTAAAACTAAATCAATTTAGTTCATAAGTGTCCTAAGCCTTGAAAGATTCAGATTGTATTTAAAAAAAAAAAAAAACATAAATGTGCTTCTCCTCTAGCTGTGCTCAGTTTGTGGCAGAGATTAATAAAACATTCACTGGGTTATATGTCCACATCTCTTTCTACCAAGGCATTTTACACAATACATACTTAAAATTAAAATGTTTTAGTGGGTAATGTTTGAAACTATAGTGTTAATGTAGGCCCTTTTCATTCAACAGACCTATTTTACAATGAAAAGGCATTAGTGTGAGCATTTTTACTTCACTGACGAGAGTTTATTTCAGTTTGTAACATTATAGAGCTGAGAACAAGCACTAAATGTTTACTCCTTTTGGTTTGAAATTCATTAAAAGATTAGACTCCACTTTTTTATGCAGTGTAACTAATTACGTTATTGGCATTTTCCTACACTGCCTAAATGTCACAGTGTGTTTTATAAAACCTTTTTCATGATTCCTCACTGACATTTTTCAAAGAGTTTTTACTGCCAGAGTGAGATGGTTGTCATGCGAGAGACGTCTGAGTCAAACTGAAATAAAACTTGTGTTGTGTTCGCTCGAGCTCGTGCTGTAACATGCGGCAGTGATAGGAGAGAGCTTTCGGTTTGTCAACATCCTCCCAGCGCTCAGATCTCTGCAGCAGGAGTCTGACACAAACAAGAACTTTGGCACTTTTTTACTTTTTGAGGGGAAAAAGCATAAATGGATCTGGATAAACTTTACATAACCTTTAGGGTCAAATGTTGAATGCTGAAAACTGATTTGTTTTTGGGATGAAGGGGAATTTAATGTTGTTGTAGTAGACAGGTAAGATGTTTTAAAAAGGTCTCGGTCATGCCTCTTTGGTTCATTTTAGTTCTCAAACGTAGAGGTTTTACAATTTTAATATAGACCAGCAAACAGCACAACGGCATTCATTTTTGTGGTTGTCTAAAATCATTGAAACCTCTTTAATTTGACTTCTTTTACCAAACGCTAACCCCTCCACGAGTTTGTACTTTGTCTAAGACTGGACCTGTAGTGTCTCCAATGAATCACAAGCCTCATTATTGGAGATGTACTGTATGGCACAGTTTGTAGAGATAACTCTTAAGAGGATTGTGTTTTTATTGCAATTTCAAAAACATGGATGTGTTGTCTTTGATAAATATACAAAAGAGAGTTTGCTGCTGTTTCTGGTTTATTTGTATTTTTTGATTTTTTTTTATTCATAGAGCTGTGCCAATTTCTACATTTGAGGGACTCACAATTTAATGCTACAACTTCTGCTTGTGTTTCATGTGAGGTAGACGATAAAGGTATTGCTTTTAGGGAAAGAGAACCCTTCTGGAAATGGAACTTGATCCGGCCTGAGCTTGGTTTATACTCTAGTCTCAGATAGTAACTAAATGAAATGTACTTGTCTAAAGTTTGCTTGAGACCTCCACCAAACCCTTTTGTCTCTCTGTCTGTCTTTTCCAGATTTTTACACGCTATGGAAAATGCTACATGTTTAATTCGGGCCAGGATGGGAAGCCGCTGCTGGTGACGATGAAAGGCGGGATGGGAAACGGTCTTGAGCTGATGCTGGATATTCAGCAGGATGAATACTTGCCTGTTTGGGGAGAGACGGGTAAGCTTCCCACCACAAGCAGAAATAATTCTAAGTTGTGATGAGCTAAAAACACATTACTGGTGTTCTTACATTTTGCCCTGCAGCTAAAACAGATTTTTTTTCATCACTACCCGAACATACAGTACGTATCAAGTTATTTTCCAGATACCACAAGGATTCTCCTCTAATCCCTAAGATAGAGGCCTGACTGGGTTTACCATTTACTGCAAAGTGCTTTTGAAGTCATAGTAATCCCAGTAGTCATGCACAAAAGCATACTTCAGGCGCCAAACTTGCATTTACAGATGGGTTTAAGCCGAGTTTTAGTTTGTTTTTTTTGGAGGGAAAACATTTTTTTTACCTAAAATGTTTTAGTTTATGGAATTTCTAAAGATGGTGACATGTTAAATATGCCTGTATTTGTAATATTACCAATTATTTATACTTTTTTTTTTTTCATTTTACATTCTTCCTCTGAGTGTGTCCAGAATTTTCTGCTTCGTACTAAACTACACCAGCTTTTCACTGGTTAAAACAGCACTTTTCTAAACTTACATCTCAGACTTTTATCATAATGAGTAAGAGAGAGTTGCTGTGTGTTATCAAGATGCACCGTCAACACTACTCAAAAAAGTTAAACATCTGCAGCACAATTTTCTGCCATGTTTTCCCTCTGATGACTTTCTCTGAAATACAATACTGCAGACGCTGCTGCTTCACTGACACTCTCCCGTTAAGACTATAGCCACATTAGATTCACATTAGATTCTATCACTCGTACGTACGTTTACAGGCAGGTAGAGAAAATCAAATTATTGCCATAGTCTGATTATACACAGAGTTTTAAACTGCTGTCAACACCTTACTCCGATTGAGGTCAGACACAGTGCACTGAGGATGCACCTGAGCCGGTTTAATGTTAGCTTCCTTCTCTTTTTAAACAAAAGCTTAATGATGTGAAATTCTGAGGACACTTGAATGCAGCATCAGTACTACGGTTCTCTCTCGTTCATGAGAGGACAAATTGTGAACTCCAGCTGCAAGGGTTTAATCAAGCTATGAGCATAAGGTCTTTAAATGTGACGATTGTCCGTATTTAGTGCCAGGTCTGAAGTAGACCAATGAGTCTGAAGGCATTTACATCTTCAGACTAGAAGTAGCAAGGGTTTGTATAACATTGAAACACTAAAGCATGTTCACAGAGAGGAGTTAAACTGTTATTGTGATGAGTAGAGACTGGTCACAAATGGTTCACTACCAGCATTGTTCTGTTGTTTCAACCGGAAGTGTTAAAAAATCCAAGACATTTCTGTTGAGGAAGCTGAAAACACACACTTTTTATTAAAAGGTACCCTGCCATGTTGACTGAATATTATCGACAAATCTGTATAAAAACAAATTGATATAGATCTGGAAAATCTTATTCCATTGCACTTTAATTGTATCACTTGTCAGCAAAGTGTCCTGCTCGCATTAATCACAGCAGAGCAGGACCGTTTTGCCAGATTCAAAAATCAATGAAGCTCGTTCATTTGTCGCAGAGGCTTCACCAAGAGCTCAGTCTCTTTAGCACTGGCCCGGGACGTCCTCTATATGTGCTTCTCACATGGCTGCATATGCTATTCTGTAAATTTGCATTAACATTTTATAGGCTCTGGGACAAGTGTGTAAAGAGAGAGAGAGCTCAGGGTTATCACACAAACACATACAGTATGTTCAGTATAAGCAGCATATACTCTCAGCTTAAAATATTTAAGAACATTAACATATTATGCGCTTTATGTAAGCATGAATAATTAAAGGCTTTACAGTTGGAGGCTTAATTTAAACCTTTGGATAAAGAAGACAAATGTGGCTTTCGAATACATTATAACAAATCCATGAATCATGATAATGTATGCCGATGTTGGAACTAGAAAAGATACGTCCCATCAGTAACTGAGAACAAGATTGTACTGAAACCAGGAGAAGCCAAAGCTAAAAGTTCAAGATTTAATGACAAGCACCTGCACAGTTTGCACTTGGTGAAGAAGGGCAGAAAGAGGCAATCATCCGCTGCATGTTAGGAGCAGTAGGCAGCCTCTGAGCAGAGCACGGGAGCCCTGTCTTGATCTTGTAGACAGTAGACAGACAGGTGAGAAGTATACTATTGTATGTAGGACACATTGAGGACATGCAAACTTGACACAGAAATACCTATTCCTGACGGGGGATCGGTATATTTTTCCACTGGGCCACCTTTACAAAATATTTTTGATAGAAGGTCCTAGTATAGTATTTTAAAACACTCTTTGCACAAAATCCACTGTCACATCCAAACATGTCACTGCTCCTGAAAAACTACCCTGAAAACTCCAATCATGTATTTTTTATTGCCACTTATCCCTTTCCATGTCATAGAAGATTACTCATCAAGTATTAGTCAAGTAAAGGTTCGACTTGGGACAGGATTGCAGTCATGGAAAGCATCTGCCTTACACTTTTAAATGTTCAACCTCACTAAAGCAACACTAAGTAAATACATTAATAGAATAGGCCCACATTCAATGTACTTGGTTTTCCAGATGTTGTACAGTGTAATTTTTAGATGATGTAGCTGTAGCTTTCTAATGACGTATTTGACTTGTAGCTTAGCAGCTTTACCATAAAGTCATCTACACAATTTTGGGTATTCTTCTTTTTCTCCTCCACTGAGCTTTATAATCATATAGTACTTTTAGATCATCCACCCACATTCTGTACAAACTGAGAATACAGTATGTTCTCTTCTTTGTACTATTTTATATTCAATGCAGTGTAACTGTGAACCTTTCCATTTCTATCTCTTTATTCGTGCTATTTCATTCAATGCATTAGCACTGTCATTTATATTGGGGCGGGGTCATCCAATAACCAGAAGGTTGGCAGTTCAATTTTCTCTCTCCCCTATTCATTCTGTCGTGTCCTTGGGCAATACACCAACCTTGCCTCCACTGGTGTATGAGGGTGTGAGTGTATTCGATGGAGAGGCCGTTGGTGCAGACTGGATGCCACATCTCTGTCAGTGTGCCCCAGGGCAGCTGTGGCTACAAAAAAGTAGTTTAGCACCCCCAGTTTGTAACTGTGGAGTGAGTAAATCAATCATTGTATACAGTGTATCCATCTGTAATTACTGTCAATTAAATTTATAGTCACTCATGTATATATTTTTGTATTATTTTAGAAATCAATTCCCAGTGTCTAAGAAGGTTCTCATCCAGGTCATCTTGATAAAAGGTTTTTTAAAAAAAGTAAAAGCATCAATTTATTGTAGTTTAGTTCCTCATAAACCCTCATGTAATGGTGACATGTAATAAACAAGTCTTTATTTTAACTTCAGATATTAAAATTAGCAACAGTTTCTTTGACTAAAAAGTCCCAAAATAGATAGAACCATATAATTTTAGCAGGAGGATAGTGTATACTCACAATGCAAGAAGTGAACAGGCGTGACCTTATACAAACAGTCAAGAGGTAAAAGATCTGATGCGCAGTGGCTGGTAGGTAGGTGGTTCGATTCCCGCTCTCTCCACAGTTCATACTGCTGTTGTGTCCTTGGGCAAGACACTTAACCCTCCTCCAGTTGTGATCCAGCTGTAACACTGGTGAATAGAAGCTTAATGTAAGTCGCTTTGAATGAAAGCTTCAACTGAAAATGTAAATAAAACACTAGTGAATGGAAGTTGCTTTGGATAAAAGACGCTAAATGACTAAATTTAAATTAAAATATGTACCCAATATTTCCCACAGACCTGCAGTAACTCTATGGTGGGGTGTTGATGAAATCAGGTGTGTGTGTGTGTGTGTGTGTGTGTGTGTGTGTGTGTGTGTGTGTGTGTGTTGGGAGAGGGGTTAAACAGTGTGTTGTAGGACTGTTTCAGATACATTGAGCTTAACATTTGATACAGAGCTTACTCTGCTTTTTGCTCACACCACAAGTGTTTCTATTAATTACAATAGATTTATGCAAATGACCTGCAAGTAATTTAGATTTTAAACACACAGCACTTTAGCTCAGTGCAACAGGATTACTGTAGACATAGATGTCCACTCATAAACAAGGCTAGTGTCATTTAATTTAGTTTATCTAGATCTGGATAAGATAAACGTTGTGGGTTGCTGCAAAGAAAGTAACTTTTGCAAGGGCTCTCATGCTTTATCTACTCTGTCTCTGTTTGTATTCATCACTCAATGCTTGTGTCACTGCAGAGAAACAAAAGATGAGACAGCGCTGGTTTTCTGCAGAGTTGTAGTATTGGCTACAACTATTGCCAACATATATCCACTTTGTCTGGAGAATAACTGCTAAACCGCAGCGGTGCTCAGTCAGCTGATCAGCAGGAGGTGGAGTCCGAGGCCTTTACAGAGCAGCCAGTACAGAACAAACATGGAGCACAGTTCAATGCAGCAAATGCTTGAATATAAACGTAATTTACCTCCTCAAAATTCAACGCCCAAATGTTATATTATACAGTATTTACGACTCATTTGGAGACTATGGCGGCGCCAAACTATGGTGGTGTGTGGGAAACACTTTGTACCTCTTATTACTTGTTTTACCTTCTCAAATGCTGCCATATTACAACTTTTTTTTCATTTCAGAGTAAGTTTATGTTCCCCTTTTCCTTTATAGTCAAGAAGCACAAAAAAATGTTTCCTTCAAAACAAGTAATTGATAAAACACATGAGAAACGACCATGGCTTTGAAATTGGTGTATGGTTCATAAATATTAGACACCAAAAATCTGTAAGAGCCACTATGAACACATTTTGTTTGCAGGTTTGTAGCATCACTGTAAACTGTTGATAAAAACTGAAAAGAGAAGAGCCTAGATAAATTAGATAGAAATGCAAAAACACATCTGCTCCGGAGGTTTGCATCCCCTTGAATGTTTTGGCACCGGTTTCCTCTGAGTCATTCTGCCTCAGCACGAAGCAAATAACAACAGCAGCGGACGAAATCAGAGAGAGATAGCAGGGAAAATGTGTTTGGACATGCAATAATAGTTTGATCAAATGTAAAATTAGATTAGTTTTCTTGTTACTTTGGTGGTTTATCTTTTTAATTTAAAAGATAGTGTCTCTTCAAAAGACAGTGGTGATGACAGCTATAGCTATAGTTGGTCAAAACCCGGAGATGAATACTTTATCAAGCGCTGAATGAAGCATTTGAACACACATTTATGCAGTGTCACGTTTTTATTTTCTTTAAGGCTAAGTTTAAAAAATGTTTTCTGTATGCCTCCAGCAGTATGTGGCTGACAGATGGCCCTGACTTTAAGATAACGTGCAAGAGCTTGGGCGCTGCTCATGCCTGTATATGTATATGCAGCTCCGAGCCTTCAGCATTTGTCTTTGCTGCAGCAGAAAACAGCTTTAAATATAGATATATTACTGAAGAGTAAAGTGTAACAGTGAAAGAGTGCTACTTTTTTGTCAGAGCATTCTTGCCACAGTTCAAGCCCTGAGCTCTCTAATTGAAAACATTGACAAAGGCTGGCACTTAGAGGATGATACCGAGCGACAACCAGGAAGAAATGCCAGCTCCAAACACCCTTCCTTCTTTATCCCAAAGCTGAGGCTCAAAGAGAAGTAAATCACTCAGGCCTGCCATCGCGATGATAAGCATTAGCTCAGCCCAGCAAATGTGAAAGGAACGTGTTTGTGCACACATAAGTTAAAGTCATTGTACCACTGAGTTTGTTCATTGCAGCGTTACAAAGCCATCTGATATGAATATGTACACATCACCCAGTAGGTCAGAGGTTTGCGTCCACCCTAGGAAAAGAAAAAAAGTGCTAAATACTACTGCAGAAATAGGCAGGTGTAATAATAATATGAGAGGTTGAGTGTGTACCTACAGCTACGACCAGTGCGAGTGTGTACCTACAGTTACAACCAGTGTGAGTGTGTACCTACAGCTACGACCAGTGTGAGTGTGTACCTACAGCTACGACCAGTGTGAGTGTGTACCTACAGCCCATTTCATAAAAAGGAGGATCTATAAGAAAAGGCTCTGTAGCCAGCAGACTTCTTCTTTACTCGAGGAAGTTGAAGGAGGCCAGCGTCCTGAGAGTGAAGGGTACGAGCTGGAGTATACTGGGTGATGAGGTCAAATAGGTAAGAGGGCGCGCGTCCACAAAGGATTTTATATGTTAACAGTAGAACTTTGAAATCTGCTCTAACATGAATAGGAAGCCAATGTAATGAAGCCAGGACCGGAGTAATGTGATCAAACTTCCTGGTCTTTGTTAAAAGTCTGGCGGCTGTATTTTGGACCATTTGTAGTCTGTGAGTACTTTTCCTCGGCAGTCCAGAGAATAGCGCATTGCAGTAGTCCAGCCTGGATGTGACAAATGCATGAATGAGAATTTCAGCATCAGCTAAAGAGAGGCAGGAGCGAATTTTTGAGATATTCCTCAAGTGAAAAAAGCCCAGTTTAGTCACTAATGTGCTGCTGCAGTGATAGTGTGGAGTCAAAAATGACACCAAGGTTCCTCACAGTGTTGCCGTGCTCAACACACAGTTGTTGATCGAGACATTAAGATTGTTGAACTTGTGCCAATGACTGGCAGGACCAATTAACAAGAGCTCTGTTTTATCCGAGTTCAAATGGAGGAAGTTTTGAGACATCCGTGTTTTAATTGAAACGAGGCAGGCCTCTAGACGCTTGATGTCAGTAGTATTATTCGCTTTTATTGGTAGATACAGCTGTGTATCATCGGCATAACAGTGGAAGTTTACTCCATAACTTCTGATGATTTGTCCCAATGGTGTAACATATAGTGAAACAAGTATGGGACCAAGCACAGACCCTTGTGGCACACCGAATTTCACTGGTGCCGTGGAGGAGAAGGATTTATTAATCGAGACAAAATGAGACCTATCACACAGATAGGATTCTAGCCAAGCGAGAACAGACCCAGAGATGCCAAACACATTCTTTAGTCTGTTGATTAGCACTGCATGATCAATCGTCTCAAATGCAGCGCTGAGATCTAGCAATAACAGTAAAGCCGATGAGTCCTCGTCCATCTGAAGGAGGAGATCATTAGTCACTTTAACTAAAGCTGTTTAGAAATGGAAAGTGTGGAAATGGGATTGGGCCACATACTCATACATTACATCAAATCTCAAAGTTTAAAGCTTACCATAAACCTGTTTTTTAAATAATTTATGAAGTTGTATGAATATTTGGGCCTAATAGTTTTTATTGTACTTCAGTTTCAGAATCAAAGGATGTGTTTTATATTTTTTATATTTTATTCTTATATTTTTTATTGTTTACTTTTATCTCATTCTTGCATAGCTACATTTATGTATATTTTCATCTGTGTGTTTTCCTAATAATTGCACTGTCCATGGAGCGGACCTGACTCACATTTCACTGCTGGTTATATATGCTGTATATAATTTTGTATGTGACGAATAAAAATCTTGAATCTTGAATCTTGAATCTTGAATCTTGAATCTTGAATGTGGTTGGGGCTAAACATTGTCTTGTAAGGTCTTGTTTTTTTGTTTGTTTGTTTGTTTGTTTTTACATTTACATTTACATTTATTCAATTAGCTGATGCTTTTATCCAAAGTGACTTACATTGTTCTAATGTAATTACCAGTGTTACAGCCACTGGAGGCAAGGTGGGTTAAGTGTCTTGCCCAAGGACACAACGACAGTATGAACTGTGGGGAGAGCGGGAATAGAACCGCCTACCTTCCGGTTGAAGGACGATCACTCTACCCACTGATCTACTGCCGCCATGTATTTTTAACAGATCATCCTTATAACTGTGTGCTATCAGGTGATTTAACAGTTTTCCTCGAATACAAAAGAAAAATGCATATACTGTACATTTAAGGCTATAATGAACAAGTCACTAGATGGTTAAGACTGTGTTCTTTTAGACTTGAAGTAATTTAACCTGGAGAGACTCAAAACATGAACCAGATAATGGATGTTTATTGAACAGCTTTGCATGAATGAACTTTTGGCGCTTAGAAGGCTGAGGGAGAGACCTCGTGCGATGCGTGATGGCAGAAGAGCGAAGTGATGTTTGCAGGTCTTTACCCCGGAGCCAAGACACTGGTGGTGGTTAAGAGATGAAAGTGAGTGGATGCTGAGGATGAGAAGTAGTCTCCGGCTGAGGTGGGGACGTGTTGGAGAAGGATTGCAGCATGAGCTGAAGACTGAATGAGGAAGTTGAGAGGGTACTTAAATGAGTGCTGCTTAGAAGAGATTGAGTGCAGGTGAGGAGCTGCATCAGGCCGATGAAGGGAGGAGTCTTTTACCCTGAACGCTAATAGCTTCATTACACATATTGTTTTAGGATCTATGCCTACTCTTCAAAGGCAGGTAAACTAAACTCTGCCTCATGAGATTGGCATACACTGCTGTAAAACCTGCATAAAGTGAAAAAGCACCACATAGATTTTATCCTAATCCATATTCATTACACATATGGCATAAGAGCTAGTATGCAAACCAGGTCTGTGAGCATTATATCTGAAATGTTGTTAATTGTTGATTAAGTCTAATGTTGTTATTTGTATTGAATGTGTGTTCTATTGTGTTCTATGTTGTTCCTGACCTGCCAGGGACTACAGATGGAAAGTAGCCATTGTGCTAATTCTGGCATATTTACATTTTTATGTTCATCAATATGCACTGTCCCTTTTAAATAAATAAATAAATCAAATCAAAAAATACTTTTTACCTTTTTGTATTGCTCCATCTGCTTATATAATCAATAGTAGCACTCAGTCAAACACATACTGTATGTGATGACAGGTCTGTTGCCACCTCTTATTCTGTATTTTGAACTTGCGCACTCGTGGTTTGTTACCATGGTGAGCGTACTACTTTTTGACTACAATTATATTAATGTTTTACTCTTAGATAAGAAGCACATGTATAGTTTTATATTCCAGTGCTACATAAGCATTTATACATAGTTTACTAGTTTACCGTTTAATAGTGTGTAGTTAAGTGTTGTTTCTGCAGTGAGCCTGTATCTAAGGGTCTATAAGTTTAAACCATCATGTCATTGAGTTGTTTGTTTATCGCAGTATCAGAGAACCATCTGTTTCTATCTATAACATCCACACAGCTCACAGAGCTTAAGATGTTGTCAGCTGCTGTATTGACTTGCCTTTTATCCTCCTCATTGTTTATTTATTAATTTATCCATTCACTCTCTCCGCTCTGCTGTACAAAAATCCAGTGGGAAACACATTGTCATCAACAGGTCCGAGCGCAGAGCTTATTTTTCCTTCATTTCTCAACACCTTCATCCAGCTTTTATTTTTATTTAGACTTCAAAGTGTGGCGCTGTTCACAGAATTCTACTGATCTGACTACAAACACAACTGCATCTTAAACTGCCTTTAGCCAATTTAAAGGACCAGCTTTTATATTTTATACCTGTTTTATACAAATTGTGAGGTTTGCACTAAATAGCTCTGCAAAAAATAAAGAGACCAATGCAAATACCAAATAAAAATATTGTAATTTAGAGCATTTATTTGCAAGAGAATAGTGATGACCACAGAAGTGTTTTTTTAATACTTTTCTTTATTAAATAAGATTTGGTTCAGGTGATCACCTAATCAGTAGAATGAGGTGTGCCTGTGTTGGGATTCAACAGACATTGGAATGGAATGGCTGCCATACTTGTAGAGAGGCTGATTGCTAGAGAAAATTGCAGTGGTCTCTTATTTTTTTCTAGAGCTGTACATCAAGAGAGGCTCTAATCCTTCTTAAACCAGAAACACTGTGTCAACTTGTTTGTCAACTACTGTTGACAAACAGTTCAACTGCACAGGTTTAGCTTAATAAAACAGGCAGTTTACATAACGTACATCATTTTTTACTACAAAAAAGCCCATCCACTTTTTAAACGAAAGTTGTGAGTCTCAGGACAGTCTTTAGAGTTCTCACTGGTCGAGAGAGATCTCCATTAAGTCTTTTATTACATAATGGAGCAGCAAATATATTTTATTTCTATTTTTCTATTTTGTGTAGTCCAATATGTGTGTGTATGTCCCTTTTGTAAACCTCCCAACTCTTCTCTTTTGAACAGACGAAACCTCGTTTGAAGCCGGGATCAAAGTTCAGATCCACACTCAGGAGGAGCCCCCGTTCATCGACCAGCTGGGCTTCGGAGTCGCTCCAGGTTTCCAGACTTTTGTGTCCTGTCAGGAGCAGCGGGTAGGTCTCTGCAGACATGACAGGATTACTAACAAGGGATGCATCAGATGCATTGTTTGGATGGTTACAGAGAAGTAGTTACTGTACAAAAATAATCCATGTGTAGATGCCTTTGTTGATTGACAGTCTTCCAGTTCCTTGTGAATGGAAATGGTTTTGGTAGAAAGCATGTGAACATACTTTTCCAGACAATGTTGACTAAAATACATTCCACAATATTAAGTTCTTCCTGTTCTTTCTGTTTTAGTGCATATATCTCACCTTTAATCAAACCCCAGTCACGGCTTTTGTTCCTGCCGCATTGCTTATCTTATATTATGTTAATAAAGATAACAAAAGATAAAGATAACAAATTGTCCAACTATTTCCACATATTGTCTGCTAAAGTTCCATTAAGGCAATAAAATGCATTGTGAGTTTTTATAGAGGAGCATAGAGCACAATGTTTTTATATAACGGTGTTAAAGTACTTTGTGTACGGCCAGTTTGTATAGGTTCAACTCAAACTCCATGTATTACAATTACGCTATTCATTTTCCTCTTTCATAATTTTACCTATTACACCCTTCTATTAATGAACAATATTGTTAAAAATATGAAAGTGACATCCCCAAATCCATCCAGGTTAAGTACCTTTTACTCTTACAACTTGGACAAAAATGAAGATCTACTGGGTTTTCCATCATAAGTCCCTTGAGATGACATTTGTGGTCATTTGGTAATTTTTTATTTGTTTTTTCAGCATTTTAGCTTTTATTTGGAAGTGACAGTGGCAGATGGGCCGAGAACAGAGAGTGAGAAAGGGCAATGACACGGAGCAAATAGACCCATGCCGGGATTTGAACTTGGGTCACTATATTATATGAACGTGCTTTACCAGGTGACCCACTGAAGCACCCCAATATCATGGAAATAAATTGAATTGAATTGAAAAAAGGGAAAGAGAATGGTACCTTTAGATGAAAATGAAAGGGTAAGAATAGTAGAAATATTGTGCAGTGACAAAGACACTAAAGATTCACATTACTTTCATCAATGTACTAAGTTAATGGGGGGTCTCAGACAGACAGTAGTGGCCCATGTGACCCTGCCAGGACTGATCCAACTCTGGCCCCTGTCCCGCTCTCATCAGCACTGTCCCCTTGATCCACGACCATCTGGAGGATGTTTCTGTCGCCTCTAAACTCCTCTGACAGCACTGTCCTGCTCTGTCACTCTCAGCAGACACACAGATTGAATGAATGTCTCCAGGCTTCCTCTTTAGGTTTAACACTGTCAGGGCAGATTAGAATAATATTAATGGTAATCCTTCTGTGCAGTTTAAAAAGTTAGATCATTCAAATTTGCGATACTGTAATTATATCACTTTGAGTCTTTTTTAATTGACTCAAAGTCTGGTTTTAGTGCATTAGGTGTTTTTTAGGATATTTGTTCATTATTGTTGAGGAAAGTCTTAAGTTTATAGATGCTGAAAGGAAAAGAAAAGATGCCGTACAAACAAGTCTCAAATCCTTTTCTTTCCTGGACAAACCTACAGTATCAACTGCTTTTCTAAAATGGAGTGGGCTTCTCTGATTGTGTGGTTTATGTCTAAATTAATCCAGAAGCAGTTTATTCAAAAATGACTTATCACTTCTCTCAGTTAAATTTACTAAGTATATTATTCCAAGATAAGACGAAATATTTGTAATTCCAAAAACATAAAATATAAAATAAAGAACACATTTAATCTGATGCAATAGCCATATAGGATAGTATTCCCTGATTAAACCCCATCTCTGCCATTCAGTGAAAATAAGGTACTCCCTCAAATATTTTATAGTCACAAAAACACATGACTTCCTCCCACCAGCCATTAGCCATCCCACATCAGCGTATCACTGACTACATTTGGTGTTTATCTAGGACCAAGGTTTTGGAAGAAAATGGAGACTTGGACACAAAGCAAAGATGAAAACAACTGCTTGATTTTAATTTCTAACTGAAAATATTGGGTTGAGAGTTATTGGGTGGGATCAAAAAAAGGTTTTTAAATTACTAACTTAATACAGTGTCCATCATTAATAAAATCTCTGAAGGACTCCAGCTGCCTACAAATCATAGAGACAATTTACTTAAAAACACTAGAGACCCATAGTATATATATTTCCACTCTTTTCAATCATAATAAGATGTATCAAGCAATGATTAGGACTTGATTGGAGAGATTATAGTCAACTGGCAGACACTTTCCCAGTTTAATGAGGCCATTCACAATCTTTTATGACCTCTCACTTATCCTCTCAACATAAAACTCAAAGAATCTCATTTATTGTCATAAATTGTCATTTAAACTCTAAAGGCCTTGTAAAGTTTTACACCTGATCACAACAACAGTTAGTCTCTGTTCAGGTGTTTCAGTGACTGAGCCCACGAGGAAAACAAGCCTGCTGCCTCAGCTGCTCTATTATGTGCGTTGAAAGACGTTTACAACCAAGGTTAAAGACATCATTTTGGCCCAAAATTTCCCATTTTTGCAAAAAGGAAAGGCACAAAAGCTGCCTCTGGCCCATCTGGCTCACTCCAAGGACAGTTTATTTAGCTTTTTACTCATCTTAAATATGACAGAGGGTGAAAAGATTTGTGACAGAAAACTAGTCACTGTCACAATATCTGCTTCTGTTGGTCTTTCCATAAGTGTTGAGTTTTTAATTACTGCATGTTTCATGGAGTAGAAGCCTGGAGATATCTGCTAAATAAATACTGTGAGCAATTCTAAACTAAATATGAAGCAAATGTGTAAAAGTGAAATTTATTTCCATCAACTAAATTAAATAACATAATGGACTCCCGCTCTCTCTCGCCGTCTGCACTGACATTTGAGACTGAAGGCATAACATAAACTGTGTGTACTGCCGTAGTGAACAGTAGAAGAAGAAAGATACTTGGCATAATTATGAAGACATTTCTACTGAAACCCCACTTGAAGATTTTATCAAAAAAAAAAAAATAATAATAATAATAATAATAATAATAATAATAATAATAATAATAATAATAATAATATTAATAATAATATTAATAATAATAATATTACATTGATAAAGACCATATTGTTTGCAATGGCTTCTAACACAAGAGCTGACTATCTTTTATCCATTTTATTAGTTTTATTATTTCACTCTCTTTTATTGTTTTAATGTCTTGTTTTTACTACCTTCCTATTTTTAAGTGCACTATACTCAGCCTGTAAAGCAGCAATGGTTGTTTTAAATGTGCTTTATAAAATAAAATTGACATTGACACAAACCATAGACAAATTATGGCCCAACATATACTTCATAATTGATATTATACTAGGACATAGGCTTTTGTTCACCGCACATGCCTCTCAGTCTAATGAATTATAAAACAATATGACAAATGTCTTGAGTTATTTCACCACATTTTAGTGCCTCACTGTTTTGAGACACATTTTAGCAGAATAATTCAATAGCAAAAGTTGAATTGTATGTTAAGGTTCATTGAAGCCTTTAAATAAAGGAATGCTGTACTTAACTAAAATGGCTGAACTAAAACATGCTGACTCCAAACTAAAGTCCGTGTGATTGGATAGGTCTGTGTCCTTCACACAGCTTCACACAGAGAGTAGACTGTAAGCGATGTTATAGCTGAGTACAAATACTTAAAAAGTCCTTTCCTTTGTAATTTGTGAGTAATGTCATGAGGTCATCAGAAAGGAGTTAGAAAAGTAGCATCAGTGTTTTTATTTTTTTGTTTTTTGACAATCCAATTTAACCTCAAGCTGAAGATGCTGTGGCTCTAGAGCAACATTTCTTTTATTAATTGGGTTTTATAAATAGGGCAACTTGAAACTCACTACAATCACATGGAGATCAGCCTCTTTCAGACATATTTGGAAAAGATGTAGATGATTGTGGGATGCCTTTGAACTTCCTTGCTTTCGGTAAAGTCTCAAAGGAGATAGGTCAGGAAGCACTGAAGCTCCTTGTTTATCTTCGTTCTTTCCTAAAGTGAGAATTCGGACAGCTCTTAACATTAAAGTATGCTCGGATACTGTTAAAGAGTCACCTGTATTCAGATATCTATGCACTTTTTTTCACAATATACCTACCTATAACATGTTGTGATGGGTTGTTGACAATAAATCTAACACTGTGAGTGCACTGAAATTGAATTATTACTTGATCCACCACTTTCATTGTTGTCCCTCAGACTCGTGTCCATTTGCAGTCCTGACAGTCGCCCACTTTACATAATGAAAGACTCAGAACTTCTTTGAGTTTTCTTCTGTCTATAAAAAGACGACGTAGGTGACTCCTGTGAATAATTCCGCTCGTTCTGCAGTCAAATTATATACTCAGCTCCCTAATACGCCACAGACCCATGCATAATGAATGGAGCAGGGAAACAGATGGATTTGAGAGCGTTTCAGTCCCTCCACGTCCACTCGGTGTCAGTGGGCTGGATTTACATGCAGCCAATGTTGCATCTGCTGAAGAAGGTTCCTCTTTCTTTTCCTTTCCAACATTCAGGACATTTCTCATAAAATAATCTCTCCTCCTTCTTTATTGTTTCCTGTGGCAGCCTCACACTTTATTAATCTAATGCAGTTTTCTCACATTCATTAAACTGCTTGCTTCAGCTCTCCTTTAGAGTAAAAGTGTCCTCTCACTGAGCCAAACTGTCACTCATTGTGATCTTACCAAAGGATGTGATATAATGTCTTCCTATATAAGAGGCCAAATGTTTCTTCAGCAGCTTTTATTGTGTAATAAGCTGCTCAAACTCCCTTTTCAGGCCATATTAGTGAATCATTCTGATGACCAAATATGTTGCTAAACTACAGTTTTTTAATTAAATGCAGGGTAACACTTTATTTTACACTACACTTGATACAAAATATCTACCTCATTAAGTACAATGTAACACACAGTATGACATGTAACTACATAGTGTTAACATACCCTAACCCTAACCCTACATACAATATGTAAGTACACATAGTTCCATTATATACTAGGTAGTTACATGTGGTTACAGTTAGTTACACGGTGTGTTACATTGTACTTAATACAAGGAGGAATTTATCAAGTGTAGTGTAAAATAAAGTGTGACCAAATCAAGTAATAAACCATTCAAATGAACTTTAGTCTTATCACATACATTTGCTTTACCTTATACCTAACCTAACCTAACACGAGGTTCATACGCTGAGGTTTTTCAAAACTATTATTTTTCTTGTTTGGTGATCTGATTGTTCCATTGTCCTCCAGCCGGCCTTGGTTTCAACAGTGCATTTTTAAATTGACGGGGATGTTCAAACGTCAACTAATGAGTCCGATTTGGGCTGGAGTAATTTGTGAACTCATACAAATAGCTGTTTTAGGTAAATAATGAAATTATAATCTTAAAGACAAAAGGGCTTCACCAGACTCCAGCTTTATAAATGAGGGTGTAAATATGAAAAAGGCATGCAACTATAACTCAAGAAAAGACAAAATATGAAATCTTAGATACATTCACATCTTAATGATTGTCTTTCCAATTCTATTGTTTCAGAATCTATTTTTATCTCCTGCATATTGTAGCTGTAACTTCAAAGTGTCTTTATGAAAACCTTAACTCAAAGCACAAAAGCAAAAGCTTGTCCCTTTGTGTTATCTGTTCCCAGTTGTTAATTAGCCTCAAGAACAAAAACCTACAGACAACAAAAAATAATTGCAGCCTGAACAGACACTTAAAAAGAGCCATAGCTGAGTTTGACCTGTGCTCCGTAACCTTTCTTCTTCCTCTACCACCGCTCACTCTCACTTTACTTAATGAAGGGCCAATTGAGGTCACAGTTGTCCCATGATTTGTTTTCTCCATTGTGGTCATTATAACAGTGACTCACCAAAATATCCTGTCACCTCTTTTGCTCTTGATCACAGTTGTCTGTGTTTTTACTAACAAGCAGGAAGTAGTTTTGTGAGAAAGTGGTGTAGGATGCTGCCTGAAAATGCACAGAAATTAAAAAGCAAGCCCCGGAGCAGAAGAGCGCCATTAGCCGGGTCGTCTAATAGATCTACTCCAAGTGATGAGGGGAATAAATATGCATCCATCTATTATCGATTATCCCATTCAATCTGGCTCAGATGGGTTTTATGTTGCGTTTGACTTTGTGAGACGTCCTTGAAGAGAAGAAGAGCAGGCAAATCGCTAAACGCTTCTGATTAAATTATTACAAAATGGAGTGATTTACATGCAGTAGTGTGTGAGGGCTGTACAGTTGATCAAACACCATCTATTCAAAACACTATCATTGCAATATCAACTTACACAGCTAAAACTGCAACAAATGTTGTGTTATTGCATGTTTTAGCTATTTTTGTGTCCAGCTTTATCTTGATATATTTAATCAGATGCAGTAGATCCAAACCAAAAAACATTGTTGAATTTTGTATTATAATAAGTGGAGATTCAAATGCAGTGCAAGCCATGCTGTCACTGCTGTATTTAACTTTGTCTCGTGTGGGACTGATATTATGCAACTCTTATAATGACAGTAGAGACATGTCCCCACAAACGTAGTGTTTCTAAATGAATCCAGCCAGAGTGTTCTATTAAAGTTGCTGCTATTGGTTCACCTTTGCTGTTGAATTGGCTTTTTAATGTGTTAAACAAGGTCACTACATTTGTTAAATGTGTTTGAATTAAGGGTGAGTCATTTTGTCAGACGCTCATTAAGAATGGAGCTCAAAAAGAGTCAGTGTGGACAGACACATTTACACAGTCTGTTGTGCAGAAATAGCATTACATTTACAATTTTAAAGTTTAGCTGGAAGCACTTGCACCTTCAGCTGTTCATAAAAGACAAGGTTTATTAGATGTTTTCTAAATCTGTGGTTCCCAAACACTTGTGGGTCATGAGAGATTTAATTTGGGTTGTCATAAAAACTCAATAATTTCCAGGCAAAAGTCCATAGACATTTAATGACAATATGCTTTTGGAAATGATAAATGCTGGTAATGGCTAGGAATAAAACTATACAACTTTTTAGAAAAAAAAAAGAAAACTATTAAAATATATTCAAAAGCCCTAATAGAAAATGCCAAACCTAAAATACCCAAAACATACAATAAATGAATAAATAATTAAACAACCAAATCTTTTAACCTATGTAGCTGGTCACATGACTTCCACAGTGCCGTCTTTTCATGTGAGTGCTGCATGTAAAGCGCTGAGGGTCATTAGTAACCCTGATCCGGTGCTCACCACACACCGCTGCCTCTGCTCTGAAACAGACTGTACAATGGTGGTGTCTAAATCACAACAGTTGCCTTTAATTTACTGCAGCGTGAGCACTCACTGATGCACTGTTCAAACTGATGAGACGTAACACACAGGGGCTTATTTTTTATGAGCTTATTTAATGCATCAAAATGTGTCCCCTTTTATCAGGGTGGCTGCAACTTAAATGAACAGGGACAATATTTTTTTAATGGTATCCTATTGAAATTGACTGGAATAGTATCGACAGACACTTATAACGTATAACTTATAATATAACTGTGAGATGCTTTATGTGTTCTCCTTTGCTTCATGAGGCTTTATGAATGTGTTATGGAGTTCACCGGTATTTAATTGTCCATTTGCATCACTAGCTTCATAGGCCATAGTATTACATTCAATTGTGTGGTTGTTAGTCCAATAATAAAGAAAGGTCACCTGCTAAGTGCTTTATGTGCATGTTTAAGTTGACATTGCTGTGATAATTCATTCATTCATTCATTCATTGGGGCTGACTGGAGCCTATTAGGCGGGGTACATCCTGGACCGTGGCCATGTGAATGTGTTTGTCTGGTGATAAGAAGGTGAAGTACCCGGACAAAACCCACAGTAACACGTGGAGGACATGCAGACTCCTCACAGAAAGGCTGGAGTTGTCCGATGGTGTTTGAGTTTAAACTCAAGACACAACTATGCGTTAATATTTAGAATCTGGAATAATTGGATGGGTTGAACAGGTTACAAGGTTTAACAGCTGTGTGGGTGGAGTGTTTCAGGTTATGCAGCCCACATGTGTTAATGTGGGCCTGAAAAGTGTGGGCGTAAGTGCAGGCGTACGAGTGTTAGGTTCAAGAGAAAGGCCTGTCATTGTATGTTGTCATCACTGGCCAGTACTAAGGCTGGTTTACAGTTTTCTAATGTGGTCAGATTTGTTTTTTTATTTAACAGGTTAAAACAAGAACATGACTTAATCGTGTCCTCTCTTAAACTTGTCATCTAATCTAGTGTAGGTATCTGCCAGTCACATCATAAAAAGGACAACATCTCAGAAGGTTTTAGTATATTAGTATTAACACAAACCACTTTAGCTTTTTACGAGTTACTCCCAGTGACTCACATTCAAAGTCTTTACAACTTTCTTCAGGGATACTTCTCACTTCTGAGAATACTACTGCTTTAATAAACACACTCCATAGTTCACATCTACTTTTTTTTTAGTCTGTATTTACAGTATGAAGCCCAAAATTGCAGTTTGCTCTGTGTAAATATTCAGCTAATGGTGGCTTTCTATTTGAGTGACGAACCTTGAGTATTTTGTCATTGATACATGTCAATATGAACTGAATACTTGTCAAACCTGGTGCAGAGTGAATGTCTCTAGCGTTATAGAAGGTCCTCCAAGAGCAGAAAGCTCAGAAACCTCTCACACAGCTGTGTCTATTCAGGTCCCGTGTGAAGTGTGGGCTCCACAATGAGAGCACACAAAGGGTTTCTAGGAATAGCGAGGCGTAGGAGAGCGCCCACAGCAGCACTACTGTACTGTACTGATGTGTTTTTGTCAGAACAAGGCAGATGGATGGATCCCATAACTGTACATTCAAAACCTTAATGAGGAGTTTCAAAAAGATTTATTTAATAGCTATAAATAAATGTGGCATCTCATGTAAAAGTGTCTCACAATGATTTATACCAGCAGTGTGTCGTACTGTAAGAACAGTAAGTAAGTATGTGTTGTTTGTGCCAAGGTGTCCCTTAAAGGTGCAGTGTTTGGCTTCAGGAGGCATCTAGTAGTGACAAGGTAGGTCTCATTTGGCCAATTGTGCATCCTCATCCCAAAGCTCTTGACGCTGCCTTGAGGAACAAGGAGAAGACAAAGGAGACTTTAAACTCACAGCAGAAGAGAACAGTCCTCACCTACAATGCGCACAAGCGTCTCTCATGTTTTGTTTATGAACAACTTGTGTCTCCTCTGTGGGCTGGACTAAGATGTGAGGAGAGGATGTGACGGAAACGTGGATGAGCCCTACCTGCAGATTGCTAACCCACCTTCTGTTATGGCAGGCCTAGGACTCAAAAAGCTATTTAAAATTAGCCATATAGTTTATTACAATAATTTGGCAAAGGTATCAAAATCATTCGACAGGTTGAATTACTCAGACAAAGGTTAAACACATCAGGGTCAGGTGCTCACCAAAGGAAGTCAAACAGTGGCATGAAGTAGACAGGCCTGAAACAAGACAAGAGGGTTAGTGACTAAAGAAAACAGGTAAAAAAGTTAAATAGAGCAGATTTACACAAGCTTTTCTCAGTACACTTGAACATAACATTAGATATTACATGATAAAGATTTATGTAATTTGAATACAGCGGGGTCTGGGGTCAAAGGAGTGCATGAGCAACACAATAGGTGCTCAGAGGCTGTCTATAATCTGTATACTCAAACTGTTCTGCTCTGTTGCCTCTCTCTCTGTGATGTAGCTCACATACCTGCCTCCACCCTGGGGCGACTGCAAGGGCTCGGCGATGGACTCTGACTTCTTCAGCTCGTACAGTCTCACGGCCTGCCGCATCGACTGTGAGACACGCTACCTAGTGGAGAACTGCAACTGCAGGATGGTCCACATGCCTGGTATGATTTCTTATTTAACACTGTTTAATCAATCTCCTTAATGCACTGTTACACATTTTTCATCCAATCATAATAATAATAATATTTACTAATAATTTCTCTGTGGTCATAATCCTATGTCCGAGTAAAAGTGAGTTTGATCCCAGCAGACCCAGTCCGTTTAAAGCTAATCTCTATTACTACAACACGACGAGTACAAAGCAATTATTTCCAAAGGAAGGGTCAAATTGTTTTTCTTTCTTTACAAAATCTGATTTATCCACAGTTCACTGAATAGGAAAACTCAACTAGACTCTTTAGTGTTTGTGCAGTGATTACAGCTGGCATTTGCAGTCTGCCTTCCGCCATTCAATCACGGCCCGGGCATCTCCGACGGCAAATTGAAAGGAAATTCACCGTAGAGGAAACATTTAGAGTAGCCTCGGTTTACCCACACTTACCTGTCCAATATCTAAACATCTGTGTCTTTAATCAGAGTTCAATTCAACCTTGATTTTACAGATAGACAGGAAGTTTGTGTAGTGAGCAATCACATATTAGCCTATATTAGCCATTTATCTATTACCATCAGAAACAAGAAAACAAAAGAAGCAATAAAAAGGAAGGTTGTGACCCAAAGGTCAGTTGAATTGAATTATTGTAGTGGAACATTAGTTTTGGCTTTGCACAAATCTGTTGGTTTTAATACACACAACAGATCAATAATAGTCTGTGATTACAATCCATCTACTTTATGAACCCTTTTTGGATCAATATTGGTGTTTTCTGAGGCATGTTCAGAGGTGGTGCTGAGCAAAGACTAATAGTTTAGCTTTATAAAGTAATTGGCCTTGGTCTCTTGAGAGAAATATAAACTGAAGAGACAGACTTGAGTTTCATTAGTAGAGTTTTATGATATGTCTGCAATAACAACGGTATGATGATGATACATTAACTTCTGATGTGATAGTGTGAGCTTGTGTTTTTGAGTTTGCAAAAGTAACTGCATAAATAATGAAAATGAAGTTATTATTTTTACATTTTGATAAATAAGCACATAACTACACTTAAGGGTAGGTTTTGTACACTTAAGTTATGTTTATTAATTCAATTTTATTTATATAGAAAACAGACAAACAGGCTGCGCTACTCTCCCTGTCCTTAGACCCTTTGTCAGGGTAAGGGGGAAAAAAGAAATACCATCCATGGAGATAAAAGGAAAGCCTCAGGGAGAACCACAGGAAGAGGATCCACTCCCAGGACGGACAGATGTGTAATAGCTGTGTCCAGGACAGTTATTTTTTATTTTTTATTTTATTTAACCTTTATTTAACCAGGATAGTCCCACATAGATTACAAATCTCTTTTATATATATATATATATATATAGTGTAATATATACATATAGTACATTTTTGTGAACCTTTTTTAGTTTAGTTATTTGATCAAAGGAAAAATAAACTAAAGAAAAGATAAAAATACAATATTTTCACTTAAAAACAAAACTTTCAGTAGTGTTCCAGCTGTAACACTGGTGAATTGAACCTTAATGCAAGACGCTTTGGATAAAAGCGTCAGCTAAATGATTAAATGTAAATGCTTTCCTTGACCAAAAGTGTGTAGGCTGAAGTCAGAAGACTTATTTTTGCCTTCCCCTCTTGGCATACCCTTAAACTGTAGTCAGACTTCAGTTAAGTTCATGTCCTTACACTAATTTGTCATTTTAAAATGTCAGTGTAGAATTAGCGTTTCAGAAATAATGGCAGTACATTGTAACAAGGTTGTGCTGCATGATTGGAAAATATTTGGTCATCATTAAACCAATGATGTTTTTCTTTTGCAATGAGTCACAGAATGACCAGGCGGCGGACATGGGTGCACATGTTATTGCTTTGTACAGAGTAATCAACATGAGCTACAAAGTTTCTTAAGGCTTGATTAGTATAGATGCAGGAAACAGTTTTTGGGTCATACACAACATGCCAAAAAATAAAAGTTAAGTCTGTCCAGTTTTACTGATTCACTTTGCAAAATTATCTTTCAACTTTGTGAAATGGGTTTGGAATTCCTTCCCTTCACAGCAACTTCTTGTCTGTGTAAATCCTGTCAGACCAATCATACCCATTAATCTAAAAATGGACTGGCTTTATTCAATGCTTAATTTCTCTGATTGGTTGAATATCTATTCCGTTGCGTTCAGAAGTAGTTTATTCTGGTACTGTCCCGTGGAAATCCAACTCTAAACCACAGAGATCAGACTTATTCCAAATTAAAGTATTAGGATGGCTGGCCAGGTTAAAGAACATCCAAAGTCATGGAAGCCAGGAAAAAAGAGAGACTCCAATGCAGAACCCAACAATGGCATAGGTATTTCCAGGTTTATTTTTACAAACCAAAGGTACAGAATTGTATCCAGCGTATGTAGGCAGCGAAAACACACTTGACCAGGATGACACACGGAAGACACGGGATAAACTATTTTTATAAAATACTTAACAGATGGCAACCTGACAGGCATACTCACGACAGGGTTGAAGAAAATCTGACACTGAACAGGGGATAACACACGGGTTATAAAGGAACACCAACGAGGGACAAGTGAAACACATTAGGGGCGGAGCAGGTAATCACACAGGAGCGAAAGACACAAGACAGGAAGTCAATCAGAGAACACAGACAGGGGTAAAACTCTTCACAATAAAAAAAACAGGAAATCAGATACAATAAAAAAAACAGGAAATCAGATACAATAAAGAAACAGGAAATCAGATACAATACAGAAACAGACTTACAACAGAACACAAGGTTGGGATCATGACATTCTGTCTGTTTGGTTTTCAGGATTAGCTCTTATTTTTTAACGATTGTGCACTTGATTAATGACACTCTACATAAATGTCCCCAGTCGTTGCCCTGTGCCCTGAGAATTTGCTCCACTGCCATTTATCTCTTCTATCTTTCTGTCATTAAGGCGATTTTCTGAAACGAACCAAAAAGCAGTGAGTAATTACAGCCTGGGAGTGATTCCTCCCACTTTCAGGACACGTCTTTACACCCTGATGTCCCGATTAGAGACAGAGGGGGAAAAAGAAGGGATGACTCATCTGTTAGATCTAGAGTGACAAAGATGGAAGGAAGTGCCAAAGTTAATGAAATCAATTACGAGATGAGATCAAATTTGTAACAAATATCTAACACTGATAAACACGATAATAACAGCATGGGAATAAAATAATTAAAAGCTCAGATCTTGTTTAGTGGCTTTAAGTCTGCTTCATTATTGTTCATTGTGTTTTCTGTTTTTAGGAGACGCCCCGTACTGTACCCCTGAGCAGTACAAGGAGTGCGCAGATCCAGCCCTTGGTAAGGAAATATCCCAGCATGCAACTCAAAGATGTGTTTATGTGTGTGTTCAAGTGGGTTTTACAGATTTAGACATATTTAAAGCTCCGCTACCTGATATTCTGTTGATGTCTCTGTCTCAGATTCTACTCACACCCAAAAACGGACTCTCCTGCTTCTCTTTAAAAAAAAACAAAACAAAACTGACCACTTTTTCTTCACAAAGTACTAATAACCTAATACATTACCACATCTGGGCCGCTGTGGCTCAGTAGTAGAGTGGTTGTCCTATAACCAGCAGGATGGTGGTTTGATTCCTGCTCTCTGCAGTTTATACTGTTGTTGTGGGGCAGAACACTTAAACCACCTTGTCTCCAGTGCCACAGCTCTGGTGTATGTGTGTTTGTGATTCAAATGTATGTTCGGTGGTGGTCTCTGTCAGGGGCACAACTACCCAGTGCTAGAGGGGTATGCAGCATCAATTTTGCCCCACCTTTTTTTAAATACCATCGCTTTGGTGCCCCCCTAGGTGCTGCGCCCCTATGCGCCGCATATGCCGCATACCCCCTTTTTGCGCCACTGGTCTCTGTCACTTCTCTGTCAGTCTGCCCCAGTACAGCTGTGGCTACAGTTTTAGGGGCTGTCCACACGGAGACAAAAATCACTGTATCCATATACATTTTGTATCGTATTGGCCTTTCGTCCACACGGATCCGGTGTTTTGGGAGACTGAATCCGCTATTTTTTGAAACAGGGTTCTAAAGTGGATAAATCTTTCGACAACACCTTTGCGACACCCTTGCGGTGTCGTGTGTACAGCCAATCCGTATATTTTGTAAAAACCATGATGTCATCGCATCACGTGTCGGCCTCGTCACACGTAACAGCAACAACAATAATGGCGGACTACATGATTGAGTTCGTGCAGAAGCTACTAAGCCTACTAGCTTTATTACAGCAAAATCTATTGCTTCTATGCAGTTGTGGTGAGCAACAAGCGATAATGGACAACACCATACGCCACATGCTCTTAGATCCACCGCGAAAGAGAACCAGGAGAGCAACCTGGAGAAAATGAATGGAGAGAGAATTTCCGCATGTCCAAAGCACTCAGAACTCAGTCCGTATATTGAAGAGCAAACAACAAACATGAGGGCACCAATTACTACACTCTAAATAAATGACTGCAACAATTTGAGAACTTGTTTTTATTAGAAAAGAAATATTTAGGTCTCCGTCTTCTTCTGCAGCGCAAGGTTATGCATGCTCAAAGTCTTCTTCTCCGTGTATAGTGTATATCTGTGGCAGAATTCCAGCGCCCCATACTGGTCTGGCATATATACTACATCGTTTTCAGCCGGTCGTGTGTACGCAGATATTTTCTTGAGACGACGCCGTCTCAAGATCGGATAGGGGATGCACTGGCTTCGTGTGGACATAGCCTTAGATTACCACCACCAGTGTGTGACTTTTTTGAGCATGTCATTTTGCAAGCGTCAGCCCTGCGACTAACTGGCCACTGTCCAGGGTGTACCCCGCCTCAGGCCCAAAGCTGCTGGGATAGGCTCCAGTCACCCGCGACCCCTAACGGGACAAAGCGGTAGAAAATGAATGAATTAATGAATTTTGCAAGCATGTGATTGGACAAATCTTTCTTATAAAATCCTTTAATAAACAGTTGTTATCATTAAGCCTGTTTTTTTAGAATATAGTATTTGGAGTTTAAATCATTTTACCTAACTACATTTACATTACATTTAGTCATTTAGCAGACGCTTTTATCCAAAGCGACTTACATTCACAGATGACGCTTTCATTTAAAGCGACTTACATTAAGCTTCCATTTACCAGTGTCACAGCTGGAACACCAATGGAGACAAGGGGGGTTAAGTGACATAAAGACACAACGATAGTATGAACTGAGGTGGAGAGCGGGATTCGAACCGCCTACCTTCTGGTTGAAGGAAGACCGCTCAAACCACTGAGCCACTGCCGCCCCAACTAGAAAATAAAGTCTAAGTAAAGCTGTGTTTTATCCATAAAACGTGAATGTGGTAAACAAGAAACTGTAAAAAAAAAAATGCATTGTTAAACACAGTAAAACACAGTCATGGCCAAAAACATACAGAAAAGGCAGTATTTTTCTTCACCTGTGTGGACTGAGCATATGGCTTAAATCTCACTATTAGTCAGAATTCAGTTAGGCTAGGCTCATGCTACTGCGTTATTATTCCTCTTGTTTGAGGACAAGCAGTAACTCATGACTCCATCTACATTTTACATTTTACATGACATCCTCAGGGAAAAACAATCAGTGCTGCTACAGAAAACACCAAGTTAAAATGGAATTCATTTTCCGCACACACTAATCCACTATTATGTCTTTATGTATGTAATGACAGTTTTAGCATCTTCAGAGGTTACAGTGCCCCTACTGGCCTCACAAATATACTACGTGATCTCAATAGCTGAGTTTATCTTTGTGAAGGCAGATCGTTTTGATTACACTAACTTAGAGTACACACTGGCATCTTTGACCAGCCTTCATATTTCTACATTTTTACATTCATGTAAATGTAAGTGCACTGTTTGTAGACTTTATTTTGTTTGTCTTAAAGAACCTAAAAGAACATCACGGATGGACCACTCTAAATCCACTTAGTGAACCCTGTCCCGCTCGCCTCGGTCTGAGCTGATAACAGATAATAGTCTTCCCTCGGTTTGATGGCTGCTTTTCACAAACAATAAAGCCCTGTCTACACTTCCATGTCCTTTTCACAAACTCATACCTTTTAAAGCTTTCATCTCTTTTGCCTTTCTTATTGACGTCCAATCTCTGGTTCTTTCATGACACAGCATCACGTGCCGTCCTCTAAGTCACCCTGTTTGTAGATTAATATGTCTGTATCTCGCATATGGGTCTCTGGGGTCTCCCATTCCTCGAGGTTTACTTTGATGCCTTGCCCACTGTTTGGTGTTTTGTTTGTCATGCAGCAGTGACAATAGATCTGTCCATCTCTTTCAATCTTTGTCTCAAATCTTTCTTTCGCAGACTTCCTGGTCGAGCGAGACAGTGACTACTGTGTTTGCGATACGCCGTGCAACTTGACGCGCTACAATAAAGAGACGTCTTTTGTCAAGATCCCCAGCAAAGCGTCAGCAAAGTACCTCGCCAAGAAATACAACAAAACGGAGCAGTACATAGCGTAAGTCCACGTTCATTTGTCACAGCTTGTGATATTCTTTATGTGAGAAGACATTTCGTTTACACAACACAAACCTGCCTCAAGTGTAATAGTGGGAGCTTGTGTAATTTGTGCCACTGCTGAAACAAAAAAAATATTTTCAAATCATTAGTGCAAGCAGAAAACATGCCCGAAGAGACAAGCGGCTAATTAAGGCTGTGTAGTAACAGAATTTAATTTTTAAATTATCCTGATGACTTCCCCAGCATCATCGAAAGCTGACAAAACGGACTAAGGTCTGCTGGATATTGACCAATTATTATACTTTCCTTAATTCTTTGACACACTGGCTTTAGTACAATTTTAGTTTATGCAGATTAAGTTAATATCTGCTGATACCCAATGAATTATTCAAATATAATTACTATTTTCCCTAATATAGTCCATTCACCTGCTCTAATAAACCCAAAAAACAGTTCCCACACTACTTTATTTCATCACGTTTCTGCTCTTTATAAACATTCAACACAGAAATGTAGAAACATTTTCCTCTGTTCACTGTGGTTTGAGACAAACAACACAACGTCAGTCTAATATAGCACTTTTTAAAACTACTCAAAGGAGGTTTTACATAAGATACACAAAATACACAGGAAAGGAAAACAGGCATTATTTCTTGATGGTTTGTAGTAAGTCCGAGTTTCTGATGTGGCGGGAGTTCCTGAGGCAAACTCTCGGTCCCCCAAGGTGCTTGGTTTTGACTGAGGGAGTGAGGAGATTAAAGTCAGATGACGAAGGCGATGAGGGGCATTGTTGCAGAGTTTAAGTTTAGCCACTGTGCAACACTGCTTTCACAGAACTTTCATTAAACAGGTTCAGGGTCAGGTTCAGGTTACTTTCTTTGTGCCCGTAGAAAGATTTTGCAGTGTTGAGAGTCCAGGTCCCCCATTCACAGAAAACCATACAGTCATAACAAGAGACAATAAAAACTACTAAGATAATACATAAAGTGCTCCAGTCTTAATTGGATTTACTAATTAGAATAGTGTAAAAAGTTAATCCATTGAATAAATAAATAAATATCCAAACTAATGTGCAAATATAACAGCTTGTTCCTCAGGAAAATAGCAGTGGGAACATAGCTGTTCTTAAAACATTTGGTCCTACAGCTTGGAACTACGTAGGAACTTATTTCCAGAGGGGAGCAGCAGGGGCAGAAGGTGCTGTGTATCTTTTAAAATACTCTCTGACACCTGCTATAACTGTGTGCTCTACAGGGAGTCTGGGATTGTCTGATGCTTTACCTGATCATTCCTGACCACTGGACTTAGGAGTTTTTGTTTTTTTAGAAAGACTCCCGAACCATGAAATGAAAGAATACAAATAGATTCAATAAAATGCAACATTTACTTGTTGTTTGTTAGCTCGGTTTACTCCGCTGTGAGCTAGTTTTGAGTCAGAGTCAGCACAAAGACACAGAACAGTCTGAAAGATAATCAGAGGAAATGCAACATTCAATAGAAAATCATATCATTCAGAGAAGAATGGGATGTGAACAATAAATACAGTGACCTATATAAGTAAAAAAAATGTAAATTGGTTAAAAGCAAGTTTAAAAATGTTTAAAGGAGGATGAATTAATTATGAAGTTAGAAGTTATTGAAGTTAGAGTGAATCTGGAGAATAATTCTTCTGAACTTTCACTAATAGACAAAACAGAGAGTCGCCAAGATGTATTTAAATGCTTAATATTTTCTTGCAACAGTACTATAGATGCTGAAGGTGCTTTTACATGAATTATGTTTTGAATTGTTTTCATAATTAAATTCAATAACTCATTTTTAATGTCTAGCCCTACACTAACTATTGATTTTAGATCAGATGCACAAGTCACAGCTAGTCCACTTAAAGCTTATACAAGACCAAATATCCTCACTCAGTGTTAGGTTTTATTGTGCAGCATTTGGATCACGTCATGCTCCTGGTTTTCCATACCTTCCATAGTTTGCCATGAAATCTTATGAGTGTCTATTAGCTTGCAAAAGCAGATGTTTCTATTATGTTAAGCTTCTTTGTGTCTGTGTTATCTTGCTCTTAAAGAAAATAGGAAAGGCCATAACCCTACTTGACCATTATTAGGCTCAGTGATAGAAAATGACTTTTTTCTATATATGGTTGATTAACAAGGGGTTTTGACCGATTATGACCCAATATTTAACTGGCAGCAAATCAGAAATGTATAAAATGGAGTTTTTTTGGGGGGTCACATAAATAATGTGCACAGAGTACGTCTGGGAAGCTTCTTAGTCATCCAGGTCATCTTGAAGAAAAGGCATCTGGACAGTGTGCACAGAGTATATAAACTGAAATGTTATATGCATTTTAAAAGTCTGATTATGTTTAGAGTAAGGTAATATTTAGAATTTTCCGATTTTCAAACACACTGACTGACAAAGGTTGAACAGGTGTGGGCTTTAAGAAATGGGTCACCACTGCAGATTCTTTGAGCTCATTTTTTATTTGAATGCCTGGCGAAACAACAAGCTGTAAGAGACACTTGAAAATATGCAAATCTCTTCCAAAAATGCTTCTACTTGTTTTAATGAGGAGCGCAATTAGCCGAACAGTCATAGCTGATTCAACTTAAAAAAAAAAGTCATTAAATTTCTCATTGCCTTTAACACTAAGCTTATTTCATTCACACTGATTGCTCTAATTGTCAGGTTTGGGATTTGGGACATTGATATAGTACTTTTTTCTTGGCTCCACTTGTGTTTGCGACCGAGACTCTTTCTTTTCCTCTGCCCGGAACTCACAAAACAGCATCTCAGAGTATTTCTGTTACCCTCAGTCGTGCTAGACATATTAACAATGTTATTGAGTTTGCTCTTTAACATGAGAGAAAGTGAAGTGCAAATGAGCGATGTGTTTTGTGTCATCTGAGAAGATTAGATGAAAGTCTAGTCAGAGTTTAGCTGCATTTATCAAGTAAACGGTAAGTGCTTTTTGACAAACCCACTAAAAAGACGTGTAGCAGTTTGAGAAAATGAAGACAGTAGCTAATAGTCAGCTTTATCAACTGCTGCTTCTCTAAAAATATATCTTTATGGTAATGTATACTTAAATGATTAGACGTGTGTTTGAGATGTGGAGTAAGTGTTGAAAAGAAGTTGTCGTCAAGATGAGTCTGAGTATGGATTTATGTAGCTTTTATTTGATTAGATATGTACAAATGCAACACAAAGCAACAATGGGGCCAGTCGTTACAATCCTTAGAGGTGGTGCCAAGTAGGTAAGTAATAATAATGAATGCCCTGTCCCAATACTTGAAACTGGTGCCCTTCAAAGGTCTGTTCATGCTGAGGGGAACAAGCTTGTACTCTGTCCCAATTTCCCCCTTAAACTATTCATCCACACTTTATGCACCCTTCCAGAAAATGGACGTCAGACATTACCCAGAAACCCTTTTACTGTGACATTTCAAACAAAGTGCTGTTATTTCTAAGCAGCAAAGAGTGATGATGGATATAAATGAGCAATAAGCCAAAATGGAAAAGATGTGAAAACATATGCACTGCTAAACTGAAAAGAGAAAGTGACATAAATATACATGTTGCCTTGGTAACAACGTTGCATAAATGTCATAAGCACGCTTTGTCTTTCTGTTTGCTTTTGTTAACTTTCTTACAAATCCAAAAGCAGTTTAGCAAACCACCACAAAAGAAGGTGTGTTATTTTGTTTTTGTTGTGTTCATATAAAAGAGTGTACAAGACTTTCCTAATGCACACTTCAAGATAACCTTATGGCATAGTGTAAGCATTGGGCCAGTTTTAGATGTGTGTATTTCTGAGAAACCTGTGTTTATTGTAAATGCCAACTGTGAAGGTTTTGGATGTGTCTGTAGTATGTTTGCACATTGCATTTTTGCATACTTACCATACATAAAAGGTTAGGGTTAGTATGCAAGGGGTATTGAACGGGCAGGGATGCGAGAAGTCAACACTTGGGGTTGTGTAATTGTGTAATACAATGACGTTGCATTCCATCCATGTTATTTATCGTCATGTTTTTACTTTATACACAATTGACAACAAGCATGGATGAGTCACTGTCCTATGGTTAACACACCAATAGCACAGCAACAAGTCATTTTCAAATATTACCATTTGCTGCTACACCGCTTGAACAAGTGGAGCTATTTAACTTCTTGCTGGTGTTGAGGTTCAGTCCTCTCCTCTGCATTGCTTGATTGACATCTGTCAGTGTCCTCCAGGCTTATCAAGCAATCTGATTCATTGAAATAGAAAATAACTTTGAATTGGAATTTGAATACCCCTTACATACTTCTTGCTTGTTAGCTTTTTTGTGTGTTCAAAAATAAAGCCATGACATGAAGGTGCTACTCCTCCAGCAGAGCTAAGTTTGTCCTCTCTGGGCAGTTATGAGTGAGGAAAAGTAAGTAGTCCACTTCATTTAGTTCACACCAAACCAAAAAAAATCTATTTACTTCAATCAGTCCGTTACAAAAAGTTCATAGCTGGTATTTTAAACTGCGGACAAAACAAAAAAACATGCCTTTTACACTATGGTGTTGTTAGCTCAAATGCTAATACGGTATGTTACCATTGCATTTGACCTTCTCAGTGCTTCACATTTGACCTCTTCTCATTTTATTTAGTTGGACAGTATTGTTTCGGTTTATTTTCTTTCTGCTTTTTTGACAATTTTTGACGCTCCTTCCATGGTCCACTTTATTTTCAATCGTGAATCAAACCATACCAGAGTTCCCCTGGAAGTGCTCCAGGTTGTGTATGTTTGGTGCGCACTTAGGTTTGTAAAGTATTAACACTTTTCCAGGCAAACTGCGCTAACAGAGCAACCGCAACCGAGTCTTTTTGAACCGCACCAAACACAGTCCAAGTATGAACGCACCCTAATTCCCAGTGGAGGTCTTTTGATTGACATAATTGCTCTATAAGTAGTCACTTATATTATATACACGTCTGGGCTGTGGATACGTGTCTTTGCTTTTGTGATATTTCCAGTGTTGATTTGAAATGAAAACTAGCTGTGAATGCTGTGGTATCTGGACAGAGAGTGACGGTGTGAAACTGAAGCCTGTGACAGTGGACAGTTATTGTAAACACAGACAGACAGTGTGAGAATAAGACAAACAGACGTAAGGCTTCACTGGCTATGTGACGGCCTTTCAGATGCAGCGCAGGTTTGTGCACTGCACGACACCTGACAATAGGAAACTGCATTCTGGCGCTTCGTACATCTGGAGAAAAAACACAGAACATCGTGTCTCTGAGAAGAAAATATCAACTAATGAGGCTGAAGATAAAGAAAATTGTTTCTCCTTGTGTTTTATGTGCTTTTAATAAAGACATACTGCACTAGAGCTGCTTTAGTATGAAGAGTCCAGATGTTCAGCGATAATTAGCTTGAGGCGTGAGTTTCTTTCACAACTGGAAAGTCAAGTCTGAGGTAATAAAACAGTGCACCGAGAACAAAAGAAAGTACAAAGTCGAGCGGTGGGTTTGATCACGACTCCGCTGGGGCATGACGGTTCGACCCGCGGAGGGGATATTCAAGAATGAGCATAATTTTCTGCCTCACTCGGGGCGTTCTAATGAATCTCTCGTCTGATACTTTCTACTTTGGAAAGTCATACGTTTTAAACATTATTGAAATCAGCTGTCATTATTTCTTTCTTACTCCTCTGTGACTCCATCCACCTCAGGGAAATTAGTTTGTTACAGAAGGTCGTTTACTCAAGATAACTCATCTGCTCTGCTCACACGTAATTACACTCAATCTACCCTCTATAAATGCTTTATGAACAGCCTATTACCCGATTATATGAATGATTCATATATTCTTAGTGCAACGGTGACCTATTGCTTGCCAAAAAGTGACCCCAAACCTCAGTTATCCCTGAGTCTGATATATTTTTATGTAAATAACATCAAATAATTTGACTCATGGAAAAGTTGTGACACTCAAGAGCAGCATATTTTCCCACTTGAGCTCAAATAGAGACATACTGTGATCACAAAATAGATAACAGATATGACAGATGTCTCAATAACATCGCCACACGTGATCTTAAACAAAAACTTTGCTAAGCTATATTCATAGCTCGATTGGGCCATAACCTGATTCAGTTCTTGAGTTTACCTTCAGTACTCTGCTCACGCTGGTGCTACATGTATGTGGTCTTGATATAGTATTGAGTCTTTGTTAAAAAGGGAAAAGACTAAACCTGACTTGTTTACAGAATCAGATGCAAATGTCGGTAAGTTATCTCTGAGTCAGTCTGTAGAGAGCAATGTTAATACTCTGAGTTTTCAAGATAAAAGCACATGAACACAACAAAGTCATGAAGGACTTTGAAGGCTGGAGAAATTTCTAACTTATAAACAGCATCATCAAAGGTGACCATAAAGCTTCAACAATCTGTGCTTTTTCTTTGAGGAGACACAAAACAGCCGACAAACAAGTAAACTAGCCAAATGGTCATTTTTGACATATTTTGTGTTTTGTTTGTTTTTTAGTTGTTTTTTTTTCTTCTGGTGGCTTTGTGGAGCATACGCAGAAGGCCAACTCAGCTCCACTATTGTATTACGTAATTTACATAAGTACAGTGGGGATCGAAAGTTTGGGCACCCCAGGTAAAAATTTTCATTAATGTGCATAAAGACGCCAAGAAAAGATGGGAAAATCTCCAAAAGGCAACAAATGACAGATTAGACAACCTTATAATAAGTCAAAAAAAGTTAGATTTTATTTCTATCATTTACACTTTCAAAATAACAGAAAACAAAAAATGGTGTCTGCAAAAGTTTGGGCACCCTGCAGAGTTAATACCTTGTACTGCCCCCTTTGGCAAGTATCACAGCTTGTAAACGCTTTTTGTAACTAGCCAAGAGTCTTTCAATTCTTGTTTGAGGTATCTTTGCCCATTCTTCCTTACAAAAGTCTTCCAGTTCTTTGAGATTTCTGGGCTGTCTGTCACGCATTGCTCTTTTAAGTTCTATCCATAGATTTTCAATTATGTTGAGGTCAGGAGATTGTGAAGGCCATGGCAAAACCTTTAGTTTATGCCTCTTGATGTAATCCACTGTGGATTTTGAGGTGTGTTTAGGATCATTATCCATTTGTAGAAGCCATCCTCTCTTTAACTTCAGCTTTTTCACAGATGGCATCAAGTTAGCATCCAAAATTTGCTGAAATTTTATTGAATCCATTTTTCTTTCTACTTGTGAAATGTTCCCTGTGCCACTGGCTGCAATACATTTACATTTACATTTACATTTATTCATTTAGCAGACGCTTTTATCCAAAGCGACTTACATTACATTACCAGTGTTACAGTCACTGGAGGCAAGGTGGGTTAAGTGTCTTGCCCAAGGACACAACGACAGTATGAACTGTGGGGCGAGCGGGAATCGATCCTACTACCTTCCGGTTGGAGGACGGCCGCTCTACCACTGAGCTACTGCCGCCCATACATACATCCCCAAAACATGATCGATCCACCCCCATACTTAACAGTTGGACAGAGGTTCTTTTCATTAAATTCTGTGCCTTTTCTTCTCCAAATATACCTTTGCTCATTCCGGCCAAAAGGTTCTATTTTAACCTCATCGGTCCACAGAACTTGTTTCCAAAATGCATCAGGCTTGTCTATATGTTCATTTGTTGAGGACCTGTAGAAGAGGTTTTCTTCTGATGACTCTTCCATGAAGTCCATATTTGTACAAGTATCTCTTTATAGTGGAATAGTGTACCACAACTCCAGTGTCTGCCAGATCTTTCTGGAGGATCGTGCAGTCAAACGTGGTTTTGACTTACTTTTCTCACAATCCTGCAAGCCGTTCTGTCTGATATTTTTCTTGGTCTTCCAGATCTTGCTTTAACTTCCACTGTTCCTGATGACTGCCATTTCTTAATTACATTCCGAACCGAGGATATTGGCATCTGAAAACGCTTTGCTATGTTTTTATAGCCTTCTCCTGCTTTGTGAGCGTCAACTATTTTCAGTTTCAGTTTTCTAGACAACTGCTTAGAAGAACCCATGGTGCTGATTGTTGGGGCAAGGTCAGATGAGTCTGGGCATTTAAAACCTTTGAGATTGACATCACCTGGTCTATCCAGACGATGATGAGAACAATCCATGACACTGTCAGGTCCTAGCTTGCCAAAGGGGGCAGTATAAGGTATTAACTCTGCAGGGTGCCCAAACTTTTGTAGACACCTTTTTTTTTTGTTTTCTGTTATTTTGTAAGTGTAAATGATAGAAATAAAATCTAACTTTTTTTTTAATGCACATTATTAAAAGTTTTTACCTGGGGTGCCCAAACTTTCGATCCCCACTGTACTCTTTTATTCCGTCTTCCATGAGGTCATTGAATGGAAATACAAGCAGCACTTTATGACTTTAACTTACAAGCACATTTGACCTACTTTATATTTTGCCGTCTGGTTCTAAAACACGTCTGTTAATCTATTTGTTTTTACGTCTTTTTAAACATGACTTTTATTATTACTGTCATGTTGGTGGTTGTGTTGTTGTGACTGATGTGTTGCAGCTCCATGTGCCCAAGACAAATTCCCCCAAATGGGACAATAAACGTATTATTTACCTTACCTTACATATGGTGACATGACCCAGAGAAACTTGAATTACTGTCATAAAGTGTGGGCTATTTGTTAGACAGACAGGACATGCCACTACTGCACTATTCATGTTATAAGAGCATGATTTAAAACCCATTTAACACATTAAATAACCAATGAATAATGCCAGTCATCTATGGTGTAAGGACTCCTGTGTTACAACCTTTTGCTTGTGTTTCCTTCACAGTGACAACATCCTGGTTTTGGACATCTACTTTGAAGCTCTAAACTACGAGACCATCGAGCAGAAGAAGGCCTATGAACTGGCAGGTCTCCTGGGTAAGAAAGCTGTCATGTTTGTTTTTTAAGCAGTAGATAAAATGCAATCTGTAAAATGACACAAGCTATTTATCCACAATGACAACAATATATGACTTACATTTTTATTACAATATCAAGCCCCATGAGGCATAAGCTGTATCTTTAATACAGCTTAAATTGTCAGCAGCGTTTTGGCAGACGTGTATGTTTTCTGTCACATTTTCTAAGCCATTTTGTGTAGGATGCTTGACTATGTTCTTTTGTCTCTCCAGGTGACATTGGCGGTCAGATGGGACTCTTCATTGGAGCGAGCATCCTCACTATTCTCGAACTCTTTGACTATCTTTATGAGGTATTTGGTTTTCGAATGGCATTATTAGTGTCAGTCAGCCTGGCATATGTTCACACCAGTGACAAAAGTAAACCAAATCTTGTAGTTACAGTAGTTTAAGAGCACTTTTACACTGCATACAAACCTCTTTTTCCTTTTTCTTGGTACGGACCAAACAGTGCTGGCATTTGATGATAGTTTGACTTTTGGACCAAAAGTCTGCTAAATGACTAAATGTAAATGTAATGTAATTAAACAAACAAAGAAGAGGTGAACAGCGGAATTAAACTGGGAAAAAGGGTATCAGTCAGGTTTAGAAACATAAAACATATAAATTATGTTGTTTTACATTTTGTATGGCTCAATTTTTCTTGCTATCCCAGAGCAGATGCCTCCTGTGAAGCCAACCATTTTCTAATGATTGTTATAGTGCATTAATTTTATATTAATAATAACATGTTTCTATAGGCTCTACTCCAGTCTGATTAATATATTTGTCCAGTTCATCTGTAAAAGCTGTCACCAGACAGTGAATACAGCGTGAGGTAAAGTCCCCTTTTAAAAACTGTTGTGTGAAACCAGAAGTTACTGAACTTAACAAATTCAGCATAATTATTTCTGAGTTCTTTGTGCTGACATTGGTGTAAACTTTCAGGTGAGAAAGTCTACTTGTTGGAATTATACCTCAGTCTGCTGATCTATTTTTCTATGAATTTGAACAATCATTTTATAAATGCAACATTTATGACACTGGAGAACATTCCCATTTGATCAATGGACATTCTGTGATTACAAAATATGTGACAAATAAAAGACAGATCAGTGTCATAGCAGTGATGTTTTTAGCCCCAAAAGGAAATAACTATTTTTATCGAGAGTTAGACACTTATGATGTTGAGTGGAGACATAATCAGTCCTTGCCCATTGTTATATTCCTGTTCACTACAGATACTGAAAACAGACTGCAATTAGTCAAACCCCATTTGTCATCTTTGCCAGATCTGATGTTTTGATTTCCAGTGTGAATTGTTCCGCTCTCAGACTGACACCTGTGGGCTAAAAAAATATAACAACATCATGTCACAAGCAGCAGCCTGTCAAAGCAGCAGTAAACATGGAAACCACAGAGGGCTGTGCTTATAGAGTCATTTCTAGGTTACTGCGCCGTGGAAGAGTGTGAATCTGTGAAAAGAGGATGAGAAGTGTCATTTCCTAAATACAGTTAGGTCCGGAAATATTTGGACAGTGACACAATTTTTATAATGTTGGCCCTGTATGCTACCACAATGGATTTTAATGAAATAATCAAGATAAAATTGCCTGTGCCATTACACTGCCTCCACAGTGTTTTACAGACGATGTGCTGTGCTTCGAATCATGAACCGTTCAAAGCCTTCTTCATACTTTTCTCTTCCTATTATTCTGGTACAGATTGATTTTAGCTTAATCTGTCCAAAGAATGCTGTTCCAGAACCAGGCTGGCTTTTTAAGATTTCTGGTAAACTCTAATCTGGTCTTTCTGTTCTTATGGCTTATGGTTTGCACCTTGTGGTGAACCCTCTGTATTTGCTCTCATAAAGTCTTCCCTTTGATTCAATACAATCGAGCATGCATTACACTTGCTGAAGACAAACTTTAGGCAGAAGGACCTGCAAAAATCACACAACTGAAGACCACACAACTGAAGACCGTTTTGCCAAGCTCAAGGCTTGTGATGTCCAAACCCAGCGATGTCCAAAAGTTCAGTATGGAGAAATGTGGCCTGTGTCTGAACCACAGTGGAAGTGTTCTCTATGGGCTACATTTAAATGGACAATCAAATAGATCAGTATTTAAAAGGTTGAGTGTTTAGGCTCTGTGGTATTTCTCCTTAAACTGGAAGTCCTTCCTTTTTTTCAGGGTTTGCCACAGTATTTAGTCTGGCATAGGTTCTGGCCCTTCCAGGCGCTAACCTTTTCATTTATCCAAGCTTGAGACTGGCTCAGAAAGTACACTGGCTTGACCCTTTTTGGGTGGATGGCACTGCCAAATATAAGAATAAATTATCTGTCTTCCTCTTTATTATGCATATTTCACCAAGAAGGGTTTAATGTATTTTAACAGTCTCCTTGGCAGTTCTTTTTCTTTGGGCACATTTGGACAACAACGCTGAATCCATTAACATTTCCCATTAATTATGTTTTAGATTAAGAAAAATGTTTGTGTCCAGTCTCATTAGAGTGGCTCTGTAACTCACCTTTGTTTTCTCTCCTTTCAACAAACACTCTGTGTCTGTGTCTATGTCATGTCCTTGATTAAATGTGATTTGATTTGTGTTGGTGAGACAGCGGTGATACTGTATCTGCGCAAGGATCAATGGAAAGACAAGTTTATAAATTCATGTAGTCAATCTCATTTGAATGGATCCTCGCTGGGAGTAGGACTATGTTTGGGCTTTTGATAAACAGAAGAGTCACCAGTGCTGTGATGTGTCCTCTTTTCTACGCAGGTGATCAAGTACAAGCTGTGCCGATGTGTGAAGAAGAAACACAAGGGGCGTAGCAACAACGACCGGGGAGCTGTGCTGAGCCTGGATGATGTGAAACGTCATGTGAGTGCACTGCTCTTAAGGACTTTCACTGTGTCTCAATGTGTTGTCTTGAGTTTTGAGACAGCCATTTCTTCTCTTTTGTCTGCTTTGGTCTCAGCTGCTGCCAAAGTCGTGAGGGCTTTCAGACCATGGCAGTCATTTAGGCTAGTGGGCGATTTGAATGTTATGAAATTTTATAAGGTTTCTCTCTTTGACTTTTACAAAATGTGTAGAAAAGAAAATTTGACCAGAATTTCAAATTTACAATTAGTAAAGCACAATACAATAAAAGTAACAGATTTCCCACGCTCTTTGCTTTTTTTTTGCCCTAAACTAGCACAAAATGTAAGTTCTGATTGTTTTTGTTTTGTTTTGTTTTGTTTTGTTTTGTTTTGTTTTGTTTTGTTTGTTTTAAGAAAAGTTTAAACCTCCCCCTGACCTCCCACTTTTTTTTAAGCGTTAACAGACAAATATACATTATACACATTTGCAGCAGGGTCCCAACAGAGTCTTTTGTGTTGCAAATATTGAATTGTTACATGCTTTTAACCAAAATTATATTTTATATTATTTCTTTATTTACTGATGCAATAACAATTTACATTGTGTTTTTTTTAAATTGTTAGTCAAACCCTTCAGTGGTTGCCATAGCGATTCACTTTGTTTATTCTGACTAAATGCCCTTCCTTACCCGTCCTGTTCCATTTCGCCAGCATGGGATGGGCACAAAAGATAAGAAAAAGTCGAGTTGGATAACTATTTCTACACTAACATACATTATATCACATTGTTATTGTCTTAAACAAACTGCTTTCTTGCACCCAAACTAAACACTAATCACTCAAAAACAAATTTGATTTTGGGACACAAACACTCATATGAAAAGCCCCATGTTTTATAAATCAGTTCACTTCCCAAACCTGCCTCTTAAAAGCTCATAAATCACCAAATAATGTCACATATTCTGTAATACCCGCTGTACATAATTTTGGAGCATACAGAAAATGTAAAATAATAACAAGATTTGTGGAAAGCAAGTTGACAAATTGAAGGTGAGGAGGTAGAGGAACAGCGACAGAGATATTGAGAAAGCAGAAACGAGTCGGAAGCAGCTTCAAGGGCTCGCAGGACATCGGAAAACTGATTGGGAAGAGAAAATTGAGAACGAAGTGGAAAAGGGGAAAGTGGCTTGAGTTTAATCAAAGCCGGGGACAGGAGCAGCAGGGACAGGCTGAAATTAGAGCCGCGGACAGTGTGACAGCTTACTTATTTCCAAGTGTAAATGAAGCCAGTTCACTCTGACTGTGCGTCAGATCTCTGGCAGCGGGAACGGAAAGATGTGCTCCTCGTCAGATCTGACTCAGGAGTCCGCTTTTTCATCTGTCGTTATCATTTTAATAATTTTTCTGAAGTCGGAAATGCTTCTTTGAGATCTATTCCCTTTCATGCTCTCGTGTATTTGATTTCAGCTGTAAAAATCCCACTTTCATTCTGCACTTCAACCCAGGGTGAACATCTTTATTCCTACATCCACTTTAATTAACCTGACTTTTTCTTCTTGTGTGAATAATTTAATTTAGATTTTAATGTTTTGGGCTTCTTTCTTCCATTTTAATAAATTTCCCAAAGTCTATTCATCCAAGAAGCCCAAAAGTTAGAGAAAGTCTAAAATCTTGGTATGATGTAATGCCAACAAGACTAAGAACTAGGGCCGGGACTCGATTAAAAAAATTAATCTAATTAATTAGAGGCTTTTTAATTAATTATTTGAAATTAATCGCATTTTAATTGCATATAAATATTTGACCTGAGAACAGTGAGAAGTAATTTTTCACATGGATTTTTAGTATACCATTGAATAATGACTGAATATATAAGCTTAATCAACAAAATATTGTTTATTTATTTCAGTCCAATGTTTGCCATTAAGTGTAGCAGTGTAGTTACCCTGCTCCTGAAACCAGTCATCTGGTGGAGTGTGGGTCCTTGTAACTTTACTCGGAGTTGGGCTAACGTCCACGCTAACTCCTATGTGTTTTGTGTTGAGGTGATATTTGAGGCTCGATGTGCTGCGGTGATACACAAATCCCTTGTTGCATAGCTTGCATACAACCATGCTCTTGTCGACGCTTCCATCCTTTCGTTTTTTAAAACAAAATTTCCCATCCACGGGACCAAGCAAAGCGGTCTCGCCAGCTTCTTCGTTCATGTTGACTGTGGTCGCTAGTTGGTGTATCAGTATAATCGGTCCATCGAAACTCATTCATTGAAAATCGTTCTGTGGTGCAAAAATAAGTGTGTTATTTTTTGCGTAATTAATCCTAATTAACGCGTTAAAATCCCGTAATTAATTAATCTTAATTAACGCGTTAAAGTCCCAGCCCTACTAAGAACCTAGTTTTTATAAGCGTCAGGGCTGTAAAACCCAGTCAAACAGATGAGGAAATGAATTACAGGGAGGTGACAAAATTATAGTAGAGAAAATGAAAAGATGTGTAATGAGCAGTGGCTTCTTTCACAGGGGCACTATTTCTATAGACTTTCAGGTGTTTGACTGCTGTAATACTATTCATGCATAGATGGGAGGCATAAAGAAATAAGGATATATATCCAATAGTTGATGATTATTTTAGTTAATAGTTGATGATTTTTGCTACAGTGATGACTAAAAGCATCATAAGAATATTAATAAAGTAAGTAAAAATTTACTGCTGTAATAAGAGCAGCTCAAGACCAACATTTGGCAACAGTGATGAGTCTTTTAACAGGCAGATAAATAAACAGAGATGCACACTAAGAGTAATAGTTAAGTACCAAACAACATTAATAGTAATAGCTAAATTTTAAATGGGAAATATGAGTAATATACAGTAAGAGATGCAGCCGGCTTTGGTTTTTAAAAATAGATGGAACATTAGTTGATGCATTAAATGTGTAGCTTTAAAAAAAAAAATGCTATGGAAGTCATACAGGGACAGTTGCTCTCTTTGACGAGTGTTGGTGGGAGTGTTCACCCTGCTGCCATGAACAGCAGGAGACGTGCTGTTCAGGCGACTGGTCAAATGAAAAAAGTAAATGCCCATCTGTGCTGGGAACATGCTGCACCTACCATTTACATAGATCACTTTACTCAGTTTGTTGCATAAAAGTGCAAGAGTGAAACAGCAAATTTACTCTTTATTGAATGAACTATTAGAACCAGAGGCAGACTAAGTTGCACCTGACTCCATCTAGTGATATAACAGGCAGTTAAAGAGTTTTTGATTAATTTGTAAATGTCTTTGTAATACAACTTGAAATAGTTGGTCTGCTTTGCTGGCCAAATTTGTTCCAAATGTTTTTCCTTTTTTTTGTAATTTTTTTTGTCATTATTTTCAGGACATGTTTAAAACATCTGAGTAAAATGATCCTGTATAATGTAGCCCTTTTAACACTGCATGAAACCAGCCTGTACAATATGGATGCCCGAAACGTAGGATTTAGAGTGTATTATACAATTACAATTTAGGTCAGAAAGCAGCTGCAATATGCAGTTTATTTTAGGTTTTATATGCCTTGTTTTTGTCTAATACAGATGGTGGTTAATAGTTGAAAGTTAAGTAGGTGTTTTTCCTTTACTGTGTGCTTTTTGGTAGAAAAAACATTACTTTTATTAAACAGTAGTAGTAGTCATCTTATTCACGATTCTTAGATGGAGTCCTGGACTCGGAGTTGAGTCTTCAGGCTCATATTTGTGACTTGAGACTCGACTCGAAGGTAAGCCTCAAAGACTGGACTCAGACTTGTCTTTTTATGGCTTCGACTTGAACCTGGGACCACTGGGAAAATGAAGTATATTGCATTTGGAAAGTGTTCAACTTAATGTGAAATAAATGTAGTGGTTGTTGGAGACATGCACTCAATATGTGAGGAGTCACAATAAAACATAGGCTGGAAACACTTCGTCCTGAGCAAGTGAGGTTTATTAACCATCAGTACAAGATTGTATGAATGTTTCTACGATACTAAAGCTGTATCTGTTCAGAATTGTAAAAGCAGAGGGAAGACATGTTAATGAGCAATAAACAATACATTCATTAAGGACATAGTTGGAATTATCAGTGGTAGCCCTAGTTTGTGGTAGTAGTTGCAGTTGTTCCTTACCAAAACAAAATTCACTTAACTTAATAAAAAAGCATGAACATGATTTAAAAGATGTATTAATAGTAGAAGGTAGAAGCAGTAGTTGTCTTGTTGTCCATATGATGCTTTTTGCTAATAAAAGGGGGACTTTAAAATGATATGTGTGAAAAATGTTGTATAAAATGTGTTCCTTGATGACTGAGATCTCTTTTCCTGTCTCTTTCCTAGGCTCCGTGTGAGAACATGCGCACGCCATCATCATATCCCGGCAACATGCTACCTCACCACCCGGCCCAGGGCAACTTTGAAGACTTCACTTGTTGAGCCCCACAAGTGAAGCCCCAAAGCTCAAGTGCAAGTTATGCAACCAAAGCCAACCATACAAGACTTATACCGTATCTAAACAGGAGAGTGCGAGGAGCCGCAAAACTGACAAATGAGGCACTTTTTTCACAGAACGGAAGGAAGACAGACAAATCAACAAAGAAATTAACCTGAGACAGAGTGGAAGGAACAACCCGAATGAGAATAAAAAGCTAAATTATAAAGTTTGAAAACATTTGCAGCACTGTATACTCTGGAGCACTGCCGCAAAGGATGCTTGTGGGCACACTTTGCCAACATGAACTTCAAAAATCTAACAAAATTGTACAGTTAAATCACTATACACGAGATCCATCATGCCTTTATGTGACACATCAATGTTTCAGAGTAAACCGGACTGCTGTGGGACAAAAAGTCCACCGTAGCAACATCTGTACAGCACTCCATCAGTCGACAGCTGGACTCTGTGTAGTCTTTATGAGAATGTATCTTTGTTCACAGTGAGTATATTCGGGTATAAAGCAGACTATTTTTTCGGGGGATGACAGCTAGTGGTTGTGGTAGAAGTGCTTCATCGACCATTTACAATGTACAACGGTGAAAAATTTCAGGTCTCATCTTAATGCATGCTTGTATTTGTCCAGTGCATGGTTTTTTATTTCATTTCCCATTTAGCGTATTTTAATTTTTTTTTTGTATTCAAAGATAAGTATTATATTACCAAGTTTGCCTCAACGATATACAAGAAAAACAAACAGTTACATCCCATAATATATTTATGATGGAGTGAACGTGCCAACGTCTGTGCCTAAGCCAGGGCAGAGTGTGTGATTGTGCAAATGCATCATCTAATTTGCTTTTTTCACATATTGTTTTTTCACATGTGCCCAAAGAGTCAGACTGACTTCATCAAGGCTATGTTCACACTGCAGGAAAAAGTGGCTCAGGTAGTTTGTTTGTATTACTTGATCAGATTACAGAACTGGCTGTAGAACATCTTAGGCCCTTGTCAGACCTGGCACTAAAATCCACTCAGGTTGATTGGCTCTAATGTGGCTAGCTTTAATGCCAGAAATAAATGTGCTACTTCCTGAATGTGTCCTGAGAGGTTGGATCTGAGAGTGCATTTGAAGGAGGCTAAGAAAAAAAACAAGTTATTTTTTTATTAGAATCAGACCAATGTTTTTAATTGTTTACTTTGACATGTTTCGACCGCTAAACCTGCTGCAGTCTTTCATGGAAGACCAAATTAACATTTTTGGACTATTAATTCAGCTTGTAACACTTGAGCTATTGTCTCTACCCCAAGCTAAACAGGACAAATACAACTCACAGTGACCATTATAACTTGCAACGATCAGGTGTCACAAAAACAATTTTACATGGCAAATACGTCACAGTACTCGTCGGCCAACTAACTGCATATATTATTTGAGCAAAGGGCTTTTTTTCCTTAAATCCAAGTTTGTTCATGACATTTTCTTTAAACTTACAGTGGCTTAATTAATAACAATCAAATATCCCAAACACATGCTAGTTAACAATTTCCAATTTTTCTAGGCAGAGATGGTTTTGTCATGCCCTCATTCTCTCCCAAAATGTTCTTTGGACCTCAGTATTAATAAAAAATTCTGTTTACAGCCATGTATCGATATAACAGTAATAAAATGAGTGGACACTGGGATAACAAATTGTAAAAGTGGGCAAATTACAGGAGGAAATTGACAATGCAATGCTTATACTGTACACTCTGGACACCATAAAGGAGAAAAGAGGATTGTCTGGAGGCCCAACACATACATACACTCCATTAAAAAAATTTTCACATCAGAAACTAAATGTAAATACAGTACACTACAGATGAACCGGTTACACTAACACACTTCTGTTCATATCTCTCCTTGTAATTATAATGAAGTTCTGAGTCAGTCTTCATAAACGTGAATGTAATTTGATTTGTGAAAATAGTTTGGAGACTATTAAGGTGTAACAATGGATTTGAAAAGGTCTTTTATTCAACAGGAAGAAAACTATTCTTTCAAAAAAATGATAATGGAGAAGAAAATAGTTAAAAAAGGCAATGTATCCAATTAGAGGTGTTTTTAGTTTTGCGTATGACTTAGTTTGGTGACCACTTGTGATTGGATAAAGTCAAAATGTAAAGTCTGTTTCCACATATTGTCATTCACTGAGTGTGAACATAGCCTTTGTTTTATCTCGACGCTCGTTGATGGTTAATTAATCTTTTGTGGGGCTTTATTTTTTCTGTATCTGTGTTCTAGTTGCAAAAGTCTTATCAAAGCACAATACGCCATTATGTAAAGGTGATGTAAAAGAAACTGTACTATTCTTATTGATATATTATCATATAATTAATATCGTGTTGAGAAGACTGTTTTCTTCTGTTGCTTATTCCTTTCGTAAAAAACATATTTGATAATGCCTGATATCCCTGTCTCCATCTCCAGGTTAAAGGCTGGTCTATTTAGTTATCAAAGCATAAATAAAATGTAAATATCATTTTGAAAAAAAAGGTTTTGGTATGTCATTTCTTTTCTCTTAAAAGAGTAATTTTCAGTGTCTATAAAAAAGTAATGATGTCCTCAAGGAAATTTCTGTTTAATGCTTTTTCAATCAGCTTATGGCCTTATGGACCTAAAGATTGCCTAAGGTTTTATTTGGCTCATAACACATTTTTTAATGCTCATGGCTGATGGGCAGTTAATTAACACATTGCGCATTTGGAGAAAAGCTTGTTGATCTTTTTCACACAATCAACCTCATATTATAGACACACATATATGAACTGGCCTGCTACTCCACATTCCACAGAAAAACATGCATACGCATGAGTTTTGGCATTTACAATTCATCTATCAATCAGCAGTATGAAGTTATAAAAAAAAACAAATTTCAACAGAAGATAAGGGGTGATAAGCAAACCTGTCATTAGTCGTAATAGGTCAAAGTAGACCTCAGCAACAGTGATGCGCGGGTTGATCCAAAAAGAGCGGGTGCCTGCGGTCACCTGCGGTCACCTGCGGTCACCTGCGGTTACGAGTCATGCAAAAATATTTTTAATGATATTCGGGTCGCGGTCGGTTGGGTCGTTTTAAATAAAAATTCCAATTAAACCCTTGTAATTTATGTAGTACTAGACACAATTTTCTATGAAATACATAGGCCTACACTTGATTGCCTGTATAACTGGCTCGATGATGATGCACAAGCTCAGTCTGCAGGTAGAGATGGAGGTGGCAAGAGAAAATGTGAAGACTGGGGAGTGAAAGCTCCGCAAATACACAAATAGAAAGAGCAAAGTATGGTAGACATTTGCCGAAATAATGAAAGATGATGACCAAAGTGCTGGCTTTGTCATGTGTACTTTTTGTGACGCTATTTACACATTTGATAGCCACAAAACTGGCACGACCAACATGGCGCAAGTCACAAGTGCGGTCCCGGGAAGCCATCACAGCCGAATAGAGCAGCATCAGGCCAACCCAGGCCACAAACTATAGATGCCTTTATGTGCCCTGACCACACGAAAATTCCTCTTCAAGTGAAAAGTAAATTTGTGGATGGGCCGGAGCCATCTTTTGTACCAGGCTGTAAACATGAGTTTTACACTTGTAAAGTCACCATTGGGTTTCTTCTTATATTTCGACTTTTGGAGCCTGCCCTCTGGTGGACGGCGGTATATCGCTGTATTTTGCTGTAAAATTGCCGTATGGCAGCGACCTTACACGAGGACCATTTTAGAGGTTCCATGGGAGAGGCTTGATCTCGATGCAGTTACTCCAACCACAATATTTACATTTTCAATGGCAGAATTAGCATTAGCTCCAAAAATCCAACATGGTTTTGACAAATGTCCCCACCAGACAACATGTGTTTAATGTCAGAGCCTGGCTCTATATTTTTTGCTGCTTTTTTTTTTATTGGGGCAGTTAGCTAGCCGTCAAATTGTACTGGCGTGGTAACCATTGTAAATGACACATTAGTTAGCTTATGTTATAGCTATCATGCTAAATATTAAATGTGTATGCTAATGTATTTTTTTTTTTTTGTTTTTTTACTTTTAGATTGTGCTCTTTTCTCAAAAACGTTAAGGAAAACCACCAGTCAGTTTGTCGTCTGAAAATGTTTTATTTACCGGTTTTAGTTTGCTCCCTCGGAAAAATGAATGGAAAACACTAGTACTTCCGTCTCTTTAAAGGCTTGACTTTGGAAGATGTTTTTAAAAATAGCAATCTAGTTTGCAGCCTGAAAACTCCATTTACATGAACTGAACAAAGGCCTAAGCTTATAAGAAAATGTGTGTTTATAAAAACATCCGTAAATTCAAGGTCTAGGAGAGCTTCACAGAGCTACACAACCATTTACCTGAAACGTACCATTGCAAGACAGAAATAAGCTATTTCATTTTTATGTTTTATGTGCTTTCCCTCCTACACATCTGCAAGAAACAGATGTGCAAAGGTTTTTTTTGTTTCTGTCATAACTGTCAAAACTACAAAAAATATATATTCACACTGGATCATGTTTTCATCAATTTAGTCATGTCTTGGAAGATGAGGTTCAAAATCCACCATATGCCACGTTCAAAATAACAACAATCATAAGTTCTATTCTGATGTAAAACCAAAATCATTAATGAGTGGTCTTAAAATTACCCTCTTATTTCTTACCAGTGTTTTTGTTGATATTATTATTATTATTATTATTATTATTACAAGCATTGTACACGTTTCATTTTGTTGAACATATAAAACATTGAAAGGTTTCTCACTACTCCAGCACATGGGTCTCCCTCGGGAAAAATAATTAATGTTCTGCACTTAATAATCTCTAATCAACATTAAAGCTCATATGTGCATATGTGTTCCACAGTATTAAATCAGCATAAGCAAAAGAGTTCAAGGAGCAGGGCTTGTATTAACCAGTCACTGCTCATCTACTTGAACCATTCAATTGAGCCGCAGCAAAACACCCCCGAGCCTCAACATTTATATTTTGGCTGCATGCTCCTGAAATGTAATTACACTTTCAGCTGCCATATGACAAAAGAGATGGATGGGAAATATCCTGCATGGCCAATAGGAGTAAGAACAAGTTTACCAGCGCTGCAGCGCCTGGACGGCCCCCTCATACTCTACTGTACATCTGCTGCCGCTAAATGTTACACTTTTATTAGAAGCGTGGCTCGGTGATGCATGGCTGTGTAGATATTGCAGCACCTTAAACATGAGCAGACGGAAATTATGTTTATCGCTCACTTGGTTGTGCTTCATCCACTGTTACCTACGACTCTAGGATTGCTTTTCATGAGAAATTTGTAGAATAAATAAACCAATCTCATTCATCAAATGTGATGTGTTTTTGGGTGAATCCTCAATCCTTTCTGGATTCATTACTAGTAAGTGAATTATTCCAGGAGCAGTAAGTGATTTATTGCAGATAGAATTGGTGTTAAATTGGTGTATATTTTAAAAACACAGCACTCTTCGAGCAGGTTGAGTCCGTAACAAGAGTGTCCCAATCCCTCTGCTTTGCATATAACAGAGATTAAACTTTGGGTATCTCATTACATTTTTTCTTGTCAGAGGTCAGAACACAGTTAATAGGCTGTGCAAACACAATATAAGAATATAATTATTTTCTTTTGGACAGGAGATGAAATGTGTTTAACTTGAAAACTAAGCCCAGATGCCTTTGCTTTAACATTTTCTTCACTGAAAGCCTAGTTTGGTTCCATTTTGTCAAACTTTCAAACAACAAAATCTTACACAATGCACCTTAAAAATTCCTGTTCCTATAACTTTCCAGAGTGGACAAACTAGACACTGCTGGAGAAAAAAACATGGATGAATGGCTATTAGGATCTGGACATTTCTCTTCTCCCCTGCTTCCAAATCCACCAGTGGACAAAAAAAAAAGATTTTTACCAGAGAGACAGAATTAGACAACTGGTGAAATGGCTGACATGACACCAGCTTCTACTTTTTCTCAGCAAAAAAAAAAAAAAATCCTTAAATCTTATCGCACTAGCCTTCAAGCCCTTTGGTCCTAACACATCATGTCAAACATTGTGTCAGGTAAAACAGAAGTCCATGAAAATCCCATATTTTTTTGGCTTATGAGCAGCTGACATTAAAACAGTGTGGCCATGTCTTATTGAGGATCCAGGATTACATTAAAGAAACACACAAAGACATTGGAACTACAATGGTGTTCTTATTGTTCCATTTTCTGCACTGGGTTTGTTTATAGACAACAGCATGTCTCTAAAGGGCTACCGTAGCTGTTCTCAAACTGTAGAAAAGAGAGTTGTGAAGTGAGGAATTAGGTTGTGCATTGGAAATTACTTCAGCACCAATGGCTAAAAACTAAACTACACTACACCCACTTATTTCACTATAGCATTTGGGTGCTTTAAGTTAGATTTGTTCTCAGCAACTGATTAACTTACCTGAAACCTTGTACGTTTTTTTACCTTTACCATAAACACCTTGTACTCCCTGATGTTTTTGTTATCTTCTTGTATTGTAGATGCAAAGAAGCCAAATTAACCCAGAAATAAACGATGTTGTTGTTCATTTCCTGTTGCCTTTTGTGTTTCTGTCTGAGTAGCAGCCTACAACTCAGAGCCTCGCACCAGGGTCAGAGCCTGAAGGATTCAGGAGAGCAGTTCAGCAGTGACACAAATCCTGCTGCGTCCTGATAAGACTGTGAGGCAAAACAGGAAAGTGGTAAGTTCAACGATGAGAAAATTAGTCTGGATTAGAGTTGTTTTTCCTGCTGTGGCCTTGTCTGGAAGAATGAGACAGTCTCACCTTTTTGAATAAGGTTAAAAAAGAGCGTGTTTATGTTTATTTAGTGGGGTTGTGTGGGGCTGTTAGTTATAGTATTATATATAGTTAGTTATATAAGATGATAGTCTGCCCTGTTTGGAAAGCACATCTCCTTACACATACATTTAAACACCTTTATGTTTTACTGAACAGAATAAAGGTTTGCCTATGTTAGAACATTTAAAGTGAGTTTTGTTTTTTGGGGTTTAGCATACTTTATTATGAATTGTACGTGAAAAATTAAGACCATAAGATCACACACAGTGATCACACCCATTTGAAGCTGACTTACAGCTAAATGTTTATGTTATGTAAGCTCTTATCTTTGGTTTGATGTAATCCATTAGTATTTTGTGATGTTTGTTGGTCCAGTTTTACCCCTTTTTTCATTTAAGCAGGAAAATTTGCTGTTGTTAGGATGTGAGGGTTGGGGTTGAGAGCGTGATGAAAGAAAACTTCAGGAAATGTATCTTATAATGTAAGTATAATAATGTTATACTTACAATCTTATAATCTTATAATGTTTTAGGGAATTAAGATGCAAATGCAAGATAATATTGTTTATAGGACATTCATTACTTATTTATCCTACAGCTGGAGGAGAAGCATAATCAAGTTTATTTTTTTAACATAATCAAATCAATCGTTGTAGGATCAGCCCTGTGACTAACTGGATACTGTCCAGGGTGGGCCCAAAACTGCCGGGATAGGCTCCAGTCACCTGCGAATCCTTACATTTACATTACATCATTTAGCAGACGCTTTTATCCAAAGCAACATACATTTAAAAAAAATTTTACATTTTTTTTAGTTGACGTTTTCATTTTAAAGCGACTTACATTAAGGTTCCATTCACCAGTGTTACAGCTGGAACACCACTGGAGGCAAGGGGGGTTAAGTGTCTTGCCCAAGGACACAACAACAGAATGAATTGAGGGGAGAGCGTAAATCGAACCGACTACCTTCCGGTTGAAGGACGACCGCTCTACCACTGAGCCACTGCCGGCTTAGTTAAAGAAGTTAAATGAATGAACAAATGAATAAAACAGTCTATATGTCTAAATGTCTAAAGCAAACTTATTATCTGATCATGTATTTCCACTGGGTTTGTTCAAAGACAACAGCATGTCCCTGCAGAGCTACCATAGGTGCTTTCAGGTTTCAGAAAGATTGGGTGTTCTCTGCACTGTCACCAGCAGATGTTATTACCCTGCTATTTTCACTTTGGGAACTATTAGACCTTCTCCTTTGCTGCTGCTGTTCAGAGAATTCAATGTAATCTCCCAAAAGATGATGTCATTGTTATTTGTCGCAAGTGTTTGCTGTAAATGAGAAAAATCTACCTCAGAGAAAACTTTCAAAGACACTAGGCCTGGTTGGACTCATTTGAATTTTAATTAAAGCCGATTGCTTCGAGTCTTTGTTTGCTTAATGAACAAGCTGCTACTGCACTAGTATGAAACCCGTGACCCATTTTAATAGAGCTTCAGTAAAAAAAGAAATGTCTGCACAGAGATCTACAACTCTGTCACGTACATAGACTTCCCATGTTTGTTTTTATGTATTAATAATGTGAGCAGCTAGACTTATTACTCACAGTTGTCTATATATTTATGCCTTTGCCATTGAGAAATACGCAGTCAGACTTGGGAGCTGGTTGAAATTAAATGTCATTTTCTCTTCTTACTTGGTTGTTTTGAGGATATCAGAGTAATTCATCTTGTAGAGTGCATTGTTTTGTCATTACCACAAACAAAAAGCCTGTCCTACTTGTAAAAAAAAAAATTACTCCAAAATTACATTTTAGAGTGAAATTGACACTGCATCTTGTCACGAGTCACATTCCTGCACTAAATGTATCCTGTCAGATCTCGGTGCAATTACGATCCTGAGTCGTTTGTCAAAGATAACACTGGAGCTCGCTTCCTCTGGGCCCCACTTTACATTCATCTCTTTAAGAGGATTAATAATTAGAGCACAGATGAGTTTTCTGAGGTGAAAGAAAGTGCAGTGTGAGCTTTTAAAATGTAGGTCCGCTTGGTTTGTCCATTCATTTGTTTAAATGAAGTCTAATGATATTTTACAATCCCAGTAAACAATAATGCCCAAACCGCTGCCATCGTAAAGGCTCCTTTGAGATTTCAGACAAAAAAGAATCAGAATCAGCTTTACTGGCCAAGTATGTAGCACATCGACACAGCTGTCACTCTGGTACTAGATAAGTTACATTTAAAGATAGGCTTGAATACAGAAATTAATGAGTCACTTTAACCAGACTGAATAAGCTGTTTAATCTGTTATGTGCCTTATGTTGTATTTATATTTTGTACTTTAACTTTTTTTTATTATATTATACTTGCAGGTCCTTATTTGTATTTTTTTTACATTGCACTATATATAGTTTTTCACTTATTGTTGTTTGTATGCACCGGATGCCTGAGAACCTCCACATCTAAAACACAGACAGTAGTGCAGAAATGCAGTGTTATGGTTGTGAGATGTGTTTAAACAGTATGACAATCTAACATTAAACTGTATACATGTATAGAAAAATAGAAAAAAGTTACTGTAGTCAAGACATAAATGAAAACCAAGACTCTTAAGCACTGAGGCTTAGACCCCCACGTGATAGGAACATAAACCCAAGCATAAAACTAAAACACTAATTTTCAAACTCACTGTGGGAAATCAACCATTTTAAAAAGTCTAACTAGAAATTTAATGAAACAATTTTCGAGGTGAAGAACAAAAATTAGTACTTTCAAGTGAATACTCATCAATATTGAAGAAAAAAAGTATGTAACAGCCAATTACTTAATTAATTCTGATCTTTAAATTTTGATTTTAAATTTGATCTCATGACCAAAAGAAACAAACATGTAAGCAGATGCTCTAGTTTGTTGTTGTAGCTTAATGATAATTTGAATAAAGTGTAATGACATCAAAAATGCCACAAATGTTTGATCGTGTTGCTGACTTCAGGACCTCAGGCGCTGTTCTGGTGAAGCTCATTTAAAGCACTTCAAAAGTTTAGCATCTCCTCATCCTCTTTGTTTTTTTTCCAGATGGAGCCTAATAACGGCACACATCCAGAAGGTCATGTGCTGCACTTTCAGTTCAAAAGGAAAAAAGTACACACTGAGACAAGCAAGAGGATGAGTAATGGCAAAAATCATGTGGCTCAAAGAGTAGAGAAGAAATGGTTAAATTCAGTAAAAGAGCCCCTTTCCTCCACTTTGCAGGTGCTGCTGTAGCCTCGGTGCTGAGCAGCGCTGAGGTGGATTAGCTGTGGAAATTTTCTTAGTCTTTTTTTTTTTCTTATATCTTTGGACTGTGTTTGTTTATTTGTTCTTTGTGCGTTAAAATTGTTCCAAAAAATAATACAGTAAAAGAGTTCTTGTTTTGTAAGAAATAAAACTACTATAAGTGTTTATCTATATGTATGACTCTTGTGTTAAGTTAAATTATAGGCCTAGCTGTCTTTTTGTGATTTAATATACTGAAATTAGCCTCGCCCTTATGTTGTTGTCCAAGGAACAATTTACTCTTGTACACTGTTTCTTTACGAGAAAACATTAAAACATAGAATAATTGTATTAAAATCTTACATCCCGTTTGGGGACGTTTAAAATGTTATGACTATTTTTACAATTTAACATCTTATGCATAACCACAAACACGCGCTAGAGGTCACTATGGAAACAAGAGCCAGCTGCTATCATAGACATATATAAAGGCTGCTATGGCCCATACTCTCTTCTCGCGGTATTTCCTGTGATACTTCTCGCGGTAGCTCTGTGCCTCCACCGGCAGCGACGCTCTGAGAGGAGATGGCGGCCAGAGGGGGCTTTCAGTCGGCACCAACAAGCGGGGGCGGTGGCGGAATGGGACCTGGACCCCCGGTATCGGGTGCGGGACCAGGCATGGGGCCGGGGACTCCCTCTGGACGGATGGGACCGTCGGCGGTTGCGCAGAACCACATGTACCGCTCCCCAATGCCCGGGCCTGGGTACCCGGTGAGACTCTCCATCTTTGCTGTCTCTTCATTAGCTCCTCCGCTAGAACAAAGCCTCCTGCTGCTACTTTGTCAGCGGCGGCTAACATAAATCACTAGAGCAGGCCACAAGGCAAACCGATTAAAAACCAAAAAAAATAGGCATTTTTTTTACGAGAAACTAATGCATCCAACTTGAATGACTGCCAGACTTACTTTGTTTAAAAGCTAACCCTCCCGTTTGCTAACAGTAACTCCGCTAGTTAGCCACGTTAGCCAATTAGCTTAGCTTTATCTTAAAAACTGGATTCACTAGTTATATTAGCCTAAAGTTAGCAGTGCTTGCTGACAATGTTCCCTATTAGTACTAAACTGCACAGTGGGATGTAGAAGTCTCACCGTGATAAGTTTGGCTTTGATAGTTTGATACTCGCATATGAATGAACGACTCCTCCGCTTAATACGAACTAGTTTTCAGCAAGTGCACATCACTGGTTTTAAAGTTCTCCTGAGCTGTTCCTCCCTACAGTAGTTGATCAAGTTTTAACAACAATAAGTCTAAGTCAATGAGGCTTAATGTTGCCCCAAATTAAAACCACAATCTTGATAATATGTACTGTAGTCATCAACCAAACAATCGAGTTGCAGTAATCTAGACATTGCTGCAAATAAACCAGCCTTTTTTGGTGTCATCCTTGTCTTGTCTGTTGTAGTTGTACATTGCATCTGTAAAGTATTCACAGCGCTGTATTTTTTCTTCACATTTTGGTATTACAGCTTTCCAAAATAGATTAAATCCCACATGTTCCTCAGTATTTTCCAAACAACACCCAACCATCTTTGCAAATTTATTGGGAAAAAAAGCACATTTACATAAGTAATTACAGCCATTGCCACAACATTCAAACTTGAGCTCAGGTACACCCCTTTTCCACTGATCATCCTTGGGATGTTTGTATGGAGCTTGATTGGAGTCCACCAGTGATAAATTCAGTTGAATGGACATGATTTGTGAAAACATTACAAAGATTTCAAGCAAACGTCTTTCTTGTTGACATTATGGAGTTTTGTTTGTCAAATTTTGAGGAAATTAATGAATTTAATCATTTTTGCAATGAAGATGTGTAAAAAGTAAAGTGCTGTGAATACTTTCTGGATGCATATTTCTTTATATAATATTTTGTTATTCATGTCTCTGCTTTGAGTATTCCTACACTACTTTGGCTTTTTGCTATAGAAATCTTGCTGCTTAGCTACTGACAGCTTCTGGAGTGAAAAGAAGCCACATTATTCTGCTCCGTCCTTGAGCGCCACTCACACAAGCTGCTTTTCAAAACAGTCAATGGCGCTGCGTTCACTGAATACCGCAGAGCTCTAGTTGTTCTCTGTAAACCAAGGTTGTTCTGATGTATAGTGTAAAGACTAAATGATAGGCATGCAGTCCCTTTGTACTTGCTCTGAGCTGTGTGGAAACGCCACAGCACATTCACCCTGCCATAGCTGACAACTTGCTGTCTGTCAGCCTCGCTCTTTCCTATCCTTCACTTGATGCCTTGGTTTTTAGTGTCCGTTCCACCATTATCTTTCATTTGAGGGACTTGCAGCTTAGAGGAAAGGTGCTGTCAGTGATTATCATCTATCATCCTTTCACACCTGCACATATGCAGTCGGATACAAGAAGTCGCCTGTTTGAGTTTCTTGCACATGGATTGGTAAGTTGGTTAGGAACCTCTCCTTTTATCCATTGTGACTCTTACTTGTTATCTTTTATTAGCAATTTACATTGATGGCAGATTTTTTTGTAAATATCACACCATTAACTTTTGTCCTCAAAAAAAGATAATCAGATGCATTGTACATTTTTATTATGTACTTAAGAAATCCAAGGGCTAATGCTTTGCGGAAATGCGTTTAAACATTTAAACTATTCTTAGGAAATAAATGCCTGACTTTTATTTCATTCACCTCAGGGGCAGTGCTAACTCCAGTGTTTCCTCTAATACTAACCTTGCAACTTATCTATGATAGACATAAACTGAGCGTGTGATTGGGTTTGGCATTTATCTTTATAGCTTTAGTTATATTGTTTTTGACTGCAGTACATTTTTCTGCACAACCCTTTGCTGAAAAAAGGATTCCTACAATTCAATTAGAGACAAATAGACTTGCATTCCCCAAGTGCACAATTTGTGACATTACATTTTTGTATAGCTGCTTTCTTGACAATGTTGATTTTTGGTGAAAGAGTGCTTCAATGCTTTAGTCAACTGTTGTCATGGCAACAGCAGTAGATAAGCCATTGTACAAATATTTATGGTCTTAATGGCTAAAAGACTTTAATAATGTGACTAATTTGTTGACTTGCTTTGACTTGAGAACTTGATGAGGTGGATGTAGGAGCTACAGTAACTCTTGCTATTATAAATATTAATGTGTTTAAAAAAAAAAAAAGCATATGGTGATTGTAATTTCTTAGTTTGCATAGATTTTTTTTCACTTTTTGTAATAAATGCAATGCCAAATGATCTGATTAGTACTTGGTTTCTCTCGAATAAAGACTGATCACTAGATTTTTGAAGATTGAAGAGTTAATTTTCCTATTTTATTCACAGAGACCAGGAATGCCTCCTTCCAGTCGTATGACCCCACAGGGACCGGCCATGGGGCCTCCAGGATACGGTGGGAGTCCAGTGTCTCGCCCTGGGATGCCCGGTGTCATGGACCCATCCCGAAAAAGACCCGCGCCTCAGCAAATTCAACAGGTTCAGCAACAGAACCGAAACCAGCAGTAAGTCCTCGTTTTGTCCCTTCAAAGTCTCAAAAAAACTCAACTCTAGTCCCTTTTACATTTACATTTAGTCATTTAGCAGACGCTTTTATCCAAAGCGACTTGCATTCACCAGTGTTACATTTACGGATGACGCTTTCATTTAAAGCGACTTCCATTTACCAGCGGTTCCATTCACCAGTGTTACAGCTGGAACACCACTGGAGGAAAGGTGGGTTAAGTGTCTTGCCCAAGGACACAACGACAGTATGAACTGTGGGGAGAGCGGGAATCGAACCGCCTATCTTCCGGTTGAAGGACGACCGCTCTACCACTGAGCCACTGCCGCCTTTTAAGCATCACTTTTGATGTTTGTGGTAATTTATTCCTACCAGTTTCCCATCTCAGTCTGTCAGTGTAACATTTAGGCAGACGGTCTTGTATATAGCTCTTATACAATTTTTAATATTTTCACATTTTGTATCTGCAGTCAAAATAACCCCAATTTGTCGTGATATAAGTTTATAGGACAGGGCGAGTTTCTGATTGAAAGAGTATTTCCTCTTTTCTCTAAGTTTTGGAGATTTGATATTAGATTAAATAATTATATAAGCAGAAGTACAAGAAAAGTCTTATTTATAACTGTGGTGTCAAACTCAAAGTGGAAAGGTGCCACAAATAAGAATCCTTTCAGGGGCTGTTCCATCTTAAACCATCTCAAACTTAAGGGCCAAATAAAACACCGGTAACTCTACCAGTTACTTGTAAGTTAACAGCTTTTTGCCAGTCAACATGGCAACATCAACACAGTCATCTGACCAAAACAGGTCTATTGGGTGTCTTGATAATCTGTAAAAAGTCTACATTATCTGTTAATAATCAGACAAAGGCAGCAATGGACAAAAGTTTCATATGAAATTACCAAAAAGATGTAACCTGCAACAAATAGGCATTATTAAAGAGGTTTATTGTCATTAATGTTTTATTACTGGTACAAAATGACTCCGATTAGTCATTTGAGCTTAAAGCATCTTCTAAAATAAGTTTTAAAGGAATAGCTAAAAACACACATTTCAAGGAGCTGCAAAACCAATTTATTTTATTTATAAACATTAAGTCATAAACGCTGAGATGTGCAGTCTATATTTCCACCGGGTCTGTCTTGGTTTGAGATGTTATTGTGGTTTTGTTGACGCATAATTGCTTTTGCTTGTCTCTGAATGAGAATCTGACTCAGGTGTCACAGAGTGTAATAGCTTCTTATGTCTCTAAATGGGCAAAAACATATCTTGCTTTGTTTTTTACAGCACAAAGAAGAAGAAGATGGCTGATAAAATTCTACCTCAAAGGGTGAGGTTTTTTTACAACAGCTGCCAAAATCTATTAATTATGGCCTTGAGTTTTGTTGGAGAGATTGTGGTTTCTGCTACACTGCAATTTAATTTAGACTTGAAAGTTATTTTTTAACAAGCTGTAGTGGTGTTTTATGGTTAAAGATTGGCTCAAATAACCTGTAAACTTGCAGAAAAACATCCCCAAAACCATAATCTTTGAGTTTATTTATGTTATGAATGAAGATATGCTCCATTTCAAACCTTTTTACAAACACAGCTCTGACGTTATGACCCATATGCATTTATTGTGGTAAACATCACATTCAAAACTATATAATCAAAATTTAGAGATTCTATAGCACTTAACACTTTACTAAACCAGCCTTTCAGCTGTAGTCTATAATTTAGCTTTTCATTTGAAAATATTCTGCCCTTACTATTCCCTTCTTATCTTAATTCGTAGAATAAATTTGATTTTTGTAGCCAATTTGATTGCTTTTAGACACAATTTTACATTAGTTTGGAAACTAAAATCAACAGCCACAGCTACTTTTAAGTTTTGCACTAATGTGAAATGTGTTTCTTTTCCCAGATTAGAGAACTAGTCCCAGAGTCTCAGGCTTACATGGATCTGCTGGCCTTTGAGAGGAAGCTGGACCAGACCATTATGCGCAAGAGACTGGACATTCAGGAAGCTCTCAAAAGACCCATTAAGGTGAAATGAAAGTCTTTAGAACAATAAAATTTGAGCTCTGAGGTTAAATGCTGAGCACAATGTATTCGTTTTTGGGGACTGTATGGTTTTATCAGATGTACAGTTTTTATTTTTTTATTTACAGCTTTATTGACTTAAAACTGGTCTTATCTGTTGACAAATTGAAACTTCATAAATTGGTCCAACTTGTTAAGGTAGCTGGTAATTTAAACATAACATTAATCAATACCTTTTTTCATTTTAGCAAAAAAGAAAGCTTAGGATCTTTATATCCAACACCTTCAACCCTGCAAAACCTGACGCTGAGGACGGAGAAGGCACTGTTGCATCATGGGAGCTGCGTGTGGAGGGACGTCTGCTCGAAGATGTAAGACAATCTCTTTTTAGATATCGCTGTTTTATGTCTTTAAGTTTTTATGACATTTTTCTGATAAACCGCTCTAAGCACTAAAGCCAACTTGTTTTTGCAGACAGCTGTGTCCAAGTATGAAGCCACAAAACAGAAAAGAAAGTTCTCATCTTTCTTCAAGTCTCTGGTGATTGAGCTGGACAAGGATCTGTACGGTCCAGACAATCACCTCGTTGAAGTAAGACCAAATAATTTAATTAGGATTTGTATTGATTGATTATTTGATATCATTTCCATCTCCCTGTATTTTATTTATCATGGACTGTGAATGCAGTCTTAGTCAGAAGTTTATTTTTCATCTGTGGGCTCTGGACAGATGTTAAAAAGTCACCTTGAAAACAAAATAAAATGATAATGATGCTATTATACAACACATTTGTGACCAGGCAAACAGGTAATGAAAAAGGTGAAGAGAGAAATGTGTAATAAAAAGTGTTAAGCCCCATTAAAAACTATTGTAATGGTTATTATCAAGGGAGTACTTGGTTAAAGACAATACATTATCTTTCTATTGGAAGTTAAGTGCTATTAAAGACGTTAGGCAGAAATAGAGAGAGAAATACATCCTTCCTCTCTCTTCAGTGGCACAGGACGGCCACAACCCAGGAGACGGACGGTTTCCAGGTGAAGAGGCCCGGAGACGTGGGTGTCCGCTGCACCGTCCTGCTCATGCTCGACTATCAGCCGCCTCAATTCAAGCTGGACCCGCGTCTCGCTAGGATGCTGGGAATCCACACACAGACCAGGCCTGTCATCATCCAGGCTCTGTGGCAGTACGTCAAGACCCACAAGCTCCAGGACCCGCACGAGCGAGAGTTCATCAACTGTGACAAGTATCTGCAGCAGGTCGGTGTTCTTCTGTTGACGAATCATGTTGTACTCACTCGTTTTAAGTTGAATCTTTTACTTAATGATTGCGTCTGTTCTCAAAGCATCTTTAATTCTAAACAATGTCAAAAAATTTAACAAATGCAACTGCTAAAACTCAGAGCAGCTCAAATATAATAATAAAAATAATAAATAATTATTGTGTGTATTACCTTGGCAGTAGCTAAAGATCACTAACACTAACACTCAACAGAGAGAGGGTGTCATGTGACCTGTGTAATTCCTTAGCTTAGCAAAGTGCCTGCCATGTGTTTGGATTTAACGACTTTGTGTGGCGCTTAAGTAGTTCTCAACGTGCTCTATGGAGACGGAAAGGGCTCAAACTTAAAGACCTTCAACCTAAACTACTTTATTTTCACTTTGAAGGAATACACATGCTGGATTAGTGTATTTTACATCATTCTGCTCAGTCTTGATGCAAACTGATTTACTCACAGTGAGCACCTCGCCTCTCGCAGGTGCAGTTTAACTTGTGTGCATAGTGGGTTTTGCTTTAATTTAATTTAGCTTTGCAATAGCCTTTACCAAGGCTAGGAACATTGGGACAGGAATTATGGGCTCAAAACTTACATCTAATCATTTGTTCATGTAGGACCAGCTGCTGCTGTTTGTACAAAAAGTCATGGCATGAAAATATGACATGATGCTTTAAAAATTATACATTTTAGTGATACAAAATATTATCAGCTTTGAAACCAGTTACGACAATGAGCCGCTTTTTACCTGCCAGGCTTTTAGTAGATTTCACACAGTTAACGAAGACTATTCTTGCTTTTTACATTGTACAGTTCACCACCCTGTCTCTCCTTGTATGGTAACCCTTTAAGAGCTGCAGAATTTCAAGCTCTGCGCCAAGATAAACAGAAAAAAATGGATTGTGACATTTTACACAAATATACTAGAAATAGTTATAGTTTATACACTCAAATAATTTATCCAAGAATGACTCCAACTTCAAAACACATTAAACTACATTAAATTATTATTAGTATTTGTCAATGGTGGCAGTTACGACATACTTTTCATAAAAAAAAACATAATGGCATAATGTATGTGACTTTATTTTTCAGATATTTGAGACTCAGCGAATGAAGTTCTCTGAGATCCCACAGCGTTTGCATGCTCTCCTGATGCCCCCGGAGCCCATCATCATCAATCACATGATCAGGTGACCTCCCACGTTCATGTCGCTAATTCACTTTTATTGTTTTAATATGAGCACTAAATTAACCACATTTATTGTTTTTCCAATAGCGTGGACCCTAATGACCAGAAGAAGACTGCCTGTTATGACATTGATGTGGAGGTGGACGACACACTGAAGACACAGATGAACTCTTTTCTGTTGTCCACCGCCAGTCAGCAGGAGATTGCAGGCCTAGACAACAAGGTAATCGCAAGCCTCAATAGGAAATAAAAAAAAATAATAATAAAAGATTGTAGAGTACTGTACAAAAGTCTTAGTACATTTAATCTATCACAGTTGGATCTTAAATATATTGACAATGATTGCAAGTTCGGACAAAAACACCACTGGCAGAAACTCAACCCCAAACCTTTTCAAAGTCTTGACCACTTTCTGACTTCCACATCTACAGTATCTAGATTGTTTTTAAGATTTCTCTTTGAGACTGACCATTTTCTGTATTTACCAAATGCATACAAATAAATATAAATTACATGGTTTGAGTCAGTGTTTCATTTTTTTATTATTTCAGACCTAATTCCCTGGTCTGTTTTTTTTTTATAATAAGTTATGTTTTTCTTTAATAAGTTATGTTCCCTTTTTTGGTCTTTTGATTATTCCTTCCTATTTGAATGTCTACATTTTTTCAATTGGTAAGCAAGATTTCATGATTTGCTCCGTGAAAGGTTTCGACTCGGGTTACACTTGCACAGATATGTTTTATAAACCTATAATTACCCCTTCTTTAAAAAGTGTCCAGCTCCTGCCTCTCATCCAGCAGCACTGCCTCCAGGGCTGACGTAACACTTTCACAAGTTCCCAGGCTCACACTCTTCTTCCACAATCGCTGGGTATCAAAACTTGGAGAGAGGTTTTTTTATTCTGGCACTGATCAAAGCATTTTAATTGGTGTTAACAAATCCCAGCCATAGTTGTGTAAATTTTCAAATTGTAGACCAGTCCTCATTAATTTTTGAATACAGTCTGTGTGGACAGTCCAAGTGTCCACTAAAGGATATGTCTTTACTCTTTTATGTAATTCTCTTCTTTTAGTGTTCCCCATCTGAACCTAACCTGGGGTTATCCATCTATCATTACATTTGAATCTTCACTGATGCTAGTTCTGTGTTTATTTCCTAGATCCACGAGACCATTGAGACCATTAACCAGCTGAAGACCCAGAGAGAGTTCATGCTGAGTTTTGCTCGAGATCCTCAGGGCTTTATCAACGACTGGCTGCAGTCCCAGTGCAGAGACCTCAAGGTTAGTTTGTTCAACACTGTAACGGGGTTTAAAAGCTAATATTGACCTTTTGTCAGAAAACACATTCATGTACAGTGGTGGCCAGAATTATTAGAACACTTACACACGTGGACAAATTTGTTGGTACCCTAAATAAAAATTCTATGAATGTTAACCAATGAAAGTCAGACATTGCTTTTCAACCATGCTTCAACGGAATTATTTAAAAAAATAAACTCGTAGAACAGGCCTGGACAAAATTGATGGTACCCCTAGAAAAGACTGTAAATAATGTGACCAAATGGACATGTTAATTCAAGGTGTGTGCACTAATTAGAATCACAGGTGTGTACAATCTTGTAATCAGTCAGTGGGCCTATTTATAGGGCTTCAGGTAGTCACTGTGTTGTCTGGTGACATGGTGTGTACCACACTCAACATGGACCAGAGGAAGCGAAGGAAAGAGTTGTCGCAGGAGATTAGAAAGAAAATTATAGACAAGCATGATAAAGGTAAAGGCTATAAGACCATCTCCAAGCAGCTAGATGTTCCTGTGACTACAGTTGCACATATTATTCAGAAATGTAAGATCCATGGGACTGTAGCCAACCTCCTGGACCGCAGGAGGAAAATTGATGACAAATCAAAGAGACGGATAATCCGAATGGTAACAAAAGAGCCCAGAAAGACTTCTAAAGAGATCCAAGGTGAACTCCATGCTCAAGGAACATCAGTGTCAGATCGCACCATCCGTCGTTGTTTGAGTCAAAGTGGACTACATGGGAGATGACCAAGGAGGACAACATTGTTGAAAACAAATTATAAAAAAGCTAGACTGGAATATGCCAAACTACATGTTGACAAGCCACAAAGCTTCTGGGAGAATGTCCTATGGACAGATGAGACAAAAATGGAACTTTTTGCCAAGGCACATCAGCTCTATGTTCACAGACGGAAAAAATGAAGCATATCAAGAAAAGAACACTGTCCCTACTGTCAAACATGGAGGAGGCTCTGTTATGTTCTGGGGCTGCTTTGCTGCATCTGGCACAGGGTGTCTTGAATCTGTGCAGGGTACAATGAAATCTGAAGACTATCACGGGATTCTAGAGAGAAATGTGCTGGCAGCTTGGTCTCAGTCGCAGGTCTTGCAACAGGACAATGACCCAAAACACACAGCTAAAAACACCCAAGAATGGTTAAGAGGAAAACATTGGACTATTCTAAAGTGGCCTTCTATGAGCCCTGACCTCAATCCTATTGAGCATCTTTGGAAGGAGCTGAAACATGCCGTCTGGAAAAGACACCCTTCAAACCGGAAACAACTGGAGCAGCTTGCTCATGAGGAGTGGGCCAAAATGCCTGCTGAGAGGTGCAGAAGTCTCATTGACAGTTACAGGAGTCGTCTGATTGCAGTGATAGCCTCAAAAGGTTGTGCAACAAAATATTAAGTTAGGGGTACCAATAGGGTTGTCGTCCATCAGCGATGGCTGACCAACATCACGATGGAGAAACACCATCGTGATGCCCCGCTGCGAGTCTTGCGAGTCGAGTATGTGAGCGGAGTGGAGCGGCGGCTATTTCCCCTCCACGCTCTATGCATTCAAGACCCGCCTCGCTTCCACTCGCTTCACTGATATCAGTGCGGCTAACTGCTAAAGTAGTGATCCATCTGTATCAAGCTGGTTGTTTACCGTGTGAGTTCTGAACACTGCACTATGCTTATTTAAATCTTTTCGTCTCTACACATATTAGGCTACATATTTCTCATGTCTGTAAGGCAAACCTGCTGAGTTTGTTTATTTGAGACGTGCTCCAGTTCATGAGCAATGAAAGCGATCACTTCCGCGACCTCATAGTCTACTTATTTGCCTCTTATTTATTAAATACATGCAATTGGCCGAAGAAATCTATATTAAAATTAAGAGACAATTTGTACAAAACGAAAGAAAGGCTTTTTACAAAACAAAACTTAATATTAAACTAAATATAACCACCAAAATCATTTCTGACCCACTCGCATCTTTGCACTTATAGTCTATCATAATCAGATGAAATTTAAAAATAATAATATAATATTTAAACATAAATATGAAAGAAAAAAAACATTGTTTAATGGCTACAACAATTATAGTAAGCTACAGATTTATGTCATGTCTGAGCTGGATTTTTGAACTGAACTTACGTTTTTTTTACATGTCTAACACTACATTTAACTGAAAATATTTAATTTTTGTACAAGAAAACAGCCCTTATTAATTAATTCGGCCTATTGTAGTGTCTTGGGAGATCGTGCTCATATAGCTCTGTGGCTATTATGCACTGAAGAGACAGTTCAGCCTAAAATAAACCCAGAATTCTGCGAAAGTTAAATAACTTTTGTCTGGTTAATAAATAGGCCTACCTTTGTCAAATGTCAAATCAAATGAAAGAATGAAGGTGATTCTGATAACACAAATTTATTAAAACACAGAAGAACAACGAAAAGAAGAACAAGAAAACGGGAACAACACTCAGACCGCGGGATTTACATACATAGACCTCAGAACCTCAGAACGCTATACATAGACTTACGATGTTTAAATTTCTATGTTTCTGGCTAGAAATACCAACATGTTAACTTTGTCTGGTTTTAATAAGCTGCGGATTGGAGTAACGACATTCCCCGCTGTGCTGAAGACCCGCTCTGATGGAGTACTGGTAGCACATATGCACAAATATTTCCGTGCTAATCTTGCCATGAACGGAAACCTTTTTTCGTTCGTTTTCCACCAAGTCAGTGGGTCCTCTTCCCCGTCGATGGCCATTTCCTGCAGGTACATGGTCATTTCTGACTCGACCTTTTGCTCATCAGTGAGCGTGGCTACAGCTGCTGTGGCTTGCTCTCTTCGCTAGAAGGCTGCCCAAAGACCACTTTTTTTTCTTAGGCACGGTGGCAACGCCGGCGTCTGGTTCCTCTCCATCTTTTCCATCATGCGAGGGACCTGGTGTTGGCCTTGGCAGCGACAGCGCAATCTCTCTCACAATCTCCTCCATCATTTCTGATTTTGTAGATTGAAGTTCGGGAGGTTTCATATGGTCCCCACGGTACCTTGGGTCAAGCAGTGTTGCTTTACGCATCATTCTCTGGATAGTGTCATCATCATATCTGCCTTCCATCTGCTCCAGGATAACACGTTTCAGGTCGGCTGTAAGTTTGGAATCATCTTCTGACGGCTCCAGCACACCTTCAAAATGGGCCACCATGGGCAGCAGTGAGGACACAGTTACGTACTTTTCTCCAGAGAGAATGTCTGTGAAGTCCGCTACTGGCTTCAACGCGATGTTCACAGATTCCAGAACGTTTATGTCTTGCCATGTCAGCTGGGGTAGTGGGCGGCGGCTTTTGTCTTGGGCAAAACTTTTCTCACTGTGTACATTTTGTTAATTCTCATTTTTATAGCTTATAGTATTAGTCTTAGTTGCAGTAGGTCTGAAAAGGTTTGATAAAGCCTCTTGTGTATGGTTATTCCAGTTGGTCATTGCGTTTTTTTCTTCTCCTCATAGACCATGACAGATGTGGTCGGAAACCCCGAAGAAGAGAGGAGAGCAGAGTTTTACTACCAGCCGTGGGCTCAGGAGGCTGTCTGTCGCTACTTCTACTCCAAGGTAATCTACTTCGAATGAGGTCTCAGACCTGGCACACATAAACATGAGACTTTTAATGCACATTCACTCACTGCATTCAAATTAACATATAGTTTTAGTTTGACTATAAACAGACCGTAAATATGCATGTAAATGTAGCTTGATTAAAATTGCAGCATTTCAAATTTCTCATATTGAAAGGTACATACCCAGACAATGCAAGTCACAGCTGAAGTACTTGTACTAGATCAATTGCTGAATCTGGGCAGCAACATGGCTCCAATTATTTATTTTTTAAATCAAAGAAATGGCTTTCTTACAAAACAAGACCTTGCCCAATTGATTTATCAATTGAAAGTGCTGAAGGTTGAAGAAAGGCTACACACACTGTCATTTCTTGCCAAATTCTTACTACTGCATTTTTGATAGTGAATAAGCGGTTAATGGCCTTTCTGGATTTGTTCCCAAAATGGCCACCTTACATTTTGTAAAGACCCTTACACAGCTACGAGTCATTTTACTAATATCCCAGACAACCTAACGTTTTTTTATTTTTTAATGCCCACAGCGCGACAAACCTATTCTCATTTGCAATGACGACCTGGTACCTGTACATGTCTTTAGTGGTAGGGGAAACCTACTAGCAAGAGTGGGGAGAAAAATATAGTTCAGACTCCTGGGCTAATATAACTGTCACCTCAGAGCTGCTTGGTTGCCTGTATCATTTCCATTTTTCACCTCAGTTACTTTAAATAATTTTTGTCTTCCAGGTTCAGCAGAGGAGACAGGAGCTGGAGCAGGCGCTTGGCATCAGGAACACCTAAAAAAAAAAAAAAAGAAGTCTGCAGCTTTGATGGATTTACAGTCTGTGCTCTCGAATACAACTGTGTTTTATGGGGGGGGCGTTCAAAATGAATTGGAGATATATACTAGATGTCTTTTCTGTCCATATAGGAAGGATTTTTTTTTTTTTTTTCTTCATATTGCAACTTGACAACATTTGGAGTTTGGTTGCCATTACCATTGTTTTCTATGGATGATTCTCCTTTATCATTAATTCTTTTGCATGTATAAGCCTTAAACTAGAAGCATTCCTTTTAATTTTGATACAACAGAAGTAGAAAAGGATGATTATACCCATTAAGTTTTCATGTAACTGGTCCCAATGAGAAAATACTTTTTAATCGACAGGAATGTTTTGTTTTTTTGTCCGCTATTTTTGGAAAGTGAATTTACTTTGTCACACTCCATTTGTCCCAAAATGGATTCAGTTAAATAATGTGATTGTGTTTGGGCTATAACTATGCGTCGTTTCCTTTTGTACCACTGAGAATCCACTATTTTAAAAGCAAATTATTCATAGATGGTGCCATTTTGTATGTTTTTATTCTGATTCTTGCTTTAGGAAATGTGTAATATCCGTCTTGTTAGCTTAGTACAGCTGATAAAGGAAGTAGTAAGTCCGAGTACAACTAGGTTATATACATAGTTTTGTAAATACCAAACAGAAAAAAACATGAAGGTGGATGTGTGAAGTGAAACTGTATCCTCTCCTGGCTGATGTGTTACTTAACCTTTTTGTCTCTGCTCAGTTTAACCAGTATTTATGTTGTACAACCCCTTTTTAAACTAGCTGCTGTTAAGCTGCATATTTCCTCTTTAGGGGAACATGAAAGCGAGCTGCAAAGAGTTAAATGATCAGCCTAGATACTGAAGCCATATACACAAGCTCACATGCTGCTTCACTGTGTACTGACTGAAAACCTGACACCTTTTATTTACGTAGCTGCCTCTCGTGTTAAAGGTTGAGATGATAAACCTGCGTTTATTGTGAATACACTAATGTGTTTTTGGGGCTGGTCAATGATTTAAAAATGGGGAACTTAAAGGGGTTTTAAGACAATACTTGGGGGCTGTAGTATTATTTAAATCTGCAGACTTTTTCATGGACCAAACCTATTTTTCTGTATGTTGTGTTATAATAAAGGATATGTAAAAGTACTGCTTTGAATCCGTCTGTTATTTTGTCATTGGTCTTTTAAATTTTAATGTGCCTGTTGGTCTTGTTATTGCAAGACCAACAGGCACAACCTGTTGGTCTTGCAATAACACACCTATGTTACTGCCTTTAAAGTTTGACATGTTGAAAATTTATATTTTTTCTTGGTAACTGGTGATGTTTTCTGAACTCTTTACACTTTAAATTTTTCTTCTGATAAATAATCAGAATCAGAAAGAGCTTTATTGCCAAGTATGCTTGCGCATACAAGGAATTTGTTTTAGTGACATAAGCTACCAGTACACAGAGACACCAACACACAGACAACAAATAAGTGTATAAACAATTGTGCTATAAATGATAATTGAATAGGATTGAATAAGATGCAGGGATGTACTAGGATGGAGGGGTAACAAATGAATATAAGGATATTGCACTTTTTTTTTGCATAAGCATAAGTGGGGAACATTTAACTGTTCGTGAGGTAGATTGCCTGGGGGAAGAAACTGTTTTTGTGCCTTGCTGTTCTGGTATTTGGTAATGACCACATCTTTAATAATAGTTTGAAAAGAGGTATTTCTTTTACATATTTGTATATGCCACTTTTTAAAAACCACAGTAACTAGTAAGGCTGCTTTTTATCTGTAACCTATTTTTTTATTTTTAAGACACAGTGTAAATAAAGCTGTGCGTTTAAGACAATCTGCTTTGAAGCCTTTTGCATCAGTCACGTAACTTGGTCCAAATATCAAACTTAAAGTAAGTTAAAGTATCAAACTTAAAAGCCCCAGGACAGACATCACTGAACAAACACACTTTGCACAGCACCAACTTTGGATTTGAGATTTATTTAATAAAGATTGACTTGGCAGGAGAAAACATTACATGCCAATCTTGAAATGTGTCAATCACGATATCAGAAAAAAAAAAACATTCACATAAAAGTTAGCATTATAAATAGCCCTTTACAAAAAGAGTTAAAGTACAGATACACTAGGTAAAATATTACTTCAATAAAAGTAAAAGTACTCCCTTTTAACTTTCACTTGAGTAAAAGTACAAAAGTATTTGCCTTCAAATGTACTTAAGTATCCAAGTACTATCATTTATTATGGCTATAATGCCCATATAGATTTTGTCAGTCTCTTGCCCCCTTTAGGCGCCAGGGTTTATTAAAAAAAATACAGATTTTTGAGATCCAAATTTCAATTTCTGTGGTTTGAAAATGATAAGAGATAGAGTCCTACTCTAAACTAGAAAAATCTCAGGTATGACCCAAAGTATACAAGTAAAAAAATTTTAAGCATCTAATTTGCATATAATTTGCATACCATGACATTATATATTGGCGGTTAGGTTATTTACAGTACATACACACTAATGAACATATTATAATAGTTTTTTTTTCTTATTGTGAAAAAAAAAAATTATAACAGTAATTTGTAAAAGCAACATTACCAAAATAAAGAATAACTACAACTTCTATTATACCATAACTAGTACAACGTATGCAAACAGTTATGAGAAATATACACATGTACTGTATGTGTGTGGTTGCAGTTGCTTTATCTTTTCTTATCCATCCATGGCATATCAGTGCGGCTAGTTAATAGTTTTTTAGAGTGCGGGACCTCTCATAAAGCACAGCACACAGCCATCACTTTTATTACGATCGCTGCTTTGATTAGCGTATTCTCGCTGACTATGTTTACCCCTGCCTCTCCCTCCTCTACTGGGTAAAGTGTCAGGATGACCAACACGTATTTGTCCCAAACAGCTGTCAATAGAAGCCGCATTATTCCCAAACCCCCTGTCACTACCGCGGCCACGGCAGTACACGCCCCGGCCTATCACCAAAGGTAAGCTGCAGGTGCTAAAGGTAACACAGCAGGTGCTAAAGGTAAAGCTGCTAAAGGTAAAGCTGCAGGTGCTAAAGGTAAAGCTGCAGGTGCTACGCGCTCACGGCTTTCCTTCCCAACATCCCCTTCACTACCGCGGCCAGAGCGACTAGTTTTCCTCCCGTTTCTTACACTGATGTTTGGCAAAATGTGGGAAAAACAGCGTGTGCTTTATGAGAGACACTGAGAAAGGCACGAGCAGCGCCGCCGCTGTCCAAGTTACACACGCACTCACTCTCGCTCATTCTACTTCGTGTGTGCTCCGCCCACCTACGGGCTTCGCTAGTGGTTACCTCTCCCTGGCGCGAGACTGACTTCTGAGAAAGATCAAAGCATTCACCGCGCCAATCATGCCAGTGTACTGGCACAGCCTCAGGGGCTATATAAACCCCCTTGCCCAACGCTCTCTTCTCCTCTCTCAGCACTTCTGAGATATTTAAAAGAGCGAAGATTACACGTAATTAGAAGAATGGATTGTGCCCGAGATTTGCCACCTACCGGTGTCGGGCGCCGCCGCTCCTGCCGCTCCTGCTGCGCCTGCTGCGCCTGGCTGCTGCCCGAGGATGGCCACGACTGCTGCTTCACCTGCCTCGGATGGCGTCATCAGCTGGAGCGGTCTGCCTGCTCCGCCTGCCTCGGCCTTCCCAGAGAGGAGTCCGAGGGCCGCGCGGCTTTCATGGGTCCTATTTCCCCGTCTCGACTCGACCTGCCACCGCTAACCATCACGGTGTCCCCTGCCGCTACCCCACCTCAGCTGGATTGGGCAGCGAGTAGTGAGCACGGGGAGGCCCGTGGCGATGACGCTGGATCCTTCGGTACTGGAGTCTCCGTCCCTGATCTCCAGCCAGCTCATCGGTACCCGCTAGATGATCTGCCGCAGCTGTTTGCCTCCGCTGCGGTTAGTATGGAGACCCCGCTCCCGCCCCAGCAGCTTGAGACTGCTCCGGCGGACTTCACACTGGGGCTAGCGTCACAGACTCGTTCTCGGCCACGCGTGGCGACTCTCTGCCCTCTGATGACATCCATCGCCCATTATACCCAGCGAGAATGGCACCTTGGCGCCGTCGTGCAGACCGGCACCAGGTGTCCGCGACTCCCCGTGAGCGAGCTAGGGCACGCCCCACCGTTGCCGCTGCTGATCCTGTCCCCGCCTCTTATAGCGCAGGGCGGGAAAACGCCGGGAGAAGAGGAGGTTTCCAACGTAATAGGGGCGCTGGCTCCTCCCGCTCCTACAAGTCGTCCTTTAATGATAATCATGTCAATAAAGGCCGTAGGGCCCGTTACTTCTCATTAAAAGAGCACGCTTCTGGGTCTTCACCTCCGGCTCTTTATGGCCCGCCCCCTTCCACTACGCCACGCAGACGGATTGTGCTTGGCTTAAGTGGGTCCGGCGCACCTACAGCAGTACAGGCGCCTTCCATGCTGCCAAGGGAGGGGCTTAAGAGGCGCTCCCCCGCGCTCTCCTGTAACTCTAAGGCGGCTGGTAAACGGCCCAGATTCCACTCTGCAACTGCCAGGGGCGGTGTGCAGATATTGGGGGCCGTGGGCTTGCCCCCGCAGTTATTCAGGCAGCTCCCAGTGTTGAGCTGCTGACCAGGGCTCGCTACCCCCAGCCACACAGTCAGCTACTAGGGGTGCACCACCTGTAAAAGTGGGGCGACTCATTCTGGGGCCCTGCCCCAGGTCCCCCGGACCTAGGGGGTTCTAGCTCAGACAGCAACCCACCCCCAGTCACCCACAGAACCCCAGCAGTGCCCCCTCCCAAGAGGGTAGGGCAGCCCTTTCTGGGGTGGCCCCCCGCATCCCGAACCTCCAGTTGGGTTTGTGATGGCGGGTGGGCCAATACATCCTCCTGTTCAGGACATGGTGCGCCCTCTATCGCACTTCTTGGAGGCGTGGACACGCCTTCTCGGCCCTCTATCGCCCTGGCTGGATAGGACGCTGAGGAGGGGCTATGCCCTGCAGTTTGCCCGTCGACCCTCCTTTCGCGGTGTCCTTCGCACACAGCTCACAACCCGGCAGCGACAAGGGCCCTCCAAGAGGAGGTCTCTTCACTCCTGCATTGCGGTGCAGTTTCGAACTGGACCGAGGAGGCGGAGAGAGGGTTTTACTCCCCTATTTCTTGGTCCCAAAGAAAAATGGGGGAGTGAGACCAATCCTGGACCTGCGCATCCTGAACGAGTATGTGACCACCAGGAGGTTCCGCATGTTAACTACCAGGCACCTCCTGGAGAGTGTCCGCCCGGGGGATTGGATGACCTCAATCGACCTGATGGATGCTTATTTTCACGTCTCCATCCTGCCGGGGCACAGGAAATTTCTCAGGTTCGCCATCGGGAGCGGTGTTTTCAGTTCAACCGCCTCTCGCTCGGCTACTCCTCGCCCCACGCACCTTTTCCAAATGCGTGGAGGCAGCACTGGAGCTGCTTCGTCGTCAGGGTCTCAGGATTCTGACTTACATCGACGATTGGCTCATCCTTACTCCCTCTCGCCAGGAAGCCGTGCAGCATACAGACAGAGTACTGCGTCACATCTCAAAGCTGGGGTTCGTGGTGAACCAGGCCAAGAGCTCATTGTTGCCAGCACAACAGGTGACGTACCTGGGACTGGAGTTGGATGCACAGACCATGCGCGCATGGCTCTCCGTGGAGAGACAGGTGGCGCTCAGGAGTCTGGCTCAGAGGCTGGTGGTAGCTCCATCTGCACCATCTTGTCTGGTACGGTGCCTACTGGGCATGATGGCGGCAGCTCACCTGGTGGTACGCTTGGGGCTCCTTCATATGAGACGGCTCCAACGCTGGTTTGCTCGGCTCCGGTTACATCCCACGCAGGACAGACAGACCCGGGTCTCACTGTCCTTGGGGGCTCGACAGGATCTGGAATTCTGGCTCACCCCGGACCGTCTCCAACTGGGAGTGCGCATGGGATGCGTCCCACACTATGTGGAGGTGTTCACGGACACATCACTCACCGGATGGAGCGGGACCTTAGGCCGGCTCGCAGTGGGCGGGGCCTGGGAGCCAACGCTATCCCACATAAATGTACAAGAGATGGTAGCGGTGCAGAGGGTGCTTCTGCACTTTGCCCCCAGCTTGAAGGGAGATCACGTGATGATCAGGTCGGACAACACAACAGTTGTGGCCTACCTGAACAGACAGGGAGGAACCAGGTCACCCTCCTTCATCGGAGGGCAGCAGAGATCCTAATGTGGGCAGACACACCTGGCCTCCCTAAGGGCACGGCATGTGCCCGGGACACTCAACGCAGGGGCAGACAGGATGTCCCGGGTGGCCTCTACAGACAAATGGAGCTTGGCGCCCAAGGTCGCACGACAGACTTGGCGCCGGTTCGGTCAGCCTGTGGCCGACCTGTTCGCCAGTGCAGAGAACGCACAGTGCCCACTCTGGTTCTCGCTCAGATCGTCAGACGACCCACCGCTAGGGGTGGACGCGCTGGCTCAAGAGTCATGGCCCATAGGCCTCCTCTATGCCTTCCCACCACTACGCCTCTTATCCCCTCTGCTTCACAGGGTGAGGTTGCAGGGCCTTCACATCCTGGTGGTGGCTCCGGACAGTCCGGGTGCCAGATGGTACCCGGACCTGGTGCAGATGGCGGTGACGGACCCGTGGCCTCTCCCCGACCAACCCGACACACTGCTGCAGGCCGGGGGTTCCCTTCAGTCCCGACCATTCCTGACCCGCAGGCTCCTAGTCTGGAGGTTGAAAGGGGGAAGCTTATGAATATAGGACTTCCCCCAGCAGTGGATGTCCACCATCCAGAGTGCTAGGGCACCTTCCACGGCCAGGGCATACAGCACCCGTTGGCGTCTCTTTGCCGCTTGGTGTGGTGACAGGACGTTGGACCCTGTAGCTGTCCAGTTAATGTAGTCCTGGAATTTCTACAGGGACTTCTGGATAGTGGTCGTGCCGCATCTACTCTGGCGGTGTTTGCGGCAGCCATCACGACGGGCCATGAGGACTTTGGGCGCTTCTCGGCTCGTAGTCACCCTTTGTTTAAGTGTTTTCTTCGGGTGCACGAGGGTGAGGCCCCCTCTAGACAGGTGGTGCCTCCTGGGACCTTCAGACTGTTTTGGATGGTCTGTCTGGACTCCCTTGAGCCCTTGGAGCAGGCGGAAGTCCGGCTGCTCTCCTTCAAGACCGCCCTTCTGCTGGCACTATCCTCCGCCAAGAGGGCGGGGGACCTGTGCACCTTGTCGGTTCATCCTTCGTGCATGTCGTTCAGTGAGGATGGAAGCCTAATTCACCTTTGGCCCAACCCAGCCTTTCAGCGAAGGTTATCACCTCGCCCTTCGGTCCAGGGTGATCAGGATTAGAGCTCTCTGCCCCACCCCAGCCGGGACGACAGCAGATGCGCGGTTACTCATGCTGTGTCCGGTCAGGGCTTTGCGCTGCTATGTGGAGCGCACAGCGGGCTTTAAGACATCAGACCAGTTATTTGTGTGCTTCACGACCAAGGGGCGTGGGTCACCGTTGTCGGCCCAACGCCTAAAACACTGGATCTGTGGGGGTATTGGAGCGGCCTACGTGGCTCAAGGCCGCCCTCCCCCAGCCTTGATCAGGGCACACTCTACCCGAGGGGTTGCCACGTCGGTGGCCCTGTGTAGAGGTGTCTCTGCGGAAGATATATGCTTGGCAGCATCTTGGTCCTCTGTGTCCATGTTTGTGCGGTCCTATCTCATGGACGTGTCTGCGAGCTCTGTCACTCATTCAGTGTTGAATAGAGGCCAGAACCTCGTCACCTAGGCTGGCGCACACTGCAGGTGTTACTGTTATTGCGGCTGAGAACACTTATACCACAGCTTGGCGGTTCCTTTTTGGATGTATTTGTCTGTGCAGCCGTGTGAGGGCCCGTGTGCTCTTGGGAGAGGCGGTCACGGGCTCGGCGGGCAGGATGGGTGCTCTTGGGAGAGGCGGTCCATCCCCCAACCACGGACACTGAAGTTGGAAGTTTGAACAGGGTGCCAGGATGCTCTTGGGAGAGGCGGTCCTGGGCACAGCTTGATTAGGCTCACATAGGACGGCGACAGATGCTCTTGGGAGAGGCAGTTTGGACGCCGTGACCTGTAGTGGGGCGCGCTTGGCTGCTCTTGGGAGAGGCGGCGGCGTTGCTCTGACGTTGTTTGTTCCCGCGCCAATCGTTATGAACCGGTCCAGCTGGGAGTACATTTATCCCCTACGGCCTTCGCCTTGGTAGATAACCACTAGCGAAGCCCGTAGGTGGGCGGAGCACACACGAAGTAGAAATTATAGTTACCTGATGTAACTACAGTTCTACGAGTGAGTGCGTAGCCCACCTACTCTCAGGCCCAGCTGGACTTCTTCCCTCTTTTGAGCTGGTTCGAAGAAGGGAGAGCGTTGGGCAAGGGGGTTTATATAGCCCCTGAGGCTGTGCCAGTACACTGGCATGATTGGCGCGGTGAATGCTTTGATCTTTCTCAGCAGTCTGGCTCGCGCCAGGGAGAGGTAACCACTAGCGAAGCCCGTAGGTGGGCTACGCACACACTCGTAGAACTGTAGTTACATCAGGTAACTATAATTTCTCACTTTCACTAGGCTGAAAAGACTCTAAAGGTAGATGTTCTCCCTCAGAATCAGAGTCAGCCATTACTAATACCAAAGCTTCATCACAGGTGTTCTTTTTATTTGTTATTTTCATGTTTATCAGCTCGAGTGTAGAGAATGAGGCTTCTATTGAGCCGGTCCTGACACTCCCACTGAGACGCGTCTTTGAGATCTTCTTCTACAAATTTTTTTAATGGCAACACAAGGAACGACTAATTTTGCAAAATGTAATTGAGTAAAAAGTAACATATTTGACGTTAAAATGTAGTGAAGTTAAAGTAAAAAGTATCCCTTAATGGAAATACTTAGTAAAGTACAGATACTGGAAAAAACTACTTAAGTACAGTAACAAATTACATTTACTTCGTTACTGTCCACCACTGGCCCTAACACATGCCATTTGCTCCAAATCTTACAATAATAAAAATACTACACTATAAACAAGGAAGCATTACTTAAACGAAATGATTGCTTTTACAGAATTTTAATAAAAAAAAAAAAATACTTTGGATTCAACTTTTTGTGTGTGTGTGTGAGTGACAACTCTTATCTGTAAAATCAATCATTAACCTTTTCTTGATCATTTAAGGAACACAATGTAGTAACAAATGGACCATGAAACCTTTTTAAAAAGGGCAGGATTTGGTCCCAGGGCCTTGGCTTTGACACGTCTGGAGTAGGGAGTAGTCGTGTCTGGTTTCATAAGCTCAGGAGTGTTTGTGTGAGAGGCTGCAGTGCAGACCAACCCGCAGAGGAGGGTGGGTCTATAGCCTCAGCTGTGTGGCCAGTATAAATAGGTTTTGTGCTAGGTTCATTCTGGTTTTGCACCAGCAGCAGCTCCGTCTGGAAGGTCGTGCTCAGGATGGCAGCTCCCAAAAAAGTCTGTGTCATTGGCTCAGGAAACTGGTAAGTGGTCTGTGTCAAGTTACTTTTGCATTCAAGGCAGTGCAGTCAGTCTCCTTTGTCCTAGATCTGCCTTTATGTGCAGTTTTTGTTTCTTGGTGAATAGTGACATTTTCTAAACTAACTGCTAAGATATTATTGATAAGGTAATCTCTCTTTTGTAACTTCAGATAAATGATTTATAAAGTTCATGCCTGCTGTTTTGCAATACTGGAACCAGTTTTTACTTTACTGCTGAGGCTGTGAGGCAGACTCTGACTGAGCTGCACCTTTGTCTTAACCTGTGACATCTAAACAAAAGCTTAAACAAGCACTCAGAAACCACAGTGTGGATCCAAGGACAGAGCCTCTGGACTGACAGCAAAAGGAAATCCTATTTACAGTCAATGGGTCTGTGCTAATTGACTGTTGCCATGTGTTTATTCTAATCTGTTAGTGTTAGTGTCCAAAATCTTGATCAAATTAATTAAAATCATTAAAAATTTAAATTACAAAAAGAAGTTAAAAGCATTTTTGAGAGACAGTTGTTATTTTTGTCAAAAATAAAATAAACCTCAAAGATGTATTACTGTTAAAAAAAAATAAAGAAATGCAGACCTTTATTTATAATATTTCCACAAAAAATATATATAATTATATAATCACAGGTAAATTGTATAAATGTAAATTCTGTCAATTCAACATTTTATTTAATAAAAAAAATGTATTGACTAGCTTTTTAAATCCCTTAAAAAAACAGAATGTTTAGGACCCTTAAAACCTTTGGAACATTCATTCATTCATTCATCTTCTACCGCTTAGTCCCGTCAGGGGTCGCAGGTGACTGGAACCTATCCCAGCAGCTTTGGGCCTGAGGCGGGGTACACCCTGGACAGTGGCCAGTTAGTCGCAGGGCTGACATTTAGAGACAGACAGTCACAGACAACCATTCACTCTCACATTCATTCACTAGGGACACTTTAGTGTTGCCAATTAACCTGAACATGCATGTGTTTGGACGGTGGGAGGAAGCTGGAGAGAGCGAGAACCCACAGTAACACGTGGAGGACATGCAGACTCCTCACAGAAAGACCAGAGTCGGTCGAGAATGTTTGAGTCAGTCGAGTTTTGAACTCATGACCTTCTTGCTGTGAGGCAGGAGTGCTAACCACTCTGCCCTGTGGAACATTATTGTTGTTAATTTTGATTGGTGCCCCTAACCCCCTTTCTATCATCTTTAATGCTTTATCTGTGTTCCTCATTGGCTCTGCTGCTTGGAATATTATGTGTTGCCTTTTAAATCATTGACAGCTTAGTTGGCAATGTTATTTATTATTAATTTAATCAAGTAAACTCAATTTAATAATCTAACAAGTAACAAATATTTATGTTTATTTTTTTATAAACTTGTGGTGAACTGTGCATAAGCCCTTTGTTGCTATGGCAACCCATGAAAAGTGTTCCCAACAGACCAATTGGAGAAAACAGGGTCCATAAATGGCCTTTTGTTCAGGATTTAGCTCTCAGTTGGGATATTTTTCTGTATAATTGTCCCGGGCAGAAATAGATTTTTATTCAAAGGGAACATCTCTTACAACTTGGTTTTATTAATTCAGCAGGCGTAGAGCTGAATCATGTTGTGGTATAACCTTGAGCCAGTGTGACATTTAAATGCCGCTGGGACAAGAGTCTCATGTCTCTCTGCTGTTAAAGACCAACTCAAGATCCCTGAGACTTAGATGGGGGGGCTCTTATTTTACTCAATTCAACCCCAGTACTAATTAGAACTGCTTTGAAGTGCTTTTAGCCAGCATTACGGTATATAAATGAAGAAACTGGAAGGATTTGATGGCACTGACTTGGTAAAGTGATCCATTAGTGCAGCCACAACATTGCTTTACAGTGACATAGTATTAAAGCAAAGCTTCATCGTCCTGTCCAATTAAATAACAGGGGCAGTGCCATCGTCAAAATAGTGGCGCGCGCCAAATATGACACCTTTGACACCACTGTGAACATGTGGGTGTTTGAGGAGATGATTGAAGGACGAAAACTCTCAGAAATCATCAACACAGAACATGAAAATGTAAAATATCTGCCTGGTCACAAGCTGCCCTCCAACGTGGTGAGTATAAGGGAAAGTACAATACTACAGTAAGATTTCTTTATGTGCTGTAATACGGTGCTGTTTGTGTCAGGTGGCCATTCCAGACCTGGTTGAAGCTGTGAAAGGAGCTGACATCCTGATATTTGTCATCCCTCATCAGTTTATCGCCAGAGTTTGTGACACCATCAAAGAGCACATCAAGAAAGATGCTGTGGGGCTGTCTCTCATTAAGGTACAGGCTCCCTTCAGTCAACACTATTACAGACCAAATCATTACCAGTTTGTACCTGCAAAACTGAGGACAGTCTTACTTCAAAGCCACTTCTCCCCCACTGTCCCTCATTGGTCTGTAATCAGACTGCCACGAGCCAATTCAGGCTTGTAGTCATCTTTCTTCTGTTTCTCCGATTAGATGTTCTTTGCAAATTGTATGGGTCTAGAGGCTGTTTATATTTTGTATGTTGCTCTGGATGGGTGTCTATGATAAGACAAATGCATTCAGTTCAACTTTAAAATGCATCTAATAGTTTGGCCTTAAACTAAGAGGGAACAGACTTTTCTTTGTCCAGAATAGAAAAGGAATCAGGAGCAAGCTGATGGTAAAGACAAAAAGTAAACGCCAAGACTCAACTGTCTTTGAGGGTTACTTTTACATTGAATATTGGCATCTACTCAATGTTTACAACTTAAAACTAGCAGCACAAACTATTCACAAAACTGAAAAATAGCCTTTAGCCTATATCTGGCACAGTACATACTAATAAAACCGTTAGATAAATGAAGTCAGTGCTTCAGGTTTAAAACATGAAAAGACATGGTGAGAGACCTAGTCAAAGACAAGACCAGCACATGATACAAGGGATTGATCATTTGTAAAATTCAGTAAGTCCAGTCACCGAGCTCTGTGAAGAATGACAGTGAAATGAGAGCTGTTTTTTCAGTCCAAGTCCATCCAAAGAAATAACAATGAGGATAAATATGGTTGTTGTTGTTTTTGGCGAGTCTTGATTCTTTTTAAAATTTCTTGACTTTTTACCCGGTCAAGTGAGGAACTGAGACTTGAGTAAAAATGCGTTTTATCACAATGTCTCAAGTGTATTGATGCAGCGCAGTGATAAGATCTCTTGTCCAGGGTCTTGATGCTAATCCAGATGGGTTAAAGCTGATCTCAGAAGTCATCAGAGCGAAGATGGGCATCCCCATGGCCGTCCTAATGGGAGCGAACATCGCCAATGAGGTCGCTGACGAGACGTTCTGTGAGACAACCATCGGTATGCAACATAAATGGCGAACAATCACTTTTTAAAATATCATTCTGAAAATTTCTCGACTATTGCAACTAGCAACATGACAAAACACTACTAGGATTAAAGTCTGGAAAAAAAAATCTGGAACAGCCTCCCAGATGAAGTAAAACAAGCCTCAACTTTAACAATGTTCAAGGGGAGGTTAAAAACCGTCCTCTTTAGCTCCGCCTACTTTACAACTTAAAGTGTTTTTAAATCTGCACACACTTTTTTAAAATGTTTTTAATTTTTCTTATGTTTCTTAATCTAAATCTTGTAAATTGTCTTTTATTCTTGTAAAGCACTGAGTTACCCAGTGTATGAATTGTGCTATATAAATATAAATATAAAATTGTCTTGCCTTGTAAGATGGAGCCTACTGAAGCTAACCCCAAAACTGAAAAGCAATGAGGCACTTCAACTTGGAAAAGGTCACAAAGAAGTAACCTATATTTAAAAAGTACTGCCTAAATCCTATTTGAAGAGGACTACTCCCCTTTTATATTTTTGTCTTGAACCAGTATTGGATGTTATTTTATTTATAAGATTGTTGTTTAGATCAAATGAGAAAGTCTTTCAGTCCCCAGAGAGGCGTGATTACATTTATATGTATATTTATTATTTACATGGTCATTTGTCTGTGAAGGTTCTCAGTCATCCAGGACATCTTGAAAAAAAGGTTTAAGTAAAAGCATCTGGACTCAGTTTAGAAGTCCTGGCAAAAGGCAAGAATGTAGTTATCCCTTATGTGTCTGGTGTATCTGAAAAACTTATTTTCTACAAACACAAAATTCCAGTCCACTTTAAACCAGGGAACACGCTGCATCAAAAACTGGTCCATCCTAAAGACAAGATCCCCTCGCACAAACAGAATAATGTAGTTATGCAGTTCAGTGAAGAGTGCAGTGACAGTTATGTCGGTGAAAGAAAACAACAGCTTCACAAGAGGATGTAAGATACACAGAAGAGCCAATCCTGGAGGACCTGAGTCTGCAGTCCACCTCCACCTCAAAGAGAAAGGACATTCCTTTGAGGAAAGCAATGTCCGAATCGTGGCCAGAGAGGCCAGATGGTTTGAGAGAGGGGTGAAGGAAGACATTTTTGTTAAAATGGAAAAACCCTCGCTGAACAGAGGAAAGTGGCCTCAGATTCATGTTGCCTAGTATTTACAACAGTGTTCTAAAACCTAAAACAAAAGAGCCTCATCCTAGAACAACAAACACAGCACCTGAATAGAACAGTGTCACTAACGACTCTCCTGAGCCTTAACGACTCCCACATCAGGAGTCACACTTCCCTTTCATGGCTAACGATAGTGAGACCAGAACAGCCTGGTCCATTAGGTTTGGTTTCAGGGGAAATTCCTCCCTCTAGAGATAAAGCTCAGCTCTCCTACCAGTTGATCTCAGAATTGATAAAGTCTCTTGGAATTAGAGATGAAACGTCTTCACCTTGAAAGCTGAGTCCAGATGCTTTTACTTAAACCTTTTTTACATGGCCATTTGAATGTTATGTTCAGCTCCTGCTCACACATAAAATAACTGGCTTCATACAAAAGAAAACCTAAAAATAACAATCATAATGAATCTATAGACTACATAACCTTAATATATAATTGTGTTTTATGTTTCGGACATAGGCTGCAAAGACCAAACTCTGGGGATGGTTTTGAAGAAGCTGATGCACACAACAAACTTCCGCGTGACATTGGTGGAGGAGTCTGACGTCGTGGAAATTTGTGGAGGTCTCAAGGTGGTTTTCCTCAAAGCAAATGCATTACCTCTAAAGGATTCTGTGTATTGTTTGTGGTTAAGGCCTTACAAACTCACCCACAATACACTGAACAGTTTTATAAAACATATAAAAACTGTTGAAGTAAGAGTGGTGCTACAGTGGTTTTGTGATAAAGAGATGATAAGTTTCCAATATGGCTGTCAGTGTTCTTTTTAATGAGCTACAATCAGCAAATGCTTAAGTAAAAGTGCAAAAAATAGCTGACAATTATATTTTCCTTAGAGTTACATACCGTAAATTACCCTTAGTGTTCATTGTGACCTGCAAACATTGTCGTTATGATTATCTCCTCTTTCTGATTTCTGCAGAACATTGTGGGAGTGGGGGCTGGTTTTTGTGACGGTCTTGGATTTGGGAACGACACTAAAGCCGCAGTGATCCGTCTGGGTCTTATGGAAATGATTGCCTTCGCCAAACTCTTCTGCACAAACTGTCCTGTTACTCCGGCCACTTTCCTCCAGAGCTGTGGCATTGCGGACCTCATCACGACCTGCTATGGAGGACGAAACCGTAAAATAGGAGAGGCTTTTGCCAAAACGGGCAAAGTATGTGTCACTGTAACTCCTCTGTTTGTCTTTTTGATCAACTTTGAGTTATCTTATTCTTCTTCATTGTAGACAATTGAACAGTTAGAGAAGGAGATGCTGAATGGACAGATACTTCAAGGTCCAGAAACTGCAGCTCAGGTCCACAAAGTCCTTATACAGAAAGAAATGTTGGAAAAGTAAGTATGCATTGCATTTTGTCGTGTTGTGACATATTGAGCTTGGCTTTAAAGTGGCTTAAATAATAATAACTTCTGTCTTTTTTAGGTTTCCTCTTTTCACTGAAATTTACCACATCTGTTTTGACGGCTATCCAGTCACAGAGTTTGTCAAGTGTTTGCAAAACCACCCAGCGCACCTGGACGGCTACATCAACAACTTTGGCTAATTCTTAACAGATACTAAAGAAGCTCCTATTGTTAAGTTAAATCCTTTTGTTTTACCTCTACGCAAACATACAGTATGTGTAATATATTGTAATAGTAACTTAAACTGCCTTTCCTTACTTCACAAAAACTAGTATTAACCTTAAAAACAGTGCCTTAACTAAACTTGACTTACTTCACTAACTTGAAATATTTTGAATAAACGTATTGCTTCTGTTTTTTTGTATGCGATATTTTTCATGTGTCGTATCAAAGTGACCTGAAGGACCCTTGCTGCTACTTCACTGTCTCTTAGTAATCCGAGCTGCATCAGACACTTTAGACTCGTCACCTATACCATTTCCAATTTGACCTTTCCGTAACCTTTATTTTTTTTTTTTTTTACCTTTTTTGACCTTTTCTCCTCTATTTCTGTTGGTCAGGGCCAAAGTTTAATGACGTCCACTCAGGCCTCTTCTTCTACCTCCCTGAACATCATTTGCCATTAGTTTAAATCTTTGACTGAAATCTTTTGCATAGTTATTGAGTCAACTGTCCTGTGAGATTTCTAATAATACTGCGAAGGGACAAATGTCAAACTATAATTAGTAACTAGACAGCACTACAGCAGTCGGTCCTGAAGAAATAGGCCTTGGTTGAGCCGTATTAATTTATATTACAATATATTTATTTTCACTCAAATAAAATCTCAAATGTATCTACCCTCTGAGAAATGAATACCTCCACTTCTATAGTTCACTGTGTTGCATACTATTTCTGACAGTGTTGTGATACACTTAATGACCACTTGGGAGAGCCACCTCATCAATCACAACTCATCATCAACTTTGACAGCGTTATCTAACTTTGATACGAGGAAAGTACTCGTCCAGAGATAAGATATCTGCGGCATCATTGTGATAAGGAAGTAAAAATCAACTGAGTAAGAAAAGTGTCAGACTTTCCCCGCGGGCGGATGAATGCCTAACATTGCGCCCATTTCTTAAAGCAAAGAGGCGGGATATGCCTCACTTCCTCTGTTCCAGTCCTCACTCTTCTCAGGGCTCTCTGCCAAGTAGTAAAGACCATAGACATAATATACGTAGACGCCTCATAGACTGACGCTACCTATTGGAGCGGACGTATCAGCGCGGTGCCATCTTGGATGGGTCCCCAATGCGCCGCCCCCCGCATTTATTTCTACTGAGGAAGGTGTATCCTCCACTACAATGATCATAACTCCCCGAGTTTTTACCGGATTTTCACATGGTTTGGTTTGTTACAAACGGCAGAGACTTAGTTATGATACAGGACGCTGTCACACATTGAAAAATTCTGCTTTCATGTAGAAATACTTTGTATTACGAGGTTTAACTAAGACATATGGTAGACTATGGCATATTGATAAATGTATAAATGAATGAATTTTATATTTTAATAAAGAAACAAGTTTGATTGTTTATTTGAATTTATTTCTCTCTCACACACACACACACACACTGTGACACACTTACCAGAGTGTCATTTATAAGGTTCTTTTCCTTCAGATCTTCCAGAAGACTCTTTACAGTTTTCTTTGCTCTCCGTTCTCGGGTCTTTGCATTTTGCTTCTCCCGCTCTAGACTCTCCACTCTAGCCAAAGCTTCACTGAGTCTGGCCTTTAGACGAGTAGGAGAATTGGGAAATGCATAGGAGTGGTCCTAGTAGAAAGAAGGATGAAAATATTTTCAGTGATGTTCATATCATACCACTCACAGTTGTTTGGTGCATATGTGCAGGCACTAGGGCTGTACTAGAATAATCGAATATTCGAATATTCGTTCGGTGGGGTGGCATATGATTTTCAGTTTTGAGATTCGAATATTCTTTGTAACTGCCGCATTTTCATTTCTGTTCATTTTCTGTGTAAACTGTTATTTGGTGTGTTTTGTGAAGTGTCACCAGAGGGCGGTGGAGCGCAGAGTTAGGCTTTTGTATACGCAGTGGTAGATTGATTAGAGCAGAAGTAGCGATCTCCCCACACAAAACAAGAAAGGATACATGAATAAGAGAATAATTACGCTAAAAGTTAAAGTTTAAATTTAAGGTAAAGGACAGAAAATCTCCAAAGCTAATCCCTCTCATGGTACTTAGCCAACGAGGTTTGTTTTGTCTGTTTTATTTTCTAGAAGTTAATGTATCAATTGTACTTATTTTCGTTAAGCTAACTGTTGTTTTATCTGTGTGTTTCATCAGTTTTCACGGTGTTTTTTATGGCGCTATTGAAAGACGGATGCTAATAAATTCATCAGTAGAGTAACCACTTGTGTCTAAAGTACTTGGGGGAATTACATTCTTTTTTTTTTTTTCAACACGTCACTTTCGTTGCGGACTGATTCTCACTAATGCTTGAACCGCCCGTTGGCGAACGTAGTGATTTATTTCATCTCATACTGAATAGGTACAAAATGCCCAAGACCTCAGCTGTTTGGGAGCACTTTAAATTAAGTGAGGATGACAAGACAAAGGCAGTGTGTCAAATATGCGATTTGAAACTGGCCTACAACAACAGCACCACAAGTTTGAAAAATCACCTGAGTTCTGTAGCACGCGGCAAAAAAACACATTTACGATGCCAAAGAGTGAAACGTGAAGTCGTGAAAGATGATACAAATGCAAACCGACACTATTATTATATATTTAGCCCCACCCACCGAAGCTTCGAATATTCGATATTGATTGCCACCTAAGCTTCGAAGCTCAAAAAATGGTATTCGAAACAGCCCTAGCAGGCACACATTCTTAATTTCTTACCTGTAATATCACTGCCAGCATCATGAGTATGGGAAAAAGAGAAAGGGTGCGTGTATATGAGAATGTGAGTGAAAGAAGGTGTGTATTTGTTCACGTGTGTATTTATTTATTTATAACATATACTCATTCACATATAAGTGTATGAGTATTTCTGAAAAGAGTTGCAGAAAGCAAGGGAGATATTTTGATATGACCACAGCCATGATGCTCACAGCTGTATGGGACATATCAAATAGCCTACAAATACTCACATCATTGGGCTGAGGTTCACTTTCAGAAAAATGCTGAGAAAGGTCCACTGGTAGGCTCTCTTCAGCTTTCCTTGACGTTTGTGTGTTCCTTGTCACTACAGGCTAAAATATAATAAACATAATACTTAAAAACAACTTCATTAAAAACACTTGAAAAGGTTTTAGTATCCCACAGTGTATTTTAATACACAATACATCACTAATACATGCAGAAATATCTAACGGTTTTACCGTTTTTGTTTTACATATAATAATAATAATAATGGATTGGATTTATATTGCGCTTTTCTCCCGAGGGACCAAGGGACTCAAAGCGCTTACAGTCCGTCCATTATTCATTCATACACAGTCATACTGGTGATGGTAAGCTACAACTGTAGCCACAGATGCCCTGGGGCAGACTGACAGAGACGTGGCAGCCATTTTGCGCCTACGGCCTCTCCGACCATCACCACATACATTCACTCAACATTCTTACACATTCATACGAGGCAAGGTGGGTTAAGTGTCTTGCCCAAGGACACAACGACAGTATGAATTGTGGGGAGAGCGGGAATCGAACCCACTACCTTCCGGTTGAAAGACGACTGCTCTACCACTGAGCCACTGCCGCCCCTAATCGCATATGAATCATAGACATCTCTGTTAGCATGTAGAGTAAAATACACCTAGTCTTTGGAGATGACATGGGAAGTTGAAGACAGATGGGGTCGCACCATCTCTAAGCCTGACAATCTGACCCGTCCTGTCAAAATCATCAGGCTTGAAGTGTTCACTGCAGAGCTTTGACGACTCAGTCACAACAAAACCCTCCCGTCTAATAGCAACTTCCCATTGCCTCCTCAAGCCTGTATCACTGGGAAACCTTCAAAGTGTGAAGAGAAAAAAAAAAAAACAGCAAGACATTATGAGAGAGAGTAAGTTGCGTTACAGTTCATGACATAATTGTATAAATGGTAAAATAACCTAAATTATTGTTCAATCTTACTTGTGAAATGTAATCCCATGCGATCTGGTATCAATACTGCGTCGGTTATTGCAACCGTAAGCTGCACAAAATACGGGCATAATTGCTTGCTCTCCATTGACTCCGATTGACTCTGGTGCTAGCGTTGAGTGGAGAGACCCAACCAATATGGCGGCGACGCTGGATCATGCTCCAGCACGTCATGAGGCGTCTACGTATATTATGTCTATGGTAAAGACGTTCTGTAAAAGGTGATACAAGTAGGAAACGAGTGATTAACTTCAAAATAAAACTGTTAAGCGAGTAGTTTAGTGTTTTGTTTCCGGTTTTTCTATATGTTTTCCTGGTTTCACAATTCACACTTCTGTAAAATAAATGACAAAAGGTTTCTGTCATTTTGGAGTGACTAAATCTAAGACAGGACAAAACCTTCCGCAGATACACATTTCACATACTTGCCTGCTGTCTTTACTTTTATTTCTTAACATTCTATATTGTATCCTTAATAAGCCAGCAAAATTGAAACCATTAAAATTAAAGTAAGCTCATATAAAAGAGGGGTTCCAAATCCATAATAATAATAATAATAATAATAATAATAATAATAATAAAGTGCTACACGGGAAACAACTAAAAAAAGAGTAAAACCACACAATAATAAGTACAATCGACACAAGTCTTTAGTTCTGTTTTTAAACGGGGCAGGCTCTGTACATTTATTAATTTGGCAGACGCTTTTATCCAAAGCACCCATTCACCAGTGTTACAGCTGGAATACCACTGGAGGCAAGGAGGGTAAAGTGCCTTGCCCAAGGACACAACAACAGTATGAACTGTGGGGAGAGCAGGAATTGAACCACCAACCTTCCAGTTATAGGACAACCACTCTGCCACTGAGCCACTGCACCCACTCAATGGAGAGGTGGTTCCAGAGCCGCGGGGCACCCAGGCTATATGGAGTGGAGCCAGGTGGTGGGGACCTGAAGAGTGCGGGTGAAGGATTTCAGAGTTATGAGTTCTTGTAGATGTGGTGGTGCATGTCCGGTGATACATTTAAGTGATAGCAGGAGGATAAAACAGGGAGCCAGTGCAGTGCAGAATCCAGTCATTATTAAGAAAATAAAGAAAATAATAATAATAATAAAAAAATGTGAAACATATTTAATTTGCTTGAAACAATGTCAAACAATGTTTAAAAAATGTATTTTGTATCGCCAAATAAGGACCTTTAATAAAATAAAATACAGTAGGAGATAAGAAAAATAAGTTTCAAGCACATAAATCTGCTTTAAGCACATTAAGGAGCTTGAAACAATGTTTAAATAAATGAAAAAAACAAACAGTAATTTTCTAATAATAGAAAAAATATTACAATAAAAAGAAAATAATTGAAAAAAAGTACATTTAATTTAAAAATACTACATTTTAATTTGAAAATACAAATTTAAGTAAAATAATTTCTTCTTCCTGCATCGATTTTATATAAAGTACAATAAAAGTTAACTTAATAATTAAAGCCGCAAGCGGCGATAAAGGCCCTCGCCTCCCTTGAGACCGCGGGGACACATGCACTCGGAGGAGTGCATTTCGTGCTTTAAAGCGTAAACTTCACGGTAAAAGGATTCTGAGGAGTTTTCTAAGACTCTAGCCGTGGCTCTGGAGGGGCCTCCTCTAAAGGAAGGATCCTGGCAATTGGGAAATGGCATTTATTTCAAGATTCAATCACAGACTCATTACTTTACCACAGCCACAAATGTATCAAAACAAATTGATAACTTTTTTGGCACATGTGTCTAGATGATACTCACCAAATTTGGAGCTGTTTAGATGAAAAGCCTTTAAACACAAGGGGTGCGATTTAGGTGGTCACACATTCCACCCAACATAGTAGATTTTCTGTTGAGTTTACGGTATGGCTGTAATAAACTTTTTTGTTTGCCCTGAGGTGTCCTATGGTTGTACCAAGTTTTGTATTTCTACATTGGAAAAATTTACTTTCATTTTCCATAGAACCAATGTATTTTGACTTTTCTAGGGGTCGCCACTGAGTCATTTTTAATTTTTTTTTTTTCGGGGACTTCAAATACATAGATTTTTGCCGGGCTTTAAGTCTGGGACCAATAAAAATGACTTTTAGTTGCACGTTTAATGGGTCAAATTGAAAATCATTTTTCAGAAAAAAAAAAAAATATATATATACCAAATTATAATAAAAAAAAATATAACTCGAGCAAAAACAACAAGGAAAACGCCTGTCTATTTTACACACGTGTTTAGCTCATTTTGCCCAAGTTTGGTGTCTGTGGAATGAAGCAGCTATTTTCTGATGTTTTTTAAAAGAGAGGTTGTATTCTAAGTCGGTTCACATCTTCAATTTAAAATGGCCGCCTTCCCGTGTGATCTCGAGAAAACAACTATTGTTGTTTCATGTTATTTTGAAAAAAAACACCTATTGTTTTCTAGAGATAACAAGAAAATTAAGTCGTTATCTCGGAAAAACTACATAATTAACTCGTTATAGCGTGATAATGGGAGATTAAAAAAAGTTATTCATCCAAGGCCGCTTACGGCTTACGGTTGAGTGTGTGTCTGTAGCAGTAACTCATCACAGCGACCGAGGCTCAGGAGGAAAGCCACTAGGGCTGGGCCGATAAACGATATCACATCGAATCGCGATCAAATTTAAATCGATAACGATGATAAGCTCCGGACATTTTCACTCGATATGGATTGATCCATGAACCATAACCGGAAGTACTAGAACATGAATTACACACTCCGGTACAGTAGGTGGCGGTATGCACCGGAAACAATTGGTTGCGATCCGCCAATAATACTAGAGAAGAAGAAAAAGATCCAAGAACCAATCACACAGCAGAAATATGCGACAGCAGCGTGCACGTCAGCAGTGTTGCAACCTTAGCGACTTTGTCGCTATATTTAGTTTTCAGACCCCTCTAGCGACAAATTTTCAAAAAAAGCGACTAGCAACAAATCTAGCGACTTTTTCTGGAGTTATTGGAGACTTTTGGAGACTTTCTGAAGTGAAAGCACATATCGTTCTTACTCTAATCAATGAGCAGCGGGTGCTGCGCGGCCCCACCCCATCCCAAAGCACTCATAGTCGGCCCAGTCCTCGCAGCAGCCCCTCCCAGCTGCAGTCAGAGCAGGAGTTGTTCACCCCTAGTGATGAGTCGTTCATGAACGATTCGTTCTTTTTGAACGAGTCTTTAATATGACTCGGGAACAACTAGTCATCTCAGAGAGCGAGTCGTTCATTTTTGTGTAGACCACAAGATGCATGCATTCCGCCACATCTCATACAGGAAACAGAAAGGAGATGCAGACAGCGAGACCAACCCCCTGGAATGGTGGAAGATCAATTCAGCAATATACCCCAGAGTGAGCCTCCTGGCAAAACGTTACCTGTGTATTCCTGCCACCAGCTCACCCTCAGAGCGTGCTTTTAGCACAGGTGGTAATATAGTGTCCTGCCACAGGGCAGCTTTAAAGCCAGACACTGTGGACAGACTAGTGTTTCTGGCAAAAAACCTGTAAAAGTTTACAAATTGTGTGCACTAGCTAAAAGTTGAATATTTTTATTTACATTTTGCAAATTTAATCTACCTCTTAAAGCCAGACATAAATTACTTTTTATTTATTTTAACATAAGGCTTTGGAACATACATTATGAGTTGTACAGATCAGTAGTGCTGCACCATATTCTACATTGTAAAAAAAAAAAAAACAAATGCAGTGAATAGAATAAGAATGCTTTGATGGTATGTTTTTTAAGTGCAGACTTTTATTACCATAACTCCGTCATAGTTTGTCCAATCAGAACAATTTTAACTGCATTGGGAACTTGAGAATTTATGCTTTCCATCGATATATGGTTTATTATGATAGTTACAAGCATATGACGTTGGCCCGCGGAGGAACACAAAACTAAGGAATTAACACAATAGCGCTTCACGGCTTCTCAATACCGTAACTCCTCGAGTTTTTGCCCAATCAGTATACGGTATTACAGTAATGCCTGCGTTGTCACCAAGCCTCTCCCATGGAACCTCTAAAATGGTCCTCGTTGAAGGGCGCCGCCATACGGTGATTTTACAGCGAAATACAGCGATATACCTCCGTCCACCAGAGGGCAGGCTCCAAAAGCGGAAATATAAGGAGAAACCCAATGGCGACTTTACAAGAGTAAAACTCATGTTTACAGCCTGGTACAAAAGATGGCTCCGGTCTCTAGAGCTAAGTTTTTATTACAGGACAACTGTGGGGGGGGTTAATTTTTGATTAATATGTTTGTTTATGCTATATAAAAACCATTGATTTACTATGGAAAAAGCCAGGATGTAACGGCCATTTTATTGCCCATTCGTAATGACAATATTGGTGAATAGGGGACCAATGGGCGGATATCATCCATATTTATACTATCTATGGTTGTCACTTTCAAAGGAGGGAAAAAGGACAGAGCGAGAGCGGGAAAGTGATCTGTGTCATCAAAACAACAACACAATTTACAATGTCTGAAAGACTACTAAGAGCCATTAAACCACTACATTATGTCCAAGTTCTGTCCTGGTTCAGTGTTGGTTTAGTCCTGGTTCAGTGATGGTTCAGTGTTGGTTCAGTGTTGGTTCAGTGTTGGTTAAGTCCTGGTTTAGTCCTGGTTTAGTCCTGGTTTAGCCCTGGTTTAATTCTTGAGCAAATTATCTGGGTTTTCTTTTAAATTAAAAAAATTCCAGTTTTAAAGAGGTCCTAAAATTTGCAAACTGTCTGGAAGGCACATACTATATATGTATATTAGGCATATTTATATTACAGTTTTATTTAATTTACTGCTGAGTGATATCATACAGAGTGATGGCTCCTGAAAACATCAGTTTGGCTCGGACTCTGATCTCGACTGGCTGCAGACAGAAACAGACAGTGTTGGTATCTGAGAGCAGTGACCGGAGCATTGTGCAGCTTAATCCACTGATATCTGATGGCTCCTGCTTCCCTCTGTTTTGACATTAAACGCCACTTGATCTTGGGTTACAGTCGGCCTTTATTAAGGCGTTAAATCCTGGAAACATTATTAAGTGACACACTGAAGTAGTCACAGTCAACGGTTTGAATTAACATGAATATTTAAAAGACTGTCCAGGGTATAATATAATGCAGGGGTCCCCAAACTTTTTCCATTGAGGGCCACATAACTTTTCCCTTCTCTGATAGGGGCCAGGGTCAGTTTCTAAAGAAAAGTGTGATAATGGAGGTCCCTAAATGTAATCATTTATTCACATTTAGGGACCTCCGCGATTATCACACTTTTTCGATTAGACGACAACATTCAAACATTTCTTGACAAACTCTCCTTCGGTGAAAGGTTTACCGCAGCTTGCTATCAGCTGAGCAACACGGAAGCTGGCCCGAACTGATGCTTGGTTCAGCTGAGTTTGCCGTACAAATGTAGTCTGTTGAGCTAACAGTCCAGTTTTTAGCTTTGAGATTTTTTCTGCTTGCATTTGGCCTTGCAAGCTAGCATACTTGTCTGTGACGGGATTCATAATGTCGGCGCAGGTTGTATTCTTTGAATACCACCACCGTCTCTTGACAGACGAGACAAACAGCCTTTTCTTTGACTTGAACAAAAAAATAATCGTGTGTCCACTGCGGGTTAAATACCCTGCATTCTGAATCAATTTTTCTCTTACCCAACCTTTTTGCCATTATTCCGTTCTGGGGGGTCACGTTCACGTTCTATGACTGTGGTATGGGTGGCCATAAAGGTCAAAACGTGCTGGGGCAAAGTGAGGTCGAAGTAGCATTTTTTTCCATCTCTGGTATTGCTCAGGGGCTGGGTCAAATGTGGCGGCGGGCCGCATTTGTCCCGCGGGCCGCAGTTTGGGGACCCCTGATATAATGTTTAGAAGCAAACAATGAGCTAAGATTTTGATTTAAAGCAAAGATCTTAGGGCTGTGCATGACCTATTAATAAATATGACACAAATATGCAAAACTAATTATGCCAATTGAATTTGCAATTTTATTTATTTTTTGTTATATAATGTTATATTATGTTTTTACTGACACCATTTTTTTTATTAAAACAGGTCTCATGTCTTATAATCTTTATAGTAAATTGTCATAAACCTAAGAAAAAAACAATGCAAATGTGAATCATAAAAAATGCAGTGAGAGAAAAATTTTATGTCTACATTTAAATGACTGTAGCCTATATTTTTCTACCCTGCAATAAAACAATAACAAAACATAAAGTGACTTTGCATATTATTGCGCTGCTGTAAGATGTGTTGTGGTTTTTCTGCATTTTACAAATAACACTATTCTAATGAGATCTGTCTTTGTTTTGGTCTCAGACATAGAGGTTTTAAATATATAAAATATATATATTACGTCAAACAAGTGCAAACACACAACTATGTCACATTTTACTATTTGCACAAATCCTTAAGCCTTCAGCACAAACACGCTGTGCAAACAAAATAAACTATAGGCATTGTTTAAACTTTAAAGTTATGAGTCTAGTGCTTGACATGCCAAGGGTATTTTCTGAAATGGTTTGCAACTTCTCTTTTCAAAACGCACAGCTATTGTTGATTTTATCTAGATTATTGGTTTAAGCAGATTTAGTTGTTAACTTAAAAAAAACCTCAGACCTTGACTATTTTTAGTCAAGGTCTGAGGTTTTGCAGAAGACCCCACAATGGTCTTGAGTATTTAATCAGGTTGAGAACAAATGTGTGGAGAGAGGAAACAACACACCTTCAAACTGGAGCTTTGCTTGATACGTGACTAAAAGTAGACATGACAAGTCCAACCACTTATCAGTGAAACGCTATTGACGTGCCTTATCTTTGTCTGAATAATGATCATCAAAGTCATCCATTGAGTCTGCCATGTACAGCTCTCGTTTGTGTTTAATGTCTGTGGAGGTCCTCAATCATCCAAGGTATATTAAAGAAAGACATGTACATTTGTCCAGATGCCTGTTTTGAAACGTTTTTAAAGTTTATAAAGCTCTGAATAAACCAGAAGCAATCTTCTTCTACTGTTTACTGTAGTTGTATCAGCTATACCACTCGCTCTTCTTCAGACTGGTTGTGTGCAACCCGAATTATACTACAGATGATAAGCTACGATGCACTAGAAGTATCACATACAACCTTAGTTCAAAAAATCTTGTGACTCTCATAGAACTTCTGCAAAACACAGACTTCTCTCCTCTAAGTGTGGAGTAGGACAAAGTACCGAAAGAAACTTCTATATTGCATAATTTCCTAAAGCAATATTTTTTTTCATCAAAATATGCCACACAACAAACCAATTCATAATAACTCGATTTGTGAAATGATTGAGAATAAAAAATTGTAGTTGTGGGTAATGTATGAGTTATGATTCTACTTTGTGATTCATAATGTCTGTGTGACAGTGAGTTATACGCCGTGTCATCACATTATTGCCTTCTGCACCTTTAAGCGGCTCAACAAAAGCTCAGTCTAACCTTTGCACGGGGCCCTTGACTTTAAAATAGTAGGTATGACATATCCCCCTATGTGGTTTTAATACAAGAGTCTCTTTACCAAAGGTTGAATATTATCATTGATCATTGATATAAATTAGACTTGGACGCTGATATTGAACTAGGCACAGACATAATGACAAAATCAAATGATTAACTGAGCTTTTATTGACTACTGATTATGAATTTTGAGTAGTTATTTTTGTTTTGCTAATAAGAGTTGCTTGTTCACTAGAGCTGGTATATTTTTTTCCAGTGACCTTTTCACAAGCGGCGTCAAAAACTGTTTGTGCATTTAGATGACAGAGGTAACAGTCGTAAATGAGCTTTTTTTAAATGACAAAAGTGTGTGGTTGTTGTACAAAGTAGTACAGAACAGTAATGGGCGATATGAACGATATGCGATATAAATGATAAAAAATTGGCATACGATAGAGATTTTAATTCTATTGCACTACCGCGATAATGCATGTTGATGACGCAATTTCCCCGCGAAATTTACAGCCACGAGCTGGGGGGCGGGGGCGGGGGAGCGACAGTGTTGTGCCTGAACGCGTTCATTGAACGATAGTTCATGAACTCGTTCATATTTTGGCGACGTGAACTGAAGCGTGCTGTATTACTGCCTGATGAACGTTACAGTGAACTCGTTCAGTCTGGTGTCTGTGAACGGCACGCTCTCTCAGGTTAACTTCGTTCAATAGGGTGCCAGATTTCTATAGAGCCTTCCAGGCGAAAACCCGGCTAAAACACACCGCAAACGGGTCTTAATATGTAGCGGAAAAACACCAAACCTGGCAACACCAGCCACCAGTGTCGCACCCGTCCGCCGCATGCGTGGCGTCATCAAAAAAAAAAAATAAAGCATGGAGGACAGCAGCATGTAGTAAGGCGTATGATCATTTAAATTCATTCATGTAACTTGTTTGTTGAACCTGCCTGGTCTATTTTTCCAGGATTCCAATATTCTGTTTTAGCATGTGGACAATGGAAAATTATTAAAATTGAAAACGTTTTCACCTTAATGATTACTGTCCTGTTTTTCTTTGAATAATTCCTCATTAAAAAGACCATTCAAGCAGCACGTTTGTCCTCATGTTCTTGAGAATGTACTGTAGGGTTGAAAGCTGCAGCTGCTACTAGTGTGGAGTGAATGGACAGCAACAAAGCATTAAAGCAACAATGTCCCCTCAATGCCAATGTAAACCCTGGTTGGATAAGGATTGAAAATTGGATATGAAAATGAAATCTAACGCATAGCTTCATTGTTAAAACTGATAAAATAATTGCTGTCTGTGATTTTACTGTATATGGGCTGTGGCAATAATTTTGAAAAATAATAGCTCGCAGCAACGTGGAAAAAAGAACTATGAACTAGTTCATTTTTGGAACTGTGAACTTAGTTCAAACTTCAAAATTTTACACTATGAACTGAACTAGTTCATTTTAAAATTTGTGAACTGAACTTTGCACTAGTTCTTGTAGAAAGTGAACTTTCCCAACACTGGAGAGCGAGAGAGAGAGAGAGATTAAATTAACATATAAAATCTTACACATTTGTCAACAGAAAAAAGTGTGATAGATCCCCGAATTGACCGTGCTGTTGCTTTATGCAAGAAGATTGTGAGTTCCTTTTCAGGAATACAGGAATAACATTAAAAAAATACATTTAGCAGTTTGGCTTTCCTTAGGATCTATGTAACCTGTTCTGAAATGATTCTATTATAATTTATATATCGCAATATATATCGTTATCGCAAGAGGCTGCAATGTATATCGCAATATGGATTTTTGGCCATATCGCCCATCCCTAGTACAGAAATGTGTGAGTTAGTATGCTACCTGTAACTTTTAAAGCGTAATTACTCCACCACACAGATACAACAAGCTGTTAAACCGATTTTGTGCTGTTCTTAGACTACTGATTAAATTAGACTACTAAATACTGAGCCACTAACTCCTGTCTTCTACCCACTCACTTTTTGGGGGAGGTTGCATAGTAATGTGAGCTAAACCCTGATTGGTCAAAAAAGATTTAACATTTTTATGTGTTAACACTATGTTTGAACAATACAAATTTACCACAATCATTTGGATATTGAATTTCCTGAGTGTGCTACGTTAACATAAACTTAGCATACAATAACTCAGAAGTTAAATGTTGGTGTCAATTATCTGCTCAGCTCAACCCTTTGTTCATTTAGTATCTAGTATCTGGCTGCCACATTGATATAAACAAGTAATAAAGTAGATAAACAATATTGTAAATTGTCAAACAAATCCTATTGGTCAAATTGTGAATCCCATACACTGCCTATTATGCTTCATCTTTGTGATCAGTATTTGTGTGGGCATGTCCCTACAACATATCCCTGGAAAATTTACACCCTTGGACTGGACACGCTAGAACTTATATATGGGGGCAAAAGAGGATAGGATGGAGTGACAGCACAAAACTCACACAGGCTAGAATGAAAAACGTGGCTAACAACTAATGTTTTTAAAAACTATAGCAACAGAGTAATGGTCTGCTAAAAAAGTTGGAAATCTGGATCTACACACATTTAGATGCAAATGAATTTGGGCGTAATACGTTTTGAGTCAAGGAAGTAGAAAGAAGCAAGAATAATCTCGTGTTATAAGGTTTGCGGATGAGAAACCCCATCAACATCACTGAGCTGCTATAAAGTGAAAGCAACGGTTCAAAATCGCCCAGAAAAGTGAGGAAGTGGAATAAGATGAAACTATATACCTTTCAAAGAGTATCCTGACGGAGAAAATACCCAAAGCTAGCGGTAAAGCTGTAAACAAGTGTGCGGGTTTTCGGAGCTGGTTTAGGATACTCCACCCCGGGTGCCTGCTCGGACAGATCCGCCCAGGTGACGTGCGGCAGCCAGAACCTCTCGCTCCAGAACCAGGCTGAAAAAGCAGCCATTTTTTTTAACACAAAGTCTCTTTCCCGGAGCCAACAGAAAACCAACAGACAAACAAAAAGCGTCTGGTCCAAAAAGAAACAGGGGATGGAAGTTTTAGAGAGTGGCTTTTAGGGCTGGGCGATATGGCAAAAATGTGATCTCGAAATAAAATATCCATATTTTGAACGATAACGATTTTCGATATTCGATACAAGTTGTTAATGCTTCCAGCTTAAAAATAGTATGCCTGAATGACTGAAGCCACAAAAATGAGAGGGTTCATTAAATTACACTTTAAAAGTATAGTTTACTAAAAAAAAAAATTACACATTTCCAAAATGTAAACATAATACTATTGTAAACATAATTTGTAAACATTACAGTTTTTTTCCAACCAGAAGACTAACTGTAAACAGTGTCTGGCGTTAAGAGGTACATTAAATGTGCAAAATATAAACATAAAAATATACAACTTCTAGCACGTGCACACAATTTGTAAAACTTTCAGTTGTATTTTTTTATTCTTTTTTTGCCAGGAAGACTGGTCTGTAAAAAGTGTCTGGATTTAAGAGGTATTTTAAATGTGCAAAACGTATGCATGAAACATATACAACAACTAGCTAGTGCACACAATTTGTAAAACTTTTACAGGTTTTTTGCCAGAAACACTAGTCTGTCCACTGTGTCTGGCTTTAAGAGGTAGATTAAATTTGCAAAATGTAAAAATATTCAACTTTTAGCTAGTGCACACAATTTGTAAACTTTTACAGGTTTTTTGCCAGAAACACTAGTCTGTCCACAGTGTCTGGCTTTAAAGCTGCCCTGTGGCAGGACACTATATTACCACCTGTGCTAAAAGCACGCTCTGAGGGTGAGCTGGTGGCAGGAATACACAGGTAACGTTTTGCCAGGAGGCTCACTCTGGGGTATATTGCTGAATTGATCTTCCACCATTCCAGGGGGTTGGTCTGCATCTCCTTTCTGTTTCCTGTATGAGATGTGGCGGAATGCATTCGGTCTACACAAAAATGAACGACTCGCTCTCTGAGATGACTAGTTGTTCCTGAGTCATATTAAAGACTCGTTCAAAAAGAACGAATCGTTCATGAACGACTCATCACTAGGGGTGAACAACTCCTGCTCTGACTGCAGCTGGGAGGGGTTGCTGCGCGAGGACTGGGCCGACTATGAGTGCTTTGGGATGGGGGTGGGGCCCGCGGCAGCACCCGCTGCTCATTGATTAGAGTAAGAACGATGTGTGCTTTCACTTCAGAAAGTCTCCAAAAGTCTCCAATAACTCCAGAAAAAGTCGCTAGATACGTCGCTAGTCGCTTTTTTGAAAAATTGTCGCTAGAGGGGTCTGAAAACTCGCTAAATATAGCGACAAAGTCGCTAAGGTTGCAACACTGCTGACGTGCACGCTGCTGTCGCATATTTCTGCTGTGTGATTGGTTCTTGGATCTTTTTCTTCTTCTCTAGTATTATTGGCGGATCGCAACCAATTGTTTTCGGTGCATACGGCCACCTACTGTACCGGAGTGTGTAATTCATGTTCTAGTACTTCCGGTTATGGTTCATGGATCAATCCATATCGAGTGAAAATGTCCAGAGCTTATCATCGTTATCGATTTAAATTTTATCGCGATTCGATGTGATATCGTTTATCGGCCCAGCCCTACGTCATAGGTTGGCTACAAATTGCAAAAGATTACAAGAAACCATGCTTGACGTAGGTGCTGCTGGTGCTAAGAATTAAAGGAAAGCACGAGGAAGAAAATTGAGGCAGACGTAGTAAAGAAAATGTCATGTTAATATTATTCCTGTGCAGAGCTGCGTTTGTTACGTTTTGATCTGTAGAAGTTAAGTCTGTTATGTTTTACAACATGCTGTATTTTCACTAATAATTACAGGATACTGTAAAGAGACGAGTGTTTTAGTCAAGGGCACATTAGCTGAGATCAAGTCATAACTGAGATCAGCGTGTATGAAGACTAAGACAAGACCACAACTTCAAGAAGGACAACTCAATCAAACTGGAGGGTTAGCGTTTTGTGAAAAAATGCTAAGTTAGATGGATATTTTCTATGTACAAGACCAAGACAAGACCAAATAAAAACAAGTTAGAGTCTAGTAAAGTCTACCCTTAAGAAGTGGACTTAGGTCTAGGGTGAAAGCCAGAGCTCTAATACTCATAGATACTCAGTCTTACAGCCTCTGGGAAGGAGCTGTGCTGTAGCCTTCTCATGTGCTGCCTGGGACAGATCATTCATGATGGAGGAGGCGCTGCAGCTCCTGCCACCTTGATGCAGTTCCCAAACCACGAGGTAATAGAAGATGACTCCATGACTCTCCACCTCACACTGAGAAAAGGCTATTAGGATGCTCATCCCACTCTAGCCTCCCCAGAAAATATAGACATTGATGGGCCTTTTTTTATTCAAGCTAGCTGTGCTGGCAGTCCCATGTAGGTGTAAGTCATTTGAGATGTGCACATATTAAGTTAGACACCATCTCTAAGTGTGAGGACAAAATTAACAGTTTTATTGAATTTTACAAAGTTTCTACCCAACATTATGAGTCTTAATAACAGGTTTGTAGCTCAGGCAGATGAATATTGTTATCCATCTCTGTCCATCTTCTTCTACTTATACTGGGCCGGGTCATAGGGCCAGCAGTCTAAGAAGAAATGCACAGACTTCCCTCTGGCTACAAATCTGTTATAAAAACATGCTAATTTAGACCAAGTAGAGTAGTAGATGGTACTGTTTTCTTTCGTAAAAATTTCTTTACGTGTCAAATGTTGCTGACCTCTGACCTTGAGTCATTTTCTTTGCTGCTGCTTTTGTGCTTCAGCCAAACAAGTGTCATTGCACACAGAGACTGAGGGTGTCCTATAGACAGAATGAGAAAATGTCCTGTTTACACGACTCTGCCCATTTCTGAACTCAGAATATATAATCAATTATATTAAAAGATTTGCTTAAGTCTATGAGTAATTGACACAAACTAGATAAATCCCATGTCCTCTGTGTAAGCACCAGACAGAAGCTCAGTGCAGCTCAAACAGTCAGTGAAGACATTACAGACACAGGCCCAGGTCAATGCAACAAACACAAACATGCAGCGGTCCATTGTTACATTCTATTTTTGGTTCATTTTAAGACTGTCAAAGTCTCTTCTTTGTATGGGTCATTGCTGACCGTAGCTCTCCAATAGTCAAAAGAAAACTCTTGTTAAATCTGATTGTGGTGGTGGAAAAACACATTTTTAGCCAAAATAGATTCTTTACAAAACAGCATACTACCACTTACTACATGCTGTAATAGAAAAGGATAGCAGCATCTTCAAAGTTTTCTGAATGAAAAAAGTAAGATGGGTTAGATATTGTTTAAATATGCACTACTTATTATTATTTTTTTGTTTGTTTATTTTTGTACATAAGCATTTCAAAGCTTTTTTCAAAGCTGAATAAAAAACAGGTTGCTCCACTTTATGTGCAACTCTTTAGGATCTAGGTCTTTTTTTTTTTTTTAGGTCAACTCAGGCAGTAATTTGATTCGCTATAAATAATGTGTGTGAACGCTAAGATGACAAGACGTTTAGTTTTGTGAGTGAGATTGTATTGAAATTTAATCTAATGTAAGTAATTGCAGCTCAGATGTTAAAAGATATCCTACTCGGTGCTAAATCCAGATACTTGACCTACTTTAGATACACCTCAGGTTAAGATCAGCTGCAGGTTTGTGGTAGCCTGGTTCTACCAGACTCTCGTACATTTCATTTGTACAGAGAGTCTGGCCTCGCTCCATTGACAAGCGTTTACTTCCTTGTATGCGGGAAATCTGTTGAAGTTTAAAACTATTGGATCTGCCCAGAGTCACTCAGGATCTGCCATAGCCAATCGCTAACGTGTGGTCGTGACGTATGTCATGCGCCGAAACCGACCGGAAACAACAAGTTCTAGCCTTAGCTAACTCATTCACCACAAGCGGAGTGAGCTGGAAAATCAAACTTTTCCCAAACCCCGTGGGGAGGAGGGCCACAACATCATGTCCACCAACAAAACTTAGCAAACATTGTTCTTGCTCCGGCTTTAACTTCTGGATATTCGGCAGTTTTTCAACAACGGACAGAATAGCTTTTCTCACGTCTTTCTCCGCTGCCATTACTCCAACGCAAACTGACGCACTACATCAACGTCATCGTTCTCAGCCACTCCCTCTGTTCGCTGATTGGTCCTACAAAAAATTGATTTCTGGAAACCTTAGAATATACAGCAATCCCAGACGTAGTACTGAAGCGAAATGAAATTGAGCGGAAGTACGTAGGAGGGCGGAGCCAGGCTAGGTTTGTGGAGCAAAGCGATAAAAAAAAAACAAAAAAAACAGAGAGGACAAGAATAGAGTGGTTAAGCATCAAACAAAAGATTCCGTTTTTGTGTCTGCAAGTCTTGTTGTCGCTAAAACTTAGGGCTGGACGATATGGCCAAATTTTATATCACGATATATTTCTTAATTTCGGTCGATACGATATAATTTCGATATCAATATGAACAATAATTTCGATATCAATATGAACAATGAATAATATGAACAATCTCCTCCTATAAAACTACATAATATTTTAGAAATAAAAAGGGTACAAATAAATGAACGTTCACCTTTTATTTGTATTTAACCTTTATACAAACAAGAAAAGTGAAATAAACATAAGACTCTCCGACTGACCTTATTAATATTTTTATCTTTAAACAATAACAGGCTGATTATATTATTCTTTACAGAAAACTTCTTGTAACAAAACTTGTTCTTATAAACCAAAGTGCTTCAGCCAGGATAAAAAAAAAATATGAAAAGTGCTCAGCTGCAGAAAAAAAGAGAAAAAGAGTGAGCAACAAAAAAATTACATGTTGCTGGGGCAGGGACATTGTTGAGTGTTGAGTTGAGTGAATGACATCCTATGACAGGCTCTAGAGGTTTCTGGCAAGAAATACAAGCTGGTCTACATTATCTGGCTTCAGAGATGCCCTTTTACATGTGACAATGTTGCCACCTGTACTAAAAACCCTCTCAGAGGGGGAGCTTGTGGCCTGAATGCACAAGTAATGTTGTGCCAGTTGACTTACTCTAGGGAAGTTGTTTTGATAAACTTTCCACCAATCCAGAGGATTTGAGTCATTGTCAGCATGTGGAGACCAGTGTTGCCACAGTTACTTTGAAAAAGTAACTTAGTTACTTTACAGATTACTTGATTTAAAAAGTAACTTAGTTACTTTACAGATTACTTAATGTTATAAGAATTCTATATGTTAAAAGAATTCTATATCCTTATATTTATCCAGAGAGACACGGAGACAGATTATATTATAAAAGCGAAAGGCCAGGTTTTATTCCTTGCAAGGAGAAGCAAAGTACACAGATATATCAAAGGTACATAGTGCGTTTTGCTTCCCTAAGTAAACAAAACATTACATTTTATATCACTGAGTGGGGGCTGTCAGTGGGAGGCGTATCTTGCATACACACTCCCCTCAAGGCCCCAGTTCCAGGTGCAAAAGTACCATGGCAACCCATGTCTATCTAGTTATGTCTACTCCATGCTTGGACTAGAATGGAGGACATGACATGATTTGACATGACCTGTAGAGAACTATGAGCACCTACTAACTATAAACAATATACACAATTATAATAATACAATTCTTATAACATTCCCCCCTCTTTATGCTGATAACCATTAGCATAAACAACCTACTAGCTTGAGTGTGAGTTGTAAACTATGACAGAAGCGAAAACCCAGCAGGGCTGTTAATCCTAGCCAGAAGAACATTTTGACCCATTGGTAAAATGACCTAAAGCTGGGAAAAACTCTTCTATCCACCCCTTGCCCCAAAGGCGGTGACAAAACACAAACATCAAGCATCAAACGTATGTAATCACTTCAAATGATTAACTTACAACACATGTCAAAACAAACACAACAAATGATTATATTGGAATATGTTTCAAATCAAATGGGAACCCACTAGTAATGCGCTGATTCTTCAAAGTCAAATTCTTTAAAGTCCATAAATCATAAATGTCCATAAATCATAAATCAAAACACAGTGTCACTCCAAAATAAAGTAGAAAAAATTGCCAGAGGTTAAGCTGGTCGACCCATTGGACTCAAGACCTCTGGCCTGTCCCTGCCTGTCCATTTCTGTCCCTGTAACGAAAAGAAAAACACATGGAGTGAGACTTATGCACATTCATAATGATTAAAATCAATTCTCTTCAGCATAATCAATTCAATGAACCATACGGCCCTTAGGTCTGTAGTATGATCCGTCCTGGAGCTGTTGTCCCGTTGGTGTACATGCAAACAATAATGTCCCTCAGATATCAAAGTGTTCATCTGAGGTCAAAGCCTTGACCTTAGTCGTTTGGCAGGTGCATGTCCAGGAATGTTGACCCAGCAATGGCCACATTCATCAATCTCACCAACAAGCTCCGGTACATGTAAAGCAACACAAACAAAAGTTATTAGACATGGAAGTGCAACAACAAGTACATGTACTGTATCTCAATACAGATTCTAAAATCCCAGTCAGTTTTCCAAATATGTTTTAAAACCAGGTCAAAATTAATTTCTCTATTCCAGAATACTCTAATTCCTCTGTTAGAGTTTGAAGTCCTTTCTCAAAGACCTTAGTTCTGCTGTAACTAGTCCTGTGTTACTTTGGAGGAAATCCTTTTTTTGTTCCCCTCTTTTCAGCTAAAAGCATGCTCAGTGCTATTTTGTTCTGTCCAGTCCTTGGACCAGTTTTTTCTCCTTTCCAGTTTTAATTAACAGTTACAGCATCTCTCATACAATTCATAAACCTTTGTTGTTTATAAATATACTTAATTTAATCCACATTTTCATAAATTGTCCCAAATGTAAAAATTCAATCTTAATGCTAATTTAATTTTAGCCTTATATTCAATAAGAACACCTCAAAGGACACCTCTGTCGTCGATGTAAATGGGGCTCTCAAATGAACCTGAGGGAGCTGCTGTTTGGCTCCTAAAGTGTGAGTTTCCACTCACGATGTTCTCAGTCACATTGTATGTGAACACAAATAAAACGAGGATCCTTTAAGGACGCATGTTTCCGGTCAGCAGGCAACGCTGGTCTAATGGTCTTACTTTCACAAAACCTCCAGACTTCTGCTTTGCACTGCACCTGTCCCTGATCTCTACGTTTGTCAAGTTCAGAGTGATGTCACAGGAAGTCATGTGACCCCCGTCACTAGCCCTGCTCACAGGTGTACTTCCCTTCATAGGTGTAAACCAAGATGATATAAGTTCAAAGAACTCTGTTAATATTAGCTCTTACTGGTGGTTGCTATATTAATTGTCCAAACTCCTTTTCTGAACTGGTATACTTGTTGTAGTTGGCTTCCATCCAAATAAAGAACAAACAAACAAATCAAAACGTTCTCTGACATTATAGACCCATAGAAAGTGCCTCCTAGGTTTTCGTCAAACGAAACCATAAAAGCCCTTAAAATAATCAAACCATAAAATTGAAACAGCAGATAAACCCTGTTTCCACAGATATGGTCTGCTGGAAATCTACTTTAATCTGAAAAGGTTTAATCAGACTAAACAGTGCTTCTCCAGAAAAGTCCTGTCAACTTTCTTTATTTCATTATTTGATTTAAACTTTTAACTGTATTAAACACTGTTGTTTCAGCCTCATGCTAACCATTAGGTTAACCAAGCAGCCCTTCAGCACTTTAACACAGTTTTAGTTTAAACCTTCATCTCCCCCCTTTTTGAGACGTGGGACAACCATGGCTCAAAATACCAAAAAAAATGAAACAAAATAAAACAAAACTCAAAAATAAAATCAAAACAGAATGTTTTTTTTCCAAGTACCACCTTAAATTGTTATTTCATTAATTAGCATTTCTAATTATTCATCTTCTTTATGTTTTCCAAATAGCATCACTTTATTTTCTGTTATATTTAAAACTTAACTTTGTTTAGTTCAGTTTTATTTTTAGTTACCATTAGTTGTAGGTCTTTACCTGTAACTTTAATTGGTATCTTTCACAATTTGATAAATTTTAACTCAGTTGATGCAAACATAAATAATTTATATAGATCAGAACTGGTTTCTCATGATCTATTTTACAAACTTTTAAACATTCACCTTCAATTCACAATTTATTTCACGTGTTCTTTTAAATTAAAATATTCTCAAAATATTGTTTAATTTACCTTAAATTACTTTCTTTAGAAAGAAAACACATTTTTCTCTTACTTCAAAACAAAATTTCTTAATCACCCTTAGGTTCAGACCCCCCTCTCCGGGGTTAAACCAGTAACAGCAGCATGTCCCAGCTGCTTGAACACACCACAAAGCCTCTGCTCTGTTCACACTGCTTTCCTCCAAAACACCATCACCTTTGTGATTGTCGTGTTTTAAAAGGAAAGACCAAACATAAAATCAACAAAGTTCCTCTCAAATTCTCAACTCAAATTCTGCTTTATTTTTAAATTAAATTTCTTCAGGATTTTGTTCAGTATAGATTTGCTCTATACTGTCTCTGTAAAACTCAGTTTTACCACCAGGTGCTAAATACAATAAACCAGTTTGTTTTTGTATTTTTCCCATATTAGTTTAAATGTAACATAAAACAATTTCATCAATTACTATTTTTATATTTCCACTAATTTGGCATTCAGATGCCACATAAAGAATTCACCTCAGTCAATGTTAAACAGAACCTTTAAACATCAAATGAAAAATCAAAATAACGTGTCTCTCTTTCTTTATTCAAATTCACCAAAATTGTAATCAGTAATTATCATTACTGTTCATTTAATAAAATGTAACATCTCAACCTCTTTTTTTCTTTTTCTTTAGGTTACAAAGACCCAAAGTTTGATCAAAACCAAAACAAAAACAACATTCAAATCTATTCAAAAGGACCTTGTGTTAGTCCCAGTACTTCAAAAAAAATTTTTTAATCACTTCAAACAGTGATAAAAACCCAGCGAGCCATTGGCATATGCTCTTAAACTTTAACAATTCACCTTGTTAGTTTAACAATTATCTTTTTTATGTATTTCTCATTAACTTTAAATTTTCCAAATAAAATCATTTAAGATCATTTTAACAGTTTGAACTGTTTTAACATAGATATGTTTTTAATCACCAAAACCAGATTACCAATTTACATTACAGTTTAAATCTTTATTGTATAGATGACACTATACCTTAATTATAAAGTACCAAAAAAAATAATGATTATTATTTATTTTGAACTATCTTCATTTCAATTCTCCAATTACTTAAACTTTAAGGTTTTCTTCTCCAAAACCATATTCAATCTCATTAATTCAATCGTTTAGTTTACCAAATCATGTTTCATAGATTCAATAAAACTCAAAAGTGGACTTTTTATTCATATCAACAGACCTGTCAGAAGGTCAAACAGTTTTCATAATTAAGCATCATAAACTTTATTTAACACATCAGTTCAGTGCAATCTGTTTCTGTCACTGACATTTATAACTCAGTATTTTTCTCAACATTAAAAGTCTGTTTAATGTAAAGGCTCCTACAATGTCTGTGGAGCTAAAAAAAACAAAAACCCAAACAAAACATTTCTCGCTCTTGGGAGCAAAAAGGAGGGTGCTGTGAAGCTCCTGTAACCTTGACTTGCACAGAATGTTATCTTGTGTTTAAACATTCCTCGTGAATCCAAAACAGTGGCCGCTCTGAATCCACTCTCTCCAAAACTTTGTCAAAACCAAACCAGAGAAATACATAAATGTTTCTCTTCTTTATTTCGATTCTGGTAACCTTGTTTTCTTTTAAATATGAGCTTATGGCCCATAACTATAAAGTTATATTATCTTTATAAACTTACTCTGCACAATTCAACTTTAAGACACATATTTAAATTCTTCCAATTACAAAGTATTCATTTTCATTCTTTTATTGGCGTTATACCGTGTGTTTGAACCACACGGATATTAAGGACCTGTATTAGTTCTCGTACTAATAGATACACAAACTTGTTTAGCAAAACATCAATCACTAATTTTATTTTAGATCCAAGTGTTGGATCTTTAACTTCTTTAAACCTTTAATGTTCACATTTCTATGTCACATAAAATACAAAACCAACTCTGTTCTTTAACAGAATACTCATTATTTTCTCTCATAAACCAAAATCACATCCTTCTCTGTAGATGTGTGTCTCATGTGTCCGTGTTTGTGTCTATGTGTCTGTATTTACATGTGTTTATGTGTGTGCAGTTACATGTGTCTTTATGTGTTTATGTACCTGACCTGTTAGTTGAATCGGTCAGTCCTGAGGTCATTCCCTCGTCTCTCGTCTGGACCCAGTTTCGACCTCCTCCTCCTCCTCTCAGTGCCCTCTCGTCTGTCACGCCCACCTCCACCTCGCTCTCGATTGTGCATTTTTCCTCAGAGAAATACATTACATTCATATTAATTTCAAGTTTCATCCAATTTGCAAACACACTTTACAAATACCTTTTTGGTCAATCTCAATAGATCAAAATTTAAAACAAATAAACGTTAGTGTGAATTTGTTTATCTTACCGCTTCCGTGTTTGCTGTTGCTCGTCTGTCTGCAGCTTTTTTTCCCCTTTTTTTCTCAGCCGAAAAGGAGCATGTGGGAGGTGGGGTGCAGAGGAAGGTTGGAGAGAGCACTGTTTTCCGGAGCGGAGGGAGGCCGAGACCTAGAGGCTCCCAGGAACATTTAAACAAAATACAAATGATTAGTGTTTTGAAGTACATGTGTGTACTTCTTTCAAAATCTCTTCTCTACTTCTCTGTTTTTTCTCAAACTAGAAAAATAGCTTATGGAAGCTACCTTTCTCTCACATGTTGTTCAAACTTTCTTTAAACAAAAACATTACTTTTGTTCTGATTCACATCATTAGACTCATTCTCCATCCAACAATGGCCCATTCATAACACATTTATTCTCTCAAACACACCTTTTATCTTTAACTTTTTAGGTCAACAATTCTCAGTATTGCCAACAATTCTCAGTATAAGCCCCGTCACTTTCAGTGGGCTTTTTTTTTTTTTTTTCTCTCACCGCGTCACCAGCAGTGAACATTTTTCAGCAAAAGCTCTCGTGGGCTTTTAAAAATCACCGCTTCACCAGCAGTGAACACTATACGAGGCTCACGTCTTCCTATACGCCACGCCCAACGCGACTGGACTCCAATCTCACAATTAACCATAGGTTTCGGCAGGGTCTCGATTAAAGAGTCAGCTCGAGCTTTTCCTGTGCGTACAACGCACCATTAAAACCAACAATACTAGCTATGCAAGGCAGTTCGATTGTGGCGTATTACGATACGTGATTATTAATCTAAGACAAATTCTTGTGCTCTCTAGACAAGCTATTTAGACCTCATACCCCTTCTTGTAATTAGGTGCTCTATCTAGTGCCATAGAGTCCCACACTTGTCACGGCCAAATGAACTAAACGCACGAGTCAGTTTCAAGAAACACCTGAAGACTTACAAAGCATAAGGTATCTATCAAACTTAAATCTAGCAAGACAACAAGCTTTAACACAGATTAACATCAGAATATCCCGTTTACAATCTCACCATAAACCACGCAGGTAGGGTCTCGACTGAAACACATACTTTTTCCCAGCTTTCAATCTCACCATAAACCATATAGGCAGGGTCTCGACAAAGCGTTATCAGCGTCTAAGAATCTCCTATGCTGGCCAACTTCATGGAAACACATCAACTTATGGTGATGTAAATACATGCAGCCCGCTCAACATACGCCAGATTTCCAAAACTACTACTACTTCCGGAAGCTTTGGTATTAAAACAAAAATCACACACACACACACACACCAAAAATAAATTAAACAGCTGTTTACCTGAATTTTCAGTCCAATAGTCCAGTTGTTCCGCAGCCAGACTGTCTGTTCTGTCCTCTCGTCTCTCTGCTCTTCTCTTTTTTTTTAAGTCCAGATCTCGTCATCGTGTTCACACACACACAGAGGGGATATCTGGCCCATTACTGCTAAATAGCACAGCTTGGGACTTACAAGAAATGCTTTCTTTGTGCATTTCTCCGTGCACGTCAGCTCACCTCTTTGCATGAGAAACAACGAATATTGAGATCCGGGTCATGGCACCAAATGTTATAAGAATTCTATATGTTAAAAGAATTCTATATCCTTATATTTATCCAGAGAGACACGGAGACAGATTATATTATAAAAGCGAAAGGCCAGGTTTTATTCCTTGCAAGGAGAAGCAAAGTACACAGATATATCAAAGGTACATAGTGCGTTTTGCTTCCCTAAGTAAGCAAAACATTACATTTTATATCACTTCAGTGGGGGCTGTCAGTGGGAGGCGTATCTTGCATACACACTCCCCTCAAGGCCCCAGTTCCAGGTGCAAAAGTACCATGGCAACCCATGTCTATCTAGTTATGTCTACTCCATGCTTGGACTAGCATGGAGGACATGACATGATTTGACATGACCTGTAGAGAACTATGAGCACCTACTAACTATAAACAATATACACAATTATAATAATACAATTCTTATAACACTTAATTTTAAAAGTAACTAAGTTACTTTACAAGTTACTTTATTAGTTACATTCAGCAGCTGCCGACAACATAAAAATGACAACTGGTTTTGCCAACAATCACTTTATTTGAAGTGTATTTTTAACAGTAACATCAACAATCTATCTCCTGACAATAAAAGTTGAATTTAAAAACTATTTCCTGAAAAAATACTTGTTTTTACAAAAAATAAAGGCAGTCTCTCTTGACTTAATATAAATACTTGTTTTAATAAAAAATAAAGGCAGTCTTTCTTGTCTTAACATAAATACTTGTTTTAATAAAAAATAAAGGCAGTCTTTCTTGACTTAACATAAATACTTGTTTTAATAAAAAATAAAGGCAGTCTTTCTTGACTTAACATAAATACTTGTTTTAATAAAAAATAAAGGCAGTCTTTCTTGACTTAACATAAATACTTGTTTTAATAAAAAATAAAGGCAGTCTTTCTTGACTTAACATAAATACTTGTTTTAATAAAAAATAAAATAGTCTTTCTTGACAAAAAATGACAAAAATAGTAATGCACAGTGACTTGGTTATGTAACTTTAATCTGATTACTGGTTTGGAAATAGTAATGCGTTAGATTACTCGTTATTGAAAAAAGTGGTCAGAATAGAGTAACGCGTTACTAAGTAATGCGTTACTGGCATCACTGGTGGAGACAGAAGGTAGTTGCCGAGCTCCCTCTCAACTGCCTGCTGTGCACTCAAGTTTTCTGTGTCAGTAGTTGTGCTGGGCCTGTTTGAAAAAAAGCTAGCCAGAGAACGCTTTGTTTTCTTGGGTGGTACAAAAGTGTCTCTCATGGCTTCTTCTCCGGACTCCTCTTCTCTGACCACAACAGATCTCTCTCCCTTCAGCATCTCCAACACAGCTCTCTCTTTGATGTATTCTCTCTTCTCCTCCTGAGTGTACTGAAGCTTGAATCTTGGGTCAACGAGGCATGCCATGTCAAGTAGATTATCCATGGCTGGGTCATCATATTTTTGGTTAAGGTATACCATCACTGTTGTCTTTATGGTCCTGGTGAGCTCTGTGTCATCCTCTGCTTCCTTCAAGATGGAGGTGTTGAAGAGATGCATCACTGGTTTTAGAAATGATACACTGACATAGGATTCACCAAACAAGGCATCAGTGAATTCGAGGAGTGGGCTTAGAGCTGCATCTATAGACTCTAAAACATCCACATCTTGCCAGTTAGGAACCAGCGGTCTGGTCTTCTTGTTCTTTGAGAGGACTTCTGTGATGGCCCTTTTCTGCTCCAGAACCCGCTTCACCATTTGTTGACGGGAGCCCCATCTTGTTGGTGTTTCACTGATGAGCTTGTGCTTTGGCAAGTGATACTCCTCCTGAGCAGCTGCAAGGTCCCGTTTCTTCTTCCAGGAGTAGGAGAAGGCAGCCACCACCTTTTTACAGACCCCAACTGCTCTGTCCACCCGCTTGTCTTGGTTAACTTTCTCTGTAGACAGTGAAAAAAAAATCAATATATACTTATAATTTGTATTTATATTTTAACTACACTTTGTCGTTTAATCATATTATTCTTACTGCAAAATTCTTCTGCTTGCATAATTTTTTTTTTACTTCACACTTGTTTTGGCAAATTAACATAGGTAACAATGTTCATATGTTCACATATGTAAACATATGTTCCAATGCCAGTAAAACACCTTTGAATTTAATTGAAAGAATTGCTGTATGTATAATCCATACAAATATGTCTTGAATAAAGATTAAAGGAATAGCCTATAAAATCACTTAAATAGGGGGGGATAAAATCACCTAATCAACTAAAGGGTAAGTATTATAGTTACAACTAAGTAAGTAAGAAAGTAGACCGTCTGAAGGCATAAGCTGACAAGCTTGCAATCTTGATCAATAAAGTGGACTGTCAGGCTCAAGTATGGTTCTGAGGTTCGGCTTGACCACAGGTCAGCTGTGGTCGCGAAATATGACACTGACTTCAGTTGTTCTTCCACCCTTTCCCTAACTTCACCATAAAGTGCAGGGATAGCTGCGCGTGAAAAATATTTTCGCCCAGGGAGCTCGTATCTTGGGTCGATGACTGAAATCATTTTCCTGAAGCCCACGTTTTCCACCGTTGTAAACGGCATCATGTCCTTAGCCAAGAAGTTTGTTACAGCCTTTGTAATGTCTTTATGACGTTTAGACTGTTTGTCATAAGGCATGAATGCAGCGATCTGTGTTTGCTGCATGGGTTTCTCTTTTGACACAACTGGTGTTGGGGATGATGATGGTGGTGTTGTTTGAGGGCCAGGTTGTTGGCTTAAATAGGTCGCTCATTTTGTAGTTAAAATTTGCCGCGTTGGAGATCCTACTACTGCTGTGCTGAGCACTGGTTTCGTGACTCTGCGGTGTACATCATCACAAAAGTAGCCAATGGTGTTCTGCTCTTTCTGACGCCTGCGCGCCTAACGTCAGTCAGTGACAAATGCTGTTATAATATTATTATTATATTAATATATCAAAATATCGAAAATGTGTTTAATAATCATATTATCGTTATTGAAAAAAAATATTGCGATATATATTGATATTGAATTATTGTCCAGCCCTAACTGTCCCTACTGTCAAGTGGGCCAAAATACCTGCTGAGAGGTGCAGAAGTCTCATTTACGGTTACAGGAATCGTCTGATTGCAGTGATAGTGTAGTGTATGAGCTATAATATAATGTAATAAGAAATATTAATTTATTAATTTGGAAAATTATTAATTAATATTTTTATTATCACAATTTTCTCGTTAAAGGGGCACCACCCAGATGATTCTGGGAAACTGATTATATTGATTAAGTCTCAATTAAACTGAAGGAAGAGAATTCTAAACCTGTTTTCGGATATAATTCTGAAATAATCAAAAGAAAACCAAATCAAATCTTTAACATTTTATGGGGTTTATTAAGATTATACAAAATTAAATGATGGATGGAAGGACACAAAGGATGAATTATTGACATATAATTGAAATAATGATTGAAACAAAATGAAAACAACAAAATTACTGAATCTAACTTGTGGAGGATGATATTTTGTTTGATTAAACTTGGCTGAGTTATTAGAAGGGGGCTTTGGAAAAGGATTGGTGAATTGACTGGAGCTTATTAAATACAGTTTAACGCCAAACTCTTGTATGTCTGTGCGGCTTACTGAGTGTCGCGGCAACGGTTCCGGAGGGTCCGTAGCAGGTCCAAAGGTTTGCTTCAGTCCTGAAGCAGGGGGTGTGTCTGTGGGGCGTTACGTTTGTTTGGGGAAACGCCTAGTTCGTAATTCAAACAAACTATTCCTCCACAAGATGTAATGAATAGTTAGCCTTTACACAGTCATAAGCATACATTTAAATTTGATACTGCAGGTTGTAACGATAGAATGCATTGTACACATGTTAACACATATAAATTCATTCAACCATTTATTGACTGTAACTTGTAAAGCCGAGGTGGGAGAATATTCTCTGTCGTGACTCAAAATCCTGTAGGAAAAACATTAATTCATCATTTAAACATTTCCTTTTAAATAAACACAAGTGTTCATTTGTGAGAAGTCCGATTCTTTTATAAACTTTTTGTTTACAAAGAAGTTAAAAGTCAGTTTTGTCTGAAAAAGAATTCAGCAGAGTTCCTCTCTGCTGTCGCTAGGGGGCAGTGTTGTAACGTTCATACTGTCTCAGGCCTTTGCCCTGGCCCAATACACAATCAATTTTCAAAGAGCAGATGCTGTCGTCTTGGCGCCAACGGGTCTCCTGCTGGCGGATAACGCCCCTTTGATCTGCCTTTGAGATGGGGAAGGTTATTGTCATTGAGTGAGTTATCTCGAGTTTTCTATCCTTGGAAAAACAAAGAGAGCATCTGTGGTTGATTAGCACAGAGCTGTGAAACGTTGGTTTGAGGCAAAGTAAACACTTTCTCGTGTCTGGTAGAGGATTTGGCGGCATAAATTGTCAGGGCTTTGACATTTATGCGTTGTAAACTCCCGTTGAACTGAAAAGGGAATACAGTTTATGGCTGTCTGTGTCCTGGTCACTGTGACCTGCAAATGGTCACTACAATAGCCTCAAAAGGTTGTGCAACAAAATATTAAGTTAGGGGTACCAACAATTTTGTCTAGGCCTGTTACAATTTTTTTTTTTTTTTGCTTTACTGATTAAAGATAATCACGTTTATTTTATTTTTTTAATTTAAAATGCACATTTACCCTTAAACTGTGCATGAGCCACTTCGTCCCTAATCCCTTAATACTTTTGAAGCGACAGACACAAACTAATTTAACACACTGACAAAAGAGATGTCACAGACTGAGAATTGTAGTTGCATACTGTTGAATTGGTATGTTAGGAATTTAGTATTTTGCTTTGTCACAGTGACTCATTGAATCTCAGACTCAAAATGACCAATGCCATTGCTTTGTTTGGCATAATTTTGTATTTGAGATCATTTTGTCTTGCCACCCCACCCTCTTCCCAATAAACCTACACACTTTGTCATTTGTCACTTTCTCTGTGACACCCTAAAGCAGGGGTCCCCAACCTTTTTAATACTACGGACCACTTTCAAACGCTGCAATGTTTTAAAAGGACCATTTTATTACTACATTAGGTGCAGTAATCAAATCACTTGTAACAAATCTAACAAAACTCGCTATAATGTTGAGTCATTGGAAGCCCTGGTCTTTTGTTGCGATCTCTGCCATGATCAATATTCTGCCTTGAATGTTGTGACAAATAGGGGTGTGACGATAACCGCATCACCGCAATACCGCAATAATGAGATGCCTACCGCGGTGTGAGGTCATCGCTGCACATGATTTTTTTTTGGGGGGGTTTATATTTAGTTTAATATTAAGTTTTGTTTTGTAAAAATACTTTCTTTCGTTTTGTACAAATTGTCTCTTAATTTTAATAAAGGTTTCTTCGGCCAATTGCATGTATTTAATAAATAAGAAGCAAATAAGTAGACTATGAGGTCGTGGAAGCGATCGCTTTCATTGCTCATGAACTGGAGCACGTCTTAAATAAACTGAAACTCAGCAGGTTTGCCTTACAGACATGAGAAATATGTAGCCTAATATGTGTAGAGACGAAAAGATTTAAATAAGCATAGTGCAGTGTTCAGAACTCACACGGTAAACAACCAGCTTGATACGGATGGATCACTACTTTAGCAGTTAGCCGCAAATTTCCTCGGAGCGAAGATGGAGCAGTGTTTCTGATATCAGTGAACGAGGAGTGGAGCGGGGAGCGGGAGATGGTAAACCCAGAGCTGGAGCTGGAGCGGAGTGATTCTTGAATGCATAGGGAGTGGAGCGAGGAGCGGGAGATGGTAAACCCGGAGCTGGAGCTGGAGCGGAGTGATACTTGAATGCATAGAGCGTGAAGGGGAAATTGCCGCTGCTCCACTCCGCTCACATACTCAACTCGCAAGACTCGCAGCGGGTGGGGGTGGGGGTCGGTTAACTGCAATATCGCGATTCTTGTTGCTTCATCACCGCGGTAAGAAAAATCCCATACCGTCACAGCCCTAGTGACAAAGTCGTCTAAAATATAGTTTTTAGGCCACCGTAATTTACAATGTCAAGCTGTTCTTCTTCATGCACGGATCGGACCGATTCACATGGCTAGTTCACAAATGGGTTATGGATCCATTCTTTTTGAGTTCAAGAGTCTTTTGTAAATGGTAAAAGCCCCATTCATTTTTCACAAAGCGGGTTTGGGCGGTGTGTAATCACCTGTTGAGATGAAGCCATAATTTAAATAATACTCGTGGTAATTTTTCTTAACTGCAGCTTTCTTATTGTTGGAAGTGGTGGCTTCTGCCTCTCATCTTTGGGCTTTTCTTATTAAAGAAGTGCTTAAGATTTTGTCTCAGTTCAATGTGCCAACTTTTCTCACTGTGTACATTTTGTTAATTCTCATTTTTATAGCTTATAGTATTAGTCTTAGTTGCAGTAGGTCTGAAAAGGTTTGATAAAGCCTCTTGTGTATGGTTATTCCAGTTGGTCATTGCATTTCTTTCTTCTCCTCATAGACCATGACAGATGTGGTCAGAAACCCCGAAGAAGAAAGGAGAGCAGAGTTTTACTACCAGCCGTGGGCTCAGGAGGCTGTCTGTCGCGAATTGCGAGATATAAACTCGCAATTCTGAGATATAAACTCACAATTCTGAGATATAAAGTCGCAATTCTGAGATATAAACTCACAATTCTGAGATATAAACTCGCAATTCTGAGATATAAACTCACAATTCTGAGATATAAAGTCGCAATTCTGAGATATAAACTCACAATTCTGAGATATAAACTCGCAATTCTGAGATATAAAGTCGCAATTCTGAGATATAAACTCACAATTGTGAGATTTAAACTCGCAATTCTGACCTTTTTACCCCTCGAAAGTGCTGTTATTTGAATTTGCGGAGGACCCACGAGATGTGATTTCAGCACAGGAGTCTCTTCTCTTTTCATCGTCAACAACAGAGCTTTGTATGATATTTTCCGACGACAAGGTATGATCATATTTATTTACTCTTTTTGCATGATAATCCTTTAGAATTTGCATGTATTAATAAAATACGTTGGAGAAGTATAATGAACGTTGGTAACGAGCGCGTGTGGTAGGCTTACATAGCCTAATCTTCTTGCATGTCAAGTGTTGGTTTTATGTTTACAAAGACGTGTGATATAATATAATAACCAGTAGTTTACTGTCATTGAACTAAAAGCTGTTTTGCATCAAGAGCTTGTTTTGTTTTGCACAGCACATATTGACCATAAAGATACAGGTTTTGGGTTTTATGGCTTACAAAATGGTCTATATTGCCTACTAGCCTCAGTTTGCTCTTGTTATTAATTTCCATTAAACTATCATTATAGGATGGACGACTTTATATTTTTTCTGAGGGAGAGGAACATTCCAGAAACCACTATAAAAAGGCTGGAGGAGGACAAGGTAATATTGAACCCATTTAACCCACTGCATAAATTAAAGGAACAGTTCACCAAAAATGGTTCATTTCAAAAATGAAAATTGTCATTATCTAGAGGAAGTGAGTGAGTGTTTTAAGCCTACATACAATTTAGGCCTACTTACAGTTTTATTTCTTACAGAGATTATTTGGTGTTCATTTTATAAAAGTTTAAGAATATTACAGTAAAACAAATATGTTGGCTTATCTGGAACATAGGTGGGCTCGAAATGGCATATGTTCCTTAAATAAGCACACTTTGGTATGGAAAAAAAGATTTATGGATTTAATGAATTTAAAGAGGTTATGTAATGGAAAATCAAAACGTTGTTATTTACACCTAGAGGTTACTATTCAGTAACAACATTCTGCAAGTTTAATACCATCAAAGCTTACTTCTCAGTTTAAAATAATATGTTTGTGTTTTCCACTTTTTTTTAAAATGCCAGGATATGAAATGGCCCCATTCGTGATGTTACGATTTTCCTCTGCATGCCCCTTAACATGCAGATCAAGGAAATCCTTTACTGGGCCAGAGTGAAGTGGCCCAGTAAAATATTAATTGATAAATCATTGTCTGATGATGATCTCATAGTATACCATCCTGAGAATTATTTTCCCTGATAACATTTCATCAGTCATGTCATTTATTTTTTCTTATCGGCTATTCAGAATAAGAATTAGTTATGTCAGATTTGTGAATTAATCAGCATTGATCTAATCATTCAATATACAATTATACCTTGTAGGAAACAAAACTTTCAAATCATTCTATCATTTGTTTATGATAAAGCTGCTCTTTATATGCTTTTTTAGCTTTATTGGCTTTTTACTACTTTATTAGCTTTTGAAAGACTCTGTACTTCAGATAAAGACTGTTTAATCTTTATAAATGATATGGAGAAACTTTTTTTTTTTCATCTGTAAGACAATATGGAAAACCTAGATTTCGGCTTAATAGGGTTACTTCCATTGTTTCAAATCTGTACTGTTATTTTGTCAATAGAACACAAAAGTAGAAATTGAGGAATCCTAAAATGTTCTTTATAATTTTCACAATTAAAGTAAGCGTGTTGACCATTTCAGCACAAGTGCAGCCAGGTAGCATGTGAGTAGAGAAATGTCAAGTTAAGATTATTGAATAAGACGAGAAAGAACTTGTGAGGAACTATACACCTTATTTTGCAACCTGAAATTTTCTATGAATGTGTTTGAGACTTCAAATTCATTAGTCGCTACAGGGAAATAACTAGAAGAAAAACAAAGTTCAGTAATTGGTAAAACTACATTATTTGTGCTAGAAACCTGTTTGTTTATAATTATGATAATTAATTAAAATAATATGATTGTAAATACCAGTTTGCTATATCAAACACATATCGCACAAGTGACTGTTTTTGTACAGCTAAAATAACTGGAAGTGGACGACTAGACACGTTTAAGTTATTAAAGGCAGAGCTGTTCTTACATTAAAAATAACGTGAATGTTCATATCATGTAAAAGCTCTGAATTTGAATGTAAAAATGCCAAAACAAAGCGTTTTTTTTTCTCCTAACAAGCCTTGATGTTCTGCTCAGAAAGGCTTGAATGTTCAATTGCTCAACTTTTGGTTTAAGTAGCCTATTGCACAATACTGAAAAATGTGTTTATTTGCAGATTGATGTCAGCGTCCTACTGCTAATGACTGATGACCAGATGAGAAGCTATTTTCCTTCATACGGAGACAGACTGGAAGTGCTGGGATTTTGTAGGAGGCAAGAAAGTGAGCCAACTTGCAGGAAGTCAAAGCTGTTTGAGCGCCTCAAATCAAAACTGAGCAAAAGACAAAACTAACAATTCACAAACTGAAAACCAAAAAACTAGAACAAACATTTCTCAGCGAACTGCAAGAAAAGTTGAGATTGGGTGGATGCACCATGATGGACAGGGCTTTGTTCAAATGAGAGCAAAAAAGGAGGAACAAGGAAGTTGAGTGTGCCAAAAGACTGGAAAAGGAAAGAACTGATGGAGGAGGCAATTCGTTTGTTTTTCCCAAATGGAAAAAATTATCAAGGCAGTGTTTCTGAGTTTGAATTGGATCTAACAAATTATCAGGAAGTGTCACTAGATGAAGACACTACAGTGGGGAAATGTATAATACATCCAAACTGACAATGTTGAGATTCTACCTCACAACAAAAAGGTGGAGAGGGAAGTGGAAACAGAAAGTGGAGTGGAAGTATCAGATTCAGACACAATGGAGGACTTGCACAATAGCAGGATCAAAGTCTTCCCACTTCTTCCAGAATAATTAATGACTTTCAAGCTTCAGACACAGATGCTGTAATTTTTGTAGAAAGTACAAGCAACAATGATTTGTCTCCTTACATTCCACAGAGGATCTGAACTCAGTTTCTTTTCAAAGTTCATCAATGACCTCACCAGATTATTTGGATGGAAGCGATGTGGTGACATTATTCACTGGAGACATCACTGGAATATATGAACAAAATTTAGATGACACTTTGCCAGTGAGCCCAGAACCCGTTGTTACACACCAAAAAATTCTTGTTGTTCATCGTGGACAGATATTTTCTGAACTCATTGCACATTTCTGTGATGAAACCCTTGACCATGCACAGAGTGAAGTACAAGTGAAGTTGCTCCTCCCAAATGGACAGTTTGAGATGGGCCATGACGTCGGTGGAGTGTTCAGAGATTGCCTATCAGAATTTTGGCAGGAATTTTATGACCAATGCACACTGGGGAACAATTTTAAAGTTCCCTTTCTTCGGCATGATTTTGGGAAAGAAAAGTGGGAAAGTGTTGCCCGAATTATTCTGTTTGGCTGAAAGAAATAGAAGTATCTCCCAATTAAACTTGCACCTGTCATCTTGGAGCAAGCAATACAAGGATCTGTAAAAAGTGATCTGATTGACAACTTTTTGAAGTATGTCTCAGAAAATGAGTGTGCTGTGTTAGACATTTGCAGACTTCTGTAATGCAGACCAGGAGGAATTGATCGATATCTTAGACAACTACAATTGTCGGAGAATTCCAACAGAAGAAAATTTCATGCAAATTTTGCTAGAACTGGCACACAAGACTCTCATTCAAGAGCCTGCTTATGTTCTTGAACAGTGGATGAACATACTTGGACCTCTGAGCAAGGACCTTGAGGAAATTGGAGATGTGTATTGTGCACTACAACCAACAGTGAGAAAAATTGTGCGATCTCTCAAATTCCCTGATCCAATGAATGCACACCAAAAGGACATTTCAAAGCATTTGACAACTTACTTGCGGGAGTGTGATGCAAAACGACAGTCTCTGTTTCTGAGATTCTGTACAGGATCAGATTTGTTTATAGGCAAAACTATAACAGTTGATTTCACAGACCTTAAAGGGTTTGAGAGAAGACCAGTGGCACACACCTGTGGCTGTTTCCTGAGGCTTTCAGTGCACTATGACAACTACCCAGATTTCCGATCTGAAATGAACAAAATTCTTGAAAGCAATGTCTGGGTAATGGACATAATTTAGTGGCACATCAATTGGATTACGAACATCAATCAATTATGGCCAGCTCATATCCTAGATATTTTTTCATGGGGCATTCTTCATACATTTACATGCAAAGAGTAACGCATTCACTTTAATTTGTCCACTTAGATGCTAAATATTTTATATATATTATGTTATTTTATATTATATTATATATATGGTAACACTTTACAATAAGGTTCATTTATTAAACATTAGTTAATGACTGTATTAACTAACATGAACTAACAATGAGTAATACCTTTGTTACAGTACCAGAGTTCTCAGTTAATAGAAATAAAGCTGTTCATTGTTTGTTCATGTTAGTTCACAGTGCATTAGCTAATGTTAACAAGATTTTAATATAATAAGTGTTAGTAAATGTGAAAATTAACATTAAAAAAGATGAACAAATGCTGTATAAGTGCAGTTCATTATTAGTTAATGTTAATTAATGTAGTTAACTAATGAACCTTATTGTAAAGTGTTACCATATATATATATATATATATATATATATATATATATATATATATATATATATATATATTGTTAATGACTTTCAATAGTGAAAGATATGTCATTGTTTTGGTGCAACCAACTGTTTACGTTTAATTGTAAGATGTTCAAGGTCGACTCTTCAGTCAGATGTTTTGAACTGTTGAAATTACAAGAAAGCATATGACTCAATGCCACACACATGGATCACTGAATGCTTGGAGATGTACAACATCAACAGGACTCTAAGAGACTTCATTGCAAACTCAATGAGTTTGTGGAAAACCACCCTTGAGGCCAATGGCAAGCCACTTGCACAAGTATCCATCAAATGTGGCATATACCAAGGAGATGCTCTATCCCCACTGCTGTTCTGCATAGGCCTGAACCCCCTCAGCCAAATAATCGACAAGACTGGCTATGGATACCGACTCAGGAATGGGGCCACCATCAGTCACCTCCTCTACATGGATGACATCAAGCTATACGCTAAGAGTGAGCGGGACATCGACTCACTGATCCACACCACCAGGATCTACAGCTCTGACATTGGGATGTCATTCGGGCTTGAGAAGTGTAGTCGAATGGTGACGAAGAGAGGGAAGGTGGTCCACACAGAAGGGGTCTCACTCCCAGAAGGAACAATAGCAGACATTGAGGATGGTTACAAGTACCTTGGAATACCACAGGCAAATGGCAACCTCGAAGAGGTAACAAGGAAAACAGCAACTGCCAAATACCTCCAACGAGTAAGGCAAGTCCTAAGAAGTCAGCTCAATGGCAAGAACAAGGCACGGGCAATAAACAGCTACGCCCTGCCAGTGATCAGATACCCTGCGGGAATAATAAGGTGGCCAAAGGAAGAGATACACATCACAGACGTTAAGACATGAAAGCTCCTCACCATGCATGGAGGGTTCCACCCCAAATCCATCACCCTGAGACTGTACGCTAGCCGTAAAGAAGGCGGCCGTGGACTAGTGAGTGTGAGAGCCACTATCCAGGATGAAACATCCAAGATCCACAAGTACATCAAAGATAAGGCCCCAACAGATGACGTGCTCAGTGAATGTCTCAGGCAATGGGGAACAGAGGAAGAGGAGCTGGAGGAGGGACCATCATGGGAGGACAAACCCCTACATGGGATGTACCACCGAACATAACTGAAGTGGCTGATATCAAGAAATCCTACCAATGGCTAGAACGGGCCGGACTGAAGGACAGCACAGAGGCACTCATCATGGCTGCACAGGAGCAGGCCTTGAGCACCAGAGCAATAGAGGCCCAAATCTACCACACCAGACAAGACCCAAGGTGTAGGCTGTGCAAACAGGCCCCTGAGACAATCCAACACTTAACTGCAGGGTGTAAGATGCTGGCAGGGTAAGCATACATGGAGCGCCATAACCAAGTGGCTGGCATAGTGTACAGGAACATCTGTACGGAGTATGGACTGGAAACCCGAGGTCAAAGTGGGAAACACCTCCAAAGGTGATAGAGAATGACCGAGCCAAGATCCTGTGGGACTTCCAGATTCAGACTGACAGAATGGTAATGGCGAACCAACCAGACATTGTGGTGGTGGACAAACAGCAGAGGAAGGCCGTTGTGGTTGACATTGCAATACTAAGTGATTGCAACATCAGGAAAAAGGAACATGAGAAACTAGAGAAATACCAAGGCCTCAGAGAAGAGCTGGAAAAGGCTTGGAAGGTGAAGGCGACAGTGGTGCCTGTGGTCATCGGAGCACTCGGGGCAGTAACCCCCAAACTGGAAGAGTGGCTACAGCAGATCCCTGGAAGAACACCAGACATCTCGGTCCAGAAAAGTGCAGTACTAGGAACAGCAAAGATACTGCGCAGAACCCTCAAGCTCCCAGGCCTCTGGTAGAGGACCCGAGCTCGAAGGATGAGACCACCCGCAGAGGGTGAAGGACAAAGTTATATAAAATGTAAAAAAAATATTATCTTGTCAACTGGTTTAAAAAAATTGCACATTTTATGTCAATTAAATAAAAATATTAAGTTACAATACAAATTCAGTACTCTCTATAACCATTCTGATAGTGAACAAAATGTGTTACCTGTATAAAATGTTGGAAGCAAAACTGGATGAGAGATTTATCAATGAAAGTGTCAACAAAGTGTCCGTCTTCTTTTAGTTGTTCAAAATGATCCATCCAAAACTGTACGCACTGGCTTCTCAAAGTGCACCACCATCGTTCGATTCTCTGGTTCCCAGTGCTTGGACCAAGAGTGACACATTCAGCACTTGCAGTGTCTCTGAGGAATTTTTGCATCTCTGCTAAATGAGTATTTTCAGTTCCATGGTCAATACGAATTCTTTGTGGAAATCCGTTATTCTCAGCAATAGCTTGTACGAAATAGCCTGCAATTACTCGTGGGTCATTGTTCGTTTTGTATGCTTCAAGCCAAATCATCTTTCTGGAAAACCCATCAATGCATCCGTTTATGCATATTCCGTAAGGTTTTAATTTATCATACCCGTCAATATGCCAAACATAATTTGGCCCCAGACTGTTATACACGCATCGCCGTAGACGACCATGAGCACGCAGATCAACTCCTTGTCCATCTAACAGTCGCATCAACTGACGGACAGTTTCTCTGTCTGTAACAATTCCGGACATCCAACATTTCTGGTGCATCCACCGATAGCCATGTTGTCGTCCCGACGTCTGAAGCTGCTGGTGTATAAAATGTGCCACTTCAGCTAGTTTTATTGCGTCTCCGCCACAACTGATTCCTGCATAAAGTTCGCTCAAGAGTCCGGAGACTAAGCTTTATGTTGTGTGATTCCTCCAATAAAATCAAGATTTCTCTATTTGTGAAACAGCGCCGAAAATAATCCTCTATAATCTTTTCCATTTCAAATGCTATGCAATCCTACCATAAATTGACACGGCTCTCTAGTGATGGTCATCGCAATAACAGGAAAAGTGAGCAAAGTCAGAATTCTGAGATATAAAGTCGCAATTGTGAGAAAAAAAGTCAGAATTGTGAGATTTAAACTCGCAATTGCGAGTTTATATCTCAGAATTGCGAGTTTATATCTCAGAATTGTGAGTTTATATCTCAGAATTGCGAGTTTATATCTCAGAATTGTGAGTTTATATCTCAGAATTGCGAGTTTATATCTCAGAATTGTGAGTTTATATCTCAGAATTGCGAGTTTATATCTCGCAATTGCGAGTTTATATATCAGAATTGTGACTTTATATCTCGCAATTGTGAGAAAAAAAGTCAGAATTGTGAGATAAAAAGTCGGAATTATTATATATTTTTTTTTATTCAGTGGCGGAAACAAGCTTCCATAATAAACAGACCGTAAATATGCATGTAAATGTAGCTTGATTTAAATTGCAGCATATCAAATTTCTCATATTGAAAGGTACATACCCAGATAATGCAAGTCACAGCTGAAGTACTTGTACTAGATAAATTGCTGAATCTGGGCAGCAACATGGCTCCAATTATTTATTTTTTTTAAATCAAAGAATTGGCTTTCTTACAAAACAAGACCTTGCCCAATTGATTTATCAACTTGAAAGTGCTGAAGGTTGAAGAAAGGCTACACACACTGTCATTTCTTGCCAAATTCTTACTATTGCATTTTTGATAGTGAATAAGCGGTTAATGGCCTTTCTGGATTTGTTCCCAAAATGGCCACCTTACATTTTGTAAAGATCCTTACACAGCTAGGAGTCATTTTACTAATATCCCAGACAACCTAACGTTTTTTTTATTTTTTAATGCCCACAGCGCGACAAACCTATTCTCATTTACAATGACGACCTGGTACTTGTACATGTCTTTAGTGGTAGGGGAAACCTACTCCTACTCTCCACAGAAAGGCCCTATCCGGGGATCGAACCCTGGACCTTATTTGAGGCAGGAGTACTAAATAAATTGGAGATATATACTAGACGTCTTTTCTGTCCATATAGGAAGGTTTTTGTTTTTTAATGTTGCAACTTGACTACATTTGGAGTTTGGTTGCCATTACCATTGTTTTCTATGGATGATTCTCCCTTTATCATTAATTATTTTGCATGTATAAGCCTTAAACTAGAACCATTCCTTTTAATTTCGATACAACAGAAGTAGAAAAGGATGGGGCGGCAGTGGCTAAGTGGTAGAGCGGTCGAATCCCGCTCTCCCCAAAGTTCATACTGTCGTTGTGTCCTTAGGGCAAGACACTTAACCCACCTTGCCTCCAGTGGTATTCCAGCTGTAACACTGGTGAATGGAACCTTAATGTAAGTCGCTTTAAATGAAAGCGTCATCTGTAAAATGTAACACTGGTGAATGTAAGTCGCTTTGGATAAAAGCGTCTGCTAAATGACTAAATGTAAATGTAAATGTAAATGATTGTACCCATTAAGTTTTCATGTAACTGGTCCCAATGAGAAAATACTTTTTAGTCGACAGGAATGTTTATTTTTTTTGTCCGCTATTTTTGGAAAGTGAATTTACTTTGTCACACTCCATTTGTACCAAAATGGGTTCAGTTAAATAATGTGATTGTGTTTGGGCTATAACTGCGTTGTTTCCTTTTGTACCACTGAGAATCCACTATTTTAAAAGCAAATTATTCATAGATGGTGCCATTTTGTATGTTTTTATTCTGATTCTTGCTTTAGGAAATGTGTAATATCCGTCTTGTTAGCTTAGTACAGCTGATAAAGGAAGTAGTAAGTCAACTAGGTTATATACATAGTTTTGTAAATACCAAACAGAAAAAAACATGAAGGTGGATGTGTGAAGTGAAACTGTATCCTCTCCTGGCGGATGTGTTACTTAACCTTTTTGTCTCTGCTCAGTTTAACCAGTATTTATGTTGTACAACCCATTTTTAAAGCTGCATATTTCCTCTTTAGGGGAACATGAAAGCGAGCTGCAAAGAGTTAAATGATCAGCCTAGATACTGAAGCCATATACACAAGCTCACATGCTGCTTCACTGTGTACTGACTGAAAACCTGACACCTTTTATTTACGTAGCTGCCTCTCGTGTTAAAGGTTGAGATGATAAACCTGCGTTTATTGTGAATACACTAATGTGTTTTTGGGGCTGGTCAATGATTTAAAAATGGGGAACTTAAAGGGGTTTTAAGACAATACTTGGGGCTGTAGTATTATTTAAATCTGCAGACTTTTTCATGGACCAAACCTATTTTTCTGTGTGTTGTGTTATAATAAAGGAAATGTAAAAGTACTGCTTTGAATCCATCTGTTATTTTGTCATTGGTCTTTGAAATATAAATGTAAAAGCAGTTTTAGGCCCAACCTGTTGGTCTTGCAATAACACACCTATATTACTGCCTTTAAAGGTTGACATGTTGAAAATTTATATTTTTTCTTGGTAACTGGTGATGTTTTCTGAACTCTTTACACTTGACCACAATGACCATATCTTTAATAATAGTTTGAAAAGAGATATTTCTTTTACATATTTGTATATGCCACTTTTTGAAAACCACAGTAACTAGTAAGGCTGCTTTTTATCTGTTACCTATTTTTTTTATTTTTAAGACACAGTGTAAATAAGGCTGTGCGTTTAAGAAAATCTGCTTTGAAGCCTTTTGCATCAGTCACGTAACTTGGTCCAAATAGGAAAGTATCAAACTTAAAAGCCCCAGGACAGACATCACTGAACAAACACACTTTGCACAGCACCAACTTTGGATTTGAGATTTATTTAATAAAGATTGACTTGGCAGGAAAAAACATTACATGCCAATCTTGAAATGTGTCAATCACGATATCAGAAAAAAAAAAACATTCACATAAAAGTTAGCATTATAAAAAGCCCTTTACAAAAACTAACATTAAAATACAAGAAGACACTTAAGAATAAAACATTCACAGAGCTCGAGGTATAAAGGTCGAGGTCTTGCTCTTATTTGATAAAAACTCTTTGGTGTCTGATCTCATAACCACTAGATGGTGCCTGGTTTATGAAAGTCTGCAGAGGAGAAGAGCTGTCCTTCAGGATGTTGTGTAAGGTGTGGACTGTGGCTTTATCCTGCTTTGTTTTTTGTTTATTGCCCTAACACATACCATTTGCTCCAAATCTTACAATAATAAAAATACTACACTATACACACGGAAGCATGTACTTAAACGAAATGATTGCTTTTACAGAATTTTAATTAAAAAAAAAATTACTTTGGATTCAACTTTTTTGTGTGTGTGTGTGTGTGAGTGACAACTCTTATATGTAAAATCAATCATTAACCTTTTTAAGGAACACAATGTAGTAACAAATGGACCATGAAACTTTCTTAAAAAGGGCAGGATTTGGTCCCAGGGCCTTGACTTTGACATGTCTGGAGTAGTCGTGTCTGGTTTCATAAGCTCAGGAGTGTTTGTGTAAGAGGCTGCAGTGCAGACCAACCCACAGAGGAGGGTGGATCTATAGCCTCAGCTGTGTGGCCAGTATAAATAGGTTTTGTGCTAGGTTCAGTCTATTTTTCCACTAGCAGCAGCTCAGTCTGGAAGGTCGTGCTCAGGATGGAAGCTCCCAAAAAAGTCTGTGTCATAGGCTCAGGAAACTGGTAAGTGGTCTGTGTCAAGTTACATTTGTATTCAAGGCAGTGCAGTCAGTCTCCTTTGCCCTAGATCTGCCTTTATGTGCAGTTTTTGTTTCTTGGGATACTGCTGAGATATTATGGATAAGGTAATCTCTCTTTTGTAACTTCAGATAAATGATTTATAAAGTTCATGCCTGCTGTTTTGCAATACTGGAGCCAGTTTTTACTTTACTGCTGAGGCTGTGAGGCTGACTCTGACTGAGCTGCACCTGTGTTTTAACCTGTGACGTCTAAACAAAAGCTTAAACAAGCACTCAGAAACCACAGTGTGGCTCCAAGGACAGAGCCTCTGGACTGACAGCAAAAGGAAATCCTATTTACAATGGGTCAATGGGTCTGTGCTAATTGACTGTTGCCATAGTTACATGTGTTTATTTTAATCTGTTAGTGTTATAATTATTTCAAACATTATTGGCTCTGCTGCTTGGAATATTATGTGTTGCCTTTTAAATCATTGACAGCTTAGTTGGCAATGTTATTTATTATTAATTTAATCAAGTAAACTCAATTTAATAATCTAACAAGTAACACATATTTATGTTTATTTTTTTATAAACTTGTGGTGAACTGTGCATAAGCCCTTTGTTGCTATGGCAACCCATGAAAAATGTTCCCAACAGACCAATTGGAGAAAACAGGGCCCATAAATGGCCTTTTGTTCAGGATTTAGCTCTCAGTTGGGATATTTTTCTGTATAATTGTCCCGGGCAGAAAAAGATTTTTATTCAAAGGGAAACATCTCTTACAACTTGGTTTTATTAATTCAGCAGGCGTAGAGCTGAATCATGTTGTGGTATAACCTTGAGCCAGTGTGACATTTAAATGCCGCTGGGACAAGAGTCTCATGTCTCTCTGCTGTTAAAGACCGACTCAAGATCCCTGAGACTTAGATGGGGGGGGGCTCTTATTTTACTCAATTCAACCCCAGTACTAATTAGAACTGCTTTGAAGTGCTTTTAGCCAGCATTACGGTATATAAATGAAGAAACTGGAAGGATTTGATGGCACTTACTTGGTAAAGTGATCCATTAGTGCAGCCACAACATTGCTTTACAGTGACATAGTATTAAAGCAAAGCTTCATCGTCCTGTCCAATTAAATAACAGGGGCAGTGCCATCGTCAAAATAGTGGGCTCCAACGCCGCCAAATATGACACCTTTGACACCACTGTGAACATGTGGGTGTATGAGGAGATGATCGAAGGACGAAAACTCACAGAAATCATCAACACAGAACATGAAAATGTAAAATATCTGCCTGGTCACAAGCTGCCCTCCAACGTGGTGAGTATAAGAGAAAGTACAATACTACAGTAAGATTTCTTTATGTGCTGTAATACGGTGCTGTTTGTGTCAGGTGGCAATTCCAGACCTGGTTGAAGCTGTGAAAGGAGCTGACATCCTGATATTTGTCATCCCTCATGAGTTTGTCGCCAGAGTTTGTGACACCATCAAAGAGCACATCAAGAAAGATGCTGTGGGGCTGTCTCTCATTAAGGTACAGGCTCCCTTCAGTCAACACTATTACAGACCAAATTATTACCAGTTTGTACCTGCAAAACTGAGGACAGTCTTACTTCAAAGCCACTTCTCCCCCACTGTCCCTCATTGGTCTGTAATCACACTGCCACGAGCCAATTCAGGCTTGTAGTCATCTTTCTTCTGTTTCTCCGATTAGTTGTTCTTTGCAAATTGCATGGGTCTAGAGGCTGTTTATCTTTTGTATGTTGCTCTGGATGGGTGTCTATGATAAGACAAATGCATTCAGTTCAACTTTAAATTGCATCTAATAGTTTGGCCTTAAACTAAGAGGGAACAGACTTTTCTGTTTCTGTTCATCATCTACCTTCTCCCCTTGGTAACATCTTTCGAAAACATAACATTGACTTCCACTGCTACGCTGATGACACCCAGCTCTACCTCTCAAACAAACCAAATTCTTCACTCTCACCCTCCTCCCTAATCAACTGCCTCTCTGAAATTAAATCCTGGTTCACCACAAACTTCCTCAAAATAAACAGTGATAAAACTGAACTGCTCTTAATAGGCACCAAAAACACCCTAAACAAAATCAATAACTTCTCCATTACTTTTGAAAACTCCACCAACACCCCCTCCCCTCAGGTAAAGAGTCTGGGTGTCATCATCAACAGCACACTCTCCTACACTTCCCACATCAATAATGTCATCCGCTCTGCCTACTTTCACCTCCGCAACATCCACCGCCTCCGCCCCTCCCTCACCCCTCACTCTACTGCCGTCCTTGTGCACAGCCTCATCACCTCCCGCCTGGATTACTGCAACTCCCTTCTGTTTGGTCTCCCTCAAAAAACCCTTCATAAACTTCAACTGGTCCAGAACTCAGCCGCCCGCATAATCACACAAACCCCCTCCACCAATCACATCACACTCGTCCTGCAACAGCTCCACTGGCTCCCCATCACATATCGCATCAACTATAAAATAATGCTCCTCACATTTAAAGCCATACACAACCTTGCACCTCCATATCTATTTGAGCTCCTCCACATATCCACCCCTGCCCGCTCCCTCCGCTCCTCCTCCTCTCTACGGCTCTCAGTCCCTCCTGCCCGTCTTCTTACCATGAGGAGTAGATCCTTCAGCCGCTCTGCTCCCCAGCTTTGGAACTCTCTCCCCTCTGACCTCCTCAACACAGACACACTGCCACATTTCATATCAAAACTCAAAACACATCTGTTCAGACTGGCCTACTCACTCCCTGCATAACTGACTGTCCTGTCATCAATATATGTAAATGTTGTTGTTTTTCTTGTTGTTTTTTTAATCTTGATTTTAATTGTTTTTAATTATGTGCCATTGTATTTTTACTAATGTTGTAAGGCGATCTTGAGTGTCCAGAAAGGTGCGTTATAAATAAAATGTATTATTATTATTATTATTTTCTTTGTCCAGAATAGAAAAAGAATCAGGATGGCTGAGCAAGCTGATGGTAAAGACAAAAAGTAAACGCCAAGACTCAACTGTCTTTGAGGGTTACTTTTACATTGAATATTGGCATCTACTCAATGTTTACAAGTTAAAACTAGCAGCACAAACTATTCACAAAACTGAAAAATAGCCGTTAGCCTATATTTGGCACAGTACATACTAATAAAACCGTTAGATAAAGTCAGTGCTTCAGGTTTAAAACATGAAAAGACATGGTGAGAGACCGAGTCAAAGACAAGACCAGAACATGATACAAGGGATTGATCATTTGTAAAATTCAGTAAGTCCAGTCACCGAGCTCTGTGAAGAATGACAGTGAAATGAGAGCTGTTTTTTCAGTCCAAGTCCATCCAAAGAAATAACAATGAGGATAAATATGGTTGTTGTTGTTTTTGGCGAGTCTTCATTCTTTTTAAAATTGCTTGACTTTTTACCCGGTCAAGTGAGGAACTGAGACTTGAGTAAAAATGTGTTTTATCACAATGTCTCAAGTGTATTAATGCAGCGCAGTGATAAGATCTCTTGTCCAGGGTCTTGATACTTATCCAGATGGGTTAAAGCTGATCTCAGAAGTCATCAGAGCGAAGATGGGCATCACCGTTGCCGTCCTAATGGGAGCGAACATCGCCAATGAGGTCGCTGACGAGACGTTCTGTGAGACAACCATCGGTATGCAACATAAATGGCGAACAATCACTTTTTAAAATATCATTCTGAAAATTTCTCGACTATTGCAACTAGCAACATGACAAAACACTACTAGAATTAAAGTCTGGAAAAAAATCTGGAACAGCCTCCCAGATGAAGTAAAACAAGCCTCAACTTTAACAATGTTCAAGGGGAGGTTAAAAACCTTCCTCTTTAGCTCCGCCTACTTTACAACTTAAAGTGTTTTTTAATCTGCACACACTTCTTTTAAATGTTTTTAATTTTTCTTATGTTTCTTAATCTAAATCTTGTAAATTGTCTTTTATTCTTGTAAAGCACTGAGTTACCCAGTGTATGAATTGTGCTCTATAAATAAAATTGTCTTGCCTTGTAAGATGGAGACTACTGAAGCTAACCCCAAAACTGAAAAGCAATGAGGCACTTCAACTTGGAAAAGGTCACAAAAAGGTCACAAAGAAGTAACCTATATTTAAAAAGTAATGCCTAAATCCTATTTAAAGAGGACTACTCCCCTTTTATATTTTTGTCTTGAACCAGTATTGGATGTTATTTTATTTATAAGATTGTTGTTTAGATCAAATGAGAAAGTCTTTCAGTCCCCAGAGAGGCGTGATTACATTTATATGTATATTTATTATTTACATGGTCATTTGTCTGTGAAGGTTCTCAGTCATCCAGGACATCTTGAAAAAAAGGTTTAAGTAAAAGCATCTGGACTCAGTTTGGAAGTCCTGGCAAAAGGCAAGAATGTAGTTATCCCTTATGTGTCTGGTGTATCTGAAAAACTTATTTTCTACAAACACAAAATTCCAGTCCACTTTAAACCAGGGAACACGCTGCATCAAAAACTGGTCCATCCTAAAGACAAGATCCCCTCGCACAAACAGAATAATGTAGTTATGCAGTTCAGTGAAGAGTGCAGTGACAGTTATGTCGGTGAAACAAAACAACAGCTTCACAAGAGGATGTAACAGCACAGAAGAGCCAATCCTGGAGGACCTGAGTCTGCAGTCCACCTCCACCTCAAAGAGAAAGGACATTCCTTTGAGGACAACAATGTTCGAATCGTGGCCAGAGAGGCCAGATGGTTTGAGAGAGGGGTGAAGTAAGACATTTTTGTGAAAATGGAAAAACCCTTGCTGAACAGAGGAGGTGGCCTCAGATTCATGTTGCCTAGTATTTACAACAGTGTTCTAAAACCTAAAACAAAAGAGCCTCATCCTAGAACAACAAACACAGCACCTGAATAGAATAGTGTCACTAACGACTCTCCTGAGCCTTAACGACTCCCACATCAGGAGTCACACTTCCCTTTCATGGCTAACGACAGTGAGACCAGAACAGCCTGTTCCATTAGGTTTGGTTTCAGGGGAAACTCCTCCCTCTAGAGATAAAGCTCAGCTCTCCTACCAGTTGATCTCAGAATTGATAAAGTCTCTTGGAATTAGAGATGAAACGTTTTCACCTTGAAAACTTGAGTCCAGATGCTTTTACTTAAACCTTTTTTACATGGCCATTTGAATGTTATGTTCAGCTCCTGCTCACACATAAAATAACTGGCTTCATACAAAAGAAAACCTAAAAATAACAATCATGGTGAATCTATAGACTACATAACCTTAATATATAATTGTGTTTTATGTTTCGGACATAGGCTGCAAAGACCGAACTCTGGGGATCGTTTTGAAGAAGCTGATGCACACGTCAAACTTCCGTGTGACATTGGTGGAGGAGTCTGACGTCGTGGAAATTTGTGGAGGTCTCAAGGTGGTTTATCTCAAAGCAAATGCATTACCTCTAAAGGATTCTGTGTATTGTTTGTGGTTAAGGCCTTACAAACTCACCCACAATACATTGAACAGTTTTATAAAACATATAAAAACTGTTGAAGTAAGAGTGGTGCTACAATGGTTTTGTGATAAAGAGATGATAAGTTTCCAATATGGCTGTCAGTGTTCTTTTTAATGAGCTACAATCAGCAAATGCTTAAGTAAAAGTGCAAAAAATAGCTGACAATTATATTTTCCTTAGAGTTACATACCGTAAATTACCGTTAGTGTCCATTGTGACCTGCAAACATTGTCGTTATGATTATCTCCTCTTTCTGATTTCTGCAGAACATTGTGGGAGTGGGGGCTGGTTTTTGTGACGGTCTTGGATTTGGGAACAACACTAAAGCCGCAGTGATCCGTCTGGGTCTCATGGAAATGATTGCCTTCGCCAAACTCTTCTGCACAAACTGTCCTGTTACTCCGACCACTTTCCTCCAGAGCTGTGGCATTGCGGACCTCATCACGACCTGCTATGGCGGACGAAACCGTAAAATAGGAGAGGCTTTTGCCAAAACGGGCAAAGTATGTGTCACTGTAACTCCAATATCTGTTTGTCTTTTTGATCAACTTTGATTGAGTTATCTTATTCATCTTCATTGTAGACAATTGAATTGTTAGAGAAGGAGATGCTGAATGGACAAAAACTTCAAGGTCCAGAAACTGCAGCTCAGGTCCACCAAGTCCTTATACGGAAAGAAATGTTGAAACAGTAAGTATGCATTGCATTTTGACGTGTTGTGACATATTGAGCTTGGCTTTAAAGTGGCTTAAATAACTTGTCTTTTTTAGGTTTCCTCTTTTCACTGAAGTTTACCACATCTGTTTTGACGGCTATCCAGTCACAGAGTTTGTCAAGTGTTTGCAAAACCACCCAGCGCATCTGGTCGACTACATCAGCAACTTTGGCTAATTCTTAACAGATACTAAAGAAGCTCCTGTTGTTAAGTTAAATCCTTTTGTTTTACCTCTACGCAAACATACAGTATGTGTAATATATTGTAATAGTAACTTAAACTGCCTTTCCTTACTTCACAGAAACTAGTATTAACCTTAAAAACAGTGCCTTAACTAAACTTGACTTACTTCACTAACTTGAAATATTTTAAATAAACGTATTGCTTCTGTTTTTTGTATGCGATATTTTTCATGTGTCGTATCAAAGTGACCTGAAGGACCCTTGCTGCTACTTCACTGTCTCTTAGTAATCCGAGCTGCATCAGACACTTTAGACTCGTCACCTTTACCATTTCCAATTTGACCTTTCCGTAACCTTTTTTTAACCTTTGACCTTTTCTCCTCTATTTCTGTCGGTCAGGGCCAAAGTTTAATGACGTCCACTCAGGCCTCTTCTTCTACCTCCCTGAACATCATTTGCCATTAGTTTAAATCTTTGAGTTATTATTTATATATATATATATATATATATATATATATATATATATATATATATATATATATATATATATATATATATATATATATATATATATATATATATATATATATATATATATATATATATATATATATATATATATATATATATTATATTATATTATTATAGTTATTGAGTTAACTGTCCTGTTATTTAGTCAACTGCCCTGTGAGATTTCTAATACTGCGAAGGGAATTTTTACAAGTTAAAACTAGCAGCACAAACTATTCACAAAACTGAAAAATAGCCTTTAGCCTATATCTGGCACAGTACATACTAATAAAACCGTTAGATAAAGTCAGTGCTTCAGGTTTAAAACATGAAAAGACATGGTGAGAGACCGAGTCAAGGACAAGACCAGCACATGATACAAGGGATTGATCATTTGTAAAATTCAGTAAGTCCAGTCACCGAGCTCTGTGAAGAATGACAGTGAAATGAGAGCTGTTTTTTCAGTCCAAGTCCATCCAAAAAAACAACAATGAGGATAAATATGGTTGTTATTGTTTTTGGCGAGTCTTCATTCTTTTTAAAATTTCTTGACTTTTTACCCGGTTGTTATGTTCTCAGTTGATGAAGACAAGGTTGTACAAGACAAACAGAGGGTCAAGGTCATAGAATTTTGGTGTTTAGCTTTTATTGTTCCAAACACACACAAAAATAAAATAACCAACAAAAGTGGAGGGAGGAAGGCTGTATGATTGAGCCAAATCAAAGAAACATAACAAAACAGAGCCTAACTAACTAACTGAGCAAAGAACTAAACAAGAAACAAAAGTCCTGGTTTAAATTATCTAAACAAAAGGTCTGTCCTCCAAAACATACACGGGTGGCAACAACCAATAAACCTAGTGGGCTAAACAGAAATTTTCTTCGTGGTGCTAAAATGTATAGGGTACCCACTCACCTGCCAACCTCCCAACCAACAACATGTGATTTACAAATACAAAGAACATTCAAACAATGCGAGAGAGCGAGAGAGCATGCAGCTCAGGGCCTTCCTTTTTAAAGCTTGAGCTAGGACCTGATTGGCTGCTCCAGGTGGTGAATTATCCAACCAGGGTGTGGCAAACAGGTTCCACTCACAGCACCTGAGAACAAAATAGGGGAGGAGGAAAGACAGGAGCAGGGAGGCAGAAACAAATATCCCCTGCATGTAACACCCCCACCCTTACAGATTTAAACATGGTTTGAACATTTCTTATACACACACACACACACACACACACACACACCAATAACTATGGGACCCTGGACAGGGTGTCTGCAACAATGTTTTCTGATTCTTTTTTGTGTCTGATTTGGAAGGTATAATGTTGAAGAATTAGGGACCAACGCATAAGCCACTGGTTGAGATTATACATCCTGGGGAGGAAGACTAGAGGATTGTGATCAGTATAGACTGTAATAGGCTTAACCCTCAAATCAAGGTCGACTTCGAAATGTTGGACAGCCAACAAGAGTGCCAGAGTTTCCTTCTCGATAGTTGAATAGTGGAGTTTGTGTTTATCAAATTTACGAGAGAAGTAACTCACAGGGTGATCAATGCCTTGGTCATCTTCTTGGAGAAGAACGGCTCCAGCTCCCACAGCACTAGCATCCACTTACAGTTTGAAAGGTTTCTGAAAATCTGGAGCGGACTAAACAGGAGTGCAACATAATACTCTTTTAAGACTCTCAAATGATTTTTGACTTTCCTCAGACCAAATGAATGATTTTGAAGGACTGGTTAAAGACGTCAACGGAGCTGCAACGGAGGAGAAGTTTTTACAAAACCGGCGATAGTATCGAGTCATTCCAAGGAAGCGTCGCAGCTCTCTTCTGGTGGTGGGCGTAGGAAAAGCAGTGATGGACTGAATTTTTGCATCTGTTGGGCACACTCTGCCCCCACCAACCTGCTGACCAAGATAAAGCACAGTGCCTTTTCCAAATTTACATTTGGCAAGATTTAATGTTAGAGAAGCAGCAGATAGTCTCTTGAAAACTTCTGTCAGTGTATCAAGGTGAGTAGTCCAGGCATTTGAATAAATTACAATATCATCCAGATACGCTCTGCAGTTGGTTACATCCCCCAACAGTTTATTTACTAACCTCTGGAAAGTAGCCGGAGCATTACATAAGCCAAATGGCATGACAGTGTATTGTAAGAAATGGTCTGGAGTCACAAATGCTGAAATTTCAGAAGCACGCGGGGTAAGTGAAACTTGCCAGTATCCTTTTAACATGTCAAGTTTACTTACATAAGTTGCAGGACCAACTTCATCAATACAGTAGTCGATCAAAGGCAAGGGATGTGCATCAGGAACCGTCACTGCGTTGACTTTGCGAAAGTCTGTACAAAATCTGGGGCTTCCATCAGCCTTGGTGTCAAGAAGACAAGGAGAACTCCAAGGACTAGAACTGGGCACGGCCAATCCATGTTGCATTAAGTAGTCAACCTCTTTCTTCATCAGCTCCGTCTTTGTAGGGTTAACCCGATAAGCATGTTGCTTGAGGGGTGAAGGGTTAGTCAGAACAATGTCATGGTAGAGTACAGAAGTTTGTGAGGGAACGTCATTGAACAGAGTAGAGAAAGCCATGATAAGTTTTATGATGTCAGCCCGATGTTCATCAGCAAGGTAAGAAAGAGAACAAATCTGACAATATCTCACTGTTACCTAATCTTGCCCCCTGAGGTGTAACGTTCCTTATGACTAAACCGTCATCATCATCAGTGGAGCTCACTGTGGCGAAGGAGGCAGTAGGTGATGTGGCTGGCCCCTCCGAGCTGCTGGCTGTGTCGTACTGGTCTCTTCTGGCACAGTAGAGCTTCAGCATATTGACATGACAGACTCCAGAACGCCGCCAGCGGTCAGGTGTGTGAATAACATAATTTGTCTCACTCAGTTTCCTTTCTATAGCATAAGGACCAGAAAATTTAGCAGACATTGAGGAACCAGGTATAGGCAGGAGAACAAGAACTTTGTCACCTGGCTGGAATGAATGCACAACTAGGGGTGTGACGATAACCGCATCACCCTAATACCGCAATAATGAGATGCCTACCGTGGTGTGAGGTCATCACGCATATGATTTTTAGGCCCGAGCCGGTGATGACCGGGAGGGCCTATTGTTTTTGCTCTGATTTTTATTTTTTATTTTTTAGGCCCGAGCCGGTGATGACCGGGAGGGCCTATTGTTTTTGCTCGGATTTTTTTTTTTTTTTTTTTTGTGACCAAATGATCCTAAATTTGACCCAGTGAACATGCACGAAAAGTCATTTTTATTGGTCCCAGACTTCAAGCTCGGCGAAAATGTTATGTTTTTGAAGTCGCGAAAAAAATACTAAAAATGACTCAGTGGCGACCCCTACAAAAGTCAAAATACATTGGGCCTAACTTTTTTTCAACGTAGAAAAAATGAAACTTGGTATATCCATAGGACATCTCAGGGCAAACAGAAAAGTCAATGACAGTCACACCCTAAACTCAACAGGAAGTCCGCCATGTGGGGTTAAACGCTGCGCCACTAAAATCGCACTTTGCGCAAAAAGATGCAAATCATTGTGTTTTAATCTAAATGGCCCCAAATTTGGTGAGTATCATCTAGACACGTGTGCCAACCAAAGCTGTGACTATTTTTTTTATATCTTATCCGGTGTGGGTGTGGCAAGCCTGTAACGAGGTGGCCATTTTTGTGAAAATAAAATGTCTCTTAACTCTCAAACGCCTTCTCGGATCGAGTTGGACCCAAGGCGTTTGTGCACATTCATGACCTGAACACAAAGATATGTAGATAAAAGGGTTATCTTTAGAAATGGCTCTCCAGCGCCCCCTACAAACTTATAATGGGACCCAAGAATTTAGTTTGTCATAGAGACATAAAATTTGGTACACACATCTCTTATGTCATGACGAGCATAAAAGCCAATGACAACCACCCCCTATCTATAAATGTGTTGCCATAGCAACATCCCAAATATGTGGAAAATGTCAATGGGAAGTGAAAATTTTAGTTTGTCGTAGGCAAATGAAACTTGGTACACACATCCAGTATGGGCTTATGAACAAAAAAGCCAATGGGGACCACACCCTATCACACACGGGAAGGCGGCCATTTTGAATTGAAAATGTGAACTGACTTAAAATACACCTCTTTTTTAAAAGAACACAGAGAATAGCTGCTTCATTCCACAGACACCAAACTTGGGCAAAATGAGCTAAACACATGTATGTAAAATAGACAGGTGTTTTTCTTGACGTTTTTGCTCGAGTTATATTTTTTTATTATAATTTGGTATATTTTTTTTGTATAATTTTTCTGTAAAATGATCCTCAATTTGACCCAGTAAACGTGCAACTAAAAGTCATTTGTATTGGTCCCAGACTTCAAGCCCGGCGAAAAATTTATGTATTTGAAGTCGCCGAAAAAAAAATACGAAAAATGACTCAGTGGCGACCCCTACAAAAGTCAAAATACATTGGGCCTATGGAAAGTGAAAGTAACTTTTTTCCAACGTAGAAAAATGAAACTTGGTACATCCATAGGACACCTCAGGGCAAACAGAAAAGTCTATGACAGCCACACCCTAAACTCAACAGGAAGTCCGCCATGTGGGGTGAAACGCGCGGCCACTAAAATCGCACCCTTTGCGCAGAAAGATACAAATCATTGTGTTTTAATCGAAATGGCCCCAAATTTGGTGAGTATCATCTAGACACATGTGCCAACCAAAGTTGTGACTTTGTTTATGATATCTTATCGGGTATGGGTGTGGCAAGCCTGTAACGAGGTGGCCATTTTTGTTAAAATAAAATGTCTCTTAACTCTCAAACGCCTTCTCGGATCGAGTTGGACCCAAAAAGGCGTTTGTGCACATTCATGACCTGAACACAAAAATATGTAAATAAAAGGGTTATCTTTAGAAATGGCTCTCCAGCGCCCCCTACAAACTTATAATGGGACCCAAGAATTTAGTTTGTCATTGAGACATGATATTTGGTACACACATCTCTTATGTCATGACGAGCATAAAAGCCAATGACAACCACCCCCTATCTATAAATGTGTTGCCATAGCAACGTCCCAAATATGTGGAAAAAGTCAATGGGAAGTGAAAATTTTAGTTTGTCGTAGGCAAATGAAACTTGGTACACACATCCAGTATGGGCTTATGAACAAAAAAGCCAATGAGGACCACACCCTATCACACACGGGAAGGCGGCCATTTTGAATTGAAAAAGGAGAACCGACTTAAAATACACCTCTTTTTTAAAAGAACACAGAGAATAGCTGCTTCATTCCACAGACACCAAACTTGGGCAAAATGAGCTAAACACATGTATGTAAAATAGACAGGTGTTTTACTTGACGTTTTTGCTCGAGTTATATTTTTTTTTATTATAATTTGGTATATATTTTTTTTTTGTATAATTTTTCTGTAAAATGATCCTCAATTTGACCCAGTAAACGTGCAACTAAAAGTCATTTGTATTGGTCCCAGACTTCAAGCCCGTGGAAAAATTTATGTATTTGAAGTCGCCGAAAAAAAAAAAACGAAAAATGACTCAGTGGCGACCCCTACAAAAGTCAAAATACATTGGGCCTATGGAAAATGAAAGTAAATTTTTCCAATGTAGAAATACAAAACTTGGTACACCCATAGAACACCTCAGGGCAAACAGAAAAGTTTATTACAGCCATACCGTAAACTCAACAGGAAATCTACTATGTTGGGTGGAATGCGTGACCACCTAAATCGCACCCCTTGTGCTTTTCATCTAAACAGCTCCAAATTTGGTGAGTATCATCTAGACACGTGCCAAAAAAGTTATCAATATGTTTTTTGATACATTTGTGGCTGTGGTCGTAATGAGTCTGTGAAGAGGCAGTCATTTCTTTGGGAAATAAATGCCATTTCCCAATTGCCAGGATCCTTCCTTTAGAGGAGGCCCCTCCAGAGCCAAAGCTAGAGTCTTAGAAAACTCCTCAGAATCCTTTGGAACTTGTAAACTTGTACTTTTAGACAAGTAATATTTACATTTTGCCTTTTTAAACAGGGGGCTGCAGCGATTCCTGAGTCATCTCAAATCTCCAGCCAGAACTTTGTTTTTCTCGCCTTAGCCCAAGCATAATCTATTATTTTCAAAGGTTCAGACAGCTCCCAGGAAAACCAGGGATTGTGGAGACCTTTAACTCTAAATTACAAGGTGGTGTAGCAGGCCCCAGCAGTAGCACTGACCCGGTAATTTGACATTATCGTGAAGTTTACGCTTTAAAGCACGAAATGCAATCCTCCGAGTGCATGTGTCCCATGTCTCAAGGAGGCAGGGCCTTTATCGCCGCTTGCGGCTTTAATTTTTCTTATGTTTCTTAATCTAAATCTTGTAAATTGTCTTTTATTCTTGTAAAGCACTGAGTTACCCAGTGTATGAATTGTGCTCTATAAATAAAATTGTCTTGCCTTGTAAGATGGAGACTACTGAAGCTAACCCCAAAACTGAAAAGCAATGAGGCACTTCAACTTGGAAAAGGTCACAAAGAAGTAACCTATATTTAAAAAAGTTTTAAAGTACTGCCTAAATTCTATTTAAAGAGGACTATTCCCCCCTTTTTTTTGTCTTGAATTAGTATTGGATGTTATTTTATTTATAAGATTGTTGTTTAGATCAAATGAGAAAGTCTTTCAGTCCAGAGGCGTGATTACATTTATATGTATATATTCATTATTTACATGGCTGTGAAGGTTCTCAGTCATCCAGGACATCTTGAAAAAAAGGTTTAAGTAAAAGCATCTGGACTCAGTTTGGAAGTCCTGGCAAAAGGCAAGGGTGTAGTTATCCCTTATGTGTCTGGTGTATCTGAAAAACGTATTTTCTACAAACACAAAATTCCAGTCCACTTTAAACCAGGGAACACGCTGCGTCAAAAACTGGTCCATCCTAAAGACAAGATCCCCTCGCACAAACAGAATAATGTAGTTATGCAGTTCAGTGAAGAGTGCAGTGACAGTTATGTTGGTGAAACAAAACAACAGCTTCACAAGAGGATGTAACAGTACAGAAGAGCCAATCCTGGAGGACCTGAGTCTGCAGTCCACCTCCACCTCAAAGAGAAAGGGCATTCCTTTGAGGAAAGCAATGTCCGAATCGTGGCCAGAGAGGCCAGATGGTTTGAGAGAGGGGTGAAGGAAGACATTTTTGTGAAAATGGAAAAACCCTCGCTGAACAGAGGAGGTGGCCTCAGATTCATGTTGCCTAGTATTTACAACAGTGTTCTAAAACCTAAAACAAAAGAGCCTCATCCTAGAACAACAAACACAGCACCTGAATGGAACAGTGTCACTAACGAATCTCCTGAGCCTTAACGACTCCCACATCAGGAGTCACACTTCCCTTTCATGGCTAACGACAGTGAGACCAGAACAGCCTGGTCCATTAGGTTTGGTTTCAGGGGAAACTCCTCCCTCTAGAGATAAAGCTCAGCTCTCCTACCAGTTGATCTCAGAATTGATAAAGTCTCTTGGAATTAGAGATGAAACGTCTTCACCTTGAAAACTTGAGTCCAGATGCTTTTACTTAAACCTTTTTTACATGGCTATTTGAATGTTATGTTCAGCTCCTGCTCACACATAAAATAACTGGCTTCATACAAAAGAAAACCTAAAAATAACAATCATAATGAATCTATAGACTACATAACCTTAATATATAATTGTGTTTTATGTTTCGGACATAGGCTGCAAAGACAAAACTCTGGGGATCGTTTTGAAGAAGCTGATGCACACGTCAAACTTCCGCGTGACATTGGTGGAAGAGTCTGACGTCGTGGAAATTTGTGGAGGTCTCAAGGTGGTTTTCCTCAAAGCAAATGCATTACCTCTAAAGGATTCTGTGTATTGTTTGTGGTTAAGGCCTTACAAACTCACCCACAATACATTGATCAGTTTTATAAAACATATAAAAACTGTTGAAGTAAGAGTGGTGCTACAGTGGTTTTGTGATAAAGAGATGATAAGTTTCCAATATGGCTGTCAGTGCTCTTTTTAATGAGCTACAATCAGCAAATGCTTAAGTAAAAGTGCAAAAAATAGCTGACAATTATATTTTCCTTAGAGTTACATACCGTAAATTACCATTAGTGTCCATTGTGAACTGCAAACATTGTCGTTATGATTTCTGATTTCTGCAGAACATTGTGGGAGTGGGGGCTGTTTTTTTTGTGACGGTCTTGGATTTGGGAACAACACTAAAGCCGCACTGATCCGTCTGGGTCTTATGGAAATGATTGCCTTCGCCAAAATCTTCTGCACAAACTGTCCCGTTATTCCGACCACTTTCCTCCAGAGCTGTGGCATTGCGGACCTCATCACGACCTGCTATGGAGGACAAAACCGTAAAATAGGAGAGGCTTTTGCCAAAACGGGCAAAGTATGTGTCACTGTAACTCCTCTATCTGTTTGTCTTTTTGATCAACTTTGATTGAGTTATCCTATTCTTCTTCATTGTAGACAATTGAACTGTTAGAGAAGGAGATGCTGAATGGACAGAATCTTCAAGCTCCAGAAACTGCAGCTCAGGTCCACAAAGTCCTTATACAGAAAGAAATGTTGGAAAAGTAAGTATGCATTGCATTTTGTCGTGTTGTGACATATTGAGCTTGGCTTTAAAGTGGCTTTAATAATAATAACTTCTGTCTTTTTTAGGTTTCCTCTTTTCACTGAAGTTTACCACATCTGTTTTGACAGCCATCCAGTCACAGAGTTTGTCAAGTGTTTGCAAAACCACCCAGCGCATCTGGACGACTACATCAACAACTTTGGCTAATTCTTAACAGATACTAATGAAGCTCCTGTTGTTAAGTTAAGTTAAGTTAAGTTGTTAAGTAAACTGCCTTTCTTTACTTCACAAAAACTAGTATTAACCTTAAAAACAGTGCCTTAACTAAACTTGACTTACTTCACTAACTTGAAATATTTTGAATAAACGTATTGCTTCTGTTTTTTTGTATGTGATATTTTTCATGTGTCGTATCAAAGTGTCCTGAAGGACCCTTGCTGACACTTCACTGTCTCTTAGTAATCCGAGCTGCATCAGACACTTTAGACTCGTCACCTTTACCATTTCCAATTTGACCTTTGACTGAAATCTTTTGCATAGTTATTGAGTCAACTGTCCTGTTATTGAGTCAACTGTCCTGTGAGATTTCTAATAATACTGCGAAGGGACAAATGTCAAACTATAATTAGTAACTAGACAGCACTACAGCAGTCGGTCCTGAAGAAATAGGCCTTTGTTGAGCCGTATTAATTTATATTACAGTATATTTATTTTCACTCAAATAAAATTTCAAATGTATCTACCCTCTGAGAAATGAATACCTCCACTTCTGTAGTTCACTGTGTTGCATGCTATTTCTGACAATGTTGTGATACACTTAATGACCACTTGGGAGAGCCACCTCATCAATCACAACTCATCATCAACTTTGACAGCATTATCTAACTTTGATACGAGAAAAGTACTCGTCCAGAGATAAGATATCTGTGGCATCATTGTGATAATGAAGTAAAAATCAACTAAGTAAGAAAAGTGTCAGACTTTCCCCGCGGGCGGATGGATGCCTAACATTGCGCCCATTTCTTAAAGCGAAGAGGCAGGATATGCCTCACTTCCTCTGTTCCAGTCTCACTCTTCTCAGGGCTCTCTGCCAAGTAGTAAAGATGTACTGTAAAAGGCGATACAAGTAGGAAACGAGTGATTAACTTCAAAATAAACTGTTAAGCGAGTAGTTTAGTGTTTTGTTTCCGTTTTTTTATATGTATTCCTGGTTTCACAGTTAAAATAAATTACAAAAGGTTTCTGTCATTTTGGAGTGACTAAATCTAAGACAGGACAAAACCTTCCGCAGATACACATTTCACATACTTGCCTGCTGTCTTTACTTTTATTTCTTGACATTCTATATTGTATCCTTAATAAGCCAGCAAAATTGAAACCATTAAAATTAAAGTAAGCTCATATAAAAGAGGGTTCCAAATCCATAATAATAATAATAATAATAATAATAATAATTAAAGCATAGCGATAAAGGCCCTCGCCTCCCTTGAGACCGCGGAGACACATGCACTCGGATGATTGCATTTCGTGCCTTAAAGCGTAAACTTCACGGTAATGTCAAATAACCGGGCCTGTGGGGCCTGGGGCTACACCACCTTGTAATTTAGAGTTAAAGGTCTCCACAATCCCTGGTTTTCCTGGGAGCTGTCTGAACCTTAGAAAATAATAGATTATGCTTGGGCTAAGGCGAGAAAAACAAAGTACTGGCTGGAGATTTGAGATGACTCAGGAATCGCTGCACCCCCCTGTTTAAAAAGGCAAAATGTTAATATTACTTGTCTAAAAGTAGAAGGTTACAAGTTCCAAAGGATTCTGATGAGTTTTCTACGACTCTAGCCTTGGCTCTGGAGGGGCCTCCTCTAAAGGAAGGATCCTGGCAATTGGGAAATGGCATTTTTTTCCCAAAGAAATGGCTGCCTCTTCACAGACTCATTACGACCACAGCCACAAATGTATCAAAAAATTAATTGATAACTTTTTTGGCACACGTGTCTAGATGATACTCACCAAATTTGGAGCTGTTTAGATGAAAACCCTGTAGCACAAAGGGTGCAATTTAGGTGGTCATGCATTCCACCCAACATAGTAGATTTCCTGTTGAGTTTACGGTATGGCTGTAATAAACTTTTCTGTTTGCCCTGTGGTGTTCTATGGATGTACCAAGTTTTGTATTTCTACATTGGAAAAATTTACTTTCATTTTCCACAGGCCCAATGTATTTAGACTTTTCTAGGGGTTGCCAGTGAATCATTTTTCGTATTTTTTTTTCGGGGACTTCAAATACATACATTTTTCGCTGGGCTTGAAGTCTGGGACCAATACAAATGACTTTTAGTTGCACGTTTACTGGGTCAAATTGAGGATCATTTTACAGAAAAATTATAATAAAAAAATATACCAAATTATAATAAAAAAATTTCAATTCGAGCAAAAACAACAAGAAAAACACCTGTCTATTTTACACACGTGTGCTCATTTTGCCCAAGTTTGGTGTCTGTGGAATGCAGCTATTTTCTGTTGTTTTTTAAAAGAGAGGTGTATTCTAAGTCGATTCACATTTTCAATTCAAAATGGCTGCCTTCACGTGTGTGATAGGGTGTGGTCCCCATTGGCTTTTTTATTCATAAGCCCATGGTGGATGTGTGTACCAAGTTTCATTTGCCTACGACAAACTAAAATTTTCCCTTCCCATTGACTTTTTCCACATATTTGGGACGTTGCTATGGCAACACATTTATAGATAGAGGGAGGTTGTCATTGGCTTTTATGCTCGTCATGACATAAGAGATGTGTGTACCAAATATCATGTCTCAATGACAAACTAAATTCTTGGGTCCCATTATAAGTTTGTAGGGGGCGCTGGAGAGCCATTTCTAAAGATAACCCTTTTATTTACATATTTTTGTGTTCAGGTCATGAATGTGCACAAACAACTTTTTGGGTCCAACTCGATCCGAAAAGGCGTTTGAGAGTTAAGAGACATTTTATTTTAACAAAAATGGCCACCTCGTTACAGGCTTGCCACACCCATACCCGATAAGATATCAAAAACAAAGTTACAACTCTGGTTGGCACACGTGTCTAGATGATACTCACCAAATTTGGGGCCATTTAGATTAAAACACAATGATTTGCATCTTTTGCGCAAGTGCGATTTCAGTGGCGTGTTTCACCCACATGGCGGACTTCCTGTTTAGTTTAGGGTGTGGCTGTCATAGACTTTTCTGTTTGCCCTGAGGTGTCCTATGGATGTACCAAGTTTCATTTTTCTACGTTGGAAAAAAGTTACTTTCACTTTCCATAGGCCCAATGTATTTTGACTTTTCTAGGGGTATTTTTTTTTCGGGGACTTCAAATACATACATTTTTCGCTTGAAGTCTGGGACCAATAAAAATGACTTTTCGTGAATGTTCACCGGGTCAAATTTAGGATCATTTTGCAGAAAAAATAAATAAATAAATAAATAAATAAAAATCCGAGCAAAAACAATAGGCCCTCCCGGTTGTAGTGACCAGAACACAGATTCAGGTCATTGACTGTATCACTTTCAGGTCAGCCAGGGTTTGCAGCACTAAATGTCACGCCCTGACGATTTATGCTGTAAAACCCCTTCTTCAAACTCAGAAAGTGTTTGCTTTACCAACAGAAAAGGACTTTTTAAACAAATCCAGATGGCCCAATGTTGTCATTAAGTCAGGAGTGAACCAGGTTTACGATCCTAGGTGGCGTGGTGCTTGGCACCCTGTCAGGACAATTGTAAATCCTTTGAGATAAAACTGTTTATCCAGCTCTCTGAGAAACTTTTATGACTGTTCGTTTGAACACTGGAATGCGCTTTGAAGTGTTCAAGACTTGAGACTTTCTGGATGATACCATACTGCCCTCTAGCGACAGTATGGAGGAACTCTGCTAAATACTTTCTCATAAACGAACATTCTTGTGTAATTAAAAGGAAAATGTTTAAATGATTGGATTAACGTGTTCCGTAGGATTGTTCCCCGACAGAGGACCAGAATAACCCTCTCTTCTTTCGCATTGTTAATAAATTGAAATGAATACATGTTTCCATGATATGCTTACAATTGTATTTTCTAGGTAGGGATCCTGCAGTACACACAGCAATGTGGATTTATATGTGTTTAAATATTCAATGTGACTTTGTGGAAGATAAAGTTATGTGAATTAAAAATTTAGGTGGGATAAGCTTCTCCCAAAACCAGGCCACACGCCCCAAAAACACACCTCCAAAACACGCCCCTTCAAGCCGCACAAAACCCCTGTGCGCGCCGGAAATCGCCCCTCTTGAACTCTTACGCTCTTAAAATTTACTCTCTTACTCTTTTTCCGCCCTCTGGCTATTCTTAGATTTTTCTTAAGCTTTCGGCCAGGTCCGCCTCGGACCCCCTCCTCTTTAAATTTTCTAGGCCCGTTGCCCGCCAAGCAACGTGATTTTTATTTTAAAGCTACACATTGCTTATTTTTGTAAAAACTCTTGTGACGTCACCCGCACGAGAAGGAAGACATTTTGGTAGTTCTTGAGAAAGACCAAGAACTCCGCTTGAACTACGGACTCTCTAAGCCAGAGGAACGACTCCAGAGAGACCCCTTTTTCAAGTTGTCCAGCGATAATTTTTTGAAGACTCTAATCTATTTCTTGCCTAATGCCAACGGCAAAGAAATAGACTAAAACAGCTTGATACAGTTGACGCCTTTCTACAACTCCATATCCCGGCAGCCCGCGTAACCAGCCAGCGGCCAGTCAGTGTAATAATCCGGTAATTAAACTCCCCAGCCGAGTTGTAATCAGTCAAAGCATTCATTATCCTCCACAAAGTTCTAGTCAGTAAAGGTTATTGTTTATTGTGTTAATCATTATTCCCATTATATGTCAATAATTCACCCTTTGTGTCATTCCCCATCAATTATGTTAACTTTGTATAATCTTTAATAAAACCCCATAAAACGTTAAAGATCTTGATTTGGTGTTTTTAATGTTTATGAAGACTTATCCGAAAACAGGTAGAATTCTATTCTTTCAGATTAATTGAGACTTGTAAATATAATCAGTTTCCCAGAACCAATCTGGGTGGTGCCCTAACGAGACAATTTTGATAATAAAAATATTAGTTGATAATTTACCCAAATTAATAAATTAATATTTCTATAATCATCTACAGTACAGTAGCGTACAATACATTAAATCCCTACAGTATTTTTGGTGCCCCGTGTGAGGCCTGAAAAGATTATGTTTGAATAAACATGAAAAACCCTTCAAATCATTTTATAAAAATTAAATAATACTCTTTGAAAAACCCAAATCGCTGTTCCCTGAAAAGCTGTGTTTTTATCCTGGCTATATGTCTGAAGCAATGTGTCAATGTGTGCGTTGGGCTGTTTTGTTGGTTATTAAGCGCTTGTGAAATTGTTCTCAGAACGTGAAAATCAGCTGGCCTGATATTTCATAAACTCCGAGACGTTGTAATATTATACGTACATTCCATATGTCCTGCGAATTCCAGGTTGCTAAGTTGTTTTTAGTGTAAGACAAAAAACGCTTGGTTAAAAGTTGAAGCTGTGCGAGAGCCGGATTTGAGTTATTGAGATAAATGCATGCTTACACACTAGAGTGTGATTTGAATGGCCTTATGACAATTAAGAATTGCCGCGTTATACCGGAATTCAGGAATAAATTGTCCATATCACGTGAATTTAGATAAATTTTCTGGTTGTCGCGTTTGCACCGAAACCTAAGATTAATTTGTCCGTTCTAGAAAGTTAAATCTGTAGGCGCCAAACGGATTTAAAACTGCTAGACTACGGAGACTTTAGCACCGCTAAAATCCCCATGCTAACCAGCTGATCACTGTTGTTGAAACGTTACTGCCTTTGTGCAAAACTTGCTGGCACACAGCGCTGCTCTGTGTAAAAAAGCCACGTGCTTGTGTTAATGACCCGCTGAGGTCTTTGTTTGAAAAAGTTGTGTGCTTCTGTGTGAAACTGCTTGCTTCAGAGCTCTTCAGAGGTGTTCACCCATAGACATAATATACGTAGACGCCTCATGACGTGCTGGAGAGTGATCCACGCCGCCATATTGGGTGAGTCTCTCCACTCAACGCTAGCACCAGAGTCAATCGGAGTCAACGGACAGTGAGCAATTATGCCCGTATTTTGTGCAGCTTACGGTTGCAATAACCGACGCAGTATTGAAACTAGATCGCATGGGATTACATTTCACAAGTAAGATTGAACAATAATTTAGGTTATTTTACCATTTACCGTTTACTTACGTGTAACGTTCAGCAGGAACTGGTAACGCATCTTAGGCTTCTCTCTCATAATCTCTTGCTGATTTTTTTCTCTTCACACTTTGAAGGTTTCCCAGTGATACAGGCTTGAGGAGGCAATGGGAAGTTGCTATTAGACGGGAGGGTTTTGTTGTGACTGAGTCGTCAAAGCTCTGCAGTGAACACTTCAAGCCTGATGATTTTGACAGGACGGGTCAGATTGTCAGGCTTAGAGATGGTGCGACCCCATCTGTCTTCAACTTCCCATGTCATCTCCAAAGAGTAGGTGTATTTTACTCTACATGCTAACAGAGATGTCTATGATTCATATGTAAAACAAAAACAGTAAAACCGTTAGATATTTCTGCATGTATTAGTGATGTATTGTGTATTAAAATACACTGTGGGATACTAAAACCTTTTCAAGTGTTTTTAATGAAGTTGTTTTTAAGTATTATGTTTATTATATTTTAGCCTGTAGTGACAAGGAATACACAAACTTCAAGGAAAGCTGAAGAGAGCCTACCAGTGGCCCTTTCTCAGCATTTTCCTGAAAGTGAACCTCAGCCCAATGATGTGAGTATTTGTAGGCTATTTAATATGTCCCATACAGCTGTGAGCATCATGGCTGTGGTCATATCAAAATATCTCCCTTGCTTTCTGCAACTCTTTTCAGAAATACTCATACACTTATATGTGAATGAGTATATGTTATAAAAAGAAATAAATACACACGTGAACAAATACACACCTTCTTTCACTCACATTCTCTCATACACGCACCCTTTCTCTCTTTCACATACTCATGATGCTGGCAGTGATATTACAGATAAGAAATGTGTGCCTGCACATATGCACCAAACAACTGAGTGGTATGATATGAACATCACTGAAAATATTTTCATCCTTCTTTCTACTAGGACCACTCCTATGCATTGCCCAATTCTCCTACTCGTCTAAAGGCCAGACTCAGTGAAGCTTTGGCTAGAGTGGAGAGTCTAGAGCGGGAGAAGCAAAATGCAAAGACCGAGCGGAGAGCAAAGAAAACTGTAAAGAGTCTTCTGGAAGATCTGAAGGAAAATAACCTTATAATGAGGAGTTGAATGAAAGGCTTGGCTTCCATTCTGGTAAAAATAAATTGATAATACCACCTTGAATTGTATATTGTTTACACTCTTTGTCCGACTTTACAAAAGGTATTATTTCAAGGGAACTTTCTAACTAGTCTGTCTAACTAGTTTAACTGAATTTCAGATCTTCAGGTAAACCTCTTTTCAAAGCGGGGCCATGAATACACCAAAGACCAGAGAGAGTTTGCCCTCACACTGCACCTCCATGGTCCGAAAGCCTACAGTTACCTGAGGGATTCTCTGCATCTTCCCCTGCCACATACATTGCAACGGTGTAGTACATGTTTTTATTACACTTTTAGTGTGTGTGTGTGTGTGTGTGTGTGTCTGTGTGTGTCTGTGTGTGTGTCTGTGTGTGTGTGTGTGTGTGTGTGTGTGTGTGTGTGTGTGTGAGAGAGAGAAATAAATTCAAATGAACAATCAAACTTGTTTCTTTATTAAAATATAAAATTCATTCATTTATACATTTATCAATATGCCATTGTATGTGTGTGTGTGAGAGAGAGAGAAATAAATTCAAATGAACAATCAAACTTGTTTCTTTATTAAAATATAAAATTCATTCATTTATACATTTATCAATATGCCACAGTCTACCATATGTCTTAGTTAAACCTCGTAATACAAAGTATTTCTACATGAAAGCAGAATATTTTAATGTGTGACAGCGTCCTGTATCATAGCTAAGTCTCTGCCATTTGTAACAAACCAAACCGTGTGAAAATCCGGTAAAAACTCGGGGAGTTATGATCATTGTAGTTGAGGAATACACCTTCCTCAGTAGAAATAAATATGGGGGGCGGAGCATTGGAGACCCATCCAAGATGGCGCCGTGCTGATACGTCCGCTCCAATAGGCAGCGTCAGTCTATGAGGCGTCTACGTATATTATGTCTATGTGTTCACCCCTTGACTGAAACGACAATTACTGAGGCTAAGCTCACACGCGTCTTCCTGGGGGCGTGCCAGAAACGTCACCCCCGGAACCAGAGACTCACGAGAGCCTCTACTGCCCCCTTACGGAAAAAGGCGGCAAAACCCAGACTCACCAAGAGTCTCTAACGCCCCTAGCGGAAACTAGAGGCGTAACACACATAATTCCTTAGAGAAGCTCTGTGCCTCCCCCGGGTGGCCACTCTAAGTAATTACACCCCTGTCCTGAAATTAATGACGCTTAGAGCGTCTTACAACCTAATGAATAGTTTTAAAGCTTTCATTGACACTGAGATACCTCAGTAATTAAACTTTATGAGTAATTACCCTCTGTCTTAACCCCTACTCAATTTAAGGACTCTGTTATCTGCACTGCTGTTGGTTAATGCCTGCTTTTACATGTTGAATGAATGTTTCTGATAACGGTTAAATGCACGATATGTTGTGAGACTGAACTTAACTCATATTGTTGTCCGCCTGTTTTGAGAAGCTTTGTTATTTAACCCATACATTTAATGCAAGACTGCTTATGACTTTTCTCCCTGCATAGGATCTGTTAAAATTGAATGACGCATTAAAAGCTTGTTCACCCAGCTGCATGAGACACCCACTGCTGTTAAAGTTAACAAAATAACTTAACCTCGCATGTGCCCTGTCCTAAGCTGTAATATAAGCTGATTACATGCATGAATTTTGAATTTAATTGCCACTGCTGATACCTGAAGTTACCTGAGTCACCAACTAACTTCCTTTTAACCTGTATTACAAGAATTCCTCCCTTAATTGATTTAAATTTGACTTAGTCAATTTAGTACACTTTAATTGAAATTTGGAATTTAATTGAAATTTTTATAATTTCCTTTAAATTAATTTCGAATTATTTTTTTTTTTTTCTATTTTTAAATTTTTGTTTTATTCTTTTAGCTTAGCATCTAGAAACACCGTTTCTGCTTCAGTGAGGAATTCTCTAAATACAGTCTGATTGTCACTTACCTTCTTTTCTGTGCATACTCCACAAGTATTCACTCTGTCTTTACAGGTAAAACCCAATTAGCTGTAAATAACATACTAGCCCCATAGAACCACATCCCTCAACATGTCTGACTAGTCCCCAGACTCGCCCAATTCCATCAGGCCTTTAGACCATCTAGATGATGTCCTGAGTGAGTTGACGGAGAAATTAAGTCCCCAATACGTAGACGAGATCCGGGACACCAAGCCCGCAGAACTCAGTGCTACGCTAGGCTCCCTGGTTAGCATAGCACTAACCACCACGCCAAAGGACAAAAACCTAGCAACGCTGCTAGGGCAAATGGCTATTGTCATATGCGCTCAACAGAAACACACGGAGGATCTCTTGAGACGCAGTCATGAGAAAATGCAGAGCCAAAAGCAAGACCTCGCCTCCCTCCAACGCGACAACACAGCGTTGAATCAGGTGCTCCGGTCGACCAAGGAATCCTTGACTGATTCCGAAAAACAAACCCAAGAGCTACAGTCTTTGGTCAAAACCCTCGAAAGGACTGACCCGGACTTTGAGGAGTTACAGACAAAACTCCAGCAAACTGAGGAAACTCTCAGCGATTTAAAGAAGGAACTGAGCGACACAAGAGCTGCACGCGCAGAACTCGAGCTCAGCAATCAAGCAGGTGAGTATGGACCTCTGCAGGAGGAACTCACCAAATCAGGACAAAGTGCACAGTTGGCCGCAGGAATGCTATCTTAGGCAACTCAGCGAATAGAGTCCCTGAAAGCACAACAGGAGGCTCTCACTCACCAGAGAGACCTAGACCGACTGCTCATTGACCAACTTCAAGCACACATAACCGAAACCGCCCAAATGCAACCAGGTAAGAAAACAGAGTTTAAAAGCACTCCGAACCTAGAGCCGGTTACCCCAGTATACCGACCTATAGGGCGAGAGGACAACTTCCTGGAGGGAGCTACCTCACAACCCATCCCGGCGTTCCTACCTCAGCAACTGCGCTTTGACGCAACGGAAAGAGGACGAGCCGCGAGCCCGACCCTCTTTTCGCAAGCTCCTACAGGTAGACCACCGGACTTTTACCCCCACGCTACCACGCGTGGGCAATCGGACTTTGTCCCACAGCCAGCTCCAACTCGGAGACACGTGGGCTACAGTCTAACTGACCGAGAACTCGACAGACTCGCACGTCATATCACTCGCTTTGAGCCCCATCAAGGAGCGGCTCACGACACTAGCGCGTATCTTCGAGACATTGACTTCTACCTCCAAAGGGTACCGAACGCTACCGTAGAGGATAGAATCTTCTTGATTAAGCTTACATCAAGCAGAGATGTTAGTAGCTTTATCGAACGTCAACCTCCTCGAGTCCAAGCTGACTTCGACCTCCTTCGTGAAGCCCTCATGGAGGATTTCTCTGATGTCACAGTAAATGTGGGTCTGACCGCGCCCTGATGGTCAAACAGGCACTGCAAGAGTCCCCACAGCTTTATTATCAACGCTTACGCAAAGCGTACTTTGGTCCACTCAATGAACCAGACATGGAGGAAGACAAAAACTTCAAAGCTCTTTTTGTACAAAACCTCCATCCAACTACCAGCCATCATCTGGGCGTTTCTGCATGTCCGCTAACGCAGACCAGCCGCGAACTTCGCGAGCTGACCATGCGAGCATTCACTAAACAGAGGCTAACTCAGACCAGACATCATGAGCCTGCCGCTCTCTTAACTGTAGATCGGAGTTTAGCACTCGAAGGAGCACCCACCTCCAGGCCAAGGGGGCCAGAAACCTCCCACTTCCCGGACGGGAAGAAGGGACCTCGGCCACCCAGAGGCGAGCCAGGTTAACACCCGACCTGGACTGAACGTAGGTCAAACGATCAGGGTCCTCAAGGAAAACCCCGGTTTGAGAACAAACATCGAACCAATGCAAACCGAAGCAAAGGGGGGTCCTACCCAGATCGTGATGACAGGAGAAATTATTCCCGTGGGTCACAAGACCAACGATCTTCCGGCAGTCCACCTGCCGAAAGACGTAACAATGCGAGAGACCGAGCCCCTGAAGCTCAGACTGAACGCGCGAGAAACCCCGCTGGCGAAAGTAGTCTGACTACAGAGGAGGCTCAGGCCATAGAGCGCATACTCAGACAGATGCGTGAAAAGGCAAAAGGTAAGACTGATCTGTATGCGGTCGGAGCCTCTAAGGCCCCGATCCAGAAACAGTCACCACCGCTCCAAACCGACTTAACTCGCGATGCAAATACAGAGTCCACCGAGGGGGGTGAACACACCCCGGACCTGTACTTAGGCTCTGACTATCCAGAGCCACCCAATAACATCCAGGACCCTAGCACGGACCCTACGGAGGAAAGTGACCCAGATCACAAAGACCTCACTCCGTCCAGCGCCGTCCTGGTGGTTCAAGCGAACCCAAACTCCGGGCTGTGCCATGACCACACCCAGACCATCGAATGTGAAACACCCTTTCACCAATTCCTGGGTCACCTAACCGAAAAGGGAGTAGCTCGAAAGCTTTACCTCTCTGTCTTGTTAGAAGACTACTTGACGCACGAAGCACTTCTCGACACAGCCGCTGACATCAGCCTAATCTCAGGCAGCCTGTTCAGATCACTCCAGGCTATAGCGAGAAGATCCCAACAGGTACTTAAAGTCCCACCCGTGCATCCTAGAAATAAGGCCTCGGATGATCGGACGATCATCAACGAAGTTGCCTTAGTACAACTGTCCATCGGACCAATGACACTGATACACCCAGTGTATGTGTCCCACCGTGACAATGTCCCACTCCTGATTGGCAAAGACATCCTCAATCGCTTCGAACCATTGATCGATTTCAAGCAGCTAAAGATTTGGGCACAGGTGCGAGAACCACTCCCAATCTCTCTGACTGAATCTCAGTGCTATGCGATCGAAAGATCCTCGCCAGTAGACAGGGTCGCCGCCGTCACCGCTGGAACTGCAACCACGCAACCTTGGTACGAACCAAACCTCTTTGAATCGCGTGATAGCTTCCTATGCACGCTGGAAAACCCTTTGGTGATGACACCTCAAATCGTCAATGGCATCATACTGGAAGCAACTCCAGTCGACGATGTCATCATGGCCTTATGGGCCGACAAATCTGCAATCAGCCTAGAGCTGTATGACACTTTAACGCGGGTAAACCCGAGCCTGACCTTCGTAAAGAAACACATTCGGTTCCCGGCTAACCCCACACCGACTCATGTGTTAATCACCGTAGGTCTCTGCTCTGTCACCGCACAATGGAACAAAAGAGAACTGACACACACCTTTGCTGTCATCCCTGATCTCCCACATTCAGTGTACATTGGGGCTGACATACTGGTCAGACTCGACGTCCAAGTCGACACCATCAACAACGTTCTTTGGTCCCTAACGGGAGTACAAAAAGATTCACCCAAGCTGACCGAGGAAAACTTGAAATCTGGACAAACAATACCCGACGTGTGCCAGGTAAGTAACGACTACCACCTCACGGTACCGCGCGTAGCATCTTGTCCATACGTCTGAAAGTCTTCCCCGGACAACAAGCTAACTCCTCACAAGCGTTCTTCCAACCGTTGCCTCTGTTCTTTGAGTTAGGCTTGTCTGTTCAGGCAACACCCTTGGTCGAGCTCCACTCTTGATCAACACAGGTGCTAGTGCAGAACCCCACTGCAGACGGCATCCATGTCCCAAAATCCACCCCTTTGGGTTGGCTGGTCGACGCCAGATTTCATGACTTTGAGCTCAGACTCCCGGTCATAGGACGTATGCCGCCCTCACTCCTGCCTGAACAGCAGGAGACCGAGGTTGTATACACTAAACCTTCCGGGGTAATTGCCATATACCCCTCACTTACGGTCGACACCGACACTATCTGCAGGGTCGATCTGGCTGATGACAGGGAAATGGTCCTACAGACAGTCTCCCTGCTCTCCATCGATGCAGATACGAACTCGACCGCGACACTACCGAATGACGTCAACACGGACGGTCCAGTAACGACAAAGCCGGACTCTGAAACCGAACCGGATTTCGAGTCCCAGTTGGAACAAACACTGGACCTGGCTGACGCGATCAATACCGAGGAGGAACGCGACCTGGTGCGCCAGGTCCTCCTCAAATATCGTACATCCTTTGCGAAGAACTCCTTGGATTGTGGCTTAACTCCCATCCATACAGTCCGTATTCCAACAGCCGCAAACGCGCCTCCAGCTTATGTACGTCAATACAAAATACCCCTGGCGTCTTATGAACCAATACAGGAAATCATAGACGACCTTTTGAACAAGGGCATAATCCGCCCATGCAACAGTACTTATTCGGCTCCTATCTGGCCAGTACTCAAGCCCAACGGCAAGTGGCGACTGACAATTGACTACCGTCAGCTGAACAAAAGCATCCCACTGTCCAGGTGGCCAATGACCCAACTTGGCCAAGAACTGCCCAAGGTACGAGACGCCAAGTACTTCTCTACACTGGATATAGCCTCCGGCTTCTGGACCATCCCAGTAGATCCACAGGATCAACACAAACTTGCTTTTACGTTCGCCAATCGGCAATATTCTTTTACCAGATGCCCATTCGGGTACTTGAATTCCCCTGGTAAGCGACACGCTCAGAGGTATCAGCTTCTCAGTGAACAGCCTAGCAATAAGAATTAGATAGTGTGTTTCTTGTATGATCACATATAACCATTATGTGCCTTATATAATTCCCATGTTTATTCTCATCCCTAAAATGCATGTAAACCCCTCCAAATTATGACCCACTAATGTGCTTCACTTTAGTGTAAACGACTTAATAAATTTCAGATAATCAACTTGAGACCTCTCTCTTGTTTACTTATCCCCATTAAGTCCTCTTTTAAGTGTTGAACATAACCTATCTTCCTTGAGCCACAGATATAGGACAGACCAAGTGAAGACCACTTCACACCTATACACACATGTGGTTCTTTTTTTAATCATGTTTACATCTGTACATGTATTGTAACGCCAAACTCTTTCGGTGTCTTAACGTGTGGTTTGCTCCCTGGTCACTAAGGATGGTCGACACTAAGCGTGGAACCCTGCTTCGTGTCGAAAGGGGGGACTGTAGTGACCAGAACACAGATTCAGGTCATTGACTGTATCACTTTCAGGTCAGCCAGGGTTTGCAGCACTAAAGGTCACGCCCTGACGATTTATGCTGTAAAACCCCTTCTTCAAACTCAAAAGTGTTTGCTTTACCAACAGAAAAGGACTTTTTAAACAAATCCAGATGGCCCAATGTTGTCATTAAGTCAGGAGTGAACCAGGTTTACGATCCTAGGTGGCGTGGTGCTTGGCACCCTGTCAGGACAATTGTAAATCCTTTGAGATAAAACTGTTTATCCAGCTCTCCGAGAAACTTTTATGACTTTTATTCGTTTGAACACTGGAATGCGCTTTGAAGTGTTCAAGACTTGAGACTTTCTGGATGATACCATACTGCCCTCTAGCGACAGTATGGAGGAACTCTGCTAAATACTTTCTCATAAACGAACATTCTTGTGTAATTAAAAGGAAAATGTTTAAATGATTGGATTAACGTGTTTGGATTAACAGGATTGTTCCCCGACAGAGGACCAGAATAACCCCTCTCTTCTTTCGCATTGTTAATAAATTGAAATGAATACATGTTTCCATGATATGCTTACAATTGTATTTTCTAGGTAGGGATCCTGCAGTACACACAGCAATGTGGATTTATATGTGTTTAAATATTCAATGTGACTTTGTGGAAGATAAAGTTATGTGAATTAAAAATTTAGGTGGGATAAGCTTCTCCTAAAACCAGGCCACACGCCCCAAAAACACACCTCCAAAACACGCCCCTTCAAGCCGCACAAAACCCCTGTGCGCGCCGGAAATCGCCCCTCTTGAACTCTTGCGCTCTTAAAACATACTCTCTTATTCTCTTTTTCCGCCCTCAGGCTATTCTTAGATTTTTCTTAAGCTTTCGGCCAGGTCCACCTCGGACCCCCTCCTCTTTAAATTTTCTAGACCCGTTAACCGCCAAGCAACGTGATTTTTATTTTAAAGCTACACATTGCTTATTTTTGTAAAAACTCTCGTGACGTCACCCGCACGAGAAGGAAGACATTTTGATAGTTCTTGAGAAAGACCGAGAACTCCGCTTGAACTACGGACTCTCTAAGCCAGAGGAACGACTCCAGAGAGACCCCTTTTTCCAGTTGTCCAGCGATAATTTTTCAAAGACTCTAATCTATTTCTTGCCTAATGCCAACGGCAAAGAAATAGACTAATACAGCTTGATACAGTTGACGCCTTTCCACAACTCCATATCCCGGCAGCCCGCGTAACCAGCCAGCGGCCAGTCAGTGACGGACACCTTGTGAACGCGGTCTCTTCTAACCCAGACGCCCGCTTCAGAACCCGAAGCAAAACTTTGGACCTGTGACGGAAATCAAACTGGGCCTTATCAGCGAACCAAGTAAGCCGCACGTGACACAGCGGGAGTTTGGCGTTTAAATTGTATGTACAGACTGGAGTATGTTTGCTTCCCAAGCCACCAGTGGTGCTCACACAGACATTGACTGCTACACCTCCTCTGTATTGGATTATATTAATACCACCATTGACAGTGTTACAACCCAGAAACAGATCACCACATACCCAAATCAGAAGCCATGGATGAATCAGGAAGTGCGACTCCTGTTGAAGACACGCAATACTGCCTTCAGATCAGGAGACGCACAAGCCTACAGCACATCCAGAGCAAACCTTAAGAGGGGCATCAAAAAGGCCAAGCACTGCTACAAGCTGAAGATAGAGGGACACTTCTCCAACTCTGACCCTCGACGCATGTGGCAGGGCATCCAGGCCATCAGTGACTACAAACCCACCCACTCCACCCCTGCAGCCACCGATGTCAACTTCCTGAATGAGCTAAATGACTTTTATGCTCGCTTTGAAAGAGACAACAGAGAAACTGCAACCAAGCTCAAACCCTCAGTTGACCACCCTCCAATCACACTCTCATCCACTGATGTCTGCACGGCACTGAGCCGGATCAGCACACACAAGGCTGCTGGACCAGACAACATCCCTGGTCGTGCTCTCAGGGCATGTGCGGAGCAGCTCGCTTGGGTTTTTACAGACATTTTCAACCTGTCTCTTGCCCAAGCAGCTGTACCAACATGCTTCAAATGCACTTCCATTGTGCCAGTGCCAAAACACTCTAGTCCAAGGTGCCCCAACGACTACCGCCCTGTAGCACTCACACCCATCATCATGAAGTGCTTTGAGCGGCTGATCCTGGAACACCTAAAAGACTCCATACCACCCACATGCAACTGGATTCTGGACTTCCTGACCAACAGACCCCAGAATGTCCGATCTGGATCCACCTGCTCCACATCCATCACACTTAACACTGGTGTACCACAGGGCTGTGTGCTAAGCCCATTTCTCTACTCCCTCTTCACCTCTGACTGCAAGCCTGTGTTTGGATCCAACGCCATCGTCAAGTTTGCAGACGACACTACAGTGATTGGTCTCATCAGCAACAACGATGAGACTGCCTACAGGGAAGAGATCCAGCACCTGTCCACATGGTGCAACGAAAATAACCTAGAGGCACACACGACACCATCCACATCAATGGAATGGACGTCGAGCGTGTCTCCAGCTTCAAGTTCCTGGGGACCCACATCTCGGCTGACATGACCTGGACAACCAACACCTCCAGCCTGGTCAAGAAGGCTCACCAGCGCCTCTTCTTCCTGAGGACACTGAGGAAGAACCAGCTCTCCTCGGCCATCCTGGTGAACTTCTAGCGCGCGATAGAAAGCATCCTGACGAACCGTGTCACAGTGTGGTATGGGTGCTGCTCTGTCGCGGAGCGCAAGGCATTGCAGCGGGTGGTGAAAACTGCCCAACGCATCACAGGGACTCCACTTTCTGCCATCGAAAACATCCAGAGGAAACGCTGTCTGCGTCGAGCTCGCAGCATACTTAAGGACTCCTCTCACCCAGCCCACAGACTGTTCTCCCTCCTCTCCTCCGGCAGGCGTTTCAGGAGCCTCCGGACTAGAACCAGCAGACTAAAGAACAGTTTCTTCCCCAGAGCTGTGTCTTTACTGAACTCTAACCCTTGCTGACCCCACACCTCTCACAGACTCCTCTCTCACCCCCACCATGCCACTCCCTCACAGACTCTCCTCTCACCCCCACCATCCCACTACCCTCATAGACTCTTCTACCCCCACCACCACCATCCCACTCCCCTCTCTCCTCTCATCCCCACCATCCCATCATCCCTTGCACTACTGCACCTTTGCTACCAACTGTTTACATTTCACTGTTTGCACTACCTTAAATCTACTGCTTACCTTAAGCTAACATACAATTGTATACACCTACCTGTAAAATTCTGTTTATAGTTAGAGACATCTGTATATCCATGTGTGCGTGTGTGTGTGTGTGTGTGTGTGTATGTTTGTTTGTGTGTGTGTGTGTGTGTGTGCGTGTGTGTGTGTGTGTGAGTGTGTGTGTGTGTGTGCTTGTGTGTGAGTGCGTGTATGCGAGTGTGTGTGAGTGTATATATGTGTACGTGTGCATGTGAGTGAGTGTGTGTATGTGTGTATGTGTGAGTATGTGTGCATGTGAGTGTGTATGTGAGTGTGTGTGTGTTTGTGTGTGTGAGTGAGTATGCGAGTGTATGTGTGTATGTGAGTGAGTGTGTGTGTGTGTGTGTATGTGTGTATGTGAGTGTCTGTGTGTATAGCTCTCCCGGTTTAATTCCCCTGCGTGTATGTGTGTATGGTTGTGTGAGTATGTGTGTGTGTGTGTGTGAGTGTGTGTTCGTGTGTGTATGTGAGTGAGTGTGTGTATAGCTCTCCCGGCCTAATTCCCCTGGGTGTATGTGTGTATGTTTGTGTGTATATGTGTGTATGGTTGTGTGTGCATGTGTGTATGTGAGTGTCTGTGTGTACAGCTCTCCCGGTTTAATTCCCCTGCGTGTATGTGTGTATGGTTGTGTGTGTATGTGTGAGTATGTGTGTGTGTGTGTATGTGTGTATGGTTGTGTGTGTATGTGTGTGTGTATGTGAGTGAGTGTGTGTATGTGTGTGTGTTGTGTATTACATTACATTTAGAGTACATATTCACCTGTAAATGCTGTTTATAGAAAAGAGACGCCTGTAATTATATTTATGGTACACACTCACCTTTTATAGTAATAACCATCTGTATATTTATATTCATTGTACATATTACCTGTAAATCCTGTACATCTCCATATCCTGCACGTACGCAACCATTGTATATATCCTGCACTTTACTGCTATTGCACTTCTGGTTAGACCTAAACTGCATTTCGTTGCCTTGTACCTGTACTTGTGTAATGACAATAAAGTTGAATCTAATCTAATCTAATCTAATCTAATCTCATAAGCTCAAGTCAATTCACCTGTCTCATTCCTAAACCCCTTTTAATAATCCGGTAATTAAACTCCCCAGCCGAGTTGTAATCAGTCAAAGCATTCATTATCCTCCACAAAGTTCTAGTCAGTAAAGGTTATTGTTTATTGTGTTAATCATTATTCCCATTATATGTCAATAATTCACCCTTTGTGTCATTCCCCATCAATTATGTTAACTTTGTATAATCTTTAATAAAACCCCATAAAACGTTAAAGATCTTGATTTGGTGTTTTTAATGTTTATGAAGACTTATCCGAAAACAGGTAGAATTCTATTCCTTCAGATTAATTGAGACTTAGTAAATATAATCAGTTTCCCAGAACCAATCTGGGTGGTGCCCTAACAAGACAATTTTGATAATAAAAATATTAGTTGATAATTTACCCAAATTAATAAATTAATATTTCTATTATCATCTACAGTACAGTAGCGTACAATACATTAAATCCCTACACGGTCATCACCGGCTCGGGCCTAATAATAATAAAGTGCTACACGGGAAACAACTAAAAAAAGAGTAAAACCACACAATAATAAGTACAATCGACACAAGTCTTTAGTTCTGTTTTTAAAGTCTTAAGTTTTAAGAGTCTGCTGCATTAACCTGTGTGTGTTACGCAGACTCTGTAGCGATGTTTACACAACTAGATTGCTTAAGTCTATGAGTAATTGACACAAACTAGATGAATCCCATGTCCTCTGTGTAAGCACCAGACAGAAGCTCAGTGCAGCTCAAACAGTCAGTGAAGACATTACAGACACAGGCCCAGGTCAATGCAACAAACACAAACATGCAGCGGTCCATTGATACATTCTATTTTTGGTTCATTTTAAGACTGTCAAAGTCTCTTCTTTGTATGGGTCATTGCTGACCCTAGCTCTCCAATAGTCAAAGGAAAACTCTTGTTAAATTGTGGTGGTGGAAAAACACATTTTTAGCCAAAATAGATTCTTTACAAAACAGCATACTACCACTTACTTACTTACATCTTCAAAGTTTTCTGAATGAAAAAACTAAGATGGGTTAGATATTGTTTTAAATATGCACTTCTTATTATTATTTTTTTGTTTGTTTATTTTTGTACATAAGCATTTCAAAGCTTTTTTCAAAGCTGAATAAAAACCAGGTTGCTCCACTTTATGTGCAACTCTTTAGGATCTAGGTCTTTTTTTTTTTTTAGGTCAACTCAGGCAGTTATTTGATTCGCTATAAATAATGTGTGTGAACGCTAAGATGACAAGACGTTTAGTTTTGTGAGTGAGATTGTATTGAAATTTAATCTAATGTAAGTAATTGCAGCTCAGATGTTAAAAGATATCCTACTCGGTGCTAAATCCAGATACTTGACCTACTTTAGATACACCTCAGGTTAAGATCAGCTGCAGGTTTGTGGAGCAAAGCGATAAAAAACAACAACAAAAAAACAGAGAGGACAAGAATAGAGTGGTTAAGCATCAAACAAAAGATTCCGTTTTTGTGTCTGCAAGTCTTGTTGTCGCTAAAGCTTAGGGCTGGACGATATGGCCAAATTTGATATCACGATATATTTCTTAATTTCGGGAATACAATATCATTTCGATATCGATATGAACAATATAAAAGCCTCAGAAAAACTGCCAATAACGCCCACAACAGATGTCTGTACCGACAATCTTCTGAGGTTAATTCATTTTAAATTAATTATAAAATTATAAATAAATAATAAATTAAAATTAATTTGCCTAGTCTATGAAACCTCCTCCTATAAAACTACATAATATTTTAGAAATAAAACGGGTACAAATAAATGAACGTTCACCTTTTATTTGTATTTAACCTTTATACAAACAAGAAAAGTGAAATAAACATAAGACTCTCAGACTGACCTTATTAATATATTTATCTTTAAACAATAACAGGCTGATTATATTATTCTTTACACAAAACTTCTTGTAACAAAACTTGTTCTTATAAACCAAAGTGCTTCAGCCAGGATAAAAAAAAAAATATGAAAAGTGCTCAGCTGCAGAAAAAAAGATAAAAAAGAGTGAGCAACAAAAAATAACACATGTTGCTGGGGCAGGGACATTGTTGAGTGTTAATGACATCCTATGACAGGCTCTAGAGGTTTCTGGCAAGAAATACAAGCTGGTCTACATTATCTGGCTTCAGAGATGCCCTTTTACATGTGACAATGTTGCCACCTGTACTAAAAACCCTCTCAGAGGGGGAGCTTGTGGCCTGAATGCAGTAATGTTGTGCCAGTTGACTTACTCTAGGGAAGTTGTTTTGATAAACTTTCCACCAATCCAGAGGATTTGAGTCATTGTCAGCATGTGAAGACAGAAGGTAGTTGCCAAGCTCCCTCTCAACTTCCTGCTGTGCACTCAAGTTTTCTGTGTCAGCAGTAGTGCTGGGCCTGTTTGAAAAAAAAGCTAGCCAGAGAACGCTTTGTTTTCTTGGGTGGTACAAAAGTGTCTCTCATGGCTTCTTCTCTGGACTCCTCTTCCCTGACCACAACAGATCTCTCTCCCTTCAGCATCTCCAACACAGCTCTCTCTTTGATGTATTCTCTCTTCTCCTCCTGAGTGTACTGAAGCTTGAATCTTGGGTCAACAAGGCATGCAGATTATCCATGGCTGGGTCATCATATTTTTGGTTTAGGTATACCATCACTGTTGTCTTTATGGTCCTGGTGAGCTCTGTGTCATCTTCTGCTTCCTTCAAGATGGAGGTGTTAAAGAGCTGCATCACTGGTTTTAGAAATGATACACTGACATAGGATTTACCAAACAAGGCATCATAGATCTATAGACTCTAAAAACATCCACATCTTGCCAGTTAGGAACCAGCGGTCTGGTCTTCTTGTTCTTTGAGAGGACTTCTTTGATGGCCCTTTTCTGCTCCAGAACCCGCTTCACCATTTGTTGACGGGAGCCCCATCTTGTTGGTGTTTCACTGATGAGCTTGTGCTTTGGCAAGTGATACTCCTCCTGAGCAGCTGCAAGGTCCCGTTTCTTCTTCCAGGAGTAGGAGAAGGCAGCCACCACCTTTTTACAGACCCCAATTGCTCTGTCCACCCACTTGTCTTGGTTAACTTTCTCTGTAGACAGTGAAAAAAAATCAATATATACTTATAATTTGTATTTATATTTTAACTACAATTTGTCATTTAATCATATTATTCTTACTGCAAAATTCTTCTGCTTGCATAATTTTTTTTTTTTTACTTCACACTTGATTTGGCAAATTAACACAGGTAACAATGTTCATATGTTCACATATGTAAACATATGTTCCAATGCCAGTAAAACACCTTTGAATTTAATTGAAAGAATTGCTGTATGTATAATCCATACAAATATGTCTTGAATAAAGATTAAAGGAATAGCCTATAAAATCACTTAAATAGGGGGGGGGATAAAATCACCAAATCAACTAAAGGGTAAGTATTATAGTTACAACTAAGTACTAATTAAGAACAATGATTTAATATAAACAAAATCAATTAAAGCTGCTGCAGTCCGTAATGTGTGGCGCTCTGCATGCATCTTGTGGAAGAACATTGTAGCCGGAACTACTTCTCTCTGTTTATGTCTATGACGAATCACACAGGTACTGGGCTACTCCGCAGCAGAGCCGAGCCGAAGTAGTTTAAAATAGTCTGAATATAAACAATTATTATAGTGTACCGTAGTGATTCAGGATAAGACAAAAACACGGTTTGGATATTGGATTCATGATGTACTGGCTCATTATATACATTTTGCAAATTTTTGACCAAAAAGGTCACATGCAGCTTTAACATAACACTACCATTATATTGTGTGTATAACTTACCAATAGAAGAGTTCAGTCGATGCCCGAAGCATTGTAGTCTTGTCCATCTGTTCAACTCAGCGGCTTCGATGATATTGGTCCCGCTATCTGTGGTGATGCAAACCTGCCGGTCCTCACGGAGTCCCCAGGAGGCGAGCGCATCTGCAAGTCCGGCTGCAATTGATTCGCCCGTGTGATCCTCAGGAAAGTAGACCGTCTGAAGGCATAAGCTGACAAGCTTCCAATCTTGATCAATAAAGTGGACTGTCAGGCTCAAGTATGGTTCTGAGGTTCGGCTTGACCACAGGTCAGCTGTGGTCACGAAATATGACACTGACTTCTGTTGTTCTTCCACCCTTTCCCTAACTTCACCATAAAGTGCAGGGATAGCTGCGCGTGAAAAATATTTTCGCCCAGGGAGCTCGTATCTTGGGTCGATGATTGAAATCATTTTCCTGAAGCCCACGTTTTCCACCGCTGTAAACGGCATCATGTCCTTAGCCAAGAAGTTTGTTACAGCCTTTGTAATGTCTTTATGACATTTAGACTGTTTGTCATAAGGCATGAATGCAGCGATCTGTGTTTGCTGCATGGGTTTCTCTTTTGACACAACTGGTGTTGGGGATGATGATGGTGGTGTTGTTTGAGGGCCAGGTTGTTGGCTTAAACTTTTATGGTGCCTCATCTTCTGACTCTCAGAATGTTCTATTGGGTGGAACTGCTTCAGATGGTGGAAAAGATTTGTGTTCCCGCTGCTAGTCCGCACTACTCTCCGGCACATTTTGCAGCACGCTGAAACCTGAAGTTTATCAGATCTCAGATAGCCGAACCACTTCCATACCACTGAATTAGTCTTTCCTCTCTTATCAACTATTTCGTCCGATTTCTCCTCACTTGTGGAAGCTCGTTCAGTCATATTTGTATTGCGGTCAGGGGCGCTCATTTTGTAGTTAAAATTTGTCGCGTTGGAGATCCTACTACTGCTGTGCTGAGCACTGGTTTCGTGACTCTGCGGTGTACATCATCACAAAAGTAGCCAATGGTGTTCTGCTCTTTCTGACGGCTGCGCGCCTAATGTCAGTAAGTGACAAATGCTGTTATAATATTATTATTATATTATTATATCGAAATATCAAAAATGTGTTTAATAATCATATCACAGAGTCTTTTGTAAATGGGAAAAGCCCCATTCATTTTTCACAAAGCGGTTTGGGCGGTGTGTAATCACCTGTTGAGATGAAGCCATAATTTAAATAATACTCGTGGTAATTTTTCTTAACTGCAGCTTTCTTATTGTTGGAAGTGGTGGCTTCTGCCTTTCATCTTTGGGCTTTTCTTATTAAAGAAGTGCTTAAGGTTTTGTCTCAGTTCAATGTGCCAACTTTTCTCACTGTGTACATTTTGTTAATTTTCATTTTTATAGCTTATAGTATTAGTCTTAGTTGCAGTAGGTCTGAAAAGGTTTGATAAAGCCTCTTCTGTATGGTTATTCCAGTTGGTCATTGCATTTCTTTCTTCTCCTCATAGACCATGACAGATGTGGTCGGAAACCCTGAAGAAGAAAGGAGAGCAGAGTTTTACTACCAGCCGTGGGCTCGGGAGGCTGTCTGTCGCTACTTCTACTCCAAGGTAATCCACTTCGAATGAGGTCTCAGACCTGGCACACATAAACATGAGACTTTTAATGCACATTCACTCACTGCATTCAAATTAACATTATAGTTTTAGTTTGACTATAAACAGACCGTAAATATGCATGTAAATGTAGCTTGATTAAAATTGCAGCATTTCAAATTTCTCATATTGAAAGGTACATACCCAGACAATGCAAGTCACAGCTGAAGTACTTGTACTAGATGATTTGCTGAATCTGGGCAGCAACATGGCTCCAATTATTTATTTATTTTAAATCAAAGAAATGGCTTTCTTACAAAACAAGACCTTGCCCAATTGATTTATCAACTTGAAAGTGCTGAAGGTTGAAGAAAGGCTACACACACTGTCATTTCTTGCCAAATTCTTACTATTGTATTTTTGATAGTGAATAAGCGGTTAATGGCCTTTCTGGATTTGTTCCCAAAATGGCCACCTTACATTTTGTAAAGATCCTTACACAGCTAGGAGTCATTTTACTAATATCCCAGACAACCTAACGTTTTTTTTTTTTTAATGCCCACAGCGCGACAAACCTATTCTCATTTGCAATGACGACCTGGTACTTGTACATGTCTTTAGTGGTAGGGGAAACCTACTCCTACTCTCCACAGAAAGGCCCTATCCGTGGATCGAACTCTGGACCTTCTTTGAGGCAGGAGTACTAAATAAATTGGAGATATATACTAGACATCTTTTCTGTCCATATAGGAAGGTTTTTTTTTTAATGTTGCAACTTGACTACATTTGGAGTTTGGTTGCCATTACCATCGTTTTCTATGGATGATTCTCCCTTTATCATTAATTATTTTGCATGTATAAGCCTTAAACTAGAAGCAGTCCTTTTAATTTCGATACAACAGAAGTAGAAAAGGATGGGGCGGCAGTGGCTAAGTGGTAGAGCGGTCGAATCCCGCTCTCCCCGAAGTTCATACTGTCGTTGTGTCCTTGGGCAAGACACTTAACCCACCTTGCCTCCAGTGGTGTTCCAGCTGTAACACTGGTGAATGGAACCTTAATGTAAGTCGCTTTAAATGAAAGCATCATCTGTAAAATGTAACACTGGTGAATGTAAGTCGCTTTGGATAAAAGCGTCTGCTAAATGACTAAATGTAAATGTAAATGTAAATGATTGTACCCATTAAGTTTTCATGTAACTGGTCCCAATGAGAAAATACTTTAGTCGACAGGAATGTTTATTTTTTTTGTCCGCTATTTTTGGAAAGTGAATTTACTTTGTCACACTCCATTTGTCCCAAAATGGATTCAGTTAAATGATGTGATTGTGTTTTGGCTATAACTATGCGTTGTTTCCTTTTGTACCACTGAGAATCAGTGTTGCCACAGTTACTTTGAAAAAGTAACTTAGTTACTTTACAGATTACTAGATTTAAAAAGTAACTTAGTTACTTTACAGATTACTTGATTTTTAAAGTAACTAAGTTACTTTACAAGTTACTTTATTAGTTCCATTCAGCAGCTGCCGACAACATAAAAATGACAACTGGTTTTGCCAACAATCACTTTATTTGAAGTGTATTTTTAACAGTAACATCAACAATCTATCTCCTGACAATTAAAGTTAAATTTAAAAACTATTTCCTGAAAAAATACATCCATCCATCCATCCATCTTCTACCGCTTATCCGGGGCCGGGTCGCGGGGGCAGCAGTCTAAGCAGAGACGCCCAGACTTCCCTCTCCCCAGACACTTCCTCCAGCTCTTCCGGGGGATACCGGCGTTCCCAGGCCAGCCGAGAGACATAGTCCCTCCAGCGTGTCCTAGGTCTTCCCTGGGGTCTCCTCCCGGTGGGACATGCCCGAAACACCTCCCTAGGGAGACGTCCAGGAGGCATCCGAAACAGATGCCCGAGTCGCCTCAGCTGGCTCCTCTCGATGTGGAGGAGCAGCGGCTCTACTTTGAGCTCCTCCCGAGTGACCGAGCTCCTCACCTTATCTCTAAGGGCGCCCGCCACCCTGCGGAGAAAGCCCATTTCGGCCGCTTGTATCCGGGATCTTGTTCTTTCGGTCATGACCCAAAGCTCATGACCATAGGTGAGAGTACGTGATTGACGAAATCGAGAGCTTTGCCTTACAGCTCAGCTCCTTCTTCACCACGACAGACCGGTACATCGACCGCATCACTGCAGAAGCTGCACCGATCCGTCTGTCAATCTCACGTTCCCTCCATCCCTCACTCGTGAAAAGACCCCAAGATACTTGAACTCCTCCACTTGAGGCAGGATCTCTCCACCAACCTGAAGGGGACAAGCCACCCTTTTCCGACTGAGAACCATGGTCTCAGACTTGGAGGTGCTGATCCTCATCCCAGCCGCTTCACACTCGGCTGCAAACCGTCCCAGTGCACACTGAAGGTCCTGGCTTGATGGAGCCAACAGGACAACATCATCTGCAAAAGCAGAGACGAGATCCTGTGGTCACCAAACCAGACTCCCTCCGGCCCCTGGCTGCGCCTAGAAATCCTGTCCATAAAGATAATGAACAGGACCGGTGACAAAGGGCAGCCCTGCCGGAGTCCAACGTGCACTGGGAACAGGTCTGACTTACTGCCGGCAATGCGAACCAAGCTCCTGCTCGGTCGTACAGGACCGGACAGCCCTTAAGCAAAGGGCCCCGGACCCCATACTCCCAGAGCACCCCCACAGGGCGCCACGAGGACACAGTCGAATGCCTTCTCCAGATCCACAAAACACATGTGGACTGGTTGGGCAAACTCCATAAGCCCTCCAGCACCCTGGAGAGGGTATAGAGCTGGTCCAGTGTTCCACGACCAGGACAAAAACGCATTGTTCCTCCTGAATCCGAGGTTCAACTATCGGTCGCATTCTCCTCTCCAGTACCCTGGCATAGACATTCCCGGGGAGGCTGAGGAGTGTGATCCTTCTGTAGTTGGAACACACCCTCCGGTCCCCTTCTTGAAAAGAGGACCACCACCCCGGTCTGCCAGTCCAGAGGTACTGTCCCCGACACACGCGATGTTGCAGAGGCGTGTCAGCAAGACAGCCCTACAACATCCAGAGACTTGAGGTACTCAGGGCGTATCTCATCCACCCCCGGTGCCTTGCCACCGAGGAGCTTCCCAACTACCTCAGTGACTTCAGACCGTGTGATGGACGAGTCCACCTCCGAGCCCTCGGCCTCTGCTTCCTCAGTGGAAGACGTGTTGGTGGGGTTGAGGAGATCCTCGGCATTCCTTCCACCGTCCAACAATATCCCCAGTTGAAGTCAGCAGGTTCCCACCTCCACTGTAAACAGTGTTGGCAGGGCACTGCTTCCCCCTCCTGAGGCGCCGGACGGTTTGCCAGAATTTCTTCGAGGCCGACCGATAGTCGTTCTCCATGGCCTCACCGAACTCCTCCCAGACCCGAGTTTTAGCCTCCACGACCACCGGGCTGCAGTCCGCTTGGACTGCCGGTACCTATCAGCTGCCTCAGGAGTCCCACGGGCCAACCAGGCTCGGTAGGTCTCCTTCTTCAGCTTGACGGCATCCCTTACTTCCGGTGTCCACCACCGGGTTCGGGGGTTGCCGCCACGACAGGCACCGGAGACTTTACGGCCACAGCTTCGAGTGGCGCATCGACAATGGAGGTGGAGAACATGGTCCACTCGGACTCAATGTCTCCAACCTCCTCGGGATCTGGTCGAAGCTCTGCGGAGGTGGGAGTTAAAGGTCTTTCTGACAGGGGGCTCTGCCAAACGTTCCCAACAGACCCTCACAGTACGTTTGGGCCTGCCGAGTCTGTCCAGCTTTCTGCCCTGCCATCGATCCAACTCACCACCAGGTGGTGATCAGTTGACAGCTCCGCCCCTCTCTTCATCCAGTGTCCAAGACATACGGCCGGAGGTCAGATGAAACAACTACAAAGTCGATCATCGATCTCCGACCTAGGGTGTCCTGGTGCCACGTGCACTGATGGACACCCTTATGCTTGAACATGGTGTTGCGTTATGGACAAACTGTTGCTAGCACAGAAGTCCAATAACAGAACACCACTCGGGTTCAGATCCGGGGGGCCGTTCCTCCCAATCACGCCCCTCCAGGTGTCACTGTCGCTGCCCACGTGAGCGTTGAAGTCCCCCAGTAGAACGATGGAGTCCCCGGTCGGAGCACTTTCCAGCACCCTCCCAGAGACTCCAAGAAGGCCGGGTACTCTGCACTGCTATTTGGCCCGTAAACACAAACAACAGTGAGAGACCTATCCCGACCCAAGCGCAGGAAGCGACCCTCTCGTTCACCGGGTGAACTCCAACACATGGCGGCTAAGCTGGGGGCTATGAGCAAGCCCACACCAGCCCGCCGCCTCTCGCAGGCAACTCCAGAGTAGTGGAGAGTCCAGCCTCTCTCGAGGATTTGGGTTCCAGAGCCCAAGCTGTGCATGGAGGTGAGCCCGACTATCTCTAGTCGGTATCTCTCAACCTCCCGCACAAGCTCAGGCTCCTTCCCCGCCAGCGAGGTGACATTCCATGTCCCTAGCGCCAGATTCCGTGTCCGGGATTGGGTCGTCGAGGCCTCCGCCTTGCCGACTGCCACCCAATCCACTTTGCACCGGCCCTTACGGTTCCTCCCGCAGGTGGTGGGCCCACGGGAGGTCGGCCCCACGTCACTCCTTCGGGCTGAGGCCGCCCGGGCCCCGTGGGGAAAGACCCGGCCACCAGACGCTCGCATGCGAGCCCCAACCCCGGGCCTGGCTCCAGGGTGGGGCCCCGGTTGCGCCATACCGGGCGACGTCACGGTCCTTGATGTTTTTGTCTTCATAAAGGGTTCTGAACCGCACTTTGTCTGGCCCGTCACCTAGGACCTGTTTGCCTTGGGAGACCCTACCAGGCGCATATAGCCCCTGACAACATAGCTCCTAGGATCATTCGGGCACTCAAAAAAATACATGTTTTTACAAAAAATAAAGGCAGTCTCTCTTGACTTAACATAAATACTTGTTTTAATAAAAAATAAAATAGTCTTTCTTGACAAAAAATTACAAAAATAGTAACGCACAGTGACTTGGTTAAGTAACTTTAATCTGATTACTGGTTTGGAAATAGTAATGCGTTAGATTACTCGTTACTGAAAAAAGTGGTCAGAATAGAGTAACGCGTTACTAAGTAATGCGTTACTGGCATCACTGCTGAGAATCCACTATTTTAAAAGCAAATTATTCATAGGAAATGTGTAATATCCGTCTTGTTAGCTTAGTACAGCTGATGAAGGAAGTAGTAAGTCCGAGTACAACTAGGTTATATACATAGTTTTGTAAATACCAAACAGAAAAAAACACGATGGTGGATGTGTGAAGTGAAACTGTATCCTCTCCTGGCGGATGTGTTACTTAACCTTTTTGTCTCTGCTCAGTTTAACCAGTATTTATGTTGTACAACCCATTTTTAAAGCTGCATATTTCCTCTTTAGGGGAACATGAAAGCGAGCTGCAAAGAGTTAAATGATCAGCCTAGATACTGAAGCCATATACACAAGCTCACATGCTGCTTCACTGTGTACTGACTGAAAACCTGACACCTTTTATTTACGTAGCTGCCTCTAGATGATAAACCTGCGTTTATTGTGAATACACTAATGTGTTTTTGGGGCTGGTCAATGATTTAAAAATGGGGAACTTAAAGGGGTTTTAAGACAATACTTGGGGCTGTAGTATTATTTAAATCTGCAGACTTTTTCATGGACCAAACCTATTTTTCTGTATGTTGTGTTATAATAAAGGAAATGTAAAAGTACTGCTTTGAATCCATGTTATTTTGTCATTGGTCTTTGAAATATAAATGTAAAAGCAGTTTTAGGCACAACCTGTTGGTCTTGCAATAACATACCTTTGTTACTGCCTTTTAAATGTTGACATGTTGAAAATTTATATTTTTTCTTGGTAACTGGTGATGTTTTCTAAACACTTTACACTTGACCACAATGACCATATCTTTAATAATAGTTTGAAAAGAGGTATTTCTTTTACATATTTGTATATGCCACTTTTTGAAAACCACAGTAACTAGTAAGGCTGCTTTTTATCTGTAACCTATTTTTTTATTTTTAAGACACAGTGTAAATAAAGCTGTGCGTTTAGGAAAATCTGCTTTGAAGCCTTTTGCATCAGTCACGTAACTTGGTCCAAATAGGAAAGTATCAAACTTAAAAGCCCCAGGACAGACATCACTGAACAAACACACTTTGCACAGCACCAACTTTGGATTTGAGATTTTTTTAATAAAGATTGACTTGGCAGGAAAAAACATTACATGCCAATCTTGAAATGTGTCAATCACGATATCAGAAAAAAAAAAACATTCACATAAAAGTTAGCATTATAAAAAGCCCTTTACAAAAACTAACATTAAAATACAAGGAGACACTTAAGAATAAAACATTCGCAGAGTTCGAGGTATAAAGGTCGAGGTCTTGCTCTTATTTGATAAAAACTATTTGGTGTCTGATCTCATAACCACTAGATGGTGCCTGGTTTATGAAAGTCTGCAGAGGAGAAGAGCTGTCCTTCAGGATGTTGTGTAAGGTGTGGATTGTGGCTTTATCCTGCTTTGTTTTTTGTTTATTGCCCTAACACATACCATTTGCTCCAAATCTTACAATAATAAAAATACTACACTATACACAAGGAAGCATGTACTTAAACGAAATGATTGCTTTTACAGAATTTTAATTTTTAAAAAAATTACTTTGGATTCAACTTTTTTGTGTGTGTGTGTGAGTGACAACTCTTATCTGTAAAATCAATCATTAACCTTTTCTTGATCATTTAAGGAACACAATGTAGTAACAAATGGACCATGAAACTTTCTTAAAAAGGGCAGGATTTGGTCCCAGGGCCTTGACTTTGACACGTCTGGAGTAGGGAGTAGTCGTGTCGGGTTTCATAAGCTCAGGAGTGTTTGTGTAAGAGGCTGCAGTGCAGACCAACCCACAGAGGAGGGTGGGTCTATAGCCTCAGCTGTGTGGCCAGTATAAATAGGTTTTGTGCTAGGTTCAGTCTATTTTTCCACTAGCAGCAGCTCAGTCTGGAAGGTCGTGCTCAGGATGGAAGCTCCCAAAAAAGTCTGTGTCATAGGCTCAGGAAACTGGTAAGTGGTCTGTGTCAAGTTACATTTGTATTCAAGGCAGTGCAGTCAGTCTCCTTTGTCCTAGATCTGCCTTTATGTGCAGTTTTTTCTTGGTGAATAGTGACATTTTCTAAACTAACTGTTGAGATATTATGGATAAGGTAATCTCTCTTTTGTAACTTCAGATAAATGATTTATAAAGTTCATGCCTGCTGTTTTGCAATACTGGAGCCAGTTTTTACTTTACTGCTGAGGCTGTGAGGCTGACTCTGACTGAGCTGCACCTGTGTTTTAACCTGTGACGTCTAAACAAAAGCTTAAACAAGCACTCAGAAACCACAGTGTGGCTCCAAGGACAGAGCCTCTGCACTGACAGCAAAAGGAAATCCTATTTACAGTCAATGGGTCTGTGCTAATCGACTGTTGCCATAGTTACATATGTTTATTTTAATCTGTTAGTGTTATAATTATTCCAAACATTATTGGCTCTGCTGCTTGGAATAGTATGTGTTGCCTTTTAAATCATTGACAGCTTAGTTGGCAATGTTATTTATTATTAATTTAATCAAGTAAACTCAATTTAATAATCTAACAAGTAACACATATTTATGTTTATTTTTTTATAAACTTGTGGTGAACTGTGCATAAGCCCTTTGTTGCTATGGCAACCCATGAAAAGTGTTCCCAACGGACCAATTGGAGAAAACAGGGCCCATAAATGGCCTTTTGTTCAGGATTTAACTCTCAGTTGGGATATTTTTCTGTATAATTGTCCCGGGCAGAAAAAGATTTTTATTCAAAGGGAACATCTCTTACAACTTGGTTTTATTAATTCAGCAGGCGTAGAGCTGAATCATGTTGTGGTATAACCTTGAGCCAGTGTGACATTTAAATGCCGCTGGGACAAGAGTCTCATGTCTCTCTGCTGTTAAAGACCGACTCAAGATCTCTGAGACTTAGATGGGGGGGGGGGCTCTTATTTTACTCAATTCAACCCCAGTACTAATTAGAACTGCTTTGAAGTGCTTTTAGCCAGCATTACGGTATATAAATGAAGAAACTGGAAGGATTTGATGGCACTTACTTGGTAAAGTGATCCATTAGTGCAGCCACAACATTGCTTTACAGTGACATAGTATTAAAGCAAAGCTTCATCGTCCTGTCCAATTAAATAACAGGGGCAGTGCCATCGTCAAAATAGTGGGCTCCAACGCCGCCAAATATGACACCTTTGACACCACTGTGAACATGTGGGTGTTTGAGGAGATGATCGAAGGACGAAAACTCACAGAAATCATCAACACAGACCATGAAAATGTAAAATATCTGCCTGGTCACGAGCTGCCCTCCAACGTGGTGAGTATAAGAGAAAGTACAATACTACAGTAAGATTTCTTTATGTGCTGTAATACGGTGCTGTTTGTGTCAGGTGGCAATTCCAGACCTGGTTGAAGCTGTGAAAGGAGCTGACATCCTGATATTTGTCATCCCTCATCAGTTTGTCGCCAGAATTTGTGACACCATCAAAGAGCACATCAAGAAAGATGCTGTCGGGTTGTCTCTCATTAAGGTACAGGCTCCCTTCAGTCAACACTATTACAGACCAAATCATTACCAGTTTGTACCTGCAAAACTGAGGACAGTCTTACTTCAAAGCCACTTCTCCCCCACTGTCCCTCATTGGTCTGTAATCAGACTGCCACGAGCCAATTCAGGCTTGTAGTCATCATTCTTCTGTTTCTCCGATTAGTTGTTCTTTGCAAATTGTATGTGTCTAGAGGCTGTTTATCTTTTGTATGTTGCTCTGGATGGGTGTCTATGATAAGACAAATGCATTCAGTTCAACTTTAAATTGCATCTAATAGTTTGGCCTTAAACTAAGAGGGAACAGACTTTTCTGTTTCTGTTCATCATCTACCTTCTCCACCTTGGTAACATCTTTCGAAAACATAACATTGACTTCCACTGCTACGCTGATGCCACCCAGCTCTACCTCTCAAACAAACCAAATTCTTCACTCTCACCCTCCTCCCTAATCAACTGCCTCTCTGAAATTAAATCCTGGTTCACCACAAACTTCCTCAAAATAAACAGTGATAAAACTGAACTGCTCTTAATAGGCACCAAAAACACCTAAAAAATCAATAACTTCTCCATTACTTTTGAAAACTCCACCATCACCCCCTCCCCTCAGGTAAAGAGTCTGGGTGTCATCATCAACAGCACACTCTCCTACACTTCCCACATCAATAATGTCATCCGCTCTGCCTACTTTCACCTCCGCAACATCCACCGCCTCCGCCCCTCACTCTACTGCCGTCCTTGTGCACAGCCTCATCACCTCCCGCCTGGATTACTGCAACTCCCTTCTGTTTGGTCTCCCTCAAAAAACCCTTCATGAACTTCAACTGGTCCAGAACTCAGCCGCCCGCATAATCACACGTACCCCCTCCACCAATCACATCACACCCGTCCTGCAACAGCTCCACGGGCTCCCCATCACATATCGCAACAACTATAAAATAATGCTCCCCACATTTAAAGCCATACACAACCTTGCACCTCCATATCTACACACGTGGACAAAATTGTTGGTACCTCTTTTCTTGATATGCTTCATTTTTCCGTCTGTGAACATAGAGCTGATGTGCCTTGGCAAAAAGTTCCATTTTGTCTCATCTGTCCATAGGACATTCTCCCAGAAGCTTTGTGGCTTGTCAACATGTAGTTTGGCATATTCCAGTCTAGCTTTTTTATGATTTGTTTTCAACAATGGTGTCCTCCTTGGTCGTCTCCCATGTAGTCCACTTTGGCTCAAACAACGACGGATGGTGCGATCTGACACCGATGTTCCTTGAGCACGGAGTTCACCTTGGATCTCTTTAGAAGTCTTTCTGGGCTCTTTTGTTACCATTCGGATTATCCGTCTCTTTGATTTGTCATCAATTTTTCTCCTGCGGCCACGTCCAGGGAGGTTGGCTACAGTCCCATGGATCTTAAATTTCTGAATAATATGTGCAACTGTAGTCACAGGAACATCTAGCTGCTTGGAGATGGTCTTATAGCCTTTACCTTTATCATGCTTGTCTATAATTTTCTTTCTATTCTCCTGCGACAACTCTTTCCTTCACTTCCTCCGGTCCATGTTGAGTGTGGTACACACCATGTCACCAGACAACACAGTGACTACCTGAAGCCCTATAAATAGTTAGGGTACCATCAATTTTGTCCAGGCCTGTTCCATGAGTTTATTTTAAAAAAATAATTCCGTTGAACCATAATTGAAAAACAATGTCTGACTTTCATTGGTTAACATTCATAGAATTTTTATTTATTATTACTTTTGTCAGAATAAAGTTTTTTCTGTGACCATTGTGAGTTTTTCTTTCATTGACCGAAGGGTACCAACATTTTTGTCCACGTCTGTATTTGAGCTCCTCCACATATCCACCACTGCCCGCTCCCTCCGCTCCTCCTCCTCTCTACGGCTCTCAGTCCCTCCTGCCCGTCTTCTTACCATGGGGAGTAGATCCTTCAGCCGCTCTGCTCCCCAGCTTTGGAACTCTCTCCCCTCTGACCTCCGCAACACAGACACACTGCCACATTTCATATCAAAACTCAAAACACATCTGTTCAGACTGGCCTACTCACTCCCTGCATAACTGACTGTCCTGTCATCAATATATGTAATTGTTGTTGTTTTTCTTGTTGTTTTTTTAATCTTGATTTTAATTGTTTTTAATTATGTGCCATTGTATTTTTACTAATGTTGTAAGGCGACCTTGAGTGTCCAGAAAGGCGCGTTATAAATAAAATGTATTATTATTATTATTATTATTATTATTATTATTATTATTATTATTATTATTATTATTATTATTATTATTATTATTATTATTATTATTATTTTCTTTGTCCAGAATAGAAAAGGAAACAGGATGGCTGAGCAAGCTGATGGTAAAGACAAAAAGTAAACGCCAAGACTCAACTGTCTTTGAGGGTTACTTTTACATTGAATATTGGCATCTACTCAATGTTTACAAGTTAAAACTAGCAGCACAAACTATTCACAAAACTGAAAAATAGCCTTTAGCCTATATCTGGCACAGTACATACTAATAAAACCGTTAGATAAAGTCAGTGCTTCAGGTTTAAAACATGAAAAGACATGGTGAGAGACCGAGTCAAAGACAAGACCAGAACATGATACAAGGGATTGATCATTTGTAAAATTCAGTAAGTCCAGTCACCGAGCTCTGTGAAGAATGACAGTGAAATGAGAGCTGTTTTTTCAGTCCAAGTCCATCCAAAGAAATAACAATGAGGATAAATATGGTTGTTGTTGTTTTTGGCGAGTCTTGATTCTTTTTAAAATTTCTTGACTTTTTACCCGGTCAAGTGAGGAACTGAGACTTGAGTAAAAATGTGTTTTATCACAATGTCTCAAGTGTATTAATGCAGCGCAGTGATAAGATCTCTTGTCCAGGGTCTTGATACTAATCCAGATGGGTTAAAGCTGATCTCAGAAGTCATCAAAGCGAAGATGGGCATCACCATTGCCGTCCTAATGGGAGCGAACATCGCCAATGAGGTCGCTGACGAGACGTTCTGTGAGACAACCATCGGTATGCAACATAAATGGCGAACAATCACTTTTTAAAATATCATTCTGACAAAGAAGGCACATTTCTCGACTATTGCAACTAGCAACATGACAAAACACTACTAGAATTAAAGTCTGGGAAAAAAATCTGGAACAGCCTCCCAGATGAAGTAAAACAAGCCTCAACTTTAACAATGTTCAAGGGGAGGTTAAAAACCTTCCTCTTTAGCTCCGCCTACTTTACAACTTAAAGTGTTTTTTAATCTGCACACACTTCTTTTAAATGTTTTTAATTTTTCTTATGTTTCTTAATCTAAATCTTGTAAATTGTCTTTTATTCTTGTAAAGCACTGAGTTACCCAGTGTATGAATTGTGCTCTATAAATAAAATTGTCTTGCCTTGTAAGATGGAGACTACTGAAGCTAACCCCAAAACTGAAAAGCAATGAGGCACTTCAACTTGGAAAAGGTCACAAAAAAGGTCACAAAGAAGTAACCTATATTTAAAAAGTACTGCCTAAATCCTATTTAAAGAGGACTACTCACCTTTTATATTTTTGTCTTGAACCAGTATTGGATGTTATTTTATTTATAAGATTGTTGTTTAGATCAAATGAGAAAGTCTTTCAGTCCCCAGAGAGGCGTGATTACATTTATATGTATATTTATTATTTACATGGTCATTTGTCTGTGAAGGTTCTCAGTCATCCAGGACATCTTGAAAAAAAGGTTTAAGTAAAAGCATCTGGACTCAGTTTGGAAGTCCTGGCAAAAGGCAAGAATGTAGTTATCCCTTATGTGTCTGGTGTATCTGAAAAACTTATTTTCTACAAACACAAAATTCCAGTCCACTTTAAACCAGGGAACACCCTGCATCAAAAACTGGTCCATCCTAAAGACAAGATCCCCTCGCACAAACAGAATAATGTAGTTATGCAGTTCAGTGAAGAGTGCAGTGACAGTTATGTTGGTGAAACAAAACAACAGCTTCACAAGAGGATGTAACAGCACAGAAGAGACAATCCTGGAGGACCTGAGTCTGCAGTCCACCTCCACCTCAAAGAGAAAGGACATTCCTTTGAGGAAAGCAATGTCCGAATCGTGGCCAGAGAGGCCAGATGGTTTGAGAGAGGGGTGAAGGAAGACATTTTTGTGAAAATGGAAAAACCCTTGCTGAACAGAGGAAAGTGGCCTCAGATTCATGTTGCCTAGTATTTACAACAGTGTTCTAAAACCTAAAACAAAAGAGCCTCATCCTAGAACAACAAACACAGCACCTGAATAGAACAGTGTCACTAACGAATCTCCTGAGCCTTAACGACTCCCACATCAGGAGTCACACTTCCCTTTCATGGCTAACGACAGTGAGACCAGAACAGCCTGGTCCATTAGGTTTGGTTTCAGGGGAAACTCCTCCCTCTAGAGATAAAGCTCAGCTCTCCTACCAGTTGATCTCAGAATTGATAAAGTCTCTTGGAATTAGAGATGAAACGTCTTCACCTTTAAAACTTGAGTCCAGATGCTTTTACTTAAACCTTTTTTACATGGCCATTTGAATGTTATGTTCAGCTCCTGCTCACACATAAAATAACTGGCTTCATACAAAAGAAAACCTAAAAATAACAATCATAATGAATCTATAGACTACATAACCTTAATATATAATTGTGTTTTATGTTTCGGACATAGGCTGCAAAGACCAAACTCTGGGGATGGTTTTGAAGAAGCTGTTGCACACAACAAACTTCCGCGTGACATTGGTGGAGGAGTCTGACGTCGTGGAAATTTGTGGAGGTCTCAAGGTGGTTTTCCTCAAAGCAAATGCATTACCTCTAAAGGATTCTGTGTATTGTTTGTGGTTAAGGCCTTACAAACTCACCCACAATATATTGAACAGTTTTATAAAACATATAAAAACTGTTGAAGTAAGAGTGGTGCTACAGTGGTTTTGTGATAAAGAGATGATAAGTTTCCAATATGGCTGTCAGTGTTCTTTTTAATGAGCTACAATCAGCAAATGCTTAAGTAAAAGTGCAAAAAATAGCTGACAATTATATTTTCCTTAGAGTTACATACCGTAAATTACCCTTAGTGTCCATTGTGACCTGCAAACATTGTCGTTATGATTATCTCCTCTTTCTGATTTCTGCAGAACATTGTGGGACTGGGGGCTGGTTTTTGTGACGGTCTTGGATATGGGAGCGACACTAAAGCCGCAGTGATCCGTCTGGGTCTTATGGAAATGATTGCCTTCGCCAAACTCTTCTGCACAAACTGTCCCGTTACTCCGGCCACTTTCCTCCAGAGCTGTGGCATTGCGGACCTCATCGCGACCTGCTATGGAGGACGAAACCGTAAAATAGGAGAGGCTTTTACCAAAACGGGCAAAGTATGTGTCACTGTAACTCCAATATCTGTTTGTCTTTTTGATCAACTTTGATTGAGTTATCTTATTCTTCTTCATTGTAGACAATTGAACTGTTAGAGAAGGAGATGCTGAATGGACAAAAACTTCAAGGTCCAGAAACTGCAGCTCAGGTCCACAAAGTCCTTATACAGAAAGAAATGTTGGAAAAGTAAGTATGCATTGCATTTTGTCGTGTTGTGACATATTGAGCTTGGCTTTAAAGTGGCTTAAAAAATAATAACTTCTGTCTTTTTTAGGTTTCCTCTTTTCACTGAAATTTACCACATCTGTTTTGACGGCTATCCAGTCACAGAGTTTATCAAGTGTTTGCAAAACCACCCAGCGCATCTGGACGGCTACATCAACAACTTTGGCTAATTCTTAACAGATACTAAAAAAGCTATTGTTAAGTTAAATCCTTTTGTTTTACCTCTACGCAAACATACAGTATGTGTAATATATTGTAATAGTAACTTAAACTGCCTTTCTTTACTTCACAAAAACTAGTATTAACCTTAAAAACAGTGCCTTAACTAAACTTGACTTACTTCACTAACTTGAAATATTTTAAATAAACGTATTGCTTCTGTTTTTATGTATGTGATATTTTTCATGTGTCGTATCAAAGTGACCTGAAGGACCCTTGCTGCTACTTCACTCTCTTTTAGTAATCCGAGCTCCATCAGACACTTTAGACTCGTCACCTTTACCATTTCCAATTTGACCTTTCCGTAACCTTTTTTGACCTTTTCTTCTCCATTTTGGTTGGTCAGGGCCAAAGTTTAATGACGTCCACTCAGGCCTCTTCTTCTACCTCCCTGAACAACATTTGCCATTAGTTTAAATCTTTGACTGAAATCTTTTGCATAGTTATTGAGTCAATTGTCCTGTTATTGAGTCAACTGTCCTGTGAGATTTCTAATAATACTAATTTTTACAAGTTAAAACTAGCAGCACAAACTATTCACAAAACTGAAATAAATAGTCTTTAATAGCCTTTAGCCTATATCTGGCACGTACTGTACCAGATATAGGTTAAAGGCTATTTTTCAGTACTAATAAAACCGTTAGATAAAGTCAGTGCTTCAGGTTTAAAACATGAAAAGACATGGTGAGAGACCGAGTCAAGGACAAGACCAGCACATGATACAAGGGATTGATCATTTGTAAAATTCAGTAAGTCCAGTCCAGAGTATGTGAGCGGAGCTAAGCGGGAAGAATTTGCGCTCCACGCTCAAAGTATTTCATAATGACTCCGCTCAAGCTCCGCTCTGGGTGTACAATTTTCCGCTCCTCGCTCCCTCCCCCACTCCGTCCTTATACGTCTCGCTCCGTTTTCGCTCCAGGGTATTTTTTTTTAATAACACCAGTATCTGATCAGAAGATGCATGTAGTGAAAACGAAAAACATTACATTAAATAAAATAAATTTAAACTAAAATATGAAGTTAAACAAATTGCCAAACGAAAAAAATAAAGATCTCTTTTAGCCAACTTTTAGCCTATATTAATATTGAGAAATAGGCCTATGAACAGAAAAAAATGCTGGCTGGTTGAAAATTAGCGAGCGAAGCTAAATCTCCAGTGCTGCGTAAACAAATGCAAAATATGATTAGAAACATTTTGAGTCCCACTCAGTCTCCTGACAGTGGTTTAGTCCTGGGACTCCTGGCTCGTGATTGGTAATGTAGCGATAGTGGAGCGTTGCGGAGCGGGAGAAAATCACAACGCTCCAACATTTAAAAAATCCGCTCCTCGCACCTGGCAAAATCACACAACTCCGCTCCTCGCTCCGCACCGCTCACATACTCTGGTCCAGTCACCGAGCTCTGTGAAGAATGACAGTGAAATGAGAGCTGTTTTTCTAGTCCAAGTCCATCCAAAGAAATAACAATGAGGATAAATATGGTTGTTGTTTTTGGCGAGTCTTCATTCTTTTTAAAATTTCTTGACTTTTTACCCGGTTGTTATGTCCTCAGTTGATGAAGACAAGGTTGTACAAGAGAAACGGAGAGTCAAGGTCATGGAGTTTTGGTGATTTGCTTTTATTGTTCCAAACACACACAAAAATAAAAACAACCAACCAAAGTGGAGGGAGGAAGGCTGTATGGTTGTGCCAAATCAAAGAAACAAATATAACAAAACAGAGCCTAACTAACTAACTGAGCAAAGAACTAAACAAGAAACAAAAGTCCTGGTTTAAATTATCTAAACAAAGGTCTGTACTCCAAAACATACACGGGTGGCAACAACCAATAAACCTAGTGGGCTAAACAGAAATTTTCTACGTGGTGCTAAAATGTATAGGGTACCCACTCACCTGCCAACCTCCCAACCAACAACATGTGATTTACAAATACAAAGAACAATCAAACAATGCAAGAGAGAGCATGCAGCTCCAGGGGCTTCCTTTTTAAAGCTTGAGCCAGGCCCTGATTGGCTGCTCCAGGTAGTGAATTATCCAACCAGGGTGTGGCAAACAGGTTCCACTCACAGCACCTGAGAGCAAAATAGGGGAGGAGGAAAGACAGGAGCAGGGAGGCAGAAACAAATATTCCCTGCATGTAACACCGGTCAAGTGAGGAACTGAGACTTGAGTAAAAATGTGTTTTATCACAATGTCTCAAGTGTATTAATGCAGCGCAGTGATAAGATCTCTTGTCCAGGGTCTTGATGCTAATCCAGATGGGTTTAAGCTGATCTCAGAAGTCATCAGAGCGAAGATGGGCATCACCGTTGCCGTCCTAATGGGAGCGAACATCGCCAATGAAGTCGCTGATGAGACGTTCTGTGAGACAACCAATGGTATGCACCATAAATGGCGAACAATCACTTTTTAAAATATCATTCTGACAAAGAAGGCACATTTCTCAACTAGCAACATGACAAAACACTACTAGAATTAAAGTCTGGAAAAAAAAAATCTGGAACAGCCTCCCAGATGAAGTAAAACAAGCCTCAACTTTAACAATGTTCAAGGGGAGGTTAAAAACCTTCCTCTTTAGCTCCGCCTACTTTACAACTTAAAGTGTTTTTTAATCTGCACACACTTTTTTAAAATGTTTTTACTTAGGCCCGAGCCGGTGATGACCGGGAGGGCCTATTGTTTTTGCTCGGATTATTTATTAGGCCCGAGCCGGTGATGACCGGGAGGGCCTATTGTTTTTGCTCGGAATTTTTTTTTTTTTTTTTTTCTTGTGACAATATGATCCTAAATTTGACCCAGTGAACATGCATGAAAAGTCATTTTTATTGGTTATATTTATGTATTTGAAGTCCCCGAAAAAAAATTACAAAAAATGACTCAGTGGCGGCCCCTAGAAAAGTCAAAATACATTGGGCCTATGGAAAAAGAAAGTCACTTTTTTCCAACGTAGAAAAATGAAACTTGGAACATCCATAGGACACCTCAGGGCAAACAGAAAAGTCAATGACAGCCACACCCTAAACTTAACAGAAAGTCCGCCATGTGTGGTGAATCGCACCCCTTGCGCAAAAAGATGCAAATCATTGTGTTTTAATCTAAATGGCCCCAAATTTGGTAAGTATCATCTAGACACGTGTGCCAACCAAAGTTGTGACTTTGTTGTTGATATCTTATCGGGTATGGGTGTGGCAAGCCTGTAACGACGTGGGCATTTTTGTGAAAATAAAATGTCTCTTAACTCTCAAACGCCTTCTCGGATCGAGTTGGACCCAAAAAGGCGTTTGTGCACATTCATGACCTGAACACAAAAATATGTAAATAAAAGGGTTATCTTTAGAAATGTCTCTCCAGCGCCCCCTACAAACTTATAATGGGACCCAAGAATTTAGTTTGTCATAGAGACATGAAATTTGGTACACACATCTCTTATGTCATGACGAGCATAAAAGCCAATGACAACCACCCCCTATCTATAAATGTGTTGCCATAGCAACGTCCCAAATATGTGGAAAAAGTCAATGGGAAGTGAAAATTTTAGTTTGTCGTAGGCAAATGAAACCTGGTAAACACATCCAGTATGGGCTTATGAACAAAAAAGCCAATGGGGACCACACCCTATCACACACGGGAAGGCGGCCATTTTAAATTGAAGATGTGAACCGACTTAGAATACAATCTCTCTTTTAAAAAACAACAGAAAATAGCTGCTTCATTCCACAGACACCAAACTTGGGCAAAATGAGCTAAACACATATATGTAAAATAGACAAGCGTTTTTCTAGACTTTTTTGCTCGAATTATATTTTTTTATTATAATTTGGTATATTTTTTTTTATTAAAAATTTTCTGTAAAATGATCCTCAATTTGACCCAGTAAACGTGCAACTAAAAGTAATTTTTATTGGTCTTAGACTTCAAGCCCGGCGAAAAATGTATGTATTTAAAGTCCCCGAAAAGAATATACGAAAAATGACTCAGTGGCGACCCCTAGAAAAGTCAAAATACACTGGGCCTAGGGAAAATGAAAGTAAATTTTTCCAATGTAGAAATACAAAACTTGGTACATCCATAGGACACCTCAGGGCAAACAGAAAAGTTTATTACAGCCATACCGTAAACTCAACAGGAAATCTACTATGTTGGGTGGAATGCGTGACCACCTAAATCGCACCCCTTGTGCTAAGGGCTTTTCATCTAAATAGCTCCAAATTTGGTGAGTATCATCTAGACACGTGTGCCAAAAAAGTTATCAATTTGTTTTTTGATACATTTGTGGCTGTGGTCGTAATGAGTCTGTGAAGAGGCAGCCATTTCTTTGGGAAATAAATGCCATTTCCCAATTGCCAGGATCCTTCCTTTAGAGGAGGCCCCTCCAGAGCCACGGCTAGAGTCTTAGAAAACTCCTCAGAATCCTTTGGAACTTGTAACCTTGTACTTTTAGACAAGTTATATTTACATTTTGCCTTTTTAAACAGGGGGTGCAGCGATTCCTGAGTCATCTCAAATCTCCAGCCAGTACTTTGTTTTTCGCTTAGCCCAAGCATAATCTATTATTTTCAAGGTTGAGACAGCTCCCAGGAAAACCAGGGATTGTGGAGACCTTTAACTCTAAATTACAAGGTGGTGTAGCAGGCCCCAGCAGTAGCACAGGCCCGGTTATTTGACATTACTGTGAAGTTTACGCTTTAAAGCACGAAATGCAATCCTCCGAGTGCATGTGTCCCCGCGGTCTCAAGGGAGGCGAGGGCCTTTATCGCCGCTTGCGGCTTTAATTTTTCTTATGTTTCTTAATCTAAATCTTGTAAATTGTCTTTTATTCTTGTAAAGCACTGAGTTACCCAGTGTATGAATTGTGCTCTATAAATAAAATTGTCTTGCCTTGTAAGATGGAGCCTACTGAAGCTAACCCCAAAACTGAAAAGCAATGAGGCACTTCAACTTGGAAAAGGTCACAAGGAAGTAACCTATATTAAATCCTATTTAAAGAGGACTACTCCCCTTTTATATTTTTGTCTTGAACCAGTATTGGATGTTATTTTATTTATAAGATTGTTGTTTAGATCAAATGAGAAAGTCTTTCAGTCCAGAGGCGTGATAATATATGTATATTTATTATTTAGATGATCATTTGTCTGTGAAGGTTCTCAGTCATCCAGGACATCTTGAAAAAGGTTTAAGTAAAAGCATCTGGACTCAGTTTGGAGGTCCTGGCAAAAGGCAAGGGTGTAGTTATCCCTTACGTGTCTGGTGTATCTGAAAAACTTATTTTCTACAAACACAAAATTCCAGTCCACTTTAAACCAGGGAACACCCTGCGTCAAAAACTGGTCCATCCTAAAGACAAGATCCCCTCGCACAAACAGAATAATGTAGTTATGCAGTTCAGTGAAGAGTGCAGTGACAGTTATGTCGGTGAAACAAAACAACAGCTTCACAAGAGGATGTAACAGCACAGAAGAGCCAATCCTGGAGGACCTGAGTCTGCAGTCCACCTCCACCTCAAAGAGAAAGGACATTCCTTTGAGGAAAGCAATGTCCGAATCGTGGCCAGAGAGGCCAGATGGTTTGAGAGAGGGGTGAAGTAAGACATTTTTGTGAAAATGGAAAAACCCTCGCTGAACAGAGGAGGTGGCCTCAGATTCATGTTGCCTAGTATTTACAACAGTGTTCTAAAACCTAAAACAAAAGAGCCTCATCCTAGAACAACAAACACAGCACCTGAATGGAACAGTGTCACTAACGACATCTCCTGAGCCTTAACGACTCCCACATCAGGAGTCACACTTCCCTTTCATGGCTAACGACAGTGAGACCAGAACAGCCTGGTCCATTAGGTTTGGTTTCAGGGGAAACTCCTCCCTCTAGAGATAAAGCTCAGCTCTCCTACCAGTTGATCTCAGAATTGATAAAGTCTCTTGGAATTAGAGATGAAACGTCTTCACCTTTAAAACTGAGTCCAGATGCTTTTACTTAAACCTTTTTTACATGGCCATTTGAATGTTATGTTCAGCTCCTGCTCACACATAAAATAACTGGCTTCATACAAAAGAAAACCTAAAAATAACAATCATAATGAATCTATAGACTACATAACCTTAATATATAATTGTGTTTTATGTTTCGGACATAGGCTGCAAAGACCAAACTCTGGGGATGGTTTTGAAGAAGCTGATGCACACAACAAACTTCCGCGTGACATTGGTGGAGGAGTCTGACGTCGTGGAAATTTGTGGAGGTCTCAAGGTGGTTTTCCTCAAAGCAAATGCATTACCTCTAAAGGATTCTGTGTATTGTTTGTGGTTAAGGCCTTACAAACTCACCCACAATACATTGATCAGTTTTATAAAACATATAAAAACTGTTGAAGTAAGAGTGGTGCTACAATGGTTTTGTGATAAAGAGATAAGTTTCCAATATGGCTGTCAGTGTTCTTTTTAATGAGCTACAATCAGCAAATGCTTAAGTAAAAGTGCAAAAAATAGCTGACAATTATATTTTCCTATATTTTCCATTGTGACCTGCAAACATTGTCGTTATGATTATCTCCTCTTTCTGATTTCTGCAGAACATTGTGAGAGTGGGGGCTGGTTTTTGTGACGGTCTTGGATTTGGGAACAACACTAAAGCCGCACTGATCCGTCTGGGTCTTATGAAAATGATTGCCTTCGCCAAACTCTTCTGCACAAACTGTCCTGTTACTCCGACCACTTTCCTCCAGAGCTGTGGCATTGCGGACCTCATCACGATCTGCTATGGAGGACGAAACCGTAAAATAGGAGAGGCTTTTACCAAAACGGGCAAAGTATGTGTCACTGTAACTCCTCCGTTTGTCTTTTTGATCAACTTTGATTGAGTTATCTTATTCTTCTTCATTGTAGACAATTGAACTGTTAGAGAAGGAGATGCTGAATGGACAGAAACTTCAAGGTCCAGAAACTGCAGCTCAGGTCCACAAAGTCCTTATACAGAAAGAAATGTTGGAAAAGTAAGTATGCATTGCATTTTGTCGTGTTGTGACATATTGAGCTTGGCTTTAAAGTGGCTTAAATAATAATAACTTCTGTCTTTTTTAGGTTTCCTCTTTTCACTGAAGTTTACCACATCTGTTTTGACGGCCATCCAGTCACAGAGTTTGTCAAGTGTTTGCAAAACCACCCAGCGCACCTGGACGGCTACATCAACAACTTTGGCTAATTCTTAACAGATACTAAAGAAGCTCCTGTTGTTAAGTTAAATCCTTTTGTTTTACCTCTACGCAAACATACAGTATGTGTAATATATTGTAATAGTAACTTAAACTGCCTTTCCTTACTTCACAAAAACTAGTATTAACCTTAAAAACAGTGCCTGAACTAAACTTGACTTACTTCACTAACTTGAAATATTTTGAATAAACGTATTGCTTCTGTTTTTTTGTATGCGATATTTTTCATGTGTCGTATCAAAGTGACCTGAAGGACCCTTGCTGACACTTCACTGTCTCTTAGTAATCCGAGCTGCATCAGACACTTTAGACTCGTCACCTTTACCATTTCCAATTTGACCTTTCCGTAACCTTTTTTTTTTTCACCTTTTTTGACCTTTTCTCCTCTATTTCTGTCGGTCAGGGCCAAAGTTTAATGACGTCCACTCAGGCCTCTTCTTCTACCTCCCTGAACATCATTTGCCATTAGTTTAAATCTTTGACTGAAATCTTTTGCATAGTTATTGAGTCAACTGTCCTGTTATTGAGTCAACTGTTCTAATAATACTGCGAAGGGACAAATGTCAAACTATAATTAGTAACTAGACAGCACTACAGCAGTCGGTCCTGAAGAAATAGGCCTTTGTTGAGCCGGATTAATTTATATTACAGTATATTTATTTTCACTCAAATGAAATCTCAAATGTATCTACCCTCTGAGAAATGAATACCTCCACTTCTATTGTTCACTGTGTTGCATACTATTTCTGACAGTGTTGTGATACACTTAATGACCACTTGGGAGAGCCACCTCATCAATCACAACTCATCATCAACTTTGACAGCGTTATCTAACTTTGATACTCGTCCAGAGATAAGATATCTGCGGCATCATTGTGATAAGGAAGTAAAAATCAACTGAGTAAGAAAAGTGTCAGACTTTCCCCGCGGGCGGATGGATGCCTACCATTGCGCCCATTTCTTAAAGCGAAGAGGCGGGATATGCCTCACTTCCTCTGTTCCAGTCTCACTCTTCTCAGGGCTCTCCGCCAAGTAGTAAAGATGTACTGTAAAAGGCGATACAAGTAGGAAACGAGTGATTAACTTCAAAATAAAACTGTTAAGCGAGTAGTTTAGTGTTTTGTTTCCGGTTTTTTATATGTATTCCTGGTTTCAAAATTCACACTTCTGTAAAATAAATGACAAAAGGTTTCTGTCATTTTGGAGTGACTAAATCTAAGACAGGACAAAACCTTCCACAGATACACATTTCACATACTTGCCTGCTGTCTTTACTTTTATTTCTTGACATTCTATATTGTAATAAGCCAGCAAAATTAAAACCATTAAAATTAAAGTAAGCTCATATAAAAGAGAGGTTCCAAATCCATAATAATAATAATAATAATAATAATAATAATAATAATAATAATAATAATAATAATAATAATAATAATAATAATAATAATAATATTAGCACCCAAGCTATATGGAGTGGAGCCAGGTGGTGGGGACCTGAAGAAGCAGGTGGCCTCATGATCTGAGGGTGAAGGATTTCAGAGTGATGAGTTCTTCTAGATGTGGTGGTGCATGTCCGGTGATACATTTATGTGATAGCAGGAGGATCAAACAGGGAGCCAGTGCAGTGCAGAATCCAGTCATTATTAAGAAAATAAAGAAGAAAAAATGTGAAACATATTTAATTTGCTTGAAACAATGTCAAACAATGTTTAAAAAATTGATTTTGTATCGCCAAATAAGGACCTTTAATAAAATAATATCTACAGTAGGAGATAAGAAAAATAAGTTTCAAGCACATAAATCTGCTTTAAGCACATTAAGGAGCTTGAAACAATGTTTAAATAAATGAAAAAAACAAACAGTACATTTAATTTAAAAATACTACATTTTAATTTGAAAATACAAATTTAAGTAAAATAATTTCTTCTTCCTGCATCGATTTTATATCTCTGTTTCCCAGAGATACCAACTTAATTTTCACGTTATCTCGAGAAAACAGCTATTGTTGTTTCATGTTATTTTGAGAAAACACCTATTGTTTTCTAGAGATAACAAGAAATTAAGTCGTTATCTCGGAAAAAAACTACATAATTAACTCGTTATAGCGTGATAATGGGAGATTTCAAAAAGTTATTCATCCAAGTCCGCTTACGGCTTCCGTAAAAAACCAAATTTGACTGAGATCAATCATTGACTGAGATTGAAGCGAATTGATTTATTTTTTGGTAGTGACATTCCCACGTCTTATTGTGAAAACCGGAAGTTCAGTCTTTGTCCGTCGCGTGACGCTGTTGCGGTAAAGTTGAGTGTGTGTCTGTAGCAGTAACTCATCACAGCGACCGAGGCTCAGGAGGAAAGCCACTCTCTACAACTTCCATCCCCTGTTTCTTTTTGGACCAGACGCTTTTTGTTTGTCTGTTGGTTTTCTGTTTGCTCCGGGAAAGAGACTTTGTGTTAAAAAAATGGCTGCTTTTTCAGCCTGGTTCTGGAGCGAAAGGTTCTGGCTGCCGCACAACGTCACCTGGGCGGATCTGTCCGAGCAGGCACCCGGGGTGGAGTATCCAAAACCCGCACACTTGTTTACAGCTTTACCGCTAGCTTTGGGTATTTTCTCCGTCAGGATACTCTTTGAAAGGTATGTAGTTTCATCTTATTCCACTTCCTCACTTTTCTGGGCGATTTTGAACCGTTGCTTTCACTTAATAGCAGCTCAGTGATGTTGATGGGGTTTCTCATCCGCAAACCTTATAACACGAGATTATTCTTGCTTCTTTCTACTTCCTTGACTCAAAACGTATTACGCCCAAATTCATTTGCATCTAAATGTGTGTAGATCCAGATTTCCAACTTTTTTAGCAGACCATTATCCTGTTGTTATAGTTTTTAAAAACATTAGTTGTTAGCAACGTTTTTCATTCTAGCCTGTGTGAGTTTTGTGCTGCCACTCCATCCTATCCTCTTTTGCCACATATATAAGTTCTAGCGTGTCCAGTCCAAGGGTGTAAATTTTCCAGGGATATGTTGTAGGGACATGCCCACACACAAATACTGATCACAAAGATGAAGCATAATAGGCAGTGTATGGGATTCACAATTTGACCAATAGGATTTGTTTGACAATTTACAATATTGTTTATCTACTTTATTACTTGTTTATATCAATGTGGCAGCCAGATACTAGATACTAAATGAACAAAGGGTTGAGCTGAGCAGATAATTGACACCAACATTTAACTTCTGAGTTCTTGTATGCTAAGTTTATGTTGACGTAGCACGCTCAGGAAATTCAATATCAAAATGATTGTGGTAAATTTGTATTGTTCAAACATAGTGTTAACACATAAAAATGTTTAATCTTTTTTGACCAATCAGGGTTTAGCTCACATTACTATGCAACCTCCCCCAAAAAGTGAGTGGGTAGAAGACAGGAGTTAGTGGCTCAGTATTTAGTAGTCTAATTTAATCAAGAACAGCACAAAATCGGTTGAACAGCTTGTTGTATCTGTGTGGTGGAGTAATTACGCTTTAAAAGTTACAGGTAGCATGCTAACTCACACATTTCTGTACTACTTTGTACAACAACCACACACTTTCGTCATTTAAAAAAAGCTCATTTACGACTGTTACCTCTGTCATCTAAATGCACAAACAGTTTTTGACGCCGCTTGTGAAAAGGTCATTGGAAAAAAATATACCAGCTCTAGTGAACAAGCAACTCTTATTACCAAAACAAAAAAAACTACTCATAATTCATAATCAGTAGTCAATAAAAGCTCAGTTAATCATTCGATTTTGTCATTATGTCTGTGCCTAGTTCAATATCAGCGTCCAAGTCTAATTTATATCAATGATCAATGATAATATTCAACCTTTGGTAAAGAGACTCTTGTATTAAAACCACATAGGGGGATATGTCATACCTACTATTTTAAAGTCAAGGGCCCCGTGCAAAGGTTAGACTGAGCTTTTGTTGAGCCACTTAAAGGTGCAGAAGGCAATAATGTGATGACACGGCGTATAACTCACTGTCACACAGAGGCTTGTAACACTCTTGGAGGCTGTCCAGCTCCAGGCCGTCCCGCTTTAAAGAGAAGTCCTGGAGGCATTTGGCAAACACAAACAATGAGTTTTTATCATACCATGTGCTGTTTGCAGTTTCATTGTTGAGATGTTATTGTGAAGGTCTCCTATTACAGACATTATGAATCACAAAGTAGAATCATAACTCATACATTACCCACAAATACAATGATAAAATTGAACAACAGTATTCTACAATCATCTGCGTAACTCAAGAAGAAAATGTGTAGAGAAAAGTCTTAGCTTCTATCCTCTTCAACACATCACGTAAAGCTGACCTTTATTCATTTTTTATTCTCAATCATTTCACAAATCGAGTTATTATGAATTGGTTTGTTGTGTGGCATATTTTGATGAAAAAAAATATTGCTTTAGGAAATTATGCAATATAGAAGTTTCTTTCGGTACTTTGTCCTACTCCACACTTAGAGGAGAGAAGTCTGTGTTTTGCAGAAGTTCTATGAGAGTCACAAGATTTTTTGAACTAAGGTTGTATGTGATACTTCTAGTGCATCGTAGCTTATCATCTGTAGTATAATTCGGGTTGCACACAACCAGTCTGAAGAAGAGCGAGTGGTATAGCTGATACAACTACAGTAAACAGTAGAAGAAGATTGCTTCTGGTTTATTCAGAGCTTTCTAAACTTTAAAAAACGTTTCAAAACAGGCATCTGGACAAATGTTCATGTCTTTCTTTAATATACCTTGGATGATTGAGGACCTCTACAGACATTAAACACAAGCGAGAGCTGTACATGGCAGACTCAATGGATGACTTTGATGATCATTATTCAGACAAAGATAAGGCACGTCAATAGCGTTACACTGATAAGTGGTTGGACTTGTCATGTCTACTTTTAGTCACGTATCAAGCAAAGCTCCAGTTTGAAGGTGTGTTGTTTCCTCTCTCCACACATTTGTTCTCAACCTGATTAAATACTCAAGACCATTGTTGGGTCTTCTGCAAAACCTCAGACCTTGACTAAAAATAGTCAAGGTATGAGTTTTTTTTTTGAGTTAATAACTAAATCTGCTTAAACTAATAATCTAGATAAAATCAACAATAGCTGTGCGTTTTGAAAAGAGAAGTTGCATACCATTTCAGAAAATACCCTTGGCATGTCAAGCACTAGACTCATAACTTTAAAGTTTAAACAATGCCTATAGTTTATTTTGTTTGCACAGCGTGTTTGTGCTGAAGGCTTAAGGATTTGTGCAAATAGTAAAATGTGACATAGTTGTGTGTTTGCACTTGTTTGACGTAATATATATATTTTATATATTTAAAACCTCTATGTCTGAGACCAGAACAAAGACAGATCTCATTAGAATAGTGTTATTTGTAAAATGCAGAAAAACCACAACACATCTTACAGCAGCGCAATAATATGCAAAGTCACTTTATGTTTTGTTATTGTTTTATTGCAGGGTAGAAAAATATAGGCTACAGTCATTTAAATGTAGACATAAAATTTTTCTCTCACTGCATTTTTTATTTGATTCACATTTGCATTGTTTTTTTCTTAGGTTTATGACAATTTTACTATAAAGATTATAAGACATGAGACCTGTTTTAATAAAAAAATGGTGTCAGTAAAAACATAGACAAAATAAATAAAATTGCAAATTCAATTGGCATAATTAGTTTTGCATATTTGTGTCATATTTATTAATAGGTCATGCACAGCCCTAACATCTTTGCTTTAAATCAAAATCTTAGATCATTGTTTGCTTCTAAACATTATATTATACCCTGGACAGTCTTTTAAATATTCATGTTAATTCAAACCGTTGACTGTTACTACTTCAGTGTGTCACTTAATAATGTTTCCAGGATTTAACGCCTTAATAAAGGCCGATTGTAAGATCAAGTGGCGTTTAATGTCAAAACAGAGGGAAGCAGGAGCCATCAGATATCAGTGGATTAAGCTGCACAATGCTCCGGTCACTGCTCTCAGATACCAACACTGTCTGTTTCTGTCTGCAGCCAGTCGAGATCAGAGTCCGAGCCAAACTGATGTTTTCAGGAGCCATCACTCTGTATGATATCACTCAGCAGTAAATTAAATTAAAACTGTAATATAAATATGCCTAATATACATATATAGTATGTGCCTTCCAGGCAGTTTGCAAATTTTAGGACCTCTTTAAAACTGGAATTTTTTTAATTTAAAAGAAACCCCAGATAATTTGCTCAAGAATTTTATTTTATTTATTTTTTTTTAACAAAGAATTTGATTTCCGTTTTTAAAACAATATTTTTTTCAATTAAAATTAAACCCTAGACTACATAATTGTGTCCAAAAGTTGCACTTTATTGTTAAATTTTTTTTTTTGGCATTAAAGTGCAAACAAACAAGCCATAAGTTGCTAAACCAAATAGACAACTTTTCCAGGCTTTGTGTTCAAAACCAGGCTAAACCAGGACTAAACCAGGACTAAACCAGGACTAAACCAGGACTAAACCAGGGCTAATCCAGGACTTAACCAACACTGAACCAACACTGAACCAGGACTGAACAAAGACTGAACCAGGACTAAACCAACACTGAACCAGGACAGAACTTGGACATAATGTAGTGGTTTAATGGCTCTTAGTAGTCTTTCAGACATTGTAAATTGTGTTGTTGTTTTGATGACACAGATCACTTTCCCGCTCTCGCTCTGTCCTTTTTCCCTCCTTTGAAAGTGACATCGCAGGCATTACTGTAATACCGTATACTGATTGGGCAAAAACTCGAGGAGTTACGGTATTGAGAAGCCGTGAAGCGCTATTGTGTTAATTCCTTAGTTTTGTGTTCCTCCGCGATATATCAATGGAAAGCATAAATTCTCAAGTTCCCAATGTAGTTAAAATTGTTCTGATTGGACAAACTGTGACGGAGTTATGGTAATAAAAGTCTGCACTTAAAAAACATACAATCAAAGCATTCTTATTCTATTCACTGCATTTGTTTTTTTTTTTTTTTTTTACAATGTAGAATATGGTGCAGCACTACTGATCTGTACAACTCATAATGTATGTTCCAAAGCCTTATGTTAAAATAAATAAAAAGTCATTTATGTCAGTGTCCATTGCCAAGAAATAGCAAATCAACTATTAAATCCTTATGTCAATATTTTACAGCATCTATTATCATCCTATGTCAGGGAGTCACATAATTTTACATTTAAAGCAACAAATTTTGATTTGTGTATTCTGACATTGGTTCCACAAGTTTAATGTAATATGTTAGTTTATGTGCTTTCTCCTTAGATTAAATTAAAAAAGTTGGTGTCAGAAGGACTTCAAGTCTCATTATTTGTCTTTAAATAGAAACACCAAGCTTGACAAGGCTCTGTTCAGACCTGTTGCTCCTATCATTCTTTCCTATTGGCAGTGAGTTTGAGGCTGTGGTTTGACAACAAGCCCAGGTGTAAGATACGTCATGGGTTTGCTACAAATTGCAAAAGATTACAAGAAACCATGCTTGACGTAGGTGCTGCTGGTGCTAAGAATTAAAGGAAAGCACGAGGAAGAAAATTGAGGCAGACGTAATAAAGAAAATGTCATGTTAATATTATTCCTGTGCAGAGCTGCGTTACGTCTTGATCTGTAGAAGTTGAGTCTGTTATTTTTTACAACATGCTGTATTTTCACTAATAATGACAGGCTACTGTAAAGAGACGAGTGTTTTAGTCAAGGGCACATTAGCTGAGATCAAGTCATAACTGAGATCAGCGTGTATGAAGACTAAGACAAGACCACAACTTCAAGAAGGACAACTCAATCAAACTGGAGGGTTAGCGTTTTGTGAAAAAATGCTAAGTTAGATGGATATTTTCTATGTACAAGACCAAGACAAGACCAAATAAAAACAAGTTAGAGTCTAGTCAAGTCTACCCTTAAGAAGTGGACTTAGGTCTAGGGTGAAAGCCAGAGCTCTAATACTCATAGATACTCAGTCTTACAGCCTCTGGGAAGGAGCTGTGCTGTAGCCTTCTCATGTGCTGCCTGGGACAGATCATTCATGATGGAGGAGGCTCTGCAGCTCCTGCCACCTTGATGCAGTTCCCAAACCACGAGGTAATAGAAGATGACTCCATGACTCTCCACCTCACACTGAGAAAAGGCTATTAGGATGCCCATCCCACTCTAGCCTCCCCAGAAAATATAGACATTGATGGGCCTTTTTTTTATTCAAGCTAGCTGTGCTGGCAGTCCCATGTAGGTGTAAGTCATTTGAGATGTGCACATATTAAGTTAGACACCATCTCTAAGTGTGAGGACAAAATTAACAGTTTTATTGAATTTTACAAAGTTTCTACCCAACATTATGAGTCTTAATAACAGGTTTGTATCTCAGGCAGATGAATATTGTTATCCATCTCTGTCCATCTTCTTCTACTTATACTGGGCCGGGTCATAGGGCCAGCAGTCTAAGAGGAAATGCACAGACTTCCCTCTGCCTACAAATCTGTTATAATAATAATTTATCTAATTGTCTAATCTAATTTAGACCAAGTAGAGTAGTAAATGGTACTGTTTTCTTTTACAAAAATTTCTTTAGGTGTCAAATGTTGCTGACCTCTGACCTTGGCCTTGAGTCATTTTCTTTGCTGCTGTTTTTGTGCTTCAGCCAAAACAAGTGTCATTGCACACAGAGACTGAGGGTGTCCTATAGACAGAATGAGAAACTGTCCTGTTTACACGACCCTGCCCATTTCTGAACTCAGAATATATAATCAATTATATTAAAAGAGGAACCATGTATATCCTCTTTCACAATAGAAACAATATAAACATACAGTCTGTGTGGGTGTTTTCTGAAAATCAGCAGGGATGTTTTGACTTTTCTCTTTGTCTCTCTTGTGTTTCGATTGATTAGCACGGGCGGCGGTAGCTCAGTGGGTAGAGTGGTCGTCTTTCAACCGGAAGGTAGGCGGTTCGATTCCCCCTCTCCCCACAGTTCATACTGTCGCTGTGTCCTTGGGCAAGACACTTAACCCACCTTGCCTCCAGTGACTGTAACACTGGTAATGTAATGTAAGTCGCTTTGGATAAAAGCGTCTGCTAAACGAATAAATGTAAATGTAAGCACTGCATTATTTGTCGCCATAAATTTGCTGCTCGCGAAACAACTGCTGCGGATTAACTTTTAACCTTTGATTTAGTTACCGTTTAATAGACAGCTGTTAAAGACATATTTCAGCCACATAAAACTAACCCTTGTGTCAGTTCAGACCTTTATATACAAAGAGCCAAACGCTAATCTCAGAACGCAGGTGTTGCTTGTTGAAGTACTTTAGCTCAAAGTGCACTTAAACTGTGAAATGTGCTTTTTATTGTGAAGCGGCTTGTGTAATGTTTAACAGCACTGTGCCACATAAGCCACCTGAACATCTCTGTTGAATCTGTAACACTTAGTTGCGCCTCAGTGCTACAACCACAGTTGTATGTGATGTATGAAGGGAAAATGAGGTCACATGAAGTCAGCAGATGTGTAGATCAGAAAGGATTTGCTCTGACAAATCAAGTGAACAGGCAAGACCTCATGAGCTTTTCGATTCAGCATGTGCTGCTTTTTCACAAATCCTTAGTAGCATGAGGAGGTTAGCAGAGTGGTTAGCGCTCCTGCCTTTGTATGTAAGAGTCTGCTGCATTAACCTGTGTGTGTTTTGTGCTTTTACTACTTGCTCTGTGAATAGCTCATTACGCAGACTCTGTAGCGACGTTTTCACAACTAATTTGCTTAAGGCTATGAGTAATTGACACAAACTAGATGAATCCCATGTCCTCTGTGTAAGCACCAGACAGAAGCTCAGTGCAGCTCAAACAGTCAGTGAAGACATTACAGACACAGGCCCAGGTCAATGCAACAAACACAAACATGCAGCGGTCCATTGTTACATTCTATTTTTGGTTCATTTTAAGACTGTCAAAGTCTCTTCTTTGTATGGGTCATTGCTGACAGTAGCTCTCCAATAGTCAAAAGAAAACTCTTGTTAAATCTGATTGTGGTGGTGGAAAAACACATTTTTAGCCAAAATAGATTCTTTACAAAACAGCATACTACCACTTACTACATGCTGTAGTAGAAAAGGATAGCAGCATCTTCAAAGTTTTCTGAATGAAAAAAGTAAGAGGGGTTAGATATTGTTTTAAATATGCACTACTTATTATTATTTTCTTTTTTTCTTTTTGTACATAAGCATTTCAAAGCTTTTTTCAAAGCTGAATAAAAACCAGGTTGCTCCACTTTATGTGCAACTCTTTAGGATCTAGGTCTTTTTTTTTTTTTTAGGTCAACTCAGGCAGTAATTTGATTCGCTATAAATAATGTGTGTGAACGCTAAGATGACAAGTCGTTTAGTTTTGTGAGTGAGATTGTATTGAAATTTAATCTAATGTAAGTAATTGCAGCTCAGATGTTAAAAGATATCCTACTCGGTGCTAAATCCAGATACTTGACCTACTTTAGATACACCTCAGGTTAAGATCAGCTGCAGGTTTGTGGAGCAAAGCGATAAAAAAAAACAAAAAAACAGAGAGGACAAGAATAGAGTGGTTAAGCATCAAACAAAAGATGCCGTTTTTGTGTCTGCAAGTCTTCTTGTCGCTAAAACTATAATGAAATGTGATGGCTGTTTGGTTTTGAGTGTCATATACCTAGTGGAGTAAGCCTGTCCTTGTGAAGGCCTGGCACAAAAAACATTTCAACACGAGAAGAGCTTGTCACTTTCTTTTCTATGCAGCTGGTTCTTTCATAGATTCTTGAGAAGCTGAGAAACCTGATTGAAAACACATAGCTGCAGCGAATGCTGTTTATCAGATGTATAATCAGTTTGAGATCTGTACAGATAGTGACTCAATCTTTCAAATCTTTTCTACATAGATGAGTAGAATACCTTTAACACTTGCTTGGTCTGAACCTTTGGACAAACCAAATTTGCAGATGTGTGTTGGTTTGTTGGTTGGAGGTGGTTAGGTTTGATTACAATATAAAAGCACATTTGGCAAATATTGGGAATTTAGGACCAAATACAGGAAGTTACGGACAATAAAACAAATGAAAAAGGGAAAACTGAGGAAGGAAAAAATAATAACATATCAGTGTGCTTTAAAATTTTATAGACAATCAGGCTATGTTGCTTTATGGCATTGTAAAAGTAAACCAAAATTCCTTGTTCTTTTTGTGTTGTTTCATTTTGAAAGACGTAGCCAGTGGTGGAATAGACACACTCACATGACATTTCTTCCGCTATTGATTAACTGTTGACCAATAGGAGCAATCCTTATTTAAATGGGAGCAGTCCCTTTTTAAAATAAAGTGTAAATAAAGACTTTAGGCCTGGTTTTCTCAAAGGTCACTCTTAATACAATATGCCAATTAGGACTTTCTTCAGTTAAAACAAAAGTTACACACTGCAGGCTTTACTTTTTTTTTCACCTTAAAGCAACACTACATAACTTTTAACTGTATACCCACTAAAGGACTAAAAATTTGGATTGTTATTGTAAATTTACATATATTTATAACCTTTAAACTTGTTGCGGCAAGAAATGTGTCCTTTTAAGACGCTGTATGTCCTGCAACTCTCAGTAACATTGGGCAATCTGTCTATGAGTTAAAATAAGTTAGTTTCCTTGTTTCATGTTGGAAAACAATCAAAATGACTACATATTTTGAGGTAAAGAGTGATATACTGTTGTTTTAAAAGAAAAAGCTCCTAAAACTGGAACTCACAAATTGTACACATGATGCTTTGGCAGTCAAAACACAAAGAGCCGGTTTGAAACTAGGCTCTGGCTCCGAACCAGCACTCGGTTCCTGCTGGTGGAAAAGGGGTATGAGACTCTCTGGAGGACAACTAGTTCTGGTGCACCTTCCTTTCTTTTGTTTTTCGCCTTTATTTGACCTCAACTGTAGATGTAGACAGAAAACACTGAGTCAGATAGAGGAAGGACATGGTGTAAATAGGCCCAAGCAGGATCCAAAAACAGGTAATACTCCAGCAGGTGAACCTCTGAGGCTCCCCATCTATGTCCTGTTTTAATGAGAAAACCCACATGATCAGACAAAATCGGAAACAGGGAATGTGATTTTTATACCATTTACAGATATCTGATCAACTATTTAAGCAGCACAACACAACACAAAAAAAGTTTACTGGTATTGCTTTCAGAAAATGATAATTATCATAAGAACTTTTATGTTAATTATGGGTTTACACTTAATTATACTTTGCTTGTAAACCATAATCCACCTTTTATATTAGCCAAAGTCAGACACTTGCTTTAAATAGTGTCTGCATTTGTTTCACAGTAAATCGTTAGAGCAGTGTGACAGACTCAAATCATGCTGTGACATTTTAAATTGTATATCTATGCTTTACTTATCTACAGTTTCAGTCATCACGGCCTTTCTTCCTTCTTAACGTTTCCGTCAAATGCCTGCCATTGTTAGCATTCCTCAAAAACTCTTTCTGTCCCAGACAAACATTTACAGTTCCTTGTGTAACTGTCAACACTGTGGTAAAAGTGAAGTAAAGTGAGTGAGAAAGTAAATGTGGGGTCATGACCTTGTGAGGCTTTATATTAGTGGCTTTATATTAGTGTAGTAAAGACATAAAGCATGATAGAGTGTAACCAACTTTATCGCTAATGTTATGAAATATGTAACAAAGTCTAAGGTTGCTATAACGTGTGTTTTTTTTCCTCTGAGGCCGTAGTAGTTTGGGTTTTGACCCCCTAAGGGTTCTATAATTTGAGTCTTGTCCCTCTGAGGCTGCTGTAGTTTGAGTTTTGACCCCCTAAGGGTTATATAATTTGAGTTTTGTCCCTCCGAGGCTGCTGTAGTTTTGACCCTCTGAGCAGTTGTTTATTAGATTTCTCTTAAGACACATACCAAAGTTAATCTACTGTAATGAAGACCCTATTTCACAAAACTGCTTTAGATTGATTTTCAATATTTAGACAATATATTGATGAATATAAGATGTCTGGTTTTACATACAATCTGAATGTAATGCTAACACAAAAATGTTAAACAATGGGCTTTGTCGTCTTGCATTGTATAACAGTGTCGCATCTACTGTTGTTTAGAACTTGAAGGCCTTTGTTAATATGGTCAGCTCTTAAACAATGAACAAAGACCTATTTAGCCTAGCTTTCTTTCATTTTCTTTGACACTACTTAAATTATGCTTTGATGATAGGGAAATACTTTTAGCATTGTGCTTTATGCCTGAGGCTAATTTTTAGAATAAGATCAGACTGGTTTAACTTGTCCTTATAGCCCTAAAGGAAAAATGATAGAAACTGAAAGAATAAATTAATGAATGAAGTTTCCCAGTGTACAATGGGACACATATCCACTGCATTAAAGTCTGTCGCTCTAATGCTTTGTATTTACACTACAGACAGACTTCCACGAGTATTTTTGCACCTCCAGTATTGTGTGTCCAACAGAGTGTGACTGTGTTGTGTGTTGACCTGTGCTACAGATTCATTGCCAGCCCCTGTGCCCAGAGGCTTCACATCCAGCCAGGCGCCGGACGCAGAGCCCAGCCAAACACAGTGCTAGAGAAAGTGTTTACATCCATCACAAAGGTCTGACCATAATATTCACTATTTTTATGGCATCTCTCAATATCATTAAAGCCATTACCCAAATCACAAAATACAGCTTCAATTGCAATAGATATGGTTTTCCATCTGACAGAATTTCATAATGTGCCAATGTCAGAATTATTGTCCAATCTGAGCTTTAAACTAACTGTGTTGTGACCAAATATTACAATACTAAAAGTCCCAGGTTGGCCTTTGGGAAGCTTTGAATTTCTGAGATTTTAATGGTGTTAGAAAGGAGACCTATATTGTGGCTCTTTCATCATCTTCATTTAAAGTAAAATGAGTCCAAAAGGGGAACAGAAAGAGTTAGAGTAAAGTACTCATAATGGCATCTTCGGATGAAGTCAAATAAATTCCCGACATTCTGATAACAGCGAGTATGTGGAAAACCCTAATTTAAATAGCACAACATGTACATTTACAGTGATAAAAATAACATAATAGATTTGACTAAGTTAATGATTTACAATTAGAAACAACCTGGCACCCTTATTGTGTTTGTCTAAATGTACATTACTGTAAGAAAAACACAATCTGGTTAATACAAATGTTTGAATTGTAAACGTAAATGTCTCTGACTTGTTTGACTTGTTATCATCCCAGTATTAGTGTGTCTGCTGCTCTGTGTGTGTGTCCTCTCGGCTCCAGAACCCAGACACCCGGCATCTGGATGGCCTCTCAAAGCAGCTGGACTGGGACGTCCGCAAAGTTCAGCGCTGGTTCAGACACCGCAGGAACCAGGACAAACCCAGCATTCACACTAAGTTCTGCGAAAGCATGTAGGTTCAAAGTTGACCCCTCTGCAGGCTTAAGTACAGCGTGCCTCTGGGTTTTTCTGTTTATGTTTGTGTATCTGTGTATATAATAGGATTATCCAGACAGAATGACATGCTCCAAATGGTTTATGCCCCGACAGATTTGTATATTTGGTTATTAAGTTATTAAATACATGATAATACTGTAAAATCACTTTGCTTATTCACTACAGCCGAACTCTTGATGCCACTTATAATAATATTTTCTTTATTTGTAGGTGGAGGTTTACATTTTATTTGTGCATATTCACATATGGACTCCAGTTTCTCTGGCAGGTGAGGTTTAATATTCTTTAAGCTTTGAACAAATGGCTGAGCAATTAACCAAGAAATACCTGACATTGAGAAACCACAATGGTATATGGCATGGATATATTTACAGTATATATCACTTTTTTGTACCCTTTTCGGGCACCAAAGCACTTCAGTTTAATCCATTCACACACTTACACACAGTGCTTCTCCGACCACCACCACAATTCACTCACCAGAGCTTTGGCACTGGAGGCAAGGAAGGTGTCTTGTCTAAGGACACAATGACAGTATAAACTAGAAGTTGTACATTGCCTTAACTTTTTTACATTGGCAAGTAGGAACAAGTAGAACCGTTTAAAATGCTTTCAGTGTCGGAATTATAAACAATAATTATCTTTTGTTCTATGTTTTAATGCCAGACAGATCTGAGACAGTGCAGTGTTTTGACAGTACCTGACAGCCGGGTCACATTTAGCTCCATTTTTGAGCAGTGCTTTTAAGTTAAACCCTGGTTACAACTATCACAGGTGCGTTCTGGACGTCCCCACTGTTTTACCAGTGCGCATAGAACAGAATAGTGTCAGTAAGATATCTACCTATTAGTATTGAAAAGAAATTACACAATACCAATAGTGGGAAATAATATATCACAGTCCTTCACAAGTGAACTATTGAAACAAAATAATGTTTGTTTTTTTAGGTCAAATGTGATGTATTTTAATTGAAATATTGACTTTAGATCATATTGCACAGCCCTACCTTTGGCTTCAAATGATAATTGCATAAAAACTGCATTATTCTCATACTAATGTCTTTTTCCTTTTCCTTTGTAGACCCCTTGGTTCTGGGACACACGGCACTGCTGGTATAATTACCCCTATCAGGTTTGTTCACTGTCTTTATCATTACTCCACAATAAAAAAACACTTTTCACATAAACCACATATATTTAAGAAATGCATAAATGCTGCACACTCAGTAAACTGTAAAGAAGTGTGTTTTTTATCTTATATTTCTCAGACACTTAACATTAGACAGTGGCTCTTCATAATGCATAGTCCCAAAATAAACAGGATCGGGTTGTGTTTTGAGGACCTTGTAAAACCTTGTAGGCTGTAACTTTGTGGGAAACTTCCTACTTACATAATCTGATCGACCTGACCGTAACCTGGACAGGAAGTGTGTAGTAATCACTTCCTTGTGTCGGTACATATTGGTGATCAGACAGGATTTTTTTTTATCACTTTTAACTATAATATAAACTTAACCTCAAATATGGTTAATTGTTGGGGGATTTTGTGCTGTTCTTAGAGCTAAAATGAGTCCTAGGCATGAGAAAACTGTGAACTGACCTGTCCTTTGTCGTTTCAGCCGCTGAGCTCTGGGCTTTACCACTATTATTTGATAGAGCTCTCCTTTTACTGGTCACTCATGTTCTCACAGTTCACCGACATTAAAAGAAAGGTAAGATGCAAAAAACCCCGGTGCAGTCTGTTAAACCCTTTTGAGGCTATTGTTGTGATATTGGGATATACAAAAATAAATGCCTTGTCTTGTAAAGATGTCCTGTTTTGTGCCAGTTTGAGATTATGTCCTGCATTTTGATTGGCTGTAGATAATTTAATAATGATCCAGCTCTGCTTTGCCCAGTAGTAACAACGTAGGAAAGACTGTCATCGCAGGAATTCCAATCAATCAGCTTATTTAAGTAGAATGCACAGTTTGATTAACAGCTCCAGCAGGTCGACCTGTCAGTAACTGCTTTGAGCAACAGCTCCGCTCAAAGTGCTAAGCCGCAAATAACTAAACCAAATTTATCTTATTTTGAACAAAACACGAAAAGAAAAACGGGCTAAAAATAAACTTGCTGCTACAATAGGAACTGAGGAAAGACTATTTCTAGGTGAAGCCAGTCCAAGAAGACAGAGGGAATTCTCTGTCTCTGCTATTTCTGTCTAATTATAATAACAAAGCGTGTAACCCAGCTCAGTAAGGTGTCCCACATTTTCCTACTATTTATAGTGTTCTACTCGCTGTGTGTTGCTAGCAGCCATTAGCTTTGTGGGGTCCAGGCTTTTACACAACAACACAGCAGGTCTTTGCCGGATTGAAAGGTTAGAACTTGTTTTAAAAATGGCCTCTAAGTTTTGTTTTTGGCTGTATTCTTTTAATCAGAAACCTTTTACCTGACTAGAGGCACGTTATTGCTTTATTGCGCAAGATTTAGATGCCAACAACTTGACAAAAGGCACTTGTGTGACTGACTACTAATGATGCCATTTCCTCGTCTGAAGACATACCTTTACATACCAGCTTATTCTCTGAAACATGACACATTATTTTCATAACAATAATGCGTGTAGTTACTGTAGTTAGATTTTGTGTGTGTGTATATATATATATATACACATATATATATATATGTGTATGTATATATATATATGTGTATATATATATATATATATATATATATATATATATATATATATATATATATATATATATATATATATATATATATATATATATATATATATATATATATATATATATATATGTGTGTATATATACACAATTAAGAATAGACCAATAAGTACTATAAAATAATGTATTGTTGGTATGTATTAACATTCATGTGTGTTGCATTTTAATTAAAAGTTGAAGGAAAAATATTTATTACCTTAAAACCTATTATTTGTGGACAAAAGGAGATTTTAGGACGTAATCTAGGCTTTATGGTCAGAAGATTTAATAGATAAAAAGGGGGTTTACCCGTATTTAAAGTTCTTTCACAGAAAAAAGGAGACATCAAGAAAAGGGAAGCACAGTCAAACATAAATATTGACAATGGATTAAAGACATGATTCATGAGAGGGAGGATAATTGTGGGATACCATTGGTCTAATGTTGAACTCAGAGCTAAAAAAGATTAAGACAAGCTCTATATTTTGTTGTATACTTTTTAAAAATAAAATAAAAGGGCCCAACCCTGCTGGGATAGGCTCCAGTCACCCGTGACCCCTGATGGGATTAAGATGGGGAGTAAGGGGTTTGGGCAGTATGGCTGCTTTGGGGAATATCAAGCTTTATTTTTCCCAAACTCTGATCCTATTTCAATCCTATTATACAAAATATACTATTAAAACTTAACATGCCAAGCCAAACCTCAATGTCTGTCTGCCTAACAAATAAGTGTGTACTCCTTTTTATTGTCAGTGCTGAAAGTGAGAATCAAAAACAGTTTATTAATGTCAACCTGTGTGCATAAAATAAACTTATAAATGAACAGATTTGCTGCTTGCTCTTGTCCTAGTCGTACTGTAGGGTCTGGTTTGTGTTGGGGGCGGGTTCCGTCTGCTGCTGCTGCTCAGGGAGTGCCTTGTGTTTTCATTATGAGGGCACTCATTGTCATGTGATTGCAGGACGGAGCGAGTGCTAACTCCATTAGGATTACACAAATTCCTTTGAGTCGGAGCAGGAGTTATAGCCACAGACCAGTGCTTTTAATGTTAGCAGTGTTTTATGTTGCGTACCAAATATTAGGCCACTGTTAAATTGATCAACAAAGACCAAGTTAACTGTGTGGCCTTAGTTTTTCTTTCATCTTAATCAGGGTATTGTTGTATTTAATTGAACAAATGCCTTTCCTAGAGGCAGGCCTTGTACATAAAGTGTAGTTACTATTAACCAGTTCTGTTAATAATTGCTTCAGCTGCCTTTTTATGAAATATGTGTTTGTTTCTTAACAAAGCCAAAGTCCAAATGCATAAGGTGGGATAAAAACACACAAATAATAAAAAAAAATATAAAATGATATAGATGGTTTAATAAAGAAATGGATGAAAAGACCTAAAACAAGAGACAAACCTAGAAAGCTCAACACAAACCCCTAAAACAAGGCAAATATTTCAATAAAGGCACTAAAAAGTAACTTTAAAAAGGCTCCCACAAGAGTCAGGTGTCATTGACAAAATTCAGCCAAAATCCTCAGACCTTATGTATTGTTAGTCCTCAATACAAAAGCCTCAGTATCAGTTGACTCTGCTGCTGTCGGGCCATATGGCCTGTCTGTCTGTCAGCTGCACATGTTTTGTGTTGTGCCCTTAAGCCTGCCTTATGTCCGACTGTGCTGTTAATCTCTTATCTACAGACACACACAGAGCTTTCTTAATTAAAAGCTACAGTTGAGTCAGTTTCTGGTTCATTTTCAGTTTTCAAAATCTGTTTCCCCAAATAACTGTGTGGTGTGTTTTACTGGACTTTTCTGAAATATTTTTAGTTTTCTTTTAAAAGCAGTTGCCCTTACAAGTGTTTTTCAGAATCTCTTTTCTTTATGCACCTATTCACTTGACTTTGAAATACAATGTAGGCCTTCTTTCTCTTGTTTCCTTATTGTTTCTATTAGGTGCATTGTGTAACATTTTATAGTTTACAAATTCAACCAAATTCAAGCTTCTTGTTTGTGTTTAATCATGTCAAAATAACACTTGCTGCATTTGTCTGTCTTAAAAAAAACTACAGAAAAATAAATTTTAAGCGAGTACTTCCTGTTCCCGCAACTGCCCAGAGACTGATAAACTGAGCAGAGCTGTACTAGAAGCACATTCATGTTTCCTTTTGAACAAATTATCATTTTGTATAAAGGGCCTAGGACATAAATAAATTAAATGGATTTGGACTAATTTCCCCTGGGTGTGTTCATATGTCCCTGCAGAGCTACCGTAGATGTCCACATAATTTATTAGGACGAGATGTGAGCAGTGGAATAATAATCTCCAATGTTGCCTCTAAAACCTGAACCAGACCTGAACATCACTGGTCCTTGTTTAAAACCCAACATAATTACCAAAAGCTTTGAATGGGGCCATGGTCAAAGGCTCTGCAGTGGGCCAATCACAACAAAAGGATTTACAGAGAGGTCCCTTTGACCTATCAAAGCAGACTTGGCTTTGGAGAAGGGGTCTTAAAGGGACAGACACTAAAAAAGAGTGAACAAATTGAAATGTAAGGTGTATATAATACATCTAAAGCATTAAAAAAAATTGTCTGTGTCTCTTTTCTTTAGGACTTCGTGATCATGTTCATCCATCACCTCGCCACAGTGGGCCTCATCAGCTTCTCTTATGCCAACAACATGATTCGAGTGGGGAGCCTCGTCATGTGTGTCCATGATGCGTCTGACTTTCTACTCGAGGTCAGTAAAACGCAACCATTTTGTGACTTCATGTTAAGTGACCACAGCAGCTGTTACGTTGTCCTTAGTCACTTCCTCTTGGATCAAATTCAAAGTGAGCAGAAGTACAAGGCATAACTGGGCTGATTATGTGTCATAGTTAAACCAAATGATCATTAATGCAGTGGTGTCAAACTCAAACTGGTGAGGGGCCGCAACAATAAATAAGAATCATTTCATAAAACCTGTTCAAATCCAACTAAAACCTATTTAAGTCTATATAAAACCTGTTCAAATCCAACTAAAACCTATTCAAGTCCATATAAAACCAGTTTAAATCGAACTAAAACCTGTTAAATTCCAACTAAAACCTTTTCAAACCCAAATTAAACCTATTCAAGTCCATATAAAACCTGTTTAAATCCATTTAAAACCTATTCAAATCCAGCAACAATCTGTTCAGATCAAACGGAAACTTGTTGAAATCCAACTGTTGAAATTGTTGTGTCATAACTAGCTGGTCTAGTCTTTTGAGACACCAAAAAAGAAAAACTTTAAAGCAGACGAGATATGTGATGCAAAAATTGAGCCTTTATTGTCAAACAGCACACTCCCCAGCCGTACTGAGCTCTGTACTTCAGAATGTCAGTTTATATAGTCTGATACATGACTTTTTGACATTATTTTCTGTACAGTACTACACTTGTTTTTACCCTTTTCCACATGCTGCTCCACCTATACACGTGTAGTGTGCACCTGTCATCTCTTATTTTCCTTCTCTTCGGGAAAGTCCCTTTAGAAGTGGCTACACCCTTATGCACATGCTTTAATGTATGTATCTGCCTCTGAGTGTAAGCATCTACTTGTCTGTTTATCTTGATTAGGCCATAACTGCATGTGTATGGGTCAAAATATACCTGTTCTTTATTACCTGCCTATGAGTGCTTGTTGAGTAAACTTATGCTTCATGTCTTATCCTTCATGTCTACTCTATATTCATTTGTTAGAATTGCTCCACACTTATTATAATAATTAAAAATAAATACACATAAATGTAAAATCACACATTATAAATGAATAAATAAGTAATGACAATAAAGAACAAACTATACATAACATGACATAATAAAAATAGGACTCAACAAAATCCAGCTAAAACCTGTTAAAATCCAGCTAAACCTGTTTAAATCCAACTGAAACCTGTAGAAATCCAACTGAAAACCTGTTCAAAACAATCTAAATGTATTGTCTATTTATTTTTACTCTATTGTTCTTTATTACATATCTTAAGAATAATTTAGTGCCTTTTGTAAAGTCTCAAAAAATATGCCCTACAAACATGTATTGAAGGGCCATATAAAACATTGCATTTGGCCCCCAGGACTTGTGTTTGACATGTGTGCATTAAATTTATGTTTTTGCTTCTGTATTTACAGGCAGCCAAACTGTCCAACTATGCCAAATACCAGCACACGTGTGACATCGTCTTTGTCTTGTTTAGTGTCGTGTTCTTTATCACTCGGCTGATAATTTATCCAATATGGTAAGTACAAAAATGAACAATGTATTTCTAATATTCTGATCAAACCATTCCCTTAAAAAATGAGTTTAGTTAGGCCTTGGTAAATATTACCAATATTACAAACCTGCTTCATTTTACTTTAATATAGTCTATTGCTCTCTTTACTCTCTCAGTTGTTTCCTCCATGTTGTGTCGTTATAATATGATGCAACGTTGGAAAGTCAGATGAGGCAATTTCTATCTAGTTATACTATGTATAACTCCCACTGCTCCCCCTGTTTTATTCCAATTTTTATGAAAACAACTCTTAAGATACTGGTTATTCCTCGACAGACGCACAGACAGTGAAGCTCAAACCCTGAAAAGAAACACAAAGGGGAAGCGGTGACTGGCAAAAGTAACCCGAGCAGCTATATTCAGTGTCTTGGTGTGGATGAGTGATAAAGCTAGTGTTGCCAGTCCAGGTGCCTCGTGCTGAAACCTATACCTCTGCAGGGGGAGCGGGTCTGCTGACAAACCCCTGTCACTCGGCTGTGTCTAAAGGCACACATGACCTCAGCAACCACTCACAAAAAATTACTCCAGGCCACTTATTATTTCCGACTCGTTTGTGCTGTGTCACTCCTAACCTCCGTCGGGAGTTTTAAGGAGAATTACAATCAGTGCTGCACTTCCAGGAGGCCTCATTAAAACAATCAAAGATAACCTGAAGTCCCAACAGGGAGGAATTAATGGGCCTGTTTGTTTGCATGTAATCATGAGCAAGGGTTTTCCTAGAAAGGCTTTTCAGTTTTAGTTTTATGTTTTGAATTAATAATAATTTCATGTAAACAAGTTCACTGTTTGCTTGGATTGGACAATATAATGGATAATTGGCCTTGTTGTTATCACTAAGACCTTTTATAATTATAATTGGTTCTTTGGGTTCATGGTTTTCATACAAAGGGAATCCCAGTTTTCATTCTTAATTTTGCCTTTATATTTCCAAAAAGCACTCAGCTCCTATTTGAGACAAATAACAATCATTTAATGTAATAAAATAATGGGACAACACAGGCTGCATCATGAAAACTGATCATTTGTTAAGTAAGGATTGTAGTAGGGCCTAAAGAAAAAAAAGATTACTTTGCACCTACCTACTTAAGTGTTTCCAATAGAGCCTTAAAAGAACTGTTCAAATCCATCTAAAACCTATTCAAATCCAACTAAAACCTGTTCAAATCCAACTAAAACCTGTTCAAATCTAACTAAAACCTGTTCAAATCTAACTAAAACCTGTTCAAATCCAACTAAAACCTGTTCAAATCTAACTAAAACCTGTTTAAATCCAAATTAAACAGTTCAAATCCAACTAAAACCTGTTCAAATCCAACTTAAACCTGTTCAAATCTAACTAAAACCTGTTTAAATCCAAATTTAACAGTTCAAATACAACTAAAACCAGTTGTATTTGCGTTTGTACAAGTGACCTCTTCAAGTTCCAGTGACCACAAACGCCCAGCTGGTCAGTCTGGTATTGGTGAGGCTTTCTTTGAAAGGTCCAAATACAAACGAGACAGTGATAAATGGAAGATGCTAATGAGAAATGTTTGAATAATGCGTGACAACTTAATAGATCTAAAATTCTCCAACAAGACCGACTCATTATTTTTGAGCAATTACAGTGTCTTGACATCCTGTTTTTTTCACTCACTACCAAAAAAACAAAGCCCTTTACACAATGTACTTCCTCTGTCAATCCAATGTTGTGATCTCACACAAGGACCAGTCATTCTATTTAAATGTGGGGTGAGCCATTTGAAATGTCTTTCATTACTTTTTTGCATTTGATTGTGATTAGGCTTTTCATAGAGAGTTTTCATGTTTTTTTTTTCACCAAAATGTACTTTTAATCTTAAAAGACATATCTCTGTCTTTTTAATTCATGGGTTTATCCTTTGTTTTCTTCAGGGTACTGAACTCTACGATGTTCGAGAGCTGGGAGATTGTGGGGCCATACCCGTCCTGGTGGGTCTTTAACGGCTTACTGGTGGTTCTTCAGGTGCTGCACATCATCTGGTCCTACCTCATAGCGCATTGCAGCCAAGGCCCTGATGCGGGGCAAGGTCAGTCACGACACAGGGTTTAAGGACACTTTTATAGCTCCTTTAATACTTCGCTTTCTATTTCACTGTGCTGTCATTACAATATTATCAGCTGTACAAATTAGGGCTGTGACGGTCGCCATGACAACTGGGTCACAACACTGTAAGACAAATATAAAAATCAAAGTTTGTAATATATATTTGTGATAATCATAACAATTGCAAAAGCAGTGGATATTAATAGCCTAAACAATTTCTGTTTTGTTTAATTTGGATCTGAAGATTTCATATTATTTCTCAAATTACCTCAGCCTCCATATATGTCATGTCCTTTACTTTGGCAGGTTTGAGTTAGACAAAATTCAGTTTATCCAGTTTATTCAGCGCATTAATCTCATGTTGAATGATGGATCTGGTGGCAAGACCAAATACTACATTGCCAATCTGGGAACATTTTGGATTTGAACAGAAGAGAGGTGAACCAAAACATTTGTTTAAAACCATGTTGTCTTTGTTACAAAAAAAAAAAGTGCTAAATGGGCAAATACTTTAAATCTCACAAGCTTCCACCTCCAGTCATCCGCGTTTGTACAAGTGACCTCTTCAAGTTCCAGTGACCACAAACGCCCAGCTGGTCAGTTTGATATTGGTGAGGCTTTCTTTGAAAGGTCCAAATACAAACAAGACAATGGAAGATGCTAATGAGAAATGTGGGAACATATTTGGTTGTCCAGAGTGTGACCTCTGCACTGTGGAAAAACCGGCTGCAGACCTGTCCAACAGGAAAGTGAAAGTGTTGAAAGTGATTTTTTTTCCGCTACTACTGTTCAAGTGATCAAGCATTAACATGACTCATGAGACATTAACGACATGTTTATGAGTTTAACTGTGCCTTTCATCACTAAAGAATAAAAGCTGAAGAGCCAGTGTCTGCAGACTTTGTTCACCCCCGAAAGGTGAACAAAATGACTGATCATTTATTGGAATCTGTCTGTTGGGCTTTTAAAGAGTGGGGATTAAACCACAGACGACGAGACATTACAATGGCAACTGTTTTGGCCATAATCTTAACTTGGCTGTAACAAATGCAATGTCAGCCGAAAAGGATAGGACAGCCAGTGCCATGGGTTTGTGCCAAAATGAGAAGAGCAAGAGGCCCTAAACCAACCATACTGGTAAGTTGAAATAATTATGTTAGCACGATTTCATTGTCCGTTGCAGTTGGGTGAAGTAGGGGAAAAATATCACAGCGGGGTCCTCTTAAATTTCACATTAAACTAAAAAAAAAGTTTTTTCATAGTAAATCTTAAACAAAAAGGAATCTCTATTTCAGTGGTTAGTTTTATTTTTTTCTACATTCCAATGAAACAATCATTAACAAAAGAGTGTTACATTATTACAAAGTATGTACTTTATGGAAATGACAGAAATGTAATATTATGCTAACAGACATTGGTCATTTTGATTAAAAAAGGAAAAACAGGAATAAAAGGAATAAAAATGGTCTTTATAGTGTGTTTAAATGCTGATCAATTTGCTTTCAATCATATTATTTTAGCCAAATTAATAGCTCTTAACAAACAAGAAAAAATGGCAGGAACATCTAAACCTAACATGGCAGGACATCTAAACCTAACATGGCAGGACATCTAAACCTAACATGGCAGGACATCTAAACCTAACATGGCAGGACATCTAAACATAACATGGCAGGACATCTAAACCTAACATGGCAGAACATCTAAACCTAACATGGCAGGACATCTAAACCTAACATGGCAGGACATCTAAACATAACATGGCAGAACATCTAAACCTAACATGGCAGGACATCTAAACATAACATGGCAGGACATCTAAACCTAACATGGCAGGACATCTAAACATAACATGGCAGGACATCTAAACCTAACATGGCAGGACATCTAAACATAACATGGCAGGACATCTAAACCTAACATGGCAGAACATCTAAACATAACATGGCAGGACATCTAAACCTAACATGGCAGGACATCTAAACATAACATGGCAGGACATCTAAACATAACATGGCAGGACATCTAAACCTAACATGGCAGGACATCTAAACCTAACATGGCAGGACATCTAAACCTAACATGGCAGGACATCTAAACCTAACATGGCAGGACATCTAAACCTAACATGGCAGGACATCTAAACCTAACATGGCAGGACATCTAAACCTAACATGGCAGGACATCTAAACATAACATGGCAGGACATCTAAACATAACATGGCAGGACATCTAAACCTAACATGGCAGAACATCTAAACATAACATGGCAGGACATCTAAACCTAACATGGCAGGACATCTAAACATAACATGGCAGGACATCTAAACCTAACATGGCAGGACATCTAAACCTAACATGGCAGGACATCTAAACATAACATGGCAGGACATCTAAACCTAACATGGCAGGTTTAGACATTGCATTCTCGAGTCGAATAAACGCAGCACTTCAGCCTGTTCCAGACTTCACAGATGTTTATCGAATGAACGAGTAGTGACTGGGTCATCAGTGAAAACCTGTGCTGAAGCTGCTGACCACCTCCTGGACCCTTTGTCAGACAATAGTGACTTGATAAAAAACATTAAAGCAAAGATGATTGCTGTCTTGGATGATAAATGCAAACCCTAGAAAGTAAAAATGCTAACAAACGCAACTACTTTGGATCCTAGAAATAATTTTGATGTGGGAGACATTAGAGAAGAACTCATCAAAGAGATTGTGCTGATTACAGAAGATGCCGAAGACAACCCTCAAACTTAAGAGAAGGGAATCATTGATGTGAAGAAAATTAATCTCAGACACCTACTCGGAAAGTAAAACGTCCACGAAGAGAGCGCGTGCTGACGAAGAGTTAACACTACTGTATTTACAAGAGAAGAAAATTGATGCAAACGACGATCTGCTTGCTTGGTTGGAGAACAAAAAAAGCAAGATATCGTCAACAACGTCAACTTGTTTTTCTGTCAAGTTAGACTTAGAAGCATGTGTGTTTAGGCAGGTTTCTTTCTAGCATGTGAGAAAAGTTGTTACAAATTTTACAACAAAAGTTTATTATTTAATATTTAACTCTAATTGACTATTATTTATTGGATATTTACGTTCTTGTTTTTTGCAGTCTGGGTTGTTCCACTGCTAAAATAAACACGCACAAATGTTCACAGTTTAAATGTCATTTATTTAATTATATTTCCAAAAAGAGTTAGTGTATATATGGTGTTGTTTTATTTATTTAGTTTTATTTATTTTTTTATCCCACCACCGTACCACAGCTGGTAGTTACCACCGTCACAGCCCTAGTATAAATGTAAAGAGTATTGGTAATGACTCGGGCTTGTTTTCCTCTGTCTCTGACTCTCTGCAGACGCAGTGTTTGTCTTCTCCCTCTGGAGTGAGAGAGAGAGAGAGATCCTGTCTTTCTTTCTGTCTTTGTCCAATGAGCTTCCTGCATTCCTCTTCTCTCCTACTTCTCTTCTTGCTTGACAACTTTAACTGCCTTCTCTATTATTTGCTGTAAGTCTCTGTTTAATCTCTGCAGCAATTCTTTTCACACATTCAAATTCAAAGTAGATGTAGCAGTGACAACCCCTGCAGTATTTTCTCACTTGTTTTGGAAGAAGGTCTAAGTCTAAGTGTAACAGTCTCATGAATGTAAGCCATGTCCAACTGTTTTGCATTAGAGCAGAACAAAGTAAAATCGTCTCTCAACGCCACCCTGTGGTTATTATCAAGTCATTTGCATCAGAGGGAGCGGGTTTAGAGGTTCTCATGACTATGTTAAATCACGTTCAGCTAGATCTTTTTCATCTGGTCTTTAAAGATACGTTCTGTATTAATAGTGATGTTAAAAGAGTACTATTTTCTTTTAGATGATAAACTGTATACATCTGGTGTTAATATACAGTCATTAATTCTGGTCAAACATTTAATATTTTTCTGTTAACTATTTTTAAAACTGGACAAAAAGGAGCAACATTGGATTTGAACTTGTCCCTAAACAATACATTTTGTCACAGAAGCTAAAGGCCACATAAAATCTCACCTTGTGCCATGATTGGCCCCTGGGCCGGACTTTGGACATGTCTCCTCTTAATTTATGATTAGCATCTTTACATTGTCTTAAACCTTGAATAGATTGTACTTCCAAGTCTTTCTTTTCTTTAGCTGTGTCCAAAAGTTTAATGTATAAAATACTTGAGTGTAATTTGTCTTGCTGTAAAAAGAATTTCGGTAAAAGCGTAATAATTTTCTCTATTTTGTAGGTTATTTGCAGAAATTATTTAAAAAAAAGTGTTCTTGTTGAAGCTAATGAACGTTTCCTTTTTTTGGTAGGTTGGCAACGACGTCCGCAGCGACATCGAGAGCAGCTCAGAGGAGGAGCCTGACCCGTCCAGTGAAGACCACAAGGCTTTTTCATCTTCTTCTGTTTCGGTGAAGGGAGAAAACGGCACCAATGGCCACTGTGCGACCTCTAGAGCCCGAGTCCAGAACCACAGCAGCTGGTGACACTGAGGCTCGAGCTACAGCGGAAACAGCAGCATCCTTCACGTCGCTCCCACAGCTTTGTTTTTTTGTCCTGTGACCTTTGATGTTCACACACTTAAACACGACGCCCTCACACCACTGACCTGACAGCGCGCACTATTACACGTGTTGAACTGAAAACATAAACACTAACAGGGAGTTACCAGAGCTGTGAGAGTAGGAGAAATATATGTTGAAGTGTGGTTTATTTACAGACAATGGGATTTTTGGCTCCAGAGATGTTAAAGGTTTCAATGTTCTCTCCCAGTTTTATTGGTCAGAGGAACTCGATTATTTTATATTCATTGTTAAAGGGATAGTCCAGTATTTTGAATGAGCAGGTCTTGAAAAACATAGGTAATTAGGTAATAGGTAAACATAGGTAATTGTCAGCACAGTCCCGGTTTGGAGAAGCAGACAGGAGCAATGACACTTTTTAAACTGCAAACAAATGTGATGCATTTTCAACATACAACTGCTGCTGCTACTTTTTAATACTTTTTTTTATTGTACTATATTTTTATAACATCAGAAGTTACGGTTCTGTTGAACAAAACTCTTCAATGGGATCGTCTGAACCAGAAAATTAATTATTTTTCAGCTACATGTGGAATTATCTTCAATAAACTTGAATGACAAGTGAGTCAATGACACTGAAGTAGGACAACACTTTGAAGGCATAATATACAGGGTTTCCAGGCAAATGTTTCTAAAAAACCTTGTCTTGTGTTATATAGTTTTACTTTAATGACCAGTTTTTTGTGCTTATTAGGGTTTTTGATTGAATGAAGATTAATTGAAAATCTTGCATACGGTGTCTTTAGTGTCTTTTAAAGTATTTTAAAGCAACCCTGTGCAACTTTTATCCTGTAGAGCATGCACACCCCTCAAGAGGACTCTGAAGACAGCAGGGCCTTTTGTTTATCATTTGTTTTAAAGTAGATTGTCCCAAGCTACAAGTTTGGATGAAAGAGCATCTCTGGTGATAAGTCCTCGTCTCCGCGACAGGAAGGTTTTTTGGGTGTTTCTGTCCAGCTGAGGGGACTTTGTCAGTGAGATAGACATGATTCTACAGATCTTATGTCTGAGAACCATTTAAAGATTTTGAGATTATATATTTCAGGGTTAAAGTTATGTTGTGCCACTGGCTAAAGGTTACGAAGGGCTGCTTTAAAGTAGCACTGAGTAACATATTGGTGGATTGCGTGATTGATGCATTCTATCACACTTTGCATATAATACACTAAACTTACCCTACTGTTTCAGGAGACATTTTTTCTTCCATACTTGCCATCTTAAACGTCTCTGGGTAACAAACAGTTAGTGGCTGGTGACAGTGAGGTTGCACAGAGGGATCTGTGCCCTCTGCTGGCCAAAAGTTACGCAGGGCTGCTTTTAGTTAATTTATTTTATTAGCCACATTTACATGATTTTGTCTTTCTGGTATTGCTACTCTCTGCTTTCCCAAACTGGGATTGAGCTAATCTACTGCCGGAAGTAAATCCAAACATAATCTAATAAATCCATATTGACCACCAACCAAATACTGGACTGTCCCTTTAATCCACACTAGATGGACACTGGGCTGAGTGCTGCTGCTACAAAGAGAGCTGTGCTTGAGGCTAAAAACCACATCAGAGCTGGAATAACATGTTAATTATACATGTATATTTGTTCAAATGTTATTAAAGGAGAAAACCTGATGTATGCGTGGTTGAAAGTGCAATAGGCTTTAAATGTTTTCAAAGCAGCACCGTTTGCTCTTATTTATTGTGGATTTAATGACTGCAGTGTTTGGCGACTTTGTCTTTTAGTTCTCTTATTTTACTACTTCTGAGACCAAATGTTTATGAAACTGTACATTGTCACTGCCTTTTGAGGAATCCAGGTGTGAGGACTAGTACTTCAACGGTATAATGTTCTCATTTTGAGTGCCTTGTAAAAGTCTATTTCCAAATATATTTCTGTTGTGAAAAGCAGACATTGCATTTGGTTTTGTCACATTTAATGTAATACAAATAACTATTTCTTATAATGTTGATTTTTACATGGGGCACAAATGCAAATATGTTCTCGGTTCATTTGCTTGATGAACAAAGGCTTACACACAGCTACCAGAGAATTTTTTTTTTACATGACAGAGCCAAAATTGTAAAACAAACTACCACATTATTCAAAGTAGTTCAGACCATCCTATGTCAGTCTTTAATGGCTTCAGGAATCTGGTTTTCTGCAGCTAGTTTCAGCTGCTTTTGCCTCTCCATGTAGCGGTATCCTCGCATCACACAAAGGTAGCCTCCGTAGACGGTCAGCAGCATCATCGACGCTGAAAAGGTTTTGTAACCAATGTCTGCCAGACGCTTCCCAGTCACCATCATGAGGCTCCTGCAAGAACTAAACAAGAAGCAAGTTTAGTTCAACAACAAGGAAGAGGGTATTAGAGAGTCACCGATTTAGGATTTGTGTTACTTAAAGAAACTATAACAAAGGCTATTTTAATAATTTAAGATATACAGTACTGTGAGAAAGTTTTAGAAAGATATGCTGTAAAGTAAGAATGCTGTCAATTTAAATGTTGGGTTTTAATCAATTTACAAAATGCACAGTGAGTGAACACAAACAGTCATGTCCATAAAATGAACCTGACTGGAAACTGTTGCTGTCATCTCCCAATATGAGATCCAAAGAGCTGTCACTATCAGTGACGCAAGCCATCATTAGGTTGAAAAAACAAAAAAACCCATCAGAGAGATAGAAAAAACTGGTTGTCTTTTTTTTAATTGATGATGTGACTGCTGACAAAAGCAGCAAGATGAATTCTGAAGGGTTTTGGGCAATATCTGCTCATATTCAGCCAAATGCTTCAGAACTCATTGGACGGTGCTTCACAGTGCAGATGGACAATGACCCGAAGCATTCTGCAAACTGTTTTTTAAGGGAAAGAAGAGGAATGTTGTGCAATGGCCAAGTCAATCACCTGACCTGATCCGATTGAGCATGAATTTCACTTTCTGAAGACAAGACTGAAGGGAAAATGCCCCAAGAACAAGCAGGAACTGAAGACAGTTGCAGTAGAGACCTGGCAGAGCATCACCAGGGATGAAACCCAGCGTCTGCTGATGTCTATGCGTTCAAGACTTCAGACTGTAATTGACTGCAAAGGATTTGCAACCAAGTATTAAAAAGTGAAAGTTTGATTAATGATTGTTAATCTGTCCCATTACTTTTGGTCCCTTAAAAAGTTGGAGACACATATACAAACTGTTGTAATTCCTACACAGTTCATCTGATTTGGATGTAAATACACTCAAATTAAAGCTAAAAGTCTGCAGTTAAAGCACATCTTGTTCGTTTCATTTCAAATCCATTGTGGTGGTGTATAGAGCCAAAAAGATTAGAATTGTGTTGATGTCCCAATTTATGGACCTGACTGTAACAACGTCAATATTAAGAGTGATCCCAGAAAAAGGAATCTTCCTGCCGGGATGGTGTGAGCCTGATCCCAACATCTGGTTCTGTCTGGGATCACATGGTCTGGTTTAGACCTGCTAGGCCTGATTTTGTCTGGGATTCTCAAGATGTTGGAACAGGACATGCCCAGATCCTTCAAAAATGGAAACAGTGGAACGACAAGAACTGTTGCGGTTTTAAGTCACTACAAATATTGATATTGATTTTGTAAACTAATATAAAAAAAACGCCTTTATAGTTTATTATTTAAATTTTTATATCCACACCTGCCTAAAACTTGTACACAGTACTTTTAGGCAGGATAAAAAGGTACATGCAGCTTTCAAGTCCATTTTGAGTCAATTTATCAGTAACAAATGCCAGTCCTCGTTATCATCTTCAAATTAAACACAACAAGGGCTTTGATATGACACAAATACACAGGAAATTGCGTAGTATAATCACGATAATAAATCAATATTTACACATAAAACTCCAGCTGTAATTATGAATAATATACGTACATAAGTTTTGTGCTACAATGACGATGATATAGGAAACAGTGCTGCCTTGCATTTCTGCATTTGACCATTTCTGTCACTAATAATGTGTATTTAATGCGTTTTCATGGAGTTCCCTCTTCATATACAACAATATAAAGTTTGAATCAACCTTTCACAAACACACATGACAAAATTGCTACTAGAACTAACTACTGATTATACCCGAAGCTTGAGCTAAGTATTCATTGTTATGTAGCTTAAGTGTGGACTAAAGACAAGTCAGAGACATTTAAACAACCCGTTTTACTCAGAAGGTGACATTGTGATCAACATTTACAAAACAACTAAAATAATTGAACTTGCAACATTTTAACCAAGTTTTTTGCTCTGTAATATTATAATTTCTCTACTAGTACTAATTTCCATTGACTTGTATCATGTCACTTGGGGTCAAACGTTTTTAGACACATTTCCGCGTTAGTCCCAAAATTAGCCTTTATCTTTATAGCCTCTAATTTATTTCTTTTTTTGGTAACGAAGAAAGCAATTTTGAAGGTAAATCTAAACCTACCTTTCAAAATGTTTAGTAAAAAGCACAGCGTATCCTTTTATTCCAACGTCACCAGTGAGTAAAGTTAACGTTAATTGCTAACCCTTGTAAAGTACGGAATCCGGGAAGGGACTTGATAATGACTTTGCAAAGCGCCAACGTAACAAAAATCGAGAATATTATTATTATATATTATTATGTGGTTTATATTGTATGTGTTTGATTAATAGTATAAAAGAGCAAAAGCACATTTTCCCGATAATGTTCATACACAAGATACGCTAACCGGACGTAAAAACGGCTAGAGTTTCTACACGGAACTATTTTAAAGCAGCACACAACAATGGCAGCATGTTCAACGAGCAGCAGTGAGTTGAAAGATGAATTAAATGATCCAGGGGCTGCTCCTTTTGGAAACTTTATAAACTATTACACATTTAATCCTCCTGAAAACCGTCTTAGTCTGATCCCAGCCTCACTCCTCTCCGATCTGGGTCATAACAACGATAAAAAGACACTGGTACTAGATGTGGGCTGTAATTCTGGGGTAAGTTTGTCTTTATTTTAGCTTTAAATCAAGTTTTACCATACACGGTTCCTCATTTAAATTAATTCATGCTATTACAACTTACGAACAACATTTTACCCCTATAAGACTCTTGAGATACTATGCATTTGTTGTGGACAGTTAGAAAGTGCAAAATATATAGCCTATGGATATAACCTTTAAACTACGTTAAACCTGTCCAAATCCAGTTTAACCAGGTTAAAGCCAATTTAAACTGGTTGATTCTGTGTTAGACCAATTAAAGTTAATCCAAACCTGATTATAACAAGGTTGGATGTCTTAAGAACTGGTTAAAGTCTTAATTCATCTATAGACTATGTTGTTCAAAGAAACTCTAAACTACTTACAGTTGAAGTTAAACCACTTTAACCCTGTCCAAATCCATTTATAACATGTTTAAATACACTTTAAACCAGCTAAGGTCCAGATTAAACCACTTTAAACCTGTCCAAAACCAGTTTTAAGCAGGTCAAACAGGTTTGGTCTCGGACATGACTTGGTCTCGTATGTAACTTTCAGGAGCTGAGCGTTGCCTTTTACAAGCATCTCCAGAAAGCTGTGACTGAAGAGCAGTCTCGTCGCAGAGAAGTCCATCTTCTGGGCTTCGATTTAGACGAGGCCCTGGTTCAGAGAGCAAACCAAACCAACCCTCAACCAAGCAACATCTCCTTTCTTCACCTGGATATAACCTCAGACACCGCAGCTCTAAAGGAGTACCTCAAAAAACACAACTCCTCTCACTTCAACTTGTGCCTGTGTCTTGCCGTCACTATGTGGATCCACTTAAACCACGGGGACTCGGCTCTGCTGCTGCTGCTCTCAGACCTGGCCTCCTTCAGCGAACGCCTCCTGCTCGAGGCACAGCCCTGGAAGTGTTACCGCTCTGCAGCTCGACGCCTCAGGAAACTGGGACGCTCGGACTTTGACCACTTTAAGACTTTACAGATCAGAGGTGACGTTGCCGAACACGCTAAGCAGCATCTGGAGAAAGAGTGCGGGATGGAGCTGGTGCAGAGTTTTGGGAGCACAGCGTGGGACAGAAAACTGCTACTTTTTAAAAAGAGATTACACTGAGAGACCATGACATGGGACAATTTGAAGATTTGGGAAACAATCAGCAGAGCAGACTTTGATCAGACAAGTTAATTTGGAAGAAACGCATTACCATTTAATTTTAAAATTATCATCTTTTCTCTAATATCCATTAATTGAAAGGCAAATTATAGAGAAATTAATGACCAACTAGTGCATTCTAATGGGTAAACCCATACCTTTTTAAAATTTCTTATTTGATCAAAATTTGCAGTATTTGTAAGCATTCAAAAAATGTATGGGTTGAATGATACACAATGTCCCATCCATGTACTAGATGGGACAACAATAAAATATAATAATTCTGGAAACTCTGTATTTGAGTATTTTAAATAATCGGTAAGAAATATAAATATAAAAAAATAATTAAATATTAAGTGTAAGTCTAAGAATCAGTTATTCAATCAATTAGGAACGTTACAAAACACAAATCCCACAAAGAGTTAGGGTTTATAGGAATGAGAGCAGATTTCCTTTTCATGGGTGGTAAAGGCTGTGGATGTTCTGTGTCTTTGCAGAGAGCTGGTGGTCGTCCCAGGGCATTGTTTTCTTACAATGTTCACATATTGTTTGTCTTGTCTATTACTCTTTCACCTTTTCTCATTTATATTCAGTATATAAAATGTTGCCACACAGACAATTTAAAAGTGGCGGGGTCATCTTGAATACTTCTTGAATACACTGTCACACTTCATCCACTGATATCACCAGACAGCTTGTCATGTTTTGATCTTGCCACTAGAAATACAATGAAATAGAAATAAAATATTTAAGATTTTTATGAAGTTTTAGTGACATGTATAAGAAACTCAAAGACAGACAGGCCAGAAAAGTCATCCCTTGATTTAACTAAGCAAATAGGGAAAGATGCATGGATGAATATAGCTGGCAACACGTTATTTAACCTTTACTGATGCGAGTACTTTCTCATTTCTTAAACAACCATGTCAGAAACCACATTCTGTGGTTGTAGAAAAATCTGTTTTTGTAGGGTTAAATTATTGGGCACACTGGAGCATTAACACTGGACTCTGGCGCAATGGAAGAAGGTCATGTGGTCTGATGAGTCCAGACTGAAGAGAATGATGCTCCCATCATGCTTAGTACCTACCATACAAGCCTGTGGGGGCAGTGCTATGATCTAATGCTGCAGTTGGTCAGGGTAAGGTTCAACATTATGTGCCCAAAGAATGAGATCAGCTGACCACCTGAATATACTCAATGACCAGGTTATTCCATCAATGCATTTTACAGTGTGTGACTTATTTGGCTGAGCAGTGTATGTTAGTGCTTTCTTGTGCTTGTGTGAAAGTGGTATGTTTCCCTGACAATTTTAAATAAACAGGCACAGCATAGTAATTTTCCTCATTTTAATTACAGAATACTAAAAATAACATTACATAAAATGTCTTTTTAAAAGAAACCATTGAATATTAAAAAGGTTGTAAATTTTGTAAAGTTAGGATATAAAATCTTTGAACAGTGGTGCATAATTGAAAAGAAAAATAATTTTCATAAAATGTATATATTAACTGTTCTACTACATAAAAAATGAGATGGACACAGATCGCAGACAGACGAGATGAGTGGACGCCGCTGCCATTACCGCAGAGGCCTCTCCGGTCGAAGTAAGAAAAGACTTGAGATGCACAGCACACACAATCAGCTCAAGTTCTCAAGTTAGGCCTATGTCTCAAAAACAAAACAGGGTTATCATTTACAGAAGGAAAAAAAATTTTTTTGAAATAACAATACAAGCTCCAAAGACAACAAAAAAGTGACTTGGTGACTGCTCCCAATATTAACACGCATCTCATTTTGGGTCAAAACCCTTCTGAACTGGCCTTGGTTTGTTAAACTCATTTTTCCACAGGTTCAAACGCTGTACAACAACATTTTTGAAAACACTCAAGTCATTTCACCAAGACAGTAATATCGCTCATTCGTCTGTCAGCCATTCCTATTCAAACCTACTGTACATCTGGTCGTTTAGCTACCACTGAAAGCTACAGCATAACTCAACACCAGGAGGTCAACCTTTAGGGAACAAACTATACACAAAAGGGAAAAGGGGGAGGGTCATGCATATCACAACAGTGTGCTTTCCTATTCGTCCAGTCGTCGGCGAGTTCACCCTGTGTCGATCAGTCATGAGCCCTTTGTTAAAGAGAGATGTTACAATCAACAACTTAACAAAAAAAAAGCCCCTCTACAAACTGGCCAGTCACGTCTAAGTAGAGGTATTTTGGTAAGTCTCCTGAAGCCGGAGAGACAAGTTGGGTCACATTTTTGGTAAAGTTGGCAAAAGAAATTAAGAAAAAAAAAAACAAGGGGGTTATTGAAAATAAATTAACTCGTATAATCCCACATTATTCAAAATTTTTATGAAATAATTTTTTCAAAGAATTTTTATCAAAAAGTGATAACAAAATTAACTAGACAGGACTTCTGGCCAACATATTTTCTTATGAGAAGAAATTGGCAAATTCTTTATGGCAGACTTTACTGTTACTGTGTGCATTAAGAACGAAGAATGCTATACTTCAAGTACACTCATCATTATATCATGTTCTGCAGTGTTTAATCACAGCAGACCAGAGCCATCTATCCCTCAAATAGCCTGACCAGTCATTTTAACACGTTCCTATTCTATACAATGATTTAGTCCGTTTTCTAGTTCTTAATCTAACAACCAATCAAGTTTCATTAAACCCACCCCCATTACATTTGGTTCGACAAGATTTCTACCAGGTAATGGTTGTAAATCTTGTCCCCTTTCATTAATCGGCTGCGAGAGACGCTCGGAAGTTCCCAAAAATGTCCGCCAAACAGTAAAATATTATACTTTTTAAAAGACATATAAAGCATACTTCTAAGCAGATCTTCATTTGTTCAGGGAAGAGTTTTTGCAGTGTTTTGAATGAGTTTTTCCCTGATACTAAAGTTTATCCACACCTCTACAGCTTTCCTCTGACCACTTCTCCAGACTATGCACACTACAATCCCATGTTCAAATGTTAAGAAATATCATTTTAATTTGAAATTGTTTTTGTGGGATATAATAGGTTAATATCGATATACTGATAGTGGTAGTGGTTTTCTAAAACAAGGAAGAAAAAAAAAAAAGGTCAATAACCCAGAGAACATTTCTGAAGACATGAGACACAAGGCTTTTTTTTTTTAGTTTTGGGAAGTAACTGAGGCGAGAGTCACCAACAGAGCTACGTGATTTTAAACTGGTCTGTGGCTCAACAAAAGCAGGAGGCAATTTAATTCACCGTTTGTCATTTTTGTTGATTTTTTGTTTTATCACTAATGCTGTTTTTTCGGTTCAGTCGAGACCCCTGAGTTAGTGCACAACACGTCAGAGTCTGGCCAGTTTCGCCAGCTGAAGAAATGCACAACAAAGAATAATAAAAAAATAATAAAATAATAATAACTGCAACAATTTCATATCAAGCTCACGATTAGCTTTGAAGAGACAGAAACAATCCATCGCAGTTTGATATTAGTGTAAAGGAGGAAGGGGGTAAGTTCAAGCGAAAATACGAGTCCTGCTCATTCTCTAAAAACTCTGAATGCATTAGGTTTTGTAAATGTGTGCGTCCTTTTAATGTAGACCCGGACCAGAGACGGTTTAGTTTGAGCATGCTTTTATCTGAACCTCTGACATGATTCGAGTGGTTGTTTTTCCTCACGCCGTTTGTCCCGACTCAAAGAGGAAAGGAAGCGGGGCGTCTGGTCAGGTGATGCTGGTGTTTTTTTTGTTTTTGTTTTTTTTGAGCCAACGTCAGTGTGCGTCAGTTGGACAGACAGGTTAGACAGGCAGGCGTGGGGCTGCGGCCAGAGGAAGGGGGGGCTAGATCAGAGGAGCTGTGTCCGACAGGTTCTTGTTCGGGTCCAGGCTGGCGAAGAAACGTACGTCGCGGTCTTTGTCCGACTGTAGTGCCATCACAGTCTCCTCCAGCTCGTCGCAGGAGGCACAGCCGGGCTCCTTGAAGTACGCTGCATAATCAAAACAAATAAACAGTTATAAAAGGGACAATTTGTCATTTAAAGTGAAAATTAACAGTATACAGAGCGGACCAATTTAGCCTCACTAGAAGAAAATGCAAAGGCTGCATTGATCCAATACCAGGCCCGGAACCTAGTCCCAATTTAGACCAAAAAGCTAGATCAGATATTTGTCATTAGAGTAAATACATGGATCCAATCTACTCAAAACATAACAAGACGGAGAGAGTTGCGTCTGTGACAGCAGCGGGGAAGTGGAAGCTACGGAAAGTAAGAATGTAACATATCCACCCGTTGAGTTCAGTGTTTAACTCTTGTTCAGACTGCAGCTTCCTGCTAGCACAGCGAGCTAAAGAAAAGCTAACTGTTTGTAGCTTTCACTTTATGGAGTTTCACAAGCTTCTCCTCTGGGGTGTTACCATGGAAACCCACAGAGGAAAAACTGCTGTCTTTACTCACCAATATGATTACAAGATTTTCATTTTAATGGAGAAAAACAGTGAAGATAAAGTCCCTAAGAGTCTATCCCCTGGTTTATTAAAGAAAGTCTCTCTTCTTGGTTTGATCAATGCTGACCTCTGGGTTATAGCACAAAAAAAATAGAAATTTATCCTTCATGGTGGTCATGTGACTTGGGTCTTGATTTATATGCTGTATATTAAAATGCCATCCGGCAGAAACGTAAGACACCTGGATCAGGATCTGTACTCAAAATGCTGGATTGGTGCATCTGTAGAAAACTATTTTTCAAAATACATTTCCAGGAGTTTTGTGCAGTTAATAAAACACTGTTCAGTCCACTGGTCAAAACAAAATAAATGCACATTTCAATATATGTATGGGGTCCTGTAGTTCACTTCAACTTTTTTTTGGGCAGAGTTGTAATTAATTAAAATGAATTTACCACCAACTGGACAGGAGGTGGAATTATCACCCAGAGTTATCTGTCAAAATGGATGGCATTAAAATTATTCTTTTTTTTAAAGCAGTGACGAAAACAAACAATGTCAACAACGGAAAATATTCGGCTAATGCAACCTCTGCTCTGAAGCGTGACTGGGTTTTCATTCTGGCGTTGTTACAAAAGTCAGTGCTGTCGACATTATAGTTTCCACCCTAACACACCAGTGAGATTCAAGTGGTGTATGGTTTACATCGAACATATTTGATCTGACTTCTAATTCTTTATGTTCACTTAAGCAGTTTAAACACTTCACACATTTCCAGCACGGCTCTGGTTAAGCCAACAGTTGACAGTGGAATATTCTGGGACCGAGGGACATGCAAAAATCACCACAGTAGAGCTGCAAGGATTTTAGTCAGGTAATTTACTGTGAACTGTGAAAAGGGTAGAAGGCTGCAAGTTGTTGCTTGGACAGAACAAACATAGAGGACGTTAAGTGAAGAAGAAAATGACTGAAAAAGCTGAAATTTCCTCCCATTCTAAAGAAGCTACTATTTGTGGACACTTATGATAATCAGAGTCAGTACGTGTCAACTCTGCTTGACCTTTCTCCATAACGCTCTGCCGCAGTGCCTTGGCCACCAGGACTCGGACGTTAGCCACCGGGTCCGAGGAGAGGCTGAGCAGGCTCGGCAGGAGGTGCTGGCTAAACTGTTCCATGGGCATGCACTCCTCCTCCACCACGGCCTGCAACCAGAGGAGAAAAAGGGTAACGATACAAAAGAGTCAAGACATGCAGTCTGGCAGGAAACAGATGAGTCATCAGACACGAGGGCGAGAAATGACGACAGATAAAGTCACGAACCGGCTCGCCACATTTTTACCAACAAACTTTATCTGGCCATGTGATCAAAAGGTAAAAAGGGTTTTTCTATTCACCACAATTACTTTATAATGCTAAGCTTGTTTTAAAAAAGGAAATTGTATTTTATCTACTACTATTTTAATGAATCCTTTGTTTTTAGACCAACTTTTTATGACTTTACCATTTTAATGAACTTGAAACTATTGAGGACAGATCAGAATAACAGTATATAATATAGTAACAGCTATTTCAAAAAAGCAGCATTATGTACATGAAAACTGAATTGTTTTGTGCTCAGAAAATGCAAGACCAAACAGCACAGACCTGGCATATGAAGGCAAAGGCCTGTCGTCCCACCCATTTGGGACAGTGACAAAACCTGACGGTGAGTTCATTGATAAAATTCAGGCCCAGATCATCAGCACCAGATGCGTACAGCTTTTGCAGGATCTCCACAACCTGGAGACACAAGAGCAGAACATAACTTGCACTGAACTGAAGCTGGATAATGTGTAAGAAAGGTCAAAATACATCTTAATTCTGTTAGTTACACATTTGTATCAAGCTCTGTGTAATAAAAGTTATAAAACTATTGTTTTATCTTAAGCACCGTTTCCATTTACACCACCCGGATTTAGGTACCAGGCTGTTCAAGAAAAGCAGTGATAAGGAGTAGAGTGAGACAGTGCAAAATCATCAGTTCTCTGAGACAACAGGAAAGAAGTGGGGAAAAAACACAAAAAGGTGTAATTTTCTCAAACAAAGCCTGTTTTGTTCCTGGTTATTTACCGTCACTAAAAACACACACACTATGTCCTTCAGCATTGCCCTCTATTGCGCACTTCTTCAGTGAATAGAATGACGGCCGAGCGCAGGTATGACGTTGTGTAGCTTATTTGATTGTCCTTAAACCAGCTGAACTCATAGTGAAAACACAAGCCTGATTTACAAATTTTGCCAAAAAGATAGCGCTATTCAGCTGCTGGAGAGAAGGCTAAATACAGGCAATACAACTTTCCATAATATATGATGGAAATTTAAAAATTGTCACAAAAAGGAGTTTGGATTTTAAGTGTTAAAGGGCAGATACATTTCATGTGACATCAGAGACTTGCGTAGTTGGCATTTAAAGCATGAGGAAAAATAGATTAAACTTTTCAGTAAGCACTTGTGCTTTCTTTTGGCTTATGTAGTCCCTAAAACTCCCCAGAAACACACAATATGTCAAACAGCAGTACATTTTACTGATGTTTTCTGTATTATTGTAGGGCAAACTTTTTTCCAACTTTTTACTGTGATTTAATCCCGTTCATGGAAATGCTACTACATTTCAAACATAAAACTCATACTGACATCCCACAGAAAGACTTAATTACCTAAATTTGTCCAAGATTTCTTAGTCACCGCTGACTCAAATAACACCATTAATTACATTGAACATCCCTAAATAGGGGACTTACCAGTTTGTAGGAGATCCACCTGACTTCGGACACTTTGTCGGAGCACAGTGTGAGCGCTATCTGCCTGAGGTAGTCATACACGTCGTAATGGCTGTACAACTCTATGATCAATATGAGCTGCCTGAGGGTGGACAGGAGCAGGCATTAAAATACATACATGATGCACACAAAGATCATTGTCCAGATATCAGTAATCTCCAGTTTTGAAGCCTCTTTTTTTTGTTTGACCTCATACACTGTCATACGAGTACTTGACTGACTGTAATGTTCAGTTTTCTATGCCATTTTTTCTCATGGTATTGGACATTTTAATGTGATTGTACTGATAAAAAGAAAACTACATATGATACCCGTAGAGCAAATGTGCTGTATAAATAAACGTAACCATGACCTGGTAAAGTGTCAAGAGCCTCAAAAGAAGTCCCTGATAAGCCATACGTAAAATCAACATGGCTTTGAAATCTGTATATTATATAACCACATCTGTAAACGAGACCGGCGAGTACTCAATTTTAGGGTTAAAGTGGTAAAAACCAACTGTGTCATAGTAGCTGGGCTCAAACCACCGCCATCAAACATTGTGGTCTAATTTATATTCATACGGTTTTCCCGAATCCTGACATACCCCACGCTGATTAGCAGTCTGTGTGGAGAATATTCAAATACATGTGTGCAGTGGAAAATGAGTGAGACATACTCTGCCAGCTCGTATCTGAATCTCCAGTTACGGCTGTTGTCTGTGACCATGAACTCCTGCAGCTGGTACAGATACTCCCTCCTCTTGTCGGCGTGAAGCAGCTGCAAAGAAACAAAAAACAAACAAAAATAAGAAACCGTCCAATTTAGAGTTTTCCTTACTTAATTGAATAGGTTTCTAAAATCTATTCAAACCCAATAAAACTTTAAATAGATACTTAAGCCCCTTTCACACATCCAGTTTTTACCAGAAACATTTTCATGTGTGAAAAGAGCCAAACTGATTTTCTAGTAAATCTGTGCTGGACATTTACCGGGTCAAGACCTGGTAATGTTGCAAGAAATTAACTGGGTTGAACAAATGCAGCAACATGGGGCACATATGTACTTGCGTACTTGTAACGTGAATACATCAAACAACAAAAGAGACTAAATATAAAGGACAATATAAGTTGGTGATTCTTAACACCACCTGCCCTTAATGTGTCTTGTTTTTAAAACCAGATGGAATTATTTTCAAGCATTTGGTAGATTTTAATATTACTTAATTTTACCTCATATTCTGTTTGTAAATACACTTAACAGTCCTATGCCTTACAGCTTTGGTTCACCTTCTTTTTCGTGTTGACTTGGCAGTTTAGACGAAGTACCTCCCCCAGCAGGTTATTTTAGGAACTCAAATTCTCAAGGTTCCTAAAATAGGTGACACAACAATGTTCTGGTAACGAGGCGCATGTGTGAACGGTGGAAACTACTGGTGATGCCGGTAATATGTTCCAGGTCATTTACAAGGAAGCATGTATGAGAGGGGCTTTAGTGTTTTCCTGACGTCTTCCCAAAAGCTTTTACACAACCTGAAAAGTATTTCTCTGAACACCTAGATGCACTGAAAATAAAAGCCTGGGCTCTCACCTTGAGGAAGTCGTAGAGGTGCTTGAGGACTCCAATGCGAACCTCGTCCAGGTCTTTGAGGAACCCGTTAAAGATGGGAACCAGATCGGCTGCCGTCAACTGATCGCCGAGGATCACTGCCAGCTCGTGTATGGAGAAGGCCAGAGTGCGCCGCACCTTCCACTGAGACACAGAAATACAGATTATTTATGAACTCGCACAACTATGAGCCACTTTCAAAACTAGCAACAAATAAAATAAGTCCTTTGCGGTGATGGTGATTATTGCACTAATTTTGAAACGGTTATTCGAACAAGGGCAACTTAACCAAACTGTTTAAAGAAGTGGAGAGAACTTCAGCTCCAGACACACGGTGTTCCCATCATCAGCTCACCGAGGAGCTTACACTGTAATGTTCTTACAAATGAGCGCTCCGGACCTGTTCATACAACCTGGTCGCACAGCTACAATCGGCGTACTGTGTGGATCTCTGTGGATGTGTGAAAGGGTCTATGGAGTCATCAGTGTTGAGTTTATAAAAATAAGGGAATGTCTGATTGGTATTATTCTATAGTACATTTTTGTTGTCTCTGCCATTAAACCCAAATGAAAAACAGTCAAGTTGTGCAATCTATTAAAATCAGCACAATCACATTAGAATAGCACTTTTTTTGTCTATGCATTTTTGCATAGACAAGCTTTCAAATCTAGTTTTTTTTTTAATTTATTTATTTTTTAATCAGTAATGTCTACATTAATGAACCTCAGGTCTTAAATTACCTGTACATCAGTAGCCAGGGTTTCATAGGTGTCCTTGAGACAGTGCCAGTTCTGTCGTCCCAGAGTCAGAGCCACCCCAGGCAGGCTGAAGGCACAGTGCTTGGCAATTTCCGTATCTACCATCTGAGCTCGGGCCGGGTCCGTCATTGAGAGGTATTGATCCAAAAGCTGCTGGGGTATGACATTCTGCAACAGAGAGAGACGAAAGAAAGCCTGCTGTGATCAAAGTGGAACAAAGCTTCATGGAGAGAAGCTAACCCACGTACGTCTAAATCAAAACACGCAGCGAGGGGCACAATCAATAACAGTCACTGACCTGGATCTTAGGTTTATCCTCAGACAACGGGCTGTGAGCGGAGTCCTCTATTCCCTCGTCTTCCATGCTCTCAATTAGCTCCGACTCCTATAGGAAAGGAAATAGAGACCGTCAGACGAGAAACACAAGACACAGTCAACCTTAAAGAAGAGTAGCGAGTGGTTTCTGTGAATCCTAAAAGGGGTTATAAGTCCAAAAATATTCATTAGTATTTACAAGAAAATGCTCTTTATATAATACCAAAAACATGCGTTGCACAGATATTAACTTAGGATTTCTAACTGTTACATCACTTGGTACCACTAAGTGGAGTTATGAGCAACTGCAGCTGAGCGTCTGCTGTTTAACTTGACTGAAAAACAGTTTAGACAAACGTTCAAACATTCTAGTAGCTGTGTGACTAACAGGGATTAGCCAGAGCATGCCAACTGTTACACCAACTCTGGCATTCATTTTATTTGTAGGAGGTTGGTTAAAAAAAGTGTGTCATTTATCAAGTTTAAACATAAAGGCAAATAATCTCACTTTTTCTGTGCACCCCATACACTACTCCCTCTGCTGGGGACTATTCATGTTAATTTTCAAAATACAAACTACCCCTTTAACTGAAAAAACAAATAACATCCATTGAGGATCTCTCATACTAGAAGTGGAGAATCCGGCGGTGACTCTTCCTCATTTTTTAGCGGCTCTGTCTGCGTCTCCTCGTCGCCCTGCTCCTGGACCGGACATGACTCGGGGCTGGTGGGCGACTCTATCGTCTGCTCATCGTCTGTGTTTGGGCTGTCGCTCTCGCTCTCCGACTGCAGATCCATGGACCTGCACTCGTCAGATGGGCTGTCTGAGTCGCTCTCGGGCTGCGAGGGGGGTTCGGTCTCGTTCTCTGTTGCCGGGCTGTCGTCTGACGAACTGTCGAGCTGCACCGACTTAAGTGCTGCCGACAAAACCTGCACTTGAGCTGAAAATGAAAAAAAAATACAGTCATCTACTTCAGAACAAAGAGAGGAAGGTCTAAAAAAATGTGGTTAGACTGTACAGCTCTCTGTTAAAGATGTGTTAAGCAGATGTGTCTCAGCTGTAAACAGATTGTAAGTAAAGATAAAGAACACCTAAGCCCTCAATCATCTTAAGCACCTCCCAAACGTCAAGTTTACAATGTTTTTACAGAATTTTTGTTCTCAGTACTGTTGCGTAGCTACAAACTCATCCCTGTTAATGATGTGGACGCCTTGTTAATGTACACTACCTGTATATTGCTTTCCAATCTTTGATCTATACCTTTTAAATCTCAAAATAAACACCCTCTTCGAGACCATCATTGAAGCTCTTTTTGCTTTAAAAACACTGAGCTGTCTGCCACAGTGGTAGCTATGCATCACACCTCTCAGAAAAAACACCATCCATGTAAAAGGTTTTCCCAATATTCAACAAGTTTCTGGCAGGCAAATTTTTTTCCAAAGTCTAAAAGGAAACTGGAAAATGTAACCGATATAACTCAAAAATATATACTTGAGATGCTCCGATCAGCATTTTTGGGGCCGATCACCACAAAATCATGATCTGCCTATTGCAGATGACTGCCGATCACAGAATGGCAGGGGAATGGGAATCTTTTATCTATAATCATGCAGAGTTTGCACCATTTGAAACTAACTCTAAATTAACTGTATTGAGAAAAAAAAAAACTGTAGAGGGTTGGTTTAGTTTCTCATACAGTTGTATGACGTGTTCTAAGATGCCTAATAATGTTAGTGGTGTTAAAATGACGTTGCTTGCTTCCACCTCGAGGGATTTCATCATGACATACATTGCAAACAGCTAACTTTACGTCTTTATCGGACACTTTGAAAAACTTCCAGACGGGAGAGCTCATGTTGCCACTGACAAGCTCCGCTCTGCTGTTGTGTACCTGTGCCGCGCGCGTACATGCACGTGTGAAAAAGTTGCATGATTTACGTCACGCGATCGGCTTTTTTGATCGGGCGCTTTTGGGGTTCGCCGATCAACCTATTATTAGTCAATATCGGCCGATCATGATCGGTGGCGATCAATTGGGAGCATCACTAATATATACTATGCTAAAATAACTCTAATAATTCATCCTACTGTGTACTTCATAAAACGTTTTATCACTGGCCCCATTGACTCTCAAAAGAAAACACTATGTCCCAGCATAAACCAGCCTGGTATATCAGACAAAATAGCAGAACGGTCTGGTCCCTTTCTCACAGCAAGTCCCTTCCTCAATGATTTTGTGGACAGACCAATCACAAGCAGTTTGTCTGCAGCAGGGTGTGATTTGCTAGCCTGGCCAGCCACACTGCCTTCTTAATGTATTACATACAGAGATACCCGTAAACCCCACTCTTGTTACTGAATGCAAGCAACAGGGTACAAGACCAACTTCTTGGTATAGAATAGGAAAAGAGTTAGTTGCAACTGGCCAGGCTATGTATAAACAGGTCTCATGTGGACAACATAAACTGTGATTCTTCTGAGATCCTAAGGAGGAGCACCAGGTGCCCTACTCTCTTATAATTAAACTTGAACAATGTCTTTACACTCAAAAATCAGCCGTATGGGAGCTTTAATGGTAAATGCCTACCTTGCACATCAGGGTCGTTTATGTGTGGTTGCAAACAGTCCAAGACCTTCTGTATCTGGTCACTGGTGGATTTACTAGAAGTGGACTTTGAATCAGAGTTAAAGTTATCGCCAGGCTCTTCCTCCTCTTCCTCGTTTCCCTGCTGCGGCTGCTCCTCTTTACCTTTCGCCTCCTCCTTTATTGTATGAGAGTTCAGCATCTCCAGTTCGCCGCTGATATCTGGTAAAGGGGACCTCCAGTAGCGGAAGGAGTTAAAGTTCTCATCCGTATGCTCCGTTTCTGTAGCGTTGTTCGTGCGGTTGCTGTTGCGATTTGGGCGGCTGAAGCTTCCGTGCGTCTCAGAAGAATGGTGGTTGTCGTCATAGCTGTGCAGGTCGTCGCGCTGTCGGCCTTCATTGCCCGCTCGGGGGACGGCGTGGCACGACCGTCCTGGTTTGGTGGTGTGTGAGCGATAGTTCTATCGGTGTGACAGGAGCTCATGTCGGAGCAGTTCAATGAGTTTAGGGAGCAGTCACTGGAATTACAAAGAAAAAAAATATTTTATTTTATGAAAGCAAACTCGGAATAGGGACTTATTCTCAGCCAGCACTTGTCAAGTAAAAGGGCGGGTGAGATGCAATTACGCCTTTCCACATTATCACATCTTTTTAATGGTTTAATAATAATATGTCTACAAAGTCCCAAAACCAAAACAGAGTTGCAGAGGTAAGATTTTGTGACATCACAAATTACTGCCCAGACATAATTGGTCTAGTGTAAAAGCGGCCCTGCGTAACCTTCAGCCAGCAGAGGGCGCAGATCCCTTTCTGTGCAACTCGATCAATCCCATGTCTAAAGAACCATAAATGATTTGGAGAATATATATATTTGCTAAAAGTTATGCAGGACTGCTTTAAACAGATTTGACCAACAAGAAAATTGCTTGAGGGCAGGACAGCAATAGATAGAGAGGTTCCAGTGACCAATAAGAGCAAACTTGGCTTGTGAGAAGGGGCCTAAAAAGGGACAGACACTCAAGTGGGGCATGTTCACTTAAAGGCTGGTGTCAGCAACAAATGCAAAGTATATAAATGAGTGCTGGGCAACGATTAAAGCGTTTAATCGCGATTAATCGCATTATACACAAAATTTAATAATGAATTCAAAATTAGTGTACTGCATACTTTTATTTTGAAAGAACTACTATATGAACAAAAGTGCAATAACATTTGGTTTGCACTTTAAACAACACTTTAAACAAATTAAATATTAAACCAAAAATATTTGCCAATGCCAGGGCATTATTTTTTGTTTGTTGTTTGTTATAGAAAAACAAGTTATGTCCAGAGCTTCAATCATAACATTATAAACAATATAAATGTCTCTCGTGTTTTCATTACAGTCAGAGCATGTGAATGCAGTTCCCGCACGTTTCACACACCCTCTCCGGCCACGTTGAGTTGAGCGCTTTTCACTTGTAGAACTCAAGGGTGTATGGGTAATGTAGTCTCTGCTCTCTTATCAATATCTAAATTTGCACCTAGCCGCATAAGTTTTGTTTTATTTTAAACTTAGAATGCTGCAGCCAATGAGCAGCCAGCGGCGGCGGGGGATGGTTGCAGGACGGCTCAACCTCTACAGACAGTTTTTATTCAATTCAATTTATTAAATAATTATTATTTTTAATGTTAACAGACAATAACTTCTCAAGCTTTTGCTTTAGTATAATTTTCGGGACAATTAGGGCCAGATTCGGGATTCAGGACAACAGTTTAGATTTCGGGACTGTCCCGAATTTTTCGGGACGTCTGATCACCCAATCAAGAGCTATATTTGGAAGTGGCGGTACCGAGTACCGGTGCGTACCGGCCCACTTAAAGCACTGGATGAGGGCGGCTCATACGTGCAGTCATTCGTTGCAATCCTAAGAATGTTCTTCAGACCGACATCTTTCACTTTACTAACCTGCCGACGTTAACGCGCGATAAAATAACTGTCAGCGTTAATTCATTAATGCTTTAATGCAAAAATAACGTGTTAACTTGCCCAGCACTAATATGAATATAAAACGTGGAAAAAACACTGTCTTTTAATACTCCCCTGAAAATTGTAACTTTATAATTGGGTATAGTGTATAGTATAGTGACTAAGGATAGTACGCATGAGATTCTGACAGAATAATAACCTTGAGAAAAGATATCACGGTATGACAGTATTGATTAAAGCTTGAGAAGCAATTCTCCATTTGTTTTTTTATTTATTTAATCATATAATAGAAGATTTCTATAGTACATAATTTCAAATAACTAAATTTAAATGAATGACTGCAGTGTCATTAAGTCAGAATTTTAGTTGCTGTTCATTGAGTCCTACTTCACTCCTGCAGAACAGTAGCACTTAACTTCGTTGTAGCGATGCATCGGCTTAACATCGGTATTGACAGGGTTGACACACATCAGCAAATGCACCTATACCAGTCTACAGACATTATTCTGTTGTCACATGAAGTATATCCTTTAACTGTTGCTATGGCAATGGCTTGTGCATGTGATGCGCACGCCACATCTGTTCTGTACTTGCTGCTCTGTTAAGGGCTTAGACTCAGCAGCAGGAGAGAGGAGACTGCTTGATGTCATCGAGTGAACCTTCAGCAGTTATTATCAAGAGAAATTGGAGATAAAGAAATGAGCAGTATAGGTGATGTTTAAAAGAAGCAGGAGAATTACTTGTTTGTTGTACACCTGGGGACCTCTAGCAGCGCTCCATCCTCCCTGAAGTGGAGGCCCGTGCTCGAGGGGTTGGCGAAAGTGGAGATGAACCGTCCTAACGAGTGAAAGGCAGCCTGTCGTACCTAAAAACAGAGCAGAGAAAATCTAACGTCCTGTATATCCTCTACAGTATATTACAACTTGGATGAACGACTAGCATATTTTCAACATGCCACCAAGAAACAGAAGTATAAACAGTAGTCAAATGTATCCATGTACCTTTCTCCGTTATATTAAAAAGCACAGTTTGCAGCAATTTCAAAGAGAGGAAAAGCTACAAAAACTTCATTTGGCGTAAATATTTCAAAATTGGGAACAAGGCAATCTCTTTTCATAATTACTCCCACCTAACAAGGAAGTTCCTTTTGTCGGGGAACTAGAGGCCGTCTTACCCAGCGTGACTGATCACTGATGAGACTGATGAAGAGGGGCGACAACTTTGACCGTCGCACTTCCGGCGAAGTCGAGTTTGAGACCATCATGAAGCACTCGGCGCAGGCTTTTCTGATGCCCCACAAACTGTCGGAGCACAGGTCGAAGAACTTAGACATCTGTAAGAAGCAAAGTGAAAGCACGAAACAGGAATAAGACATAAGATAATATCAGCAGGAATGTGTTTTTTAAATATATTCAGAGTACTTTCAGTCACTTACCAGTAGTTTTTCAGTGGCCTCTTGACCAACAATTGAGCAAAACTCCCCAAAATTAGCTGCACAGACCTAAGAAAATGGTGACATACAATTTTAGTTCCAAATTGGCATATTGCCTTTAAAGTAGTTAATAGTAAAGATTGTTGGGTGTAAGTATGTTATTTTTGTGTGAATAAAATAATAAACCTCAGTAGAAAATCAGAATCACATTGGACAAAACAACATACCATTTTGGCAACTGGCAGATTCCTCGCCAAACAACAATAACATAGTGTGGAGCAAATTAATGCTAAACTAAATTACGGCCGACTGCCCAATTTTGAATTTATCCCCAAACCCAATCAAACCCTGACGCTGTGTGGTGCCATGTTGTGACTGAACTGGCAGTACCGAGGATAGTTTAAACCGTGAGCCCGAGGAGACAGAGGTGGTTACCTTGCGAACTTGGAAGAGTCTGGCGTCGCTGCAGAGGTCGCAGAAGCGCGGCAAGAGGAGGTGCTCCACTGTGTCTTTGCTCAACATGGTCACAACTTTACACATAATCTGTAGGAATAGATAACGTGCCATTTAGTGTGGTTACAATGTGTAGTGAGTAATAAAACACTTGTGAATAGAAACACTATATACTTGATTGACAACCATAATTATCGAGTTAAATTGAGACAGTTTTATTTGTCCTTTTAGGGACATGAGCTTGCAGTATTATAATGAAGCATTAAACCGGGAACAGAACCACAATAAAATGTCCTGACGGTTTGTATTATCATTTAAATTTTATCTTTAAAACCTTGTGTGATTATCGTGATTTTGAAAACTCGCAATAAATCTTGTTCAGTCAGCATCAGCTTGATGCGGGAGCAGCATGCAATCAAGGTAAGTTAACTTTTACCTCAACTAACTTACTTGTCCAATAATTTGACAAAAAAAATAAAATAAAAGATTGGTTAGAGATTAAATATTTCATTATCTCACTTGTAATTATCGCAAGCGGCTGACAGAGTTGGGCAGTAGCGTCGCTAGAAGTTCCTTAGTAGCATGGTGGTAGCGACGCTGTTTTCTGAGTTTTTTGGTAGCGAAGCCCAAATGCCCAAGCTATATTTTAATTATAAAAATATTTTTCCTGTACATCAGAACATACATCACTGTAAGGTCCAAAGCCGTAGGTCTGCATCTTTTAGAAATATCTGCATTCTGCATAAACCACAGTTGATTAAAAAAAAAAGACATTGCTCTAGAACCACAGGATCTTATTCCTGACTTTTATTGTTCTCTGCTGATGCATGTTATTAACTGGGCATTGTCCAGGGTGTAACCCGCCTCAGACTGAAAATTGCTGGGATAGGCTCCAGTCACCTGCAACCCCAAACAGGACTAAGCAGAAGAAAATCAATGAATGTTTCAGTGCGTTTGGTAACCAGACTCACTAATTCAATTCAATTAGAAGAAAGAAATTGGTTTAAACAATAGTGAAGCAGGTTAAGTTTGTCGTTAGCATTTTCTTTTACTGTATGGAGATTAGCCACTGTTCTCCAGTACTAGAAAATGCATTGCCAGCGTTTCATGAGGCTAGAGCTTCATAGTATATATTTACAGAACTTTCATAGTATTACTGGAATGATGAGATAGAGACAAATGATCATAAATGCAATTAAGTATAGTTCAAAAACTCAGACTTGGTTGTCACATCCATTATAAACCCATCCTGTTACAAATTACTGGATACAGTACCATAACAAATCTACTCAAAAACTGACAATTTAATGCAATATAACTTTAGTTCAATTCAGTGGGCATCAATCTTCTTTAGTCAGTGACTGCATTAGACAAAGCTCAGACAGAAATAGTAAACCAATAAAAGAAAGTCAGTCCCTGCCAAGCTGCACAGACCATAAATTGTTTTGTCGCTCCTGGTTATAGCCGGGCTATTAATGCTCTCACACCATAATATACTTGTTTAAACCATAAATAATGTTATTTATTGCTCACAATATGCTTATTGTGAGCAAATAGGGAAGAAATTGTATCAAAGAGACATGTAGTTTAAAAAAAAAAAAAAAAAAAACAACCTTAAAATAGCCTTCTACATTCTTATCTAAATGAAATGACTTACTGCCACTGCCTCGATTTTGTAGTCGTCGTCGCAGCGGGGCTCTGTGAGGTCCAGCAGAACAGGACAAACTTTGGTCTCCATGTCACTTTTAGAAATGAGACCCTGCTCCAAAAGAACAAGCAGCGCAGCCTGACTGGTTTTACGCACCTAAAAATACAACAACACAAGGCAGAAAACCAGACATTATATTAAATATTACCTGAAACACACATTTTCATGAGTAAATAAAAGCGCCAAATCAAATACAAGTTCTCTATTCTCAAATATCAACCATTGTATGTTGCAACCCTTGTTTGTCTTTTGTATAATGCAGGAAAACGTTGCGCTTTTAAAATAACTAAAAACATTCACAGGTTTGCAGGCTGCATCCACTTAACAGTATTAATACGATCTCTGTAAATTTCATGCTGTAGGCTATGATTTTAAAGTAACTTGTCGTCATGGATATATTATGTTTACTCCAACTACAGACAACAAAGCAGCAAACAGCAAAAGACAACACAAGACCAGACTTGTTTGAACTAAAACAGGGCCCACAGTGTTTCCAAACATTTCTGCTTCAGTTTTCCTTAAATGGCAAATTGATATAAAAAGGTATGAAATCCATGTGGAAAATAGAAAAAACTATGCATTTTAAAGTAAAAATGTATTCGCATAGACATAAAGAAGTTAACCCGTTTTTATAAATATGCTTAATTGGTTGAGAAACTGTAAAAACACTAATATAGGAGTGACAGCTGCTTTGACAGGCAAGAAATGTGGTTAGTTTGTGGCACTCACCTGATTGTTGGGGTCAGTGAGATACCGAACAACAATGGGCACTAAGTATCTTGAAAAGGCTGCTGGGAAGTTGGGCCGACTCTCGTGAAGGAACATGGCTATGTTTGGGACCTGCTCCATGAGTTCAGCTCTTACAGTCGGCTCTGAAAACACAAACACATTACATTTACCATAAAGCCACTTCCTTTTATTTAAGAGAATGACAAATAACAAAAGGCACCAACCTCCATCCTCTGACATTCGGGCAACTGTCTCCATGACACTAATAAAGTCATTCTCATTGTCGCTGAACTCTCGAAGCACATCGAGCAGGCCGCGAGCCACAATTTGCCTAGAGAGCAAAAAGGGAGCTGGTTAGTGGAGAAAGCATCCCAATACATTACCTACGCCGAGCTCAGAGTTAACACAGCGCTGCCAGAGCTGTCAAGTACATTACACGCACATGTACTTGGGAATGACAAAGAGGGATCCAACTCTGCGAGGCTGAGCATGAAAAGCTAGGAGACAAGAGCTTAATGTAATTTTGTGACAGCGTTAAATCCCTTGCGATTATTATTTGAAAGCCATAACAAATATATATCCACCAAAAATGTCACAGATACACGACAGGTTAAATCAGGTATGTGCTCAGTAAATACACAAGAATGCAGACTGTCACAGAGAAGACAACACATATTAAAACTATTGTAAATGACAGCAGTTTTATATTCCAGATCCACATGTGTAACGATAACCAAGAATACTGTGTAATGCCCATTTTTCTCTTTCTCCTTTTCTTTGTAAATATGTATATAGCTTTTGTTTTTGTTTAATTTAACCGTCATATACTTGTTATTTGATGACAAGAGCATGTATACTTTTTTTTTTATTACATTTTTACATTTCTTTTACTTTTTGCACTTTACCTGTCTCTGAGAACTGCTGTTAAGTGAATTTCCCCTCTGTGGGATCAATAAAGTCCTATGTTATCTTATTACGGAATTGGTAACTTTACTCTTGTTTTAAAAGGTGTGGGCGAGGTAGGGTTACTGGAATTTACACCGCCTTAAAATGAAATTAAAAGATCATCTGACACACATCCAGCCTTTAATCTCTGTTCAAAGGTAAAAACTGTTTCCCATTTGCCAGATGTTTCCTTGTCACTACAATCCATCACAGCACAGAAGCATCCTTGTCAAGAGCAACAAGGGACTGAACAGTATCAAGTTGTTAACATAAGGATGTCCAAATTTCAATATTTGTGCATTATTTATCACTTGCATAGTCTCACAACGTCAGTTTTTAGTATTGTGTGTATTTCAGTTCTCGGCATGTATGCACAGTTTGACTCGCCTGTTAAAGACATTCTCACTGAAGGCATATTTCTCTAGCCTCCCGAGTGGAGTAAGGTTGTCCTGTCCGGCATCAAGAAAAGCTGTGATGCGGATGCCTTCGCACTCAGAACTGTAGTCATCAAATCCAACTGTGAAACAAGTTAAGAGTAAATCCAAGTTAAACACTACTTGTGATTGAGTATAATATATAATATAAGCCACAGACAGAAATAAGGATTAATTACATTTTGATAAAACACCAAAAAGTGATAAACCACCATCCATCTTGGTGGTGGTAAAAGTGTTTCTAATTAATTTATGAGCATTTACTCAGGAAAGGGCTATGTGATTAATATGAATTTTGTTTAAAAAAATTATGTAATAAATATATTTAAAAATGTAAAATCAGTTTCTGTGACCGGAAATCCATAGAAACACGCAATGTTGTAGTCTGGCTCAATTCCTAAAAGTAGCACAGCGTAAAAGTTGAAATACTGTTGACAGCTTTAAATTTCACAAGTGCAATAGGTTGTGCAGAAAGATGACACTTGTCCATAAAACACTTCGGTAAAAAAAGGAAAAACAGTCCGACATAGCAACATTCAAGAAAACAATGCTACCATTTTGGTGCACATATTACAAGTAGTGTGCCTTAAGTACTCACAATCATCCATATCATCATGGCCATCTTCAAAATATAAAGATAGACCTAAAAGAATAAGACATTTTATGAGAGACAAATATCAACAGCATACCAGGAGTGTGGACAAAACTGAAGAGGGCAGTTTGATGGGGGGAAAAAAATGTGAATGAACAGTCAAAATCGAGTATTTTAAGTGACAAGATTCCAATGCTTTCCTCTATCAAGCAATGTCATTTAGAAAAAAGTAAAGAGGTGAGGAAATGATCAGTTTTGTAACACAATGACACAACATATTTTCTAAAATAAAATGTTTAACTTGTCAAAAGAAGGCAAACATAAAGATTAGCTTTAACATTATAGCAATATTTCTGGGCAAACTAAAGAGCCCAGCAAAAGTAAGACCAAAAGCAGCAGCATGTAATGGAACGACTTGAGCTTGTGTTTACAGCAGAAAGGGCTGCTCAGTGAGCTTTTAATGTAACATCCCACTTTTACAGACCAGTTAATCGTAATTTTACAAATGGATTAAACATTTTGTTTGTTTAAATTATACTCCAATCACATCGCACAGAAAAGCAACTTGTCTCTGTTATGGTGTAAAAGAGGATTTGGTCAGCTTATGGCTGAAAATGACTTTAGCGCCTCGGCTAATGTTAGCTCCGTCAACTCGCTAGCCTTTGCTATGACAACCGTTCGATGATAAACACAGCTCAAGCCCCACATAGCAGTCTAACTTGAAGAGGAAAATGTTATAAATTAAAATCACTCCACATTGTTCAGTTATGTTTCTTAAAGTTGTCCTAAACACAGCGTTTTGACCCCCCTGGGTAGCTTGTCTTAGCTAACAGGCTAGTAGCGCTAAGTTTGCTAGTATGGCTTGTCCAGCCCTTTCGCTTGACTTGACTTAGCAAAGACTTCCATTTGCTTTTACGCTAATGTGGTTGGTTAGTTTAGTGCAGTAAAGCTATGTCAGTCATTTATATTGACAAGAAAGCGCACTGCTTCAAATCAAACACTGATGTCAGAAAGGTAAAAGAAAACAGTGTTAAAAGTCTCTTTACCTGCCATCTTGAGTATCGGCTCGGCTCTGCGGGCTGCCGTCCGCTGTGGGCTGTCACCACGGCACAGCTGTCACTCAAAGGCAGCAAACTAACTACTTCCTGAAAGTACTTCCTGATGCTAGTATAACCCGCTCTTATATTTAGTTAAACGGCGTTTCTAGTAAACGTGTGTCAGCTTTGGCACAGACTCGACATAGCTGAGCATAAATACAGCCTTTGGGCTTTGTGTGTATCTCCAAACAAACAAAAAAAAAAAAAAAAAGCCGACACAGTCACGTGATCTATATCCGTAATCCAAGATGGCGGCTGAGCGAGTTCAGTGCTAGCCTTAGGAAGTTAGCTGTTTACGATAACAACAATATGCCAAATACCGTGGATTATCTTGGTTTTACAACTTCGGCTAAGAAGAATAAATTAACGATTGCGCTAACTTTAAATACAATGAGGTACAGATGCTTGTAAACAACGACCACCTGAAGGATTTTACATATGAGAAGTAGTCAAAGGGAAAACTGCCAATGCTCTTCATAATTAACTAATTATTAGATAGGAGATGGTCATGACACTAAGAGAATTAAAAGTTTGTCTCCTCGGGGTAAGTCAGCGGCTATTCGTGTCGTATTTGTTGACTGGTCTAATCCGCTTTTTTGTTACACTTTCTGTATCAGGTTACGGGACGTATGACTGCCTTATCTCTCGATAAACTTGCTGATGTCAACTCGCTAACATGTTATTAATCACGTTTAAAAGATTATGATTTATCATTTGTCGGTACTGTCATCAAGATAATAACTCATGGGAAGTAATTGACATGAAGGATTTGCTACTTAAACGGTTAATTATGTGTTTATGCATTCTTTATTAAAGTATTATGTAATTTCCTATACAAAATCTAAACAAACTTTGATATTTTACAAACTCAGTAGGCCCTAATCCATCTACGCATACAACAAACAAATCTGCCCGCACAGCATTTGCATTTTTTCAATGTTACTTGTATAGTTTCTCTCCTACAAGTGGAACAAAAAGAGCCACTGCCAAAGAATACACTTTTTAAAAGACATAATACATCTGCTACAAATTGTTTAATTAGCATAACCTTTACTGTGTCTATGCAGGAGACTGGGGTTGGAAAGTCAAGTATTGTTTGGAGATTTGTAGAAGACAGCTTTGACCCAAACATCAACCCCACCATTGGGTATGTTTCTGCTCACTTCCACTTCCACTTCCACATTTATATCTCATATCATTATTAAAATGGCAGTCTATTTCTGTCTTTAGTGTCTAACACAAATAGTGACATGTAGTACTCTCCCTTTTAGTTATAGTAATTCAAGTAAATAATTGTAAAATGTAAAATTGTTAAATCAATTTGAAGGAGACGTTCCTCTTATGGCTATAAAGATTATAGTTTGGAATAAAATGTGAAAACTATTGTACACTGTTGCCTTTGATTGACTTTTTTCTGTCACATACAATACCACAATATTTTTGACCATACACACAGTTCTTTATGAAACAGAGGTTTGCTGATATTGCAATACTAATACATTTCTAATACATTGGCTATTCTAACTTTGGACAAGCACATAGCTTTTAAATGAACAGAAATACTAAGTAATTAATCAAGATAAGATTAATATTTCTGTCTGTCTTCACCAGGGCATCCTTTATGACAAAGACAGTGCAATACCAAAATGAGCTGCACAAGTTCTTGATCTGGGACACAGCGGGACAGGAGCGGGTTAGTATTGCCCTCCGGGATACTGGCTTTATTGTCTTCTCTTTGAATTTCACATACATAAGATCTTTGCACCACATCTCCACAATACTACAATACTTACGTCAGTTCAACTTAATATGGCCTCTATTTGATAAAGAATGACAAATAAAAGTTACTTCCATACAGCACCAATCCCTGAACTAGTCAATTGTATAGTGCAGTTGTTCATTTTTTCTGATAGGGGGCAATGTATACCTTTGTGTAAGTGCAGCTTTTCCTTCGAGGAGTATATTCTTTGAGTGCACTGTTTTAGTGCTTCCCCTTTTAATATTAAGTGGATTTAGAGTACAATGGACTTGGTTCAATCTAGTGGAAACATCGGTAGCGTGTTATAGTTTGGCCTTTTTGTCAACTTTACTCTTTGACCTGCCTCTCCTTTCTGTCTGACACCTTTTCAAAGCATTCTTGTAATTTAGACACTAAGAAGTCCATTCCCCTTGGCTTTACACCTCTTGTCGGCTTATTTAACAGTGGATTATTGCATTCAAGTGCACCTTTGCTTTCAAATCTTCTCGTAATACACTGCAAACACATGGCAAAATGCATTGCTTCACACATGCTGTAAGGGATTTATTGGCACACATGTTTAGGATTAAAGGCTCACAGTACATCTTAGTGTTTTAACTTAAATGCTAAACAATATTCACTTACACACTGTTTTTTTTATGACCTACTTTCCTTACTTACTTATTTTGACTCAGACTGGCATCACACAACAGAGAAATCCTTTAGCTGCCCACTTCCATTTTTGTACATGCCCATCTGCTTTTCTCTCGCCCAAATCTCTCCTGAGAGGTCAGATAAGAGGCTGCTCGTCTTTTATACTTCTTCCCTCGTGGCCCAGGTTCTTTGCAGCCCCTAAAGGGACATAAACGCAGCCCTGTTAAAGATAAGAATGAATTCGAGCTGTCTCAGCCCACTGGGGTGTGCTGTTTCTGGGGCTAATCTGTGACGCGCCGCCACTCCAGGCCTGTTTTATTCTTTTGTATTTCCTATATTCTGTATCTTTTCTGATCCTTAAAGGAAAAGCAACATACTCAGTTATTTTGGTTAACCTTCAGTAACTTAGCAGTTAACATTGTGTTTTTTATATCAACTAAATTAGTAATGGAGAGCAGTATTAACTTACTGCGTTAGTGTTGTCCAGCTTCAATACTAGTACTTTGTGCTTGGTGGTATTGTTGCCTCTTATACCAATACTTTTCTGATACGGCTTCACAAGTACTTGACTCACTGCAGTTTGAGTTTAGATTCCTATAGATATCTATACGCACCATTGTTTGGAAAAAAAAAATACAGTAAATAAAGAATTAACTATTTATCCAAAATCAAACCAGATCCTATGTGAATCGAAAGTAGACTAATAGACATATTTTGTATCTGGATGTTTTTTCTACACTCTCATGATAGCTGCCCTTTGACTTCACAGCCTATGTTCTAATTTTATCATTTCAGATTGGCTCAAAAGAATAGGTTACCCAAATATCTATCCTCTGTTATAAAGCAAAGCAATGATTTTAGATCCACAAAAGGAGGTGTGTTCCTATAGTGGTACCCATACAACATTTCTAATTTCTAAAATGTACTGCTAAATGGATAATGTTTTCTGGCCAGTGCTTTGTAAAGGCTATTTCATTTTAACCCTGATTTAAAAATGCTACAAATGATTTTGTAGTCACTCTAACATTTTCATATAATCACAGAGTTTCCACAATTAAAAAATTCAATGTCCAAATCAATGATTGGGTTTAGAGTGGTTTATTTAAATTCTTGACAGAGAGACAAAGAATCAAGAAACAAAGAGCACTTCCTTATTGTCTCTCCCGCTCTGCTTCTGAACAAAGCCCTCTGGTCCTAAATGTGTGGTCTATTACTCTATAGCCCAGGTGCCTTGATAGTTATCACATCCTAAAAGGCATAAACTAAAATATTACAAATTAATTTAAAGTGCAAATTGTATGTAATTGTAAAAATCAAGATCTTTATTCCCAATTAAGCTCATGAATGGTTTTGTAATCTCAGTGGATTTATGGAGCATCAGAATTTGTTGAAATGATAAATGGGAATGTGAGACTGGGGAAAACAGTGAGCTCTGTGATTTGCAGACTCCATATCTGTAGACGACTTTTCTGTGTGACTTTACTGTCAGCAGCAGCCTGTACAAGCCTCAGTCTTTAAATCGAAAAATTACAAACAAACAAGAGGAACCTCGCCGACTACTGGAGCTGGGTGGCTTCTTTCATTAAGCACTAAACATGTGGTTACGGTAATTAATTGGAGCAGACTGGTCATCACTGGGGCTTTTCTGTTGACTTCTGTATGGCCAGACGTATGGTTTGGCTGTGATTAAGGCAGAGATAGACCACACAGAGCTGCTGGTGGTGAGGCCAACAACACAGACAGTACTCTTCCCAGCGTCTTTGCCAAATATCTTTACTTGGATTCCCTTTAGTGGACTTTGGGCCAGTAAGAACTATAATTATGTGGAATGTGTGCTTTCCCGAGGTTACAAAGTCACTCCAAGACGGATAGTTTATTCCATCTTATTGTAAAGGAAAATAGAGTTGGCAGGACGGTGAGGTTATTCCAAGTGAAGGACTTTCTGAGACCTGCTTCTTTTAAAATAAATATCATTAGTTAATGCTTGACACATGTTTTAACATAGCTGCTAATTTCTTATTTTAGAAGCCAACCTCTTGTGTATATTACGGTCAGTAAGGGCATAGCGCTGGTGATGTTATAAGTATAGCACAGTTTTTTGATTCAACTACAAATAATGTAAATGTTCATGCAAATACACTGTAAGTTCAATATGATAATATAAGAGTGAAATTATATTTGTTGCTTTTTGAAAGGTCTAAGAAAAATGACCAGCATTCCAACTTTTAATATTCATTTCAAAGTTCAGCTTAGTCAAAATAAACCTTTAATCAACCAATTTCTGTAGTGTTATCAATCTTGTGAATGATGACAAACTGATTGTAGTCTTATTATGTCAAATACCTCAAAGAAGCCAGTGTTTGTTCAGGAAAAGCATTAAAATGTCTTAAAAATGGGCCAGAATGAAGAGGTTGTGCGCATTTTATTCAGTTGTTTTGTTTTTAAGATCTTTTTGGGATTTTACCGTTTTTTATTAGTAGACAGTAGATAGACGGGAAACGGGGTGAGAGAGAGGGGAGTAACATTGGGCAAATTACCAACCTGAGTCTCTCACATATATGGTATGCACTCTACCAAGTGAGTTAACGGGGCGCCCTCTTTTATTTAACCCTAAGAATATTGTAGCTGTTTATTTTGAAGGAAAAGCATCAAATTGTAATAGGAACAGCGCAATTAATAAAAGCAAGTTAAAGGTAGGGTGTGTTTTTTTGGTCTCTGGTGTAGGAATTACAGATTGCACCTCACAGCCCTTCTTTCTAGACAAAGTGAACTCTCTGCAGTTGTAGGCAGAGGAACAGTAATAAATCTATAAATGTCACTTTTTCCTATGGTATTATAAACGGTAGTATTATTTTAAGGTGTTTGTACATTACCAAACTTGACTAAAAATATTTTGTTTGATTGTATACAACCAATTTACACAAGTTACTGCAGCACTATGCAAACACAAAGTAAACCTGAACAAAAAAAGTCCATAAAACTATATTTTATGGTTTCGAAGATTGTAGTGAAAACTTCTAGCTAGTCTAGCTTTATGAAGCTTAGTCTCACCAAGTACTAATTGTTGAAACCAGGCTTAGTTGGCTTTGCATAGGAAAGTATTTTACCCGAGACATACCAAAGGCTGTGTAATTTAAGAACTATTATCTTCACAGCGATGGATTGTGAAATTTGGACATGTTTTGATTAAACAGACCTGTGTAATGTACTGAGTTAAGATGAAATGTATAGTCCGCCGTACATTTAGAAATGCTAACAGCTTTTGACACATTCTGCTCATCTTTCTCCTGATGGCTACCACATGTGTGAGGTCCGGGTGGAAAGATTCATCGTGCTCACTTTTTAAAGAGAAGTCTCCTGATAGAAAGGCTCAGACACTAGTCTTTAGTTTATTGAAATACTTTTTAGTGACTGCCAGTAGTGCCAATTAATTAAACAGTAATATAGCCACTAAATTTGTCTCATTTATTTTTTTGAGTGTGAAATATTAATTATATATTATATATAGTCATTTTGTTGATCTTTTTTTCTATTCACAGTTCAGAGCTTTGGCGCCGATGTACTACAGAGGTTCAGCAGCAGCCATTATTGTATACGATATCACCAAAGAGGTATTTATTCTGTTTTACGCTGATTGGAATTATGTCAGTAGAAAAGTGCTTTATATGAGCAGCATTTATCATTTACCATCCTTTTTTAACACTGTTAGCATTCAATGATAAATGTTTTTTTTTTTTTAAAGAAAAAACAGCCAGGAATATAGTAAATAAATGACCCTATGTCACCTTTGTTTTAGTGTTTTGTGAATGTGGTAAGAGTAAAAGTCCAGGTTTGTTTTAGCACCTGTAAAATAATTAAGCTGTATTTTATGTGTGCCATGACTTAATAAAATAATCAGTATGGCAATGATTATGGTTTTTATATTATGGAGTTATAGACCCTTCCACAAGTGACGTCACCAATTCCTGCACAAGTCTGTTAGCATTCCATAGTGTTTTCTGAATGGGGTAAAAACCATAGACATTATATGTGCACAAGCCGCATTGGCTGCTTCGGCCTGTTGCCACAATACGTCTGCGTTGGCGCCATTTTGGACTGGGCAGGCAGGACCAAAACATAAACAAGTACAAGGAGAGAGTAAGTTCTTATTTTTATGGATAAAATACACCATTGTGTTTACACAGTTTTATAACAGCGCAATCAAATAAGGTCATAACATTCAAACAAAATTACAACCAAATAGCAAACACTTGTTAAAAGCTTCACAAGACCGTACCTCTTCTTTTGGAGAGACAGCAAAATTCAGCTCTGACCTACTCGGCTGACTGGCCTGGTCATTGATGTACATTCAAAGGGCCTGGTCCAAAATGTCGGCGATGTACCCTCCAACAGCCAATGCAACGTCTGCATATATTATGTCTGTGGTAGAGACAACACCCAGTGATTTTTGGTATAAATTATCTAAATGTTTTGTGCCTTTTTATTTATATTTCCAATAATGTACTTCATAATCCACAGAGGCCTTCTGGCAGTTGTAGTGAGTTGCCCATTGGGCTATACAAAAATAAATGTCTTGTCTTGTCTAGTGTTCAACTGTGCCTAATACTGTCACATACCCTGTGTTAATGGATGTTGTTATTCACTCTAATTAACAGGAGTCCTTTCAAACACTGAAGAACTGGGTGAAGGAGCTGCGCCAACACGGTCCTCCTAATATTGTGGTCGCAATCGCTGGCAATAAGTGTGACCTGTCTGACGCCAGGTGAACTTAAATACATGTCATGTGTCTGTATAAGGCCTCTTAATATTCAGTTACATTTCTTAACTATTTTAACTAAATATCGAAATATTTCTGATCAGCTCATAGATATAATTATTTATTATATATTTTCATTTTTCCAGGGAGGTACAAGAGAAAGATGCCAAGGACTATGCTGACTCCATCCATGCCATCTTTGTAGAAACCAGTGCCAAAAATGCCATTAACATCAACGAGGTGTTTATAGAGATAAGTGAGTGTGTGCTTTAAGCCTTTGGACCCATTGAGCTCTAAATACCGCGCTCACCATTAACCTGTCTATGTTTTGACAAATGAAGCAATGTATTTGCAACACATTTTAAAGCAGGCTGAGTAGACATTGGCAAAAACCAGTAACATAAATGCCAGAATATTTTTTTTTTCATCCTGTCAATTATACTATTTAATCGTATTTATCAGTATTAGGATTATCAACTTTATTGTCTCCCATTTGTAAACAAAGGCAGAAATTTGTTTTTAGCTTGCAAAATACACATTTACTTTACATAAACACACAATCTATAGAACATTAAATAAATAAAAGTGTGTAATAGATACACCCGGACATTGGACACAATAGAAATTGTACAGTTATTTCTATTGATCTTGTTACTGCATTTAACAAATGGCAGACTTCTAATTGGTCCAAACTGCTGTAAATCACCTAATCATGTAGCTTCTCCCCAGACACCAGCTCTTCCGGGGGGATACCGAGGTGTTCTTAGGCCAACCTAGAGACGTAGTCTCTACATCGTGTCCTAGGTCTTCCCCGAGGTCTCCTCCCGGTGGGATATGCCCGAAACACCTCCCTAGGGAGGCGTCGAGGAGGCATCCGAAACAGATGCCCGAGCCACCTCAGCTGGCTCCTCTCGATGTGGAGGAGCAGCGGCTCTACTTTGAGGTCCTCCCGAGTGACAGAGCTCCTCACTCTATCTCTAAGTAGCGCCCCACCCTGCGGCTGCTTGTATCCGGGATCTTGTTTTTTCGGTCATGACCCAAAGCTCATGACCATAGGTGAGAGTAGGAACGTAGATTGACCGGTAAATGAAGAGCTTTGCCTTACAGCTCAGCTCCTTCTTTAACACGACAGACCGGTACATCGACCGCATCACTGCAGAAGCTGCACCGATCCGTCTGTCAATCTCACGTTCCCTCCTTCCCTCACTCGTGAGCAAGACCCCAAGATACTTAAACTCCTACACTTGAGGCAGGTGCTCTCCACCAACCTGAAGGGGACAAGCCACCCAAAGCCACTCAATGAGAGACATGTGGGTGGGGTTAAGGAGATCCTCGAAGTAATCCTTCCACCGTCTAACAATGTCCCCAGTTGAAGTCAGCAGATTCCCACCTCCACTGTGTGTGGCAGGGCACCGTTTGGGTCTGCCAAGTCTGTCCAGCCTTCTTCTCCTCCATCGGATCCAACTCACCACCAGGTGGTGATCAGTTGACAGCTCCGCCCCTCTCTTCACCCGAGTGTCCAAGACATACGGCCGGAGGTCAGATGAAACAACTACTAAGTCAATCATCGACCTCCGGCCTAGGGTGTCCTGGGGCCATGTGCCACGTGCACTGGTGGACACCCTTATGCTTGAACATGGTGTTCGTTATGGACAAACTTTGACTAGCACAGAAGTCTAATAACAGAACACCAGAACAGAACACCAGAACCCCTCCAGGTGTCACTCTCACTGTCCACGTGAGCGTTGAAGTCCCCCAATAGAACGACGGAGTCCCCGGTTAAAGCACTTTCCAGCACCCTTCCCAGAGACTCCAAGAAGTACTCTGCACTGCCATTTGGCCCGTAAGCACAAACAACAGTGAGAGACCTATCCCCAACCCGAAGGCGCAGGGAAGCGAACCCTCTCGTTCACCGGGGTGAACTCCAACACATGGCAGCTTAGCCGGGGGGCAATAAGCAAGCCCACACCAGCCTGCCGCCTCTCACCGCAGGCAACTCAAGAGTAGTGGACAGTCCAACCTCTCTCAAGGTGTTGGGTTCCAGAGCCCAAGCTGTGCGTGGAGGTGAGCCCGACTATCTCTAGTCGGTATCTCTCAGCCTCCCGCAAAAGCGCAGGCTCCTTCCCCGTCAGCGAGGTGACATTCCATGTCCCTAGCGCCAGATTCTGTGTCTGGGGATTGGGTCGCCGAGGCCCCCGCCTTCAACTACCAGGCAATCCACATTGCACCGGCCCCTTACGGTTCCTCCTGCAGGTGGTGGGCCCACAGGAGGTCGGCCTCACATCGCTCCTTCCGGCTAAGCCCGGCCACCAGGCGCTCGCATACAAGCGCCAATCCCGGGCCTGGCTCCAGGGTGGTGCACCGGAAGCGGCATACCGGGCAACGTTCTGAACCGCTCTTTGTCTGGGCCGTCACCTAGGACCTGTTTGTTTTGGGAGACCGTACCAGGGACATATAGCCCCCGACAACATAGCTCCTAGGATCATTCGGGCACTGAAACCCCTCCATCACGATAAGGTGGCGGTTCAAGGAGTGGAGTTGTAATTTTAGCAATTGAAAACTAATGGTAGAGGCAGAGCATTGTACTACATCCAAGCAGTTGACAGTAAAAAACAAAAAGGGCCACATTCTTAAAATGAATTGATTTTGTTTCTACCTTTTTTTGAACGTGTCATTTGACCTATTTTTACAGCATTTGTTCATAACTAACAGTATGTCCCTTCAGGGCTACAGTAGGTGCTGGCAGGCTGTAGAAATATGGGTGTGAGGTTTGAAATTGTATCCAGGCAAAAACTAAATACTTCACTTTTAGAGATTAAACTGTCCTTGAAGAATATGAAGTCTGTGTCAGGTTGAGCTGTATTTTTGAGTAAATGTGTGTTTGCTCTCTCGCAGGTAAGCGCATCCCTTCCGGCGACGATGCTGGAGGGACTTCGGGGAAGACTTTGAAAATTGGACGGCAGGCCTCAGAGTCTCAGAGGACGTGCTGCTGATGAAGTCTGTTTCTTAACCCCACGTAACCTGTGACCCAACTTACCCTTTAACCCCAAACTGCACCTGATCACATCCAACCCACTCATTCCAGCAAGGCCTCACTGCAAATATTCCATTCAGAAACTTTTCATCCAAAAACATTAGATCAAAAATAACTGACAATACACTTTACCCTGCACAAATAGTAAAGAAGCATTAATCAGGTAAATAACGAATTATATAAGTCTTCTATGTACAGTAGTGCACGTTTAGCCTGACTCCAAGTTTTTAATAATTTGTAAATTTGTACAGGTTAAAGAAATTTCACTTAAATATTTTCATAGTACTTAAGTTAATTAGTTTTTTTTTGCAACAACTTGTATTTTTCACTTTCCTTGATGAAATCTCTACATGCAAATTCGTACAGATTATTTTAATCATAGTTAACTGGGGTTGTACAGAAACTAATGCCAGTACTCTGTGGTTTTGGGGCTTCTTGTACTCATACTCACTCACCTTTGACCGTGCTGTATGAGCAATTTCTGTTTCTCTTTTTTCTCTATACAGCACCGTTATGAAATAGTTTACTGTAAACTAATATCATAAAAGTAGAGCAATCTGTAATTCTTTTTTAAGTCAAGAGGTTTAAAAACAATCTCCTTTATAACAAGCCACTGACTGAACATTTTCGAAAATGAACATGGCTCTAAAGTCTGTGCATGATTCATTGAATTTTAAGCACTTGTATTTGTACTAATGTATTATTATGTCCCCAAAAAAGTAATATAAGGACATCCCAAACTTACACATTTGATTTTCCTTCCTTTTTGAAGAGATGTTTCCATCTATCGGGCATAATATTAAAATTAAATTGCCATAAAGTATTGATGAAGATTGAGCTGACATTTTGCCTAAGATAACCACCACGACAACACTAGTTTCACTTTTATTTTATTTAGTGACATGTAGCTTATGTACAAATCAGTTTATGTGATCAATTAACCTTATTGTCGTCCATTTGTATCAAAGCCTAAATCAGAGACAAAGTTATGGAGGCATTGGGGGAATCATAAATGAAGTAACTTGAATCTGAAGGATTGTAGCTTCAACAAGCAGCTACCACCTTAACTTACATATTTTCAGCAGCATGTAGGAATATTTATCTTCTTTTGCAAGTCCATATATGTGAACTTTGACCCAAATAGTCAACAAATGAAGGTCTCTTTATTTATGATGGAAGTAGTGGACGGGTTTTAATACTTTTGTAATTACAGACAACACACAGTCTTGCTTGTTATATGAAGAATGTTTAGTGGCTCCTCAGATCAAATAACGTTTCATTTTGACAAAATTGTCCTATAAACATGCTCTATTTGAACTAAATCAGCACAAACTTGTTAGTACAATATTGTTTTACTGCCTAGCCTGTGATTAAAACAAGAAGTCCAGAAACGTAGACCACCTCCGCTAGCAGAAGGATACAAGATGTGTCATTGTGCTGAAATGGTAACCTCTTCATGAATTTCTCGTCTCTATTCTGCTTATATGACAGCATGTGATTTTTTTTTTTCAATTCTTTGCCTTCAATGTATTTCCAAATACGTTTATACTCATTATTTCCACATATATGACTTGATGTCTATTTAGTAGCAAATCTTACACTTAGATACTAAGATGTGGAAGGAAGGAGAAGTACTACTTCAAACTGGCAATGTTATGTATTAAACAAACCATAGTTTATGCTTATGAGTAAGTTATTTAACAAAGAGTGGCTCAACCAAATCCCTTGAAAATCCCAGTGCCATTCTTGCGCTGAATTAACTTAATTTGCAAGTATATTTTTTGTAAATAACTGAGCATGTGGTTTTATTAAAAGCTTATCTTTTCTCTACTGTAAATAATTGTCAGCCAGTGTGGAGAAGTAGACAAGACTTAACCAGGTCCTGCAATAAATGTGCAGTGAAACTTAAATTTAAAACACGGAACTAATTCAACATCCATTTAAATGTGTGGTCTTTAGAGCATATTTCACATAACACATCGAGTGCTATATTTTGGGTATAGTTCAAATAAGAAAAAGAGTAACAAGCAATTATCTGACGGAAAACAATGTATGTAAATACCTTCTATGTCTCAAACACACTTGCAGTGATAATAGTTTTAAAGTTGTAGTCCGTGTGTTTTCACCTGCCTGATTACGTAACACAAAGCCTGTGTCATTTGATCTTGTCTGCTTCTCCAAACTGAGGTAGTGATGATTTATTTATTTTTTGCCTACTGTAGTTATCATTTCCCTAAGGATCTCATATTCCACACTTTGTCAAAATACTGGTCTAAGTACACAGCCAGCTACATTAAAATGGTCAATTTAGCCACAGTAGCATTAGTAATATAACAAGAAAAAAAGTTAAATTGTGTGAAAGCTTCACTTACTTTTTATTAAAGCCACCCTGCGTAACTTTTTCCCCAAAATAAATGTTCTCAAAGTAATTTTAATGGTTCTTAATCATGAGATCTGTAGAATCATGCTTATCTCACTGACACCCTCAGCTGAACTACCTAAAAACTAGTGATGCGTTCTATCACACTACGTATATAATAAAGAAAATTGACCCAAGACCCTAGCAGAGTCATATTTGTATAAAATACACTAAAATTACTCGGCCATTTCAGAAGACATGCTCTTTTTTTTTCAAACTTGCCGTCTTTACTCTACTTGTCTCAACTTGTAAATAAATATTGCGCTGCTGCTGGTGCAGTTGCACAGAGAAAGATGTGCGCCCTCAGCTGGCTGTAAATTATGCAGTATGGCTTTAACTACATTTTTGCAATATAAACACAGCTAAATGCGTAACTTACCCACCAAGCTATACTGTACAGCTTGGCAGAAACTAGGCTATAGATTTTGTTTGGGCTGAGACTAAAAACTAGTGTTGTTGCTCATTTATGTAATTTATTAAAATCATATAAAACTAAAAGTTTAATTAATATTATTGCTTATTGGCTCAGTTCTTATTGCTATGAACTACAGAATGCTAAAAAATAACATAGGTTAATACATCCCACAGCACTTTCCTTTATATTATTTTGTTACTTAAGTTAATGTGCTAATAAGTGTGTGGGTCTCCTTCCCCATTTCTGAAAACACAAGGCAAATGTGTGTCATTTTTGCAGTGGACAAACACGAACAGTCTTGGGCTGGCCCTGGGAATGTGATAATTATATATAATTATGTATATTTCAGTGTAGATACCATTAGTTTGCACACACAGTATCACTATTGTAATGCATTTCTGTAACCACAGTAGCCTTTTGCCGAGTTTTGCAGTAATACTATTAGTGTCAGTACTAGTTAACCCTTACTTAACCATTTATTATGTTTTATATAAATTGTAACAAGTGCTTGTAAACACATGTGCAGTGTAATTCCAGTGTGTCAAAAAGGGACAATTTCTTTATTAATAAAAAGATTGACAAAATTTGAATCTGTATGTGTGTAAGTGTAAATTAAAACCACATCTGAATGAAGAGCCTTACTCTCTGGAGGGTATGTTATGGGACATTAGGTGCTTCCTCTGGGAGACAGTGACTGTTGTGCTGTTCAGTCAAATAGGTATATTTATAAATCACACTTGAGATGCATGCTTGGCATAGTTGACATTAACAGAAGGCCTTTGACAGCACTTTTAAAGCTAAGAGGACATGATGACTCTAACCAAGTTACACATCTGGGTTTATTACATAAGTTACAATATCTGTACAGTATACCATGTGTTTGTGTTTTTGTGTTACATTTTAAACAATACAGTTGAAAACATATATACTCAATAAAAAACAAAACAATCCAGACCAAATGTAATATATTTTTTGGTCTGTCATATTGAAATATAAGAAAAGCCATTAATCAGAGGTACATTACATAATGTGTATGGATTTTGTAGACATTTCTCAACATGACAATTGCTATGCCTTTTATAGATTTAGTAAAACATATTAAGTGAATTCCTATAACATTTTCTCTTATTAATTGCATTGGGGCTGGGTGTCTGTAGAGGTCATTTCTGGGTTATTTTGGCTGTATCCATGTACAGTCAGGTCCATAAATATTGGAACGTTGACACAATTCTAATCTTTTTGGCTCTATACACCACCACATTTGATTTGATATTAAATGAATAAGATGTGTTTTAACTGCAGACGTTTAGCTTTAATTTGAGGGTATTTACATCCAGATCAGATGAACGGTGTAGGAATTACAACAGTTTGTATATGTGCCTCCCACTTTTTAAGGGACCAAAAGTAATGGGACAGATTAACAATCATAAATCAAACTTTCACTTTCTAATACTTGGGTGCAAATCCATTGCAGTCAATTACAGCCTGAAGTCTGGAACGCATAGACATCACCAGACGCTGGGTTTCATCCCTGGTGATGCTCTGCAAGGCCTCTACTGCAACTGTCTTCAGACTATATGTAGGCTAATTGACTATAACTGGATTACTCTGGTTGGGTACTGTAAACTTGACTGGTCCTGTTACTTTGAGTGTGGTGACTTTAGCTTGTTGAGAAATGTGAGCTGAATTACTGTGTATGGATGACTGTGGGTGGACTACATTTGCTGAGTGACTGTAGTTGTTACTCTGCCTGGGCACTTGTTCACAGTCTATGGGTTTCTGTAGCTGTATTACTCTGCCTGGACACTAGTTTTTTGGGTGGCTGTGGCTGGCTGGTGTAGCTGTATTACTCTGCCTGGGCACTAGATCACAGTCTTCTGTGTTTCTGTGGCAGGCTGGCTGTTGCTGGCTGCCGCTGGGCTCTCTGCAGAGGCAGTGACGTCAGCCGCCTGTCTCTCACTCCCTTCCTGCTGCATCACAACAGCCTCAGCGCATAGCTCCGTACTAGCACCAGTGACCAGCACACTCAGCTAATTCATTCATTAAACACCTCCACTCACTGACGGTGCAATACTTCTCAACAACAGCATCCGATCACGGGGGTGGAGACCGACAGGACTTGGTTGCAGTGCGATAGCCCCGCTCCAGCTGCTGTTGGGACATGGCCAGGCCGGAACAGGTTCTGCTCTTGGAGCCGCAGCACGAACTGAAATTCAGAGGTATGAGCCCGGGAGAGAGGAGGGAGGGCCCGGTTCGGACAGAAGGAGGGGGGGATCTGCTTGTCCCAGCGGGGTTTGGAGCAGAGACAGACCAATGTTATTATAACCAAGCCGAAAGGAAATGGCGGGTCACGGTTAGTCCTAAAATCACATCATTAAAAGCGAGATACCTGCTCTAAAAGGACGGCAGGTCAAGTGACAGCTAGCTGGCTAGTTAGCTCGGTGGATTAGCTTCCAACAGCTAAGCTAGCCAGGCCCTGTTACAGTCACTCCCCGATTTGTGTTGCGATCACAGGTCCATGGTTGCTACCTTATTTGCTTCAAAATGTGCTCTACGCATGCGTGAGCCGGCGTTCCATTTTGGTTACGGCAAGTCTCCGTGGACAAACAATACATTATTCGATTTTCCACATACTTAGAATAATCATGAATAATAATAAATACAACTTTTTTTATCGTTGTAAACCTATGTTTTAACTAGCTACAACATAGAAACAGGAAAGCCAAGACAAAATGAAAAAGAAAATAACTGATATGACGCCAGTATTTGACCCCTGATCTAACTCCTATGAATGTAATTTGTATATACCTATTTGTGTGTTTAAACCCTGCAAAACGGTTGTGTATTAACAGTGTTTGTTTTTCTACATATTGGTAGGGCTTTTAAATTATCCATAGCTTTTAAAAGTACGTTTAAGCAAAGGGACTGACCCAAATCGGGCAGCAACGTTTTTCTAGTAGTGACACACACACAGACACATTTGTCCTGCTAATAAAACGTTTCCAACTGTAATAATAGCACATCGACAAGAAGCATAGCAGAAGTAATAATACCTTCAGAACATATAAAGCTTTACTAAACACACGCTACTCCATCTTTAGCAGGTGTAGGAGCCGTAGCTGGCTAACATTAGCTCGCTCCCTGAGTGGCTGTTTCGCTCTATTGGCCAGAGCCTGCTGCTGTCATAATAACTTGACAGCTCACAGGACGAAGAAACCGGGCAACCTGTGCCACTTAATATGTTTTAGCTACAGGTCATCAACATACCCAGACTCTAATAGACAGTTGAGAGCAGCTCGACATTTGGCTGCAAGGTGTCGGGCTGCTTTAGGCCTTAATAATGTTACATAAATGCATGGTATTATTGTTTTGCAACAGATTAGAGAGCATGTCACGTATCAAAACATTAAACCTACTCAATGAATGAATCTTAATAATGATAAATTGATTTCATGCATTGAAAGCATAAATTGAAATAAAAAGCTGCTTGTGTCACTGACAGTTATTAGTTGAAGATGCTTATCATATCTTGTAAGTGTAATGGGGATGCCTTTGTATGTTACTAAAGATATAGTATTTAATTGTACCTGAAAATGAAGTCTAGTTCTCAGAGATTCACACCAAAACCTGAGATACTACCTCGTGCTTTGATCAGTAGAAAATGCTGTGGCTTTGTTCAAGGTTTTGTTTAAACAGTGTTACCTCGTTCCAGCCCTAATACCTCTGCAACATCCACGTGCATTTAACACTGTCCATAACTGCACATTGTCATATAATTCAGCTTGTTTGCAGATGTATAAATCTTTCCAAACAGTTTATTAATTTGTAATCTAGAGCCTAATTCTGCAATAAGATGATAATCAATGTGCACACAAGACATGAACAAGTCAAACAAACAGGTCAGTGTCAGAGGGACATACCCTAGAGCAGATGTTTATAGAGATATTAAGAGTCTAGTTATGGGGAAAACCTTGCCTTTTGGTTATGCTTTAATAAATATTCTGCTAGAAGGAAAGCAAAGTATGTTAATTTTACACAGTTTAGTTTACCCTGCACAAGTAAGCACATAATGTCTGGATCTCATAATTTTCTTAATGTTTCTCAGTTTGTTTTTTGAAAGATAATAATAAATTATGTGTTTTATTTTTTTCCTTTTATTCATTTTTTGGGCAAAGGCATACTCCACCTCACATCAGCTTTAAGATGTTCTCTCAGTCTTCAGCTGGAAAACCAAAATGATGAACAGACGCAGCAAACATAAAGTTTGAATCGGTTTTATTGCCAATCAAATGAATCACCAAAGTACTAACAATTTGCAAATGGGTGCACACACAAAAAGTAGGTACTATAGCGATACATACATTAAGCAATAAAATTGATATTGAGCTTTCTTAAAACCTTTCAAAAAGCATACACAGTGTAAAAGAATTGAATGTATATAAAGCTATACACATAGAATAAAAGCTCCGCCATGCAGAAAGTCTAGGTTGTACAACACTAAGTATCGTAGCGTTAACAGATAAATCCTTTTTTATAAAACAGTTGGGTTATTAAACAGTGTTATGAAATCTAAACAGAATGACATGAGCAACATTAAGAAGATAAATAGTTGTGGCTTTAACCATGTTTTATAGCACATTTTGGAAATGCTGTTGCCATGGAGACTTTGTTAAGCATACTTCAGCATTGTAATTATTGATAATTCAAACTTTATTGTACACATAAGAGAAAGGCTCAATAGGAGGGCGTTTACACAGAAGTATCTCAAATCATGTGTATGTTGTCAGGCTGAAGGGATCTGAATGCATGCATTGTGGAGTGTCAGAAACTATGTCAGCAATACTCAGAGCATAGTGAACCATACTGTTATAAATACTGGACCATTTATAAAAACTATTTATGCCTGAAGTAAAACTAATCACACCACTGCATTTTTATAACAGAATTACTACCTCATCACACATCACCACTCCAGAATAGTTTTTAACAGCAGATTGTGGTTTTAATTACATTTTTAGGAAGCAGTAGATCAGGTGAACAGAAGTTTTTGCTGTGAATTGTCTTCATTAAAAAACAAAGTTAGGCTCTGTCTTTGCTCAGAGAACGGGCAGTGGCTCTGGACGTTACTGAGCCAAAAATGTATCTTCAATCTGTTGTGAGCTTATTCATAAACAGCTCCAGCTGTTTCTCCTACAACTACACATCCTGCAGATTTTGTATTTATTAAATATCAAATAGCTGAACAATTAAAAGTCATAAAACAATAGTTTCAATGTTCTTTATAGACTTTAAAAAGTGAGCAGTTGTTAAATCCATTAAAAAAATATGGTACACTATTACCCACTATTAATGCTTTGATTTTCATTTGGCCTGGATAGATATGTCAGATAAAGGGATTATGTAATATTTCACTTTAAAATCAAGTTGAAATAGTTTTTTGTCTTGGCTCTCTTTTTGTGCAGGTCCATTCTCAGACGTGGTCACCACAAATCTCAAGCTCTCCAACCCCACAGACAGGAATGTGTGCTTTAAGGTGAAGACGACAGCGCCGCGCCGGTACTGTGTGCGGCCAAACAGCGGGATTATTGATGCAGGCACCTCAATCAATGTCTCAGGTAAAGTTTGGCCTGTTAGCCATTTAGCAAAGAGGTTTCTCCGCTCAGTTTCCTCTCGTACTCGAGCCTCTATCATGGCAGATCTCATTCCTAGCCCTGCACTTTTAGGGAGACAGGTACAGGCTAGTGTTTCCAGACTCTGCCACCTTTGCCATTTACAGCCGCAGACTCGTTTTACAGTGTGCCCTATCTGATGTCAGCACCTGCAAACTGTGTCAGTGGGGCCTACAACCAACAGAGCTTGACAAATCAACACATACACTGTTAGATGCCATCATTCTTCACCCTTTTTAGGCAGTAGAGGGTTACAGATGGATAATGTAGTCTCTGTGGTATGGTCTCCAATGGAAAACTTATAGAAAGGGTCTTTAATCAGTTCACATTAACTATTATTTAGAGTGTGGACTGAGGTCTGTAATGGGGTTGTATGGGGTAGTTTCAAGTCTCTCTCATGGAACCACTTAAAAGGGCCTCAAGTAAGGACGCCGCCATAACGCGACCTCCGTCCACCAGAGGGCAGGCTCCAAAAGCGGAAATATAAGGAGGAATCCAGTGTCGACTTTAAAAGTGTAAAAATCATGTTTACAGCCTGGTACAAAAGATGTCTCTGGTCTCTAGAGCTAAGTTTTTACTATGTGACAGCTCTGGGAGGAGTAAATTTTTGTTAATACATCCATGCTATCTGAAAACTATTGTTGTACCATGCAGTAACAGCAGAAAAGCCCGGATTAATACTATAGAACTATAGGTAGTTCACAATAGAGCTACACAAAATTTTAAGAATGCATGCAATGACTTCAACTAACTTCAAATTTATGGAAAATATTCAAGGCTCAGGACTAACTCTAAAAATAGGACCAAATTAATTCCAAGCAAAGACTAAACCAAGACTAAAGGAGGCAGATGATTTGCTGTGGCGACCCCTGAAGGGAACAGCGGAAAGGAAAAGAAGACAGTCTGAATCTCTGTCAGATAGAAGACCATAATATTATTGTGATTCAATTCCAACAATTTCTTGTGCTACACATTGTATTTATTGCAATAATGATCATTTTGAGTAATATTGTCCTGCCCTACTTCTCGGGGGGACAGTCAGTGCAGATGCTAACCTTTATAGAGCAGCAGGCAGATTGTTTTGCTGATGCGGGGCTTTTTATAACACACTTTAAAATGAAACATTTAAATAAATACTATAACCAATAACATTAGGTTATTACATTAACTTTTTTACCTTTTATTATTCTGTAATTTTCAAATAGTCTTAACTTATTTGAAGCTAATAGTTCACAGCATAGCTTGACTTGTGTAGCATAATGTAATAGCATACGTAATGACAATTTTCCACATATTCAGAAATAGTACCTCCTTAAATTGTAAAATTTATTTCAATAGCATAAGAAAGAGACACTCCCTTGCCTGGTTATACGCACACGTTCCACACATAAAAAGGTGCACAACACAGCTCATATGTTCATAAGAAATCTGGAAATGTCATTCAAATTTAAAATGCCATATCTAGTTTTGGAAATGTAAAAAATAAAATGGACATTTGAATACCTTTTGTGTCAAACTTGGCACTACAAATAATTACATTAAATTTTCAGTGTTAACAAAATTAGCCAAGTATCAGGGTAGATATGTTTCAAGATTTAATAAGAATAAATGAATATATAAATAATTTTAATGAGACACATATGTTTGAAATATGACATCATTAAGTCATGAAAATATGGGAAAAGGTTATGGAGGAGTCATGAAAATGGCATGGAAAGATATTGGTGGAAAAGTGTATGAACTGATAATAGTGTAACAGAAGTTTAATACTCTTATAAACCCCACAAAATGAATGTGAGCTGTGCTTGGGCTGCACACATGTTCCTCTAAACCGTAGCAGGAGTCTGCCACAGGACACCTACAAACCTATAATATGTCATTTGAGGGCTTAGCGGAGAAATGCGGTGTTTTGAAGCTAATCCCAGCTGTAACTGTATATGTCGGCGTTACCATGACCACGGGAATGTAGCTGAGCTGACCCGGAGTTGTGCAACAGTGGAAAAATATGTGGCATGAATGTAACAAAAATCCTTGAGTCCAAAAACGTCATAATATGTCTGTGAAGATCTTTTTGACACATTCACAACATGTTTACGGCTGAGGAAAGTGAGAAGTGTTGGTTATGCCCCATGTCCTGGTTCATAACTAGAAGTTTACAGAGTAGAGTTTACAGTTTTGAAAAGGTTATTGAGCCCTTTTTGATTTTGAAAAGGATCATGAGATAAGTTACATGTGGTTGTTCCTATGAATCTGTATTTACTTCAAACAAACTCTCACAATCATATTATTTTTAGTATGTTTTTGCCAGTGTTGGCTTTTAGGCCTCGAGATCAAGTCAAGACCAAGACCAGTGCATGATACACTGGAATAGATCCAAGGAACAGTTATAAAATCCAAACAAAGTTCAGTTTTTATCTAAGCCCACTTATAGAGGAGTTTTGATGAAGAAGACAGAGTTAGTCCAGTCTAAGAACAGGTCCAGACTCATGGAGGTCAGTGTTTGGTGAAGAAGGTTAGAGTATAAAATAATAGGTTTTCATTTAATTCCAACAATAGACAAATTTACTATTTGTACACCCAAGACAGTAAAAATCAGTTTGAGACCATGACAAGACTTTTACAAAATAGTCTTAAGACTGGTCTGGAGTACTACATCATTAGTTTTTGCAGATAAACTCATATAGGGGCAATAACTCTTCCACCTCACTGTAGTTCAGATTTAATGAGATACATATGTTTTCCTCAACAGGGAAAAACAGACTAGTAAGAAAAATCATCTATTTACTTAAAACATAGAAAGGTTATTCTTTTTGCTAGTCTTGTCCATAAACCAAAATCAGTACTTGGTAGAACGTCACTGATTAATAATTGAGCATGTTTACAGCTTTTACCTCGACAGTGACCTTAATAAAAACAATTGTAATAGAAGATACAGAATAAATTACAGTAATGTTTGATCTTTGATCAGTGTTGTGTTGAGTATTAATCACCTCAAAGAACAGAGAGCAGTCTATTACATGTTACTCTCACGTACAAGGGTCAGTGATCATCTGTTGTGTATTTCTTTACCAAACTAAGTCCTAAAGCACACATACATCAAAATAATGTTTGGGGGTTGTACTGTTTTGAAATGACAAAAAGCTCCAAAAATGAAAACAAATGAAAAGGCACATTCCTGAAGCATTGAGTCTTTCAATAAACTATTTAAATTCATACAAGCACTGCTCAACAATATAACCTCAATATATTATATTAGAGATTAATTGAGCGTCACTGAACTTCAGTTATTTTCCTTTTGGCCTCATACATAGTTCACTCCAAGGTTTACAGCAAATGTGATCAACAAAACATGTGGAATTTGTTTTCTGAAGAAAGCCTGTGTGTGAGAATTGAACACAACAGACTTTAGTGTTGTGTCTTGAGATGTTTTATCAAATGAAGGAGACAGTTTAGTTGTGCTACTTTTATTATCTTTAAGTAAGTAATTAAGTAATAAGTGAAAACTCAAATAGTTTCAAATAAACTGTTAAATTATGTATATGACCCTCAAAAAACGTTTTGAGTTTTGACCACTGCAGTTGTGGAGTCAGTTAGTAGAGATAAATAGTCAAGATAATCCCAGCTGATGGCAACATATGAGCCTCATAACAAGAAAAGTGAGGAACGAACTTGTTAATGTGAAGATGCAGTCCTGAAATGTCAAAAATAGTCCTGAAAATTTCCATGTCCCTTTCCATTGTCAATAATTAGGCCGATAAATACATCCTGCTAATGACCAGTTAGCCTTTGAGACTTCAAGACATTAGTGTCTCTTTCATTACAGAACGTCTATTAGCTGAAATAGCCTTTGTTTTTGTAAGTTATGAATAGTTTGTCCTGTTTTGACTGGCTCTGGGTTTAAGACATTTTATGGTAATTAGTGTAGCTTAAAGAACTTTAAATGTTTTCCCGCCTCATTCTCCGGTGTTGTCCTTTGGGACTTGAAGTCGATGACTGTGCAAATTGGCTTTGACTGAAACAGGACGTTCTCAATCTGTTCCTGCCGTCTGTTTCTAGTTTGCGATATTGAACGGCTCTGATTGCTGTAATGGTGCACTACATCTTTGAGGTTTTCCACTCCGGGGAGAACTGGCATGTGCCGAATATGAAAACCATCCTCTGAGCTGTAAAATGGCTATGAAATTAGAAGGTAATTAATTTCTATTTGGGGCATTGCATACATAGCTGAGACTGATAGAATAAATAATAAAAAATAGTTTAGTTAATAAATACCAAAATATCACCCATCAATAGACAGTTTTATCTCCTCCATGTCCAGTTGCTGTGATCAGCCTATTGGGCTACAAATCATAGTCACAGCTATAAAATACAGTTTGAGTCACTGGAATAACATCAAATATTGCAGCACTGACGAGTTAAAGTGTTCCATCCCAACACCTGCTTTCTGTTAGGGCAATATGTAACGTTAAGATGAAAAACAAGAGCACTGCAAAGCTGTTAGAGAGATTACCCCCAAGGTAATGGTAGATCAGTCAATATTTCGCCGTCATGGCAACACGGATGTGGAAATAAATCATACGCGCCACTTTTTCCAAGCGGCAAAGGGCAAATGAGAGAGATGCAGAAGATGTGAAGGTCCTGGTTTACAGCGCGACAATTACAAGTGCTATTTCCCTTTTTAAAGAGTGTAAAAGTGTATTGTGTAAAAGTTTGTTGTTGTAAATTGACATTTATATACATTGAAAAATCCATCAATACACTGAGTACATCTATGAACTAAATAGATTTTGTTTCTGTTTATAGTGAACTTCTCGTCTCATCTACTTCCAAAAAATATGTCCCCTCAGGGACTTTAAAAATTAGGAGGTGAGATGTGGATATGCACTTTGAAATTTCACCTCCAGATGTTGCGAGAAAAGACTCATTGTGCATTTACATCTTGGAATCTTGCAGACTGTAAATGGGGAAAAGATGTATATATATTTTTCAGATATGTTATTTTAAATTGTCTGGGTAAAACAACAACAACAAATACAGTGTTCTTATTTCTAAACAGCCTATAACACATATTACCAAATGTGTGTTTGGATTGGATTAAAATAAATAATTTAAAAATAAGATCTTTTAGTCTTAAGCCAAGTCCAGACTTATGAAAGTTAGTGTTTGTTGAAGGAGTTAGAACAAGATTTTTAATTAAATTTTAAATGAATGAGGTTTTTATTTAGTCCCAAGAACAGACAAATATGCCATGTGTGGTCCTGGAGTCTGAGGTAAAAAATAAAAACAAGACAGGACCTTTAGAAAATAGACTTAAAAACAGTCTCAAGAACTACATCACTAGTTTTACATGCAATTTGGTTTCTATTTGCACAATGATAAAAATTTAAAACAAATTGCTCTTTTCTACATCTGCTGGCCTAAATCTGCTTTTTCTGGTATTAACTTATTAGTTCTATAAATGATGTACTGTAGCATATACAGTATTCAGGCCATGCATATTTTCACATTATTTACCCACCTGCTTTTTAAATGCTCTTACATTCATATTTATTTAACACAGAGGGGAAAGAAGGACTTTATTCAACAAAATGACATGTTCACAACACCTTTTAACATAGTTTTGCATACATTTGCATCATAAAATGACAAAACAGGACATTTTGTTCAGTAAACACAGCGATGAAAGGAAATGCTTTTGTAAGACAATTATTATCAACAACAAAATTAGAGTTGTCAGACCAGGATCAAAGACCAGGTTATAATACATTAATAAACCATGAAAGAGTTATAAAATCCAAGCTGTTCTAGTCTAAACTGATGAAGGGGTTTGCATTTGGTGAAAAGGGTAGATTTAGAGGGATATGTTTATGTAAAGGTAAAATTAAAATTATTATTGATGTAGACAAACGAGGTAGCGTTAATAGTGAAGACTAATGGTTTTAAAATGCTAATATGTTCAGTATGTGCATTATAATTACTATTTAGTGCAACTCTGTGAGGAAAGAATATTGTCCCATTCAGTCAGCGCAAGTTCAATGGCTGTCACCATTTTTTAAAAAGCCTTCTCTTGCATTGTCTTTCTTCTAATTTCAGTTATGCTACAGCCGTTTGACTACGACCCCAACGAGAAGAGCAAACACAAGTTTATGGTGCAGTCGATGCTTGCACCTCCTGACATGACCGACATGGAGGGAGTGGTGAGTACACTCTGAAATCCTGTCTATGTTTTAATCTATTAGTGCTTTTATTTTCACATTTAAGCCACAATAAATCTACTTCAGTCCTATTGGAGTTATGAACGCTATCAGTGTTTTAGTGTCTTAAGAATTTATGATACAATGACAGGCCAAGCAAAGCAACATTTTGAATAAGACTGAGCTTGTACCCCAGGGGTGCAATGTACAGCCCATAATAATAACAGAGGTTAGACTTGAGGTTAGAATGTAAAATACAGAAATTTGTGTAGAAAGTAGTGTAAATGTATGTATTGTTGCCACACATCACATTTAGAGCCAGCAAAAAAAATGGCAGAGCTGACCTACCAGATTAAAGGCATGTTGTTAAAAAATAGTATTGATTGCCAAATTAAGAGCATTGTTTAGGTTTTACATTTTCCCGTGAAAAGAGATTGTTGATTGTAGTAATTCTTTATTTCTACAGTCTAATGATCTTAAAATGTGTACATTTTCTTGAAATAATAATTTGTGAGTGTTTTAAGCCCATTACATTTACAAACTTTGGTTCATTGTTTGGAGCTTATCTTGGGGTGAGTTCACACTTTGTGCCTTGTTTGATGCGGTTCAAACGGACTCTGGTGCGGTTGCTCTGTTTTGTGCGGTTCCCTTGGATAATTGTGAACGCACCAGACGAAACTCCAAGCTGTTCCAAGTGAACTCAGGTACGGTTCGATTCGAAGTGTGAACCTCAAGTGGACCATAGACCATCTCAAACAGGAACAACAAAAAAATCACATAATGCTCAGTTTTCCTGAGGTTGAAAAAAAAAAATATTGTCCAACTAAAAAAAAAGAGAAGAGATCCAATGGGAAACACTGAGAAGCTAAAAAGCTATAGTAACATGCCTTATTAGCATTTAGGCTAACGGCACCGTTTAGTGGGTTTCTTAAAAAATGCATGTTTTTACGTTTGGTGCAGTTTAAAATGCCAGCTGTGAACGCTCGGCGGACAGGGTTTTTTTTGCTGGCAAACTGAACTAAATGGATTGTTTTCTGTTTTGGTTTAAATTAATGAAGCGGATTACAGGTGTGGACACACCCTTAATTATTTCCAGGCGATATCTACACCTGGAAATACATAAAGCTTAAAAAAACTAAAGTTAGAAAGTACTCTGTAGTATACACACAATGCTCTGAAAAATGATTTTGTAAAAGGAGTAATGATGGATGTCACTGTAACTGGAGTTGTAATTATGATACTGCTGCACAAAATTACAAAGGTAGTTAAAAATATTCCCATAAATGCTTCTCAGAAAAAAAGTGCAGAACCTCAGTTGAACGTGATGACCGAGACACTGCACTTATGTGGTAAATGAACCCACCCTAGGTCTTATATCATGAATGAAAAATGCTATACTTAACTAGGCAACTTTGCACTAATTAAATGATGATCAAATATTAATACTGTAAAAATGTCACAGCTATTTTACCTCAATATGTTTTCAAGTATATGATACTTTAATTACAAGTCAAATTCAATTCAATTTACACTACAACAAATGCACAACAATGTCACTTTATTTATAAATTAACTCTAATAAACAGAAAATTTAAAAATAATGTTTTGTATTGGTTTGATTTATCTAAATCCAGAAAGGACTATATCAACAAAAGGAAAGTGTCATCAGTATACTATTGTATATGCCTGATTGAAACACAATCCCTTTTGGTCTTTATACTGTTGTGAATAACATTTTTCTTCTTCCCTTCTTGTTTGCCAGTTCAATTTTATTTTCTAAAACAGGATGAATATCTTTAAAGTGTTTGCATTGTCTTTTATTTGTTTGTGTCCACAGTGGAAGGAGGCTAAACCGGAGGAGCTGATGGACTCGAAGCTGAGGTGCGTTTTTGAGCTACCCTCGGAGAACGAGAAAACGGTGAGCACACACTTTTCCAAACTGTTCTAACTTCAACACTTCAGTTTTCACAGTGGGATAAGACGTTTCAACAGTGCTGTAAAATCGGCCCTAACAGCAGGGCACAATGTCTCATTAGTCGATTGTTTGTAGTAGCTTTCTTTTTGTCACTTTTTCCATTGTAAATGTCTGCAGTATAAAACTATGACCTACTTTCTCACAGCTCCGACCTGACGTAAACTCAAAAATCTTAGTCTCTGTCGTTCTCACTGTGCTGTTTATTGTTGAATCTTCTCAGACCCCACACAGCTGTAGCTGGTCCTGATATCAGCAGAGTTAAGTGAGTCTATGAACAGTGGGAGAGAAGATGCCTGCCATAGTTGCTTTTTTGTTCACAGGTGCCCAGTCGATACAGTGCAACACAGAGTCAGATTTAGCTAATAGGAGAAAGCTTGATTTCTCACTGCCACATTTTGGGGTTCACAGAAGTGCTGAAAACTTGACTGATAAATTAATGGACACATGGAAAAACACTTCACCATCAAAACATTACAGTCGTTGTTAAAGACAAAATGGCAATATCATTCATGTTGTATAGGAGCAAGAGTTGACGCAAGGATTGTTTTTAGAAATGATAATCATGGAAATGGTTACAATCAAATGTACCGAGAAGTGGTCAGTGTTTTACAGTCTATGGACTATTTGGTATAAACTGTGCTCAAAGAAACTACAAGTCAGCTCCCAAACGTATAAATCAGCCATTTACACAAGCCAGTGCATTGGTCATAATAACCACTAAAACCTTTTTACGCTGTGTTAAAACCTGCCCCTGTGTAACCCTCTCACAGCACGACATGGACAATAAGATTTCGTCCAGTTTGCTGAAGTCGGACTCCTCTGTGCTGCCCTCGAAGTCGATGAGCTCCACCCTCGACGACGGAGAAGTGAAGAAGATCATGGAGGAGTGTAAGCGGCTGCAGATGGAAGCCCAGCGACTACGAGAAGAAAACAAACAGATCCGGGTGAGAGAGCGTGTGGCCATTGTGTCATCAGTTAGTCAAGTTTACTCAAGTTTCAGTGTATAGAAGAACTATAGCACAAGGGAACACAGACAAATAAACATGGTCCAGTAGACCAAGAAAAGAGATGTTGGAATGTATACTCTCCATAAAAACATAGTCCCACATCTGCTGCAAAATCTGTTAAAAGTTTAGTATTTGTAATCAAAATATCACATCAGAGTTGTTATTTAGAGCTTTATTTTGTATTTTTAACCTTAAACTCCAAAGCCCTTTGCTACAAGCTGAAATATCTGGTTTATACTGAAGGGCTTTTTTGCTCAGAAAGGCTTTAATTGTCTGCATTACATATATTTATATGATATCGACTGATTATTACGCTCTGTGTGCATGTTCATTGAGTGTACGGGGCTGTTAACATATCTCCTACTTGCACCAGCAGCCTGTGACCTGTAAGGATGTAAAAATGTAAATTAATGTTTCAAATAGAGATAACAAAACTCATTTGGGTTAGGGTTAGGTTATTTTCTTCATTTAATTTGCGTTTTGAAGCTTTTAAAAGACTGTCTGAGCATCTCTCTTGCTGGTTTCCTCTTGAAATTAAAGAGTTAAAATGCCTGAGATATCCTGCTATATATTTTTAACATTTATGCATTTGACATACAGTATCTTTACGACCAATGATTAAATACTGTCTTTAACCTGTTCAACAGAGTCATAAAAGCTTGAGCTCTTACACAGTTTGCTCAGCTCAAAGACGGAGCAGATGTGTTGTTTAACCAAATTAACAATGTCACACCTTTTATCAGTTTCAACGTTTGACATCACTCGCAACACAAACCAAATGTCTTATGATTTGCTTTTCACTGATTAATGTCTACTCTTAAGATAAGCTAAATTAAAATTATAGTTTAAATTTAGACTGAAACTCAGGCTTAAGGATTGTGGGAGTGAAACCTTTATTTTATAGTCAATGGCTCCTCTCAGGCTTTCAAATTAGACCATAGACCAGGGGTGGGCAAACTAAGGCCCGGGGGCCACATGCGGCCCATTGGGCTGTTTAATCCGGCCCGCCAAGCATTTACATTTGCATTTACATTTTACATTTATTCATTTAGCTGACGCTTTTATCCAAAGCGACTTACATTGTTCTAATGTAATTACCAGTGTTACAGCCACTGGAGGCAAGGTGGGTTAAGTGTCTTGCCCAAGGACACAACGGCAGTATGTGTACGGTTGAAGGACGACCGCTCTACCCACTGAGCTACTGCCTCCCCATTTACTAATATTTTATTGATAATTAAACACCACATATAATTTTTTCTTCAATATTCTGCAGGGATCAGTTGATTCACTGTGACATGCTCCAAACAGTAACAACCTTTCCTAAAACAGACCAGACCATTGAGTCTCTAACTCTCAGTTTGGTTTTAGAACAAACTGTAAAGCGTGCTGCTTAAACTGAGGAGGTGCAGCTGTGACTGTGGTGTTGACTATACAGTGTGTATTGCACATTTTGTTTTGTCTACAGTTCAAACTTAAACTATGGGCAAAATAAATGTGTTTTGATTGAGCATAAGTGAGTTCACTGTGTTGGCCCGGCCCTCCACAACAGTCCCAGGTACTAATGTGACCCTTGGAGAAAAATAATTGCCCACCCCTGCCATAGACTCCTTTTAATATCTTTAAAGTTATAGTCTTACTATTATTACTTGTGAAATGACTTAAATTTAAGCTCCCTGTAGCAACCTAATACCTGCCAATAATGTTAACATTTTAACCATTTTAAATATTAAAAAAACAATAATGTAATACATGTTTTGAGCTAACTTTTTTTTCCAATAAAGTAATAAATTATTACGTTATTGGCTGCAATTATAACATTTTCAAATTTTCAATTTTTTTTTTTTTTTTTATGCTAGGCCATTAACATAATAACCAGCCAAAACTATTTTAATCGTCATTGCCAGGTTATTACGTTATTGGTTGCTATACTCCCCATTTTAATTTCAAAATGTAATAGTTAGGTCTAGTTACATAGGTTACATACATTGGTTTTAAAATATTTATCATTATGGTTCTATTTAAATTATTTACAAGATTATTCATAGTCTTTTTTTAGAATTGGTGAAAGTGGGCAGCAACTAAATGATAAAGTTAAAAAGAAAAAAAGATATTGGTTCCTAAGAAAAGACATATTCAGAATCATTGTCTTAGAGCTTTATTTGGAAATAAGACGGAGAGCTGCAGAGGTTTACCTCAGACTGATTCAAACGAGAGCCATCCTTGCCTCAAACACCACCCACCTCTCTCCTCTTCAAGTTCTTGCCGGAGGCACAAAGACTGTTGGCTGCTCCTGTGGCTAAGATTAAACTAACAGAGAGCTCCCACCCGCTGATGGGAAATGAAGTGCGTTACAGCCTGGCGCCTTCCACAGACCTCAGGGGACTGGCTCAGATGAACATTTAAACAGATTCGGTTTCTTGGAGTTAATAAATAAACTCAGTCTTATCTTATTGACTGATGTGATCAACATGTTGTCTTTGTTTGCTCTAAAAATCTGATTTCTGATTGTTTGGGTTGTTTGGGGCAGCAGTAGCACTAGATTGTCTTGGTGTAGTTCTTGCTCGCTTGCTTGAACGTTTACATCTGTCCAGAAAGTCACTAATGCACTGTTTTTTAAAGGCTATAATTCACCGTTCATTATCACATCGTTCATTCATTTGTGAACCATAAAGAATGTATGAATACAACTGTACCCTATTGTACTCATCTGATGGTGGTGCAAGAATACAGTCCGTAGTAGGATTATATGTTTGCAAAATAGTTTGTGAAATAGTGTGAGTAAAAGGAGGTAAAGGACTTCTCTGATTTTGGCTCACTTTTGATTAGATTGTGCTCTTAGCGTTGTAATTGTTGTATTACCACAGCAGTAATGGAGACCAGTAGCTCATTTAAAAAAAAAAAAAAAGTAGGTCCAATAAAAAGAGCGTCTGACAACAATCTACTGTCCCAACTTTTTTACTTTTTTTTTCTTTTCACCTATAATTCCTTAAAATCGAGCATCTAGCCCCACAGAACCATACTCATATTTTGTGCCATGTTAGATTTTTGTTGGACTTGATTTGAAGGATATCATTTTTAAACCTTTTTGCTTTAACAGAGCAATATTTATATTATTTAAATTTACCCTACCATTATCATTTTTATTGCCTGTAAAATATGTTAAAATAATGCCAAATAAAGCGAGTTAAGTACTCACGAGTACTGATACTAGTGTAATACCGAATATTACAACCCTGATCTAAACAACCCTGATCAGAAAAATGTGATTTGGCAAAAAGCTGATTCACTGAGTTTATATGCATGTCATTGATAAAAACAGGTTGTTTTTATCAGAAACTCTGGGCCTGACTCAACCTTAAATACAGTTATTTAACCCGTTTTATGAAAAATATCACTTTCTTATTTAATGCTCATCGTTCCTCAACACCTCTGCTTCTCGTTTTCCTTCAGGAGGACGATGGTCTGCGGATGAGGAAGAGCAACATGATGTCGTCCCAGCATGCATCACTCGGCATGAAGAAGGAGGAAGGCTTGAGCGCCCGCACTGTAGCGCTCATTGTGCTCTTCTTTGTGGTGGGCGTCATTATCGGCAAACTGGTCTTGTAGAGTGCAGTGGAATTGGCGGGCCGCAGCATGCTTTTGGGGGGGAAAAAAACAAACACGGGATCTGGGTTTTTGTTTTGTTTTTTGGATCAAAAATGCCATATCTGGCGGGTGGGAGGGTGGTACGAGTTTTGATTCAGCCTCAATTATTAAAAAAAAAAAAAAGAAAATGATTCAAAGGTAATGTATGAGAAAACGATTCATGAAGAAACCTACTGTTACAGGTCTTGCCTCTAAGTAATCATCACATAATCACTCTGGCCCACTCCCCAAAGTTTAAAGTACAGGTTTTGGATGATGCTCGTGATTCAGACCGATGGATTTTCTAACACTGGCGAGGTAGTGTTGGTGCAACTGAGTCAGTTTGTGCAAATGTCATTCTAGTGTATTGTTGTTTCTATTTTTAATGGCGGCCAGAGCCTATGTACATGTATTTGTTATGCCCCTGCCACTGTACAGGATATCCTTCCAACTTAACCCTCTTTAAAGGAAGGGATTTACCAGAAAGAGGATCCACACACTAGGGTTACACACAGGGCTACATCACACTGACTCCTCCAATCAGAGGCTTTGTAAAATCGATCAGTGTATAAAATATACTAAGCCACTAAGTCCTGACAAAGGTTTTTTTTATTTGAGCAACAAGTTATTATCCTGTGTCTCTTTGAACTGAGGTCTGTTGCCCTATCTTTAATATCTTTACTAAATTCATTCTCATTCTATTGAAATCCATTTTGTTCCACACCTTTATCCATTTTAGAACAATGTGGAGTTGAATGTATCACCATTTTATTCTTTGTGTTTAAATGGAAGGAAAGATTTGTTTTGTGTGTGTGTTGCTTACAGCCAATCATAGTTCAGAACAAAAGAATATATACCAAAACTATAAGAGGTGGCTAAAATTAATTCAAAAATCAGAATAAACCTGGGTTTTCTTTCTACTGATGAGCAGTAAAAAAAAACATGGGGCACAGGGCCGGGTTTGTTCACAAAGAAACGCCTTGAAATCCTGCGTAGTATACCTTTTTAAAGAATAGTTCATTTTATCATAGCCCAAACAGTTTCCTTTAGTCACCCTTCTAGCTTTGACTGGATTTAACAGAAGAATCTGAGGTGTAACCCAATCAGCTTTTAATACAAAGGCATACAAACAGGTGAAATAAAACTACATTTTGGTGATATTTTGAGATAATTTGCAGGAGGATTGTAGGATTGATCCTTATGTTGACCAATGTAAAAGGAGCAAAAATAATGTTATTACAATTACAATATTTATGGGATATTTGTAAGAAGTGAACTGTCCCATGTGAGTTTTGCCTTTATTCTTTTAGTTGGATACACAGCCTGAAAATTTACATAATGCTGCTTTAAAATACAGGACTGGCAATCACTGTCAATAGATTTTAAAGATATTGTAAAGCCTTATTTATTTATATTCTTGTACTCTCCTTGAACCTTTTCGTTCTAATTCTACCTAATGCCGCCCTGTTCATTATGGACAGTTTTATTACTGAACAAACTAGCTCTGATGAATGAAGTTATCGTACTGTAACCGCTCACACTGGATAATAACTTGTTTGCAGATATTTTCAGGATTTTAAAGTGGCTTCATAACAAACACTACCTGAGGTGTAATTTTATTTTTCCTGTCCTATTTTTTTTTTTTTTCTTCACCCGACCTTTTTATCACCGGTCACTCACCGTGTCCAGAGAGGGACTGTTTTATTGCATGCATTCATCTGGATGTTGTTTTTTTATTTAATTATTTTTATCTTTAATTTAATTGCTTTTATAATACGGTGATACAAAAACGGTGATGATGATTCGGTTATAAGTTTGCAAACTACATTTCAGATTTTCTTTGTGTTTTGTTGCATTTTTATGATTTTTAAGTAAGATTTTTCTTGTTAAGAGTCTATGAGCATTTAAGGAAATAGCATCTACATAAAATGAGCTCCAGTTAACAAGTGTTGAGTCTTGCCTTGTGACCTTTTTCGGCAAGTTATTCTCAGAACAAGAACGTTAAATTGGGCACACAGCAAAGAGAGAAACTGACATGTGACTAAAGGTTAGATGTTTTTTATGCATCGAAGTGGATTTTATGTTTTTAATTTTGCAATATATTTGTGAGCATTGTGGTTTTTTTTTTGAGACAAATGTTTGTCAAACTGAACATTTTCTCAATTTAATTTCTTTTCACTCCCTTCTTCATTTGCTTGTGAATGTTGTTAACCTCATTGCATTTGAAGTCGCATTCATTTTAAACCTAAGTGCGTCTCTCCTTTGATCTTCCTGCAACGTTTTATTTTCTTACAAAAAGGTAAAAGTGTAAAAAGCCTTGCTATTGCCTCAAGGGACCACCTTATGACATTGTACTGTTTCAGAGACAATTATATCTTTTGACATGGTTTTACTCTCAATTTGCAAAAAACGCATAAAAATTCAATATATTGCCCAAAAATGAATTAAATTGAAAGGTAACAGGTTAAGTCTCTGTTTGCTGTTGGATTGAGGATGACTTGCTGTTTAGAGGGAGGGCAGAGCAGTCCCAAGCGTCTACATTTATTAAACCCGAGTCATATAGTTGTTTACCGAGTGCTGGTTGGAGTATCCTTCACTTTTACACACAACTGAAAGTACCAGAATATACTATAATCTGGATTTACATTGAACTTTAATACAATCCTATGACCCCAGCAGTCCGGTACTCCAATTAATGATTTGTAAATGCTACAGTGCTTCAGGCTGGTATTAAATCTTGCTGCACTGACCTGTCATGGAGTCTCTGACCATCACCGTGATCGATGTAAGCAGTCGGGAAACTGTTTTGTATGTATATAAATAAATAAATAAATAAGTCTATCTGAGAAGATTAATATTCCTAGTCAAGTAGTCTCTCTGGAGTATAAAACAACCCAACCTGGTTGGACTATGTAGCATCTTAATAAATTAAATGAATAAAGCCCCTACTTCACTGTGTCTAGTCATTTCATAGTGTGCTTTATTTTTGACATTGGACGTTAGAGATATTTTGGTAACACTTTATAATAACTACACACTATTAGTGCAGTGGTAAAGCATTAAGAATAAATAACCTGTTTATAAATTCTTATGTTCTTGCAGCTTGTTCTTGGCACATCGTCTGAGCAGAACCTTTTTCTTGTGGGTGTCCGAGATCTGAAGTGGGCGTGGTTAATGCAGAAAAGTGAGAAGTTCTGCGCTTGAGTTTTCTTTTGAAGTATGGAATGTCCTGGTCAGATCTAACTTTGACACATTTCTCTGTTTTTGTAGAGTATGTATTGGCCATAAAGAAGTGTTTTGTAAATTAACTCAACTTTAAAGTAGTGCTGCGTAAAACATTTAGCTTGTAGCATTGTGTAGTATTGAAGTCCAAAAATATATATAATTTTATTGATTTAATGGTTCTTAGAGACGCAATTGGTAGAACCATAGCCTACCTATCGCACTGACAGTAACCTCAGCTGGACAGAAAACTGGATGGATCTGCACCCCCTAGTGGCTATAAGTTATATAGTGGCGGTTTAAGGAAAAGCTCCCAAAAATCACTGCTTGATTTTGGTTTCTGAAATTCTTCACTCACAGCATTATTAACCTTTTAAAATGACTGTTTTAACAAATACATGTCACAATAGGCGTGTTGAATATTTGCAATTACAAAATCTTAAAATTAGCCATGACCAGTAGAGGGAGTAGTGTGCAGAAAGCAACGCCATTACAACTGCAGAAGAAGGGCCCAATGCTTAATGCAAAATAAGTTTGTGTTATGTGATTTTATTTCTTAATCAAACACAGATTCAGATTTTTTTTTACATTTTTTTTTTACAAAAATAATGGATTGAATATTGTGCAGTGCAGTAGTGGAGCTAACATTCAGAAAATAATTGAAAAGGACACATATATGTAACCAAAAAAAAAAAAGGCTTTTGAAATTGCAATAATGCTAAAGAAAAACTCACAATGGTCACAGAAAAACTTTATTCTGACAAAAGTAATAAATAAAAATTCTATGAATGTTAACCAATGAAAGTCAGACATTGCTTTTTAAGTCCTTTAGTCTGTGCTTCAACCTGAATTATTTAAAAAAATAAAGTCATGGAACAGGCCTAGACAAAATCTGATTACACAATCAAACTTAATATTTTGTTGCACAACCTTTGAGGCCATCACTGCAATCAGAGACTCTGCTGTAACTGTCAATGAGACTTCTGCACCTCTCAGCAGGTATTTTGGCTCACTCCTCATGAGCAAACTGCTCCAGTTGTTTCCGGTTTGACGGGTGTCTTTTCCAGACGGCATGTTTCAGCTCCTTCTAAAGATGCTCAATAGGATTGAGCTCAGGGCTCATAGAACCACTTTAGAATAGTCAATGCTCAAGTCCTGCAGTGATACGGAGCTCGAGGAACAGGTCAAAAGGGCAGTAAAGTATGTGCTGACTTTGATATTTTATCTGCCAAAGGGTTTTTGTTTCAAATGAATATATATTATAGGATTTGTACTTCTGCAAATAAAAGACAGGCTGAATCACGGTATCAATATTAATCTCAGTCATCTAAAGTTTACACAGCACAAAATAACTGTTATAAATTCAATTCCTATTTAACTAAAAAGTCAGATTAAAAAATGTCTTCTACTTCTTCAATATGGCCAAAACAAATATTCTGAACTGGTACAAAATCCGTTTGTATTAAGAAGTTTCCTCCAAGTCTTTTAACTGGCAGACTAAGCACTCATGAAGCTCATGACTCCATCTAGTGGCAGAACATTATATTAACATTTGTGGACCTCTGTAATATGTCTGACACATTAGGGTAATTTTCTGCATTTATTACTGCACTTATTTTCCTCTTTATTATCCAAAAACATGTCAAACAAACCCTCTTTCTACAGTCTGTGAGCTTCAGGGTTGACCAAACCTGTAAACAGCTGCAGAGGGCCTTCCAGCCAATAGGAGGCGCCCTAACCTATCTTGTCCTTCATTGAATTGACTGACCTGGCAGGTTTGTTTGATACATCTGGTGGTTGCTGATTTCAGTTGTGGTCGAGTCACCGGCTTTTGAGTCCAAGTCACTTTTAAGTCCTCTGTTTTCGAGTCCAAGCAAAGACTAAATAACTAGACAAAGTCAAGTTATTATCCCCTGAAGTCCAAGTCCAAGTCCGGTCCAGGAACTTTCTGGGTGGAGTTTGCATGATCTCCCTGTGCTTGGGTGAGCTTCCTCTGGGTACTCCGGTTTTGTCCATCACAACCCTGGTTTGGCTGCTGACTAGGAATTTCCCCACAGGAATAACAGAGGGATAATAAATAAAAGGTTAAAGCAAAGGCATCTGGACTTTTCAAGGTAAAAACTAACAAGGTGGGTTTATGTGACACATAAAGTTATCATCACCTGAAGTACAAGTCCGAGTCCAGGTTTGAGTCTAAATCAATTTAAGTCGAGTCTATGTAAGCTTTTGCTGTGGTTCATTTACAGAAATGACTTACATCAGATCAAGTCAGTGGGAGCTGTTGGAGCCCTCTTCTTTGTTTTCAAATGTTTTCAAGGGATCTAACAAAATTGTGAATAGTGCAGTATCACACAATATTGAGGGTAGGTCTCCTGTTTCCATATTTTTAAATGAAAAAACAGTCCTAGATGAGGGCGGCTGCCAAACGTATCCTCCATAAGGTCCACACAAGCACAAGGCCAGCCCTGTTGTGCACCTCCGGCAAGTTATATTAATCATGAAGTGAATTTGAAAAATGAGAAATATTAGTTTTCTTAAATGTGTTTGGCCAAAAATCCTAAGCAAGAGTTTGTGTTCAAAACAGAAACATAAAAGCACCACTTTAGCAGTGCTCTCTTCAGCAGTCTTCTCTGGATTTAGTAAACAAGTGTCTCTTTTGCCAGGATAGACATTTTCTAAAGCAATACACTTTTGACTGATGTGTTCATTTAATTCAACTTTATTTACAATGCAACTTTGACTGTTGTTTTTACACCACTTTGATCTCTGACCTGATGTTCTTATGTTTTCCAAGGCCTCAGGTTTTTCTCTTCATCTGTCCACAGACTGCGTTTCATCTCTGGCCATTGTTTGTCTCGTTGAATGTGCTTTTCACTGAGGTCTGTACAATGAAACGGATGTTTAGCTGCACTTTGATGTTGGAGAGTCGCTGTATTTTTGCCAGATTTAACTCACAGATTGTTGGTGCTAACTCTGCCATAATTACATCTGGCAACAGGATCAGTATTATTTTACCACATTATCAGACTTTACAGAAAAAAACGAACTTTCTCATGCCATCTTATCAACAGGTTTTCAACATTTAGCCTACTTTTTGTTGTATACTTTCTTTTGGTCTTTCTCAAATTGTAACACAATACACTTTACAGCATAATTGTTTGGCATATATGTAGATAAGTACTTTTTTTTGTCTAACGGTCAAGCCAGGAAGTCTGTGTTCAACTTTCGGGGCCATAACTGTTTGAATAAGACTCGGAGCAGGCCAGAAAGTTTGGAGACTGGGCAGCTGGCAGAGAGCAGTGGAAGAGCGGTCTCTCCAGCAACAACCTTCTCAATCATTTGTGTAACCTTAACCTTCAAACAACAATAGGACCTTAGGAGCCATCGGTTCTGACAGAAAGTGGATGTATAGATGAGTCCCAAAAGACTTGTTGGCTAAACAGCTTGTCTCAGTTTGGATGGTCTTGTTTAAATGTGCAGGTATGTTTTAAAAGGGAAAAGCACTCAATATGAAGTGTTTAGGGAACATCCAAAACAGCTCATTTGATTAAGAAGCTTTTTTAGATAATGGATAAATTATAGATTGGAGAGTGGTGGTCAGTTTTGGATGTAGGTCTTGTGTCACTGGTTTAATGCAGTGAATAGGTTTTCTGGATGTTTTTTGTTTGGTTTCAGGGACTAGAGAGTGAGTTTTAAGTAAAAGCAGATGCAATGCAAGTATATATTTAAGTGCTGTTACATGTTTTACATCACAATCAGTATCTGAAGCAAAAGAGGTTTGAGTGAGAAGCCAAAATAAATATGACCCACGCATAGACCCAGGTACAATACTGAAAGGTCCATTGTGTATTTGCCTTAACTGGGAAATATACTGTAGACCTTTAAAGCTCCTAAGAACCCAGTGGATAGAGTCCTTGGTTCCTAATCTTATAATGCCCAGACTGGACCCAGAGTGGACAATCTGAGAACTGTGAGTGGAGAAACAAATTCATGTTTCGTGGCTGTACACACAATCTGAGCTCGGGTAAAACCTGACTTTATGTAAGATTTTGAAGAAACTTTTTACATTGAGTCTACTTTACATTACTGCTCTACTATACTGGTAGGCCTGTGTAGTGAGGAGCAGGGGCTCAAAACATTGGAGTATTTAGTGGAAGCTATAAAGATATCATGTAGATAATTCTGGAAGTGTTTGTGTAAAAGAGAAAGAGTTTGTTTGACATAATCCTTAGTCATGTTAAGCATAAGTTTGTTTGATAAAGTGTAGCGTTGCAAATGTGATTATATTTATTAGCCCACCCACCAAATATCAGCATCAGTACGCCACTGCTGAGGAGTGTAATAGAGAGAATATTGAGAAGTGTAGTTTGAGTATACTGAATAAATACAGTAAACCGGGTCATTTTTGTTTCTATATAAATCATACTTACGCTTTACTTTACACAACTAAACCCATCAAGTGTCTCTATTACCAACTGTACTCCATTTAAATGGCTTAAACAAAGACTAAACTCGTGAGTAAAACCAGAGGAAAACTTTATTAAGTTTTAAGATAATGGTCAAATTTTTTTTAAAATATTAGTTTAAAAAAATAAAACTTCTAATACTTCTTAAGTACCACTCAAGAAATCTTGTGTACCGCCCTGAGGTGTAGTAATGAAATATGTCAATTCAACTCCAAACACGCTGCACAAATGTTACGTTTATTGCACAGCAAAGTAAAGCAATTATATTATTTAACCAGAAAGCAGTACCCAACAGAAAGATTTCTACAAAAATTTAACACAGAGACTATTAGAATGAAATCTCTGAGATATACTTGTCTCACAGTTTGGGGTTTGATAAAATTAAGCAGAGCAAACCTATAAGTAAGTAAGAGTTGTGTGTCAATTACATTAAACAAAAACATGTAGCAGTCCAAGTAAAAGCTACATTTGATTTTTAGACAAAACATGAGATTTTACTCCACGTTGACTGTCCTTGTTTTTACCGTATTTACTCTTTGTGCAGTGGAATGGGTGGGACCTGTTCAGTATTGATTCTATGAGCATGAAGTCATGACTGAAAAGAGCCCATTTCTGTTTGGCACAAGATCAACTAGGAAAGTCCAGTCGCCGCTCTCTAACGCAGCTCTGTGGGCGACGCACAACACTCGCTCCAATTGTCCCGGAGCCAAGACGAGCAATGTTTCAATAGGAACTCATTTGTTTCTACCGGGGCAGCCAACGTATTTCTGATGTTATCTTTTATGAGACAGCTGCAGCTTATATTCACCGAGAAATAATAGGGTTCCTGAAATTTGAAGAAGTTGGACGTCAGCCATACTACTGCAGTGATATCATCTAAATGTTGAGATGACGTGTGTGTCGCTTTAACTGTGAGATTTTATAGGAGGCAGAGAAAAAAAACACACATACATTTGCTGCATTTTCTGTTGAGCCTGTTCTTTTTCTTTCCAAACATTTGTCAAAGCAAACCTCAAACTGTTTGCGGTTTGGAAAATTAGTTAATGAAAGGAAACTCTTTAGGCAAATCATTTTTTTTTCAGTCTATAGGCAGACTTTCCTAAAGATTGTACTTTACAGAGTTAGACCTTTTTCAAACAACCAGAGGAGGGTAGAGCAGACAAAAAGTCCTCAAGAAAAAATAGTCCTACTTTAGAGTAAACGGAGTCAGTGCTAAATTGACTGTTGCAATGCGTAAAAATCATTTGGAAGCAGCCATTACTTCCTGATGCCAGAGCAAACAAACTGATCATTGCCCGAAGAGAAGTGTTTTTTTTTCCACATTGTGGCCGAGGCAGACGTTTGATCAGTGAAACCAATTCATCTGACAATTATTGGTATCAGAGATAGATTAGTCTGTAACAATTATCTGTCGGTTTTGATAAAACAAATATCTGAGAAAAAATGAGAGAATAAAAGAAAAATGAGAAAGTTTAATAACAAAAAAGATTCCATAAACACCATATAGACAAATGAAACATTTATGTAGGGGTTGTTATTTAAGTAAAAGCTTTAGATGGTAATTTGTTCTAAATAGTTACAGTTAAAGGATTAACAGTAAAAGATGTGTATATCTGAGACTTATAAATAATCTATCACTTTCAGTACATGTATTTAAAAACAAAAGCAACATTTGTGATTCATAGCATTGTGACATAAACTGTATCTGGCACATCTTGGACATCTTCACTGAGCCCTTATTACTTCTTCTCTGTGGTATTCAGGTTTCTTCACTGCAGTTGTGGCTGGTCTGACTCTGACCTGGTTTTGGACGTAAGCTTAGCCTCTTGCCTGGAACGACTCAAGTTCCCCTCCACCTCCTGCCTTTTTGTTCATGTTCAGATGTTCAATATTACTGTAAAACATGCATCACTTAATCCTCATGTTGCTTTTGGTAACAGCTCTGTTTGCTGCTCAAATACTATGCAAAATATCCTTCAGTGGGTCCGAGTCCCTTTCATACAAACTGAGCTCCAAGAATTACAGTCTGAGGGCGACCAATGTGAGGATAAGAAAACAGTTTCTGTGACAGCAGGTCTTAATTGGACATACTGCAGATGGTATAGAAATATGAAGCCTAAATGAATATTAAATGAAAAGAGACTTTTGATATGTCTGTTGGGACATGATCTCTGATTAGGTCATGTGTTTGTCACTGTCCAAAGACCCAAAACTACAAAATGAAAAGCAATGAAATATGAATTATGAATCCTTTTTATAGTCTTTACATTGATTAGTCTAGTCTCTGGATGCAACTAGGCACATAAAGCGTCATAGGAACAATTCTAATATTACTTTGTGAAGTAAAGGCAAATGGAGCCAGACTCACTATAGGCCTATGTAGCATTTATATTTTAAAAAATTCAAAATGATCTTGAATATCATAATTGTATTAGAAATAATACTCAATACAGGATGCCAAAATGCCATATATGTTGAAGATAGAAGAAGTGCGCTCTGTTAAATTGCTTATTGTTGCAGTAGATAGAGCTACATCAAAATGGAAGCTCCTGTACCTCCTCCTAGTTATGGGACTAGCTGTCTCTGCTCTGTCACTAAAGGCCAGTACATACTCCGCAACAACAATTCTCGCCTAACACATTTCTCTATTCTTGCGGAATATATATCAAGCTTAGCTCAGTTAGTTTCTATTTAAGGTATTGCAGCAGGAAAATGCCATTCGGACCTTGAATGTATTTTGACTACAGAGACCCCCAGTGTACAGCTGACAGGACACCTTCCACTTCCAAAATTGTTAAATATCTTTTTGTTTTTATTGTCTTATTGTTTATTGCCTATTTAAATATCTTGTCCTTTTTCACAACACTGTCCCGCTTCCAAGTTAATCTTAAAAAACGATTTCGCAGAATGTGGCAGCAGGTAAAACATAAGATGCACCAATTAACAACTTCCATAAAACATCCATTCTCACGGCTCATTACAATATCTTAAATTGGTGTGAATGAACGTATTTCTGACCTGTAAAAGTTATATGTTCACACACAATAATAGAGCCATATGAGGTTCGTAAGTATGTCTTTTACAACTCCATATAATCCCTTTCATTAAGATGTCATATGCTAAACATTAAACAGTGCCTGACCTGATCCTGTTAGCATGTTCATGTCTGTAGTATGTAGTCACTAAACTGGGTCTGTGTTGAATCTTTGCTTGTTTTTTGTCATTAAATGGATGCATTCAATAAGTCACTGGCCTGATTGCTAACAGGTTACGCTCCTCTCTGCCTTGACGGTCTTCTTATTTTTGGCATTGAGCAGAAACCACAAAACAGACGATGAAAAACAGCACAGCCCCAGGCTCCCGACCATCTCTGAGCTCAAACCTGAATGCATCTGTACGACTACAGCCCATATTATTACCCACTGTTCATCCACTGACAGCTCCTGCGTATGATCAGCAGATAAATGCCACTCATCCAACCACAGAACTTATTTCACTCACATGAGGGTTTGTGAGTTAGCTTTGGGGTTACAGACCTACATTCTCCATTCAAGCTCGAAAGGATGACCTCATGGGGCTTGCAGCCTCCATCGCCGTCCTCACTGGAGTTAATAGGAACAACATGCAGCCTCAGGAAAAGCTCTGGTCTTTCTTTTACTCTTATGCATTTTGGTGCTTTGATTTATAATACAAGAGAATTAGAAAAATACATATGTTTGACATTTTTAAACCATCATTTCTGTAAGAGCTAAATCTGTCTGTTTTATTGTTTGACCTATGGGTGTAGTACTGCTGTAGTCTACATATAGACACTTTTTACAAACAGCAAAAAAACACCTGCCCACTGTAGCATCAAAAGCAAGTGCACAAGGAAAAAACACTAAGTTAGGTATTTTAGAAGAGGCAAAAAACTAACCTATGAAACTTAAAATGGCATTAATGTTCTCTGCCCACTCACTGACAGCACACACAAACTTAGTCAGTTGCCATTCACCAAAGTATTTTACAGTGGCTGCTGCTCCTTTGTCCAATCAAATTGTCTTAAGTGGTTGGTTCCTACAATTAATTTATCAACACCAGGAGGCAATATTGCGTGGGATAATAACAGTACATTCTCTGCTTTTGGGCCAAGACTTTCTAATTGAAACACTGATATTTATTTCTCTGGATATATTTCGAACTGTAAAGACAAATAGTGCAGAACATTTTCTTGGGACAGGTGATTTATAAGTGAATAGCCCTAAAAAATATCCAACTTAGAAACTCCTCAAACTGTCTGGCTCACCATTTGGAGATCAAATTAAAATAAACAAAGCTTATTTTGGCTCTAAATCTTCGAGTGAATTAAATCTTGTTTGATCTTTAATAATTTTCAGTTTTGGCAGCTAGAGAGTGTGCAGGAGTTCCAAAGTTTGAACATATTTGAAGATATATTATGTAAAATATCATTAATACTCTTTTTCCAATGTCCCTCTTGAAAATTATTTTTAAAAAAGTAAATTTTTTTTTCTGACTGTAATTATTTTGTGAAAGCAGGTGCCTTTTTAAGATTAGAGGATATCTGTCTGACGCTACACTTGATTTCGTCGTAAAACTAAATTATAAACTTTCTCTATTCTCCATTGTCTCCTAACTGCTGCTTCCCATGGCTCATTTATTTTCAGAGCGACTGTGAAATCGCTGGTGTTGGCTGATGGCTGCACGTCCGAACAAAACACCCAACCTCCTATCTCATATCCTTGTGTGCTTTCAGCGCTGGACCAGAGGAACGTCTTGAGTAATGTGTGAGCCACATGACGGTTATTTATCAAACAGTAGAACACTCATCCCTCTATCTGGGCTTTGGATCAGACCACAGAGTACAAACTCGAGAGTCAGGCCTAAATCCAGCCACGGGTTCTTCCCCCCTCCGAGTCTGCGATTTCACAACGACTGCAACAACACAAATATTATGAAAAGTACTTTTATTACAGATATAAAAGCAGATCTCAAATTGACGACTAACTAAAACATTGGACCAGAAGGTTGTTCTAAGGAAAAAGTACAGTTTAAATGGTTACAAATAAATATTTGACTTGTTAAGAGGCAAAAGATTTAATAGAAAAAGGATATTTTCACATCACAGTGGCTCGATCAGTGAAGAGAGTCTATACAAAGTGGCTTATACTGCATTTGACTGAAACAGGTAAAGGCTGCAGAATCAAAACACACTTTCTTTCTTTGTATTGTGTAATAAAAAAGGCCAAAACTGCCTCATTAAATTACATCTCATAATCTCCCACATGTGTTTTGTACTTTTTGAAGCAAGCTGAAACGTATTTGGGAACAATGTCATTCAACATTTTTGTGGCTTAAACTTCTTTTTGACGCCGAACAATGTCTCATCCGGAAAATAGCTGCAGAAAAAGCACCATATTTCTATTAAACTGTAGAAGGTGGGATTACTGTATATATATGTCTTTGGATTTTTCATTGAAAGGTATTAAGTGAAAATATCTCAAGGAAAACAAGAATTGAAACCTTTCCTTGACGTTTTACAAATACAGCTGGTTTAAAATAACATATCTTACATGATGAACCAATATTGGTGGTCTATATCCAGATTAGTTTTAGGTAGCAATAAAGCATACACGGCTGAAGTTAGGAGTCATTAAAGTGAGTCTACAGGCAGCGCGTGAAGGCCAGTTGGCAGTTCAACAGAGCGTGAAGATATAAAACTCATTCAGCTCTCCTCAATGTCTCGTGAATTCTCAGGACCGACACACGTGTGGGCAACATCACATGGAGGGAGAGTGAAGGAAAGCTGCCAGGAAAACAATGTCCATCAACACTTGGGCTATGGGAACAGGTACGAGTTTTAGGATCTAATAAACACACAGCCACAGCCAGCTGTAAAGCACAGAGCCCAGCAGCAGAAAGAGCAGCTGTGCCGGCCGTTGTGTCCCGCTGGTTGCTAACTGGACCTGCTTGCTGTTAAAACCTGAGTGATATCGGTGGGAGGGCTGCGTCTCGCCCCCACTGCACAGCACCAAGGGGGTTTGGAAGGAAGTGGGCCTCTTTTGCGGTCGGTCGGGACTAGATCCGTCTGTGGGCCTTTCTCCGATGAACAGCAGCGGTTGTTTCCTGTGGTTGAGCTCAATCTTAAAGAGCTCGTACTCTTTATGTGGGAGTCTGATGCCCAGAGCGGTGCACCCATGTGTGGGGGTGAGGTCCTGCTCCAGCCCGACCTCCCAGCCTCTGGCCCGGCCGCACTTTCCTGGACGGGTACCGTTCAGGAGCTTTGCTGTGGCTTCGTCTGAAGCTGTAACTCCCACCTGCGTAACTTTGAAAACAAACTCAGTGGCTCCCAAAACCTTGGCCGAGGGTTTTCCTGAGCGTAATGCCCAGATGCGCTCAAGGTGAACGTGGGCTGGGAACAGGACGGGTCCGAGTAGTGCCTGTAGACGCCCTCCCACTTGTGTTGGTCCGGGTTAAAGGTGAAGTCTCTGGTGAGGAAGAGGATAGTCGGTCGTGTCTCACAGCGCTGGCTCACCCAACGTCCAGCCAGAGACAGAGGAGGTGAGGGTCCGCGGGGCAACATTGGGGGACGCAGCTCTGATGATCGGTACACCAGGGCGCACACGGGACAGGGGTGGATGTGATGCTGCAAAGATGAATCGAAAATAAATGTTAAAATGGTTTGAGGCACTATTACACAGAGATGGAGTTGAGTCATCAGGCTAATTTTTGGGACTTGTGAGTGACTACACCTGGACTTCCCTTTTTATGGCTCGAACTTGAACTTGAACTCGTTAATTCTCAGACTTGTGACTAGACTCGGACTTGAGAACTGATGACTCGGACTTAGACTCAGACTTGAGCACAAAGGACTTGCAAGTCACACTCAAAGACAACATCACACAACCTCTGCTTGTTGCATGTGTTCAGGATGAGCTGCTCTCATTAACTAAATGTGACCCAGACGTTGAGCCTATATAAGTTACAGCCGAATTTGATATGCCACAATCAAAACTTCATTAAATGTGTTTTATGAAAAAGGATTAAACAAAACTAAAATCTCAATCAATGTGTCAGTTTAGCTTCAACAGTTTCCAGATTTGTAACTGACTTTGGTTTGACTTGGACTCGACTTGAACCTTTCTTTAGTGACTTAGACTTGCAGTTGAACTAAAGATGGCTTTACTTGAACTCAATTTTTCGAATGACTCGGACTTGACTTGGACTAGTCATTGGTGACTTGGACTTGGACTTGGACTTGAACACTGAGGACTTGAAAGTGACTTGGACTCAAAAACTGGTGACTCGACTACAACACTGCCAGTATAATCCAAAAATAGTGAAATCTCATTGTAGATCTCACAGCTTGCAATTGTTTGGTGCTCGCAATGTTCTTTTAAATGGGATAAATTATTGTATTAACTTTGACCTTCTGCTGTACAACTGATCCTCCAGTTTTTTAGATTGAAGCGGCTTTCTTGATTTTGGATCATAAGCAGGATATTCATCATTTTTCCACTTGTTCTGTAACTTGGCCCGTGCTCAATGACTAACAGTAAAAGATCTTATTCAGTTCCATTACCATTAATGTCCTCATTTTAGCATCAGTTCTGGTAAATCCATGTTTGAAATCCTGCTATTCTGCTTTTCCCCTGACGTTAACATTGTTTTAAAGTCCAATGGTTTGTATGTTTAACATTTAACATACACCACATTTTTTTAAGTTCGTCAGTCTCTTAAAAATCCTAGTATTGGCTCTTGTAAGGTCCAGTGTGCTATGATTTGTCAATGAAAGCTCTTTGTACATCCCTTGTTTTTACTGGTTCACTGCTGATGCAATTGCTTTTCTTATTGGCTGACTTTAAACGTGAACCAATTATGTGACTGCTTGGTCTGGGGTAATTTAACAAAACTCTTACCATGGCGTTTGCAGTGGCTGCTGGTATCCTGTCGGTCTGTAGTGAGTCCTTTGTGTCCACTCTGTGTGTATATCCCCCAAGAACAATTCCTGGACTTTCCCTCCGTGGCCAAAGCGCTGCGTTTCCACTCGAACCAAACCCAACTCCATCAAAGAAAACCCCAGCGCTGACAGGCAGCCCCTCCCCGCTCGGGTGTTGTAAAGCTCATACATCTTTCCTGGCACCATTCGGCCCAAGGTCAGCCCCACACAGGACGGAGGCAGTCTGGAGGCCAGTCTCTGCTTAGCAGCTGGGCTGTGGACCACAATGCCCACTTTGCTGATGTGGTGCTCTGCTTCGGTGCCACCGAGTGAGATCCATGAGGCCTGCTGCAGACGGAGCTTGCCCCTGATCAGGAGCGAGTAGGCCGGGTCTCCACAGGCGCTGTCGGAGTAGTAGTGCTGCAGGGCCTGGAGGTGACGGCTCGGGTGGAAAGTGTAGGAACGAAGGAGGAACTCAGGACCGGGACGAACTTCACATCTGGAATTAGACAAAGGAATTTAAAAAATCATAAGCAAATGCTGCAGATTGAATGTACCCCAGCTAGTCTTAAATTGTCCTCAAGTCTGTATCTGTTCAGAAATGATCAGTTATCAGATCAGACCACTTGTTTTTATCTTAAATTATTTAATGTGTACTAACAGTTGTCTGTGTTCTGTTTTATTTTGCCTGCCTGGGCAGTACAGACGGAAAATTAGCAAGCTTCTTACAGCTGTTCATTAGTAAACGTTCATTCGTGCGGGCAGTGGTCACAAAAATGGCTGCCATGTCTCCACCACCAGTGTGTGACTGTTGAGTGTGCACAGTCAACAGCACATAATAATACATTTTTTGACTGCATCTTTAGCTCAACATTTCAACTATGGGATTTGCGCTGCTCCTTTTGCATCTTTGGCACTTAAAGCCCTCAAGACAGATGTTTGTGTCTCAATGTGTCAACTTGTAATTTCCTTTTCCTGCGCAAATCATTTTGTGTTCAGTGAAACACTCCGTTAAAGTAGGCTACTTGAAACCTGCAAGTTTTTCAGAATGGGAGAAAACCCAATTCAAATCAACCTTTTCTGCCATAGATTAATTGATAAATTGCTCATAGTAAATGAGTGGGAATATGTAATTAACCTAATTAATTCTCCAAGGTTTACCTCATTGTGGTAGGCTCCACCTCCAGATAGTGTTGTTGCAGTTGTTGATGTGTTTGATTTTTTTCTAACTCACTAAATGCATATCCCAATAATAATTCACTGATACAAGAATATTCCAGTTGACATTTATTGCCTCAATAAATAAATATTGGAGAAATCTGTTATAAAGAGCTTTCTAATTGAAATAACACAGTCTCTATGAACTATAGCAAAGGGAGTATAAATTGTTTAGATTACTTAAAAGTGCACTTCAGTCTAAATTATGTTTTAATAGTGTATATATCTTTGGATGCAGCATATTTACCGTGTGGAGACCCAGGTGCCGTCCAGTGTGGGGGGGATGTCTGCTGTGATTCGGGCCCTGTCCTGTTGGTGACTATGCTGACACTGCTCCCACTGTAGACTCTCACTGAAGTTTTTGGAGGAAGTGAAGATGGCAGTGGGCACCTCCCAAACTTTCCTCCCTGTGCCAGCCACTAATACAGCTGTGGACAAAAAGAAAGTTAGAAATTCTAGTCTATTATATTCAATTTAGATTCCCAGACTGTGGACTTGGTAATACTTAAATGATTGTGTTCAAAGATAATTATTGGTCACATTTATCAAAAAATGAAGGGAATAATAGTCATATGGGAATAGGCAAGTCTTGCTGTTATATCTAAACACTATTCTGGTTGACTGCGAGCTGTTTGACGGCTGTAATTTTGGTAAATTTTCCATGTAATGAGTGGTGAGAGTGTGTATAGAAACCATACAGAACCGTGAATCAGGACTTTGGCCACGGCGCAGACAGTTTTGGCTTGTCACTACAATCAGCCCACAGCTGCAGCACAATGTTTTGAGTCTGCTTCAAAGGACGAAGAGGTTTGTGAGTTAACAAAATGCATGTTTGTGTGCGCATCATCACCCGCAGAGTGTAAGTTGTTCATGAATATGTATTTTTGTCATTGCAAAAAAGTCAATAATGGGTCATTGATAACAGCAGGCCTCTGTAGCAGAAAACATCTGGTGATAATATGATTCAAGAGGCACTTATAATGATGAATGGTCTCACTTAAGTTTCACCAAACACTGACAGTTACGTTAATCCAAATGAAAGCTTTATTCATCATTTAACATTTATGGATCTGACATATTCACATCTGCGATCTCTCTGCCTGTCACTGACCATAACAGCATTTTCTGATCTATCAACGATATGCGTGTGTTGTCAATGTGGTAAGGTTTCTGGTTACAGCTGAGACAAAGGCGAGAGATTTTTCTGATTGCACCCTGATGGCTGCAACGTGAGGACGGCCGCTGGGGTCTGGGCAATGTAAGAGCTTTAGTTACATCCAAAAAACAAACGTCAAAAAGCCAAAGGCAGAGCTCTCACAGACTCCTTTATATCCTCAGAGGTGGGTAACTAACTGGTAAGTACTGTTCCTAAACTTACTTTTACTTTGATATATTTTCAGTACGGTCAGTAAGATATTCCTTTGACTAACATTTCAAAATATATAAATCAGTAACTTACAGTATATATAAGAGGGCAAGGTGGGTCGCAGTGATGTAGTACTCGGAGACTAAAGCCCATTTTGTAAAGGTCATGTTCTCGATCCCTAAAGGTCTCGTCTTGGTCTGGAAATTCGTTTTACTCCGTTTTGTCTCAGTCTCGGACGTCCAGACCAACCAAAGGCATATTTGTCTGACTCTTAAAACTGCATTACCTTAACTTTTCTTCCGTCCAGATCACAATCCCGCCCAACAAGAGCATGGCAACTTTCTCTGCTTTTGTTGTATTGAAAAGATTTAAACTAAACCCAACACCTCAGCACCTTCAACTTCAATCTCTGAGTTCAGTGTCCGGTGTGTTCCTGATCTTTTTTCACTCTTTCACTGTGACACTTCCTTCATCTCAGTTTTTCTTCAATTGTTTGTCAAAATATAAATCTAAAACTTATAGTCTTAATAAGTTTGTCTTCCTTGGACAAGGGTGGTCTTTTCTTTTTTCCACTTGCCATATCTTTTAAGCTCTTCCTGTGCCTTCTCCAAAGCAGCCCACAGCTCTTTTCGATCTTTCACTTGGCGATCAAGTTTGTTCTAGTGCAAGCCTCTCAGTCGTGCCTTGGTGACTGTTTTGAAGGTCTGCCGCTCCTTCTCCTGTTGGGACTTGACCTTCTGCAGCTCCTTTAGCGGCAGTAGCTCAGTGGTAGAGCGGTCGTCCTTCAACCGGAAGGTAGGCGGTTCGATTCCCGCTCTCCCCACAGTTCATACTGTCGTTGTGTCCTTGGGCAAGACACTTAACCCACCGCCTCCAGTGGCTGTAACACTGGTAATTACATTAGAACAATGTAAGTCGCTTTGGATAAAAGCGTCAGCTAAATGAATAAATGTAAATGTAAATGTAAAAGGCTTGGTTGGCCATCTCTAACTTCAATAACACAAGGTTCATGCCATGTTCATCTTCGGCAGCCTGCCTCAGAAAGTTTTTAGTGTTGACCTTGGATCTTAGCTGGTCAACCAAACTGTGGAGGGCCTTCTGCTGCTCCTCCTCCTTCTCCTTCATCAACTTTTCCTGGTGCTCGGTGTTAATGTTCTTTTGCTGCTCTAGCTTTTCCTGCGACTTCAGAGTAGCTGCCTTTCATATGAAGGTTCCTTGGGCAAGGCCGATCACATTTGTGGTAGGTATTGGCAGGAAGTAGTAATGTATACTTTGTCACTCTTGTCACTATTTTGTTAACTAATATTTCTTCTAGTAACTGTATTTTTCTTTTTTACTATTTGTCCCACCTCTGCGTATTCCCTTTCCCTCAAATCCAACTTCCTTTCTCTTGGTTTTCTTATATATTCCCTTTGCTCCTGTTTATCCCCGGGCTCTTGTACCTTCTCATATTGCGTTCCTAGCTTTCGAGAGGTCATCTGTGTTGAGACAGCTTTACAATTGTAATGTCCTTCCTGTGCCTTTTCTCATTCAACTTTAGGTGCACACTGAGAGAGGCTCACCTGTTTAGCCTCGACTTTTTAAAGAGCCTTAGTTCTTCTCTTATGGCTGAACAGATGGAGCAAAATAGAGAACTTATTGTGGGTCTGGGAGGAGAAGTTGCCGGTGGATTTTTGTGGTGGAGGCTCTGAGATGGATCCTGAAGCATCAGGGTTTATTACCCTTGTTAGTGTCAGATGGAGGATATTTTTGCTCTCTTTTTTTCTTGGAATGACTCCCATATGGTGAGCACAACCACAGACATATGAGCTACTAACTCAGCTATTCCCAAGCATCCTCTCACCTGCGCACACACAGACACACAGCCCACAGACCACAAAACCAGATTAAAGCTCAGGCCCGGGACAGACAGAAATCTGAAGGATGATCATTTCAGTTACTTGGAAATACTATCTGCCAAAAGACGAGTTTAACTGAGATGTTTAAAATGAGAAAGACAGGGTGCCTCTGTGTCTCACCTGGTGCAGCACATACCACCTCTCCTTCATTTCCTGCAGGACTACACCTCTGATCAAATAAAGGTGAAGCGCCAATAATATGAGTCTAAAAATAGGCAGAACTTTTTACGAGTTCATTACAGAACCAAAAAGAACAGAAGTGCAGTGTCTATCTTTCAGCATTTTATATCCAGATTGTGAAGGACGTTTCTCAAACTCAAACTTGTTTCACAAAATGGTTCCTTTCTGGGATGAGGCCTATAATCAGTGACATGATATTTGTGTGTTAATTAATAAAAATGGACAGATTCACAAAGTCAAGTTTATTTCTGAAGCACTCCTTCCCTCAACCTCCAACCCACAACTGTCCTGACATAGTGACCTGCCTGCATTTGTTTGTTTAACAAATTAAAACCAACCCATTTGCCATGGAAAGCCACTTGGGCATTACATCAAAGCTGAGTTACTTTTTCCAGTAAGAGTTTTGTTGTTTTGTTAGCTGTGTCAACTAATGGCCAAAGTGACTTTTCGCCTGTTCTATGTGAGCATATGATTAGCCTAAGCATGCCGACATTGTCATCTTTTGAAATCCTTCATAACAAAGCCTAGTCATTTTAAAATCTCAGTTTTTTTCATAGATCATTCTTATTACAATATAAGTCACAGTTTTACTCAATTTAAAGAAAAAAAAGTCATACACTGCAGAATTACACTACTTAATTTGACATCAGTTTAATATAGTGCTACATTACTTGATTCATAAAATTCCTAATCTTTAAAACTGCAAAGCACCAGTTTGCTTTCACCAATAATCTATATAGTGTATAATAGTCCTATTTCCTGTCTTCTTCCCTACTGCATAAATGGGACACAGACATTATTGCAGGATTGTCAGTTTGTTGATATGATTAATAGTTCTTTCTAGTGCTGTTGACATTGAAACATGTTTGCAATTTTCCCGTGAAAGTGTTTGTTTATGTGTTGTGTCACTGCAGCTGGCCGATGTAAAGCACTCAGTCGGGCCCAGCTGCTTTCTCACGGGACAAAACTGAGCCGAAATTCTGATCAGGATTCATTCATTTTCACTGCGTCTCCCCAGTCGTCCAATAGGTCTGTTCAGTGTTACTCACTCTCTGTGGCCACATGCAACATGTTCCTCTCAGCGCGGACACAGAGCCCCAGTGATGTGGACTCATTTGGGGCTCGCTGTATTGGACTTTGCCAAAACGTTTCTATAGAGTGTTTCTTGAGGTCACTTGTCATTCAGCCCTGTTCCTTTTCTCGGATCTCATTCCAGTCGCGACATATGGTTGCATTTACAGAACAGTACTCATAAAAGCAGGGCTTAGTAAAACAAAATTGCTCATCTCAGGGTTTAAGTATTCTTCTACTAAGGAGTCTACTCTGACCACAAGTGAAGAGATGTTGTAATATTTATGATAATTTCCAAGCCTCAGTTTGACTTTGTTCACTTCCTACGCAGCCGTCACATCTTGTTAGTTTTACCTTGAGCCGATTTATTCTTTCCACTTTGTTACAGTACGGTTCATTGTGTGGTATATTAACTTGTTAGAAGCCATATTTCCAAAATGCCACGACCCAATTCAAACGAGCAGACTTTTTTTTTGGGCTTAGTCTTATGGTTTGTCATGGATTCCTGGTCATGCAAGCCATTTTGTCTATACCTCAAATTATTATCTTGTTAATCAATAAAGCATTTGGTTTATATTAATGGACAATCCCACCATGCATCTCGATTTTTTAATGAAATAATTGTAATAATGACTCTCCCACAAAGTCAGGGCAGAACTTTGGAATTCAGGGCAGGACCACCCACTTTATTTATACAATGCTTGGTTTCTCTGATTGGTTTCATGTTTATTAAATTTTGTCAGTCCAGGCGCAGATTATTCTTCATATGTTGGTACTGCCTCTTAGTTCTGTTTTATTGTATGTTTATCCAATTGCTTTCAGCGATAGTTAAATCTGTCCCTCTTCTTTCACCTCCTGGAAATCAAACTTAAAGCAACAGGGCCCAGACAAATTTTATAGATTTAAAAAAAAATTTTATTTTATTTTAATATACATTTTATAGAACAGAAACAAGAATTAGGATGTCTGGCTGAAATATTTTCTTTGTGTACTTTACAAATTTTAGTAGAATATATTAGAACCAGAAGACATTTTAGGTCCTGGTACCAAACATAGAAAAAATTATGACAACAATTAAATGTAAATAAAGTGTCTGTACCAGTTTGCAACACTGCAAGAAAGGCTTGCACACAAGTATGGTTGGTCATACAGATAACAATACTCAGTACTTGGTGAATATTAGAGCATCTTGTACTCATTTGACACTCTCCATTATCACCATATGGATTATTTAGCACAGAGTGAATTTTGTGTTTTCTATATAACACTGTTTTACTCTAAACAACAACGATATATGTACAATAATATAATGCATTTGTTAAGTGTCAAGAGATTGGCTCCTTTAAAAAACAATCTTGATAAAATAACAATGCATTTGATTTATCACATTTTTCATTCACTCCACAGTCACACACTGGTGGTGGTAAGCAACATCTGTAGCCACAGCTGCCCTGGGGCAGACTGACTCCGACCACCATTGAACATTCTCACACCAGTGCCACAGACACTGGAGGCATGGCGGGTTAAGTGTCCTGCCCAAGGACACAACAATATGAACTGCAGAGAGTGGGATTCAACCCGCCAACCTTCCGGTTATAGGACGGCCGCTCTGCCCCTGAGCCCCATAAAAGATGACAACTTGATTAAAGATGTAATATTGTACTGAAATCACGGTGTGGTTCATACTTATTAAGTATCGATAGCTGTACTTAGTATCAGTGAGCACTCAAATAAAAATGATTTTGGAAAAAGTGGTACTAAACTAAAGTGAGTTATAAGAACGAAGACACGGCCAGTGCAGCAAAATATAAAAAAAAACTACTGTACAAAAAAACACAAACTACAGTTACAAAATCTGTTCATCTGTTTCAATATTATTCTGTGTTTAGATAAATTGTGCTCATGTAATGCCTGTCTTTAACCACCAGGGGTCAGTGTTGCTGCCAGTGGCCTGTGTGTGTGGTCTTCTTGGTCAGTTTGTCATCACCAACGACACACGCCGCTGCCACTGCCCTGCCTCTGACTGAGGACTGTCCAAAGTAAACTCTGTGTCTCTGAGCTCCTGTATTCACCCTGAGCCCAGAGCGAGTAATTCTGCAGAATAGGGACAGCATTTAGCAAAGACCTCCAAGCTGCTCTCCGTTTGTTTGTTTGTTTGCGCTGTTGATTACGGTTTGGCAACCTTCACATCTCGTCTCTCATGTCTCATCCGCAGCAGCCCCAGTGAAAATATGGTTTTATGTAAGTCCTTATTTAGAGCGATCCTGAGAAAACAAAAATCAAATCCAGGCGCTTTTGATTTGGGATTTGCAGCGGGATCCAGGGGCTTGACGGTTAAGTCGACCTTGTGCCTCTTTCATTACAGAGATGGGTCTTTTCCAGCTGCATTATCCCTTTTATTAAAGCTGCCAGTGAAAGGAGCAAAGGTAAAAGAAAATATAACTTTTGCCATTGGGAATATTTAACCCGAGAGCAAACCAATGCTAATCCCTCCATGTTCCAGTGCTTAAACTACTTCCTCATGTGTTTCCTAATTTTTTTACTTTCGCTCTGGCTCATTTTTTTAGCTTGTTAACCCCAAGTCACTCTGTATCAGACTTCACTTCAGTTTGCGTCAGTGCTGCAGGACAAAAACTCCCAATACCATTCCCCAAGCACAGGCCCAGAGACCAACGGGGTGACTAATGTGGTCACTAATTTAACTTTTCAACAAAGACAGAGCATAAACTAGTCCTGGGCTCATGCTAAAAGCCAGTTTGAGGTGAAGCTATGAACAAGTGTGTCTCAATGAGTATAAGGCCATGTATTAAAGTAATTTTTTTACTTTCATGCATTGATGTCAAACACACTTTAGTAGTATGTAATTGCTAAAAAGGTATCTCTAAAAGTTTGTCTATCTTGGAAAAATAGACATTTGTGGCTCCAGTGGATGTTACATTACTTCCTGTATCTGTTTCTACAGCTGTTCAGTGAGGACAAACTGAGCTCTGCTGGAGGAGAAGCACCTTCATGTTTCTCTTTGAACACAGCCTCTAGCATTCACGACCTACACTGATTTTGTTTCTAAATTGATTCTTAGTGAACTGACCAATTTCCACTGAGGCTACCGTAATTCAGTCGTCAGTCACAGTAGACAGGCAACAAGCTCACAATTTAGTTTTAGTTTATTTTGGCCTTCATCAAAAGAAAAAAAAAAGAAATTAAATGTATAAGCAAAACTAGGCGATAAAAATCGTAATTGAGACTGTAAACATATATTCGGAGGATTGCATGTCGTGCTTTAGAGCAAATTTGGAGCTGTTTAGATGAAAACCCTTTAGCACAAAAGTATCACAATACGATTTAGGTGGTCATGTATTCCACCCAACATTTTCTGTTGAGAAGGATCCTGGCAATTGGGAAATGGCATTTATTTCCCAATAGTTGCCTCTTCACAGACTCATTCTACACAGCCACAAATCTATCAAAAAACAAATTGATAACTTTTTTTGCACACGTGTCTAGATGATACTCACCAAATTTGGAGCTGTTTAGATGAAAAGCCTTAGGTGGTCACGCATACACCCAACATAGTAGATTTCCTGTTGAGTTTACGATATGGCTGTAATACATTTTTCTGTTATGTCCCAAGTTTCATTTTCTTTGGAAAAAGACTTTCCATAGGCCCAATGTATTTTGACTTTTGTAGAAAATTAATTAATTAATTAATTAATTGTTAATTACACATCTATTAATGCTTAACTACTGTTTTATTGTGTGAGTTATTATAAAGTGTTTACCCAGAACCAGCCCTGAACTGCTTATATGCCAAAGAGTTAAAAAATAAAATAGCAACATGGATTACATCACAGTTTCCATGTAAATTTACAAACTGGTCACAAATATTCACATAAACACCAACTGACTAATCTCTCACAAGTGGTTATAGTGTTTTGAATGTGCCCAAAGCCCTCTCCTCTTCTGCTGATTGCTGCACCCATCCCATCCATGAAAAAAGCCTCAACGTTAACGGCTCATTTCTCTTGGATAGATTTTAGATGCTTTCATTTTTTTCCTGCCTTTGTTTAGTCCTTTGGTAGTCATTGGTTGATGAGGTGTGTGAGGTTTCAGTCGGAGGATGAGGGCTTAAAGGGGGGCATGGGGAGTATATAGGGGTTTGTACTTCATTTGACAAGATTACTGAGGTGGAGTATCGTGCCGAGCAGAAATATTCCTCATATTTAGTCGACTGCTGGGCATTATTCACAGTTTACAGCTGCTTTGCCTGGCTTATTTTTGCTGAGCAGATTTTTGGTAGGAGATTTTAAGATACCTGGACTGCTTTTTTTAATGTGGAAAGCTTTCACTCTCCACATAGTGATGCATCTAGTATGACTCAATCTTTTGGCACGGCTCATTAAATACCATCAAGACCAGGGGTTATATATAGTTTTTGGCTCTGCTCTCTTTTACAGAAGCTTCCTCTAGTTATATAAGAAATATACATCTTATCTGGAGGCTTATACTTTATCCATTTTATTTCAAAATCTACAACTTTACAAGAATTACCTTAGCTAAAGGATTTATTTCAACATGTTATATACTGTTTAGGTTTCAGGGAAACCAGCCCTGATCAGCATAGTTTTTTTTCAATTTAGTAACACAAAAGTCTGAAAGCAAGAAAGCATTTTTTTGGGGGTATGACCATGTGCATGTATTGTATTTGTATAATGATAACCTAAAACAATATAAGAGGACAAAAATGGGAAAAATGCCAATTGTAGACAATAAAATACATACAAGGAATGGCTATCATTCTTACACTACACTATAATACTAACATGCTTTGAGGGCTACTGTAGCTCATGACTCCCTCTAGTGGCAGAAATGATGTCCACTTTTTACATGTTTATATTGTGGGATTTTTCTGAATATTTGAAAAAAGTTAGTGTCAGTCAGAGACTTTAAAACCTAGTAAATATGTAGGTTACAGTGTTGATATCTTGCATTCTTGACATTAAAGAGTCCCATAAATAGACCTACTTGCGATCAAACATAAGAGGGCAGTATTATGCTACAATTTTCAATAAAGCACTTGTTCTTTCACACCAATGACAAGACATGGTGACTTTAAAATGTGTATTAGCCAGTGCTAGAGGGGTATGCAGCATAAACCCCCATTAATATACGGTATTATTAACAAGGTTAACAAATAAAAAAAAAACAGTCTCAAAATGACAAGCATTATTACGTTATGATCAGATTCCAATAAAGAACTGAAAAGAAGGAAAATAATCTCAATTTTTACAACATTTCTAAGTAGGAGCCAGTTCTCAATGTACAATACCGGTAACAATGCACTCTCTGATGCGTTTTAAGACATACACACAATAGGCTTTTTGATAGCTCAGCTGGTAAGAACAGGACTTTTCACACGAATGACCCAGGTTCAAATCCCCCTCGGTACGATATGAACAAACCATTGTGGATTAGTTGTTTTCCAAATTATTGTAATTTATTGTACATGTCATGCTGCCTTATATTTTCCAGTTTTCAGCTCAGTAACCTCAGTTTTCCATATTAAGATAGCCTTATTTTAAACCCCATTTGGCTGCTACATTCCCAGTGTTAGCAAACGCTTGGTTAGCTACTCTGTTAACATGAATATTACAAGCCTCCAAGCTCAGAGGTCTCACTTTAAATCCTACCTGTTGCCTGTTTATCAGCTGTCCCATACCTTTAATCACGCCATCTCCTTTTCGCTCTTTCTTTATTTTTTTTAGCCCCAAAGACAACTGTGTGCGTACTGTGACAACGAACACATAACGTTACCTGCTCGCTCAGCGCGCTCACGGCCACCAGCCACGCCCACTCAGGATATTCCATTAATTCTAGTTATGGAATCTAATGAGGGCGCCTACTGTAGCCTGTTAGTCCTATAAAATGTTATAGTATTGAGGAAATACTGAAATGATTTAGAAACGCACAACAGCAGCTAAGCTACATTTAGGAAATACCTCCCCCCCCAAAAAAGTACTTTTTTTTTTTTTTTAAATACCCTCGCCCCCAAGGTGCTGGCGCCACTGGTAATAGTTGATGTAACGTGTTGATGTCAAATAGTTCTCCATTTGCCATAGTTTTGAGGCCTTAACTTCACCAAAGTTGTTTCCACAGCTGACAACAACAGCCAGTTTTGTGGCATTGAGGTTTATTATTATTATTATTATTATTATTATTATTATTATTATTATTATTATTATTATTATTATTGTTGTTGTTGTTGTTATATAAAGTATAAACCTAACTTGGGCTCAATTGATCAAACTCAGCAGCAAATACACAGTACATTAGTACACAGTACACAGTACACAGTACACTCATGTATTAGTAAGTCCTCTTCAATCCTCTTCAGTTTTTGCAGGCTGTACGGGACCAGTTTTAGTGTTTTTTGTTGCACAATAACAGGCTTTAAAGACTCAGAAAGTCCCGGCCAAACATTTAAAGCTTTGTTTAACCTGATTGGCTGCAGAGTGTTGCATGTGTTTCTCCCTCGATCCTGGCCTCGTCGTCAAAGTCAGGTGAAGGTCAGATTGATTTAGAGGCTTTTCAAAGAACATGAAGTGTGGGGTGTTATTTTAACCCTGTGTCCTCCTTCCTTCTCTGGGCTTTAACCCCAGCGTCTCACAGTCGTCTCTCTGCCTGGGACTATCCCTGTGTCCCCGGGGCAGCACACGGACAGCTACTGTTGTCTTTTCATCACAAAGTAAGCTGCCTAATCCCACAGCCTCGTTTATTTAGAGAAGGGATCTACAGGGGTTTGCCCAGTGGACGCTATTGCCAAGTCCTCTGTAGTGAACAGTCACTACAATACGGTTTAGTTTGGTATGTGACGGTTTGGTAACTCCTGATCTGTGTTTAGTTTCCATTGCTGAGTGTGTCGGAGCCAGCTACTTATACTATAGTTGTGTTTCTGAATCTGTACAATGTGTTCACTAAATTTGAAGACATTCAGAATATAGGTGTGTGGATTTAAAACTATTTTTTTTTAAATGTTGTAGTTTCTCCTTGAACAAGTGGAACAATTTTTTTGTTTAATCTGAGAAGTTTATAATTATATAAAAATAAAACTTGCATTGTCTAGTTTGAAAAACAACAAGAACAGACCTTTAAAGCTCCACAGAACCAAGTGGAAGCCCCATCCATTGCTACAGGTGCCCTGAGTGGACAAACTGAGCACTACTGGATGAGAAGCATGTTTCTTTCTGACATTTTTGCAGAATGGTGAAGGCCATTTGTGAAGCAAATTGATTTTGTTTAAATTTTTGTTAACCAAAATCAAAATCAGACCTTTTCCCCCACAGTTTATTTTATGTCCTTGAAGGGCTACCGTAGCTGTTCACATGATCTAAAATGGGGTGTCATTTTATTTAATTATTTGAAGTAGGGACAGTACATATAAATGAACATACAGATGGTATGTAAAAATGTCAGATTCTAGCCATGGGCTAATTTAGATCTGTAGTCCCTAGACTGATTGATCAAAATATTTTATATAAAACAGGATCTCACATAGACTTTGACAGAATAACAAACCAGCATTAAACAAGATCACATACAGACAATTTTCACCTCTAGGTGTCGCCAAAAACAAACAAACAAACAAACAATTTCATTGTCACGTGTTAGCAGAGTTCCTCTTGTGTTGGTAATGTTTATTATATGCATCGTATTCAGATAGGACATTTAATACATTGGAGTATATTTAAAAGTGTAGTTATTTACATTTTCTACAGGTCAAATATTGTCTTTATTTGTTCTTCAAATCCTGTTTTATTATGTTTGCTTACCAATTAACAGACCTGAGAAGCTCCACATTTTAGTACACACGATTGAAATGCATGGGAATGAAAGATAATGTGAGAATGTGATACAGTACATTTCTTTTCATTTAATTTCCAAAATAGAAATGCCAAGAAAAGTGTGATAAACTGAACTGAACCAAACTGTACAGCTGGCTAAAGAGGACTTTTGGATTTTCATTTAGCTTTGGATGATACAGAGGATATCTCTTCTCTGTGAAAGACCGAGTCAGTCGAGACGCAGATAACAGACAAGAAAAGTTGATGGTCCATTGATGTTTTAGAGATGAGATTACATCAGTTTCACCTTTATCCAAAAGTTTGGTTTGGAGACATTTTGGGAAAGGTTTTCAGTGTGTTTTTCAGAAAATGTGCTAAAGTTCAAATTGGAACAAGAATTGGTCAAATGGCAGAACATCCTGAGTTTAAATGTTAGAAGATTATCTTGGGTTTTATGTTTAGAGAAGTTAGGGAAATGAAGCAGTGGGATTGTAAATGTTTCCAGCAAATAAATCCAGTGGGTTTTTTGCAAATGTTTTCTGTGCCGCTGCTGTTGGCTTCATCTAAATAGGTAGCAGTTTGGGTTGGATAGCTGCAAAAGCGTGACTCATTACCGAATATCTGAATAACCATATGTTTACCTTCCCATTTCAGGTTCCAAGTCTACTTTTCTATTCTGCTTACATTAATTTCTAATTAGCCACCGTTGCCCAGTTTCTGCTGCTTCTGGCTTTGGCTCTGTCTCCTTAAATCCACTTGAGACGTGCGAGAAAACAGTTTAGCAGATACCAGTCCACCATTATTGCGGTCTGAGGCGACAGAAGTCAAGAGGTGAGGTTAAAGCGTTGGCATTTCTAACTCAAAATATAAAAATCTTATGTTTCCATAAATTAGTAGAAAAAGTAGGAAAAGTAGAATCCAAGCTGTATTAGTGAAAGATTGCACATTATATTTACTTTGTATGTCATTTAATTACATACATGTAATATACGTATATGTTGTTTTAGACGTTTGTGGCATTGGAAAAAAAGGTAAATATTCTAGAAAGATAGAAAATCGACACAAGATCTGCAACTGTTCTGTCTCAAGTAACCAAACAAAAAAGCTAAACCACTTTGACAAACGGTAGCTTTGTCAAGGAAAAGCAAACTTGTGCTTTGGGAAAGACCTAGATCCCCTGTTTTTTGAGATATCTGATATATCTGAGAAAAAAATATCTGACGAAAGATTATGCAGGTAGAAGGTACACATTATATGTAATAATGGGTTGACTAGAAACATAATGTTTGATAATTAGTAATGATAATTCTCTGTGACTTGGTTGAGTATTGGATGATAATGATTAAACAAAGACAGGTGTCCCACAGTTCATCACACTAACCAGCATCTTGATGTGAAAACAAAAAAGGGCCACAGAACATAAAAACTGACACTTAACTAGTTTTTAAAACCAACACAGGCAACACTTAAAAACAAAAAAAAAAAAACATATTCTCTTTGAACCTGAACACTACTAACATCTCACTAAACTCTAATGGGACACAAACAGAAAAGTCGTTTTGTGTCCCATCCAGTAAGTCTTGAGAAAGTGCTCATAAATCACCAGGGCTGATCAAACAAAGACAAATGCTGCACGTGACGTAATTTCAAGTCATTTTGGGCGGAAAACTTTTCTGTGTCATGTGAAACACTGCAAATGTGGAATAGTTCTTTCATGTGGCTCTTGAAAACTTCAGAAAATGAGGTTAAATGACAGTGCTTAGAGACTTATTTATTTTCATATCGCTAATAAAAATTTGCTCTGTCTAATTTAGGTTTATAAGTTCATATTTGTTGTCTCTTACATAAGTGTAAACTTGATTAATAGACAAAAAGCTACTTGGAATTGTTAGTATGTAGTATTATACCTTAAAAGTCAAGAAATGTAAAATCTTGCCAGTGAATTATTTTTACTAACTATTCAACTATTCGAGTTTATAAGACAAACTCAATTTAATGACTTCTGAACATGTCAACTCAGACCCTGCAAACAGTACATCAAAGCAGCATTGGTTATTCTCTTTGACCTGATGTGGTGTTGGACAGAAATGATTAAACACAGACAGATGCTTCCTCGTGTCCTTGTCCCAGCGTCCATCACACTAACCAGCCCTGACTCTCCAGACTTCGCTCTTCCGCTGCAGAGGGCCACGACGGCTTGACAATCAGCCACACGGCCCGATGTGTAAGGTCAGTAATGTCTGTCTCCTGTTTTTCTAACCATTAACATAATGACAACATTAGTTCCAGGGCCACGCTTCCTTGCTCCCAGGGAACCATTGTCTAAAAGTGGCTGCTGGAGCCTTTTTAAGACTCCTCCAGTGTCCCGCAAGTCCGTGATGTGCTTTGAAGACACTCAGAGCAAAGAGAGGGCCTTTCATAAACCCAACGTCAGCTCGTGTTTTTACTTTTGCCTCATCCAAAGGTTACTGGAAATGTGACAAATGACTTAATAACTTCCATATAATTTGTAGGTTTGTCTCTGTTTGCCTTGAAGTCATGTGTTTTTGGTTAATCCTTATGTTCAATTTAAACAGTAACTTTTTGACAACATCTTGCAAAACATTAATATGAGACTCCAGTGATTTTTAGTCAAATATTGAGTTATGTAAAGGTCACATGAAGAGTCCACTTATGAGCCTTTCAAAACTAAAAAAGTATATTTTGTATTTTATTCAATTAACATCTTAACAGCCTCAAAACTTTGTACTTCATTTTGTATAAAGCATCTACCACTTTACCTGAATATGTTTATGTCTTTAATCCACCATTTGAACACTGTATCCACCGTAGGAACACTTTACATTAAATGTTTTTGACTGAGACAAATACGCCTCAAAGCAATGTGTTCCTGGGCTCCTCTTTTTCAAGCTTTAATCAACTTTCTGGTGAGTTCCATTTCACATTCACTCATATCAATTCAAACTGTATCCCAAAGAATGACTGATTTTGTAAAAGAACATGATCGATTTGCTCTAACATGCATAAACACCCCCAGTCTTGCTCTGCCTACAGTGTGTAAACCCACCTTGCCAGCAGCACAGCAGCCAGGTGCCCCTCAACAGGTGACTGAGAGGTCCGCTCAACATGTTTCCTGCTTCAGCACACTTCATTCACACACTCCAGCCAAACAAACTTTGATCCTGAGGAAATCCAAGAAACAGGGAAGCTTCTGTCAACAAGAGGCGACCGTGTGCGATATCACCATGACCCAAAGTTGTGTATTAAAAAAAGTGTCCGATAAATCCCTTTGGAGGAGGAAGAGGAAATTGAACTTCTAATTAAATGTTTATCTCCTTGCTTGGTTTGATTTTAAGCTTCCATGGTTCAATAAAAAGTAGAAATCTCTCCACTCCGGTGCCTCCTTTCTTAAGCTTTGAGAGAGACACAAAATACTACTGCCCCCCTCTTAATGTGGTACAGGACTAGTCCCACTCGGTGCATGTGTGTCTTTATGTGTGTGTGTCGGTCTCTTATAGCTCCTAGTGCAGCTCAGAAAAAGGAGGGAGGGCAGAGATAGAGAGAGTTTTAGTGTGAGAGAGGAGGAAGAGGGGGGGAAGGGGGAGGGGAGTTGGGCTCAAAACTTCCTAAAGTGAGCTTTTAGAGCAAGGTGCAAAAGGACAGTGATGAATGTAAGCCAATGATGAAGCCACAAGTTACACAACTTATTGCACTCAATGGATTCTGTTTACACTTTCAAACACATTACAGAGACCTGTGTTTAGTCTGACATCGGTTTTGTCGACCGAGAATATGTACAAGCCATAAAGGCACTGTATATAGCATGTGCCGTACGAAGACTTTTAAAATACTTTTGAAACAGTGTTTAGAAATATTAGTCTCAACACTATTGTATATGTCACTGTGTTGTATCAGAGATAACATCACTGCTGCAAATGTCAAATGTTTTCACATAACTGGACTACAGACATTTAGTTTATACAGTTATTAACGTTTGCACCTTTTTTGTGAGTTCTTGTTAATTGATTCATCTTCTCCTTAGCATCTCTGGCCTTAATCATCCTCAAGACCCGGCTTCTCCTGTTCCTGTAGCTCCACTTACTTCGTTGTCTTTGTTCTCCTCGGCTCACCTCACCTGCTTGCTGCCAAAGAAAAGACTATAAACTACCTGTTCACACTTACCTGAGTTCTGCGTTTGGGTCCTAACCTGAAATTGCAGCACAAATTGAGAACCTGAAGCTTGTTAGTGTGAAAGGAAAGGTCGGCCATTTAACTGTTCAGAACTGTGCAATGGTCTGCGGGGTTGAGGCTTTAAAAATATGTATTCTTGCACAAAGCTAGCATCCAGTATTAAGGAAAACTGTCTTTTTTTGTCACTTTTATCCATATAGAAAGTATGCATTTTACATTACACTTAACTACTTTTAAAGCAACGTTACAGAACATTTCTGGGTTTGCACAAGTAAGAACCAGCTTGTGACAGAGGGGTTATTAATCTGCAGTGGCCCAGTGGTAGAGCGGTCGTACTATAAACTTGAAGTTGGCGGTTTGATTCCCGCTCTCCCCCACAGTTCATACTGTCGTTGTGTCCTTGGGCAAGACACTTAACCCACCTTGCCTTCAGTGGTGTTCCAGCTGTAACACTGGTGAATGGAAACTTGTAAGTCACTTTGGATAAAAGTGTCAGGTAAATGAATAAATGTAATCTTTTTTTTCATGTGATTGAACAATCATTTTAAGGGACATCTGGAAAATAAACTAAATAAATGTAATAAATTTTTGTTTTTGAATGTTGTCAAAAATAGCTTATGTGAATCAAATGTAACAGCTTCCATATCCTCATGCTCTACACTAGGCTAATTCTGCTGCTTGAATAATGGTTGCAATGGTTGTGGCCAGAGGTCGCATTAACCATATATTTTCCGTCATTGACGTTTTTTTAACAGGGACGGAAAAATCTGAATGCCATCCGTCATTTTGACGGTTTATTCTGTGGGTGAACTATTGTAATTCCTACTCCTGACCAGTTGGTGGCAAATGTACATAATAATCAGCAATTATCTTGAATCGTGTTGTCTTTGTCACGCTGCATTCAGTTGCAAAAAGGTCACGGCAGCTGAGTGTGAGTAGTTTTTTCAAACCGCCAAAAAGTTCTGATATTGTAAATAAAGGTGAAAAAAGAGGATATGATGCAGTGGAGGGTTAAGAAGGACAAACGGAGAACACTGAGCAGTCACCGACAGTAACCGACTGTTACGGGACAATCAAGCGGCAAAAAGGAGGTGAAGAAGAGGGAGTATCGTGTTCAGTGGGAACAGGAGTTTACATGGCTGAGGTGGGAAGGAGGAAAAATGTTCTGCGACATCTGTAGAAAACCTAACACAAGTAACGGAATTGTCAGGGGCTGCACAACAACAGCAATTTAAATAAGTTCAGTTCATTTTTGTCGGAATCATATTGTGTAGCTAACAGTGTAGGTCATCTTACTTCAAAAAAGTAATTAGTTACAGTTACAAATTACTTCTCCCAAAAAGTAATTGAGTTAGTAACTCAGTTACCACATTGTAAAAGTAACTCAGTTACTCAGCAAAGTAACTGAAGTTATTTTTTATGTTCTATAAAGGTATTACGTTCTATAACAGCTTGAATATCAAAGATGCACTATATATAGTATTTTAGAACATTTGGTATTAATTTCAACTCAATAGATTGCAGCCTGCCATATGATATACATAGAAATAAAAACATATAAAAATAAATATTGAAAATAAAATTCCATGGCAAAATTAAGTCATTCATTCATTCATTCATTTTCTACCGCTTTGTCCCGTTAGGGGTCGCGGGTGACTGGAGCCTATCCCAGCAGCTTTGGGCCTGAGGCGGAGTACACCCTGAACAGTGGCCAGTTAGTCGCAGGGCTGAAAATTAAGTCACACAAATGTAAACTTGTGTAAAAAGAAACAAAGGGAGACCTGGCCATTAAGTATACCTGTATGTACCTGTAAATGATTGCACAATAAACAGAACACAATCCAACTCTCTCTGTAGATTAACATGTTGTTCATTCTCAAAGAAAATTTATAATACATTAATCTATTCTAAAATACTCCTCATCTAACAACTGAACCAGTGGTTGTTGCTGACGCGTAAAATTGAGTGTTGCTTGTTTTAACAGTGGCTCTGTCTCCTTCACTGGAACTCACGCTAGCTGCCTTTGGGGTTAGCAGCAGCAACAAGTGTCGTGTTAGCATGTGTTGATGTGAGGTGCTTCATAAGATTTGAGTTGCTTGAGGCAGACGTGGATAAAGTCTTTTTTTCCTGGACATAGCATGTTACATAAACCTTCTTGTTTAATTTCAATTAACGAGAAGTAGTGCCGGTACTTCCAGTTCGAGAAAGCCACCTTTGAATTTCCCCGGCTCCTCGCCATTGTCGCTGACGCTGTCTTGTGTTTAGTGGAAGTCAGAGCGCGCATTGAGACCGCGTGAGCAGGGCACCGCCCAAACACCCCTGCTCTCTCCAGCAGCAGCTGATATGTAGCCAAAGCATGACACCTCGCGCTTTATTCAACTAAATTGTAGTAACGCGACACTTTACATTCTCAGTAACGATAACGGCTTTACAACGATGGGAAAAGTAATTAATTTGATTACTCCGTTACTGAAAAATAAACGCCGTTATACTCTAACGCCGTTATCTGTTGTACTTAAATAAAACAAAAAAATCTGTCCTCTATGCTCGTCTTGAAATTTCTTGAATCGTGAGTAAAACAAAAAGCCATTATGAGTATTATTAAAGTATGAAAATTTAAAAATGACAGGTAATGATAGACAAGGACGGAAATTTTGCGACTCCGTCCGTCAAAATGACGGAGAGTGAGAAAGTCTAGCGCGACTTCTGGTTGTGGCATGCAGTATTTGGATGTAAAGTTTATAAAATGTTGTGCTTTTGATGCTCTTCAGTAAAGGGATCCATCTCAAACAGGTAAAAGGCAGGACACTAAAGTAAACAAAGGAAAATTATTTAATAAAGGCCTTTATTAGGGCATGGCTATTTGTTTTTAAAAAAGTCAAAGTGTTTTGGCTCTACGGCCTTTATCAGGGCATACTCAAGATGGCTGCCAGGATCCAGTTTATAAACCTGTTGGCAATGGTCACATGGTAGAAGATTTACTAAAAAGTCATGTGAAAAAAATTGAAATATTCAGTATGGCTGTATTGACTCTGCAAACGCCAAATACTGTAATATTATTTTTTTAAAGTTTACTTAGGGTGAAATATTGTATCCCATGTTTTCATAGTTGCACCACTCCATTATCCATCACATTTGCAGATGCATAAGGACAGCCTGAAATCTTAAGTATCTCTAAATAGACTGTGGTTTGAACAGTGTTTGCAGACGCAGCGTGTGTTTGTATTGACAGCAGAGAGGAGCACGACAGTAGGAGGTCAAAAATGTCGACTGAGACGTGTCAGAAATTTTCCATCTCCTCAGGATAATTCACAGACACAGCTTTGTGCCGTTTGTATTGGACCAAAGAAGATATTCCCGATGAAAACTGTTGACAGTGAGCTCTGTGGCTTCATGTGAGTTTCTGAGAAAAATATGCTGCTGTTGGATGTGCTAAATGTGTTTTTTATACTTGAGACAAATAAACAGAAATCCTGTTTGGCTTCATTTTATTTGGAACAAGGCAGAAATAAATGTCTCAGCATTTTTGTTAAACGTGGTCAAAACACCACAAAACCTCTGAAGTAGCTCAGGAGTAAGTGAACGGGTCATTTAGAATAACTCCTGGTCAGTTTCAACAGCACTGCATGTTACCATTAGTCAAAACAGTCACAATGAGTTTTTCATTAAGATTAAATACGTACCAATAGCTTACCCTGTATAATAGCCCAGTTTTCACTTCTGAATATGCTCTGTTGCAAAGCAGTGGACAACCATGACATAACAGTGAGGTCTCTTTGAACATAGAGCTAATTGTCTTAGATCATGACTGTATTGACCAAAGTCTATCCGACATAAATCAACACCAAGATATTGTGTCATATTGTGGCAGCAAATAGAAAGTCCAGATTCCAAAAATACAGTATAATGGTGGACGTTAACACCTGTGCCTTTTCTTAGGTTTATTAGAAGCCCTCAAAATCATTGGTGGTTAGCGTTTTGCCTGTATTAGCTTCATTTGCTTTTTCTTTTACTTTTCAAAGTTAATACTAATATGTAGTATTATGTAATTGTAATCTCCTGGACTCCTTCCTGGGGGGGTGTTCCGGGATGGCCAGGAGACGCCTCGATAAGTGTCTAGGGAGCGGGAAGTCTGGGCATCTCTGCTTAGAATGCTGGGATGTGTTTGACAAGAACTGAGGGCATATTTTTCTTTCAAAAAAAGAGAGACCTTTCTAAAAATGTAAGTTTGCTGCAAATCCACAAACACATGTCAAAACAAAGCCACCATAACCAATTGTTCTTGTGTTAGAAAATACAGAATGTGAGCTCTGCACGGCAATCCTGTGGACATGTTATTGATGCATTTTCTATCCAAGCCTCTCCCATGGAACCTCTAAAATGGTCCTCGTGTAAGGGCGCCGCCATACGGTGATTTTACAGCGAAATACAGCAATATACCTCCGTCCACCAGAGGGCAGGCTCCAAAAGTGGAAATATAAGGAGAAACCCAATGGCGACTTTACAAGAGTAAAACTCATGTTTACAGCCTGGAACAAAAGATGGCTCCGGTCTCTAGAGCTAAGTTTTTACTACATGACAACTCTGGGGTGAATTTTTGATTAATATGTTTGTTTATGCTATCTAAAAACTATTGTTTTACTATGGAAAAAGCCCGGATGTAACGGGCATTTTATTGCCCATTCGTAATGACAATATTGGTGAATAGGGGACCAATGGGCGGATATCATCCATATTTATACAATCTATGTTTCTATCCCACTGCCACACCTTGTCCAAGTAAAGGTGGAGCATGAACAGAGAAGTTAAGCCACTTTAAGTCAGAACAAGCTGTGTACTCGCAGCAGTAGCTCAACTTACACAGTATTATTTGCATTTATTCAATGTATTTTGAATGAAAAAACAAAAAAACCCTTTATCTTGTGCAAACACAATTAACTCGGAAAGATCAAATTTTCACCTTTTTCTGCTTCATAGGTTTAGTTATGCAAAATAAAAACATTATAATTAGAATCATGTAAACACAGTACTACATTTGTCTTTAAGATGACCTTAAACAAGTAGGATTTTCATGTCAATAAAATTGGTAGCAGCTAACGTTGATGTAATCTTGGGAGAATACAATTAGATAAGTCTGGGTTTGTCTCAATAAATCAATTTTCATATTGTTTGTAAATGAGTGAGAAACCTTGGTTTTACTTTGGTTAAATGCCCTCAAAGCTGAAATAAATATGGTTTTCTTGTTGAAACCTGTAGCAGCTGCACACAGCCCATACAAACCCATATCACAGCCCATTAGAAAGGCCCATGCAGACACAGTGATTCATCGGCTGAGCACACTGTACATGTGGTTGGACTGACACTGTTGACCGCTGCAGAGGTAAAGAAGGGCTGGAGAGCGGCTGCCAAGCGAGAGTTGGCACAAAGAGAGCGGCGTGGTGGGCTGACCAGAGACCTGGCGTACACAGAGGTTAGAGCGCTCCCCATACATTACACAGAGCAGTAGCCAACGCACTGCAGGGCTGAGTCATTTACCACCACTGCTCTGTTTTATATGGAACACTTCTAATGCATCATGCTGCTTATATTAACATTTTCTTGCCAATTGTCCAAGGCCTGAGCCAAACAATATGCCTTTTTACAGTGAGCCTTATTCTTAGGATTACAAAGAGAGAGAATGTGTGGAATAGCTCATGCTTTGTATTTTACATTTTGTGGATTATTCTAAAAGCAATAACATCAGGGAATATAAAAACAGGTTTAGTCAAACCTTGTGAGCAAAGCTGGTCCTCTCCAGATTGCTCTGCTAAGATTACAATGGATTGATCTAGTCTCACTGGATTTGAGTTGGATTTAGATACAAAATAAACTTCTTAGGTGAGAATGAGGTGAGAGTGGGCAGAAAATAACTTATCTGACAAGGTTACTTTCTTGTGTCAAATCTGCACATACACATTGTCTTTAAAACCAAAGGCCTAAAGTCTTTTTTGGTCCGCTCTGCTTCCCTGGTTCTTAGTTGTGATAGGCTGCTTCAGTATGGGATCATTTGTATCTGGCTGACAGTATGTAGTGGTGTTATCTTTGTAAAGGGTAAATGTCACAATAAATCAAAACCAACTCCATTTCTGTTTTCCTTCTTCAGTTTGTTTCTCTGTTTAAGCAGTCATAGCCATGGCTGAAATAGCAACTTTCTTCATACAGCCATTAATTTAATGTTAACATATTGGGAAGAAAATCAGCTAACGAGGGAAAATCTTATTCAAAAGGCAGCAATTGTCTTTTTTAAGTGTGTAATTGGTCAAAGGTTACTGTTGCAAGTTCAACATTATCACCTCTCCAGATCCTTAAGCTCTTGTTTTTACAGATTATTCTTATTACAACATGCCATTAGGTGGCAGCTAAAAAGGTCACACTGCAGGTTTTGAAAATATAGTCTGCTTATAGCTTTGTCCTTTCTACTTGCACACATTCTACTTGCAAGGGTTTTAACAAAGTATAAAAAAATTCCCACAGTCCCATGGCCTTTAATACTGGTTGAATTGTTACATCTCAATAGCCCTTGGGTGTAAATAATTGTCTGTCTCTTAAATCTTTCAAACAAGCAGTAATTGTCCAGGATGTTCCCCTCTTCACCTCGCCCTAAATCAGCTGGGACAGGCTCCAGCCTCCTGTGTTTCTGAATGAAGGATAAAAGCTGATGATAATGAATGAACGGTTTAAGATGACTGACTTTGATAAACGCTTTCCAAAAGGCCTCCAACTCCGTCTCACTCTGTCACACAGTAAAAATTACTGCCTACGGACCGCATCACCTCTCAGCCCTTTCACACAGCGCGGCTCTCTCTTGGACTGTTTTGTTCGTGCCCGGGCTGATCACAGATATTTCTCAAGGAAAGGCCTAATCTCATTGTTGATCTGTGCCTGTGGGGATGTGTCAACCTGCTGTGCCAGACCCCACAGAGAGCGACAGGAGGGAGGACAGACAGGGCTGGAGCTGGCTGCCTCTGGAGGACGCTGTCTGGGGGTCAGTCGCTTTGATCTGCTCAGGCTCCTCTCAGGAATGCACACCCACACAAACAACTATCCCACAGCAATGTACATATGTCTGTCTATAGAGACACCTTATTTCTGTAGGACGTAGACAGTAAAGTAGTGGACCATGGGATCAGCCGCTAATGAGGAAGAGGAATGGCTGGCTACAAAATTCCTGCCTCACTATGTGACTCTTATGTCACAGTTTCATCTAGACCTTGAAAAAAAATTGGGAAGCGATGGAGAACAACCTTAAACAGTGGCTTGAATGTTCTAAAATATTACTGCTGACTTTTAGTGTTGATGAAAAAGGAGACCCATGAGCAGATCCAAGGAAGTAATTATTGTAGATTTTCTTTGTGATGTTGTTTACATCTGTATGATTTCAGACAAAGCAAACAAAAGACACTCCCAAAAACCTTTGCTTCACAAAACAATTGACAATTGAGGTTTATACATTTTTTTTTGGCTTGTTAAGGTTAAATTTTTGTGTTGAAGTTTAAACATTATATTGAATCTTTAATACCTAACCTGACTGCCACATTGAACTGCTCCACAGAACATGGCCTGTTTCACAGAATCATTTGGAGGGCTCCTGTTGAAAGCATTTGCAAAAGGGCAGCAGTAGCGGTTTTAGGCACGGGCGAACCGGGCAGCCGCCCGGGGCGGCATTTTTTCGTGACACATTGGGGGCGGCAGCACGAGCAGATTAATAAAAAAAATAAATAAATTAAAAAAAAAAATTCCTGTGCGTCGCGAAGCGGTTTTCATCATTTATATCTTTTCACTGTGTGTGGAATTGGCTAATTGGCGCTCCCTGCAGCTGCCGGCGCCCCTGCTTGCTGAAAATGTACCATGCACAGAAGCTGTGTGTTGTGAGAGAAGTGTAAAAGGGGGTGGGGCGAGAGGCGCGAGTGAAATTTCACCTCTGGGTCTCTCTCAAATGGAACGGACAGCCTATAGTTCCTGCAAATGAAACTAGGTAATACAAAACAATTATGCGGTCATCAAGGTGAATTGGTTTAGTCTTGAGTGAGTGACAGTTGGGGGGATGGGAAATCTGTTGATTGTCGAGTGCCAAATAAACAGAGATGGAGAAGAAAAGGTCAAAGCCATCAGGTGCCCAAGAAAAAAGAAAAGAAGAGGAGGAGAAACAAGCAAAAGATTAAAGGTATGCAACTATGTTCTCTCTCTCTGTATGATTACAGTATCCATTTCATCATGAATGAAGAGCTAATGTTAATTGGTGGTGGGTATAACTCTTTGTTAGCCTTTTTGCTAATGATGCTTGCTATGCTTATACAACAATAATTTGGTTTCAACTCAATCACGAGATCTAATTTATAATATTGTGCTTTGCAATAAAACTGTTACAAGTTCAGTTATCATTTCCATCTGTTGGTTTAACGTTAGGCTCTGTAAATAACCAACGGCATTTTCAAATCTTTAGGTTAAAGATGAACATTTGCTATGTAGCTATTTGCTACACAGTGTGGGGCAAATAGCCCAATCCACTTTGTGGGGGCCGGGTGCAAAGTGGATTGGGTGGCAGCCGAAGGCGGAGGCCTCGACGACCCAATCCCCGGACACGGAATCTGGCGCTAGGGACATGGAATGTCACCTCGCTGGCGGGGAAGGAGCCTGAGCTTGTGCGGGAGGTTGAGAGATACCGACTAGAGATAGTCGGGCTCACCTCCACGCACAGCTCGGGCTCTGGAACCCAAATCCTCGAGAGAGGCTGGACTCTCCACTACTCTGGAGTTGCCTGCAGAGGCGGCGGGCTGGTGTGGGCTTGCTCATAGCCCCCAGCTTAGCCGCCATGTGCTGGAGTTCACCCCGTGAACGAGAGGTCGCTTCCCTGCGCTTCGGGTCGGGATAGGTCTCTCACTGTTGTTTGTGTTTACGGGCCAAATGGCAGTGCAGAGTACCCGGCCTTCTTGGAGTCTCTGGGAGGGTGCTGGAAAGTGCTCCGACTGGGGACTCCGTCGTTCTACTGGGGACTTCAACGCTCACGTGGGCAGCGACAGTGACACCTGAGGGGCGTGATTGGGAGGAACGGCCCCTGATCTGAACCAGTGGTGTTCTGTTATTGGACTTCTGTGCTAGCAACAGTTTGTCCATAACGAACACCATGTTCAAGCATAAGGGTGTCCATCAGTGCACGTGGCACCAGGACACCCTAGGTCGGAGATCGATGATCGACTTTGTAGTTGTTTCATCTGACCTCCGGCCGTATGTCTTGGACACTCGGGTGAAGAGAGGGCGGAGCTGTCAACTGATCACCACCTGGTGGTGAGTTGGATCCGATGGCGGGGAGAAAGCTGGACAGACTCGGCAGGCCCAAACGCACTGTGAGGGTCTGTTGGGAACGCTTGGCAGAGCCCCTGTCAGAAAGACCTTTAACTCCCACCTCCGGCAGAGCTTGACCAGATCCCGAGGGAGGTTGGAGACATTGAGTCCGAGTGGACCATGTTCTCCACCTCCATTGTTGATGCGCCACCGAAGCTGTGGCCGTAAAGTCTCCGGTGCCTGTCGTGGCGGCAACCCCGAACCCGGTGGTGGACACCGAAGTAAGGGATGTTGAAGAAGGAGACCTACCGAGCCTGGCTGGCCCGTGGGACTCTGAGGCAGCTGATAGGTACCGCAGGCCAAGCGGACTGCAGCCCGGTGGTCGTGGAGGCTAAAACTCGGGTCTGGGAGGAGTTCGTGAGGCCATGGAGAAAGACTATCGGTCGGCCTCAAGAAATTCTGGCAAACCGTCCGCGCCTCAGGAGGGGGAAGCAGTGCCCTGCCAACACTGTTTACAGTAGAGGTGGGAACCTGCTGACTTCAACTGGGGATATTGTTGGACGGTGGAAGGAATACTGAGGATCTCCTCAACCCCACCGACACGCCTTCCACTGAGGAAGCAGAGGCCGAGGGCTCGAGGTGGACTCGCCCATCACCCAGGCTGAAGTCACTGAGGTAGTTGGGAAGCTCCTCAGTGGCAAGGCACCGGGGTGGATGAGATACGCCTGAGTACCTCAAGTCTCTGGATGTTGTAGGGCTGTCTTGCTGACACGCCTGCAACATCGCTGGCGGTCGGGGACAGTACCTCTGGACTGGCAGACAGGGTGGTGGTCCTCTTTCAAGAAGGGGGACCGGAGGGTGTGTTCCAACTACAGAGGGATCACACTCCTCAGCCTCCCCGGGAAAGTCTATGCCAGGGTACTGGAGAGGAGAATGCGACCGATAGTTGAACCTCGGATTCAGGAGGAACAATGCGGTTTTCGCCCTGGTCGTGGAACACTGACCAGCTCTATACCCTCTCCAGGGTGCTGGAGGGTTTATGGGAGTTTGCCCAACCAGTCCACATGTGTTTTGTGGATCTGGAGAAGGCATTCGACTGTGTCCTCGTGGCGCCCTGTGGGGGGTGCTCTGGGAGTATGGGGTCCGGGGCCCTTTGTTAAGGGCTGTCCGGTCCCTGTACGACCGGAGCAGGAGCTTGGTTCGCATTGCCGGCAGTAAGTCAGACCTGTTCCCAGTGCATGTTGGACTCGGCAGGGCTGCCCTTTGTCACCGGTCCTGTTCATTATCTTTATGGACAGGATTTCTAGGCGCAGCCAGGGGCCGGAGGGAGTCTGGTTTGGGGACCACAGGATCTCGCCTCTGCTTTTTGCAGATGATGTTGTCCTGTTGGCTCCATCAAGCCAGGACCTTCAGCGTGCACTGGGACGGTTTGCAGCCGAGTGTGAAGCGGCTGGGATGAGGATCAGCACTTCCAAGTCTGAGACCATGGTTCTCAGTCGGAAAAGGGTGGCTTGTCCCCTTCAGGTTGGTGGAGAGATCCTGCCTCAAGTGGAGGAGTTCAAGTATCTTGGGGTCTTGTTCACGAGTGAGGGAAGGAGGGAACGTGAGATTGACAGACGGATCGGTGCAGCTTCTGCAGTGATGCGGTCGATGTACCGGTCTGTCGTGGTGAAGAAGGAGCTGAGCTGTAAGGCAAAGCTCGATTTACCGGTCAATCACGCTCCTACTCTCACCTATGGTCATGAGCTTTGGGTCATGACCGAAAGAACAAGATCCCGGATACAAGCGCCGAAATGGGCTTTCTCCGCAGGGTGGCGGGCGCCTTAGAGATAAGGTGAGGAGCTCGGTCACCGGTAGGAGCTCAGTAGAACCGCTGCTCCTCCACATCGAGAGGAGCCAGCTGAGGTGGCTCGGGCATCTGTTTCGGATGCCTCCTGGACGCCTCCCTAGGGAGGTGTTTCGGGCATGTCCCACCGGGAGGAGACCCCGGGGAAGACCTAGGACACGCTGGAGGGACTATGTCTCTCGGCTGGCCTGGGAACGCCTCGGTATCCCCGAAGAGCTAGAGGAAGTGTCTGGGGAGAGGGTCTGGGCGTCTCTGCTTAGACTGCTGCCCCGCGACCCGGCCCCGGATAAGCGGTAGAAGATGGATGGATGGATGGATGGTGTGCTAAGTATAGTTTCCTAAGTATAGTTTTACAAGTCATAACTAAAAGTGTGTCATGCATAGAATATCCTGAAACCCAAAAAGTTTTTGGTGATTAAAAAAAATAAAATCCCATTGTTTTTGCCTATACATATAATTTAAAGTAATTTTATTTTTTAAACAACTGAGTCCTAGTGACCATAGCATAACATGAATAAAATATAATTTTTCAATATTTTTTTTTTATCATTTGTTTCTATGCTCTAAACAATGTGATGACATGGGGGGAAAAAACTAATAAAATAAATAAATGTTTTTTTCCGGGTCTAGGAGGGTATAGCGTGTAATGACAGACATTTAGTGTGTAAGAGCATGTTTATGTAACCCTTCTATTATGTTTTGAGTCAATTTGACCCCAGGCTGTTTTAGCTTTATAAAACATTATCCTATGGTATTTTGATTTCAAATGCAATTCAATTGCAATTTCAGGAGCACTTCTAAAATATTTTGCGCTCGAAAGGGGTCTCGCCCAGGGTGTATTTCAATGTAGAACCGCCACTGAAGGGCAGATACTTTATGTGAATACCTGGTCGGTGATTGGATTAATCAACAGCAGTTATCCAATCAGAGCAGCTTGTTGTTTAAGTTTGTTAGTTGATAAAGACAGGGTTTGGACTGTATATCAATCAATCAATCAATCAATCAATCAATCAATCAATCAATCAATCAATCAATCAATCAATCAATGTTTATTTATACAGCGCCTTCCAACAACCACAGATTGAACCAACCTTTATTAATAACAACATTATTAATAAAGAAACATAATTACAAATAGGTTTAAAAACACATTTACACAATAAAAACAGAGCAGTGTCACAGAGCCATTAAGTGCAAAAAGCCATTTTAAATAAATAGGTTTTAAGTTTGGCTTTAAACAGAGGCCGGTCAGTGATGGAACGTAACTCAATGGGCAACGAGTTCCAGAGTTTAGGACCGGCCACTGAAAAAGAACGATCGCCCCACTGTTTGAACCGGGACCGGGGCACCTTCAGCAGATGTTACCCAGCAGAACGTAGAGCTCTGCTGGGTTGGGGAGGGGTGAGAATCTCACACAAATAAGAAGGTGCAAGGCCCGTGAGTGCATTAAAAACAAACATTAAGATTTTAAAATTAGTATATACTTTGCTTGGAGCAGGACAAGATGTATTTTTGTGAAATCTTGTGATAATTCAGTCTCAATATACTTGGACTTGTGATTGGATTTATCATCTGTGAGTAATCTTTTATCCATGTTGTTTATGTCATGTAATTATCACAGCATCTTTAAATCTAAAACATGCCCAGAACTGTCAGTACTGTCACATCATTGGTCAAAACCACCAGCCATTCAGACTTTGGATCCCACCTTTTTTTCTGTCTTTTGCTGTGTACTGTGTTTTTCTATTGGATGAGAAAAAGCAATAAAAGCAACATAAAAAAATTCTCAGCTAATGTCAGGCTGATGAACATGTACAACAACCTGGTGTAAATAGAGCATGATGCTTAACATTAGCTTTGGGAATATAGTACTTTACAGATTACATTTAGCTAGTTTTACTAACAGTTATCATCACTAGCTATAAAAGCCTTTTTTGGTAATCATTAATGGCTACATAACCCCAGCAAATATCCTCAAATTTGAAAGCAAATTTTGGTTTCATGAATGACATCGCAGTCCTTTGGTCCACTGTCTCTTTACTGTCCATGGCACATATTCCTTCTCTCATCCTCACTCCCTTTTTGTTCTTTCCGCCCACATGAGCCCTAACTGCTGAGCTTTGGCTGCAGCACGAAGCACCTGGCAACAAACTTAAAACACAGTCATTCCTTTTCTAAAATCAAATAATTTCTCATTTCTGTGTAAATAATATTCTCCGCTGAGCAGGAGATATCATTGACGGTGGGCTGGAGTGTGTGGTGTGTGTTTTCTCAGGCGCAAATCCTACACAGCAAGACAGACATATGAATACATGTTTTATTATTAATCACATGTTAAGTTTGTACATGTGGATTGCAATTTTACACTTAAGACACACTGGTTGTTTTGTGCTGTGACCATAAACTAACAGCTTTTTTTGCTAAGAAATATAGTTATACTTATGGGAAATACATTTATCTGTGCACAAAAGAGACCCTGTTTATTTCACATTTATGTCACTGAGAGCAATGCAGGGAAGAATTACAGTTACCCACTATCTTGTGCATTTATGTCTATATTTTACTCCATTACTCCAGAGGAAAAGTGATTGGTTAGAGTTCATTCAAAGCTAAAGTAATCCTGAATCAGCCTTGATGATCACTAAAGGAGAACTGGAAATCTTGCATATCCCTTTAATTATATCTCAAAATGGAGCAAATTCCTATTATTTATTTTTTTGTTTTAGTTTAAAACATGTGAACTTTTTAGTTCTTATGACACTGCAGAAGATCAGGGCTGGTCAAATCAATGCTTCCTCCCTCCACCCATATCAGGTTAAAAACGTAATTTTCAGGATTTTCATAAAATTTCTTAAAGTTACTCTCCACACAATGTATCTGGACCACTTGACTCTTCTGTTCATAAGAAAGGTTTTTTTATGTGAAGTTCACAGCTCACGGAAAAAAGCAAAATGTGTTGATGAGAAATGGCTTTAGTTCATTCAAAGCTACAGTAAACCTGGATTTGACATCAATTTATTGATCAACACTAAAAGAGAGCATTTGGAAGTGAAATTTAACCTCCTCATATTCTGTGCAAATCAATCCCTTTTTACTGGCTTCCATACCATCTTAAGCTAGAAAGTTAGATTGTTCAGTGAGTACATACATACATACAATACAATACATACATTAGTGTAAACAAATGACTGAAACTAAGTCAATAACTAAAAAGTAAGTAAAATAACAGATGGATTGACTCAGTACCCTCTGTATGATAAATAGTGCACATAGATGTATGGTTGTAACCTGCTGAATAGTTAAGATGTTGGATTGGCGTGTGTCCTAAAACCCTTAGATGTTTTAGTTTGTGGTTAACATTACAATCAGGATACACTGCTACCTTCCTGACATTCACTCACACCTCGGCTAAGCCCTGCTGCAGATAGCGCCCTTCACTTTAATCATCACACATTCACATCCTTCATGTTATCTACAAGAGGCATAACTCCAAACTCACTGAGCAACACAAGGCGCCCGCAGGAGTCTTTTCAGATTTCACTGTGATCAGAACCGGGTCGCTCCTCTGTCACCCCCGGAGACAAACAAACTCAGAGAGATCTGGGTTTGTTGACTCTGCTGGGTTGTGTATCCAGGTGAGCTCTGATGAAGGCTGTTTTGATGTTTCTTAAATGTGCTGATGAGAAGATAGGCTCGCCTTCTGAGACTTATGTTGTAATCCCGAGCCGCTGCAGATGTTTGAACACGTTACAGAGCCAGTGAAGGCCAGGAATGTCATCACGTCTGCCATCGGGGCTGTGACCACACACACATACTCCAGTTGTGCTGTAATGGTTCCGCCACACAACTTCAATCTATGTATTTATACTTTTCCTCTCTCATCTGTGAGCGCTAAAAACTGCTTCCATGGCATTATTCAGATAAACAATAAGACCACCACAGGGAAAATATGGCATTGTGAGACTAAAATTACCCCAAAACAATGTAAATGTCCATAGATTGATTAGAGTAACATTTATTGTTGATTATTATTATTATTATTATTACTTTTTATACAAACATGCTACAACTTTATGATCATATAATCCTTTATAATCATTCATGTATCCATCTTATCCTCTCTTTATATAAAAAGTACAAGGGCACATATTTGCACTATTCAGTGTTTGCATTACATTTTAGGGAAACATGTCTATTGTCAGTTACTCAAGTTTTTTGTTTGAGGGCGTCATGACAACCAGGTAATATTAGTTTGTATTGCCATCACCTGCTTTAATCACAATATTATAGCTGTTAGACATAAATACCATATTGTTTGTGACTGTATTCAAGTGCTGTTAAAGTTATATGCCTTTTTGCAGTTGTTAACATTAATTAGAGCTCAACATTTCCCTGTTTAGAAAACTATTTCCAAGTATTTCCTTTTCATGTTACATCAAACTAATTAAAGTCTTGTCAGAGTTTGCTCATTTGCATTTCCTCTCTGTAAATGAGACAAAACAACAGCTTTCCTTTGACATGAGTGATCACTCTCAGTTGTTCTACAGACAGACAATGAGTTTGTTGTAGAGCTGTCAGTGGTTAATGAGAAGCTTGCTTGGAGTTTGTGATGGAGTGCTGCTGTGCCAAACAATTGCCCCTTAAACTCTCAATCACTCTCACAGACTGGAGTATGGAACGGGACATAGAGTGGCTGTAAGAGCTGTGTGTTGGTTTTTCTCTCTTGTCCGTCATCGTGTAGATTTGGGGGAAGCTAACCTCACTGGACGACCAACAGGATTCCTCAGAGGTTTGTTTGTAACGCTGCAGCTCCATGACGTCCTCAGCAGTGTGTACACAAAAGACAGAGGCCGCCATTCATAGCTGTCTATCAGTCAAACATAGTTTTAACCAGACTTTGAGAATTTAATTCCTATTTTGTTTCCACTATTTTCTGTAACACAGACACACAGAATTACAGAAAGACAGAATTACATACATGACAGTCTTTTATGTGACATGTTATTGTCGCGGTCAACTGCCCTTTTGAGTTCTGGGGGGCAAGGCTCTGCCAGGTGCGTTGTATCTGTGCTCCTGCTTCATTCTCGAGCTACAAGACCACGCCGTGAACCTGGACTGCTGCTGGTGTGAGATGTACTTAAACTTGTGCAGAACTAACTCTTCAAACATAGAGGAACAGCCGGTTATTTTTTATAGTCTTGCTGATTGTTTGGTTTTGTATTGGGTCTAGTAAAGCGGTAGCTTGGTATATCAGACCGTTTTCCCTTTTTTTAAAAGGAGGACGGTCTTGTCCCTTTCTCAGAGCGAATCCGGCGTCACATCCGGCGTTTCTCTGGTTGGTTAACATTACGCCTGTAAACCCCACCTTTAAAACTGAATGCAAGCAACAAGGTACCAGACTAACTTCTTGGTATGGAATTGGAAAAGAGTTAGTTGTGGCTGGCCAGGTTAGTAAAGCGGGGAAATGGGATGTATTGGGTCTGTGTTGGATATAAAAGATGAAATTGTGCTAGTTTACTGTATTTGGGATTAATTAATATTATACTATATATTAAATATTTGTTGAATATTAAGTTAAGCAAAATTAGATCATTAAACATTAATTAAAGGTAACATTTGTCTTAATACAGCTAAATCAAAATAATTAAACAAAATCAGTGGAAGGGTGCACGTGGCAGAGTGGTTAGCACTCCTGCCTCACAGAAAGAAGGTTGTGAGTACTGGTCTTTCTGTGAGGAGTCTGCATGTCCTCCACGTGTTACTGTGGGTTCTCTCCGGGTACTCCAGCTTCCTCCCACCGTCCAAACACATGCATGTACAGGTCAACAGGAAAATCTAAAGTGTCCCAAGTGAGTGAATTGTTGTCTGTCAGTTCTGTCTCTAAATGTCAGCCTTGTGACTAACTGGCCATTGTCCAGTTTTCTGTTTTTAAAAGAAAGACCTAAGACCTGTGACCTCTAACGGGACCAAGTGGATGTGAATTAATGAATGGCTTGATTATTCCCATGCTGTTACTAAGTGCTAAATACTGTTTGCAAGTCAGCTATTTATCAGCTATTTATTTATGTGGATAGTGCCCAAACCTAACTATTACAATCATGCTGTACTGTCACAACATAATTTTCTATTTTTTTTCTATAATGTTCTCCATAAATAATACATTTTTACACTTTGCAATGTTAAATATATACACTGACTTTGTGAGGTTGGCTTGCGTTTTACAGAAGCTCTCATATTCTTAACACAAAACACAAACAGATCGGAAGAGAAGCAGTGGGAGCTGAGGCAGGGTTAGAGTTGTTAAGTGTCTGTCCCATGACACTTTGAGCCAGATGGAGTGATACGTGGCACATACTGTATTTGAGACTTATGGAAAAGCTGAGCCAATATTCAGAAGCGCAGATGAGTAGCAGATGATTAGCAGTTGCCAGATTGTTTATGCCACAGCTGTGACTTCATCAGAGTCTGTGCAACAACGCCAACTAATCCAAACTGGATCTACTGTGAAATTGTGCCTGTAGTAAATGACACATTGAAACACACAGTATGGTGTAAACCTGCAAATTGTGCTAACTTGAGTTAAGATGTTGGCTTGTGTCCTAAAACTATCCCATTTAAACAAAGAGGAAAATGGTAATACAAGCTGCAAAAGGTCAGTTTACAGATTTAAGTTATAGATGTAAATAAAAGGGTTTTCCACTGTGTAGCAACATTTTTTGGGAAATCATGCACATTATATCTCTATCTATACTTTATATCATGACAACTTTATTGTAAGTATATTCTGAAACTGGGACTTTGCTAACACTAAATGCAGGTTGATGTTTTTAATTTCTCTGGTGCGTTCATTACTTCACTGAGCTTGGTCTTTGAGTCATTCATTTGATAACTCACTTAAAAAGTAGATGAACATTATCATATTAAGAAATCCCAATTAAACCTTTAGCACTTTTACACCTGAAAGCGCTTAACAGTGTCTTGCCCAAGGACACAACAACAGTATGAACTGTGGGGGAGAGCGGGATGTTATGATGTTTTGGGATGTTTCGAGCAGGGATCAAACCGCCCACCCGCCGGTCGAAGGACGGCCGCTCTTCCACTGAGCTACTACTGTTATAGCCCTGACTGTCACATCATACTGTTGCCTCATTCTTTATATTTACACACTATTATTTACACCACAATACACACTTTTAAATGTCAAATGTTGAAGTAATGAGCTATGTTAAAGACTTGACAGTTAATAACGAGATGAGAATGTCACTAATTTTTCTTTAAACTTTGTCTTTATTGTCCCCTCTGAATAATTCTCTGACATGTCACAGATCTGCGCTTTTTTCTTCTCATATCTTTTCAGCTGCAGTAGCCGTAACGTCACAGTCCCTTTGTACAAGAATGTGCTCTTTAAATAAAAATGAGATTACCCTTTGTGGCTGCTTTTCTTAATTGTATAATAATCATCATATCTCAAACTGCATTAAGCCCTTGTGAAATAGCTCTGATACATTATCATGTGTGGAGCACTTAAACTCAATACAAGTGTTTCTTATTAATGTGGAAGAACATGTGTTTCAGCTTATGCTATGTGCTATTTCTTGATTTATTCCGCTGTCTTCAAGTCATCGCAGAGTCATGTGTGTGCACGTTTATGTGATGAGTCCAAATAGTAATTAAGATTAAGCATTTCAGCAGTAAGTATTTCAATTACAGCTAAAATAAAGCTATATCTGGACCTTGGTTGAAGACTATGTGGCTAAGTTTTCTATTAAGGCTGTAGTTGAACTCTTTAAATGTCATGCTTCTTTGCATATTCTTTTTGCTTTTGTTACTCATATATGTTTTTGTTCAAAGGTGTTTCCTCTTCCTATTAGTGATTTTGTTACAAACTATTACAGCAAGACCCTCATAAAGTCCAATTTTAAAGGGGCAGTGTGTATTTTTGGCCATCATTTATTGGTGGAAACTCAATTCCACACCTTAAACCAGTGGAAATGCTCTGTTTAGGAGTGCACATCAAAGAAATAAAAAAGTTTGGTTGATAAATGTTTGAAGCTTTCACACAAGATTGTGCCCACTGTATGCCTCACTTTACATTTAACATACAGTAATCCACTAATTAGTCTGTAAGATCCATTTTCACTCAGGGCCATTAGCAGTTGGATGGTCTCTGCTGTATTGACAGAAGAGTCTTTTTCTACCTGTGGTTAAAACAAAGTCATCTGGATGTACGTTTCAAAGTGAGAACCTCCACAGACTTGCTCACCTGTGGGCAATTAGCGTAACCTGCCTCCTCTGATAATAGCCATTAGCTCTCAACCACATCACAATAAAACCCAGGTAAACCACTCCCTCTGAGGGACATAAAAGTCAGCTCTTGGATTAAAAAGTCCCTTGGATGATGGTCAAAACATCTTCTACTTTTGAAACTATGTCCAGATGCTTTTTTAATCTTTCAAATAAAACACCAATAAGAAAGGCACCTGGATAGTACAATGGCCAGACAGTGGCACATGAAAGATTTAAAACACTCTTCTTACAACAATATATGGTAATTATGGTAGTTAGGTAGCATTTTGACTTTAAAACAATCATGTCCTCAGACTCTACCCACTACTTTTAAGTTTAAAACGTGCATTATGGTGTTGATGGTACGTCACAAATGTTTGTTAGGAATACTAATAATAACTGTAGTATCGAGAAGAAGGGTATTATGGAGTTACTTTAAACAGGTTTTAACTGAAGGCGAGGGGTCATGTCTGTAACAGATGTGGCGAGGAGTCACATGTGGTTGGTGTAGCCTGTAAAACAGAGCTGAGAGGGTGAGGGTTGGAGGCTGGCAGATGTCAGTGAAGGCCATGCTGTTATTGACATAGCTGCCATCTTAGGTCTTCTTTTCATCCATCTGGCGGAATTGACCGAGGATCCCTGCTGCTTTGTAATATGAGCCAGATGATGGATCTCCCGCTAAAAGGACTGTGCGGCCACGAAAGAAAGAAAACACTTGAACAAACACTGGCGAGTATGCACGCATTAGCGCTGCGTCCTGTCATCTGACATTTGGATCCATATCAGTTGCCGTCCCAGATTTGCTCACATATTATTTTACTTGACCTCAGCCGGCAGAAGAGGTTTAGGTCCCAGACTGCAAATGGGATCCTGACATGCAAAAGTCATGTTGCATTAAGTCCACAGACCCAGTCAGATCTTTTATCTGAGATGTAGACAGCTCCCACCCACAGCTTCAGATGATTTATGAGGAATATGACACGTATTCATCAAAGTCTTTGGTCATAAACCTCCCAGAAAGTGGATCTTTTTTTAACCCAGACAGTACATTTAGAATATTACACCATTCCTGCTTCAATGTGCTCCACTCTGCTTTATTTTAAAGTTTGTTGGTTCCATCCTTTGTCACATTACTTGCAATAAATCTATTTTCAAGTCAAATACCCTCATAACCTTTACAGTAAATTAGAAATGTAATAACCTTTGGGAAATGTAGCTTCTTTACACTTCAGATATTTAAATGGTAAGAAAGAAACTCTGAAGGAAAATAAAATTGATGAGGCAAGAATATTATTGCCTGGGAAAAATAAGACTTCTTAAAATATATTCAAAGAAAAGTTAGCAAGATTTAACTTATACTTAATCCTTGTAACTATTTTTTAAAAACTTGAAACATGCTATACATTCATATTCCAAATAAAAAGGGCTCAAAAGAAAGCATCTGGACATAGTTTTGCAACTGGAGACATTTAGTCCATCATCCAAGGGATTTCAGATAACACCTATGTGTAGGTACTTTGCTTACATCCGATGGAAAAAAAGAAGAAAATATAATAAAAAATGCTCTATTTTATTACAAACCCGATTCCCAAAAAGTTGGGACACTGTACAAATTGTGACAAAAAACAGATGTGGAAGTTTCAAATTTCAATATTTTATTCAGAATATAACATACAAATCTTTTGGGAATTGGGTTTGTTGCAAAAGTGACTATTTGAGATCTCTGGTCTAGGGCATGCCACGTCATGGAAAGTGTTTACGGTTTGATTCAAGACTGAACCTGTTTCTCTTTTAAATTCCCTCTTCCCAGCCACTTCATTCAGCTCCTCTGTATACTCCCAGGTCAACCAAGAGACACAGTCCATCCAGTAGTCCTAGGTCTTCCCTGTGTTAGGGTGACCAAGCTCCTCACCCTGTCACTGAAGGAGCCCATAGGAGAAAACATGTATCTGAGCCCTTATCCTTTATGACCATGGTGAGGGTAGGACAGTAGGTTGACCTGTAAATGCCTTTTCACCACAAATGATTGGTACATCAACAACATTACTCCAGATTTTAGATCAATTCATCAAAGCCTTTGTTTTGAAAAGATGCTGTCTGTTGTAACTGTTGCCCTATAGACTTTGTAGGGCAGAATGAATCAGTGCCATTCCTCACAGAGCTGTACATCAAACGCACCTCCAGTATTTCCAGTGACCCGGAGCAGCTACCATCATGTCTCATATCCTCCCCTTTATGGCTGTATTCAGTGGAAATGGGGCACAACGTGGCTGTGGCGGTTTCATGACTTGTCACATTCCTCCTGAGGTCTCTGCAATGACTTCATGGTCCCAGTCCCAGATTAGAGCGGGATATGAAGGACATGAGAGACATGAGAGAGGCCGGCTGAGGTGAGAGCTGATCCCAACCACAGATAGCACCTCCAGCCCAATGATGGTGGCCTGCTCTGGGGCTGAGGAGCTACTTTAAGAAGCTTTAAATCACCAGGGTTTATTAGGACAGCAGTTACTCAGAGTTGGCTGAAGAAAGCGCTGCAGATAATCAAAAGATAGGAATTCTCATAAGGGTTATTATTACTGTTGAATAAGAATAGTACATGTAAATCATTTTTATGTTTTTGAACCAAACATAATCTAATTTAACTATATTTAGCCTGCATACCTCAAAAAGTGGCTGGTAAACTTGGTATGTGCTTGCTTAGTTGCTTAGATGTTACAAAAAAAAAGTATAAGGGGGGAACCTTTTTGGGGCAAACATGTCTAGACAAATGTGTACTAGTCTTGCAGTCAAGACCACTTTGACCAAGTCAAGTCCAAGACCAAGACAAGACCAAGATCTTTTGCTATCTAGACCAAGTCAAGACCAAGACCAAGACCAGGGCATTTTACACTATAAAATCCAAACAGTCGAAGTCCAGTTTTTGCCCAAGTCTAGATTAAAAGAAGTGTAGTGTTTGTTGAAGGAGGAAGAGTTAGTCACTTCGCTCTAACCTCTGCAACATAGACTCTCTTCCACTGTCCAGACTCAAAACTCAACTGTTCACACTGACCTACATCTCTTAGTCAATTTGACAATTTGTCAATTTTGTCACATTTTTTATTATGTTTCATTATTTTTAATTTGCTTTTAAACCATGTACAGTGGTCTTGGATGTTTTGAAAGGCACTTATAAACAAAATGTCATTATTATTGTTGTTGTTATTATTATAATTAGTATTGGTCAGTCTTAGACCTTGTCGAGACTTATGTGGGGCCAGTATTTGGTAAAGTAGGCAGAGTTAGACCAAGATTTTTAATTTGATATAGATTTATTGAAGTATTGAGTAATACTTCTGGCATTAATGAGAAGTTGATGTGTGATTTTTACAAGAATCAGAAACTTATAAAAAAAAAAAAAGTGTTGGTTACAATACAAAGAGGTGGGCAGCAACTAATTATATAAAAGCTTCTGCATTAACTTGGGTAACATTTTGGGAAAAAGTTCTCCCAGCTTTCATTAGAAACATTACTATGCACAGTACTGAGTATATGGGCAGTAAATCAAGAGTAACTCATCACTTGGGTAGTCACAGTCACTTGGCTCTTTATATATTGTGAAGCAACAGGAGCATGCCTCAGACCATTGTTATGCAGGTTATTTTGGAAAGAAAAGTCTCTAAACAAAGTGTACGGACTAAACAGTAAAAAAGTTGTTGTTTTACACTTTGCAAAGTTTGCAGTCATAAAGCGGTTCTTAAAAATATAAATGTACAGTATGGTGAGGGTCTCGGCAGGTTGAGAGAAGTGGCAGCAGCATATTTTTCCCTTTGACACGTTTATAGGGTGATAAAATGTCAGTGTTGTGTTTATGGCTTGTTCATTTGCTCCCATGAGGAGAACAACACCATTTTTGGATTGGGCCCTAAACGCTAACCCACTTCATTTTAATTACTCAACAAATTCCCCGCAGAACCAACTTTAGAGTCAGTTAAATTAGGACATTAATCAGTTTTAATGCTGCCCATAAAAAGTAATATCTGCTTATAAATTGTTCTTTTGGATTTGCTTGGTGTTTGCTTGAGGGCTTTAGTCAGAGGTTCAGACAGGAAGTACATTTATCTGCTTTTCAATAGAGGAAAAAAAAAAGAGCTGAGTGTTTCAGCTCAAAGTGGCTGTGAATTGCAGATTGCGTGTCGGATTGTAATCATTATAGCTTACAACAAGTGCTACTCCACGTCTTTAATTTGTTTTGATGTTGATGGATGTGGCGAGGAGCAGAGATAAGCAGACGTCTGTCTCTTATTTCATACCTGCCGACAGGTGCTTGGCAAGACGCAGCTGGGCGCGGGACACAGAGGGAGGGGTGGGGATGAAGAAGACCTTCAGACGGGATCAAGGTCACACTACTTTTATTTAACCCTCCCACAGTCTGTTATTTTGTGACCCCTGTGTCTGGACTGGGACGTTGGACACATAAGAGTGAAGGTGAGTTTAGTTAAAACAGATGGAGAAACTATAAAAATAGCACGAGGAGTTGATTGTTGCTGAGACATGTAGGTAAATAACACAAGCAGCACAAAAACAAAAATACACCTGAAAAGTAACATTACCACTTGCACTGGTTAGACTTAGAAGTGCATTGAATAATATTTAGTAGCATATAGAAAATTATTTTTTAACACACCACTGAGTCTTGTTTCCAATACTGTATTTATAATTACACTATTTGCATTTGTAAATCTCAAAGAAATACATTCAAATATCTAAATAACCCAGTAAAGAGCCATTACTTCCTGCTTTGATTTCTACAGCTGCCAACAGCAGACAAACTGAGAACTGCTGGAGGAGTTTCTAAAGCAAGCTCATCATCTGACCTACAGTATTTCAACTGGGGTTGATCATAGACAACCGAATGTTCCTGCAGGGCCACTGTAGGTGCTTACAGACTGTAGAAAGTATGGGTTGAAGGTCTGGGATTGACTATGTGAAATTTTACCACTAGATGCTACCAAAAACAACACACTCCACCTTTAAAAATCTGTATGTAGATTTACAATTGTCCCAAAAGAAGACATAGAGACATGGGACAGAATCTGCAAATCAGAAAACACGATGCATGTCCGTGGAGATTATCAGTCGTTCAGCTCACAATACAATAAATTGTTACTTTTATTGAAACATGAGGCTGTACAAAGTCACTGAACTGCTTCAGGACGGGTGCATTTTAAAAAACATACAACCAACCAAAGATACAAAACATTAAAAAATTATTATGCTTGGTCAGGTAGGATTGATTTGTGGAAACAGTGGAGAAACAGGCCCATCTGTCTAGAATCAAAAGTGGAAATAGCTATTGTACTATTATAGCCTTAGTGAATGAGAGGGGTTCAAAACTCACTTTGCAAAAAAAAAAAAAAAAAAAAAAAAAGATGGGTCTGGTTGGCTAAACTTGCCATATATGTGTGTTTTACTATTTGCTTGTCATTTTTATTTATATTTTTTTATTTTTTGAAGCGTGCCTGCTAGACAGAGCTGCACAGTAGGTATAAAAAAAATATTTCTGCTTTTGGTGCTGAACACAGGAAGTGGTGTTGGATTAAAAGGGCGGGGCCTGAGGATGTGATGTGGAACTAAGAGGAGAACGCATGACCTGTTTTATTAGTGCTGACACTTGGATCGTACGTGGAGGCACATCTGGGAACCAGGGACCGAGTTGGGTTCAGCTCCTGCATTGCAATATTACACATGCACACATTTTAGGACTAAACACTAAAATGGGTAAAATATATGAGGATATGTTCTAGCAGTTGTACCATTGATTATTTGATGAAGTATGAAAGGCAAAATGTATTTAAGATTAAAAAAGTACCTACTTCAACAAATACTTCTGTACTATGACCCGTATGAATAAATATATATTCCTGCTTTGGACATTTAAGATTTGTTGTAAACAATTCGAAAGCTTTGGTCTGTTGAGACTTGCACTGGGGACATTTTATGATTTGCTTTGTTTTGAGACTAACATTTGAGCTGCAATAATGCAAAATAACTACTTTAAAGCAGGGTGAAAGCATTTTTATAATATTTATATACTATGTGGTTAATCCATTTAATGTTGTGTTAAGATTGTGGGTCAGCAAGCACTATTTAATTTCTCTGAGGCAATTCTCGAGAGAAACAACAACAGGCAATGGCTGTTACAATTACATTAGAAGATAAACATTTAAACTTATTTCTGTTTTCTGTGGTAACGTGCAGTAAGGTCAAGTATTTCTTTATGATATAAAGATGGGACCTAACTGTTTTGGTCAAGCCTAAGTACGTATTGTTTTAGTGCACATATAGCAAGAAGTTAGATCTGGTCTCTTTTGGATTATGACACATAGTAATATCAGAGTTAAACAGGTCATCAAGAGCTTGTCTTTTGTAATTGATTGTGATGTCAGAATACTGCCATACTTTCACTAATATATTATACTAACAGTAAAAACAAACCACATTCTGTCTCACATCTTCATTTAAAATTTAAATGATAAACAACAAATACACAATGTACTAAGTAAGATATCAGCAGTATTGGGGACTCTTGTACTTGCTCAGCGTCTGCCATACTGCAATGTGAGTATTTTATTTATTGCACTATGCATTTCTATACAGCACTGTGTGGAAAAATGTTACTGTATGAAGTAGATAAAAGTAGCAAAAACTCAAATAATGCTCTACTGAAGTCAAGAACTCCAAAAACTGGCTCTTTCAAAACAAATGAGACTTCTGAAAAATCAACATGGTGCTGAAATTTGTGTACGGTTCTTGTGTGTATGGTAAATACTCAAATTTAAAATACTCAAACCCATACTTGTTTTGGAAAAAGTGGTATTTGGAGAAACCCTATGTTATGCATTGTGTTCACCCTCCATGTTCTTTCCATAGATCAGTCTGGATGCAGTATTGTAAGTCTATCCCCACGCGCCTATTCTACAATGTATGATCTGCTACAAGAGTCTGACAATAGGCATCTTCTTTCCAGACCTTACAGTGTTTAATTCACGCACACGCCTACGCTTGGTCATAACTCCCATCTGGAGTGGACTCTTTATGGAGCCGTTGGACATTACATATTTACGACAGCAGCTCCTTCATGATGGCTGCACTGTACAGGAATGAAAGCTTGGCCGGTCGTTATTTACTGTTCTCTCGAGACACACGCCATGATACGGGACGGGAGGCATGTAGGGTTCAATTACATCTGAAATTTAGTGATGTTTCTAAAGAATGGACTCCCTTGTTGGATAGGTTTACCTACGTTTCTGCAGTGGGTCCCCCTTTGGACATGACTACATGGCTAAATGGTAAAAACAGTTTGAAGCAGCAAGTGAAAAATGTTGTGTTAATTTGATTCTCACACAGTCTGGCTCCAGAAAAACATAAATATGAAGGTGGACTGGTGACTTTAACTCGCCCAGAGTGAATGTTTGTTAGTGTCTGTCTTGGCACGTATCCACTGGCACAATGCGTTTAGGTTGGTGTGTGAGATTTTGATTTAACTCATATTTACATTTACATTTATTCATTTAGCTGACGCTTTTATCCAAAGCGACTTACATTGTTCTAATGTAATTACCAGTGTTACAGTCACAAATAATGTGCCGTACATGTTTTGTTTCAAAACAAGATATAAATTGCGATATAAAAGCGATTTAAAATGTATGTGTGCTGCCATTAATTGAAAAAGAGAAGAAGTTGGGTGGTGCTTTAGCCGTATACTGCTGCAATAAACAGTAGAAGGAAAAGATTTCAGGTTTATATCATGCTTTTTGAACATTTAGCTTCCTGCACTTTAGGGATTTTCTTTTTGATGTAAAGTTATGGTCATCATAGACAGCAATGGTCTTTATTCACAAAGCAAGAGCTGTGAGATGCCAACTCTAGCTTATCTAAAATTCATAACAGCTATTGCTAATAAACAGCAGCTCTATTTTCACACACACACACTACTTTCACTGCTAACACACTTTAATTCTGAAAGTCTCTGTTGTTCAATCAACAGACAGTGACAAGCTAAACGGTAATGAAATTTGTACTTTATATGGGACGCTTCAGACCCCATTTGAAAAGGTCGATGCTAGAAAGTATGGGCTGGATGGACGGTCTGCTGTGATTGGTTGATACAAAGCAATAACGTTTCAGCTAACGTATGTTTATGTTGTTACTTGGGTTATCCACTGAACGTCGTCTAACGCAGTCACTGTTTCCTCTGTGTTTTAATATTTAATACAATATCAGTAAAAATACAGCATTGTAACATTCACAATTTGTCTTTAATTTAGCTGCAGAAACATTGTTTCAATCAAGCAACAAACATAGTGTATAATATTTAAAGCAATACAATGCGAACCAATCACTGCAGTAAATAAAATAGACCCCCTTGATGAATTAACCAATCACCTGGAATAACATTCTCACATTCTTAATGTGTGTATGTTGAGTAATAATCTATAGTTCAAGCAAAACTCCTGTGATAAAAGTATGTTTAAAGTCAAAGGTAAAAATGGTGTAATTTTTAGTATATATGTTTAAATAAAACATTTTGGAGAAGTAAATGTACTTAGGAATTGTCACATTTGGTCATTTAGTCATTACTTTTAAATTCTTTTAATATTCCTTTTCATGTATGTATGGGAATAATGTTTACTTTTTATTCTGGACGCCGGAAAGACTATGACCTGGGCTTTCTGCTAATGATGATTAAAAAGACACCTACATTTACCAGTCCCATACTGCTTCAATAGAAATGAGACCTAGGTCTCTGGAAAAGGCTCAAGCCCCTCCTGACTTGTAAAGCCTCAGTGGTAAACAGATGAAAATTTATTATAAACCAATTTCGTCTTACTTATTTTTTATTTTTTCTCTGCAATGGCGTTCCCCGTTTGGAGACGACTGCAGGGTTGAAGGTTAAAGCCCTTTTGATGCAGTAAGTGAAAAATCTAAAATTAAGTGTTGAGGTGCTGGGGTTTGTGGGAGTAGCATGTGGTTGACGTGTTGGCTCTTGTGTTTGGAGCTCCAAAGACCCTGCTGTAGGTTTTGTTAAAGAGGGAGCGAGTGATGTCTAATTACCTGTTGAGATGTGGTTTGGATCGCTGCGGCTCCTGTCACAGTCTGTCTTAGGGTTTGATGAGGAAATTATAGTCTACAGCTGGGCTCATATTCTCTTGATTTGCATCCTAAAGTCTTCACCTGTTTTTGAATTATGTGGTGGGAGAAATTTCCCCTCATCAGTAAGTGGTTTGTTTTCTCTTGAAGAAGGTGAGGACATTTTGAACTTGGAAATCACAATCAAGTGTTTTGATAAAGTTTGATTATAACAGACCTTTTCAACTGTTCAGATGATCACATTTATCACATTATGTTTCTAAAGGTGAGTTATAGCGTTCATTTGTGAAGGAGTAAGGCATAACAAGCCAATGTTTAGTCTATTCTCCTCTTGTTCTTTAGTGTCGAAGCACCAGGTTTGTGTTTGTTTAATGTTGTGTAATTCATTAATGACATATAAATTGAGGCAAAAACAACACATGGTTTGGGAAAAGAGCAGGGATTAGGATTCGGGCTAGAGCTTGTGTCAGATTAAAAGGTGTGTTAAACATTTTATTTAAGCCGAAAAGTGCAGCCGTTCTCAAAGTTTAATCATTATTTTGTAGAGATAGCCAAAGATTTTTCTAAATGTAATAACTTTCCCCAAATAGTAAAATATTATGCAGTTTGATCTCTGGTGGCTGAGTGAGAGATCTTCTTGTCTTAAACTCAAATCCAACCTTCAACCAACACATTGTTTTATATCGACATACGTATCAAACATCATCAAGGTTCGTTTTTTTTTTTTTACAGCACTTTACTGTAATTTAGGTTCCATGAGCAGCCAGTGCAGCGTAATAATAATAAATAAGTATGCTAAGTTTAACAAGAGCACAAAGTTAATAATTTAACACAAGGCACAAGGAATAGAGCTGGGGACTTCACTCAGTTGAGAAATGTTGAGTGGTTTGATGCTTTTTTGCTCCACATCATCCCCATATATCTTATCTCTTATTCCGGTGATTGTACAAAATAGTGATTATGTTGTACATCTGTTGAATGTTCAGCTGCCTGCTTGTACCCTGCACATAGTCTGCACTGTTGCTCATCTTGGCCAGGACATCTTTGAAAAAGAGATAGCTCAATAGATCTTTTCCTGGGTAAAAATAAAAGGTTAAATAAATAAATATCTCTCTTGTTTGTCTTACATTAAAAAAAACAGACAAAAAGTTATCTAAAAAGTTCAACAAGTTTGACTTAAATTTAAAAAAACATGGCACATTGGTTCCATCATAAAATATTTAAAAAATAAGGATTGTTTAAGAATTTAAAGACCAGTGGAAACCTGTGACTAAATCAAAGACAGGGGTTTGACCCAGTGCTATCAGTGCAGCACAGCAGGTATTAACACTGGGATCTGTGGCAAACTTACGGCGCTTTTCCACTACCAGTATCAGCTCGACTCGCCTCGCCTCGACTCGGCTCGGCTCGCTTTTCGCTCCGTTTTCCATTGCAGATAGTACCTCCACAATAGTACCTAGTCGTCATAGCGACGCCGCAAGAACCTGTCGTGACGTAATCTTCTACGCGACACACACCCGCTACTCACACACATAGAACTCGCTGGATCTTCTCTTCGGCAACCAAACAAAGAAAAGTCTGCACCTCCTCGTTTGACCACGGAGCATTTTTCCGAGTTGCCATAATACTAAAGTCTGGGACTGGGTAAATTATCACGCAATCTCTGGCCAAACTATTTAAAAATGGCGGGGTTATTCAGGATACTCCGTCTGGCGCGTGCAATGATGACGCAGTGAACAGTGACGATTCTTCCTGGCCAATCAGCAGTCTGTCGTGTGTTCACGTCACAATTTAGTATCGCCTCAGCCCGCTTAGAACCTCGCCGGAGGTGATACGAAAAAAAGTACCAGGAAGCAGGTACAGGTACAACTTTTACGCAGTGGAAAACCAAACAAAGGCGAGCCGAGTCGAGGCGAGTCGAGCTGGTACTGTGTAGTGGAAAAGCGCCATTAGGTGGGTGTGATCCAAACACACAGACATGCTCAGCTGATGAGAAAGTTTTGTGTGCCAGGCCATGAATGCTACAGTTATTACATAAAAAGTACTGAAAGAAGTCTACTCCAAAACAGAAAAACATTAGACTTGTTTTCAGAAGCACCATGTACCTCCATGCAATACTAAAAATATTTTATCAGCATTTTTAAAACACAAAGAAACAGTATTATTCAAATTGCCCTTGTTAATTGGCGCAAATAGCGTTTTTTTTATTACAAGCTGAGCTGGACATTTTATTATGGTCTTATAATTTTTTTTTATTATTGAATTATTGTCATCATTTTATTCATTGATTTTAGTTGTTTTTATGTATTCACTAACTTTTTTTTAACTTAGCTAAATATCTTAGTATTTAGCTTGTCGGCAATACTCAAACGTTTGTGGTTTTGTGGAGTAAGAACACTGGCCTTGGGTAAATGACCTGCAAACCCGCAACACAATCTTTTCACTTTGGACAAAATGCAAGGTACATTTACTGCTAGTGTAGGATGAGATGGACCAGTGACATAATGACAAGAATTTATGTCAAATAAGAACAATATTTGTGAGATCAAATGATGTTTTCTTTGAATGTGTTCCAACTCCTAAAGGCAGAGAGGGCAGACACAGGGCACGGCGGATTATCAAGCTCCTTTTGATAACACACACAGGTGGCTGATCTCAGGGTTTACGACCTGACGTTGTCCCTCAATCCACCACTTCCTCCTTTGCACACAACAAATGCACAGCTACACAAATACACTTCTTGTCTGGGGCGTGTAATATCACATCTGAGCTCGGGTTGTAGTGAGTTAAGTCGATGTAACATTGTGCCAGTTCGGACAGAGGTTAGGCAGATTTAATGATGGCCTACTTGTTATTGAGGTCTCTATTCTTCTTCTTCTTTGAGTTACAGTTTAATAACTTTTAATTTGAAAAGTGAATAATGCTTTTAAAACAGAGAGAAAAGTGCAAAAGTGCAAACACTCTTGCCGTTTCTGTGCTGCATTCTTTAGTGACAACAATTAATCTTCAGACTTTTCCTGTGTTAGACCCCCACAGAGCGCTAAAACTCTCCACGGTTGCTTTGGGTGTTAGCGGCAGGGGCTGGAGACTTGACATTTATGAATGAGGTTTTCCACCATCTTCACTATCAGATTTAGGAGCCGGTCCAAGCAGGGAACCCCCTTCTCGCTGACAGGGGCCGCGGTGGGTGCACTGTATTCACTTAGGCTTTGTAAACTGCAGTCATGAAGTGCACATCCATCACGGTCTGCTTGCCTGCTGCTTCTCAAGATGGGGTGTTTGTCAAACTGACACGACCGGAGGGCCAGGAGAGGAGGGGGCGAGAGGTCAAATCGAGTTAGGGTCAAGATGAAGGTGTCAGGGGAGAGAGTGTAGACTAGTAGGAGCACTGCCCGGTTTGAGATAAGGGGATTTTGGTGGGTTTTAGGGGGATAAGGCTCCACGGTAGCAGTCTAGCCACAGAATAAAATCTCCTCTGGTCTTGAGCAAGTCTTTGCATCATTATGAGAGGATTTAGAGAATGAGGCTTAGTGAGATTGATGAGGAACAATGTGTAGGAAATATAAACACTTCACAATAAAGTAGGAGCACTGTTGGTGTGTTAGTTTGGGAAGTTGTAGAAAGTGAAAGGAATTAGTCGCTTTTAACCTTTTACATAAATCACTCTGCATTTTGCTAGGTTTTTGACCCATTGTGTTAGTCCGTGTTTACTGATCTGTGATTATTTTGTGTTTATTAAAAAGACATACATTATAAGAAAATGTCAAAATTACAAAAAGAATGACATTAATGTTGAGACAAACAGCACATGGTTAAGTGAGAAAGTGGGACATGTTGTTAGTGTTCAGAGTCTGCTAAATACTGTAAATAGACCGGATAGTGGTAGAAAATGAAGGACTGAACTAAGCTTTATCAATGTTCTTGTAAGATTATGTATTTTATATTACATTGAAAATATTGATTCATTTTCTGGTCATGTGATTGCTAATTATTCTGTTCATTTTTACAACCCCAGACTGCCACTGACATTGACTTTATTTAGAACTTTTAACCCTAAACAACTTCCAATATGAACAATTTTACATGTCCTTATGCCGTGTTTTTGTGTTGATATAGCTTTTTTGAAAATTTCTTTACAAACTTTCAATGAATGATAAAAGGTTTTTGTGAAAAGTAAAAGTCAGTGTCTATAAAGCAGTTGTTTTTAAGATCTGGGCTAAAAGTATCTGTCTGGTTATCATTAAAGGTGAAGATCAAAATATGTATTTAATTTGGCTCAATCATCTTTAAGAGCAGAAACACATGCGGCAGACTTTTTGTTTTGTGCAGACAACGATTGAAGAAATTATTGTTTTGTGTGGCTTCTTCTTCTTGTGGGACACCACCCTGTAATCTGGCTGGGCCCAGTCAAGGGGAGGGGCTGACAAGGAGCATCAAAGAGAGGAGTTGAAGGGGGGACGTATGGTGCGGTGGAGGTGAGGGGGAGACAGAGGAGGGAAGAGGTTTAGGCCAAAAAGACGAGAGAAAGTATAGGTCTGGAGCCGGTGTGTGTGGAGAGCATGACAAGAAAACAACAGGTCTGAGCTAATTATGTTGTTTTTAGATCTTATCAGACTGTGGCATGTAGGGTTACTGTCTGCACAATAGGAGTCTTCAACACACACGCATCCTTTATGAGCACTATATCAATGCACTGTCCACAGGTTATGTTAAAGTTTTAGGTAAATAATAATAATACAAAATATAAACGTTAAAATAAAAGGTAAAGGTAATTCAAAAGGCAGCAAGTAAAAGGAATATAATACAATAAAAACATAAACTATGCAGAATATTAAAAACTTGCTTTTACCTAAATGACATTATGCACATCGTGTTTGTGTAAGGATTCACAGTAACAATATCAACAATAATGATCACAGCACTTTTAAATACATTTAAATGTATATAAGTAATTGCTAAAACAGTTTATAAAAAACAATAACTTAAACATGCCAAATCTTTGTCTGAAATGTGCAATAAATAAATTGAATATGTTTTAAAAGTATAAATGATTGTAAATGTATGATAGCATCTAATTGTGTAAAGTCATGTTTCTAATCAGATTTTCTATTTTGGCATGAATTGTTATGTTTTTATCACGGACCCCAGGAAGACTAGCTGCTAGCTTAGGCTTTCAGCTGATGGGGATCCATGATGGGGATCCATGAAAATAAACCATGTAATATGTGGCTTTTTCTTTGTGAGTCAGTATTAAGATATGTGTGTGGGGTAGAGTATATGTGAATATATGTTTATAAAGGCAAGGCAAGGCAATTTTATTTATATAGCACAATTCATACACTGTGTAACTCAAAGTGCTTTACAAGAATAAAAGACAATTTACAAGATTTAGATTAAGAAACATAAGAAAAAATAAAAACATTTTAAAAGAAGAGTGCAGATTAAAAAAACCTTTAAGTTGTAATGTAGGCGGAGCTAAAGAGATCTTAAATGTGTAGTTCATGGTGCCATCTATCGGCAACATTGCAGTTCCACAACTCAGACCCCTCTTTTCTACAGGATATGAGCACCTACGGTAGCCCTGATAGGACATACTGTTCTCTAATGACAAGAAATATGATTTTAGCTAAGTTGTCTTGCAAGATTGTGAAACATTAATGTGCTCTGCCACCAACAGGGCTCAGTTTTTCCGCTGTCAATACCTGTGTAAGCGTGGACATAGCACATAACATGACAACAACAATTGAGACAGATATCCCTCGGGACAAATGCTTTTGCACAAATACCATCTAAGAGCAAGCGGCTGAAGCCCTCTTCTTATTTCTGCAGCAGATTCTCAAAACAAACTCGAGGCCAAACCCTCCAATCACACTTAATGATTTCCATTTGTTCGCCAGAGGCACAGGGGAAAGCTTGGTTCATTTAAACACAAGTAACTTCCCATCCTCCCAAACACAAGCCCACAAGTCTATGATAAGTGGACTAAAACTTTTATTGTGCTGCGTTGAACCAAAAAACATCTGTTTGTAGCCCAAAAATATAATAACATACAGTTGTTTGACCACAAATGGGATAAAGGCAGAAATACTAAACAAGTTGTCCAATTTCTATAGCCACTAATGAAAGAACGCAGCCAAAATCTTTCAAGAAAATAGATCTTTTTGTAACTTACTTTTAAGAACATTAATGTATTTTACTATAATATACATAACAAGAGGCCATTTTCCTCTTTACTTGAGGGTTTAGTATCTTGTTTGCAAAAAAGCCTAAAGCCACACAAATCATTTTTTCTGAAGGCATTAATCTCCTGCCCAAACACCTCGTTGGATTTCTTAAACTGGCTACATTTGAGAAAGTGATGTAATCAAGTAACATAACTGATTTTTATAAAGAAGTGATGTATGCTTTTTTGTGTTTATCTCACTGCTTTGTGTTCAACATGTGCTATTTAGACATGTTTTTTTGGACTAAATCACAGATCACTTTTTGGGTTTTGTGGCTTTGAATGACACCACATACAGTATAAAGAAAAGAAATTTCTACCGCTTACTCCCATTAGGGGTCGCGGGTGACTGGAGCCTATCCAAGCAACTTTGGGCCTTAGGCAGGGTACAGCCTGGACAGTGGCCAGTTAGTTGCAGGGCTGATATTTAGAGACAGACAGTGACAGACAACCATTCACTCTCACATTTATTCACTAGGGACACTTTAGAGTTGCCAATTAACATGTACATGCATGTGTTTGGACGATGGGAGGAAGCTGGAGTACCTGGAGTACCTGGAGAGAACCCACGGTAACACGTGGAGGACATACAGACTCCTCATAAAAAGACCAGAGTCGGCCAAAGATATTTAATAATCAGTCTGATTAATAATCAGTAATTAGGGTTTGAACTCACAACCTTCTTGCTGTGAGGCAGGAGTGCCAACCACCCTGCTTTGCATATCCATTATTTATTCACTCCACAGTCACACACTAGTTGCTACACAATCATACAGGCAAGGAGGGTTAAGTGTCTTGCCCAAGGACACAACAACAGTATGAACTGTGGGGAGAGCGGGAATCGAACCTTCCGGTTTTTACCACCTGAGCCACTGTGCTCTCCCTCTTCAGCCACTTGTCCAGGGCTGGGTCACAGAGCAGACCTTCCTCCCTAAACACTTCCTCCAGTTTTTCCAGATACCAAGGCCCGCTTAGACATAGTCCCTGTAGCATGACCTGGGTGGTCTCAGTGGTCTCCTCTCCACGTGGAGGAACAGTGGCTCTACTCCGAGCTCCGTCCAAGTGACCTGGGTCCTCACCCTATCTATGAGGGAAAACCCAGGCACCCTGTGGAGGAAACCCACTTCAGCCGTCTGTTCCAGGATCCAGTCCTTTTGATCACGATCAACAGCTCATCTCATTTGTGAGAGTAAAATCAACTTATTAACTCAATAAGTGTAACCATCTGACGAGCACTTTACAATTAAACCCATATAATGCACACCTTGTTGTCGATGAACCCTTACAACTAACTGACATTATAACATGATCGTTTTACACCACACTGTGTTTGTTGTGGCATCCTTCCCATTGCTCCTCTTCTTTTCCCACCAGCAATATAATCTCTTCAACAAAACATTTCACAGTCCCTCTTCCTCCACAAACAATTTCATCTTCCTCTCACACTGAACAGATCCTTGTCCTGGGAGGAGAGGGACGAGCCCTGAACACTCCTGTCTCTAAAGGGGGAGGATAGCAATGTGAGCGTGTCTCTGTGAGAATTGTCTGCCCCTGTGAAAATAAAAGCTCTGTATTGTCCACCACATCGTTCTCTCCAAACACAACCGGGTCTGGCTCTGACTGTGTGGTTGTCACAGATCATAGCTCAGTTGTTTCAGTGATGAGCTCATCCTCTTATGGACATAGATTGCCTTTTGGAGAACATAAATGGAAGCTCAGATTTATATTTTTGTGGACACACCGAGGTCAGAAGAATCAGCCCAGGAAAAATATTTGTGAAAAAGTGTATGATTCTGCTTCGATTCATTGTAAATGTGGGAACTAATTTCATGGACATGGGAAGTACTTGCAGCAACCCCATAAACAAAAGCATTATATATTTGTCATTACAAAGACCTGTTGAGCCATATTACAATTTTAACCCACTAATTTTATTGTTGCTTTAAATGACAATAATTCAATATTTTATAATTAATTATGATTGTTTTACCCCCTCAACTATTCTTTACGGAAATACATTCTTAGTTTATGTTTAGTATGTTTGGTAATGTCCTGATTTAATGAGCCTGTCTCTCCTGTTTAAGATTTTTGAATGTTTTTCAATAGTATTCTGAACCATATTTTGCCCTTGCCCAGTTTCTCGTCCCTGTTTTCCAGTCCAGTGACAATCTTTGGTCCCTGTCAGTCGTCCCGTCCGTCTCCAGCACATCGCTAATCAACTCCACAGTTGCTCTTTGTCTCCTCTCGATCCTGTCAGGCATGTGCTCCATTAATAGCTTGGGCAGGTAGCTCAGCCATGTGGAATTTGACATTGTGTCCCGGGGCACGTTGGGCCCCTGTGGGAGAGTGTGAGTGGACGGGATACAGCCAGTGTCAGTCAGTCTTTTCCACTGCCAGGGGATAGCAGCTGCACCCTTTGGACAGGTTTCGGTAGGAGGGATATTTCCACAGCAGATAGTTTAACGTACAACGCTGGCACTGGTTTATCTTTTTACTTTATCAACAAATCATAGGAGAAATCAAAACCACTGAAGACAGTTTTCAAAACAGAAGTGACGTTAACTCAGATTCTGATGTAAAAATCAGACTTTGATTACATTTTTGGTAGATTGGATAGATGGGTTTATAAACCACCGTTGATATAATAACCAGGTCTCTCAAATCAGAACGGATATTTCTAAATATCTATTCCCCAAATTTTGATTAGTGTGCTAACCTCTGACTGTGTTGAATTAATTAGTGACATAATATGACAAAAGAAGCTTTTTGCGGTTTGCTTCTCGTTTTTTCTTCACTCTCTTTTTCTGTTGAGAGACTGATAATCAATAAAAGTCAAAATCCTATAAATATGTCCACACACTTTTAAGAAATAAAGCAAAAATAACTTTGCAGGACTTGCAATAGAAACTATGATCAGAAGCACACCTGAAGAAAGATATATAAGCTCTTTGTAATAGAGCAAAAAGTCTCCAAAAAAGAAACGGTATCCAGTTGAAAACCAAAAGATAGAAGTCTAAATTTTGGAATTCTAACTAAACTGCTTCCTTAACTAACCTTAATCAAAGACAATGTTCAGGAGTTAAATGTGAAGTTTATCCTTAGACACAAGTGCTTTTATTTTAAATATTATCAACCACCCCAATTGAGGTACTGTCTTTTGGAAAAATAGCCGTTTTTTGGATTTGGATTTTTTTGAGTTGGTAAAAGGCTGGTCTTTCCAAAGGCACTTATTAACTGTAGATAACTGTGCTAGACTCAAAAATTGCAAAGTATGTTAGTCCGTGGAGTGTTTTTTCTCTTTCCCACGAATGTTCATTCGTTCATTCTCTAATGTTCATTACCCTGATGGTCTAAGGACAAAGTTTATATGTCAAGTCATTTGAGGCAGCTGTATTGTGATATTGCAATATTTAAATAACATGTTTAGATCACCACACTACTGTCATACGATCTTGGAAAAGACTGGATTGCTTTTACAAAACCTAGATCAAAACCAAATTGTAATAATACCGTTGAGTTTCTATGTTTCCAAAGCACTTCATGTCGGTTTGTATGTCTTACTTATAACATCTCTGCTTAAGATGTAAAGGAAACAAACCTATTGCCTGATAACATTTACATCTACTCCACACATCCTAATGGGACTATTCAAGCCTTCAACTACAAAGTTATTAATCTTACAAATGGACATTTTTACTCACTCAAGCTACACCAAAACAAATACATTACAGTACAACATTGTTCCTGTTATCTTCTTCATCCCTGCCCAAAGCAAAGAGCCTCAAACATGGAGCCAACTGCGTGTGTTTCCTCCATCTAATGCTCTATCTTTGTCCTCGGCAGATAAATCTCTTACAAAGCCTGTACTTTGTATCTAAGCACATACTTTGAGCTGCTACACCTCTCCTCATTCAGCCGGCCCTCTCTCCTCCACTCTGCTCTGAGGTCAGGGGGGTGGGTGGGGGCAGAGTGATTCATGAGCGGAGCAGGAGGAATGTGCATAAGCTCCACATGTCTTTGCACTTTCAGTGTCCTCTCACTGACTCATCCCACGACAGGTGCACCACTGCCAGACAGAGCACTGCTGAAGGAGGGTCTTGTTAACACTGGGACACTTCTACCTCTGATCTCACAACAACACCCAGGCTGCACTCTTCTTCTGGTTCCCAAAGACAAAGGCAAAATAACTGATGTGTTTGCTCCAAAAATAACCTGGTTTGGAACTTCTGGTTTTCAGCCCAAACTTTATTCCTTATATACCATGGCATAATGTTGTTTTAAAGCCTCAATTTGCTTTATGACAAAGTAAATGTTGATTTACCTTAGCACTAAATACCTGCTTTTATCGTGAATTTAAGACATATGTCATAGGAATGATCTGAAGTCTAAGACACTAGGCTCACTCTCACATTGGTCTACACTAAGAAGTAATGTTACCACTGATACTTAGAAAGTGTCTAGCTCTGCTGTAGTTGGGGTGTGAGGGGTGGTGTTGATGACCAGGATGGAAGAATATTTCAGGTCATCCATACTAAATGGTATGATCCATATTGCAGGTAACTGTCTACATTCTTTGTGTGTTGGGTTGTACCAGCTTTTTTTGGAAAGTACCAAGCAGCAAGGTTCTGGGTGAAACTAAATCAGAACCAGAAAAAGCCTGGTCGCTGTAAAAGAGTTTGAGTGTTGGCCCGTAACCTGGTACTAAATTTCAAGACGGCTTTTGTTTGCTTAATATCAAAGATAAGACATGGATAAGTAATTTATTTAGTTAGGTTTCAATGCAGGATTTACAGTCTGTTTGGATGTAGAGTTTTGCAGGAGCACAGAACAGCAGCAGCACTTTCATACTACAACATTTTAGTCTCTAATTTTTGACCTTGTCACATGTCTGAGCGTCCGTTCAATCACAATTATTCCCTTTAGGCAATTTAGAGTCACTATTTCACCTTCTTCTTTGGACAGTGGATAGAAGCCAGACACCTGAACTGAAAGCAGGAGCAACAAAATTCCCAAAAACCTAGAACCTCCATCAAGTGGATTTAGTTGATGCTGTACAAATTGCTGTATTACTTTTGGCTGTGGATAAATTGAAGAAGAGAGAACTAAAACATCTTGATCAACATCATCTTAAACTCCATCCAGATGCTGATTAGTACAAAGAGGATGACCCGGATCACTGAGACCCTCCACAAATAGGATTTATTTCAGTTTGAAAGGACCAAAAGTTTATTCTCATATCAGCACCTCAGTGGTGATTATACAGAGTAAACTGAACAAGTTTCATTGGGACTGTTTCTTTAGTGAAAGTTCCTTCCAATAAAAACTTTCACAGTGAGGTCTGGAGAGTATCCAACACAGTCAGAAAGCCTTGTGTGTAGAAAATGATTGTTTTAGTTTTAATTGTGCAAAAGGAAAGGTTTGTCCCTTTGGTCCAATGATAATATATGTCTTTCAACAAACTATCATTATACTCTGATTAATGTAGAACTAAGTGCAGAAACTAATGGCATTAACAGCAGCCTCAGTGAGTTACGTTACATGCAATTTCTCCAAAAGGCAGACTCTGTGAACATAAGGAGTTTACTAAGTAGTACCACTAGTGTTGTAGTAAAAAGGACACTCAAAACCCAAACTAACCCAGACTAGGTCATGAGAGCAGACCAAGGTCAAGACAAGCCCAAGATTTTGAAGGACTAAGATCAGATCAAGTTTCAAGGAAAAGGAGTTTTGAAACAAAAAAGATGTTACTGTGTTAGTTGTGTTTTAACTAACAAAGTGAATCCACTTTATTTGAGAGACTGACAAAATTATGTTCAAAGACAAGACACTTTGCTTTCCTTTTGTCATATTTATGTTTTTCTTTTATGTGCTGTTTCATTGGGTAAGCAGACACTCAGTATTACTAGCAGCTATTAATTCAATGTTGACAAATGGTACAGACAAATGGGAGTGTCCAGACCTCCTTCTGTGATCATGTGACTGTAGCTCTGAAGGGAAATGCTAGTTTCTATGAGCATACACCTCCACACATTAAAACCCCATTTTAAACCATGTATTTCATTTTGTTTAACTGTATACTTTTACTTCTTTTTTACATCTATATTTTGTGCCTCTCTAACAGCGGAGACATACTTTAATGACTGTGGCTATGTTGTAAATATTAATATTGTATTTGTATATTTGACAGCTGTGGTCTTAAACACACTAATACATCACTGTCATAAATCATGTCTCTCCCCAGTGCCAGCTCCTCTGTCCCACATTTGTTTGGAAAGCTAATTGGCAATGAAAAGTTTGAATAAACCAGGCCGCTAAAGCGTTCAGGCAGGACCAGGAAACTCTGGATAAACAATCAAACGTGCCCCGTAGAAGAAGAGGTTACCAATGTTACAGAAAAGACGTTTGTGCTGACAGAAATCTTACACATGTTTGTGCGTCTCTCTGTCCGTCTGTCGTTAGTGGTCGCTCGCGGACAAACAGACAGACCGAGGGGGACACAAACTGGCAAAGGAGCCGCTTAGTCAGAGGATAAGACAGATGTGTCCTCTGGGAGCAGGAGTGTTAATCGAGCCATAAAAACGTCCACAGTTTAATTAATGTCAGTAGCATGTGCCGGAGTGGTTTGTTATAAGTGGGTCACGTTAGATTGGGTTGGCCGTCGTTGTCTAATATTTGTTGTGGTTGTCTTTTGACCTTCGGGACGGCCCTGGGAGTGTCTCAGTGTCAGCGCCTGTGTGTGTTTTACTGGTTTGCTTTTGGCACATGCAAACATTTATGTGTAACTGGAGGAATGTGACGGCGCCTCCGACTTAGGTCCACCTTCTTCAGTGTCAGGTCAAAACCTACTCACACAGGAGGCCGGCAGCTGTGAAAAACATGATAACCAATACACAGCTATTCAGTGACATGTGCTGTACAATGTATTAGGCTTTTGATTAAAATTACAGATGTATTTGAAACATGAAAGAATTGAATATCACTCTCTGTGAATATGTCTTCCATCACATTTATTAGGCCAAGATTCAATCAAAAGTTCAAGGCTCAAAGTCGCTTTATTGTCATCGTCAGGATAAATATTTTTAAGACAAGAACAGACAAGACATTTATTTTTGTATAGTCCAATATCACAACAACAGTCACCTCAAAGGACTGCACTAGACATCCCCTGTGCTTAGACCCTCGACAGGGGATGTCCTGGAGGGGGGGGGCTACACCCCAGCAGGTCAGAGGTTTGCGTCCACCTAGAAGAAATGGCTCTGTAGCCAGCAGACTTCTTCTTTACTCGAGGAAGTTGAAGGAGGCCAGTGTCCTGAGAGCGAAGAGTATGAGCTGGAGTATACCGGGTGATGAGGTCAGATAGGTAAGAGGGCGCGCGTCCACAAATGATTTTATATCTTAACAGGAGCTCTAACATGAATAGGAAGCCAGTGTAATGAAGCCAGGACCGGAGTAATGTGATCAAACTTCCTGGTCTTTGTTAAAAGTCTGGCGGCTGTATTTTGGACCATTTGTAGTCTGTGAGTACTTTTCCTCGGCAGTCCAGAGAATAACGCATTGCAGTAGTCCAGCCTGGATGTGACAAATGCATGAATGAGAATTTCAGCTAAAGAGAGGCAGGAGCGAATTTTTAAGATATTCCTCAAGTGAAAAAAGCCCAGTTTAGTGACCTCACTAATGTGCTGCTGCAGAGGATAGTGTGGAGTCAAAAATGACACCAAGGTTTTCAAAGTGTTGCCGCGCTCCAACACACAGTTGTTGATCGAGACAGTAAGATTGTTGAACTTGTGCCGATGACTGGCAGGATCAATTAACAAGAGCTCTGTTTTATCCGAGTTCAAATGGAGGAACTTTTGAGACTTCCATGTTTTTGAAACGAGGCAGGCCTCTAGAAGCTTGATGTCAGTAGTATTATTCGCTTTTATTGGTAGATACAGCTGTGTATTATCGGCATAACAGTGGCAGTTTACTCCATAACTTCTGATGATTTGTCCCAATGGTGTAACATATAGTGAAACAAGTATGGGACCAAGCACAGACCCTTGTGGCACACCGAATTTCACTGGTGCCGTGGAGGAGAAGGATTTATTAAAAGAGACAAAATGAGACCTATCACACAGATAGGATTCTAGCCAAGCAAGAGCAGAGCCAGAGATGCCAAACACATCCTTTAGTCTGTTGATTAGCACTGCATGATCAATCGTATCAAATGCAGCGCTGAGATCTAGCAATAACAGTAGAGCCGATGAGTCCTCGTCAATCTGAAGGAGGAGATCGTTAGTCACTTTAACTAAAGCTGTTTCAGTGGAATAAGAGGCCCTAAATGCAGACTGAAACAGCTCGAGGAGGCATTTTCCGATAGATATAGAGTAAGTTGTTTTAACAACTTTTTCGAGGACTTTAGATAGACAAGGTAAATTGGAGACAGGATGGAAATTATTTAGGCATCCAGGATCCAGAGTAGGTTTTTTGAGTAGGGGTTTGACCACAGCCTGTTTGAAGAGGGAAGGAACAGTGCCAGTAGACAGGGACAAGTTTATAATGTTTAACATAATTTGCCCTACATAGGGCCACAGTTCTTTAAGCTGTTTTGCTGGCAGGATATCCAGGAGGCATGTAGTTGCTTTAAATGAAGAAACCACCTTTGTCAGCTCATCGAGGGATACAGGATCTAAGGACTGAGAGACGAGAGGTCAGTGGATCCAAGTGAATGGGACCCGGAGCTGAGGAAAACAAAAACAAAATATTACCCCTGATATCTTCAATTTTATGTTTAAAGAAATCTAAAAAGTCTTGTGCACTAAAGGGAGAGGAGTCTTCAGTTGGACAAATGCGGTACTCACTAAGCAAAACCCCCATTCCCCCATTGTGACTCAGAGGCCCGTTTTCACAACAATTGCAACTAAAATAAAAAGATTCTGTTGTGTTTCAGCCATCCATTTACACAAGGACTCCAGACTTCAACACATGCTCTGTTGTTGTGTAAACTGTAAAGACAGCTGCTTCATTGAAAACATAAAAGCATTCCTGCCAGGACCCAGAAAACTGTTGGCTGCTGGTTACAAACAGGAGGAAGAATGGCAAAATGCTGTGGTTTTGAGCTTCATAATCTCCCGAAAACATCAGGTTGAAAGGGTTTTACAGTGAACCACTGCCATTATATATCCAAACAGGTCATGTTCATGGTACATTTGAGAAACATTACCTGGAACAATGCACACTTAGGCGTTGGGGCACTTTTGTGGCTCATTGGGTAGAGCCCATACCATATAAAGCTTAGTGGCCTGAGTTTTAATCCCAAGACTTTTTCTCTCTAAACAGAAAATATAATAAAGATGTGATTATTAAGATGATCTCTTGATGTTCACTATAATCAGGCAGCCTTTACTAGACTTTATTTTAATACTCATAAAAACCTAGACTTGCTCCAACAAGATCTATCTTTGTTTGAAATTAAGTCACTGATGTGTTGGATGAGTGTGGCATACTATGAGAAAATACAGTACATACCACCCACTGCTTTTCTATCTGAAGAACCAATCAAGAAAAACCTCTCTGGTATGAAAAACTCCAAAACAAAGACCACAAAACCTACTCTGTATTTCTACATTGTCACAGTTGTTAGCTTTATGAGAAAATATAGGGTTCTTAAAATCCTTGTGTCTGTATTTACTGCTTAGCCCTTTGTGCCGTGCAGCATTAGGGTCCACACAGAGGTAGTACATTCCTGGGTCTGCTCGTTGCTGCAGCTGTGGGGCCACTTGATGAATGAACCAATAGGGTCCGGAGCGTGTGATGAATGGACCAATAGAGGATGATGGATAACACAGAAGGGAGCAGGCAAAAGAGCGGACCGTCTCAGAAAGGCCGAAACATGAATGTGGAAGCAAGATGTGAGTCTATAAATGAAAAGCAAAACATCTTTTAGTGAGGGCAAAAATTGAAACTGATAGTGATTATATTTTTGCATGACTTAATAGTATAATGAAATACAAGTTTTATTATTAAGTTTAAGATCAAACTTGTGCCTGTACCTCATTTTCATTAAAAGTGTTCAGTTTAAAGATACATTGTGCTGTTCTCCTATGGGCAACTTGCAAAGATTTATTATCTATTTGGACCGTCTCGATACCACTGCACTTCTCACGATGCATTGTGGGTCACTTTGAGTACACTACATTTACGTTCAAGTTCAGACTATGCAAAAAACTTAAATAGTATTTACTATATAGAGCACTATAGTGGCAAGACCAAGTACTATACCTTACCCCAAGACACCATAGCAAATTTTAGTCAGAGGTCAAACAAACTTCATGCACCGTCAAAAGACACACACTGCTGCTTTGGACTTTAGAAAACAATAGTAATTGCTACAACCTGAAATTCAGCCTCATTTATATTTTCTGACGGACTGTAAACCACTGATCTAGACAGAGATTGTCTCATAGAGCAATGTTTAATGTCTTCGCCGTGTTTACACTTTTCAATAAGTCACTGTAAATCCCTTTCACGGCCCTCCTACATCAGGGGCCCTTGTGAAACTGCTCTTAGTTATGGTCCTGTTGAAGATAAAAAAAGGGAGTGAAAGAGGGAAAGCCCAAATGTTTGCGGGGGGAGGAGAGCAGACAAAAGGGGAGGATTTATGAGTTGTAATTTCGAAGAATGGAAAGGAACAAAACACAACAGAAAAACACCATTGGAAAGAAAACAACAGGAGGAGAAATGTGATGATGCATTGAACAGATCACTTTTGGAAATGCGACTGAACACATTTATCTTTGCCACAAACATCCTGCAACATAAAAGAGACATCTGCCTAGCAACAGACACATTATTGAAAACAAACCTCCATAACCAAGTTGAAGTTGTGAAGTAAACCTGCACCAAACTGATAAAATCCTCTCCTCTTTCAACATCAAAATACTCTAAAACACTAAAGCAGTTCAGGCAAATCAAAACGGCCCCAGCACAAGTCAGGACCGAGCCCCAGGTGTAAGTTTTTTCTTCTAACTCTTGCCAAAGCGACTTGATATCACTAACAGCTACAACTTCATGCCACAATGCGCTCCATAACCTGTGGCAACTTGGCAGGGAAACCCAAAGCGCACAAAATTCCACAACAAAAGAAAAGACTGATTAACGCCTGCACACCTGCTCATCTCTGATATCAAAATCAAATCTCCTGTTTCTGACTGCACAGGGTCTGGTAGAGTCATTAGCACGGGCCAAAGAGGGAGAAAATGAACGGATGGCTCGTACGTTTAGCCGAGTGATCTGTCTTGTGTTTGAAGTGGGCTGATGACGGAGAACATATGGATCAGTTTCCACCTCCTGGAGGAAAGTCGTGCCTTCAAACGCAGCAGTGGAGGCTGTGTAAAGAGAGACAGGAAGGAACTGGGAGGGAAACGAAGAGATCTGAGCAGAGAAATTAAATGTCGGATCTTGTTCTGCTGCGACATGCCACTGTTCAAAATAAGGAGTTGTTTTTCATGTAGTGGAGCAGCCAATAACTTTGATATCTTCATATTTTTAAGAAAGAACTGTAGCATATTACACTGCCCCCTAAAGGCACAAAGTAGTGACTGCAGCAAATGAGAGAATATTGGGTAAAACTTTATAATAATTACACACTAGTATTAACCATTACTCGAGTATTAATAAAGTATTGGTAACTTGTTAATTAATTATTTACAAAGCATTCACCCTACATTAAGAAGCACCATTAAGTCATAAACATTGTATTAATGTTCTAGACTTTAATAATACGCTCAAAATTATGGTAGATATAAATTTCAACATTTCTAAATGCTTTATTCATTAATTCATCATTAATTACATATTAATGAAGGCTTTACTTACTGCTCAAAAGTGTGTAGTTATTTTAAAGTGTAACCGAGTATTGTCTAAATGAGTGTTTCCCCAAACTTTTTCTCTGAAGAGCCATCATTTAAAACACCCCATGTAATTTTTTTAGCATAGTTTCTTCTCTTTTCTTAATTGCATTATTGCTTCTGACCATTTTAACTGATTTCCAAAGCAGCTATTTTTTTGTTTTCTCACAAACATACATCTGGATCCTAACCAACCTACCCAACCATTCCCAACTATTTGGGAAATGCTGGTCTAAAGAAATCTATGTTGAGACATTTCTTTTTTGCCGATTGCTATTTTGTTCCCACTGCTTACTGTGTGTAGATATTGTGTCCTTCATGTTTACAGTAAAATATAAAAAAAAATTCAACCTGAATTTAACCATGATTCTTTTTTGATTAATTTCCTGAATGCACAAAAACAAAAGATTGTCACAGAGAAAAAATATTCAAGAAGAAAACTGAGACATTGTTGGAACTGTTGTAGTTCTGTGATACTTTATGATATGCATGTACTATTTTCTAAACTGTGTACCAAAATTACTAATATTTAGTCTTTAATTCACCAGTGTGACCCTTCAGTAAAATAGAGTTTGATTCAACTGCTTAAAATGTTGTTTTAAAGAGTTTAGAGGAAGTAACAAAGTATTAAAGCAAACAACTGGCAGACCCGAGAATGCACACAGAGTTTCAGACCAAAAAAGGTTGATTTATTAAAGGACAGGGTTGACCGGGGCTAGGTGGGGTGGAGTGGCAGACTAGACTGAATGGAGGACTGGAAAACAGGAACTGGAAAGCACTGGAAAGATGGAAGAAAATGCAGGTAAGTATAATAAAAAAAAAAAGAGTTCAAATATTTCAAAAGAGCTTGCATTGTGCAAGCACCACTAGTCATGACAGAACAATCTGGCAGTGAAGTGGAGGTCTGCAGGACTCTTATACTGGTGGTGGTGATTGTTGGATGATTAGCAGGTGTGGAGTCAGCTCAACAGGTGAGTGTAAACAAGGAACCACCCAGGACCTTGCAGGGATAGACACACACAAACACACACATACATATAGAGACAGGGGGAGCACTGTATGGAAAGGACCATGACACACTGTTTATTAAAAAGATAGAAACTTATTGATGGTTGTGGTTAGAAAATACAGTATGTGTTTTGGTGAAAATTAATCACTTTATTTGCCATTTTCAGTAAAAAAATCCCTTTGGAAAAGCAGTTGCAAGTATAGCTAAATAACACTTAGGCAATATAAAACAGTTCCAATAAAACAGTTAAAAAAATACATATATAAAAAGTCAGCTGTTGGAAAGTGCTAGTGTGAGGTTTTCAAGAATGTGTTCAGACTCGTCAAAGCTCGTGGAAAGAAACTTTTTGTGGCACTTAATAGAGCAATATAGTTTCCCTGAAGTAAAAGAAAATCACTCGCAGGTTGTCTCGTTGTCTTGTTAACAATCTGTAAAGTGTGTGACAGAAGTCTGGTATTATAGATGTTCTCCAGAACTGGTAACTCACAGACTATTGATCTTAGCAGAGCATACAACTCTGTACTAAGTTTTTATTTTTTTTAGCAGTTACATTTCCAAACCATGCAGTCATTGAGCTGGTAAGAAGACTTTCAGTAGGGCAACAAAGATCATTAAAATCATCTGTTTGTTCAATGTAATTTCTCTTAATTTAAGTAAAGAGAAAAGCCATTGCTGTGTCCTTTTGACAATAGTACTGGTATTTAAGTGCCAGCTATATCATTGGTTAAGGTCACAGAACTTTCCACTACGTCTCCCTCAGTTCCATTATTAATGAGTATCCTGGAGAGACGCGGTCTCTGTATCCTAACATTTCAATACAGGGGTGCCACAGGGCTCAGTGCTTGGACCGCTACTCTCTTCTATATACATGACATCCCTTGGCTCTGTCATTCAGAAGCATGGCTTTTCCTATCACTGCTATGCAGATGACACTCAACTCCACTTGTCATTTCAACCTGATCCAACGGTCTCTGTTCGCGTCTCAAACATGTCTGAGTGACATCTCACTTTGGATGAAGGATCATCACCTACAGCTGAACCTTGCAAAAACAGAACTGCTTGTGATTCCGGCCAACCCAGGGTTCTGCCATAACCTCTCCATTCAACTAGGCCCATCAACCATTACACCTTGTGCTAAACTTCACAAGTCATGTTGCCAGCACCACCCGGTCCTGTAGATTCATCCTCTACATACAAACCTCTGCAGCTGATCCAGAATGCAGCGGCAAGAGTGGTCTTTAATAAATCGAAGAGAGCGCATGTAACTCCTCTCTTCATTAGGTTACACTGGCTCCCGGTTGACGCCCGCATCGAGTTCAAAGCTGTGCTCTTGGCCTACAAGACCACCACTGGTTCTGCACCCTCATATCTTCACTCATTAATACAGACCTACAGTATGTTCCTACCAGATCCTTGTGCTCTGCAAATGAACAACATCTGGTGGTACCATCCCAAAATAATTCCTCTCACGTACCTTCTCTGGCTCTGTTCCACATTGGTGGAATGACCTACCTGCTCCTACAAGATCAGCAGATTCTGTAGCCATCTTTAAAAAACACATCTCTTTGGTCAATACCTGACTGACAAACAACTCTTTTTTTTTTTTTTTTTTTGAGAAAAATCTATCCATAGCTTTGTATACTGTGCTGGGCTTTAACAGTTTCTAGTGCACTCATGCTTTTGTTACCTTGTGTTTTTATAAGTTTATATGTTTATGTTATATGTGTTATGTCCTCAGTTGATGAAGACAAGGTTTTACAAGACAAACAGAGAGCCAAGGTCATAGAGTTTTGGTGTTTGTCTTTTATTGGTCCAAACACACACAAAAATAAAACCACCAACAAAAGTGGAGGGAGGAAGGCTGTATGGTTGAGCCAAATCAAAGAAACCAATATAACAAAACAGAGCCTAACTAACTGTGCAGAGAACTAAACCAACAAACAAAAGTCCTGGTTTAAATTATCTAAATAAAAGGTCTGTACTCCAAAACATACACGGGTGGCAACAACCAATAAACCTAGTGGGCTAAACATAAATTTTCTACGTGGTGCAAAAAGTATAGGGTACCCACTCACCTGCCAACCTCCCAACCAACAACATGTGATTTACAAATTCAAAGAACATACAAACAAGGCGAGAGAGAGCAAGCAGCTCAAGGTGCTTCCTTTTTAAATCTTGAGCCAAGCCCTGATTGGCTGCTCCAGGTAGTGAATTATCCAACCAGGGTGTGGCAAACAGGTTCCACTCACAGCACCTGAGAGCAAATAAGGGAGGAGGAAAGACAGGAGCAGGGAGGCAGAAACAAATATCCCCTGCATGTAACACCCCCACCCTTACAGATTCAAACATGGTTTGAACATTTCTTATACACACACACCAATAACTATGGGACCCTGGACAGGGTGTCTGCAACAATGTTTTCTGATCCTTTTTTGTCTGATTTGGAAGGTATCATTTTGAAGAATTAGGGACCAACGCATAAGCCGCTGGTTGTGATTATACATCCTGGAGAGGAAGACTAGAGGATTGTGATCAGTATAGACTGTAATAGGCTTAACCCTCGAATCAAGGTAGACTTCGAAATGTTGGACAGCCAGCAAGAGTGCCAGAGTTTCCTTTTTGATAGTGGAGTAGTTTTTTATCAAATTTGCGAGAGGTAACTCACAGGGTGATCAATGCCTTGGTCATCTTCTTGTAGAAGAACGGCTCCAGCTCCCACAGCACTAGCATCCACTTACAGTTTGAAAGGTTTCTGAAAATCTGGAGCGGACAGAACAGGAGTGCAACATAATACTCGTTTAAGACTTAAATGATTTTTGACTTTCCTCAGACCAAATAAATGGTTTTGAAGGACTGGTTAAAGACGTCAACGGAGCTGCAACGGTGGAGAAGTTTTTACAAAACCGGCGATAGTATCCAGCCATTCCAAGGAAGCGTCGCAGCTCTCTTCTGGTGGTGGGCGTAGGAAAAGCAGTGATGGACTGAATTTTTGCATCTGTTGGGCACACTCTGCCCCCACCAACCTGCTGACCAAGATAAAGTACAGTGCCTTTTCCAAATTCACATTTGGCAAGATTTAAGGTTAGAGAAGCAGCAGATAGTCTCTTGAAAACTTCTGTCAGTGTATCAAGGTGAGTAGCCCAGTCATTTGAATAAATTACAATATCATCCAGATACGCTCTGCAGTTGGTTACATCCCCCAACAGTTTATTTACTAACCTCTGGAAAGTAGCCGGAGCATTACATAAGCCAAATGGCATGACAGTGTATTGTAAGAAATGGTCTGGAGTTACAAATGCTGAAATTTCAGAAGCACGCGGGGTAAGTGGAACTTGCCAGTATCCTTTTAACATGTCAAGTTTACTTGCATAAGTTGCAGGACCAACTTCATCAATACAGTAGTCGATCAAAGGCAAGGGATGTGCATCAGGAACCGTCACTGCGTTGACTTTGCAAAAGTCTGTACAAAATCTGGGGCTTCCATCAGCCTTGGTGTCAAGAAGACAAGGAGAACTCCAAGAACTAGAACTGGGCACGGCCAATCCATGTTGCATTAAGTAGTCAACCTCTTTCCTCATCAGCTCCGTCTTTGTAGGGTTAACCCGATAAGCATGTTGCTTGAGGGGTGAAGGGTTAGTCAGAACAATGTCATGGTAGAGTACAGAAGTTTGTGAGGGAACGTCATTGAACAGAGTAGAGAAAGCCATGATAAGATTTATGATGTCAGCCCGATGTTCATCAGCAAGGTAAGATAAGAAAGAGAACAAATCTGACAATATCTCACATTTACCTAATCTTGCCCCCTGAGGTGTAACGTTCCTTATGACTAAACAGTCATCAGTGGAGCTCACTGTGGCGAAGGAGGCAATAGGTGATGTGGCTGGCCCCTCCGAGCTGCTGGCTGTGTCGTACTGGTCTCTTCTGGCACAGTAGAGCTTCAGCATATTGACATGACAGACTCTAGAACTCCGCCGGCTGTCAGGTGTGTGAATTACATAATTTGTCTCACTCAGTTTCCTTTCTATAACATAAGGACCAGAAAATTTAGAAGACAGTGAGGAACCAGGTATAGGCAGGAGAACAAGAACTTTGTCACCTGGCTGGAATGAATGCACAACTGCTTTTTTGTCAAAGTGCTGCTTCATTTTTTCTTGAGATGATGTTAACTTCTCTTTAGCCAAAGAACAAGCCAATTTAAGACGCTCTCGGAGATTGGCAACATACTCAGGGATGCTTTTGACAGATTTCTCAGGAGTAACCAACTGCTCCTTAAGAATTTTCAGAGGACCTCTGACCTCATGTCCAAACACTAGTTGAGCAGGGCTAAATCCTATTGACTCCTGAACAGCTTCACGAGCACCAAACACCACAAGTGGAGCACTGTCATCCCAATCTTTCTGTGACTCAAAACAGTGTTTCCGTAACATAGATTTCATGGTTTGATGAAATCGTTCTAGAGCCCCTTGGCTTTCAGGATGGTAAGGAGTGGAAGTCACATGAGTAATTCCCAAGCTTTTAAGAGCATGAGTAAACACTGGACACTTACCGACTTTTGAGTTTTTGTTTGCTACAGATATGTCCCGTTTGCCAATGATGTCAAACAAAATGTTTCTTACGAGTGGCAGCTCAGAGAATAACCAGGACTTGGTGTCTATCGACTGTAGGCACAACAACTTGATAAGTGACCCCCTCATTCTCAGAGACATTGCTGTCTCTGAGAATGAGGGGAGACAGCAATGTCTCCCCCAACAATATAGGATGGACTATATATATAGGATATATATATATATATATATAGAGATATATATATAGATAGAGATAGAGATATATATATATATAGAGATATATATATATATAGGATATATATATATAGAGATATATATATATATATAGGATATATATATATATATAGAGATATATATATAGAGATATATAGGATATATAGAGATATATATATATATATATATATATATATATATATATATATATATATATATATATATATATATATATATATATATATATATATATATATATATATATATATATATATAGATATATAGAGAGAGATATATATAGAGATATATAGAGAGATATATATAGAGAGATATATATAGAGAGAGAGAGATAGAGATATATATATAGAGAGAGAGAGATATATAGAGATAGAGAGAGATATATAGAGATAGAGAGAGAGATATATAGAGAGAGAGATATATAGAGATAGAGAGAGATATATAGAGATAGAGAGATATATAGAGATAGAGATAGAGATATATAGAGATAGAGAGATATATAGAGATAGAGAGAGATATATAGAGATAGAGAGAGAGATATATATATAGAGATAGAGATATATAGAGATATAGATATATAGAGATAGAGAGATAGATAGAGATAGAGATAGAGATAGAGATATATAGAGATAGAGATATAGAGATAGAGATAGAGATAGAGATAGAGAGATAGAGATAGATAGATAGATAGAGAGATAGAGATATATAGAGATATATAGAGATAGAGATATAGAGATATATAGAGATATAGAGATATAGAGATATATAGAGATATAGAGATATAGAGATATATAGAGATAGATATAGATATAGAGATATCTATATCTATATCTATATCTATATCTATATCTATATATCACTTCGTTGCGCTGGGCCTCTTCCTGGCATAGAACTGAGGAGAAACATTTTGAAAGGGTATTGTCACCTTTTTGTGCCGAGATAAACTCACTTCTGGTGGCAGGCAGTGTGGTAGTCTCCAGAGCAGCGGGGGACTGGACCTCTGGTTCACCAGTCATCTCCTTCCAATTTCCTTCTGTATTCAAAAAAGTATCAGACAAGGTAACACCATACTTCTTTGTTTGAGCTCTTGTAACTACACAAGCTGGAAAAATTTCTGAATTTTCATACTCTTCAGTGGACTCAGGGTTTTCTACTACTTCTGGAACTGGTGAGACTTTACCTCCAGCAAGATCATTACCAAGAATGAAATCAATCCCTTGGATCGGCAGAGCAGGAAGGACAGCCACCTTAAAGAATCCTTTAACAAGGTCAGACTGTAAATAAACATTATGCAGAGGGGCAGGTATGAATCTCATCCCTACTCCCTGAACAATGGCACTAGAATGACATGAAGAATCATCTGACAGTGGAAGTATGCCTGCTCTGATAATGGACTGTGATCCTCCAGTATCACGTAAAATGGTTACTGGATTTTGATTCTTTGGGTCTCCTGTAGTTGAGACAAAACCGTTTGAAATGAAGGGTTTAAAACAAGAATCAGGCTCAGAGTTGTGACTGTGTGAAATCTCCTGTGTTGGACATGCCATCTTGTTTACCAATCCAACACCTTTTGGTTGTGACTGTTTGCGTTTTAAAGTAAGACAATCTGCAATTATATGTCCTTTTTTGTGACAATAGTAGCACTCACGCTGCTCACGTGGAGGGGATTTTGGTGACCTTTGTTCAAACCTTATCCGATCAGGACCGGAGCTCACAGGGTTTGCTACTCGATCTGCTCGCGAAGAAGACACAATGACATTTTTGTGAGTTAACAAACTCATCGGCCAAGACAGCTGCCTTAGACAAAGACGACACCTTCTGTTCATTCAAAAAGATTACCATCTTTTCTGGTAGTGCATTTCTGAAGTCTTCAAGCAGTATCAATTGCCTCAGAGATTCAAAATTATTTTTCACATCATTAGCGGCACACCATTTATCAAAGAGGAGCCCCTTTTCCCTTGCAAACTCCATAAATGTTTGTCCACTAGTCTTCTTGTGATTTCTAAATTTCTGCCTGTAGGCCTCTGGGACAAGTTGATAGGCCCGCAGAATAGATTCTTTTAGTACCTCATAGTCCAGACTATTTTTAAGTGACAGAAGACACCACCTCTTGGGCCTTCCCAATCAGTTTGCACTGAAGTATAGGCCACATCTCTATAGGCCAGTCAAGAGCAGTAGCAATTCTTTCAAATGCACCAAAATAAGAATCAACCTCTGTCTCACGAAATATTGGCACTAATGCAATGTTTTTACTGACCTCAAAACCTTGTATACCAGAAGGTGATTGAGAAGGGGAGTTTTCAGACTTCTGTACCGTGTCCCTTTTAGGTAGGACTCTCATGGCTTCAATTTCCAATTCTTTTAACCTAATTTCCTTATTAGCCTGGATCTCTAGTTTCCGTATTTGTAATCGAAGGTCATACTCAGCTTTACGCACCTTTTCTCTCTCTTCTACCTCCAGCTGGAGACGAGCAAGACGAAGCTTCAGCTTGGCACCAGTGCTAGCTCCAACGCCATGTGCTTCTGGGGAGAAAGGCTCAAAACGAGGCAAAGTTGCAGGAGGAGTCTCCCTTTCCTCTCGAGTCTCTAAAAGGAGTGGATATTCTAACATCCTCTGCCTTAGCAATAGGTTCTAGTTGAACCGAACCCCTTATCAGAAGACTCACCATGTGTCTCTGTAGGGCTATGCTCAACAGGAGCAAGACCTTTTAGTTCAATCAATTTCTCTAAGACCTTATTTTTGATCTCTCGTTTAGCAGATTGTTTTCTAACAGGAATTCTATAGTGTGCTGCAATACACAAGTCATCCTTACGACACTTTTCCAGGTTTTCAACACACGGACTGTCAATAAAATCCTGCAAAACAAACACCATTTTCCTCTCACGCTCTCAAAAAAATGACACAATAGACTCAATGATTGTCTTGTGGTAAAAAAAAAGATCCCGGAAGAGCCCCCACTTGTTATGTCCTCAGTTGATGAAGACAAGGTTTTACAAGACAAACAGAGAGCCAAGGTCATAGAGTTTTGGTGTTTGTCTTTTATTGGTCCAAACACACACAAAAATAAAACCACCAACAAAAGTGGAGGGAGGAAGGCTGTATGGTTGTGCCAAATCAGAGAAACCAATATAACAAAACAGAGCCTAACTAACTAACTGCGCAGAGAACTAAAACAACAAACAAAAGTCCTGGTTTAAATTATCTAAATAAAAGGTCTGTACTCCAAAACATACACGGGTGGCAACAACCAATAAACCTAGTGGGCTAAACAGAAATTTTCTACGTGGTGCAAAATGTATAGGGTACCCACTCACCTGCCAACCTCCCAACCAACAACATGTGATTTACAAATTCAAAGAACATACAAACAAGGCGAGAGAGAGCAAGCAGCTCAAGGTGCTTCCTTTTTAAATCTTGAGCCAAGCCCTGATTGGCTGCTCCAGGTAGTGAATTATCCAACCAGGGTGTGGCAAACAGGTTCCACTCACAGCACCTGAGAGCAAATAAGGGAGGAGGAAAGACAGGAGCAGGGAGGCAGAAACAAATATCCCCTGCATGTAACATGTTTAAATTGTTTTTCTCGCTTGCAAGATGCTTTAGATTAAAAGCGTCTGCTAAATGACTGAATGTAAATGTAATGAGGCAAGTAGTCTCAATGACTGTAATCGATTACCGATTAGATATCGATTAATAATGATCCACTGTTGTCTCTTTATAACCTTAAACAAGTGTAGCTGTTAACTAATCATGTTTGTTCAGTTTTTACATAGCTTCTTACAAGATTGTAAGATCTTTTAAGGCATCGGATCTAGTAATGTCTTGTTGGTGGTGGTCCAGAGTCTTTTAAAACAGTTGAGGGTTGGTTCTCCCAAAGCTCTGGAAGTTTAGTTAAAAAGTGAAAGGGTGAGCTGTTCAGTGTTCTACTAGTGGGGTATAAAACATCAAGCTGAATAAGAGTTGTATCCTGTGTCTGGATATTCCTCTTAAATGGCATCTGACAAAATAAAGCTATATTCTCATTACTCTTTCTTAGTCTTAGCTCATGAATAGAAACTGTGGAAGAGTGTAACTAGGGAGAAAAAAAACAGATCCATTGTCAGTGAGTGAATGGCATGATCCTGTGATGAAAACAAACCGTATGCAGCTCCCTCTCTTTCTCGTCTCTCGTCTGAATGCAGTTCCTGACACAGAGTGAGTCAGTGTTTACTGTTTTCACAGATGGAGCTCTGACACTGTCTGGATAACGGAGATAAATGACTCGCACTCGGGCTCCGCAGATGGGAAAAACAACAGCCAGCCATAAGCCACACACAGATCTGGGGTTATAGGCTGTACTGTATGGGCCCAGTGCATTCCTCTATTTTCATGGGTTTTGTATGTGTGCAGATCCAGACATGTAAAGGAAATAAAGAATAAAAAAACACAGTTACCTGCTATTTATACACAAAAAAATATCTGCTGATGGCCCTGAAGATTTGAAACATAACTTATGGCATTTTCTTGAACCTAAAACTAACAAACAAAACTAGGCTAAGAGACTGTTGCCATTGTGGGCCTTGAGAATACTTTTTGTTGTAATTTGTGCGATATAATAAAGTTATCTTGTGTTAAATATCATTTTAGTATAGTAAGCTAAAATTGTGTCTCTGCAGTGAGTAGACAAAAATATCTAAGTAGGCATCTGGACAATTTAAACTTTGCTTTTGGTCACAAGAAAATACACCTGCAACTTCCAAAAACAGTCAAGGCCTTTCTTTGTGGAGTTTGCATGTTCTCCCTGGTCTTGGTTTTCTCTGAGTGCTCCAGTCAGTAACCATAACCAAGACACTGGTTCAAGATCAGGAAATGTTCTCCAGCTGCTCAGCCGTTGCCCACTGCCGCTGACAAGTTGCCATAGCAACACTGGTAAAGTTTAAATGCAGAAAATGGATTTTCCTTTGGGGGATAATTTATTATATTTAAAGGAGACATAACATTTGACATTTGACAATGAAATTTGTCAAAAGAGTAAATTGAGAATAGCACATCAAAAACAAGCACATCCAAGAAAATAAACCACTTAGGCCAAACTTAAGAACATCTATATGGCTTTCGTTGAGTAATAATATATTTTAACCATTACTAGTTTTTTCTCACCACTGTTTAAACTTGTGAACACAGCACACAGCCTGTTTAAGGAGTTCTTACTTGTTATTGGGTAATAGAGGGACAAGTTACAGTTTATATAAATAATAACTTTTGTTTGTTTGGCAGAGAAACTGAGACACCATGTCAGCAACTGAGCATAAAGGTCTGTCTTAATATAGAAATGTTATAGATAATATAAAAAATATACATTAGTTACTGCTCCTTTAAACTATATAGAACATGTTGATTTATGGAAAATGATACAGTGAGTACACTACATTCAGGTGATATTCCTTATCTATACTGCTACAAAACAGAAAGGCAGAAGAAAAGAGTAGCTCCTAATAAGAGGCTGAACATAAGCTGTTGATTGGCTCCTTGTGGCCACTGATTTAAACCCAAAGACTTTAGAAGAAACTCATCTGTGTTTGATTAACAGCTGCAGGAGATTTCACTGGGTCTGGACTGTGACATAAAGCCCAGGAGAGAAATAACTGTCCCATGCCAGGACGTTTAACCCCTGAGTGCAGAGCCATGAGGGGTTAACGGACGTGCCATTCATCCAACTGTCTACAGACGACAGGCAAAGGTTAATGGTGGTCAGTGGAGGCCATTGAAGCAGGTGGAGTACAATCTGCTGCTTTGTGTGTCCTTGGTACTGCTGACCAACACTGCCCCCTTGTGACTACAAATATTTCAGCTGCAGATGAAAGGCGAATGATTTTACATTTGAACTCAAGGCCCGTTTTAATAAAGTAGCTGTAGCTGTTAAATAATATGAGAATAATCCCCTCATAGTAACATTAATTGCATTTGTCTGTCTTGGAAAAATGAGCAGGTAAATCTAGTAAAAAATTGGTGCATAGTTTAACTGTACAACTGTCATAAACCTGTGATTCAGCACCGACCTGATGAATCATTTTTATTGAGTAAGACATAAGTTCAAGGACGCCACCCACATCAAATTGTTTCAAGTTGATCGTCTGGATAAATTCTACTGGGTTTGTCCATAGATAACACCAGGTCCCTACAGGTCTACCGTCAGTGCTTACAGGCTGTAGAAAGGAACATTATAAGGGGCTGAAATCTGAAATTTGTTTGCGTTACCACAGCAACAGTCATTTCGCTCACACACAGATATAAAGCAGGGTGACTTACTGTAGGTACTGGTTTCAAAAGCTTTATGTTGTGAAAAAGTGAGATTAGGAAATTTGGAAATTTGTTATTTTGTAACAGTGTTATATTTTGTTACTCCTTTTTATTATTTGGAAATACCAGCAATTACAACAAACAGTCTGACAAACTACTTGAGTAGTCTTTTAACTAAATACTTTTTTACTCTTACTAAAATATTTTTTGAATGACTATTTTTACTTCTACTTTAATAAAATTGTTCTGAAGTAACGCTATTCTTAAGTACAATTGTAGGCTACTCTACCCACCTCTGGATGAGCCACAGTTTGCGACATTAATGAGGTTTCCATTGCAACAATGGGTCTGAGAAGCTGCATAGTTCCTCAATTTAAGCTTTGTTTTTTGTTTGTTTGACTGTGTAAGTTCAAAATAAAGATGGCCTTAGGAACCTTAGGAAACCCCACAACATCCGAAATTTGTGTTTTTCACCTACTCCTCCTCAGAAAGAGCCTACTTTGAATGATAAGCATTATAGCATCATAATGGCAAGTGACAAGTATAACATTGATTGTTTAATTCCCGTTGCGCCTGTCGCAGAAAAAGACATAATAGGAGAAAATAGAAAAAAAAACGGAGCAAAAAAAACTGTAAATATTTCAGCAATTTCAAAGACCACACTGTTGCAGCAAGACAACAGGGTCAGAGTGCACCGTTCTCGGTTTGCAGTGATCAGGGAGTGGAAGGAAAGGGTCACATAGATCATGTGCAGAACAAAAACTCTCTATTAATGGGGGCCTCCAACTTAACTTCCAGGACTTAAAGGATCTGTGTCTTGGTACTAGATCACACAGTTTACAGAGATATATTGAGGACCAGGCCTCAATGGATTAACAGTGGGTTTTTAAGGCAAAGGGTGTTTGTAATGTTATGTCTATGTGTTTTTCTAGACATTGTAGCGTTGGTCCTATATACTATTTTACTGACACTTGACAAAAATTGCAAGCTTAAGATCTGACAGAGAATTGATGATCGAATTTTGTACGGTAATTAATTTTGCCACTACATAAGAAACTATAACTAGTATTTATTCATTTATTCATTCATCTTCTACCACTTATTCCCATTAGGGGTTGTGGGTGGCTGAAGCCTATTCCAGCTGCATTACTGTGACAATAAGATTTGTATAGGAAATGGAAACCTTTATGATCAGTTTTAGACAATATACTGTAGTTATTGTAGAAGGATTAGGCTTATAGTACAACTCATAACGAATCATTTAGAAAGCTTATTTTTCCAAATGTTTTCTTGTTGTCGAGTATAACTTTAGTGACCTTATTTGTTTCTCTTGCCTCAGTATCCATTGAGATAAAGGTCAAAAGGTACTTAAGGAGCAGTGTGTAGTTTTTGGCTGCATCTTGTGGTAAAATTGGACAAGATTGTAAGTAAAACATTTAATCCTTAAACTCAATGTGTGTTGAAAAAGACACTTTAATGTTGTTTTCCAGCAGGGCTCAGTTTGTCCACACTGGGCACTTGTAGAAACAGGAAAAGGACAAATGTCTACTTGCACCTTATTTTGGAGCTTTAAATGTATGTTATTTCCAAGCCAGATAAGTCTTATTGTAAGTTCAATCTACTTTTCTAAAGCATACTATTGATTAATTTGTGTTCCACTTTAAATGTAAAAAAGTGAAGCTGCAAAATAAAACTGAAATAACATCTACAATAAATAAAAACAATATGGGGATCCTTTTTTGGTTCCAGTATCCCTAAAAATGTGGCTTGTATTCATATTCATATCTCATCTTCATCTCTTCAAAGGTTCAACCTGTTCAGCACTCAACTGGATGAACGATTTATTCAGAGTTAGACATAAGGTCAAGGACAGCATCCACACCAGCACTCACTCTTATCAAAACACATTTGAAATATAATTTATTGCACATTTAAAGATCAACATAAAGTGGCACAATATCCATTTTCAATCCTGTTACATTAAAACAAAAGAAGTCCTTACAAAATGCTCACACCTTCTGTTTAGAACAAATGTGTTTGACTTTTAGAAACCAAATGGCCATAAAGTTGCGGGAATGCCAGCGCGAAACTGCATAGATTTCCAAAAACTCATCAGAAAATAAATAATAGGTTGAAACAAATAAAAAAGCAGAAACACTTCTTTTCATGACACAGAAACTCCATTTGATATTACTCATAGTCGTCATGAGTAAAGCCACTTCCACGTTGTCCCGGTGACTTGGAGGCGTGTCATAAACAAGAGGGTAATTCCCGACTAAACAAGGAAAGCAAAGTGAGTAACATTTTCTGAAATAAATGTGTGTTGAGCTCAATTTTAAGTACTTTGTTTGCAAGATCAAGAGCCAAAAGGTGGATGTTTATTAAATTGTTTCTTTAGCCCCAATTTAAACTTAGCATTGAAAACCAATACCACTTTACAAAAAGAAGCCCCTTAAACTGTTCATAAACAGTTTACAAATTAAATTAAATGTCTGCAAGTCATTATCTATTTCCATTTGAAAAAAGAGAAAAAGGAACTTGTTGCTTGCCAAATAGTGAGCCTACATCAAAGTGACCTTCAAGATATGAGGCTAAACAGTGTGGGCACACTATTTAGCAAGAAACAATTCACTTATTTCTCTTTTTTAAACAGGTTGCAAGAACTTTTGACCACTTATGAATAACCCATTTCAAACTAATTATGAACATGAAAAGTGGCTCATTATTGTAAAACTTTTTGAGAGCCGGCATGAACTATAAAAACTTCAGTGTGCAGGCATTTGAATGAAAAAAAAGAAAAATATATACAAACAAAATTACATGATAGTCACAGTCATTTGTTTAAGATACTATTTACATCTTTGTCCTTTTTGATCCGATCACAGCCCCAACTGTAAACGTTGTTGCATCTACATTAGTATCGCGGTCAATAGTAATTTTAGAGGGTAATAATTACTAAGATTCTTCTTGCTGCATGGCTCATTATGTTTGGTTGGAATTTGTTTCGGTGTAGACTTTTGTTTAAACTTAAACCTCGTGAAATGAGTGCAACCCAACAGAAACACCTTGAGTTGGTTAAAGTGGTGCATGATACAAACCCAACCCACACAGCTACATTATGTACAGTAAGAAATGAAGTCAGTGGAAAAAAAACAAACTGGAACATCACAAAAATGCAGATGAACCCTTCTCCTCACCCCAACCATGTAAAAGTACAGCATATGTAAATATAAACCTTGTCCAAGGGTTAAGAGAAAAACAAAAGCATGCTAACTGGATTAAAAGCACTCTCAGAAACACAGTATTATTAGGGTTACCTGATTGAAGGTTTACAGTTTCAATGGGGCAGCCTGGTTGCATATGTTGTAAGAGGCGAGAAATAAACTGGATGCTTTTGAATATTAACAGTAAATGCTTTAATTGCTTTAAAAGTCTACTCATATAAATGGTTTATAGAATAGGTTTCTGAAGCATTTCCCATCTGATTTAGGAATGAGATGGGGTACAACACTAAAAGTGACAGACAACCATTTACACTTGTATACATTCACTACAGTCACCAGTTCACCTGCACATGTCTTTAGATGGTTAGAAGAAGCTGTGAGAACCCATAGCAGCACAGGAAGGACATGCTAATTCCAGACAAAAAGACCATTGATTAATCCCCCTATCCCATGACCTTTTTGCTGTGAGTCACGAGCACTAACCAGGCTCTTATTCGCTCTAATGAATGTGGTAGTTAAGGGTTGCCTAGCTTTACTGTTCAGTCTTGAAGGTAATTCCATTTCTATTGTCACTATTTAGGGGTTCAACTTGGAAAACAACCAGTTGTGAGGGCAAACATGTGGAGCCAGACAATGAGAGACATCCATTTAAACACACTTTCACTCACTGTGGCTAATTTCTGATTCAACATGTCTGTGGACAGTGGGAGGAAACTGGGCTTAAACCTGCGCGAGAACCTAAGGGTGTTAACTTCACACATACAAGCCATTGTGGGTTCAATCGATCCAACAACCTTCTGTCTGTGGCGCAGGAGAACAACTTAGTCGCTCTAATGGACATTAATGGTTAAAACAGTTTCTTGTTTAGCCTCACATCTTAAAAGGTCATATGCACGTGGCAGAGTGGTTAGCGCTCCTTCCTCACATGAAAGAAGGTCGTGAGTTCAAACCTCGGCTGACTCGAACATCCTCGGCCAACTCCAGCTGCTGGGATAGTCTCTAGTCACATGACCCCTAACGGGACTAAGCGGTAGAAAATGAGAATGAATGAACATAAAAATGAAAAAATAACTCCTTAGAACATTATACCCAGTTTAAGATACTCAGAAAACTCAATTCTTTGCACACAACCGTCACATAAAAGTTTTCAAATTAACACAACTCTTTACACTTAATTTGACTCAGTGGATATTTTTTTAGACAGCCACATTTCAGTTTGCGGTTGCGTATTTGTCGGTACAAACAGTTACGTAGTGTTGCTTTAACCAATTACAAACCATTCATTTGTGTAGACTTGTAATGTGGTACCAGTTTATCTATTCAGCAATAAATACATTTAAAAAAACAGGATCTTTGAGATATAGTGCCAGATAAAGAGCAGAAAGAATTAAAACAGTATATACATAAACAGCATTAAAATGATGTGTCTGGCATGAAAAACAAAAACAAGGCTTTTAGGCTCAAGTATTGACAGCCTCTGAGTAGCTCTAATGAATGTTACATAAAACTAATGGCTCCCGGGAGCTGAGCTGAACGTGTCTAACTACTCTTCAGTGCCACTGCAGTGCTAATTTCAGTGTAATTTCCAGTTAAATTAATGTCAATCAAAAAATAAAAAGCGTTCAAACAAAACCTGCTCAAAATAATTTTAATTTCCAGCATATGTCAAAGATACAGGCTGTGAAGAGAGGAGAGAGAGAGAGCCTTTTGGTACAATTACCCCGGCACTAGATGATTAGTTGCCATGCCTGTTAAACATCACAGAAGAAAAAGTAACTGTTGTAACTGTTGTCACTGAACAAAACTTAAACCACAGGAAACGTATTGTCAAGATGCAGCAAGAAATTTTTAAGAGGCAGCACTTGAGAAAAAACTGTAGAGAAATGCTTAAAAATCAGACAGAGACTGAGAAGTAGAGAGGCTTGAACCGCTGTGGCAGTGCTCTTCAGCTGCATGTGGAAAGAAACCAAACTGAGACATGACCTTCGACTTTTGACCTGCTGCAAAGGGAGAATATTTTGCCCCTGCTTGCCCCAGCTTTCCGTCCTGATTGGGTTTGCTTCCACAGCAACCACACCTCTCCAAAAACATAACAGGAGCTTCCCTTTTCAAGCCTCGATTCTGTAGCAACTCCACACTGTGACGACAAAATAGAGGTGCTTCAGGAAGGTTCTCGGTCATAGTTTCTTTATGGCACAGAGAGGACTTCTGCGTGTCTCTGTCTTACTTCCGCAGAGGAGTTTCCCAGACTCTGATCCTCTGAGGTTAGTGCACATCGTACTGGGACGTCCAGTGTTGGGAGTCTATAGGTTTTCTCCGGGCTGATACTGGGGCTCAGTGGAGGTGAAGTAGTCCTCAAGGAAGCCCTGCAGATACTCAAATGTAGGTCTCTCCTCTGGATCTGTCCTCCAACAGTTCAACATGAGCTCGTGTAAGGAGGAGGGGCACTCTAAGGGAGGGGGCATCCTGTAGCCGCGCTCCACCTGTTCCAGCACCTCGCGGTTCACCATCCCTGCAGACAGGACAGGACGTTAGAGACAATGAATGTCATGAAGACCACACTAACCAAGAACAAGGTATGATTGAGACCAGAGTGTGGCAAGATCAGGCAAGACTAAGACTTTAATGGACTGAGACTCAGTTAAGAATATTATAAGTGGATCAATTATGGGAAAATATACCAAGAAAATAACCTCAAATAAAAACACTACAATTCCATTAACATAGTTCAGTTTGTGTGAAAACAGGAATGTGTAAGAATAAAAGGAGTGTGAATTAAATTTGTAAAATTATTTGCATCCACTCTATAACTTTAAAATAACTAGGACTTGAACTAATGTAAAACCCTGTGCCTTTTATGTTTAGACCTGGACAAGATTGAGTATGTTTTTTGTGGGTTACCTGTAGTTACCAGCAGAAGGTTAACAGTGATATTGAACAGATAAAAATAAAACCAATGAGCAATTTTACTTTAACCTTTTTTCCAATGAGCAATGTAACATAACAATAATAAGGATGAACAACTTGATGAATCAGATAAATCAGTTGTGGTCTAGGTCAGTCTTGATTTATAATCCTAAGCATTTGCTAAACTGACTAGTCACTAGGACAGTCTTTAGTACACACTATAATACTTTAACAAGGTAATATTGAAGCATTAGTTCATGCTACCAAGACATTATAGTGTTGCAAGGCTCTTACCTGGATATGGGACCCTGCCTTTTGTTGCCAGTTCTGTCAGAAGAACTCCAAAGGACCAGACGTCTGACTTGATGGTGAAACGACCGTAAAGAGCTGCCTCTGGTGCCGTCCATTTAATCGGGAACTTGGCACCTGTTCAGAACAAATTATGGTTAAGAAAAAAAGTCATACTGAGGACAATGTGTCTATTTCAAACCAGTGCCTTTTTAATTAAATACAAGGACATTGTGTGGAACTAAATTTTTAAGTGGCCCGTTATTGTGACCAGTCCGAGGCTCACTGAGCATAAGGCTCTTAAATCAACCTTGAAATATAAGTAAGTTGAAGCAATCCCAATACAAATGTGAGATTGTGAACCTAACCTGAGACGAGTTCAATTATTAAAAATGGACGCATCTTTTTTATATCCATTTTAAGTGTACATAACCCAAAATTTAAAATCCATTTGTTGTGGAAAGGGGAAGTGTGGACTCACCCTGTCGTGCAGTGTACTCATTGTCCTCGATGAGTCGTGCCAAACCGAAGTCCGCCACTTTGCACACCAGGCTGTCTCCCACCAGGATGTTGGCAGCTCGCAGGTCTCGATGCACGTAGTTCATCCGCTCCACGTAGGCCATTCCGGCTGAAATCTGGACACACAGCACAGGGCGTTTTAAAAAGGGAATTCTATAAATGTAGTGCTCTGGTCCTCAGCTCATTACAAACAGTCTATCTTACCTGAGCTGCCATGTCGACTAATTGAGGCAGACGAAGCATCTTTCCTGCATCTCCCTTTAGGAAGTCTAACAAGCTACCTATAAGCACAAAAAAATGACCAATTTCTTAGAATTAAATCTTGCAAAAGGCAGCACAAAGTTATCATGTTATTAGATAGAAGTTATTGCTATTGTTACCTTGGCTCATAAACTCTGTCACAATGTAAATGGGCTCCTCAGAAACCACTGCGTACAGCTGCACCAGTTTCTCGTGCCTGAGCTTTTTCATGACCTGCGCCTCTTGAAGGAAGGCCTCTGGAGACATGGTGCCGGGTTTCAGGGTCTTGATGGCCACCTGCGTTGTCCCGTTCCATGTTCCTGGAAAGTCAAAATGTCATTCACGTTTTTTGTACTACTCCAGCCCAACAACTCATATTTAAGTATTTCATATAATCTCTGTTACAAATCCAGCTACAGTTAAATACAATGGATTTCTAAGAGACAGCCATTTGACACATTTTGACTTTCAACAGCTTTTTCTTGTGTGAATTCCTGAAAGTCAAACAAAAAACTCAATAGAGCATCTTAATTGAACAAAAAATATATTATTTATAGGAAAAAACAAAAAACAAGAGAGAGCATATGTGTTCATTGTTAGATTTGTGCAATAGGAATACAATTGATTTGAAAAGAAACTGCACTTTTGAACTGTTAGAACCAAACACTGTGTGAAGGGTATACTGTAGGTAATTTCTCCAGGATGAGTCCAGTCAGTGCTGTTCTTACCCATCCAGACTTCTCCAAAACATCCCTGTCCCAGTTTAAGGTCGAGCCGCAGTGACTCTCTGGGGATCTCCCAGGCGTCCCGGGCCAGTCCCTGGGTCTGAGGTTTGGTCACTGGACATACGTCTGATAGAGCGTGGCACAGGCCGTCGGAGTGCTCTGTCAGGGACAAGAGTGGGGCAGGGTTAAGGTTTAGGGCAGCTATACCAGTAAATGAAAACAAAACCCATTCATGCACATTTTAAGGCTCTACCACTAGGTTAAACAATATCCCTTTTTTGTGGAAATTCTCAATCAGCCAGGACATAATGAAGAAAAGGTTTTACCTTAAGCAGATCTTTGTTTCAATAATTTTTTTATATTTTATAAACTGATGCATAAAAGTAGACTAGAGATATCTGAATACCATTGGTATTGATGGCTCTGGATTAAAAATTACTATAATACCAGGACAGTCTTTTACTTAATCCAATTTTATCTCTAATTATTACATTTTTGACAATATACTACAGCAGCCTCTGTAATTCAAAGGCTATTAGTTCAATTATAGCCTACTTAAGTTCAAATAGAATTGAAAAGTAAGACTGATTTTGGCTTTAATTAAACGTGTAGAGATTCATTGTGAACTAAAACAAAAGATCAGGAGGGATGATGATTGCATGGTTCATGTTTGCATTTGTATCCTGTGTCTTTACTGACTGCGGTAGTGGAAGACTAGCTGCTGGAGGCTGGTAAACTGAGTGCGGGACGTGATGTAGAATCCGCCGCTGTCCAACTTCCTGATCTTGTAATGTTTAACGTTCAGGCCCTTGGTGTTGTCGTAATCCAGCACCGACAGGCAATAGGCCCCTGTGGACGACAGACAACAGCAGACGACACGACGGGTCAGAGCCATAGAACCGGGGTTCTTCTGAGCAGGCGACAGCTGCTCTGTGGGGCGTCCCAGCAGCTGTGAAAGAGAAAGCCCCCGAATGGCCCCCTGTACATTTCACCATGCAGGACAACCTTCTCCTTGTACCACCAGAAAGTGAGAGGGGTTACACAAACTATAGAAGTGACATGTTCTGTAAAAAAACATTTATAAAAAGGAATATTATTCACTTAGTGTCAAAAGAATAATCATAAAGGAACAAATAAATCAAAAAGGTATTCTTGGTTTGTGTTACTTGCAGAAAAGAATTATGTCTACAGTGTAGTCAACATTAAAAACGACAGGACAACGTATATGAGGAAAAGACAGCTTTGTATTGATTAGACAAAAAACAAATCTAAAAATGTCACTAAACGGCCAGTATAACCATTTAAATTAATTAAATTCTACTCCATTTTATTATTTTGAATTAAAGTAACAATTCAATTCAATTAAAAGTAGTAGCGTATTGGAAAGATAAACTGTGATTTATTGGCAGATTATTTGTAGATTGTAGACATTTCACTATCATTAGCAATATACAAAACAACACTATACATAGTTCTATTAAATGCTAATATTTAAATATCTGTATAATATTTGGCTTTTACAAATAAGAAACAATTATTTAAAGAAATTCCATAAATATTTTGAAGTATTTATTGAACTGTTTAGAACAAAAAACAAAAACGTAAAAGTAAATAAATAAAAAAGTAAAACAAATATAAGTACTATAAACAAAAGTAAATCAATACTGGAAACTGGTTAAAAAAAAACATTTATTTTGTTTGTATGTGTGTTTCTGTTCTATCCTTTGGCTTCATTTCAAACTATTACTATGTTCACAGTGGAATGTAACTCTATTCAAAGTAGTGTTACTTCCTTGACTTGTTTATCAGACTTCTGGTACAAAAGGTTTTCATGTTTTACTCTGAAATGGGTCACATCTCGCCTCAGCTCCACAGATCAGATCGACATGTGAGCCCTCGTCTGTGTCGCACTGCGCGGCTGACATCTCTGACATCTAATACAGATGGCCCCCTGAGGCCCACTCACCTCCTGCCAGAGCTCCTCCCCCTTCACTCCGATCACAATTCCCACTTTACTGCTGCCCTCTCTTCGTTCTCACTCTCTCTGAGCCTTACAGCCACAAGGAAACACAGCACCCAAAGAGCTTGACCTAGTTCAGACAGTAATTCACCCCGATCCATTCACAAGCCTTATTTTCCTCTTTCCCTTTCGTCTTATTCCTCCAAAATAACCCCCTGAACACCCCTGCTACGTCACAGGGACATGTTACTGCAGTGTTTTGCAGAAAAAGCTGCCACAAGCCCAAAACACAAAGACTGAGCGCCACAAGGCTGTGTCAGAAAAAGGCAAATGAGTTAATTAGCAGGTTCTTTCAAATCTAGTCCCTAAAGAGAGACTTGGGAAGTTTCATCATTTCCTCAGTTCAGATTTAAAAAGTCATCAGTAGTTTGTATTTGTTAATATGCAGCACAATGCTCTTCATGTTATTAGGATAATTCTGAATGAATACGAAGGTTGTTAATTATTGTAAAATGACCTTTACAAAAACACCAATTAATCTCTGTTTGTAAATTAAAACACAGCACACCCAAAATAAGCAGGAAAAAAAAAAGGCTTTTTTATTGACTTGTTTAAAAGGTCAAAAAATGTGTCTGAAATGGGTCACGTATTTACATCATTGCTAACTTAATGTAGAAAAACGATGTCCTACGGCATAGTTTTATGTCCTACTATGTCCTATGTACGTACCTCTTCCTTCTGCTGTGGAGACATGACACTGTGCCCCTAGAACAAGTCCACATTAAATAAACATCATCTTTTTATCTGTGTTTAACCCAAACAAACTGTATCTGAAAATGGTTAAAACCCAAAAAAGTATATTGTAAAATATATAATTTGTACAAAAAATAAGTTAGTAAATAAATAAATAAATAAACAGGCTTTATGATGCCATCATTATTAATATTATTGAGGATTTTAATAGGAGAATTTTCACCCCGAGTCAGGGCCTTTGGCCAATCACAGCTTCAATAAAAACGGAGCGCTCCCATTGTCAACACAACTGTTAATAGAAAGTTTAATAGCTATTGATAAAACATAAAAGTGTATAATTAAGTCTGTTTAAGTATTAAACACAGCGAAACAGCTCAAAAAAGATAAATATAAAAACAGCAAAAAGTAAATAGGGTAGTTTTGGGTAGCTTTAGCTTTAAACAAAGTCTTAGCATTTTAGCACTTTGCCTTTTACGTTTGGTTAAATAGAGCCATAAATCTATTGTATGTAGACTGTGTAGACCTTTGCATTTGGAAATCATTGAAATGATTTTTATATAATTTGAAGCACCACAGAACTTTTTTTTATATAGCTGTGGTCAAAGTGAGCGCCAGATTTCCTCTCCGTCTAAAACTACATCCTCCACCTTTAATAGACTACTCAAGGAGCTAAATCTTTTTTTCTGGCTGACACAAACATCAAATTCCAAACAAGACCACAAGAAAAGAAATAAAGGAAGCAAGATATCACTAATAAAAAAAGAACAAAATGTGCCTTTGATAACAAATAATTTTAATAGTAAGAACAAAACAATGCTAAAATACAGTATATGATGTCATTAATGATGTGTGATAAGATCTAGACATACTGGGATTGGAGCAACACTGTCAATTTTAATAAAACTATACAGCTGAAAAAAGAACATGTATGAATAAATGTTACGTTCTGGATCTTCCTTTATGTACCACCATTCCTGATCTCAATGATATCTGCAGTGTAGCCTATAGAGCTTCATACAAACATCTCTTACCTTTGGTCGTCTCACTCTCTCTCACCAAGAAGGTCCCTCGTCTGTTCTGTACGTTCATAAGCAGCCGCTCAGAGTCGCGCCGAGTGATCTTCCCAAAATACCACCTGCCAAAGTGGGCCAGAGAGAATACAATCAGTGAGAGGCTCTTATTGACTGCACCGACTGCATTTAAAGTGAAAATATAGAAGACCGTAAAAGATAGTGTATTTAAAAAAAAAAAAAAAAAAAAAAACAGCCCAACAGGTTTAGCATTAAAGATTCAACTGAAGCACTACTTGGAGCTTTTAACTTTGTAGTAAAAAGTCTGAAAGAAGAGAAAGGATAGCGTACTCTTCTGCTTGGATGGAGTCGGACGGAGCGACATAGTTGCTGGGGATGTAGCCGCTTTCTCCAGTCGTGAGGGAGCGTGCCAGCCACCAGTCGCCTTCTCTGGGACAAAAAAAAGAACAGACAATGGATTAAACACTGCTTTTACCAGAGCAGGGAGTTTAGTTTGTTTCTAAAGCTATTGTATTTAAGAGAAACCACACAAAAGGGATTTTGCCTGGTGTTAACGTTTATGATTATTCATGACACGTCACTCTGGATTTAGACCATTTTCTGCTTTTTTTAGATTCAGTGTACTTCAACAGAATGAACCAATGTGTCTCGCATGTGGTATTTTAATCCTAGTACAAAATAAAGACAGGTTTATGCTAAACTGGCAAAGATTTTGAGTGGGACAACAGACAGATAGTGTCCTAGAAACGGGAAATTGGAGAACAATAAATGAAAAAAATATTTGTTAAATGCTGTTTCTACATGTCTTTGCAAAATAGTGACAGGTGCATTTTGTCACACATGTTTTGGATGTCCCTCTTGTTAAGACAACTGGCACCTTTCAGACCATTTGAGTACCTTAACACTTTTCATTCAGGTCTATACTGATTCTCGAGCTAAAGCGGCTTATTTGCATATTCTGGTTATACATCCTTTTTTTAATTTTGGAGAATTAGGATGGTAGCTTATGTTAAAAATACCATTTGTATATACATTAGAAATGATACAAGTGAATTATACGTGTCAGTGTTTGTAGCAAATGTTTGTGAACAAAAAGCGTCAGTTTATTGCCATTTAATTAGCATATATAACATTATTATATAGTGAGCTTAATAAAGAATAAATAAATAGCAAGAAACCTTTATTTTGCACTCACGACCCAGAAAGTCAATGTATATGCAAATAAACAAAAAAAAAAAAAAGGATAATTTTATAACATTGGCAATAAATATACACAATGAGCATGAGATATATTCCTCAATAAAGTAATTTATATACATAAAAAAAACATTTAACAGCGGTAGAAAATGTCCTAATACCCCTCAAAAAACTAGAAAAAAAAAAAAAACTTCACCCCAAAGTGCACACAAGGACATAAAGTAACCCAAGAAGAAATAGGCAGGCAAACACAACCTTTTGTTTCACTACCAGCAGTCTCTTTACAGAAAGTATAGCTCGATATAAAAAGGTATATGTCTTGCTGCTAGAACACTCAAACAATTGCAAGAAAAAAAAAATCATGCAAGAGATTAAAAGTAGACTGGAAAGAAAAAGTTGTTAAGATTTGTACTGCATTAAGTACTACTGACCTGAAGCTGTACTTTTTCCTGAGAAAAACCATGGAGCATGAGAAAGAAAAGAGAGAGAGAAGGGAGAGATAACAGACACAGCAGACACATCAAAACACTGCAGGAAGCACAACAAGGCGAGCAGCAGCAGTGACAGGAGAGAGCGGAGGAGCAGGGTTCACTGTGGGACTGGGTTTAAAAATGCAGGGGATCTATTCAAGCAAAACTGACTCAATATGGTTTCAAGAAATTGTGAGATCATTTTATCTTTTAAGGATGTCCTTACAGATCCCGGGTACTTTGTGTTTATGAACCACTCAGAGATTTTAGTGCAGTTTTCATGTAGCTTTTTCAAATTATTTATTATGAAGCCAGCAAAATAGCTACTTTTATATGTATTGACTGAAAAGAGAATAGAGAAAAAAGGGGGAGGCCAAGTAAGTACGAGTACAAGACGTTCTGATACTGGCTATTACTGTCAGGTCATCAGCATCCAGACAACCCCAACATTTATGTAATGAGATGGCAACATGACGTGAGCAACGCAACAACAAGACTAGTTCCATGTCTCCTCAGTTCAGAAAAACAATTATAATTGGTCGATGTTGTCGGGCTCTGGTGGAAGACAGGCTCAAGGAGTGGGGCTCCAGACCCACAGACCACTGATATCTTATATTGCACTCATTTGACTTTCTCCAATACTGACATATGGGAACATTTTTTTATTTCAGTATGAAATAAAGTTATGGTTTCATTTCTTCTCTATATAGCACTGTTTGGAGATATTTCATGGCAGATGAAGATGATAAAATGAAACACTGAAATTATCAAGAGGCTCAAAAACTGATTTGAAAAATCAACATGGCACTGTAAATCTGTGTATGGTTCATGAGTATCAAGTATTCATATAATCAACAATTATTTAGTTTCAATTATTGTAAAGAGTGGTACTGGAACATCCAAACAAAAAGTGTTGTTGTAAAGTCTGACTCAACTGCATTTTCAGCTCCACTATGTAGCCCATGATGAAAAAAACATCAGGAGACATATGGCAGAAAGTTATGGAAAAATCTCATAGAAAACAAATAAGAAAACACCATTGTTCTGACTTTACGACCTCCACATGCTCTTTGTTACAAAGGAAGCTTTAAAAACACATAAAAAAGCTCAGTCTTTGACTTAAAGACTGGTTCCTAAGCTGTTTTCATAGATCAGTGCAGAGGAGGTAATTTAAGTGTAAATGTTGCTGCAATAATCGCGTTAAAGACTATGATGACAACTGTTGCCAAAGAGAGGAGCCCAATGATTAGCTGAATGGCGTCTGAGCCGACAGATGGAGGATTTTCATGTCTGGATCCGCTGCTGGGACTGTCTCACATGTTGTCAGTAAATTCATAAACATATTTGTGAATGTGCAGCAGCAGAAACACAGACAATTGTAGTTTCTTACGTGTTGTTGACAATCTGGAGCCTGTCGCCTTTCCTAAAGGTCAGATCAGAGACCGTCCGTGATTCATAGTCATAAAGTGCCACGAAGGTAGTCACGCCTCCTGCAACAAACCACACACGAGCACAGAAAAATAATTTTAGAGAAGGAAGTAATGAAAGACAACACTTTCACAGTATTCACATTCCACAGAAGAAAATTAGGGCCAAGGAAAACATGTGTTAGTAAGAAATAAGTCAGATTTCTGAGATTTAATTAGATTTTTGAATTAAATTCACATTACATTAAAGCTTTTTCAATAAATTCAGGTTCTTCAGCAGCACAACGTCAACCTTCAGCTGATCAGAAACATATCCAATTTATGCTAATGAAGGTCCATTAATGCCGAGTAAAAAAATATATATATATTTTTTATTCCCTTCATTAGATTCAACTCATGTTTTTCAGACTGCCACTGTACACCGGTAGTGATTGTTTGTGCCTCTTAATTCCTTTTAAGACACATCAGTGTAGAAGAGCCAGTGGTGAGCATACACGGGAGACCCAGTAACGATTCCAGCTCAGGTCATTTGTCCAATGTTAATCCCCTCTCTTCTCATGTACAGTCAGGTCCATCTTTTTGGCTCTATAAACCACCACAATGGATTTAAAATGAAACACACAAGATGTGCTTTAACTGCAGACGTTTAGCTTTAATTTAAGGGTATTTACATCCAAATCAGATGAACGGTGTATGTATTACAACAGTTTGTATATGTGCCTCCCACCTTTTATAGGGACAAAAGTAATGGGACAGATTAACAATCATTAATCAAACTTTCACTTTTTAATACTTGGATGCAAATCCTTTGCAGTCGATTACAGCCTGAAGTTTGGAACATATAGACATCACCAGACGCTGGGTTTCATCCCGGTGATGCTCTGCCAGGCCTCTACTGCAACTGTAGCCATCTTTAAAAAACACCTGAAAACATTCTCTTCCGTCAACACCTGACTGACAAACACTGAGTTCTACTTCCTTTCTATCGATTCCTTTCTTTAAAAAAAAAAAAAAAAAATTCTCTTATCCTTAGCATTGTATACTGCGCTGGGTTTAAACTGACTAGTTTTTTGTGCACTTATGCTTTTTGTACCTTGTGTTGTTAAAATTGCTTCCACTGTTATCCTCACTTGTAAGTCGCTTTGGATAAAAGCGTCTGCTAAATGACTAAATGTAAATGTAAATGTAAACTGTCTTCAGTTCCTGCTTGTTCTTGGGGCATTTTCCCTTCAGTCTTGTCTTCAGCAAGTGAAATGCATGCTCAAACAGATTCAAGTCTTGACTTGGCCATTCCACTTCTTTTCCTTAAAAAACTCTTTGGTTGCATTTCGCAGTATGCTTTGGGTCATTGTCCATCTGCACTGTGAAGCACCGTCCAATGAGTTCTGAAGCATTTGACTGAAGCAGATAATATTGCCCGAAACACTTCAGAATTCATCCTGCTGCTTTTGTCAGCAGTCACATCATCAATAAATACAAGAGAACAAGTTCCATTGGCAGCCATACATGCCCACGCCATGACACTACTACCACATGCTTCACCTTCTCCAGACTCTTCTCTTCCCATCACTCTGGTACAAGTTGATCTTGGTCTCATCGGTCCATAGGATGTTGTTCCAGAACTGTGAAGGCTTTTTAGATGTTGTTTCGCAAACTCTAATCTGGCTTTCTTGTTTTTGAGGCTCACCAATGGTTTACATCTTGTGGTGAACCCTCTGTATTCACTCTGGTGAGGTCTTCTCTAGATTGTTGACTTTGACACACATACACCTACCTCCTGGAGAGTGTTCTTGATCTGGACAACTGTTGTGAAGGGTATTTTCTTCACCAGGGAAAGAATTCTTCGATCATCCGCGTTCTTTCTTTTTAAGAATGTTTCAAAAAGTTGATTTGACTACATCTAAAGTTTTTGTTATCTCTCTAATGGGTTTGTTTTGTTTTTTCAGCCTAATGATGGCTTGCTTCACTGATAGTGACAACTCTTTGGATCTCATACTGAGAGTTGACAGCAACAGTTTCCAAATGCAAATAGCACACTTGAAATGAACTCTGAACCTTTTATCTGCTCCTTGTAAATGGAATAATGAGGGAAGAACACACACCTGGCCATGAAACAACTGAGCAGCCAATTCTCCCATTACTTTTGGTCCCTTAAAAAGTGGGAGGCAGGCACATACACAAACCGTTGTAATTCCTACATCGTTCACCGGATTTGGATGTAAATACCTCAAATTAAAGCTAAAAGTCTGCAGTTAAAGCACATCTTGTTCGTTTCATTTCAAATCAAATTTGGTGGAGTATAGAGCCAAAAAGATTAGAATTGTGTCGATGTCCCAATATTTATGGACCTGACTGTATATATTGCACACGCTTACTGTAACCATAATTCAGAATATGATTTTTGCCAAATAAATGTTGTATCCACCCATTGCTTAAATTGTAATGGATAACTTCTGCTACATTTCTTTGCAGACGACAGCATTTTCTAAAGAATAAAACATAAAACAAAGACCAGACCATTATTTTATAGGAAAACAATGTGATATGAATGCCCCTTTTTAATTTAATTAAAATGTATTAGGCTGGGTGTAGCAAGTGATTAATTTTTTTTCCCCAACAACTTTGCTTCGGCTAATGGTGCATATAAACATACAACACATTTCTACTGTGTAGTGGAAATTGTGGACTAAAAGCACAGACATTGCTGATCATTTGTTCTGGACAACTGAACAGAGATGGCTATAATTTGCTAAAGCCTAAAAGTAAATATCGATGCTCAAACCACCAGTGACTGATTATCGGTGAAGGACGAAGCTATAACAATGGCTGCTGTTTTTCTTTCCCTATATTTCTATAATGAATTGTGTAAACCTGGGATTTCTCTCGGTGAACATTGATCTGCTTATTACTTGCACCGGAGCCCTCCTCCTTTAGGCTGGAGCTACATTAACCTGACCATCTGGGCCATTTAGAGACATTACACCTCAATGTCACAGAAAACTTGGACACACCTTAAGTTCTGCTGACAGCAGATAAACAGCTTTTAATTTAGACCCTTATGGAGCCATTAAAAATTAAACAATTGGAAAGTAAAACAGGGTCGTCTGAGATTTTAGTCTAAAGCTGAAGCTACAATTGCCTCAACTTTAAGTATGATTAATAAAAATGACAGCTTTATTTGCTAAAAGCAGTGAAAATCGACACCAACTTTTGTTGACCGTTTCACCAAATCTCTGGCAACATTTATGTATATCTCAGTATGCCACGAGTATTCACCTGCCAGGGGTCCCCTCTGCGGCGACGTGATGGTACCAGTGTGGTCCACTCCTCCGAACAGGGTCAGCTCAGGAGTGTTCGTTGGGACGTGCTGGTTGTGCCCCTGGTGCCCCCGTCTGCCTGTCCCGACCGCAGGGCTCCTGTTGGGGGTCTGGGTCTGCTGTGCTGGGCCCAGGTGCTGGAAGCGCCCACTGTCCGAGCCCGAGCCGATGGTGCCGTCCAGGCTCATGGACCGCTGGCCCGGCTCCTTGGGCTTGCTCTTACCCGCCCCCATGAGCCGACCTGGGACAAGAGGAAAGGATGAGTGAGGTTCCAGTGCACAGAATTGATCAATAACTGAACAAGTTACTTTTTGATCGAACAATTTTTTACTGTATTACATACTGGGTAGAAATTCCATTTAAACAAATGTTAAATCTCCACAGTGCCACCCTTGTCTATGGTCCAATACGACAAAGTGGAGCTGAATCTCTTAAACTAGACATTAAACCTGTTTGTAGAGTTAAATACAAATAAACTAGGCTACTTTACCTTGTAATCATAATCAATTATGAATATGTTGTTTTTGCTTACATTTGCCACATTAGGCCCACAAACACAACAAACTCTTAAATACTAATTCCTAACAAGACAACAGTAACTTCCAGTGAGTACATAAATTATGAATCCACTATAATCCAAATCATTGAGTAGCTTTTTCCTTTTTAAACCTTTTGTGTCATATCAGCATCACTCTACACACTGGTCTTGATATTTTAAGTATTTTGTGTGAAGATGTCATAGTCCTGTGGCACTAACATGTACCTTACATTAAGTCTTTAAATAAATAAACCTAATATTTGTCTGAAAAACAAGATGTGATCGTGTTTCCATTCACCTTTTTCTCAACAGGACTCTTGTTTGCAGTGTGCTCTCTGTCTACAAATACACCACAGCGTAACTTTGGAGCCTTTCCAGGTTTAGTTAGGACCATTCCGCAAACACTGAAGGACGCACTATGGCTGTCCACACACATATGCATCCAAGGTCACTTCTATCCTGTTGATTCAATCTGCTGCGAATCAATAGAAGAAAATTAAAGCCTTAAACAAAAGAGCTGTTGGGCTGTAATGAAAGCGTCTACACTGGTGATTTGACAAGGACAAAAGCACCTTCTGCAGGTAATTATCGCACAGCTTTCTTTTTCCTGGAAACTGAATGAATGCATCTTCTCTCTCTGTCGGAGAATAGAAGCAACAAGTTACACAGTGTGCCGTTATGTTGAGTTTGTTATAAAAGAGAAAAATATTGCACCAAGCAAAGAAGAACATCCACAAAGAGTAGTGCTGAGTATCGACAGTAAAAGAATAGTAGCAACTGTGGCGTCATTCATATAAATACCCAAGGATTTGCCCCTAAACATTGCTCATTCACTGTGTCACTGCATCGAACAGATTGACACGTGGATGCAAAATAATTTTCTCCAACTGAACAGAAACAAGACTGAACTAATCATCTTTGGGCCACAGAAACAAAGAGAAAGTGTCAGCAGTCACCTCTCGTCTCTTTCTCTAAAATCTAAAAACCAGGTTAGAAATCTAGGGGTCATCATGGACTCAGACTTGAATTTCCACAGTCACATTAAGTCAATTACATCATCTGCATTTTATCACCTTAAAAACATTTCCAGAGTCAAAGGGATGATGTCTCAACCAGACTTAGAGAAACTTATCCATGCTTTTATCTCCAGCAGGTTAGATTACTGTAACGGCCTGCTCACTGGTCTCTCAAAACGAGGGTTAAGACAGCTGCAGCTTATTCAAACGCTGCTCGGGTTCTCACCAAAACCAGGAAGTACAACCACATTACGCCAGTTTTAAAATCTCTGCACTGGCTTCCTGTTGCTCAGAGAATAGACTTCAAAACAGCACTGCTGGTTTACAAGTCTCTAAATGGTTTAGCGCCAGAATATATATCTGACATGCTAGTTACTTATGAACCTCCTCGGACTCTGAGAACATCTGGGACAGGCCTTCTGCTCGTGCCCAGAGTTAGAACTAAACAGGGTGAAGCAGCGTTTAAGTTTCATGCAGCAAAAATCTGGAACAGCCTCCCAGATGAAGTAAAACAAGCCTCAACTTTAACAATGTTCAAGGGGAGGTTAAAAACCTTCCTCTTTAGCTCCGCCTACACTACAACCTAAAGTGTTTGTTTTTTCTTTTATCTGCACTCTTCTTTTTAAAATGTTTTTATTTATTTTTTTTCTTATGCTTCTTAATATAAATCTTGTAAATTGTCTTTTATTCCTGTAAAGCACTTTGAGTTACCCAGTGTATGAATTGTGCTATATAAATAAAATTGCCTTGCCTTTCCTCATCTTCCCAGGAGTGGACGTCCCAGCAATTTTAATGAGACCATGGCAATGCTCAATGAAATACAAAAAGAACCCAAGAGCTTCATCTCAGAGCCTACAGACCTTACGGATCAAGTCATAAGTTAAAGTCAATGACAACACAGTTACAAAAAAATGATTAAAAGAAAGTGTTAAATCTTTGGCACATATCATATTAAGAACTGGTGAGTTGAAAGAAAATCAAGACATGTTTTAAAAAAATAATGCATAGCTTAAGCGTACGTAGCTTGTAGTGACGCTAAGGGCAAGTAAAGCACCAAACTTCATAAACCTTGAAAACAAATTAAAGTAGATTATCAGATTTAAGAATCAACTTTACCACAATTGCAGCAGACAAGTCTATTTCAATATAAATGTGCCAAGAGGCCTTCTACAAAACTCCAAATCAAACACCAGGCAATCAGGTAACTGCACCAATCACATCTGTCAATTCTCCAAAGCTAAACAGGAGCATAAATGTTTACTAAATACCTTTGTCCTCTGTCAAAACCACTGCAACGAATGTACTTCATTATGTTTTTTTATTTATTTATTTTTTTTAAATTGGAGTCAGAGCCTCTTGGAGACGACCCTCACTTCTGCACAAGTTTACTTTATTCCTGTGTTTTCCATTTCTACCGTCTTGGTGCTAAAGTCTAGTCCTGACTTCAGGGCAATGTGCAGTGAGTCACCGTGAGACCAGCTATTTCAGTCTGAAACAGAGACAGTCATAGACACATGAAACAGCCTGGTTCCTTTGTGAATACAGCACTTTCCAGACACTAGTGTGTAGCTGTTGTGTGGATGTTTTGTGGATGTTTTGTGGATGTTGTGCAGGTGTCAGAGTGGTTCTGTGTCCGAGCAGCTGTTCCTCTGGCTTTGGGAAATAGAGCTGTATCTCACACAAGCAGCCCGCTACAGTTGTGCCTCACATCCTTTTTTCAACACATGTCTGTGGGAGTCTTTCCAACACTTGTCAGTGGCTGACAGACAGGACACAGAGGGCTGTTAACCAGAGCTGAGAAGTGACTAGTCACATTTACTCAAGTACATTTACTGAAATTAACATATATTTTTACTTCAGAACAATTTTGAAGAATTATTTTTTTTCTTAAGAAATTTTCCAAAAGGGTTTGTTTCCAGTCCGGGCGGCAGTAGCAGTCACAGCATTAAGACTGTTAGTAGTAGCATTACAGTAGTAGTTGTTGTCAATAATTAATGTAAAGAGGAGAATAAATCTTGGTGTAGAGAGGTAGAACCAAAGGCCAAAGCCTTTCCAAAGTAGTATAGGCTATATTTAATGATAGAAATCTGGTTGTCAATTTCCTGAAGTCATCTGATGCATCACTGTTATTTTTTACTCTACTGAAAAAAGTTAGGCTATTAATATGCACAATGCCATTGCCTATTCCCAGCGATAGAATTAATATTGTACAAAAGATGAGGTGTGACAACTGCAGGTGGCCACAGATAAATATACATTATAACAACATATCTATACATTATCTAGCCTATAGATAGTTTAGATGTATTATACAAATAGCCTACACACTTGCTGTGTGGCTGTGGTTGACTGTATGTGTGCTGTACACTCTGACAACAGAGGGGATGAAGGGCCTGAAGCGTCAAGCATCAATAATTGAATGTAGGGTCTTATAACTAGCCTATTGTTTTTGTTTGACCAACTGACCATTGTCCAGGGTGTGCCCCACCTCAAGCCCAAAGATGCTGAGATTTCACCCGCGACCCCTAACAGGACTAAGCAGAAGTAAATGACTGAATGCAGGTCTAACGTAAAAGATAAAAGTGACACATCAGATGGCTTTAGGAAATTGACCACCAGATTTATCATTGTATCCTACAACAGAGCGTTCATGTCACAACTGGCAGAAATGTCAGAGAATAGAAATAACAGCAGATTAGATATTTGTTATAATAATATTTTGTGTAATGGTTGCCTGGTAACTATAGTTTAAAAATGACACCTGATAAACACCAAGCATGTCAAAATATATAGGTTAATCCAACGCAATATTTCGCCCAAAGCATTTATTTTGAAAGGAAGTGGTCTCTGTTTACAACTGCCGACGTCTTTTTTCTAAATTTGTTGTACAAAAGTTGGAGAATGATACAAGGAAATACCCTGAAAACTAGTATTTTCATTTGACTTGTACATACTCAAATGAATTATACTTTGAACACGGCCCTGTGGCCTCATTATTGCTCACGTTTATTACCATCAATATGTGCAAACTTGTTTTGTGCAGTGAACATGTGGCCATTGTGTCACCACGCTTAAATATAGTCCTGTTTTCTCTGTCTACACAAGAACACAGTGAACTGTTGCCCATAGACTTTACCCTGACATTTACCATGACCTGAACACCATTTAAAGAAAGCAAAAACACACAAAAGATTTCAGAAATACCTGCTTCAATAAGATTTATTTATCCAATAGTTCAAATAGAAGTAGTCCGTTTACTAAAAATGTTATCTTTCTCAATAATTCTGTGGACTACTTACTTCTCCTTGAGTAATAATGTTTTAAATTAACAGTATAGTACTTGTACATATTTAATTTACTCTACCCATGTGTCTTATTAAAAAGGAAAATGAGGAAGGAACTCAGAATCTGGAAAATCTGTGTAGGTGGATGTTGTGCGGTACGGACAGCTGCGGCTTAGTGGGTGTTTTAAGAGTAGTATGCATGCATAACATAATTACACAGGTATGGGATTCTCAGAGAGGAGAAGTGGGAAAGTGTACGCTGCCGGGTGTGTATCACATCAAGCAAAGGCGTGAGCCATTTCAACCGCACAAGTACAACCATGTAAAGCTTTGAGTCAACTCCTGCCAGGATATAATCTGGCACACCGGGGGGGTGAGCGTATCCCACAGCGCAGCACTGAGTCACAGACAGAGACCCACAGGTGATGGACAGCAATAGGACTGAGAAGAAACAAAGAGTACAAAGTTTGATTGAGCAAAAGAGTGGGCGTTTCAGAAAAATACGTCATGGAAATCAGAAAGCATAGGGGAAATTAAAATATAGATATTCAGCATTTTATAGAAAGGAACAACAGTTTCAGGAGAGTTGAAGCAGTAATGAAGGGACTTATGAAACCGATAAAGATAAAGCACAGATAAAGCAAAGAAACAAACAAACTGCAGCTGTATTATCCTTTCATAAGAAAATATGATTCCAAAATGTGAGAAAACACAATTTAAATTAAACAATGCAGTGTATCGTTTTAGGTGGCATTTAGTGGTGAAATCTTAGACTGCAGTTTCACATCTTAAACGCCTCCCTTTTACGCTGAGCGCCTACGGAAGCCCTGCTGGGACATGCTACTGCGGTCTATGAACAAACACAAGAGTTTACTTAAAAGCAAATAGAGAAACTAAATTTATTTGGTTCATAAATGCCCTGAGCCTTAATGTATGTAGTCTATTCAGAAAAGAAACACAAATGGGCTTCTCTTCTGGCTGTGCTCCGTTTGTCTGTATGGCAGCAGAAACAGTTTGTAAGATATAGGCTGTGTCCGAATCAACACACTACAATGGCACTATACGGATTACGCCATTTTAAAGTGGTGTCCGAATGTCTAGAGACTGAAATGTAGTGCACTCAGTTTCCCACAATTCATTAGTAAAGGTAGTGAGCAGCGATGGTCCCATAATGCTTTGCGAATTGTCAGAAGAGAGCTAATGATAGATATACAATACAAGTAATAGAGAAGAGACACAACAGGTTCAAATGAAACGAGTTAAGGCACAAGTTTGACTTTCTGTGGAAATATAAATTACATAAATTGTTATTAATAAACCGTTACAATGTAAAATCATTATCGTTATTTGAACCTTAGATTATACAGACGGACCTTTGAGAGCTTATCTCTTGAGGCTTAAAAGAGCTGCAAAAATATAGTAAGTTTCAGTCATTAATAGGACAAGAGTTGTTGAATTAAACACATAAGCTTATTTATAATAATACTAAGCATACAAAAGCTTATTTATAAAAAAAAAAAAAAAAAGTGTCCGAAACCATTTACTAATTGATTGCACTATATAGTCCTCATATAGTGCAATCAATCTAACCTTTTTTGTAGAAACAGGAAGTAATGGGTCTTTCCAATGTGGTCTATGTAGCTGGAAATGTGTGTTTCATCAAGACAAACGTAGTGTTATTTTGAGGAAGTTCCTGAAAAGAAAAGTTTCTACTAAACATTTTTACACATTTTAAATGTAAATGCATTAAACTCATTCGATTAGGATTTAGCATTTTTTTCCAGTTTTACACTTTTCCCAATACCAGTGTATACCAGAGTGGAAGACTGTAGTGAGCTGTAATTAGGTTTACCTTCTTTTATGAGTCATGTCTCACTGTTCCACTGCTTCTTTCTGTTGCACTGCACATACCAGGACACTCTTAAAAAGCTGTAAATGTATACTGAAAAAGCTAACACTGGAGCTACACCTCACACCTTTCTTCCTAATATGGTTTTGAAACAGGAAATGCAACACTGGTTTAAAGAGGAACATGCAGGACGGGGGTCAAATAAGAAAGCCTCCGATTTAATAGAAACAGTCCGATAAATCCGAGGAAGGAGGAAGTGAACTGAAAGGAAATAAAAGTTTTGGTTCAGTGTGTACTTTCCCCATTCAGACAAAAAAAAAAAGGAAGGGAACAACAAAACACAATATGCTTATGTGACAAGAAAAGGCACCTGAGCAGCGGGAGGTGAGAAAGTGAGGAAGGATGACGGGGCAGAGGGAAATAAAAGCTCCACCTGAACTGATTTCCAAACCAAAAAGCAAATTTACCCAGGACATCTGTCAGTTTAAGTGGTAAATGATTGTTAGAGCTACAAGTCGTGTGCCTACACATTCACATCACTTTTCACTCACTCCTGCATATGCCTCCATAACATCTCCTCTGATCTGGGTCCCAACACTTTGAACGTATTTTTAAACAGGCGTATCAGTGAACAAATATGGTAGTCAAAATGTTGGGTAAGTGTTGCTAAGGCACCCACCTTGAATATAAAGTGCTGGGGGAAACAAGTCCAATCTATTTCATGTTGTTGTTCTGGATATTTACGTATATAATATAAGCAACCCTTGCTTAATTGAAAGTCAGACATGTGTACAGATACAATATGTTTAAGATAAATAATTATGTATTGTGTGTATACATTACAGGGATATTTCAGTATATGGTACCAAGTTTATTCTTTCAATTTTTTCTTTAGTCATTGTTGGACATAACATGTTGGACAATCCCAGGAAGGATCTAGGATTGCACTCCAGCTCGCCCTGACAGATGGCCACTCTCCTTGGGTCTGCAGAGGTTTTCTATCTATCTGAACACACTATTACCATTGTGCTTGCCCGTGGGATGGGATGGATGCTTGGTTTGCTCTTGAGACAACCTTTTCTTGTAATTGGCACTTTATAAAAGGTTGCCTTACATTAGATACTTGACAGCAAAAACTGTATACAGCTGTATTTTTACACTTAACATTAAAAAACATTTAACTACTTCAGTGTTTATTTTAAATAGACTTCCATAATACGTTGCTGAGAAATGTAAAAACTTTGGTTCTTGTGTCGACATTGAGGTACTTGTTCAGGGGAGGTCTGAGCAAGAGAATAAGAAGCAGTGAAATGACAAATAAATAATAAATAAAATAACTTCTATGTAACACACACACTTGAGTTAATGATATTGTTTGAAGTCTTCCAAGTTGTATAAATATAAAATATTTATAAAAATTTGTTTTTTGTTAAGCAGCCATAACAAAAATCCTCTGTCATTGCTACTGTCTGCTTCTCCAAAAGTGGTGTGTGCTTACAAATATTCATAGATGTCCTTAAAAAAAAAAAATACTAACCCTTTAACGTCATGTTCCTGCATTTTATAAAAACCTTTGCACTATGGAGGTTTTAACAATATTGGACAAAAACCACACACACAACGTTACAAGCTCCACAGAACTACATCTCACTTGACCGAACCAAAATCCTACATAACCTCTTCAAGACTCATGAAGACATGAGCTAAGGGCCTGAACTGTGAACTACACTTTTTATCCCACAAAACTGTGAGAAAAGGTTCATCATGGATTGTTTCTCATGGAGCGGCAGCATCCTGGGTAATACAAGAACATAGTCTCTATTTATCTCAGAGACAGAGTTGAAATCAAAAGCAGTGACGTACAGTGGACTGTGACTAAAGGAAAAAGACACTTGTGAAATCAGAGCAAACAGAGGCTTTATTCAAAAGGTCCCTCTCTTCTGGTGTTTACTGCTAAAGCACAATGGACTGGAGGAGCACCACAGGAGTGTCCACACAGTGCATCTATCACTGTCTCTGACACAGTCACTGTTGACCGAGGCTTACAAAGTCTATACAACACCCTGTACTGAACAAATGCCAACAGTTGAAAGGCACATGCAGTACGTAAAGAGAGAAAGTAGTACACAACAGAAGCCAAGGAGGCCAAGTGACACAGGGATTCAAATTTAAATAACTTCATTAATTTGTTCACATACAACAGGGCAGCCACAATCATAAAATCCATTCAGACTAATAATTATACAATAATCCGATCGTTGTGGGGATAAAGCTGGACAGTGCTCTTTTGGTTCTGAGTGAGAGTGACCTGTGTCTGTGACCTGATGGTAGTGGGCTGCCCTCACTGTGGAGAGTGTGAGAACCGTTAGTGGCTATCTGTCGACCTTTGGACCCAACCCTTTTATTGTAGTAATTTAGCCATGAGACTGTGTGTAAGGATTTGAATGTTTGCACCAGAAACATAGTAATGAAACATATACAAACAGTAACCCCCCATTTCAACTCAAGAGGAAAGCAGTATTGATTTGTAGAGACTGACTCACACAGGACTACATTTTCATTTCAAGATATGGATTGCATTGTTGTTTCATTAGAAATCTGTTTTGGAAGAACCACAGTGGCTCATCTGGTAAAGAACCTACCACATCAACTTGACTTTAAATGGAACTGCGTCATTTGCTTCCTCTCATTTTCATTCATGATTTGTCTCCATCTACTTCTATCGAACATGTCAGTCATGCCAAAACCATCTGAGCCTGAACTACAAAGACTTAACTATTTCCAATGGTTGGTGGTTTCTAAAGCTGTTTAGACAATCAAGCTCTAACTGTTGTGACTGAAAGGACACTGATTTTCTTAAAACAGGCCGATAACACCTGTTTGGAGGACACCTCATCAATGACCCCATAAATGTCAGGATTTCAATGTAAGCTAATGGTGAACGTGTTTTTACTATGCTACTTTGTTACATTTGTATTTTGAAAACAACTGTAATGTGTGTAATACACAGGGAGACCTAGTTTCAAATCTCGCTCTATTGAATAAAAGGCCAAAAAAAAGAAAGAAAAAGAAACGTACTGTATTATTGAAAGTATTTGTTATGGATGGAGCAGACAGGCTAAAACCTGGTTTGATTCCTGGCTTGGACAATTAGCTAATGACCATTTTCATTTGTATTTGAGTTCTCTCCCATATTTGACTAATAAACAAAAAAGAAAGGGGGAAAATGAATACCCCATTCATTTAAGAAAGTTGTGATGCAAGATTTCTCCGGGTAATCTTTACAAATGAACCCTGGCCATGTGACCCATCACGTCTTTAGTGCTCACCGGTAAAAGTCAAAACAGGTTTAATCCATCTAATTAAGATTTAATTGACTTTCACCACCTGCCTTGTAGTTCAGCTCAGTTTTCCTTTTCTCTGTGAGCTAGTATAACGCTATTTTTTAAAACAACAGTCCATCACCCACAAGAACATACCAGACCCACAATTTGAAATATATATATGCATGGAAGACCTTATTTTGTTGACTGAAACTTTATAGTTCAAAAGGTATAAGTTTCTCAGGCTTTTTTCACATCATCAAATGCAGTCTTCTGTAGAAAATGTCTTTGATAAGTTTGAACAAAGAGTGATTTCTAAAACAGGTCAACCTCAACACTTGTTTGAAACAACCCACACCTATGACCTAACAATGTGTCATCTGCTTCCATCTGTGTGTCACACTTAAACCCTTTTCTGCCAATTTATTATTTTACAAAACAACTCAAGCTTTCAGACTCACTGACCTGACTAAGCCCTGTATCTTTTTGTAACAATTAGTAATCGGTTACTGCCGATTGTATTGATCAAGTTTACAGCTAATCACACCAGTTTCAATTTGTCATGTGCGTGTGATTTAGCTGAGATAATGCATAAAGGCTTACACTAGAAGCTTCTTAGATTTCCTTTTATGAGATGATGATGCAAAACAATACAAGCATACTCATTCATCAGCCTGAATAGTAATCTTAAATATGCAGTGTTCATGTGGTAGTGCAGTCATCCGTTTTATGCAGATGGTGATTATCAAGTGCACACTTAACCACACTGTACACAATTTAGCTTCAGCTCCTTTGCAAATTGCATCAGTCCAAGAAGCACGTCACTAAAAGATCTGTGAGAAAAGACTGTGTTATTCTGCTGCGTAAAAGCACTTTCATTCAGTCGGACTGGTCTGCGAGAGGCTCTAGAGAATGGAATTAACTACTGACAACATCAAACAGTCAGTGACATACAACTCTGTCACTAAACAGTTAAAACAGTGGATAATTAATACATACAGTACACTTGTCAGCAATGAAATAACTATTGACTGGTATTGTAAGTTTTGTGTCTTTTAATGTAAACCCATGGGTATTTTGTTATAGATCACTGCTGCTTTTATTGTCTCCGTTCTGGTCTTCTGTCTTATGTTTGTGTTGAATTGTCCGTTTGGCTTGAAATGTTCTGTGTCTGTGCTGTCTTCTCAATTATGTGTATTTTTAAGCCATTTTAACATCAAGGTCAGGGGACTACAGATAAAATATAGTCTTTTGGCTAAATCTGGCCATTTCAAACTCATGTTCAATCATACGTTTTATGAAATTGCATTGTCGTCTTTGAAATAAACAAATCTAAAATAAACTAACTGATCTCACACATGTTCCAGTAATTGAAAAAGGTGTTCCTCACACTTTTAATCCCGAGGAGCACTAGCTGCTTGGGCCATGAAAACATTTGGCCGGGAGACACATCGGTGAGTCACAACGGACAGTAACGGTTGGTTCCCGTTGTGCTGCAGAGAGAAACAGCTCGAGCTTGTGTTCAAACAGGGAAAATTACAGTTTGCCGTAGGGAGAGGGAAGAAGAGAAGGAGGAGGAGGAGAGGGAGGGGGCGAGGGGGTGCTTCCTGTAGATCAAAACAAGAGGAAACGTGCCGTAACATTACCGTCTTACCCCACTGTACGCTCCAGGAATACATGATGCATCAGCAGTCCACTTATATTTATAAAAGATTCAATTAAAAAGATGTAACTGAATCAGACTCAGACTCGTGAACAGCAACACATCCATGCACTAATCTTTTAATTGTATTTATTTCCATTCTGAATGGATTTTTATGATGTGGCTGTGTTTCTAACTAAGTTTTTTGAATTAAATCCAATGTGGAAAAAGCACTTCTTTATAATTGCTCTGACGAAGGATGAAGTGTTGTAAGACCATATGGAAATTCCCTATGATGCCCGACTTCCAGTGTTTGGGTGAGACATGTACCGGCAGCTCCAGCTCTAATACAGTATGTAGAGAATTAGGGTGGGGAATCACAAGGTACTATACAACACAATTTCTAAAACACCGTCCGGAATAACAATATCAGATTTTGTCACTCAGCAGACGTGAACTTTCAATACATCACCATATTATATGTGAAAATGAAGTGGAAAGACAGCCCTATAGTTTGACAAAAAGTGGATTTTGTGCATAAATACTTTGCATTGTTTGCTTTGTGTCATTTGAATGAAATATGTAAAGAATCAATGTCTCGTGATGCTTTTAGTTTGAGATTGTCCCACTTTTGCTCCCTCATGTCTTTATAGCCACAACAACCCCTTTCAAGAAAATTACCTTTTAACAAATATCTAGGTGTGTCACAATCATAGGCAACAATGATGTATCACGAGAGAAAAATGATACATACAATATATTGTTCCACATTTATAGAGGATAATGTGTGTTGTTTAATATGGCATAAGCTACATATACTCCACAAGTTTCACTTTCCAATTTACCAATTCACCCAACTTTATGTCCAAATTTCCAAAACATGACCTTTTTTCAGCCTACTCAAATTTAAGCTATCTAAATAAAAGGCTAAAGTCATCCGACTACCACTTCGCAGATTATCCAAACACTTCTCTCTATAGTTGTTCCAGCCCCTTTTCATTTTCTATAAGGTTATACTCTCCCTTTTTTGAAAGAATAAAGGGAGAGTATACAAATACAGCACCAGCTCATTACTGTAAACCTCTGTAAAAGCCAGACTCTTGTACATGATGCTTGTGTTCATTGTAGTGCCCACTTCCACAAGCCTGTTTTCCCATCACCACAACACAAAAGGAAGCAGAGAGGAGCACTGTCACACTCAGCTGATAAAACTGACTTCCGTTTTCTGTCCATCATGAACGGGTGGATCTTTCCAAGCTGTGAGCAAAGGGCTGCCGTGCCATGATTAATTCAGTGGAGGCAGGGAAAGGGTTGGATAAGGGAGGGGACGTGAATGCCATTTCATTCCTGAAGTGCCATGCTCCGAGCAAATGATTAACTCTACTAATCCATGGAACTCTTTTAAACTAATGACAAATGCATATTTTACTCACTACTCCACTTTATAGGCATCATAAATTAAACAAATATATCAACTTTGCATATTTACATTCATACATACAGTCATACATACATGTTCCCCCACTATACTGGACCAAACACAAAAGACAATGGAGCAAAGGGTTAGCCATTTTCTTTCAGATAAATGGAAATAACAGTGTATTTATCAAATCTTTTGTTCAGACGGCCCAAAATGTAACTACTAAATAAATTATTGCCCCACTTTGCCAAGCCAGATATATGGGACATATTGCACAGTGATAGATCTGCACATAAATGCTCCTATCCATTATCTTATCATATTTTGACCAGTAAACACACCATTTGTCATTTTATGCCAATAGGAAAACAATGAGGAATTTCTGGAATCTAAATAAAATATACAGTAATCCTTGGGAAAACAATGGTTTAAAAAGCTTATTTCTGTCATTTAAGAAAAGCTAAAACCAGGGACAACAGAGATATTTTTAATCACATATGTATAATTATTCTTTTTACTATGTCATGTTTATCCACAGGTATATCCCATCACGGGGTTTCCCATCATGCTTCGGTCTCAGTCTGTGGTCTCATTTACATCCAAAACGAACCAACAGCCTTATGCAAATGAGCTGGAACATGTCCAAATCTCCACCAAAACTACACTGATTAGCCACGTAATTACAACGCTATTTCCACGGGATTTATAAAATAGTTGTTTGGAGCAAAGCTGCTTGCAGAGACACCAGGGGTGGGGTGGTCGCCCCTGCCACTGGAGTATCTTGTCAGATGGGAAAATATGTCTTACTATAGGGAGAAACGTTCAGGCTAAAGCGGAGAGGCCTTTCTTTCCCAGAACAGTTCATGCTGGGTCGTAAACATAGATTTGTGAATGGGAACAGAGGTAAAAGGCGCCAGGCTGCTGAGTCGTAGCTTATGGGCTCCTATACAGCGCATATGCAGCCTGATGAACCAAAACAGGTGCTCCCTACAGCTCCATTTTGAACGTCGAGGGTTTGTTTTTTTGTTTTCTGATCTTTTTGCGCAGTCGATTTTGTGCGTCTTCGCCTAAGATTTGAGCTTGTGGACGCTTTCCCTTTTCTGTTGGGTGTAGTAAACCTGTCAGACACTGAGCCGCTGGCCAAATGTGCGAGCAACACTGACTGAATGGCCCGGGCAACAATGAAATACAAGGCACTGGAGCTAATACACACTGTGCGTAACGCGTCGTTTGGGGAAATACGCTCCGACAAACCCGAAGCACTACATGAAACTGAGAACGTTTCTATTCTTAACGTTGAAACGCCACACTCACCTTTAACGCGTCTTGAGGTTGAGCCCAAAAAATCAGAGACGTGCAGCGAGGAACCGTGTTAAATCCGCACGGCTGTCCTCATTAGAGAAGTGAGAGAAGCGGATGGACAGTTGCTGTGGAAACCTCGGCCCAGCTCCGAAGCCCATTTAGGGAATTTCAGCAGAAAGGCGGCGAGAGGAGGTCATTCCGGGGTGACAGGCTTAAAGAGCGGGTGGCACAGCTGCCGGAGGAGGTGGACAGGCGGCCGGACAAACAGCCAGCCCACGGGGAAGGTGCCTGCTCAGCGGAGCGGCGTCGTGAAGGAGGAGGAGCGGTGTAGTAGAGGAGATATGGCTTGTAGGGGGAATGGCACCACCACGGTGTACTGCATCACTGACGGAAAGCGAGAGCAGCGCCGATGGGTTTACGCTGTTTACGCAGCACCGCGCAACATTCACGTCGTGTCGCGTAAAACTGATGCCGTAAACAGAGGGAACCACGGAGGTGTCGGAGGACACGACAACGCCACACAAATTACGTCTTATGCAATAAGAATAAAGCCAGGGTAGGCAATTTTTGACAATACAGGAACAGCAACCTAAAGTCATGTAGGCTATTTGACCAATAAAAGACTAGTGTTGTATTCTCCAGATTCTACAATAGATTTAAATTACTTCTCCCCTTAAATAACATTTTTGATTTTCTTAATCCTGACATATGATGGCGCCAAAGACATTAAATCATTTTCATTTTGTTTTTTTACCGCACATCTGTAATTTATGATCAGGCAGACTCAAACCCTAACAATAGAATAAACAGGACATAAATGAAAACCTAAAGCTATGCCGTAACCTGAACAAAAGGTAGGACAAAACTGAACAAAATGGAACACATCTTGTTCAATAGTGTAGTTTTTTTTTTTTTTATTATTTGAAAACTAGATATTTAAAGCTTATAAAACCCAGTGGAGGTCCCATTACTTCCTATTACTACAGGTGCCCAGAGAGAACAAACTCACTTATGTTTCTTTTTGAGCAAACAATCTTGCATCAAGGTTCAGGAGCGTGAGGTGTGGAAATGAAAAATGGCCAAAAACTAAACACATCAAACAGTACTAATCTACAGAGGATTAAATATAATGTACAGACTCTTTTTTTTTCTTAAATGAACATGATTTTATAAACTGTTCCATTTATTTGTTGACTGCAGTGTTAATGCCTTTCAAAAAATCATTTTCAAGCATCTCTCACACAAAGATGCTAATTAAATGCATGGAATTATGTATGTATAAAGTCTAAAAAAATTATACTTTTATTTAAACAAAACATTTTACAAAAAAAAAACAAGGTGAAGTGTCTCTCTTTTTGTTTAACATTAGTGTTTAGTGTTGCTGTAGTAGTTACTGGAATGATAGAAAACTTCAGACATACAGTATAAAGAAGCTAAAAAAAAAGAGCTGCCTATCGCTTCTTTTTGCTCTCTTTCTTTGGTTTCTGTCGAAGCTGTGGCACGGGTCCTTTAGATTTTTTTATTTGATCAACAGCCATCTTGTTATCAGTGGCCTCAGTATCCTCCTGCAAAGACAATACAAAAATGTGATATTGTTATTACAGTTATGCAAATATGCAGGCCCTGGTTTAAACAAGCCTTTTATAACAGTACTTAAATCATTATGTAATTTTAATAAAAGAATAAAATGCTGCTTTAATGTGGCGAGAAATTGTTGTAGCTGAACATACAGTAATTAGACTGTGTACCTAATTGCCCTCGTCTATAAATGCCTCCTGACAGCTGTTATTATAGACTTTGAGACAGTAACCCCTTAATGGATCTGTCTTCGTTGACGTAACCAAACTCCTACCGGTAAATTAACGTCTTTCAGACTGTCTGGTTGCTTTGTATTACAGACGGATAAACCCTGACGTGTCATTTATAAGTTGGTGTGGGCACAAGCTGTAAATTGACATTGCATATTATTTAGTCAAAGTTTACAAGCTAATATAAAAATGTGATAACATGCCCCTAATCTACCAATATAGATAAATGCTACCTGCCTAAAATTGTGGTTGTTCATATAAAACGCTTGTAAAGTTTCTTAATAACTAGAATCAAAATAAGTACTCTCTTAATTCTTTAAAATATTTCTTAAAGAGACAATTTTGCAAGTAACACAAACCAGAGCAAAGAAACAGGTGGCATCCTACATTCCTGCATTTATACCCTACTGCAATGTTTTATAAATAAAATTGTGCTGTTGCAAAAGAGTATTTTTATCTGTAAACGTACAAGAACAACAAAACGCAATCTTTAGGCAAAACACTAACACTACAAAGTAAAAGAAAATATCTGAAAGATCCCAAATAAAAAACACAAAAATAAATCCATACACAATACACATACAGCGATTTTACAGCAGAATACAGTGATATACCTCCGTCCACCAGAGGGCAGGCTCCAAAAGCAGAAATATAAGGAGAAACCCAATGGCGACTATAAAACTCATGTTTACAGCCTGGTACAAAAGATGACTCTGGTCTCTAGAGCTAAGTTTTTACTACATGACAACTCTGGGGGGGGTGAATTTTTGATTAATATGTTGGTTTATGCTATCTGAAAACTATTGTTTTACTATGGAGTAAAAGCCGAAAAGCCCGGATGTAACTGCCGTTTTATTGCCCTGTTGGTGAATAGGGGGACCAATGGGCGGATAACATCCATATTTATTTACAATCTATGTAGCTGTACTATTGCAGAACTTGCACATTGAATTGAGACATATGTGTTTTAAAGATATTCCACCATCCACACTAGGCTGAATTATTTCCAGTAATTTTTTTTGACATACATGTAGTTAGTAAGTAGAAATACCTGCTCATGGCCTTTTGACGTGGGGATGATTACAGCCAGAATACAGATGAGTTGGAAGATGGCCCCCAGAAACAGGCCGTAGCGCAGTACACTCTCCAGAAAAGTGGGCTCTGGGACCTCGGGAGGGGACAGGTCCAAGTCTGCAGACATGGTGCTGCTCCTGTGTTTAGTGGTCAGTCTGTTCAAACAGCAGAACAGACATTACTTATTTGATAAAAAATAATCATTCAGAGATAATTATGTGTTTGTGCTTTAGGAACAAGTATGCAATAGAGCTGTGTTATTGATGCAGTACACATTGTGCCTACACAATAAGTTATATAATTAACTGTAATTTTTTTTTTACATTAAATAAAGATAAGCATATAGGATAAGCTTATAGGATTTCAAGCTATGTTTCTGCAAAGAGTAACCACAATTATGGCAAAACAAAAGGGTTGCTACAAGATAAACCACATTTTGCAAAGCCCACCTCAAGTTTAAGCAAATTAAGTTTTGATATTGCTGATAGCTTTGAAGAGCAGTGTTGCATTCTTATCTAGCCGATCTTATTTGCAAGGTATGTCATAATGTAACATTCATTGTTTATTCAACCTTTAAGTGCATCAACGGCTGCTGGTCATAGTTTCTTTGTGCAGTACTGTACGGTGCATGAATAAAATGTTAAGATTGAAAGTTACAACTTACAAATGGAGGAAATACTTCCCACTTCGTTTAACTCAAAAGAAATAATAACTCGAGTCGGATAAAAGGAATGTTTATTAAAAAAAATACCTAGAACAAAAGATGTAACAGCTTTAGCCGATCCTGCTAAAAGTGAAATATGCTTCCGGAAGTGACGTAAAGCTTCTTCTTGGAACGGCACGCGGTTTGAGATAAAATGGCGCTCCCAAGCGTTCATGTTGCGTTACAACATCACAAATACTGAAGACTTGAAATCAGGGGGTGCTTTTTAGACGAAAAAGAATAAAATGAATTTATTATAAAAAAAATTCAAGCTTACATATAGTGGCAGTACAAGACAGACATATTATACAGACTATATTATAAAAGAATTGTATCAAACAATGATGGTACAAATATATTTTATAAACAAAGAGACAATAATGTTCATCATCGTCGTATATAGCGCTGCTGTTTGGGCCTCTAACAGCAAGAAAAGAGAAAACTTCACTTGATGCACAAAATCTTGCATTGTGTTTGTATTAGCTTTGGTTCCTGGAGCCACGGTTACTCCCCGTTGTGGTCTTTGAGGTCTCTTCTTATAATGTCATTAACTGGAAAACAGGAAAACAAATATGTTATACATAAACATAGCAACTAAAACATTTGATTTATTTATGTTTTTTTGTAAATGCCAGGAAAGGTAGCAGGGTTGGAGAGAGTACAACCCTGTAGAAAACATTCCCAAATGCATTTATAATGATCCCCAGTAGATGTCTCAGTTTCAATATAAATGTATAGAACGTATTATCTACTTTACAAATAAAAATATTTAGCCACACAAAATATGATTAGTATAATCCAATAGATCTTATAAATCACAATGATCACTTTCTTTCAATGCTATATATTATAACTGTTAGCTTGCAAACAACTCTGTCTAGTCATGTCTGTGACAAGAACAAAGAACACTGCTGCATTATTACCACAGGTGTTTGCACATTTGCTTATATAATATACTTCCTGTTTCACTGTAGAATTTTACTCACGCTACAATAGTTTGTTTCTACTCTTACTCAATTCAGTAAGAGTTTCCATTCTTATTAAATTGATATACAATTGATATATTGATCTAAGTTTAAGCATCTGAATGTCTCTGATGACTATAATCATATAAAAAGCAAGAAAGTGATTGCAACAGTTCACTATTAACCATGAGTCAAAGGTTTGCAGACAGACTGTTACAGAGTGCATTGATGCATCTGCAAACCACAATCAACCCATACTAAACCACATGTCTCTAAAAATAAATACTGTAGTTAAATAAAAAGATACGTCTAAGGGTGTCAAAACCCACTCACATTCTTACCCATAACATATTTAGTCTTCTAAATCTGAGAAATATTTAAGGGAAAACAGTATTTTCCCCCTGACTCTTTTTAAGGGACTACTTTGCCTTGTTTTTTCTTACCGTCCTCCAGATAAGAATAGCTGATATTCTCTTGTTTGACTGTGGTCCTCTCTGTTGCCTCATGGTTGCCTCTTCTTGGGTTTATCTGTTTAAGGGACTCACAGCCTGTCTCTGCTCTGCATCCTTGGGTGTATCTTGAAGGTGGTGATTTTCCCAGAGGCAAAACCGTCTGATAAAAACCCTGGTGTCTCAATGTTGTTACAGGACATGCTTCCAAGGCATCTTCAACTTGAAGAGCTTCACACAGTTTGGCCACAGATGTTTTAGCGGACTGATTCGGAGAAGAAGAGAGCATTGTTGGGGAGTTGTTGTTGTAGCGTTGGTTTGCAGTGTGGTAAAGCAATGGGCTGGTTCTGTATTGGTAAAACAACTGCTGAGTGTCCAGTAGATCTGGGAGTAGCCCATGACCTCTGGGGTCCACAGTGGATAAATGGTGGTACAATGAAGGAGAGACATTCAAGGTTTGAAGGTTGCTGTCCTGGTCTATGTGATGGTACAGAGACTTCACTGAGAGCCCAGAGTGGTTTTCTGAGTAGCCGTAAGAGTTAAACTGGTATTCATCAACTGGTTCGGCTTTAATGGCTGGAATAAAAATGAGAAATAATGTAAATTAGACAATTAAGTCCACTTAAATGTTAGTGTAGCACCCATATAGGAGACGTTGTTCTAGTTGTGTATCACCAGACATTAAAGGCCTCTTGTACAGAGCAGTTTGTTGTATGATTAAAGCTTACTAATATGCTGTGTGGTTATTAGATTCCAGTGTGTCAGCCCTGCAAGTACATACTACTGTCTATGAACTTTCCCGAGCTCCTTTTAACCGCTATGTTGAAAGAAAAGAAAGGCTAAATACAAGTTTAGTTATTCTGAGGTGATTAAACAGTATTGAAAACTGTTGCACCTTTAAGTACCTTGTCTAAATATATTTTAAGTGTGTTTTTTGGTTCCTTAAGTGTTTCTACTTTGTGTGAAACAAAAAGTTTCAATCAGATATGATTAATGCCTGTGGGTGGACTTGCAGACTTTCCCTTGAGATAAAAAGATGTGCAATCTTAAGTGAAACCTGTTTTGCGTATGCAGGCTGCTTACAGCATTAAAAGCTCATCTCTCATTGTAATGTCAATGTCAATCTTGGTTGGCAAAAATGGAAAATCTTCGTAGGTGTGTAAGGTTTACTGTAGGTTGAGCCTCACCTGGTCAAGTGCATACCACATACACCATAAGGAATGGGGGTTTTATCTAGCATGAGGTCTCCATGTCATCCCTTCTCTAACTCAGGGGTGTCTAAACTTTTTGCAAAAAGGGCCACATTTGATGAGAGGAAGATTTCTAGGGGCCAACTGTCTCTTCTGATATTCCCAAGTATAGGTTTGGTTGGATTTAAACAGGTTTTAGATGGATTTGAACAGATTTTAGTTGGATTTAATCAGGTTGTAGTTGGATCTGAACATGTTTTAGATCTATCTGAACAGGTTTTGTATGGATTTGAATAGGTTTAAGTTGAATTTGATCAGGTTTTAGATGGATTTGATCAGAAATTGTATTTTGTGTCCTAATACTGGGGCCACAAACAATACATTTTATGACAGAAGCTGAGGACTGCATAAAATCTCACCTTGTGCCATGGTTTGCCCCTGGTCCAGACTTTAAACATATCTACTCAAAATGTATTCCTTTGCTTGAACAATGGACACTTTGAGTCTTTAGTGCATTAGTTTTTAGACAAACAGCCACAACAAACATGGTGGATATGTTGACTGGTTACCTATCCGAGGAGTGTAGGTGAAGTGTTGTAACTGGCTGATGTTCTTCTTCCCGTTGATCACATAGAAGTTGACTTTGACCGGGTGACAAATGGTCCGCTCCCGATACGGAGGGACCTCCACAAACAGCATGTTCTGAAGAGAGAAAACAAACAAAATTTGTTTGTACAGTTACTTTCAAGTCTAGTATAGTTTTAGATCTAAGTACTATTGTTTTTATGTGTAGCCTATATATTTTATAATTGGATGCTGCAGTTTAAGACTTGTTTAGTACATAATGCTGGTGTGTGTGTGTACAGTAAATGAACTCACAGTTTGTGTCTTGTCTCTGTCCACAGTTGCCTCAACCTCCCAGATTTGTTCTCCATCTGAAAGGAAAAAAACAACAAGTTCATAAGTGCATAGGAGATTATCAGTCATTTACAGTGGCTAGAGTTACATGCAATTCTTTTCTAAGAATCATTATTTTAATTTTCTAGATGCTTTTCTAGTGATTCCCTGAAGATGAATGCGCAGAATGTACCCCGCCTCACGCACAAAGCAGCTGTTTGTTTGCAGAAAACAAAGGAGGGTAAGGGGTTCTACATAGGGTGACCATACGTCCCAATTTACCCAGGCAATATTAACCAATTAACATTGCCTTTTAATATTGCCTGCAGCTCAGTAATGATTTGTTTATTGTTTCTTTGAAACATAATTTTTCATTTGTTAAGATGCTGTTGTTGAATTTGAGATAAAATTAAAGTGTCCCAGTTTTTAGGTTAGAAAATATGGTCTCCCTAGTTTTACACACTGCATTTACTGTAGAAGTGTTTGGAATAATCTCTGGGTATTGTACATATTTCATTAAATATATATATATATATATATTTATTTATTTTATATATTTTATATAGCACTTTTCCACCTACTGTAGTAGGCCCTCAAATCGCTTTACATACATTAAGCTATTTACCAGTGTTACAGAACACTCACTGGAGGCAATGTAGGTTAAGTGTCTTGCCCAAGGACACAACGACAGTATGTGGGGGAGAGCGGAAGTTAAACCCCCCAAATTTTAATAAAAGCAGGTCTAGAAACAAGTTTCTCAAGTTAACTTGAGCTTAAGCAAGGCTTATTTGTTATGTCATGTGCACTGGTGAATCTGTCCTGTCTTGAATGTGAATGGTTGTCTGTCAGTTTCTGTTTGCATGTGCTAGCCCTGCGAATAACAAGCCATTACTCAGGTGTACCCCACCAAACCTCAGGTAAAAAAATTATACTAATACTGAATCCTTACAGAGCAAACTAATAGAAGTATACTGTATGAATTGTAACATACTTTTTCTTTTTCTTCTGAAAGAGATCAGATGAGATTATGCTTTAATTTGAATGCAATGATCAGATTAAGGAATAAAACCACCATCTGAAAATATACACTGGTTTTGCTAATAATAATGTGTAACTGAATGTAAACACAGTAATCTTTGAGAAGTGGAAAAAGCTATCTTAAGTAAGTCCCTCCTCACATTTTACCTATTGTTTCAGTTTTCAACCCACGCTTAAAAAAAAGAAAATACAAAACTTCATTTCTGTGTCTGAATCTTTATCTGTCGTCTAACCACATCCTGCTGCATAACACCTCGAGCAAAAGGGAGTTAAGCAGCTGACTATACTCATCCTGTTCTCACAGTAATCATAAGTGGGCAGACGTACGGAAAAGCTCTATATATGATTAGAACAGAAGTATTTATCCGTCAAGTGGGGGATTAATGATGATGTGCGTCATTGAAAGTTGATTCTACGGCTGCTATGCAAATAGCCTGACAATATGTGTACTATGTGAGTGGGTGGCTACATTTTAGTAGGATGTTATCAGGCCGTATAAAAATAATACAAATCAACCTAGTGCAATTATCAAGATTCTGTCAACATAACCAGTTGTATTCCTATTCCTTGCAGTGTTATATAGCTGATAGTTCTCAGCTAACTGTACAAACAAGGTCACGTCTTCATTTAATTAAAATAGCATTAAGACTTGTTGTAAAGACATTTCATATTCGCCAGCTCATACTATAGGAACTGAAAAAAAGTCCACCTCACTGAAAATTACACTTTAAGGCCCAATATTCTTAATAAATTATAATTTCTTCCTTCTTTTTAAGAAACATCCCTGTCAACACTAGAGCATTTAGCAAAATAGCTGCATCCACACAGCAACAGAACAAATGCTCAAAATGCATCCACCAGACTCCTGTGGAAAACTATAAACCAGAATTACAACTTTCTGATTTATCAGGGTTGCAATGAGTGTTATCAGGTTATATTATTGTTGGGAAATTGTCAATTCTTTGAAAATGAATTGTGCAATTTCCTTCTTGTAATGACCTAGCTTTTTAAAACTCTACTTTTATAACTTTTTATTTTTTTGTTATATGCACTTTTAAGATTATGTTTTGTAATATGTATGTGTTTATATTGTATAAGGACCCCAGGAAGACTAGCAACCACTGTGTGGAAGCTAATGGGGATCCAAATAAAGAATAAAGAATAAAGTGTGATATATTTAAAACAATTCAAACTCTAAGCCTTTTCAGCTCACATAGTTTAAATACCTGCCACCACGGCCGTTTATGTTTTTGCCATTGATGTGCACAGTCATTTACAAAAAACACCAAAGAGCGTGTGACAAGCGTAAGCCATGATGTCAGCACAAATCTCAAATGCAACATTTTATTTCTGACTTAAATCTGTAAATGCTTCATATATATTATGTCAGTTTAAGAACATTTTAATGTCTGGAAATATTCTATATTTTCAAGGATGTGTAGGATGCAGGATTATTATAGCTGAACAGAAATAACAGTCTTTTTGAGTAAAGACTCTCAAAATGCTTCTTCCTCACCATGTGTTCTCTCAGAGAAGATCACCCTGGAGTCCGATGTAAAGTTCAGTCCAGTCAAAACCATTTGTTGACCACCGAGCACTGAACACCTGTCCAAGTCCTGCCTTTCCACTGTGGGCAGCTCCTGAGCACGTTGGGCTGAATGAAGAGGGAAACATGTTAAGTATGGCTATATTACTACAGCATTATAAATCCATCTACATCTTATCAGAGATCCCTCACAGCACTCAATTGGTTGAGAGCAGACTTGCAGAGACACTAGTTGACCTCCGGGTTCAGGGATGTGGACTCGAAACACCAGCCGCACTCGAGTGTTTTTACGCCCGATGTCCGTCTCCCCATGTCTCAGTTCAATGTCAGCGTTTCTCAACTTCAAGATGCCCACACAGTCGATCCTAAAAATATGTGGGAGTCAATAAGGGGGAGCAAAAAGGTAAATAAACAGAAATTTTCTCACACTGGTATTTTTAGACCATTATGATTTTTATTGCTAGCATAAACTGAATAGTGTCACAGAGAGGCCAGTGATGAGTAGTACATGATTAGACTGGCTACTTGAAGTTATAACATCATATTAACACAATAACACACACACACAAACAAAACTTAACTGGGAAAAAGGGTATAAGTAAAAAAAAAAATGTAGGTTTGTTTACTTCCAGACCTTAAGAAACTGTAATTATTTTATAAACTATTTTTTCCATTTAGTTTGAACACATTGTTACTTACACCACTTTCATGTTGTTTTTTGGCTCCAGTGGTATCTCCAGCACTTTCGTCCCGTTGATCATCCGCTCCAGACTGGGCGTAGTGACTGTCTTCCCTGTGACGCGGTGGACCTGGTAAAAAGCATGTGGCTTCAGGAGCCTCTCATCTGCCGTCCCTATGAAGACCTGGAGGCTCAGGGGAGTGGTGGCTTGGTACCCATGCAGCTGGTGGAGGTGACATGGGTGAAATTTAATTGCATAGTTGGGAAAAAATCTTAAAAATGCTATTACATGGTTGTTTACATTTCTTGTAGCAAACAAGACAGATAAGGGACCATTCTGTTGTACCTGAGTATGTATTGTATTATTTGTATCACAACACTATCTCCACTGTTACTATCAAATAAAATCTAAAAAGCCTCCATAATGAATATTACAATGACAGAACCTGTTTTAAAAATTTGCATAGTTGCTTTGACTATTTTTATTTTTCACCTTTTTTCACAAGACCATGTAATGATGTAAATGTTTTAGTATGTTACCTGGATTTCGGGATGCCCCCCACTGGGCGTCTTGACAGCTCCTCGACTGCCCTCGGTTTCATAGTGAGCTCTGTGGTAAGACTTGGGATGCTGCTGGATGAGCAGCTTGTACTGTCCCGACTCAGAGGGCACATGCCACTCTAAAGAGGGAAGGGGGGTCATGGAGAGACTGTAGTGCACACAAGACAAATAAATTAAAATGATTAATAAAACATCAATCTATCAACTTTTTCATATTCATTAATATACTAGATTTCAGTAACAAAATATAATTAAATAGGACTTTAAACAGACCAGAGTTTTCTTTAGCAGGGCGGGTTATATGGATCAAACAAATATCAGTATGTACTTTTCTCTTTGATGCTTTTTGTTTTTAAAGCAGAAGAGAAACAAGAAAACTGATGACACCACAATTACAATTACATTGTGAACACAAATTTTAATCCTGCATAGCCCTAAAACACATCACATTATCATTGAATATAATTTATACAAAGTCCTTCTGATCAAAATCTCACCTAAAAGCTCCATGGTGAGTGGGATGAGAAGGCGGCCAAACAGCGGGGACCACATAGAAGGCATCAGACTTTACCTAAAGAGCAATAGTGGCATTGAATTTACTAATACTTTTATTTAGTGCTGGACAACTATTAACATTTGTAATTGTATTTTTGTTCCGATAGCAGCACATTTGAAATTGATCTTGATTAATATATGAACAAAAGTACAATAACACAAATAAGGTGCTTTGTAACTACAATATTCCCTTTACACTGTAGCAGTTAAAATATTTCTTGTAAATCTCAACTTAAACATTAATGTAATCAAATTAAATATGAAATCAAAGCTGCCACTGAAGGGCATTGACATTTTATCTAGTTTGTTTTAGAAAAATACGTTACGTTACGAGTCCAGCGCCACCATCAGAACATTACAACAGGCACCTACTGAGCAACAGCAAGTTTCCATTTATAAATCTGTTTTCTTTTGTTTCTGAACAGGTTCCTGCAGAAACATCATTTTACCAACTTGTAGCTCAAGGCACTGTGTGCAGTGGTTCTATATTATATGAATAGTTGAATTTATTAGGAAGGATGTTGCATATGTTACTGCCCAGAATTCACTGTTCTCAGATTATGTCTCCCTCTGCTCCTCTGAGCTACACTCTGAGTCTTTCTGAACTATAGGCTACTTACATTTTTGGTGTCCATGGTTCCTAAACCCTAGCTTCATTAAGAGTGTTGACTTTTAGTTAAAAAATAAATGCAGATTTCTTGATACGTAGCGCTAAAGCAGGACAAAACTAAGCCCAAACAGTCACATGCTAGCAGAGCATCTGTCACAGCAAAGATCTGTGAGAAGGAAAGGGGAGGGGCTGAGAGCGCATGCACAGACAGAGAGAGGACACTGGAGGAAAAGGTTTTTAATTGAAAGTTATTAACTTAGCCTATCTATTGTTGCATGTTTAATAGAACTTTGTCCCGCCCAATTGTCAGCATTAATTCATTAATTTGCCAGCCCTACTTTTAATAAAAAATGATTACAACAATTTTCAGGTTAGGACTGTTCATGCATGAATATACATTTCCAATATCCCTAAAATCTTGGAAGATTCTGAAATGGTTAAGTTATTTTGAATCTTTTCTACTCTGCTGTAAGGTGTCAGGAACTTTATTTAACTCAGGAGAAAAAGTTATGCACTATGAATTTAGAGTTTGTGTTGAGTTATTATTTGTACTGTTTGTAAATAATGACTTTTAAGAACAAGTACGTTAACAAACCTCTGGCCTCACTGTCCTCTCAGGCTCAAGGACCCAGTCGTAGCCGTCCCCGTAGACACAGTCCTGTCTTGGGACATGCCTGTGGGGAGCTTGGGCCACTGCAGAAGGCATCATTATAGAAGGAGTGTTGAGGCTGCTCAGCTTCTCCTTCAGAGCTGGGGCCGACGCCTGGTATTGGTGGAGGTAGTAGGACCCCTGCTGCTCACTGGGCGATGGGACGGGGCTTGGGCTTCGGGAGCGATGCTTGACCGGAGTGGCCCCCTGACAGGAGTGGAGCTGGTCATAGGAGCGTTTTCCCTGTGGCGATGCTGACCGTGAGCGCTGGTGAGGTCGAGAGGGGGCTATGTTGGGTTGGTGTGGCAGCAAGTGGGTATCATCTTGGATACTGTGGTGGGGCGACCCGCCTGGAGAGGAGTGGGCAGACGAGGTCTGGATGGCCTGCAGTCCTGGACAGAGGTCTAAAGCTGATATCCCCACACCACATCCAGCCCCATTAGACGGAGAGGCACATGGTGAAGCCACTGGGGAGTAGTTTTCTATGGGCCATCCTGAGGACGAATTACTACTGGCGGGGCTCACACACTCTCTGTACGCCCCCAAGGCTTTGGACCCGGGGCTGGGGGCATGGGTCTGGGAGCTGAGGGAGTCTCCTGAAGGAGTGATCTCAATCCTGGGGCTGGGAGCTGGAATGGTACTGGGTCGGGATGTGAGCCCCAATGAGTCAAACACAACCTGGTTTTCAGAGGAGGGGTCCTGGCTGGAGTTGGGTTGGTTTGAGTTGGAGAGATAAGCAGCAGGATGGTCCACAACCAGCAGAGGAGGCTGGGTGTTGGTTTGTAGGAAAACACTTGGGTCATCTGTGAGGAAAATTAAAAGAGTATAATGTGAATAATGCTTTGATAATAAACTACTATTTTAAAAATGATTAGTGTAGTCAGAGATATGAATATATATCCTTTATAGTCCCATATGTTAACAGGCAGCAGCAGCAAATAGATGAACTGCATCAGGGTCAGAAGCTTACTTTTCTACATGAAGTTTGTTTGGATTTAAATGAACTGTTTTCTTTTTGTTTGTTTGTTTGTTTTAAATGAACTGAAACCGGGTACATCTTGTTATTTGTTCTTTTGTATTTGTTCAAGCAGGAAAAGTGTGTCACCTCAGGATGTTACTACACACGAGTAAGAAATTAATAAATAAATATCTTTTATAGTAAATCACAATTCATGATCAATAAGACTTTTCATTTAACCTAATGTAATTACCTAAAAATGAATGTAAAAAAAAGGAAATAAAATACACATAAATGTGATAACGGCACATGGAAAAGTATTTGAGCATTCTGGGTAATGTGGTTGAGAGATGCACGGATAAGAGAAGCGCAATGGAAGCTATATAGAACTACATAGAGTTCATTCATTCATTTTCTACCGCTTAGTTTATATGTTGCACAACAAGGCAATACCTAAAACTGTGGATAACCACTGAATAAAAACCTGAGTGCATTTTTCTCTAATACAGCCTTTTTGTAAACTTAGATTAAAAAAAGATAAGGGAGGTAACACCTACTTTCAAAACTATCTTCAAGTGATAACCATTTTGTAACACCCTGCTCCGGCTGACTGAGTTTTACCAAAGATAAGATCTTACGTTTATTTCCCATTTAGTGTTCAGTCATTACAATCACAGACCTTGTTACCATTTATAACTTCTATATTTAGAATGACACTTGTGCTTGTGAATTTACATTACATAACAGCCCTAAGCCTACCACAGTTCGCTTTAGAGGGCACTGTAATTTTTAATGGCAGCTATTGTAGCTTATTGTTTTTTTGTAACATAAAAAAAGTAGGATTCAGGATTTATTTTTGCTTCAGCCCAAGACCAATGTACTTATTTTAAAGTCAAATTATTATCAATGAAACTGAATTATGATTTTTTTTAACATGTAGGCCAACTCAAAAAAAAAAAAAAAAGAAAAAAGAAAATAAATAGGCTACACATTGAGCTTACCTTTGTGTGGGCCAACAGGAAAGTCTTCTGGAGGGTTGTACAGAAACAGGTCTGAAAAGTCCAGCTCTTCTTGGTTTATGTCGTGGTCCAGTCCACCAGAAAGTCCCAAACCTCCTGAAGCCATCTCTGCTCCCACTCTTTATTCCTTCTACTGTCTTCCACTTTCCTACTGCTTAAGGTGGTAGGAAGAGAGTACGAGAGAACTGAGAACTTCACTGCTGGGTCAAAGACACACAATGAGAGTACGACGTCAAAATGTCAAGACCTACGGAGATAAAACGCACGGCTGCCGCTCACGCTTCCTGTCACTGTGTGTTAAGAGTAGACAGAGATGTACCTGTGTCTGTGCGCACTGCTGCCCGCGATTTCCTCCCATCATGCAAGAAAAAACTTTGATAACTGAGCGGGAAAATAGCTTTGGGTGATGTAGGCTTATGTACATTTTTTAAAAACATATTTCCATTATCAATTAGGCAACAAGCTTTTACTATAAATGGCTGTTGATATGGTTCTAAACACAAGATTGCAAACAGGTTCAGTAATTTTTTTAGGTAGGTCTATATTTGACATAATTACTATGGCTCAGGGCCTGTTACAAGACTAAACCTAGGAGTAAACTCAGGATTAAATCACTGCCAACCCAATTCTAAACCTAGCATCCAACCACAACTGAACCAATTAGTCCGGGTCTGAATCCAGTCTAGGGGCACAGGGCTGCCTAAAAAGACTTTGTGTAAAGACTGCCTCCTGGTGGTGAAAGTGTTGCACGAGGTAGCCTACATCTAATGAAAAAAATATACTTTGGAAGCAACTCTTAACTCGTTCATAATGTATGCTGTTTTCTCGTCTATGATCAGGCATCATAGGCTAATGCATGCATTCACGCTCTTAAATAGATTGGCAGCTAACCTACAAACAACTGTGAAACTAACACGTTTTAAGACTCCTCTGCATTACAGGAGTATTTCAAGACTCCAGTTGCTTTATGTTAAAGAGGAATGTGTGCCTGTAAACATTTCAGAGCCAAGTGGGCGTCGGCCAAAAGTTGCGTAAAGCAACAAATCAAAAGAAACAACCAAACAGGAAGTGCTTCATCAAAATATGGTTTCATTTATAGTTCACTGATTGTGGTTTACAAAATACAATATAATGTAATAATACATTTATACAAAGGAACCTGCACCTGTCTCTTCTTATAGGCAAGGCCTATTTTATGCACGTTAATTAGTCCCAGCAGGCAACACAGGCCGTATACAATAAACATAGGTTTACAGCATAAAAATCACAAGACATGATGTAAAATATACCATTTAGGAGGCAGACGAGTGATGATGGTTTGGCCTTTTCATTCATTTGGGCAGATTAAATCTGTGTCCTGAGGACAGCAATAAAAACTCTAATATTGTCACTCATTGTCAAGGGTCATTAGGCTCGATCTGGCCTTTTTGAGTGACCTGACCTTATACAATTCATTATTGCCACTTTATTGTTATTATTGTCACTCAAGCAACCCTAGCCCTAACCTGGGTTTTTAAACTAAAATCAAAAAGGTGAGAAAAATGTGTTTCCTGAGGTTTACTTTGAAACCAATAACCGGAAGTTGTCCTGGCTGCTGAACTCAGTAATGACACTTGACATCTGTAGTTTAGAGCTTTATTTTTCACAAACGTCCACAACAAGGCGCTGAAATGGATGAGAAAGACGAGGATCTCGGTGAGTGAAAACTTGTCTTTTTTTCTTTTAAAGAATAAACAGTTGGCTTTTCTTTAGTTTCTCGGCTGCAGAAATCACACGCACGTTCGCACGTGCAGCCCAACCTTAAGTCCACTCTTGTGTCGTCCAGATTCAGAGCTAAACAATATATTAATATAGCCTTAAAGACCTATGAGCATTATTCTTTATCATTGTTTCTGTCGCTAGTGCAGCTGAGATTATGCAGTTTGTGCGCGTCCACAACACAACGTCCATGATGCTGTTACTCCAAACGTTTATTTTGGTATTTTCATTTGTGACATTATTACCGCCCCGCTGATGATAAACATATCCAGATAAATAAACATACATACAACATTCAACTTTACATACATTCAACTTTACATACTTTTCACACATAAAAGTACAATAATTAATGCTGTTACCTGTTTTTTCTTTTTCGTACTGTTTATTGTAGTACTTTTAAAACTGAAAAAGTAGACTCTTTATCTTACAACATGATGCAGATATGCGTTCATACTTTTGTGCAATTATGTAGTAATATAATTATTACATAACAAACATAAACCCAACTTATAGACCACTGTGGAAACTATAAACTCTTCTGGTCCACCGGCTTGTAGGAGCATCTCAGATTTATAACCATTTCAAATATTATAAAATGTTAGTTCATTTTGTCATTACCATAGCCATAATTATATTAAATAATGAGGTGGAAAGAAAACATAAAATACATTTGTCAGATATTACAATTGCATCCTGGTACTTTTCTTTTAGCCCTACTTGGTGTGAAAGTCATGTAATATTATCCACATACAATATCGTTTTAAACATTAGTAACAACACTTTTATTAATCTGTTGGTTACGAATACTATGCATAATGTAATTATTATTAGCTGCCTGATAAAGTCACTCTGATTTGTCTGTTCAGTCTGCAGATTAGATTTCTAAATCAAATCTTTTCTTTGACTTTATAGCAACAAATGTGTGTACAGACTTAACCAGTAGACTACAACAGGTAGGCCTAACACACTGACTCCAAAACTAAATGCCTAGTGGAGCATTTTCTTATTGTTATGAAGGTAATTACTTTATGTTCAACTATAGGTTTAAACATTTAGAAAAAAGATTGTATTACTAAATATTTTTTTTACAAGCAGTCAGCTATAAACCACCAACTGACGTCAGTATCTGAACATAACAAGTTTACATTAAGCTTTGTAGTAATGGAGGATCTTTTACAGTTGGTTACAGTGTGATCTTAAAAAAATAATGTCAAAGAGTTGCATGAAGAAAAACTTGCAGCAAAAAAGTGTCTGTCCTCAAGTTTGTAACTAATTTAACGACCTGGAATAATGTATTGGTATCACCCGTGTAACAGATTAATCAGTGAAAAGTAGTATTTATTAAAAGCCTGTTAACGCGGCGATATGGTGGTTTGACAGTTACATTTTCTACAGAAATTACGCAACTACTCACAATTAATGTCACAAAAAGGGCTTTTTAAGTAGTATTCAGTTATTCCCATTTGGAAATAAGGCCTTGCATTGTTCCAGCCATTTAAAAAAACACATTCCTTTCTCAGCCGCTCCCTGTTTTTATATTTTGATCCTAATGAGTCCCCATCTCACGAATGCCTTTCTCACTCGGAGCCCATCTTAGGCCAGATCTTTTAGGGAAACACCTTCTCGCTTGTATTTTTGTCCCTCTACTAAGTGTATTGTCTACAGCGTGACATAATCAGCGACTGTGTTGTATTTTTATCAGCAGAAAGCAGGACTGAAGAAAACATAATGAGAAACACGGGTTGCTATGAACGTATTTGACAGAAGTTAAATAGTTTAGAAGTGTTTCAATCAAGCCACCATTGTGTAAAAGTATATAATATCACAATCAAAATCATTCTACTCGTTGAGTTAAGATTGTTTCTGTTGATGCTGCTCAATGAAGGTCAAATGTTGACTATATACAAAAGTGTTATTATCCACTATAATGATCAATAGACTTATAGAGACTTCTTTTAGACTCATTATTCATCTGAACAACCAAGCTTTTTAGTTCTTAGCTGTCACAAGACAAGATGTCGTGCATAAAAGGATATTCTAAATAAGAAAAAACATGGCTGACCAATCAGTAGCTTATTATTAATTATTCAGCCTAATAAATGAATCCTACTGTTTTTGTAAGACACATTTTTATGGTTTGAGCTGTAATTTGAACTAGTGATGTGGCATATGATATACATCCCAAAATACTCTCTTTTAGGACATTGTACTGGAACAAAACAAAGGAGTTAAGCAATATATCAAACTAGATTACCTGTTAAATCTTCAAACCCCTTTTGACCAAAAACGTTTGATTACACAAAGCTCACTGTTCAAAACTAGGGCTGACTTAAAGCTAAACCAGGACCAAATGATAGATGACAGAACCTTTAACAACACAGTTTGATTTAGGGCTTCGACTGTTCGCACAATGTGAAGTGACAGATCAGATCAGAAATAATATAGAATTATGAAGATATAAATAAAATAGGCCCAAACTATTCACATGTTCATTTTCTTGCTGATTTTTGATTAGATCAATGACAGTGTTTGGGCTTATTGTAAACTAGGTGAAAGTTATGTGTTAACCTGAAGCTAAAGTTTTTTTTTTATTATTGGTTTAAAGTCACTTTTTTATTAACATTCAAATACAGGTCAGAGACACTCAGGTAAAAATATGGACAACATACATTTGTCTGTGTACTGATATACTGAGTATATGGCTCAGTGGGACAGGCTTTTTGAAAACATAATCTGCCTATATTTGACTTTTCATCTGTTTTTTACCATTCCTCCCAAAGATCACCTGACCATCACATCACTATTTTTAATAAACAAGATCTAATGTCAGTCTTTATGTCTGTGGGGCTAATTAGACTGCTCTAATGCTATATAGAACACATTGCCATGTTTGCAAAACCTACCCATGATGCAACTCACCTGTCACACCTTTGATGAGTGCTCTATTTATTGAAGGCACATGGATCCACAAAAGTAGTATTTGCTGGTGGATTATGGGAAGAGCTTCTGTAATGTTGTGTACCTGTTATTAATATAAATTACAGTTCTTCCAAAAAAATTAAGGCCGTTTCTTAAGGAAAGGCTTTAAACTAACACTCCCAAAGGTTGCATTTGTTTTATTCATCTATTTATTTGACCATTTCAGGTCATTTAAGTGGGAAAAAAAAAATGTTTCACCGCTAATAGTCTTAGTGGGTATATTACCACAGACCAAACTTATTACTTTATTTGATGAAAAATATGATTTTGTGGTGATTAGATAAACCATTGACATTATTTACTGCACACAGCAGTTAAGCTCTGAGTGATGTGTAGCACTAATGGTATTATTCCAGAAGTCTCCTGCTCTGAAAAGCCTTTGAATACTGCTCTATTTACAGAAGTCACATGGGAACAGCTTACAGCGTTGCCTAAGATTAATATTGCACAGATGAATGCTTAATAGACAGTACAGAACTTCAAAACTAAGTAATGAGTCAATTCAGATAACATTAAAGTGATTGATAGCCACATTTGAAGACTGAATTAGACTTTTACCACATTACCTTTTACCTTTAGTTAAGACAGTAGCCACCCTTTCCCTTTTTATCAGAAAGGTCCAGCCTCCAAATGTGTAAAAAGTTATTGGTAAACCTATGGAAATGTAACACTGTCCAGTTGAGCGTGTGTCGTTGTGTTGCTCTGATCTGTGACCTGTTTCCTGGCTCGAGCTGAAGAATGCTCCATATCCTCCCTTCCTGCCACACTGACACAAAACTGTCCTCCCCTCTTTGACGTGTTGTCATGTTGTAAATTCTTTCCCATTGTTTGTGGATGGCACTTTTAAAATCCCATAAGCAAGGCTCACTAGAAAGGGCTGACTTCGCTCATTTTGACTCCATCTTAACAAGTAATTTTCATCTGGTAAAAACACACAAGACTAGACTTACGGACCCACAATGTTCACCTTGTGTTGAAAAAGCCGAAACTGTAATACTGGGGGTGCATTTCAATATTCAGTTGTCTTCTAGCAAAAGGCATTTCAATGTGTATGTTGTGTATGAGTTGCTAAAAGACTGGAAAGTGTATAAACCTATGCATGTGTTTTCCAACTTTTTTTTTTTTTAAGGGATCCAAATTTTAAAATGCTGAACGATCAGAAACCAACTTTGCTGTGTGTTTTGACGTTATTTTGGTAATTTGAAAAGTAAATACCGGTATGTTTTGTGGAAATAGTAAATGTGGGGTTTGTGTGAGGGTTCATATTCCATGTGACATTAAAGTTTTGAGAAAATAGTTTGATAAATTGATAAAGTGACTCTTAATTTTGTGGATCCAAACGTGACATTTAAAAAACACGGTTTTAGACTGAGGGCGGTCTACTTTAGCTTTTAGATTTACCTGGAAGTGAATCATTTATGTGGTCTTCTGTCTGTTACATACACATGTGTTCATCCATCTCGTAAAAAATTAAACTGACTGAAAATTTACTAAATGAGACAAATGCTTTAGTATTGTGTGGTTAATTGTTCACAGTTTACTATTACTATTAGTAAGAAAATAACAGTGTTTTCTTGTACAATTTTTTTCCAGGTGCATTTGATCCTAACATACCTGAAGAGGGACCCTCGGCGCCCCCTCCTGGCTGGTTGGAAGACATTCACGGATACCCTGGACACAAAGGAGGTAGTGTGCTGTGCATTATTCCCGCTCCTCGTATGGTTTCATTTATGTATAAAGTCTTACATATAGTTTATTTGTTATGTGTCCAGCTGATGATAACCCACTGTACCCCCCGCCTCCTGCCTATACTCCTCAGCCTGAGCAGGACAGGAACACTCTGGTGCCCAATGTCAGGTGAGCGATGACCAGCAATTCTGATCACTTTGTTTTTCTCACCAATTTAAAGCTGCTGCAACCAGTCCTTCGTCCCAGTCACAACAATATTTTGTTAGGTGCTCAAATAGTTTTCCTCAAATACAAGAAAAAAGAGTGCACAGAAGATAAATGAATGAATGAAAGAAAAACACATGCATGTTTAGCTTCGATATTTTGTACATGGCAAACTGTCAAGTAAAAATAATGATTCTAAATCTATCAATCTCTTGGTCCATTGTTATACTGTCTTCAGTGAGTAAGCATACAGTTGTCTGGTATTTCCTTCTTGTTTGATGTCCACAACTTAAGCTCATACTGATATTAAACTATTACAGAAAAAGCAAACTCAAATAGATTATATTAATGAATAACAAGCACAAAATATGTACCATGGATAAAAAACTGAATAAAATGTGTCTCCTAAATGTGAGTGCATGTGTTTGTGTCCCTAGTGTTCCCACAGTGTCTGAGGATGTGGCCAGAGATGCTCTCCTTAAGTTTGCAGAATCAAAATGGAAATACAGCTCCAAACCAGCCCGAAACCTGACCTTTAAAGATCTCAAACCCGTCACTGTTTACAGGGTATGTGTATATATTCAACATCAGTCAAATCAGCCTGTGATTCTTCTGTTGTCCTCTGCAGTACCGACTGGAGACATACACCGAAACCAGAGGCAGCGCCTGGCAGTTTGAGCCCTACAAGGGTAAACTTTTGTCTTTAAACACAAGCCGACTTATGTGTATTAGATTAGATTTCAAGACAAACTGTAAAATATGACCTATTTTTAAAATGTTATGAAGAAATGCGAACCTGTCTGTGTCGTGAACAACTATCATGTGCACATCAAGCATCTTGTTGAAAGGGAATCTTTCAGCTTTTATCTGTAAAAAAATTTGAGTAAATGTCATATATTTCAACAAAGTGAAATACGGTATATAAAAGTAAAGTGAGTTATAAATACTTACCCTGGCTGGATGCATTCATTATAAATAGTTCTCAAATGTTAAATATACAGTTTTATTTTTCAACAGGCCAGCCAGTGGATGGTCCTCAGTACGGTGTGAGCCCTCCTCCGTGGGACATCCCAGTGTCACTTCCTCAGAGATACACAGACATGGTGGTGAAGGTCCGCGTGCCACACTCCTCTTTTGTGAAGGTAATGTTTAGCACATATTTAATAAGTAATCAGAATTAAAAGGTTTGGCTCTTTGTATAATGTTGTGTCTAAATAACATTATTAATATTTCTGTCAGATGTGCCATAAGTGCCATGGCTGCGGAAGGACCCGCTGTGTCCAGTGTCATGGAAGAGGCATGGTGGGACATTAATTTGTTACATTTATGGTGTAGGCAATATTGAGTGATTTTATGAATGTCTTATTTAGTCTTTTTAGCTCATTGTTGTGCAAAAGTAATAAATATATATAATTATTAGAGCTAGAAAAAAGTGTTTGCCCATGATGACTTAACACAACATAAATTAAAAATGTAGTCCATAAAAAGAACTTAACTTATTTATTTTTTGATTTTTTTTCCAGAAACGCTGCCTGTTCTGTCACGGTCACGGACGATCCAGAAATCAGCGTTGTACTTCCTGCAGTGGACGCGGCCGCAAAAAGTAATGCACAAAGCTTTAAGCAAACATTAAAATAATATATTCAAAATTATTTGAAATGTATTTGAAATGTAATATGTCATTTTGAAATTGGCTGCAAATCTGTACTAAACTTATCCCAGTTGATGATTTTAAATCCGCTGTAAAGACCAGAACATGTGATTGACATCTTGTTATTGTCTGCACTTGTTCTGCCTGTACCTCATGATTTTACTGTTGCTCTGTTAAATAATTGTCCATAAAATAATGTAAGACTAACCTTTTCTGCACTTAACAAGACATTTACATTTAGTCATTTTGCAGACGCTTTTATCCAAAGCGACTTACAAGTGAGGAAAAACAATGGAAGCAATTTTAACAACACAAGGTACAAAAAGCATAAGTGCACAAAAAACTAGTCAGTTTAAACCCAGCGCAGTATACAAAGCTTTTTTTTTTTTTTTTTTAAAGAAAGGAATAGATAGAAAGGAAGTAGAACTCAGTGTTTGTCAGTCAGGTGTTGACGGAAGAGATGTGTTTTCAGGCGTTTTTTAAAGATGGCTACAGAATCTGCTGATCTTGTAGCAGCAGGAAGATCATTCCATAAATGTGGAACAGATCCAGAGAAGGTACGTGAGATGGATTTTTTACCTTTTTGGGACGGTACCACCAGACGTTGTTCATTTGCAGAGCGCAGGGATCTGGTAGGAACGTAGGTCTGCATTAGTGAGTGAAGATATGAGGGTGCAGAACCAGTGGTGGTCTTGTAGGCCAAAGGCATAGCTTTGAATTTGATGCGGGCGTCAACCGGGAGCCAGTGTAACCTAATGAAGAGAGGAGTTACGTGCGCTCTCTTCGGTTCATTAAAGACCACTCTTGCCGCTGCATTCTGGATCAGCTGCAGAGGTTTGGTTGTGCAGGCAGGGAGTCCAGCCAGTAGAGCATTGCAATAGTCCAGTTTAGACAAGACAAGAGCCTGGACTAGGATTTGCGTAGCGAGCTCTGATAGGAAAGGTCTAATTTTCCTAATGTTGTAGAGGATGAATCTACAGGACCGGGTGGTGCTGGCGACATGACTTGTGAAGTTTAGCTGATCATCAATTATCACGCCCTGATTTCTGGCAGTGCTGGACGGTGTAATGGTTGATGAGCCTAGTTAAATGGAGAGGTTGTGCTGGGTCTTTGGATTGGCCGGAATCACAAGCAGTTCTGTTTTTGCAAGGTTCAGTCCTTCATCCAGGTCCTTCATCCAAAGTGAGATGTCACTCAGACATGCCGAGACGCAGAGACCGTCGGATCATCAGGTTGAAATGACAGGTGGAGTTGAGTGTCATCTGCATAGCAGTGATAGGAAAAGCCATGCTTCTGGAAAGACAGAGCCAAGGGATGTCATGTATATGGAAAAGAGTAGCGGTCCAAGCACTGAGCCCTGTGGCACCCCTGTATTGAGATGTTGGGACTCAAGACAAGACCTTTTTCATATATAATCAAGAAACATATGTAAAGAAGACATTTTATTGGTTGGTGTAGGCTTTGATTTGGGAATGGAACTATGTTGAATAGTACATTAGTGATAAGACCATTGTTTGAAGCCATTTGTAAAAGTTGAATTGGATTATATAAAGGAATACCTGGCTCTACTTAAGCTTCCACTGGCACTGGTCATACACATTTAGTTAAGTCACAAAAGCTCTTGACTGGTCAGTAGTTTTGTTATTATATACTGTGTGTTATTGTTATACAAGCAGTTCTTTTCCATATGGATACTGCAGTTGTAGATATTGCAATAAAAATGCCAACAGACCATCATTATTACCTTTTAATTATGAGCTGTTTTCTTGTCTCCAGGTGCATCTCTTGTCATGGACACGGCTACAAAACCTGCACTGTTTGCCATAGCAGCCAGAACCTGATGCACTTCATTGAGCTCACTGTTACATGGTATGCAAGTACCTACGGTAGCTCTTCTGGGACATATGAACAATCCTCAGTAGACAAAAATTAAATAATGAGTTCACTTTAAAAATCTATTTTATTCAAACATTTCATTTATTTTAATGCAAGATTTAGTGTTGAAAAAGTAACATTTATTTGCTTCATCTCCAGCAGTGCTTAGTTTGTCCATTCTGGGCAGTTCCTAATGGGTTTTATGAAGATATAAATACTACACCGATGTGTTCCAACTACATCAAGGAAAGTTTCTCAATAATTTAAAGGAAAAATTATAAGTATACTTTAATCAAAGTTTCTTGGTAAATAATTTTCCTCGACCACGCAAAAAAAAAAAAAAACACATTTAAAGCGGGACATTTAAATCTCACGTGGACAGTATTTGTTTATGCCAAGTGTCAACACATCACAGTGCAGTCTTTACAGGCCTAAAAAGGCAGTTTAGACTTGTGAGCACATCACTAGCAGCACTTGTTAAGGTTGAACATTTGTCTGTTTCTGAGCAGGAAAAACAACATAGAGGACTTTATTCCCGACCGTCAGCCTGAATTCCCCGACAAGAAGTTTGAAAAAGTGACAGGGGACCCGTTCTTTGTTGATGAGAATCTGCTGGTGAAGAAATTTGATTTACTTAGCATTTTATCAGTTTTATCTTCCTGTTATTTTTCCCCCATTCATATATAAAGTATTTTTCTTTTTATCTGTTCCCAGGTTTATCCAATCCAAGGTTTCCCTGACCAGGAAATTTGTGACATTTCCAGAAAACTAATTGGCGAACACATGAACCGCTTTAGTTCCACAAGCCGCATCCTGCAACAGGTACAAACTTTCACATGTGAACTTTCTCTGCTGTTCTTGACAGTGTTTTAAATAGATCATATACTTTTAAAGTATGTCACATACTTTTAAAGACACTTATTTTATTTTAACTTAAATATACGCTTTGTGACTTTGACCAAACACTCTTACAGTGTCGATCTGTGGAATGATGCTGCCAGACGCTTACACAATGCATTTTTAATCTTTTTAATCAATTTCCTTTTTGGGTTTGTAACTGCATTTTGTTATTGTTCCAAAGAGCTTTCCTCACATTTAACGTCTTATCTGCAAACAATGTGGTCATGTATCACTACTAACAGCACACGAATCTGGACGTAGTTTGGCAAAAGAAGACGTCTTGTTTTGCCAAACTTTGCCCAGATGCCTTCTTTTATAGAAATGTACTTTGTATGACCTGGAAAACTGAGAACCTCCACAGACAACTACATGAGAACATAAAATGCACCTGTTCACCTTCACCAGAAAATGTCTATTTGAGAACAACTACAGTTCATTGTCAGAACTGTAGTTGTTCTTAAATTATAGACTTTCCTCAATTGTCTTGGTTATAAAATAGAAAATACTGGTTTATGTTAGTTCATTGTCCCCTCAATGTTTCACATCTGCAATTCCGGTTCATATCAAACAAGGAAAACTCAAAAAGAAAAGAAAATCAACAAAAACGCACAAGTAGGCCAAATTTAGGAAAGAAATTAGGCCCTGTGACAATGAACAAAAAAACTGGCAGACACCAAGACAAAAAGGCGGTTCAAAAGATAAACCAAGCAGGCTTGGAGGTGGGCGAAGGGTCAAAACCAGGAGAGAATTGGGAGAAGGTTTGCAGAAGCCAAAGGGAGTTCAATTAGAAAAAAGCTTAAAAAGTAACTGATCACACAAATACTGCCACGGTGGGTAAACTGAAGATCAGGCATAGAGTAGAGGACTGAAGAGGCTTCTGATACTGCACAGGTGAGTAATGATCGGGAAGATGAGCTGTAATATTGGCTTCTGAGGGCGTCCCATTTCATAAAAGTTGTGTGTGAAAGACACTTATGCGAGGCTTTTGTGAATAAAACTAAAACAAAGCAAGGAAAAACTGTTTGTTTGTGATAATTATGTTTTCTTTTGTCTCGGCAGCGGCAGACCATCGAGCTAGTGCCCCTCACTCACGCACACTACACCTACAATGGAAAAGACTTCAGCTTTTTCATTTATGGGATTGAGAACAAAGTCTACACGGCCAAATATCCCTCTGCCTGCTCCATTTTATAAGACAAGTAAACAAACAATGAGTAACACTAAGCAGACTGTGTAATCAGTTTTAATAACATTTCTAATAATACTTCAAATATAATGTAATGATGGTAAATAGCTCCTGAACACTCCAACATATGTTAAATAAAGTCATCTTACTCTTGTAAACTGAGAACACATCCAGGTTTTATACCCACTTCTCTACTTCTACTCTTCTGCTCATTTACTTTGTTTATTGTTTATGTGCCATAATATAGTAGCAATAAGCCTTTTTCTATTGCAGTAGTTTGTCAATCATTTTACAGTATACTTCTGTTATACAAGTCTGGACAATTTATCTTCAAGCCAGACTTTACGTTACAATGACATTATTATAACTACTTTAAGCCACAATTTCCAGTTTAAACACACAATAAAATGGTCAGTAAAAATCAAATTAACACGTGGTCTCAGACAAAGGACTAGTGCGATACATTCAGGTGCCTGTCTTTTGTTTTGTTTCTCTGGTTCAGACTGTTTCCAGTCATGTGCAACAAGCTATTTCTCATCAGCAAAATTAAATGCAAGCAATATATTTTATACTGTTGTTGAGTAAATGCCTTAGTCTATGTATAAGCTGGTTTATGAGCTACATTGTAGTCTCAACATTTATTTCAATAAGCTAGTTGTATAGTGCTTTAAAGACCAAAGACCTTAACTGCGTTTATAAATGTAAAATAAATATAATGGTTTTCACCACTATGCACCGTTTTTGAGTGCGCAGAGCTGATGCATATGTTACAGAAAAGCTTTAAGTGCATTAATATTTTTATGTTCAGGTTACAGTTTTATACAAATCTTGTGTTCAGCTCAGGTTTCTGCTTTAATACACCCAGAGCTGTATCTTCTAAAAGAGGTGGTGCTTATTCACTTTGTATTAAAACTACACTCATGACACTACCTATGTTTATTACACCGTTTATATTCTGTCACGTGTCTTTTATTATATAGCTACCTCTGTCATTATATGGTTCAATAGATTATTATTTCACAATTCATCCAAATGTATGCAACATTTGTATTTCACAATAAAGTGCTCCAGTGATAATATTTTGTCTGTTCAGTCATTTTCTTTTTTTGAAGAAGCAGTTGTATGACAACAGGTGCTAATGCAACTCAACCAATTCAAATAAATTATACAATAAAAGGTTGATTATATAAAATAAACACATACAAAGAAGCAGAATGGAAAGATCTTGCATTGATAAACTAATTTAAAGGAAACATTAAAATCATGCTATACCCAGCTTTCAGTCAGTGTTTGCACGAATCATTGCTTTGGGTCATTTACCAAAGCAGCCGTAAAGTGCAGTGGTGTACAAACCCGATTCCAAAAAAGTTGGGACACTGTACAAATTGTGACTAAAATTAATGCAATTATGTGAAAGTTTCAAATTTCAATATTTTATTCAGAATACAACATAGATGACATATCAAATGTTTAAACTAAGAAAATGTATAATTTTAAGGGACAAATAAGTTGATTTTAAATTTCATGGCATCAACACATCTCAAAAAAGTTGGGACAAGGCCATGTTTACCTCATGTGCCCCTCTTCTTTTTATAACAGTCTGCAAACGCCTGTGGACTGAGGAGACAAGCTGCTAAAGTTTAGGAATAGGAATGTTGTCCCATTCTTGTCTAATACAGGCTTCTAGTTGCTCAACTGTCTTAGGTCTTCTTTGTTGCATCTTCCTCTTTATGATGCACCAAATGTTTTCTATGTGTGAAAGATCTGGCCATTTCAGAACCGATCCTTCTTCTACACAGCCATGATGTTGTAATTAATGCAGTATGTGGTCTGGCATTGTCATGTTGGAAAATGCAAAGTCTTCCCTGAAAGAGACGACGTCTGGATGGGAGCATATGTTGTTCTAAAACTTGGATATATTTTTCAGCCTTGATGGTGTCTTTCCAGATGTGTAAGCTGTCCAGGCCACACGCATTCATGCAACCTCTTACCATCAGGGATGTAGGCTTCTGAACTGAGCGCTGATGAAAACTTGGGTTGTCCTTGTCCTCTTTAGTCCGAGTGACATGGCGTCCTAGTTTTCCAAAAAGAACTTCAAATTTTGATTTGTCTGACCACAGAACAGTTTTCCACTTTGCCACAGTCCATTTTAATGGAGCCTTGGCTCCAGAGAAAACACCTGCGCTTCTGGATCATGTTTAGATATGATTTCTTTTTTGACCTATAGAGTTTTAGCCGGCACTGGCTAATGTCCCAGTGCCATCTAAGGGCCCGAAGATCACGGGCATCCAGTCTGGTTTTCCTGGCCTTGACCCTTACGCAACAGAGATTGTTCCAGATTCTCTGAATCTTTGGATGATATTATGCACTGTAGATGATGATAACTTCAAACTCTTTGCATTTTTCTCTGAGAAACTCTTTTCTGATATGGCTCCACTATTTTTCACTGCAGCATTGGGAGAAGGCCCATCTTAACTTCTGAGAGACACTGCCACTCTGAGAGGCTCTTTTTATACCCAAGCATGTTGCCAACCATGTTGTACATTTTACTTTCCGGCCTCTTATTGCTACCTGTCCCAACTATTTTGGGATGTGTAGCTCTCATTAAATCCAAAATGAGCCAATATCTGGCATGACATTTCAAAATGTCTTTCCACATTTGATATGTCATCTATGTTGAATTCTAAATAAAATATTACAATTTGAAACTTCTACATCATTCGGTTTTTATTCACAATTTGTACAGTGTCCCAACTTTTTTTTGGAAACGGGTTTGTATTTACTCACAATACTATGTCCAATAAAATAGCCGTAGACAACAAACATGAAATACTGAGCTAATAAATGTCCATTTGGCGATTGTAGAGACAAATACAGCTAATCTGCTGCTACTTCTCACATGCTTTCAACTTGTTTGAACCCTGTGAACACAGAAAGGGAATGAATACCCAAATATATTCTTTGTTGTAAAGAAAAGTAAATGGGGCAGCCATGTATAACAAGTAGGTAATAGGTTAAAAACTTAGATAATCATTTTATTGGGACAGAGGCAGTAATAGTTCACAATCACAGCCATCAAACGCATCAGTGTTTAAGTTTAGTTTAGAAAAAGGAAAAAAAAAGAATACATTTTAAATTGCCCAAAAGGGTGTAGGCTGAAGTCAAAACTTATTTTGCCTAACCTTTTTAAAAAACACTATGTGACACAACAAAACCGAGAGTAGAATTGTTTTTTACTTGCGCTTACAGAAGACGACCACTAGAGAGCGCTGTGGCTAGGTATTCCTTGAAGCTGCTTTTACTGGCATCACACTGACTGGGTTGCTTACTGCTGTTGGGTGTTCAATTAAAGCACTGTCGATTTATTCATAGACTAAGCATGAAATCAAAATATTGGGCCGAAACCGGCAACATATCACTAGAGAAAGATTATTTGTGTTCTAAATCTAAATCTAAATCTCTTTTACACCAGCACACTACTCATTTAAGAGGCTATATAAAATAATCAGATTTGTTATTGTAATGGACACGTTCTACATTCATAAACATTATTTATCCTCTTTGTCAGTGGTTTTCAAACTGTGTATCACTGTTGCACTGAGACTCCAAAACTTGTGAGGTTAAGTATTTGATTAGTACATATGGCCACAGATTAGCAGCTATTAGTTTATCGATTTAAATATCTACATTTTGCTGAGGTGGTAGGTAACTGATCTTACTGAATGTTAGACAATAGTAGTGGCAACCAAAAGAAAAAATAGTATTTTTTTCTTCTTGTTGCCATGGACTCAGTTTGTAGTTTCCTAGCCGTACATGAACGCAGCACAGGACAGCGGCTGGGACCGGGGCTGAAGGAGTGGCTGTGTGCTGTCTGCGCACATGTGCACATTTGTTTATAACGAGGAGAGCTCTTCAGGTGACATCTCTACCGGGACTCCGTCTACTGTCCACTGTCCACTGTCCACTGTCTACCCTCAGCTGCTGTCCTCTGTCCGAAGCCGGTGGAATAAACGGGAACAACAACAACCAGACACAACTTTTGGTGAGTTTGGAAACTATGATTTATAAAAGTGACTTATGTGGATCATGTGCTTCTGTGACTGTGTGGGTTTATATTTAGGCTCATGTGGTGAGAAGCTAACTGTAGTTGGCACCAGACAGGTAGAGAGGACTAAACTTAGTAGGGTACTTAACTGTGAGCTCTGTTGTATGTAACTTTGCTGTGTCTTTTTGGCCTAGTTTTGTTTTATTTTCTTCTAAGATTTACAAGTTACATTACATTCAAAGATACATTTTTAATTAGTCCTCTCCATCTCCGGACCAGTGCCATTAATAAAAGAGAGGCTGACAAGACTTGATGTGTGCATTTCTGTCAGTTCTGTTTTATTTTCTCCAGATTTTTATTTGTCATTGTCTCTATAACACTTATGATAGAGCCTGGAAATGAATGGCAGGTTTCCATACTTTCTCATGATAACACAGTCATATATATACACAGTCAGAGTCATATATACTATATTTATTGAGAGGCAACAGACAGTCCTTTGTGAGTTTTCAAACAATGTCCTTTAGTCCTTATCTTGAAACAATAATGTAATAAATGTATTTATTATACAGCAGAGGGATCACCTTTTCTTCTCCTTTATTCATCATTGAACTCAGAGGGCTCTCTCTATGGCTTGCTGAAAACTTGCTTGTGCTGCTATAGTGTCTTTTTTAAGAATGATCCAATGGGGGCAGAGAAGTGGCTGTGGAGAGTAGTTTACCACCACCAGTGTGTGACTGTGGAGTGAATGAATGATGGCATCTGTAAAGTGCTTTGAGAATCTTGAAAGGCACTATATAAATCCAAGGCATTATTGTTATTATTACATTAAGACCCTCAAAAATCCTTTGGATGAACACTTTTCTTCAAAAATAATGCTCTGATGCCTTCTTCTTGACCATTTTATTGCAGTGGGTCATTTTCGGAGCGGGCCTGTCTTGTATAAAAAAAAATAACAGGATTCTTTTTATAAGTCACATTCCATGTTAGTTGTTGTTTATCTATTTTTGAAACTCAGTTTAGTCACAAACTATAGTTCCTGGAGTGGCAGAGGAATAGTGTTATTTGGTTGAAAAAGATTTCTGATTGAGGACTACAGCTTTGTAAATGTTTCACTCTTTTCATTTTGGAGGGAAACCTGTTTGAAGCAATTGTGAAACGTAAACCACCTTGTTTAATAAAGGCTGCACCGGACTTCTTACATAGTCTACCTCTTGTTCCCGTGAGGTCTGTACAGTGTCTCTGTGAGTAAACTGTGATTAAACCTCCCCCAATTGTCCGTGCCTTTCCTGTTATGGAGCACCCCACTGGTCTGTGCTCCAATCTGTGAGTGGGACTGCTGTTTCCTGCCCCCTGTGAGAGAGAGATGGTCGTTTTCCTGCTGCATTGTGTCATTGTGTGTCATTTTAAACCGTAGCGCAGCAGCAGTAGTTTGAAGAATATTGTGGGCGCTCACAGCCACCTGTCGGATGCTTTTGTTTGTCTCCGGAAAAAAACAATACAGAAGGAGAGCAGATACAATGAACAAACCTGTTTTATATAAATATATACCTGTCTTAGATGAACAGGAAAATAAACCATCCCAGATCCCCCTTATACCTCCTCGTAGGGACGTGGTCTCCTGGTGAGGGGCGCTGACTCGGTCTTGTCTTGGTCCTTCAGTGGAGAGGTCTGTTATCACCAGCTGCAGAGTGATGTGTGGGAGAAAACTAAACATCAACACAAAGTGGAAAACCGCAAAAAGTCAGCACTTCAGTGACTCAAACGGAGGCAGTAATTGAAAGGGACATTACCTATTCCCAAATGTAATGAGAGATTAGGCTTGCTGCTGTGGGTAGTGTATTGTAAAGGGTTCCCATTCAGAGGATTTTCTTTTAAACCAAGACAAAACTAAAAGGCTATACTGTATTTCAAAACAAAACCAATAGGTTAAACAATAATGAACAAGGTTAATTTAGCCAGACTAAACCCGTCCTTAATCCTGCTAATTCTATGATAAATATGCACTAAAGCAAAACTATACAAGAATAAAGAGACTAAATGCAGGATTAAATCCAGGGAAAAACTAAGACTAAGCAGGACTAACCTGTGACTTAACCCTGGACTAAACCTGAAGAAAAAGCTCTAAACTGAGGCGTAATCCAAGGACAAAACCAGGATTAAACCAGAACTAAAGATAGAAGTGAAGTAGGACTAACTCTTGGGATCAAGACCGAGACCAAAACAATTGTATGATACAGTGGAATAGATCTCACGGAACAGTTATTAAATCCAAACAGTCCAGTTTTAGACCAAGTCCAGAGTAATGTAGGCTAAGATTTTGGTGAAGGAGGCATAGTTTAAAAAATAGTTGTCATCCAATTTTATTGTGACTAAAATAACTAATTAAGCCCAACATCACAACAGAAGTCTCCTCAAAGGGCTTTACAGAATGCATAACACCAAACTAAATCCTCATTTTTGAGAACCATTTACAAACGAACTCTGCAGCACTTTATACTCTTTAACTAAACCCATATAACCTCAGAAACTGCAGCTGAAGAGCTCACACACTGCTTTGGAAACAGAGCTGACAGATTTGGTCCACACTGGTTTGAGATTGTCATCGGCAGCAAGTGGCAGCCTTCAGCTTATGTTTGCCCACTCTGATTTCTATTGTAGACACATCATTTCAGGTCCAGCATCAACAAAAAACTCCAAATAAAATGTCTTATCTGATGGCTGTCAGCCAGTACAAAGTGAATTTCTGAGCTGGCCTCACTGCAGCACTCACAAACGCACTTTCGCTTCTGAGTAGCTTTTTGTTATGGTTACCTGTCATGCTGCACAGTTACACATGGAGCTAATGGAAAAAATGGTCTGAATTCAATTAGAAAACTCAAGGTTTTGACTTAGACAATAGGGCTGCACTAGATCAAGAAAAATTTAAGAACAGGACACACGAGTAGCTTTCACTGGTCCCTTTAAAGCCGGGAAATAAGATCAATATATTTCTGTAAAGACAGCTACACAGATGTATGATTATAGAGTACGCATCTTTGTTTTAGTGTATTAGTGAACATTTCTGAGGATCATATGCGGTTTATTTTGTAATATGTGTTATGTTATATGTTTATTTTATAATCATTGTACTGTCTGGCCAGATGTTTGATCAAGTCTTACATCTTTTCCCCATGTTATGCTGAAATGTGTTCCTCATTCTTTATGGTCATGACTCACATCTTCTTTGAGAACGGCCTGATTTGACACAGGCTGTACATTTGTTTGAACTATAGCCTGGAGTTCACTCACTCAGTCGAGTCTCTGGATCTGCGTGTGCTTTCGGATCCTTGAGGCGGACACAGACTGTCATGATGTGCATTCCTCTTTTTGAAAACCATAAATCAAGTCTTTCCCTGGAGGATCAGTCAGGTTATGGTTAACGGTGTAATAATGCGTGTTTGTTGGCAGGGTTACGTAAATGGCAATACTGTGAGATGATAGCACTTTGTGGGTCTCAGCCAAGTCTTGGCCCATGTTGAGGAAATGTAATAAAATGGGCAGAATCAGTTTGTTCCTCTCTTGACTCATAACACAGACTCTGGGTGGAGTTCAGTTTTCATGTTAAATCCGTTTGAATGTCTGTCAGTGAGTCAGGACTGAAAAGGCCTTGGAGGGTCTCATTTGCAAAGCTATGCATATTTGCCATAACTTTTGATATAATATAAAATAGAAATCTGACTGACGTTGGACTAACATTGTATGTGGTTTTACAACTCAGAACGTCGACAAGGTCACGCTTTCTGAAAACATTAGGATGATGGGTTCGATGCTAGTGGGATAAAAATGTTTTATTCTTTTTTTGTTAGGTTTGTCCAGACTAGAGACCAATAGTACCATAGCCTCTATCAACTCTTCTTGTGCTCGTTTGACCTCCTCTGATACTGCCTTACTTTATTCACTGCTGAATCCTTATCCTTTGTTTTGCGCTTTTGGAAATATTTGACTGTAAATGAAGACAATACAAGCAAAAGATGCTCTGTTAAAGTCAGCTGTCTTCTTCAAAACAAGTCAATCTGTAGCATACTCAGTTTTAAGAAGTATCTTGACCTCACTACACTATTTTATATATAGGCCCAATTGAAATGCATTGTGACAAAATTCTGTCCTCTAAATCCGCTAAAGCAGACATACTTGAAATAAGTCTCAGAATAGTTAACACAACTGGATGAACCATGTTACCTACAGAAAAGAAGTAACTGAGAAAACAAGCACAGTCTAATACCATCTTTTTTTTTGGAAGTTTGAATGCTTTTCTGTATTACTGCCTCATACTGCACAGTGGGAGCTCCTAACAGGTTACTTGTGTTTGTTGATTAAATGTAGAAAAAGGACAGTAAAGTGTAAATCTTGTACATATAGAAATGGTTTACTGCTTTTTAAAGACACTTAAAGGAAACACAGGTGAAGTGTTGCTGTATGTCTCTATATAAACTCTTCAAAGATGACTTGATGACAGGAGTAAACCCAGTTGAGCGCCAACAAAATACAAATCCCTCTGAAGGTTTTATAGAAGATTTGATGTGACCTTTTACCCTCTTCATACATAAACATCTCATCACATGCCTGTCCCAGCTTCATGGAAAAGACTGAGGTCTGATGTTATTGTGAGTTGAGGCTCAGGGGCCATTGAGTGCCCCAGTCTGGCTCTCGGAGACTGACCCGGGACAGAGACAAAGTGGGTCTCTACATCAGTTTTAATGGAGGGTCTGACAGAGTGCAGCGGTGTAAGGGATGAGACCCATTTTGCAAAGCCACTTGTAAAGCTTCGGTTTACATTTACCAAAGGAAATGAAACCAAAAAGTGGGCGATGAATGTCAGAGGTAGAAAGTTTAGTAGAAAGAGTAGTACAATTTCCAATAATACCGCCAATTCTACATCTAACCATGTATCTGAAAATTAAAAACAACAAAAAAAGTAAAAGCATATAAGCAATAGTATTTTATTAGTTTCAACACATTCCTCTAATATTTTCCAACCCTGCTGTTTCTTAATGACCCTTAATCAGTATTAAACTTTATGCTAACCATTCTCCCCACAAAAATATTAATATTTATGATTACTGTTTTCATCCATATTCCCACACTTGGCTGTATCCGTGTCTGTTTCATGTAAGCGTCACTGAGGAACGTCATTTCTGATAAAGATTGATGTTAAAACAATATGAAGTTGTGTGTTACGCCTCACTGCAGCTGCACACACTCTGGGTCTAAAGTCTAATGAATGAACACAGGTTGGAGGTTTTCTTCAAAGATTCCCCGACTTCCCAAAGACCTACACTAATGAAGTCATGTCTTCCTCTGATTGAATAGATTGTCCTTTTTCTCCGTTTTTAATGGTTTTCACAGACAAAACTATTCCTTAAGGAGCCTTCGATTAGTTATGATTGAAATGATTGTCATTAAATTGTTCTGTGCACATCAATTTCAACAGCTTTTGAGGTCATAAGTCGTCACTACCTATATGTAACCTGCTCCATTGGTATTAACTCATGGAATGTATGGAACTGAATTGTACATTTGTTTCCCATCGAACTCTCTTAAAAATGCGTAAAGTACCTTATTTTTTATTTTTTATTCTGAGCTCTAGCCACAGTAACGTCTTGAACTCCTCCTTGAATGACAAATTGCCACATCCCTCTCAATATGCCTGTTGTTTGACAAAACATCTGCTTAGAAACCATAACTCTTTCAGTATTTGTGTGACAGTGCAGTCATACTGTATTGAGAGAACTGTATTTCATTAGCATGGCCACATCCTAAATAAGAGAAAACAGTGTTGATTAAAAGGAAATAGGAGATGATGGAGTTGTGTGAGAGGCTATAATTTGGGCAGGAAATATCTGTATTTCCTGTAGATTTATGAACAGAAGAGGAGTTTTTAAGGTGTGGTCATGTTATTGATTTTCTGTACTTCTATTGCAGTCCTGGGACCAACATTGGAAACTGCACGAATCAATAGCATCACTCAAGCAACACTGTTTCAACAAATATTTTTCATTTACACCTTATATAACATGACATTTTCATTTTTTTTTTTACAAATGGACAATGACAAACCTCTTTGCTTTTGAAAATGATGGAACTGTCAATTATGAGGCAATCTGAAAGTTAACCGCAGCCCAACATAGAATCCCAATCCGAAACAGTTGTCCTTTTCACAAAGTGATTTTACATCTTCTGCAATAAATAATTACAGTAAATCCAAATGGAAGGAAATGGAAGTTCTTGCCTTTAGCATCCTTGATTGACTTCTTAGCTTGGAGCTCAATGTCGTCACCACTTTATTTGTCAATCTGTCCATATCCACTTATTATATTCAATAAAATTGCCACATGGAGCTGCATCACATCAGTCACAACAACACACACGACATGACAGTACGAGATCAAAATTAAACCATGTTTAAAAAGACATGCGCTGGTAAACTTGAAGACCGACAGTGGCCGTCAGTTTAAGGGACATGACACAGAACAGAGTAACATGAGCATAAATAATACATTACAGGTGAACTGTTGAATCTAAATGGGCCATAGTAAATGAATGTGAGTGCATATGGTTATCTGTCAGTGTCTCTAAGTGTTAGCCCTGCAATTACCTCAGGATTGTCAATTGTTTACCCCACCTCATGGCCACAGCAGCTGGGACAGGTTCCAGCCACCTGTGACCCGTCAACGATAAGATGTATGGAGATATGGTATGTGTGACTTGTCCACTGTTAAAGATGACTAAAGACAGGTTGTCAGTGTCCAGTCGTTAGTCTAAATGTTTCTTTTTCAAAAGCTGCCGTATATAATATTCATCTATAGGGCAATAAATGTACACAAATGCTGCTTTTCACTGAGTCCCTGAGCTGTTATTTCTGGGAGTTGCCCTGAATCACTCACATCTTTTGTCACTCCTCTGGGAAAATGTAAGGTCAAGTGCTTTGCTAAGTGACGCCACAGCGGGAAACCCGTCTTTGTCTTTGCTTCATTTTTTTAACAAAAAAAAAGTCATCCCTTGAGCCACCCTTTTGAGTCGTTATTTCAGATGATCTTTTTATTGTTTCATAAAATTCCATCATCCTATTGCTGCATTTTTTGTTCATTCTCACGTTACTATGACAAAATAAAGCCATATGGTTGAAAAACTAAATGCCTTTTAAACACCACCAATTATGCAGACACACCAGATTGATGGAAATCCCACAATAACTTCCTTTTGAACAAGGATCTTGAATGATTAAACAAACAACCCTTTTTCACAGTTATTCATCTGAGGCACTGTGGGCTGCTTCTTGTATTCATTCACACACATAAAAAACTACAGTTAAGAAATCCCCCTCCTTCTAATGCCATAGTGCGTGTCTGGACAACATTAGACACATAACGTCCACACCTCGTGAAGGACAAGACATAACGAGACAAAACAAGCGGCACAGTTCATTCATTAGCTCATCTAAAAACTGAATGTTCTTCTTACAGGACGACCCAAACACTCCCACAGGACAGGGAGAGGCTACTGCAGTTAATAGCTAGCTGCAAGAGTTTTGTGTAACTCGGCTGTGGTTAATAGCTAAGAGTTTTGCATAACTTGGCCAGAAAAAGTCTTATAAATCTGTGAATCTGTCAAAAAGGCCTCCTACATTATTAAAACTTATTAAGAACTGGTGAACTGACTGACCCAGGTTAGACAGCTCAGTTCTCAGCTTGGAAAATTTGCTCCATGTCATGTCCATGTTTCCTTCAGTAAAAATAGGTGAGTCAAAAGGTGAGCAATACTTTTTTGGGATTTAAGGTCATAACAGATGATGTGATGTGCATATATTCTAACTATCATCCTGTAAAGTGGGATTCCTCAGCGCACAACAGACAATAAGTGTCAGTAACTTGTCTTTTCTCTAACCTCTAAAAAACAAACTAAAAAAAAAAACATCTTTGCAAACTTTAACTTGGCTAATAAGCTCTGTAGACACTATACAGGTGCATGCTCAGATGTGCTGTGATTTCCAAACTTAAGTTGCATCTTTAGAAAACACACAGTTTGCTCATTGTTGCTCATGTATTTTCTGTTTGTCTGTTTACAAATGTTCCAATACAATCACAGTTATGACATCAGTAGCCTATAAACAGAGTCTGAACTGAACAAGTGGTAACAGGTTTCTCATAAAGATTATAAGAGGTGACGTTATTAATTATAGTTTGTTGTGGTAAAAGTAAACCACACTGTCCATATACTGCAAGAAAAGACCGTATTTGGTGTTTTTGTCTCTCATATATATATCATTTTGAATCTCATATATTTGACAGAATTACAGTAAAGTGACTTTTGAATCCCCATCTAAATACATTTCAACTTCAATACAAATGTTCTTAATCTCACTAAGGTCATACATTTTGTGCTTTCTGCAAACAAAGTGAAATTGCAGAAATGAATTACTATGCTTAACCTCCTCAACCCCATCACCAAACCCAAGCACGTTGGGCGACAGAGCCTTTGTCATACCCTCTGGAACTCCCTCCCCCCACAGTCCGAACCCTTGACTCACTGGAAACATTTAAAATCTAACCTCTTCATGAAATGTTACAACCTCATGGTCATTAACTTCTTTGTAATATGTTGTTTTGTTTTATTGTTTTATTTGTCTTGTGTATCTATTGTATGTAAAGCGTCTTTGCATCCCCTGTGCTAAATGTGCAATATATGTGCTATATAATGTGTTATATAAATCCAATGTATTATTATTATTATTATTATTAATAATAATAATAATAATAATAATAATAATAATAATAATAATAATAATAATAATAATTAAAGCATAGCGGCGATAAAGGCCCTCGCCTCCCTTGAGACCGCGGGGACACATGCACTCGGAGGATTGCATTTCGTGCTTTAAAGCGTAAACTTCACGGTAAAAGGATTCTGAGGAGTTTTCTAAGACTCTAGCCGTGGCTCTGGAGGGGCCTCCTCTAAAGGAAGGATCCTGGCAATTGGGAAATGGCATTTATTTCCCAAAGGTTGCCTCTTCACAGACTCATTACGACCACAGCCACAAATGTAACAAAAACAAATTGATAACTTTTTGGCACACGTGTCTAGATGAAACTCACCAAATTTGGAGGTGTTTAGATGAAAAGCCTTTAGACACAAGGGGTGCAATTTAGGTGGTCACGCATTCTACCCAACATAGTAGATTTCCTGTTGAGTGTACGGTATGGCTGTAATAAAATTTTCTGTTTGCCCTGAGGTGTCCTATGGATGTACCAAGTTTCATTTTTCTACGTTGGAAAAAGTTACTTTCACTTTCCATAGGCCCAATGTATTTTGACTTTTCTAGGGTCGCCACTGAGTCATTTTTGTATTTTTTTCGGGACTTCAAATACATAAATTTTTCGCTGGGCTTGAAATCTGGGACCAATAAAATGACTTTTAGTTGTACGTTTCCTGGGTTAAATTGAGGATCATTTTGCAGAAAAATATGATAAAAAATATATACCGAATTATAATTTAAAAAATATAACTCGAGCAAAAAAGTCTAGAAAAACGCTTGTCTCTTTTACATACATATGTTTAGCTCATTTTGCCCAAGTTTGGTGTCTGTGGAATGAAGCAGCTATTGTCTGTGTACTTTTAAAAGAGGTGTATTTTAAGTCGGTTCACATTTTCAATTCAAAATGGCCGCCTTCCGTGTGTGATAGGTGTGGTCCCCATTGGCTTTTTTGTTCATAAGCCCATGTTGGATGTGTGTACCAAGTTTCATTTGCCTACAACAAACTAAAAATTTCACTTCCCATTGACTTTTTTCACATTTTTGGGACGTTGCTATGGCAACACATTTACAGATAGGGGGTGGTTGTCATTGGCTTTTATGCTCGTCATGACATAAGAGATGTGTGTACCAAATGTTATGTCTCTATGACAAACTAAATTCTTGGGTCCCATTATAAGTTTGTAGGGGGCGCTGGAGAGCCATTTCTAAAGATAACCCTTTTATTTACATATCTTTGTGTTCAGGTCATGAATGTGCACAAACGCCTTTTTGGGTCCAACTCGATCCGAGAAGGCGTTTGAGAGTTAAGAGACGTTTTATTTTCACAAAAATGGCCACCTCGTTACAGGGTTGCCACACCCATACCCGATAAGATATCAACAACAAAGTCACAACTTTGGTTGGCACACGTGTCTAGATGATACTCACCAAATTTGGGGCCATTTAGATTAAAACACAATGATTTGCATCTTTCTGCGCAAAGTGCGAATTTAGTGGCGCCTTTCACCCCACATGGCGGACATCCTGTTAAGTTTAGGGTGTGGCTGTCATTGACTTTTCTGTTTGCCCTGAGGTGTCCTATGGATGTACCAAGTTTCATTTTTCTACGTTGGAAAAAAGTTACTTTCACTTTCCATAGGCCCAATGTATTTTGACTTTTCTAGGGGCCGCCACTGAGTCATTTTTCGTATTTTTTTTCGGGACTTCAAATACATAAATTTTTGCCGGGCTTGAAGTCTGGGACCAATAAAAATGACTTTAGTTGTTCGTTTACTGGGTTAAATTGAGGATCATTTTGCAGAAAAATTATAAAAAAATATATACCGAATTATAATTTAAAAAAATATAACTCGAGCAAAAAAGTCTAGAAAAACACTTGTCTCTTTTACATACATGTGTTTAGCTCATTTTGCCCAAGTTTGGTGTCTGTGGAATGAAGTAGCTATTGTCTGTGTACTTTTAAAAAGAGGTGTATTTTAAGTCGGTTCACATTTTCAATTCAAAATGGCCGCCTTCCTGTGTGTGATAGGGTGTGGTCCCCATTGGCTTTTTTGTTCATAAGCCCATGGTGGATGTGTGTACCAAGTTTTATTTGCCTACAACAAACTAAAAATTTCACTTCCCATTGACTTTTTTCACATTTTTTGGGACGTTGCTATGGCAACACATTTATAGATAGGGGGTGGTTGTCATTGGCTTTTATGCTCGTCATGACATAAGAGATGTGTGTACAAAATTTTATGTCTCTATGACAAACTAAATTCTTGTGTCCATTATAAGTTTGTAGGGGCGCTGGAGAGCCATTTCTAAAGATAACCCTTTTATTTACATATTTTTTGTTCAGGTCATGAATGTGCACAAACGCCTTTTTGGGTCCAACTCGATCCGAGAAGGCGTTTGAGAGATAAGGCGTTTATTTTCACAAAAATGGCCACCTCGTTACAGGCTTGCCACACCCATACCCGATAAGATATCAAAAACAAAGTCACAACTTTGGTTGGCACACGTGTCTAGATGATACTCACCAAATTTGGGGCCATTTAGATTAAAACACAATGATTTGCATCTTTCTGCGCAAAGTGCGATTTTAGTGGCATGCGTTTCACCCACATGGCGGACTTCCTGTTGAGTTTAGGGTGTGACTGTCATTGACTTTTCTGTTTGCCCTGAGGTGTCCTATGGATATACCAAGTTTCATTTTTCTACGTTGGAAAAAGTTACTTTCACTTTCCATAGGCCCAATGTATTTTGATTTTGTAGGGTCGCCACTGAGTCATTTTTATTTTTTTAGCGACTTCAAATACATAAATTTTTGCGAGCTTGAAGTCTGGGACCAATAAAATGACTTTTAGGTGCATGTTCACTGGGTCAAATTTAGGATCATTGGTGGAAGAAAAATAAAAAAAAAAAAAAAAAATCGAGCAAAAACAATAGGCCCTCCCGGTCATCACCGGCTCGGGCCTAATAATAATAATTAAAGCATAGCGGCGATAAAGGCCCTCGCCTCCCTTGAGACATGAGGACACATGCAGTCGGAGGAGTGCATTTCGTGCTTTAAAGCGTAAACTTCATGGTAAAAAGGATTCTGAGGAGTTTTCTAAGACTCTGGCCGTGGCTCTGGAGGGCCTCCTCTAAAGGAAGGATCCTGGCAATTGGGAAATGGCATTTATTTCCCAAAGGTTGCCTCTTCACAGACTCATTACGACCACAGCCACAAATGTATCAAAAAACAAATTGATAACTTTTTTTGCACACGTGTCTAGATGATACTCACCAAATTTGGAGCTGTTTAGATGAAAAGCCTTTAGACACAAGGGGTGCAATTTAGGTGGTCACGCATTCCACCTAACATAGTAGATTTTCTGTTGAGTTTACGGTATGGCTGTAAAAACTTTTCTGTTTGCCCTGAGGTGTCCTATGGATGTACCAAGGTTTGTATTTCTACATTGGAAAAATTTACTTTCATTTTCCATAGAACCATTGTATTTTGACTTTTCTAGGGGTCGCCACTTTGTCATTTTTTGTATTTTTTTTCGGGGACTTCAAATACATAAATTTTTCGCTTGAAGTCTGGGACCAATAAAAATGACTTTTAGTTGCACGTTTACTGGGTCAAATTTAGGATCATTTTGCAAGAAAAATTTAATAAAAAATATATACCAAATTATAATAAAAAAAAATATAACTCGAGCAAAAAAGTTTAGAAAAACGCTTGTCTATTTTACATACATATGTTTAGCTCATTTTGCCCAAGTTTGGTGTCTGTGGAATGAAGCAGCTATTTTCTGTGTTCTTTTAAAAAAAGAGGTGTATTTTAAGTCGGTTCACATTTTCAATTCAAAATGGCCGCCTTCCGTGTGTGATAGGGTGTGGTCCCCATTGGCTTTTTGTTCATAAGCCCATGGTGGATGTGTGTACCAAGTTTCATTTGCCTACAACAAACTAAAAATTTCACTTCCCATTGACTTTTCAACATTTTTGGGGCGTTGCTATGGCAACACATTTATAGATAGGGGTGGTTGTCATTGGCTTTTATGCTCGTCATGACATAAGAGATGTGTGTACCAAATTTTATGTCTCTATGACAAACTAAATTCTTGGGTCCCATTATAAGTTTGTAGGGGCGCTGGAGAGCCATTTCTAAAGATAACCCTTTTATTTACATATCTTTGTGTTCAGGTCATGAATGTGCACAAACGCCTTTTGGGTCCAACTCGATCCGAGAAGGCGTTTGAGAGTTAAGAGACGTTTTATTTTCACAAAAATGGCCACCTCGTTACAGGCTTGCCACACCCATACCCGATAAGATATCAACAACAAAGTCACAACTTTGGTTGGCACATGTCTAGATGATACTCACCAAATTTGGGGCCATTTAGATTAAAACACAATGATTTGCATCTTTCTGCGCAAAGTGCGATTTTAGTGGCTGCGCGTTTCACCCCACATGGCGGACTTCCTGTTAAGTTTAGGGTGTGGCTGTCATAGACTTTTCTGTTTGCCCTGAGGTGTCCTATTGATGTACTAAGTTTCATTTTTCTACGTTGGAAAAAAGTTACTTTCACTTTCCATAGGCCCAATGTATTTTGACTTTTCTAGGGTCGCCACTGAGTCATTTTCATTTTTTTTTCGGGACTTCAAATACATAAATTTTCTGGGCTTGAAGTCTGGGACCAATAAAAATGACTTTTAGTTGTTGGTTTACTGGGTCAAATTGAGAATCATTTTGCAAAAATTATAATAAAAAAATATATACCGAATTATAATTAAAAAAATATAACTCGAGCAAAAAGTCTAGAAAAACACTTGTCTCTTTTACATACATGTGTTTAGCTCATTTTGCCCAAGTTTGGTGTCTGTGGAATAAAGCAGCTATTTTTTGTTGTTTTTTAAAAAAGAGGTGTATTCTAAGTCGGACCAAATTTTCAATTCAAAATGGCCGCCTTCCGTGTGTGATAGGGTGTGGTCCCCATTGGCTTTTTGTTCATAAGCCCATGGTGGATATGTGTACCAAGTTTCATTTGCCTACAACAAACTAAAAATTTCACTTCCCATTGACTTTTTCCACATATTTGGACGTTGCTATGGCAACACATTTATAGATAGGGGGTGGTTGTCATTGGCTTTTATGCTCGTCATGACATAAGAGATGTGTGTACCAAATTTCATGTTTCTATGACAAACTAAATTCTTGGGTCCCATTATAAGTTTGTAGGGGCGCTGGAGAGCCATTTCTAAAGATAACCCTTTTATTTACATATCTTTGTGTTCAGGTCATGAATGTGCACAAACGCCTTTTTGGTTCCAACTCGATCCGAGAAGGCGTTTGAGAGTTAAGAGACGTTTTATTTTCACAAAAATGGCCACCTCACTACAGGCTTGCTACACCCATACCCGATAAGATATCAACAACAAAGTCACAAATTTGGTTGGCACACGTGTCTAGATGATACTCACCAAATTTGGGGCCATTTAAATTAAAACACAATGATTTGCATCTTCTTGCGCAAGGGGTGCAATTTTAGTGGCCATGCGTTTCACCCCACATGGCGGACTTCCTGTTTAGTTTAGGGTGTGGCTGTCATAGACTTTTCTGTTTGCCCTGAGGTGTCCTATTGATGTACTAAGTTTCATTTTTCTACGTTGGAAAAAAGTTACTTTCACTTTCCATAGGCCCAATGTATTTTGACTTTTCTAGGGGTCGCCACTGAGTCATTTTTCATTTTTTTTTTTCGGAGACTTCAAATACATATATTTTTCGCCGGGCTTGAAGTCTGGGACCAATAAAAATGACTTTTAGTTGTTGGTTTACTGGGTCAAATTGAGAATCATTTTGCAGAAAAATTATAATAAAAAATATATACCGAATTATAATAAAAATATAACTCGAGCAAAAAGTCTAGAAAAACACTTGTCTCATTTACATACATGTGTTTAGCTCATTTTGCCCAAGTTTGGTGTCTGTGGAATGAAGCAGCTATTTTTGTTGTTTTTAAAAAAGAGGTGTATTCTAAGTCGGACCAAATTTTCAATTCAAAATGGCCGCCTTCCGTGTGTGATAGGGTGTGGTCCCCATTGGCTTTTTTGTTCATAAGCCCATGGTGGATATGTGTACCAAGTTTCATTTGCCTACAACAAACTAAAAATTTCACTTCCCATTGACTTTTTCACATTTTTGGGTTGCTATGGCAACACATTTATAGATAGGGGTGGTTGTCATTGGCTTTTATGCTCGTCATGACATAAGAGATGTGTGTACCAAATTTTATGTCTCTATGACAAACTAAATTCTTGGGTCCCATTATAAGTTTGTAGGGGGCGCTGGAGAGCCATTTCTAAAGATAACCCTTTTATTTACACATCTTTGTGTTCAGGTCATGAATGTGCACAAACGCCTTTTTGGGTCCAACTCGATCCGAGAAGGCGTTTGAGAGTTAAGGCGTTTATTTTCACAAAAATGGCCACCTCGTTACAGGCTTGCCACACCCATACCCGATAAGATATCAACAACAAAGTCACAACTTTGGTTGGCACACGTGTCTAGATGATACTCACCAAATTTGGGGCCATTTAGATTAAAACACAATGATTTGCATCTTTCTGCGCAAGGGTTGCGATTTTAGTGGCCGCGCGTTTCACCCCACATGGCGGACTTCCTGTTAAGTTTAGGGTGTGACTGTCATTGACTTTTCTGTTTGCCCTGAGGTGTCCTATGGATATACCAAGTTTCATTTTTCTACGTTGGAAAAAAGTTACTTTCACTTTCCATAGGCCCAATGTATTTTGATTTTGTAGGGGTCGCCACTGAGTCATTTTTCATATTCTTTTTTCGGCGACTTCAAATACATAAATTTTTCGCCGAGCTTGAAGTCTGGGACCAATATAATGACTTTTCGTGCATGTTCACTGGGTCAAATTTAGGATCATAGGTCGACAAGAAAGATAAAAAAAAAAAATCCGAGCAAAAACAATAGGCCCTCCCGGCCATCACCGGCTCGGGCCTAATTAAAGCCGCAAGCGGCGATAAAGGCCCTCGCCTCCCTTGAGACCGCGGGGACACATGCACTCGGAGGATAAGTTCCAAAGGATTCTGAGGAGTTTTCTAAGACTCTAGCCTTGGCTCTGGATGGGCCTCCTCTAAAGGAAGGATCCTGGCAATTGGGAAATGGCATTTATTTCCCAAAGAAATGGCTGCCACTTCACAGATTCATTACGGCCACAGCCACAAATGTATCAAAAAACAAATTGATAACTTTTTTGGCACATGTGTCTAGATGATACTCACCAAATTTGGAGCTGTTTAGATGAAAAGCCTTTAGCACAAGGGGTGAGATTTAGGTGGTCACGCATTCCACCCAACATAGTAGATTTCCTGTTGAGTTTACGGTATGGCTGTAATAAACTTTTCTGTTTGACCTGAGGTGTCCTATGGATGTACCAAGTTTTGTATTTCTACAATGGAAAAATTTACTTTCATTTTCCATAGGCCCAATGTATTTTGACTATTCTAGGGTCGCCACTGAGTCATTTTTCGTATTTTTTTTTCGGGGACTTCAAATACATAAATTTTTTGCCCGGCTTGAAGTCTGGGACCAATAAAATTTACTTTTAGTTCCACGTTTACTGGGTCAAATTGAGGATCATTTTGCAGAAAAATTATAATAAAAAAATATATACCAAATTAAAGCCGCAAGCGGCGATAAAGGCCCTCGCCTCCCTTGAGATCACAGACACATGCACTCGGAGGAGTGCATTTCGTGCTTTAAAGTGTAAACTTCACAGTAATGTCAAATAACCGGGCCTGTGCTACTGCTGGGGCCTGCTACACCACCTTGTAATTTAGAGTTAAAGGTCTCCACAATCCCTGGTTTTCCTGGGAGCTGTCTGAACCTTTGAAAATAATAGATTATGCTTGGGCTAAGGCAAGAAAAACAAAGTACTGGCTGGAGATTTGAGATGACTCAGGAATCGCTGCACCCCCCTGTTTAAAAAGGCAAAATGCAAATATAACTTGTCTAAAAGTACAAGCTTACAAGTTCCAAAGGATTCTGAGGAGTTTTCTAAGACTCTAGCCTTGGCTCTGGAGGGCCTCCTCTAAAGGAAAGATCCTGGCAATTGGGAAATGGCATTTATTTCCCAAAGAAATGGCTGCCTCTTCACAGACTCATTACAACCACAGCCACAAATGTATCAAAAAACATATTGATAACTTTTTTGGCACGTGTCTAGATAATACTAACCAAATTTGGAGCTGTTTAGATTAAAAGCCTTTAGCACAAGGGGTGCGATTTAGGTGGTCACGCATTCCACCCAACATAGTAGATTTCCTGTTGAGATTACAGTATGGCTGTAATAAACTTTTCTGTTTGCCCTGAGGTGTCCTATGGATGTACCAAGTTTTGTATTTCTACATTGGAAAAAAGTTACTTTCACTTTCCATAGGCCAAATGTATTTTGACTTTTCTAGGGGTCGCCACTGAGTCATTTTTCGTATTTTTTTGAGACTTCAAATACATAAATTTTTAGCGAGCTTGAAGTCTGGGACCAATTAAAATGACTTTTCGTGCATGTTCACTGGGTCAAATTGAGGATCATTTTGCAGAAAAATTATAATAAAAAAATATATACGAATTATAATAAAAAAAATAACTCGAGCAAAAAGTCTAGAAAAACACTTGTCTCATTTACATACATGTGTTTAGCTCATTTTGCCCAAGTTTGGTGTCTGTGGAATGAAGCAGCTTTTTCTGTGTACTTTTAAAAAGAGGTGTATTTTAAGTCGGTTCACATTTTCAATTCAAAATGGCCGCCTTCCTGTGTGTGATAGGGTGTGGTCCCCATTGGCTTTTGTTCATAAGCCCATGGTGGATGTGTGTACCAAGTTTTATTTGCCTACAACAAACTAAAAATTTTACTTCCCATTGACTTTTTCACATTTTTGGGGCGTTGCTATGGCAACACATTTATAGATAGGGGTGGTTGTCATTGGCTTTTATGCTCGTCATGACATAAGAGATGTGTGTACCAAATTTCATGTCTCTATGACAAACTAAATTCTTGGGTCCATTATAAGTTTGTAGGGGCGCTGGAGAGCCATTTCTAAAGATAACCCTTTTATTTACATATTTTTGTGTTCAGGTCATGAATGTGCACAAACGCCTTTTTGGGTCCAACTCGATCCGAGAAGGCGTTTGAGAGTTAAGAGACGTTTTATTTTCACAAAAATGGCCACCTCGTTACAGGCTTGCCACACCCATACCCGATAAGATATCAACAACAAAGTCACAACTTTGGTTGGCACACGTGTCTAGATGATACTCACCAAATTTGGGGTCATTTAGATTAAAACACAATGATTTGCATCTTTCTGCGCAAGGGGTGCGATTTTAGTGGCCGCGCGTTTCACCCCACATGGCAGACTTCCTGTTAAGTTTAGGGTGTGGCTGTCATAGACTTTTCTGTTTGCCCTGAAGTGTTCTATGGATGTACCAAGTTTTATTTTTCTACATTGGAAAAAAGTTACTTTCACTTTCCATAGGCCCAATGTATTTTGACTTTTCTAGGGGTCGCCACTGAGTAATTATTTTTTTTTTTTTTTTCGGGAACTTAAAATACATAAATTTTTCGCCGGGCTTGAAGTCTGGGACCAATAAAAATGACTTTTAGTTGTTCGTTTACTGGGTTAAATTGAGGATCATTTTGCAGAAAAATTATAATAAAAAAATATATAACAAATTATAATAAAAAAAAATATAACTCGAGCAAAAAAGTCTAGAAAAACACTTGTCTCATTTACATACATGTGTTTAGCTCATTTTGCCCAAGTTTGGTGTCTGTGGAATGAAGCAGCTTTTTTCTGTGTACTTTTAAAAAAGAGGTGTATTTTAAGTCGGTTCACATTTTCAATTCAAAATAACCGCCTTCCTGTGTGTGATAGGGTGTGGTCCCCATTGGCTTTTTGTTCATAAGCCCATGGTGGATGTGTGTACCAAGTTTTATTTGCCTACAACAAACTAAAAATTTCCACTTCTCATTGACTTTTTCACATTTTTGGGGACGTTGCTATGGCAACACATTTATAGATAGGGGTGGTTGTCATTGGCTTTTATGCTCGTCATGACATAAGAGATGTGTGTACAAAATTTTATGTCTCTATGACAAACTAAATTCTTGGGTCCATTATAAGTTTGTAGGGGCGCTGGAGAGCCATTTCTAAAGATAACCCTTTTATTTACATATTTTTGTGTTCAGGTCATGAATGTGCACAAACGCCTTTTTGGGTCCAACTCGATCCGAGAAGGCGTTTGAGAGTTAAGAGACATTTTATTTTCACAAAAATGGCCACCTCGTTACAGGCTTGCCACACCCATACCCGATAAGATATCAACAACAAAGTCACAACTTTGGTTGGCACACGTGTCCAGATGATACTCACCAAATTTGGGGCCATTTAGATTAAAACACAATGATTTGCATCTTTCTGCGCAAGTGCGATTTTAGTGGCGCTTTCACCCCACATGGCGGACTTCCTGTTAAGTTTAGGGTGTGACTGTCATTGACTTTTCTGTTTGCCCTGAGGTGTCCTATGGATATACCAAGTTTCATTTTTCTACATTGGAAAAACGTTAGTTTCACTTTCCATAGGCCCAATGTATTTTGATTTTGTAGGGGTCGCCACTGAGTCATTTTTCGTATTTTTTTTTCTGCGACTTCAAATACATAAATTTTTCGCCGAGCTTGAAGTCTGGGACCAATAAAATGACTTTTCGTGCATGTTCACTGGGTCAAATTTAGGATCATAGGTCGACAAGAAAGATAAAAAAAAAAAAAAAAAAAAATCCGAGCAAAAACAATAGGCCCTCCCGGCCATCACCGGCTCGGGCCTAATAATAATAATGTTATTATTATTTATTTATTTCTGGGGTGGTCAAATATACAGTTCTATCAAATGTAATTTTTATATAGCCATTCATTTCATATTACAGTTACGAGGATTCAGGCTGAAGTAAGAAACAGGACAGCACTAGACAGTAACAGCAGAATTAGATTTGACTCCTGTCTATTTATTCATGAATTATACAATAATTTATGAATGAATGAATAACAGTGTATATAGTTAAAGATTATAGCAAGATAGTTGTTACATTTAATAAATATAGAGCATTTGGATCAGATTGTATTTCAGACTTAGACCCTGCCTGTCTACACTGTTGGGTGTTCATGTTTGGTTTGTGTTTTCGATTGTTTACTATGGAATTTAGTGCTACCCTAAACACTCTTCAATAGCTCCTGGATATTTGTTACAGCAGATAAAATAGATTTGATCAATTTCCAACAACAGATAGTCATTATAGTAGTCAACATCTTCCGGCTACAGGACTGTGGTTCCTGCCTGGGATTCGTCTGGGACATTTCTGCTCTGGAAGTATGTGTTTGTCCAGGGTTGGTCTATCCTCTGGGCCATGGACGTTCACTGCTGTAGAATGGTCCTATTGTGGTTAATGGTCAGTAGGATGCTCTGTTTGTTGTTTTCCTTCCTCCTCTGCTGTTTCCTGTGTGTATGTGTGTATTTGTGTAAAAGAGATATAGCCACAGAGAGGCATGGAGAAGGCACACTCTTTCTTATTACCAAAAACTTTCCATAAGTCTGGCTTAGCCTTGCTCTCTAGATTAAACAAATTCAAAATAAAAAATAAGCTTTTATATTTATATTTATGTTCTGCTGCGCTAGTGAAGATCAAACTGCCGTTTGCATGGATATTGATTGACTTGATTGTCATTTAAAAGTGTTAAAACTATACCTTTTTACTTTGCTTAAAAAATTGAAATGTTAAAGAAAAATCAAAAACTGTATGGCTTGTTATATCACGTTGTACCACTAGATGGAGTTGTGAGTGACTGCAGTAATCAGCCTTGGTTGTCCTCAGTCCAGCTCAAACCAAGGTTTCTTGGCCATTGGCTCTATTTGGATGCAGAGTTGTAAATGTTGTGAAAGAAGAGCAATTTCCTAAAAACTGAGATGTACTACAGAGTTTTGCAATGTACTGGGCTCATAATCTCAGATACATTCTCCCACAATGCTGCCAACTTTTGAATGATTATAAAGATTGCAGAAAATGTCTTAAAGTGCTTTTGGTTGCCTGTATAATTATTCAGCAAAGATAATAAAATTCTGCTGTTAAAAAAAAAGCTGCGCCAATTGGTCTGATCTGTTTCACAATAAATGCTTTACCCAATTCAAATTTACTGTTCAGAAAGTTAGATATGGGTCATATTTGAAATGAAATGTAGCATGTCATAACTCTGATGTAATAAATGCCACAATGTTGGTGAAGTGGAAGAAAACCATTGCGATTGAGATAAAATGTTTTTTATAACAAGTTTTATTCCAAGAAAAATGGTGGTGATATTGAAGGCATGCAGTGACTGACAGACGGACAGTGAGCAGACCACCCGGCTAGGCTTACATCAGAGCGCTTCCCAGAGGACACGACAGCTGCCGAGCACAGGGTCCGAGTTAAGCTCTCATTCGGAGCTAACGCTGCTGCTGCTGCAGGGTCAGTGCTGAGGATGTGCCTTAAACCAGGGCCAAGGCCTGTTGTGGGTCATTGACTTGGTTCTGAAAATGGTTCTGAAAATTTTATGAACGTATTCAACTCTATTAAAACTTTGATTCATTTATAGCCATCTTTTAGAGGAATCCCATCAGACCAGCTGTAATAGTTTATCTAAAACGGGCCAGGCTTCATTCTTCTGGTTGTATGTCTGTTCAGTTGCGTCCGGAGGGATTTATGTGTCTGTGGGGACTCTCTCTAGGACTCTGGGCCAGACTAATTCTTTGTATAGATTAGAAAATAATTAGGATACTTGCCCAGGCTATCATGGGATACTAGGTTCCCTTCTAAAAGAGCCAGACATTTTGATAAAGCCCTGGCTATGTTTCCGTTCCCACCATTGCCTACTCATGGTACTCTATTGCAAAATTTATAGTCACCAAAGAAGCCATGAACAACACTTTGAAGAGAAAGATCTGCAAAAATGTAGCCTATAGGTTAGAGCTGGAGAAGAGCACAAACAGAAACAGTCTTCAGCAGTATGAACATGGCTATGCTCTGTTAGAGATGCAAGGAAACCTTTAATCTGTTTTCATTTATTCATCTTATACTTGTACTTTATAATTCGGTAGGGGGCTGGGTTTTGGGTGTCATTGGTCTGCAACCTGTAAACTTCATCCGCTAAAAACTTCATCAGCCCTGGTTTTAAGTCGAGACATGAAATCATTTGTTTAAACAGACTACTGATAAAAATCTAATCTAGAGCCAAATACTGTGTTTTTTTAAATCTCTTTTTAATAAGTGAACTTTGTTGATATCAGGTTTTTATTTCCTCACAGTGTCTCCATCTTCTAAAGGAGGAACAAAACACCTGTCTAACAAGAAGCATTTCTAACTGAGATCAGAAACTGTTATTATTTTTATTGTTAATTTTTATGCAATCTATGAGTATTTGGAAAAGAGGCTTGGTTCAGCCCAAGTGATAAAGTACTGTACATTACTCGTTACTCGACATGCTTTTGTTGGTCTAGTTAGAAAAACATCCAACCAAATTCAAAAGAAACTGAGCCCTTAGTGTATATACAAACTGTTCTAATTCCTACACTGTTCACCTGATTTGGATGTAAATACCCTCAAATTAAAGCTAAAAGTCTGCAGTTAAAGCACATCTTCGTTCGTTTTCATTTCAAATCCATTGTGCTGGTGCATAGAGCCAAAAAGATTAGAATTGTGTCGATGTCCCAATATTTTTGGACCTGACTGTATGTGCTTCTTGACAGTTTGTTTTGTCTTGACTCAGTTTGTCATCTTTTAGCAGGTGTAGGGCCATGAACAGAAAGTAATAAAACTAATAGCTCCTTCCACTGGGTTTAAGGGAGATTTTAAAAGCAATTTATCAAGACAGTCAAATGCCAAGAGTGTTATTTTAGCACAATTATCAAATTTTTAAAACAATGTTTTGACCAAATGTGTTCAATTATGACAAAATCTGACTAAATACTTCTTTTAATGTCTCCAAGCACTGGGCTGATTGTGGTTGGTGAATGAAAAATGAAGAAATTTTACAATGCCAAAGGCAAAACAGCTCAAAAGACAGACTTTTAGGCCACTGATCTGGATTTATTTTTGGGATCACTATAGTTTTCTTGCGCCTTTGCTCCGATTGGATTGGACACAAGTACAAAACCTCTACGCATATAGTTCAATAAACCTCCTCATAGTCACGCAAACGCCCCTCTCCCCGGACCCTGCAGCTTTATCAGACTCTATTGTACAATTGTGTTTGTTCAGCCACTAATTAATAAGCTCTTATCAGACAACAATAACGCATTTCTGCCAAGCCAAACGCTTCCTTCCGTTCTGGGACCATCAGAGCAAACCGGGGCTGGCGCCAACCTCTTCGTCCCGGACCCAGCAGACAGGATGAGTCCGCAGGTCATGAGACATTGGCCCTGAAAAGAGACACTGGAACGTGACAGTACTTAGTCAGTGGACAGGCATTCAGACTTTAGACAGTTTAAATAGGACGTTGGAAGTTTTTACTCACTCTGGGCCAATGTCCAACTTTTGTCCCTCAAAGGCTACTCTAAAAAAAGCCAAACAATGAGTATTTTTTTTTTCAAATTGAGTTTCATTGTTTAATTTACTGCGGTTTTTCTCCACTTCAACTAATCCAAATTTAGACCTAAGAAAAACCAGATTAAAATTGGACTCATGAAACAATGTTTGATGATGTAAAATGGGCCAAAAATAATCCCTCTCAGTTAAACTTTTAAAGTGACACGTTAACAAGACGTGGCAACATCTGGAGCTGTAGTGTAATCTTAATCCAAGAATACCCAAGATCAATAGAATTAAGAAAACATATATAAAAATATTTAAATGTTTAATATTAAAATAACTATACTCCCTTTGGCATAGTTACTGTGAATGTAAAGTGTATTCAATAAGGCTCACTACTTTTAACATTTACATTTGGAAGTATGCAGAGTTTGATGTAATTTAACTGTTAACCCTCTTGATATCGTAACTTCAGGCAGTTTTTTTTTATTTAGGTTTTGATTTTTGGACTGGCTGACCACCGTCTTTCTCTGTGGAGTCTGCATCTCTTTGCCGTGTTCAGGGATGGTTACAATATTGTCTGTGTGCTTCTGCCTTGTCTCTCTGTGCTGTTAGCTGCAGAACCATACCTTCATTCTGCCAGCTGACCTTAGCCAAAGTCCAAAACAACCATGATGGCAATGTGGCGAGCTATACATTCTCATTACAACAACAACAATTACGTGACACTTTACTACATCAGCAACTGTGACTGTGATGTCTTTAAACTATAGTTACAATAACCAAGAATCCCATAGCACAAACCTGTTTCCTGTGGTCCTTCCTTATTGATGCACTCTTTAACCTCTTGATCTCTTAGTGGGTCCCAGCCCACAGCACTCTCTAATGGCTCAAGTGGCCACAATTAATTCTTGCTACATTTCTCTCATTTTCTGACCGGGACAAAGTTCAGGTTTATGAAGGTCAACTTGTCCTGCTAGTTGTGTCCATAGAGCGCTGGGTAATTTCATTGTGGCCATAGTCATTTGTAATGCAGTATAAATGTAACCACAAAAAAATCCCTCTGACACTGAGCTGAAAGTTAGTAATGTTGTTGGCACTATCCAATATTTCCATATACAGTTCATAGTCAGTCATCTCAGCTCATGTCTGGCCTAAACAACTTTGAGCTAAATGTTGCAGTCATGCTCCTAACTCTCCTACGGACTCCTACAGACTCACTACATAACTCTCTGCTCCTGCTGGACTCTGTTATGTCTATATGAACAGCATACTGTACACACAGCACATAAACACTGTGTATAGACCAACACACTGAAGAAAGGCTTTGTTTTATTTGCATCCTCTGGGGAGAAGTTTATTTGAGTTATTGCAGGACAATGTAGTTGACATGGAGGTCTTTATTTTGGAGGCCATTGTTCCTGCTTTCCACCCGTGCAGTTAAATGGTACAATGCAGGATGTGAGTGTTTGACAGTATATAATATGTGTGTGTATGGACTATTGTGAGTACATCTCACACAGGTTTCCCTTTAGAGTTAAACTACCTGCAGCACAAATGCACGTACATTGATTTAAAGTAGATTGTGTTTCCCTTACTGCTGGTCCCACTCCCAAATCATCCTGTGTTTTTCAGGTTTATTGTAGTGGAGAGTAACCAGTGGCAGCTCACAGTGAAGGAGTGTGGGTTCTTGTAACAGAAGTTTAAAGGTACATTGTTTTCTTGAATAAATTTAAGTCATATGGAACATATGTGTTAGTGTAGTCAAAAGCCTTCCATTTTCTATCTTAAAAATATTTGGGTGCCCTATAAAGGCCAGACCTAAAGCTCCAAATACTCAGTGGTGTTCTAGTACTGATGCTAGAGTACATAAACATGACCAGAGCATTTGTGCACAGGCGTTTGACTTTGACTAAACTAAATCAATTTTGTGTCTAATCTTTTAAAGCAAACTCATTATTTTACTATTTACCATTTCAACAACATTTAGTTATACAGCATGTCCCTGCATGGCTACTGTAGTTGCTCAAAGAAGGGAAGTGATGATTGTAATGTCGTCATCAGATGCTACCAAAAAATTAACATTTAATGCACTGATTGATGACCTCCTGTATTATTTAATAATTTTTTAGGTATGTGGCAGAGTGGTTAGCACTCCTGCCTCACAGCAAGAAAGTTGTGAGTTCAAAACCCGGCCGACTCAAACATTCTCGGTCGATTCCGGTCTTTCTGTGAGGAGTCTGCATGTCCTCCACGTGTTACTGTGGGTTCTCTCCGGGTACTCCGGCTTCCTCCCACCGCCCAAACACATGCATGTATAGGTTAATTGGCAACTCTAAAGTGTCCCAAGTGAATGAATGTGAGAGTGAATTGTTTTCTGTGACTGTCTGTCTCTAAGTGTCATCCCTGTGACTAACTGGTCACTGTCCAGGGTGTACCCAGCCTCAGGCCCAAAGCTGCTGGGTTCCAGTCACCTGCGACCTCTAACGGGACAAATCGGTAGAAAATGAATGAATGTATTATTTGATCAGAGGCTGTAGTCATGTGGACAGCCAAATTCATCCTAATGTTTTCTGTTAACTCATTGTTATAAAAACAGGTCAACAAACTGGATCTGAACAGAAACAATCAACATCATTTGCAAAGGTTTGCTAATAAACGCAAATAACGTTTTCCCAAAACGTTTCACTTTTTTTCGGACCAAAAGGCTTTTATCCTCAAAGTGCAACCACATTCTTTCTGCAATGTAACTAAAACCTTCTGTATATTTAAACATTGATTCACTGAATCCACAAACCAAACCACAAAGTATATGACATTCCTTTATTTGATTTGAGTGGGCTTTCCTGACTCCAGAGCTGGTGTAGTTTTCTTTTAGTAGTGTTTAGTGTAGTAGTCTTTTTATGTTGGCAAGTTGTTCTGGGACAGTTCACAGTTTGACAATGACCATCACTGAACACAGTTCTTCTTCTGAATGTGACATAGGAAAATGCTTCCTGTGTTTCACAGTATTAAACTTGCACTTAAATACAGAATACCTTGTGTTTCCCGGAGAGACCATATTTGCTTCCTGCTCCTTAAATCCAAAGACACAATCAGGCGTTACTGGTAAAGTTTAATGTCAGGCACTTAAAGGACACAAAAGCCACACAGTTTGTGACACTTTCCCAACTCAGTGTTAGAACAGACAATTGCCTTTTTATATTTATAATGGCTACTACTGCGGCATTTTTGTCGGGCTACATGCTTTCTCTCAAACATTGTCTCAGTTTGTCCAGATTTAGGCTAATTTTGGCTTGTTTGTTATAAAAATAATACGTGTATTTTTACTGTAGTGAATGGGACTTTTATAGGTTGATTGTCATGTTTCACACAGTTATCAAAGCTTTATTTTGTCCAAAAACCACTCCCTGGTGGATTTCTGTATACAAAAATGTTGTTTTCTGAGCTGCTGCCGCAACAATATTAAGCCCATTTCACAGTAAGTTACGTTACTATAGTGGCTCAGGGTAGGCTTCCAGTGTATATAAAAATTAGGGAAAAACATAGAGGAACAGGAAGTGCAGAAGAGCCAAAGTTGAGAAGGGAAACAAATAAAAAACAAAACAAATAATTTATAGCTTAGACTTGCACTCTAAGAAATAATCTTGAGTTTTAATAAAAAATGTTATGTCAACTTGTTCCACGTAACTGCTTTAAGTAATTCCTAAACTACTTGATTTCTTAATATGGACTTGAGGAAGTTGATTTATTTATATTTAATAGTGTTCAATATAGATTTCTCAACTTTATACTGTAGTATTAGGTTTTGTAGTGGTCGTTTCAGCTGTAAAAGCATTCATCCTAGATTTGTATCAGTACAAGTGTTTGGTTTTGAATTAAAATGTATGAAAAAATATGATTATTATTATTATAGACTTCCACAGGTCAGACTAACTAAGTGGTAATACCATAGTTTAGGGCTCTTTTTTATTGTGTTATTAATAAGTGAAAATGTTTGACACTATTGCAGTCTCTAGCACTCTTTCAAAATATTTTTACCTAACAATATGGAGCCTGAAATCATTAAAATAATAACCCTAAATTAATTTTAATAGTTTATTGACGTAAACAAGGAAACTTACACCTTTTTTTGTTTAAGTTTTCCATTATTTAACACTGAATAGTTGTGAGAACATTGTCAGAATTGTCATATACAACAATACAAATGCAAATTTAAACTTCACATAACAATATAAAAGATTTTAACAGAAAGTAAATATTCTTGTGTGAGTTTTCTGCAGCAACTGTCTGTTTTATTTCTTGTTTAGTGGATATAGAAACTGAAACGTTGCTCTGCAAGCAGAATCTATTCCCAAACATTAATGACAAGGTATTTATTTTCTGAATATATAAACAATAGACTAAATATAACCACTTATTTTGTCTTTGAGCCAGGACATTGCAGTAAAATTGCAAATCTCTTTCTGGTTTCCCTGCCTGATAAAGGACCTCTTGTAGATGTTCTTTGGTGTAAGTAAAAACATACACTGAAAGAACAAACATCCATAAAGGCATTAACTATCCATCCATCAAACATCATTTGTATCTTTTACGTAATGGTAGTGGAGTTTAATTGGAATCCAAACAAATAAATTCTTGCAACTGATAAAATGTACAAAAATGTTTAATGTTTCTATTTATTTACGTTGCCTCAGCGCATGTTGTTCAGAAACACTGTGAAGCATGTACTATCCGTCCCATTCTGCTGAAAGAAAATGCCTCAGGGAAATTCCTTCTAATTCGACTAAGGCGGAAGGACAAACTGCTTGGATTATGGTGCTAAAAGGTCAAAGTTTAGGTCAAAGTTAAGGTCATGTCAAGCTTAAGCCCTGTCTTTGTGATTGTGAGGGATTGGAAATTCCTGCAGCAAATATCTATGAGCTCCTATACAGACTGATCAAATGACAAAGTTTAATAAAGAAGCAGTGACAGACAGATTGTGAACACAGTATTGGTCAGAAAATGAATAGATCAAACTTAGTGTAAATTATGCCATGCAAAAATTATATGTATATAATTTTATGTATGTATTTATTTATGTATTAGTATTTGTGTTTTGCCTCATATGAGTCAGTGCATTGTTATATTGTAATGCTGTGTCTAGTACGTGCTGCTCACCTCACTTCCCCCAATACAAACTCGTGAAAGTCATACATCCTCTCACATGCAGCATGACAATGGCTGTTTGCGCAATCACTAAAATTTTACAATTTACTTGTTTTTCTTTCACACTAAATAAAAACAGTTTCGTCCAATTAGCCTGGACTGAAGTCACTGCCTTAAAGACCCAACTTTGTTTTGAGGAATATGTCACCAGCTAATGTTTTTCCTGCATAGCTCTCTTTCTCCATCAGCTGTTTGTGAGGCTGCCTTTAGCTCACTGATGGGGGTTTTCAGCTCAGAGTGACTGGTGTCAGGAGGAATTAAAGGGAGCTTTTCTTTACAAAACACTTTGAGATAAAGAGAAACAGACAAAGAGGGTGATGATGATGGCGACAAAGAGGTGCAGGAAAAGCCACGTCTTGAAACCTAAGCTGCTCATCCATTCTTGTCTTTGTTTCTGTGGGAGGAGAAGGCGCGGGCGTTGGGAGGTGGGCTGTGTGTGGCTGCCTCCCCGACTGCTGGGTTGTTTTTTTGCTTGGCTGGGTCCACTGTTCCCACCAATTCCAGTGAATAGATGGGCCTTAAAGATGGGGTAAGGTGCCTAATGAGGGGGGGACTCCTGTGTCTCACTCACTGTCTATCTGTCTAAAGCTCTGTGTGGGTTCGCAGGGCAGCAGCCAAGCTTTAGATTAAAAATGTCAACATGTTCTCAGCTCCCATCACCTTATATCTAGCCTACATGAGAAATAAGAAATGATGTTTCTGAGTTTACAGGGGCTATAAGATTTTAATTCTTAACTATCTTCAAGGTATGCCAACAAGACAAAGTATTCAGTCGGTTTGTCATTACTACAACAGACACTGCATTACCAAACTATACTGACACTGGTATATAAATATACTGTAGTGCAGACTATCCATTCAATATTACATTACTTGTAACCATAGCAACAGTAGATAGCACGCTTTAATCTGTCAGCCAATCAGAAAAGAGCATTCAGTCAGACTAATAAAGTAATTAAAGTTAAGGATTGACAAAGTGCCTTGAAAGAAAAATGAGACGTCTTCTAACTTTATCCAGATGCCTTCTTTTTTTGGCATTTTAATTTAAAAAAGTAATTTATTACCTTTAACGAGTAAATTGCCCATTACTGGTTGAATCTCAGCAGATTGATTTTACTCAATAAACTTTGACTTTCACTCCCTTTTTAATGTATATTTGAAGTATTTTATTATGTTTGAGTGTCTTCTCCTTATCCTCTCTAACACCACATAAAACACAAGTGTGACAAACGACTCACTGTTAACATGTCCACCTTAAGGTCTCAAATTATTGCCTATATTCACATTCCTTCATTTGAAAATGTGACGTAAATCAACACGTCCCGTCCCTCACCTGCGCCACATACCTGTGTTTAGAGCTCCCTTCAGACTGATCCGAGGAATGTGGACCGTCGAGCCAGACTCAGACTTATTGACCGCTCAGTTCAACATATGGGCTGCTGTGTTATTGCAATATGTCAGTCCTGACTTACTTTCAAGGTCTAAAGTTTCAAGGTCCTGCCCTAACAATGGTATTTGACTCAATTTACTGCATACAGTCCTGGTGTTCCCCTGATGCAGATCGAATGTTAGCAATCGACAGATAATGTTCATGGATTTATGTCTACTGATTTATTTTTTTAATGAAGAAAAAGTCAGGTCCTCATATTTTTCTGGGAATCCTGAAAGTTACATTTTCTTTAACTAGACTTATTAAATAAAACTTTTCATATGCTTGACGACGTTTGTAAATCAGGACCATGGGATAAGGGAGTGCTTATCATTGTTAGATTTTAAAATGAGAAACTTTGATGGCATTTGAATTTAGGTTTTTGTCAAATCACTGAGACGTTGAAAATAATTGGGGTCTTAGCTGATATTGATTTAGGATGCATTCACTCCGATAATGATCGATTTCCGTTCACTAATACAAAGTCCTGACTCACTTCTCATCTGTATGACTGGACAGACTGTCACAACAGACTGAGCCTTTGGTAAGAGAAAGAGCACACGCTGGTGTCGGATGAAACTCTGGATAAAGACTTAACCCTGCTAAGGATTAAAAGCCCAAAGCAAAGATACTTAATGCTTAATGTTTTATTTGTGTAAACTCAAAAAGTGCTAGCACCAAACAATAATACGGATTTTTTTCTCCTCGTTGCTCCACATTTGTCTTTGACTCATTTTGGTTTATCCAGTCTCTCTTTCATCTCTGAAGTTACTGAAGTCAGAATTTTAGCGTCCTCTCTTTCATTTTTCTGACCTGTTTAGATGTGTTTGGGTCTTGGTGGTTTACATTTTTGACCTGTAACAGAACTTAGACTCACTTTTTTTCAGTATGTATTTTTTTATTAATTTCTTAACATTTTTTTTTTAACAATGAAAGACAAAAAAAAAAAAAAAACATACACAGAACATAAGAAAACAAGTGAACAAACAAACACAGCACAGTAGTTCAGGGGATCAAAAGAATCAAAGTAACAAAGGGACCCTTTGTGAGGGATATAACAACTATAGACACTAGATATTGCAAAACTAGCCCCAAACACCTGGTTAAACAATCTGAATGTCAAGATAGACAAAACCTGACATGGAATACTACACTCTATTACATTTTCAACCTATGAACCAGCCGAGCTGTGCTGACCCACTTTCTTGAGCAGTATTCAGACTCGCCCAAGAAAACCACACAAACAAAACCAAACAAAACATGTCAAGCATGAAGTCACGTTAAGAATCTGTGTTTAAGACCAAGACAAGATAGATTTGAAATGTGTTTGTCCAAAAACACTATAAAACATTAGGTTGAGAAATATTTTATGGCCTTATTAGACAAAAAACGAGAATGTATGACATGAAGCAAAAGAATTGAACCTGGTTGATTTGTTATACTTTATTACTGCATTAGTTCTAATCTGTTTCTTATTTGGGCTTGTTGTTGATTTCAGAGATTTTAGCTAACGATGAGTTTTATAGTGTTTTTGGAGCACGTCGTTTTATTAACCTAATCTAAACAAACAGGCAGTAAACACAGCTTCAAAATGCCAGAAAAACCCAGATGAATCAGGCCCTCTCCTGACCTTTTAATTAAAACGTTAAGTTTCCATTAAAACGTTGAGTTTCCACTTACATTACCAGCTCTGATCAGTTTTAAATGAGCCTCTGAAAAGTTGCCAAGAGCCCCGCTGCACATCGCTCTGGGTCCAAATGACTGATGTTTTGTGTAGTAAATGGAGAGCAGCAGGTTGCCTTCGGGTCTTTTAAAAATACGTACACACTTGAGAAGAGTGAAAAATGTGCCAGACTCGAGCTTGTTGAGGCAATAACAATCTCGGCTTTCCTGCTGCTTTTTGCTCTCTATACCAGCTCTGCCCCAAAGGCACCATCGAGACATAAAAGCAACATCCATCTGGACATACAGTGGCTTTTACTTCTGTAGCAGGCAGCCACGATCGTACTAACTGAGACTGAGACAAAGTGGACTGAGACCAAGACTGGGACAGAGACAAAGGCAAGTTCAACAGTGAAACATGGGAATAGATATAATTTAAACAAACCCAATCCTATTCAGGTTTATTGCCAGATAAATTTGGGAATTTGGGAATTGGTAAAAACACAAAACAAGCATCGCATTTTAGTGCAGATACTTATAGATTGCTGTGGTCCAAATACTAATCCATGTCCTGATCTAGAGACTGTAGGTCTGATTTGATCTGACTATAGCAAAAAATATTCACATTTTTCCATGTAGTTTTTTGTTCATATTTACAGCATAAGATAAATTTTTCATAGTTTTTGCTTATGCATGGGATGTGAAACGTTTATGTGAAATCTTTAACCTTACAGTACCATAGTTTAACAATAATTAAAAATCTATTATTCCTAATTAATGTAATGTAAATGTAATGTATTTATTTCACAAAGCAAGAACCATAAGAGGCCAATTCTCAGATGCCCAGAAAATATAATAAATGCTGGCTTTTTTGAGTATTATTTAAAAACAAACCAAAAAATACAATGTTTTGTGTATTTCCTTTTTGGCATCTGTCAGTTTATCACAGGAACAAGACAAGCTTTGTATGAGACACTGCTGTTTTGATTCTTGTTTTTGGGCTTCTGTATTGTCTTATTTACAGACTGCAGTGTTAGCTCCTCCTTTAAGTAACAGTACTGCACTTTCTGACAATGAAAACACCCCCGAGGTGTACTGTACCGACCTGAACCCTACCGCTCCAGTTGAATTGTAAAGCTTAATGAGCCACACGCTAACGCAGGTGCAGGTCCGAGCCCCCCTAATGTGAACGGCCTAATTATGTTGTTCCCTATCGCCAACAAGAAGCAACAGTTTCCTTCCAGGAACTGCCTCATTCCTTCGTTGATGAAAAGGAAGAATGTACAGAAGCCCTGAACAAAGTGAGGAAAGATAAAAACATGTTCTCAGTGCACCTGTGGTTTCAATAGAGACTGGTCCTTCACTCACAGTCAGCAGACTCTCTGATACTACAGAGAGAGAGCTTTTGATGACTTTTTTAATGTTATGTCATACTAGCAGCTGCTGTAGAGGTTCATAAAGTTACATTTCTTATTCAAAGGTAACTTTAAAGCAAGATTTTTATGCCATGTTTGGTATGAGATCCTGTTATGAATAACACACAAATGATCTTCTCAAGTTTCATTATGATTTCAAATGAAAATAAATGATGGTTAGTAAATAATTATTGCATTATAAACATTCTGTTCAAAACCCTTCGCAGACAGTCTGGAGCCATGACTGTTGCAGAATGACCCTGACACTGATCTACATTGAGTCTGTTTGAGATTATTATTTGTACATCATGTTACACTGGGAACAAACACATTGTTGTTAATAGATTATTGCAAACACTTCCAGTTCTTTATCAAAGATAATTTTCATTTCTTCAGCTGTTGTTTGTCATTGAAATGTCTAGGCCTCTGTGAAAAATGCATAAGAACATGAAGACCGTTGAACTGTCAAAGGATATGTGAGCTGAGTAAGAGCGAAGGGGCCTCGTTTCCTATTCTTCTCTTTCCTTGTGCTTCCATGTCAAAGTAGATGACATCAACTGTTTCCTCTTCCCAGAAGCCCCGTGAGAGACAGAGTTCCCTCGGCTTTGGACAGATAGGAAACTAGAAAGAGAAAGAAAGAGAAGGATCAGAGAAAAGTTCCCATAACACTGTTTGTTTGGTTTTACACAAGTCTTTACTGTAACACTTCAAAGACATGCACACAGACTCTCTTTCAACTTCAACTCTAAATTTTAAGCAAATATTCATTCATCTTCTCACACCTCATGTGTTAATTCAGTGGTTAAACTGTTTGTGTTGCTCAGTGGACTGTGGCAGACTGAGGTTGAGCTGGGGTCAAAACACTAAAGTCCTGATGTCACCCGCTGACTGTAAGTTTAACACTAACTCTGGTCTTTGTGGTTTTAATCCCATTGAAATCCCCTTCAGAACTGCCATTTCATTATGTCTTTTATTTTTTCTGGCCAAATGTTGCCTGCTTGACTTCTATTCCCACATTTTAATGTGCATCCTGGTGGGTTTGCATCGGATAATTTCTCACAATACCACTTCAAATCAGTACTTTTTATTCACAACCTTTATAATATTTAAAGAGCCATTTTTACTGTGTGTACTTCATCAGATTGTGCTTTACTTACTGCTGTGTGACCTACACATAGAAATCAGCTGTTAAACCCTAAAAATCAACAGTAAAACTTAACTCTGATGACTTTCTCTAAAATAAAACACGTCATTAGTGATGCGTCACATATTCTTTTCTGACTTCACTGACTCCCTGACACACACTGATGCACTTAAGAACCTAATTAAAAGAGTTACAGATGTAGGTGGTCTCCAAATGCATTAGATGCATTCACGGCATTTAGATTTTGCATTAAGCCTGGCCAGGTCTCAAGAAGGCCATAGATTCAGAAAACTAAAGTGATCTGATAGGGTGTGGTTAAATGTATAAAGCCTTTGATAAGACTGTAACATTTTTAAAGTGGAAGGTTTTTAATTTATTTTTTATTATACAGACATTTGGCAGTACCTCAACTGGGGGCTCGGGCGGGATGATCTGTAGATGATCTGGCTGATGTTAATTTAGTCTGCCTTCGATAAAGTCAATAAAGATATATTTACAGAAGAGATAAAAGAAAATAACCACATTAAAGCATCACAAGTAAAGAAGATAAATAATCTGTCACACATGCACAATATTAACGGGGATAATTAAATTCAAAACCTCACTGTAAATCACTTAAATGTACTCTGTTTGTGTTAACCTACATCTGCCTTTTAATATAAACCTAGAGAGGCTTGTTTATCATTAAAGACATCAGGCATGTTTAGACTCACTGTATTAAATCAAACCTACAAGCTTTCTGTAAATCAAATGGACGTCCAGTTCTTCTTAAATAAATTGGCCTCACTTTTAGACCTAAATGTCAGATCTCATACCTTGTTTTCGTCAGTGAAGTCTTTATTGTGTTCAAAAGATTTGGAAAGTTTCTCTATCAGTTACACTTCTTGTCCTGGATTCAAGAATTTTGTTTTGCTTTCCTGTGGAGACGATGACGCTCGACTTTCAGTTAAATCCCCGAGCTTCTGAGGTCAGAGGTCACTGGGAGGTCTGTAGGAGCTTTCAGCATATTTCACACTAAATGGTTTTATTCAGAAAAGACATGCTTTGATATCACAGCGATTAATCTGACTTCACTGTGTTCTCAGCCAAAAGTAGCACATCTAATGTCATAGGTTTATGCTAGTTTTACAAATATTCACACTAATTGAAAAAATGATATACAGAGGTGGTTAAAGTAGTCTATTACTACTACTGCCAACACTACACCTTTTTTTTAGTTTATAGCACACGTTTTTTTAGTTCACTATAGTTGGCTTGACCTCCCAAAGCTACAACTTGTCTAGCATCCAGCTCCTCGGGAAATGAACACACCACAATGTTTGATTGATTTTAATATATACTGTATAGACTCAGTCCGTCTCTGGGGTTCTGTGGTCGAGTCTTAGCTTGTCTCTAGTCAGGTCCAAGACTAATGTTTAGTCAGCATTAAGGCCTTGAGGCTACTGACTGTGAACAGCTGTAGTCTTTCTTGTTTTATCATCTTATACATGCCCTACTTTCACATATTATGATTGTATTTCAATTTTTGTAACTCGTGTTAAAACCTAATGCCACATCAAATACACCTGCCTTTATTTGTAAACCAGTGATTATTGGACACTAGACTGATAATAATTAGATTAGATTAGAAAGTTGAATCTAATCTAATTATTATCAGTCTAGTGTCCATGGTTTATTGAAATTCTACCTGGGCATTTGAACCTGCAGAGTTTTTTATTTTATTTTTAAAGAATAATTGTATGTATAAAGTTGTTTGTGTCCAGGAAGCATTTTCATCAACATTTGTTTTATATTGACAAGTGGTGTCAAGGCTGAGAATGAGGTTTTTTTTTTATTAACAAAGCTCTAAAATCCAGTCAGAATAATTACGTTCAGCTTTATCTATCCTGTCTCTATTCTTAAGTGATCACTAAAGTGTTTTTCCAGTGGCTTATACGCACTGGAAACTTTCTATTTCTGTGATAAAGGTAACATCACCTAAAAGTCAGAAAAGCATCCTTTTTTAATCAGAGGTAATGTCAAAAGTCAGATTGAAATAACATGTCCATAAGGTCTATTTTCCACTAAAACCAATAACTGTCCACTTTCAAGGACTTTCAAAATGAAAATAGCTATTTAAAGATAATTATATATGAATCTATAATAAAAGCCAGTTCATGCAAAAAAAAGTTAACTGATATTCTACTAATTACAAAACAAATCTATTGTTTGTTTCAAATACATATAACCAATTAATCTTGAGCCACAACAATTAGCCCACATCTAGTGCTGTACATATACATTACTCAGTGCTGCTTTAAATTGACCTGAATAAAACTGAATGTTTTGGACTCAGAATCAAGACTATCATTAATATTAATGCTTCCCCATAAAGAGTGTATGGGTCCATACACTCTTTATTATGACTTTAGCAGGTGGTTTTTATACTGACACTGGAGGCTTTCCAGATTTTACTTTTTGTTATTCCAGAATTAAATGTGTGCATGTGCTCTGGAAATGCTTTACCACAAAACATATGAAAAGGAAAAGAGGTCTGTTTAATATGCATACTTTTGTATTAGGCCAAGAAAGGATGCATTGTATTGGTTTATATCTCGATGGATCACAAAAACACACTTTTCAGATTGTTGTTTCTATAGGAAACATCAATCACAGAAATAAAAAGGCAGCTCTATATGGTACTGTCTCTGGTCTGATTTGTGTTTTTTTTCACACTGCTCGTTTGTTTCAACATATGTTTATGCCGTGTACATTCTCTACCTTTGACACATTTTGGAGATGTCTGGCAACAAGGTAGAAAAATCCATTTGTTTCGCTCTTAAAGAGCTGTGATTTATTGCTGTTATACTCAATCATTATGAAGCACATACACCTGCAGGTTACATGAACCAAGAATGTGTCTGTTTCACACAAAATATGTCCTAAATATTTCCATCAGGTTTTACTGCTTCAGACCTTAATGTATACTGTAGTTTTACAGTAATGAAGTAACTAAATATCATCCTAATAATTCAATATGTCAGTCTTCAGAAGACCGGGCACAGTTAAATCATAAATAATAATAATAAATGCTTAAGTTAAAATGGGATTTGATGGTTAGGAAAAGAAGATAAAGACACTCCATACTTTGTAATCTTTTGGCTATTGTGACAGTACTGCTGTATTTTGTTAAATATTGTTATTTATAACAGTGTTAGCATCAAGACCATATTCATTGAGATCAAGCCAAGACTCGGACCAGTGTATTTTCCTGAAGAGACCTAAAGAAACTAGTCAAAAATAGTCCCAGTCCAAGTTATGGAGGTGTTAGTGTCGAGTAAAGACGGCAGAGTTAAAGGGATTTTCATCACAAATGATGTTGATAATGTCTTATCTTGGCCAGTCTTGAGTTAATATCCAGAAACCTCTGTGACAGAGATAAGTTTGACTCCGAGACCTGACTAATGCTTTAGTCTTAAGACTGCTATTAAGACCTAGACTGGTTTTGTGTGTCACATTACAGTGAGCGACAAAATCACTTGTCTCTATTTGGGGGGGTCTGTTCTGTGAATGGCTTGCCTTGTGTGTCGTGCCCTGTGTGAGCACGCACAAGGAATAAAGGGTCGCCGGTGGCTTTAGTGGCTCTCATCGCTTTTGGTGTAAACTATTTTTACTATTTTGTTAAAGTGCTTTAGAAGCAATATTATTGACTTTTGACCTCTCTTCAAAATCCTCCTAAATACTACATTAAAACACATGTTAGTTTTCAGTTCAGTTAGTTTTTAGTTCAGTTGTTTTGCAGTTTTAAATTAATGTTTGGAAAAGGCTGCTGTGTTTTATTAGAAAATATTGTTTGCAACTTTTCACTCTGTTACATTCAGGGTGAAGAATTTGACCTTTAGAAAATGTGTTTGGAAGCTGCCTTCAAAATAAAAAAATCATTCTAAATGCTGCTCTCAACGTTTTTCATTTATTGTCTCACTATTTTACAACCGAGGTTTGAAAAAGGCTGCTGTATTTTGTTACATATTGTTTATAATGTCATTTTTGCATGTTTTGGTTTTGATTCTTTTAGTGATGGAGTCTTTACTCTTTACCCCACTGTAGATTAATAATAATAATAATAATAATACACCAAATTTATATAGCGCTTTTCAAGGGACACAAAGATGCGTTACATATATAAGATACATACAACAGAACAATAAACAAAACAACATATTGCAAAGGACATTATGACAGGTTGTAACATTTCATGAAAAGGTGAGTTTTTAACTTTTTAAATGTTTCCAGTGAGTCAGAGGTTCAGATTTGTGGAGAGAGGGAGTTTCAGAGGGTAGGGGCCGCAATGGCAAATCTGGATTAGCTGTTCTGTGTACTCTATTTACAACACTCTAGTAAGACATTATTGGAGAAGACCCAAACAGGTGTAGCTCTGGCCCAGTTCCAGTGGACTCCCTGGTACCTGAACATATACAGCTGTAAAGCGCTGCAGATTTATTCACTCTGAGAGCGAACAGAGCATAACAACATTCTTGTTTTGCCGAGCTGGTGTTCAGGGTCACACAGAGATATCATTAGAAACATTTGGAAGTAAATCAGAGCGTCTGACTGCACAAACAGAGGTACCATGTGTTTTATGAGCTCATAAGGAATGTAAGAAGGAGAAGGTTTAACTACTGTGTTTTTAATAAAGCATCATAAAGTATTGTACGTCATCTGGATGGATATAGTCAGAGTTTGACAATGTAAATAAACAGCACCTGTGTTGTACCATGAACATTAAAGGAAAATGGTTTGGGACAGGCTCCCACTGAGGTTAATGTTGACGGCGAACCTCAGGGCCCAGAGCTGGGTTCAGATTAAGAGGGATATTCTGTTCTTTTATGATTCAATTGGATAAAAATGCTAGCACTTCAGACAAAGCTTAGATCACTATGTTGCTTAATCTTAAGGCTTAAATCCTTCAAAGCAAAACATGCACTTTTTATGTTTGCAAAATATGCCTCCTGAAGTAGATATTTAAAGTAATCACATTTGTCTTTAGGGATTAACATGTGGTAACGCTTCTGTAGAAAACCAGGAAACATACTGTGGCTGCTCCAGAAAGGTGCCTGAAGTCACTGGTGTCTTCATTTACCCTCACGGACTGATTTAATTCAGAATAGTTGACAGTATATTTACATGGTGCTGGGAAAGCTCAAGCTCTGGCAAAAGAAAACCATGCACAATAGTGGCATCACTTATCAAAACTTTAAACTTTTCTGTCTGTGGTATGTCATTAGTAAATTGTGGTCATCTATGCATCATAAGTTATCCATGTAATGACAAAAACCTTCTCTGCAATCAACCCATGTGTGGTTTAGGTCACTTTATGTTCTGCCTGTAGGTAACATTGGTTTGCAGTTAGAGGCCAGCCGTCCACAAGAACAGACAGAACAGGACAAACAAGAGAGAACAATAAAAGGCAGGGCTGGACTGGGACAAAAAAAAGGCCCTGGCATTTTTGCTCAGACCGGCCCACCACAATCGGTCAGACACAACCAACTAGTACACCATCCTTGTGGTCCCTGTAGATATGCATATCTACTGTTCCATTCCAAAAAACCCTACAAAGCTGAGAACTAAGTGCCATGGACCAGTGTACCAGTGCAAGTGGACCAGTGTACTCACTCTCTCTTGACAGACTCCCTGGTGATCAAAGGTTCCTCCCTGTCTCTCTCCTCCACTGCTAACTCAACCTGGCTTGACTATACATAAGGACAGAGAGAGAGAGGATTACAATTATTTGGAAGAGTTATTAAAAGTACACTTAGCAAGGATCCATTTTGGTTATATAGTCCTGTATTCTTGAAGAGCAGGATTTCTAGATGGACAAAGTGCTCCATGTTATAAAAGCTAGTTAACCCTTTAGAACCCAGTATAATGTGGATGTAGAATACTGCTAATTCTAAAAGAAATGTTTTTTTTTCAATGAACCAGACAGCAGAAAAACTAGTTTACAATTGCAAGTATAGGCTACTTTGTTTTAAAGAGCACAAACCCCTCTTTAATATGACACCAAACAAGATTTACCTCTCATTGTTGAGATACTCCCCTTAAAAAAAAAAAGAAAACCAACCTATACTACCAAATTACTCACACAAAACGTCCTAAAAATATGATATTCATATTATTCACTCGCCGTAAATATTGCATATTAATGATGTTGGAAATTCATTAGAAACATGAGCAAATATCTACTTCGTTGAAAATACAGCTAAACAAAAATATACAGCTTTCAAAATGCAAGGCGGGTTTTTAATCCCCAAATAGCATGTGTAAATGTCTGATAAATCGTATTAATATTCTCCTACACAGTATTATATTATGTTAATATAAGACATTGTAGTTCTTCAATGTTTCCTTGTTCGTTCCGCTTTTATTTTGAAAAACGGATCATTTTCTTCTTCGGATGTTTTCTGTGACGCTAACACTTCCTGCTGCTATCTCTTCGCAACGCGGTGATCCCGTGTTGTTGGAAGGAGTTCTGAACTCTGAGAGTGCGTCGAGCTAGAAAGTTAAAATTAAAATAATCAAATGGCATCATTTACGTTTTTCTAGAGAAGGGCCGTACGGCCATTATGGGTATTAAAGGGTTAACATTAGAATAGTCCGCCAAAGTTGCAATTGAATAAGTTAACTCTGCTAACCTAGCTTATGCTGTGTTATTTGACTTTAGCTGAGTGGCTAGTGCAGTGGGTGACAATCTGAATGGACTATATAATGGCAACAACGATTAAGTTGTCTTATTATAATATTCATTAATTTAGGTAAATCATCATCTTCGTCGTGGCCCACACACACACACTTTCCTCCTGCACCCGCCCTGATTAACACTCCCTCCCTGTTAATCATGTAGCTAACATGCTTACCGTTTCAATTACACTCTCCATGTTTCTGCAAAATGTCGTCAGGTACTGTAGGCTTGGATACTGAAGCTACAGCACTAAACATGTCTGTTATTTTTGCACATGTTGAGGCATCAACCTCTAGCATTTTTATTTTTTTGCTCCGCAACCGCACTTTAGTTTCTCCATCCTAAATCCACAGATTTCTGGCTCTGAGCCACTAACTGCATCTGACACAAGAAACAGAGGAGGAGGGGTGGAGTCTGTTAAGAGATGATTGGGCCAGTCCAGTGTCAGTATGAAAAATGAACCAATGGGCCGCTGTCCCTGCTTTATGGGCCGGTCATTGGCCAATTAAAAAAAAAATTCATATTATATGGACCGGCCCCCAAGTGCGTCGGCCCACCGGGCATTTGCCCGGTATGCCAGATTACCAGTCCAGCCCTGATAAAAGGGAAATAAATCAAACAATAGCCATAAATGATAAATCCAAAAGACAAAATGCAGTTTTATACTTTGTCATTGTGAGAAAAACAACATAAACATGGGACATGGGATGAGAGCAAATTTAACATAAAAATGGCTGGACATTAAACCCAGGACCTCCTTCTTGTCATGACAATAATGGTTTATAATGAGAGACAAACAAGCAACTACTAAAGAGGATAACATTGATTAATCTGCCATATTGAGTCTCTCTGTCAAAAAAGTATAGCGTTAAACCTTTGAATAATTGTTGAGGTATGTTTGAGCAGACAGTTTTGCATTTAAGTCAAAGTCCTAATGATCTAAAGCAGATTTATCCTAAAAGAGCAGAGGGTTAGGAGCCAAACTTAATGCAGATGTAGTACGATGACAGACGGGATCAGAGGGAGGCGGGGTTTTAAATCACAGAGAAGATTAGGAGGCTGAAAGGTAGTATGCTGTAAAACTGTCCCCTTTTTTGGACATGAAACACTGGAGACATCTCCAAAAGAGAGAAATGGGGGAAAGATATTTAAAATATCAGTGGTGGATTAACCCGTTTAATCCCACTGGTCACAGTATGTGGTCAGGAGGAATTCCTCTGTTAATGCCTTCTGATTTTAATGTTTGATGAATGGAAGGTAAAGGTTGGTTACCTAAACACTGATGATTTAATTCTATGACCATTCATTTTGAAAGTAGCTTGTAAAAAATTTAAATCCATATATTGTCATTACCATTCAACATCCTTTTGGACACCAAATGACATGTTCAAATTCCTGACTGAGATAAATGTACTTACTGTAAGTGCACTCTGGCATTGGTTTTATTCATTTAAAAAATATTAAATGACGTAAAACAAGAGTAGGAAAGGAAGTATAGGAGTGGGATGTTTTAAAAGGTTGAAGTGGAGTAATCAAAATCTGTACTTTAACTTTAGTTAAAGTAAAAGCAGTCCACAAAATGATTACTTCAGTTGGGTAATTCTTTTGACCACACAATTTTGATAGTTGGCTTTACATTTCAGATTACAACAACTGTCTGACTTGTGATTGAGAGTCCAGAGAAGTACATGTTGTTCTTGGGGGGAAAAAAGGAAAAACAAGTAACCATCTTTTCCCCTGCCCCGTCCGGTTCATCCAATCATCCAGTGCTCTCATTGGCTGTACCTCGGTGGTGGTCTGGTCAAGAGTCAGTGATGGTCACGTCTTTGTTCACATATGTTGATTCCTCATTGCTGATCAAAGACTGAGTTGAGGGTCTGGGGTCTTTGTTAATGACCATCTTCAACCTAAAAACTGGGCTTAAAATTGTGTCACAAACAAGAGTTGTATTCTGTAAAGTATTGAGTGACTTTTGATTTATTGATATATAAGTTGGGAAATACTTACACCTGTACTGGGTATATTTGGTAACTTTTTGAGGAGACATCTTGCCACTTGTGTTTTACTCACTAAAGGCACTTGGGTAGATACAGGTTACTCCCTTTTTTAAAAAAGATAGACAAAATGATAAATCCTCATTTCAACAAAACAAAGATTTGCAGCTGACAGTGTTCTTGAGGTCTCCCACTTCGCGGATAAAAGCCGTGGATCTGAAATAAGATCCTTCAGCTTCTTCTTTAAGTGGCCGAGCACATTTTCACCTTGTTTTACTGTAAACATAATAAAAGCTCTAAATCCCTCGAACCAAAAGTGAGAAACAGTAGATTTTATTCAGCGCAGGACCTCAGGGAGACTGAGGTCACAGCAGGCATTTGAAGTATTCACAGGCTAAGGGTTTACAAGGCAGGTCAAAAGTGTATCCACTGGTGTTCCAACAGGAGCGGCCAGTGCCTCCCATCATGCACCACTTCATTTCAACCTGTACCTCCAGGGACTGAGGCTCAATTAATCAAAGGTAACAAGTATTGTAAAGAATTGTAGCCAATAAACAGGAATGCAGAGCACATCTACAATAATTAAAGCCACCTAGTGACATGTTAAATGTACAATTTATTTAAAAAAAAAAAAAAAAAAAAAAAGGGAATGACATACTGCAAAAACATACTAATAACAGCATTCAGGGAGAAACTTATGGAAAATAAAAACTGTAGTTCCTTTTGCCACAGGTTAAAGAATCACATTAACATCCGTTTAACATTTTCTTGAGTGTTTTGTTTACTTTGGCCTGGAATTTGCCCATTTGTCATTCAGAAGCAATAAAATCATGCTCTAGCCAAAATGTAATTAGGACTAAATGATTGGTATGGGTAACTGGATTCTGACCAAAATCTACCCCTCCTCTTAAGAAAATGTTCTCTCCTTTCTTTTCTATTACAAACTCTACATTCAATATATAATATAGCCTTATGATGGTTCTTTGCATTTATCAGAACGGACAAATTTGAGTCTATTTGTTTCTACAGTTTTAAATTTCGACTCATTATCCGACTTATTTCCACTGGGTTTGTCCCTGTTGGCTGTAGCTGCTCACAGTCTGTAGAAAGAAGGGGTGTGAGGAATCTTCTAAGGACATACGTCACGCTAGACTTTCTCACACTCTCTCACAGTCATGTTGAGGGACAGTCGTTATTACCTGTCATTTTTTTATACTTTAATAATACTTATATCTTTTCTTTCCAACTACAAAAGGACATGACAAAAATTTACTTAATCCAGTTGCTGTTCTGTAGATCTGTCTGCTCTGTTCAGTGTTTTCTGTTTGTCCTTTATCCTCCACTGCATCATGTCCTCTTTTTTCACCTTTCTTAACAATATCAGAACTATTTGGCGGTTTAAAAAAACTACTCACACTCAGTTGCCGTGACATTTTTGCAGCTGAATGGAGCGTGACAAAGACAAGACGATTGAAGATAATTACAAATGAATATGTACTTTTGCCACCAACTGGACAGGAGTCAGATTTACAATAAATTACTTTTAGAGTAATCCATTAAACAGAAGAATCTGAATGCCATTTGACCTGTTACTGCTAAAAAAAAAGTCAATGATAGAAAACATTTGGTTAATGCAACCTCTGTGTGTATATACAGTATACTATAAACAAACAAAAGGCCTCCAAACAGAACAAAGGCATGCCTTATTTGCATTAGGCACCAAAATAAGACTCATTGAACGTCTCCTGACTAGTGCAATTAAAGTTGGAAATTTGAGTCACTGTGAATTACCCAGTGAATTTACATTTACATTTAGTAATTTAGCAGACACTTTTATCCAAACGACTTACATTCACCGGTGTTACATTTACGGTTGACGCTTTCAGTTAAAGCGACTTACATTAAGGTTCCATTCACCAGTGTTACAGCTGGAACACCACTGGAGGCAAGGTGGGTTAAGTGTCTTGCCTAAGGACACAACGACAGTATGAACTGTGGGGAGAGCGGGATTCGAACCGCCTACCTTCCGGTTGAAGGACGACCGCTCTACCACTGAGCCACTGCCGCCCCAATTTCAGCCACTGAATGACTTGTACTGTGCCTGCCACCCACCTTTTCTCTAAACCACAGACATTTTACTCACATAGGAAGCTCACCACAAACAGTTGTTATTTTGAAGCACCTTGGGGTTATTTCAGACCAGAGCTGGTGGATGTAGGATGTATGTCTTGTTATTATGTTGGCTACATGTTGTTTTGTCCTGAATGCTGCGGGCAGTCGTAGAAGGTCAGATGGGCCTGAAAACCTGGATGTGACACAGTTTCTTGTGTTTACACATTGTTTAGTTTTGCCCTCACTCAATGCAACAGGAAGAGAAAATAAAATGGGTCGAGCTGATAGCAATGGGAAGCCTTCTAAACAATGTCCACCACCTGGGGTCATGAGTTTGAATGTGGATGAAACGTGTTGGAGTGATTTGCTCTGAAACGTGATTAGGCTGAAAGGAGGACAGATTACCATTGGATTTAGAGTTGTTACTATTAGTATTGTTACAGATAAAAACTAAATAGTACTGCTGTGGTGTTTTTATAACTTTTGGTAGTTTAGAAAGTTATTGTTCATTCAAGGCCTAAAATCAGTAGCCTACTGCTCTGCTGTGGCTAATAGTAAGTTCTTGTCTTCATAGGAAAGAGAGAGACCAGGACATTGGGCATTGGGAATCCATCCTGGGTTGTCCAAGTGTGTGAAACTGGTTTTGGTTTTGGAACACACTGTTAATAGCTGGCTAGCTCTCAAACTGAAAAAATGTCAGAATCCTGGCCAGAGAGGCCAGATGGTTTGAGAGAAGAATAAAGGAAGATTTGTTCCAATGGAAAAGCCCTCACTGAACAGAGGAGGAGGCCTCAGATACCACTTGCCAGCTACTTACCACAGTGTGTTGAAACCAGAATCAACAGTTTCACTCCAGAAGGACGTTACCACCTGAAGAGAGCAGTTATGCTAATGATTCACAGGAACATTACGACTCTCCCATCAGGACGCACACTGTCCATTCAACTCTCAACAACAATGAAACCAGAACAGTCTGGTCCAAACACAGTTAGTTTTAGGTTTAGCCCCTCCCTCTGAGAGATATACTGTGCGCCCAGCTCTTGTACCAGTTCAACTCACAATTCATCCAAAATGTTCCTTGTGGTTAAGAATGAAACGTCTTCACCTTGAAACCTAAGTCCAGATGCCTTTGCTTTAACCTTTTCTTCACGTGGTAAACTAAAATGAACAAGACATAAACAAACTGTCTGTTTTTAGATCAGGTCACCTCCATCTGACTCCTGCTCATCCTGTTGTCTTTAGCACAATGTGGGTTACTGTAAACTGTAAACTTGGCCAATGTCTTTATTTATGTCATTTTTATTTTTAGGTTAAGCCGCAGACGAGAGGAAACAGTTGATATTGTGAGTTATAGAATTTATTTAAATATCTCTTGAGTTTCCCTAAAGCACACACACAGACAGTCAGTGGGATGAGCCTAAAGGAAGAGACAGTTTGTTCCTGGTCTGTTGACAACTCAGAGAAGGCCGTTTCCTCTTGTCAAGGGTTCACCACAAATAAACAACGGTGAAGTAAAACATACGACGGTGGTAACCCAACACAACTGTGCTTTCACAGTAGGTTCATTCATGTTTAAACACGTGCACCTTTCATTTCACACACCGACCCAAACAGTGACACTTAACAATGCAATTGAATGTCCTGCTGCAGTTTAAAGTTTAAGGGTGATGTTAAAATAGAGTTCAGTTTAGTCTGTAGGAAGTCTCATGAGTGTGTTGTTTTGTCTAAAGTGGAAAAGGTCACAATTAGGGTTTAGCAACACACAGATCCGACCTCAGTCACCAGTGTCGCTCCTCCATGTCCAGCCCGTTTTAAACTGTGCGTCCGGCTTTGAGCACACTCTAAAAATGAGTGCACTTTACGCCAGTTCCTTTGCACTTTAGATGGAGACAATCACCCTGCAATACCAACAATTTCACAAATAGATATTACAAAACATCATTTAACATTTTCCCTATTGGCCACCCTAGTCACGAGCCTGCAGTACTAGAGTGAGATTTCATAAATAAACTGTTGTATAAAGCAGGAAGTCTAATTTTTAAAGCTTATGTAAGATTTACATCTCCAGTTGATTATCATGTTGCGTATGAACAAACACAAGACCATTTAAAAAGCTTAAGCCATGCATAGACTGAGCTTTAGGCCTTCATTTATGATCGTTTGATGATTTCTGAGCCCTGTCATGTTGTGTATGGGGGGTTACGAGGTGATGATCCCCTCTTGACACGCTTTGGCACCGGCAGTTGTATGATTGGATTAAATTCTGACCTGTAAGAGATTTTGGCCGCAACAAACAACGTGAGCACATAAGCTTCGGGTTTTCTCGTATGTTACTTTTTTACTTGTACAGTCTGAGTTGGGATTCTATTTAAAATAGTAAATTCACCCCCGGTTTATGCCCAGCTTCACAAACACATTTGTGTTTGAAAGCCTTTTGCAACAGTATTCAAGAAATATAAATCTGTCATATCTCTAAATATCAATAGAGTGCTTTTCATTTGAATGGGTTTTATCACAAGATTAGCTTAATAAGACAATATTAGCAGTTGTGTAATCAGAGAATAAGCTAAAAACATGAGCCATTTTTAGATCCTAGTTTCTGAAAGCTATTGCAGTTTTAAAAGTTGATGTCTAGATATTCCAGTATTAATACATTTTTGTCTGTTTCCAGTTTGTCTGTTCACCATTGTGTGTGTGCCTTCCAGTCTAGTTTTTTTCTTGTGCAACTTATAATTTTTGACACTATTTCTGCTCCTTTTTGTCCTTATTTTGCCTCCTAGCTGAACCTGAACTCCTCAGCCAGGTTTTGATCTGAGGTTTTCTCATGAGTCTGTAGAAATGTAAATGAAGTGGACAGAGAAACTAAAACTTAAACATAAATAAAAGGTATAAAACATAATATTAGTCTTAAGGGCAACCCTTTGGTGGGCGGAAAAAGCTACCGCACCTATCGCCTTAAACTCCTTCCTCTTTGTCAACTCAACACACTAAATACATAGATTTCTTTCTTTCCACATTTGCCTCCCAGCTAAACGAAAAGACAAAATATATGAAAAACAGCCAAAGTAAACCTGCTTGTGACTGTCTCTTTTCTCTCAGCGGACGTCTTTTTTAACCTGTTGATCACTTTAAAACCTGCTGACATGATGCTCGCCAGCCGCTAACTGTGACCTAACAAGATAAATGAGCTTATAATTACAATCCCACTTCTGTCTGGGTCATTGTTTGTAAGACTACATAACTTACTTTCTGTCATATTTTATAAAAACCAGGTTATACCAGATGATTAAGTATGAATAAACAGACCTTCACATTGAATAAAAACATAGTAGTTGATGTTCTGTCAGAAACTGTCTCTCTTCTTTCAGCAGGTACTTTCCCATACATTTCAAAGCCACCACTAAAATCCTTGAAAATGATGAATTGGCCGGTTTCCCTTGTGAACCACATTTCCACGTTAACAAAACCCTTTCTGTTACAGATTTACTCAGGTGTGAGCTAAGGACACAACCAAAGGAGGAGAAAATACACAGCTAAATGAGAAAAGTCAAGTCATGTTCTTCATATTCTGTAAAGGCAAAGTAATTGGGTCAGAGCTGTTTTTAGATTCCCTTAAATGTATCGTACTCAATAAAGTCCAAGTCTAATATGTTGTTTATGTGAACTATGGTTGAAACAAGGTGGAGTAGTCAAAATCTCTGCTCAAGTTTAAGTTCTGGTACTTGTTATTTAAATAGTACAAGTAAAGATGTCACACTGGAGAAAGATGGAACACTTTATAATAACGTACACAATTAAACAGTTGATAGGCATTAATCGATGTGTAATCAACAATTAATACATGGTTTTATTTTAAAGACTAAAACATTGTTAACAATGTTTATAATGTAATCATAATAAATAATGTTGAAATCATTTGTAATTGATAAATTAAGGATTAATTATGTTGTTAACTTGTTACAAATACTCAAACAATGCTTAATAGTGTGCTATTCTAAAGTGTTACCAAAGTTACTTAAAAGTAAAACCCTGTGGCTGTAGTTCATTCGATTTGTCGGTGACAAAGATGACCAATCTCACAAAAAAAAAAACATTCTCTAGACGACAAAAATCAGACACTTTGGACAAATGTAGAACGACTGTAGCTATGGAAACAAAGATATACTTACCCCAGCTCTTTTTTCTTGTCCTTTTTTCCCCCAAATCTATTGCCCTTTTAAACAACCCAGTCTCCCCAGAAAAATGTCAATAGTTGCTTTTAACCCCACTCAGGTCGCCTTTTAATTTTAGTTAATTTCTCTAATTGCATTTGTGACAGGCATCATGACGGAGGTTGTAGCTGACTCAGGTTGAAAAGTATGACAAAGTCGCTCAGTGTGACAGGAGCTTTCAAGTAATTATCAGACTGCCCTAGTACTGAGTTACCTTTATTTTATTCTACTGCTACTGCTATTCCTATGACTACCACTACACTTCAAGATAGACAAGATTGGTTGGTACCCAGACCAAAGATTGAACTCAGGGCCTTTTTGCCCTTTGTATACCAGTTCCTTTTACTCATTTACATATTTTAAATGTCACTCCAAAAGGTTTCTCTAGTAAATCTGCTTGAGTTAATGTAGGTTTCTACCCCTTCTCTGTACTGTCAGTGTTGTCCATGTAGTCGTTGTGTCATATCATAGTCATGTTGATATCATGTTCTTTAAATAATGGTAAATCTTTCTGGGACTCACAGGCTCGGGTCTGACCTCTCAGTCTGTGGCTGTCAGTGAACAAGGGTGTTGTTTATAAACTGGAAACAGGCCATGCCAAATACCTCCAGCCTGTGTTGTCTCATATTAACTTACTGTTATGCCCCTTTGGTTACTGTCCAGTCTCCAGAGGAAATATAAACATCTTAAATTCCTCTTGTATTAGATGTAATATTGACTTAATTTAATAGAGTTTATGGGCAAGTTCACTGAATCACACACTGTTCTGGGCTTTATTTGTCCTCAAGTTAACTTTCTTCTTTAACTTTTTATGGCTTGGTATGTGTGTGTTTAAATAGATAGTGTGGAGCATTTATCTGCCTTTTCATGATGAACACATAAAATAGTATTAAGTTGTTACATAATACACTAAACTGGCAAGTTCACTGTCATTATCTTGACATGTGACATCAAATGAAGGACTAATAGATTATTGGCTGATAGGAAGCCCAACAAAACATATTCTTATTGACTCTTATTCTGAATGAATTAGTGAAAGTGTTGTGTCTTTTTTTCAAGGTTTGACTGTCATTTATAGACTTTAAGCCCACTTAACTTCACTTTTCTGAGTTTGCGTACACAGAGTTATAGGGCCTTGGTCTATTATTATTTTGTGAAGCTAAAGTATCATAGTCACAATCTGAATGTAACCCACCCCTGGGCCATGTTGTTTATGCCTAAAGGTTTGCAAATGTTTCTGTTGTCATGGATGTTATTTCCCAGGCTTTGCAGATATGAGGTTGATTCCTACAGTGGCAATCTTTTGGGATAAAACGTCCAAATAATTATCATATTTTCTGATAAACAATGTCCTAATGATAGTTGGTGTTGTAAACTAGAGATGAGTGCTTTTGGCCCATATATAAATCCCATTGCCTCTTCTGTTTTCTCTCTCACAGTGAACTGAGGTCCATCCTGGGATGTGAGCAGCTGGACAAACCTCTCTCCGTCCGTTTGTCCCGATCAGTAAACCTCAGAGTGAGATGAGGATGCCACAGAGTAAAGTGGGGCTCCAAACACTGGAGGGCCTTCAAGTGCTGGTCCTCTGTTTCCTGTCTCTGCTGTGGTCGGCTGATTCCAGTGGTTTTACCGACGCCAAACCATGGAGCCAAACTGGGCCCAGACTACAACTGTCTCATTCAGGTACAACACATGAAACAGTTATGTAGCCTACGATGGACAGTGCCTTTGACTTTCTGAAGCAAGCTGAAAGACAAACTCTATAATAATAATAAGATGTTGTTTAAAAAGTTGACCTTCTTTTATGTGTTCTTATTATTTATCACATTTTTTATAGGTCAGCAATATTCTTATGCCTTTTTTATGTGCACTTTGACACTTTTTTATCTTGGGTTATGCTGCTTATATTTATTTCTTTAAACTGTTAAAGTTATTTACACAATTATTTGCACATAACAGGGTTGTGCAATACTAAAGAACTGCACAGTAGCACTTTTTATTGTATTGTGCGTGGGTAGCTTGTGTCTGCTGTTAAATGAATGTATGTGAATGTATGTGATGCAGCTCTGTAGCCCAAGACAAATTTCCCCTCAGGGACAATTAAGTTTCTCTTATCATGTTTGCGCATCTCCATTTAAAGGCACCAAGGTCCGCATGAAGAACTCACAAATTGTTACGCACTATTCCTTAGGTTCAGTAACTTTTAGTTTCACACAACACCTTTTAGAAGCAAACCATTGGACTTTCCCTGTTGCTGGGATTACTGTTGTCCTGGAGACGGCTTTAACTGAGGTAAATGTGTCTCTGCAGAGGCTCATTTTACAGTTGAACTGGAGAAATACAATAATAAGCTGGCGTAAGGTTGACATGTTATTAATATAGAATACAAACAGCATTGTTTGAATCACTTTAAGACTCTTTAGGAAATGCTTGGCTTCTCAGGAGGCATCTGTCGTAGCATAGCAATAAATATAGATCTATACAAATATAAAACTAAAAAAAATGCAAACCTATGCGTTTTAAAGACCAAGGTGTGAAAGCACAGTTATTCTCTAGTGAGTTTTGTTTGCATTGTTAGACAATATGGCTTTCTATTATAAACAAGATCCTTTATATATGCTTTAGATTATAGATTTGATACCAGTGCCCTTGCTTTGTTCTCATTCAGCATTATACATCAGTGGTTACACCTTACGTCTTTGAAACTCTAATGACCAGTCACTCAGGAAACATGTTAGTGTGTGGTGTGAAAAAGAGTTGAGTGTCTACATACAAACAATAACAATTCCTTTCATCCAGTCAAATTACTTTGACAAACTATCATCTTAAATAATCCTACAAAACACAAAACATGAACTGTAAAAAAAAAGTCATTCTGTATACTGTCTGTGTCCAGCTAGAGGTCCCACTGTTAAAGTCATTTGTCAGAAAATATGACACGCCCCAATGAAGTAATGTCTACACATCGCAGGATTTTCTAACAATAGACACATCCTTCATTATGATGTCAAGATAGTTTTATTCTCTAAAGCTTTTCCAGATTACACATTTTAGCAACCAAAGGATAATGTTGCACTGCTAATGCTTTATTATTCATGGCAGGTTAACTGATTAACACCATGAGAAGAAATGTTGCGTTTACAAGCACCTCGGTGCTTATAAATGTTTAAAATGTTGAAACTAGCTTTAATTAAATTTCTCCAAGCCAACGACTCAGACTTCCTGTTGTTAAAGTCATAGTTCAGATGTTTATGGAGCTGCAATGTACAATTGTAGAGCAATCTGGAAGTTGTGAGAGTGAAATCCATTTTGTTTCTGTGCTGGATGAATGCAACAGGAAATGTAGCGTGTGAAAGCGGGGCCTATTTTTGATAAAGAGGTCAAGTCAGATGGAAACTGGTGTCAGTGGGTCTATAGGAGATCTATTTTAAGATGTTTTATTGTTTTGAACAAAGAACAAGTGCGGTTTGTGTGAGAGTAGAGTCTGGGGCAGGCAGGAGTTCAGATCCTTTTGTGCAACTAAGTTATAATCTCTAGTTTTTTTTGTTTTTTTTTTGTTGTCCTGTTCAAAATCAATGTCCCTACTTCTTCAACTGGAGTAAGACAAACTGCAGCTCCGCAGTAAATTGACTATATCCCTGCAACTACAAGGTGTATTGGAATAGTTCTGGTGTTAAAATGAAGAGGGATTTGACTGTGCATGTTACAGTTTCAGAATAAATCAAGATGGAAACAGCAAAATAACCCAAAAACATATTACAATATGGGCATACATGTGGAAAAGGTCCATATTTGGATTAATATCGCCTTTAGATGAAGGCAGTTGCAGCTCAAAGACTATTTTAAATTGCATCCACACATGTCAACATTACCTGCACCAAATATAATTCTTCTAATGTGAAACAAACTAAAATTATTAAGGTTTTAGTCTGAAATGGTCAGGCGGAGTCTCTATTTGGAACAGTAGGGCAGAGTTTGGCACAGTTTGGCACAACCTGTTTTTGTTTGCTTGCCGTTTGGTCTGTGTTTGGAGTAAATGTAAATGACTTAGATGGGGGGGTGTAGTGTATCATGTTGTTTGTTTGTGACATGGTCCCCAATCAATCAAACATGGAGCGTTAATATGATCAGAACTAAATTACTCTTGGTTTTTGAAGGAAAATGGTTAAATGACATGTCTGAGAAAAACTAAATTAAAGACATAAAGGACATTAAAGAAAGGCTGATGTTTTGACTAAATCTTACATAAAATCTCATTTGGCTAGGAATCAAAAATCTTTACTTGCACAACTAAAAACAACAATTTATGTTAAGAACATACAAGAGAACAGAAAAAAACTCTGAAACACCAATAAGCCACATGTCCGGCAAAATAACTCATATGAATACATTTAGTGTAAAAGAGTGCTGTATTATGTCTTCACTTTAAGTTTTGTCTACGCTAAGTGAAATACAGACCAGAGTTTGGCTCAAATATGTCGCAGAAAATATACATTCAGCCAAAACAATAAAGTATAAAGCTGCTCGTTGTGATTTTCATTTTGTCTAATGAAACCCCAAACCTGCAAAAGAGTTACTTTGAAAAAGACAATATATGCATATGTTCATACAAGTCCATTTAGAACTTCCCGTAATGAAAAAGTAATCAGTCCACTTTGAGTCCATTTAAGACACTTTTTTCCTGAATAATGCTTTCTCCTTAGCAACAAGTCTGGCCAAACAACTGTCTCCAACAGTAATTAGTTCAGGGAGGCTGGCTTCTTTGTGCCACGGTTAGTGAGATGTTTGTGGAGTGAGCAGTCAGCTCTGTGAGTTTTTAGAAAATATGGAGTGAATTTAAATTGCAATTTTGCAATGTTGCTAAAAGACAAATTAGAAAATAGGTACATTTCCATTCACTGTTGAGACTCCGGAGAAAAGTTGAAAGACTCCAGGTTTAGAGTATAGTTGGATTTAAGCCAGCGTAAAAACAGAGTACAACACTTGCTTTTTGTGTCTTTTTTAATGCTATACCACAGTGGACAGGACTGGAGTGTTACAGGACTGGGACATCTTTTTATTGCACGTTCCTGCTGTTTTCAAAAGTTATATGTTTAATATTCAGCAGCCTTTTGTCTTCTTGTCATCCTGTACAAATATATGTTCCCAGATATCATCTGTCTCTGAAACTGAAAACAGTCCTGACTCTGATGCTCACTTTATCCAAGTTTATTCAAAAAACAGAACTATTTAACTTTGGCATTAGGTCTTTCATTCGGAAATAGTAAAAGAAAAAACATTTTTTTTTTTTGTAATTTCTGCTGTTTCCAATGCAATATTTTCAAATGTAAATGAAATCTGGTTTTGGATACAGACTAATCATAGACCATTGCTTTTTTACATGCACGTTTTATTGATCTCTGGGCCAGTTCATGTGATAAAAATTGTCTCAAGTTACATTATTATTATAATTAAATCATTCACTCATTTGAATACTTTGCTGCATCCTATTAGAACATGGTACAGTCTAGGGTTCAAAGCTTAGATTTATTTCTGGGAAAGTCGGTCTAGACTACAGCTTTTCTTTTGCTGCTCACTAAAAACATATGCTTTTTCCATTGGCCATCTTCCTAATGATACTGTAAGACATCAAATGTTTTGGCTTGTGTTCATGAATGTGTCATTTTAACTTGAAATTGACCTAGTTGTACAGCTCTGAAGACGTTTAGCTTCTCAAATACTCTCTTATTTTGTCTCTCGTTATTGTTTTCTCTTGAGAGCAGACAACCTCCTTCCCCTTTTTCCTTTAGGAGTCCGTATCAATTCCAGATCAGCTCTTTTTATGTCACAGGCTGAAGATTTCCTGGATTACACAGCGTATCACAGAAGCAGCAGTGGTTTTATGGCCCTAAAGTGAGGCAATGAATTCCTGTTAATAAAGTACAGTGTGTATCTCGTGCTGTGTTTGTTGCTGCAGGGACAATAGTGCAGCGTCCATTAAGGTTTAACAAGGCAGACAGTCAGACAGGAGCTTCAGGGGACTCAGCTTATTAAATCTATAGCTTCTTTGATATGCAAAGTCTCTGTATTATTCACACAATGGCAGACACTTGACACTGCTGCAGAGAGAGAGAGAGCCTGCGTCACTCACAGCTGACCTGGTGTTTGACCCCGACAGGAAACCAGTCCAGAGAGAGCGGTCTCATCCTGTGGCCGACACTCTAGACTTTAAATGACTTCATGTGTGGAAGTGTCTTTACATGCATCACTGGTCTGAGGTAAACAACAGATTCAACCAGTGCCTCTCTGCTTTGCACCACACTTTATCTTTGTTGGGACCCACATTTTTATCAAAACTTGCTGAATATGGATTGATTGAACTGTTTCTATACTCTATGTAACTAAATTCAATACTTGGTCTTAACAGGGAGTTGCCTGTCACAAAGAAAAATTCTCAAGATCAACTTTTTTTTGTCCCACCCATGAGTTAAGAATGACTGGATTTGACGAAGTGTATCTGACATGCTCTTTTTTCTGTTTTTAGTTTTATTTTATTGCACAAACAAAGCAAAATCTGGAGAATATAAAAAAAAAAAAAAACTTGCAGCTGATTGTTAAAGTAGCACTGTGTAATTTTTAGCTCAATTATATATTTCTCAAAATCATTGTGATGGTTCTTAGACCTGAGATTGGTAAACTTTCCTGGATAAATAAAGATTAAATAAAAAAAAGTAATAAAAGTAAATCCTGTCAATCTCATTGCTGGATAGAAAACGCCAATGTAACTTTCCTGTCCCAGGACGAGGACACATCACAAGAGATTAGTGAGTTCTACCACACAACACATATAATAAAAAAAAATAGGCCAATACACTGGACCCTCGCAGAGTTTTATTCTTATAAAATACGCTAACATGACCTTACTGTTTGAGAACACATGTTCTTTCTTCCAAACGTGCCCACTTGGGAAGTCTTTACGTGTAAATAAATATGGCAGTGCCGACAATCCAGTTATACACCTGGGACCTGCGCCCTCTACTGGCTAAGATATGGCTAAAAGTTACGCAGTTAACTTTATTTCTCAGAAACTGGAATGCATGACGTTACTGTTTATATAAAACCTCCACTATAAAAAAAAATATTGGGTTTGGACTTTTTTAAGATTGTTTCTTATTATTATATTAGACAATAAATAATGTGCATGAATATAATATTGTTTCCCGTTTTTTTACTTCTTAAAATCTTGAGGCTTTAGTTCTTGTAAACTTATACACTGCCTTATTGTGACTTCAGTTTGTGCTGTAACAAACCCCTCACATTGTTAGGATTCCTAATTGTTGGAACATGTCAATACCAGTTCACACAAACATCAGCTTCATATTTGTTTTTACATCTCAGATAGTTTAAACTGTGAAAAAATTCTGCCCCGCTCTTGCGCTGAAGGCAGGTTTAAACAGAAATCATATTTTTCACTTGTCATTCACAACGACAGTGCGATGGATGTTTGGAAGTGAAATGTGAAATGTATTTGTCGGAGTGTGTCGTATGTGATTTGGGTCACTGTGGGTGGGTTTATTGTTCCAGTGGTTGACGCCTGTGTTGCCTCAGCGAGCGTTGAACTCCTCTGACAAGACTTCTTCCTGCAGTTCAGCTTTTTGACGGGGAGTTTTGACATACATGTGGAAAAGGTCCAACTTAAACACGCTGACCTCATGCAGGACTGAGGGATGGGAAATTTGTTCATCAACTCAAACCCACATTGAGAATGATAGCTGGGACAGTGCATTGCCAGTGGTGTGTTATCTCTCATTCACTATTTTGATAGCTGCTCACTCAAACTCTGAAGTGGCATAGTTATGAAATAGTGTAATTTAAACAGCTGTCAACACAACATCTGCAGCACACATGCAACTGCAGGTGCGTCAGAGTCTCCAACTGTATTAATCAATCTATTATAAAGATATGCAGTGTTTGTCTGGGAATAACATCACCGTTTCAGATCCCTATTTGGTAATAAGAGTTCAGCAAATCCCCAAAGGAACACAACTGGATATGGTAATGTCAATGGAAAAATCCCAGGTGGTTGTTAGTGGTACTGCAACAACAAGAGCTTATGGTGCAGAGATGCCTTGTGTTTTATCATAGGAGACAATGTTTAAGAAATATGTTTAAAACTGTCTTTTGACTTTCTAAAATGATCATATTCTGCTCCATTTGTAATATAGTCAGTGCTTAATTTGAAAAGCTGGACTTGGGGGGGATAACAGAGACTATTTGGGGAATGGTTCTTTCAGTATTGAGAAGGAAAAATCAAGTAAAATAACAGAACCACTATTATAAATGATATACAAACTCCACCTGAAAGAAAGAGGTCCCGGATCTAGTCAGTTTTAATGATGATGCATAAAATATGTTGGAAAAAAACAAAACAAACACTTAAAACCACAAATGATGCTTGGTCCAAATCTGATCTGATAAATCTTACAATATTTGATTGCAGCACTCGGTGATCTTTTTAAAGTTGAAAGCACCGACATCTGCGCGTGCCTTTGAGCAGCGTTTGCTTGTACCCTGTTGAGGCATGTCGTGAACCCTGACATTTGACCTGCTGTGATTAAAGAAGGCAAGAGAAGACAAGAGGAAACAGCAGGAGTATGATTTAGAGATACAGAGACAAAATAATCTAAATGTGCTTTAGTCAAAAGTTATGCCATTTTATAATCCATTATATAATAAATGAATATTACAAAGTCCAACCAGAAAAGATGAGGGTGAAAAAAAAAAGAAAGTAGAGATTTAGAGGAGGAAGGATACATGAAGGAGAAGGTATGACACATAGGTGGAGGTTTTCCTGAGGTTAATAAAACTGTCAGACACCTGAGACAAAACAGGACTTTCAGAATAAGGACAAGGTCAGAAAGGCACGAAAGCTCGTAATTAAACGTCCGGTTTCTTAAGGTCAAAGAGTGGAGCTGAAGTGAGGGGAAAGTTTTGAATTGAAGCACAGTCGTCTCAAAAGTATATTTCCTGCTGTTTTAACAGTTTGTCTTGTGAAAAACCTGCAGCTTTATCATTTTTGTTCATGCATTGCACAGAAGTACATTTATATACACTTTCTACAGTTGTACAGAGCTGTATTGAGTGGATTTCTCAAACCATGTGTTTTACATTTAGTTTATTTAGAAGGAACGATGTTAATTTTACTCAGCGACATTTTTCTGTCAAACTTTATTCCATTTTTTTTGCCTCTATTCTTCTTCAGATGAGGCGACTTGCACTGGACCATAGCAGCCTCTCAAAGTTGACTGTAGCTGTTTTATTATTTATTTGGTTTATGTCCGAACTACATTGGCCACACGCTACTTGGATATTTTGTGGTTATTTTTGCTCTGCTTGTTTGTTTGATTGAATTTTTACTTTACTTTACCTACCTCTGGTCCTAAATAGAGTTTAGAATTACACAGTTATAATGCAATATAAACCCAAATATGGGTTATGCAAATATGGGTTACCCAAAATTAACATCTAAGAGTCTTCAAAGGGGATTGTAAACTGAGCGTGCCTCGATATGTACACACACAGACAGAGACTGGTTAGCGTTGCTCGAGCTGTGGAGCTGACAGACCTCTAAAGCCTTTAACTCGTTCTCAGATAAGACGCTGTGGTCGGTGATAGCAGCAGCTTGTAGCTCTGATCGACACAAACGGATTTCACTCTGACACTTTCCCAGCACAAGTTTGAGTCTCTTTGAGGTCAGGGGTCACTACCTCTGATGGGTGTCACTGGGCTGAGGATGAACAGCGAGGAGAGCTGTCAGATGGATGAGCGCTTTTGACACGTACGTCTTCCCCCGTGGCATTTAGTCGACACCTCACTCAGGTTCAGCCTCGGTGTTTACTAAACACTACAGCCTCTTTAAAGTTAAGGAAGCATGAGAGTGGTCAACAAGGGTGTCTGTATTATGTTGCATCTCACAGTAAGTCAAAACAAGAGGGGTGGTGATAAACTACAAAGTGACAGAATTAGAAAAAAGAGGTTGTGTGTGTGCTAAACCTAATTTTGGAATTCCAAATTGTGGGTCACCACAGCGAATCATTTGCCTCCAGCTAACCCTGTCCTTTGCATCCTCTTCTCTCACGCCAACTAACTTTATGTCCTCCTTCACTACATCCAAAACTCTTCCACTTGCAGTCATTTTTAACCATGGTCCCGACTGATCTGGTGAGGAAGTCATGCCAGTGATTTAGATTTTAAATTTGGTTTTACGATGGATGCCCTTTCTGACATCATTTATACGGGCTTGGAACCAGTACAAAACATTATTTGGCTCATGACCGCTTGAAACTAGATCAAGTCTATTTTCCTCTTTATCTGTACAGAACAAAACATGTTTGAACGCTCTGTTAAAGTCAAGTTACAAAAACTGTCCTTCAAAAGAGAGACTGAATAAAGCACCTTGAATATGGCTCTGAAATCTGTGGATCTTTCAGCATTAGGCCATTACTCAGTTCTAGGTCCTTGCACTAATACTCATTCTGGAAAAAGTTATTCAAAGAGTTCCTGCAGTGTCCATCAGAGTAGATCTTTTAAAAAAAGAAGTAACCTTTATGACTAATGCAAGAAACTGTAGCAGCAAATGTATATTACTTCACAGAGACATTGAGATAATGATATTAGTTAAAATGTTGACTTTTCATCCAACCTTTGTGAGCTCTAACCTCCGTTGGTCTGTCAGTCTTAATCTCTAAGCTAGAAATTTTGAAATATCCTCCAAATCCTGAAACTCGATCTGTTGAACGACTACAGTTCTCTTTGTCCCGGTTCAAAGACAGAGACACTCTTTAGCGGTGATTTAAAGCTCTGAGCCGTGAAGTGTGATCTCAAATGAAGAGGGCGACAAAGTGGGCCTTGTTGTAGACGATTCAAAGTGACACTGAGTAATAAACGATGGTAATGACAAGACCTACCTTCAAATCTGCTGTTTTGTTTTGTTCAGCTCATCCAGAGTCGGGACATTAACGTGTGTAGCTGTGCAGACAGACTCTTGGACACAGAGCGGAGAGGACAGGAACATGGCCAGATTTCAACAAAAACAATCAAACCATCAGGAAGTGTTTTGAAAACGTGGAGGCTTGTGCTCATGGCTCTCTGTCCTCTGCTTATTCATTTTAAAGAGGAAAATCATTTAGTGTAAGTTATTATACAACAAATAAGTAAAAAATGAATGAAACAAATCTGGTCCACGATTAATCTTTTGACAAAGATAAGGTTGGTGGAAGAATTTTGAATCATGAATCAATAAAAGAGTTGTGTGTGATGATAATGCACATAATAATATATTATAATAATTCACAGAAAAGAACTGGTACAAAAAACAGTTTTGCACTTTCAGGCCCAAGCTAGATATAACATTAGATTTATTTTCAAAGAAGACAAAAACCTATTCGGCAGATGATGTCTTGACAGATAAATATAAACTTCTTTGATCTGGACTAATGTGCATCCCTCATTGTTATTTTGAGTAAACACAACAGCACAAACAGTAATGGAAACTATTAAATGACCATCTCCCTGTACTCCGGTTTTCCCCACCAACATCAAAACATGTTGGGCTCCCTCTGGTGGCGGCTGCCAGCAGTGAATTTCCCACGAGGATAATAAAGTGCTACATCAGTTGTAGTGTTACACTTACAGTACATCTATATACATATGAACTTTATTATGTTCAGTCTGATTTCTTATTTTATAGCTTTAAGAATGAACTTCCTGCTGTAAATGTGAATGTGTACAAACTGAATGCCTTCTACCTCGGGGCATTTACAACAGAACAATATTTAGACTGGAGTTAAGCCAAGAAGTGCTCAGAGAAAAGTGTGCAAGGGATTGGAGTTGTGTACATTCCTGTTCATTACTGTAGACATGTTTTACTGGAGACCCACAAAACAGATGGATATCTGAAATAAAACAAAGAACTGGAAACAAATAAACAAATGGAATGAGCAGAGTTTTAAGTATAATAGGAATTGTGTTTTTGTATATTTGCTTTTGCACTCACAGTCGTGTCATTTTAAAGGAGACATCTGGAAACTGTTATTGGTCTAAATTGTACCACACATGTAATTATTTTCACTTTGCTTTCATTAATAGCAATGCTCTTGTAGTAACTCTTCACATTTCTCTCATTCTCTTCTCTTTTTTTTTTTTATTCAGTATAATTGGCTTGTTGAAGAGGCCTCTATCCACCTCTGTCCACCTCAGTCATCTGTGTGGTCCTCCATTTTGATCATCTGTCTCCTAGCAACCACTTTTAATCAGGATTGCATGTGTTATACTGAAAACTCTTGAGATAAGTGTAGACTGGACAGAGTACAATAAAAAGTGAAGTGGTCCATTCGTCTTTTGCTCTCAACATCTGCAGTGAAAGGGTTGGACTTGGTAGAATAGTAATTGTAACCGTGGATCTGAGGGAGAGATATTATTGAAGAGTGGGGTGTCCAACGAGAAGAGTGAGGAAATGTTGGAATATAGCAAATATACTAAAGATGCAAGAACAAAATGTAAAATTGTAGTAAGCTGTCAGATAGCTGCAGTTACATAAATACATAATGTTGTTTTGTGATTTGTGAAGGTGTTTGCTCTGTTACATATTTTGTGCGGCCCTCAGTGGTATCCAGTTTGTAGAGTACAGACTTGCTTCTGTTTCAAAAGGCTGACAAATAAATAGCATTTAAAAAGTGAAGGAGAAAAGTGTGTTGTAACATGAGAAAAAAGTTTTCCTATGTAGATTCTTAAATCACATCAACAACATGCAACTCATTTTAAAGATATAATATGCACGATTTCTGTTAAAAATCAAATGCATGCTCTCACAGGGGACTTTATCTGCATAATTTGCCCTCTATAGTTACATTGCGGTGAGTCTGTAGCTGTATTTTACTGTTTACATCCAGTTTTGACATGTTTGAGATGATTATTTTAAATAGTAAGCAAAATTACAATAGGAAAAGAAAGTGACAGGCATAGACTCTCACTGACAAACTCAAGCCTGAGCAGCCTTTAGCTCCAAACATAATAACCAGAGACACATTTATGAGTAAATGAAGCCATATAGAGTCAAGCTTCCGATTAGTTTGTAGTTAGTATTAAAGTAAAATACAACATCTATTGCGGTGTTCACTCATAAGAGTTTGGTGTGGGGATTTCGAGAAGAATGTCAAATTTATTTAATGTGTTTATGGAGCAGACAAAGAACAGGTTTGTTGAACAATTACAGGTAAAAAAAACACTCTCTTTTTGTTCTAACAGCTCTAGTATTTACGTTTTCTGACCCAAAAACGTTGTCGCCCTTGACTTAATCTCTGTGTCAGTTTGCTGCTGCTACTGGATCCATTATGAAAAACAAACATCGTCTACCACCCAGACCAGGAAGTGTTTAGACTGGTCCGAAACATGAGACGTCCCGCAAAGTGAACCATGGCCACGCTTCAATCAGACAGACTTTATTTACATAGCACTTTGTGAACGGAGCCTGACCACAACAGAGGCATGTGGAGTTAGTCAGAGTTGGTCCACGCGCTGGGTTAGCAGCTGAAGGCATGTTTTAACTAAAGCGGTACACGTTAGGACAAGTCATTTTTAAAAGAGGTAAAAAGAATCCCAAATGAGCCAATAACATATTGTAATAACGACATGGCAACACCTAATTAATGGTGGCAGACCTACTGGAGAAGTATCTGTGGCTAAAACAACAGCCCCAAAAAGACCAACATAAATGGAGAAAAGGGAGATTACACAATTAATATGGCATATGGATGTAGTGGATTGGTTTGATTTGTTCTTGAATGTCGTCTTGTTCTTGTGATAAACCATCATATTTTACTATAACAGCTTTTTAGTTTTATTACAACATCTTGTAATTTATTATTCTTTAATTCTGAACACTGCATTTGCTTTTTTCATTTTGGATTAAACATGAGCACATCTTTTGACGATAAATTAGAGTCCCTCAAATGTGACACTGGTGTAGAATTAGGGCTGCACAATATCTGAAAAACTATTTTGGAAATTGCAATTACATTATGTGCTTTTGTTTTAAAAGCTCTTTGATAAAGTAAAAAATATATATTTATTACATTTGACATAGAAAATTTAAAGAAATACAAGGGACTAACTTCTACTCCTTTAAGTAGGGTCTAAAACAATATTAAAGACTGAAACAAGACTAAACCAGAATAACGGGTCTTAGGACTTTTTTTAACCACAGTTGATTGGTTGGTTGTTTGGACGTTGAATTTGAGTAAATATCCATCACATGGAGTAACATAATGTAATTGCAATAGAAGTACTTTGGTTGTGATACAAATTTTATGATAACAAAAAATTAGCAAAATATTGTGCAGCCCTACTGGTAATAAACTGTAAAATAAATTCTTCTATTGTTTTTGCCGCAGTATATGACTGTATGTTCAGCTATATTAACCCGACCTGTACCGTGTCACTCCGTTGCTACAATTGGATTGCGTATTCGATTGTTGTAACATGATAACGTAAAGTACATGATGATTGCATTGGACAGCCAGACGTTATACTAATACTATTCAAGTTTGTGTTTTGTAAAAGATTTGTCTTTGATCATGAAAATCCTTGGAGCAAACTCAGGCAGGTAAATGACATTGTCCGTATACGTCCTGGCACTGCTGTCAAATAAACCCCAGAGGAGTCACTGCTACCTGAGTTCACTAAAATAACAAACACCAGGTTCCAGTTACACACCACAACAATAATTATGTCACAGCGGAGGTGGCCTTGAAGAGATGTACTTTAAGTAAATCTAATGAAGTCATTGCTCTGGTCGAGGTGGAGCAGTGCAGAGGTCCTTCAACATAACATGGTGACTTCATGTTTTACAAGTACCTCAACTAAAATACAAGCCAGCGACATTTAAATACCCTCTTGAAATGCCAGGGGGTCATTTTTACCTCTACCACAACAACATCTGCCTTTTATAGTTTCTAGTTTGCTAATATAGTGTATACAGTTGCTAGTGAGGTATCTTTGTTACTTTGTGACCACAGCATTCCTCATTCTTTTCCAAATGGGGTAAAGCTGATCCACTGATGGTTTTAGGTAAATAAAAAGGAATCATAATCTTCCTATCCTTTATCCCAGAAACAAATGTTTGCCAAATCTGTGCAAAAAGTCATTCGATGTGACAAGGGCTTTAAACAAGTTTATAGAAGTTGCTTATTTTGGTTACCTTTGTGTGTGGTTTTCTTTTGCCATTAATCAACTAACAATATTAACTAACTAACTAACAAAATGCCATAATGCAAACACTGTCTCGCAGCATTACAGCTACACTCAGCTACTTAGAACACTGTGGTACTGTATGTGTGCCAGGCCGTTCCAGTCATTACACAGAGGAAGAAGTACTCTGCACTTCTCACAAAGAGGAATATTGACTTACTAAAAATCCTGGTTTTATAATATGTACATGCTCTATAGACTTTATAAACAACTGATGAAGTTATTTACTAGTTACATAATGTTTTCTTTGTTAGAATTGAAGATAAACTGAACTGAATTATTAAGTTATACTTGTTTTGTTAAAAAATAAAAAAGTTGCTGTAGCATATCTCTTTGGATGCCTAAACCTGATTTTTCCTATAGGTTGCTATCGCCTAAATCATTTATATAATAGAGTTAAAATACTTCAATTGAAAGACTACAACAGATAATCCATTGTGAGACAGTGTGTCCAATGAAAACAGCATGGTAACTCTACAAAAGGTTTCTATCAGCCCCCCTTCACTGTGCTTTCATTTTGAGCTGAGCACATGTGCTGGGAGATGCTCCCTCTGGTCCTCTCTTAAGTGTTCGCATGTGCTAACTGGTACAATGTGTTGCAGCTTATGTGGGCAGCCCCTGCATCTCCCAAGGTTTTATGAACAGAAGAGAGGAGTCGAGAGGTTTGAGGTTGAAGCAAATGGGAAAAAAATAATTGGTTTTGGTTTCTGTTTTGGCTGAATGGACTATTTTATGTTATATTTATTCACATTGTTCCTCCACAGAAAGTCTCTAAAGGCATAAAAATACCAGAAATTACAAAACAGCTGACATATAGATCCCATTCTCCCATATCAAATGTCTCTGTGGGGCTTCTCTGAAAACCACCAAAACATTCAAAAGCCAAAAGCATATTCTATGGTTTTGAATGGTTTGTGGCATGTTAGACACTTTCTTTTACTAAATTGTCAAAAGAAATAGTATAGCATGTTTATCTTCTTACTTCTAACATTTGCTTCAAACAAAATTGTCATTTTTATAAACAATAGAAAACATATTGTGTTTGTGATTAAGCATATATTATAAAATCATATTTAGTGTTATTCATGTTATGCTTACTGACATGATTATCCGACTCCTTGGTATCACTTTAGAGTAACTCACAATAAAAAGTAGTTAGGCTATAATAGAAGTGTAATCAACAGTTCTTTAATAAACTATTTAGACACTGAAATATAACTTATATGTCTAATTATGCATGGGTATATTGTTAATAAAACATTTATAACAATGATGTAAAAGTTGTTATTGTTGGAATAATGCCTTGTAAATGACAAAATTAAGGATTGATTAAGTTGTTACAAATACTCAATAATGCTTAATAGTGTGAGTTATTCTAAGGTGTTACCAACTTTTCTTTTATAGCTTATATTCTCCTTTACATTGTTTTCAACAATGTAAAGGAGAATATAAGCAATTGTGGGCTACCATTTATTATCTAAAATGTAAAAAAACTGTTTAGATCTCCCACCAGGAAGATTAGTACACATTAGTTTGCTGTCAGCCAATGAGATAACCTCTTACACATATGCTCTCTTTTGTTGTCAGCTCAGTCAATAACGCTGCCAGACTTTCGGTTCAGAAAGTATGCCAGATATGGCATGTGTGAATGTGACGTGAGAAACATTTGCTCTGACACACACCAGGTTTCTCTGCAACACCCTCCATTATCCTGGTGAAAGGGAGCGACCTCGGTCTCAAAGATGTTGCTATGGCGTGCTCTCATGTGTTTGCTGTTTAATGTTCATGTGATTATCAGTAATACTACAGACGACACAGGACAGACCCGTGACAGGTGAGGGGTCCTTTCAGAGCTTATCAATCTTTTTCTGTCTCAAAGTGATAAGCCGCCTCCTCCCTCTCCAGTGGGACTATCCTGGTTAAATAAAATAAAATAAAATAATAACATTGCTTCAGGGGGACATAAAATATGCCACAAAAAATGTTCCTAAATCTTAAGTACAGAAATATTTTTTTTCTTTTGGTCTAGATATTGTCACCCAGAAAAATCTCTGAGCAGGAAAAGAGACCAAAGAAGCCTCAGCAATAACCTAAAATGGCTAAGGAAGGTTGGGCAATGAATGGGACATAAAACTAAGGAGAAAGTGTTCCACATTTAATTTTGCATTTGATATTCTTACTATACACACCGATCAGGCATAACATTATGACCTCTGACACTGATAATCTCTCCATCATGGAACCTTTTAGCGAGTGCAATATATTAGGAGCAAAGTGAAGGAAAGGCAATTTATTTATACACTGAGTCATTCAAAGTGCTTTACAGAAATAACATACATAGACAAGATTTAGAATAAGAAACTTAAGAAGAAAAAAAAATTAAAAGACAGAGTGCAGATAAAAAACACTTTCGGTTGTCTTTAATGAATGTAGGCGGAGCTAAAGAGAAAGATTTTTAACCTCACCTTGAACATTTTGTCTTTATAGTTGCCGTGTTGGAAGCTGAAAAAAGGGGCAGCATAAGGATTTAAGTTTGACAAGGGCCAAGTTGTGATGGCTAGACAACTAGGTCAGAGCATCTCCAAAACCTGAGCTCTTGTGAGGTATTCTCGATCAGTGGTCATGTCTATTAGAAGTGGTCCAAGGAAGGAACAGCGGCGAACCGGCGACAAGGCTCACTGTGGGGAGCCAAAAACAAATGACTATGTGAGGAAAGTCAAACTCAAGACATTAACATTCTCAAATATAATTGATCAATCTTAGAAAAAAAAGCATCATCACAACATTTTACAAATCTCAAGGGTATTTCCAGTTTTCCCAAGAAACATCAAAGGAAAGATGTTCTAATAAGCCCAAGGTGTATAGGTAAGTAGTGTATTTAAGAAAGAAAGGGAGAGTGTGGTCAAGCTTTGTAGTTTAGGTTTGAAAAAGGTACATTGGTAGTTTTAGTAAGATGCAGCTTGTCACACTTAAATTTATTTTTGTGTCAAAAGTTCACAGTTTAAACGTCAAACTTCGCATGAAAACATTTGAACTGGGAGTCAACGCTGCACATAAAACAGACTTACTGGCTCGAAGCAGAGGTTACTGGGAGGTTTCACTTGAATGTGTGGGTGTCTCTCTGTGATAATCAAAGGCACCAGAGTGTTGGATCAAAGATGAAAGCAGAGATAATAGGCTGGTGATTTCTCCCAGCTGATCTTTAAAACACATAATGGAATCTTATGGTAAATAAGGGAACACTTTCTAATGATGGATAGACTTGAGCAGAGCGAACACAGTGTCGGGACAAAGAGCTGCTACGAAGGAAGCTGTGATTTAATCCAAGTTGATCCAGTCGACCGCACAGTTCTTTTATTAGAAGGCTTTTAATGAATTACCATCACGAACCACTGATGAATCATTTACAACCTAAATGTTTCCAGATTCTTTACGTGAGTGTAAGCTCTTTGGTGTGTTAAACCACAAGTTGGGAGTATGAAAGAAAAAAATAAAATAAATGTTTGATCAAGTTGGGTTGTAAGAGTTACTTTTGCAGATTGAGCATTAGCTTAATGCCGTATTGTCTTGTCTTAAAAATGGCTATTTTGGGAAATCTTTTTGTGGCAAAGACTGAAGCCCATTGATATCCTTCAGCAGGCTATGATCTACTTCAAATCTGTAGTATTAGTTTAACCTCATATCTTTGCATACTGATGTTTGACATATTTGAACTTCTAATATCCTTCAGCAGGCTATGATCTACTTCAAATCTAGTAAGTTTAACTCATATCTTTTGCATACTGATGTTTAATGCACAAGACAGACCGCAATATTATGACAACCTAATAGTAATTGTATAGGTTCTTCTTTTTTCCCAAATCATTGAGACCTGTTACATAGATTCAACTCTTTAGTCCAAACGTTGTCCACTGCAGACCAGAAACAGGCCACAGGATCTGCTGCTCTGCCATCTGGCCCAGTCGTCCAGCCATCAAAATCTTTCAAAACTGTCCAAAATTTTATTTCGTTATTTCGTGCTTTCAGCTCATTAATATTCACTTGCCATCTATTATATACCACCATCTCTCTTTTGAGCCAAATGACTGACTGAAAAATTAATCTGAAGGGTAAAACAAAGAGCAGAGGAAGCGAGATCTGCCCGACGACTGAAAACCTTCACATTTGGCGTGCGGATTGGCTTTGACATAATGCATTCCCAAACCCTCACTTTAACATGTTAATGGAGCAAATCATGTTTTAATCACCTCCCTGATTACAGCCAATCAGAGTTCATCACGAGAAACAATTAATCACAAACTCACTCTCTTTGCACACAGCTCCTTTTTTAGTGCTATATAAACTCTTCCACTTACTCACTCACATGCCATTTTTATTGGCTTCTGGCAGTCTATTTCTCACACTTCACACTGTTTTCTTTTCATTTCTCTTTATATTACTTTAAGACACTTTCAGAGATGCGTGTGTCAGGCAGGTGTTCGGCACACACCCAGCTCTCTGCCTTTGTTCTGCTTCAATGTCTAACATCTGTCTGCTATTATCCAAAGTGCTCCCTGTCTTTGTAGACACAACCCTTGGCTGACACTCCTCAATACACACTTACCACACAACCAGACAACTTAGTTTAGCTTAATGCTGGAAATCTTGTCTTATTGGTAGTGATAGTGAACGGTGGCACAGTGGTTAGCATTGTCGTCTCAAAGCAAGAAGGTCCAGGGCTACTAATCCAATTTATTTAAACGTATCTAAGATATAATGACAGCATAGCAAAAACAAAAATATATCTAACTGCACTCCTAATGCAGGATACAAGAAAGACATTTATCTTAGGTTTAATTCAGTGTGTAGTTTGTGTGCCAAATAAAAGTCCATTTACTTGAGTTTTGTTTTTGATTACAAGACTATTTTAATGCTCTAAAATTGTAATATCTAGTTTTTTGACTGCAACTCCTCACTTTACACTCCATGTATGTATTGTAATTTTCTTACATAGTGGGAATATTTGCATCATCAAGTCACATCAAGTCATCCTTGAATAATCTGAAGTAAACTGTGGGTTCCCTTATTCCGATCCTAAACACGATTACTATTACTACATATAAGTAACAAGTTTAAAAACTGTGCATTCTTCAAAAGGACCAGGTGTTTCTTGTCATTTCTGCTACTAATTACATATTATATTGTAAAAGATTGACTTCTTTGTGACTCGTAATCACATGGTTTCACGCCACTGACCTTTGAGTCCAAACACAAACATCAGACACACACTCTGGTCAAATCAAGTCATTGTAAAGGTCACGACCCTGTGCCAGTGACCAATCAGCAGTAATCCAGATCAACATGGACCAATCAGAAGTAATTAACATCAGCTACGGTCCGTGACTGAAAGAAAAAGCAACATTTGGGCATTTAGCTGAACTGCATCCAGGTCTGAGAGGGTTTGGTTGATTAAACGATGACCACGTGGCTCAGAGTGAACCCTGACACTGACCACACAAGTGCTGTAGCCTGTGTTTCAGACGTGACTATAGGCTTGTTTCAGAGGTGACTATAGGCTTGTTTCATTTATAGTGCTTTGAAGGCTTGACATTGGGAGTCATGAAAGCAATGCAAAACCTAAAATTATTATTATTTTATGGTTTTATGGCTAGAATAAAATGGTTAAATGCTTGTATTTTTGGTACATGTGTAGTCACAGGACTTTATCAAACATAACATTTCAATTGTTTTATGGGTAAAAGTGGTGACATTTTGTACAGTCAGTATGTTTTGACATTATCAGAACATAATATTTAATACAATACAACATAATTTAATACAGAAATAATATTTTTGAAATTGGAAATCTGCAAGGTTTACTTTTTTTTTTTGCAGCTTTTGGTTGTGACATTGTAGCTTGTAGTTCCATTCCTTTCTCCTCTCCTCTACAGCCTGCAAGCATCTACGGTATCCCTTCAGGGACATGCTTTTGTGTAGATTAGATTTGATTAGATTGTAGATTACATACTTTGTCAACACACAAGGAAATTCAGATATAAATAAAAATAATACATAATGTAAATAGGTCTGATGGTGAGTTTACTTGACAAATTTAGAAGGTAAATCAATTCAACTTATAAATGTGAAACATTCACGCAGAATATGTCAGAGTGCTCAGTCTGCATGCTCCGCTCTATTTTTTCAGTATTGACTGATGACTTTCTATAGATTTTCAGCAATAGACACAGAAAGTTCTTTTTGGAAAGTGTTGAAAGTCTGAGCTTGAACCATGTTCTGAATAGTATAAAAGTATAAATAGACAATGGCTGTGTTCGACATAGAGCATTCGGTTTCCTCTCCTCCTTTAGTATTTAATGTGAACCCTGCAGCGCGTCCCACAGTTTTAGATTTCTCCTGCTAAGCTTTCGTCATGTGCTTTATTTCCCAGCGTTGACTCACTTGATGGATGGGATCCTATAGGGCGCAGCGGCAGAGCCAAAGTACAGCTCGTCCATAAAATTAATCCTCCTTTCTTTACTGTCTTCAACATAAACCTTTTAAGGCTTACATTAAAATCCTTCAGTAAATCTGGACCGAATGCTTCTGTGAACATATCCTTTAATTGTATGGATGATATTTACTTTTTGCTAGAGGTATAGTATATATTTCATTATGCAACCCTTTTGAATTAAATTGCTTTATATACATATTCTCTACCAAATGTTGTCAAGGTCCAAAGCTAACAATATTACATATCATTCTTATTTAATTTAATTATGTGGTTGCAAAGGATTGTGCTTAGGGATTGACAATACCGATGTCTTGTTTGTAGAGCTTTAAACTCCAGCTCGGGAATAAGTTAAGATAAGCCAAGCTTTATTTTCCATATGCATAGTTAGTACAATGCAAGGTGAAATGTTTTGATACAAAGAGAGTGTTTGAGAAACTGAAGGTAAATAGAGCATTTTTGAACCCCTCTCGAGCACCCAAAGCCCTTTACATTATACTTCCATTCACACACATTCACACCTGGGGACAATATTATTATTATTATTTTTTCTATTTAATGTTTAAATCCTGCTTCTTCTGCGTCATGTTATTGCACATCATGTTTATATGTTGATTATTGGATAAAGGTGTAAGCATAATAGATTGACAAGGTATCAGAAGTGAACTACAGTAAAAGGTTTTGCTCTTTGTTTTACACTGGTCCAGAGCAAAGATTCTCAGTCAGGTCATAATTCAGTCAGGTTAGATGTTCATTGTACCTATTACTTCATATTTTTATCAAGAATTGTGGAGAAAAAGAAAGATGCAATGACTTAAAGGCTTATCTATTTTAATAAACCAGTGGCAGATGGAAGCAAGTATATATTTTTTGATTAATTGTGCCTTTGGGAAACATACTTTTTGGGGAACGCTCAGGTTCAGTCCTGTGCTTTTGAGATGACCCTTATACTTCAGGAGGTCACTTAGAGTAGCAACAGTAATCATTGCATTGTAAAGCATTTAAAAGACATTGTAGATTTACCTTGTGTCAAATGAACCTATGCATTTTCCACTTATTTGGCAATTTTAAACTTAACTTTATGACTTTGTGAGTTGGCAAGAAGCCCATATAGACACTTTTCATTTTTAAGAAAGCTAATTTTTCAGTTGAGGCAAGACAAATTTATAGCTAGTTTTGCATTGCATTTTAAACATTTTATTCTCGCTTCAAGACAAGAAGATGTTTGCCCTAATGAGATTTTTATTGTGTCATTTATCAGTGTGATTTATATACCTGTAATGGGAGTGGTGACACCTTTTAAGGAATCATTAAAGATAAACAAATAAACCTAACAATAATGCTCTTTTTGTATATTCAACCCTTGTTTTCTCTTTTGTCTTCTTTTGCTGGGACCTCACAAAGCTGTCTTGAAGTCTGATGAAAGCATTGTGATTGCCAAAGCTGTGATTTATTTCTTTTTAAATGCCTTTTTGTGGTGCTACAAATGTGGCGTAATGCATTCAAAGACGCACCAAGTTGTCTTTAGAGGCTAATGGACACACACAGCAGAGCCTCTGTGAGTTTGTACTGCAGATACTTTCAGTCCAAGTCTGAGTGAGCTTCACGGTTAATTTGCTCGACTCATTCAGGTGATTATGTGCAGCAGGCAGGTCCAGACTCAGGGAAAGTCAAGAATTTCATGGTTAATTAGTCGGTTTGTACTCAAGGTAACACTTACAGCTGAGGTTTATAAAGGGTCCATCAACAGACTGACAAATGACTGTCTTTTCTTAAAACTACACACAGAGACATGACCTTTTTCATAAAAAAAATGGCTCCAACTAAACTCACTGTGTAGTCTCCATGTCCCAGTTATAACCATATTTGGAAAATGACATTTAGATGAGCACAGACAAATCTGTCATTACATAGTCCTTATTACCAGATTTTTGACAACAGAAGAATAGAAAGGCAGAAACATACCCTTGACTAATGTGAGCGGACACATCCACAATGCAGGATTAGGAGATAAAACTTAGGGATGAATATGACTTCTGTCAGTGGTTGGGGTGTTAAATGGTCCATGACTCTATAACTGACACTGGCACAGTAACCAGCTGTGTTAACAATGAGAGTGGCTGTAGTGTCTGACAACTGCACAGATTTGTGGGATATCTTTTGATTGCTAAGTAGGAGTCTTGAAGCAGTGCAGTCCCTTTTGTCACTTTATACTATTACTATAACTCCCTGCTCCCACCATTTTTGTTTTGCTGCACTTGAGAATGCATGCCATAATATGTTAATTTCTTGCAGACTAGGAGCATTACCAGGTTTCTTCAAGCGATAATGATTAATCTTTACAGCACAAATACACCTGCACTGTTTGATACAGACTTAATGACTTCATTAAGTTTGGTTCGAACCAAATTTTCTCCAGAGAACCATGGTTTGGACCAAACAGCTGTTCTTTGGTTTGGGAAAAAGAGGTGGTCTTGGTTCGGACCAAACTGAAGCACGGTCTGGTTTGTAGTGTAAAAGTGAATTTGCTGATAGTTTGGACCAAATCCAAGAAGTTACGGTCGATTAAACACACAAAGAAGAGCAAACGGAGAACGGGGAAAACTGGCCACAGAAAGCACACCCCTCTGTTGTCACAATGACGGTAATTTATGAGTCAGGGAAAGTCCGATTCAAGTTCACTTTTAAAAACTGTAGTGTGAAACCAAAAGTTACTGAACCTAACAAATACTGTGTAAAAACACATGTCAATGTGAACACACTCTTAGGGAAAGATTAAATTAACCCTTTTTGGACTGCTCTGACCCTGTATTGAGTATATTTAAGTAAAAAATTAGGTGACACATTGATGCATTGTATTTACTCCTTGTGTAACAAACTGTAAGAACTACATAATACATACACAATATAATTATGTGTACTTACATATTGCAGTCAGAGTTGGAGTATGCAAGTACAATGTAGTTATTGTACTTAATGAGGTAGAGACAATGTATTAAGTGTAGTGTCAAAGTGTTACCAATAATTATCTATCACTATACATTTTTAGTAAGAATTTGAATTGATAAATCAGTTTGCTCATGGCCAAATGTAAAAATGAAAATTACAATAATACATCAACATCTATGCATCTAATAAAAATACAGTTCTTAAATTACTTTTAAAATGTATTGGTTTCAATATTTTGTTTCTGTTGGAAAACTATTGAAAACATATGTTCATTTTATCACATGTTCTTAAACTTCATAAATCCTTCTAACAAATATATCATAACAGACTGAAATACACTTTCAATCTGAAAATAAATCAGTGTCATTTGTGGTTTTCTAAAAATAGTTTATAGTGGGTTAAATGAGCTATAATTTTTTATTTTAAAGTCAGCAAATATGATGAATCTTAAGTTTTAACAATAAGACATTTATTCATTGGACAGATTTCATTTTGTTTCGTACTTTTATAACCCCATCCATCATGTGGCTGTAATACACTGGAGCCAGTCCTCCTCAGTCCTCGCTCCTTTGCTCTGGGAGGCCGACAGTGTTACAGAGTAAACAGTGTGTCCAGCAGCAGCGGGGCACTGCAGCATGGTTCAGACTTAATTTGCTCTGCTTGTTCACCTCGTTTTCTGCCTGCTTTAGCCCCAGCTCCCCAGAGACTCACAGGGTCTGATGGTTGAACCACCGCTGAGCCGCTGTGGGGTAATGAAAGCCTCTTATTCCTCTTGGACTAAAGTGGGACTCTCCTGTGTGTTTTTAGAGCTGAGGAATGGCTCGGCGGTCTTCTGGGAGGGCGGGATCAGCGGAGGATACCAGGCTCTGCTTTTGGATGAAGATCAGGGCTGGTTATTGGTCGGAGGAAAGGACCACATCTACCTGCTGAAACCTGACAGCTTGGACCTGCCGACTCGCACAGTAGGCCTTTTCAAATCATAGCCAAAATGATCAATAACCACTATATTAAACTAAAACAAATAAAGTGTTCTCTAACTTTTGCACCTTTCTCATTCAGATCTATTGGCCTGCAGCAAAAGAAAATGTTGAACACTGCAGACTGGCTGGAAAGAGTCTAGAGGTAAGGGTCTATTACTAAGATTTATTCACACATTACCAAAACATTATGTGTAGATTCTTTCTGTATGCTATAAGAACAGCTTCAGGCTCATTGTTCTTTAAGTTAGTCTTAAACGGTTGATCAGCTGTTGCTCAGTGGTATATGATTGATGTCTGGTTGTCTTTTTTCTGTCCTCAGACGGAGTGTGCCAACTTCGTGCGCCTCCTGCAGCCCTACAATAAGACCCACGTTTATGCCTGTGGGACCAGTGCCTATCATCCAAAGTGCAATTACCTGCATCTGGGACACAACACAGAGGTAAGACAACAGAGTTTATTCAGTTAAAGATCCAGTGTAAGGCTGTTGATGGCCTCTCACACCCCTCCACCTATGGTAGCCCTGCAGGGACATCTAGTTATCTAAGACTAAACACAGTAAAAGTAGGTAATGGAAGGAATAGAATTAATGTCTGCTTCCACTGGTTTATATGGAGTGTCAGATGTCAATTCTTCCAATAAAGCCAAACCTAAATAGTTATTTTAATTTGAAAGGCCATTGAGGTTATTCATATTTCACATTGGTATGAAAATTGCTGTCATTTTCAGTTAAAATAGTGCAATGTCCAACTCTCCCAGAAGCAGACTCTCACTGTCGACATACTGCTACTATTTTAAGTCTTGAGCCGTGGGTTGTAAAAAATCTGACCTTACTGGACATTTGGCTGGACTTTCAACATAACTGGTTTCAGAGATGTGTATAAATCCATCTTATCTTTATCCGTTCACAGTAGTGGAGTTTCCCATTTGCCCTTTCAGTTTATCCATCAACTTAAAGCCTTTTTCTCTGTTTCTCTGTTACAGCCGGCGTTGTTCATGTTGTCTCATTCAGAGGAGTCGGGCCAAGGAAAGTGTCCCTTCAGCCCCAAAGAGCCATTCACAGCCAGACTGTCCGGTAGGTCCCGAATAACTCACTGCGTATAACAAAAAAGGCCAAAGTGAGTGCATCAAATCACTTCCTGTCATACTCTAATGGCCACATTCATATTCCGATGACATTAATGTGTGTCTGTGCACAATCCTACCACTGTTTGAGTTTTGGCCGCTCTGCTCTTGGACTGTGTGTGGTCCGTTTAAGATATTTCACACAATGACGTCAGCAGTGGCCCCAGACAACATCGCAGGCATAAACTATTTTTTTGGATGTAGTTTCAAAATATACCATACAATCCTTCTATCTGAATATATTTAGTTAGATCAATGGGAAGAGCTGGTTGAACAGGTAAGTCTTCACTAGTCTAGGACTGAAGTGGTGTTTTTTCTGTTCAGACACACACACAAATTGCTGAGTTATGAGACAGTGATTTAAACCAGTTTTACGAGCAGCAACTGGACAATAAATATCAATTGACTAGTTTAAGTGGATGTCATTTGAAGAAACAGAGCAATTAGTCCTGTCCTCTCTGCTCCCCACAGTACGGTTAAAGAACAAACATACCATACATTATGTCCTGTATGTTTTTGTCCCCTCTGTCAGCTGATGTTTTGATCACTCTTTCCAGGTCTGGCTCAGAAATAAACTTCTTCTTGTTGTATACATTCATGCAACACTCATGTATCTTTTTGCACTTTTAATACATGTGGTGTATATTTACTGTGTATTTTAAAAACACATGTCAGCTTGAGATGTTTACAATCCATACTCAATGTTGTTATCCTAATATTAATTTACCAAAACTGTGAATCAGTGCACAAGTTTGAGATTGTTTCTTCTGTAATTAAATGTTTAAATGTATCAAGAGCCAAATAGTCTGTGTTATTGTCATTACATACAAACACTAATTAAACAGATGTCTTTAGTTACAAATTACATAAGACTAAAATAACATCTCTAATATCTATAAAACCTGGACATTATTTTTAAAGTCATTAGAATGACCTGGGAAATGATTTAAATGTCAAAAAATGAATTCGGAAATTATGTAAATTTCTACTCTGTAGTACTCTGGTGGCTTTTTTGTGACTCGACTGGCTTTAGATTAACGAGTTAACATCACCTGTATTCCATTCTGTAAACCCAATGGAAATCAGAGCTTTGACCCTCTGAGGCTGCTGTATTTGTGGAGTAAATGTTCACAAATAATTCCAGATGATAGCTCCACATATGCCCTGTGGAATAAATTATATGACCATTAATGAGAAAATGTTGCCAAAAAAAAAAGAAAGAAAAAGTCCTGGGAATGTCCTGAAAAGAGAACCCTGCTAGCAAATTAAAACAATCACACAATTATATCCACACAAGGCTCCCATATAAAACCATACAAAAGTAGGAATTAAAATAGCTCTTTTATATGCTTTATCCACACAGCAGCAACCATCAACAGTATCTGTAACTCATTTTCCTTTCAACAAATATTTCCAGGGTGTGGTTAGTGCCATTACAGTTTCAATAATTTATTTTATTGCTTCTTTAGTTAAGTTAATATAGAGCAAAAGAAAGCAAAGATTTACATTTGCACTTTGGGTTTAAACATTTAGTGTTGGACTGAGACTCATTACAGGTGGAGGAGGAGAAGGTTATGTACAGTATGTCTTCTTTGGACGAATAAAGTAGTAGCTTCTGTAGGGACCTACAAAGAAAGAAGTTATGGTCCCTTTGAAAACTAATAGTATTTCAGTAATAGTTTTGATTTGATTTGTGTGTTTTCTTTCTCTCTGCAGATGGGGAGCTGTATGCTGGTACCGCAGTGGATTTTATGGGAGCCAATGCTGCCATTTTCCGCACTTTGCTCAAAGGCAGCAGCCAACATTACATCCGAACTGAGGCCTACGATCACAACTGGCTTAACGGTAGGGTTTGACAATATCAGATTAACATGATCTATGCCATAACTATATTGAATATTGTAATAATGATGACCTGTAAATGAATGCTCCATAAAGCAGAGTAAAAGTTTAATTGTAGCGTATGATGTTTAAATGCCACTTTGTGATTCAGTCTTGTGATTTCCTTTTTTTCCTTTTAAGAATGAAAGTCTGTCAAATAGAAAAAAAATTATGATAATAGTAATTTTGTGATACATTGTCCATCCATATTCAACAACGAGGATCTGTTTACACTGATACCTTCACTTCATTTGGTAACCCTAGCAACAAATAAATAAAAGATTAAATGTCCTTAGAAAGAGGAAAGTAATGAGAAATTGAAGGAAAGAGAAATGTCCTGGAAAGTTGTAGTGCTGATTCTTTCCTTTTTAGTGTCACTAAAACTTTCCTTTGGTCATCATTGCTAATGCCGTGGGAAAGTCCTGGATGTTAAATATGTCTTGTGTCCTTCCAGAGCCAGAGTTTGTGGACTCCTTCTCCATCCCTGACACCCACAGTCCAGACGATGATAAAGTCTACTTCTTCTTCAAAGAGAGAGCGGTAGAGGCAGGACAGTGGGACAAACGAGTTTACAGCCGAGTGGCCCGAGTCTGCAAGGTACAAAGGACACAATGTTATCTTTTGTGAAAAATGGACAAAACTATACAGGAACAAATGTTGAAAAAACAACTTTGGGCATTGTGGTTTATGGTCATTTTAGAATGTTTCCGTGGCAACACCAAGTGTAAGTGTGAGTGTGCATTAAAAGTGTGAGTTTTTAATGACATCTAGTATTGACAATTCATTCCAGACCCTAGAGTCATTTTTTGTACATTTTGACCATGTAAACTCCTAGAGTAGCCCTGCAGGGACATGCTGCTTTTTATTAAAAATACAATAGAAATACAGCAGACATTTTGTTCACTTTAGAAACTGAGAATTAAATTCACTCTATTTCTTAAATGGCCTAAGCTTTATGCAAAATTGTAATGACAAAAAGAAACATGAATTCTGAATGTTCACTTTCGACTCACTTTGTCCTGTCCTGCATTTGTAACACAAACAGGAAGTATCGAAACTTCTCATCAATAGTTTTTTAGTGGACAAAAATAGATGTTTGGCTGTTAATTATTTTTGCTAATCATAATTGCGTCATATTGTCAGAAAACAATTAAATGAACAAACAATAAAAGTATATTTCAGGCTAACACTATACATGTTGTCCTTTATGTTCTTGTCTAATTTAGAATGATGTTGGTGGGAAGAGGAGCCTGATCAATCGTTGGACCACTTTCCTCAAAGCACGGCTGGTGTGCTCGATCCCCGGCCCGTCAGGAGTGGACACTCAGTTTGATGAGCTCGGTAACCCTCCCTGCTTTTCCTTCCTGTCTGTCTCTTCAGCACAGTTCACTTCTCTTCAATAAGTGCCCTGGGAAAGGCTTTGATACGTCCCTGCTGTCCACCCTCGTTTCCTTCATCTGTGTGTCTTTTGACTTTCAAAAGAAAAGACAGTTTGATGAGATGGAATTGTCTCCTCCTTTCCTTCCCGCATTGTCCTCCCATGACTTTTAAAACCTTGCCTGGTTAACTTACTGTTACATCAATTTTATTCTTCCATTTTTCCATTACTTGGATTAACTGTGGATATAATTGTCTGTTCTATTAAATAATGATATAATCCTATAAATAGTAAACAGAAAAATTATTGTAGTACTGTAAATAACTGTAAGAAATACTGTCACTGTTTTATTTGTAGAGGACATATTTGTTTTGGAGACAAAGGATCCACAGAATCCCACCATCTATGGGGTCTTCAGTACATCCAGGTAAAAGAATAATACACACTGCACTTGTATTTATTCATTTATTTCCAAATGTGACATTAGAAAGTGTGATTTAAGTGGCTAAAGATGTCTTCTACTACGCTTTTCTGTTTTTTTAGTTACAGAGCAGCTACATTTAACTTACAAAAGGATATAAAAAAAGAAAAATGATTTGTATAGTAATTATATCTTTAAACAATATGCTAAATAAAAGGATTATTGTTTTTTTTCAATTTCCTTCTTTACTTTTACTACCACTGCATTAAGGATTGAAGTTTTAATAAAACACCAGCAATTTACATTAGCCTCACTTTATCTGTTTTAAAATAATCATAATAAACTAATCAACAGCTGACCCAAACAACTATTTAACAGTCACAGTCCACTGAACAAAATCCCACTACAAACTTTGATAATACAATGAATACAAGTTTATAAAAACAGTACAGGAAGCTGAGTATGTTTAGCACATGCACACCCCTCTGTGCCGGAGGTCAGGGGTCAGATGTGGGCAGGTGCTGGGGTCAAAGGTGAAGAGGCCCGGCTGGTTTAGTTATTGTAACCCTGTATACAAGCTCTCCTGCCATTGCAGTTACTCTTTTTCCTCTCCTTTTCTACTCAGTTCCTCCCAGTATCCTCCCTCAACTATGTCCTTTATAATGATTCTTCTTTTTCTACTGAAGTATTTTAAAGCTCTTTAAAGCAATAAGTACCAGTAAGTTCTCTTCTGTCTCCCACAGCTCTGTCTTCCGTGGTTCGGCTGTGTGTGTCTACTCCATGGCGTCGATCCGTGCTGCTTTCAATGGGCCATTTGCTCATAAAGAAGGTCCCGACTATCGCTGGGTGGAGTACAAGGGCCGCATCCCTTATCCCAGACCAGGCACTGTAAGTCTACACCAAGTACAACCTCACACCCAAACAACAAAAATAAGTAGGAGTGAGTTATTTTTTTACGTCATGTTGGTGCATCTGTTTTATTTAGAATGGGAAATTGCACATTATTAAAGATGATTTTCTTCTGTTTTGCCAGTGATTAAACATTAACAGTGAAACATATAAAACACATAGACTTTCAGAAGAAACACAATTATACATGCCAGTTATTTTAATTCATAAAAACAATGCACAAACACATTTATTACAGATAAAAGCACACAGGAAAGAGACTCAGTGTAGTGCTCCCCTTTAAAGCAAAATGCAATCTGCAAATAATATTGCTTTTTATATTTTTTTAGGAAGTTAGGAATTACTTAACATGTCATAAATACTGACTTTATGTAAAAATGTTTTGCTCTCATTAATCTTGTGAGTCCAGTAACAACATGTTTTAAATTTTAATGTTTCCCAGATATCTTTCCTTATAATACTAGAGGTAAAAATATGATAATGAAAGTTTTGTGGTCTGAAGGTCCATACATCTTTTAAATATGGCCCTGACAAGACGTTATTCATGTTTGTAAATGCATCAAAGACTAGCCTGTGAGAATAAGCTCAGGACACTTCTAATGGGAACAAGCTGATGAGGCCTTGAGAGAGTTAACCTCCGGTGATTTAAGAGTGTAACCGTGAGCTCCTCTGGGAGACGTCAGCTCGTGAGGAGGTGTGTCAGGTGTTATTTCACTCTCCCTGTGGGAAGTTCACCTCTCTGTGCGAGCTTTAGTATCATGGGGTTGATTGCAGAAGAGGTCGGTCTCCTCAGTGTTTGTGTAAGTGCATGTGAGTGTGTTTTAGAGGCGAAAGGTTTTGGGCCAAAGTGATTTAAAACTAAACGAAGCAGTCAACTGTGTCACTGGCTCACTTCACAGATGTTCACTCGGCATCAGAATAATGGCTACCAGGTTGAGACTTTTCTGATGAGCTGCTTCGGTCAAGAAGTTCTCTTTTCCAAACAATAGTTCCCATAAAATAATTAAATTATAAAATGTTGCACCATGAAAAACATGAGAAAGGTGTGTATCAAGAAGTGATTCTGTTTCATCAGGGAAAAGAATAATTCATTCATTAAAGCACAAATACAAAGCACACTATGTCAAGTATTTATATTATACACGTGTAAGTGAGTTGAGAGTTTTTGTTAATGTGTGTTTCAGTATATACTTGTGATATTTGAAAATGTTAACATTTTATTTTATAATACAGGTATCAGACACAATGTCTTCTGTAGTGTCCTAGATTTAGATTTTTAATTTAGATTTTTTATTATCATTTGTAAATAACATGCACTCAGCTAGCTTATAAGTAACAGGTTACTAAATAATAAATCATAGTTTTTGAGGTTCAGGGTTAATCATTTACTTTATGGTGGTGGTAGAGAGGTTGTCCTATAACTAGAAGGTTGGCGGTTCAATTCCTGCTCTCCAGTTCATATTGTCCTTGGGCAAGACACTTTACCAACCTTCCCTTCAGTGACACAGCACTGATGTATGAATGTGTGAGAATGTGGAACAACAAATGGAAATTAGCCTACAATCAAAAAAAAAAGATTAGCTATAGCAACTCTCCAAACATCCCACATCAGTGTAACAAAATAGTTTTATCAAAGGTTTTTCCATCTTTAATACAGTTTGTGTTGGCTAAGCTACAATTCTAAGTAATCTAATCTCAGTATAGTGAAGGAACGTGAAATAATATAATAACCTCTCTGATAATGTCTTGTCCTGCAGTGTCCCAGTGAGACGTACGACGCTCTGTACAAGTCGACCAAAGACTTCCCAGACGAAGTGGTGAGCTTCATGAGACAGCACCAGCTCATGTGGGAGCCAGTGATGCCTCTGGGGGGCAAACCCATCCTGACCCGAGTCAACTCACCGTACCTGCTCAAGAGGGTTGTTGTGGACCGCGTGGACGCGGAAGACGGGCCTTATGACGTCTTACATCTGGGAACAGGTAAAGACAGAAGGACAGGATGGGCTCTAATATTCAAATACCACTAGAACCAGCACATGGTCATTTTTTACCCCAGCCACGGCAAGCATCAACATTTGACTACATGGTTTCTTTAATCCATCTGAAAGCACTAAATTAATATAAGTACATTTGCTTTTTGTAATTGTCATGTGCTCGAATGATTAAAAAACCTTTGTTTTTATGTGCAAGGCAAGTTTTTCTATATTGAGTAAAAATTATACCCCATTGTTTAGTTTTTTTGGTAAAATTGTGAGTTAATGGTTGTCTGTCAGTGTCTAAGTGTCAGCCCTCCGACTAACTAAACTAATAAATAAAACGTGACTTTTCCAACAGAGGAAAGATTTGCATTCTAAACATGACCAAGGAACATAAATCTCTCAATCTTTATCTCTTTGTATGAAAGAAGTAGATGATGAAATGGACTGCTAACTATAAAAGTTACCCAATATGTGATTAGTGCTCATGACACAATAGTTAGTGTTATGCAATGTTGGCAAGAACTTTTCCTTCTTATTAGAAGATATCCATTTGAGATGTAGTGTTTGCACTGCAATATCTTAGAAGTTCATCACAAACAAGCATTATGAAAAACAGTAGCTCCTGTAGAAATTGACCAAAGAAATGACCAAGAAGTTAGTTACACCAATAAAAAAGCCCTGAGTATGTTCTTTTTTGTGCTAAATGAAGAGGTTCTACCTGAAGCACGATACATGGGTTCTCAAAATGTTCTGCGTTTATTTGGTTTTGTGTCTCCAGCATCAGAGACATGTAGTATGTAGTAAAGGCATATGCTCTGCTCTGTGTGCGATGGTGCTGGGTGATAAATGGTGGAGGTTATTTAACAGCTGGTGACAGGTCGAGGGGCCCGAGGCGGTCAGACTGCGCCATATATCTCCCTCTTAAGTGGATTCCTCTGCAACATCTCTCATCTCCTCTTCAACGGCACATATACCTGCTGAAAAATGACCTTCTGCTCTTCAGTCTAGGTTTTCACTCTGTCACTCGGATTAATTTACAGCCTTCCTGACACTTCTCTTTAAGAGTAGCTTTCAAATCTTAATGCTTGTCTGCAGGCTTTTGTCAGGTTTAGTATGTATTACATGTAAAGTATAGACCGCTTGTTGATTTTGAAGGATATTTTAGATCATGAATATAACATTCCTGCAATAAATCAAACTAAAATAGTCCAGATGCGTCATGTAATGCAATTTCCTAAAACATTGCTCAATACATAGCCCTTTTTCAGATAAACAAAGCCTTTACTATCAGTGTACATATTCTTATGATAGCGTCATTTGAAAAGAAATAGTGTTCATTACAAAGAGCTATGACCATCACACGGCACTGAGCTGAAATTTCCCAGACCAAGATGGTATATATACCAAGATACAGGATCATTATAGGAGCACATCTTAATCATTTGTGATAAGATACTTTCCCATGGTCTCCTCTGGCTGCACAAAAACAGAAGGCTTCAGCTGCTTTGAGAAGTCCAGTCAGTGAACTCTGACCTTAGTCCTATTTGTGAGCCACAAGGTTCGAATATGACTTGCTAATTGTAATTCAAATTGACTTGACTATTGCCTGGAGCTTAACATAGACCCCAGAAAAACTGAACTGTAAAAGACCTTTAAGAATGTCATTACTATAACAGTGTGTCCTTGTGTGTGACACTCAGTAAGTACACATTTTGATGACTCTTTACTTAACTTAAAGGTGCAGGGTGTACATTTGTTGTATCTAGTTGTGACATTGCAGATTATAAAAAAACTACCCTTCTTTTAATACCGTTGTCTATGAACAACCCCAGTAAGAATAGTTCAGCTGATGAGTTTACTTTAGAAATGAGGAACCAAACTTAATTTAGCTCATGTGACATGACCTTAAAATGTCTATTCTCCAAGATAAGAAAATGCAAAAAGTGTTATTTTAAGAAATGTATACAGTATTGTATAACTTGACTCTTCTATTTTATACAACTGTAGGCCATAAGCTATAAACATTTACATCAAAATGAACATTAAATGAGATGTGTGATGATCCTAGCTGTGTTTTACATGACATCTGGTTCTAGACTGTTTTAAGGACACTATTTCTAAGCTAGTATTTGCACATTTTGTACACTTTTGCTGAAGAACAACATTTGTGGACTTCATCAACATCAATACTTTTCATCCAAAGAGATAGATATTGGTGCAAGGATTTTAGGTTTAACATTTCCATATAACAGCAAATTATTGGGATGAAAACTAAATCCAACATCATAACAAAACATTTAAACGAACCAGCTTTATTTTGACTCATCTAAAATATAATACATCTAATAAATCTAAATAAAACATCTAATATACTGTGACTGACTCATGGCCTCTTTACTTCTTCTTGTGTATATTAGGTTGAAAATAACAATATTTAGAAGCGCTTAAAACACAACCTACCGGACTTCATCTTAAACTGCCGACATGTTTTTATCTTTTGTCCGTGTCGGGTTGTCTTGTTTGACAAACCCATCTGGACACACAAACACACATAAACACACTCACATTAGTGAAGACAGTCTCCACACTGTATCGTCAAACAAAGGTATTTCCCAGTGTGAGTTTATTAAGTTCCTGGGAGCATCCTTAACATTATGCATATGTCTCTAGTTCTATGTCGTGTATTGATTTATGCAGCTCATAAAATCATAACTGCCTCAGCTTCGTGCCGTCTGTGGTTTCACTGTCACATCTGTTTGTGCAGTAGCTCCAAATAAACGGCATGAATCCCCAGAGTTTTTCTCATTCTGCACATTTTTCTTTATTTATTTTAATGTTACTATTGATACGCTAGAATCATAGAATGTGGCCATTGTCACTATGGCAACAACTTAAAAATGGCTTCAACTTTTTAAAGGACGTTTGAGATGCACATATGTTACAGTCGTCCTATAACCAGAAGGTTGGCGGTTTAATTCCTGCTACCCCAGTTAGATACTGTTGTTGTGTCCTTGGGCAAGACACTTAACCCACCTTTCCTCCAGTGTTTCTGGCACTAGTGTATGAATGTGTGAGTATACAGTTTGTTTGGAGGTCGGAGAGTCCGTAGGTGCAAAATGGCTGCCATGTCTCCACCTCCAGTGTGTGACTGTGGAGTGAATGAATAATGGATTAAGCCATTAAGAAATGCTTAAAAAACACTATATAAATCCAATCCTATTATTATTAGGCCCGAGCCGGTGATGACCGGGAGGGCCTATTATTTTTGCTCGGAATTTTTTTTTTTTTTTTTTTCTTCCGACCAAATGATCCTAAATTTGACCCAGTGAACATGCACGAAAAGTCATTTTTATTGGTCCCAGACTTCAAGCTCGAAAAATTTATGTATTTGAAGTCGCGAAAAAAATATGAAAAATGACTCAGTGGCGACCCTACAAAAGTCAAATACATTGGGCCTATGGAAAGTGAAAGTAACTTTTTCCAATGTAGAAAAATGAAACTTGGTACATCCATAGGACACCTCAGGGCAAACAGGAAAAACAAGGAAAATTAAATAAACATAAAATCATTGTGTTTTAATCTAAATGGCCCCAAATTTGGTGAGTATCATCTAGACACGTGTGCCAACCAAAGTTGTGACTTTGTTGTTGATATCTTATCGGGTATGGGTGTGGCAAGCCTGTAACGAGGTGGCCATTTTTGTGAAAATTAAATGTCTCTTAACTCTCAAACGCCTTCTCGGATCGAGTTGGACCCAAAAAGGCGTTTGTGCACATTCATGACCTGAACACAAAGATATGTAAATAAAAGGGTTATCTTTAGAAATGGCTCTCCAGCGCCCCCTACAAACTTATTATGGGACCCAAGAATTTAGTTTGTCATAGAGACATGAAATTTGGTACACACATCTCTTATGTCATGACGAGCATAAAAGCCAATGACAACCACCCCCTATCTATAAATGTGTTGCCATAGCAACGTCCCAAATATTTGGAAAAGGGAAGTGGAAGGGAAGTCAATGGGAAGTGAAAATTTTAGTTTGTTGTAGGCAAATGAAACTTGGTACACACATCCAGTATGGGCTTATGAACAAAAAGGCCAATGGGGACCACACCCTATCACACACGGGAAGGCGGCCATTTTGAATTGAAAATGTGAACCGACTTAAAATACACCTCTTTTTTAAAACACAAAACACAGAACACAGAAAATAGCTGCTTCATTCCACAGCCACCAAACTTGGGCAAAATGAGCTAAACACATGTATGTAAAATAGACAAGCGTTTTTCTAGACTTTTTTGCTCGAGTTATATATTTTTTTATTATAATTTGGTATATATTTTTTTATTATAATTTTTCTGCAAAATGATCCTCAATTTGACCCAGTAAACGAACAACTAAAAGTCATTTTTATTGGTCCCAGACTTCAAGCCCGGCGAAAAATTTATGTATTTGAAGTTCCCGAAAAAAATATACGAAAAATGACTCAGTGGCAACCCCTAGAAAAGTCAAAAAACATTGGGCCTATGGAAAATGAAAGTAAATTTTTCCAATGTAGAAATACAAAACTTGGTACATCCATAGGACACCTCAGGGCAAACAGAAAAGTTTATTACAGCCATACCGTAAACTCAACAGGAAATCTACTATGTTGGGTGGAATGCGTGACCACCTAAATCGCACCCCTTATGTCTAAAGGCTTTTCATCTAAACAGCTCCAAATTTGGTGAGTTTCATCTAGACACGTGTGCCAAAAAAGTTATCAATTTGTTTTTGATACATTTGTGGCTGTGGTCTGAGTCTGTGAAGAGGCAACCTTTGGGAAATAAATGCCATTTCCCAATTGCCAGGATCCTTCCTTTAGAGGAGGCCCCTCCAGAGCCAAGGCTAGAGTCTTAGAAAACTACTCAGAATCCTTTGGAACTTGTAACCTTGTACTTTTAGACAAGTTATATTTACATTTTGCCTTTTTAAACAGGGGGGTGCAGCGATTCCTGAGTCATCTCAAATCTCCAGCCAGTACTTTGTTTTTCTCGCCTTAGCCCAAGCATAATCTATTATTTTCAAAGGTTCAGACAGCTCCCAAGAAAACCAGGGATTGTGGAGACCTTTAACTCTAAATTACAAGGTGGTGTAGCAGGCCCCAGCAGTAGCACAGGCCCGGTTTTTTGACATTACCGTGAAGTTTATGCTTTAAGGCACGAAATGCAATCCTCCGAGTGCATGTGTCCCCGCGGTCTCAAGGGAGGCGAGGGCCGCTTGCGGCTTTAATTATTATTATTATTATTATTATTATTATTATTATTATTATTATTACTATTTAGATATCTCATTTAATGCTGATATTGTTCTAAAAATAAAAAATATTGTAGTTTAGTCTGAAAGAGTAAAAAAATCAAAAAAGACTAATGTGCATAATCAATAATTTTATTTAAAAACTGTTGAACAAAATCAAGTTATACATGTATATATACCTTGTACATATCTTAAAATAACACTATTTGCATTTCCCTATTTTGTAAAAATAGACATTTTAAGTTCATGTCACATATGAGCTAAATTAAGTTTGGTTCCTCATTTCTAAAGTGAACTTTTCTGACCTATTCTTTCTGAGTTTGTTCATAGACAACAGGATGAAAACAAGGAAAATGAAATAAACATAATGCTCATTAATGTGATTTTTCAATCTAGATGGGTGCAGTTTTTGGCTCTTGACACAAAGCAACACAATAAATAATACACATCAATGGGAAGACACAACTTGAACAAATCTGTGCAAAACTGTTGAACTGATCCGTCTCTTATTCCCAACATGGCACAGATGTAGCTTAACAACATGGCACTTCTGAAAACAAGGAGAGCATTATTTCTGCTCAGTCACTCTAATGGCACAGTGGCTTGAATTTGATGTTTCCAATAGTTACTGAGGTCTGTTCATGTCCTGGCTATTGCAACATTTTCCTAAACGCAGCATTGAGAAAATCTCAGCTGCCTGCTATTAATCACCAGAAACCATCTCCTGCAGAGGATTTATTTGCTGCTGCAGAGAAAGTGTTTCCCCCAGCTTCAGAAACAGTCTATAGTTTTTTTTTTTCCTTTGACACACTTGTTTGTTTGTTTATTGCATTATGTTTCTTTTCTTTATTAAAACATGATATCACAAATGTTACTTGATGCCCCTAAATCTGTGTATAACCAGTTTTAATCTGTTCAAAACCACATAAGGTCCTCTTTAAACTACTGTCCAAATCCAGTTCTAATCCATTTTAAAATGGTTGGTTCTGTGTTAAACCAATTCAAACAGAACATTTGCAATACTATAAAATATAAAGATAAATTAAAGTAATAACCAAAGAAAAAAACACAGTAATAACAAACCAAGACTAAAAATCTGAAAATGACACAGTGCTCTTAATTTGTTAAAAACACTAATTAAGTCTTTAACGTAAACTTGAACAGGGCAGGGCCAGGTCAGTAATAACTCGCAGGTCTACAGGTAATGTGTTCCAGAGTTTAGGAGCAGCAACAGCAAATACACAATTGTGGTTGGATTGATGTGGTTGTGTCTAAATGTGTTGGTTAAAAGACAAGCAGCTGCATTTTGTACCAGTTGCAGTTTAACCACTCAACCACTTTTCTGAATCTGAGTATAACCAGTTTGAGTCTGTTCAAACCCACATAAGAACAAGACTCTACGTATCAAGTGTCCTAAATCAAGAAATATTACTGGCAAGAGGCACAAATTCTGCATTTTAATCAATCATGTCTTCCTTTTTAGAGCACTCTTTTTACTGGATTAAATACTCCACCAGAGTGTAATATCAACACAGTATTAAGTCACAAAAAACTACTCTTCTGATGTTTTCCAGACAATGGGAAAGTGGTGAAGGCGGTGTCTGTGGTCAAAGACAACTGGAACACAGAGGAGATCATCTTAGAGGAGCTGACTGTCTTTCAGGTAAACGGTTTTAACACATTCTAAATAATGTGAGGCAGTGCTATCTATGAAGGTTTACCAGCATGCATCATTACATTTAAATAACATAAATTTACATACACACCATCTCCAAAACTGCTCTTTTTGTTGGCCCTGTCTTTTTGATGTCTTGTCTATCTTGCCACGTGTCATATAGTAATGCTTTGATTTTGCATTTCTTTATAACTTGCTGAGCACTAAACATTCAAAGATGTGAATAAAAAAGTTTATATTGTGTGAGGGAGGGTTAATATAAATTGTCTTGAAACTCCTGTAAATCATATCTTTCAGGTATGTTTCCACTAAAGAAGTCTATTTAAGTAGCTGCAGAAGAGGTTTTTCCTTATGTCCTCTCTATAAACAGATAAAAGACATTTAAAAAAACAGGAAAAGGAAGTAGCAGAATAAAAAAATATGTAAAAAGGGGACATTGGAAACAGAGCACAGGTGAAGGGAAGAAAAACACTTGACACAATGTGCCACAAACAGGAAATGAGCCACACTGTTTACTGATTACTTTAGATTGAAACAGGAACAAGTTCACATCCAGTGCTTCAGATTGAACAGACGCAGGCCTCGAGACCAACAATGTAATAAATCTCTTAAAAGTCTTGTCCTAACTATACTTTTAAAAAGACTAATTTAACTTGGATTAAGAAAAAAATACCCCTTGACTCTCTTGACTCTTGATTTGTGGTCAGAGTTTGTTGTGAACAACTTGAAACAAGCCACCCAGCCAGAAAATGGAACTGTTGGTTAATTTAGCCTGATGTGAAAGAAGAAGCCCTATTAGATTACTAATCTGCACCGCTGCCCTGATCCTAAAACCGGCCGAAGCCTTTAGTCCTCGACTCAGAGGCATTTCTCTGCCACTTTCAGACAACACCATTAATTCTATGGCACAAAGGCTACTCGTTTTCTTTGACTGTATTCCCCAAAGAGATTTATGCTGAAGTCTTAATAAATCACAGTGTTTAATTAGCTTTAATCAAGAGAGTTACTTTTAGCATTGATTGTAATTAATGCTTTAATTAAAATGTTGCTTTTGAAACCCAATAAAGAGCAATGTGGAAAGACTATAGACCAGTGTAGTCTAGCTCTGTTTCAAGATATGATTAACTGAACTTCCCACATTGTAAACAACAACACATCAGTTCAGCATTAAGGTTTATATAGACATTTTCTTTCAATCATTCTTGTGTAATAAACAGATATTAATATAAAACAATTATGTTTAGATGTCTAAATATTAAAGCAATGCATTTTCTTTTCAATTTTACAGAGTCCTACACCCATCCTTAACATGGAGCTGTCAACAAAGAGAGTAAGTCCATCTGTCTTGTCTTTTATCTCCAGACAATAATGCATTTCTGGTGTTGTTTCAGTTTTTGGTTTGTCTCTTGATGATTCCTAACTCTGCTGCTGAGTTTTCTTATCACATCTTAATAAGAAAAATAGATATTGGAATGGTTATGAGATGTGCCTTAGATTTGTTTTTAAAAATTACATACATCTTTATGGAACCTCTTTATGCATTATTTTTTTTATTACAGGACTTAAGAGTAGGGAGCAAATTTGATCATGAATTCATGACTCATGCATTAGTTCATGCATATGGTTAAGGTTAGTGTTAGGGGTTTTTGGTTAGGGTTTGGATGAAAATATAATGAAAACATAAAAATTCCTGGTGATTCACAAGATTCATGATAAAATGTGCCCCCTACTCTAAAGTAAAAACTATGTTCCAGATAATATAGGCCAGCACAATATGTTACAAATTTATGGGAGTCATTTTGACAGAAAGCTGCCCTAATAGTAATCGACTCAAGTAAATCTACTGAAGTAACCAGTTACAACCCACCACTGCCTATTGTTATTATTATTATTATTGTTATAAAATTGACCATATACAATTTTGACCACCATTCAAATGCTCAAATGCCTTATTGAGATCTCAAAAGACTGCACAACCCATTCAAAGCAATACAAAGGCTAGTTAGATTTGATTTTGAATAGGGTTGCATATACTTTTACACTTTGGTCAAACTTTCCTCTTTGACATTGTGCCCTTTAGCAACAGCTGTATGTGTCCAGTGAGCTCGGCGTGGTCCAGTTGGGGCTGCAGAGGTGTGAGCTCTATGGAGACGACTGTGCCGAGTGCTGTCTTGCCCGGGACCCCTACTGCTCCTGGGACGGACAGACCTGCTCCAGATACTTCCCCACCAGCAAGAGGTACACAAACGTGGCCTGGGAGGGGAGTGTTTTTTATCAGGGCTAGACTTTTGTCTGACCGTGTTCCTGCCTGATCAAAAGGATTGTGAGCAACAGCAGCGGTCCCTAATGTTAGACGCTCTTAACATTTATCTGAGGTTTGATATTTGAGACTTCAAAGGTAGCCACTGATTGCGTTTGATCTGTTGAGTATCTTCTAATTTCTCATTATTAGTAGTGTTTATATTTTGTGTTGTGGTCACTATAGCAACCAGACTCACTGAAAAGAGGCCTGTTTTTTTAAAAAGTGGACATTTTCTCACAGGACTATTCAACAATACTCCTGACAAACTGAAGATCTATTAAACCATTTGAGAATTACTTATATAGTATTGTTATAGTATTGTTTTCACTTTATGCAATTTGGTATCGATATAACAAGATAAAACAAATACCTAATTAGAGTTTGTGTACAACTGCGATAGATGGTTGTATGGAAAGCAATGTTTGGTGCCTCAGAACAAGAAGGTTGAGGGGTTCAATCTCTGTTCTTTCCTTAGCCTTCTCTTTCCATCCAAGGGCCTCTATTATTAGGTAAATTTAATACTCTAAATTTGTAATTACTGTCCATTATCTGATTTGTCAAGCCTATAGGAGCTAAAATGTAATGTACATTATGTTAAGGAGCTTTATGCAAACTGAAGAGGAAAGACTGCTGCTGTTTGTGCAAATAGAGGGATAGGAAATAATGTTTAAAAAATGTAAATATGTAACAACAACAATCAGCTAATTTGAAGCCAGTCACAACAAAAAGCCACATTTTACCTGCCGACACCTTTTCCTTGCCTTTTGCAGTTCATGCCTCTCACACTAGGTTTTCACTTGTTTGACTCATGACCCTATGACCTTGATATAAAATCCTTATAGTTGATGAATAAGTGGTTGTCAAATGTAGCTTTAATGTGCACAGCAGTATCTCGGGGTTAAGTCCCATTGGGTCAAGGCCCTGACACACAAGTCATAAAGCCTTCATGTGTTGGATTTAAGTCAAAAGCTCATCTAAAGACTCTTAATAAATTTAGTGTAAATTGTAGGAGTTAAAAAGAGCTAATACCAGGGATTAGGAGAGATTAGAGAAGGTGAGAGAAATTTGTAAATGTAACAGAGCAAGGGATAAAAATCAACAGAAGAAGGTCAAACTAAACGAGGAGTAGACGTGACAGGGCTCTTAACCAGGGCTGAAACAACAGTGAATATTTGGATAGCCTCTTCCTGCTCCGTGTTTCCTTGTTCACAATGACAGTAGCTTCATTTTCACACCCAGAGGATCAACAGAGACCCAGGAACAACACAGAGGAGGAGGGACATTTAATGCTTATATAACTTTATCTAAAGGTGTTCAATTATCTGCTGCTGTCAGCTCTGTCTGACCAAGAAGTGTGGGGTCTTTTGTACTTTCACTCTGGACCTCTTTGGATTGTAATGGGAAATGCACAAATTTCTGTTCCTGGAAAAATCCTTAAAACAAAAGTCAGAAAAGGGGAAATAGAAAATATGGAAAATGTGTTGCCCTGGAGGAATTATTTAACCAAAGAAATAAAACATTGCAATTAATTAATGTATTAATTTTCATCTGCTCAGTCCTGTTAGGGGTCGTGGGTGACTGGAGCCTATCCCAGCAGCTTAGGGCCTAAGGCAGGGCACACCCTGGACGATGGCCAGTTAGTCGCAGAGCACGTTGCAATATACAAATTTAGTTTTGTGTTTGAATCATATCAATATAAGTTTTAATAGTGTCATAATTGTTTCTTTTTAGCCTTGATATTATCCATTTGGCATTGTTTTGTAGTTTTATTGAATGATGTACTTTCTTTTTATTGTAGTTTCTTTTCAGTTTGATTCTATGCAAATTCAAAACAACTTTATTAATGATCTCCTATGGACAAACCACCATAAAAGTTTCTTAGTTAGTTACCATTGTAAGTTTTGCAGCAAATGCTTCACATACACACTTAACAATAATAATAGAAAACAAAAATGGTAGGATTTGAAAAATCTTATCAAATAAAAATTTACAATAAATACATGAACACAGCTTTTAGGCCTTCTTGACTCTACAGTATGTATCACATATGCAGTCTTTTAGTACCTGTTTTGAATGGCTCGAAGCTGCAAGACTTTTTTCTCCAAGAGATAGAAAAGGTATTTTATACCAAACAAAAGCAATGCACCTTGGTTAATTCCTTTTTGTAATTGGCAGGCCATATGTATTTTTCAGTTCAATGCTTTGAAAACCCAAATGCATATTTGTGACTCTAATGCATCTAATGCATCTAATAAAAAAGAACTTGCTTCAGAATAAGTGAAAATGGTCATGTGCAACAAAAATGTGGCTAAAAGGCAACAACTGCTGCAACAAGAATGCAAGACGTAGTGTCGCCATAAATATCCAACCAGATAATTGGTTTGGTGTTTTGAAATATCCTGATGTAAAATATTAGGGTAACACTGTTTATAGAGTGTAGTGTATAGAAGGACCGATACTGTCCTAGAAAACCATGTCCTTGAAATGTCTGATATAGGACCATTTTCATTATGTTATTAGGGACTATTACAGTGTGCACAAAAGACCAGCAGATATAAAGCAGGCCCCTCATTAAACCCTGTGTGATTGTGTGTTACAGGCGAGCGCGCAGACAGGATGTAAAATACGGAGACCCCTGGAGTCAGTGTCCAATCACAGACGATGGTAAGGATTTCCTCCAAGTTTGTACTTTAAAGGGTTTCTGTTTTGAACTATTTCCTTGTCGTCAGTTACGTAATATACAACCAGCCTGGTATATTTTGGACTGTACACATGCTGTAAACATGCTGCGGTGATTAATAACCTATTATGAAGTGCAGTTAAAGGGCTGAAATGTAAACGTTAATGTGCCATAGCATGCTGTGTATTGTGCTTTAAGGAAAAGATGATCTGTGTGACTCAAGGCAGATTATTTTTATTTATGTTTATTGTATTTTCATGTATTGTTTAATTTTTGTGCAAATTTATGTTGAGATAATATGTCCCATGTTTATACTGTTCATTTTATCCCAATATTGAAGGGTTTATCATTATATATTATATAGTAATTGAAGGGAGACCTCTAGGGGCTGTACTTTAAACTGCAGTTATCCGCTCAGATACAAAGAGAAAGGTGATGGTGTTATGGGGCATTCCTTTTGAGTTCAAAAGAGGCTCATGGACCTGAAGGCATGGTACTTTTCTGTCTGATTGATGAAGATAATCAAGAGAAAATAGTATCTGAATAAACATAAACATAAATAAACATAAACAAAGACAAATCCAGTTTATTGCTGGTAAAGTGAAGGATGAATTGGGACAGGACTCACAGAGGGGAATAAAACTCTTAACTACTTTCTTCTAACAGTGACTCTCAATCAATCAAACTTTATTTTTGAAGCCTTTTGAAAAAGAAAATGCATCTAAGTTGTGACAGTACTTGTATGTGTGCGGACTGCGGAGTCAAAAAAAGCTCACTACTACATTTATTGATACATAAAAAAAACTGTTCTTTTTAAATAATAATTTATTATTTTTTCAGATTCTGAGTCTGTGGAGGTGAAGCAGGTTTACGGCGTGGAGGGAAACTCTACCTTCCTTGAGTGTGTTCCTCAATCTCAACAGGCTGAGATCAAGTGGACAATGCAGTTCACAGAAAACCAGCAGCCACCACTCACTCAGGTTCTTTTCTTAAACTCACTTCACTTCATTTCAACTCAAATAGCAACCTTTCTTGTAATTGACCCCTTGCATAGTTAGCTCTTTATGCTTTAAATAAACACTGCACAATGTATGGCAAATGTGTCATCACAACGTCAGCAATTGTATACTGTACACTGTTGTTTCACAAAGACTGTTTTAAGTGTAATGTTATTTAGGTGACAGAAATACATACTTTATAACTAAATGGCTATATCACAGCTTTTAATAACATATTTCTGTAATCAAATGTTAAGGTCTGTGGCTCCAGTGTGATGAGGGCAGTTGTAGAGCCAGTAATTTGTAAAGATTTGGAAACAATTCAACTTATACTGTGCCAAACAAGTCATTCAAATCTTGCATATCCTATCAACATTGCAATATTAAACATAGTTATCTCATGCTGCAAGTTTTCCTGATATTGTGCTTACGTAAATACATAGCCTAATGTGTGGCCTGGGGAACGCTTTGCCATTCGATTAGAATTTTTGTGTGTTTATTTGTGCGTTGTGACAATAATCTGACACAGAATTCTTGTCTCGCCTTCCTCAGTCTGACAGTGAGCGCTCTCTCCACACAAAGCACGGTTTGTTGCTTCAGCGTTTGGACCCTTCCCACACTGGCCTCTACATCTGCACCAGCCACGACCGCTCCTACAAGCAAGTCCTGGCCAAATACCGCCTTCACATCATCCTGAACCACAACCTGCACCTGTCCCGTTACCAACAGCACCACCAAGGTGCTGTGGTCACTGGGAGGGTCATCCCTGTGGTGGTGCCGGGTTTTCTGGGGCAGGCCACTCACCATCAACAAGCACCACATGGACACAAGCACTCGTGGCTCCAACCGCAGCCACCTCTAAAGAACTATAACCACGTCAACATGGTCGGGACCAACAGTCTGAGCATGGAGGACTGTGAGCAGCTATGGTTCAAAGAGAAGCGCCGCCAGCAGAAACTACGCGCACAGAAGCTCAAACAAGAGAGCAGGAAAGCCCGGGTCAGGAGGAACAACCCCCCTGAGGTCCCGCTCTAGTCACAGAGACTGACAGAGACTCTTCATGGACTTCAGATCCTGTACAGAGAGAGGAACCATTACAATCATAAAAATTATAAAATTAGTGGCGTAACCTCTTCAAGTAAGAAGATACTGTAAGAACCTGTGCAGCTGAATTTCTAGTTGCATTTTTCCACAGCACAGTCAAACCTAAACATCTTTTAATGACAAAGACAGAAATTAAGATTAACATAGCAACTTTAACTTTGCAACTCAGAAAGATTCCATTAAACATATGTACAATGTTTGTAGAAGCAAACACATTTTTTTATTAGCTTATTGTGGTTTGTGCACATTTTTGACTAAACTAAAAAATGATCTAGGTAGCTCAATAGTGCATTTTGTAAAAAATGATAGTAAATAGATAAATGGAACACATCAGTCAGAACTTAAGTAATAATAAGTGTATCAAACCCCACCTTGGCGGCTTACCAGGTAGAGCTCATACCACATACTTGAGTGACCAGGGTTTGAGTCCAGCTGGGGGCCTCTGTCAACCTCCATTCCTGTCGGTCTACACTGTACCTAAAAAAAAAAAAAAAATTAAATATATATATATATATATATATATATATATATATATATATATAAATAAATAAATAAATAAATAAAAATTTATATTTATATATATATTAGGTCCTGGATAATGAAGAACCTCCACAGACAATCTTGCCTTATAGAAATAAACATGTAAAGATCTGTAACCCAGAGGAAGGAGCCAATAGTTCCACTTCATTTTTCTGTAGAGACAATCTTGCATGAGGATTTGGAATATTTATGAAGTATAGGGATTTTTTTTTTTTTATTCAAAATATAAAACTCATTAACTGACCTATACTAAGTTTGTTCATAGAGCACAATGTGTCCCTTCAGGGAACTGCAGTATTTAATGTGAGCACTAGATGCCACCCAAACTACACACTGCCCCTTTAAGTTGTTGACAAATCTTAAATGTCTAGTTCACATTATCTGACATTTACACATACACTCGACCACTCTGACCACAATGAGTGCTTTCAAAAGACTAACAAAATAACATTTCAAGGATACTATGCTATGACTGATTAAACAAATAGATTAAACTAGATGACGTTTTTTGTTAGAATTTTGTTAGAATTTTAGTTACAAGTATATGCTTCAAGTTTTATTCTTATGTTATGTATTTCCATGTGTAAAATATTTTGATAGCTGTTTTGAGGTTGTTACATGCAGTGTGTAGTTACGTGACAGAAAACCATCTTAGTTTTATTTCATTAACACAAAGTTTGATGTAAATAGTGACACATAAAACAGCCCTTTTCTATCACAATGTGTGTTTAACAGTTGATATAAAGCTGATGGAAACCAAAGAAACAGAGTGTAGGCATCTCATCATGTAGATATGATAAATAAACGACAAAATACTTCACAAGAACAGTGTTGCCTTTTTACTGTCATATGTTTAACTGTATTTAACTCAAATGTTGAATTGACATGTATTTATGTTTTCAATTGTGACACGTTAAATGAGATAATGTTTAGGCTCAATAGTGACTCATCAAAAGAGAAACGCACACATTCAAATGGACCTTGCTTGAACTTTCGTTATGTATAGCTCATTAATATCTCTTTAAAATATTGTATTGTATGACTTCTATTTTTGATATTGTTCCCTACATCTATAATATTTAGTTTGTATAAAACTATTTTGTATACGACACTGACAAGCGTTAGAATTAGGGGTTTGAGAAATGTCATGTGAATAAATCATAAATATCTTACCTGTTCAATAAAAACTAAACCACAATAAGTTTGTTGAATGTTTTTTGTTTAAATCATATTATGTCATGTAAAACTTTAGCCCTATCATGTTCGTCATATAACCATTAAACTAGACATTATTTAATTTTGTAATGGTGCATGGATTATGGATTAAAACTGAAAAAACACAATTTCTCAAGGTAATGTAAACGTGATTGAATCTGTGTAAAATTCATTGATGAATTGAGCGAGGGCGACATGTCCAAAACCAGCATTTGTCTAATGTCTTGTTCTTTAGTTGTTGACAAACTACAATCACCATGAAGATTAAGAAAATTGTATTAAGGCTATTTTATTAATGAGAACAATTGACATTTATGAAATACCAATCAAAGGCTTTATAACTGTATAAATCAAAGAGGCATTGTTCTAAGGTTGAACTCAATGTGTTTCGCTGCTGTTTCCATTGGTCTGATAACAGTTGTCAAGTCTTTGAATAAACCTACTGGCCTAAAACAATACCTTGAATTGATCCATAAAGTGATTTTTTAATATATCGTAAATCCACAAGATGGCGAGAAAGAGCACAAAGACGAGAACCTTTTTAACGAAGAAGACGCCTGCGCACTTCACTTAACGTTTGAATCGAACTGACCCAAATGCGCTCCATGGGACTCTGGTCGAAAATTTGAATAACTGTCACAGCTAAAGGTAAGCAGATATTTTTCATAATACACACACATTTCTCTTGTTTTTCTATTCCATATAGTAATTTGTTATCACCCATTTCTATGTTCTTTGTTGCTCTTTGTTTCTTTGCTAAGTTAGTTAGCTCCGTTGGTTAGCCGCTGTTGCTACTTTACTTTGCTAACCCATTGAGTTGACTGGGCTAATGTGTTTCCAGTCAATGGGAGACATTGTACTTGGATTGTCAATGCAAACAGTTATTATCTTGTTTCTTTTCGTTAAAATTTCAGTCACAAGTTGCTGTTTTCTGCTGAGTCTGCTAATTTGTGTTAGCTGCCTGCATAGTCTACTTTACACTTTAGCTACTTCTGTGCTATTACCAACACAGGTTGAATTAAAGTGGACTGTGTCCCGAGGAAACATCACAGAGTCCTAAATGGCAACGCAAACGCTACAACAACCCAGTTTCTTACTGGTAAGTGTCTTTTATGAGCACTGTTAAAATATCTGTCATGTCACCATAATTACTATCTCATATCTGTAAATTGGTAATACACTATAACGAAGTACCGCTTTAGTTGTATTAGCTAAAAGTGTGATGACTGTTTATAACTATAGAGGGGCAGTTAAGTTTTTCCACTTTTGTTGTGATTTAAAGTTGAGTATTATTAATAATAAGGGTGCACGTGGCAGAGTGGTTAGCACTCCTGCCTCACAGCAAGAAGGTCGTGAGTTCAAAACCCGGCCGACTCAAACATTCTCGGCCGACTCCGGTCTTTCTGTGAGGAGTCTGCATGTCCTCCATGTGTTACCGTGGGTTCTCTCCGGGTACTCCGGCTTCCCCACCGACCAAAGACATGCATGTATAGGTAAATTGGCAACTCTAAAGTGTCCCTAGTGAATGAATGTGAGAGTGAATGATTGTCTGTCACTGTCTATGTCTAAATGTCAGCCCTGTGACTAACTGGCCACTGTCTAGGGTGTACCCCGCCTCAGGCCCAAAGCTGCTGGGATAGGCTCCAGTCACCCGTGACCCCTAACGGGACAAAGCGGTAGAAAATGAATGAATATTATTAATAAGTCTGTCTTCAACAGAACATGGCTAAAAATATTAATAACTGTAATGTTGCATTGTTTTAGGCCAACCTGAAAGCAGACTCTATCATTAAATCCCTTCTGCATCGGTGCCAAGATCTGGTCAAAATCATTGATGATTATCCTGCAAAGGTAACATTTGAACTCCTGCAATTGGTCTTTCTACTGGCGGTGTTTTATTGTGTGTGTGGTCTTGATCTGAAGCCATTATTGTAAAGAAAGAGGGGAAACTTAAACTTGCAGGAACTGCAGTGAATAATGAACCCTATTTTATGAACAGAAACAAGTCCAAGTGGCAACAATACCATTGAGCTATAAATATAGTTAATCAGATTGCAACTCAAAGAATATGACCTTAATTTAAGCTATACTCTTGAAAACCACAGTAACTTAAGCCTTTTTCTGACTTGACTTGCTGTATCCATTTGCTCTGATATCAGCTGCCTAACCTTTGAACAAACCTACCAGCCTGAAAAAAAAAAAACCTCAAACGTAATTTTCTGGTGACACAATTGTGCTTTGAAGTCTTGGCTCTGGACGGCTGGGTCATTGTACAGCAGGACTACCCTTTTAATTCCTCGAAACAGCTGTTTATGTGCTCTTGGATTTACATAATGGATTGTCCCTGTGTTATATTTTGGGCTTCCAACATGTGTTGAGTTCAGTTAATTTGGATAAACACTGTCTAGAGATTAAACTAAAAGGCACAAACGTATTTATATGACATTTCTTACATTCAACATTTGCAATGTGCTTACTTTGTGGACAAACGCGGTTCAGTTATGAAGCAGCTGTTGTGGCATTGTCTCCTCAGTGAGTGACACAAAGGATGAGTGTGCAATAGTAAAATGTGTCTGTGAGTAGCATGTAGCTTCAGTACGACTAGTGTTTGCAAACCACAGTTATAAGAGGAAATAATCATTAGTAATAATTATTAGTAATTAATTGAATCTAACTGGAAGATATACACAAACAACATAAGCAAAATAATAATTTATTAGTGGAATATAGCTTTTGGAAGAACATTAATGTCTTGTTTGGAAGAAGCCATTGTTTTGTCTTTTTGACCTGACCATTAGTATTTTCATTTGCATATTTCCTGTAATTCAAAAAAAAAAAAAGCAAACACTGCAGCAAGTAAAGTACTCTTATGACGGTACAAGAGGTACCAAGTGCTGATATCAATAACGGGACAATCCAGGTATGACAGAGTGAGTTAAGGATTTTTTTTTAATTTTTGACATACAGTCCTTTTTAAATTAAATGTTTTTATTTTTATTTTATTTCTTGTTACTTGTAACTTGCTCATTGAAATGTTTTAGCTGACTGTGTTGGCATGCTGTGCTAATTCCATGCTATCAAACATTACATTACCTGCCTATAATAAATCCCATGATGCTATGTGCTTGTGTTTATAGGAGCTACATTCAATTTTCCCGTGGCTAGTGGAGACTGTGTTTGGCAGTCTGGATGGCATCATCACCGGCTGGAACCTGCGACTCCTTCACTCACGCAGCCCTGAATTCAACATAGTCCTGGAGTTTCTAAACCCCAGGTAACCATTATTCTTTCATTGCTGTTGCACAAGTTTTTAGATGTATCAATATATTTTAATACTAGAAATAGAATGAGGCTACATGTGTGTATGTGTGTTGGTTTTATTGTAATCACTGAATATTTTGTAAGTTTATATGCAGCGTGTCTTTTTTTTTATGAACCACTTTTCTGCCTACAGGTTTTGCAGCAGTCTGTTAAAAATTAAACATTTTAGTAATTATTTTGATAAATACAGTATCTTGCATATCAGACTATGAACGAACTATATTGAGATTATACAAATCCTTTCAAATTGTGTATCATCAGCTGTTGTTTTTCAGTGGACCCATGATGAAGCTGGTGTATAAACTTCAAGCAGAGGAGTACAAATTTGAAATACCAGTCAACTATCTCCCGGTAAGAACATATCTTCAGATGCTAAACTGAAGCTAACTAATTTTGTTTTCTTTAACAAGGGTTTAGTCATTATGAAATTCCTGACCTAAAAGGATCTATGCCATTGTAAAATATTATAGCATACTGTTCAAAATTAAAACAAACACAAAAGGTTAAGTGTATTATTTTTTTTGGGTTTGTTTGTTTTTTTGCTATGGATGTAGTTAACTCAGTTTACACATTGGATCCTTAACATTGGAGTTAACGTTTTTGAACAGTTTTTGATGCTGTAGCTTGACTTTGTATTGTTTTCTCTCTCTCGAAGGGACCTGTGAAGGCCTCGATCCAACAAGGAGTGCTCCCAGACTGTCCCCTGTTTCACAACAAGCTGCAGTTTCCTCTGTCTGGCATTTTGACTCTGAACCTTAGTATCCTTCTCAAAGCAAAATAATGTAGTCTGTTTTCACATAAATTATCAAAGAGAACAAATCAATAAATAGATAATCTGGATGATAATGAAATCTGCCCTTCATTACATTGTCTTATTGAAAAGTATTGTATCCTTAATGTTTGACAGATCCATTTGAATTCTACATGTTTCATTTTGCCTACTGTCTCATCCCGCCAAAGGTGAGTTGATTCATCCATTGTTAAAACCATTTGTTACTATGTCATCAGAATTTGAACACAAAAAAGCAATTGAACTGAAACTTTGTTTTCAGTGTGCTCTTCCAGGCCAACACGGGAACACCGCAGACACAGCCTACTTTGTTTTAGTGGACACTTACCTTAAATACTTCCTGCCCAGTGAAGGAAATGTGCCTCCTTCTCCTTTCTCTGACTCCAGAGGCTCTGTCGCTGCTCCATCCCCAAGGTATTTACAGCGACATTATACCGCTGAAATCTTATCTTTGCTTATTCTTTAGCTTTTCCAAACTTGCTTATTGTCAATTGTAAATCAGCATTTGGCCTGTATAGGCTTGTCTAAATCCTCATTGTCATTCACTCCAGCAGGTCTTCGGGTGTTTCTTTAACTGGTTATGGAGTTCACAGCCCCAGTCTCCTCAAACATCACATTTTTCATCAGCCCTCAGTCAACGCAGACCCAGCCGCTCAGGAAATCTGGAGGTCGGAAACACTGCTACAGGTCAGACACACACCAAACCTTTTATTTGTAACGCTGTCCCATCCTAGTTGAGACCGTTTTTGGTTATTTTTTTGGCCTTGTAATACATTTACATTTTTATTAGGTTTATAGTGACAATGGTTAAAGAAAATGGTAAATTAAAAGATCATTGGAAAAACAGCGTAGTTTCACAAAAGCTGTTTTATATGATATATAAATAAAACACACAGTACTCTACAGACATTTAGAATTATCGATAAATGTTAGTTTACATTTTGACAGTTAATAGCACACATTTTTTTAATCGGTTTCCAAAGTCTAAAAATATATTTTTAACTCTCCCAGCCACAAAGGACAAGATAAAAAAAAAGGTTGTAAATGAATAAAATACTTGTATTATAAAAAAAAAATGGGATAAATGGTTTTATATTAATGGTGCCAGCTTGTCGGTTACATTTTATTAAAATCCTTTTTTTTTTTTTTTTTTTTTAAGATGTATATAGATTTTTTTTTGCCCTTATTTGATGCTAGACAGTACCTGGACATGAAATGAGAGAGAGAGCGAGAGTGAAACAACATTGGACAACTGATTTTTCTGTATATTCTTTGATTATTTTTTACTTTAACTTTGCTGTATTTGACTCTTTTTACAGATGTTTGTGGAGGTGTGGCTTCATCACTACTCTTTGGAAATGTACCAGAAACTTCAGTCTCCTCAGGTAAAGGTAAGGACAAACTATAACACCAGACAATTATCCCCCTGCACCCCTCCCCTTTACCTGCACCGTGGCCGCACAAGGTTGGCTGTGGCCGAACACTGCCCCCTCAAGTGTTTGGAACTTGTACTTTTAAGGGGCCTTTTAAACGACCTGTGTTATGTCCTATTTCTGCTCGACTACAGGGACACTACTTGCTACCAGAAGACTTGTTTGACGCGTTGTCCACTTTGTTGATAATAAAATCAAATGATAAGCTGTCGGCCATAAATACGAGTTAAAACCAAGTCCCAAATCCACAATGATTTCTGTTGCAGATAAGCCGCTCGTCATCTCCTAAGACTGTTTAAAATAAAGCATATTCAGAATAGTAAATTAGCTTCGGGATTGTGCAGCTTCTGCAGTAAACTATATCAAAAACCAATTGGTTATAAGACAGTATTGTGTTGTGTGACTAGATTCGGAAAAATGACACTTGATGTAAAATTCACTTTGGATTTTAATATTTGTTGACGATTAGTTATTGAAATAAGTGGTAGTAGTGCTTTTGCCTCTTTTCCTTTTGGATGCTGCATGTTCGAGTGGGTTTATTTTGTGTTTTGGTTGTATACCAACATAATGTCAAATACAAATCATTAAAAGTTAGCAAAGCCATGATAGTTGACTTTATGTTGGGTTTCTTGAACTAAGTTTGCCCTTTGTTTCATTAATTGCATGATGAGTGTGATAACACATTTTCCTGTGTTTATGTGGCAGTGTTGCAACATGTTTTATTATCTTGAGCTGAAATTGCACACTGCTTCATAAATCTACACAGAACTGCTCCTGGTCTCTGTTGTGTATTGTAAATGTTTTAAACTTTTATGTGCTCTGTCTTTTATTGTGAACTTAAATTGCAAGGTTTTGTGTGGAATTTTTGGAAAAGTGAGGTTTTAAAATAATAGAGAAACCTACATAACTATGTAAATAACTTTAATTCTAAGTAGCAACAAGCCTTAAAAACAAATAAGTATTCTGTTTGTAAAAAGTAAACTAATATTAACATGTTTTTACATGGTAACAGAAAATCTGGCATCTTTGAGTTCACTCTGTTGATAATTTTGTAATGACTTTAGAGATGGGAATAATACAAAACAAATTAGACGTAGTTTTAAAACGGCATCACAATAGCTCTGCTTTAGTTTGTTCTTATTAATCGTTGCATTGCTCACAACAAATGGGTAAATCACACTAAATGTGTTAGTTTGTATAGTTTATATAGTTTTACATACACACCTATGTAAATGTATTTTCTGTATTGGTGCCTTGGTATAGCCAAGGTAGATAGCAGTAGTTTGGATTAATTCCCATCCCTAGAGCAGTGTGAATCTTTATTTTGACAGCATCTGTTGCTAAAATTGAAAGTTATGATCTCCCACAATGTTTTAATTTGTCTCCTCCCCTGTTGTCCGCTCTTTTCTTCCTGACTATTTGGATATTTTCTCGTCTGGTTGAACTCTCCGTTCTGGTGCCTCCTCTTCTCCTGATCTTATATTGACCTTCCTCCTGCCACCTTCTCTTCCTCCTCCTCTTCCTCTTCCTCACCCCTTCTCCTCACTGTGATCCTCTCCACCTTGTGTCCTGTCCCATCTTCCTGTCCCTCCTGGTGGTTTTGGGTGAACAGCTGGCGCTGCTGCAGTACCGCCTCAGTATGTCCAGCATGCCGTGCCAACCCCACGCCCCACCAGGCTCTGGGACCCTCCACACCTACCAAGTACTTTTACCTTTTCATTCACCCCCGCCCCTCTGGGGCCTCCTGGAGGTAAACCGAGTCTCTAATGTTCACAGTCAAGGATACTTCTTCCTTTTCTTAAGTCACCAGCTTTATGCAGTTGGACTGCTCTGCCGTTTATATTATACACTGCATGTTGTATTTGCACAAAAAACAACAGCTCGGCCATAATTAACATGCTGGCTTCTTCAAATGTAGAAATTTCTAGTGACTTGTGATTAAATTAACAAACTTGCTTTACAAAACGTTTTTTTCTTTTTTTCATTAAATATCACTCACTCCAGATCTCTAATAATGAGCCATGATGGGCTTTAGTAGCAGAAGAAGACTGCAACTGTAGATTTATTGTTTATTTAGGTTATTGTTTATTTAGGTTTACTCGTTTTTTTATTTTTTTTTAAGTTTGTTTTTTTATGAGAAGTATTCTTGGCAGAAGTAAACCTAAAAATTAAGCTTTAAATTTACATCTGCAGCAGTTTTCTATTGTGCATGGTTCTCTTTAAATGTTTATCATTTTAAATGCATGCTCATTACAACACTTGAATATGCCTTGTTGCTTTAGCTTTTTGTGAGTACATTTTCCTGATGGCCTTTGTGCTGTGCTAAGCAAAAGATACTACTACACTTTCAATCGGCTCGCTTTTGTCAATCTTAGTGAAAATACATTGGCCTGTTTTATTTCACGAGGACATGCTTTAAACACGGTGCAGTTGGCTGCTGTTGTTCAAACACCGACTGTAATTTGTAGCTTTGCAGTAAAGTAGAAATGGAGCGCCAATGGCCCAAAGAGATTTAAATCTATTGTTTAATTGTTTAACTAATAACAAAAGTGTATTATTAAGATCTTAAAGGTGCAGTGAACGAAACCCGTGAGAATATATTAGTATAAAAGAAAAAACTGCACATCTCGATGTACAGGAAATAATAAAACAAATTCCACTGCATTGTATAGATATTTAAAGTACAACTTCTTCTTTTAAAACATTTTGCTCATATGCACTAAAGAATTGTACGTATTTAATCTATAACATTGGACATTGGTGCTCCATAGAAGGTTTTCTGAGCTTCTGGTGGTATTGGCTGCTTGTTGGAATGGGGGAAAATGATCACAGGCTGCTTTTGAATCGAGACATGAGCTGAACTACACGCTGTGGGGTGCTGTGTATGTGACTGGTTTTCTTTTCAGGAGCCCTTCACCCCGACAGAGGAGCATGTGCTGGTGGTGCGTCTCCTGGTGAAACATCTGCACGCGTTCTCCAACAGCCTGAAGCCCGAGCAGCTGTCCTCCTCTCCGTCAGCCCACTCCCACACTCACACCAGCCCTCTGGAGGAGTTCAAAAGGTCCGTTTCAGCATTAGTACTATTGGATTGTGTCGTAAAACCTTTTTACAAAAAATACAAAAATAGTATATATATTGACTGACCACATGTTTTTTTTTTTGTTTTTTTTTGACTTCATGCAGAGTGGTGGTGCAGCGCTTCGTCCAACAGAAGCTGTATCTGTTCCTCCAGCACTGCTTTGGTCACTGGCCGCTGGATGCTTCCTTCAGAGCTGTAAGTAAACCAAACGCAGACGACATATGCTGGTTCTATGGTTTACTGCTTTTTTTAAATGTCACCTATATGAAAACCACTTTACTGTATCATATTATTCCTTTAAAATGTGTTGATGAGACAAGACCAGGATGACTTGATATTCAATCAAGTTGTTCAAATTTACAACTATCGCTGAATTTGTTTCATAATCTTCTTAAATCATCTTGATATGGTCATGACAAAGCTAGGGAAAGCCATAGAAATTTACAAAAGCAGACTTTCAAAGTTTTGGAAAAGTCACCAAAATGTTCAGTTTGAGTTGTGATGTTTCAGTTTTAGCCCCCCGCAGGGTATCTGCGGATCCTTAAAAAGTCTTAAAAGGTATTAAATTCCATAATGTAAAAATAAGGCCTTAATTAGCATTAAAATGTCTTAAATCCATGTTTCAAAGGTCTTAAAAATGAACCGACAACGTAAAGAACATTTTATTTTCATTTTATAATATTGTAACGTTGCGTCTTTGTCACGCAGAACAAAATTTGTTTTTTCATCTGTTTTTCACCATTTGTGATTGTGTTTTTGAAAATGTATCGTTTTTGACTGTTCTTAGATTTTAGAGACGTGGCTGAGTTACATACAACCGTGGAGATACACAGGAGAGAAAGCCAGTCCTCCGACCGACCAAAACAGGACGGTGCCCGAGAAATGGTGAGTCACTCAGCTTTATGTCTGGACTGTTTTGTAATTGTGCCTTGGAAAATGTATTAAAGTTCAAGGAGTCACATCATCTAAACCAACCATATTATTGGAAATATGCATGATACATTTAGAATGCTGTTATTGTGTCAGATGTGTTGGACAGAAGTCAGTGCCTAAGACGCTGCTGTGTACCTGTATCTGTACATGATATGCAGCATATTTTGAGATGGACAACATACAGGTGATAATTAAGCTGACTGTGTTGGTTGATGTTACTGACCGCTCCTTTTTGATTTTTAGGGAATCATTTGTCCAGGAGAACTTGTTGGTGTACACAAAACTTTTCCAAGTGTTTTTAAACCGAGCTGTAAGGACCGATTTGGTCAATGCTAAAAATGCACTGATGGTGTTTAGAGTAGCTAAAGTTTTCTCTCAGCCTAATCTTGCAGACATGATCCAGAAAGGTAACAAAATATATCCTTAAACTATGTATAGTCAGTGTATGGTGCATTTGAAGTAATTACAATTACTGTCTCATCATCAGGAGAGCAGCTGTTTCTGGAGCCTGAACATGTCCTACATCATCGTCAGTCTCGTGGATACCTCACTCCAAGCCAAGGAGGTAGCTTCCTGTCCTCAAGGCAGAGGGTAGTAACAGACACAGTGTTCAGGGTAAAGAGCCATGTTTACTCTTTGGAGGGCCAGGACTGCCAGTACAAACAGATGTTTGGCACTGAACTCAGAGCAGCAGTGAGTAACACAACACTTGTGTATGAAACAAAATAGTTAAACATTGTTGGTCTAAATCTAAGGGTTTGTTGCAGGTAATGAAATTAATCCAGCTCATTGCACAAGCCCGACAAACAGCCAAAATTATATCAGATCACTCCAATGAGATGGCGGCCAATAACTCAATTCTGTCCTGGTTTGGACTGGGCTCTTCGGATCCTAACAACACCTTTAATGGTGCAGAGTCAGATGAGAGTGGCGAATGTCTGAAAAAGACCCATGATCTCTTGGACAAGGCTTTAGAGTTCTTGTGTCAGATATTTAAGGTCCGTAAGTTTGCTGTTTAACCTTTTGTTATGTTACTTTGCACAATGTCCTTTTTTAATGAAGTGTTTTTTTTATGTTTACAGCTGAATCAAGGGCAACTGTCACAGCTGATCTCCAACCTTTGTTCTTTCCAAGGCGAAACTAACAAAGAGCTGCCAGACTGCATCCAAGGAGAAAACGGGCTCATCCTGACAGACCTGGGCCGAAGTCAGGTTAGTACTTCAAAATGTATATACAGCTATGGAAAAAATTAAGAGACCACTGCATAATTTGCTAGCAATCAGCATCTCTACAAGTATAAAAACTATTCCATTCCAATGTCTGTTGAATCCCAACACAGGCACACCTCATTCTACTGATTAGGTGATCACCTGAACCAAATCTTATTTAATAAGGAAAAGTATAAATAAAACACATCTGTGGTTATTACTATCTTCTTCCAAATAAATGCTCTAAATTTCAATATTTTTATTTGCAATTTGGGAAAAATGTTGTCTGTAGTTTATAGTAATAATAAAACAAAAATGTTAATTTTAACCAAACACATACCTATAAATAGTAAAACCAGAGAAACTGATCATTTTAAAGTGGTCTCTTATTTTTTTCCAGAGCTGTATATTTAAAGATGGAATTAAGATATGTTTAATGTGTATGATTGAGAATTTATATTTGTATCCCATCTGTAATTTTCGTGCAGATTATAAATGGTCTGCGCAGGTTTGACATTCAGTATCAAGGAGACCCTGAGCTACAGCCCATTAGGAGTTATGAGAACACTGCGCTGGTCAGGGGTTTCTACAGGATCTCCTCCATGTTCAATGAGAGAGTGAGTGGTGTCTTTTTGTGTACTTGTACAATCGCTATGTTTAAAATGGAAATTAAATTGCAGATGGAATAATATATTAGATTAGATTAGATTAGATTCAACTTTATTGTCATTACACAAGTACAGGTACAAGGCAACGAAATGCAGTTAGCATCTAACCAGAAGTGCAATAAGCAGTAAGTACAGAATATACAAGGTCTATAATATGTACAATAACTATACAGATAAGTATTATGGACATAATTGACAGATTTTAAATACTATAAGCATATACATATATACATTGAAAATTAATATTCATTAAATGTCAAAAATAAATAGCTCAGTCATATTTGCTCAACTTGTGATCATTTCACTGATGATGGTTTCTCTTCCTTCAGTTTGGAGACCACATGAATGCACTCTGCTCACGGACAGATTTCCTGGGTCGTTTGGGTCGTCACTACTTGACAGACTCTGAAACATTCACAAGATTGAGACATAGTCCGCTAACGCAGCAAACACTGGACAGGCCGCGCCAGCCAAGACTGAGCCTGCGGCCCCTGGCGAGCTACAGGACACTGGTGCTACTGCTGCTCTTCTACATGCTCGGAGCACTCCTCTCTTTTGGACCTGTGTCGAGTACGCTGCTCATCCTCTGCGGGGGATTCCTGTATGGACTGTTTATGACACTGTTTGTAGACAAAATAAAAACTCACTAGCCAAATCAGTAGTTCCTACAGAATTCACTTGATGACTTTCTAGTTTTTAATAAATTTATCTTTATCTTTATCTTGACTTTAGGACTTTGATGCAAGACCTTACCAGTATATTATAGTGCACTGACCTAACCTAAAACATTTGTATGACAAAGTCTGAGCTGATGTGGGTTTTTACAAACAGAAAAGTGTTGTTTTTTGCAGCTATTTTATTTTTGCTTTTGATATTATGCCCATCACTGTTTAAAATATGGTTCACACAATATTGTAAATTATTTTTTTTTTTTCAAGGTCAGAAAGCTCAATAAACTATTTGCACTTGTTTGTAATTCTTGTGGATTAATTTTAATATAACTACACATGACCAGCCAGAAAGGAGAACCTTTATTATAGCACAGCACAATATAATGCAGAATATATTTAATGTTCTGTGTCATTTTGAAATCCTGCCAAACTCCCAAAATGTATGCTTCGTAAGCAGTTATGGTTTAGTACAATTAAATATGCAAATGTGTTAAGTCTGTTATCGCTTTAAGTTTACAGGCAGTGCGAGAATTTAAAAAGATATAACATTTACATTTAGCTGCCGCTTTTATCCAAAGCGACTTACATTATGGTTTCATTCACCAGTGTTACAGCTGGAACACCACTGGAGGTAAGGTGGGTTAAGTGTCTTGCCCAAGGAAACGACAGTATGAACTGTGGGGGAGAGCGGGAATCAAACCTCCTACCTTCCTTTTGAAGGACGACCGCTCTACTGAGCCACTGCGCTTTGGTTTGGAAATTTTCAGAACAAACACTTCTTTACTCATTAAGTCCACACATTAGTGCTATTTTGATTAAAACTGCAACAAAACTGTATCACCTGTATTATGTAAAGCCTACAGGCAAATTTGCTGCATTGCTTTGGTATTTCAAATCTTGATCTAAAAGTGCCATGCAATGCATTTTCTTATGTGTTTCGTCATCTAACAGCGTCTGTCGTTTAGTGACGTCAATCACAATCGCCCGGTGAAGTTTGAAAATAAACGTGAAACTTTTTCACCTTAAACATTTACAATCGGCGTTTATCTGTTTGCTCCTTTCTCGGAGAATCAAGACTATTTTCTGCAAACGGCCGTTAAAGTAAACGATACAAGTCAAAGAAAGCCCGTTTCGAGGTGAGTGACGGAGAGTTTTAAAGGCTGCTAGCTCAAGTTTTTGGGGTTTGTGACATGAGGCAGTTGTCAACAAGCTGCCCGAGCGCTATCTCTGCTCCGATACATTTCACACTGTCATAGCAACAACACGACACTGGGATCTGGGTGTATTTTATCACCGAGCAGGCAGATGAGCGTAACTTTTAAAGGGGTAGTTGAGTCAAGGCTAGTTAGGTTAGCTGAGTGAACTCTTAAGCCTCTTTTGCCGCGTTAGCTCAGCTCTTCCACAGAACAGTCGGTGTCCTCTGGGCAGCTGTCAGAGGACACCTGTTGGTCTGGAAACATCAGCCTTTTCTCTGCTCTGATGAACTTAACACTACATTCATCATGAGGCAACGGCGTAGAGTCAGTGAACGACTTGTGGTGAGTTTTAGGACAATCACAAGTTGCTATAGCTTTGGAGGATTTGTACAGCAACACACGTTTATTGCATAATTTGTATTCTTACAAGTGTGCAATATACATTAAATATATTAGATCAAATTTGACTGGAAAAATAAGCAGCTCTGTCACTGTGTGATAGTACTTTAACCCTTGCCGCTCCACGAGAATTGAATGAAATACTTACTACTAGTTACTATTGTAGTTATATCTAAAAGCCTTACTTTTGGCGTTTCAAAGGCATTCAAAATAGAATATTTTAATAATTGTATAGAGGACACAAAAAGAACACTGTAGCTTATAACATAAACATTTGACCTGTATAGATGAGTTTAAACACAACAAAAAACAGTTTACAAAACAATGCATATAAAAAAAAACTTTATTTGCTAAATTACTTTCTCATGTCACTACTTTTTTCTGTAATATATGAGAGTGCACATATTATTGATGGTTGTACTAACCTGCTGCCAGTTTTACAGAAGTGTCTATAATGTAACATAAAGGACAGTCTCTAGAATTTCAAACTAAAAATGGCCATATTCCTGTTTGTTTGTTTGACATTTTGAAGTACCACAAAGATAAAAGTATCTCTGTATCTTTAAACATTGTAATTAATGTCTCTTCTTCTTATCTTTACTCTCTCAGGCAGCCATGGCTGCTGCTGAGGATGAGGCCTCAGAGACCTTGTCAGCAGTCTTGTCAGCTGCTTTAGCAAGCGCAGTATCGTCTGCGATGGCTGTTGCTTTGGCTGACGACGCCAGGGGAGAGCTGTCCAACCTCATCGACCAATGGGAGGACATTCCAGCAGGCTCCACAGAGGAGCTGGTCTCTATTCTCACTAAGTTAGCAGACATTTGTTTAACCTATATCCTCAACTGTGTTCTTTAATCTGTATAATAAGTTGGCTCTGTTTACTGTAGAATGTCTGAGGTGATTGAACGAGAATCAAGGGAGTATAATATGGCTGACCCAGATCCATTTGATGACCGTCACCCAGGTTTTTACCCCTTTATATGGCTGTCTGGTGAAATTGCACCTAATGAGTTGTGTACATTATGTTTTTGCTTTGTTGTTGAGTTTCTGTGATGTGACTTCACAGGACGGGCAGATCCAGACTGCATGTTGGGACGACTATTGAAAATCGTCTTTGCAAATGATGACCTAACTAATGCAGTAAGCACAGAATGTTAAAAATTGTATCCTGTACACAAATCATTTTATTTTGTTACTAGCTGACAAGCCAGTAATTCTCACTCTCACACACACACTGTACAAACCCGATTCCAAAAAAGACTGTGGGACTCTGTACAAATAGTGAATAAAAACAAAATGCAATTATGTGGAAGTTTTACATTTTAATATTTTATTCAGAAAACAACGTAGATGACATAAGAGAAAATGGATAATTTTAAGGGAAAATAACTTGATGTTAAATTTTATGGCATCAACACATCTCAAAAAAGTTGGGACAAGGCCATGTTTACCACTGTGTGTCCCCTCTTCTTTTCATAACAGTCTGCAAACGTCTGTGGGACTGAGGAGACAAGCTGCTCAAGTTTAGGAATGTTGTCCCATTCTTGTCTAATACAGGCTTCTAGTTGCTCAACTGTCTTAGGTCTCTGTCACATCTTCCTCTTTATGATGCACCAAATGTTTTCTTTGGGTAAAAGATCTGTCCATTTCAGAACCGGATCCTTCTTCTACGCAGCCATGATGCTGTGACTGATGCAGTATGTGTTCTGGCATTGTCATGTTGGAAAATCCAAGGTCTTCCCTGAAAGAGACGACGTCTGGATGGGAGCATATGTTGTTCTAGAATTTGAATATATCTTTCAGCCTTGGTGCCTTTCCAGATGTGTAAGCTGCCCAGGCCACATACACTCATGCAACCTCAAACCATCAGAGATGCAGGCTTCTGAACTGAGCGCTGATGAAAACTTGGGTTGTCCTTGTCCTCTTTAGTCCGGATGACCTGGCGTCCCAGTTTTCCAAAAAAGAACTTCAAATTTTGATTTGTCTGACCACAGAACAGTTTTCCACTTTGCCACAGTCCATTTTAAATGAGCCTTGGCTCCAGAGAAAACGCCTGTGCTTCTGAAACATGTTTAGATATGATTTCTTTTTTGACCTATAGAGTTTTAGTTTGCAACGGCGAATGGTCCGGTGGATTGTGTTCACCAACAATGTTTCCTGGAAGTATTCCTGAGCCCATGTTGTGATGTCCATTACAGTAGCATTCCTGTTTGTGATGCAGTGCCGTCTAAGGGCCCAAAGATCACGGGCATCCAGTCTGGTTTTCTGGCCTTGACCCTTAAGAACAGAGATTGTTCCAGATTCTCTGAATCTTTGGATGATATTATGCACTGTAGATGATGATAACTTCAAACTCTTTGCAATTTTTCTCTGAGAAACTCCTTTCTGATATTGCTCCACTATTTTTTGCCGCAGCATTGGGGGAATGGCCATCTTGACTTCTGAGAGACACTGCCACTCTGAGAGGCTCTTTTTAAACCCAAGCATGTTGCTAATTGACCTAATAAGTGGCAAATTGGTCCTCCAGCTGTTCCTTATATGTATATTTAACTGTTACGACCTCTTATTGCTACCTGTCCCAACTTTTTTGGAATTAGTAGCTCTCATGAAATCCAAAATGAGCCAATATTTGGCATGACATTTCAAAATGTCTCACTTTCAACATTTGATATGTTATCTCTGTTGTTTTCTGAATAAAAAAATAAGTTTATGATATTTGTAAATTATTGCATTCCTTTTTTATTTAAAAATTTGTACAGTGTCCCAACTTTTTTGGAATTGTGTTTGTGTGTGTGTATATATATATATATATATATATATATATATATATATATATATATATATATTTACAAATAACAAATAATTGTTGTATGTTAACTTGACTTTCTCTGTCTTTTCCAGCTGCTGGACATATACATAATGAACAGCACCGAGCAGAGCCTAAACACAGCGGCATGTCGCCTCCTTCAGAACATTGTCCCAGGACTAGAGACCAGCGCTGTCTTTAAAGAGAAGGTTTCAAATTAAGCTTAACCATTTGTCTAATTAGAAGCTGCTCTTTACTGTATTTTTAATCACGGACCTGTCTGTAACAGGAGGGTCTGATTGAGAAATTATTCAGCTGGGCTCGTGAAGCAGAGCGACCACTGTGCGTATATGCCACAGGCCTGCTGGCCAGAGCCATGAGCAACCAGGAGGTGGCAGCCAGCTACAGGGAGGAGAATGCTCAGCTGGTAGGATCACTCAGATATCACTTGTGTCATTAATGTCTAGTTTCTATCTGACAAAAATCACAGTCACATTTCTTTCACATTCCTGCAGATATCCTCATGTTGTGGTAGTGTATAAATCAATATAGTTAAAATGCAGTGGTATCAATCCATGAAGCAATTATGATGAGAAAGTGGTGAATTCTTAAATACAAATCAGCAGATGATATAAAATATTGTTAATTGTAAAAACATGTATGCATTGCCTATGTTTTTGTACTTCATATAAAGTTTTCCTTTTACCATCCAGGTACCAATCATGATCAGTCGCTTGTATGAGCTTCAGACTAAAGATGCAAAGAGTCAAAATCCCACCAAAACCAATGATCTACCTCAGGACTCGCAGGCTCAAAGCACGCAGACCACATCAGAGCAGACACCAGCTGTGAAAGGGAAAGATCCAGGGGTGTCTGACACCTCGCTTCAGACAAATGGCACCAGTAGCAGCAGTTGTGGAGTGCGTAATGGCACTGACTCGGCTCGGCTGGTCCCAGACTTTATTTACCAAGCAAGCCCAGACAGCTTCTCCGCAGAGGACCAGCAGCTGACTGGAGAAGGGAAAAAGTCAGGTGAAGGAAAACGGGAGAAAGGCCAAGCAGAAGCAGAACTTTGTCTCGACAGGGACCGAAGAAGAGCCTCCGAGACCAGAGGATGGCGAACAGTCGGTCAACAGTGCTTCCTGGTCCGAGATGAGCTCTATGGTGATTGGCTCGGAGTACAGCCTCTCACCATTGAGCCCCGCGATGGAGCAGCGACTGATCCTACAGTATCTGACCCCACTGGGCGATTACCAAGAGGTAAGAACCTCAACCGGTAAAATTTAAAATGTGTGTTGCATACTATACTGTTTTTATAGCTACTTCAGTCTTTACTTATGCATTCTTTCTCTGCAGTTGCTGTCTGTCTTCATGCAGATGGACGCGCGGACGTTGCTCATGAACTACATAGACCTCAGACAGTCCAAGAATGTACAGCTTATTTTTGATGCTCTTCTGGTAAGGTTATTGTTACCATAACCCCAACCTCCAAACACAGTTTTCTCTGAAGGCTTCAAAACACAAATTAAAATCCATGGTGGGCAAAATAATACAGCAGTGTTTCTGTTAGCATGTCGGCCCCTCCCTGTCTGTACCAATGTCTGATTGCAACTTTTCTATTATAATTTTCAAAATGGTAACCATTTAATGTTGCCATTCTAATAAACACAATAATTGTAGCTTGAATACTTCTTTAGTTGTTACTTTTACAAACCTGTTCTGGACAGGTTTAGACTGTTTTTATCTATCTGTTTTTATTCAGCCACTCCCACATATGGCATATCTGTGAGTTAAGGATAAACTTAAGGGGTGTGGCTGTGCACCCCTCATCTGCACTGCAAAGCAACTACACACTAGTGCTGTGCAATATGGCCAAAATAATCTGCAATTTTGTGATTTTTTTAAATATATGAATATTGCAATAGCAATATTTTTTTGTTTTTGTTTTTTACTCATCCTAGATTTGAATCCTAGAATAGACATTTAAAGGTATATTCAATTATTTGAAGGGGGTCTATAAGAGACCAGGAGTAAGTTATTTCCTACTCTAGGTAATTGTTCTATTTATTTGTACAAACACTTTAATGTGTTTGTGAGCTTACACTCTAAGAAAAAAATAAATATTTTAACAGTGAATTTGTCCTCTTTCTCTCTCCAGTATCTTGCCTCGCTGCTGCTTCATAAGAAGTTTGCAGCTGAGTTTATCGCTCATGGAGGAGTGCAGAAACTGCTGGAGATCCCACGGCCCTCTATGGCAGCGACAGGAGTATCACTCTGTCTTTATTATCTGGCGTACAACCAAGACGCAATGGAGAGGGTAGGAGATCAACACAAATGCATCTCACCTCCCTTCAGATTAAAATAATTGATACTAAATGGAAGTAAAATTATGTTATAAAATCACACTGCTGCTGAGCTACCCGTTCTCTTTTTAGTAGAAAGAAATTGTCCTGTATGAAAATTTACAGTCTGTTTCCAAACTGTCTACCTTTTTACCCTTTAGCTTTACAGTTGTGTGATTTTGTAGAAAACATGACAATCGACCAAAGTGTCTTATTCTCTGCCTCTGTTTTCAGATTTGCGTGCTTCCAGACGGCGTGCTGTCAGACATGGTGTCCTACGCCTTGTGGTTGTTGGAGTCGTCGCACGCGTCTGGGGTTTGCCACGCCACCATGTTTTTCTCCATCTCCTTCTCTTTCAGGGCCGTGCTGCAGCTTTTTGACGAAAGGGACGGTTTGCGGCGGCTCATCAACCTGGTCTGCACAAATACTGATGCTTTTAATGTGATTAAAAAACATAGTTTTAAACAGTTCTCCCTGTCTTTCTTTCAGATCAGTACTCTGGAGATCCTGAACTCTGACAGTTCCTCTGCAATGACTGATGACCAGGTGTTTTCAAGTCGGCAAACAGCCAAACACACTTCCTTGGCTCTGCGCAGGTATAACTCTTGTAAAATGTTATGTAAATGTATTCCAAGCTTTTATTTACCTCTTTGATACGTCATCTTAATACTTTATTATGTGAAATCTACTTTCAATGTAGTACTTCCATTGTTGATAAAGAGTACAGTTAGATGTAAAAAATGTACAAACCATGCACAGATTTCAGAGGGAAAAAACAAAAGAACATAAACTTAAGTAATTGTATTACATGGGAGCAGAGTATGTGAGGAGCTGAGCGGGAAGAATTTGCGCTCCACGCTCAAAGTATTTCATAATGACTCCGCTCAAGCTCCGCTCTGGGTGTACTGTTTTCCGCTCCTCGCTCCCTCCCCCACTCCGTCCTTATACGTCTCGCTCCGTTTCCGCTCCAGGGTAATTTTTATCTATTTTTTAATAACACCAGTGTCTGATCAGAAGATGCATGTAGTGAAAACGAATACGCAGTACTAAGAGTCGTGATTGGTAATTGAGCGTAGTGGAGCGTTTCGGAGCGGGAGAAAATCACAACGCTCCAACATTTTAAAAATCCGCTCCTCGCACCTGGCAAAATAGCACAACTCCGCTCCCACTCCGCACCGCTCACATACTCTGCATGGGAGCAATGTGTTTTTATTTTTTTGTGTCTGTTTTCAAGGTATTTTGACGCTCACCTGGCAGTAAAAGCAGAACACGTGAAACACACATCAGAGGGAGGCAGCAATGTTTCCCAGCAGCCATTTTACAAAGTGAGTCTTTCAGTGTTTGATTTGAATGTAAAATTATGGATAAGTATCTATCACTTAAGGTGGACCGATGACGTGACCATAAAATAATACGTTGACAGTGCATTTGAGATAAATGCCACTATGAATATGAAGGTGCCTTCATTCATAGTCAGAAATCATGTGTATTTGTATATTTCCAGGCATTTGTCTACACCAAAGAGCAGGTGGTAGAGTTGATTGAGTATCTCATTGAGAGCAGTCCTCCTCAGCTTTACTGGGAGCCAGTGGAGGTTTTCTACAAGTTGTCCTGTGTCCCTTTAATGCTCCAGCTGATATCTGCGGCCTGTGACTGGAGGAATTATTACGGCAGGTAAATACAACAACACCACATGGTTCCATACCACACACTTGGCACCTCACAGGAATACAGAAAAACAACTTTAACTTCTTTGTGTAGCACATTGAATAAATTAATCTTCTCCTCATTTCTAATGAAAGGTTTCCATATGATCCGCTCTTCTTTTCTCGAAACATAACACTGACGGCTTCTTTCTTCTCCTTTATTATGTATCCTCTATATTTCCAGGAGTGATGTTGTGCGATATGTCTTGGACGTCCTGGCCATCCTGACAGTGGTCCCTAAAGTCCAGCTGGTGCTCGCTGACACTGTGGACGTGTTGGATGAAAACAGGTCGACAGTTTCCACTGTGGGTCAGTGAAATGTCCCTGTTCATTTTATATAGCTTTTAAATGGCCAGGGGTTTCTTAGTGTCCCTTTTCCTTCTGCTGCAGGCATGAGCATTATTTTAGGAGTCGCAGAAGGCGAGGTGTTTGTGAACGATGCTGAAATTCAGAAGTCTGCTTTACAGGTAAGTTTACTTCCTTGTTCACAGGTAACAGTATGTCCCAGTTGATTGTAGAGGTGTGAAACTGCAATTTACTACAGTCTACTCATTACAGGATTTTAGAGCTTCATGTTGTGTCTTCCACAGGTGATTATAAACTGTGTGTGTGCTCCAGACCAGAGCCACACTGTCGGAGCGTTTCCTGTCAGTCCCATCAGGCCATTCATCCATCATCAGCAGCAGCCCTCCTCCCCCCACAACAGGGTCCTGGCTCGCATGTGGCAAGTGGTGCAGAACAACAATGGCATAAAGGTAGAAGCAAATGTTTAAAGATATGATGCAAAGGACCTGATTGTTTTTCTATAATTGACAGGTAAAGGTGGATCTATTTATTTTGTGTTTTTAATACGTTTGTCCTAAACCATCATGCTTTATGTCTTGTTAGATTTATCTGAATATTTTAGTGTTTTTATTATATTTTAGGTGCTAAGCCTGTAAAGCACTTTGGGCAGCAGTGGTTGTTTTAAATGTGCTATACAAATAAAGTTGACCTAAAGCTTATTATTAATTTCCCTGCAGGTGCTACTGTCTCTGCTCTCAGTGAAGATGCCCATAACAGATGCAGATATGATTCGTGCCCTCGCCTGCAAAGCTTTGGTTGGCCTTTCGCAGCTCGTCGGTCAGACAGATTATCAGCAAACTGCCGCTGTTCACCAGTGGACAGATTCAGCAGGTGAGACTTAACTACCTGAGGCATGTTTAAGATGACATTAGGGTAACAAAGAGAGAAAAATAGATAAACATCAATCAGAAAAATGTTCAGTTTGTTTTGAAGTTGTCTTTCTCTGTGGCTCCTCCCAAGGCCCTAATTTTTGAGTTGAGTTTAAATTTACTTGTTCAATTTGAAAAGTTATATTAGGTGAAAGTAAGTATGGCACATGAACTTATTTATCCTATTTTTGCTGCACAGCTAATGAAGGAGCCCGTGCTGCAGGACAAACGCAATGAGCACCTCCGCTTCTGCCGCTACGCTGTGGAGCTCACAGAAAGGGTATCGGGAAAGCCTCTCCTCATGGGCACAGACATTTCCCTGTCCCGTCTGCAGAGGGCCAACGTGGTCGCCCAGTCACGAATCACCTTTTCGGAAAAGGAGCTGCTCGCGCTCATCAGGAACCACCTGATGAGCAAAGGGCTCCACGACACGGCAAGCTTGCTCGTTAAGGAGGCAAGCCTGAATATGGGACTCCTTTGCCCCAGCAACACAGTGACCCCCACATCGTTGTGTGCAGTGATGCCCAGGACTCCTCGGTTTACAGGTGGCCATGTTGGATCCTCTCCAGCAGGGCATCTAGCCATAGCTGGCCCTTCCACCCCCAGTTCCTCACGCTCTTCAATGATTTGTCATGGTCCAAGCTCTTCATCTCATCACCCTCTTCCTCACAGTGCCCCTCACGCACAGGGCTCTTCTCGGGTCGGTCGAATATTGTTCTCACGGGAGCGGCCCCAGGCAACGGGCAACTCAGGGAAAAAACTACGTCCCTTGAAACAAAAGTCAGACCATGGTGCTTTCATACAGGTCAGTGATTGAATATGTATTACAAAATATTAACATACTGGAATAATGAAGCAAAGGCATCTGGACTTAGCTTTCAAGGTGAAGACGTTTCATCTCTTAATTCCAAGAGACTTTTTTAAATCACTAAACTGAAAAGCAAAGACAACATTACTGTTGTCTATGTCCAGTTCATTACAAATCATTAGAAACATGACTAATTATACAAAGTTGTTCAAAGAACATTATGATTCTTAGAATTTACTTTTAAATTAAAACATTGTATGTAATAGTGTGGATGCAACCTTTAGTTTATTTCGGTCAAAAAACAAAAGAAGACTTAATTTTGGACTTCAACAACTGTGAAGTTATTATTACGTTTTCTGTGAGTCTTTCCAAAGTAGTAATTTTTGACTTGTATTTTTTACTCGTTGTCAGACTCCAGCCATGAAAAAGCAGTTGGAGCGCAGCCTGCCCTCTCCTCCGACCCTGGACAGCATCATCACAGAGTATCTGAGGGAACAACACGCCCGCTGCCCCAACCCGGTCACCACCTGCCCCCCTTTCTCTCTGTTTACCCCTCACCGCTGCCCTGAGCCCAAGCAGCGCGGACAAGCATCGACCAACTTCACAGCCCGACTGGGGAGCAGGGTTCTTTATCCTAAATACGGAGGCATAGACAGAGGCTCTCTGGACAGACATCTTATATTTAGCAGGTAACAAATGCACAAACATGCATTATCTTTCAGTTGGACTTTTCTGAGTCCGCTTGGTTTCTCTTTGTAGGTTTCGTCCCATGACGGTTTTCCACGAAAGTCCTGGAGATGAGAGCGATTTCACCTGTTGTGCCTTCTCGGCCCGGGAACGCTTTCTGATGCTGGGAACCTGCTCGGGTCACCTCAAATTCTTCAATGTGTACACTGGGGAGGAGGCGGCCAACTACACCTGCCACACGTCGGCCATCACACACCTCGAACCCTCCAGAGTATGTTGATAAATACATTTTACTTTCGAGCTTCCTTATCAACCACTGTGTTCTCGGGACATTGTCTATTAAATTCATTCTATTATGTGTGCACTTTTATAATTTTTTACTCAGGATGGGAAATTTCTGCTTACCTCTGCGTCCTGGAGTGTCCCATTGTCTGCCCTCTGGAGTCTTGATGGAGTCTTCAGCCTTAAGTATATAACTCTTTAAGCATACACAGAGGCTTGTTGATAATCCTTAGTGGTTTATTAAATCTGTCTTGTTTTTTTATTTTTATAGAAACTCATTTGTAGACGACCACTACATTGAGTTCAGCAAACTCTCTCAGGACAGAGTCGTCGGTACTCATGATCAAGTCGCCAATGTACGTTACCTGAAGTGTCTTGTGTCTTATTTGTTTCTGTCAGTTCCGTATGTTAAAGCCAAATATTTGCTTTTTGCTTCAATATTGTTGTTGTTTTTTTCATTTATGTACTATTTTTCTGTACCTTTGGTCTGTATAGATCTACGACATCCACACGGGGCAGAAGACTGTGACTCTGAATGATCCTGCACTGGCCAACAACTACAAGAGGAACTGTGCCACGTTTAACCCCACGGACGACCTGGTGCTAAACGACGGAGTGCTGTGGGACGTCCGAGTGTCCCAGGCCATTCACAAGTTTGACAAGTTCAACATGAACATGAGCGGCGTGTTTCATCCCAATGGGCTGGAAGTCATCATCAACACTGAGATTGTATCCTTTGTTTGAACATATGTTTTCTTTAAAAGAGCAGCACTCACTGATTTTTTGTATTGTTTGTAACATTCTTTGTTCTGCTGTATTTTTAATACTACGTATTTGCTTCTGTGGGTTTCTTCGGGCCGCTCTCACCATCCAAACACCTGCACATTTAGGTGAATTGTTTAACTTAAAACTTAACTTAACCGTTGTGAACTCCCTCAGTGTATGTCTCAAAGCCTTTTGATTAAGTGGTCATTTCAAGGGTGTACCTCACCTCACGCTCTAAAAAGCTTGGTTGGGCTGTAAAAACATTTAAAAGCCTGTGTTCATTTTTTTTTTTTTTTTTTTATCTATTTATTAAGTCAATATGATTTTTTTATTGTGTAAATGTTCCATGAGAAAATGCTTTCCTCATTTCTTTTGTTTCAAGCCTTAACCATGTCATCAGTGGGACTTAAGAACCTTCCACCTGTTGCGCACTGTCCCAGCCTTGGACCAATGTCGTCTCGTCTTCAACAGCAACGCCACCATTATTTATGGAGGTATGGGTTTGAGAACAAGAAATGTCTTCAAAATAAATCTTGACGTTAGACTATTTAAAATGGCGAAAGTGGCAAGTAAATAAAGGCATGGATGTATTTCTTGTAATAGCTCAGATTTGTCCAAGATTGTGTTTTTAATAAATTGCAGTGTGAGATGGGACCTTGTTTTTGATCATTTTGTCCCACATCCAAACCCATTTAGCCATGCTCCAGGCCGATGATGAAGACGATGCTATGAACCAGCAGATGAAAAGTCCCTTTGGCTCGTCCTTCAGAACATTTGATGCTACAGACTACAAACCCATTGGTAAAATCCACTCACTGTTTATACAATCCTCTGATCACTACAAACATTTACTTAAGACTTTAACATTGGAGCATTTGGCTGCACCAAGACTTCCAGAGACAATGTTGTACTCCAGCCATGAACTAAAATCTTTTTATTTAGTTTTACATTAAGCATAAGTGTTTTATCTATTTAGCCACTGTGGATGTAAAAAGGAACATCTTTGACCTCTGCACCGACAGCAAAGACTGCTACCTGGCTGTCATTGAGGTACATTAAAGTTGGTTTTAAAATCTAACACTCATGTTTACCTGAAGATAGCTTAAATGTATGCATGCCTGGTGTAACCAGTATTTTGTGCAAATGACTCTGCAGAACCAGGACGGGGTGAGTCTGGACACTGTATGTCGACTTTATGAAGTGGGACGACAGAAACTAGCCGAAGAGGGAGATGATGAGGTAAGACTTGAGGAATAGTTTTTGTTTAGAGCATGGCATTAAAATGTAGCCTGATATTTAGATCACAATGGGATACAGTTATTGTGAAAGTTTCTGCCGAATATAACCTGAGATCAAATAGGACATAGAGGTGGTCTGAGAAATTAATATAGTGTGAGAAGGAATGAGTTATGTCAAAACAAAGTTGAAACAACTCATGTTGCGAGCTTCATGTTTAATTGTCGTCTCAGCTAATTGATATTTGATATTTGCATTTCTCAGAGGAAAATCAGTTGTAGCCAATACAAGGTATCAAGGTGCAAAATGAAGTCAACAATGTGGTACTTGTTGTACATGAGGAAACTGAACTAACTATACTGTACATGTCAATATTTCAGTAAGTGTATTCTGACTGGATCAGTCCAGTACAAATGGCATAATGACCAAAAGCCCTAAATATTCTGTTATATGTGCTCTTTTAGGACGAAGAGGACCAGGAAGCAGAAGAAGACTCCTCAGACTCGGACGATGATGACGACGATGATGACGATGATGACATGGACACAGACCCTCTCATCGAAGAACTGGCCAGAAATGACAACCCCGAAAATGATGAACAGCCAGAGTCTCCCACTGAGGAAGAGGTGCACCTTTTATAAATCAATCCACAGGATGATTATTCAGATAGTGTTATGGCACTGTGGTTCTCAGTTACATATACATACTGTTTTTAAGCTCTACTGAAATGGAACTGTATGGAATGGACATGTTTTCACTGTCCTTGCAAAATAACCTCTGTGGTCTTTAGTACTCACTCGTGTCATGTCTGCAGATCGCACGTCTCCTTGGCAGTGATGATGATGATGATGATGATGAAAGGGGCGAGGCAGACATTGACGGAGATGACAGTGACGACTCTGACACGTCAGATTCAGATTCGAGTCACAGTGGGTCTGAGGAATCTGATGACTGTAAGTCACTTATTATTATTATTATTATTATTATTATTATTATTATTATTATAAAGCATTGTGTTTTAGCTTTGTTAGCTTATGCCATTTCTGAAGTGAAAACTCAGTATTTTTTCCACATATTTTTTTTTGTGGCTCCTCTGATCCTCTTTGCTGATGTCACTACTCTCTGCAGGGCTCCCTTTTGGCTGACGTCAGAGCAGAGCAGCAAAAGTTGCCTCTCTGTGGGAAGGACGTCCCCAAGATGCATCGTCATGTCCAGGATGTTGTTTTGAAGCCACAATCGCTCGTCGTCTTATCTGTCAGACAAAACCCTCAAACCCTACTGTCACTTCTTTCCCAGTCGATGGCAGTGTGGTTGTTTGAGCAGAAGAAGGAGAAGTTACCATTAGTGGGATACCAAGCTCTTACTTTTGGGTTTGGATTTACAATGATCCCTGAGTGGTACACCATCTTTATCAATTTCCATGTTGGAAATAATGCAGCTAGATTAATTTTGTGTTTAAAAGTTGCTTGAAAAAGGAGACGTAAGGAATTGAACATATCACATAGTCTGTATTTTTCCAGCAGGTGACAACACAGATTTCTCACTCGTCCTGTGAGAAGACGCTGCAGCCACTAATGTCACCCTTAACCAGGTCTATTTTCAAGCACCACTTGTCCTTAATCAAGTTAAATGTGAAAATACTTCTAAGAACTTCCTGCAGCATCAAAACAACAAATTGTGTAATATTATTCATTTTTATGTGGGATAGAAGTAAAACCAAAAAATAAACACTCAAATTTCTATTGTTTCTGTTTTAATACGGATTTAAAAGGGTTTGTAAACTAAAGTTTCATAAATTTCCACTTCAATAAATAATATTCAATTTATTTCAAGTCATAAATTAAACCACAGCCATACAACCTCTTGTAGATAAATAAATTGTGCAGTGTTTTTAGTGAGGTATTTGAAACCTATAGTTTTTTTTTCCAAATTAAAGCTAGCAGCCCACATAGATCCAGTTGCACATAAATTATAATAATAATTAAATCTGTTTTACTTTTTTTTAATAAACATCAAAAACCCAAGAATGTACAAATTAATATACACGGCAAAATCTGCATCTGTCCTTAAATTAATCAAAGTTGACCAATTGAAAACATCTGCCATGAGTATCTTTAATTTGTAGACTGATGAACTAGTGGGCACCAGAAAGTCTGAGCATAAGTATTGACTTCATAAATCCTGGCTCCCATTGACTCATAATCTGGAAAACATCAAAAAATATCAAATTTACTCCACTCCGTTTATTCTGGTCTCACTGTTGTGAGATGAATTCTTATCATTTACCTGAAGTCCATCTGTAGATGTGCCTTGTTAATAAGACTGGCAGACAGTTGATTGATGTCATTAACACTTGCTTCTAGTTTTGAAGATATAAATTGAAAGCCTTCTCTTAAAGAACGGGTGTGATTATATTAAAAATGTTTCTGTATTTAATCAAGTCATCATTAAAAGTAGTTTGTTTTAAAATAATTTTCTTGCCTTTTAAGTTTGCCATTTGCAGGTTGTGTCTCAATGTTGACTGTAATAATTATTTAAACCCCAAATACTTTTGAAAAATACTGTATTTATTATTATCTGTGTTAAAACTTAAAAGGGCTGGAAGCTTTCTTACAGCTAATAACTTTGTTATAACCCCTTCTTTTTAATTATTGTGAAGAACTTAAGATTGATGTAAGTGTGAATTTCAAATTTTAAATCTTTGTACCAGCACCGCTGTTGTGCCAATTAAAGACCAGCCTAATGCTCTGGTGCAAAGCTGAAACTCATTAGTTCCTGGGTAAATGGGAAAGAAATAATGGGCCATATATCTCTGTCTTTTATTGAGTGTGGTCATGAAAGACGCAATGATTAAGAGGCTCTAAGAAGAGTACACACTGCACAAAGTGACTTGGGCTGTAGGCTCATAAGTATATTCTCCAGGACAAACGACAAACACAAAGGCCCTGCAGTGCTTTTTTTTTTCTACTCTGCATCTATCTTGTTTTAGGGCGACATTTTAACATCTGTCCAGGGACAGCAGATGAAAGAAAAAATGTTGATTAATTTTGTACCTAACAATTAAACTAATAAATTTAATTTAAAACTAAATATATACTATGTTTTAAATTTCTTGAAGATATTATTTTTTTAACAGTCCATACCTTTAGCTGTTGTGGATGAAGATAAAGCAAAAAGATAAAGTATAAGGTTTGAAAAATCACTGCATGCCAGCTGCATTAAACAAGACAATTACCAATAATTCTATTTATTCCAAGGGTTAAATCTTAAATATTTGCTCTCACATTCATTCACAGAAGCAATTTTAATCCAGGCCAAAACATACATGAGGGAAAAGCACAGTTTGAGTCAGCTGTGATACTAAAACCCCCCTCTAGAGGTCAGCACTGATACATGTTTCCAAACTGAACAGCAGCAAACAGTTGGATTCACTTTTGACAAATCTCAACCTTTCAGAAGTCGTTCATTCTAAAAGTTCAGCAGTGACTACATTAAAACAGTACAGCTTTGTGCCATTATAATGAATGAATTTGAAATGGACCTTACACTATGTTTACACAAAGTGTACAAGGTTTGAGTTTATATTTTCTGTGATCTTGCGAAAAGATTTGATTTTGTTTTTCTCGTTATTGCAGTAAACAGCTTTTACAAAAGCCCCTCTCTTTTCTTTTGAAAGTTATTTATTCCTCCCGTCCTTGTTTTCTGCCTGCCTCCTTCCTTTCACAGCGAGGTGGCCTTGACCAGACTAGAATACTAGAGTTTGAGTTGTTGTGAATTTTCTCTTTTTTCTGAATGTTTTGCCCTTTTCAATGCTGATTTCTTATTTTACCTCAAGTCACTGACGAGCCATAGAAGACAGAGACAAATTAGTGCTAATGAAATGTCTGAATTAATGATGGTTGCATCAACTTGTCTAATACAATAATTTCTCTGCTCCCCTCAGAGATATATAAATATATTTTACACAAATAACTTAACATTGTACAGATGGTTTAACAAAATGGGGACATAGCAGCATATTCCACTGACGGCAAGACATTTGCAGGATATGTAAATGTTTGTATCAGTCCATCCTTTTCTTTTAGGCCTGTGCTTATGAAAAAGTACAATGTAGGTTTATTTTTTGACTTTGAATGAATTTTTCTGAACTGTAAAACTTTAGTTGTTTTGTTTTATTTATTGTTTTGTTCTCTGTTCTTTGGCTGAGGGCTTCACACTGAAAAGCATCTTGTGCAAACCAAGTGGACTAACCAATGAATGACAAAAACCCCCATGAAATACAGGCTCTTCTCTGTTACTTTGTTGTCACTCTCAGAGGCATAGCTTAAATGAATGATGCAAATGAACGTAAAATGTAAAAACAGATGGGATATGTGCTTATTAGCCTATAACACTTTAACAAACTGCTTCCTTTTTTTGTACTTTTGGCTGCCTGCAGTAAATCTTTTACTGCTGCTAATAGACTGCTTTGTGCTGAAAAGTGAGCCAGCAAGTAGAATTATCTTGTTAAATAGGCTTTTCTTATCCTGTTTTCACTCCGAGTGAAAAAAATATTTCCATATCCTTTAAATGGGCCAATGCATAGCCTGTGTTAGGAAATAGTAAGTGCTTTATAGACTGTATTACCATGCCTTAAATTGATAACCCCTGTGCTTCTTCAGGTGTGGCGGCATCATTAGCAGCCTCTGTCGCTAATGGGACCAAACCATTCACTGTAGTTTAATAAGATACACCTGTGCTTTTTACTTATAAACTGAATGTGCTACTCGACTTACAGTTGGGCTGGAGGGACTTGTTAGTTGCCTGTAGCTAAACAAAACTGCCACTTTATTGTAGTTATTGTATTGTCTTGTAAGAGTTTTCTTTGTTAGCTACTAGAAGGTGTGCTACATGCTGCCTAGCAACTACAAGCCCCAGCTGCAAGCTAATTCCTGGCTAAGGTAAATCTGGAAGTCCAGATAATCAGATAATCTTGGTAAACATTGGAAAACCTTGTATTCTAAAAGACAACAAATCTGATACAAATATATAAAATTGATTTTGTGGTATTTCCTGTGACTAACTGCAAAAACTATAGTGAATAGTAATTAAGGGCAGCAAAAATGGTTACCGTTAGCTCAAGACTCCATCTAGTGGTACAAAATGATATGAACCGGTTGCTTGGAAACACAAAAACTATATGCAATGCTATATTCTCTGCAAAAGGCAACACACAAAAATGTCTTTTTGCCACCACAAAGCCTTATTTCAAACACCAGGATATGTTTAGGCTATTTCTGAATAGTAACAAATAAAAACACTGCATAGGGCTAAACATCTTGAATATTAAACAATAGATCATGACTTGGATGCATGTGATTATTTTCAGATTAAGGCCAAAACAGGCGTATTATTGTTATATTCTCTGACAAGTATTTAGGGTGATTTAGACTGTTTATTCTAAAAAACAATAATGATAGTTTAGGTTAAGTAAAGGTTCATACAAAGTAATCTATTGTACTTTTCTACCCTACATCCACCCTAACACGGCTATAGGCTAGATGTCTTGAACAGTCACATGTGGTTAATTATGTCAACTCAAGACCAAAAAGTAGCTCAAGACTTCAATTAGTGGTAGGAAGTGATATAACACGCTGCTTTTAATGGCAAGTTGAGTATTACGCTATATTCTCTGTGGTAACAAGGCTTTGGCATGAGTCACGAAAAGTACAATGATATTCCAGGGAATTTCAAGTTGTTTAAAGTGAAAAATCATGTACTGTATGAATACACCATCATTGTAAACTGCAATATCCATCCCATTATTATGTGTTGAATGGTGATGACACATGATGCACACGAGTGATGTAGCTCCGTGAAGTTGGCCCCCCACGAAAATGGATTGACTACAAAACTATCTAGATTGTTTGTGCTGGTTTGTGCAGCAAAAATTTTCGTTTGTGCTGTTATAGTTTTTGAGATATTACAAGATTAATGTTCGGCCGATGACGTCATCCAGCCCCCCATTTGTCCTAAAAATGGACAAAAATGGTGTAATTCTTTTGTGCTTCGTTTGTGCAGCAAAATTTTTCGTTTGTGCTGTTATAGTTTTTGAGATATTAATAATAAATATTTTCGGTATTAACGGCTTCATTTCCGGCCAGCTGATGCGCACGTCCGGACAGGTTAAAGACTGTTTGGTTTTAACCATTGAAATGGTGGAAATGCATTGTATTGTTTGCGTTACATAAAATCACGTTTTCTGTGCCCATATTTTTTATCAATAATTATTTTGAGAGACAATCATTGGATCAAAGTACATCTACAAAGTTCTAAACTTTTAAAAGATGCTATAGATGAAATGTTACTTTTTTTTCCCGAGTTGTCTTGCAGGTGGATACTTGTTCCTGACCTGTTGCTGATCCTGAAGGACCAAATACACCAAAAATGAATAACTGTAAACTGTCCTAACAATTTGTCTGTGTATTTACAATAAAGAACGAACTGAACTGGATTGTGTTTTATTTTTATAATGCATGGAAAACAATCCTGGATAAATAATGGTTAAATAATAAAATGAAAACAACTTAAGTACACTTTAAAAATAAAGACAATTACATAAAAAAAATAACAAGTATGGTCTACCTTACTTCCTTTATACCACCAGGTGGCGCTGAACATAGATTTGCTTTCACCCCACATTTTCTGAATTTAAATGTTTAAAATTTTAAATTTAGCTTAACGGAGATAAAACAAATATAAAATAACTATACAGCCGTTTCTATTTTTCTACACCACGCATCACTGGATTTTTTTTTTTTTTGGAAGACTGCTCGTAAGACCGGACGTGCGCATCAGCTGGCCGGAAATGAAGCCGTTAATACCGAAAATATTTATTATTAATATCTCAAAAACTATAACAGCACAAACGAAAATGTTTGCTGCACAAACCAGCACAAACGAAGCACAAGCGATCTAGATAGTTTTGGAGTCAATCCATTTTGGTGGGGGGCCAACTTCACAGCTTCTGTACGTGCCTGTGCGTGTGGAGATGACGCTGCAGTTGTAGGCCGACCGGAAAAAGAGCTAAGGTTGTGGCTGCCAGGAAACGAAAGTGTTACAGAGAAGTGAAGTGGTGAGAGCTCATAACGTGCTCCAGAGAGACTCTGTACTCCACTGCGTCAAACATGAATCTGCTCCTGCTCCTGTGCCTCCTGTCTCTGTGGCTTGGACCAGCATCTGCTCAAGATATCAGTAAGAAAACTACTTCAGTCTCTTTGTGCCGTATTAATCTTTGGTGTTAGCGTTTGCACAAGTCTAGTTATCTGTGCTGGGAGCTCTGCGTCCTTCACAGTCCTTTCCTGCAGCAAGTCATCACCACCGGGGCTTAATTAGAAATAAGGAAGATGTGATGCAAAGCTGTTCGTTGTCTTATTGCAGAAAATACTACGAGGTGATGTTATTAGGTGTGGCTCATAACTTTATGTCGTGGTTATTACAGTGAGTGAGAGGTTTGTTTGTACCAAGCCTCTCCCATGGTACATCTCAAATGGTAGTGATGAGTCGTTCATGAACGATTCGTTATTTTTGAACGAGTCTTTAATATGACTCGGGAACAACTAGTCATCTCAGAGAGCGAGTTGTACACTTTTGTGTAGACCCGCGCATGCGCATTCCGCCACATCTCATACAGGAAACAGAAAGAAGTCATTCATCTCCCAAGTCGTTCGTTCGTTCGTTCACCAAGTCCCAGCCCCAGCCCCATAGAGAAAGAGTATGCAGTTACCGGAAACAGAAAGGAATCGTTCATCTCCCGAGTCTCTGAGTCGTTCATTCAAGCCCCCGTAGGCTGAACGCAGAAACAGAAGGATTCGTTCATTTCATGAGTCAGTCTTTGGGTCTGAGTTTCGTTCTTTTGTCACATGACCGCTTCTGTTCAGTCTCTCAAACTCATAGGGCTGGGTATTGTTAAAAATCTTTCGATCCGGTGCAAATTTCGATACCTCAATTTCGATACCGGTTCCTAACGATACTTTTTTCGATACCATGTGTTTTAAAATCCATTTCAAAATCAACACAAATACATTAAACACAAAACTTTTATTTTTCATCTTAATTAAAACAAATTCTGGTAACACTTCACACTCACACTTCACACATCGTATCAATCCTATCTTGGCCAAAATTTACAAAAAAAGAGAAACCTTTTTGCCACAACATGAACATATTATAAATAAATAAATAAATTATATTGTGTACATCCTAATATTGAACCAACTAAAATTCATAGGAATGTAAAAAAACAAAAAACTTTTTAGTGCAAAATCAAACTGTATTTGTGGGTAACCGCTCAGCAGTTTTTCTTCAGAAAGATCAACATGTCGGCTTTTTCTGGCAACAGACAGGCCCGCTCCTGGCTAATGGTGTCCCCAGCCGTAGAAAATGTACGCTCTGAGGGCGTCGATGAGGCTTAATGTACACAGAGAAACCTGGATGCCAAGCTGGATAGCATTGGCAGTGTGTCCTTCTTACTCCACCACCAAGTTGCTGGATTCACTGTAGAGAGTGTACACGACAAACCTCTGTAGAGCTGTATCTCCTCCTGAATCTTCTCTGAGGTGCTGGTCATGCTGTTGGCTGTTACTTCTATCGCCATGCCTTCCTGCAAAAGGAGGCAGAGGCTAATTTGAAGGGGGAAATAACAGCGCTAACGCTACAGCAACCGACTAGCAGCACAAGCTAACGTCATGGGGATGCATTTGGTTTAAGTAGGGAAATTACACTTATCTGTCAAGTATTTCTAAAATGTGAAACCTTAACGTTACGTTGGAAAACAAAGATGTTGCCTGGTCAAAGAATAAGGTTAAAGCTAGCGCCTGGGTAACGTTACATTGCAACGCAGAGTTGCATCCACACATTGAAACCACTCGCGTTAGCGTAAACAATTACTTTAACTTCTGTTCGCTAAAAGGTAATATCTTCCTTTCTTACCTGCTACAATGTCAGAAATGCCAGATGATGTTGAAGGGGCAGGTTTGACTCGATGAGCTGCAAGGCTCCTCTATTTCCTTCTTTTTACAGTCGAATACCCTGCAACTTTGTGCCTTCATATTGATCCCGTGCATGGTCAAATGCTTCATTAAATTTGTGGTATTGTCGGCTTTGGTTGCAATACACTTGTCGCATATGTTACACTTTGCTGACTCGGCAACCACTTTTATAAAAAGTGTAGCCACACTTTAGATCTCTTTGGCATTATAAAACTGGAACGTTTGGAGAAAAAACAACTAACGTTACACTTAGTGTTGTGTGACTGCGAGTGCGAGTATCTTCAGATATCCCACCGTCACGTCACATGGTGGTGGACAGCCAATCACGGCGAATGTAGTTCCTTACATGCACGTATGCTACAAGCTCACACAGACACAGCCGCTAAAAAAAAAAAAAAAACCCGGCCACTTGGCTTTTGGAACCGAAATTTGGCACCGAAAGATAAATAATTTTTCGATACTCATAGAATTGAAGTTTTTCGTTCGATACCATAAAGGTATCGAAGTTCGGTACCCAGCCCTACAAACTCATATATCTGCAATAAACATTATCTGAAAATTAAAAAAGTTCCATTTGTTTCTGTCAGTCTATATTTAGTGTTAAATGTTAGTGCCACTTTGTTTTTTCATTATTATTTAAACTATTATAAACTATAAAATTATTACCTAAGATTAGAATCTTAAAAATATAAAGATACAATTTGAGGCCAGAAATGCATCACATAACTGTAAAAGTAAAATGTATGTATTAACTTATTTCTGTATCTAATGCGTGACAAAAGAACGAGACTCAGACCCGAAGACTGACTCATGAAATGAACGAATCCTTCTGTTTCTGCATTCAGCTTACGGGTACTTGAATGAACGACTCAGAGACTCAGGAGATGAACGAGTTCTTTCTGTTTCCGGTAACTGCATACTTTCTCTATGGGGCTGGGACTTGGTGAACAAACGAACGACTCGGGACTCCTTTCTGTTTCCGGACGGACGGATGTATTAGCTACAGCTACATGAGGCTGTCATGGCCTAGACCAGACATGTTGACGGAATTAATGCTAAGCTAAATATGAAGTGACAAAGGAAAAAACTATTTGGATTAGGAGGTGAGTTGCAGAGTATGTGAGTGGTGCGGAGTGGGAGCGGAGCGAGGAGTGGAGTTGTGTGATTTTTGCCAGGTGCGAGGAGCGGATTTTTTAAATGTTGGAGCGTTGTGATTTTCTCCCGCTCCGAAACGCTCCACTATCGCTCAATTACCAATCACGAGCCAGGAGTCCCAGGACTAAACCACTGTCAGGAGACGGAGGGGGACTCAAAATGTTTCTAATCATATTTTGCATTTGTTTACGCAGCACTGGAGATTTAGCTTTGCTCGCTAATGTTCAACCAGCCAGCATTTATTTCTGTTCATAGGCCTATTTCTTAATATTAATATAGGCTAAAAGTTGCCTAAAAGAGATCTTTATTTTTTTCGTTTGGCAATTTGTTTAACTTCATATTTTAGTTTGTGATTAATTTTATTTAATGTAATGTTTTTCGTTTTCACTACATGCATCTTCTGATCAGACACTGGTGTTATTAAAAAAAAAAAAATAAATACCCTGGAGCGAAAACGGAGCAAGACGTATAAGGACGGAGTGGGGGAGGGAGCGAGGAGCGGAAAATTGTACACCCAGAGCTAGGGCTGGGCGATATGGCAAAAATGTGATCTCGAAATAAAATATCCATATTGAACGATAACGATTTTCGATATTCGATACAAGTTGTTAATGCTTCCAGCTTAAAAATAGTATGCCTGAATGACTGAAGCCACAAAAAGGAGAGGGTTCATTAAATTACACTTTAAAAGTATAGTTTACTAAAAAAAAAAATTACACATTTCCAAAATGTAAACATAATACTATTGTAAACATAATTTGTAAACATTACAGTTTTTTTTCAACCAGAAGACTCACTGTAAACAGTGTCTGGCGTTAAGAGGTACATTAAATGTGCAAAATATAAACATAAAAATATACAACTTCTAGCAAGTGCACACAATTTGTAAAACTTTCAGTTGTATTTTTTATTCTTTTTGCCAGGAAGACTGGTCTGTAAAAGTGTCTGGATTTAAGAGGTATTTTAAATGTGCAAAACGTAAACATGAAAAATATACAACAACTAGCTAGTGCAGTGGTTTTCAAAGTGGGGCCTGCAGCATAAGTCGCACCAGGGGCACGCAGCAAGTTGGAAGAAAAAAGCAAAAAAAAAAAAATAAATATTTATATTATTATGAGTATTTTTATGAAATTGCATTAGAGATATCAACAAATTATTATAATGCTATTTCATAAAAATACTCATAATATAAATATTTACTTATAATTTTTTTTTTTGCTTTTTCTTCCAACTTCCGGCCCCACCTGGCGAAAACCACTGACCTAGGTGTTTTATTTATTTATTTACATTTGGTGTAGTTTTGTCGATGGGTTCAATAACACCGTGCAAAAGGGGGGCCTTGGCCAGAACCTGGTGGAATTTGGAGGACCTTGTCATGGAAAAGTTTGGGAACCCCTGAGCTAGTGCACACAATTTCTAAACTTTTACAGGTTTTTTGCCAGAAACACTAGTCTGTCCACAGTGTCTGGCTTTAAAGCTGCCCTGTGGCAGGACACTATATTACCACCAGTGGTGTAAAGTAACGAATTACAAATACTCTCATTACTGTAATTGAGTATTTTTTCTCAGGAATTGTACTTTATTAAGTAGTTTAAAAACAGTGTACTTTTACTTGTACTTGAGTACATTTTTAGTGCTGTATCGGTACTTTTACTGCACTATTTTCCCTCAACCTGCAGTCGCTACATTGTTTATTTTTTTTTCCTGTCAATGATGATTGGCTAAGGAGAATAATCAGTCCAGTGATTCCCGTCCAATCAAATCGAGCATAGAAAACTTGCATCAGACAGACTTCAAAACACCTGGCGCCAATTTAGTTTAATCATGGAGGAGGAGGAGGAAGGAAGTGTGGTGGATGCTTCAACATGCAGTAACTCAAATACAGCACTTCAGCATCCTTGGCCGTACCTGAAGGAGCTTTTTACAATGAAGGCGAAGAAGGGCAATTGTGTCGTTATGTCATGCCTACTTTGCTTGCCCAGACCGGTTGAAATATCAGCATTCAAGAGTTCTTCCTCTAATTTAAAAAGCACATCGAGGTAAGATTTCATATTTGCTAAGTATCATATCTTAAATATTTATGTTAAATGGTATAATAAACGTCACAAATATAGTGTGCGGGGCATAAATAAAACTGTGTTAGGTTTTATGAGCCAATGTGAATTAGGGATGCACCGAATGTTTCAGGCAACCGAAATTATTCGGCCAAACACAATTGCGTTAGCGATTAGCAACCAGCTTGGAGTGAAGGCACGGTCATTTTATTAATGCAGCAGTATGGACGTGTTCGAGAAGACGCAAAAATCATCACAAGCAACGACTGCTTAATAAGACTATCTCGTCAGTCGTCGTCATTGATGAGAAGAGGGAGCGGGGTTGTTGCTGGTTATACTGTAGGCCTATGTATAATGACTTCAATCGCAAAATGGCTTTAAACTGCTACTAAATACACTGCAGAATACAATGCGCAATTTGAATGTAAAAGAGAACGACACTGTTATAAAACTACATATTTATTTCACAGGGTATAAGGTGGAATAAGTCACAGCATAATACTCACTACTCCCTACTCTTGAGTACTTTTGAAGGGGCTACTTTTTACTCGTACTTTGAGTGGTATTTAGGACAGGTACTTTTACTCCACTCACATTACATTTTTTGGTAAGTAATAGTACTTTTACTTAAGTATGATTTTTCAGTACTCTTCCCACCACTGATTACCACCTGTGCTAAAAGCACGCTCTGAGGGTGAGCTGGTGGCAGGAATACACAGGTAACCTTTTGCCAGGAGGCTCACTCTGGGGTATATTGCTGAATTGATCTTCCACCATTCCAGGGGGTTGGTCTCGCTGTCTGCATCTCCTTTCTGTTTCCTGTATGAGATGTGGCGGAATGCGCATGCGCGGGTCTACACAAAAATGAACGACTCGCTCTCTGAGATGACTAGTTGTTCCCGAGTCATATTAAAGACTCGTTCAAAAAGAACGAATCGTTCATGAACGACTCATCACTAGGGGTGAACAACTCCTGCTCTGACTGCAGCTGGGAGGGCTGCTGCGCGAGGACTGGGCCGACTATGAGTGCTTTGGGATGGGGTGGGGCCGCGGCAGCACCCGCTGCTCATTGATTAGAGTAAGAACGATGTGTGCATTCACTTCAGAAAGTCTCCAAAAGTCTCCAATAACTCCAGAAAAAGTCGCTAGATTTGTCGCTAGTCGCTTTTTTGAAAATTTGTCGCTAGAGGGGTCTGAAAACTCGCTAAATATAGCGACAAAGTCGCTAAGGTTGCAACACTGCTGATGTGCACGCTGCTGTTGCATATTTCTGCTGTGTGATTGGTTCTTGGATATTTTTCTTCTTCTCTAGTATTATTGGCGGATCGCAACCAATTGTTTCCGGTGCATACCGCCACCTACTGTACCGGAGTGTGTATTTCATGTTCTAGTACTTCCGGTTATGGTTCATGGATCAATCCATATCGAGTGAAAATGTCCGGAGCTTATCATCGTTATCGATTTAAATTTTATCGCGATTCGATGTGATATCGTTTATCGGCCCAGCCCTACCCAGAGCGGAGCTTGAGCGGAGTAATTATGAAATACTTTGAGCGTGGAGCGCAAATTCTTCCCACTCAGCTCCGCTCACATACTCTGGTGAGTTGAACTCTCTGCCTGAAGTAAGCTGCAATGAATTATGGTTATAATTATTCATTTAAGTATGCAGTGTCATTAGCTTATAGTTATTATAGTTTTTATTCCAAAAGTACTAAATGTATTAAAAATTTTAACATGTTACATTTTAATTAGATTCTGCTGAAATGAACGAAATGAACGAAATGACTTGAAAAAAGATTCGTTCATTTTGCTGAACGAGACTTAAAGAACTGAGTCAGTAAAATGATCCGAACTTCCCATCACTATCAAATGGTCGTTGTGGAAGGGCGCCACCTAAGGCGATTTACCGCGAAATCCAGCGCTATACAGCCGTCCACCAGAGGGCAGGCTCCAAAAGCGGAAATATAAGGAGAAACCCAATGGTGACTTTACAGGTGTAAAAATCATGTTTACAGCCTGGTACAAAAGATGGCTCCGGTCTCTAGAGCTAAGTTTTTACTATGTGACAACTCTGGGGGGGTGAATTTTTGATTATTACGTCCGTTTATGCTATCTGTAAAGTGTAGTTTTGAGAATAAATTTGGGTGTGGCTACCTTGGTGTGCATGTGTCAATCACCAAGCCGCGCACGTCGTGTGGCTAGCTGGCTAACAAGTGGCTAGTTAGCAGCTCCGTGATACTTGCTGGAGCAGTATCACGGAGCTGCTCGGAGCTAGGGTGTGTTAGGCTTATGTACTTGACCGTCGGCTGTTCTCTGAGTATTTGAGAAGAACGTTGTTGAAATGGCTTGCTGTGCTGTTGGCTGTACTAACAGACTCTCCAAGAAGTGTGGTCTTCAGTTTTTTCGGTGAGTAATACAATTTTCTTGGTTTTATGGATGGTTTTAAGAGCTCTTAAGCGGGTAAATATATAGCATTACTCAGCTACTTAGCCTAGCTAACAACTTTTCCCCATCAAAATTACATCGAGCACGGTAATTTAGAATTGGATGTTAATCATAATACTGTTAAGGTAGAGTTTCAAATTTATTTTTACTGGCTTTGCTTTAAAAAATAGATCCAGATATACAATATATCATGTGATTTCTTGCTCAAATCCAAACACTATTTGCATTGCGTACATGGCCATTAAACATCAAAACAATAGATTTATTCATGATAGCTGTAATATCTTTTTAAGTGATCGAATTAAGGATGTTATGGCTTTGACATATAACGTGCAAATGAGCGCAACTTGGTAAAACTGCATTATTCACCGGGTGCACTACGCAATGAAATGCACTACGCTAGGATACCGTCAATGCTCTGAAGCCCACCGCTAATGACTTTTGAAAATAACATGCTATCATTACGTACGAGATAGTGTAAGATTATCTCGCAAAAAAATTACGAATGATCATTTTCAATGAAATCGTAATTGCACAGAGGTTTGTGCTACTGTTATGTGTATTTCTCCGTTTAGGACGTGTAGAGGGTGTCTCTGGGAGCTCTGTTGTTCTTGCATTAAACTGCCTTCAGAGTGTGTTATAAAGTATGACAACTGTACCTAGTACCTTCAATGTAGTACCTAGTGCTGTTAACACTTTTCAGTTACATTCAATACATCTAAGGTATAAACTACTATTTTAATATTTATAAATCTGGGCTTAAAAAAATTGTCAATGTAAACATATGTACATAGCTTATGTTAAAACATAATCTTTTTTTAGCCACTTAGTCTAAGAGAAATTATTATAAGCTTATGACCATGATCTTTTGTTTATGTGAAGCCCTGTTGTTATCTACCCTAACCCTACCCTGCAATTGTTATTGTAACACTATATGTACAGTACAAGTTTGGTAACCTTTTAAGGTCATACTAACACCTAATGTGTTTTTGTATGTTTGTTTAAGTTTTCCTCTAGGTGATTCAGACAGACTGGACCAGTGGGTGTTGAAGATGAGGAGACAGAACTGGACTTCTACCTCGGTTGTGCAGTCAACACTTTGAGATGGATTGCTTCTGCACTGATTTGAGGGTACCCAAAGCTTTGTGTCATCTTTATTACAAGGACAGTACATACTGACCAACAATTAGTCCACATGGGTTATTGTAGAACTGCACAGTGAGTCACAAGCGAGCAGCAGCTTTATCAGAAATGTCATTAATTACATGCAGGCCATTAGGGAGACAAATAAAATACAAAAAAATAATTCAAAATTAAAAAGGACAAATAGAAAACATGCGTTAGTTACACTACAGACATCTTGTTAAGCAAAGAGAAACAAAAGTTGTTAAAACAGCAGGGCACAGAGGGGTTTAATACAGTCTGATCTGAAAAGCCACATTTTTAAAAGAGAGTGAAATAATCCAGTTAAATTGATTTTTCTGATGGTAGTTGGAATAATATTCCATTATTTGGAAGCTCGAAAAGAAACGGCAGACTGACTGAAAGCTGTTTTTCTAATCTATTTAGTCTATCAATTTGTTAGTATTTTTTTATTGAGATGCACTCTTTACACTTATTTGCTCACTTTGCTACATTGCACCTAGATTAGACACCTACTCACTCACCTGTTGAAACAAGTTACAACCAGTGGACATAGTGGGAAAGTACTGATACAGACTGCTTCCTGCGAGGGGCGCGGCCAGGGCTGGACTGGTAATCTGGCATACCGGGCAAATGCCCGGTGGGCCGACGCACTTGGGGGCCGGTCCATATAATATGATTTTTTTTTATTTTTTTTTTAATTGGCCAATGACCGGCCCATAAAGCACGGTTGGTTCATTTTTCATACTGACACTGGGCTGGCCCAATCATCTCTTAACAGGCTCCACCCCTCCTCCTCTGTTTCTTGTGTCAGATGCAGTTAGTAGCTCAGAGCCAGAAATCTGTGGACAGTGTTGCCAACTCTTTTCAAAGGAAAGTAGCTAAAGCCTGGCCAAAAAGCCGCTAGATGACGTCATGCGTAAATTAGCATATTCGTGACGTCATTACGTCAACGCGTCATCATACTAAATTGCATACTTTCTTGCGTTCTCCCTGCCCTGTGCTCACATGGTCTCTTTTACTGTATTTTATTATGATATAGCCGACTGTCCCAATAAAGCTCTTGTCATTTCTCATTTCAATTAAGTGATGAGCACACAAGAACAATGAAAATCAAAACGGTCAAAGTAAATTCAAATTTAAAATGAAACTTTCTGTCGACTCTTGTTTTTGTTTATTACTTCACAATTTCAACCATCCTCCTTTATCCGGGTTTGGGACCGGCAAAAGTGACCTAAAAGAGACACTCCGGCGGAGTTTCTTTTAATTTTTTTTTAAATTTATTTATTATTTTATTTTTATTTTTTTTATACTTATGGTCCACTTAGGAGCCTACAACATGTCACAGTAAAGTATTAACATTTTTAACCGTAATTTCTTTTTTATTTTTATTTTTTTACAATATTTTCTTTTTTTTTTTTTTTCTTAAGTTTAGTTTTTAACCTTATGGTCCACTTAAGAGCCTACAACAAGTGACTGAAAAACATTAACATTTTTAACCATACATTTTTTCGACAAAGAACATTTTACATTTTCGAATGCTGAATGTAAGCCTGGGTGGGATCCACCAGCGGCGGCTTGCCAAGTTGCCCGACATGCGCGATTCATTTGCAGTCTGCACGTGGAGAGGTGAACAACTCCTGCTCTGACTGCAGCTGGGAGGGGCTGGTGCGCGAGGACTGGGCCGACTATGAGTGCTTTGGGATGGGGGGGGCCACGGCAGCACCGCTGCTCATTGATTAGACTAAGAACGATGTGTGCTTTCACTTCAGAAAGTCTCCAAAAGTCTCCAATAACTCCAGAAAAAGTCGCTAGATTTGTCGCTAGTCGCTTTTTTGAAAATTTGTTGCTAGAGGGGTCTGGAAACTCGCTAAATATAGCGACAAAGTCGCTAAGTTGGCAACACTGTCTGTGGATTTAGGATGGAAAAAGAAAAGTGCAAGGGGTTGCGGAGAAGTTGCGGGGCAAAAAAATAAAAATGCTAGAGATTGATGCCTCAACATGTGCAAAAATAACAGACATGTTTAGTGCTGTAGCTTCAGTATCCAAGCCTACAGTACCTGACGACATTTTGCAGAAACATGGAGAGTGTAATTGAAACGGTAAGCATGTGTGTGTGTGTGTGGGCCTGGTTGGGCCACGACGAAGATGATGATTTACCTAAATTAATGAATATTATAATAAGACAACTTAATCGTTGTTGCCATTATATAGTCTGTCAGATTGTCACCCACTGCACTAGCCACTCAGTCAGCTAAAGTCAAATAACACAGCATAAGCTAGGTTAGCAGAGTTAACTTATTTAATTGCAACTTTGGCTGACTATTCTAATGTTAACCCTTTTAATACCCATAATGGCCGTACGGCCCTTCTCTAGAAAAACTTAAATCATGCCATTTGATTATTTTGGCTGCATCAAAGCGCCCACGACGAGTAACGCATGCTGTAGCAGCCCCTTGGATTTAATGATCAAGACGCAGAGTTTCAAACGGGTGTCAATTTATTTCTTCCTCTCAAGTAGCACCAGCAGCACAATCACCATGAACACCGTGAAAACTCATTCCGCTCTCCAAGGGCGCTAATCAAAGTGTTTCCACCATCCTCTAGAATGCTTTCTAGCTCGACGCACTCTCACAGTTCAGAACTCCTGCTTCCAACAACACGCGATCACCGTGTTGCGAAGAGATAGCAGCAGGAAGTGTTAGCGTCACAGAAAACATCCGAAGAAGAAAATGATCCGTTTTTCAAAATAAAAGCGGAACGAACAAGGAAACATTGAAGAACTACAATGTCTTATATTAACATAATATAATACTGTGTAGGAGAATATTAATACGATTTATCAGACATTTACACATGCTATTTGGGGATTAAAACCCGCCTTGCATTTTGAAAGTTGTATATTTTTGTTTAGCTGTATATTCAACGAAGTAGATATTTGCTCATGTTTCTAATGAATTTCCAACATCATTAATATGCAATATTTACGGTGATTGAATAATATGAATATCATATATTTTTAGGACGTTTTGTGTGAGTAATTTGGTAGTATAGGTTGGTTTTCTTTTTTTTTTTTTAAGGGGAGTATCTTAACAATGAGAGGTAAATCTTGTTTGGTGTCATATTAAAGAGGGGTTTGTGCTCTTTAAAACAAAGTAGCCTATACTTGCAATTGTAAACTAGTTTTTCTGCTGTCTGGTTCATTGGAAAAAAAAAAAAACATTTCTTTTTAGAATTAGCAGTATTCTACATCCACATTATATTGGTTTCTAAAGGGTTAACTAGCTTTTATAACATGGAGCACTTTGTCCATCTAGAAATCCCGCTCATCAAGAATACAGGACTATATAACCAAAATGGATCCTTACTAAGTGTACTTTTACATTTACATTTAGTCATTTAGCAGACGCTTTTATCCAAAGCGACTTACATTCACCAGTGTTACAGCTGGAACACCACTGAAGGCAAGGTGGGTTAAGTGTCTTGCCCAAGGACACAACGACAGTATGAACTGTGGGGAGAGCGGGATTCGAACCGCCTACCTTCCGGTTGAAGGACGACCACTCTACCACTGAGCCACTGCCGCCCCCCTTTTAATAACTCTTCCAAATAATTGTAATCCTCTCTCTCTCTGTCCTTATGTATAGTCAAGCCAGGTTGAGTTAGCAGTGGAGGAGAGAGACAGGGAGGAACCTTTGATCACCAGGGAGTCTGTCAAGAGAGAGTGAGTACACTGGTCCACTTGCACTGGTACACTGGTCCATGGCACTTAGTTCTCAGCTTTGTAGGGGTTTTTGGAATGGAACAGTAGATATGCATATCTACAGGGACCGCAAGGATGGTGTACTAGTTGGTTGTGTCTGACCGATTGTGGTGGGCCGGTCTGAGCAAAAATGCCAGGGCCTTTTTTTTGTCCCAGTCCAGCCCTGGGCGCGGCCATAGATTACTATTACTTTTGTGGTGTCAAGTTGACCATGGACACAACTTGTTGATACAGGAATGCTCTAAATAAAAAATATGTACAACTGTGATTCTAAATAAATTAAATAAAGTAGCTACAATGCCATATAATGTCTTTTCTTCATATCTCTTTTAACAGGGAAGGACTTGACTTGCTTGACAAGCACAGCTGTGAACACCAATTTATTTTTTTCAAAAGACAAACATCCAAAGCCTAGATGGTCACAGAAGGTATGTTGGTTGAGAGGTTGAGAATGTTAATAATGTGTCAAATGACAGTGTCAAAGTGTAAATATTATGTATTTCATGTACATTTGTGGCCATGCAAACCTTAAATGGGAAATGAATTGAACTTGATTAGACCATTTTCTATATGTCTAGAGCCTGCATGAACGGGGCCCATGTACATTTCAGAGAGCCTGTGTGTGCAATAGTTTACATCGTCGGTGGAATATGTCTGACAGGATTTGTTTTTAATAGAGTTAGCAGAATAATTTCCTGTTATGTTCCTCTGTTCCTCACCCTAGTTCATTGTATTTGTACATGTTCTGTATTGTCTTGTGCTATTATTTTTAATCCTTATATCCTGTTTCTGGATGTCCATTTTATTTAACAGTTGTTGTCCCGTCTTATATGTTCCCACTTAAGGCACACTGCACCTTGTTGTGGTGAGTGGGCTTTCAACCAAGACAGGCCAACTTGAATTTGTTTTGTGATTTATTTATTTTTTTGTCTGACTTTCCACAGGGTCCCGTCCTGCAGCAGTCATTTTAAACTCCTCATCACATCTTCGCCACGTCCACCTTCACCCTTACAACCTGATGGGACAAGGCTTCGTTTGTTGCTTCTCAAACCTTTTGGAACTGCATCACAAATATGTGACACCTTTTACACACTTGAGCATTAAAAAAAAAACTGTTTACAATTCATTTGCACTTTTTTATTTTCAATGAAATGTATTGTATCATATGTTTTACAATTTTAAACAAACTTTTTTCTGCTTTAAGTATGGGCATGCCTTACTTATAATTTAATCTACCATCTAGTGGTATAAAATCAAAAAAAACAAAAAACTGCTGCAGATGTTTTAACAGATGTTTCCAGGTGCAGAAGCAGAGGGCAGGTCCATCGTGAAAACTACAAGAGTTATGTATAACGTGGCTATAACTAAGTAAAATATAGTCTCCAAAGTAATGTGTAACTGCACTTGTCTGGGCAGTGGGCTCTTGAGAGTGAGCAATTTGAACAGTGACCTTTTCCATATTTTAAACTACAATAGAAAAAGTTAGATTAGCATGCTATATTATAGCTACATACCACAAGCATTATTCGAAAGCCTTGTTAACTATATAACATATTATAGAGAGATGCATAGTGTGGTCATAAATCTCAGGTGGGAAGCTCCACTTGCATTAGCCTGGTGTTAGCAATTGCCTTAGCCTCGGCTACAGCGGAGTGGGCATAATTACCCACGCACGCACTCATAATGCCCTCCCACGGGCTTACTTTGCCCATTTTAGTAACATCCTCTGACGAAGGAGTCTGAAATGTCGGGATGTAATCGCCATTTTTTTTGCCCTGACTTTGAGGCTATTTCGGCAAATAGGGGACCAATGGGTGGATAGCATCCATAATTATTATACAATCTATGGTTTGTACAGAGCTACTGAGGCACAGGCCAGAGGTTACTAGTTAAACTAGTAACTCAGCGGATGCTGTAATGCTGCTGTATGGCTACAGCAAATGCTTATGCAATTATAATCATTTTGATTAATACGTTTGTGAATTAAATTTAAAATGCTATAAATTTAGCTATTTAGCTTTTAAGAATGATGCAAACAGAAAGCCCTGTCTTTGAAGAGGTATTATGTGGTCTTTGGTGGCATCTAGTGGTGGACAAGTGCAGTGAAAGTGGAAACCGTGAGTCTGATTTAATCAACTCTATTTTGCTACTTATAAGAGAAGTTTACGATAAGAAGACCCCATAGATTCAACAACAATGCATAGGATACATTTAGCTGGATATCACATTTTGGAGAAATAACCTAAACCTGATTTTACTTGGAGAAAAATCTCATGTAACAAACAGTGGCTGTTTTATTATAAGAATTAGGATAACATGGTCCAATTTTTGTTTTATTAATGTTTTATGAAACTTTTTACTTACTTTTGCTTTGTAGGGAAGGAATAACATGAGTATGAAGATATTATAAGAATAATGATAGACATATGCAAGACTTTAATCTGTGCCCTGCTACAGTTAGGGACTTGTTTATTTCCATCAAATCTATTTTGTTGAAAAGATTGCACTGTAGAATGTGTTACAGATCACCCCAATACTTCTTCACTGAGTACTTTTTACTATGACATAAATCCTGTATGTGTTCTACGATGCTTTCTAACAATTAAAGCAAGAAAGGCTTGTCTGAAACATTCTACAGTAGTAGTAGAAATTTCTGTTTGTGTTTTGTGTTGTGACAGGAGTGGTGACGGTGGAAGAAGGTGCAGATGCAGTCCTACCCTGTCGATCTAACAGTGCAGTTGAGGAGTTTGAATGGACAAAAAAAAATGAAGAACATGAGAAAACGGAGGTTTTCCTTTATACAGGAGGCTCTCATGATGATAAACACCAAGATGATCAGTTTAAAGGCCGGGTTATTATTTTTAAAGATGAACTGAGAGCTGGAAATGCTTCTATAAAAATCCGTTCAACAAAACTGGAAGACAATGGCATTTACATTTGTGTTTTAGGCCCACTTGACAAACCCTCCAGACAGGAATTCAACATTAGACTTAATGTAGGTAAGTATTTTATCACTGTTTGGGATTTGAAATAAATTAAATTTCAGTGAATCTATTGCTTTAGTTTTGCTTCCAGTTTTCTTTCTTCTCCATTTTGTTTATCTGTTTCCTGTGTTCTTGTGTTTTGTTATAGTTTACCTTATAGATGCATTATGACATTTAACAAAGTTGGTGCTACTTTTTATTTATAAACATCTGAAGGTGAATGGAAACCAGATCTATTATCATTTCTTTCATTTTACTGTGATCAAAGGACATCTAAAAACCTCAAACAGGTCTTTTTAAACTTGCTCCTGTTGCCAGTGGTGCTTTAAATCAACCTTTACATTTTTTTTTGTTAAAATATGTTTTCTGAAATTATGTACAAATTATATTGTATATAAACAAATCCATTTTTAAGAGAAAGTCACATGGTGAGGGTAAACGTTAAATTAAATCTGATTTGATCAAAGCCCATTTAAACAGATTTCTGTGATTGGCTGAAAACAAATGTGTCAGAGGTGTTCTTTGAAACAGAGCAGACACACTGTAGACTCTTCAAAACACTAATGTATGATACTTTATGATATGATGTTGATATATGATACTTCATCTTTTCAAACTAAACTCTCAAAGGTTTTCTGAAAAGGCTTTAAAGTCTCTCTGGCTTTAAAACGGGTTACGTTTTCAACAATTTAAAGACAAATAAATATGAATTAGATACACTAAGTGTTAAAGTGTTTGTTTGAGCTGACCTAATATATTCATATTTTGATATATCCATTTGAAATTTGCTGCATATTTTTCAGTAACTATAAATCTTGTCTATTAAAAGTTTGGTGTCATTAAAAGGCATAAAAAGGCATACATATATAATATTTATATTCTATATACAACAACTTACTTTTCTGACTACAGAAGCTCTCCAAAATCTCAATAGGTTTTAATTTTTTTTTTTTTTATTTGTGATCATTTAATTATATTAGACATTAGGTAAGACATATCCTGATGATAATGTCCACTTGAAATTACAAAATATGATTTGTAGCTTATTTATACTAAATTTATTTTTAACAAATAACTGATTATTTCAATTTTCAGACCATCCTTTTTAATTATTATACATTTTTCACAGTGTCTTGCATCTACAACGTCCACTTCTATATATGGTCAGAAAGGTGTTTTTTTCATCTACAATCTCTAAATGTTTTCTCAGTTGAACTTATCATTGGCTGAAGTCAACTGTCAATCAAAGACCTGTGGCGCTCCTATGAAGAGACTCATTAGTGATTGGCTGAGAGAGTTCTTAAAAGCAGTTCTATGGAATGTTGATGTTGTAGAAAGATGCTGATTGGTTGGATTGGTTCCTGGGCGTCTCCAGATTTTACTGATACAAAACACCATTGAGCTAAAAGAGAGCATCTTAAACCAACTTTAACAACTTTTCACAAAAGCTTTTTTTAGTGGGTTTCTCACTCGTTCACTATTATTTTTGCTCTAGATAAAATATATAACAGAGGCATTACCAAACAACTTTTCTACTTTCAAACAAGCCCCGACTTATTTAAATGTGTCTATTTTTTTATCTTGGAAACCACTTCTAACGGCAGCTAAACGAGGTAACAATGAAGAGGCTAGTGGTTATAAACAAGAAGTAAATACATAAAGTATTTATATGTAACACACAACATTAGCAATAAACCAAAGTGATTAAGAAAAAGTAGATTGTGATGTTATGTTAGTTGTAAAAAGTCTATATTGTTATTTGCACCGTCATGAAAAATTTTACAGATTAATTCAGTTTTAACATAAAAGTCGGGTCGTATACATTCTGTTAAAGGGAAAAGGTTAAAAATGAGAAAAGTCTTCGGTGAGTAGTGAGTCTCACATCCTTTTTACATTTAATAAATTTTACATGTTTGTGTATCAATCTAAAATTTTAACACTAAATTCAATAGCCTATTCTGGAGGCTAAACAATTATTTAGTATATTATTAAACTATTTTAATGTAGGCTATTTTATCTATAATATCAATTAAAAATTTAACAAAAACAAAATTACATAAGCCCATTAAATTTGGTCGTGAATAATTTATATTGTTCTATTTGTCCTATTTCTTTTATCAACAAACATAGGTGCGGCACCAAAGCCAGGTTTGAAAAAACTGAAAGATTCTGGAGACTGGCGCTTGCTGCAGTGTGAGGCTCATGGTGTACCAAAACCTGAAGTGGAGTGGAGAGACAGCTCTGGAAATGTGCTTCCTCCTACAGAGCTGAAGGTCACAGAAAGGGACAGTCGTTTCTACATTACATCTGAACTGAGAGTGACCAAGACTGACAATTACACCTGTGTAGTTACACAGCAGGAGATTCTACATCAGAGTAATATTACAAAATTTGAGGATTTTCAAGGTATTTATGTCTGTGTTTTTTAACTATTATTATGTTCAACTGGCTCAAAAATTCTTAATGATGCCTTTTAAACTTATTTTTGTTAGAATAGGTCATTGGGCAGATGCAGTTTTACCCTGTTCTCCGCATGTCTTATCTTAATTTTAGTTTTGAGTTTTTATTTGTCCTTCAGCATTACACTATTTTGAATTTTCAATATAAAGTGAGAAATACATGTAGATTGGACCCAGTTTTAATATTAATACACATCCTTTAAATGGAAAATTATGATAATAATGTTTTTTTTTTTTTATGTTATTGCTTTCAGTCCAGCTTAAAGATGACTCTGGTCTGGTAAGTCTGAGAAATAAAATAAAAATAAAAACACTGTTTCTGCTTGATTGACATAAATAAATGACCTGAATTAGTTGAGTGAAAATGACCACGGTGTTTACAGTTTAAAGTTGCCAAAGGTGACTCTATTTTCTATATGTCTTATAATTAATATTTATTTATAAATGGTCAGTTAAACCATCCCTCATTTCAACTATTAAACCATGTTTCAGTTAAAATACAGACAGGGATGTAAAAATCTACATTGAGTTTACTATAAAGGGTCAATGGTTGTATTTGTAATTGTAAAGGTTCATAAAATATGATTTAAATCTCTTTTAACATAAAATGTTGGTAAATTTGTAAAAAATTTAATAAAACCCAATACTTGAGATGTATGCATCCTTGCTTTTAAATAAGAATACAAGGATATATATATATATATATATATATATATATATATATATATATATATATATATATATATATAAATATATATATAAATAAGGAAGTTAGGGTGTAACGTCCATCTGTTTCCCCATTTATTCTTATGCAACCATTTAGCTTTTTTTCCTATTTTTGTCTGTGGCTGTCCAAGCTGCTTAAAGCGTAAACTGGGATACACTGGACAATTCTTAGGCCATTTACTTCAGCCCCGTACTCAGCTTCCTACATAGCCTTATAAGTATTTTTTTATTTAATGCATTGTGTCCTTTTTAGATCATACCACAGCTTAATGAAAAATAATCAAATGATTTATACTTTTTTTCTCCATGTTTTGTCTTCCAGCCCAGCGTCTGGTAAGTCCTAGAAATTAAAGTATAAAACACTGTCACTGCTTCACTGACATAAATGTGGGACATATGTGGAACTCTCTCCCCCTATCACTCCGTGTTGTTAACACGGAGTGGGTTTTTTTTCACTTACTGTACTTGCACTCTCATTTGCCTATTGTTGTTCTGTCTGCGCTCTTTGTCAATTGTCTTTATTGTTGTTTGTTTATTGTAAAGTGTCCTTGAGCTCTGGAAAGGCGCTATATAAATAAAACGTATTATTATTATTATTATTATTATTATTATTATTATTATTATTATTAAAAATGCTGAGTGGAAATAATGACCTAGTGTTCACAGTGTAAAGTGGCCACAGGTAACTCTTCTATTTCCTTTCTAGGTGATTACTCATAAACATTAATTTACAGAGATATAGTACTATCTCTCATTTCAAATGTCAAACTATGTTTTAGTAAAACATAGTAAAAATATATATAAATATTGTTATGAAAATGAAGGTCAAACCTCCATCTATTAACCCATCTATTTATTCCTTAAATCATCCAACTATCTAACGTTTTCTCTATTTATGGCTGTGGCCATTCAAGCTGCTTAAAACATCAAGTGGGATACACTGTACAATATTTAATACAATTGTTAGGGACTTTACTAACAATTGTATTAAATACAGTCAACTTATTTCCTATCACAGTCAACTTATTTCCTATCTGGGTATACAGTGGCAAGAAAAAGTATGTGAACTTGTTATAAGAATTTTTGTTCAGATTATTGAGGAGACGATGGAGACTATATATAATTTAAAAATGAATGGTCAGGTTTAATTCTTGCAACAATAAAGCAAAAGTACAAACATGTCACAAGTGGTACAGGCTGAGATTTGCATAACAAAATAAACAACACATGAGATTTTATATCCAGCAGTACACAGTGTTTAGGAGGAGTTAGGAACCCTCCTCTACATGTTCCCAGAGAGCAGATGTTGGTGGCTATGTCTAGGTCTTGTATTAGCATGAAGGACAGGACATGAGCAGAAGGAAAAGTAATAACAATAATAGAAATGAAATGTACAATTCCCATAACAGAACCTTTTGGAACCTTTTTCATGGTTTTCTGAATAAATTTGTCTTGAAATGTGATCTGATCTTTATCTAAGTCAAAAACTACACTGGCTTGTGACCTTTTGTACCTCGACTATCTCTGTTCATGATTCTACAATATGTAAAACACTGAACAAGCATCCACGGCAGGACACTACAAAGGAAGCCACAGCTTACTAAAAAGAACATTGCTGCACACCTGAAGTTTGCAAAATAACTCATTGACACTCCCTAGCGGTATTGGAAAAATATTTTGTGGACTGATGAAACTAAGATTGAACCATTTGGAAAAAAAACACACAGCGCTACATCTGGCGTAGAAAGGGCACGGCATATCACCATAAAAACATCATAACAACTGTAGAGTATAGTGGAGGAAACTTCATGATTTTGGCGTGCTTAGCTGCATCAGGGCCTGGCCAGCTTGCAGTCATTGAGGGCAAGATGAATTCCCAAGTATATCAGACAATTCTTCAGGATAATGTGAAGATGTCTGTACGTCAGCTGAAACTGTGTAGAAGGTGGGTGATGCAACAGGACAACAACCTAAAACACCGAAGCAAGTCCCCAACAGAATGGCTTCACAAAAACAAAATTCGCCTTTAGGAGTGGCCAAGTCGGAGCCCAGACCTTAACCCAATAGAGATGCTATGGATTGACTTGAAGAGGCCCATACACATGAGACATCCCAAAAATATGACAGAGTTAAAGCCAATCTGCAAGGAAGAATGGGCTAAAATTCACATTTTAAGACAAATTAATTTAGAAAACTATGAAATTCCACATTTCACATACTTTTTTTTTGCCACTGTAAACTTATAAACACATAACATATTTAGTGTTTAAACTTAGAAGACATGATTTCTTTAAAAAGTCATTTTTCCAAACTTGTTTCTGTTCTCTTCCAGCGCTATGGATTGTTGTTGCATTTTTTTTTCATTTTTGTTTGCATTGCTGTTATTGGGGCTGTCCTAGCAGTGCGTTATTTTAGGAATCGCCTCTCCCAGCCGTGTAAAATAGGTAAGTTTTAATAAGAATATGAAGGAATCATTGTGTCAAACATTCAATGGAATGTTTAAGAGTGAGAAATGTCTTGTCCTCATTACAAACAGTTATTCCCACTGGACTTAATTTCAGGGGCTGTAGTATAAAGTGTATTGGTAAAAGGGAAATAACAATTAAAGGTACAGTTTTTCCTGTGTTAACAGTTTTCCAGTCATAAATCCAAGTGACCTACAATTGGCACCAGCTGAAACAGTAAAGCTCTTTGAGAAAAGAGGCTTATTTTCTTGTCTAAGTACTTCCATGAAGAAAACACTCATCAAGCACAAACTGTATGACATGTGGTATCAGTCTCAATACCCCCCAATAGTATATTTCTTTATAATATGATATTGTTCATGAAAAGCTGTTGCAAGTTCAGTTTTGCTGTTAAATACTGCCAACTGTTTAACTTAGAAATTTATAGTATGGCTTTCTCCAATATGTTCTCTTTGATGTAAAATACCTTATTAATGACACATTAGAAAAATACATTTCACAAAGCTCACCTCCAAATCACCCCAAAGCATCTTTAGATTTGATTTCTTAGGGCACATTAAGAGGTGTTTATCCCCTTCACATGTTACACTTTTTTGGCATTAGATCGGATCTCTCTGGATTTTAATTGCAGGTCTGAAGAGGAACATAGCTATATATTGTTTACATATCAGATTTTAGTTTGTAATATTATTTATTATTAGTTACAATTCATCAGTAAAATGAATGAATTTTTTTTTTAATGCAGTTGTTTGTTTGCTCCTGCAGGTAGATCGTCAGACGAGCAGACTAGAAGTACTCCTTTAAATAGTATGGTGAAAGACTGAAAGCTTGAATAAGTGACCCACAAATTATTTAGGGTTATTATTAGAGTAGTCAAATTAGTTGTGGTCAAATGTGTCAAAGGCTGTACTAAGATCTAAATGGATTTGATTAAAGACCTGTTCATTTTCTGAAGCTAGCTAGTAGATCACTGGTAACTTTGAATAATGTTTTTTCTGGACACAGGATGAGGTCTGAACCCAGACTGAAAATCCTCAAATTAGTTATTTACCTGGCAGCATGTTTAATATTGGCACCACATACATGTTTTGATCAGTAATGCTTTTTATTTATTTATTTTTTTTCTTTTGTATTTTCAATATTTACTTAGTTCAGACCTAAAACACAAAATGTCAGTTGTCTTCGAAGGTTCTCAGTTATCCAGGTCTTGAAGAAAAGGTTAAAGCAAAAGCATCTGGTCTCATTTTCAAGGTGAAGACGTTTTGTCTCTAATTCAAAGAGACTTTATCAATTCTGAGGTCAAGAGAGCTGAGCTTTATCTCTAGAGGGAGGAGTTTCCCCTGAAACCAAACCTGATGAACCAGGCTGTTCTGGTCTCATAGTCGTTGGCCATGAAAGGGAAGTGTGACTCCTGATGTGAGAGTTGTTAAAGGCTCAGGAGAGTCGTTAGTTACACTGCTCCATTCAGGTGCAGAGATGCTTTTGCTTTAACCTTTTCTTCATAAATGTCAGTTGTTTTGTATTTTTACTTGTTTTGTTTGTGCATATGAACAAACTACATTTCCACACTCTACAAATACTTAAAATACTGTCCACAGTTTGTATTGTATATTTGTGGAATAAATTAAGCCCAAATCATAAAATCAACAAAATTATTGTTTAATGGTGGTCATTATCATGAATCCACAACACAGCCGTTTAGTGAGCAGCCTGTTTAGTTCTAACTCAGAGCACGAGCAGAAGGCCTGCCCCAGATGTTCTCAGAGTCAATCAATCAAATATACTTTGTTGTCCCCAAAGGGAAATTTCTCTTAGGCGCGGTGCCACAGCAGCAGCAGAACAAACAGTACACCGACCAACAACTAAAAGTACATACATATATGTACAACATACATACAACATATGTACAGCAACAGTCCTGTAACCATCAAAATCTGTGCAAATACAGCATATATCTAATAAATAATTGCACTGGTTCTAAGCAAAAGACATTCCAAAAATAAAACCTGGGATCAGCTAAAACATACATATGATAAAAAATAAATAAGTAAGTAACAATAAAAGGCCGACCCTGAGAACAGATCAGAATGTGCCAGAATATAAAAACAAGTAAGTCAGCGAGCCTCCTTATTAAGCAGAATAATGGATGTAGGAATAAAGGAGAGCTTCAGTCAGTTAGTTTTCCATCTGTAAGCTCTGTACCTTCTGCCTGAGGGAAGAAGCTCATACTCTGTAAATAAAATGTGAGAGGGATTGTAAAGGATCTTGTGAGCCAGTCTGGACACTGTGCCTTCGTAGATGGACCGCAGAGAAGGCACGTCTTTTTGACCTTTCATTGCTGTTTTTTATTATAACCTCCGAGGAGGTTCATAAGCAACTAGCATGTGAGAAATATATTTTGGTGCTAAACCATTAAAAGACTTGTAAACCAGCAGTGATGTTTTAAGTCTATTCTCTGAGCAACAGGAAGCCAGTGCAGAGATTTTAAAACTGGTGTAATGTGGTTGTACTTCCTGGTTTTGGTGAGAACCCGAGCAGCCGCGTTCTGAATAAGCTGCAGCTGTCTTAACCCTCGTTTTGAGAGACCAGTGAGCAGGCCATTACAGTAATCTAACCTGCTGGAGATAAAAGCATGGATAAGTTTCTCTAAGTCTGGTTGAGACATTATCCCTTTGACTCTGGAAATGTTTTTAAGGTGATAAAATGCAGATGATGTAAATGACTTAATGTGACTGTGGAAATTCAAGTCTGAGTCCATGATGACCCTAGATTTCTAACCTGTTTTTTAGATTTTAGAGAAAGAGACTCGAGGTGACTGCTGACACTTTGTCTTTGTTTCTGTGGCCCAAAGATGATTAGTTCAGTCTTGTTTCTGTTCAGTTGGAGAAAATTATTTTGCATCCACATATCAATCTGTTCAATGCAGTGACACAGGATTGGTCCATTTTCACCTGCTGTGAGCGAAATGTAAATCTGAGTGTCATCTGCATAATTATGGTATGATACGCCACAGCTGCGTATTAACTGGCCTAAAGGGAGCATGTAAAGGGCCATTTGGTCTGATACACAGTTACCAACATAGACATAATATACGTAGACGCCTCATAGACTGACGCTGCCTATTGGAGCGGACAAATCAACGCGACGCCATCTTGGATGGGTCTCCAATGCTCCGCCCCCCGCATTTATTTCTACTGAGGAAGGTGTATTCCTCAACTACAATGATCATAACTCCCCGAGTTTTTACCGGATTTTCACACGGTTTGGTTTGTCACAAACGGCAGAGACTTAGCTATGATACAGGACGCTGTCACACATTGAAAAATTCTGCTTTCATGTAGAAATACTTTGTATTACGAGGTTTAACTAAGACATATGGTAGACTATGGCATATTGATAAATGTATAAATGAATGAATTTTATATTTTAATAAAGAAACAAGTTTGATTGTTCATTTGAATTTATTTCTCTCTCTCACACATATATACACACACACACACACACACATTAAAAAGTGTAATAAAAAAAACATGTACTACACCGTTGCAATGTATGTGGCAGGGGAAGATGCAGAGAATCCCTCAGGTAACTGTAGGCTTTCGGACCATGGAGGTGCAGTGTGAGGGCAAACTCTCTCTGGTCTTTGGTGTATTCATGGCCCCGCTTTGAAAAGAGGTCTACCTGAAGATCTGAAATTCAGTTAAACTAGTTAGACAGACTAGTTAGAAAGTTCCCTTGAAATAATACCTTTTGTAAAGTCGGACAAAGACTGTAAACAATATACAATTCAAGGTGGTATTATCAATTTATTTTTACCAGAATGGAAGCCAAGCCTTTCATTCAACTCCTCATTTATAAGGTTCTTTTCCTTCAGAACTTCCAGAAGACTCTTTACAGTTTTCTTTGCTCTCCGTTCTCGGGTCTTTGCATTTTGCTTCTCCCGCTCTAGACTCTCCACTCTAGCCAAAGCTTCACTGAGTCTGGCCTTTAGACGAGTAGGAGAATTGGGCAATGCATAGGAGTGGTCCTAGTAGAAAGAAGGATGAAAATATTTTCAGTGATGTTCATATCATACCACTCACAGTTGTTCGGTGCATATTTGCAGGCACACATTCTTAATTTCTTACCCGTAATATCACTGCCAGCATCATGAGTATGGGAAAGAGAGAAAGGGTGCGTGTATGAGAGAATGTGAGTGAAAGAAGGTGTGTATTTGTTCACGTGTGTATTTATTTATTTATAACATATACTCATTCACATATAAGTGTATGAGTATTTCTGAAAAGAGTTGCAGAAAGCAAGGGAGATATTTTGATATGACCACAGCCATGATGCTCACAGCTGTATGGGACATATCAAATAGCCTACAAATACTCACATCATTGGGCTGAGGTTCACTTTCAGGAAAATGCTGAGAAAGGTCCACTGTTCGGCTCTCTTCAGCTTTCCTTGAAGTTTTTTTGTTCCTTGTCACTACAGGCTAAAATATAATAAATATAATACTTAAAAACAACTTCATTAAAAACACTTGAAAAGGTTTTAGTATCCCACAGTGTATTTTAATACACACTACATCACTAATACATGCAGAAATATCTAACCGTTTTACCGTTTTTGCTTTACATATGAATCATAGACATCTCTGTTAGCATGTAGAGTAAAATACACCTACTCTTTGGAGATGACATGGGAAGTTGAAGACAGATGGGGTCGCACCATCTCTAAGCCTGACAATCTGACTCGTCCTGTCAAAATCATCAGGCTTGAAGTGTTCACTGCAGAGCTTTGACAACTCAGTCACAACAAAACCCTCCCGTCTTATAGCAATCTGGTATCAATACTGCGTCGGTTATTGCAACCGTAAGCTGCACAAAATACGGGCATAATTGCTCGCTCTCCGTTGACTCCGATTGACTCTGGTGCTAGCGTTGAGTGGAGAGACCCACCCAATATGGCGGTGACGCTGGATCACGCTCCAGCACGTCATGAGGCGTCTACGTATATTATGTCTATGGTTCTCCCCGCCTTGGCCTAAGGTTCGATTTCTACCCGGTGTGTCTTGCGCTGTCCATGGTGCTGGGCATGCATGAAGAGCAGCGATATGTCTGTCGCTGTTGCACTCTGAACATGAAATTTTTACCTTGCAGTTTCTTGCCTGGTGAGTGGACGAATCACAGCACCTGAAGCAAATGTTGTGGTCTTTGAGGTAAGCTTTGCGCTCATCTTAATGATTTTCCTCTGATGCCCTTCTTTAAGAAACAGAGGGTCTAATATTGGTTTGAACAAAACACAACACCAACAGAACGTAGTCACAACTATGAGCATTGACTTAATCTACAAACTTTGTTTGCAGACAACTGTAGGCCACTGCTTCAAGTAGGGATTTTGTTAAGTGTTTTACGTCTTGTAACTTTACTTCAACTTGATTAAAGACTTTGACACATTTTCTCACACAGTTTTTCTGTCTTTTCTGAACAATGGTCCTTTAACATTTGAACCGAACACATGACTTACTGATACATTTTTATTGAAATGCATTCATGTTATGTTTTATACCATTTTACTTTATTATAGGTGAAGGTAAAATACTTTTACCTAATACTAGTTTGATATTACAGTTGAGACATCTAAGGATTTATTTAATGATTAGACAACTTACTCTGTAAATGACTGAATACATTCTGATGAAGTTCTTTACTTCTCAAAATTAATTCTTTGTTGAACCTGTGCATGGTGTAAAGACAAGCTGTCACCCGTGTCTTCTAATGTAATTCAAAGAGGCTTTAAAGGAAACATTAGTGATTGTGCAACAGGTTTCTTATGAAGAACAGAACATCAGAGCCAAGAGGGTAAAAGTTCTGGTTGTGACTTATGTCAGTCTGTTCTTTCTCTATTTTACCCATAAGTCATCATTTACTACACAGCTATAGTTTGTCAGTCTCACAGCCCCAGAGTAAGACTTACAACTCAAAAATCTACTTCTAACACTGAACATAAAAACTAGCATGAACTTGACTATCGTGCATCTTGAAACAACACCAGTTTTTAGAGAGTCCTCTATTTCAGCTGAAGTTATTTTGATGTTTTTCTTTGCAACCCAAACAATATTTCTGGCAGTTGTGGCTGAAATTTCTGTTCGTCTACCTGACTTTGGTTTGGTTTTTAACAGAATCCCTCATTTTCCACTTCTTTATTAGAGTTTAAACACTGCTGATTGGCATTCTTAATTTCATGGATATCTTTTTATATACCTTACATATTTTAGACAGTTCAATTACATTTTCCTCCAATGTAATGAAGATAAAACCAGGGAAATGTGAGCCCTTCTGTTGGTTCCAGTTAAAAGCCTGGCTGCAGCATTTTGCACCATTTGTAGCCGACTCAGAGACGATTTGTTAAAACAAGTAAAAAGAGAATTACAATAATCAAGACGAGAAGAAATAAAAGCATGAATAATCATCTCCAAGTCAGCTTTAGACAAAAACACTCTCAATTTCGAAATGTTTCTTAAATGAAAAAAACAGTTTTTGACCAACTGTCTAGAATGACTGTCCAGAGACATTGATTGGACAAACAGAACACCAAGGTTTCTGAGGCTCGACTGGACGGAAGAACCCAGGGAACCAAGGTGTTGTTTGATTTCAGGTATTTTTTTATCTGGTGCAAAGATTAAAGATTCAGTCTTTTTTGTATTCAGCTGTAGGTAGTTATTGTATTACCAGTTCTTTATCTAGAGCCCAGCAGAGGGGGATATGAGTATATCCTCGTTGTCGTAGACCACTTCACCAGGTATGCCCAGGCATATCTGACCAAAAACAAGTCTGGGAAGACTGCAGCTGAGCGCATCTTCGGAGAGTTCATCCCACGTTTTGGATACCCGGCACGACTACATCACGACCAAGGTCGCGAGTTTGAAAACAAACTTTTCAAAACTCTGAGGGGAATGTCTGGGACGGGACATTCGAGGACATCACCATACCACCCTCAAGGTAATCCCGCTGAGAGATTTAATAGGACACTTTTACAGATGTTAAGGACATTAGGTGAGAAAGAGAAGGAACACTGGAAAGACCATTTGCCACATGTAGTTCACGCAGTGGCGGACTTACCATTAGGCAAGGTAAGGCAATTGCCTAGGGCCCCGAACATGCAAGGGCCCCAACAAGCAGCCCCTTTCCAACTACTATTGCACTTCTTGTTATGATTTTATATTTATAGAAACAATTTAATTTACAATTTAAAAAACACCTAAAACATTTACAGAGTCGTTGATCTATACTGCACCCCCCCCCCCCTCTCAATACTACAATGGACTATTCCATTCCACGACAGGCTTCATTCTGTGTTTGAGTGAGATAGCGGGAATCAAGATGAAGCGGAGTTATCCGAGCAGAGCCGATAAAAGAAAAAATACATTGCCACGTTGCCAAAACTGACACATTTCTTCACGGCGACGGCGTCATGTACTTCAGCTGCTAACGAGATTGACAAAGAAGAGGACGAGGAGCGGATGAGAAGGACATACAGCCCGTGACAGAACCGGCAATTTGCAGTAATGAGGTGTAGTATTGTGCTAAATAATCACAGTCACAGAGCACACGCATTTAAAACCTGGTTTAAGAGAGATTGTTTACCCTTAATGTACAAAAGACGGACGTATTTTTCAATTATAAAGCCTTCTGAATTGGTATATGTTATGAACACTAGCTAGCTAATCTGATTAGCTAGCTAGTGTTCATAACATATACCCGGATGTTAACGGACCACGATTTATTGAGGATTATTAAGGTGTAAATAAGCGCCAAACATCACAACCTAATAATAAGCAAAACTGTTTATTCTGTCATACTAAACTGACAATCAGCTCGGTTAAAATTATTCAGGTGAGCACAATAAATCACAGTAGTTAATATTGTCAATATATGAGCAACCAGTTATATTTTAAAAATGTTTGGCTGTTGTTTAGCATACAGGGAACAAACAATATTGTTACACTTGTTAACTAACAGTTTTTGAGTAATTCATTGTAATCCATGATGTTCATATGTGATCTGAGCAGTCCATTTCCTGTGAAAAAATATACGACAGAGTGTAGCCAAGTTTCTGATTTCATAATTTAAATGGGGTCAAATGTAAGCAATATGGCTGTAAGCCACTGACAGCTTCATCTCTAACCAGTTAATCTATTGACTTAATATTGTGAATCACACCCAAACAAAGGTCATTGTCTTTGGAGTGCGCCATCTGTTGGGTAAACACAGACATTGCAAGGAAAGATAAAATGAATGAGGATTAATTATAATAAAAATTAATTATTTAATAATGGTTTAATAAAAGGGGAGAGGCAGGGAGGGGCCCCTTCTCAAAGGTTGCCTAGGGCCCCAAATTTGCTAAGTCCGCCACTGAGTTCACGCATACAATTGTACGCGACAGGAATCCACAGGGTTTACCCCCTACTTTTTGCTATTTGGACACAACCCACGTCTCCCTATAGACATTTTATTTGGTTTAGTTGGGGAGAAACAGACAGTGTCACACAAAAGTTATGCAGATAAGTGGGCAAAAAGAATGACAGAAGCGTACAAGATAGCCAGTGAGAAAAGTAGACTGTCCAGTGGCAGAAATAAATCTTATTATGACAAAAGTTAAAGGGTGTTGTTTTGCAACCCGGAGATAGAGTCCTCGTTAGGAACTTTAGTGAACGAGGGGGACCGGGAAAGTTACGTTCTTTCTGGGAGAAGACCATTTATCTGGTTAAAGAACAAGTAGGGGACAATCCAGTGTATGCAGTTTATCCTGAGAACAGTGATGGGAGTAAGACCAGGGTCCTCCATCGCAATCTTTTATTACTTGTTAATGACCTCCCAGTAGAAACTCCACCTATCAGACCTGAGCCCACACCCAAAAGACAGACCAGACAGGAAAAGACTCAAAGGGACATGCAGAAAAGTGACTCCAGCGACTCAGACTCTGACGAGTACATGGAAGGGTACTGGTTGAGATTTCCCAGACAGACTGGTCAAGTGGGGAGGGATACTGACTTTAGCCAACCGGACTTGCCACCGACAACCCGAGTCCCTGAGACCACAAGTAACCACTTCCTGCCACCTGTGAGAGACAATGAAGGAGCTTGTGTGCTAAATGGACACAAACAGACTGAAATAGACAATTCACCTATGCCACAGGTACCGCCTGTTCTTGTGGTACAGGCCCCACCAACTTTGTCTGAAGAAGAGACTGAAGGGGGGGATGCTTTCACTCCTTCTGAACCCCCACAGATACCTGTTGTTAACCCACAGACTGAAGTAAGGAGGTCAACTAGGGAAAGGAGACCGAAACAAATGTTTACTTACCAGTCACTTGGTGAACCTTCAATAGAGCCACATGCCATGGTTTCCACACTTACACCATACATGCCCTACCAGCCATGGGCACCCACACATTTTGGTGCTGGCTTTATGCCTTACATGCCATACACATTCATTCCACCCACTTATCCTGCACCCATGACATGTTGAGTATGTGATTTTTGGGTAAAGTTGTGAACTTTGTATTTTGAATTTTTATTTGTCAGGGAGCGTGTGACACACAGTAATGTGTATTCACATTATGTTTTATTTTTGTATGTAATCAGAAAGTTACATTTAAGAAATAACTTTAAGTTGTAATTGCACCCTCACGCCAGTAGGTGGCGCTTGTTTTCGTGAGACAGTATTGTGAGGTCAGCGTGTCCTCCTCTCCAATATGGCAGAAGCGAGGCAAAGAGAAACTTCACTGTCGCCTGTCTCATCATTTCCCTGTGTTCTACAGGTTAGTAACTAAGTAGAAAACCACATAAAATGGGTCACGAAGTACTAATAATAAACCCAGATAACTTTGGAGAAATTTAGCAGTTGGTAAATGTTGTATTTCTGTTGAGTTTGAAGCAATGTAAAAAGACGAGAAAAACAGGTCAAGGCGAAGCCATGGGCGCCATTTTGTGTTTAGTGCGCATTTTATTTAAGCTCCTGTTTTGTAGAGAAACTACATTTAATGCTCTGACATTGTTAAAAATTGTGAATATGATTTGTTTAAGTTTATGGGTTCAGACAGTCAAAAGAATAAAATGTCTCAAGCTACAGCTAAAGTGCCAGTTCGCACATGGATTAGTACCATGCAATTCATGAGCCGTTAATTTAGCGGAGGTACAATAAAAAGCAGTTCAGCTGCGAGTTTAAAAGATTAAAAAGGGTATTTTTGGTTTTAAAACAAATACGGAAAAATGAGTATGTGAATTGGAAAATTGTAATCATATTGAACGGTGTATTGTTAATAGAAAATTCAAAGAAATTGTGTGCTGTACAGGATATTATATTTTATTGCATAATTGTGATATAAGAAACAGCAGTTAAAGCTGATTATTGAAAATACATAATTTGTATTAATAAAAATATGGCAGAAGCGAGGCAAAGAGAAACTTCACTGTCGCCTGTCTCATCATTTCCCTGTGTTCTACAGGAACATTTAATCTGCCCAACAGGCCCAGAACCTGGGTCTGTTACACTCTGATGAATCTAAGAAAGGTTGACAACATTCATTACTCTGTCACATTATCATGTTAGATCAATAGTTATTAACTATTATGTCACATTAGTGAACCCTTTTCTAAACCCATTATTGATTCGACACATGTCACTGCAGCAGACCTTTACTTAAATGTAATGCTGTGAGCTGCACTTTTTCTTAATAAATGCTAACATTAGGCCTGACCTAATGGGGCTTGAGTGGCCTTGGTGCTGTGGGACAGTAAATAACACGGGACACACTTTCTGCTCAACCTCTTTTGTCTTTGGTCCATTAATTTCCATTGTCTCTGTTTGGGGCGTGTGCGTGTTACCACTGTTTGTTGGTGAATGTGAAGTTAATCTCACAAACAGCTGGGAAGTGTAAGACTGGACTTCACACAGGGATTGTCTACTTACTGAAAGAGAAGAGGGCCGCAGAGCACTGGAGCTCCAGGCCTGAGTGCAGTTGACCTGTCCTGGCTTTCAAAACATTTTAGACTTATAAGACCATCCTCATCATTTCAAAAATACTATATAATGTTGATATAGACCAATTTAAATCTTGTCTCTGACACTATTTTAAATTGAAGTGCATTAGTATGAGACGCATAAGCTGTGTACCATTCTGGGTGAGTTTGGTGGATGACAGCTGTGTGGAGATCCAGAAAGTCTCCTTGGTGCTGCGCTGGAAAATGAGGCTGGAGGGGATGTTGGGACAGCTGTTGAAGTCCTCTTTGCAGCAGGGCAGGCCCAGATACAGAGCGTGGTTACTGAACGTTGTGTTCTCGTCACACTGCGGGACAACAGACACAGGATACATATGGAAATGAGTTGTATCCCTGCACAGCATAAGAATAGATTGTAAAACCAAAATGTCTGACCTTGTAAACATAGAGCTCATGGCTTTCGTCAGAGAGCGTCGTCCCATCTTCTCTCATCAGAGGAGTGAACGCAAAACCAAACAGCTTCTTCTCTCCTTTGTCTTTAGCTGCAGAGTAAAACAGAGCAAGAAACAGGAAATAAACACATCATGAGGCAATATGCATAGAAATAAAGACCAATTATAAATGGGTTTGAGTTACAGATGTAAAATAAGTCAAAGTAATTTTGTGGATAAAATGAACCTTTTGAACCTTTCAACATGGGAATTAAAAATGTTGAAGGCTGTTTATATTGACAACAATTTCGGTAAAGACATAAAAAGTTTCATGAGGTAAAAATTAAAATCAGACTCAGATTCTACGCTACAACAAGGTTTAAAGTTGTGAATAGTGGATTGTTAATCTTCCACAAATGAAATGCATTAGCATGTATCTGCAGCAGTACAAGTGGTAGCTCAAATTTAAAAGCATAAACGTCTTGGTAAATAATAGAAGTGAGGGATTCACTGGAGCAGTGTCTGAACTCGAAGCGCAGGTGAGAGCCTCTGAAGCGGTCGATGGGGATGGGCAGCTTGATGACCTCACTCCAGCGAGGGCTGTTGTTGTGGTATAGCACAAAGGAGCGGTGCTCGGGGACAGTAGGCTCCCCTGATCCCAGGCTGATGCAGTCCTGCAGCAAATAAAAAGTTTTAACAAAGTTTTTTAACTAGAGTTTTACCTAGTTCAGTTCTTCGGGTTAGTTTTTATAATTTATTAATTTGTGCTTTCAAAGGCTTTAGCCAAATTACAAAGTATTTTCTCATAAAAATTAAAATATTGTTCTTTATTGTAATGCTTTAGTACATATATTTGATTTGTTACAAGTAAGTACAGATGGTCAAAAATCAGTAAAGCATGTTGTATCTGCAATATAATATGCAGTATTCTAATATCCCTTTTGGCTTCATATTAGTTGTCACAATATCACTAATTTCAATCAATCAATCAAACTTTATTTCTAAAGCACATTTAAAACAACATAAGTTGAATTAAGTGCTGAACACATTTGAAATAAAATGATTAAAATATAACATACGTAAAGAATAACATAAAACTAGAATAAAAGTCAAGATGTCTCTTTTAACCAGTGCCAAATGCCAAAGTAAAAAGGTCTTCAACATAGATTTAAAATGCTCAACGGACTGGGCTGGTCTAATGTGCGGTGGTACTACTATTAAAAAGTCTCTGTCCCCTTTAGTCTTGAACCTAGTCCTGGGAGCCTTAGAGCTCTGGCAGGAGTGTGAGGCTGGAAAAAGATCAGATCAATTGTGAAAAATTGTTGCTGTGGCATTAAGACATACAGTATTTGATTGCGTCACTAAAGCCTCAGACAATTATTTTGACATTTGTGAAATACCTGGCAGCCCTGATACATGACACACATGTGATGGAAACAGTAATCCTCAGAAACCTGGCCTGAGCTCACCTTGAGGATCTCTCCATCGGCGTAGAGCACATACACTGTGACTTCAATGTTCTTCTGGACGCTCTTCCCTCCTCTTTCAAAGTCCCCTCGCTCCAGAGTCAGGTACAGGTCATTACGGATGTCTCCTGGAGGCAGAGGACACAGTTGTTGTTACATTTGACCTGAAAAACAACCTCAGATTTCATGGCCTTATAACACACTAGACGTAAGTTTGTGATTTTTTCTCTTTATAACAGTTGAAACGTTTAATGTTGGGTGCATGTAATTTTTTTTGGTGCTCATATCTAAGTTATACTCAAGAAATATTTCTACTTGAAAGACTGTCCTTTTTATGGTATAGATTTGTTGCTCCTCTGCCCACCTCCGTGTGTTCATATATAACACATTTGTCCAGTGGGAAAAACACACTTAAACAGCTGAACACCTCCGACGTGGAGAAGACTAATGAGCCGAGTTAACGTGTGTGGATGCATTCATCACTTGGGCATGTCTTTACAGAGGAGCTGTCAGCCTTCATGTGCCAAGAGCACAGCTAAAGACTCACTCCATCACTGCCCACAGGGACAGAGTGGCATTTCTATAGAGGCTGAGGAAGTGGTGTGAAAGAAAGTGTGCAGAGGGAACATACAGGAAGGAGAACTGCCACAAACACATGTAAACTACTGTGTTTCTGTAATGTTATCAATTTTACATTTGATTTCAAGGCTTTCCATCAAAGAATTTTGGTCATTTAGAGAGAGTTTAAAATAAATAATTTGACTGCCACTAAAGCCATTGTATTATGGCATCACTAACAGCAATGACAAACTCATCTTGATCGACATAAAACAAAAGTGTCAGCGCCCCTCGGCTGCTGGTTCGTTTGATCACCAAAAAGTATACCACAAAGAAGCACAAGTGGGACTGAGTTTACAATTTTAAAACAAAAGTCAGTTTATTAAAACACGCAAGATAAAAGAAAAAAAAACACAGTAATATATAATAAGAAGCCCAGTAAAAAAAAGGCTTTGGAAGCTAATCCACGGTTTACAGGTAAAAGTCCGGGGATTGTGGGAAGAGCAGTCTTTGAGGGGAGTAGTTTGGTTGTGGGCCTCGGCCTCCAGTCCGTGCCGCAGGGCCGGCTAGTATGAGTGCTGGCGCCCTCCCAGCGGTCCCAGTGGACTTCAAGGTCCTCATACGCCGCCCCAGAAACTATTGATAACACACAAGAATGTCGGCTTAGCGACCACACTAATACAATTCAATAAAACCACACAACATGCAGGTTATACGGGACACGTCCCTTCACTTAGCGTTTAAAGGCGTTGTACAGGTTCCTTTTCCTGGTCCCCTCTTGGTCCGCGGAGATACGGCCAGTCGCTCCTAAAGTCCTGACTCGGTCCCTTTTCCAAAGGGGGAGACGGCGCTGTGGACAGGGAAAGGCGGTCTTAGACACACAGTCAAAACAGCTCGGGTAGGTATAACCTCCTCCACACAGTTATGGACACTTCCCTCTACTTAGCTGATTTAGAGCGTTGTATGCGGTGATCCTTTCGGTTTCTGTGGCTTCCCTTTGCCTTTCGCTGGTCTGTTATTCCGTGCTGTTTGGTATTCTTTCCTTTTTCCGTTCCTTCCTCCGTCTCTTTCTCTCCGTCTCCTTTCGTTCTCCGTCTCTCTTCCTGTTCTCTCCTTCCGGGTTTTTCTCTCCTGTCTGTCTTTCTATTGGCCCTTTTAAACTAGACCCGGGTGCATCTTATTGGTCTAGGTAATTGCGCAGGTGTGGTGGGCGTTCCCCATCACGAGTTTGTCCATGCGTCACCAATATTTAAAGGAGCCGCACACTCACACAGAACACACAAAACAAAAGCAAAGGAGAAGCAAGGCACCCCGTGACATTAGCAGCTGTAAAAATGCATCATGTGACAACCCTGATCTACAGATGTGACTGACCTGGCATAATAACATCAGGGAAGCCCAGTTTGCGCGTCATGGCCACTGCTCGGCTGAAAATAAGTGGGTTTTCTCTTCTGACCTGCTCGATGTCTCCTCGCAGAAGCTGCAGGGAGATGATCAGACCTGAAGGACAAAAGATAACACAGTTAAAAGAAATAATCTGGCTAAAACTGTATGCAAACAAATACTTATATGAAGATAAAATTATAAAGCGGGTGCACGTGGCAGAGTGGTTAGCACACCTGCCTCACAACAAGAAGGTCGTGAGTTCAAAACTCCTTCACGTGTTACCGTGGGTTCTCTCCGGGTACTCCGGCTTCCTCCCACCGTCCAAAGACATGCATGTACAGGTTAATTGGCAACTCTAAAGTGTCCCTAGTGAATGAATGTGAGAGTGAATGGTTGTCTGTCACTGTCTATGTCTAAATGTCAGCCCTGCAATTAACTGGCCACTGTTCAGGGTGTACCCCGCCTCAGGCCCAAAGCTGCTGGGATAGGCTCCAGTCACCCGCGACCCCTAATGGGACAAAGCGGTAGAAAATGAATGAATGAATGAAAATTATAAAGCTGAGGGATCAAACCATATGCTAAATGTTTTTGAATACTGGTAGATCTGAGTTAATATTTCACAGATCTAACATGAGGTCAGATGGCGCAAGAGGCTGAAAACCCTGCAGTGACACTAATTAAAACCCCTTATCTCTTCCGGATCATTTTGGCTGTATTGTGTGTATGTAACCTCTCCAAATTAAAATGATTGCTGTTATTGAACCCTTTTGGAATTTAAATACAAGTGTGGGCTCTTAAGGTAACAACCTCTAATTTAACCCACAACAGTCAGAATCTCTCTAAGTACTACTGATACAATTTTATAAACCTTGGAACACACAGAGAAAATGATTTTTTGTGTCCTCGCCTGAAATATTTAGTGAAAATAAAGGTGTAAAAAGCTTCAGGAGGTAGTTTAGGACTAAAACACACTATGGGCCAAAAATAATAACTTCATGACTACTCACATTTCAAACTTGAAAAGAATATCTGTAAAAATGAATTTTTTACACCAGTTTTTATGTTGGTAGGTCCATGCGTTTTATAGAGGGACCATAGTTTATCCAAACTCATCCAAATTGGACACATTTGGAAAACGTATGAAAAGTTCTGAATGCTTCAACCCACAGGCATCAATGAGGGCTCTACTGAAAGCTTACATCTAGAGGAATCTGTATTTACAAACATAATCACTCTATTAGTTATGAAAATTAATATTCCATAATAATAACACAATAAAATTGACATATTTACATAAAAAATAGTCAAAATGAGTGTTATGGGCCAAAATATATATTTTTTTAATAATATCCACACATAAAAAACATACTGCAAACTATATACATAGGTTATAAAACAGTTGGTCAGTGTTACAATATATGTGTCAATGTTAGTAAATATGTAGTCACTTACTCATCCATTTTATTGTCAATAATTGTGTTTGTATTTATTATTGTACATGTTATAGTGTCTGCCAATCTTATTTTTATCTAAAATATAGTCAAAAGCACAATAACACACGGTGGAGTATTGTAATCCAGCCCATTCTCGATTCAACCAGGAAATAAACGCTTTCTTTCCAACTGCTGCTGGTCCAAAATGTCAATAAAAAGAAATGTACATGCCTCCACTACATCCTCTAACAAGTATTTTATTATTTTGGTAAGTTTTGTCATAGTTTTTACGCAAAAAAGACCGTGAAAGCACAATAAACATGCGCGCGTCATATGACGCACAAGCTTTCTCATTGAGGAGACTTGTGTTTACGCCGAGGCACAGAAGCTTCAGGCCGAAGGAAACCCAGGCATGTTTTACACCGTTGGACTCGGGAGATCATTGGCTATCCGTCTATAGTCATGTTGACCATATACGGAGAACAACGAACGTGCTAGAAGCGTTTACGTGGTGCGTAATCGTTGCCAATGGCCGCAGAGTCTGTGCAGCCATTGGCTCATATCCAGGTCCCGCCCGCTCAAAACCCGTCAGAATTGGCTGAAAAAGGTGTCAATCGAAGGCTAACACTTCCTGTTTTTCGCGGTCTCAAAAGGAAAGGACTTATGGCTTTTATTATCAAAAGAAATGACAAATGTCGCTGCTGATTTCAAGTTGGAAATACTTCTCTGCAGTTTTTGAGCCTTGGAGGATATAACATGTTTTGTGGACCTAATTATTTTACTGGATATTATTCCCTGGACCTTTACGGACAGAAAGAGACCAAGCTTATCAGGATTCGGTGCTGTTTCAAACAGCACCGAATCCTAGTCCAAACTCAATCTTTGTGCTTGTCTGTAAAAAAGGCTTTGTTGTCGGCGCTGTGGTTGTAACGTGTTGAAATGGTTTATATTGTCGGAAAGATGAGACTTCAAGCTTTATTGTTGGGGTTTGCATTACGAGGGGATTGTACAACGCGGTTTGTTTTTTGAAGCGTGGCAGCGTCCCGGTAACAGGTTAATGATCTGAATTTCCTGTTTGACAGAAGTATATAAGAGCTGTTTGTCCTCCAATACTCCCAATGGAGCTTCCAGCCTTAACACTCGACAATAACCGTATCACTAGGAACAAGCTCTCACCAGGAGTTTCCATGAAGTTTTACTGTAGCTTTGTTTGACACGGTACAGAAAAAAAAAAAAAAAAATCTCCAAAAATAAATTCTCCAACACAATCTTTAATAAAATAATGTTCAACTATTGATTGAAATTGATTTTTAAAATAAATAGAAAATGATTGAATACTATGTTAAACTGACTGGAGTATGAGACACATTACTATCTGTCTGCAACAGCAGTAAGTAATGGAAGATACATTGAGAGGCTGGTATTTCTTCTTTTTCAACTCATTACTTCCTTATTCTTTACACAAAACTTACATAACCTTTACTGGACGCACTTTCAACACACATACAACAAACTCATATATATGCTTTTTTAGCTTATAAATAATAATAATGCTTTAGAAAAAGATGAGTTGAACTAATGTAATCATTCTTGACAATGTCCATTTTCCATCTTTACAGACTGGTCCCCAACTTTAATACATTTTGCATCCTTCCGGGACATTTTCTTCTTGTCTTCCATGTGACTCTTGAAATAACTGTATGTGCACATAGTCTTTCTAGAAAGAGCTCAAGTGTTTCTACAGATACGTGGTTTACAGCTGAAAGTGGTTTACTGCACCAGTTCTTTTGGGCGCCCTCTTGTGTACTTTGGACTTTAATGGATCTCCATCAAAAACAGGAATATCTCTTGGAGGTAATTGATGGCATTTGTGGTTTTATGAGAAATTCAGAAACTGTGCAATTAAATGGTCATTGGGAGCTGGATATTGTTCCACAGGTAAAGTGTGATTGTCCATTCTTTCTTTTCATTTGATGATAGATGTGACCTTTTTGTTTGATGATTGTCAAGACTCTATTCCATCCTGGTCAACATACAGTATGTGTTTAAATGGCGAGTTCTGCATCAGCCTTTTTTTTCTGCCTCTAATTTAACCTTTTAAATTTTTGCCCTAAGATTCAACTTGTGCTTCTAGTTCATTCTTTTGTAGCAGGGCAGCTTCTTGTGCCAGAAGAGCAGTTTCTTTAGCTTTTGCAGAGGTCATGCTTTACTTGAGCGGTTTGAGCTGGAGCTTTCGTAAGAAAACCTAAGATAAGAAAACCTGTCTTAGTCCCACAATGGGGAAAGTGCATTGCAAAAGTAATACATTTGATACAACGTCCATTGGTTTCAATGTCATCATCACCGTTGTTACCACTCAGATATTGCAAAACACATTTACATCACTCATTGACACTCAAAGGATTTTGCTTTAAAACATATTTCCTGTTTTTATTCTTCTAAACAGTCAATAACTCAAGCAAAGTATCATGAGCACATTTGGCATCATTGATCAACAACTCATATTTACAGAATGTACCTTTTACTTCAAACCCAAATTAAGACATTAACCCATACAACACTTGTTTTAGGCCGGCAGCTTTGTTTTATTTAGATTTTGTTTTTTCAGAATCTTGAATTTTTGAAAGCAAAGCCTTTTCTGTGAGCTTTATGGGTTTTTTTTTAGCAACTTCAGTTTGCGACAGAAGACCCTGCTTTTGCACACTAGTTTAGTTTCTTAGACATTTTCCAGTTTACCTCCCATTCTCAATCAGAAAAATAAACTCAAATACCATAAAATTACTTTTTTGAAATAAACCCTTTCAAGTAAACAGTTCATTCAAAAGGTCTTTCAAACACAAACTGGCTAAGTCTCATTTTTTCTTTAATACAGTTTGTATTCCGATTATATTTCCATTGGGAGAAAAGCGCACTATAAATCTATAGGACGACAACGACCTAAAAATATCTCTTTTTGATTCAATGGTAACAAAAGCCCTTGATTATGTTCCACAACAGATTTAACAGAATCTGATTAGATGGATAATTCTTTGAAATTATTGCTAGCTAACTTTTAACGTTATCGCTTTTTAGTTTGGCTGGCCCATAGAGAGTTGGTTAAACTAACCGAAACCATAAATAGCTACACAAACTTTCTATGTGTTCAGTAAAATCTAATGCTTCTTATGTTTCGGCTGAAGCCCGTCACCTGATGGTGCACGCAAGTCTGCAGCTTCATGCAACTCCATGAAAGAAGCACAGCACTCGCTCTCCTCTCTGGGGAGAGCGAGGCAAGTGGGGCAGGAAGAGTGCTGTGCCTGCACTACTCACAACAGAAGCGGTCGTGGTCGTCCTCGGGTAGCAGAAAAGTGCAGCAGGAACAAAAATATAACACTGGTGGGTGGCAAAGCTCCACACGCCAAGCTTAAAATCCATCTTCAGTCTTGAGTCACTCTTTTTGAAGTCTAGCTCAGAGGAGCTGAGAGAATTACAATTGATGATTTTTATCTCACAATTCGATTGTCACGATTTTCTTTTATGAAATGAGTTGAGGCAAATTAAAAGTGAACAAGTGCCTTTTTATTTTACAATTTTTTTCATCTTCCCAGTAACATCTCGAAAGCCAGTTCCAACAGTCCCTAAGTAAATGTCAAATGAATCACAGTTGAATTATAATCTCAATTGACTGAAAACATGAAAAACGTGAATTAATTTTCAACCACCTCACGGTTAATTGCTACATCCCTAGTATTGAAGTAGCAGAGCACATTAGACCACAATCATGACTCTTTTAATATTATGATCCTCTCGTTGTGGAATATTGATTTCTGTTCCTAAATAAAATACTTTTAAAATGACAATCCAATGTGCAATGATATTTACATAGAATATATAGACAGCATTTTGATCAGGACCGTTGTTTTTTTTTTTTTTTTTATATATATAAAAAGGAGCCTTCTGAAAGTGTATCCTGCTCATGTCAGGAACAGATGAGACTCCAGTGCAAAACCCCAAACAAAAAGGAAGAAGGTGCAAACAGGTTTATTTGCCGACAAAGATACAAAAATGGCAAATCCCAAAAACAGGGAGAAACAAGACAAGGGTCAGAGCACACAATAAACACCAGGAAACTCTAGAAAAACAAGACTCTAAACACATTGCATAAACTAGAACTAACTACCTTCGAACCCAAGCAAACCTGTCAGCAGACTCACAGTAGGGGGTAAAGATGACCTGGCACTGAGCAGGGGAAAACACACAGGTTATAAAGACACACAACGTTGGACAGGTGAAACACATCAGGGCGGAGCATGCAATCAGACAGGAGGGAAAGACACAAGGCAGAAAGTCAATCAGAGACACAGACAGGGGTGAGACACTTCACAATAAAATAACAACCCTGATGGAGCTGAGTCTGTGGTCCAAATCCAGCTCAAAGACAGGACAGCAATGTCCTAATTCTGTCCAGAAAGGCCAGATGGTTTGAGAGAGGTGTGAAGGAAGCCATTTTTGTTAAAATGGAAAAGCCTTCTCTGATCAGAGGCCTCAGATTCTTGTTGCTCACTATCATGATCTGTGGAGGATTCCACTCCAGATCTTCTCTGTCACTGTCATTAGTCACACCTGTCTGCACACCTGACACTCATCCACTCATCAGACTGCCCTGTACTTAAGCAGCCACCACACAAATTTCTTGTGAAATTCAGAATGGATGTGACTGGGGCGCAGTGGTAGAGCGGTCAGCCTTCTACCGGAAGGTAGGTGGTTCGATTCCTGCTCTCCCCAAAGGTCATACTGTTGTTGTGTCCTTGGGCAAGACACTTAACCCACCTTGCCTCCAGTGGTGTTCCAGCTGTAACACTGGTGAATGGAACCCTAATGTAAGTCGCTTTGAATGAAAGTGTCAACTAAAAATGTAACACTGGTGAATGGCAGCCACATGCAAGTCGCTTTGGAAAAAAGTGTCTGCTAAATTACTATATGTAAATGACTGATTTAAAGAAGTTAAATGGTCAGTTTTTCCAGATCTGCTACTTTCCAAGCACTGGTCCAGCTACCTGTTCCTCCCAGTGGAGTCCTGCCTGTTCTCCAGTCCAGTACCTACCTGCGCTCTGGTCCTACGCTCTTTCTGCTGTCTGTTCTCAATTTTCAATGAAGCTGGTTTAAAGCCTTCCTGTATTGTCCATTTGAGTTCTGAGAACTGCCTGACAGACCACTATTTACAACAGTGTTTTAAAACCTAAACCAAAAAAGTCACTCTAGAAGGACAACAACACCTGAAGGAAACACTAATGACTCTCACATCAGGAGTCAAAGCCCTCCCTCTAGAGATAAAACTCAGCTCTGTATCAGTTGAACTGCTTTTGCTTTAACATTTTCTTCAAGATGACCTGGATGACTGAGAACCTTCACAGACCTGCACATTTCCTGATCTTTGGAAAACATCTGCCAAAGTTACTTTTTTGCTGCAATCAACCAATAAATATATATATTAGGGCTGGGAATCGATTAAAAAAAATTAACTAATTAATTGCACATTTTCTGTAATTAATTGCAATTAATTGTGTTTTCCCCCAAGCTTGTTATCATCAATATTTAAATTAGGGCTGGGCAACGATTAAAATGTTTAATCGCGAATAATCGCACAATGTTCTATGATTAATCGCGATTAATTGCATTATACACAAAATGTAATAATGAATTCAAAATTAGTGTACTGCATACATTTAAAAAGAACTGCTATATGAACAAAAGTGCAATAACATTTGGTTTGCACTTTAAACAACACTTTAAACAAATGTGCTTTTTACAGCAGTTAAAACATTTCTTGTAAATCTGAACTTAAACATTAATGTAATCAAATTAAATATTAAAACCAAAAATATTTGCCACTGACAGGGCATTAATATTTTGTTTAGTTTGTTATAGAAAAACAAGTTACGTCCAGAGCTTCAATCGTAACATTATAACAACATAAACAATATAAATGTCTCTCTTGTGTTTTCATTACAGTCAGAGCATGTGAATGCAGTTCACGCGCGTTTCACACCCTCTCCCTTTCACTTGTAAAACTCAAGGGTGTATGGGTAATGTAGTCTCTGCTCTTGGTGGGAATTAGGAAGCGGCAGAGCTCTGGAAAGCGGCAGAGCAGGCAAAGGATTAAAAACCTCTATTAAAACAGATGTCGAAATGAGCGTACCAGTACGCTAAAAGCACGTCCCTGGGCGCACGGAGAAGTGGCGGTACTGAGTACAGGTGCGCATCGGCCCACTTAAGCACTGGATAAGGCGGCTCATACGTGCAGTCATTCGTCTTTCACCATACTAATCGGCCGACGTTAACGCGCGATAAAATAATTGTCGGCGTTAATTCATTAACGCGTTAACGCGATTAAAACGCGTTAACTTGCCCAGCCCTAATATATATATTTTTTCCCTAGTTCACATTTACATCACATTTATAAATGAACGCAGACTGGAATAATTCTGCTATTAACCTGTTTCTGTTTTGTTTTAGGTGTTTACACTTTTACTCATTGTCTGTTTATATTAAACTGCATTACATATTTGCCAACTATTTACTCTAGTGCTTTTTTTAAATGACATTAAAAGAACGTGTTCAAGTCCATCAAAAACGTGTTTGATTCCAACTAAAACGCATTTAAAGCATATTAAGACATGGTCAGGTGCGATCTTAATGTGACAAATTGCATGTGCAACTCAAGTCCTATAGAACTGTAGTGTATGTACTATATAATGTAATAAGAAATATAAATTTATTAATGTGGGTAAATTATTAATATTTTTATTATCAAAATTGTCTCGTTAGGGCACCACCCAGATAATTTCTGGGAAACTGATTATATTGACTAAGTCTCAATTAATCTGAAGGAATAGAATTCAATCTGTTTTCGGATATACGTCTGAAATAACATAAAAACCAAATCAAAATCTTTAACGTTTTATGGGGTTTTATTAAAGATTATACAAAGTTAACATATTTGATGGGAAAGGACACAAAGGGTGAATTATTGACATATAATGGGAATAATGATTAAAACAAAATGAAAAACAACAAAATTATTGACTAGAACTTTGTGGAGGATAATGCTTTGACTGGTTAAAACTCGGCTGGGAGAGTTTAATTGCCGGATTATTAAAAAGGGTTTTGGGAGGTAGATAGGTGAATGTATGGATATGATAGAAGTTCTGAATGGACCTTTACTCAAGACAGTGTACAGTTTTATAACGCCAAACTTCAGTGTCACGTGCTCAACTCACTCTAGTCGTCTTGCGAACCTCAGCATTCAGGCCAAAGATCCGAAGTGATGCTCCAGAACTTTAAGCGGCTGCTCCAGCTGGTTGTTGCCAAGCGACAAGATGGCGGCACGTGTACGCTGATCCCAAAGGAGCCAGGCAGCTCCGAGGTAGGGTAGAGAAGGCGTTCTGTCACGGTCTGGAAGTGTAAGGCAGTCTCCTACCCGTTGTTGGGACAAGAGTCTTTTACACAAAAATTTATCACTGGAAAAGAGTCTCAGGAGTCGTTTTCCTCTGGCTTAAAGCGTCTGTTGGTTATCGTGGAGTTCTCGGTCTTTCTCAAGAACTACAAAAATGTCTTCCTTCTCGTGTAGGTTACGTCACGAAAGTTTTACAAAATAATCAATGCGTGGCTGTTTAAAAATAAAAAGCACGTTGCTTGGCGGCAACGGGTCTAGAAAATTAAAAGTAAGTTCGGTTACGAAGAAAAATCTAAGAAAAGCCTGAGGGCGTAAAAAGAAAACAAGAGAGTTCAGGAGAAGCGTAAAGGGGCTCGAGAGCGAAGAGAGAAGAGGCAAAAAGAGAAGGATTTCCTGCGTGCACAGGAGTTTTGTGTGGCTTGAGGGGGGTGTGTCTTTGGGGCGTTTCTTTTCTGGGGGAAGGCCTGCTTTTGGGAAAAGCCTATCCCACCTAAATTTTTCAAACAAACTATCTTCCACAAAGACATATTGCATATTTAGTCTTTACACAATCATAAGCATACATTTAAATTTGATACTGCAGATTGGTAACGATAGAATACATCGTTAAGCATGCCGTTAACACACATACATTCATTCAACAATTTTATTAACTGTAAGCTTGTAAGACTGATGTAAAGACAGGATTCTTCGTTGTGACTCTAAATCCTGTGAAACACGTTAATTCAATCATTTAAACATTTTCTTTTTATTAAACAAAAATGTTTTACTTATGAAGAGTCCAAGTCATTTGTAAACCTTTCCGTTTACAGAGAAGTTAAAGTCAGGTTTGATGAGAAAGTATTTAGCAGAGTTCCTCCATACTGTCGCTAGAGGGCAGCATGGTATCATCCAGACAGTCTCAAGTCCTTTTTTGGCTTCAAAGCGCATTCCAGTGTTCAAACGGAACGGTCATAAAAGATTCTCGGAGAGCTGGATAAACAGTTTTATCTCAAAGGATTTACAATTGTCCTGACAGGGCGCCAAGCACCACGCCACCTAGGATCGTAAACCGGGTTCACTCCTGACTTAATGACAACATTGGGCCATCTGGATTTGTTTAAAAAGTCCTTTTGGTTGGCAAAACAAACATTTTCTGGTTCTGGAGAAGGGTTTTACGGCATAAATTGTCCGGGCGGGACATTTATGTTGTCAACCCTGGTTTGACCTGAGTGTGATCCAGTCAATGACTTGGTCGGTGGGGGTTGCTCACTGTATCAGGCAGATGTTCACTACAGAACCAAGTCAGAAAACAGAGTATCTAGTGTGTTTTAGAGGCTCCTGCTGCAGCTGCGTCTAAAGGCTCTCGCTGTGAAGAGACGAGAGAAGAGAAACCACCACAAGAGGGTTCAAACTCACACATGGATCACTCACATCAAGTCAACACTGTGTACAGTGTGCTGCAGAAACCTAAAAGTCTTAGGCCACAGGATACACAGAACAACAGACACACCTTGAAAATGCCACAAATGCTTTTCCTCTTTTATGTTTTCCTACTCTTTGGGGATTGTTTTACATACAAAATTTTCAAATATTTGTAAGAAAAACAATTAAATCCATAATTGAGGTTGTTTTTTTTCGCAAGTTTCTCTAAATGAAGAGAACAATATAGAAAAGGTGTCAATGGCAAATAAATGAGATATTCAAGATGCAGAGGGAATGAAAAGGCAGCATATATAAAGTCATTAAATAAATTCAATAGCTCAATGTTGACAATGATAGAATATTACATTTACATAATCAATGATATGTAGATAATGTAACTTAAACACAGGAGGGTTTTCATTAAGCTTCTTGTTGATACTGATTTTAGTACAAACCTACAAAACCAAAAGGCTTGTCCCACTTCTCGATGAGAACACAACGACTCCTAGTGGCAGATGTTTGAACTACAGGGACCATTGACTGAACCTGATCCAGCCTCCATCTCTTCTTCTTTGTCTCCTCTCTCTCCTGCAGAGACACTTATATTCATGAGTCTGATTCCTGCTTTAAACGCCACTGTGAGACCGGAGTAGGTGTTCACATTCATCATATATCTCGCCTCCAGAGACACTCTCACACAATAATTAACTTGTGCTCCAAAATAAACTACATGGATATTGGAGAAAAATATATTGAAACAACTTTAAAGTAAAATTCCTAAATATTAGGAAACGACTCCCTGTTCAATTTCTCATTAATGCAAGAATCTAATCAACCAATCAATCAATCGACCAATAAATTGGCAATGGCAGTTGCTTCAGTGCATTTAGGGGTGTGGTCTTGGTCAAGACAATCTCCTGAACTCAAGGGGGTCAAACACAGTATTAGTATGGTGTTCCTAATAATCCTATAGGTGAGTGTAGATTAAAGAAGTGTTTTATTTGCTCTGCTAAAAATTGTGGCTTGTGACTAAAGGCTATAACTCCAGTTGGTGTAACTATAGATGTATTATAGACGCTTTATCGTCTCATGTCTAGCCTCGGTGCAAACTGCAGCACTGTCACTTTATGACTTGTATCTTCCCCTTGTTTCCTGTTTAGCGTCTGTCGACTTCACACATTATATTTTTATATTTAAAGTGAACTCTATGAATTATGACGATCAGCTCTGGTCGTCTTCTCGACACAAAAAGAAGAAACTCAGCCATGTTCTGTTCAAGTTCAATCCAAATCATAGCATTTGTAACGTCTGTGAGAGATTTTACAACAAAGTTATCCACAGTCACTTTGAATGATCTCACTTTATTATGTATTTTAAAGTCTACCATTTTCTCTTTGGCCTGCCTCTTCAGACACACACTCTTCATCTGCAATCACACCACATGCTTCATATCATCAAGAGAGGATCATGGGACACTGAGTCTTTGTGAACAAACCCACTCCACTTTTATTGCAGCTGTGGTATTATTATTTTAAAAACATGGATAGTGTTATGTTCATGGGGTTTACTGCACACACATTAGGACTCACATTTGCTCCAGTGTTTTTGTGATTCTCTCACTCCCTCTGTGCTGCACTTGTCACTTCAGTTCACACACGACTCACACAACACATCAAAACACATGTGTGCTGCTACAACAATTACCAGAAGAAGAGTCTCTTTTTCTCAGAAATCTAACACGTTTCTGAACATGAACGATGTTATCTCTTCTTCAGCTTCAAGACAACAACACAGTCCATAGTTGGTCACTTCCAGTTTTTTTTATTAGTGTCCTTTAAGGGTAAAAAACATCTATTTCCTAATCTTTGCAATAACTGCTGACTTACATGTGATGCATATAGTTAATTAATGTTTATTTAAAATGTAGTATATTATTTTTATTTTATCCTAAACATGTGTTGCATGATGTGTGACTGTGACAAAAGTCTGAATGTGTGAAAGTAGCTGTGGTTCAGTGGCTGTGTGAGGGATGTGTGAAAAAGGACGTGCAGACCAGTCAGAATCATAGGAAGAAATTTTTTTTTATCAAATGTACCTTCCTCTTCCTCTGTGTGAGCTGTAGATGTAAGTCTGTAATGAGCTGGAGTTTGTCAGAGGCAGAGTGACGAGCGCTGGATGTGAGGATGGGACCCTCTCTGGTCTGGACTCTGGGGCTCATCTGTGAGTTTACAACACTTTGACTTTAAACAGGTCAACATCTAAACTTTTGTCAGGCCTTTGTCGACATAAACTCTTTTATAATTCTTATTTCAGTCTTCAATGTCATCCTTTTCAAACACACCAAAGGTAAATAACTCTCTTGTTTAATCTTTATTTATTTTCCTGTGACATGTTGGTGCCTTTAAATTGACTGTATTGATTTAAATTTAAAGACATACATTTATGTAGTATTTCTGTCATGTTTTAAAACAATTTAACATGTTAGATTGATTGACTAAGTTAGTGAACTTTTTACACTAATATCAACACACTCAGGTGATATTTGTTTAATATTGTTGCAATGCATGGGGTTGTGAGGTCTTACTTATCCACAGTTGTGTTTAGTCTGGATAAAGTCATTAAAACACAGCTTAAACTGTTAATGTAGTGCTTTGTACGGTTTTTGGTGCATTGAGGCACTGCCCTGTCCTCCATCTCACTCTACACTGCCATCTGGTGTTGATAAATGTAATGATGTTGAAACAAAAAGTCAACTTTTTCATCTGCACTCTTCATTTAAAATGTTTAAATTTTTCTTATGTTTCTTAATCTAAATCTTGTAAATTGTCTTTTATTCCTGTAAAGCACTTTGAGTTACCCAGTGTATGAATTGTGCGAATAAATAAAATTGCCTTGCCTTGCCTTTAATATAAAACTCTGCCTTGTTTCTTTTTGTGTTTATCATTGTATTTGTATTCTCTAAAACAGTTAGTTATTATTTTAACTTTTCTTTTGTTTACACAGGTGACCATGTGACTCTGAAGGCTCCTGAACAGTCTTTGTATCTCAGAGACAAAATGACTCTGCGTTGTGTTCAAAATGTCCAGAGAGATTTGTACTTTTACAAAAATGGATCACTTTTGCAAAATGACACAAACCATAAGTTAAGGCGGACAAGTGGAGAACTTGTACTTGATATCTCTTCAGTGTCAACATCAGATCAGGGTTTTTACTGGTGTGGGACCAAAGAGGGAACACAGTCGACAAAGAAAGAACTGAAGGTAACAGGTGAGCGTACAAAGGGGTCAAACTCGGGTTGGATTCGGGATTTGGAGGGATAAGAGAAATGAGAAGTGAGGAGCTGAGGTGTGAGGGGTAAATTCAAGTCCTTCCACCTAATCCAACAGAAGATAGACCATTTTTACAATGCAAGTATGGTATTTGTGTGTTAAATTAATGTGAGCTATGGTAGAAAATGTCAGTTCTCTGTGCTGTTGTGCTTTAAGGTAAGCACAAATTTGGGAGAAAATGGAGGGCTACTTCCAAAAAAAGGTTGTAGTCTCTGTGCTCTGTGCTCAGCAGTTTGTCTTTGACTCACTGTTGTGAGTCGATGTATTGTTCCTGTTGTCTATCACAACAACACATCAAACCTTTTACATTTTCCTGAGAAAGATTTAAGATAAACATTTTGTTAAATTAATAAAAAATAAATTATAAAATAAATACCATTTCAAGTAAACAACAGAATACATTCATCTTTGTGGTTCACTATAACATTTTCTTTTTTTTTTTTTTCTAATATTGTTCTCTCCTCAGCAAAGAGACGCAGAGTCCAACTGAAAACCTCCAGTGACACCATCCCAGAACAGAGCAGTGTGACTCTGAGCTGTGAAGTCGAGGGCTTTAAAGGAACTTATGAATGGATCAGACAAAACTCATTCTCTGACTCTCAGTGGGAAACAATGAATGACAACTCAGCTCATGTCAGTGTCTCACGTCGAGGTGTCTACTGCTGCAGAGGATCGGATAAATATATTGTCACAGAACTAAATTATAAATTAACTGTTTTAGAAACTGGTGAGTACAGTTCTGTTTTTAAAGATAGATCTGAAATAAGACACTGCAACAAAAGGTGAACAGTTAAGAAAAAACAAGGGAGTTTCTTTTAAAGCAGATGTATGTTTTTAGAAATATTCATTTATTAGATTTAAAATCAAGCAGTTGTAATCAGTTGGTATGTATAATACTTTTATTGTCATTTACTGCTGTTATTTTTTTAAATCTAAAACTTAATTGCAAAAGAAAATAATTAAAGTTAAAATAAGAAGGTATATGAATATTATGGTTTAATATTAAACCATGTTATTTTTAAAAATAGATTGCTGCTACATTGGTTGCTATATTGGTGTTTAACAGTACCCACAGTGAGTCTGAATCCAAACTGGTCTGAGATCTTTTCTGGAGAGAGTCTCACTCTCAGATGTGAGATTGAGGACAGAGGAAACACTGAGTGGACGTATCAGTGGAGCAGGACCGGTTCAGTCCAACATCAAACAACAGGAGAATATACAATCTCCAGAGTTACTGAGTCTGACAGTGGACACTACAGATGTAGAGGAGAAAGAGCTTCAGATCTCACAACACTGTGGAGCACAGAGACCACACTGGAAGTACTGAGTGAGTCTGGACAACCTTTATGTTCAATATCAACAGATTGTATAATCTTAAAAGTTTAATGTAATATGACAAATGAAATCTAATGACTGTTCAAACAGGTAAATTCCAGCCTGTCCTGTCTGTGTCTCCGTCATGGCTGACTCCTGGAGTCTCTGTCTCTCTGAGCTGTGGTGTTAAACAGCCGTCTGCAGGATGGACCTTTTACTGGTACAAGGCTGTTCCTCATTCATCAGACTCTTACAGATATGAGCTGCTCCCAGGTCACAGTAATGGGACTGAACAGGACTCCTTCACCATTCACCACCAGACCAACACAGCAGGGTTTGTGTGTAGAGCAGGACGAGGACGTCCACTGTTTTACTCTGAATACAGTCAGCCCAAGTTTGTCTGGACTAAAGGTAGGATTGTTTATAAATGTGCTTATCTTTTAAATTTAAGTCCAACATTATGTGTTGTTTTCCAGACCTATATTTTTCTGTCAAAGACTCATCAAAGATTGTGTTGTTTTGCAGATGTTGAGTCCCCAGTGTCTCTCACAGTGAGTCCTGACAGATCACAGCACTTCACGTCTGACAAAGTCTCACTGAGCTGTGAATCCAACTCCACTAATGGAGAGTGGAGACTGAAAGGCTTTTCTCAGAACGGCCTTTTCTTACAACAATGTATTTCCAACTTTACAGATAAATCTAAATGTGACTTTTCCCCAAACCCTCAACATCACTTTTCACAGTAGGTTTTCATTTCATTTTTCATATAATATTTACATATTTATTCAGACACTTTCCCCAAAGAAAACTAATGCAGTGTGTTACAGTCACTGGAGAAAGGTGGGTTAAGTGTCTTGCCCACAACGACACATTTGAACTGTGGGCGGCGGGAATCGATCCTACTACCTTCCGGTTGAGACGGCGCTCTACCCTCTGAGCTAGATTAATACTTAGATTAATACTTTTATTAATATAATTTTTATTGCTGTTATAGCCACAGGAGTTCACAAGCCAGTGTACTTTTTGTGCCGGTCCAAAGCCCAGGGAAAATAGAGAGGGTTGTTTCAGGAAGGGCTTCCGACAAAACTTTTGCCAAATCCAATATGCAAATCACTAACATGCCCCGACATCCTTACCGGATCGGTCGGGGCTCAGGTTAACAATAAACTTTGGTGCCGTTGAGCTACAGGGCACTGCTGGAAATTGGCTACTGTTGGTTGAAGAAGGAGAAGAGGAAGGCTTGTCCGTAGGCAGAGAGAGAATATGAAAGGCAGGAGTTTAGGACTAAAAGTAGAGAGCTGGTAGAGATGATGCAGAGGAGAAAAGTTGACCTTCTGTGTGTCCAGGAGACCAGGTGGAAAGGTTGCAAGGCCAGAAGCATTTAGGCAGATTTTTCGAGGAAGTGGAAGGAAGGAAATCTCTAGCCACCTTCATCACGACCTTCTTGGCCAAACGGGGACAATTTACTTCAATTGATCTCCTGACCCATAGCGTCTTCTTGTTTCTCTGCGCTCTCCTGGTCCTTAGCCTATGGTCAGGGAGTCCCAGAACTAGGCTCTGCTATGGTTAAGTTATCCTATGCTAAAGTTTGTTTTTCATTTCTTCATTTAATTGTAGCCTATTCTTTATTAAGTTAGCGTTAGCCCGTGAAGAGATGACAATAAGAATATCTGAAGAGAGGGAAACTTCAAAGCTGGACTTGAAAAAGTGTTAATTAATTAAACCCACTTAGGCTTTGTTAACTACGTTAGTTATGTTTTTACGTAGCTATAACCTTTACAAAAACCTGAACCAACGATGTATAAAGAGCTCAGAGCAGAGCAGCACCAGAAGAGACAGGAGCAGAGTCAGAGAGGAGACAGAGGAGGGGCTGCTCCTGTGTCAGCGGACCTTTTAATAAATAAATATGATCAGCACATGCGTTAAAAGAGTGAGTTGGATGGAGGTTCTGTGACCCCCGACCCTCACTGAAGGTCTGTTCATTTGCTCATTTTACTGTAAAACACTACAATATTGGACTAATAGCTAACGAACAGCTACTTAACAATTTCTTTCCATACTAAAATAATTCTGCAGTGAACTCTCTCAGGCACAATAACATTAAAAAGCATTTAGGCCACGTCTCTCTGACTATAGCTGGACTTACTGTCTTAAACTAGGTCTAGGCCGACTGAGAATGATAATTTTAACAATATTTTCCATCAGAAGTAAGTCACTAGTGAGCAGTGAACAGAAGGACAGAGCTAAAACAGAAAAAAGTACTCATGTTTGTAAATTAGATTTAAGTGTTTCCTTTGATTGATCTCATCTGGATCCACTGGACAGGAGTCACTTTTTAACCACCCTGTGGACTGGTTAAAAAGCTATTTGTAAAACAAGCTAATACACTAAAATATAATCAAACTTCAATTCATTTAGTAAAAGGTTATTCTAGAGTTATTCAAATGGTTTGGCTTTGAACTAATCTTGATGTGGCTGCAGCCAACACCAAGGCTGATGACAGAGAGGATCCTCATACTGGAGCAGAGTCTGGGGGGTAACACATCAGCTGGCAGGTCAGAGGATTGCCTAGGGGGAGTTTGAAATGGAAAAAGAAGTGCTAAATACTACTGCAACAATAGACTGGTGTAACATATCACAAACACTGTCGTCAAAAATATAAGTATTAGTTTGAATTCTGCATAAACATAAAGCATATTAAACATAAGTTCCGTTTTATCTTGAAATATTAATTAATAGGCCTATATTTATTGTGTAATGTAATGCTATGTGTCAGTTACTGTGTGCAAAGCTAACTACAATGACTACAGCTACAAAAAATGAAAAGATAATATCAGTTTCTGTGCCAGACCCTCTGTGAGAACCGGCCTCAGTCGAACCACCCTGAGAAAAAATGTTTTTGGAGTCAGAGATGATATTTTTTAGCCCAAGTGTTGTCATGATGGGATTTTTCATAGAGCTCTTCCAGGGTTTGGCCCGGGATCTTTGAGCAGATTTTTAGTTGGTGTTTCAGTCTGGATTTTACAGCTGAGGACAGGTTGCTGTACCATACATCATTACAATACTGCAGGACACTAAGGATAACAGATGTAAAGAAAAGGACAAAGCTGCTGAGTGGCTCCAAAAGACCTGAGGCAACAAAGAAAGTAGTACGTTAGTAAAACAGTGTCATCAGAGTATTTTAGGATATATTCATATTAGGATGAATCTGAGCGACAATCATCTATGTTTAAAGTGAAAAGCAGAGCTGAGCTCACACAACTTTTGGTCGTGATGACAGAAGAAAGACGTGCACTAACTGGACTCTGTTGGTGATAAAGGAGAAGTACCACAAAGAGGGCTTTTGTGTAGTTATTGTGCTTGTCCAGGTGTTTTGTGATGATATAGACCAGAGTAGCAGCAGCATCATCTGTTCCACAGCCCTGTTTATTTAAATCTAGTTTGTCCTTCGTTATACTTTTTAGACTTTTCATAATCACTAACGTCAGAGCTATTGAGTTTTTGGTAGTGGTTTAATGTATGAGGTTTTCCATTTAACAGGGACTGTGGACAAGTCACTTGAAAACTGAAAAACAGGTTGTCAGACTGGAGCCAGCTCAGCTGCAAAGTGCTTTAAGAGAAAAGGACTACATTCATCTGACCTCGCAGCCTTCTTGGCATTTCTAGAGTAAAAGGTGTTTAGGTCATTGTCAAAATTATAATCATTGTCTGTCACAATAGGTTTAACTGGACACAATATTCCTGTCATAGATTTCATGATGTCCCACACTTTCTTAGAATTGTTAGATTTAAAGGCATTTTCAAAAAAACTTCTATACTCCAATTTTGCCTTCCTTAATTTAATTCTCAATTCCTTTTCTGTGTGTTTAAGGGCCACATTATCTTGATTAATAAAAGCCAATTTCCTTGAGTTTATAACTCTTTTGAAGTCATTTGTCAAATACAGTTTATTCTTTGGATGAATTTAAAGTGCAACTTTAACGTCAGAACGACGATTATCTCCACCTTGTACAGTGGTGGACGAAGTACACAAACCAAGTACTTGAGTTAAAGTACAGATACACTAGGTAAAATATTACTTCAGTAAAATCCTAAAATTACTCTTAAGTACTACCTTTTAACTTTCACTTGAGTAAAAGTACAAAAGTATTTGCCTTCAAATGTACTTAAATATCCAAGTACTATCATTTATTATGGCTATAATGCCCTTATAATTGTTGTCAGTCTCTTGCTTAAAATAATTTAATATGCTTTTTGCAAGTCATAGATGTAATTGATTTCAATAAATCTAGTGATATATTTAAAAATTATTCTTAAAGTAGAAAAAAATAAGCTAAATCGTGCGCAAGATTTACTCGTTCCCTCAAGTTTCAAAATCATGCACATAATTTATAAATCGAGGAAGCAAAATAGTCAATTGTGCGCACATTTTAGTAAATCAATCTGGAGGAAAACACAGTAATGTTAAATCGTGCACAATATATTTTTTCTTGCAGGCCATGTGCAGGGCTCTGTACATCAGTCTTTGGAAGCTGAACTTTTGAAAAGAACGATCTCAGTTTTTAAGCAGCACTCCACTCCACCTTTCAACTGTTTGTAAAAACTAGTCAAAATTTAATTTATTTTCTACCAAAAGTTTTAACATCAATCGACTGTCATTTCACAAATCGAATCACTCAGTTTAAAATAAATACTACAAACGTTGGTGAAACAGCGAACCAACGTTAACTTAAACACAATGGTGCGAGCTACTGTTAGATTACTCAATAAAAAATGACCACCAGAATGAAAATGGCTTATCTCAATGTGTTTTCTAAGATTGGAAGGATAATTCCAGTACGAAGAAATTTTACAGTTTCGAGGCAGGCAAAGAATGTAGTTGAAAATGAAGGACTTGTTTTTCTTTTCAACGACTTCAAAATAACACCTCAAATAAGGCCACGGATGTTGTGGCACTGGCACTTTAGATTCAGAGTTTGTGATTCTTCCATCCTAATGAAGAGTGAAGACAATCAGCACTCTCAGAATGATATGCTGTTGGACTGACGCACTAAATAAGCGGTAACCAGAGTTACCAGACCAAGTTCAATACAGAGCGCGCGCTGTTTCCTGATTGGTGGCTTGCCGCGTGATTGCCCTCTTCAGTTTTTTTCTATCCACTCATAAATAAAAATAAACGACTAATTTTGCAAAATGTAATTAAGTAAAAAGTAAGATATTTGACGTTGAAATGTAGTGAAGTTAAAGTAAAAAGTATCCATGAATGGAAATACTTAGTAAAGTACAGATACTGGAAAAAACTACTTAAGTACAGTAACGAATTACATTTACTTCGTTACTGTCCACCACTGCTTGTTGAACATTATGTAATTGAATAAACAGTATTTATCCGCATCTTACGTTGCCTCCTTTTTCTTCTGTTAATATTTTTCTTTTTTTATTTGTCTTTGTTTAAAGACATTTTCAGTGCTGAAAAAAATAAGATTTATTGGCAGCTATTACACTTCCTGGAATGTCAGATCACAAGCCGTTGTAGACCAATAGGAGCACTCCTTTTTGGAGCATGTGGTTTGCTTGCATGTGATTGGCCAATTTTTTCCGTCCCTGGGTAACTTTTTTAAACCCCTGTAATAAACAGTAGAGGGAATCGTAAAGCATGTTTTATTCAATAAATCGTTACAAATATGAAGTGAAGAGGGCTTTAAAGAAGATGAAGAGAGGAAAGGTGGTTTGGACTGATGACATATGTACTAGTGCAGGTTCAAAGGTGTATTTATAAAGTACAACTACAATGTGAGCTGTAAATTTTAACATGAGATATTCTTGCAGCACGGCCGAAGGAACATATCTCTTCATTTCCTGTCATGTTGATCATTGGACTTATCTGTGCAATAGTATTATTAATTCTGCTGCTGCTTCTGTGGTGCTGCAGAAAGTCAAAAGGTAAAACTATATCAGACACAAACACTGTATTTGTTTCTAATTTAAATTACTTTAGTAATATAATTCACATTTTTTTGTTTCTTACAGATTTGTACTTAAAGTCTGTGAGATCCAATCAGAGCTCTGCTGAAGATCACATGACCAGCGACGATTACACCTCTCCTTCTAATGGTCAGTTTCAGTTTCTTATAACTTGATGATTTCCTCTAACACGAGAAGGAGTTTTATTATGAAGAAACCCAAAATCTCTGTAATCAAATCAAATCCAGAAAAAGGAAAGAGTTAACACAATGTCTGTTCACAATAAAAGTGACACTGGCTTCTTTTTCTTTTCCACTGAAACAGTAAAAAGAATCACTGAATTGTATACACTGTGAATTCAATTAAGTGTCTGTTTCTTTTACAGATGCCACATATTCTACGGTTGAGTTCAAAATGATTAAAGGTAAATCTATTTTATTTTTATTTATTTATTTATTTTTTTGTATTATTTTTTTTGATATATTTACAGTTAAAAAAATAAACCAGTTGAATTTCATGAGGCTTATTTTTTTAATCTAACTCAGAGAGAAGGACGTGTGAACAGGAACAGAGCTGGGTTTACTCCAGTGTGAGGCCACATTCTGCAGCAGGTACAGTCCAGTCACTTTAAACTAGAACCATCAGGTCCAACACAAGAATACCTCATTTCCCATTTTTCTTTTAGATGAAAATGTGACATATGCCCGTGTGTAAAACCAAGAGAAAAAGTAAGTAAAGTCTACATGTATGGATTGTGTGTTTTCATTCAAACTGTGGAGCTTTCTCACAAAAGTGAGCTTTTTCTCACTTTTGTGAGAAAGTGTGGCTCTTTTTAGAAGCTTTTGTAATTTAAACAGTTGCATCTAATGATCTTTTTTTTCAGCAAAATCGTTTCCTTCAGTCGCAGAAGAAACACTTTACTCCGAGGTCAGATAACAAACTCCATCTCTGGGTTTATATGGATGTACAAAGATTCAGCGTCCATGTTAATAGCTCACTTTGATAAACTTATCTCACTCCCATTTCTTTGTTCTTGGTTGTTAAAGAGGCATTGCATAACTTTAGGCCAGTAACAGCTCTCTTGTTATTGTTAATAGGCACAATATTTACAAATGGCGTTTGTTTACTGTTTACTGTTTTTTCAGTTGCTTGTACTATAAAGTCAAAATAAATGCATGAGCAAAAACATGAGCAAAAGGTCGTCTCAGAGTGACACAACTACACACACATTCTCAGCATCACATTTTTGGGCAAAACATTAGAGACATTGATTTGCACTAATTTTTAATCTGATTAACAGTGGTGGAGGAAGTACTTAAGTTTAGTACTTAAGTAAAAGTACAACTACCCTGCAAAATATATACTTAAGTAAAAGTATAATTACTACAACAACATCTTACTTAAGTAAAAGTCATAAGTACATACTTTTAAATTTACTTTAAAGTATTTTTTTAAGTAAAAGTACAATCAGTTGTATCAATGTCCGGGCTGTTCAATTGTAACAATCACAAACAATATCTATTGTGTACTGGAAAGAGTTGTTGTGCAATACTGACACTGTAAAAATCTGGTTATTTACTTATTACTCATTAAATAATAATTAGGCTAAGCCAATTATGACATACAATTTATTTCATTTTTAATATACTATTAAGAGCAGTAAAAAAAACTCAAAAGTACACAGGTGAATGTACAGATATAGCAGTAGTTTGCTCATCTCCAAAATGTAACGTACTAGCAAGCTATCGTCCCTGCTGTGCTAATAACCAGCTAAAGAAGTTGCCCTGTTAGGGTACCACTAACTACGTCAAACAAATATTATACTGGTGTGATATTTTTGTTATGTTGACATCCGTTTTCTATAACAGTCATAGCACCATGTCATAGCAAGTTTGTAACTTAAATATTAATAACTAGCATTGCATGTCTTACCTCTATATGTTTCTTCAAATTTGAAGGGAAGTTTTTAAACGCCAACAGTTCTTTGCGTTGAGGTAGGCACTTGACACATGAGAAACGCCAGGAGTCATTCTTTGAACCTTTAAATTCAAATAACTTGCTTAAATAACCAGGGATGTCTCTCAGAATCAGAGCTGCAGGTCACAGGCTCAAGCTCAGTCCATCGTTGTTCTTCGTCCATGTTTGATATTTGGTGTCCCCGTGTCCTTTGATTTACATCAGTTCTTTGTTCTTGGTTGTTAAAGAGCGCTGAGCGTGAGTTCTTTGACCAATCAGATCTCCGATCTGTTTCAGCGTGTATTGGCCATAGGCACAATATTTACAGTTGACCAAATTTTTTATGCAAGATTAGGAAGGATGTCAGTTGCTTGTACTATTTCAATAATGTAGTGGAGTACAAAGTACAGATAATTGCTGAAAAATCTACTTAAGTAAAAGTATAAGTATGCATTATTTTTTTTACTTAAGTAAAGTATAGATACGTAAAAATTTACTTAAGTACAGTAACGAAGTACAAATACTTCGTTACATTCCACCACTGCTGATTATTATGGATTACACAGAAATCATTGCCTGATCACTATAAACATAATGTCAGTTTTACCAGAGCTGGTCTCGTCCAAAAGTGATTTTTAAAACATTCCAGTTGTTTGGATCTTGAGTAGTCCCCTTTGTGATGGGCATTACAGTTAAATGGACATGGCATGGACAGTTAAATTTTGTCATGGAGGTGGATTGCTGTTGTTTTGGGGATGTGAGCTACAGAGGCAGAGGAAAAGTTAATTGCAGGATGTTATCAGAAAATACTGGAGGAATATTTGCACTCATCAGCCCAGAAGCTGCACATGGAACGTTCTTGAATGCACATGGAATGTTCCAACATGACAATAATCCAAAGCACAAGGCCAAGTCGACCTGTCATTGGCTACAGCAGCATAAAGTGAAGGTTCTGGACTGGCCTCAGTCTCCTGACGTCAATATCATTGAGCCACTCTGTAGAGATCTAAAACGTGCAGTTCATGCAAGAGCTCAAGAATTTACAGGAACTGGAGGCTTTTCTCAAAAGAAAAGGCAGCTTTACAATCTGAGAAAATAAAGAGCCTCATCCACAACAACCAAAAAGACTTCAAGCTGTTATTGATGTTAAAAGTGGCAATCATTTGGTCATTTTGTTGAGTTAACCTGAACACAGTTGTTTAAAAATAAATGGCTTCACCCAGCCACTAACTATGAAAGAAAAAAAAATGTTTTTTTTGTTGTGTTTACATTGGTTTGTGTCAAATCTAATGTTTGTGGTAATTCTGCTGGTCTGACACATGAAGCCGTCTGAGTTGAGCTGTGAACAGAGCAGTGTAAAAACAACACTTGAACAATCTGTTCACTGACACTTATTGGTTTGAAAAAAGAAGTGACATGTCATGTTTTTTGTCATGTTGTTTTTATTTTTTGACGAATATTTGCTCAAGTTCAGTTAATGTGTTGGGCTTTGTGACTGCGTATGGTTTTCATTTTTAAAATAAAATATTTCTATATGCACACCTTTGATAAGTGTTTTTATATAAACTCCCTTTTTATTTTATCACATCGTCAGTGTAGATTTGACAGAAAACAGGGTGAGAGAGAAAGAGAACAAATGATACTGTGAAAGAACAGTTGTTGTCGCAAGTTGCATGTCCCATGTTCAAACACATACATGTGTAGGTCAATTAGCAAATCTAAAGTGTCCCTAGTGAATGAATGTGAGAGTGAATGGTTGTTCGTCACTGTCTTTGTCTAAATGTCAGCCCTGCGGCTAACTGGCCACTGTCCAGGGTGTATCCTGCCTCAAGCCCAGTGCTGCACCTCTCGATGAGAACACAGTGCCTCCTAGTGGCAGATGTTTGAACTACAGGGACCATTGACTGAACCTGTTTCAGCCTCCATCTCTTCTTCTTTGTCTCCCCTCTCTCCTGCAGAGACACTTATATTCATGAGTCTGATTCCTGCTTTAAACGCCACTGTGAGACCGGAGTAGGTGTTCACATTCATCATATATCTCGCCTCCAGAGACACTCTCACACAATAATTAACTTGTGCTCCAAGATAAACTACATGGATATTGGAGAAAAATATATTGAAACAACTTTAAAGTCAAATTCCTAAATATTAGGAAACGACTCCCTGTTCAATTTCTCATTAATGCAAGAATCTAATCAACCAATCAATCAATCGACCAATAAATTGGCAATGGCAGTTGCTTCAGTGCATTTAGGGGTGTGGTCTTGGTCAAGACAATCTCCTGAACTCAAGGGGGTCAAACACAGTATTAGTATGGTGTTTCTAATAATCCTATAGGTGAGTGTAGATTAGAGAAGTGTTTTATTTGCTCAGCTAAAAATTGTGGCTTGTGACTAAAGGCTATAACTCCAGTTGGTGTAACTATAGATGTATTATAGGCGCTTTATCGTCTCATGTCTAGCCTCGGTGCAAACTGCAGCACTGTCACTTTATGACTTGTATCTTCCCCTTGTTTCCTGTTTAGCGTCTGTCGACTTCACACATTAGTGTGTATTCACAGAAAAAGGGTGACGTCTTTCTATTTCTATCAGACACTTTATATTTTTATATTTAAAGTGAACTCTATGAATTATGACGATCAGCTCTGGTCGTCTTCTCGACACAAAAAGAAGAAACTCAGCCATGTTCTGAAGTTCAATCCAAATCATAGCATTTGTAACGTCTGTGAGAGATTTTACAACAAAGTTATCCACAGTCACTTTGAATGATCTCACTTTATTATGTATTTTAAAGTCTACCATTTTCTCTTTGGCCTGCCTCTTCAGACACACACTCTTCATCTGCAATCACACCACATGCTTCATATCATCAAGAGAGGATCATGGGACACTGAGTCTTTGTGAACAAACCCACTCCACTTTTATTGCAGCTGTGGTATTATTATTTTAAAAACATGGATAGTGTTATGTTCATGGGGTTTACTGCACACACATTAGGACTCACATTTGGTCCAGTGTTTTTGTGATTCTCTCACTCCTCTGTGCTGCACTTGTCACTTCAGTTCACACACGACTCACACAACACATCAAAACACATGTGTGCTGCTACAACAATTACCAGAAGAAGAGTCTCTCTTTTCTCAGAAATCTAACACGTTTCTGAACATGAACGATGTTATCTCTTCTTCAGCTTCAAGACAACAACACAGTCCATAGTTGGTCACTTCCAGTTTTTTTATTAGTGTCCTTTAAGGGTAAAAAACATCTATTTCCTAATCTTTGCAATAACTGCTGACTTACATGTGATGCATATAGTTAATTAATGTTTATTTAAAATGTAGTATATTATTTTTATTTTATCCTAAACATGTGTTGCATGATGTGTGACTGTGACAAAAGTCTGAATGTGTGAAAGTAGCTGTGGTTCAGTGGCTGTGTGAGGATGTGTGAAAAGGGCGTGCAGACCAGTCAGAATCATTGAGGCAGGTGTGAGGCAGCACAGCAAGAAGGTCGGCACTTTGCCACTGTGCCCCTAAATATATAAGTATATATAGGACTCTGACTTTAACAAGTGCTCTTACGTTAATGTGAAGTCTTCCTCTTTATTTAGTTGATGCTGGAGCACAATGCTATTTTTGTGACAATATGACAAATATAAACACTACGTCCAGTTTAATGACAGTGAGTGTTAAAGCAGGAAACAGACTCATGAATATAAGTGTCTCTGCAGGAGAGAGAAGAGACAAAGAAGAAGAGATGGAGGCTACATCAGGTTCAGTCAATGGTCCCTATAGTTCAAACATCTGCCACTAGGGGTCGTTATAATTCTGATTAAAGGGATGGGACAAAATGTGAGTGGGACAAAATAATCTTTGCTATTTAATTTTCTTTTCAAAGACACAATATGTAAATGTTAAATTGGAAATAAGATATTATTTTTGTATATTTTCTTCTCTGACCATTGTTAATATTGAACATTGGACAATAAGTGTATGTATTTTCTTTCATGGCTTTAGACAGGAGACTGCCTTTATATACTTTACCAGATCATTATTATAACTCTTCTTTTGTCTTTGTCACTATTTGACTGTTATTTACAGAAATTGTGTGTATTTCAAAATAAAATAACATGAAACAAACAACTTGATAATATTGTTTTCATTAAATACACAGGAATTCAACTCAGTTATGACTAAATGAAGTTTCTTACAAACTGTTAATAATTATATTTAATTGATATAAGATTGTTATATTTTTGCAAAACTAACAAAAACAATGATTTATTTAAACTAATGATAAACTATGACGACCATTGAAATAAAATGGCAGTAAACTTAGAAATAACATTTGTACTTTTCTAAGGCGTTTATCTCTTTTTCTAAGGAGTTTATCTCTGTGGAAAAAAAGATACAATTTTAAAATGTACTAGAGAGGATAGTTAGTTAGCAAATACATAATATAGTTTAATATAAACAGACAATATGAGTAAAAGTGTAAATATCTAAAATAAAACAGAAACAGGTTTACAGCAGCAGCATTATTATTCCAGTCTTAGTGGTTATTGATAAGAAACGTGATAAAATAGGAAAAAAAGGTGTTTGTGCAGATGTTTTACAAAGATCAGGAAATGTGCAAGTCCTTGAAGATTGAAAAAAATGTTAAAGTAAAAGCATCTGGACTCAGTTTTCAAGGTGAAGACATTTTGTCTTTAATTCCAACAGACTTTATCAATTCTGAGAAGTGTGACTCCTGAAGTGAGAGCCTTAACGACTCTCACTTCAGGAGTCACACTTCCCTTTCATGAGACCAGAACAGCCTGGTCTAATCAGGTTTAGTTTCAGGGGAAACCCCTCCCTCTAGAGAAATAAGTTCAGCTCTCTACCAGCTGATCTCAGAATTGGTAAAATCTCTTGGAATTAGAGAAACATCTTCACCTTGAAAACTGAGTCCAGAGGCTTTTACTTTAACATTTTATTCAAGATGTCCTGGAGGACTGAGAACCTTCACGGACAACTCATTCACTTATTAGAATCTTAACCGGTTCTTGTTCAACCATGTTTTTTGAGGATCTACTACAGCGTTCATAATAAGGTAGACAGGACAAAACCCTGGACCCTGGCAGAATCATGTTTGTACAAAATATACTAAAATTTGTTTCAGAAGTTCTTTCTTCCAAACACAGGCTACATTATGTTCAGTCAATGAGTTTAATGTAGTTCCATATGTTGCCGCTAGGTGTCGGCCTAAATCTTATTAAAGGGATGGAACAAAATGTGAGCGGGACAAAATAATAATCTCTTGTCTTTATTTATTTATTTTAGGTTTATAAGAAGATCAGTGTCAAATGCTATTCCAAATGTTACATCACTTATGGTTCAGTGACATATTTTGTAAATGAAACATTGTATATTATGTTTTGATGTAGCCTACTGTATTGTGTTGTCTTTGGTTATTGTTAATAATGAAAACATGACAATAACTGTTCAGATTTTTCAAGGCTTTATGTCTGCTGCCTTTGAAGCAAGTCATTTTATCAAAGTCATGATGAACTTATTTTTTGTCACATTTGAACTGTAATTGGATGAATATATTTATGAAATAAAATAACACAAAAAACACCTAAATAATCTTGTTTAAGTTTAATTAAGAGTTCAACTCAGTAATGGATTCTTCTGATTTGATCATTTCACTGTGTTTTCATTCCCAGCAGCGTGTCCATGTAAGGCTCCATAAGGGTTATGTTTGGGCTGAAACATGGGTCCCAAGTGGCTTTGTCCACAGTTTCCATGTTGGCCCCACCTGTGTTCACCCATTTGGACTTTGAGCAGGTTCAGAAGTGAGCCTGAAGTAAAACAGAACTATGTCATTTGATCAGAGACTGTGAGTGAAATCAACAGCACATTTCTTAATTTCTTTATTTTATCTCCAGACTGTGTACATTCACCTGAGACAACATTCTGGAGATTTAAGTGTCTGATAGAAATAGAAAGACCTCACCTTTTTTTCTGTAAATACACACTTCTGCCTTTAGTGGGCAGAGCAGATAGAACCAAAACATGAAACAAGGGGTAAATACAGTGACCCTCACCAAACTCAAACTGGGACTTTTAAATATATTGTGTGTAGTTCTTTTTTTAATGTGGAGGAATACAACATGAAGATGGGACCCTCTCACTTTGACACTTAGTCTTTATACGATGCAAACTATTTTTTGTCGACATAAACTGTTTTAAGAAACAGAGGGTTTAATATTGGTTTGAACAAAACACAACACCAACAGAACGTAGTCACAACTATGAGCATTGATTTAATCTAAAAACTTTGTTTGCAGACAACTGTAGGCCACTGCTTCAAGTAGGGATTTTGTTACGTGTTTTACGTCTTGTAACTTTACTTCAACTTGAGTAAAGACTTTGACACATTTTCTCACACAGTTTTTCTGTCTTTTCTGAACAATGGTCCTTTAACATTTGAACCAAACACATGACTTACTGATACAATTTTATTGAAATGCATTCATGTTATGTTTTATACCATGTTACTTTATTAAAAGTGAAGGTAAAATACTTTTACCTAATACTAGTTTGATATTACAGTTGAGACATCTAAGGATTTATTTAATGATTAGACAACTTACTCTGTAAATGACTGAATACATTCTGATGAAGTTCTTTACTTCTCAAAATTAATTCTTTGTTGAACCTGTGCATGGTGTAAAGACAAGCTGTCACCCGTGTCTTCTAATGTAATTCAAAGAGGCTTTAAAGGAAACATTAGTGATTGTGCAACAGGTTTCTTATGAAGAACAGAACATCAGAGCCAAGAGGGTAAAAGTTCTGGTTGTGACTTATGTCAGTCTGTTCTTTCTCTATTTTACCCATAAGTCATCATTTACTACACAGCTATAGTTTGTCAGTCTCACAGCCCCAGAGCAAGACTTACAACTCAAAAATCTACTTCTAACACTGAACATAAAAACTAGCATGAACTTGACTATTGTGCATCTTGAAACAACACCAGTTTTTTAGAGAGTCCTCTATTTCAGCTGAAGTTATTTTGATGTTTTTCTTTGCAACCCAAACAATATTTCTGGCAGTTGTGGCTGAAATTTCTGTTCGTCTACCTGACTTTGGTTTGGTTTTTAACAGAATCCCTCATTTTCCACTTCTTTATTAGAGTTTAAACACTGCTGATTGGCATTCTTAATTTAATGGATATCTTTTTATATCCCTTACATATTTTAGACAGTTCAATTACATTTTCCTGCAGATCCTTTGACAAGTCTTTGGCTTTCCCCATGACTCAGAATACAGAAATGTCAGTGCAGCACTAAATGAAAGATGCAAGGCTCTGTCAGGGGCCCAGAAACTCACTGACCTTTTATACACACACACAGATTACAAGCAAACAGATCACAGGTGAGGATGATTACCTTTAGTAGCCATTCAAACCTGTTTGTGTCAACTTGTGTGCATGTTTTCAGGGCAAAATCACAACAACAATTTTTGATCAGGGTCATTTGGTTGTTTCTGTTGTCATTATGACAATATTGAAAAGAATAAACACAGTTGTTTGACAATAAATGTCTTCATCCAATCACAAATAGTTTCACTAATAAAAAAAAACAACAACACTTGAACACTGTTATATATAAATCAATCAACTTCCTCAACTCCATATTAAGAAATCAAGTTGACATAACATTTTTAATTAAAACTCAACTTTATTTTTTAGAGTGTATGCACAACCTCTCTTTAGGGTAAAAATGGAAATATTTTAACAAATGTTCAGCCTCAAATTTTGTGCATACTGTAAAAATATATTTTTGTCTAAATTCTGCTTACACTTTTTTTTTTTACAGTTACAAATCAATAAACAAGTTTGAAATTATGTTTTTTTTGTTTTGTTTTTTTTGTCCTGTTTCTTTGTCCTGTTCTAAGACAGACTCTCTGTCCTCTGCCTCTGACAAGGTCTCTATCTGAAGATCTAACGCACTTGTGTCTCAGAGGAAGCTTTACACTACATTAGCTTCAGTTCATGAGCAACAAGTGTTTCAGCTTTACCTGCTGTGTTTCAATTCTGCCTCATCTTTTTGTATCATAAGAGATAAAGAATTTTCTTTTTTTTTTTTTTTTTTTTTGAGTGAGAATGTGTTACATATTTTGTGAAAGAGTTTTGTGTTTATGGTTTTGAAAAAAATAGTGACCAGTTTGATAAATGGGTTTAAGCAGATGACTTTGGTTCAGAGAATGACATCAGTTTTAAGTGAGGCACAGACAATCGTTCAATTTCTTCTTTTGTCTGACCTGGAGCCAATAGGACAAGTGCAGTGACGGTGAACACAGAAGCAGCAGTTCAAGCCTTAACGGAAGTCTGTGACGGTGCCACGAGCTGCCACAGCTCCGTGAAGTTGGACCCCCCACCAAAATGGATTGACTCCAAAACTATCTAGATCATTTGTGCTGGTTTGTGCAGCAAAAATTTTCGTTTGTGCTGTTATAGTTTTTGAGATATTAATGATTCTTTTATAGGTCATATTTTTTTTTTTTTTTTTTTTTTTATTAAACCTTTATTTAACCAGGAAAGTCCCATTGAGGTTAAAAAACCTCTTTTTCAAGGGAGTCCTGGCCAGGAGGCAGCAAAACACAGTCAATTACATTTATAAAAGTTATACAATACAAATAATTAAAAACATTTACAATTTAAACAGGTCATTTCAGGTTCTCTCAATCTGGACTTTCATAATATTGTGACTATTTTCCCCTCCGGCTGTGTGTTACTAGAAGCCACTTATATTGAATATAAGCACTGTTTATTTGCAGACATGACTGGGAATGCAGCAGTGACGTGTCTTGTGTTACCAGAGAGCCGCTCTTGATGATGGAGAAGATGGAGCTGAGGATTCCTGAGCAGATGAGCAGCTCTTTCTGCTGCCTCAGATGCAGATGGATGTGATGTAAAACTACAGGGAGCAGGATCCTCCGAGACTCTGAGGCAGAAACACACACAACCACAGACGAGCACAAACAGCACACAGATAGTTACACACTCTCAGTGACATGGGCTGTGGTTAACCAAGTGAAGAAAAGTAGCACCACATTTTCATTTATTATTTCTGTTTGTTTCATCTTCAGTGTTATGACAAAGAAGGCTGCAGGGCTGATTATATAGGCTTATCTTCTACAGGAGAGAAAATAGCTATTAAAAACAATCTAATAGAACAACATATACAAAATACTGAACAATTACTTTAAGAGAATTATACTTGTAAAGAAAAACTTGGCTTTAAATTTTCTGTGCCTGTTTCAAAACTAAGGCATGTGCAGTTTAGAGCAGTAGATCATGGGAGATGCTTTTGCTGTGTTACCTGGGAAAGAGAAGAGCTTGCTGTCCACAGTGCGAGCGATAGACTGCAGTTTGACCACGTCCATGGACTGTCCGATGTGAACGGTCGAAGGCATGCTGCCCAGAGTCCCTCGCACAAACTCTGCCACCTCCTGCACCGTGAACATCTGCAGGAGCTCGTCAAAGATGGCCGGGAACGAGTTGAGCAGAGCGGCCTGAGGGACACGAGGTGAAACATTAACAGTGAGGGGAAAGTAGAGTAGCAGTATAAAGGGAAATGAGACCACAACGTCACTCTGTGATACTCAGACAAAAGGGAAGGTTAGTGAGACTAAATTTCAAAATGCCTGCTCCTGATTTTCTTTCTTTGACCTACCAATGCTATTTACAAAATGGGAACAGAGCACTTTGCAATTGAGCTCTTCTATAATTGTTAGACATTAGAAAGTGCACAAAACAGAGGTGGATCCATTTGTTCAAACGAACACACAGGACAACAAACTCAAAAAGTGACAAAGTAGAACTTGTCTTTTGAACTACTGACTCAATGTGAATTAAGAAAAGAGGGAAATAAGGTGGCAGTTCAGAGTTATCAGAGATCAGTTTGAATATATTTTTGTATATATTGTAGATGTCACCTTTTCTTTATGTTTTTTGTAGATTTACACAGTTACAGTATATTAGCCATTTGTTGCTTATCACCAGTGTTGGGAAAGTTCACTTTCTACAAGAACTAGTTCAAAGTTCAGTTCACAAATTTTAAAATGAACTAGTTCAGTTCAGTTCAAACTTCAAAATTTTGAACTAAGTTCACAGTTCCAAAAATGAACTAGTTCATAGTTCTTTTTTCCATATGTTGCTGCGAGCTATTATTTTTCAAAATTATTGCCACAGCCCATATACAGTAGAATCACAGACAGCAATTATTTTATCAGTTTTAACAATGAAGCTATGTGTTAGATTTCATTTTCATATCCAATTTTCAATCCTTATCCAACCAGGGTTTACATTAGCATTGAGGGGACATTGTTGCTTTAATGCTTTGTTGCTGTGTATTCACTCCACACTAGTAGCAGCTGCAGCTTTCAACCCTACAGTACATTCTCAAGAACATGAGGAAAAACGTGCTGCTTGAATGGTCTTTTTTAATGAGGAATTATTCAAAGAAAAACAGGACAGTAATCATTAAGGTGAAAACGTTTTAAATTTTAATAATTTTCCATTGTCCACATGCTAAAACAGAATATTGGAATCCTGGGAAAATAGACCAGGCAGGTTCAACAAACAAGTTACATGAATGGATTTAAATGATCATACGCCTTACTACATGCTGCTGTCGCCTCCATGCTTTATTTATTTATTTATTTTTTGATGACGCGTCACGCATGCGGCGGACGGCGGTGCGACACTGGTGGCTGGTGTTGCCAGGTTTGGCGTTTTTGCGCTACATATTAAGACCCGTTTGCGGCTGGTTTGCGGTGTGTTTTAGCCGGGTTTTCGCCTGGAAGGCTCTATAGAAATCTGGCACCCTATTGAACGAAGTTAACCTGAGAGAGCGTGCCGTTCACAGACACCAGAATGAACGAGTTCACAGTAACGTTCATCAGGCAGTAATACAGCACGTTCAGTTCACGTTCGCCCAAAATATGAACGAGTTCATGAACTATCGTTCAATGAACGCGTTCAGGCACAACACTGCTTATCTCCCTTTTGTAAACCTATTAGTATGTTCTGTCACTGATGAATCTGAGAAAGGTTGACAACATTCATTACTGTGTCACATTATCATGTTAGATCAATAGTTATTAACTATTATGTCACATTAGTGAACCCTTTTCTGAACCCATTATTGATTCGACACAGGTCACTGCAGCAGACCTTCACTTAAATGTAATGCTGTGAGCTGCACTTTTTCTTAATAAATGCTAACATTAGGCCTGACCTAATGGGGCTTGAGTGGCCTTGGTGCTGTGGGACAGTAAATAACACGGGACACACCTCTTATAGACTCTTGCACACATTGTTGCTCTTTTATACAAGAGAGACAGAGCGTGTGGACAGCTGTGATTCTGTTGAACAGGTGAGCAGTGTAGGAGGCACAGGGAAGATACTTGTGTTTGTGTGAGTGCATCGAGACAATTCAAGGGATCAGACAGTAGAAATGAATGGACCCGAAGACATTTAGACCCATCCCACTTAAAGACAGACTGACTTTGTGGATCTCCACTGCCAAAGCTAAGAAACAGCAACTATGCAGATGTTAAAGCTCAACGCATGACAGGTTTTTTTTTTTCCCAAATGTAACATATTGATACATTTTTGAATATTTAATGGAAATCAGTTCATAAAGTCAAAATTGTTACATCAGTTTTAATGTTATTTATGTACTATAAAGCTAGTGAGCCGGAAAGTCAGGCAATACTTTGTGTGATACCAGTGTTGAGTCCCTTTCAAGTCCTCAGTGTTTAAATCCAAGTTCAAGTTGTCAAAAACAAGTCTGAGTTAAGTCCAAGTCAAATTATGAACACTCAAAATCCAACTCTGAGTCCAAGTCCAAGTCACCAAGTTAGTTACACTGGGTGACGCTGAAGTTGAGTCATTGAGGCTTACACTTGTGTCAAGTCACGATTCTCAAAAATGAGCCCAGTGACTCGACTCTAAGTCCGAGTCCAGGAAACGAGGACTCCATCTCTGCAACAAGCACCAATAAAAGCCCTTTAGGAGTCAGAAACAGAAATAAAAAAAACTAGAACTTTTTGTATTAAATCTTTCTGCTCAACCTCTTTTGTCTTGGTCCATTCATTTCCTTTGTCTCTGTTTGGGGCGTGTGCGTGTTACCACTGTTTGTTGGTGAATGTGAAGTTAATCTCACAAACAGCTGGGAAGTGTAAGACTGGACTTCACACAAGGATTGTCTACTTACTGAAAGAGAAGAGGGCCGCGGAGCACTGGAGCTCCAGGCCTGAGTGCAGTTGACCTGTCCACTGCCAGGAGCCTGTCCCGGGGCAGAGGGGAAGGCCTGGCCCAGGGCAGTGGCTGGAGCTAAAGGAGCAGGGGGGCCAACAGCAGGACCTGGGGCCTGATTTGAACCTGGACAAGGCTGGGAGCTCTGTTTTGTGAGGGGGATTGTAGGAAGTTGAAAAAGAAGAATGAGTAGGAGGTAAAAAAGGAGAAAAAGGAAGATTAAAACTAAAAACCAAACTGAAAACTACCAAAAACAAAAGAAACATGCTAAATAAAAAGTTATGCTACTCTACAAACTACAAAACAACCCAAATGTGAGAAATGCTTTGGCCACATTCAGGAGAGATTCACTTAATGTACTGTTTCTGTAAAGCATGAGATACTGGGGTCTGACCTGTGTGAAGATAAGCGTCTCTGAGTTGCGGCTGTCCAGGCTCAGTACAAATCGAATGGACTGAAAGAGCTCCTGGATGCTGATGCGAAACTGCTCCTCTTCCATCCCACAGGTCGCCCGGGAGTAAAGGATACGAGACTGGACGATGAACTTAAACAGATACTCCAACGCCTGAGAAGACGGGTCATGACAAAGGAAGAAATAAAAGAGTTAAAATGGTACTTGTACATCTTATTGGGACAGATGAAGACAAGAGAAGAAACTGGAAAGTGCTAAGTGAATGGATATGAGAGGCAAGGTCATCTACAAAAATAAAAACTGGAGGAAACATACCAACATAACAATCATTCAACCAAACTAACTACTGCACTAAAACAACTCAGACTCCACTTGAACTCATGTTTTAAAGAAATGTATTTAAAATTATTCAACTTATACAACTGTCCAAAGCTGACAAACTGAGCACTGCTAGAAGTTTTATTTAGCACACAATCTTGCATGAACGATTTGGACAATCATTTAATAAAATGGTTTAAATTGAACTTATCACTCGGCCTATTTCCACTTGACTTTTCCATATTAAAACTGGAAGTATCCACTGGGAAACTATATGTGGCTCTGGAAAAGGAGGTCTGTTGGGTGTGCAATTCCAAATTTCCCCACTAGATGCTGCAAAAGACTACTCACAGCACCTTTAAAGCAAATTTTAAGTGGTGCAAAGGGACCAAGAGGGGTTGTAAAGTGAAAAGATCAGACTTGTTTGTCCAGCACAACACACTTTTATCACTTTCCTGCAACACTTTTGGTTCTGTCATTGGAGTTTTAGAGATCCCCAGACCCAGTCGGTTAAGAAGCACAACGTGGCTCTTGTCAAAGTCTAATTATTACAAGATATAACATTAGAGTCAGATGTAATTTGTCCTAATGCTGTGTCTGTTTTGTGTAACTATGTATATTCATAAAAAATCTGCCAATATTAGACATTGTGTAGTTTAAATATACTGTGACAGATAGAGACCGAGGCTGTGGACACAGAAAGTCTAATTAGATCAGAAGCTGCAGCATGTGTCAAAACTCCTCTCAATAATTCAGCTAGTCCACTTTCACATGGCAGTGTGACCCATTTGAGACGGATGTTTGAATGTGATGAATATTTCAATGTGCTGAGCTGTTGCTGTCTGCTAAATACGGTACATTCAGTACATATCCTGCCGTGGTACAGTCTATTCTCAGCTCTTCTGGAAAACTGACGCAATGTGAAAACACAAAGTCAGCTTTTGAACCAGAACATTGAGTGATGTAAACGTAAACTCAAAACCATGGCCATTTTATGTTTTTGGAAAGTAAAAAAAAAAAGATTCCATGAAATTAAAAGGACTACGGCCTGTGGTCCTGGTCAGCCTTGAGTTGAAATCCGGAGCTGTCTATGAGTGGGACTGAGACAAGGCCAAGTAAAACTGTCTAAGACAAGACCGTGACCTTTAAAAATAGTGCCTTCATATTTTTCTTTCTACACAAGAATACACTCTTTAATACAAATATAAAAAAGACATACATTTATCTAATAGTACAAAATATATGAACATTGATGATTGACTTGATATTTCACAATAAACAAAGCTGTGTTATACTTATTTGTAAAAGAAATAATTATGAATTTGTATTTCAGGATAGAATATTTCCATGAGAAGACCTGATTCCTTTTTATTATTTGTTCTTTGTTATATGTTATTTGTGGTATTTTAGCTGAAAATGTGATTTCTTTGATCATACAATGCTCATAAGGCTCTTACCCTCATAGCCTCCTGTATGTGGTCTTGTCTGACCACTTCTGCAGAACGGTCCATGTACCACTTCAAACAGCGAATCAGTTCCCTGAAGCACAGTGAGACTTGAATTACAAAGTGATTGTAATATGCTTTAAGTTTTTCCAGTGAGAGACATAGACAAGACACTTGAAGCCAATGTTATTTACTTGTAGGCTAATGCTCCTGCAAAGTGCTTCTGGATGTAGGTGTCCATCACAGGCCTGAAGTGGAAGTATTTACTGTCCCTGAGAAGGTTTATGATGAACACCTGTAAAAGAGGAGATCACATATAACTGTGCCCTACTGTGGTATTCTTATATACAGTATGTTTGTGCACATGCTTACCAATGACTGGAACACGAGAGGTCCATATTTGTCTGTGTTGTCGTCCAGGATGGAGAATAAAGTGTCCAGAATGTCTTGAAGAAACTGTTAAATATATAAAAATGAATATGCATTTAGGGGGTTTCACAATCAAAGCTAAAGAAAAGAAAAATCATTGAATATGTATTGTGTGATAAAAGGTTCATGTATTATTTAATCATGGTTAATTTTGAGCCTCACCTTCACTATCTCCTCTCCACTGACGTGTCGTAACCGTCCAAGGATGTCCATAACCCGGTCTGGATGGGCTTTCCACTTGAGGAGGGCCAACAGATCCACTAGAAACAAACAAAAAGACAACTTAAAATATCTCCTGAAGCAAAAGTATGAATGTGGTTTGTTTTACATTATGACAAAAGTCTCATTGATGGAAAAATATGGAAAAGTAATAGAACTCTAGCTTCCAGAGCTTCCACACAGCTAATGTAAAGCTAAAACAGAGGCTTTCAAAAGACGATCCTCATCATTTCAAAAATACTATATAATGTTGATATAGACCAATTTAAATCTTGTCTCTAACACTGTTTTAAATTGAAGTGCATTAGTATGAGACGCATAAGCTGTGTACCATTCTGAGTGAGTTTGGTGGATGACAGCTGTGTGGAGATCCAGAAAGTCTCCTTGGTGCTGCGCTGGAAAATGAGGCTGGAGGGGATGTTGGGACAGCTGTTGAAGTCCTCTTTGCAGCAGGGCAGGCCCAGATACAGAGCGTGGTTACTGAACGTTGTGTTCTCGTCACACTGCGGGACAACAGACACAGGATACATATGGAAATGAGTTGTATCCCTGCACAGCATAAGAATAGATTGTAAAACCAAAATGTCTGACCTTGTAAACATAGAGCTCATGGCTTTCGTCAGAGAGCGTCGTCCCATCTTCTCTCATCAGAGGAGTGAACGCAAAACCAAACAGCTTCTTCTCTCCTTTGTCTTTAGCTGCAGAGTAAAACAGAGCAAGAAACAGGAAATAAACACACCATGAGGCAATATGCATAGAAATAAAGACCAATTATAAATGGGTTTGAGTTACAGAAGTAAAATAAGTCAAAGTAATTGTGTGGATAAAATTAACCTTTTGAACCTTTCAACAGGGGAATTAAAAATGTTGAAGGCTGTTTATATTGACAACAATTTTGGTAAAGACATAAAAAGTTCCATGAGGTAAAAACTAAAATCAGACTCAGATGCTATGCTACAACAAGGCTTAAAGTTGTGAATAGTGGATTGTTAATCTTCCACAAATGAAATGCATTAGCATGTATCTGCAGCAGTACAAGTGTTAGCTCAAATTTAACAGAACACAGGGAGATATAAAAGCATAAACGTCTTGGTAAATAATAGAAGTGAGGGATTCACTGGAGCAGTGTCTGAACTCGAAGCGCAGGTGAGAGCCTCTGAAGCGGTCGATGGGGATGGGCAGCTTGATGACCTCACTCCAGCGAGGGCTGTTGTTGTGGTACAGCACAAAGGAGCGGTGCTCGGGGACAGTAGGCTCCCCTGATCCCAGGCTGATGCAGTCCTGCAGCAAATAGAAAGTTTTAACAAAGTTTTTTATCTAGAGTTTTACCTAGTTCAGTTCTTCGGGTTAGTTTTTATAATTTATTATTTTGTGATTTCAAAGGCTTTAGCCAAATTACAAAGTATTTTCTCATAAAAATTAAAATATTGTTCTTTATCGTAATGCTTTAGTACATATATTTGATTTGTTACAAGTAAGTACAGATGGTCAAAAATCAGTAAAGCATGTTGTATCTTGTAGCAATATAATAAGCAGTATTCTAATATCCCTTTTGGCTTCATATTAGTTGTCACAATATCACTAATTTCAATCAATCAATAAAACTTTATTTCTAAAGCACATTTAAAACAACATAAGTTGAATTAAGTGCTGAACACATTTGAAATAAAATGATTAAAATATAACATACATAAAGAATAACATAAAACTAGAATAAAAGTCAAGATGTCTCTTTTAACCAGTGCCAAATGCCAAAGTAAAAAGGTAAGTCTTCAACATAGATTTAAAATGCTCAAGGGACTGAGCTGGTCTAATGTGCGGTGGTACTCCTATTGAAAAGGCTCTGTCCCCTTTAGTCTTCAGCCTAGTCCTGGGAACTGCCAAGAGCCTTAGAGCTCTGGCAGGAGTGTGAGGCTGGAAAAGATCAGATCAATTGTGAAAAATTGTTGCTTGCCATTAAGACATACAGTATTTGATTGCGTCACTAAAGCCTCAGACAATTATTTTGACATTTGTGAAATACCTGGTATCCCTGATACATGACACACATGTGATGGAAACAGTAATCCTCAGAAACCTGGCCTGAGCTCACCTTGAGGATCTCTCCATCGGCGTAGAGCACATACACTGTGACTTCAATGTTCTTTTGGACGCTCTTCCCTCCTCTTTCAAAGTCCTCTCGCTCCAGAGTCAGGTACAGGTCATTACGGATGTCTCCTGGAGGCAAAGGACACAGTTGTTGTTACATTTGACCTGAAAAACAACCTCAGATTTCATGACCTTATAACACACTAGACGTAAGTTTGTGATTTTTTCGTTTAATGTTGGGTGCATGTCATTTTTTTCTGCTCATATCTAAGTTATACTCAAGGAATATTTCTACTTGAGAGACTGTCCTTTTTATGGTATAGATTTGTTGCTCCTCTGCCCACCTCCGGATGTTCATATATAACACATTTGTCCAGTGGGAAAAAACACACTTAAACAGCTGAACACCTCCGACGTGGAGAAGACTAATGAGCCGAGTTAACGTGTGTGGATGCATTCATCACTTGGGCATTTCTTTACAGAGGAGCTGTCAGCCTTCATGTGCCAAGAGCACAGCTAAAGACTCACTCCATCACTGCCCACAGGGACAGAGTGGCATTTCTATAGAGGCTGAGGAAGTGGTGTGAAAGAAAGTGTGCAGAGGGAACATACAGGAAGGAGAACTGCCACAAACACATGTAAACTACTGTGTTTCTGTAATGTTATCAATTTTACATTTGATTTCAAGACTTTCCATATAAAGAATTTTGGTCATTTAGAGAGAGTTTATAATAAATAATTTGACTGCCACTAAAGCCATTGTATTATGGCATCACTAACAGCAATGACAAACTCATCTTGATCGACATAAAACAAAAGCAGCTGTAAAAATGCATCATGTGACAACCCTGATCTACAGATGTGACTGACCTGGCATAATAACATCAGGGAAGCCCAGTTTGCGCGTCATGGCCACTGCTCGGCTGAAAATAAGTGTGTTTTCTCTTCTGACCTGCTCCATGTCTCCTCGCAGCAGCTGCAGGGAGATGATCAGACCTGAAGGACAAAAGATAAAGCAGTTAAAAGAAATAATCTGGCTAAAACTGTATGCAAACAAATACTTATATGAAGATAAAATTATAAAGCTGAGGGATCAAACCATATGCTAAATGTTTTTGAATACTGGTAGATCTGAGTTAATATTTCACAGATCTAACATGAGGTCAGATGGCGCAAGAGGCTGAAAACCCTGCAGTGACACTAATTAAAACCCCTTATCTCTTCCGGATCATTTTGGCTGTATTGTGTGTATGTAACCTCTCCAAATTAAAATGATTGCTGTTATTGAACTCTTTGGAATTTAAATACAAGTCTGGGCTCTTTGTAAAGGTAACAACCTCTAGTTTCACCCACAACAGTGGGACATCATCAGAATCTCTATAAGTACTACTAATACAATTTTATACACTTTGGAACACACAGAGAAAATTATTTTTTGTGTCCTCGCCTAAAATATTTAGTGAAAATAAAGGTGTAAAAAGCTTCAGGAGGTAGTTGAGGACTAAAACACACTATGGGCCAAAATAATAACTTCATGACTACTCACATTTCAAACTTGAAAAGAATATCTGTAAAAACGAATTTTTTACACCAGTTTTTATGTTGGTAGGTCCATGCGTTTTATAGAAGAACCATAGTTTATCCAAGATTTATCCAAATTGGAGACATTTGGAAAACGTATGAAAAAGTTCTGAATGTTTCAACCCACAGGCATCAATGAGGGCTCTACTGAAAGCTTACATCTAGAGGAATCTGTATTTACAAACATAATCACTCTATTAGTTATGAAAATTAATATTCCATAATAATAACACAATAAAATTGACATATTTACATAAAAATAGTCAAAATGAGTGTTATGGGCCAAAATATATATTTTTGAATAATATCCACACATAAAAAACATACTGCAAACTATATACATAGGTTATAAAACAGTTGGTCAGTGTTACAATATATGTGTCAATGTTAGTAAATATGTAGTCACTTACTCATCCATTTTATTGTCAATAATTGTGTTTGTATTTATTATTGTACATGTTATAGTGTCTGCCAATCTTATTTTTATCTAAAATATAGTCAAAAGCACAATAACACACTTATGTATGAGTATTGTAATCCAGCCCATTCTCGATTCAACCAAGAAATAAATGCTTTCTTTCCGACTGCTGCTGGTCCAAAATGTCAATAAAAAGAAATGTACATGCCTCCACTACATCCTCTAACAAGTATTTTATTATTTTGGTAAGTTTTGTCATAGTTTTTACGCAAAAAAGACTGTGAAAGCACAATAAACATGTCATATGACGCACAAGCTTTCTCATTGAGGAGACTTGTGTTTACGCCGAGGCACAGAAGCTTCAGGCCGAAGGAAACCCAGGCATGTTTTACACCGTTGGACTCGGGAGATCATTGGCTATCCGTCTATAGTCATGTTGACCATATACGGAGAACAACGAACGTGCTAGAAGCGTTTACGTGGAGCGTAATCGTTGCCAATGGCCGCAGAGTCTGTGCGGCCATTGGCTCATATCCAGGTCCCGCCCGCTCAAAACCCGTCAGAATTGGCTGAAAAAGGTGTCAATCGAAGGCTAACACTTCCTGTTAGCATTTTAGTAGCTTTTTTCGCGGTCTCAAAAGGACTTATGGCTTTTATTATCAAAAGAAATGACAAATGTCGCTGCTGATTTCAAGTTGGAAATACTTCTCTGCAGTTTTTGAGCCTTGGAGGATATAACATGTCTTGTGGACCTAATTATTTTACTGGATATTATTCCCTGGACCTTTGCGGACAGAAAGAGACCAAGCTTATCAGGATTCTGTGCTGTTTCAGTCCAAAGGCTCTTTTGGACTGAAACAGCACCGAATCCTAGTCCAAACTCAATCTTTGTGCTTGTCTGTAAAAAAGGCTTTGTTGTCGGCGCTGTGGTTGTAACGTGTTGAAATGGTTTATATTGTCGAAAAGATGAGACTTCAAGCTTTAATTTGGTATATATATTGTTGGGGTTTGCATTACGAGGGGATTGTACAACACGGTTTGTTTTTTGAAGCGTGGCAGCGTCCCGGTAACAGGTTAATGATCTGAATTTCCTGTTTGACAGAAGTATATAAGAGCTGTTTGTCCTCCAATACTCCCAATGGAGCTTCCAGCCTTAACACTCGACAATAACCGTATCACCAGGAACAAGCTCTCACCAGGAGTTTCCATGAAGTTTTACTGTAGCCTTGTTTGACACGGTACAGAAAAAAAAAAAAAAAAAAACTCCAAAAATAAATTCTCCAACACAATCTTTAATAAAATAATGTTCAACTATTGATTGAAATTGATTTTTAAAATAAATAGAAAATGATTGAATACTATGTTAAACTGACTGGAGTATGAGACACATTACTATCTGTCTGCAACAGCAGTAAGTAATGGAAGATACATTGAGAGGCTGGTATTTCTTCTTTTTCAACTCATTACTTCCTTATTCTTTACACAAAACTTACATAACCTTTACTGGACGCACTTTCAACACACATACAACAAACTCATATATATGCTTTTTTAGCTTATAAATAATAATAATGCTTTAGAAAAAGATGAGTTGAACTAATGTAATCATTCTTGACAATGTCCATTTTCCATCTTTACAGACTGGTCCCCAACTTTAATACATTTTGCATCCTTCCGGGACATTTTCTTCTTGTCTTCCATGTGACTCTTGAAATAACTGTATGTGCACATAGTCTTTCTAGAAAGAGCTCAAGTGTTTCTACAGATACGTGGTTTACAGCTGAAAGTGGTTTACTGCACCAGTTCTTTTGGGCGCCCTCTTGTGTACTTTGGACTTTAATGGATCTCCATCAAAAACAGGAATATCTCTTGGAGGTAATTGATGGCATTTTGTGGTTTTATGAGAAATTCAGAAACTGTGCAATTAAATGGTCATTGGGAGCTGGATATTGTTCCACAGGTAAAGTGTGATTGTCCATTCTTTCTTTTCATTTGATGATAGATGTGACCTTTTTGTTTGATGATTGTCAAGACTCTATTCCATCCTGGTCAACATACAGTATGTGTTTAAATGGCGAGTTCTGCATCAGCCTTTTTTTTCTGCCTCTAATTTAACCTTTTAAATTTTTTTGCCCTAAGATTCAACTTGTGCTTCTAGTTCATTCTTTTGTAGCAGGGCAGCTTCTTGTGCCAGAAGAGCAGTTTCTTTAGCTTTTGCAGAGGTCATGCTTTACTTGAGCGGTTTGAGCTGGAGCTTTCGTAAGAAAACCTAAGATAAGAAAACCTGTCTTAATCCCACAATGGGGAAAGTGCATTGCAAAAGTAATACATTTGATACAACGTCCATTGGTTTCAATGTCATCATCACCGTTGTTACCACTCAGATATTGCAAAACACATTTACATCACTCATTGACACTCAAAGGATTTTGCTTTAAAACATATTTCCTGTTTTTATTCTTCTAAACAGTCAATAACTCAAGCAAAGTATCATGAGCACATTTGGCATCATTGATCAACAACTCATATTTACAGAATGTACCTTTTACTTCAAACCCAAATTAAGCCATTAACCCATACAACACTTGTTTTAGGCCGGCAGCTTTGTTTTATTTAGATTTTGTTTTTTCAGAATCTTGAATTTTTGAAAGCAAAGCCTTTTCTGTGAGCTTTATGGGTCGTTTTTTTTTTTTTAGCAACTTCAGTTTGCGACAGAAGACCCTGCTTTTGCACACTAGTTTAGTTTCTTAGACATTTTCCAGTTTACCTCCCATTCTCAATCAGAAAAATAAACTCAAATACCATAAAATTACTTTTTTGAAATAAACCCTTTCAAGTAAACAGTTCATTCAAAAGGTCTTTCAAACACAAACTGGCTAAGTCTCATTTTTTCTTTAATACAGTTTGTATCCCGATTATATTTCCATTGGGAGAAAAGCGCACTATAAATCTATAGGACGGCATATATCTATCTATATCTATATATATATATATATCTATATATATATATATATATAGATATATATATAGAAAAAAAAACAAAAAAAAAACCTTCACCCTCCGCGGGTGGTCTCTCATCCTTGGAGCTCGGGTCCTCTACCAGAGGCCTGGGAGCTTGAGGGTTCTGCGCAGTATCTTTGCTGTTCCTAGTACTGCACTTTTCTGGACCGAGATGTCTGGTGTTCTTCCAGGGATCTGCTGTAGCCACTCTTCCAGTTTGGGGTTACTGCCCGAGTGCTCCGATGACCACAGGCACCACTGTCGCTTTCACCTTCCAAGCCTTTTCCAGCTCTTCTCTGAGGCCTTGGTATTTCTCTAGTTTCTCATGTTCCTTTTTCCTGATGTTGCAATCACTTGGTATTGCAACGTCAACCACAACCCTTCCTCTGCTGTTTGTCCACCACCACAATGTCTGGTTGGTTCGCCATTACCATTCTGTCAGTCTGAATCTGGAAGTCCCACAGGATCTTGGCTCGGTCGTTCTCTATCACCTTTGGAGGTGTTTCCCACTTTGACCTCGGGGTTTCCAGTCCATACTCCGTACAGATGTTCCTGTACACTATGCCAGCCACTTGGTTATGGCGCTCCATGTATGCTTTCCCTGCCAGCATCTTACACCCTGCAGTTAAGTGTTGGATTGTCTCAGGGGCCTGTTTGCACAGCCTACACCTTGGGTCTTGTCTGGTGTGGTAGATTTGGGCCTCTATTGCTCTGGTGCTCAAGGCCTGCTCCTGTGCAGCCATGATGAGTGCATATAGATATATAGATATATATCTATATATAGATATATATATAGATATATATAGATATCTATATATATATAGATATAGATATATAGATAGATAGAGATATATATAGATAGATAGAGATATATATAGATATATAGATAGATAGAGATATATATATCTCTATATATAGAGATATATATATATATATAGAGATATATATATATAGAGATATATATATATAGAGATATCTCTATAGATAGATATATATATATATATATATAAAAAGGAGCCTTCTGAAAGTGTATCCTGCTCATGTCAGGAACAGATGAGACTCCAGTGCAAAACCCCAAACAAAAGGAAGAAGGTGCAAACAGGTTTATTTGCCGACAAAGATACAAAAATGGCAAATCCCAAAAACAGGGAGAAACAAGACAAGGGTCAGAGCACACAATAAACACCAGGAAACTCTAGAAAAACAAGACTCTAAACACATTGCATAAACTACAACTAACTACCTTCGACCCCAAGCAAACCTGTCAGCAGACTCACAGTAGGGGGTAAAGACGACCTGGCACTGAGCAGGGGAAAACACACAGGTTATAAAGACACACAACGTTGGACAGGTGAAACACATCAGGCGGAGCATGCAATCAGACAGGAGGGAAAGACACAAGGCAGAAAGTCAATCAGAGACACAGACAGGGGTGAGACACTTCACAATAAAATAACAACCCTGATGGAGCTGAGTCTGTGGTCCAAATCCAGCTCAAAGACAGGACAGCAATGTCCTAATTCTGTCCAGAAAGGCCAGATGGTTTGAGAGAGGTGTGAAGGAAGCCATTTTTGTTAAAATGGAAAAGCCTTCTCTGATCAGAGGCCTCAGATTCTTGTTGCTCACTATCATGATCTGTGGAGGATTCCACTCCAGATCTTCTCTGTCACTGTCATTAGTCACACCTGTCTGCACACCTGACTCATCCACTCATCAGACTGCCCTGTACTTAAGCAGCCACCACACAAATTTCTTGTGAAACTCAGAATGAATGTGACTGGGGCGCAGTGGTAGAGCGGTCAGCCTTCTACCGGAAGGTAGGTGGTTCGATTCCTGCTCTCCCCGAAGGTCATACTGTTGTTGTGTCCTTGGGCAAGACACTTAACCCACCTTGCCTCCAGTGGTGTTCCAGCTGTAACACTGGTGAATGGAACCCTAATGTAAGTCGCTTTGAATGAAAGTGTCAACTAAAAATGTAACACTGGTGAATGGCAGCCACATGGAAGTCGCTTTGGAAAAAAGTGTCTGCTAAATTACTATATGTAAATGACTGATTTAAAGAAGTTAAATGGTCAGTTTTTCCAGATCTGCTACTTTCCAAGCACTGGTCCAGCTACCTGTTCCTCCCAGTGGAGTCCTGCCTGTTCTCCAGTCCAGTACCTACCTGCGCTCTGGTCCTACGCTCTTTTCTGCTGTCTGTTCTCAATTTTCAATGAAGCTGGTTTAAAGCCTTCCTGTATTGTCCATTTGAGTTCTGAGAACTGCCTGACAGACCACTATTTACAACAGTGTTTTAAAACCTAAACCAAAAAAGTCACTCTAGAAGGACAACAACACCTGAAGGAAACACTAATGACTCTCACATCAGGAGTCAAAGCCCTCCCTCTAGAGATAAAACTCAGCTCTGTATCAGTTGAACTGCTTTTGCTTTAACCTTTTCTTCAAGATGACCTGGATGACTGAGAACCTTCACAGACCTGCACATTTCCTGATCTTTGGAAAACATCTGCCAAAGTTACTTTTTTGCTGCAATCAACCTGTAACACTTTTTTTTTTTTTTTTTTTTTTTTTTTTTCTTCTTCCCCTAGTTCACATTTACATCACATTTATAAATGAACGCAGACTGGAATAATTCTGCTATTAACCTGTTTCTGTTTTGTTTTAGGTGTTTACACTTTTACTTATTGTCTGTTTATATTAAACTGCATTACATATTTGCCAACTATTTACTCTACTGCTTTTTTTAAATGACATTAAAAGAACGTGTTCAAGTCCATCAAAAACATGTTTGATTCCAACTAAAACGCATTTAAAGCATATTAAGACATGGTCAGGTGCGATCTTAATGTGACAAATTGTATGTGCAACTCAAGTCCTATAGAACCAAGTCAGAAAACAGTATCTAGTGTGTTTTAGAGGCTCCTGCTGCAGCTGCGTCTAAAGGCTCTCGCTGTGAAGAGAAACCACCACAAGAGGCTTCAAACTCGCACATGGATCACTCACATCAAGTCAACACTGCACTGTAAAAAAAAAATCCTAATTTTACAGAAAATAACTGTAAATTTTTTAGAGTATTTTTCTGTTATTTTTAATTACATTCAAAACTCTGTAAAATTACAAACAATATCTGTAAATTAATGAATTGACTGTTAATTTAAGGATTATATCAGTAATGTCAAATTACAGTAATGTTTATTTTTTATACAGTACAATTACTGTATTATTTATACAGTATTTTTCTGTTTTCTTAAATTACGTATAAAGTAGTGTAAAATTACAATAATAAAGTGTAATTAAATGTGTAGCTCATTATTTTAAAGGTTTATATCCATACTAATAATCTAACATATTTCCTTGTTATTTTAAAGTAAATATTTTTTTATACAGTACAATTACTGTATTATTTATACAGTGTTTTTCTGTTTTCTTAAATTACATACAAAGTTGTGTAAAATTAGAATAAAAATGTGTAGCTCATTATATTAAAGGTTTATATCCAGTTTAGATTAAGACAGGATTAGACCTTAGTTTAATTAGGGCATGCGATTAGCTTTTAAAAATGTGCCTTAGATAAAAAAATACATTATGTGTGCATCTTGAGACAAAACAATGGCACTGACATATTTTAAGACATGTCAGTGCAAGTTGCTTTCAGGTAAAACAGCTCAAACATGCATTTTAGTCTGAGACTACAGGCTTAATGATTGGTTATTCTGAGTGTGATCCAGGAATCTGGCCAATAACAACTATGCGCGCCTTTACAGTTCAAATTTGAATAAGTCAGTTGGAGTGAGTGAGTGAGTGAGTGAGTGAGTGAGTGAGTGAGTGAGTGAGTGAGTGAGGGCGGCGCTGCTGCTCGGGATATTCAGTATTAACTTACTTCTGTTCTGTGGCTTTTATATTGTTTAAACATGGATTGGTTTACATCGGACTGCTACATTTTTATTTTGAAGCGAGTTGCAGGATGTAAATGAAGAACAAACACGGAAGATGGAGAACGATTTTTTTTAACAAGGCGTAAAGGACATAATGCAATCTGCCGAAGGTAACGTTAAATAACTTTTTATTTTATAAAAAAAATCTGCTAGCGTTACATCAAAATATAGTGTGTTAAGTTGATAATCTAAACGCGATTACATATTTCAATGTAGTATGCTAACATTATGTGTTGTTTGCATGTGTAAATATTGTCAGCTAACAGTTATTTAGATTAGCATAGGAGCTTTACAATGAGTGAAATGAGAACATTGTCTTTTTAGACAGAGAGGAACTCGAACCATAACGTTACTCCTTGACTCTAGAAGAATCTGCAAACTAGGTTTTGAATCTACTGTTGATGGCGGGATATAGGCCCATATAGTTGCATGTGTGTGACTCGCGCTAGCCTAGCACCAGCTAGGCTAGCGCGAGTCAATAGATCCCTGTAGCCTGACATTAAAACAGTTTTACCCACTCCACAGTACACCAAAAGCAAATCAATTATAACGCCAGACTACCGATGTAAATGTCTGTTGAGAGAATAATGTTAGAACTCAAACTACACTTGCATCTCAATGTTTGCATTACATTTACTGGAACTAGTTTCTCAGCAGCGGCGGAATTATACTTTGCTCCGGTTAGTACTGCGCCGGAAAGTAAACAGAACAAAAGCGCACTACAGTCGGGACGGTAGGTTGCCTAGGTAACTTAATATCACTCCTCCGCTGCTGTAGACTGTGCTAATAAATACAGGAACAAAGTCTAACTATTACAATGTGATGCAAGGTTACACTGGCCCTCCAGGAGTTTGGCACATTCTCCCAAATAATTTACTCACCCTCATGTTATTCCAAACATTTATACATTTTGATTGCCAACATTCTTCAAAAATATCTACTTTTAATGCTTGACAAAATAGAAATTTCAGGTTTGAAAAGACATGATGGTGAGTAAATGATGACAGAATATACATTTTTGGGTGAACTATCTCCAGTACTTTAATAATCGCACTCAAGGAGATTAGACCTTCTTTTTTTAACGCATAATCATCATCAATCCTTTATTGAGAAAATTGAGAGAAATAATCCATTGTTGTTGTGAATCTACATGTTCCTTCTTTTGGTGATGCACATTTTTTGTCACATCAGACACAAGTTTTAAATACCAGACAAAACAGAAGACAAACAGACAATTTAAATACAATTTATTAAGCTTGTTTAAAGGAAACAAAAATAATTTAAATCATCCTTTTAAGAGAATCATAGTGTGTCCTTTTTTCCTCCCAGATGCACCAAGGATCCAGTTGATTACTGGCCGTTTGCAGGATTGCTGTGACGCTGCTGAGTCTTGAACGCGGATTGACAACAGACCCGCAAGAGAATACAATGCTGAATAATGTTTTTTTTGGACAAAACTTTATTTTCGATGCTTCAAAAAATTCTAACTAACCCACTGATGTCACATGGACTACTTTGATGATGTCTTTATTACCTTTCTGGACATGGACAGTATACCGTACATACATTTTCAATGGAGGGACAGAAAACTCTCGGACTAAATCTAAAATATCTTAAACTGTGTTCCAAAGATGAGCGGAGGTCTTACGGGCTTGGAGCGACATGAGGGTGAGTCATTAATGACATAATTTTCATTTTTGGGTGAACTAACCCTTTAATGTTTAGAATCAATAGTGGTGTGAAATCTTGTATGTATCAGTTTTGTGTAGAGTATGTTTAGAAAATTTCACTTTAATCCTAAAGTTTGAGAATTTGATAACTGTTCTATAACTACTAGTTAAAATGTTGTATTTAATTTAAGATATATACTGTAATTTATCAACTGAATCATTCCATTTAATTTAGATTATATGTTTACGGAAATGATTTAAATCCGTTTTATACAGTTTTTTTTTTTACATACTTATTTTGTCTTCCAAAAATAAAACTGTTAATGTACAACCTTGAGCACGTCTTGACAAGTTATTGAATGTGTTTGATCGTTATAATTTAGCAAAGGTCTGTTAAATAACAGTGTTTGTCATTAGAACCTTTAGTGCTGTCACTTTATTGAAGGTGTTTGATTGTAATAATTTAGGAAATACCTGTAAAATAACAGCGTTTTCCATAAAACTATTAGCGCATCACTTTATTGAAGGTGTTTGACTGTAATAATTTAGGAAATACCTGTAAAATAACAGTGTTTTCCCATAAAACTATTAGCGCATCACTTTATTGAAGGTGTTTGACTGTAATAATTTAGGAAATACCTGTAAAATAACAGCGTTTTTCCATAAAACTATTAGTGCATCACTTTATTGAAGGTGTTTGACTGTAATAATTTAGGAAATACCTGTAAAATAACAGTGTTTTCCCATAAAACTATTAGCGCATCACTTTATTGAAGGTGTTTGGTCATTACAATCTAGGAAAAATCCATAAAATAACAGTTTTACACTGTAAAAAAAAACCCGTAAAAAAACGGTCAAATGACTGGCAGCTACGGCTGCCAAACAAAAACCGTAAAATTAAAGTATTTGCACTTTATTGGATTTAAGATATTTTACTTTAATTTTACGGTTTTTGTTTGGCAGCCGTAGCTGCCAGTCATTTGACCGTACAGTGTGCTGCAGAAACCTAAAAGTCTTAAGCCACAGCGCCACCTGCAGGATACACAGATCAACAGACACACCTTGAAAATGCCACAAATGCTTTTCCTCTTGTTTTCCTACTCTTTGGGGATTGTTTTACATACAAAATTTTCAAATATTTGTAAGAAAAACAATTAAACCCATAATTGAGTTTTTTTTTCGCAAGTTTCTCTAAATGAAGAGAACAATATAGAAAAGGTGTCAATGGCAAATAAATGAGATATTCAAGATGCAGAGGGAATGAAAAGGCAGCATATATAAAGTCATTAAATAAATTCAATAGCTCAATGTTGACATTTATAGAATATTACATTTACATAATCAATGATATGTAGTTAATGTAACTTAAACACAGGAGGGGTTTTCATTAAGCTTCTTGTTGATACTGATTTTAGTACAAACCTACAAAACCAAAAAGGCTTGTCCCACTTCTCGAGAACACAACGACTCCTAGTGGCAGATGTTTGAACTACAGGGACCATTGACTGAACCTGATCCAGCCTCCATCTCTTCTTCTTTGTCTCCCCTCTCTCCTGCAGAGACACTTATATTCATGAGTCTGATTCCTGCTTTAAACGTGACTGTGAGACCGTAGTAGGTGTTCACATTCATCATATATCTCGCCTCCAGAGACACTCTCACACAATAATTAACTTGTGCTCCAAGATAAACTACATGGATATTGGAGAAAAATATATTGAAACAACTTTAAAGTCAAATTCCTAAATATTAGGAAACGACTCCCTGTTCAATTTCTCATTAATGCAAGAATCTAATCAACCAATCAATCAATCGACCAATAAATTGCCAATGGCAGTTGTTTCAGTGCATTTAGGGTTGTGGTCTTGGTCAAGACAATCTCCTGAACTCAAGGGGGTCAAACACAGTATTAGTATGGTGTTCCTAATAATCCTATAGGTGAGTGTAGATTAGAGAAGTGTTTTATTTGCTCTGCTAAAAATTGTGGCTTGTGACTAAAGGCTATAACTCCAGTTGGTGTAACTATAGATGTATTATAGACGCTTTATCGTCTCATGTCTAGCCTCGGTGCAAACTGCAGCACTGTCACTTTATGACTTGTATCTTCCCCTTGTTTCCTGTTTAGCGTCTGTCGACTTCACACATTAGTGTGTATTCACAGAAAAAGGGTGACGTCTTTCTATTTCTATCAGACACTTTATATTTTTATATTTAAAGTGAACACTATGAATTATGACGATCAGCTCTGGTCGTCTTCTCGACACAAAAAGAAGAAACTCAGCCATGTTCTGAAGTTCAATCCAAATCATAGCATTTGTAACGTCTGTGAGAGATTTTACAACAAAGTTATCCACAGTCACTTTGAATGATCTCACTTTATTATGTATTTTAAAGTCTACCATTTTCTCTTTGGCCTGCCTCTTCAGACACACTCTTCATCTGCAATCACACCACATGCTTCATATCATCAAGAGAGGATCATGGGACACTGAGTCTTTGTGAACAAACCCACTCCACTTTTATTGCAGCTGTGGAATTATTATTTTAAAAACATGGATAGTGTTATGTTCATGGGGTTTACTGCACACACATTAGGACTCACATTTGGTCCAGTGTTTTTGTGATTCTCTCACTCCCTCTGTGCTGCACTTGTCACTTCAGTTCACACACGACTCACACAACACATCAAAACACATGTGTGCTGCTACAACAATTACCAGAAGAAGAGTCTCTTTTTCTCAGAAATCTAACATGTTTCTGAACATGAACGATGTTATCTCTTCTTCAGCTTCAAGACAACAAGGCAAGGCAAGGCAAGGCAATTTTATTTATATAGCACAATTCATACACTGGGTAACTCAAAGTGCTTTACAGGAATAAAAGACAATTTACAAGATTTAGATTAAGAAACATAAGAAAAAATTAAAAACATTTTAAAAAGAATAAAAGAAAAAACTAACACTTTAGGTTGTAGTGTAGGCGGAGCTAAAGAGGAAGGTTTTTAACCTCCCCTTGAACATTGTTAAAGTTGAGGCTTGTTTTACTTCATCTGGGAGGCTATTCCAGGTTTTTGCTGCATGAAACTTAAACGCTGCTTCACCCTGTTTAGTTCTAACTCTGGGCACGAGCAGAAGGCCTGTCCCAGATGTTCTCAGAGTCCGAGGAGGTTCATAAGTAACTAGCATGTCAGAGATATATTCTGGTGCTAAACCATTTAGAGACTTGTAAACCAGAAGTGCTGTTTTAAAGTCTATTCTCTGAGCAACAGGAAGCCAGTGCAGAGATTTTAAAACTGGCGTGATGTGGTTGTACTTCCTGGTTTTGGTTAGAACCCGAGCAGCCGCGTTCTGAATAAGCTGCAGCTGTCTTAACCCTCGTTTTGAGAGACCAGTGAGCAGGCCGTTACAGTAATCTAACCTGCTGGAGACAAAAGCATGGATAAGTTTCTCTAAGTCTGGTTGAGACATCATCCCTTTGACTCTGGAAATGTTTTTAAGGTGATAAAATGCAGATGATGTAATTGACTTAATGTGACTGTGGAAATTCAAGTCTGAGTCCATGATGACCCTAGATTTCTAACCTGATTTTTAGATTTTAGAGAAAGAGACGCGAGGTGGCTGCTGACACTTTCTCTTTGTTTCTGTGGCCCAAAGATGATTAGTTCAGTCTTGTTTCTGTTCAGTTGGAGAAAATTATTTTGCATCCACATGTCAATCTGTTCGATGCAGTGACACAGTGAATGGATTGGTCCATTTTCACCTGCTGTGAGTGAAATGTAAATCTGAGTGTCATCTGCATAATTATGGTAGGATACGCCACAAGTGCGTATTAACTGCCTAAAGGAAGCATGTAGAGATTGAATAATAGAGGTCCCAAGATAGACCCCTGTGGAACCCCACATGTCAGGGCCATTTGGTCTGACACACAGTTACCAACCGAAACAAAGTACTTCCTGTCTTCAAGATAGGACTGAAACCATTTAAGGGCAGTTCCAGTGATACCTATCCATTCCTCTAATCTTTGTGTCAGGATTTTATGGTCCACTGTATCAAACGCAGCACTCAAGTCCAACAGAACTAAGACAGAGACTTTGCCTGCGTCAGTGTTCATACGGATGTCATTTGTGACTTTGATAAGTGCAGTCTCAGTCTGTGATGGGGCCTGAATCCTGACTGAAAAGGATCAAAGCAGTTGTTAAGTAATAGAAAGTCATTTAGTTGCTGATATACAACTTTTTCGATGACTTTCCCTAAAAATGGCAGGTTTGATATGGGCCGATAGTTGTTGAGCACTGTAGCATCAAGACTGCTCTTCTTTAGGAGGCTTAATGACAGCAGTTTTTAAGGCCCTTGGAAATGTTCCAGACTGTAAGGAATTATTGACTATATTAGTGAGTTGTGGTAACAAACTGCTTAGTACTGATTTTAGAAATCTAGTCGAGGCAGCAGGTGGATGAACTCAGGCTGGAGACAGTTTTTTCAATTGTTCTGTCATTAATGGGAGTAAAATGTGTTAAACCAACCAAGTGTCTCCTAGGTGGCTGCAGTGTTGTTGTATGCCCTTTGGACTGTATCGCATGTTTAATGCCTTGAACCTTGTCGTTGAAAAACAATGCAAACTCATTGCATTTAGTGGTGGAAACTAATTCTGGTGGAAATGGAGCTGGAGGGTTTGTTAATCTGTTCACTGTAGCAAACAGGACACGCAGGTTGTTACTATTGTTGTTAATGATCTCTGAGAAGAATATTTCTCTTTCTTTTTGCAAAGTTTGATTGAAAACATGCAAATTCTCTTTGTATACCTCATAATGAATTAAGAGTTTCAATTTACGCCATTTTCTTTCAGCTTTTCGGCATTCCCTTTTCTGTGCCCTGACAGAGTGAGCATTGCTCCATGAGGCCTTCTGCCTCGTCCTGATCACTTTAACCTTAACAGGAGCAATGGTGTCCATAACATTTAAAACACCTGAAGTATAACAATTCAACAAATCATCAACTTGACCTGATGAGGCATTTTCAAACCTGATTGCCTCCATAAACTGTGTCCTGGTGTTATCGTTAATGTATCTCTTTTTTACAATAGTAGGTCCAACAGCAACTTTTGGAATTATGGACAGATGAAAAAAGACACATGAATGATCAGATAGAGCAACATCAATCACAGTGACATCTGAACTATGAACACCTTTAGTAATGACCAGGTCCAGAGTGTGACCTCTGTTATGGGTCGGCTCATTAACATGCTGACAAAGACCAAAAGTATCAAGAATAGTAGAAAGTTCTTTGGCATTTCTGTCACAAACATTATCCACATGCACATTAAAATCACCAGATATGACTATTTGTTCAAATTCTGTGCAAATAACGAAAGCATTTCAGTAAACTCATTAATAAAATCATGACACTGTTGGGGTGGTTTGTAAAGAACTACATATAAAACAGATGGAGAAAACCTCAACTCCATTTTGAATGACACATACTCAAATGATGAAAACTCACCAAGTGATAGCTTCTGGATAAGAATATTATCCCTAAGAAAGGCACATACACCACCAACCTTTTTGTTTTCCCGTATTTTGGATAAAAATGTGAAATTCGATGGGGTGGATTCAATAAGGACCGCATTTCCAGTACTGCTGTCTAACCATGTTTCTGTTAAAAACATAAAATCAAGCTTATTTGAAGTTATAAAATCATTAATTAAAAAAGATTTGTTTCCCAAAGACCTGGCATTGAACAGTGCAAGTTTTAAGTCCGTTTGAGCAGGACCTGACTTTATCTGTTTGCAGGGGATTTGAATCAGATTTGTCTGATTAGACAATCTAACTGTAATTCTCTTCTTTAATCTGCGACTTCTGACTGTAGCTATGGAGCTAGGAGGAGTGTTCTCTCCCAGGGCCTCAGGTTGATAAGTGGTTTATTATGACGAAAAGTCCTGGAACAGCAGAGGCCCTCAGTGTCCTAATCACTGATAGTAGCCTTGATGCTAGTCAAGGCTTTCGGATCTGGTCTGGGAGGAGCTGGTCTGGGAGGAGGTGGTCTGGGAGGAGCTGGTTTGGGAGGGGGTGGAGAGGGTCTGACAGGGGTGCATTGGACTCTAGGTAGTGGCCGAGGTGAAGCAGTGGTACTTCTGGGTGGTATTGGGGGTGATGTTTTTAGTGATGATGATAGAACCCGTGACCTGGCCAAGTTAGGTGTAAGGGGTATCATCTTAATTCCAGATTTAACTAAAATTTCCAGGTGATCTGGAAATCCCATTGGTGAATCCGGAGATGGGACAGGGATGGTGAGGTCCGGAAGGTGTTGATGTTACTGGTGGGGTCCATGGTCCTATTGGGGAGTCCATTTCAGTGGTGGAGGTGTTGATGGTGATAGAGTCAGAGGAGGATCCTTGGCTGGTGAGGCAGGAGTGCTTTTTTCATTCAGTGGCTGAGGACCCTTTCTCTGTTCAAGAGGGTGCCCAGAACCATTTAGGTGTCTCAGGGAGTGCAGGAGATTATCCGTTAGCCTCCTGACCCCTCCCTGTTTAGATGTGGGCCCTTTCCTTTGAACAGGTCGTCACGTTGCCAAAACAAGTTAAAGTTATCAATGAAGTGCACTCCTCTAGTCTCACAGGCCTTGGACAGCCATGTATTCAATGCAAGCAGCCGACTGAATTTATTGATCCTTCTGTCGATGTTTGGGAGTGGTCCACTTATAAAGGATTGCACTTCCAGGTTTTCAAGTTTATCTAAAAGCCTAGAGAAATCCTTTTTTAAAACTTCTGATTCCCCTTCCTGGTGTCAACTGCACCCACGTGTAACATCAGCTGTTTAATCCCTGTGTGTTTAGACATAACTTGGGGAGGAGTGATGTTATATCAGTGACTGTAGCACTTGGAAAGCTGCATGTAGCAAATCTACCGTTGTTTATGTCTCGGACAGCACCGTCTCCAAGCAGCAAGATATCTCTGACCTTCACTTTTGGCATAGATTGTCTGTCACTGTTTGCCTGGTGCTTTTCCACAGATTCATGTCTCCTGTTCTCCATAGAATAAGCTTGATTTACTCCATGTTTTTCATTTACAGCAGAGTTTTCTGGTTCATTCACCTTTAGCTCAGTCAGTGGTTGGAATCTGTTTTTTAGCTGGATGTCTGGTGATGCTACATATGCTCTTGTGATGTCAGCATTCTTTTTTCTAATCCAGTGCTGCTTTGGCTGGGCACCAAGTTTATGCCAGGTGGTATCATTTTGTTTAAATCCCTTTGCTTTGCTCAGTTTTGGGAATGACACTGTATCATCCAAGTTTAAATTCACAGTCTTACCACATTGTGTGATCGGTATTGTCTCCTGAAGTCCTCTTTCAGATTCCAAAGCAAAAATCTTTGTTTGTAGCACATTGATTTCCTGTTGATATTTCCAGCAATTTTGGCAGAAAGAGTTTGTAGTTGTTGTTTTTACCCCAGACATGTTGAAAAATAGATACCAAGGCTCCAGTCGCTCGGCGAGTCCAACGGGTTGTTTAAAAAGTAAAAAAACAAAAAACAAAAAAACAAGTAAAAACATAAAAGCAAAATCCAGTTAAAAGAAAGTAAAAAGTAAAAAGTACTGTAAAAAAGTTAATCATAAAATCATTGGCTAAATGTAGAGATAACTAAAAAAGAAAAGTAAAGCAGGCATGAGCAAGCAGAGGTGCGACTGCAACAACACAGTCCATAGTTGCTCACTTCCAGTTTTTTTATTAGTGTCCTTTAAGGGTAATTGGGAAGAAAAAAACATCTATTTCCTAATCTTTGCAATAACTGCTGACTTACATGTGATGCATATAGTTAATTAATGTTTATTTAAAATGTAGTATATTATTTTTATTTTATCCTAAACATGTGTTGCATTATGTGTGACTGTGACAAAAGTCTGAATGTGTAAAAGTAGCTGTGGTTCAGTGGCTGTGTGAGGGATGTGTGAAAAAGGACGTGCAGACCAGTCAGAATCATAGGAAGAAATTTTTTTTTATCAAATGTACCTTCCTCTTCCTGTGTGTGAGCTGTAGATGTAAGTCTGTAATGAGCTGGAGTTTGTCAGAGGCAGAGTGACGAGCGCTGGATGTGAGGATGGGACCCTCTCTGGTCTGGACTCTGGGGCTCATCTGTGAGTTTACAACACTTTGACTTTAAACTAGGGATGCACCGATACCACTTTTTTGGAAAACGAGTACGAGTACGAGTACTTGCATTTCAGTACTCGCCGATACCGAGTACTTAATAAAAAACATGATTTAAATTTACAGGTAACAGCTTTAGTCATATAATTTAACAAAAAAACAAGGGCAGGGCAAACACTGCTTGTCCAAATATCCGTGGTGAAACTAAGCAGAAGAGGAGGCTTGCAGTAGGCTGTGGATGTGTTTTTCACGGAGTCGTGTAGTTGAGGCAGCTCCGTGTCAGTCATGTAGCGGCGGCTTGGGAGATCAGAACATGGAGGAGACGCATGAATCTCACATTTTCTACCTCCGAAAGTTGCTGGTCACTCAATGCAATGTACTCGATGATTGCCTGTGTTATTTTCACAGCACGTGGATTGTCTCTGGACATTTTCTCTCTTGCAAGAGTTTCGCTGCAGTGTGGGTTGTGTTGGTTTAGAAGCGTGGGTAAACTCTTTATACTCGTTGTCGTGTTGGGATTTTAGGTGCTTGATTAAATTACTTGTGTTAAATGCGCTACCTTTTGAGCCTCCTCTGGACAATTTAGCTGAGCACAATTTGCAGTCCGCCTTTGTTTTGTTTTGTCTTCCTTCACTTTGAAATAGTTCCACACGGCTGACATGTCTCGTCTTTCCTTCGTTCTCCCCGCTCTGAGCTGCAGCCTGCAGCCGGGGCCTGGGGGCGGGCACTCGGCGCCTGTGATTAACCCCTTACACGCCGCTCAAACATAGACATTTCTCCGACCGTGGTATCGGCCCCGGTATCGGGGGACTTTTAACGAGTACGAGTACTTTCGAAAATGTGGTATCGAGGCCGATACCCGATACCATTATCGGTATCGGTGCATCCCTACTTTAAACAGGTCAACATCTAAACTTTTGTCAGGCCTTTGTCGACATAAACTCTTTTATAATTCTTATTTCAGTCTTCAGTGTCATCCTTTTCAAACACACCAAAGGTAAATAACTCTCTTGTTTAATCTTTATTTATTTTCCTGTGACATGTTGGTGCCTTTAAATTGACTGTATTGATTTAAATTTAAAGACATAAAACAATTTAACATGTTAGATTGATTGACTAAGTTAGTGAACTTTTTACTCTAATATCAACACACTCAGGTGATATTTGTTTAATATTGTTGCAATGCATGGGGTTGTGAGGTCTTACTTATCCACAGTTGTGTTTAGTCTGGATAAAGTCATTAAAACACGGCTTAAACTGTTAATGTAGTGCTTTGTACGGTTTTTGGTGCATTGAGGCACTGCCCTGTCCTCCATCTCACTCTACACTGCCATATGGTGTTGATAAATGTAATGATGTTGAAACAAAAAAGTCAACTTTTTCATCTGCACTCTTCATTTAAAATGTTTAAATTTTTCTTATGTTTCTTAATCTAAATCTTGTAAATTGTCTTTTATTCCTGTAAAGCACTTTGAGTTACCCAGTGTATGAATTGTGCCGAATAAATAAAATTGCCTTGCCTTGCCTTTAATATAAAACTCTGCCTTGTTTCTTTTTGTGTTTATCATTGTATTTGTATTCTCTAAAACAGTTAGTTATTATTTTAACTTTTCTTTTGTTTACACAGGTGACCATGTGACTCTGAAGGCTCCTGAACAGTCTTTGTATCTCAGAGACAAAATGACTCTGCGTTGTGTTCAAAATGTCCAGAGAGATTTGTACTTTTACAAAAATGGATCACTTTTGCAAAATGACACAAACCATAAGTTAAGGTGGACAAGTGGAGAACTTGTACTTGATATCTCTTCATTGTCAACATCAGATCAGGGTTTTTACTGGTGTGGGACCAAAGAGGGAACACAGTCGACAAAGAAAGAACTGAAGGTAACAGGTGAGCGTACAAAGGGGTCAAACTCGGGTTGGATTCGGGATTTGGAGGGATAAGAGAAATGAGAAGTGAGGAGCTGAGGTGTGAGGGGGTAAATTCAAGTCCTTCCACCTAATCCAACAGAAGATAGACCATTTTTACAATGCAAGTATGGTATTTGTGTGTTAAATTAATGTGAGCTATGGTAGAAAATGTCAGTTCTCTGTGCTGTTGTGCTTTAAGGTAAGCACAAATTTGGGAGAAAATGGAGGGCTACTTCCAACAAAAGGTTGTAGTCTCTGTGCTCTGTGCTCAGCAGTTTGTCTTTGACTCACTGTTGTGAGTCGATGTATTGTTCCTGTTGTCTATCACAACAACACATCAAACCTTTTACATTTTCCTGAGAAAGATTTAAGATAAACATTTTGTTAAATTAATAACAAATAAATTATAAAATAAATACCATTTCAAGTAAACAACAGAATACATTCATCTTTGTGGTTCACTATAACATTTTCTTTTTTTTTTTTTCTAATATTGTTCTCTCCTCAGCAAAGAGACGCAGACTCCATCTGAAAACCTCCAGTGACACCATCCCAGAACAGAGCAGTGTGACTCTGAGCTGTGAAGTCGAGGGCTTTAAAGGAACTTATGAATGGATCAGACAAAACTCATCCACTGACGATCAGTGGGAAACAATGAATGACAACTCAGCTCATGTCAGTGTCTCACGTCGAGGTGTCTACTGCTGCAGAGGATTGGATAAATATATTGTCACAGAACTAAGTTATAAATTAACTGTTTTAGAAACTGGTGAGTACAGTTCTGTTTTTAAAGATAGATCTGAAATAAGACACTGCAACAAAAGGTGAACAGTTAAGAAAAAACAAGGGAGTTTCTTTTAAAGCAGATGTATGTTTTTTAGAAATATTCATTTATTAGATTTAAAATCAAGCAGTTGTAATCAGTTGGTATGTATAATACTTTTATTGTCATTTACTGCTGTTATTTTTTTAAATCTAAAACTTAATTGCAAAAAGAAAATAATTAAAGTTAAAATAAGAAGGTATATGAATATTATGGTTTAATATTAAAACATGTTATTTTAAAAAATAGATTGCTGCTACATTGGTTGCTATATTGGTGTTTAACAGTACCCACAGTGAGTCTGAATCCAAACTGGTCTGAGATCTTTTCTGGAGAGAGTCTCACTCTCAGATGTGAGATTGAGGACAGAGGAAACACTGAGTGGACGTATCAGTGGAGCAGGAACGGTTCAGTCCAACATCAAACAACAAGAGAATATACAATCTCCAGAGTTACTGAGTCTGACAGTGGACACTACAGATGTAGAGGAGAAAGAGCTTCAGATCTCACAACACTGTGGAGCAGAGAGACCACACTGGAAGTACTGAGTGAGTCTGGACAACCGTTATGTTCAATATCAACAGATTGTATAATCTTAAAAGTTTAATGTAATATGACAAATGAAATCTAATGACTGTTCAAACAGGTAAATTCCAGCCTGTCCTGTCTGTGTCTCCGTCATGGCTGACTCCTGGAGTCTCTGTCTCTCTGAGCTGTGGTGTTAAACAGCCGTCTGCAGGATGGACCTTTTACTGGTACAAGGCTGTTCCTCATTCATCAGACTCTTACAGATATGAGCTGCTCCCAGGTCACAGTAATGGGACTGAACAGGACTCCTTCACCGTTCACCACCAGACCAACACAGCAGGGTTTGTGTGTAGAGCAGGACGAGGACGTCCACTGTTTTACTCTGAATACAGTCAGCCCAAGTTTGTCTGGACTAAAGGTAGGATTGTTTATAAATGTGCTTATCTTTTAAATTTAAGTCCAACATTATGTGTTGTTTTCCAGACCTATATTTTTCTGTCAAAGACTCATCAAAGATTGTGTTGTTTTGCAGATGTTGAGTCCCCAGTGTCTCTCACAGTGAGTCCTGACAGATCACAGCACTTCACGTCTGACAAAGTCTCACTGAGCTGTGAATCCAACTCCACTAATGGAGAGTGGAGACTGAAAGGCTTTTCTCAGAACGGCCTTTTCTTACAACAATGTATTTCAAACTTTACAGATAAATCTAAATGTGACTTTTCCCCAAAAGAGAAAACTAATGCAGTGTTTTGGTGTGAGTCTGGATCAGGAGAACTGAGCAATGCCCTCAACATCACTTTTCACAGTAGGTTTTTTCATTTCATTTTTCATATAATATTTACATTTACATTTATTCATTTAGCAGACGCTTTTATCCAAAGCGACTTACATTACACTACACTACCAGTGTTACAGTCACTGGAGGCAAGGTGGGTTAAGTGTCTTGCCCAAGGACACAACGACAGTATGAACTGTGGGGCGAGCGGGAATCGATCCTACTACCTTCCGGTTGAGGGACGGCCGCTCTACCCACTGAGCTAGATTAATACTTTTATTAATATAATATTTTTATTGCTGTTATAGCCACAGGAGTTCACAAGCCAGTGTACTTTTTGTGCCGGTCCAAAGCCCAGGGAAAATAGAGAGGGTTGTTTCAGGAAGGGCTTCCGACAAAACTTTTGCCAAATCCAATATGCAAATCACTAACATGACATCCTTACCGGATCGGTCGGGGCTCAGGTTAACAATAAACTTTGGTGCCGTTGAGCTACAGGGCACTGCTGGAAATTGGCTACTGTTGGTTGAAGAAGGAGAAGAGGAAGGCTTGTCCGTAGGCAGAGAGAGAATATGAAAGGCAGGAGTTTAGGACTAAAAGTAAAGAGCTGGTAGAGATGATGCAGAGGAGAAAAGTTGACCTTCTGTGTGTCCAGGAGACCAGGTGGAAAGGTTGCAAGGCCAGAAGCATTTAGGCAGATTTTTCGAGGAAGTGGAAGGAAGGAAATCTCTAGCCACCTTCATCACGACCTTCTTGGCCAAACGGGGACAATTTACTTCAATTGATCTCCTGACCCATAGCGTCTTCTTGTTTCTCTGCGCTCCTGGTCCTTAGCCTATGGTCAGGAGTCCCAGAACTAGGCTCTGCTATGGTAATAAGAAGAATCTGAAGAGGAAACTTCAAAGCTGGACTTGAAAAAGTGTTAATTAATTAAACCCACTTAGGCTTTGTTAACTACGTTAGTTATGTTTTTTACGCAGCTATAACCTTTACAAAAACCTGAACCAACGATGTATAAAGAGCTCAGAGCAGAGCAGCACCAGAAGAGACAGGAGCAGAGTCAGAGAGGAGACAGAGGGAGGGGCTGCTCCTGTGTCAGCGGGACCTTTTAATAAATAAATATGATCAGCACATGCGTTAAAAGAGTGAGTTGGATGGAGGTTCTGTGACCCCCGACCCTCACTGAAGGTCTGTTCATTTGCTCATTTTACTGTAAAACACTACAATATTGGACTAATAGCTAACGAACAGCTTAACAATTTCTTTCCATACTAAAATAATTCTGCAGTGAACTCTCTCAGGCACAATAACATTAAAAAGCATTTAGGCCACGTCTCTCTGACTATAGCTGGACTTACTGTCTTAAACTAGGTCTAGGCCGACTGAGAATGATAATTTTAACAATATTTTCCATCAGAAGTAAGTCACTAGTGAGCAGTGAACAGAAGGACAGAGCTAAAACAGAAAAAAGTACTCATGTTTGTAAATTAGATTTAAGTGTTTCCTTTGATTGATCTCATCTGGATCCACTGGACAGGAGTCACTTTTTAACCACCCTGTGGACTGGTTAAAAAGCTATTTATAAAACAAGCTAATACACTAAAATATAATCAAACTTCAATTCATTTAGTAAAAAGGTTATTCTAGAGTTATTCAAATGGTTTGGCTTTGAACTAATCTTGATGTGGCTGCAGCCAACACCAAGGCTGATGACAGAGAGGGGTCCTCATACTGGAGCAGAGTCTGGGGGGTAACACATCAGCTGGCAGGTCAGAGGATTGCCTAGGGGGAGTTTGAAATGGAAAAGAAGTGCTAAATACTACTGCAACAATAGACTGGTGTAACATATCACAAACACTGTACGTCAAAAATATAAGTATTAGTTTGAATTCTGCATAAACATAAAGCATATTAAACATAAGTTCCGTTTTATCTTGAAATATTAATTAATAGGCCTATATTTATTGTGTAATGTAATGCTATGTGTCAGTTACTGTGTGCAAAGCTAACTACAATGACTACAGCCACAAAAAATGAAAAGATAATATCAGTTTCTGTGCCAGACCCTCTGTGAGCACCGGCCTCAGTCGAACCACCCTGAGAAAAATGTTTTGGAGTCAGAGATGATATTTTTAGCCCAAGTGTTGTCATGATGGGATTTTCATAGAGCTCTTCCAGGGTTTGGCCCGGGATCTTTGAGCAGATTTTTAGTTGGTGTTTCAGTCTGGATTTTACAGCTGAGGACAGGTTGCTGTACCATACATCATTACAATACTGAAGGACACTAAGGATAACAGATGTAAAGAAAAGGACAAAGCTGCTGAGTGGCTCCAAAAGACCTGAGGCAACAAAGAAAGTAGTACGTTAGTAAAACAGTGTCATCAGAGTATTTTAGGATATATTCATATTAGGATAAATCTGAACGACAATCATCTATGTTTAAAGTGAAAAGCAGAGCTGAGCTCACACAACCTTTGGTCGTGATGACAAAAGAAAGACCTGCACTAACTGGACTCTGTTGGTGATAAAGGAGAAGTACCACAAAAGAGGGCTTTTGTGTAGTTATTGTGCTTGTCCAGGTGTTTTGTGATGATATAGACCAGAGTAGCAGCAGCACCATCTGTTCCACAGCCCTGTTTATTTAAATCTAGTTTGTCCTTCGTTATACTTTTTAGACTTTTCATAATCACTAACGTCAGAGCTATTGAGTTTTTGGTAGTGGTTTAATGTATGAGGTTTTCCATTTAACAGGGACTGTGGACAAGTCACTTGAAAACTGAAAAACAGGTTGTCAGACTGGAGCCAGCTCAGCTGCAAAGTGCTTTAAGAGAAAAGGACTACATTCATCTGACCCGCAGCCTTCTTAGCATATCTAGAGTAAAAGGTGTTTAGGTCATTGTCAAAATTATAATCATTGTCTGTCACAATAGGTTTAACTGGACACAATATTCCTGTCATAGATTTCATGATGTCCCACACTTTCTTAGAATTGTTAGATTTAAAGGCATTTTCAAAAAAAATTCTATACTCCAATTTTGCCTTCCTTAATTTAATTCTCAATTCCTTTTCTGTGTGTTTAAGGGCCACATTATCTTGATTAATAAAAGCCAATTTCCTTGAGTTTATAACTCTTTTGAAGTCCTTTGTCAAATACAGTTTATTCTTTGGATGAATTTAAAGTGCAACTTTAACGTCAGAACGACGATTATCTCCACCTTGTACAGTGGTGGAATGAAGTACACAAACCAAGTACTTGAGTTAAAGTACAGATACACTAGGTAAAATATTACTTCAGTAAAATCCTAAAATTACTCTTAAGTACTACCTTTTAACTTTCACTTGAGTAAAAGTACAAAAGTATTTGCCTTCAAATGTACTTAAATATCCAAGTACTATCATTTATTATGGCTATAATGCCCATATCATTTTGTCAGTCTCTTGCTTAAAATAATTTAATATGCTTTTGCAAGTCATAGATGTAATTGATTTCAATAAATCTAGTGATATATTTAAAAATTATTCTTAAAGTAGATCGCTACGGAGCCTCAGACATGACATGCAGGAAAAAAATAAGCTAAATCGTGCGCAAGATTTACTAATTCGATCCCTCAAGTTTCAAAATCATGCACATAATTTATAAATCGAGGAAGCAAAATAGTCAATTGTGCGCACGTTTTAGTAAATCAATCTGGAGGAAAACACAGTAATGTTAAATCGTGCACAATATATTTTTTCTTGCAGGCCATGTGCAGGGCTCTGTACATCAGTCTTTGGAAGCTGAACTTTTGAAAAGAACGATCTCAGTTTTTAAGCAGTACTCCACTCCACCTTTCAACTGTTTGTAAAAACTAGTCAAAATTTAATTTATTTTCTACCAAAAGTTTTAACATCAATCGACTGTCATTTCACAAATCGAATCACTCAGTTTAAAATAAATACTACAAACGTTGGTGAAACAGCGAACCAACGTTAACTTAAACACAATGGTGCGAGCTACTGTTAGATTACTCAATAAAAAATGACCACCAGAATGAAAATGGCTTACTTCAATGTGTTTCTTAAGATTGGAAGGAGAATTCCAGTACGAAGAAATTTTACAGTTTCGAGGCAGGCAAAGAATGTAGTTGAAAATGAAGGACTTGTTTTTCTTTTCAACGACTTCAAAATAACACCTCAAATAAGGCCACGGATGTTGTGGCACTGGCACTTTAGATTCAGAGTTTGGGATTCTTCCATCCTAATGAAGAGTGAAGACAATCAGCACTCTCAGAATGATATGCTGTTGGACTGACACACTAAATAAGCGGTAACCAGTTCAATACAGAGCGCGCGCTGTTTCCTGATTGGTGGCTTGCCGCGTGATTGCCCTCTTCAGTTTTTTTCTATCCACTCATAAATAAAAATAAACGACTAATTTTGCAAAATGTAATTAAGTAAAAAGTAAGATATTTGACGTTGAAATGTAGTGAAGTTAAAGTAAAAAGTATCCATGAATGGAAATACTTAGTAAAGTACAGATACTGGAAAAAACTACTTAAGTACAGTAACGAATTACATTTACTTCGTTACTGTCCACCACTGCTTGTTAAACATTATGTAATTGAATAAACAGTATTTATCCGCATCTTACGTTGCCTCCTTTTTCTTCTGTTAATATTTTTCTTTTTTGAGGTGCTTCTCTTTGTTTAAAGACATTTTCAGTGCTGAAAAAAATAAGATTTATTGGCAGCTATTACACTTCCTGGAATGTCAGATCACAAGCCGTTGTAGACCAATAGGAGCACTCCTTTTTGGAGCATGTGGTTTACTCGCATGTGATTGGCCAATTTTTTCCGTCCCTGGGTAACTTTTTTAAACCCCTGTAATAAACAGTAGAGGGCATCGTAAAGCATGTTTTATTCATTACAATCGTTACAAATATGAAGTGAAGAGGGCTTTAAAGAAGATGAAGAGAGGAAAGGTGGTTTGGACTGATGACATATGTACTAGTGCAGGTTCAAAGGTGTATTTATAAAGTACAACTACAATGTGAGCTGTAAATTTTAACATGAGATAAATTCTTGCAGCACGGCCGAAGGAACATATCTCTTCATTTCCTGTCATGTTGATCATTGGACTTATCTGTGCAATAGTATTATTAATTCTGCTGCTGCTTCTGTGGTGCTGCAGAAAGTCAAAAGGTAAAACTATATCAGACACAAACACTGTATTTGTTTCTAATTTAAATTACTTTAGTAATATAATTCACATTTTTTTGTTTGTTACAGATTTGTACTTAAAGTCTGTGAGATCCAATCAGAGCTCTGCTGAAGATCACATGACCAGCGACGATTACACCTCTCCTTCTAATGGTCAGTTTCAGTTTCTTATAACTTGATGATTTCCTCTAACACGAGAAGGAGTTTTATTATGAAGAAACCCAAAATCTCTGTAATCAAATCAAATCCAGAAAAAGGGAAAGAGTTAACACAATGTCTGTTCACAATAAAAGTGACACTATGTCTTCTTTTTCTTTTCCACTGAAACAGTAAAAAGAATCACTGAATTGTATACACTGTGAATTCAATTAAGTGTCTGTTTCTTTTACAGATGCCACATATTCTACGCTTGAGTTCAAAATGATTAAAGGTTAGTCTATTTTATTTTTATTTATTTATTTATTTTTTTGTATTATTTTATTTGATATATTTACAGTTAAAAAAATAAACCAGTTGAATTTCATGAGGCTTATTTTTTGAATCTAACTCAGAGAGAAGGACGTGTGAACAGGAACAGAGCTGTGTTTACTCCAGTGTGAGGCCACATTCTGCAGCAGGTACAGTCCAGTCACTTTAAACTAGAACCATCAGGTCCAACACAAGAATACCTCATTTCCCATTTTTCTTTTAGATGAAAATGTGACATATGTCCAGGTAAACCACCACAGAAAAGGTAAAGCCAAGAGAAAAAGTAAGTAAAGTCTACATGTATGGATTGTGTGTTTTCATTCAAACTGTGGAGCTTTCTCACAAAAGTGAGCTTTTTCTCACTTTTGTGAGAAAGTGTGGCTCTTTTTAGAAGCTTTTGTAATTTAAACAGTTGCATCTAATGATCTTTTTTTTCAGCAAAATCGTCTCCTTCAGTTGCAGAAGAAACACTTTACTCCGAGGTCAGATAACAAACTCCATCTCTGGGTTTATATGGATGTACAAAGATTCAGCGTCCATGTTAATAGCTCACTTTGATAAACTTATCTCACTCCCATTTCTTTGTTCTTGGTTGTTAAAGAGGCATTGCATAACTTTAGGCCAGTAGAGGGCGCAGCTCTCTCTTGTTATTGTTAATAGGCACAATATTTACAAATGGCGTTTGTTTACTGTTTACTGTTTTTTCAGTTGCTTGTACTATAAAGTCAAAATAAATGCATGAGCAAAAACATGAGCAAAAGGTCGTCTCAGAGTGACACAACTACACACACATTCTCAGCATCACATTTTTGGGCAAAACATTAGAGACATTGATTTGCACTAATTTTTAATCTGATTAACAGTGGTGGAGGAAGTACTTAAGTTTAGTCCTTAAGTAAAAGTACAACTACCCTGCAAAATACATACTTAAGTAAAAGTATAATTACTACATCAACATCTTACTTAAGTAAAAGTCATAAGTACATACTTTTAAATTTACTTTAAAGTTTTTTTAAGTAAAAGTACAATCAGTTGTATCAATGTCCGGGCTGTTCAATTGTAACAATCACAAACAATATCTATTGTGTACTGGAAAGAGTTGTTGTGCAATACTGACACTGTAAAAATCTGGTTATTTACTTATTACTCATTAAATAATAATTAGGCTAAGCCAATTATGACATACAATTTATTTCATTTTTAATATACTATTAAGAGCAGTAAAAAAAACTCAAAAGTACACAGGTGAATGTACAGATATAGCAGTAGTTTGCTCATCTCCAAAAATGTAACGTACTAGCAAGCTATCGTCCCTGCTGTGCTAATAACCAGCTAAAGAAGTTGCCCTGTTAGGGTACCACTAACTTACATCAAACAAATATTATACTGGTGTGATATTTTTGTTATGTTGACATCCGTTTTTCTATAACAGTCATAGCACCATGTCATAGCAAGTTTGTAACTTAAATATTAATAACTAGCATTGCATGTCTTACCTCTATATGTTTCTACAAATTTGAAGGGGAGTTTTTAAACGCCAACAGTTCTTTGCGTTGAGGTAGGCACTTGACACATTGAAAACGCCAGGAGTCATTCTTTGAACCTTTAAATTCAAATAACTTGCTTAAATAAGGCCAGGGATGTCTCTCAGAATCAGAGCTGCAGGGCACAGGCTCAAGCTCAGTCGACGTTGTTGGCTCTTCGTCCATGTTTGATATTTGGTGTCCACCGTGTCCTTTTTTCCGATTTACATCAGTTTCGCTTGTGTTGTTTCAAAACGCCCGCTGAGCGCGTGAGTTCTTTGACCAATCAGATCTCCGATCTGTTTCAACGTGTATTGGCCACCAACGCCAAAACGTCAGTTGACCAAATTTTTTTTATGCAAGATTCGGAAGGATGTAACGACACGCATTTCAATAATGTAGTGGAGTACAAAGTACAGATAATTGCTGAAAAATCTACTTAAGTAAAAGTATGCATTATTTTTTTACTTAAGTAAAGTATAGATACGTAAAAATTTACGCATAAGTACAGTAACGAAGTACAAATACTTCGTTACATTCCACCACTGCTGATTATTATGGATTACACAGAAATCATTGCCTGATCACTATAAACATAATGTCAGTTTTTACCAGAGCTGGTCTCGTCCAAAAGTGATTTTAAAACATTCCAGTTGTTTGGATCTTGAGTAGTCCCCTTTGTGATGGGCATTACAGTTAAATGGACATGGCATGGACAGTTAAATTTTGTCATGGAGGTGGATTGCTGTTGTTTTGGGATGTGTGAGCTACAGAGGCAGAGGAAAAGTTAATTGCAGGATGTTATCAGAAAATACTGGAGGAATTTTGCACTCATCAGCCCAGAAGCTGCACATGGAACGTTCTTGAATGCACATGGAATGTTCCAACATGACAATAATCCAAAGCACAAGGCCAAGTCGACCTGTCATTGGCTACAGCAGCATAAAGTGAAGGTTCTGGACTGGCCTCAGTCTCCTGACGTCAATATCATTGAGCCACTCTGTAGAGATCTAAAACGTGCAGTTCATGCAAGAGCTCAAGAATTTACAGGAACTGGAGGCTTTTTCTCAAAAGAAAAGGCAGCTTTACAATCTGAGAAAATAAAGAGCCTCATCCACAACAACCACAAAAGACTTCAAGCTGTTATTGATGTTAAAAGTGGCAATCATTTGGTCATGTTTGTTGAGTTAACCTGAACACAGTTGTTTAAAAATAAATGGCTTCACCCAGCCACTAACTATGAAAGAAAAAAAAAATGTTTTTTTTGTTGTGTTTACATTGGTTTGTGTCAAATCTAATGTTTGTGGTAATTCTGCTGGTCTGACACATGAAGCCGTCTGAGTTGAGCTGTGAACAGAGCAGTGTAAAAACAACACTTGAACAGTCTGTTCACTGACACTTATTGGTTTGAAAAAAGAAGTGACATGTCATGTTTTTTGTCATGTTTTTATTTTTTGACGAATATTTGCTCAAGTTCAGTTAATGTGTTGGGCTTTGTGACTGCGTATGGTTTTCATTTTTAAAATAAAATATTTCTATATGCACACCTTTGATAAGTGTTTTTATATAAACTCCCTTTTTATTTTATCACATCGTCAGTGTAGATTTGACAGAAAACAGGGTGAGAGAGAAAGAGAACAAATGATACTGTGAAAGAACAGTTGTTGTCGCAAGTTGCGTGTCCCATGTTCAAACACATACATGTGTAGGTCAATTAGCAAATCTAAAGTGTCCCTAGTGAATGAATGTGAGAGTGAATGGTTGTTCGTCACTGTCTTTGTCTAAATGTCAGCCCTGCGGCTAACTGGCCACTGTCCAGGGTGTATCCTGCCTCAAGCCCAGTGCTGCACCTCTCGATGAGAACACAGTGCCTCCTAGTGGCAGATGTTTGAACTACAGGGACCATTGACTGAACCTGTTTCAGCCTCCATCTCTTCTTCTTTGTCTCCCTCTCTCTGCAGAGACACTTATATTCATGAGTCTGATTCCTGCTTTAAACGCCACTGTGAGACCGGAGTAGGTGTTCACATTCATCATATATCTCGCCTCCAGAGACACTCTCACACAATAATTAACTTGTGCTCCAAGATAAACTACATGGATATTGGAGAAAAATATATTGAAACAACTTTAAAGTCAAATTCCTAAATATTAGGAAACGACTCCCTGTTCAATTTCTCATTAATGCAAGAATCTAATCAACCAATCAATCAATCGACCAATAAATTGGCAATGGCAGTTGCTTCAGTGCATTTAGGGGTGTGGTCTTGGTCAAGACAATCTCCTGAACTCAAGGGGGTCAAACACAGTATTAGTATGGTGTTTCTAATAATCCTATAGGTGAGTGTAGATTAAAGAAGTGTTTTATTTGCTCTGCTAAAAATTGTGGCTTGTGACTAAAGGCTATAACTCCAGTTGGTGTAACTATAGATGTATTATAGACGCTTTATCGTCTCATGTCTAGCCTCGGTGCAAACTGCAGCACTGTCACTTTATGACTTGTATCTTCCCCTTGTTTCCTGTTTAGCGTCTGTCGACTTCACACATTAGTGTGTATTCACAGAAAAAGGGGGACGTCTTTCTATTTCTATCAGACACTTTATATTTTTATATTTAAAGTGAACTCTATGAATTAGGACGATCAGCTCTGGTCGTCTTCTCGACACAAAAAGAAGAAACTCAGCCATGTTCTGAAGTTCAATCTAAATCATAGCATTTGTAACGTCTGTGAGAGATTTTACAACAAAGTTATCCACAGTCACTTTGAATGATCTCACTTTATTATGTATTTTAAAGTCTACCATTTTCTCTTTGGCCTGCCTCTTCAGACACACACTCTTCATCTGCAATCACACCACATGCTTCATATCATCAAGAGAGGATCATGGGACACTGAGTCTTTGTGAACAAACCCACTCCACTTTTATTGCAGCTGTGGTATTATTATTTTAAAAACATGGATAGTGTTATGTTCATGGGGTTTACTGCACACACATTAGGACTCACATTTGGTCCAGTGTTTTTGTGATTCTCTCACTCCTCTGTGCTGCACTTGTCACTTCAGTTCACACACGACTCACACAACACATCAAAACACATGTGTGCTGCTACAACAATTACCAGAAGAAGAGTCTCTTTTTCTCAGAAATCTAACACGTTTCTGAACATGAACGATGTTATCTCTTCTTCAGCTTCAAGACAACAACACAGTCCATAGTTGGTCACTTCCAGTTTTTTTATTAGTGTCCTTTAAGGGTAAAAAACATCTATTTCCTAATCTTTGCAATAACTGCTGACTTACATGTGATGCATATAGTTAATTAATGTTTATTTAAAATGTAGTATATTATTTTTATTTTATCCTAAACATGTGTTGCATGATGTGTGACTGTGACAAAAGTCTGAATGTGTGAAAGTAGCTGTGGTTCAGTGGCTGTGTGAGGGATGTGTGAAAAACGACGTGCAGACCAGTCAGCCAACAATTATTTTATCGCGCGTTAACGTCGGCCGATTAGTATGGTGAAAGACGAATGACTGCACGTATGAGCCGCCCTCATCCAGTGCTTAAGTGGGCCGGTACGCACCTGTACTCAGTACCGCCACTTCTCCGTGCGCCCAGAACGTGCTTTTAGCCTACTGGTACGCTCATTTCGACATCTGTTTTAATAGAGGTTTTAATCCTTTGCCTGCTCTGCCGCTTTCCAGAGCGCCCTTCACAATGCACGCTTCCTAATTCGTCCCACCAAGAGCAGAGACTACATTACCCATACACCCTTGAGTTTGGCAAGTGAAAGGGAGAGGGTGTGTGAAATGCGCGGGAACTGCATTCACATGCTCTGACTGTAATGAAAACACAAGAGAGACATTTATATTGTTTATATTGTTATAATGTTATGATTGAAGCTCTGGACATAACTTGTTTTTCTATAACAAACTAAACAAAATATTAATGCCCTGTCAGTGGCAAATATTTTTGGTTTTAATATTTAATTTGATTACATTAATGTTTAAGTTCAGATTTACAAGAAATGTTTTAACTGCTGTAAAAAGCACATTATTTGTTTAAAGTGTTGTTTAAAGTGCAAACCAAATGTTATTGCACTTTTGTTCATATAGCAGTTCTTTAAAAATGTATGCAGTACAGTAATTTTGAATTCATTATTAAATTTTGTGTATATACGTGATTAATCGCGATTAATCACAGAACATTGTGCGATTAATCGCGATTAAACATTTTAATCGTTGCCCAGCCCTATTAGGAAGAAATTTTTTTTTTATCAAATGTACCTTCCTCTTCCTCTGTGTGAGCTGTAGATGTAAGTCTGTAATGAGCTGGAGTTTGTCAGAGGCAGAGTGACAGCGCTGGATGTGAGGATGGGACCCTCTGGTCTGGACTCTGGGGCTCATCTGTGAGTTTACAACACTTTGACTTTAAACAGGTCAACATCTAAACTTTTGTCAGGCCTTTGTCGACATAAACTCTTTTATAATTCTTATTTCAGTCTTCAATGTCATCCTTTTCAAACACACCAAAGGTAAATAACTCTCTTGTTTAATCTTTATTTATTTTCCTGTGACATGTTGGTGCCTTTAAATTGACTGTATTGATTTAAATTTAAAGACATACATTTATGTAGTATTTCTGTCATGTTTTAAAACAATTTAACATGTTAGATTGATTGACTGTTAGTGAACTTTTTACTCTAATATCAACACACTCAGGTGATATTTGTTTAATATTGTTGCAATGCATGGGGTTGTGAGGTCTTACTTATCCACAGTTGTGTTTAGTCTGGATAAAGTCATTAAAACACGGCTTAAACTGTTAATGTAGTGCTTTGTACGGTTTTGGTGCATTGAGGCACTGCCCTGTCCTCCATCTCACTCTACACTGCCATATGGTGTTGATAAATGTAATGATGTTGAAACAAAAAAGTCAACTTTTTCATCTGCACTCTTCATTTAAAATGTTTAAATTTTTCTTATGTTTCTTAATCTAAATCTTGTAAATTGTCTTTTATTCCTGTAAAGCACTTTGAGTTACCCAGTGTATGAATTGTGCCGAATAAATAAAATTGCCTTGCCTTGCCTTTAATATAAAACTCTGCCTTGTTTTTTTTTGTGTTTATCATTGTATTTGTATTCTCTAAAACAGTTAGTTATTATTTTAACTTTTCTTTTGTTTACACAGGTGACCATGTGACTCTGAAGGCTCCTGAACAGTCTTTGTATCTCAGAGACAAAATGACTCTGCGTTGTGTTCAAAATGTCCAGAGAGATTTGTACTTTTACAAAAATGGATCACTTTTGCAAAATGACACAAACCATAAGTTAAGGCGGACAAGTGGAGAACTTGTACTTAATATCTCTCCAGTGTCAACATCAGATCAGGGTTTTTACTGGTGTGGGACCAAAGAGGGAACACAGTCGACAAAGAAAGAACTGAAGGTAACAGGTGAGCATACAAAGGGGTCAAACTCGGGTTGGATTCGGGATTTGGAGGGATAAGAGAAATGAGAAGTGAGGAGCTGAGGTGTGAGGGTAAATTCAAGTCCTTCCACCTAATCCAACAGAAGATAGACCATTTTTACAATGCAAGTATGGTATTTGTGTGTTAAATTAATGTGAGCTATGGTAGAAAATGTCAGTTCTCTGTGCTGTTGTGCTTTAAGGTAAGCACAAATTTGGGAGAAAATGGAGGGCTACTTCCAAAAAAAGGTTGTAGTCTCTGTGCTCTGTGCTCAGCAGTTTGTCTTTGACTCACTGTTGTGAGTCGATGTATTGTTCCTGTTGTCTATCACAACAACACATCAAACCTTTTACATTTTCCTGAGAAAGATTTAAGATAAACATTTTGTTAAATTAATAACAAATAAATTATAAAATAAATACCATTTCAAGTAAACAACAGAATACATTCATCTTTGTGGTTCACTATAACATTTTCTTTTTTTTTCTAATATTGTTCTCTCCTCAGCAAAGACGCAGAGTCCATCTGAAAACCTCCAGTGACACCATCCCAGAACAGAGCAGTGTGACTCTGAGCTGTGAAGTCGAGGGCTTTAAAGGAACTTATGAATGGATCAGACAAAACTCAGTCTCTGACTCACAGTGGGAAACAATGAATGACAACTCAGCTTGTGTCAGTGTCTCACGTCGAGGTGTCTACGTCTGCAGAGGATTGGATAAATATATTGTCACAGAACTAAGTTATAAATTAACTGTTTTAGAAACTGGTGAGTACAGTTCTGTTTTTAAAGATAGATCTGAAATAAGACACTGCAACAAAAGGTGAACAGTTAAGAAAAACAAGGGAGTTTCTTTTAAAGCAGATGTATGTTTTTTAGAAATATTCATTTATTAGATTTAAAATCAAGCAGTTGTAATCAGTTGGTATGTATAATACTTTTATTGTCATTTACTGCTGTTATTTTTATCTAAAACTTAATTGCAAAAAGAAAATAATTAAAGTTAAAATAAGAAGGTATATGAATATTGTAGCGTATGAGCTATAATATATTTTGTAATAAGAAATATTAATTTAATAATTTGGGTAAATTATTAATTAATATTTTTATCATCAAAATTGTCCCGTAAAGGGGCACCAAAAATAACACTGTAGCGTATATAGTGTAATATACAAGGGTATGGTTGTATAAACATATAGAAGATTAATTTTAATAATTTCAATAATTAATTTTGATATTAATATTAGTTCATTAAAATTAATTTCTAATTAAAGGGCACCACCCTGGTTTTAACAGGTCCAGAGAAACTGTTTAGCCTAGTCTCATTAATCTTAAAGGAAGATAATTCTATTGTTTTCGAACATTTCTTAATTATAAACAGAGAAACATTAATGTCTTTTATGGGGTTTTATTAAAAATCACACAGATCTAACACAGGTATAAGGATAACTTAACATTGGAACAGGGAAAGGATAAACACAAAACACAGGAACGAACGAAGGGTTAAATACAGAGGTAAACATTTGCTTCCACAGGGTTTGTGAAACCAGAGGAATGTTTAGACAATCTAACTGATGGCATTTAACCAAAGGGCCTTTAACGGAGGAGGGAGTGGCGGTTTTGGGCAGAGGACATTTTAACGACGCCAAGGCTGTGGTGTCACGTGGACTTACTGGGGTCAGCGGGCTGGCTCGATCCGGTGGGTCGCTATCAGCGGTCCGGGAGTCCGGAATGTTGGAGCGTTCTGGATGCTTCCTGGAGCGTTCCACACCGAAGATGCCGTCGCGTGACGTCTCCTCCAGAGGGTTTGCAGCCGGGGTGTAGAAAGGGATGTCCGTTTGTTGCTCAGGGCGCCTGGACCTCCGTGTACCGTTAAAAGTCTTGGACAGGTCATTGCAGTGTCAATGAAAGAGTTCTCAGCTGTTTGCTGGTTAAAACTTGCTTCTGTGCGAGCTCCTTTGGGAAGGGAGCGGGCGCTTTTAGCAGGCACAGTCTTAGAACAAAGAGTTTACTCGCGTTAACACGAGGCTCAAAAGCTTAGCCGTGGTGGCATTAGCGGTCCTGAGTGGACCGTAGACGCAGAGGTCAAGAGGCGAAAAGCAGAAGAGGACGAGTTTTGGCTCGCAGCCAGTTTTATCACCGGCGCTCTTCCGGCGGAAGAGGAAGTTGGCGGAAGGGGAAGTTGCTTGGGAACGTCTAACTAAAGTTTTTACTAAAGTTTTAAAACATTCCTTTTGTTTCAACCCATTCTCATAACACATAACACACATTTATACTTGCAGGATTATACAAAGAAAAGTCGAGTATTATGGATACGTAGAATATTGTTGAGACATTAATTACATTTCATTTAAAACAAAACGGAAACCATAAACCATAAAGGGAGTTATTTGGTCACAACTCCGTGTCCTGGAAAAGAACAGCATAAACATCACAATATCAAAAATACATTTTCCTGTAATGTAAGAATTACGAAATTGTCTTTTGATGATTGGATAGAGTCATTTGTTCATTTGACCACCAGGGGCGGTCTTTGATCGTTCTTGGACGTTAGGATCAAAAGCATTCCAATTGTCAATTGGAGTGGAGATGGAGCGCTCTCTGGTAAAGAGCACAGTTCTTGACTCCAGCTAAAATAACAATGTTATCTTCAGTTTATGGTTAAAAAGACATGGCACCGGGGTGGCACTGGTCCTGGGCCACCTTTGATCCTGGTGCCCCTGTGAACCCAGGTTCCACTGCTTGTAAAAGCAAGAGCAAAGTCATTAATAGCATTTCTTGTCCATAAAGCACTTTGGCCAGGCTTTTATCTGAAAGAAAACAGTGTTAAGTTTGAGGCTTTCAGATACAGGCTTGTCTCTGAAGGCCTCTGGCAGGGCAGTTTAAGGCAGGACAGTTAATCCGTGGGGATTCCACTGGTGGTTCTGCTACAGTCCCCTTTCGCACGCTGGTTCCACAAGTTTTCGTCGACATCTTGCAGACCAGGAAGGAAGCCACACGTTAACACACACAAAAACCTTGGCGTTGTATGTACTAAGGTGAACCTGATTAAGGGAAACACATTGGTATCATAAGTTGGAGTGGCCGTGTAGGTGTTTGGGGTCAAAGTTAACAGGGTGGTCAGAGGAGGTACCTAATGGTTAGGTTTGATCCTATTAAAAACAATACAGACGTCTTTACATTGTTAGGCTGTTCACTGAGGAGCTGGTGTCTCTAAGCGTGTCAGTCATTAGCAATGAGACCAGTGGCGTGCGTGCATAGTCTACTGCGCGGAGGGTTTTGCCAAGTCTCACTGTGAGTGCTTACCACAGACAGTGTTCTTCACATTTTCCTGCCGTTTTGGGGTTGCTGTTGTTATTGACTGATCTGCGCTTCTACAAAGGAACTGCTAACAATGGTTACAGTGGAATATTAAGAGGACTGCATTAGCGGTTAGTCAGGAGTGGTGAGCTGTGGATTAAGGGATCGGATTGAGGCTACTTGGGGTGTACCAGTTCCCTCTAGATCCCAGGGCTTTGTGCACTTTAATCCGAGTCTCTTGGACTGGAATCAAATGCCTCTTCACATGCTAGACTTCGATCCACAGTAAAGAGAGCGACTGTCTCTTGATGCTCAGCGTGGGTCAGTCTCTGCTTAGTGAAGGCCCTCATGGCCAGCTCGCGAAGTTGGCGGCTGGTTTGAGTTAGCGGGCATGCGGCTATGCCAAGATGATGGCTGACCGTTGGATGGAGGTTTTGTACAAAAAGATCTTTGAAGTTTTTGTCTTCCTCCATGCCTGGTTTATTGAGGCCAAAACGCTTTGCGTAAGCGATGGTAGTACAGCTGTGGGGACTCTGACCATGCTTGTTTGATTGTCAGAGCAGCCGTCAGGCCCACATTCGTGGTAACGTCAGAGAATTCCTCCATGAGTGATTGACTAAGGAGTTCGAAATCAGCTCGGACGGAAGGGTTTTGACGTTCAATAAAACTACTAACATCTCTGCTTGATGTTAGTTTGATTAAATAGATTTTATCCTCAGCAGTAGCATTGGGAATTCTTTGGAGGTAGAATTCAATGTCTCTGAGGTACGCGCTAGTGTCGTGAGCCACTCCTTGATGGGGCTCAAAGCGGGTGATATGACGTGCAAGCCGGTCAAAGTCTCGCTCAGTGGGGCCATAGTCCCACTGTCCTAGGTTCGCGGCTGGTTGTTGGACAGAGACTGAGGGGCTTACTGAGGCAGCTGGTAGCGGGGTAAAGTCCAACTGCCTAGGCGCGAACGCTTGGGGGAAAGGGTCAGGTTCTGGCACTGGAGTGCTTTCACCCCCCTTTATTTTACCTGATGGCACCTTGGCAGCTTGTGCCAGGCGCACTTGAAGGTGGTCAATGAGCAGGTGGTCTAGGTCTCGTTCGTGAGTGAGAGACTCCACCTGTACTCTCAGGGACTCTGTCTGTGCAGCTGCCTTTGATAGCATGTCTGCTGCCAGCTGCGCAGATCGTCCTGATTTTATGAGTTCCGACCGCATAGTGTCGTGCTCATCTTCTCGCGTACGGAGCTCGAGTTCTGCTCTGTTGTGGGCAATTCTTGTGTCGCTCAGCTCTCTCTTTAGATCAGTGAGAGCTTGTTCGGAATCGGCCAACGATGCTTCGGCCGACTGGAGCTCATCATTCAACGCCGCGTAGTCGCGTTGAAAGCGGGTGAGGTCCCGTCTTTGGCTCCGGATCTCTTCACGACTGCGTGTCAAGAGATCCACTGCTTGTCTCTGCTGAGCGTGCAGGACAATAGCCATTTGCCCTAGCAGTTTTGCTAGGTCCTCGCCCTGTGGCTTGGTGGTTAGGGCTAGCCTAACCAGGGCGCCTAGTGTGGCATCGAGTTTTGCGGGCACAGTGTCCCGTATCTCCACGCATTGGGGAATTAATTTCTCGGTTAATTCCCTTAGGGCTGCGTCCAGGTGTTCCAGTGGTTTGATGGAACTGGACGACTCAGGGGGCAGGTCAGCCATGTTGAAGAACGTGACTGTCTCTATGAAACAGGTTAGTTACAGTCAACTGGGGTTTTAACTGTAAAGCGGGAACCAATGTTTGCGGAGCGGGCGAAGAGAGAAAAAAATTAAAATTAAAAAAATTAAAATTAAAATAAAAGAAATAAAATAATTGAATTAAAATTCAATTTCAGAAAGTAATTAAATCGAGGGAGTCCGATTTAAATTTGTATTGGCTATTAGCAATAGCCTGTTGGCTGGGTGTTAATTTAGGGTTAGCAGCGCTGTTGCGTGGGTGGTGCTAATCTGTGAAATTAACAATTTAGGAGCAGGGTTCAGTTAAGACTCCTGCTGGGAGAAGAATCACAAAAGCAATCTTAAATCACTTAAATTTGAGCCAAATTAAAAACAGTGATCAGTAGCAAAGCTTCTTAAAGTACATGGGATGTACAGGGGCATGTCACAATATTAGTTGCGTTCAGTTTCAACTGTATTGTGCATTTACTCGTTATTAACCAGTGTTATTTGCTGAATCAGTATTAACAAAGGTTAATTTACTTAGATTACTCACTGAGGCATTTCAGTGTCAAATAAAAGCTTTAAACTACTTATTATTATCGAAGCTCTAAGCTTTGATAATTAATCAGCGTCACTTGTTTCAGGGAAGAGGTGTAACTCCCTTGAGTGACCGCATGAGGGAGGTAGAGCTTCTCCCAGGGAATTATGGTGGTTTCGCACCTCCCTTCCGTTAGGGGGCGCTAGGGACTCTTGGCGAGTCTGCGTTTTGCCAGTCCTTTCCGCAAGGGGGCAGTAGAGACTCTCGTGAGTCTCTGGTTTCCGGAGTGACGTTTCCGGCACGCCCCTTTGAGGGTCCTGGCTGAAGCGTGTTGTCAGCTCTCAGTCAGGGGTTGACCCTGGACGTGTTTACAACTACTAAACAATGGGTTAAAACACAGCAGGCTTTGTACAAGGTACAAGGCCACGTTTTAACAAAAGCACTCAGTGGGCCACGTGGCCGTGAGCAGACGCAGCCGTCTTTTAAACAAAGCACGTGGCATTTAGTATGGAGTTTTAGCAGGTTTGCAAGGCCTCTAAAGTGTCTCCTTTTAGTCTAGAAGTTTTTAAATCCGTTGGGCGCCTACAGATTCAACTTTCTAGACGGACAAATTAATCTTAAATCCCGGTGCAGACGCGGTAGACTAAGAAATCTGTCATTCACGTGATATTTGGACAATAACTTATGGAATTCCGGTTTGAACGCGGCAATTCTGAATTGTCTTAGGCCTTAAAAACACACTCTGGTAGCGTGCGTTAGCATGCATGCACATTTGCTAAGTCTCTGGTTTTATCAGCAGACTCTACGCAATTTGATAAGCATTCGATTACTGCTGGTAACAACATTAATCCCTTAATGCTTAATGGACGCTCGTCAGCGTAAACGTACGTACAATATTACATAATTCAAAACAATATCAGTCCAGCTGGTACGTTTTGAAAAACAAACACAGCGCTTCACATTCGATCACCTAGCGATGATCACACACATACAGTTTAACCAGATAAACAATTCAGACACAGCTTTCAGTGCACAGCAATAATGTAAAGACTTGAGGTGTTATTTAATGATTTCAATGTTTTAATTAAGAATCTTCTTTCAAAGCCTCACGCGGGGCGTCAAAAATAATATGTAGCGTATGAGCTATAATATATTTTGTAATAAGAAATATTAATTTAATAATTTGGGTAAATTATTAATTAATATTTTTATCATCAAAATTGTCCCGTAAAGGGGCACCAAAAATAACACTGTAGCGTATATAGTGTAATATACAAGGGTATGGTTGTATAAACATATAGAAGATTAATTTTAATAATTTCAATAATTAATTTTGATATTAATATTAGTTCATTAAAATTAATTTCTAATTAAAAGGGGGCACCACCCTGGTTTTAACAGGTCCAGAGAAACTGTTTAGCCTAGTCTCATTAATCTTAAAGGAAGAGAATTCTATTGTTTTCGAACATTTCTTAATTATAAACAGAGAAACATTAATGTCTTTTATGGGGTTTTATTAAAAATCACACAGATCTAACACAGGTATAAGGATAACTTAACATTGGAACAGGAAAGGATAAACACAAAACACAGGAACGAACGAAGGGTTAAATACAGAGGTAAACATTTGCTTCCACAGGGTTTGTGAAACCAGAGGAATGTTTAGACAATCTAACTGATGGCATTTAACCAAAGGGCCTTTAACGGAGGAGGGAGTGGCGGTTTTGGGCAGAGGACATTTTAACAACGCCAAGGCTGTGGTGTCACGTGCGGACTTACTGGGGTCAGCGGGCTGGCTCGATCCGGTGGGTCGCTATCAGGGGTCCGGGAGTCGGGAATGTTGGAGCGTTCTGGACGCTTCCTGGAGCGTTCCACACCGAAGATGCCGTCGCGTGACGTCTCCTCCAGAGGGTTTGCAGCCGGGACGTAGAAAGGGATGTCCGTTTGTTGCTCAGGGCGCCTGGACCTCCGTGTACCGTTGAAAGCCTTGGACAGGTCATTGCAGTGTCAATGAAAGAGTTCTCAGCTGTTTGCTGGTTAAAACTTGCTTCTGTGCGAGCTCCTTTGGGAAGGGAGCGGGCGCTTTTAGCAGGCACAGTCTTAGAACAAAGAGTTTACTCGTTAACACGAGGCTCAAAAGCTTAGCCGTGGTGGCATTAGCGGTCCTGAGTGGACCATAGACGCAGAGGTCAAGAGGCGAAAAGCAGAAGAGAAAGAGTTTTGGCTCGCAGCCAGTTTTATCACCTTCGAGCCGGGGGCGCTCTTCCGGCGGAAGAGGAAGTTGGCGGAAGGGGAAGTTGCTGTCTAACTAAAGTTTTTACTAAAGTTTTAAAACATTCCTTTTGTTTCAACCCATTCTCATAACACATAACACACATTTATACTTGCAGGATTATACAAAGAAAAGTCGAGTATTATGGATACGTAGAATATTGTTGAGACATTAATTACATTTCATTTAAAACAAAACGGAAACCATAAACCATAAAGGGAGTTATTTGGTCACAACTCCGTGTCCTGGAAAAGAACAGCATAAACATCACAATATCAAAAATACATTTTCCTGTAATGTAAGAATTACGAAATTGTCTTTTGATGATTGGATAGAGTCATTTGTTCATTTGACCACCAGGGGTGGTCTTTGATCGTTCTTGGACGTTAGGATCAAAAGCATTCCAATTGTCAATTGGAGTGGAGATGGAGCGCTCTCTGGTAAAGAGCACAGTTCTTGACTCCAGCTAAAATAACAATGTTATCTTCAGTTTATGGTTAAAAAGACATGGCACCGGGGGGGGGTGGCACTGGTCCTGGGCCACCTTTGATCCTGGTGCCCTGTGAACCCAGGTTCCACTGCTTGTAAAAGCAAGAGCAAAGTCATTAATAGCATTTCTTGTCCATAAAGCACTTTGGCCAGGCTTTTATCTGAAAGAAAACAGTGTTAAGTTTGAGGCTTTCAGATACAGGCTTGTCTCTGAAGGCCTCTGGCAGGGCAGTTTAAGGCAGGACAGTTAATCCGTGGGGATTCCACTGGTGGTTCTGCTACAATATTATGGTTTAATATTAAAACATGTTATTTTAAAAAATAGATTGCTGCTACATTGGTTGCTATATTGGTGTTTAACAGTACCCACAGTGAGTCTGAATCCAAACTGGTCTGAGATCTTTTCTGGAGACAGTCTCACTCTCAGATGTGAGATTGAGGACAGAGGAAACACTGAGTGGACGTATCAGTGGAGCAGGAACGGTTCAGTCCAACATCAAACAACAAGAGAATATACAATCTCCAGAGTTACTGAGTCTGACAGTGGACACTACAGATGTAGAGGAGAAAGAGCTTCAGATCAAATAACACTGTGGAGCAGAGAGACCACACTGGAAGTACTGAGTGAGTCTGGACAACCTTTATGTTCAATATCAACAGATTGTATAATCTTAAAAGTTTAATGTAATATGACAAATGAAATCTAATGACTGTTCAAACAGGTAAATTCCAGCCTGTCCTGTCTGTGTCTCCGTCATGGCTGACTCCTGGAGTCTCTGTCTCTCTGAGCTGTGGTGTTAAACAGCCGTCTGCAGGATGGACCTTTTACTGGTACAAGGCTGTTCCTCATTCATCAGACTCTTACAGATATGAGCTGCTCCCAGGTCACAGTAATGGGACTGAACAGGACTCCTTCACCATTCACCACCAGACCAACACAGCAGGGTTTGTGTGTAGAGCAGGACGAGGACGTCCACTGTTTTACTCTGAATACAGTCAGCCCAAGTTTGTCTGGACTAAAGGTAGGATTGTTTATATATGTGCTTATCTTTTAAATTTAAGTCCAACATTATGTGTTGTTTTCCAGACCTATATTTTTCTGTCAAAGACTCATCAAAGATTGTGTTGTTTTGCAGATGTTGAGTCCCCAGTGTCTCTCACAGTGAGTCCTGACAGATCACAGCACTTCACGTCTGACAAAGTCTCACTGAGCTGTGAATCCAACTCCACTAATGGAGAGTGGAGACTGAAAGGCTTTTCTCAGAACGGCCTTTTCTTACAACAATGTATTTCCAACTTTACAGATAAATCTATATGTGACTTTTCCCCAAAAGAGAAAACTAATGCAGTGTTTTGGTGTGAGTCTGGATCAGGAGAACTGAGCAATGCCCTCAACATCACTTTTCACAGTAGGTTTTTTCATTTCATTTTTCATATAATAGATTAATACACCCATCATTTTATTTTTATTGCTGTTATAGCCACAGGAGTTCACAAGCCAGTGTACTTTTTGTGCCGGTCCAAAGCCCAGGGAAAATAGAGAGGGTTGTTTCAGGAAGGGCTTCCGACAAAACTTTTGCCAAATCCAATATGCAAATCACTAACATCATGCCCCGACATACTTACCGGATCGGTCGGGGCTCAGGTTAACAATAAACTTTGGTGCCGTTGAGCTACAGGGCACTGCTGGAAATTGGCTACTGTTGGTTGAAGAAGGAGAAGAGGAAGGCTTGTCCGTAGGCAGAGAGAGAATATGAAAGGCAGGAGTTTAGGACTAAAAGTAAAGAGCTGGTAGAGATGATGCAGAGGAGAAAAGTTGACCTTCTGTGTGTCCAGGAGACCAGGTGGAAAGGTTGCAAGGCCAGAAGCATTTAGGCAGATTTTTCGAGGAAGTGGAAGGAAGGAAATCTCTAGCCACCTTCATCACGACCTTCTTGGCCAAACGGGGACAATTTACTTCAATTGATCTCCTGACCCATAGCGTCTTCTTGTTTCTCTGCGCTCTCCTGGTCCTTAGCCTATGGTCAGGGAGTCCCAGAACAAGGCTCTGCTATGGTTAAGTTATCCTATGCTAAAGTTTGTTTTTCATTTCTTCATTTAATTGTAGCCTATTCTTTATTAAGTTAGCGTTAGCCCGTAAAGAGATGACAATAAGAATATCTGAAGAGAGGCAAACTTCAAAGCTGGACTTGAAAAAGTGTTAATTAATTAAACCCACTTAGGCTTTGTTAACTAGTTTTTACGTAGTTTTTACGTAGCTATAACCTTTACAAAAACCTGAACCAACGATGTATAAAGAGCTCAGAGCAGAGCAGCACCAGAAGAGACAGGAGCAGAGTCAGAGAGGAGACAGAGGGAGGGGCTGCTCCTGTGTCAGCGGGACCTTTTAATAAATAAATATGATCAGCACATGCGTTAAAAGAGTGAGTTGGATGGAGGTTCTGTGACCCCCGACCCTCACTGAAGGTCTGTTCATTTGCTCATTTTACTGTCAAACACTACAATATTGGACTAATAGCTAACGAACAGCTACTTAACAATTTCTTTCCATACTAAAATAATTCTGCAGTGAACTCTCTCAGGCACAATAACATTAAAAATCATTTAGGCCACGTCTCTCTGACTATAGCTGGACTTACTGTCTTAAACTAGGTCTAGGCCGACTCAAAATGATAATTTTAACAATATTTTCCATCAGAAGTAAGTCACTAGTGAGCAGTGAACAGAAGGACAGAGCTAAAACAGAAAAAAGTACTCATGTTTGTAAATTAGATTTAAGTGTTTCCTTTGATTGATCTCATCTGGATCCACTGGACAGGAGTCACTTTTAACCACCCTGTGCACTGGTTAAAAAGCTATTTATAAAACAAGCTAATACACTAAAATATAATCAAACTTCAATTCATTTAGTAAAAAGGTTATTCTAGAGTTATTCAAATGGTTTGGCTTTGAACTAATCTTGATGTGGCTGCAGCCAACACCAAGGCTGATGACAGAGAGGATCCTCATACTGGAGCAGAGTCTGGGGTAACACATCAGCTGGCAGGTCAGAGGATTGCCTAGGGGAGTTTGAAATGGAAAAGAAGTGCTAAATACTACTGCAACAATAGACTGGTGTAACATATCACAAACACTGTACGTCAAAAATATAAGTATTAGTTTGAATTCTGCATAAACATAAAGCATATTAAACATAAGTTCCGTTTTATCTTGAAATATTAATTAATAGGCCTATATTTATTGTGTAATGTAATGCTATGTGTCAGTTACTGTGTGCAAAGCTAACTACAATGACTACAGCCACAAAAAATGAAAAGATAATATCAGTTTCTGTGCCAGACCCTCTGTGAGAACCGGCCTCAGTCGAACCACCCTGAGAAAAAATGTTTTTGGAGTCAGAGATGATATTTTTTAGCCCAAGTGTTGTCATGATGGGATTTTTCATAGAGCTCTTCCAGGGTTTGGCCCGGGATCTTTGAGCAGATTTTTAGTTGGTGTTTCAGTCTGGATTTTACAGCTGAGGACAGGTTGCTGTACCATACATCATTACAAAACTGCAGGACACTAAGGATAACAGATGTAAAGAAAAGGACAAAGCTGCTGAGTGGCTCCAAAGACCTGAGGCAACAAAGAAAGTAGTACGTTAGTAAAACAGTGTCATCAGAGTATTTTAGGATATATTCATATTAGGATGAATCTGAACGACAATCATCTATGTTTAAAGTGAAAAGCAGAGCTGAGCTCACACAACTTTTGGTCGTGATGACAAAAGAAAGACGTGCACTAACTGGACTCTGTTGGTGATAAAGGAGAAGTACCACAAAAGAGGGCTTTTGTGTAGTTATTGTGCTTGTCCAGGTGTTTTGTGATGATATAGACCAACAGCCCTGTTTATTTAAATCTAGTTTGTCCTTCGTTATACTTTTAGACTTTTCATAATCACTAACGTCAGAGCTATTGAGTTTTTGGTAGTGGTTTAATGTATGAGGTTTTCCATTTAACAGGGACTGTGGACAAGTCACTTGAAAACTGAAAAACAGGTTGTCAGACTGGAGCCAGCTCAGCTGCAAAGTGCTTTAAGAGAAAAGGACTACATTCATCTGACCCCGCAGCCTTTTTGGCATATCTAGAGTAAAAGGTGTTTAGGTCATTGTCAAAATTATAATCATTGTCTGTCACAATAGGTTTAACTGGACATTGTAGACCAATAGAGCACTTCCTTTTGGAGCATGTGGTTTCTTGCATGTGATTGGCCAATTTTTTCTCCTTAATTTTTTTAAATGTAATAAAACAGTGATAAAAGTTAAAGCATTTTTTATTCAATAAAATCGTTAAAATTACTCTTAAGTGAAACTTTTAAAGAAGATGAAAAGTACAAAAGTATTTACTGATGTACATATGTACTATCATTCAATGTATTTATAAAGTACAACTACAATTGTGAGCTGTAAAATAATTTAATACTTTTTAAAAGTCATAGAATTGATTTCATATCTAGTGATATATTTAAAAATGATTCTTAAAGTAGATCATTGGAGCCTCAGACATGACATGCAGGAAAAAATAAGCTAAATCGTGCGCAAGATTTACTAATTCGATCCCTCAAGTTTCAAAATCATGCACATAATTTATAAATCGAGGAAGCAAAATAGTCAATTGTGCGCGCGTTTAGTAAATCAATCTGGAGGAAAACACAGTAATGTTAAATCGTGCACAATATATTTTTTAATGAAAATGGCTTACTTCAATGTGTTTCTTAAGATTGGAAGGATAATTCCAGTGAAGAAATTTTACAGTTTCGAGGCAGGCAAAGAATGTAGTTGAAAATGAAGGACTTGTTTTTCTTTTCCATGACTTCAAAATAACACCTCAAATAAGGCCACGGATGTTGTGGCACTGGCACTAGATTCAGAGTTTGGGATTCTTCCATCCTAATGAAGAGTGAAGACAATCAGCACTCTCAGAATGATATGCTGTTGGACTGGCGCGCTAAAAGCGGTAACCAGAGTTACCAGACCAGTTCAAAACAGAACAGAGCTGTTTCCTGATTGATGGTTTGCGGCGTGATTGCCCTCTTCAGTTTTTTCTATCCACTCATAAATAAAATAAACGACTAATTTTGCAAAATGTAATTAAGTAAAAAGTAAGATATTTGACGTTGAAATGTAGTGAAGTTAAAGTAAAAAGTATCCATGAATGGAAATACTTAGTAAAGTACAGATACTGGAAAAAACTACTGAAGTACAGTAACGAATTACATTTACTTAGTTACTGTCCACCACTGCTTGTTAAACATTATGTAATTGAATAAACAGTATTTATCCGCATCTTACGTTGCCTCCTTTTTCTTCTGTTAATATTTTTCTTTTTTGAGGTGCTTCTCTTTGTTTAAAGACATTTTCAGTGCTGAAAAAAATAAGATTTATTGGCAGCTATTACACTTCCTGGAATGTCAGATCACAAGCCGTTGTAGACCAATAGGAGCACTTTTTGGAGCATGTGGTTTGCTCGCATGTGATTGGCCAATTTTTTCCGTCCCTGGGTAACTTTTTTAAACCCCTGTAATAAACAGTAGAGGGAATCGTAAAGCATGTTTTATTCAATAAATCGTTACAAATATGAAGTGAAGAGGGCTTTAAAGAAGATGAAGAGAGGAAAGGTGGTTTGGACTGATGACATATGTACTAGTGCAGGTTCAAAGGTGTATTTATAAAGTACAACTACAATGTGAGCTGTAAATTTTAACATGAGATATTCTTGCAGCACGGCCGAAGGAACATATCTCTTCATTTCCTGTCATGTTGATCATTGGACTTATCTGTGCAATAGTATTATTAATTCTGCTGCTGCTTCTGTGGTGCTGCAGAAAGTCAAAAGGTAAAACTATATCAGACACAAACACTGTATTTGTTTCTAATTTAAATTACTTTAGTAATATAATTCACATTTTTTTGTTTCTTACAGATTTGTACTTAAAGTCTGTGAGATCCAATCAGAGCTCTGCTGAAGATCACATGACCAGCGACTATTACACCTCTCCTTCTAATGGTCAGTTTCAGTTTCTTATAACTTGATGATTTCCTCTAACACGAGAAGGAGTTTTATTATGAAGAAACCCAAAATCTCTGTAATCAAATCAAATCCAGAAAAAGGGAAAGAGTTAACACAATGTCTGTTCACAATAAAAGTGACACTGGCTTCTTTTTCTTTTCCACTGAAACAGTAAAAAGAATCACTGAATTGTATACACTGTGAATTCAATTAAGTGTCTGTTTCTTTTACAGATGCCACATATTCTACGGTTGAGTTCAAAATGATTAAAGGTAAGTCTATTTTATTTTTATTTATTTATTTATTTTTTTGTATTATTTTATTTGATATATTTACAGTTAAAAAAATAAACCAGTTGAATTTCATGAGGCTTATTTTTTGAATCTAACTCAGAGAGAAGGACGTGTGAACAGGAACAGAGCTGGGTTTACTCCAGTGTGAGGCCACATTCTGCAGCAGGTACAGTCCAGTCACTTTAAACTAGAACCATCAGGTCCAACACAAGAATACCTCATTTCCCATTTTTCTTTTAGATGAAAATGTCCAGGTAAACCACCACAGAAAAGGTAAAGCCAAGAGAAAAAGTAAGTAAAGTCTACATGTATGGATTGTGTGTTTTCATTCAAACTGTGGAGCTTTCTCACAAAGTGAGCTTTTTCTCACTTTTGTGAGAAAGTGTGGCTCTTTTAGAAGCTTTTGTAATTTAAACAGTTGCATCTAATGATCTTTTTCAGCAAAATCGTCTCCTTCAGTGCAGAAGAAACACTTTACTCGAGGTCAGATAACAAACTCCATCTCTGGGTTTATATGGATGTACAAAGATTCAGCGTCCATGTTAATAGCTCACTTTGATAAACTTATCTCACTCCCATTTCTTTGTTCTTGGTTGTTAAAGAGGCATTGCATAACTTTAGGCCAGTAGAGCGCGCAGCTCTCTCTTGTTATTGTTAATAGGCACAATATTTACAAATGGCGTTTGTTTACTGTTTACTGTTTTTTCAGTTGCTTGTACTATAAAGTCAAAATAAATGCATGAGCAAAAACATGAGCAAAAGGTCGTCTCAGAGTGACACAACTACACACACATTCTCAGCATCACATTTTTTGGGCAAAACATTAGAGACATTGATTTGCACTAATTTTTAACTTCAATGGCCTGAACTCTGCCCAAACATGTGACATGACACATCTGATTATTATGGATTACACAGAAATCATTGCCTGATCACTATAAACATAATGTCAGTTTTTACCAGAGCTGGTCTCGTCCAAAAGTGATTTTTAAAACATTCCAGTTGTTTGGATCTTGAGTAGTCCCCTTTGTGATGGGCATTACAGTTAAATGGACATGGCATGGACAGTTAAATTTTGTCATGGAGGTGGATTGCTGTTGTTTTGGGGATGTGTGAGCTACAGAGGCAGAGGAAAAGTTAATTGCAGGATGTTATCAGAAAATACTGGAGGAATATTTGCACTCATCAGCCCAGAAGCTGCACATGGAACGTTCTTGAATGCACATGGAATGTTCCAACATGACAATAATCCAAAGCACAAGGCCAAGTCGACCTGTCATTGGCTACAGCAGCATAAAGTGAAGGTTCTGGACTGGCCTCAGTCTCCTGACGTCAATATCATTGAGCCACTCTGTAGAGATCTAAAACGTGCAGTTCATGCAAGAGCTCAAGAATTTACAGGAACTGGAGGCTTTTTCTCAAAAGAAAAGGCAGCTTTACAATCTGAGAAAATAAAGAGCCTCATCCACAACAACACAAAAGACTTCAAGCTGTTATTGATGTTAAAAGTGGCAATCATTTGGTCATTTTTGTTGAGTTAACCTGAACACAGTTGTTTAAAAATAAATGGCTTCACCCAGCCACTAACTATGAAAGAAAAAAATGTTTTTTTGTTGTGTTTACATTGGTTTGTGTCAAATCTAATGTTTGTGGTAATTCTGCTGGTCTGACACATGAAGCCGTCTGAGTTGAGCTGTGAACAGAGCAGTGTAAAAACAACACTTGAACAATCTGTTCACTGACACTTATTGGTTTGAAAAAAGAAGTGACATGTCATGTTTTTGTCATGTTGTTTTTATTTTTGAGCGAATATTTGCTCAAGTTCAGTTAATGTGTTGGGCTTTGTGACTGCATGGTTTTCATTTTTAAAATAAAATATTTCTATATGCACACCTTTGATAAGTGTTTTTATATAAACTCCTTTTTATTTTATCACATCGTCAGTGTAGATTTGACAGAAAACAGGGTGAGAGAGAAAGAGAACAAATGATACTGTGAAAGAACAGTTGTTGTCGCAAGTTGCGTGTCCCATGTTCAAACACATACATGTGTAGGTCAATTAGCAAATCTAAAGTGTCCCTAGTGAATGAATGTGAGAGTGAATGGTTGTTCGTCACTGTCTTTGTCTAAATGTCAGCCCTGCGGCTAACTGGCCACTGTCCAGGGTGTATCCTGCCTCAAGCCCAGTGCTGCACCTCTCGATGAGAACACAGTGCCTCCTAGTGGCAGATGTTTGAACTACAGGGACCATTGACTGAACCTGTTTCAGCCTCCATCTCTTCTTCTTTGTCTCCCTCTCCTGCAGAGACACTTATATTCATGAGTCTGATTCCTGCTTTAAACGCCACTGTGAGACCGGAGTAGGTGTTCACATTCATCATATATCTCGCCTCCAGAGACACTCTCACACAATAATTAACTTGTGCTCCAAGATAAACTACATGGATATTGGAGAAAAATATATTGAAACAACTTTAAAGTCAAATTCCTAAATATTAGGAAACGACTCCCTGTTCAATTTCTCATTAATGCAAGAATCTAATCAACCAATCAATCAATCGACCAATAAATTGGCAATGGCAGTTGCTTCAGTGCATTTAGGGTGTGGTCTTGGTCAAGACAATCTCCTGAACTCAAGGGGGTCAAACACAGTATTAGTATGGTGTTTCTAATAATCCTATAGGTGAGTGTAGATTAAAGAAGTGTTTTATTTGCTCTGCTAAAAATTGTGGCTTGTGACTAAAGGCTATAACTCCAGTTGGTGTAACTATAGATGTATTATAGACGCTTTATCGTCTCATGTCTAGCCTCGGTGCAAACTGCAGCACTGTCACTTTATGACTTGTATCTTCCCCTTGTTTCCTGTTTAGCTTCTGTCGACTTCACACATTAAAAGCAGAAGTGTGTATTCACAGAAAAAGGGTGACGTCTTTCTATTTCTATCAGACACTTTATATTTTTATATTTAAAGTGAACTCTATGAATTATGACGATCAGCTCTGGTCGTCTTCTCGACACAAAAAGAAGAAACTCAGCCATGTTCTGAAGTTCAATCCAAATCATAGCATTTGTAACGTCTGTGAGAGATTTTACAACAAAGTTATCCACAGTCACTTTGAATGATCTCACTTTATTATGTATTTTAAAGTCTACCATTTTCTCTTTGGCCTGCCTCTTCAGACACACACTCTTCATCTGCAATCACACCACATGCTTCATATCATCAAGAGAGGATCATGGGACACTGAGTCTTTGTGAACAAACCCACTCCACTTTTATTGCAGCTGTGGTATTATTATTTTAAAAACATGGATAGTGTTATGTTCATGGGGTTTACTGCACACACATTAGGACTCACATTTGCTCCAGTGTTTTTGTGATTCTCTCACTCCCTCTGTGCTGCACTTGTCACTTCAGTTCACACGACTCACATAACACATCAAAACACATGTGTGCTGCTACAACAATTACCAGAAGAAGAGTCTCTTTTTCTCAGAAATCTAACACGTTTCTGAACATGAACGATGTTATCTCTTCTTCAGCTTCAAGACAACAACACAGTCCATAGTTGGTCACTTCCAGTTTTTTTTATTAGTGTCCTTTAAGGGTAAAAAACATCTATTTCCTAATCTTTGCAATAACTGCTGACTTACATGTGATGCATATAGTTAATTAATGTTTATTTAAAATGTAGTATATTATTTTTATTTTATCCTAAACATGTGTTGCATGATGTGTGACTGTGACAAAAGTCTGAATGTGTGAAAGTAGCTGTGGTTCAGTGGCTGTGTGAGGGATGTGTGAAAAAGGACGTGCAGACCAGTCAGAATCATTGAGGCAGGTGTGAGGCAGCACAGCAAGAAGGTCGGCACTTTGCCACTGTGCCGCCCTAAATATATAAGTATATATAGGACTCTGACTTTAACAAGTGCTCTTACGTTAATGTGAAGTCTTCCTCTTTATTTAGTTGATGCTGGAGCACAATGCTATTTTTGTGACAATATGACAAATATAAACACTACGTCCAGTTTAATGACAGTGAGTGTTAAAGCAGGAAACAGACTCATGAATATAAGTGTCTCTGCAGGAGAGAGAAGAGACAAAGAAGAAGAGATGGAGGCTACATCAGGTTCAGTCAATGGTCCCTATAGTTCAAACATCTGCCACTAGGGGTCGTTATAATTCTGATTAAAGGGATGGGACAAAATGTGAGTGGGACAAAATAATCTTTGCTATTTAATTTTCTTTTCAAAGACACAATATGTAAATGTTAAATTGGAAATAAGATATTATTTTTGTATATTTTCTTCTCTGACCATTGTTAATATTGAACATTGGACAATAAGTGTATGTATTTTCTTTCATGGCTTTAGACAGGAGACTGCCTTTATATACTTTACCAGATCATTATTATAACTCTTCTTTTGTCTTTGTCACTATTTGACTGTGTTATTGTGTTATTTACAGAAATTGTGTGTATTTCAAAATAAAATAACATGAAACAAACAACTTGATAATATTGTTTTCATTAAATACACAGGAATTCAACTCAGTTATGACTAAATGAAGTTTCTTACAAACTGTTAATAATTATATTTAATTGATATAAGATTGTTATATTTTTGCAAAACTAACAAAAACAATGATTTATTTAAACTAATGATAAACTATGACGACCATTGAAATAAAATGGCAGTAAACTTAGAAATAACATTTGTACTTTTCTAAGGCGTTTATCTCTTTTTCTAAGGAGTTTATCTCTGTGGAAAAAAAGATACAATTTTAAAAGTACTAGAGAGGATAGTTAGTTAGCAAATACATAATATAGTTTAATATAAACAGACAATATGAGTAAAAGTGTAAATATCTAAATTAAAACAGAAACAGGTTTACAGCAGCAGCATTATTATTCCAGTCTTAGTGGTTATTGATAAGAAACGTGATAAAATAGGAAAAAAAGGTGTTTGTGCAGATGTTTTACAAAGATCAGGAAATGTGCAAGTCTTTGAAGATTGAAAAAAATGTTAAAGTAAAAGCATCTGGACTCAGTTTTCAAGGTGAAGACATTTTGTCTTTAATTCCAACAGACTTTATCAATTCTGAGAAGTGTGACTCCTGAAGTGAGAGCCTTAACGACTCTCACTTCAGGAGTCACACTTCCCTTTCATGAGACCAGAACAGCCTGGTCTAATCAGGTTTAGTTTCAGGGGAAACCCCTCCCTCTAGAGAAATAAGTTCAGCTCTCTACCAGCTGATCTCAGAATTGGTAAAATCTCTTGGAATTAGAGACGAAACATCTTCACCTTGAAAACTGAGTCCAGAGGCTTTTACTTTAACATTTTATTCAAGATGTCCTGGAGGACTGAGAACCTTCATGGACAACTCATTCACTTATTAGAATCTTAACCGGTTCTTGTTCAACCATGTTTTTTGAGGATCTACTACACAACGTTCATAATAAGGTAGACAGGACAAAACCCTGGACCCTGGCAGAATCATGTTTGTACAAAATATACTAAAATTTGTTTCAGAAGTTCTTTCTTCCAAACACAGGCTACATTATGTTCAGTCAATGAGTTTAATGTAGTTCCATATGTTGCCGCTAGGTGTCGGCCTAAATCTTCTTAAAGGGATGGAACAAAATGTGAGCGGGACAAAATAATAATCTCTTGTCTTTATTTATTTATTTTAGGTTTATAAGAAGATCAGTGTCAAATGCTATTCCAAATGTTACATCACTTATGGTTCAGTGACATATTTTGTAAATGAAACATTGTATATTATGTTTTGATGTAGCCTACTGTATTGTGTTGTCTTTGGTTATTGTTAATAATGAAAACATGACAATAACTGTTCAGATTTTTCAAGGCTTTATGTCTGCTGCCTTTGAAGCAAGTCATTTTATCAAAGTCATGATGAACTTATTTTTTGTCACATTTGAACTGTAATTGGATGAATATATTTATGAAATAAAATAACACAAAAACACCTAAATAATCTTGTTTAAGTTTAATTAAGAGTTCAACTCAGTAATGGATTCTTCTGATTTGATCATTTCACTGTGTTTTCATTCCCAGCAGCGTGTCCATGTAAGGCTCCATAAGGGTTATGTTTGGGCTGAAACATGGGTCCCAAGTGGCTTTGTCCACAGTTTCCATGTTGGCCCCACCTGTGTTCACCCATTTGGACTTTGAGCAGGTTCAGAAGTGAGCCTGAAGTAAAACAGAACTATGTCATTTGATCAGAGACTGTGAGTGAAATCAACAGCACATTTCTTAATTTCTTTATTTTATCTCCAGACTGTGTACATTCACCTGAGACAACATTCTGGAGATTTAAGTGTCTGATAGAAATAGAAAGACCTCACCTTTTTTTCTGTAAATACACACTTCTGCCTTTAGTGGGCAGGAGCAGATAGAACCAAAACATGAAACAAGGGGTAAATACAGTGACCCTCACCAAACTCAAACTTGGACTTTTAAATATATTGTGTGTAGTTCTTTTTTTAATGTGGAGGAATACAACATGAAGATGGGACCCTCTCACTTTGACACTTAGTCTTTATACGATGCAAACTATTTTTTGTCGACATAAACTGTTTTAAGAAACAGAGGGTTTAATATTGGTTTGAACAAAACACAACACCAACAGAACGTAGTCACAACTATGAGCATTGATTTAATCTAAAAACTTTGTTTGCAGACAACTGTAGGCCACTGCTTCAAGTAGGGATTTTGTTACGTGTTTTACGTCTTGTAACTTTACTTCAACTTGAGTAAAGACTTTGACATTTTCTCACACAGTTTTTCTGTCTTTTCTGAACAATGGTCCTTTAACATTTGAACCAAACACATGACTTACTGATACAATTTTATTGAAATGCATTCATGTTATGTTTTATACCATGTTACTTTATTAAAAGTGAAGATAAAATACTTTTACCTAATACTAGTTTGATATTACAGTTGAGACATCTAAGGATTTATTTAATGATTAGACAATCTACTCTGTAAATGACTGAATACATTCTGATGAAGTTCTTTACTTCTCAAAATTTATTTCTTTGTTGAACCTGTGCATGGTGTAAAGACAAGCTGTCACCCGTGTCTTCTAATGTAATTCAAAGAGGCTTTAAAGGAAACATTAGTGATTGTGCAACAGGTTTCTTATGAAGAACAGAACATCAGAGCCAAGAGGGTAAAAGTTCTGGTTGTGACTTATGTCAGTCTGTTCTTTCTCTATTTTACCCATAAGTCATCATTTACTACACAGCTATAGTTTGTCAGTCTCACAGCCCCAGAGTAAGACTTACAACTCAAAAATCTACTTCTAACACTGAACATAAAAACTAGCATGAACTTGACTATTGTGCATCTTGAAACAACACCAGTTTTTTAGAGAGTCCTCTATTTCAGCTGAAGTTATTTTGATGTTTTTCTTTGCAACCCAAACAATATTTCTGGCAGTTGGCTGAAATTTCTGTTCGTCTACCTGACTTTGGTTTGGTTTTTAACAGAATCCCTCATTTTCCACTTCTTTATTAGAGTTTAAACACTGCTGATTGGCATTCTTAATTTCATGGATATCTTTTATATCCCTTACATATTTTAGACAGTTCAATTACATTTTCCTGCAGATCTTTGACAATTCTTTGGCTTTCCCCATGACTCAGAATACAGAAATGTCAGTGCAGCACTAAATGAAAGATGCAAGGCTCTGTCAGGGGCCCAGAAACTCACTGACCTTTTATACACACACACTGATTACAAGCAAACAGATCACAGGTGAGGATGGTTACCTTTAGTAGCCATTCAAACCTGTTTGTGTCAACTTGTGTGCATGTTTTCAGGCCAAAATCACAACATGTAAATTTTTGATCAGGGTCATTTGGTTGTTTCTGTTGTCATTATGACAATATTGAAAAGAATAAACACAGTTGTTTGACAATAAATGTCTTCATCCAATCACAAATAGTTTCACTAATAAAAAAAACAACAACACTTGAACACTGTTATATATAAATCAATCAACTTCCTCAACTCCATATTAAGAAATCAAGTTGACATAACATTTTTAATTACAACTCAAATTTATTTTTTTGGGTGTATGCACAACCTCTCTTTAGGGTAAAAATGGAAATATTTTAACAAATGTTCAGCCTCAAATTTTGTGCATACTGTAAAAATATATTTTTGTCTAAATTCTGCTTACACTTGACACATTTTTTACAGTTACAAGTTTGAAGTTATGTTTTTTTGTTTTGTTTTTTTTGTCCTGTTTCCTTGTCCTGTTCTAAGACAGACTCTCTGTCCTCTGCCTCTGACAAGGTCTCTATCTGAAGATCTAACTCACTTGTGTCTCAGAGGAAGCTTTACACTACATTAGCTTCAGTTCATGAGCAACAAGTGTTTCAGCTTTACCTGCTGTGTTTCAATTCTGCCTCATCTTTTTGTATCATAAGAGATAAAGAATTTTTTTTTTTTTTTTTTTTGAGTGAGAATGTGTTAAATATTTTGTGAAAGAGTTTTGTGTTTATGGTTTTGAAAAAAATAGTGACCAGTTTGATAAATGGGTTTAAGCAGATGACTTTGGTTCAGAGAATGACATCAGTTTTAAGTGAGGCACAGACAATCGTTCAATTTCTTCTTTTGTCTGACCTGGAGCCAATAGGACAAGTGCAGTGACGGTGAACACAGAAGCAGCAGCTCAAGCCTTAACGGACGTCTGTGACGGTGCCACGAGCTGCCACAGCTCCGTGAAGTTGGACCCCCCACCAAAATGGATTGACTCCAAAACTATCTAGATCGTTTGTGCTGGTTTGTGCAGCAAAAAATTTTGTTTGTGCTGTTATAGTTTTGAGTTATTAATGATTCTTTTATAGGTCATATGAGGTCACCCAGCCCCCGAAAATGCTTTAAAGTGCTTTAAAATGCCCCAAAATGGTGTCATTCGTTTGTGCTTCGTTTGTGCTGTTTTGTGCTGTAAAGATTTTTGTTTGTGCTGTTATAGTTTTTGAGATATTAATAATAAATATTTTCGGTATTAACGGGCTTCATTTCCGCCAGCTGATGCGCACGTCCGGACAGGTTAAAGACTGTTTTAACCATTGAAATGGTGGAAATGCATTGTATTGTTTGCGTTACATAAAATCACGTTTTCTGTGCCCATATTTTTTATCAATAATTATTTTGAGAGACAATCATTGGATCAAAGTACATCTACAAAGTTATAAACTTTTAAAAGATGCTATAGATGAAATGTTACTTTTTTTCTCGAGTTGTCTTGCAGATGGATACTTGTTCCTGACCTGTTGCTGATCCTGAAGGCCCAAATACACCAAAAATAAATAACTGTAAACTGTCCTAACAATTTTTCTGTGTATTTACAATAAAGAACGAACTGAACTGGATTGTGTTTTATTTTTTTATTTTTATAATGCATGGAAAAAAAAAATCCTGGTTAAATAATGGTTAAATAATAAAATGAAAACAACTTAAGTACACGTTAAAAATAAAGACAATTACATAAAAAAAATAACAAGTATGGTCTACCTTAGTTCCTTTATACCACCAGGAGGCGCTGAACATAGATTTGTTTTCACCCAATGACTGTAAAATGAACATGAGCGGCGTGTTTCATCCCAATGGACTGGAAGTCATCATCAACACTGAGATTGTATCCTTTGTTTGAACATATGTTTTCTTTAAAAGAGCACCACTCACTGATTTTTAGAATTGTTTGTAACATTCTTTGTTCTGCTGTATTTTTAATACTACGTATTTGCTTTTGTGGGTTTCTTCTGGCCGCTCTCACCATCCGAACACCTGCACATTTAGGTGGATTGTTTAACTTAAAACTTAACTTAACCGTTGTGAACTCCCTCAGTGTATGTCTCAAAGCCTTTTGATTAACTGGTCATTTCAAGGGTGTACCTCACCTCACGCTCTAAAAAGCTTGGTTGGGCTGTAAAAACATTTAAAAGCCTGTGTTAATTTAATTTTTTTTTTAATCTATTTATCAAGTCAATATGATTTTTTTATTGTGTAAATGTTCCATGAGAAAATGCTTTCCCTCATTTCTTTTGTTTCAAGCCTTAACCATGTCATCAGTGGGACTTAAGAACCTTCCACCTGTTGCGCACTGTCCCAGCCTTGGACCAATGTCGTCTCGTCTTCAACAGCAACGCCACCATTATTTATGGAGGTATGGGTTTGAGAACAAGAAATGTCTTCAAAATAAATCTTGACGTTAGACTATTTAAAATGGCAAAAGTGGCAAGTAAATAAAGGCATGGATGTATTTCTTGTAATAGCTCAGATTTGTCCAAGATATGCCCTTGTGTTTTTAATAAATTGCAGTGTGAGAAGGGACCTTGTTTTTGATCATTTTGTCCCACATCCAAACCCATTTAGCCATGCTCCAGGCCGATGATGAAGACGATGCTATGAACCAGCAGATGAAAAGTCCCTTTGGCTCGTCGTTCAGAACATTTGATGCTACAGACTACAAACCCATTGGTAAAATCCACTCACTGTTTATACAATCCTCTGATCGCTACAAACATTTACTTAAGACTTTAACATTGGGGCATTTGGCTGCACCAAGACTTCCAGGGACAATGTTGTACTCCAGCCATGAACTAAAATCTTTTTATTTAGTTTTACATTGAGCATAAGTGTTTTATCTATTTAGCCACTGTGGATGTAAAAAGGAACATCTTTGACCTGTGCACAGACAGCAAAGACTGCTACCTGGCTGTCATTGAGGTAAATTAAAGTTGGTTTTAAAATCTAACACTCATGTTTACCTGAAGATAGCTTAAATGTATGCATGCCTGGTGTAGATTCGCTCTTCCCACAGTTCATACTGTTGTGGCAGTCCTACCACCTTGCCACCAGTGACTGTAACCACTGGTAATGTAATGTAATTGTTGCTTTGGATAAAAGCGTCTGCTAAATGAATAAATGTAGGAATAGTTTTTGTTTAGACATGGCATTAAAATGTAGCCTGATATTTAGATCACAATGGGATACAGTTATTGTGAAAGCTCTCAGTTTCTGCCGAATATAACCTGAGATCAAATAGGACACATTCAGAGGTGGTCTGGGAAATTAATATAGTGTGAGAAGGAATGAGTTATGTCAAAACAATGTTGAAACAACTCATGTTGCGTGCTTCATGTTTAATTGTCGTCTCAGCTAATTGATATTTGATATTTGCATTTCTCAGAGGAAAATCAGTTGTAGCCAATACAAGGTATCAAGGTGCAAAATGAAGTCAAGAATGTGGTACTTGTTGTACATGAGGAAACTGAACTAACTATACTGTACATGTCAATATTTCAGAAAGTGTATTCTGACTGGATCAGTCCAGTACAAATGGCATAATGACCAAAAGCCCTGAATATTCTGTTATATGTGCTCTTTTAGGACGAAGAGGACCAGGAAGCAGAAGAAGACTCCTCAGACTCGGACGATGATGACGATGATGACGATGATGATGACGATGATGACATGGACACAGACCCTCTCATCGAAGAACTGGCCAGAAATGACAACCCCGAAAATGATGAACAGCCAGGGTCTCCCACTGAGGAAGAGGTGCACCATTCATAAATCAATCCACACGATGATTATTCAGATAGTGTTATGGCACTGTGGTTCTCAGTTACATATACATATTGTTTTTAAGCTCTACTGAAATGGAACTGTATGGAATGGACATGTTTTCACTGTCCTTGCAAAATAACCTCTGTGGTCTTTAGTACTCACTCGTGTCATGTCTGCAGATCGCACGTCTCCTTGGCAGTGATGATGATGATGATGATGATGATGATGATAAAAGGGGCGAGGCAGACATTGACGGAGATGACAGTGATGACTCTGACACGTCAGATTCAGATTCGAGTCACAGTGGGTCTGAGGAATCTGATGACTGTAAGTCACTTAGTATTATTATTATTATTATTATTATTATTATTATTATTATTATAAAGCATTGTGTTTTAGCTTTGTTAGCTTATGCCATTTCTGAAGTGAAAACACAGTATTTTTTCCACATATTTTTTTTTGTGGCTCCTCTGATCCTCTTTGCTGATGTCACTACTCTCTGCAGGGCTCCCTTTTGGCTGACGTCAGAGCAGAGCAGCAAAAGTTGCCTCTCTGTGGGAAGGACGTCCCCAAGATGCATCGTCATGTCCAGGATGTTGTTTTGAAGCCACAATTGCTCGTCGTCTTATCTGTCAGACAAAACCCTCAAACCCTACTGTCACTTCTTTCCCAGTCGATGGCAGTGTGGTTGTTTGAGCAGAAGAAGGAGAAGTTACCATTAGTGGGATACCAAGCTCTTACTTTTGGGTTTGGATTTACAATGATGCCTGAGTGGTACACCATCTTTATCAATTTCCATGTTGGAAATAATGCAGCTAGATTCATTTTGTGTTTAAAAGTTGTTTGGATAAGGAGACGTAAGGAATTGAACATATCACAGTCTGTATTTTTCCAGCAGGTGACAACACAGATTTCTTTCTCGTCCTGTGAGAAGACGCTGCAGCCACTAATGTCACCCTTAACCAGGTCTATTTTCAAGCACCACTTGTCCTTAATCAAGTTAAATGTGAAAATACTTCTAAGAACTTCCTGCAGCATCAAAACAACAAATTGTGTAATATTATTCATTTTTATGTGGGATAGAAGTAAAACAAAAAATAAACACTCAAATTTCTATTGTTTCTGTTTTAATACGGATTTAAAAGTGTTTGTAAACTATTGGATTTTATATTTTGTACCTGCCTTAACTTGATTTTGACTGCACTTGTGTAAAGTTTCATAAATTTCCACTTCAGTAAATAATATTCAATTTATTTCAAGTCATAAATTAAACTACAGCCATACAACCTCTTGTAGATAAATAAAGTGTTTTTAATGAGGTATTTGAAACCTATAGTTTTTTTTTCCAAATTAAAGCTAGCAGCCCACATAGATCCAGTTGCAAATTATAATAATAATAATAATTAAATCTGTTTTACTTTTTTTAAATAAACATCAAAAACCCAAGAATGTACAAATTAATATACACGGCAAAATCTGCATCTGTCCTTAAATTAATCAAAGTTGACCAATTGAAAACATCTGCCATGAGTATCTTTAATTTGTAAACTGATGAACTAGTGGGCACCAGAAAGTCTGAGCATAAGTATTGACTTCATAAATCCTGGCTCCTATTGACTCATAATCTGGAAAACACCAAAAAATATCAAATTTACTCCACTCCGTTTATTCTGGTCTCACTGTTGTGAAATGAATTCTTATCATTTACCTGAAGTCCATCTGTAGATGTGCCTTGTTAATAAGACTGGCAGACAGTTGATTGATGTCATTAACACTTGCTGCTAGTTTTGAAGATATAAATTGAAAGCCTTCTCTTAAAGAACGGGTGTGATTATATTAAACATGTTTCTGTATTTAATCAAGTCATCATTAAAAGTAGTTTGTTTGTTTTAAAATAATTTTCTTGCCTTTTAAGTTTGCCATTTGCAGGTTGTGTCTCAATGTTGACTGTAATAATTATTTAAACCCCAAATACTTTTGAAAAATACTGTATTTATTATTATCTGTGTTAAAACTTAAAAGGGCTGGAAGCTTTCTTACGGCTAATAACTTGGTTATAACCCCTTCTTTTTAATTATTGTGCAGAACTTAAGATTGATGTAAGTGTGAATTTCAAATTTTAAATCTTTGTACCAGCACCGCTGTTGTGCCAATTAAAGACCAGCCTAATGCTCATTAGTTCCTGGGTAAATGGGAAAGAAATAATGGGCTATATATCTCTGTCTTTTATTGAGTGTGGTCATGAAAGACGCAATGATTAAGAGGCTCTAAGAAGAGTACACACTGCACAAAGTGACTTGGGCTGTAGGCTCATAAGTATATTCTCCAGAACAAACAAACGACAAACAAAGGCCCTGCAGTGCTTTTTTTTTTCTACTCTGCATCTATCTTGTTTTAGGGTGACATTTTAACATCTGTCCAGGGACAGCAGATGAAAGAAAAAATGTTGATTAATTTTGTACCTAACAATTAAACTAATAAATTTAATTTAAAACTAAATATATACTATGTTTTAAATTTCTTGAAGATATTATTTTATTAACAGTCCATACTTACCTTTAGCTGTTGTGGATGAAGATAAAGCAAAAAGATAAAGATTGATTGATTGAAAAATCACTGCATGCCAGCTGCATTAAACAAGACAATTACCAATAATTATATTTATTTCAAGGGTTAAATCTTAAATATTTGCTCTCACATTCATTCACAAAAGCAATTTTAATCCAGGCCAAAACATACATGAGGGAAAAGCACAGTTTGAGTCAGCTGTGATACTAACCACCCCCCTCTAGATGTCAGCACTGATACATGTATCCAAACTGAACAGCAGCAAACAGTTGGATTCACTTTTGACAAAACTCAACCTTTCAGAAGTCGTTCATTCTAAAAGTTCAGCAGTGACTACATTAAAACAGTACAGCTTTGTGCCATTATAATGAATGAATTTGAAATGGACCTTACACTATGTTTACACAAAGTGTACAAGGTTTGAGTTTATATTTTCTGTGATCTTGCGAAAAGATTTGATTTTGTTTTTCTCGTTATTGCAGTAAACAGCTCTTACAAAAGCCCCTCTCTTTTCTTTTGAAAGTTATTTATTCCTCCCGTCCTTGTTTTCTGCCTGCCTCCTTCCTTTCACAGCGAGGTGGCCTTGACCAGACCAGAATACTAGAGTTTGAGATGTTGTGAATTTTCTCTTCTTTCTGAATGTTATGCCCTTTTCAATACTGATTTCTTATTTTACCTCAAGTCACTGACGAGCCATAGAAGACAGAGACAAATTAGTGCTAATGAAATGACTGAATTAATGATGGTTGCATCAACTTGTCTAATACAGTAATTTCTCTGCTCCCCTCAGAGATATATAAATATATTTTACACAAATAACTTAACATTGTACAGATGGTTTAACAAAATGGGGACATAGCAGCATATTCCACTGACGGCAAGACATTTGCAGGATATGTAAATGTTTGTATCAGTCCATCCTTTTCTTTTAGGCCTGTGCTTATGAAAAAGTACAATGTAGGTTTATTTTTTGACTTTGAATGTAAAACTTTAGTTGTTTTGTTTTATTTATTGTTTTGTTCTCTGTTCTTTGGCTGAGGGCTTCACACTAAAAAGCATCTTGTGCAAACCAAGTGGACTAACCAATGAATGACAAAACCCCCATGAAATACAGGCTCTTCTCTGTTACTTTGTTGTCACTCTCAGAGGCATAGCTTAAATGAATGATGCAAATGAACGTAAAATGTAAAAACAGATGGGATATGTGCTTATTAGCCTATGACACTTTAACAAACTGCTTCCTTTTTTTTTTTTTTGCACTTTTGGCTGCCTGCAGTAAATTTTTTACTGCTGCTAATAGACTGCTTTGTGCTGAAAAGTGAGCCAGCAAGTAGAATTATCTTGTTAAATAGGCTTTTCTTATCCTGTTTTCACTCTGAGTGAAAAATTATTTCCATATCCTTTAAATGGGCCAATGCATAGCCTGTGTTAGGAAATAGTAAGTGCTTTATAGCCTGTATTACCATGCCTTAAATTGATAACCTCTGTGCTTCTTCAGGTGTGGCGGCATCATTAGCAGCTGGAGAAAAGGCCTCTGTCACTAATGGGACCAAAACTATACTGTGTATCTTATTACAGTTATACTGTAATAAGATACACCTGTGCTTTTTACTTATAAACTGAATGTGCTACTCGACTTACAGTTGGGCTGGAGGGACTTGTTAGCTGCCTGTAGCTAAACAAAACTGCCACTTTATTGTAGTTATTGTATTGTCTTGTAAGAGTTTTCTTTGATAGCTACTAAAAGGTGTGCTACATGCTGCCTAGCAACTACAAGCCCCAGCTGCAAGCTAGTTCCTGGCTAAGGTAATCAGATAATCTTGGTAAACATTAGAAAACCTTGTATTCTAAAAGACAACAAATCTGATACAAATATATAAAATTGATTTTGTGGTATTTCCTGTGACTAACTGCAAAAACTATAGTGAATAGTAATTAAGGGCAGCAAAAATGGTTACCGTTTTAGCTCAAGACTCCATCTAGTGGTACAAAGTGATATGACCCGGTTGCTTGGAAACACAAAAACTATATGCAATGCTATATTTTCTGCAAAAGGCAACACACAATAATGTCTTTTTGCCACCACAAAGCCTTATTTCAAACACCAGGATATGTTTAGGCTATTTCTGAATAGTAACAAATAAAAACACTGCATAGGGCTCAACATCTTGAATCTTAAACAATAGATCATGACTTGGATGCATGTGATTATTTTCAGATTAAGGCCAAAACAGGCATATTATTATGTTATATTCTCTGCTGTGACAAGTATTTAGGGTGATTTAGACTGTTTATTCTAAAAAACAATAATGATTTTTTAGGTTAAGTAAAGGTTCATACAAAGTAATATACTGTACTTTTCTACATACATCACTATAAAGTAGAAGTATTTGTAACCTACATCCACCCTAACACGGCTATAGGCTAGATGTCTTTAACAGTGATGTCACATGTGGTTAATTATGTTAAATCAAGACCAAATAATAGTAGCTCAAGACTTCATTTAGTGGTAGGATGTGATATAACAGTCACGAAAAGTACAATGATATATCAGGTAATTAAGTAGTTTAAAGTGAAAAATCATGTACTTTATGAATACACCATCATTGTAAACTGCAGTACCCATCCCATTATTATGTGTTGAATGGTGATGACACATGATGCACACAGTGATGTCTGTGCCGTGCGCGCGTCATGTCCTCACCATCTTAGCGAGTGGTGCATCGGACCAACGAGGGCTCGAGACACAAACACACAAACACGGGCTCCCTCTCTCTCTCTCGGCCACGAAACACCGTCCATCTGTGTGCTTTTCATTCGCCTGATCCTCTTTAATCTGCTGTAGGCTGCCCCGCTGCTGCGCACGACTCACACAGCCCGCACCAACACTGCACGAGCGGGACTCCACTGCTCCGTCCTCCTCTGCTCCAAGTTTGACAGCTTCACCAGGCGACACCGAGGGAAGAATAGACCCCGGTAAGGGACAATAGCAGTACTGGAAGAGGCTGGAGTGACAGGCGAGAGCTTTGTTCAAGGGATGATATCTTCCTAAATGGACGTGGACAGTGGTCGGAGCTGTTTCTAAAGGACTTGGTGCATTAAGCGGATCTCGGCGCCGGGGCTGCTCTCCTCTTTAGGGTGAACCAATTGACTGAACTAAAGCAAAGAGTGTCGTGTCGTGTCTTCCTCTGAGGATGCCACCGGCGTTTTTCGCAGCGAGGCTCGTCAGTGCAGTGATGGACAAAGACGCTTCAAACCCAACAGGATACGCAACAATTTCTCTCCTCGTGTTTTAAAACAATAACCACATTTCTATTCTAATCAAAGTCTGTTCATTTCAAGTAGCTATTATTAATATCTACTATAAATGTCAACTTTTCCTGTCCACTCCTCCTGTTGGTGTCTGTGGATGAAGCCAAGCACCCGGTGACTTTCTGTGGGATTTTGCAGTTTGGACAACGGGACATCATGTGGACACCAACGGAGGACGAGAAGATCGGAGTCGGTAAGTCATGACTCTTTCATTTATAGATGGATTTATGGATGGACTGACAGGTTGATGCTTGCTAGGCTACATGATGATTATGTATAGCCTATCCACAGTTCAAGGGTTGCCAGGGCAGTGTTGTCCCCTGTAATTTGGTAATAAGCAGTTTGTTGCATCCAGTGGTGTACAATACTGAAGGGACCGTGACACTGACAATGCATAATGGTTTGAAGGGAAAAAAAAAAAAAAACAGTGGATTAACAAAAGGGAAAACAACAGGCTACATTACTTGATACTTAATGACAGTGATTGAAGGAGGATCAATTGAGTAAAATGTCCAGAATAACATAAAAAACAACAACTAAAAATCATTCTCATATGGACCATGTGGGGTACTTTACCAGTGCTTTATGGTCAAGTGTCCTGTTAGAAGACTCTAGATGACAATAGAAGTATGTGGAGGTATGACATGAGGTTATCGCTGCACTGTTATTGGTTGCTCGGTGAAGGAGGCAGATTACTGATTGACTTCTTAACCAGCATTACCTTGAAGCATTTTGAGTAGTGGATGCTTTAAGATGAGAGTTGCTTGGGCCATTAGCCAATCATTTCTCTCTCTCTTATACTCTGTCTTCGTTTTGTCTGCCGTGTATGGGTCATACTTGTGCGTGTTTTTCTGCAGATACTCATTCTTGAAAAAGTTGTATTGGGACATCCCAATTCAACAGTTGTTATACACTATACATTTTTTTACAGTTTGAGGTTATTTAGTTAATGTGACATAACACGAAAGCATTGAATTGTTGCCTTATGGATGCGGGTATTATGGGACTGTTTGTGATCAGTTTTAGACAGATATTAAAGGTTATGATACCATGCCATTGGTTGGATGCTCTGTACAGTAAGGCTTTGTTATTGGACACTGCAGGAGGCATGCACTGCCTTGTGACTGAGTGACTTAGAAAACATTACATCACAGTGAGGAGTGAGTGTTTTGTGACGAGAGTTAGTTTGGCCCATTAGCCACTCATTGCTTTCTCCATTGTGACAGTTGTGCTTGATAATGCTGAACAATCCTGGTGTCTGTATTTTTGCTCATGTTTCTCAGTATTTGCTCTTCTTTTTCTCATGTGATGGTTCAAGGGAAGATGAATAGTCACATTGAGGTTTGGTTGTTTTTTTTGTTTTGCTATGATTTCTGTTTGATAATCCTCATGTTATTGTTACTCTTGTCCCATACCTAAATTTTTATAATTTATATATTTTTTCCCATTTTTCTCTTAAACAAATCCCTCAGGATTTGACTACTTGTAAGAGTAAAGTTTTGTGTTGAATTAAAAAGTAGGTTAGAAAACAAGGAGTGGATAGTGAGGGCATGACATGCAGGAAAACCAAGCTTAACCCGGAGTTAGCCAGGTCCCTTTAATTATGTGGTACACCCCAACCAGGTGAGTCACTAAGACACCCATGTGTTTGTATTTTTAAGAAGAATTAATTGTAACAAGCGACAAGTGCACTGACTCTAGCTTTGATCATGGAGCAGGGTCAATCACCTCTGGAAATAATCCGTTTGCCCTTTGTGTGACCACTTTGTCGCTAAGCTTTAGTCCGGTCAGCCATACCCATTTAGTTTGTGAAGTTAAATGGGTCTGGATTTATGTTTTACCTGTTGGTTCTACCGTCTGGAAATACCACTCAAATAGACAAGAATAAATATAAATGAATGAGGATGACAGGCCAGGCTAATGTGTTTTTCAACTTTCAGTTTAATCTGCCGCCGTGCTGCATTACATACAACAAATATTTATTTGTCATATTCATTAACTTAAAATCATACCCAATCATCCCCTCCCCTGAGTAAACTGCTGCTCTTGATTTTAAAACTCTACTTTCATTAGGTTTGTCAAAGGGTGGACCCATAATTTGATTAATGAACACTGGGACTTGAAACTTGGGTAGCACAGTGAGACTGAATTAGCATAATGTTCCTAAACAAGTCGACAGACCCTCAGTGCTCAGTGTTATCGACTGACAGCTGCCCAGGACTTTACTGAGTCCAAGCTCACCCCCAGTGTCTGCCATAGAGCAGGGCAGGACTGTGCTGCTGTTGACAGGAAGTCGATGGGGCGAATCATGACTCGAGCTCCCTGTTAATTGGAAAGAGACATTACCTGAATCTGAATTAGACACTGTGTTTTTCTCCTGCCAGCGCTCGACTCCTTCAGTCGACTCCAGCTGAGGATTCACACTGAGATGTCTTGATTTGCTCCGTTTGTGGCCTTTTAATGTTCAAATCTGAATTTCGCAGGGGCTCGTAAAGTTTCACAGACTGAGCTCACAGACATGGTTCAGAGATAACATTAAAATCATCTGAGTGTGTGGGAAGGTTGCTGTATATGAGCCTCTTGAACAGCCCTACACTTTGACATTATAGAGAGGATAAATGTGTTCTGCTCTATATTTATGCTCTTCTGTGAAGATCTGCAGCTATTTTCTAAAGTTCATTTAGCAATTGATTCTTTTCTAACGTAATTTTTTACTAATAACCCTCCGGAAAATTATAAATGAACCATGTGATCTTCTGTCTAAGCAGAACATGTAATGATTTATTTATGATGGTTGCTCATAGTGTTCTGTTGAATCATGACGCCAAGTTTATGATGGCATCTGTGAAATGACACAGTATTTTCTTATCTGGGTTTAGTTACATATTGCTGACCGATACCCTTCATCCTAACCTAAACAATTACATATGGAAAATGGCACTGACTCACAAAAGGTCAAGTCACTTTAATAGATTACGTTTCGGTCCATAATGCAATGGTTTTGACGTTTTAACAACAACAAGGTCTTGGGTGTGCATTAGTAGTCTCTCTTACCAACCTCATATTTTTCCTGAAAAGCTGTGTTTTGAAGAGACATAGGCTCATTTCAAAGCTTACAAATTACACAGTTAGACGTAGAGGGCAACCAATATTCATAATAAGGCAGAAATGAGTACTTATTTTTTTAACAATGAGTATTCAAATACTCATTCTTACTCTGAAAAAAGTACGATGACCTCTACATACTGCTATATGAGTTCTTTACTCACTGCGGTGTGGGTTTTTGTTGTCCCTTTCTGCTACATAGCTCTGTTTGCTTTGCACATATTTTACTGAAAACAAAAATGACTAAACACTAAACTGTGTCTTTCAAAACAAGTGTTAAAACATCTGAAAAATTAACATGGCTCTGAAATCTGTTTACTAAAAATAGTTTTGTAAGTCACGACTCAGGCTAAAGCTTGAGCAAAAAACACCCAGTTCATCTAAGTTTGTCTTCATAATAAAAGTTTACCATACATCTGATTATTCGGACAAGGACATTGAAACACAAAGTCTTCCCACTGAGAACCAACCCAAGTGAATTCGGAAATCCACAAAGCATTTCCTCTAAACCTGGAGTTACGTATCCCTTTGGTGTTTTTATGTAAGTGTATTTTGTCTTTTGTGGCCCGGACCATTTCTGCAGGATAAGCCTGTGCATACCAAGGCTGGATGAGTGGTAACTCAGAGGCGGTCCAATGGAGTGGGGATGACTAGTGCCTGGTTGTAGAAAACATGTATTCAGTTGGATGAATGCAGCTTTGTGGCTCCCATAGAGGCTCCTGAATACTGCCTCACCTCCCCCAGGGCTGCTCCGCTCAGCGCTGGGTTCTCACACTCACCGACGGAGACAGACAGACGGACAAATAAACACACTCCCAAGACAGCTTTTTATATAATCCACCTGCTGTAGCTTTTAGGCAACATCTTTACTTAAGTTGTTATAAAAAGTAAAAGCCAGACAGACTGAAGAAATGCTTTTACTCAATTTGCTACTGTTCTTTTTCATAAGACTCGAGGCCAAAACTAAAAATACTTTACAATGGCATTAGTTGCTGGAATAGAAGTATTGAAGTATGAAGCCTGTCTCATTGCCTGGATTATCATTGAGTGAATGCATTTCCAATATTTATGTTTCACCTTTTTTTCTATTTCTTTTTTGTTTCACTCTAAACAGATGTAGCCAGGGCTGGAACAGACACTTTTCCAGTAGGTTTTTGTTTTGGCCACCAACAGCCAATGGGGGTGTGCCTTAATCTGAATTTTAGGCATATGAGCAGACTTGAATATAAAAATGTGATTGGCCTTGTGCTCAACATTTTCATTTATTTAAATCCATAATAAAACCTAGATGACGTCTCAGAGATGATGCCTATTACAATATGCTCTTGGATAAATTAACATGCACCCTGAATAGATTTAGCAGTGATTGACAGCTCTTCGGCCTGCTGCTATAGCGTTGTAAACATACTTTCAAAGCTTTTGGGGGGAATAAGAGCAATTAGGACTGTCCACTGTAATCTTAAGTGCTACTTGCTTTCTTACAGAGCTTATTATGGCTTTGCTTGTTGTATAAATTATAGCTTCTGTATGTTTTTTTGATTAGCTTGGAAAATGAGAGAGGAAGATTAGTCCATAAATAAAGACAGTGAAATGTGGACTTAAGCCACATAACAAAAACCTGAAGGAGTTATGGTAAACATGATTTGCCATTTTTTCTCAAAGTGCTCTCTCTGTAGGATCTCTCTTCTCTCCTGACTCTGGCAAATGATTAAGGCCAGGAGAATTCCCCAGTCCTGTGCGCTGAAATATCCACATTGCCTATGGAAAGTGACAGCAAATCAAGCTGACTGCCTCGGCTCCTGCCTCATCACTCTCTCAGCCCCAGCCCCCCCTCAACTGTTCCTCCAGTGCTAGCCTGGCCTTTTAATCACAGCTCCAAGCCATGCTCTAACAAGCACACTCTGCACACTGCCTCCTTGCTAATTTAGCCATTTCTAGTGAATATGTTCAGCATATTATTCAATAATTCTCATCAGGCAAACACAGCTCATAGCTCTAGCTCTCTTGATATGGTGTAGTGTTACCACCAAGTTAATATACAGTCATTAGAGTGTATTCATTTAGTAAACTTTTACCAAGGCTATCTTCATCCAATGCATCTTTAAATGAGATAAACAACTACAAAACAGCATAAGTTAGATCAATCATCTCTGTAGACACAAATTAAGATGCATCCTTCACTTTTAAACCTCACTTGATGTTGAAAATGGGAACCAATCATAATAAAACATGTAGCATCTTCTGACTCCTGTGAGTGTTTACTGACCCAGATTTATGGCTTTAGTCGTATAGCTTCTGCAAAATACACCATTCTCAGACGAGAAAACTGACTAATTGGGGAGAAATACAGCATATGTGCAAGATTCTAACCAGGTCAATCATATGGGCTACATTAAAGGTTAGTGATTTCATTCCACTACAAACTTATATGCCTCTGACTCTTGGTCAAATGTTTAAAATAGGAAGGAAACCTAGTTTAATACTCAACTCTATTTATATCCTCTTTTGGCTGCAATATTGAATAAATCTTATCATTTATGAATTATTATTAAAGGGGATTTGATTTGAATAGATAAGAACCTCTACCCCATCACAGGAATCCTTGGCCAATCACATGCTTAAAAAGAAGTGCTCCCTTTGGTCTACACAGGCTTGTCATATGATGTTCCAGGAAGGTTTAATCGCTGCCAAACAAACAGTAAAGTGTATAGTCAGCACTGTCTTTTAACACAGCGAAGCAACATAAAACAGAAACAACCATCAATCACATAATGTTTAACAAGGCAGAGATAATTGCCGTTCTAACATTTAAGTCGCAGCTAAGCTAATGCTCAGCTCTAAACGTCAGTTTGATGTAATGTGTTTGTATTTTGTTTAACTTTTTCATTGAAAGAAAAGCAGGAGAGGTCCCTCTGCACACCTGCTGTTGTTGTGTCCTGTAAATTTGCTTATTATATGTTGGCAATACAGTTTTGAGTTTTAGCAGCTGATTCTTGTTGCTATGATTAAAACATGGCATGGTGGAGTATTGATGGAAGTTCATATACACTATTTTATTGCACACCTGTCAGCCAATTAGAAAAAAAATATCCAGCTGAGCATAGTATAAACAGAGAGGCGAGTATTGGGGGACCCACACACCTCTCACAAAAACCACAGCTTCAATTATAAACAGTTTTGGTGCAGCTCCAGTACCTGATTTTGATAATGCCCCACCACTCATCCCCAACAGCAGAGTAGTAACCTTTTCTGATTTTTTTTTTATTATAAAAAGGTCAAACCAGACCAATTTCTCACCAAAAAACACTAATACTAATTAAATTAAAGTTAAAGTAAAGTTTAGAGCTTACCTTAAACTTGTAGCTTTGAGTAGGGAAGGAAAGACACTTTTATTTATAAAGCACAATTCATACCCTGAGTAATTCAAAGTACTTTAAAACCTCAAACTGTAGACTGTTTTTAATTTTTTTTTTTTGAGCTGTTTTGTTGTAAAATAACTGTTTTGCAGTGTTTCCAAACTCCCGCTGTGGGCTGATATTTCTCATCTGTATTAAAATCCTTAATTATAAAGCCTAGATGACATCTAAAGGTCATCTAGAGTACATCTAAAGTAAAAAAATGAAGTAATCCCTGTTTAACAAAGCACGAACAGATGCTCAATAAAAGCAGTGCAAACAGTACAATTTGGCAGACTTGAACAGAATGTCAATTTCAGTTTACACAGTGCAAAATGTAGTTTTAGTAAAAGCACATAAATACAATGTTAGGTATTAGGATTGCATATTAGTTTGTTTTAGATTTTTTGCATTGTATAATAAGAAGCTATGTGCAATTAACAGGCACAAAGAGAGTTAGTTTTGTGACAGTGTTGGCTAAATAGATGGTGAAGTCATCACTGCAGTCTTCAAAACGGCACACCCTATGAGCCTCTGGGAAGTGACGCTCACTGAACTCACTGAAAGAGCAGAATAACATTAGGAACTGTCACACTGTAAGAGACAAATGACAGGGACTAGTGTTGAAGTCAAAACCACCCTAACTGATAAAGGATATGAGACCTGAGTCCACCGAGACGTTTAGGGACTGAGACTACATCAAGGCCAGTGCATAATACATAAGAAGAGCAAACAAAGCTGTACTAAATGTCTTCTCATCTTTGACAAAGACACTGTTTTACTTGCACTTGGTGACTGAGGACTAGAAATGAGCATGCTTATGAAGTTAGAGGTTTTTATTAATTTATTCAATTATTTGGACGGGACAGTGCATATTTATGAACATACAAATGCTGCAATGGTTTCCAGAACATTGTAAATTCGCCCAATATTTTAAAGTACCTGTCATAGGTATGTTAAAGTAATTGTTATAAATGTACCTATCACACTGTTTCCATTAATCTCGCATAATGGCGACTTGTGCTCCTGGGAATGGAGAAAGTTCCATGCTATCACAGAGCCAAATAAAATGGTCCTTAATGGTCTTGCAAAACTAAAATGGCGTACCACGGCAGCACAACTGCGATGCACTAGCACCTCAGAAGAAAACATCCTGGCACTCTCCGACCTCAAAATTGTATTTATTATTACAATTATTTTTGGGAGTAATTGTTGCGTTCTTACCTGATGTGTTTTGGTCGAGAATTAATTCATATATGCTAGATAATAATGGTAATGCTAATCGCTAATGGTATAATGTTGAACTGTAAACATATATTACTGTGTAGGTTACTTTGGCGAAAATAAAGTAAACTTTTAACTTTTAATTAATATTTACTGGTTGTTAGAAGTAGTTTATGCACACGTAGACCTAAAATTAACTATTAGATTTACATTAACAGTACGCTGTAATCTAGTAGTGTACGTGAACATATAATTAGGATGCTTATCCATTTTTGTTTACTTTTGGCACAAGCCAATTACAGTAAATAAAACATAATCATAAGTATGTAATTAATAATGATTTATCTCTTTAGTTAAAAAGAGTTTGAAATGCTTTTCTGTTTTTTATAATAAAATGGCAAATTCACTACACTTCTGAAATACAATTAAGATTATAATCAAAGTCATTATATTAAACATTGTAATTAATCACATTCAGTTCATTTAAAAATATGCATATTTACTACCCTCTTTAAAATACATTAAAGTTTATTAATCTAGTGTTCTTTTCTAATCAAAAAAATTATTGTTAGATTATTTGACAGAAAAAAAGAATTCTAGCTACTTTGGTTAGTGCAATTGTGAGGTTTGTAGCTATTGTCATAGTATCTTTACCTTGTGTAAAGATCATCCAAGCAGTGTCAATTAATTACTTTTGGTCTGTCTTAATCAAATCCTCTAATTCTGAGGTTGAAAATAAGACCTACTAATGCTGCTGTAAGCCTCAAGGTCATTACTAGCTTTTAATGTTTACTTTTTTATGGTAAAGTTCAGTTTAAAAAAGCATTAAAGCTTAAACATGTTGCTGCTGCCTTGTGATTGAGTTGCCTCATCACTCTTTGCCTCATTCCTGTATCTTGTCTCTGTGTGGTGAACTGACAGTCAGTCACAATAAGATGCTGTGGGTTTCTTAGAGTAGGCTGGAGGTTGATCACGAGCAGTATCCACCACTCTATACTTCATCATGTGACTCTCTCATCTTAGCTCAGTGGGGCTTTACCATCACAGTGAGCACAGTGTCAGATCTAAAGCATAACACCACCCAAAACTAAACTGAGCAAAGCCTCAGCAAAGTCCCCTGCAGCAAAGTAGATGGATATTTCTGAAAACAGGAGCCATGACATCACTGTGGTGGTGCATTGGTGCCCTCTCACAGCACCAATACAAAGATCCCCATCATTTTGAGAGACTGTCCAAAACCTGGGTTTGACCGAAGGTCCAGTTACTGTCATGTTTTTCCATAGGTCTGGGTTATTAATGTTTTTAGGGTCAGTATTAATATTTAAGTAAATCATAATTCTATTCAAATAAAACCATAGATTGTATATTATTGTACACTGTATCTGGTCTGGAATTTTCATTATTTCCTAGAACTTAGAGTATTGTACTCAAACATACTCCAAGTCTAAGCCTCAGATGGTCCTAATAGCATAATTTTATAATCACATTTAATGATTATTGTCAGCTCAGTTTACCACCAAGGCTTGATGTTTGTGTTGCATAGAAACAGAAAAAGTAAAATGACATTTTTGGCACTGCACTTGCTGATTTTGGCTCAAAATTATATCACAACTGGAAATTTGTTGTGGGAAAATGCCTCATTTTAACTAATAGCTAATTAAAAATCCAGTGATTACTGATGGTCATCAGTATGACTAATCATAATAGTCAGTCTGGGAATAACATCCTCATTTGAACAAATAATGGCCTAACACATTTTGTCATCCTAAATTTACAAATAGCATTGAGTATCTATTTCCTCTCTCTATCTGTCTGCACTCCTCTCCCCACCTCCGGTTCCTGCCTTACCCCCTGTGGTTCCTATTGTTGAGGGAAGTGAGCCGGGGATGTGCCTCAGAGAGACTTGTCATCTAGTTTATATGCACAAAGTGGCTGGCTCACCCTTTGAACCGAAAGCCTTAGTCAGTTAAAAAGGGCAAGTTCGAAAGAGAATAAAAATCATGAAAGTTTTAATTTATGGCTCATGTCTCTAGGAAATCTTGCCCCTGCCTCTTTGTGGAGTTGAGTCGTGGTTTAGATGTGGGTTGCGTCTGTAGTTGGCAGTCGAAACAGTGGGCGTTTGCCACAGAGTCTTTAACACAGCAGCATTCTGAAGAGGAGTTCCGTCGTCGTTATGGTTACACTCAGACTGATTCCACTATCGCCATAACAACAGTCCAACTTTTAGCTTCCTTCCACAAAAAAGAGAAACACAGCATTCAATCAAACTTTTTTTCACAGTTTCAAGTCAGACGACAAAGCTATGTTGTAACTTGGTCCTTTGTTGACTCATTACACTCAAGAGCTGAGGAAATTAAATATATATATATATATATATATATATATATATATATATAATCAACACCAGATGGCAGTATTGTGCTAAAACATACAGTAGCCTATATTTACAAAATGCCAACCTAGCACGCCTGCAAAATAAATCAGTGTAGCCTTTAAAGGTCATGAAGGAATAGGAGTCCTTCCAAATCAATGACAAGCCAGTCTAATGTTCTAATGCTCCATGGCAAAGGGGGCTCCCATTTAAGCTAAACTGAAAAGACAGAGTGCTGTGGTTGCTCTTGACTCCATCTAGTGGTACAACATGATAAGTGACTCCCCTGGATGACACAGTCTTCTGGTACCTCTGTAATACATTAACATTAGATAAGCTCTATTTGCACTGTATTTTATTATCTCTGGACAACCAACAATCACACGTGAGTATTTTAAACCCGACTGATATTTTTTTTTGTGTTAAATTATTTGGCACTTCCTGCAACGATCATCAAAAAAAGGCAGTCAATTACTGATTTTACCTCGTATTGTAACTTCAATGGATTTGACTATTAACATGTTTTCAGTTTCCCTGTGGCCACTTGTGGTGCTGCATCAAAATAAATCCAGTTTCTACCACAAATATAAACAATCAATTTTCTTTTGATTGAGTTATATACTGATGCACTATCCTTAGCCATGTTGTTTTCTTGATGTTACCCCAGTATCGTATGTTGATACACAGGTTTTGTTTTCTCTCAGAGCTGAATTTTAGATCCAGTGGGTCTTAATTGGCATGTTATTTTGGTGTTAGTGAAAACTAAAAGAGTTTGGGGTGTGTGGTGGATGGGATACTCCTGTTCTTTTTTCCTTTTGGTTAAAATGCCTTGGTTAGGTGTACATCTAGAGTTATGGAAAGAGTAGGATGCTTAGTTTTTATTTTAATATTGGCATTAAAGTCTGTAACACAGAAATACCGCCTCGACGTAAGACACTCCAGGGAGTCTTGGAAAAAACACTGTATTAATCCAAAGAAAATTGTCTCGAAAGCCGCCAACAGAGCTTTGTTTGTTGATGCTCACAAAGATTACGACCTTCTTTAGGCTTTTTCTCATCGGCTGTTTCTTTAGTGATAAGCCTATAACAATTCTTCAGTAGTATTGTTCTTTACAATAGGTTTTAAGTGAATTTATTAGTGAATTCATCTTTTCTCATTTGCCCTGTCTATTTGTTGATCAGAACAGACAGAAAAGATGAAACAACACCACTGTTTCCTGAAATACAACACCAGCCGCTCTGTCTCTGTATGTATTGATCAGTGCTTTAAAAGGTCTGCGTGTCCAATAGCGCCACAGACCTTCGGCTTGTCCTCCGTTCAAAAGATTTACACTTTTACACCATCAACAAAACCCTTCAAAATTATTGATGACAGCAGGTCTCCTTGTGTTTTACGAGCCATACACTTTATCAGAATGACACAGCATGTTATTTGATGGGATGTCCTGTCTCAGAACTCTGTGAAGTAACTTTGAACTTTAGTATTAAGAAGAGAGAGAGAAAGCTTCTTTGACAAAGTTTGGTAAGTCACAAGACTCAAGACAAAACCAACTGAGACCAGTTTGAGACCGAGTCAAGACCCCCTCAAGACCAGAACCAGTGTACAATACAATGTAAAAGATACAAGAGGAAAAATTCTAAACGGTCCTAGTCCAGGCTCATGGAGGTCAGTGTTTGTTGAAGAGGCAGAGTTAGTCCAGTCTTAGACCAAGTCCAGAATCATGAAAGTCGTGTTTGGTGAAGGAGGTTGATTTTTAATTTAATATAAAATTATAGAGGTTTTTATTCAGTCCAAGATCAGACAAGTATACCATTTGTGGTCTTGGTTGGTCTTGGATGGTCTTAACATTGGAGACTGCGACAAGACCAAGACTTATAGGAATCAAGACCATGACTAAATTTTCATTTAACATGCCCTAATTTTATTATTATGCATTTGTTTGTTTCAAAATGCACTGCTTTATTTGCTCATAGCATCCAGGCTACACTCCAATTTGACTTTGGAGTCTTTATCACATGTTCATTTCTGGAACATTATATTTTAATCATGTGAAAAGAGTTTCTAGAAGACTAGCCTAAAGTTAAACTTACATAGAATCACTGTTAGACTGTCATTGTTATAATTATTCCTATCCAGTGTTCAGACTTTAAATAATTGTTGTAATGTCAACAGTGTTTGGTCACAGTTAAAGCTGCTGTAACATTGTGATCCATTGACTGTGCCTGACCTTTCATGCTGTCAAAAAACACTAGTATTTTTAGTCCATAAACCCTTTTGACCGGTGCCTACTGTATGTTGTGTTTTGGTTCACCTCCCACAGTTTTTCAGTGACTCATGCAGTGACGATGTGTTCTTTCTCTCAAAGTCAAGGCTTCATTTAATGAGGTGGGACCCCAAGGTGAAGAAAACAATTACTTATTCAGGCTCCAGGTTAAAAAGAGTTTAACTCTCCCTCATTTGTTTACTGTGTTTATTCCAGCTGCAGTAAAGGGTCCAACATCCACAGGTTTTTGTCATTTTTCTACCGTTTAGCCTTGAGTGTTGCTCCTCTTTTTTGAAGATAAATGTAGGGTGACAGAACAGACTGGGGCAGACACCATGGCCCAATTATATGTTATTTTTTGGTGTGTTTTTCCAACCTCATCTGAAATACGTTTATGAGAGGGTACATTAAGTCAGTACATTACAAAGATGCCCATATTTATCACCTTGTTGCATTTTATCATCAATTAGAGATAAGGTTAAAACAAACAAGAACTGCCTAAAATATGTAAATATTTTAACCAAACCCCTTCCTTATTAGCCAAATGTAATTATTTTTATTTAGATAGCCTAATAGCCTAATATCATAACCCCAGTTGCATTAAAGACAGCAAAAAGACAAACAGGTTAAACTAGACAATGCCCCTGTCCTTAGACCCTCCATCAGGGTAAGAAAAAACTGAAAGAGAAACCTTAGGGAGAACCACAGAAGGAGGGATCCACTCCCAGGACAGACGTCGTACATGCGTGTAGTGCCTATAACATCATCGTTTTCATAGAGGACACCACTTCCATTTTATTTAAACAAAGCTAACTCATGCTAACAGGAGAGAAATATAAAGCTTGTTCTTGGTTACAAAATCTGGTCTAAAAACCATAGCTTAGCCATCTTGGGACTCGTGGCTCCCCTGGGAAAGTCCTCCAGCCAACTGATAAAAAGCTCGTAAACAATTATATAGAGAAATGAGAGAAATTATCATATAGCAAGGATTTTTATTATGTACACACCATATCCAATGTGGCATAACTTACAACGTTTTGTTTTTTACGTGTCTACCAATAGTAAAAACTCTGAGACTGTATGTTTTTTTTTTTCTGCTTCTGTCTCTTTATTTGTTGTGTGTTTTTTTTAACTTCACATGCACATATCCTCCACTTATTCTAATAAATATTTTACATGGAACTCTATTTATAGATTTGACATCATTCTCCATCCATTAAGCTTAGCTGCTGTATGCTTACATTTTCTTTCTTTCAGATGGCGTTTGAGTTTTGTCGCTCAAAATAAAGGCATTTTTTTTTTTTTTTAATCACTCATCCTTAAGGGAGGGCACTAATTTGTTTTGTCTGCACATCGGTGTTTGTTAAGACTTCTGTCGTAATGAATTTGTTTGATTTGATGAGAACACAAAAGCACCATTAATTCATTAATGTTTTTTTATTTTTTATCTTGGGGTTTATTAGAGCCTTACTAACATCAAGTAAAACAGAAACATAGTAATATAGTTAGCATCTAAAACATAACTAAATAGCATGTATTCTCTATAGAGCTTGTTAACAACATTTGAAAGTGTTCACTTTAAATGTTCAATATTTTAATCAAAAGAAGCAATGCACACACTACACAATCCAGCAATTTGGCTTTTTTCACAACTTTTTTTTTTACCAGTGTGGAGCTAAAGAGATTGGACATGTACTTTATTCAGGTCTCTAATTTTTGTTAAGTTTGCCACTATATCTTTAATTGCAAACCCAATTATGAAGCTCTTCTCAAACCAGCCTTATCCACCATGGCCTCTCCTATTAATTAAAGGCAATTTACTAGATAAATAAATAAATAGTTATAATAATGACACAAAAGTAATTCTGAATAAGTTTTTATCTTTAAACAGAGGCAGTGATAGTATACATAACTCAATCTGAAGACTATTACAGAGCCTTGGACTTTAAAGAGCAGCAGCTATTATCCATTTGCAGAATTTTCAATGAGGCTTATGCAAAAGCTGCTAAATTTATTGGTAATTTTATCAGCTTCTAACATCAAAATAAAAACACAATGCATTTAATCCTAATACTGTCTTCACCTGTACTCAATATTGTACTTAGGTATAGTTATGAGTGTGATCATACCATTAGATTAAGAATGTAGTTGTAACATCCCTTTTCCATTCCCCCTGAGTATTTATGTGAAAACTGAGAGAGTGTGCTAATGTGTGGTTATGTTGTGTGCCTCTGTAACCTCTGTGTATTTGCACAGCAGTAACAAAGGTTAAATGGGACCTTGGAGACATCACTGATGAAATGAAATGAAATGGCTGCATATTTCAGTTTTTAATGACGCAGAATAAAAGATAAACAGTGGCTGTGATTTCTGGAGAAATAAAGAGATTCAGAGATGCTCTTATGTGTCCCAGAAAAGCTCCAGGGCTGTTTTGAAGTCGAACAATCCAATGGTGCTCTTTCCTTTTGGTATGAGTAATGAAAACTGATATGAGTCCCATAGTACCACACATTTTCTTTCACACTTTATTTGTATGGCTTTATTTATTCAAGTGTCTGTCTTGTTTGCTCATAGCTCTAATGTAGGAAAGAATGATACAAACCTATATTTAACTAAAGTAAATGTTTGTTGTCATGCGTAGGCTAGTACATAATATAGGAGAGTCTTCATTTTAAAAGACTGCAGTGCCTCTATTTTTTTTAAGATAATTATTAACCCATTACTAGAAATAGTCTTAATTTATGTGTCCTATTTTGTTCAACTTTATATCTCTTTACAAGGCACCTTTAATGTGTAAAGTAAAGTGACATCCAGGTCTCATCCTTTTCTCCAGTCTGTGTGGCTTGTTGCCCGACAGGCAACCATGCAGACAACATCCCATTGAATTACTATAATGGTCTGATAATGGGTCTCAGAGAGAGGAGGAGGAAGACTGAGGGGGCAGTAACCGCCACAGGTCAATGCAGCACTAAACACTTTAACAGTCCTCCAGCTTAACACCATGGAGATGAAGACAATACAAATATAAAATGTATTATTTGTTGTTTTTTGGTGAATCCATGTTGCTATAACTCTGAATCTCTGATGCTTCGGTTGTTGTCAAGGCTCAGTGAACGAATAACAAAAAAGGTCAGGAATACTTTAGACGGGAACTCTTCATTAACATTTGGTCAATTTAGAGTCAAGTGAAGCCCTCTGACCACTTTCTGAGAAAAAATATATAATACCACTCTTTTGTTTATGCATCATGAGAAAACTGTAACAATATCCCAAAAGTAGCCCAAGAAAGTCAGGAGTTTTTTTAAGACAGTATTGCATGCTGTTTTCTACCACCCACCCTTCACCATAATGACAACCAGGGGGTGTTGTTTATGTGCTGACCTGTCTGCAGTTACATGTCTCAGACTTGTTTGGGTGTTAAAGCCTCAGCCAATCACAGTTCACAGAGCCCAGTGACTGTAAACCAGACCAAAGGAGTAGTTTAGGATGTGGATGAATAAAATACAGGCAGAGAAAGCTGGTTAAAAAGTAGAGTAAACTGTGTAAAGGGGTTTTGTTTGTGTACAATCTTTCCCTAAATTCTGCTTTTGTATACATGTGGAGTTGGATATTGCTCAACACATGTATGTTGCGTAGGGCAGTGAAAGAATAGTGTTAATGTCCTTTATGTTTGCCTTGTCTCTATCTGTTTGGCTGAATCTAGTTTATCGCATGTGTGAATATCACCATATGTACAGTATACTGTACAAGTTGACATTACACTCATAATAAAATGTCTTGTGCGATGCCTTTAAAAGTCTACAATAGCAGCCGTATCAGTGGGAGTAATTCATTGGCTCAGGGTCTGTCACGCCGAGGCAACAGTTGGTTTGTTGGATGCATGTTTAAGCAGAACATGACTGAGTGGTGCCAAAGACGCATTAACAACGCTTTACATAAATTATAAACCCAACATTAGCATTTGTATCAGCTGTTCTTCATTCATCATTCTTAGCGATTACTTCACTGCACTTTATTTTTTTCCTGTCATATTTTCCACTGCCATCCTCTCTCTCGTATTCTACCTCCACCCCTTCTAACCCCTCGTCTCGTCTAATTCCCGCTGATGGACTGACGGACGTTTCCATTGACCTGATTAGTCCCTGGCAGTAATGGCTGGAGAGTGAGTGTTAGCACGACCAGCTGAGAGTTAAGAGCGTAGACTTGTTACTAATCATGCCTCAGTGAGTTCATGGGGTTTACTGTCAAAAGTGTTAAAGTGATTTTATATTTGTTTCTTGCTTATATCACCTTCTTCCGCTCGTCTACAGATTAATAAATGCGTCACATTTAATGTTTCCTGTTTCCTGGTTTTAGTCGACTCTGCATAAGGCTTTAGTCTAGATTTTCATCATAAAGTGCTTTATATATGACTGTAGTGATAAGAATACACTTTAAAACATGCTTGACCTGATTTCACAAGGTAATAATCGATTCAGATGGTAGTCTTCTAATAATCTTCTAATACGACACTATAGAAAGTCTTTTAGTAAATTTTTAGGGAACATTATATACAACCCATTTTAACAATCTCACACAGTCTATCAAATTCCTTGTTGAAACTAATTTAATTTCCTTGCGTTTATTAACGTTTTTCTTGTTTGAACAGATGACCTTCTTCCTGTTGGGTGCTAACCACTAACCTCCATTTGTCTGGACTTGTTAGAAAACTTGACTTCAGTTGATTTATAACTGTTCCTGAGTATCTCTTCCAATCATACACTGTTCTTGATTTCTAAAGTTTTGGTCTCATCCTGGTCTCTCTGATCTCTGTGCTCGGTCTTCGTCAGTGCAGTCTTGACTAGAGCACATACATAAAGACTCTATAAAGCCATCCCTTACTTGACGCTGGCATATTGACTGTCTTTCTTAAGGTGGGGAATTTTGTTTGTCTCTCATATTTATTTTACATCGTCATTTCCTTTTGCGATTTACATTTTATAGTTTATAGTAATATAGTTCATATTTTTGACAGTTCAAACACAAACCAATACCATTTAACTATTTGAGCCATTTCCCTCAGATCTGTAGTCCAGAGTTTGAACATTCATTTTACTAAAGCTATCAAATAATCACATGAAAAAATGTATAATTAGACTACTTATACAGTTACTTCCATTGTGGGAGAAAAGTAATTGTGTTAAATTTAATGTTATATTTAATTCAAAAATTCAGCCTCCCTGAGTATTATTTATCCCAGTCACAACCTCCTGCAGCACTTCACTCATTATTTAGTGATAGCGCCTCCATCCTGCTCAAACAGAGGCAGAACAGTTCGATGAAGTGAACCCTTTAAACTCTGCATGACCTTTTGTTTTGACAGCTGTCAGCCGCACTACACATAAACGAGAAGCAGCATAAGAACAGAAATGGAACAGAAAACTCATATGTTGCTCTGCAGATGTAAATAAAATGTGACTTTCTGATGGTGACCACACAAGAAGGCAATGTACAAAGGTGATTGGACCATTATGTAGATGTTATTGTTATTATGCAAGTCAGTGTGCTTCAAGCTAGTGTTTAAAGACTGAGTCACACTAAAGGAAGTGAATGGGACTCAACAATATGTAGGTACACATAATTCCAATATATACTATGTAGTTACATGTTATTACAGTTTGTTACAGTGCTCTGATTCATCAAATTAGAGGCTAAGCCTGACCTTAAACCTGTTTTGGACCAGACTAAAGTTTTCTCATAGATTTCCTGAGTCAGTTTGAGTCTGACTCATGTTAAGTCTGCTTCATGGAGCGTAAATCATAGCAAAAAAAAGCCAAACTAATCAAAGTAAGGCTGTTTATGTGTTTAGCTCGTGTCATGTAATACCCCTTTGTATTAATAAAAATGTAATAGACATATTAACATTTTAGTCAGTGTCATTTTCAACCTAGTCCCCGGCCTGGTGTCCTGGTTTGTGTCTTGAATATCAAATCAATTGGAATTAGTCTGCTTTGCATTTCCAACACAGCTGTTTATTATTTGCCGCTGGTGACAGACGACGGATTGAAAGTGTGACACGTTACAGATCCCAGCTGAGAGTCGGTTGTGTTTCTGCCTCTGTTCTTGTGTAAACCCGTCCCTCGCCGATCGTCTTATTAGAAACCTCAAAACTGACTCTCCTCAAAACTATTTGTAGACAAACACTCATCTTGTCCTGGTTCTTCCCACTGTAGATTATGAAAAATAAAACACTCCAAAGAATTAACAGACACAGACAAAACTAGAGCAAACCTTTAATTGATTGTGACCTTTAGACTCATTAACACGTGGCTCAATAAAGACTCATCCTCTGTGCTTTTCTGTCACTGACAAAAAACACTTTACAGAAACAGACAGATAAACGTTTTTTTAAGGTTTGCGTGACTTGAATAAAATGTGTGCTGCTTCTTTGCTTTCGTTCAGGAGACAGGCCTCTCTTGCTCTGCTGCTACATTTGTCTCACCGTCACCACTCATGCCTCATTTTTGTGTCCCCATTTTTAGGCAAACTATTCAGCTCAATTCAGGAAGATTTATTCAGTCTAACAAAAAGTGATGTGGTAATGTGATGAAATTGTATTTGTGTGTCCCACTCTTTACAGTCCACTGCAAAGTTGGAGTTATGTCTTGTGACTGGGTGAAAAGACAATATCTATTTTCCTTTATTTTTTCCATGCTAAAATACTTATCACTGTGAATACTCGACTTGCAGTAAAAAAGATGTTTGGAAAGGCTTGCAACTGGAAGGAATGGATCTTGTCTTTCATACAACACAGTTTTAAAATCTACAATTATTATATATTTTGGAAATTTTACCATTTACACCATTACAATATTTAATTGTTTAACTTTTCCTCAGAACAGCAATGCATTTGGCCAAAAGGACACACTGTACTGATCTGTGGTGGCATCTGATGTACATATTTTGATCTTTGCCCAGTTGGCACTATGGCAAACCCAGAGGAAGTAGGTGAGATGGTGAGTTAGACCCAAAAATCTACTCAGTTCATAAATGTCCTTAGATTTCATGCAAGAGTGTGCACTCCAAAAGAAATATGAATGTACTTCATCCTTAATATTGCTCATTTGTCCCATAATGTTTGGACATATGGACAAATTTTCACAATGTGCACGTTTAAAGTCAATTTTAATGTTTTCTAGTATATACACATTTATTTACGTCTCAAATGTACTGCTGTTCAGTCCTCTCTCAGGCCAAAAGGACACACATGAAAGGTGACATCATTGGGCTGCACTGACTCAGCATATTGATCTGATTAGACAGCTCTGGGCGACAGAGCAAAAAACACATGTAATATCCACCACGTGAGGACGTTGAGGAAGAACAGACTGGAACACAAACAAGTGAATGAACCAGGACAGAAGACAAGACTTAGACAAGCAGTTTTTTAATCACATTATATACATTTATGAGTTCTTGTGTCGCTTTATACCTTTTAGACTGTCATTGTATAGCTCACCCCAGAGTCTGCATTATCTGTTTTTAAAAATGGACCTAAATTAATGCAGTCAAGTGTAAAGTGTCCATATAGACTGAGGCACAGCTGTTTGATGCATTTGTGGGAAAAGGGACAAATGAAAGGTGACATCATTGGGCTGCACTGACTCAGCATTTCTCTGCATGAGGATGAACAACTGGAACACAAACAAGTGAATGAACCAGGACAGAAGACAAGACTTAGACAAGCAGTTTTTTTAATACTACCTTATTCATACAAGTTCTTGTGTCGCTTTATACCTTTTAGACACAGTCATTGTATAGTAGTCTCATTATCTGTTTTTAAAAATGGACCTAAATTAATGCAGTCAAGAAAGTGTCCATATAGACTGAGGCACAATGTTGTTTATTTGGATTTTTAAAGAAACATATGCAAAGGCAAGCTGATTACAAGGTGTAAGTGACATTTTGGAAGATTAAACCAATCATATTCTTTGTCTGACTTTGTGTAATGAGTTCAGTCCTGATGGTAAAATATTCATACTCCTTTAGAGCTGTCACATACACCATTTTGGCTTTAATGTTTCATACCATTTCCAATGTAGGCGTCATTATAAATGGCTAACATAAGGCTGACTGAGATGGGGTATTGTTGAGAGGAGTCTCCACTAACATCATTGAAAGGAACATAAAAGAGCCAATGGAAGGAAGGATTGAGAACTGTACTAAAATGTGTAGTATGATAAAAAAAAAGAATATAAATATATTTAGATTACAGTGGTCTCAAAGTCTCCCAGTTCATTTTATAAAATCATAAAACAGTAGGACTGCTTCAGAGGCTGGCTGGGTGACAGAACAGTATCTATGGACAGCCTACTGCTTCAACCCTAATAATTATAAGCATTGTTAGAAAGTCCAGACATTTGTTTAACACTGGTCTGGACAGAGATTCCTTTCTTTTCTTCGACTGTACTGTTTTGAAATATAAAATATGTATAGTGACAAACAAAAACATGGACTTTCTTAATTTATGCAATGACCCAACTCCCTAAATACAAACTATAAACACATATAACAAAATAGTGACGCCTGCTTCTGACTTGGTTCATTCTTTTGGAAATGCCTTAAGTCATCACTGTTAAATAATCTAGTGTGCTGCAGTGAACTCGTGACTGTGAGTTATCAGGCTGTTTTTGGCCCCTGTCCCACTCAGATGACGGCAGATAAAGGTTGGCAGTGCCCGCAGCTGCTCAGTTTGTGCCAACAGTGTTTTCCCGGCGGCACTGTTGTCCTCTGACCTGCAGCTCCACTCCCTAATGTGTTAATTGATGTGCACACAGAAGAAACCCTGCCAATAGAACATGGCTCCAGGCATTTGGTTCAGAACTAATACTGAAATGTCAATGGGGAGGAGATTTTAACTTCAGTGTTATATTTTAGGGGAGCTTAGGTTGTTCATGACATTTCAAAACACAAGGTATTAATGCAATTATTCATATATACAAAAAAAAAACAGTGAGATAAAGCTGAAACAAACAACATTAAAACTTCAGTGTAGAAGGTAATTACATTATACAGTAACATTTGGCCAGAACATATGTCAAAAAAACATCTGTGACATAAAGCAAATTAACCATTAACTGATCTGCCAATAGTGTGATACCAATACAGTATGTGTGTGGACCTTCTGGTTGTCTTCTTATTTGTTGTCATTGTTTGCTAATATGATAGAGTTATGAGAGAGGGAGAACATTTAAAACATTGTCAGAAATAAAATGACTGCCCACTAACATTGAATTTATCTCAATAAAAGGACAGAAGGTCCATTACCTTTTCTGCATTTTTGACTTTCCAAATATGGCAGCCATGTTTAAGTCAACAAAGGACAAATTTAGTATTTACTGTCGTGCATTTAGGACTGGAAAAATCTTGACTTTTTTCAAATACATTATTTATTCTGCTTGCTTTAAAACCATTTAATTTGGGAATTTTCTTTTTAATTTACTATACTGTTTTCATGTCCTTTGTTTTAAAGCGAACCCCATCAGTGTTGACGTAGCTGGAGTCTATGTATAGTTGATGCAGTGAGCGCTTGATGCTCTGTTCTACTTAAGCTCTGACAACAGTGATTGTCTCCTCAGAGACACAGAGCAGGACTAAGATTAGACACACATCCTGGTGGCTTCCTCTAAAAGCAGGAGTAGTGCAGAGTGCTGCTGGTGATTAGTGTGTTTTAAGCCTGTATAATGGAAGCTTAGCCCAGTGCTCCACTTTCAGGGCAGAAACCACAAGCCAGGCCATCTGGGCACTAGTCGTCTCTGATTCTGGTCCACACAGCCACACTACACAACAAACAGACCGAGGAACAATGTGACACATGGAAACATATTTGTGTGACTTTCACGAGCTGCAGCCAAATGAACAATTTTAGCTGAGACCAAAAGAAGTCTCTCTGATAAAAGACAAACCTGGAGAGGAAGTAAAATGTATCTGGCTATTAAAATTTTAATGTAATTTGACACAACTGTTACAACTGAGAAGAAGGAAGCTAGGCTTAATATAAACATTAACATCATCAAAACACTGCAGAACATATTGGACACAGAAGATGGTTCTGCACTTCAGCCTTTCACAGTTGAAGAAGAAAAAGGTGTACTGGAAATTCTCCTCTGGGCTCAATAATGTTTTTTTTGACTGACTGAAATAACAGCACTTAACAGTATTTTTTTTCCAATTGTTTTCAATAATTGAAGAGACTGTGATCATGTTTCTTTTGCCCCTCTAAACCTTTTCTATAATCCCTTCAACATAGGATTATTGGTGCATTAATACTAGTGCTTCATGCTCCCAGCGCTGTTTTTGTAAGGTTTCCAAAATAGGTGTTTTATTGTGAGATAATGGGATGTAATAATGCCCAGTGCATATTCATTTGTGTAGGTTTGCCTTTGTTAAGTGTATATATCATTGGCCACACACACAGGTACTGTAGTATCCACAATATATATTCCCCTCAACTGAGACTCATCTCAGGTAATAGCAATACAAGAGCATAGTTAGTAGTTTTTGGAATTACCTCACACCCATGGTCTTATATTTAGAGATGAACCCATTTGCTGCGGTTGAGTTTTAACATACTGTAGTAATTTGTACAGTATCTGACCTTGCACACCCCCTACAAACACCACAACGTCACAACGTATCAACAAACATCTGGCTGATCGGCCTGCCCCACATTATTGTTACCAGAGAGAGTTTGTGTTTGTGTGAGCGTGGCCTGGAGGGGTGGGGGAGGTCTCACTGAGTGTATGTCCACGTGCCATGATACATTAGGAGCTCTGTGCCAAAATCGGACTGTGCTTTAGCGCTCGTACTGCTGTGCACAGAGACAGTGCTGTGATGTAATACTCCACAAGCTCATTGGGCAGTGGCTGCAGGAAGTCACGATACTGGGACGTCTTCCACCAGCACATACTTTAATGTATAATGTACAATGGTCCCGTCAAGTTTACGAGAGGTTTAAGGCTGAACAAGGGATGACAAAAGGAATAAAGGGAGGGGTTGTGTAAACTGTAGAGACAATGTAATGAGATTGAATTTGAAAATGCACACGGTATAACCATATTAACCAGATTACCAGTTTCAATCAAGATTCAAAACGTTTACTGTAGGCACAATAAGCCATGTAGAGGTCTTTCTCTGCTGTCCAAAACAAATGCTGTAACACATTAGTTAGCTATAAAAAAAGTATAAAAGCCAAATACTATACACATTTATCAAGGCAAATATCTAACAACATATCTATGATATGTACAGGAATGTGCAAGAGACAATGAGCAACTTGAGCTGTATGTGCACTGTCAGCATCAAGTGCAACAGATTAAACACTGTTTTATGGTATACTGCTGTTCCATGATAATCACAACATTAAAAAACACAAATACTGAGGCAGATCATTCATGTAAAGTGAGCTGGAGAGACCAACAAGTGATCATATTCCTGTTTTTGGGGCGAATTGTATCTGGATTTGTTTTTTACTGCATTATCTAACTATTGTAACAATCCAGAAATGTTACAATGTTCAATTTCCCAGGACATTAATGGTGTTTTACCATGATACTGTCATACATAGTGCCATAACAACCGGAAAGTTGGTGGTTCGATTCCCGATCTCCCCACAGTTCATACTGTCATTGTGTCCTTGGGCAAGACACCCACCTTGCCTCCAGTGGTGTTCCAGCTGTAACACTGGTGAATGGAAGCTTAATGTATTATGTTTTGGATAAAAGCGTCTGCTAAATGACTAAATGTAAAAAATGTAAATGTATATACTAATGTAAAACTGTAGTCCATAAACAACTTCTATGTTAGTTCTTGTGACAATACCCAGTTACTTTGGTTTGTGCGTCTAAATGCAGAGTGGGAAAATAAAGTGATTTGTCATTAGTCAGTACTGTATACATATAGATTATGGCTTGCTTTTGGATAAATATATTTGTAAACATACATAAATGCCTTGCAGATGTAATACCAACACATTTATTGCACTTTTGCTGAATATACATTGCGTAAGAGGTTGTTTAATATTTAATTTTGAAGTTGTGTTACCAGAAGAGGGTCTTTAGGGACAGAAAAAGAGTGCAATAGCCTTTGTCTCTTTTCTGAGCCTGTGTCTTATTTTACTCAGTTAGAGGCTTAAAGACCCTTCCTCTGTTCATCTGTGGCTTTCACGAGTAAGATCAATGTTGAAAAGATATAGAATTATAATCTTAATAAGGCCTGGTCACCTATTTTAAGATTTAGCTTATTGTCATTTATAAAATTTGAACATTTGATAGAGAACTAGAGGTTTCACATTTTAGACATTTGCTGAAACTTTTATTAGACCAGGGGTTAACCATTTCAGACATAATGAAGTAAGAAGAACATCAAACCAACAACATAAAAGAACATTTATAAAAAGGCTGAGACCCTGAGAGAATAAAGTTGTGATGATAGATGAACAGTGCAGGCCACGGATGAAAAGGCTTTTTGAAGTGTTACACAGAAAGCAGCAGGAAAGCATGTATTGTGAGGTGACAGGAGCAGAGCTGAGGTACAAGGCTGAGCAGGGTTTACAGCAATAGTGTGACTGTGGAAAAACACAGAACATCCTCTCTAGACACAGAACATCCTCTCTAGATACAGAACATCCTCTCTAGATGAGGCTCAGACACGGTTTAGATTCTTTCTCCACTGCTGGTGACTTTGGCTGCATGACATATTGAAAATGTATCATCACTGCAATATCACAAAGAACAGCCTGTATTAAAAATGGTGTTTTCCTTGAGAGACATTAACAGTCCTTCCTTCATCTTCTTCTGCTTAGTCCTATAGTTTGCAGGCAACTGGAGCCTATCATAGCAGCCTGGACAGTGGTCACAGTTAGTCACAGGGCACATTAAACATCCAATGTCAAAATAATTGTCCAGTTATCTATAAATAAAATAGTGGTGCAGCCAAATAAAAAGTTAGTGAAAACAGTTTAGTCATTGGAGGTAGAAGTTTGTCCTGAGCCTGCGTTACAGTTTTTCTTCATTTAATACCTTAACTTAGCATTCATAACATATGTGTTACAGTATCTTTTTTTCTAGTATTTTGACCTTATGGATCTTTTTGTTGCTCTTTTGATCTTTGCTTCTCTGTGACTGGGCTGGCAGCCAACAGTTTGCAACAATTAATAGTTAAAGCTCAACACAAGATCAGGTTTTATCAAATTATAATTATGATCGTCTGTTCTGCTTAGACATATTCATAACTATGATACTGTGTTGGGTCTTGAACATAGTCATTAGTTTTTATCAGCTTCTCTTTCTCTTCTCATTACACTTTATTTCTGTTCAGAATTCATAAGCTGGGACTTTTTAATGAAGAGCCAAGAGCAAGTGTTTTAACTGAGTCTGGTTCCTGTCTTTTTTTTACACTTATCACCTTCAGTGCTCTCGGCCTCGGTGTCACACTGTGTTTAACTAAAGTTACAATTAGTGCAGAGTCTGTTTTGGCCTTGTGAGTGTTATGCACAGCTCTGAGGTCTCTGTGATTGAGAATCAAATGGCTTTTATTTATATATTTTTTAAATGGTCGATGTGGGCACAGCTCTAAAGCAGCATGAGTAACCTTCAATAGAAACCAGCTGGACTTTGTCTTGGTTCGTCCTGCTGTTTGTTGGAGCCACTAACAGATGTCACAGATTGAACCGACTGCTTATTTTAATTATTTCATTTGTGGTCTGATAAACCGTACTTAATTAATGGGATGAAAGAAACTTGGTCGTAAAACTAATGCTTGTGTCCTTGGCCTTAGCCTTTGATTCAGGCCAGCTGGTTATAATAGACATAGCAATGTAATAAAAATAAATCTAATCTTTTAAACCAAACCCAAACCTTTTTCTGCAGAGGGCCAAAACAGAAATGTATTAGTGGGCCACGGGCCAAATGACAAAACGCTTGCATGAAATGAAAAGAAAACTATGCCTCTATTTTGTTCTTCCTAATTGGAAGCCCGCAAACTTAAGCTGTTTGACCCAGAGCTTTAAAAAAATCCATCAAAATAGGACCAATTGTGGACTTACTGTTAAGAGAATAAAGACCTCTGAACTGTAACATCCTTATGTAACATTGTGTTCATTCATCAAGCTGGGTCAGACACCAGATACATTCAGATATATTCCTTGAAGATTGGCTTGTCGTGGCACTGATTAACCTGACGCCAACAAAGAATATATCTGAATGTATCTGGTGAGTTCAGATGTCTTTATTCTCTTAACACTTACAAAGATAAACAGATAAACAAACATACCTGAATTGCCATATAGTTACCTGTGTTTTCTTTTTTTAGACCCTTTAATCTTCTAAATTAATAAGTGAGGGCAGTAGGCTGTTTCTGGTGTATATATTATATACACTTCAGTGGAATTGGTCATTGCCAATGGCTAAGTATGCTCAACTCAAACCCCTTGGTGGACCTATTTTGGCCCTCGGACCCCACTTTGGGCACCCCTGTTTTAAAGCTGTTTAAGTGACAGTGGGCTATATCGAACAGATGTAACTAACCAAAGGGCCTGATGACAGCAGTGGAAAAACAAAAGTACACTTCTGGTTTTAAATAAAGGAAAGTATACATGTGGTGAAAACTGTGGTGTAAATGCCTAGATTTACTGAAACAGACTGAGGCTACACTAGAAATGGACATGTGATCAAACTCATACTTCTGTTTTTATATTCACAAAAAAAAGTTGTGGCTTATGTGAACTCAACTCTTACCTTTGTCTTTTGAAACCAAGCCATGGTCTTTTTTGCTTTTGCAGCTGGTAATATTCTTAAAAATATGATCTGTGAGAAGTGCAATTGTTTCAAAGGACATACATAACTTTCCCAGTCAGGTAAAGAATGGTTTATTTTCCCTTTTCATTATAGGAAGCATAAAAAAATCATAAAAAAAAACGTACCATATTTTTTAATGATTTTGATGCTATGTATTTATAGTGTGACCCACAGAAAGAGCTCACAGCTGTAATAAAGTAAGAAACACTTACATTGAGTTAAAACCTGAAAGATGATGTCCCTACAACACTGTCCCACTCTTGTAACTCCCCCTAAACATCTCAGTAATCTTATTTCCACAGTGAATAAGTCACAGTGAGAGGAAAGTGTTGCCTTCAGCTGAACACAGTTGTTGACAGTAAACTACCTCTGTAGTTCCCCACTAAACCAAATCCTGTTAAAACTCTTTGTTCTTATGAGAGCTCACTGTGAGTCTTTATGCTAGTTATGTCCTGATTTTTTTTTTTTTTTTTTTGCTCAAAGCTATTTCCAACAGCTGTGACCCCTGCTGTTCGCTGATGTTTTGGTTCCAATTACATTTCTCTGAGGTTTGGGTGGGCCTGCTGCGAAACACACTGCCTCCATCCCCAGAGTAGTCCTCATTTGTGGAATTGGATTAGTTTCACTTTGCTCCTAATGTCCTCTCTTTTGTTACTTTACTTTTTCTTTTGCAGTTTTTATCAAGGTGTGAGGGCTCTCTCTAGAAAGTTCTGCGACAACTGAGAGGCCAGATTGGGTTATGACAAAGGCAATTGAGAAACTTTGTCATTAATTAAAGACTTTAATTACTCGTAAGCTAGACCCGCTGTAATGTTTTCTATTAATGCTTTACAATGGTCCTTCTCTGTTTGTTAGCATCACTGGCTAAATGGACTGACCATGCAGGGCTGTACAAACTTTCCACTTTCGCAAATATGGTGATTAGTGCATGTGAGATCTTTTCGACAACTCTATTACTTTGAGCTCCTAATGTCTGCTTGCACATTTACATTTAGTTTCATACATGTTATAGAATAGGAATCATGCACATCGGATGTGGAAGATTACAGTATTACTTTGCATTAAAAGCCTGCAAATGTGTGGTGTGTGTCAGTGCACTGTACGTGAATGAGGGAGAAAAGGAGGCATGATGGAGAGTTATAGAGACAGAGTGATGCCCACACACTGGAGAAGGAGGGAAGAGTAAAATGTAAAATGCAAAAGAGCAGCATAAAGAAAATTACCAGCCATATTCTGTGGTATTTTCATATTTGTGGTATTTCTTTGTGGCATTTTGAACCAACTTCCATCTGTAATGAAGTACAAGTTGTTCAGAATATACATATTATTACAGACATTAGAAACTTGCAAAAAATTAGCATAAGCAAAATGTCAAACCTGGTGTAAAGAAGATAAAATGGGTGAATGTTAGTAGCAAGTGGGTGGAGCATGTTTAACAACAAATAAACCTGGCTTTTAGCTGACTTTGACAGCCAACATGTTGCAGTTATCCCCAGAGGCCTTTTGTTGTCATAGTACAACATCATTTTCAACTTGAGTAAAATACAAAGTGTTGTCAGATATTGCTGGGCTCAGGTGACAGCAGACCTTCTCTGATGAAAATATGAATACAAACACTGTTTTTCAACATATTAGATGGTTTGAAAGTTGCTGTATGTAGTAGTTGCAACATCTAGTGACAAGAATCTGTTCCGTGAGAAACATAAATGCACTTTGTCCTCTTTGGGATCAGTTTGAGGAACAGAAAAGTTATTAAATTAATGCTGCTTTCTATTGGATTTAGTTTTTTCATGGTCAAGTCCGTTTTTTTAGGTGATCATCCACTAGTAAAAACAGATTTGACTAAAACAGATTACTATAAAATTTCACTCAATGCGCGTTTATGTTTAGCAGAAGAAGATGCATATTGCTTTTGTGTCCTGAGTTAAACTGTTAAACTGTTAAACTAAAGTGTCCCATGTGACTGTGGACAGCTGTGACGTCACTAAATGTTGTGACGTCACTAAATGTTGTTTTCACCACGCTGATGTTTTGATGTAACTCTGCTGTTGTTACAAATTCTTGCCATTGTTAGGCGGACAAAGGGAGGTCCTGAAACAATACAGGGGTACAACACGGCCTGGACGCTGTGAGGAATGCTGAACAGGCACATTCCCTCCTGTGTCCCGCATGTGTTAGCACTCAGACGTACTCACACCGACACATGGCCATTGTGTCACACACTGTTATTTAAAAATGATTAAAGGTTTCTCTGTGGTTTATGTACAGTTAAGTAAGAACATTAGGACATTAGAAGCCAGTGTAGAAAGTTTTCAATTTGTCATTTCGTGCTAAACTAAACAAGTATTACACATTACACATTTTTGCCTAATTTGTGACTCTCATTGTGGCAGTCGCAACACTCTGTGTTTATCAGTAGCTCTGTGTTTATCCAGGTCACTAAGTTGATCTGATTAAGTCAGTTTTACAGTCGCCTAAGAGACTCACTCTCTTTGTTCATTTTTCTTCTCACTCTGAGTTTTCTTCTTCTTTTTAGCCTTAATCTACCATCTGTGCACTTCTCACTTGTTTTAATCACAGGCTGCACCTATAGATTGTGCGTCACGTGGGACATGCAGTTCTCACTTGCTGTAACTCCAGTTTGTATCTCTCTCACAGACTTTACATAAAACCCACTCTTTCTGATCCTTATTAAAATGAACCAAACAGATTGATCGGTCAAGCTTATCCCCAAAATCAGGATGAGTCATCACTTTATCCTTCGTTTTACTTTTGCAGAGTCTGTCTTAAAAGCTTTTCCTGAAATAACGTCAGAGCATCTTGGTCAATTGGTTCAATATTTGATGCAGCTTAGAAGTTTACACAAACAATTTGGTATCATGGGTTAGTGAAAGGATAGAAATGGAGCAATAATTCTCTAAACCCTTGCCTCTTTTATATTTATAAATCATTTTGAAAAGATAAATACTATACAAAGAAATTCCACAGTCTTTGGCACTCTACAAACATGGATGAAGTGCAAGAATAAATATGGGATAATGTCCTGCAATTCTATGGAGGCACCTATTCAATTAAACACATAAATGTTAATTTAGCACTTATTAGTACAAGTGAATGGACAAACTGTGGCATATTACAATTTAAAGATCTAATTAAAAGCAACATGCAATATTTTATTGACCTGAGGTCTGAATGTTATGTTTCTAATAAAGCGTTGTCTACTCACTTATTAAGACAAATAAGATACGGAGGGGACTATCTGAAAGAGAAGAGTTACTAACTTCAGACACAATTAAAAGAAAGATGAGTGAATTTTTTATATTATATCGAAAGGAGGCAATGCAAAAAGTTAAATGTACATATAAGGAACAGCTGGAGGACCAATTAGCAACTTATTAGATCAATTGGGAACATGCTTGGGTATAAAAAGAGCCTCTCAGAGTGACAAGTGTCTCTCAGAAGTCAAGATGGGCCTTCCCCCAATGCTGTGGCGAAAAATAGTGGAGCAATATCAGAAAAAGTTTCTCAGAGAAAAATTGCAAAGAGTTTGAAGTTATCATCATCTACAGTGCATAATATCATCCAAAGATTCAGAGAATCTGGAACTATCTCTGTTCTTAAGGGTCAAGGCTGGAAAACCAGACTGGATGCCCGTGATCTTTGGGTCCTTAGACGGCACTGCATCACAAACAGGGATGCTACTGTAATGGAAATCAACATGGGCTCAGGAATACTTCCAGAAAAAATTGTTGGTGTGCACAATCCACCGGGCCATTCGCCGTTACCAACTAAAACTCTATAGGTCAAAAAAGAAGCCATAACTAAACATGATCCTGAAGCACAAGTGTTTTCTCTGGAGCCAAGGCTCATTTAAAATGGACTGTGGCAAAGTGAAAAACTGTTCTGTGGTCAGACAAATCAAATTTTTGGAAAACTAGGACGCCATGTCATCCGGACTAAAGAGGACAAGGACAACCCAAGTTGTTATGAGCGCTCAGTTCAGAAGCCTACATCTCTGATGGTATGGAGTTGCATGAGTGTGTGTGGCCTGGGCAGCTTACACATCTGGAAAGACACCATCAAGGCTGAAAAATATATTCAAGTTCTAGAAAAACATATGCTCCCATCCAGATGTCGTCTCCTTCAGGGAAGACCTTGCATTTTCCAACATAACAATGCCAGACCACATACTGCATCAAGTACAACATCATGGCTGTATAGAAGAAGGATCCGGTTCTGAAATGGCCAGATCTTTTACCCATAGAAAACATTTGGTACATCATCAAGAGGAAGCTGCAACAAAGAAGACCTAAGACAGTTGAGCAACTAAAAGCCTGTATTGCCATGAAATTTTAAATCAACTTATTTTTCCCTTAAAATTATACATTTTCTCAATTTAAACATTTGATATGTCATCTATGTTGTATTCTAAATAAAATATAAAAATTTTGAATTTGTAAAAATTTTTTGGAATCGGGTTTGTAGTAATAAAATTAAAGTATCAAACTTTAAATTTATTCATAAATGATCTCTTACTTGGTGCTACGCCGCTGCAGACAATGGCATGTATTTGTTTCTTGGCCACTGAAATCTGAGCTGATAATGTAGACTGGTGATATCTGTAAACACATTATTAACCATTTATATAACTCTTTTTCTCCCATTATGTTTTGAGTAGTCCACATTGACCCAGTTTATGAATGAAGAGTTCTGTAAAGCCTATAGTATTGCATATATTTAAGTTTCTGCTCATTGTAGTCCTGTCCATCAGAATTTCCCTCAGTTAATCCTGAATAATCCTGGCTAATGCTTCTTTTGTCCGGGAAACATGTTGCCAGCAAACCTGCTTCTCCTCCTCGTGCCTCCGTTCAAACAAATCAATTACTGCAGCAGGATGTGGATGTACAGCGGCGGCATCTGTGTTGGAAAGGATTAAGAAATGCAAAGTAATTATGTTCTCAAAAAGGCAGGGTTTATTATAAAATATATAGGAGCCTGTTTATATTGACAGATACATTCTCAGGAACACTGTGTTTTCAGAGTCTCTTATACCCTGTACAGACCTAGAATAGACTTAAGTAAGTAGTAAGTGTGAAGTTTGTCTTGAATGCTTTCTCAGAACTAAGGCCACCACAGTTATACTCATTAAAGCAAATTTAAGTAACTTTTCAGGCAGTATATATATAGTCTCTAAGAAAATAAAGAAGAAAAAATGCACAGGCCAGTATGGCATCATTTATATTTGTAGGTCAAATGGGAGTCTGCAGGGCACCGAGGACAAATGTTTTTTTTCAGGTGACAGAGAGGTGCTAAAAACTCTGTTGGTTTGCTAGAAAATGGTAAATTAATTAACACACACATGCACTTAATGGCTAAAATATCTACTTTTCTGACCTGAAACATTCCTAGACAGTGCCACAGTGGGCTTTTGAATTGTTTTATTAGATTTTGATTTAGACATTAAAGGAAGCTTTTTAAGTCATTCATTTTAACAAGGACATATTAAAACACTGACTTCATATAAAACATCGTACCAGGTTTTAATAATAAACACAATCAATTTTCCTCCTTTGTTCTCTCTCATTTGAAATATGTCTATTAATAAGATGTAAGGACATTAATGGTCTGGCAAGCAGGGTTTTAGCCAGAAGCATGTGTTTTCTTTTGTAGCTAGTAGAATGTAAGATCTGATGCTAACAAAATAAACAGTTGTGAACAACACAAAATGAGATGACCACTTCGGAAAACAAGAAAAAGTATTGACATTTTTAGACATAAAATGCAATTTACACATCATTAAATCTACGTATCTGTATAGTTCTGAAATTATCAACCCACTCAAACAACAAGGTCTGTTATTTTGTATTTCCTCTGAACAGGAAGTACTGTAATCCTGTTCCCGCTCATCTGTCGGACCATTTGTTAATTACAAATAATTAATGAGTCGAGCCGGTGTCCTCCTCTTGTTGGACCATCTGGTTTCTGTGTCGGCGTTCAGACTTCATCGATGGTACAGGATGGCCACTGCGACACACATATAGTGGTTAATCTATGGTCTGCTGAACAAAAATAGTTATTTCAGTCTATATATTTTTTATTACATGTCAACTATCAAGAGGCTAAATTTGTCTTTGAAGTGTCCCACTAAGCTTTCTAAAAGGTTTGTTCCAATTTCACATTATTTACAAAAAAGGGAAAGTTAAAAGCAAACTTCAAGCAGACATTTGTATTTGAACTATGAACTTTAAAGTGTTAATCCTTTTTTTAACTCAAGGGAACAAAATGTCTTCCTGGTATATTAACTTTTGGGATCAGACTCATTGTTTTTTTTATAAGCTTTAACTGGTCTCTCTTACAATAACAAACATTTAGATCATTCTCATGACAGTTCATGTTTTCAGTAATGTTGTGGCCAGTAATGTTTGGCCATTTATTTTCTGGATTTCTTATGTGACCACTGCCATAAAGACCGCCATTTAAAATATCTTAATCAAATTATGAAAAAAAATGCTCCAGATCTTTCTGACTTGGCTATAATTTTTACTGGAATGGGCAAGATTTATGTTGCATTCATTTGCTCCTTGGATGGTTCATGTTGTGTTCATGTGGTCCGGCCTCTTGCCACTATCAACATACATGCATGCTCCTAGTGAATACCTGACCTATAATAGACCTGTAACTAACCACTGTTCAGAGTTTACCCCGCCTCAGGCCCAAAGCTGCTGGTATAGGCTCTGTCACCCTTGACCTTTAACAAACTAAGATCGGGAAGAAGATGAATGAGCTTTCCACTCAGAGTCGATAAACCTTAATTTTCACAGACCTACATAATAATTGTTTAGCATGGCTCAAGTAATATTCATCAACAACTTTTTAAATGACCAGTAAACCTGTTTTTTATTGTGTTTTTCTTTTTGTTTATTAGACTGACACAAGTTCAGAATTACACTGACAAGTCTGAAACACATGATGTAGAAACAAGAAACATAAATGAAAATGTTGTTTTATTAGTTCATGGGTTTCAAAAGTTTACTTGCAGCTTACAGTGCCTTCAAAGCCAAAATGTAATTGCTTGATAACTGCATGTTACTTTATTCCCTTTCCATCTCTTTCACAGTGGAGCCTGACATAACACTTTTGATAATAAGTTGTAAAAGTAGCTCCACAAATGACTTCGAGAGAGGTCTGCAGGCTGAATATTAACAGGATCCCTTGGTACTCGTTTCATTTCAGTCTTAAGTGAGCAGGCAGAATACGCTGTAAGTGCAGGTCGTTTCTAAACTCCTCTGGGGTCAGAACAGACAGTGGATCTCAGTGCTTTCTGTGTGGCATCCCGGGGCCTCAGTCTGCTAATGCACTTACACAATAATAGCAGTTCGATCTCCTTCACTGCTACAGGAGTTTTTTGTACAAATGGCTGAAGGAGGGTGGAGTTGTTACTCCAAAGCTAAATAATACATCCATCCTTACTGCCTTTTCTCACCAGCATGCCTCTGGTTGTTTCTCCTGTGTAGGAGTCAGCTTTCTACAGGCTGTGCTCATGTAACACAGGACTTCACTCTGACCCAAATGGGAAAGACAAAGCCTGCAGCCGCTCAGTCCTGTCGTACTGTAACTACCACATTTAGAGGCTGATGAATGATTCAATACAACACTGCAGGCAACAGTCCGGAGGGGAGTTTATTTCCGCTACTGGGTTTTGGGCAAAGAAAACACGTCATAAAATCTCTCATTTATTCAATTGTTTTTTATTATTTACTTCTTGTGTGAGAAAGTTTGAGACCAAAGACTTGGAGAGTGCATCACTTAGTCTCCAAAAGCATCTACATCACTATGAGACATACTGTGTCAGACTGAACCAAATTCATTTGATTTTATAGACATCCACCAGGTTTGAGTGTAAAGTATTATTCACTAAACTGGTTACAAGCTAAATATTTTACCTAAACCATCTTACAAAAAAAAACTAATCTGACTTACACTTCTGTGGAAAACAATAAAAAAAAATCAGGTTGTGTTGTGGAATAGCATAAGACGTTAGTATAATAGCATTGAGTTAGATTTAGTTACCTGTAATCATAGAGGGTGAACTGGATGATTATTATAATAAATCACATTTCCTCCATCCATCAATTATTAATTTAAATGTATCTTAGAAATATTGATTAGTCCATGAGTCTTTAGTATGTCTCAACCTGACATTGTCTTGGTTTTTATTTAGTTTTGATCCCTTAAAGTCCTGGTCTCGAACATGACTTAGTCTCCATCAATGTCTTGACTACTACTTGGAAACACAAAAGATAATTGCTAAAAGGTATTCAGCATAATAAATGACTGTATTATGCTTTGGAATGTGAACAAATTATAGCCTTTATTTTTCCAACATAGTCACTCATTTAGCACTTATCATTATCACCAACACTTTTCTCATTACCTTAACAACCCTGAAGCCAAAAAAAAAAAGATAATCATTACTGATAGTGTTGTTCTAATTAATGCTCTAGTGTTTATCACAGGGATCTTCAAATTTAGACACTTATGTGAAACACTTTCAGCAGCTCTTTAAGCCAAAGCATTTATCAAAACGTTGCAGTGTGCAGTCATTAGGAGACAATGGGCCTGTGGATGCTTACTGCGCTGATAATGTGATACTGTATTGATCGGCAAATAGTCTTGTGAATGGTCTCTTCTAAAATGCACATCAAGAGAACCAATAAACTGAAGTGATTATCAAGAGGTCAAGAGGCAGGATGTGTAGCTAATGCTGCAGGGCCAAAGAATAAAGCTTCGGTGATGCATATTGTGGTGTGTCTGGCTTAAGACCCTAACCACTGTCAGAGTTATCCATCTTCAAAACTCTAAAAGTATGCCCCCATGTGGTGTAAGATAACAGTGACTATTTGTCAAAAATCTATTTTAACTAAGCAATAAATTACTGATGGGCCTCTATTATATAAATTAATACACACTACTAGTATTGCACTTTTTTATGATTGGGAGTTAAAGGAAGTCAGGTGTTTTTTTACTGAGTCAATCTCCTTCTGGTAAATGTATGTACTATAAGGCTTGGGCTAATTTGACTGTGTGTCTTTAATGCTAGCCTCAAACAAACACATGTGGGCTTGTTGATTAGCCTATAGGGGAGCAGGCTCTTACTGCAGAGTCCATTGGGCCACTATTTTACTTTAATTTGGAGAAAAGCTTTCCAGGTCCGCACTGATTGAACACAAATTTGTATTACATATCCTAAACGGGAAAAGTCAATATGGCTGCCTTCCAACTGTTTCTCTTATTTAGACTAACAGCAACATTGTAGCTGTACTCAGCAGAAAACGGCAGAGTGTGGGGCTTCTAATGTGAGCTACTCATCCATGTCACAGTGTCCTCCAATCCCTGCATTGCATTTTTTTTAAACAAAGTGCTGCGTCAGGCCTCTAATAGTCAAACATCCCATCACCGGACAAAAGGTCAGCAGAGCGGCGTTGTGAACACTTTACAGGCAACTAACAGCTCAGAACAACAGCAGGACTTGATTTGGACACTGCTATGCTTCTTAGTCGGCTTGTTTAGTTGATGTCAGTGTGTCATGACGGTGTTGTTGTAATAGTGAGATTTCCTTTGACTGTAAAGATGATATGTACAATCTAAAATAACCTTTACATCAGAAACATAAACTGGTACTGCAGCCCATAATTATAGATTAGTAAACATGTGCATTTACCATATATAATGGATTATTGACATTTCTGGGAGCTTCATCAAAGGCTAGAGCTTCAGAAAAATGACACGCACACAGCTCAGTCATGTACATCAAGGCCACACTCCGCCCATGTTGATTAATGAATTGAATATGCTAAAGACTTCTTGGGCCCATTTTATGAATACTTGTAATCTATGCAAGATAATGATGGAGGACTTGCAGTGGGTCTTGTGGTGTAACAAGGTCCTTTGTGATAAATTTTGAAACACTGGACACACTTTAACAATAGCAGGTTTTCCCTAGATCGACTTTTTTTCTTTCAGGCTGAAGGTATAATTTGAAATGGGTACAACATATTCAAATTGCTGTATCTCACTAAAATAGTCTGCTTTAATGTTGACCTTACAACTTTCAAAGACTACTTTAAGTTATGTCCAAGACCAGAGTGTATAAAGGCCAAGATGAGACCAAGACGTTTTGTTATTGAGATCAAGTCAAGACCAAGACTATGGCAGGTCAAGACCAGGTCAATATCAAGACCAGGTCAATACCAAGACCAGGGTACAATAAACTTTGATAGATACCAGTCATAAAATCCCAAGCCTCTCCCATGGAACCTCTAAAATGGTCCTCGCGTCCTCATCCTCGGTCCTTCTTGAACAACACTTGTCCCACTAAATGGATATCATCTTATAAAGAGCTTCCATTTATCTAATGCAGAAAAAATCTGATAATGCAAAGTAAAGTATGCTTTTGAAGTGGTGCAAATCCACACAATATGTTTCCATGTCTCGAAAAAGTTCCCATGAAACGTGGTCTGGCTTTTGCACCTTTATAATATTTCATCATGATGTCTGACTGTGAGGGGCAGTTTAATTCAGTTTGTCCTGGTGTGGCCTTGATGCATGTTGGACCATAGACCAATTGTTGGAAAGATAATAACGTTAACACACATACATTATAGTCCAGTGTCCCCTTTGCAGACAAAAGTGAATTATTTTGAGCACATTGCTGAATACATTTACATTTTAATAACAGATTCCTAAAACTATGCTGACTCTAAAGTTTTCATCGCTTAAGGACACAGAGGTGAAATGCAGCTAATTTGTATTAATTGCTTTATACTTTACCATCCCTCTGCTGCTCGGCTCAGGTGCTTTTTACCAACCTTTTAAACGTCCTACATACACCTTCTCCTACAACCTCCACCTCTGCTTTAATATAGCAACATATTTACAGTCATATTTCTCAAACAGATCTTTTTTTTTTTATTAGAATTAGTTGCAATCGTGAAACATAGACGCAACAAAAAAGAACCTTTAGTTTTACTTAGAAGTGTTATTTGTTCACGTAACAGCTTTAGGTAATTGTTAAGATGCTTGATTTCTTATTAATATGGACGTTGATTGATTTATACAGTATGTAATTATTTTTCAAAATAGATTACCTAACTTTATTATGTCATTTTTATTCAATCAAGCTGTTTTAAGTGTTTGAAACCAGCCTTAAACAAAGATGAGAGTGAGTGGATCTGAGACATGAGTGACAGTCACAAAGACCAGACTTTATATTTCATCTGTGTCATCTGTGATGAGATAATGATCCAATTATTATATTTCGATCTCAAAATGATTTGGTATGACATTAGACATATTCGTGTGTTTTTTTTTCTTGTAACTAAACTTGTTCAATCCCTGTTGATGTCACTCATTGTATGATCATGACTCAGAACATAACAGCCATCATCTTTACTCTAGTTTTGTGAAATGGGAGGAACACAATAATTTAAAGCTACAGCAATAATCTTTTGTCATCACATGATGTTAACTCCCAACAGTTGCTCATTAGTTTTACTCTGACAACAATCACAGACACAGACTGAACAGTATAATTCCTACAGGTCAAGACAGTGTCTCAAGAGCAGACTCTGACTGAGTCTCCAGTAAAAATGACTGAAATCTAAAGTCCATCTCTGTCTGGTCTCTGTGACTGTCCCTCATGTCTCAGATCCACTCACTCTTATCTTTGTTTAAGGCTGGTTTCTAACACTGAAAACACAGCCTGATTGAATAAAAATTACATAATAAAGTTGACTAATCTATATTGAACACTATTACATATAAATCAATCAAGTCCATATTAAGAATTAAAGTAGTTTAGCAAATACTTAAAGCAGTTATGTGGAAACACTTGACTTAACATTTTTAATTAAAACTGAAGGTTCTTTTTTAAGTGGTCAATATGTTAAACTCTATTCTCTTCCAAGCTAGCACTTTTGAATTTTTCCATTTTGCCAAATCTACCATGATTTCTCTGTTTATCCACCTGCCCAGCCTTTGTTCTCTCTTCCTCGATTTGTATCAATGGGGCAAATGCTCTGTCCAGTAGCAGAACTAACAATTCAATCATCCAACTTTTATTTCCCAAAGTGGTTTTCATGTAACAATACTGGCCGGTCTTTTCTTTTACCTCTTTTCTTTCTATCCAACTTCATTTCATTTGAGTTGCCTTCAAAGAGCGTGCGAATTGAGATTGACCGGATGCTCCCACTCTTTGTCTGGCAGTGAGATTATGAAGCCATTTCATATTTCAATTTCAATCATCAAATCCTCTGCTCTCAGTAGAATAAAGTGCTCACACGCAGACCCCCCACCCATACAATCAACACCCCCACCAGAAACACCAGCTATCTGGTGCCAACTGGTTCACGGCCAGCTCCCAACTCAAGTCTAAGCTTAACTGCCCTCAATGACAGTAGCCACATTAAAACAACAGTTAAGTGTTAGTTTAAATGTTTAGACAATCAAAAGTGGGTTATTTTAACAAACTGTGCCAGTTCAGTCTCACAATTTAAGTACTTTGTAAAATATCTGCAAACTGGTGATTACAATAAAAATTCATGATTTGTGTTTTTAACATACAATATAATATTACTAGCATAACGTTTTAGGATCTAATGGTTTTTCCTTTTTATGTTTATGTTAATGTGACCTTTTATAAACTAAACCACACCAAAAGGCTTTTACTTACTGCTGTCTTTAAAACTGCAAAATGCTCCTAATGCAAATATTGCAAATGCAATTTTACAAATCATACTTTTAATGAATCTCAAATTGCACGTAAGTCTTGACCTGGACTAATTGACCGTTAACCAGACATTTTTAAAGCTCACATGAGATCATTTTTTAATGAAAACAGTAAAATGTGCTTGCTTGAGTTGTTTTGGTTGTATTGTCTAAATTTGTGGATGACATTGAAAATAAAGACATAAACCTGTTGGTTACCTACAAAAAAAAAAAAAAAAAACTCCCCAGAAAGCTACATCTGTTTTTATTAATTTGCTATAAAACCTTTTTAAATCCACTGCACATACAGTTTATCAATTTTCAGTGTTCTTTTTGCAATATTTAAATATTTAGCTCTGAATATTCTTTATATTTTATAGAAATCCCACTCTCATCTCTGTATGGTCATGTCCTTTTTGTTTAGGCTTTTCTCTGTCGGACAGAGATTAAAATCTGATGACTGCTATTGTCCGCTCATCCATATAATCCCACTGGAACAGATTACAGGAATTTGTTTTTTTCTTTTACAGTAAACAACATCACAATGACTTCTGCTCATTCAGTGCCTCTACATAAACAAGTTAAAAAGACAAATGGTCTTCCACAAAACATAATGTGACTGACTTAATTAAAGCTAAAGACTCTCTAAACCATGAAGCCCGATCTTATACAAGGAAAATGTCCCTAAATTAGGTTTTCCTGCCAACAGTGAATCAATCCACCTCAGAAACAATGTTATAAAGTTTGACACATAATGTACTTAATGCACTTGAAGTATAATGTCTTTCTGGCTAATGTCCCACAGTGATCTCATTCTTTCTTTCTTTCTTTCTTTCTTTCTTTCTTTCTTTCTTTCTTTCTTTCTTTCTTTCTTTCTTTCTTTCTTTCTTTCTTTCTTTCTTTCTTTCTTTCTAAGTGTTGAGTTTTCTGCTTTTACAAGCTTTTGCAGATGACAGATATGAAATAAATGCCTGCACGTTATGTACGTTCTTAGCCAGCAGTATTTGGACAAAGTCATGATTATCTAGTGCTGTCTTCTGTCTGATATGGCTTTCTGTTGGAGCCAAGACATTATTTATTAGCTCCTGGATCTAGTCGGTTTTCTTAATTTCCAACAAGATGAAGTCACTAGTACTAAACTGGTATTAGTGCAAGTATCTGTTGGTTTAACATGTGTCTGACAATTAGCTTTTACAGGTTTATAGTTTAATGTGAAGTTTTTACATGGACACATTTCTGACTAAATGATACCACACAATAATAATTTCCAATACTTTGTCATAATAATCATGATACAGCAATATAATTTACATTATATTATAATGTTATAATGGAATAATAGCCTTAAACTGACAAAAAGTGGCCTTTGTGCATTAATTCTTTGCATTGTAGTGTCATTATAATATAATTTCTATTGTATTTTTCTGTAATCAACCAATGCCCATAACCTTCTGTTGCACATAACTCCTCCATGTCTCTTCACAACAGCCTCTTTCCAATAAAAAAATAAGCTTTTTTTCAAATATTGAGTTATCTTTATCCGTGTCATGATAATGCATCACAAGAAGAAAGCGATCTGATAACAGTACAAACAATATAGGGTCCCATCTGACAACACCCAGACTTTTCTCAAGACAATGCTTGCTCTCGTCAAGTTTATCTTTTTTCTGACAATTTTGAATGACAATAGGGGAACAATATTATGTTTATATACAACTTTTTACAGCAATGTGTATGCCTGCCTCAACTGAACAACACCTGAGATGGAGACAAGTTTTAAAAAAACCTTAGCTTCTATGCTAGATGCTAATCTGCAAGAAAGCATCCTTCTTCCTAATCCATCACTGTTCACAAGATTGTTCACCAAGATTTATTGCAAGATTGAAATCAGAAAAATACTGTTTTTGTGAAGTTGTAAGTGGTTTCAGCAAAGTGTTGTGAGCCAGTTTGTTCGCAGGAGTTGTATCAAACTGGCCTGTCCTACTTGCACAGTGCTGTAAAATCTCTGGTCCCTGGAGAGATGAAACCCTGGTAGTTAAGCCTACTGTATATTGTGTGTTTGTACTGTACATGGACAGGATTGACAGGCCACGCTGCTGAGGTTTTAAAGGTTTCTCGCTCTGTACTTTAACCCACTTTACAACACAGCAACAATGAGTCTAGCTACATTTGAACAGCCATACTCCTGTAGACTTTGTTTTGGACCTTAGACTAAAGAATTTCCCCTTGGGGATGAATAAAAGTAATTCTGATTCTGAGGATAAAGCTCAACAGCATTTTATGTTAAAAAAAAAGAAGAAAAAGTCAGCAATGGATGTAGCCTAAACCTCTTTAATTAATCTTCAATATGTTCTTTCTTTGCATTAAATTGTTCTTGAGTCCAAAATGGCAGACATATTGAACATTTGTTTCCCTGACGACAAAGGGAAGCCTCAAATCCACCAGTTTATGAGCTAAGCTGTTCTCCTGAAGCCATGTGCTGGGTTTGAGCTCTTTATTCCTCTGTATGAGATGAGTGTGTAGTGGTTTTGAGCATCTGTTTGACTCGGTTTGTTTTCCAACTGTCTCTTTGCACATACATCTGATTTGATGTGTGTGAACAGAATAACATCTCAATGTCTCAGCACCAGACAAAAGGAACCAAACAGTGACTCAGAAATGGATAAACAAAACTTCTGACTGTGGCCTGGTCTCATGAGTCACTGAAATATAAAATACAAACAGAGGAGCTTCAGTGGTCAGCAGCAATTGTCTTTTCAGCAGCTCATTCTCTTTTATTAATCTTTGTAAAAATAAAAATAAAAAGTAGGCAAAGCAAGGCAATTTAATTTAAATAGCACAATTCATACACTGGGTACCTCGAAGTGCTTTAGAGAAATAAAAGACAATTGACAAGATTTATAATAAGAAAAATCAGAAAAATTTAAACATTTTAAAAGACAAAGAGTGCAGACACTTTAAAGGTTTTTAACCTTGAACACTGTTAAAGTTGAGGCTGTTCCAGTTTTTTGCTAGTCTTGTAATGCAGCCGCAGCAGCCTCCTTCAGGAGCGGGATAAACCAATCACACAAAGCGGACTTTATGACAGCAAGTATATATATTAAACTTTTTTCCAAATCCAGTTGGAACATGGCAAAAATTTATTTTTTCAGAAGAAAAGTTTAGAGCTTCCGGTTGTGGTTTTAAAACAAAACCCTAAAACAACTTCATTGATTTGAGTAAAAGTTTTGACATTTGAGTATAAAGTATATTAATTTTACAATATATAGTGTAAAACCGTCTAAGTGCTGCCTCTTCAGGTTGAACGGTGGTTACTGCAGTTGAATTTTTTAATTTGAAGTTGCTTTCTTGCGTGGCGTGAGCAGGCTCTACCAACAGCTCACCACCCACGCCCCTGGCACGACCCCACCACACCCTTGGCATTGGCTCACACCCCTGGTATAAAAACTTCTTGTTCCGTCAAAGCACCCGAAGCGAGTCAGGAGTTGGAATTGCAAGTATTGAAAACGATCAGGATAGCGTATATTAGCATTTAGTTAGCACAGCCATTTATATAGATATTTTAGATTATTTCTCCTAGCATAGCTCTTCTTAGTGTAGTATTGTTATAAGCATAGTTAGTTAGTGGCATAGTATTGCATCAGTTAGGATAGCTTTAGGTTAGCGTAATTTTTTTTTGCATTAGCTTTAACTGTATTTAGTGTGGTGGTTAAAATGGGACGTAGGTGTAGCGTTGCTGGTTGCAAAAGCACTGCTGGACTGCATCTGGAGTTAAGCCCGCAACTTGAGCCCTGTCTGCATTGACAATTCACCCTCCTCCTCTTCGGGTGAAGGAGGGGGAGAAAAGTCCTCCACTTCAAATTACCGCTCTGTTGCAAAGCTACTAGCGTCACTCCAGTCACTCTCCAGCTTTGTGCTTCTCACAGCTGTCAATCAATCCGCCTCTGTTGGGTTTCAGGTCCCGCCTCCGGCTCAGCCCCGCCTTCGGTTTCTCCCCTCTGTCTCCGCTGGGCTCTGCCCACTTTCCCAGCATTTTTCAAATATTGCCAGTGGGCGGAGTTCGCCTCTGACCAGGGGTTTAGTTACACTTTAAAAACATGTCCAGGTCACTTAAAACAGACGAGAGTGCCACGGCAAACTTTTCCTCTGTTGCGGGCACCATCTTCTTTGTTTTGGAATAGCTCCGCAGCGTAGAGAGTGTGCCCACCCCACGGCTGTAATTTGTCCGGCTCTGCTTCAGCCGAGAGAAGGGGCAGGCTTACGAAGCGTGCCAATCTTCACTTTCTTTTACTCAGAAAGGAAGCGGGTATGGCTACGCCAGGCTGGAGTTTTGCTGCATAAAACTTAAACGCTGTTTCACCAGGTTTAGTTCTAACTCTAGACACGAGCAGAAGCCTGTGCCAGATGTTCTCAGAGTCCGAGAAGGTTCATAAAGATTAATCATTATGAGACTTGTAAACCAGCAGTGCTGTTTTAAAGTCTATTCTCTGAGCAACAGGAAGCCAGTGCAGACATTTTAAAACTGGCGTAATGTGGTTGTACTTCCTGGTTTTGGTGAGAACCCGAGCAGACACGTTCTGAATAAGCTGCAGCTGTCTTAACCCTCGTTTTGAGAGACCAGTGAGCAGGTCGTTACAGTAATCTAACCTGCTGGAGATAAAAGCATGGATAAGTTTCTCTAAGTCTGGTTGAGACATCATCCCTTTGACTCTGGAAATGTTAAGGTGATAAAATGTTGATGATGTAATTGACTTAAAGTAGCACCTCTTAATTCAACATCTCATGCCCCAAATAAATAGTGTATACAAAGATAACAAAGATGATTAAATTGAGACATGTTTTTTTTTTTTTCAAAAGCACAGATAACATGTAAATCCCATAGCAGCCTTGATGAGCTACATTAACAATACTTTTTTAAAAACCTTTCTTTGATGAGCTTACTCACTTGAATTGCGTTAATAATAATAAAAAAAAGTGCCTGTCAACTTCCAGATTCTAATAATGGACGAAAGATTCTAAATGCTTAACATATAAAAAAGAATAAAAACTAAGAATGGAAATGTGTAAACAATAGAAAAATAAATAAAATATAGATTAATGTGTGAAACTAAATGTGCAACATCATCATATATCTTCTCAATGTTCCACAGTATATTCAGATAAAGTAGATATTTTTGATTCAGGACACTGGGCTGTGCAGAGAACAGGATGTAACCTTAGCCTGAGCACACACATTTTATATCAATTGAGCTATATTTGGCTGAAGTGAGATACAAATCCCAGAGAAGTACAGTAATGGATAGCTGCACAGTGAAGAACGGTGTGTTACTGCTTCTGTCTGAAAAACTCATCCTGTGAAAATATGAGACAAGGTCATCCAGGTTTTTATCTGTCCCCACTAAGAGCACCCCATCACTCGGTCCGGTTCGCGTTGTCACTAGTCTCTGGGATTCTTGTACGGCTCCTGTGGGGCACAAAATGGCACGTGAGCGAAGTCATGTACTAAAAATTTCAAATAGAAAAGCGAGGATAGTTTAGGTAAAAAGCTCAAGGAAGGGTAAAGATAGAACTGAAAGATCGGAGCTCAAATGATATGAGTGTATTTGATTGAAGTTATTAAAGTAATGAATGTCTAAAAAATCAAAAGATTTTTTTAGATTTTATGTTACAAATAACAACAAACCCTGAGGTTAAAGGAACAATAAATTGGCAGACAGGAGTTATGACAAAAGGAAAAAGACAGACTGTACAAAAGGTTAGGTGAAAGCTGGAGCACGAAAAGAAAGATGCTGCCCATTTTAAATTTTGTATTTTTAGGTTTTAGCCAACTCGCAAATATACACCAGAGCAATTAGACTCATTGTATTTTAGTTATGTGCAACATGGGCCAATACAAATATGTCCATTGTCATTTTAAAAACAGTTTTTTTATTTTATTTTATATTTTTACAAATAATTTTTATTACTCTCGAGTTTTAGAGGACATAAAAACATACACTTAAAAATGCTTTGGACTACATTTTAGCAGATATTTATGTTTCCTGAGTGATGTATGGCCAGATGTAAATGATGAGAGTTGTTTGATGCTCAGTTATTTGCAACAACAACAACATCATTAAAATACTAAATGACAGTATATAAACTGTCAAACAGAGGACACCCCTGTTGTTCCACATTGAAAGCCTCTGAAGTAACGAGTAATAAGTCACAGTCTAGACTGTCCTCTTAGCTTTTTACTGTTGACATCTCATTAGACAAGTTAAATACATTGATGGCAAAGAAAGTAGAATTTTTAGAACAACTGAATAAAGCTTGTTCATTAACTTGGCATTTACTTCTTTTGGTGAGCACTAGAAACAGTAAAGTCCAGCCCAAACAGTTGTTAAAGCTAAACATCATACTGGAGACTCTTTTCTTTTGAGGTAATGAAGGATTATAAACTTTGGACTTGTGCTACTTTGTTGTTTCTATTGAAACTATGACACATTTTCTAACAATTATATGAATTATGATTCTTCCAAGTTGGTGGTTTGGGACATATTGATTTTTCAATACCATTTTAAAATTACAAATAATGAGCATAAATATAGCCTTCATCTCCACATTGTTGCGTCTTTATAAACAAAAAGAAAACAAGTCTTTTTTAAACGTTCAGTCATTAAAAAAATATATGTATACACAGTATGTGTGGTTTGTTTGTGGTTTTCTAATGTTGTGTAACAAGAGGATGAGTGGGCTGTCAGCTCTTCCAGTGCTCTTCTGTCTGAATGACCTCTTGAGATATGTAACTGTTTTCAACCCAAGCTCGGTGAATAATATGATATCAGTGTCAGAAATAACCAAATCTAACTGGACTAAAGGCTACAGCTGCCCCCTGCTGAGATGTGACCCCTCTTCCACCGCCACCACCCAACAATAATCCTCTCAACACTAACAGACAGACAAAACAGCCTCCCACCAAAATGCCAAGGCTCGCCCAGGGGTGAACACATTCTGGAGTTTGCACAATAACTGAGCTCCACTGAGCCACAGCAGCCCAATAGAAAACACATATTGTACATTTTATACAGTAGAGCATTTGTTGTGTTGTAACAAATAGGCCTGTGTGTGCATTATACAGACTGACCGGATGTTTACTCATGTACAGGGCCAACAAATTAGTTTTAGTGGACCATAAAAGACCGGCATGGTTATTTTTTACTAATATTACACTGGTGCATTGGACCATTTCTATTTTAAAAAGGCAAGGTCTGTAGCTCACCCAACACATTGCATTTAACACGTAAAGGTCAGAGGTCAACACAAACGCAGTGGTGTGGATAAAATGAGAAAAAAATTATTCATGTTTCTCCAACTGTTCCTTTTTTTTCCTTCTTTGTTAGTCTAATCAAATTATACAATGAAACATAGTTAAATCCACTTGCTGCAAATCTTTAAACTGTTTTGGGATATAATATACCAAAAGACAATTGGTAACATTTTCAACATAATTAGCATATATTTGTACTGGTATAACAACAAAGAAGACTCGATGTGTCTTCTCCAAAAAAACTAGGGTACAGCTTAAGTAAACATACAACAAATATACTCCCAAAACATTTCTCGGTTTCAGTGCACATTGTTTACTTCTCTCATAATTAGGATGTATTCCTTTACTGGCTAGAAATTATCTTTTGCATTTTCATTCAAATCAGTTTAGTTAAGTTATGAGCAATTAAAACAAGACACAGATACTTTCGTTCAATCCTGAAACCTTTTCTGGATGACTGAGAACCTCCACAGACATCAGGTTTTTTGAGGAGAATCTTGTTTTTCTGCAGAGGTTTACTGTGTAGCTTATATTAAAATGAAATAAAAACAGGACAGAGAAATGTATGGTCTTGAAAGCTTGCAGACTTATGCACATATTATAGCCCAGTGGGAACACACGTATATCCAGTAAACTGATGAATGACCAACTCTCACTTCCATTACCCAGGCCCCACTGGAGCTGCACCTCATAACGCTCAGTCACTGAAAACACAGAAGCCTATTACTAACAAAAGGTTTAATTATAAATCTTTGTCTCAGTTATAAAAGTGTGAACCACAGCATCCACAGAAAAGTTAAAGCTGCTTTGTGTAGAACCAGTTCATATTTATTTATCTTTTATTTGCTATTGCCGTGCAGCAAGACTTGTTTTGAATTTTGCTGTGTGTGCACGCAGTTTTTCAGGACCTTAAAAATTTATATTCATCTGAACACACATTTCCCGCTGTGAGATAAATGGGCATAAAAAACTTCATATCATCCGTCACTGAGCACTGAGACTCTTCAAATGAAATGTCATTAGATTAAGTGCCTTTCTGAAAAGTGTTTTAATGGCACATTCATTCTGCAACTGTAGTGTTTTCAGACTAAACCCTCTGCTCAATGTAAAAATGTATCAACTCCAACTAAATCTGTGAGATGATATATTGACAAAGCAGCATTTAATTAACTTAAAAGTGTCTATTTTCATATTTTCTTCCAAATGCGGACTAAAATAAGTTGGACCATAAAGAGGTATATCACTTTTTTCAAACTTTTTACTGAAAATATGTACTCTTATGTGCCTTCTTAAATCACAGCCAAATGGCAAATATTTATACATTTGTCAATGTTAATACATCTCCGTTGCACCCAAGGGTTAAGTAATATGTCAGATAATATAATTTGTAATGTGTATAATATTAAATCCACAACAAAGTGACCATGGATGTAGAAATCTTTTTCATATCTTCTTGTTTTGGTGTGACCCAACTTCTTTAATTACATTTCTTCACAGCTTGTCCTTCCTCATATTAGTATCCATTATTCATGCCTCCTAAATATATTGAAATAACGCATGTGTGTGTGTGTGTGTGTGTTTGTGTGTGTGCTTTAATGTTTATATAAAAAGCAGTTTCAGTGTGTAGCCGCCTTTGGACCAGTTTTGATCTTATATAAAACCTTCAAAGAGATTTTTGATATTTCAGACTTTGATTTATCACAAGTGGATTAAGTTTAAGTAGTGGCATCATTTCTGTGGCTGGTTTGTTTTGCTTTAGGCTGTTGAGACAGGCTTTTTCGTTCTCATGAGCCGGTGGTGAAGCAATGAATTCTGGATAAATGAACAAATAATCGCTAATATAATGGTTACCTGTAATGTTTTTACACCACATCTCAAATGACGTAGATTATTTGCACAATTTATCTGAAACTAGTTATGGGATGGTATGAGATTCTGACGGTGTAAAAACCCTGAGGAAAAATGTCATGGTGATGGTATCATGGCAACAGGCTGAAATTCTTTCAAATAAATGAGTGCAGTCCCTCAAGACAGAGCTTTAAACTTATTTTAACATCAACAAAATACTGTCTCCGTCTTAACCGTGTCAATCAGTCTTCTCCCAAACTTCACCCTAAGTCATTAAAAAGTCTGATGTGGTTTTTCACAACAGCACAAACAGTTAAAGAGTTGTGTTGAAGAGAGAAGCTGTGTCATGGTAGGTCATAGCAATACTGTTTTTTAATCCTGCAATACAGTGTCAGTTATTGTCCATCCATCCATCCATCCATCCATCCATCTTCTACCGCTTATCCGGGGCCGGGTCGCGGGGGCAGCAGTCTAAGCAGAGACGCCCAGACTTCCCTCTCCCCAGACACTTCCTCTAGCTCTTCCGGGGGGATACCGAGGCGTTCCCAGGCCAGCCGAGAGACATAGTCCCTCCAGCGTGTCCTAGGTCTTCCCTGGGGTCTCCTCCCGGTGGGACATGCCCGAAACACCTCCCTAGGGAGGCGTCCAGGAGGCATCCGAAACAGATGCCCGAGCCACCTCAGCTGGCTCCTCTCGATGTGGAGGAGCAGCGGTTCTACTTTGAGCTCCTCCCGAGTGACTGAGCTCCTCACCTTATCTCTAAGGGAGCGCCCCGCCACCCTGCGGAGAAAGCCCATTTCGGCCGCTTGTATCCGGGATCTTGTTCTTTCGGTCATGACCCAAAGCTCATGACCATAGGTGAGAGTAGGAACGTAGATTGACCGGTAAATCGAGAGCTTTGCCTTACAGCTCAGCTCCTTCTTCACCACGACAGACCGGTACATCGACCGCATCACTGCAGAAGCTGCACCGATCCGTCTGTCAATCTCACGTTCCCTCCTTCCCTCACTCGTGAACAAGACCCCAAGATACTTGAACTCCTCCACTTGAGGCAGGATCTCTCCACCAACCTGAAGGGGACAAGCCACCCTTTTCCGACTGAGAACCATGGTCTCAGACTTGGAGGTGCTGATCCTCATCCCAGCCGCTTCACACTCGGCTGCAAACCGTCCCAGTGCACGCTGAAGGTCCTGGCTTGATGGACCCCTGCTTGAACCGCAACCTTATCGTGGTGGAGGGGTTTGAGTGCCCGAATGATCCTAGGAGCTATGTTGTCAGGGCTATATGCCCTGGTAGGGTCTCCCAAGGCAAACAGGTCCTAGGTGACGGGCCAGACAAAGAGCGGTTCAGAACCCTTTATGAAGACAAAAATCAAGGACCGTGGACGCCGCTCGGTATGGCGCAGCCGGGCCCCACCCTGGAGCCAGGCCCGGGGTTGGGGCTCGCATGCGAGCGTCTGGTGGCCGGGTCTTTCCCCACGGGGCCCGGCCGGGCTCAGCCCGAAGGAGCGACGTGGGGCCGACCTCCCGTGGGCCCACCACCTGCGGGAGGAACCGTGGGCCGGTGTGCATAGTGGATTGGGTGGCAGCCGGCGGAGGCCTCGACGACCCAATCCCCGGACAGGAATCTGGCGCTAGGGACATGGAATGTCACCTCGCTGGCGGGAAGGAGCCTGAGCTTGTGCGGGAGGTTGAGAGATACCGACTAGAGATAGTCGGGCTCACCTCCACGCACAGCTCGGGCTCTGGAACCCAAATCCTCGAGAGAGGCTGGACTCTCCACTACTCTGGAGTTGCCTGCGGTGAGAGGCGGCGGGCTGGTGTGGGCTTGCTCATAGCCCCCCAGCTTAGCCGCCATGTGTTGGAGTTCACCCCGGTGAACGAGAGGGTCGCTTCCCTGCGCCTTCGGGTCGGGGATAGGTCTCTCACTGTTGTTTGTGTTTACAGTTATTGTCCAATGCTTTTATTTAACTGAACAGTTTTAGCAGCTGTCAGTTCAGCGTGTTGTAACTCATGGTTGTCAGGCTATGGTAGGACAAGTCTGCAGCCGCTAAAAATTAAGTTCTACTGATCAGTGTTTTTACATCTTACCCCATATTTAGATGATGTCTCACTTTTTTACAAGCTAGATCACTTAGCCATGTAGCACAGCAGTAACAGTAGTCCAGTGAACAGTATAAATCAAAATCTGAGGAAAGACTTAAAGAATAACTCTATTTGTCTGTTTTTATGGTTCTGGCATTTGTGCTGCGAGTTTTAATGTCAGATTTCCAGTGAATGTATTTTATGTACAGTGTGTACGTGTGCATGTGTTCCCTTGTCAGTGTTGGTCTCTGTGTGCTACAGATGGCAGTGTTACAGGAAGTGACTTTGTCCATGCACAAATTAGACATGAGCTTATATAATGCTGGAAGCTGTTGGTTGTGCTCATTTGCATGTGAGATAGTGACCTAAAAGCCCAGAGACTTTATGACACATTTGGACGACTAAGTGTACATGTCGTAGTACAAAACAGAGGCTTTCAACAGCTAATACTTCAGAACTTCAGCCTTACGTATAGATGCATTATGTAAAAGATACAGTTGTAATACTTAAGTCAATAATATGTCAAAACTACAAGGCACCCCTTTAATGCTTGGATTTCCTGTTTAAACATAGAAAACCACTCAGGCTTTGCTGCGTGTGTCAGTTTGGGCAGAGCTTTGTGCATTGCTGCGTGCTTTCCAGGATCAGGGCAAAGATGATGCCCTTTAACATGACGAGTCATTATAATAATCAGTTACAGGCAAAATAGAGGGTTTAGGGCTTATGGGGCTTCTTCCAAATCCTGCTTACATATGGTTTTAACACTGAGCTCTGTGTCTTCGGAGATGACTTGTTATATCAAAACTATAAAATTTCCTGAGTGTACACAGTCTGTATGAAGGCCTACGAGCATGTAGCTGTCAGGGCTTCAATCTGCTGAGAATTAGCAAAAGTGGCTAAGCTCATAAACAGCAGGCTGCGGCGGATAATTATATGTCACAGGAGGAAGTGTACAGTGGAGCGCTTCATGGATGTGGCAGGGTCAATAAATTATTCAGTGTTGGGTTAAACCGTCTTCTTTAAAGTGTACTTAACCAGTACACAAGTGCTCCATAGCCTTTCAACTGTTATTTACTCACTCGAGAGAGACATTACTCAGCAAAAATGTGAATATTGTTAGCTGGAATGAATCTCAACGCTAATAGCAGCATCATCAGATTACTGTTGTTGTATGAATATGGAAAAAGGTTGTCACACAGTAGACAGTGGTTTGGTTACATGGATTATTAAAATATGAAGTTATTGTCCATTTTTATTGGTAACCATAGTTTGAGTTTTAAACAGTAGTCAATAGATTAGGTCTAACTGGTGGTTTCCATTATTTGGGATCTGTCATTCCAGTAACACACAAACAACCAGACAATAAAGTGGGCACTATCAAAAGCAAAGAATTATGCTTTTTGTTTACATTCTTGGAACATTGGTCTATTATTTTCTTCATTTTATTGATGTGTTTTGTAAATGTTGTTGACTACTTACTAATCATTTTATAAATTATCATACGATTGTCTTCAAAGGTAATTATGTTTTACAGAATTTGTATCTGTACTGTTTATTGTGTTGTTGTTATATTGTGTCTTGTATAGGGAAACATATTAGAAATCAGATTTAATAAACTCAGGAGCAGTGTTGGGTCTCCTAAATCTGAGAGCAAGTAAATATACTATAACATATAGAAATTCTGTTAATACGGACATTTTTTCTATAAATACATTAAAAATCTCTACAGGATTTATAGGTATTGCAGGTGATACTAGACTAATTTAGACTGAAATTCTGTTTGAGTTCATTGAGTCAGAAGTAGGACTCCACTTATCGAGGCAGTTTCATGGAGAACACCTTCATAACTGTGTTACACAGTTATTGAACCAATCCGTCTCTTTGTTTAATAAAAAAAATGAATTTGCTTTGAAGAAACAGTAGATAAGTAGAAATAATTAAAAAAAAATATATATATATATATATATATATAATGTATGCTTTGAGAAATTTAATAATAAGCTATAGTATCTAGTATGTATTATATAATAAACATACTATATGGTATTAATAAATACACATTTTACTACCAACTGATGCTCAAGAGCCACAGTGTGTAGGATATACACTTATTTACATAATATATATTTTGGGTAGAGAAATATTTTTATAGACTCACTTTTGCTGCTGTTTTTGATTTAACCTTCAGCCTCTCTGCAGCAGCTCATCACCACAATAAGCAGCTGATGCCACTGCAATAATGGGATGTAGGCTGTAAATAAAAGTGGCATTACAGTGGCATGTTGTTTGTTGTGTAAAGCTCTGGACTGGCTCTGAAAGAATTCAATCTAACTCTGCATTAAGGTAAAGATGTGGGCATGAGAACCTACTTTTCAAAGTAAAAACAAAAAATCCTTTTCAATGTCTGCTCAAGTTGCAAAAAGATATTGATAAGCTCCTGTTTAAAATATATTGTCTGACTTTACAACCTACAGTAGGCCTTAATATGACAGTAAAATAGATTTTTTAATCAATTATTGTTTTGTACTTTTATATTTATTGTGTGTCAAAACTTTATTAAAACTAACAGCGTCGACAGCCTTTGTGAAACTAGCTGATGTAATAATAAGTTATACAGGTAAGGCTACTTCACTGAAAAGCAGAGCAGTGGAGTTCAAGTTGTACGCACCATCATCTGCTCCAGTGAAGCTGCTCAGAGTCAGTCCCTAAAGCCAGACTGTGACAAACTATCCTCCCGAAAGTCCAATATAAACCCATAGGAGCCCGACACTTTTGAAGATTCAAAGGTGAATGTTTTTCAATCAGGTTTGAGTTTACTTGGAGCATCTCAAACCTGTATCTGAAATTTTCCACAGCTGACTGCATTTTTAATTATTGTTAGTCCTTGAGATACAAAATTTATTATGAAAAATTGAAAGAATGGAGCAGTAATGAAAAGCTGTGTCATAAGCCATTACTTTGATTTGCCTTTTCTGAGTTTGATAAGGACTGTGATAAAAGATAAATGTGAACAAGTGTGAAGGCTTTGTATCTTTATTCAACATGCTGCTAACTTCAGAAGTTTCTCTTCAATTAAAAATGAAGTAGGTTTTGAGTGAAAGGAATAATAATATTGTGTTTACATTACATTATTTCCAAGAGTTTTATGACACACTTGCAGTTTGTCTTATGATTGTAAACCTCCTGAATGTGGATGCCACAGGGTTCACATTACCCATAATCCCCTGGGAGCCACCCATTACCCGACACCCTCGTCCTCTCGGACACGTCTCTGTGGAAGCAGCTTCTTTCTCTCATTTAGCCTCTTAATGGTGGAGAGCAGATCTCCAGGCTCGGAGATCAGGTCCCATCTGTGCGACACGGTTTCTCTGGGCTGAATATGGGTTGGTGTGTGCCGTCTGCCCTGCTCACTCCTGTCACATCACTGAGGCTGTGGCCTACTTCTGCCGCTGCTGCTGCGCCTCCCTAAACTGATGCAATCTCACTTTTGTCTTTGTCTGTTTTTCAACCCAGTTTTAGAATGTAGGTGAAGCTTCCAGAAATCACTGATACATGCGATCAAGCAGCAAATTTAAAGTTATGGGTGTTAAAGTTTTGGGTATAATTGCTTAACACTAGCTCCTTTAGCCTTCAGTTGTATCTCCAGTGTTGTAAACTGTTCACTTTAGGGTTTTCTGTCCTGCTTCTAACCTCCATAATGTCAGAAAAGCTAACAAATCCTAAACCAGATCACACAAAGCAAGATGTAATATAACTTCAAGTGCAATAGCTTACAGTTTTTGGTAGCTTTCACAGAATTGTTACACATTTTTGTTTACTCATTTTAAGAATAATTTGCTGTTTTAACCCTGTAATCTTTCACTGTTACATTTGTAGACCCCATGTTACATTAAGATACATTTATCAGTAAGCAGCTACAGGATATCCTCATATGAGAGCATCCAGGCGTATAGTATCCGCACACATGAATAAACGTGCAAAAAGCTTTGTGCTCATTACATATTCACCTCCTTCTCATGCTCTGGTCTCACTCTGATTTCTCTTTCACCTCGTCACGTACGACCCCAGCTGTAAATGATGGGGATGGAAATGTGTCTTTCACTGCCGCAGAAGAGCAGAGTGCACTTGAATCTGTGCCTGTGTGTGAGCCTTTGGGCAAAGTGAGGGATGTGAAAACGACATGCTTCGAGTCTTAATTAGGATGATGTCTGTTCAGAGAGCACGATCTCTCACACAAACACATGCTCAGAATCAAACTACAAGGGGCACATAGGATAATGATGTATGGTACAAGAATGGACTGAAGAGAAGTTTGAATCATTGTCTGTAATAAAAATCTCAATGTATTTTCTTAACCATGTGACATCTGACAATCACTTATATACTATTTAATAACATGCCAATCCTGGGCTGTTCACTTTGACTCTATTACATTCACTCTATAGAGATCATAGTCATGGTTTAGAAATGTTCAGAATATTTTAAACCAATAAAAAGTATTTTTTAGTGTAGAAGCCATTTGGGCCTGGAGTCAGGTTTTACTCGCTTGGATATTAGACTTTATGACTTTCTAATAAGATTAATGGGTTCTCATCATACAAAATTGAGGTTTCTGTGAAAGCCTTTTCCAAAGATAGTTTTGCAAAGCTCACTGTTGTTTCATGTCAGGGGCATATTTTCTTTCATCTGCACCTCGATACTCTATAACACAAATTTGAACAGGCCCTGCAGAAAGTGACTTGTACCTCGAGTTTTGTACATGCTCTTGGTATTTCTTGTAGTGAGCATGTGCATATGTTTCTGTGTTTTAGATAAGATGACAGACTTTTATCTGTGTTAGAGTTTGGCCATCATTACTATTGCTGCATGGCCATGGACATTAAAAAAGGCACATACAGAAAGGTTATTTTACAGTGAGAAAATATGATCAGAAATTTAAACATGTAGCATTTAGATGGTGTTTTGTTCGGTTTACTAAAATAAGCAGCCTGAAAAGATGTTCGGGCGAACTTTACAGTATGTGCTCTCAAACTGTTGCCACTATAAGAAAACACTATTTGTAATTGTATCCACAAGAAAGCAATGCAATCTTATCAATACAACATTTGGAATATTTAAGCATGTCTTAGTAAAACTAGGGTTTAATAAAAAATTAAAACTTTTAATATGGATAAAAGCCATTAGGGCTTAGGGCTGGAGTGAAATTTATTTGAGGTTACAAGGAGGTTGTATTCTGGTTGTAAATTAGTCGACATATTGCCCTCTTGCACTAAAACATCTGTACACTCCGATCTTGTGGACTGGCTGCCCTGAGCTGCCCTGCCAGAAACACACTTTTAATTTTCTTTCATTTCCTTCTAATTGCGTCTAGCACCTGCAAATGAACTTTCATCAATTTCCTGCCCAGGGTATATTTGTGAAGAATTGAGGTTGTTTACGGCCTCTCAAACCTACAGGAGGCCGTCTGGGTGTCCTCCTCTTTCTAAATTTTCGAAGCAAATAGAAGCATCTCAACCAAGCAACTCACATAACTCCACAATATGTTCCCCTATTAAAATACTTTGGACTTAACGAGCCATTTTATGAGTTAAATGTAGCGTCTCAAATTCAAACCACAGCACAGAGAGATGCTGTTTCCTTTTTTAATATCAATATCAGAAGCAATCAGTGCAGTGTTATAGTTAAAGGATCATAAAGGGAGCGTAATCAAAGGGCGAAGCGGCGCTCACAACGGCACACAAATAACCTGACACACCTGATTAAACTCCCTCAGAGGCGGTCGACTGAAGAGCTTTCTAGGAGCACCAATTGCACTCCGCCACATGAATAGATCTGTAATGTAATCTTGTAATTATATGGGATATGCCTGTGTTGACAGTGAATCATAATGAGAGGGATCGTACTGCTGTGGAATTATGGATTTCTCTGAACTAGACCTTTGGTGTTATGCCCAACTAAACATGTATTGTTCTTTGTGATATTATGCTTCAGTGATGTGGCTTTGTTGTATTAAATTACATAGTGGGGTGTATGAGGGCTTCTCTTGTAACCAACTAATTACCTCTTGGAAAAAGTGCTTAGTAACAAAATCTAGTACTGTAGTAGTTATATTGAACTCTGTTTTTGTATTTTCTAATTCCCAAGTAGACCATAATAATTGTGTATTAAACAGGATATGCATAAGACAATTAACATTACAGGATGCAATGATACATGCAATGCTCTTGTAAGACTATATTCTGATTCCTTCTGCAGTGTTTTCTTGTTGTTTCCATATTTTCTTTGTGTTATAATGGAATATATCTTGATTACATCATTACATTACATCGTTTTTTTCCCAAGCCTTTGTCGCTTGAGGAGCCAGCAGTATTAGCGTCACTAGTTTGTAAAATAAGTGGAGCTTAGTGAGTACATTGTGAACACTAAATAAAGATGATTATTTTATTATTAGTAGGTTTTGTGACCCATATAACAATGGATTTGCATGAATAGTGTATTATACGCTCCTAGACAGAGCTATCATTGTGGCCATTTAGAGATGCAGTGTTTGTGGAAGATTTTGGTTTATAATTACTTTTTATATGGTTTGGCTTAATACTTTTTTTGATCAGCTGACAGTAGTGCCCAAAACAATAAGCCAACATGTCACCTTAGCCACTATGAGCATCTTAAGATTGAAAGTTTCTTCACTTCTTCTGTCTCATGCAATTAAAACCACCTATACACCAGTCTTTCATGATAATCCACCAAGAAACTCCATTTTGAACACCAAACTAAACGGCACATGATTGTGTATTTAACCAGCTGAGAACTGTTAAAAGTATAAAAAGTGATTCTCTCTAACAGTTGTTCTCATTTTCTTAGTTTTACAGTTACCTGCAGCTGTGGATCATTGAGGAGTCTCTCAAATGACTGATCAACCAGTCATCAATCAATGGATGCCTAATGCCTAAGACACTTACACAAAACTGCTTCTGGGCTGGATCCAAAAGAAGAAAATATGTAGCAAAGTACTTATAGGTTTGTGTAAATGGCCGATGCAAAATTAATAAGTAATCTTAGTCTTAGTCAGGTAGACAAGCCTGTTTAATTTCAAAGGTTAAAAAGCACTTTTTCCTAGATACAATATGTCCACACTTTACTTTTAACTTTTTAAATAACTCACAGCATTAAATTTATGTCAAATGCACACAGTCTGCTGCAATCATTGAATATTTTGACCATGTAGCATTTGAAGCCCTGGTTTAAATTGAATCATTCAGAGCTTGTTCTAGCGCTAAACTCTTCCTGCAGTGTTTCCTTATTCTTCACACAAACCCATTCAAACTCAGGTGCCTTAAGGCCACAAGGGCTAAGTGATGTGACTGAACAAACAGATGTGATTTATTTGTCAGACTATTGAGCCGATCGGCCGGATAAACTGAATGCCGATAGCAGCAGCAGAGAGCAATGCTAATCTCTTTGTCCTCGATGAAAAAGCTTTTGTGTTTTTCTTGTAAACGTCCCCAATGCAATGCTTCCTGAACTGCTCTCAGTATATATCACAATAACATCTGAAATACCCCATTGTAACAGCCTCACAAAGTATACTGTACAATTAAATACAATTCTGAAAATTAATGCTACTGTTAGAAGTGAGCGGTGTGTCTGCAACATATGTTTCAATCTAATCAAAAAAATCAGAACTGGATCTTTCAGGGGTTATGGGGCATTTTATCTAATCTATATTCTAGAAGGATGGATGGGATTAAACTAAATCTAAAAGATATGAGATAAAACAGAATGACTGTATTCATGGATTATTATGATTTTCTTTTTAATCAGTGTAACAGCATAAGAACATATATATATATATATATATATATATATATATATATATATATATATATATATATATATATATATATATATATATATATATATATATATATCTATACTTCAAATGAAGGATTTTGTTACCAGAGAGCTCTTGTATTGCCAACAGAGTTACATTTGTACACTGAGTTAAAAACCCTAATCAGATGTCGCGCTGCTCTAATATAAACAGACATTTATTTATTCATAAGCCTGAACAGTTAATCGCAGAGCTAACACTTAGAGACATACACTCACAGGTTCGTTGTCCCTCTCATTTATTCACTACAGCCATTTAAACTGCACATGCATTGATTAAGAAGCAAAGCTATTCCTACACTGATTTTTCACAGGATCACAAAACCCATCCTTTTTTTTCTGGCCAAGACACAAATTTCCAGTTAAACAGCAAAAACACAGAGAATGCAAAGGTTGTCCAGGATAAAACCATGCTTTGAATGTTTCTGTTTCAATGGGAAGACATTATGAATCAAAAAAATGTTTTTGATTTTAAGTTAATTATACAAATATACTCAATTTAAATATTTAAATTTAAAGATATTTAAATTGAAGCAGTGAGATTTTGTGCAAAACAGGTTTCTAAAGTGTCTTGGTACCTGCACTCAACTTTAAATGGCCCTGGTTTGAAATTCTCCTGCATAATTTATTCTAAGGACAAGGCAGAAGAACAAGCCATGGTTCAAAAGAAGCAGGGTTTCTCACAGTTACATCAAACAAATCACAGACTGACGAGGCCACTGACAGTGACGGAGCGACAGCGATGACAGCGAGTGGCAATGAACAAATGAGAGGGAGACATTAAAACGGTTCGAGAGGGGGGCTGTGTCAATGACAAGAGTCCAATGCGCTGACAATCCGGCAACCGAGCGGTGTTAATAATGAAGACGGAGAGCGTGAGAGTGACAGCGCTTGACAGTGACAGATCGACAGAGGAGAAAGGCAGACAGATGGCAACGGCTGACAAAGAGACAGATGCAGGACGGCTCTGTGCCTCGAGGTGTGAGGTGTGTGTACTCGCTGCCAATCCACCAGACTGTAGAGAACAACTCCAGCTTTAAACTGAGCTGTGTGTGAGTGAGTGTGAAGGGCGCCAGACTCACTTTTGACACCAGAGCTGCATTGGCACAGACTTTTCCAACACAGCACTGACGCCTGAAGTGACCCAATACAAACATTGTAGTAATAACTGGTGTTGTACTACTCGAGACCGGTCTTAGAACTAAGTTGTAAAGGTCATTGTCTTATAATGGTCTCGACCCTTAAAAGTTATAGTCTTGTCTTGGTCTCAAACAAATTTTTACTTTGTCTGGTCCAGGACGACAAGACCAACCAAGACCAACCAAGACCAACCAAGACCAACCAAGACCAACCAAGACCATAAATGGTATATTTCTCTGTTCTTGGGATTGAAAGAAAACCTCAATCAATTTATATTCAATTACAAATCTTGTTCTAACTCTGTCTGAGGCTAGACTTTCTTTCAGATCTTTCAGATTTCATGGTCACTATTATCTTAAAATGAAATGCAGATCCATACTGTCCATTGTGAATGGTGTAGTGATAATTAAAGGGATTTGCAGACAGCAGCACAGCCTTGAATAAATTCAGAGACAAACTGACATTGACGACACAAAGAGTGACTGTCATGAGTCACTGAGCTGTGTCTGGGTCAAAGCTGACATTGTCTGAGGTTGATTAGTGCAGATTGAAGGAGAAAATATCATCTGAAATAAAGTAATGAAGCCTGGAGAAGTAAACTCCTCAGAAACCACTGAGCAGACCTGCTGTTTCTATGTTTAGAGCAGGTTGTGCACAAAGTGACCTCAGAAGTTCACAGTGAAGTTAAAACTGTGAGAGCGGCTTTGCCTTTGGGCTAGAGATTAATTTGTTACTTTGAGTTTAGCTGTTTAAAATATAGATGCAATAGTTTTAACCTTGTGTTTGTTTGTCCTGAGACTTGGCTTACTACAATCTGGACAAAATGTATTGCTCTGAGAACATTTTGAAATTTTTTTTTTTTTTTTTGTAAAAACAAGTTGTCATTGAATAAACAGAACTTTTTTGTTTACAAATCCTTTGTGTGGTCTATGTGGAAACTGCAGCACTGTGAGTGGCCATCGGGGGAGTAGTTAGCTTGGCTTAGAGGTGATGTAGTAACTGTTTTCATCAACATACAATACATTGTGTGGCAACATGTTTATATTGATTGTGGAAACCTCTTCGGTCCTGATGCCATATTCAGTCAATATTTATGAAGCTAATATAGGACACAGGGGTTTGTATAAAGCTGCACACGTTGCTAAAAAAAACGTAACCTCCAAATTATAAGAATATTTAGCCAAGTCATTTTGATGATTCCTTAAAATAAAAAAAGAGTAGCCTCATTTGTACAAGGCCGACCACTCATTCCAACATACACTACCTTATGTAGTGGAAAACATTTATCAATAAATCACTTTTCACCAAGATATAAAAATAATCAACAATATTAGAGGTTACAATCCTGTCTTGCTTGAAAAAGGTACATACATTTCTTCAAACATGGGTAAAAAAAACTACACTTACACTATGTATAACATTTACTGTGTTATATTGTTGTAGGTGTTTTGCAGTGACTGTCACAGTTCTGTTGTCTGGGTTCACTGCTCTAATGACATGCTGCAGATGTAAGACTCTTGTAGGGAACACAATGTCTATATTCTGATTTTGAACACAGCCTCCCAAAACAAATGTATTGATGCTATTCATGCTGTGTATTCCACGTGCTTTCAAGAGTGACTGTCATGAGATGCTCAGCTTTGGTTTGGTTTAACCCCAAAGCTGACATAATCTTCGAGGGTGATTAGTGTAAAATGAATGAGAAAATATCTGCTGAAATAAAGAACCATGCTTTATATTCTGGCATTTTGTTTAAAATGATTTGTTGTACAAAAGGAAGGTAGCCACACACTTTCCCTCAAAACTTAAGTAGTTTTAGTAACAGGTGTTTGTGACATCTTCACTTCCTTGATCTGCCTTGAGCTCATTCCCAATAAATATAGTTGTTCCACATATTATATTCTCTGGTAAAGGCTGTAGAAGATGAGGCATACTAGGCATACTAAACATTACAGTAAATGCATGATACTGAAAATGTGTGTTCTTTCTTTAAGGAGCCAAAAGCTGTTGTGAACAAGGTAGACTTGTACAGATAATGTGGGAAAGTGCTGCTGACTTGTGCAGTTTAAAAGTATTGTCAATGTACAATGGACTTTTCTAAAGAAAGCACCATTGTCTAACTTCCCCATCTACACCATTACAGCTGTTCATAATGCACTGTGATAACGTTTGAGTGCACTACATATAAGTTTAATATTCAACAGCAGATGTACTCTCTTTATACACTGTGCACCATAAAAACTAAAGCAATTTTAGACACAGCTATTGTCTGCCCATTACTGAGACATTTTATTCTTTTGCTTTCTAATGTTAGAGCATTTTCTCAGTGTTTCAAATGTTCTGCAGTGTCTGATGTTTTTTTCTCTTTCTCTCGTTTCCTCCGCAGTCATCTGTAACTTCCGGGGCTCGGTGAGTCAGGGTCTAGCGCTGGAGGTGGGAGAGACGGTTCAGATCCTGGAGAAGTGTGAAGGTAAGGCTGCCTCCTGATTGATAGCATTATGAGACTCTGCGAGGGCGGTATGTTTAATGCCTGTGTTACAGCAGAGCTAAAGCGTCATTAATCACTGCAAACATGCTGCAGCATTAAAGACAAGTGATGCTCCTCAAAGGCTTGGCTCAAAAACATTCATGTGAAATTCAGATTAGAGCCAAAGACCCTAAAGAAAGCATCTGTGTAAATAAAATGTGTACTAAACAGTGACAAAGACATCAGTGTTTGCTGCCTGCACTTCTGCTTTGATTGGTCGTTGGAGGAAAATAGAACTGTTCATCAATGTTTTTACAAATTTCAGATAATATACTATAAAATTTAGCTATATTTAAAATACAGTACATTGATTATTTGTAAGGGCACACTCACACTAGGAACTGTTAACCTGACATGGGCCCTGGCATAATTTCTTCTTAAAGATGACTTGGCTTTGTATCACCATAAATATTGGCATCAGAGTTAAATGAGTTAAAACTAATGACTTAACTGCTGTTTTTGCCCTGAGATTATGGAAACCAGGCTTTAAACAGTTTTGGGAGCAGTCACACATGCTGTGCTTTCAGATTTTTACTCATTAGTCAGGACATTGCTTCCACTGAATATTTAAAAACACACATTTTCTAAAAGCGTGCAGGTACAGGAGCACAACCTTTGACTGATCTAAGTTATTCATTTTTCTGACATATATTAAAGTTTGTTATTAGCTCTCTAGGTTTGTGTAGTTCAAAAGTGTGACAAAATAACATTTGCATGTGTACAAGAGGCCAAAACAGATGCCCACCTGCATATGGATATGGCATAAATTATAATGTAGGTTTGGACTTTTAGGTGTTAGACTTATATAGGCAATATTCAAGATGCTGGTTATACTGTAATATTAGTCTGCTGCTAAAGGCTTTTGTTGCCTAAAGATTGTGGAGAGCGTATTTGTGTAAAGTACAAGTGCTGATGTGGTCAGACTACTCAGCAATAATGTCTTAACAAAAACTAAACACCATCAATAACTGTAACCATGACTGCACCCATTGTTTGTCTGAGTAATAACTGCATATCTTTCAGAACTGGAGGAGAGCCCAAGTGATTAGCTGCTGTTGTAACAGTTTGGATTAGACAATGAGAGCAGCAGATAATGTTGTGTTTTGCAGATAATGACTGAATATATGCGCTCTATTAGCTGCAGCTGGGCAAGCTCCTGACATCCATCCAGGGCCAAAGTGTGACCGGACTGCTCTGAGCCCAAGTGACGAGGGCCCGTAACAGACACACTTAGTTCAAGAAAAATGTAGAGGATGTGTTTGCTTTCTTTGTGCAACTTTATAGTTCACTTTGGACAGGTACTAAAATAACTGGCTTGTGCCACTTTGCTTTCAGTGTCTGTCTTATATTAAAAAGTGTGAAACATTAGAAATAAATGTACTGCAGTGATTGGTTGACAGAGAATCACAAATCAGCTGTGGAACTACTTCTTCATAGCCCTTCCGTTTTCCTCTCACTGTCCTCTTTTCTTAGTTCAAAACTTGGATAATGTCCCTACCCTGGCATCCAGTCAGTGTCTTTTTCTCTCTTATTATGAAAGCAAGCATCCTATTTGAGGACAGAAGCCCTTGTGGCAATGAATGGGGATTATTTGGGGGCCAACTTTCAATTTAAAGAGTCCCTTTAGCATCTGTCGTTATCCAGTCTCACAGCACTTTAAGAAAACGACTTCAGTAATCCCAAAAGTATATAAATACTGGAGAACTGTTGTTTATGTAGATTTTAGTTGAGTGATTATTTAGATGATGTGAAGAAAACTGACAGCACTGTGGGACGCTATTATGTACAGTATAATATGTTCATGCTCTAAAGTAGCTTGTTGCTTGTTTTTAATCGCCAAAAAGTCGGCAAAGTTATAAAGCCCCCTAAATGTGTGTGTGTACTGTACTGTGTGAATGACTTCTCTCTACCCCGAATTTACCCCCGGAACTATCGTTGAACACTATGTCCACAAAGACATTTTTCTCTCGTCTAAGCGTCAATTTACATCAAGGTCTGTATTTTATCCCAGCTTATGTTTGTTGTTACTGAGACGTGCCTGTACATCTTTAGCGAATGTTGGTAATTAGGCTACACACCGTCTAAACCCAAAGGGCCCTAGGTTTTTCCTTTACATTGTCCTTGTAAAATAAGTGTTTGGTGGTGTGGTCTAAAATAAATTTGTAAATTTGTTACCTATTTCCTGTGTTTCCCAGCTGTAGCTTGTTAGATTGATATGGAGCTGCTCAAAAAATAAAACTCGTACCTCTTGTAAGCAGAGCAACGCAGCGAGTCGTTGCTGGTGTCAATTGTCAGACTGAGGAAAATAAAAAGCCGTTTGTACGCGGGTGACGTGACGCTGCTCGGTTGGTGTAAATTGGGGATAAACCAGCCATTAGCAAATGACCTTGCCAGTTCACCAAAAGTGGGCCAAAATAAAAGTCAGGAATGACAGAGTTAAACAAAAGGCAATTTTAAACCTCTAACTTTGACGTAGTAACATCATGTCGGTAGGGAACATTTTCTGTCTGTAAATATTAAACCATGTAGTTTTCCTTCCACTGTTTGCACAGCTCTGTGTTTCTTTATCTGTGTCTTACTGTATTTAGTACAAAAGTATTAATGAGCTTTTACATTTTCGACAAACTGGACCTTAGTTCAGTTTGGTCTAGTCCGAGAGCACACATCTTTATTGCCCTATGGACTAGCTGTTTAGTCTGAACCACAGTCCGTTGGAGCTCTGACAATTTGTGCGTCCCAAAGAGTGATATCTGAAAGTCCAGATCAGTAGGCTAGGTGTAGGGCTTTGTGACGGTATTGTGTTCGAAGCACAAGCATTAATCATAAATGAGCAGAATTTTAAGCTGCTAAGTTGCCAAGAAGTATTTTATCCAGAAAGTACCAGAGACCTGTCTTAAAGTGTCTTCTTGGCCTTCATGCTCAGCAGCTACTCAAACAACTAATCATCATCTCGGGACAGAAGCTCGATGGCTTTAATGGCACTGATGTGGAGTTGGCAGCCACTGAAGAAATGCTACTCTTAATGTTCATTTTTAAAATATAGATTACGGTCATTACACTTTAGAAAGCATTAGACTTCGATTAGAGGCCCTGTGGCATTTAAAAAGTATGAAATTTAGTTTGTAGTTGCTGCCAGCGTCACTCACCGATGCACACCCGCTCATTATTTTAAAGAGGCTTTTCATGTAACATATCTCTTTGGTAATTACAGTTACAGGGAACAAGGGAGATGACACAGCAGTAATCACAACACTACAAGAGTATAAAGAGAGAACACCTGTGTGGCTCTGTAAGCTGACCTGAGTATCAAAATCAGAACAGGTAATACTGTAAGAAACTCAACTGGGAAAACATTTGACAGATGCCTAAATGTAGTTGACATGATACTCATGTAATCTTTAAAATAATAAGATACACAGTACAGACATAGCAGTAATATGGCAATCATTATTGATCACATGAGACTTTGGTTAAGGGCCACACCTCTACAATTTATTTGGGAAATGCCCATTTGCTGCTGTTTAAATGCATCTTCACTATGGTGTTACAGGATATAAAGCTAATCCAGACACTGTCGACCCAGGTTAACTTGAAAATCTAAATTGTTTTGTGGAGTTGACAAATTTTCTTCATGCTGGTATCTTTCAAAACTGTTTATTTCTTTACTGTTTATTTTATAAAAAAACAATTGGAGCCTGCCCAGCCAGAACTTTACTTAATGAAGTAAAAAAGATCTGGTATTTGTTGGATTTTATCTTTTCATCAATTACTCATTACTCATTTTAATATTGTTTTGTGTAATGACGTGTCTCAGTACTGGGATCTAGGTCGGTTTTTAAGTTTACAACCTGTAGGCTATACATTTTTCATTACTCACTCTCTTTCCAAACAAAATAATCCTTAGAATAAATATGAATTATGACGTATTGTTGGTCTTATAGCTGTGAGGGCGTTGTGTGGTGAGGATGGAGATATTTTGTAAGATGCTCTTTTATTTTATTTTATTTTATTTTTTATACCTGGGCACATTTGAACATATTGTGTAAAATAATGAAGTATAAACCTGTAGCCTGTTGTAAGCTTAGGCACACACTGACTGGATAGTATCTTATCCACTGATGCTTTGTTAAACCATTAACAATTATGTAAATATTATAGTATATTTCGAAATGATATCTCACCCTTAAGTTGGTTTATCAATGTAAATCAAAAAACGTTGAACAAACTATATCAACTTGAATTTGGACTTTCATTTTATAAACTGCTTTTTAGAGTGATAATTATTATTATTATGATATTATGAGATTTATTAAGTCACAAAGTCAGACAAACATTAAATTCACTTTTATTTACAACTGGATCTGTTACAGTCGCTGGATCCTAAGCTGTCTCTGTTATACATAATATATAATTAGACTAAAATGATTTATCTGTGAAAAGGTCCCACAGTGAATATGTTAAGACACAAATTGATGAGTTATAGGCCTTAATTTAATGTTCAGTTATGTTTTTATAATAACTTGACTGTGGCTTAACAAATGCACCTTATTCAGAATTTTACTTTTCATTTAGTAATGGCCTATTTTTTATGCTATTGTTGTCATTGTTACTAATTCAGCCACTGGTGCAGAATGAAGGAAAGTGGTATGAGTGAAAGGCGTGTCATAAGGAAATTTGGAAACCATGCGCACACCTGCCATCCCATGAATGCACCACGGACAGAGTCCCAGCTTTGTTGTCCGTTTTAATCTAGTCTAGTGTTGTTGTGTGTTACTATAATTCAGTCAAAGTCCACACAAAGATCCACACGGCCTCATCCTGGCTTCAACCCGTACAAATAGGCCAAGACACTGCTGGTGCGGGCCCGGTCTGATTATCATATAGATGAGAGGCTGGGGAGTAAACACAGCCATCTTAACAGGGGTGCTAAATGGATCTTGATTGGTTATTAATTAGCATGCCAATTAAAGCCCCATTTCCATATTTTATCAGATTATGCAGAACTGTTGAGGAACAAATCTGGTGATTTTAGAATGAGATCAAATGAAAAATACAATGAAGCCACTCCACTAATGTATTGTTCCCATTACTTTGCTAAATGTTTACTCAACTAATGGGGTTTATTATCTCTGAATGACACTTCACGGCGTTTTAAATAATTAGTTTGGTTTATATCTTTCTCATATGAAGTGCCTGTTATATAACGAGAGCTTTCACAGCTGTCGTCTTTTCTGCTGAACTTCTATGTTTTTCAATCACAATGTCAGGTGTGAAACATTGAGGGGATTGACTGAAAATATAGTGTGTGGTTTGACGTAAATAGTAGTGTTGAATAAAACTGAAACCGAGCCTGTAGTTTATCTACTCTTAGTGTGAGTTCACCTCAAAAGTGGCTAAAGTGACTTTTCACTGCGTATTGTGAATGACTGGTTTATATTTTCGTGTCATAATTTCATGATCTAAGACTTTATCTCTGCAGTTACACAAACATAAACATGACTCCATTAGTTTCTGTCAAACTATGGTCAGTCAAGCCGTACATTACTTTCCAGTTGAAAAGAAACATCTGTATGGCAGAGGTATATCTGGGTGCTCTCCTCTACATATTTATTCCCCTGATAGAAGTCATTGTCAGCTGTCAGGGTTTGTCTTTAAGTGGAGTCTACTTTGATGACAGTTTTCCGACTCCTCAGAGGCTCGTGATGAATGCGTGTCCATGTGGAAAGAGCGGTTGTGCTCTCAGAGACTGGAGCAAGTCTCCACACTTCCTGCATGCACAATGAGAAGCAGGGCTTTATTTTAGGTCGTCTCAGAGGGACTGTTCTAGACTTGATTTCATCAAAGTTTTACTAGTGGTTCATTCTTTTTGTCTTTGATTTGGGCATACTAATAGTAAACAATTTTTGGCTAATACAACATTTTTGTGTTTTATCTATATTAATACTGCTGCAACCTATTTTTAACTCTTCCATTAACTTTTATTGGGCCTTTGTAACCATGGGAACAGTCAAATTAGACCATGAAGTCCGAGAGGAGCCATGTTTGTTTCTTGCCCAGTTCATCACTTGGAGCTACATCAATGACGTTTCTATGGCAACAAAAGATCTTAGTCATGAGGAAGACTTTTATTTTACAAAAGTCGCCTAAACTAAACTTACGTAACTGAACTTGTGTTTGTATGGTAGACTGATGCAAAATTAAAATTAAGAGTGGTCTAACAGTAAAAGCTGCATTAATACTTATGTGTTTAATTTTATTAGACCAAAGTCTAATAAAACTATATTAACTATAACAATATTAAATCAACACTGATCCATTTCTCTGGGTTGAATTTTATGTCCTATCACCAGTAATAGAGTCTACATCATAAATTTTCTCCTTTTTTTGTCTATCCACAATAAAGACTAGTACATATATTAAATAAATTAAAAAAGGACAATAATCTGAATGTAGCATGAGTCAGCGTTCTTTGTATATTTACTATAGATATTTTGTGACGAGTGTGACTGAAAGAATATGATACTCACAAGAGGGTGGGATTAAGGAAACATAAATGCAAATGATTGGGAAACATTTCTTACTTATTAAAAGAGATCATTTTATAAAGTTCTACTCATTAATACAAAGAGATACGTAGATAATCTTTGTAATAAAAACAGTCTGACTGAATATATCACACTGTCAAAGTACTTAGCATTGTCTGCACGAGTAAAAGAAAAATATTCCATAAACAGAAACTCTGAATGACCGTAAGTTGTCATACTTCTTCAACAAAATCCCAACTACAACCTTTGGGTTTTTCCACATTGTGCTCAAGGTTAAGCCCAGAGGTTTCCATTTGTCATCTTCTCGACAGACTCACACAGTTGTCTCCAAGCAGGACACCACTGTTCTCTTTGTTTTGAACACATCTTATGCATCAGTTGTTCTAATATTGCCCTAAATTTGGAGGACCTCCAAATATGAAATCATGCTCATTCGAGGGAGTAGATCGGATGTGTCCTTTGTCTTAGCCTTAGGCTCGAGTCTGCGTCATTGTTTCTGTCTGACTTTGTCACGCATGTTCAAACTCATGACTCACAACGACCTAATCTCTTCCCAGAATGCACAGCTCGTCTTAGTCACATCTCCTTTGTTTTATTTCAGGATGGTACAGAGGATTCTCGACCAGGAAGCCAAACGTCAAGGTAAGCACAGCCCACATCACTTTCTCTCATTACTTTGCAATCATTCCTCTGTGGTACACTTTGTTTCTTTGCACAGTTTATTATACTTAATGCAGAACCTTTGAGAACACTTACACTTTTTCTAACACTTCTACTTGTTTTGTCTGTAAGATTTGGTCAGTGTAATATACTTTGAGACAGCTCAAAAAGGTGATTTTTCCAGTGAATGTAAAACTAAATGAATGCAGGGGAAAAAATTAGGCGGTAAAGTGTATATTTAGTATTTGTTTGCGGCTCATTTCAAGTTAACAGTGTCACCTGTTGTGAGTCCTTAAAAACGTCTGGTCTTCTTGACTACTAAGCCAAACTACATGGGTTAATGAATTGAAACAAGTATGGACACACCCTGTACTTAGGACTGATGCTAGAACCTTTATCACTGTCTAACCAAGCTAATATGAGTCACTTAAGATCTGATCTTGGTCTCTCATTGGCCACAGTGTACAAACAGTGGCCTAATAACTACTATTGAATACACTTTGTAATGTAAACCATCATGTACAAATACTAATTTGTTATTTATTATGTATATATTATGTTTTCCTATTAAAACGACCAGGGTCATGTTTATCTGTTCTCACTAAAAATATCTTTCATTTCACTCCCTCTTTAAATGGTTGTTCTTACAATGCTTTGTTAGAAATGTGTACTGACTTGAAGAGATAAAAATATATAAAAACTAATTGTTAAGAGCTTTTCACGCATACATGGGTTACATTTAGTCTCACTGCATTTCATAGAAATAACATTTAGCCTTTGTACTTGGCTTTCAAAAAATACAGAGATGATCAAATCTAGCCCGATATGTGAGACTTTAGTTCATTCAGCTTATGTGTTATAGACATATGGACATTATTTCAACTAAATCTTTTCTGATTAAACCCACAATGAATTAAATGTTAAAGCATTGTTCTGGATATGACTAGAAAATGGTTTTACATTTATTATCCTTTTTAAAGAACCTGTCGTGGGATTGTGAGGGAAAAAAATTAAATCTTTTAAGAACCCCTTTTGGGTTTAGCTCTGCTTTGTCCCGTTCTTTTCTCTAGACATTATGTTTTATTCTGTTCTGTTCTTTGGGCCTTAAGAGGCTTTTTTGTCTAGCCTTACTATATTGAGGTTTTGTCGGGTGTTTTCTGGTGTCGATAGGAAAAGCCTTACCAAACACACATGTACCACAAAGAGAGAAAAATGGCGGAGAAATTCTTTTTTGTTTTTTCTGTCATTCTGTCTCCCACATCTGAAGTATCTTTGGTTTTTAAGTACAAGTCCCTCTTGTGTATCGATACGTGACAAGGATTCAGTACAGAGCAATAAAGCATCCAGCATATCTATCAAGGAAAGGACTCAGGAATGCGTAGTCGACCTGTTATATGTCAATATGTGTATCATTCACAGCGGTGGGGGTTCATCTGGTGAGATATGTATGTATCCTCGTTAGATGGTAATATGCCCCAGGAGTCACGTAATGGCATATCTGGTGAGCCGAGTGCACTTGTAATATGAAAGAGGGGTTTATTGATTATTTCTACAGTGGAATAATTTAGATTTTAAAGATAGTTTTTTCTGGAAAAAGTTTAAACAGTATAGTGTTGGCCTGGCCCTACTCACTTTGTTGCTCAATACATCAATCATAATGATCTTTTCCATCAGCTTTAATTATATCCTTATGTTTGTAACCTAACTAAACACCTTATATTTTCAAATACAATGTAAGCCTAATCACTTTTTGGTTGATTCTGTTTTTAGAATAATGTAATCTCTGAAGTGAGATAAAATCAAAAGATATTATGATTTTTCTTTATGTGTGAAGTATGAAACCGTGTAAGATAATTTACCACTGTTGTAAAGTTAAAATGTTTTTGTAAATGTCGACTGTGAGCTATGCAACACTGTACCTTGAAGGAAGGAGTAATATTCTTGGCCGTGGGCAGAGGATTGAAACCCATTTCTTTGGGTTACAGCAAGGACAATGGGATGCAGCACAGCAGGATAATAAACAAGAAAAAGTTGAAGCTCAGGTTTCCTCATGCAAATCATAAATCAGGGCTCTCCAATGGACCGCAGAAAAGATGTGTTAAACAAAAGCTCCTATGGTGTATTAAATGAATCCATTGCCCTGTACCTGTGCAAGGACTTTTCCTTTAGTCTTTTACAAGAGAACAAGATGAACCTAAAGTACATTACTAACTCTGTTCACAGACACTTCAACAAGACCATTTTAAATATTCAACAGGCAACTCTGACATTTTTTATTCTTTTTATTCCATACAAAATGCTTTATTATATGTTGGGATAATGGCACTGTTAAAACAAACCGAACAATTTAGTTTAGTTTATTGACTAGGTTTAATTAATTAATATTTATTTCATTCAGACAAAGTAAAAATTAGTCTTTTTTCTAGCATTTTAAAGCAAACTAAGTAACATTTTTACCTTCATAAATAGTCTTCTAAGTCCTTACAATGGTTAATTGAGTTGTAGCGGTGTGTTTGAAGCGTGCATTATGCCCCTCTGGTGCATCTGAGCTAAAAAGTTGAGCTGCTACTGACCCGACACAATTCTCAGGTCATGTTTACGTTCACGTGAGAGGGACTAATTGCTTTACGGTAATTCAATACAAACGTAGCGACCTTAGTTTTGCTTTAACTCAAAGAGAACCAAGGAATATGTCCAAATGGTATTTTTTGCGGCTTAACTTACGAAGCGATAGCTCAGTATTTTGTGAATGGAATTAATCTATTTAATGTTTATACTTAGGGCTTGACAGTAGAGAGCTGTAGGTGTTCTCCCAGTTTGGAGAAGCAGACAGGAGCAATGAAGGGGATATGAGTGTACAGCTGTAAAAGGCTGCTTCAATGTCAACTTAAATGTGTGAAAATATTATTTATTCCTAAAAGGACACATTAAAGATCCTGAACATATAAATGGTAGGTTTTGCACATGTGTATAAAACTGAAAAAAAGTAGGCATATACAAATTATTACTATTAGGGCAATCTGATGGCAATAAATATGTTAATTAAATTCAATTCTGTGTACATACACCAGCACAAATAATAAATGTTGTTTAAAAATGTGTTTTTCCAGACTTAATTAGCAGCTAAACATAACGTCAAACCTGCACCATTGCTTTGGTCTGCTTCTTTTATTTTGGCTTGATTGCACTGTAGTTGAACTGAGCAAATGATATCCTATTACTTCCCTATAATCCTCTGTTTATGAGCTACAAATGAAGCCTGCTGACGGTTCATTACATTTTCTATATTCATCATGAGCTCTTATATTGCATTTCTGCTAATGAACATTATATGCTTATTACTAATCAGTGTCTATGGCCCATACAACCCACTATCATTACACAGCCCAGGGATAAGGTGATGCATTGGTAATGTCTTTTAGTGCTCACATAAATGTATCCAAACAAGTGCAAGAGAATATTTACCTGTGTAAATAAAAACACGGAAGTTCATGTGATGCTGAATCGGGAACAAAGGTCTTTTTTTATGGTGTAGTTCAACCCTATAGATGTTTAATATTACTCTCAGAACAGATTGTAAACTCTGATCTAATATGGAACCCATCTTTAATCTTCAAACATATACGGATATCTCAGGTGGCTCACTATTACACAGTAGGAAGTTAACGTTCAAGGTCTGTTTGCAGCAACATAAATCGATGCTGCCGGAGCGTAATGTGAGTTTGGGGCTAGTTATTAAAAACATACTTCAAAAATATTGTCTACTTACATGCAACAGCACAATCCAATCTCTTTTGAATTAAATTTCCAATGAATCCACATCTCAGAGACAATGAGCTAATGATGTTTCATGCTGTACTAGGGCTACACAATATACAGTATTTTTACATTTACATTACATTTAGCACCAGTGTTACAGCTGGAACACCACCAGAGGCAAGGTGGGTTAAGTGTCTTGCCCAAGGACACAACAACTGTATGAACTGTGGGGAGAGCGGGAATCGAACCGTCTACCTTCCGGTTGAAGGACGACCGCTCTACCACAGTATCACAAATCTACTTTCTTGTCAGTGCAATATCAACAGTCATGGATCACAAATATAAGGCAGTCACACTTTGCTGGAGCCTTGCTTTGCTTGAAATGTATGTCTCTCTGAAAGAACTGTTTTTATGTTGTAGCACCTACTGTTGCAATGGCTCTGATGTAGCTGGACATATACTTACAGTTAAGGATGACATTACTAGGGCTGTTCAATAAATACGTCCTACATTTAAGTATTATACATTGCACTATTGACTTTATACTGTACATACTGTTCATTCTGCACTCAGGGGCAAAACTGAATTTCTTTACCTTTTAGTAATTACAATAGCTGCATCTAAAGTAAAATAGTAAAAAATTAGCATTTTACAATAACCTTTAGAATATCTATGTTACAAAGACAGCTTAAACTGCTGTAATGTTATAGCATTCACAGTGTGCCAAGAAAAACAATAGGCTAATTATAGCTTTGAATAAAATAAAGTTGAAGACACCAGTGACCAGTAGAAAATAGTCTCGATTCATTTATGTTGTAAGTCATATATTGAGATTGGCCGCAGTGGCGGTCGTCCTTCAACCGGAAGGTAGGTGGTTCGATTCCTGCTCTCCCCACAGTTCATACTGTCGTTGTGTCCTTGGGCAAGACTTTAACCCACCTTGCCTCCAGTGGTGTTCCAGCTGTAACACTGGTGAATAGAAGTTTCATGTAAGTTGCGTTGGATAAAAGCGTCAACTAAAAGAATAAATGAATTACCGCCATAATATTTACATAATATTTACCAACAATATTGCAAACTTAACATTGTTTTTCCCTTTTTCATTGGATTATAACATCTCAAACAATGTCAAAATACCACTTAATGATAACAATAAAGAGCAGTTTACTATATTGTTACACAATTTATTACAATTCCATTAAAACACCATATTTTGAGACTTGGTTGAACACCTCAGTGATGCTTTGTTGTGTCAGTTTGTGTCATGGTTGCAGTTGCAGAGTAGGTTTTGACTCTTTCTTTCTTTTTTTCAATCCTCTTAGTTCCACGTTAATGACCTGTTTCTCTACAATGAACTCACTTCTCGGATCCAATCACTATGTCTCTCTCGAAGCATGCCTTATTCCCACTCATGGCTTTTCTTTAATCCCTTTAGATCTGTAGAAAACTCTGTGGTTCATCTGTATTCAGGTTACCCTTCCATTGTTAGGGCCACAGAAAGGCCAGTGCACTTCCACTTTAACTAATCAGAGTGGTGCTAGTGGCGACAAACGAGAACGTCTATAAGGGCAGCACAATGTATATCACAAAGTTATTGTTATAGCAGCATCAACATAAGCAGTATCTGTATCTCAAAGAATGAATAAGTGTAAATAATATGGTATATGTGTCTGGAACTAACACTGTGCGTATACGTGACCAAAGTAAGTGGCCCAGTGTGACCAGTTTAAAGTGTACTGCATTTAACTTTTGGTATTTCGACATCTCAGCAGTCTTGTGATATTTGTTTACTGCTCTTTATGAATCAGAGGACCAGACAGCCCTTTGGAATATAGTCTAACTTTGACATATAATTATAAGCCCAACACTTTGTAGAATAAGCACGGCCTTTTGATTGACATTTCTCATCAGTGTGAACTTCAAACTGATAAAGTTCAGCTAAAAATGGCTCTTTACATATTTGATATTCTTTTTGCATTGACCTTTTAGATAATGCATTTGAGTTTTCTGTAGAATAATAGCAACACTGAGCTGGCAAACTAGGATAAAGAGTTTTCAAAGTCACTGTGTCAATAGAAGACCATAAGGCGAGTTGCAGAGACCCGCTGCGCTCTGCAACTCGTCTTATGGTCCGAAGCTATGTGAAGCAGCGGGTCCTCCGGACCTTCCGTGTCCCTGAAACTGCATCATCCTCCCCGCCCTGTGTCCAGGCTTCTCAGTAGTCCACTGAGATACTGCAGAGTGGCAGCGCCCCGTGTCGCCTTGCCTTACCGTAGTGGCAGAGCGGCAGCGGGTCCTCCCTCACCTTCCTTACGGAAGCCGATGTGTGCAGGAAGGCGCGTTGCTGCTGTACTGTGTCACCGCCGTATGCTATTGGAGGATAGCATGTAGTAGGCGGTGTTACAGTACACAGCAGTGCGCATGCCCTTCACTCCAGTCATATAATTCAAATATTATTCTGTTACTTTATTAAATATTTTATTACACTATTTGGTTCAGAATATTTTTTTTCCTATTTTTCTCCTCTAAAAACCAGGTGCGTCTTATGGTGCGAAAAATACGGTATATACTTTTTTAATTTATGAAATAAATCAAGTCAAATTAAATTGAGAATTTTGGAGTCCTATTTCAAAATGATCTTAACATGACTTTGTGTTGTGTCCTTTTATATTTTTTGTGTTTTTATTTTTCTGAATGTTGGTTTACAGGACTTTAGAAAAACTGGTTGTTTTAAGTGCTCTATAAATAAAAATGCATAAAAATGATTGAAATGGGAGACAAAAATCCTTCATATTGCCGACTTGACATATTTTCAAAGATTTATTCAAATCGGTCTGTTCATATTTACTGTAGCACTTGCTATGACATTGTCTGCAAAGAGAAAACAATAGAGTCCAGGTGTTTATTTTGTTACTTTCTATTGAGTTTTGTGTTTTCTCTCCTGCTGTGATGTAGTGCTACTCGCTCTGTCCCAAACAGCAGGAATAAAAGGCTCCTCTCGGCTGGACACAGTGTGAGGAGATTACACCTGGCACTGGACAAATGTAGTTCAGGCTTGAACCTCCTCTAGGTCCGGGTCTGGGGCGGACTGTTGATTTTCTTTGGGCAAACGGTAGACTCAGACAGGAATTTTTCTGAAGCTTTACTCAAGGTCTGGGCTGTTTATTCTTTTATTGAAGCCGACTGAGGAGGGCAGAGATGAAGGAAGTCTGGGAGTTTCAAATAGAAAACAGTAGGTTTATACTTGATAATGAACTAAACAGAAAAGAGAATATATATATGGAGCCAAAGTAGGAAAGCATCCTTTTGAAAGATTGATTTCACTCCTGTGTGTTACTACTGAGAGAAGAGCAACAAAATCCACTAGACTTTATCAGTGCAACAATATAAAGTGTTTAAACTTGAGATCCAAAATGACTAAGTACATGCCTAAAGTCATTTACTTAACTCTGTAGACAATTGAAATGATTATGTTTTACAATACTGTATTATTTTTCACGTTAAATCATTTAAATGTGTTAACAGCTTTGCGTTTAGCTACAGTATATCATCTGTGTTTGTGTATTTGACAGATAGAAATAAGTAATTACTTTTCATAATTTAATGTGTCTGCAACAAATATTTACCAATGGATGCTTTTTATTTTTTATTTTATTTTTTACAATAAACTATAGTGCCTACACGTCACTTTCAAGAGATCACTATTTTATAAATAACTCACATCACAGGATTTGAAATGATAAACTAATCAATATTGTTGTAGTATTTTTGTGGTATGGTCACGTGATAAGGTCTGGCCATATTGTAATACAAACATTTATATTTGGAACAAGTGCTACAACATTTCGAAAACATTTGTTTCTTTTGCAACAACAAGGTTTAAAAAGTTTAGTAAAGCAAAATGATTGTGATTAATGTATTAATCATTTTGAGTTTAAAAGTTGGTTAAAAATTGTAATCTTTTTGATGCAATTGTCTCTTAGATCTTGTTTTGATGAATTTTTGGTTCATGGTCATATTATTCATATTGTACAGTATTATTTATGTACACAGTTGTTTTACAATGTCAAGGTTACACTAGATATGTGCGTATAACCTTGCGCTGCAGCTGGATCTTGCAAGATTTGGGAGTTAAAACTCGGGTAAAGCGATGAAAATGCAACAAGCGTCCTCTTCTCCTCTTTGTTATCAACAAGGCTACGTTGAAAGACTTTAGCCAATGCTGGAAGGAAAAGATGTTTGTGCTCTATTCCTTCTGGCTTATATCCTAAATCTCGTAGTCTTTTATACAGATTCGACATCCTTATAATAAGTCAAAAAAAGTTAGATTTTATTTCCATCATTTACACTTTCAAAATAACAAAAAACAAAAAAATGGTGTCTACAAAAGTTTGGGCACCCTGCAGAGTTAATACCTTGTTTGTTCTCAATCATCGTCTGGATAGACCAGGTGATGTCAATCTCAAAGGTTTTAAATGCCCAGACTCATCTGACCTTGCCCCAACAATCAGCACCATGGGTTCTTCTAAGCAGTTGTCTAGAAAACTGAAACTGAAAATAGTTGACGCTCACAAAGCAGGAGAAGGCTATAAAAAGATAGCAAAGCGTTTTCAGATGCCAATATCTTCTGTTCGGAATGTAATTAAGAAATGGCAGTCATCAGGAACAGTGGAAGTTAAAGCAAGATCTGGAAGACCAAGAAAAATATCAGACAGAACTGCTCGCAGGATTGTAAGAAAAGTAAGTCAAAACCCACGATCCCTCCAGAAAGATCTGGCAGACACTGGAGTTGTGGTACACTATTCCACTATAAAGAGATACTTGTACAAATATGGACTTCATGGAAGAGTCATCAGAAGAAAACCTCTTCTACGTCCTCAACACAAAAATCCGCGTTTGAAGTTTGCAAATGAACATATAGACAAGCCTGATGCATTTTGGAAACAGGTTCTGTGGACCGATGAGCTTAAAATATAACTTTTTGGCCGGAATGAGCAAAAGTATGTTTGGAGAAGAAAGGGCACAGAATTTAATGAAAAGAACCTCTGTCCAACTGTTAAGTATGGGGGTGGATCGATCATGTTTTGGGGTTGTATTGCAGCCAGTGGCACAGGGAACATTTCACGAGTAGAAGAAAAAATGGATTCAATAAAATTTCAGCAAATTTTGGATGCTAACTTGATGCCATCTGTGAAAAAGCTGAAGTTAGAGAGATGATGGCTTCTACAAATGGATAATGATCCTAAACACACCTCAAAATCCACAGTGGATTACATCAAGAGGCATAAACTAAAGGTTTTGCCATGGCCTTCACAATCTCCTGACCTCAACATAATTGAAAATCTATGGATAGACCTTAAAAGAGCAGTGTGTGACAGACAGCCCAGAAATCTCAAAGAACTGGAAGACTTTTGTAAGGAAGAATGGGCAAAGATACCTCAAACTAGAACTGAAAGACTTGGCTGGCTAGTTACAAAAAGCGTTTACAAGCTGTGATACTTGCCAAAGGGGGCAGTACAAGGTATTAACTCTGCAGGGTGCCCAAACATTTTCTCATAGACTCTTCTGATTGGTCTGTACACATTGTGTAACGTTCTATGTACGTACTTAAACCACTTTGTTGTTCTAGTCTGGGTGGGAGATTGTCTCAACCCTGGTCCCAGTGAAAGCCTGGTTAAACTTTTCTAGCTTTTGCCTCTTCTTTGATCTACCAATTTGCTGGTCCTACCATGATTACAGATCTTAAAATATCAAATATTCAAACTGATTAAAGAGGCCCAGACTGAAAACAACTGCACTGTTTGTTTCCTGAATAAGTTGAATATGTAGTGATTGGATGTGAATAGTACGTATTAGTAAAAGGTCTGCAGCGAGTAAAGTCAGAGGAGACTACAAAGCAATCATAAAGTCTTGTAGTGTTTCAAGACAAAGTGACAATCTCAGTCTGTCTATCTTTCTTTATAAAGAGTCATTGTTGAGAAACAAGAAACCAACAAAGAGAGAAGCTGTGCCATTCTGCAGCATGATGTAATCTCTATTATTTTGTCATCCAAGCCTCACTCCCTCTGAAATAAATAAAGAAGCCCAACAGGGAGAACCACACAATAAATTAGATAACAAGAATATGTGTTGTTCCTGTCTCTTTTAGAAAAAAAAGAACAGTCACTTGAGAGAGAAGTGCAGTTTTTAAATAATACTTTTTGCAAAAACATCAATAAGTGTCTCATTAGCACATAACATTCATGAAAGTTTGGGCAAGAAAATGCATATGAAAGGCACCTCAGTTGATTTATGCAAATGCTGCAATCAATACGTGGAACATAATCTTTCTGAGATAAAAAAATATGTTTATTTATGGAACACGTAGATGTAGACAAAAACTGGTAGACACAGCAAGACATTAAAGAAACTAATTTAGGCCTTTTCAGGTTTTTATAATATTCTACCAATGGATTCTATATCAAAATATGCTATGCGCCCCCTGGTGGCCGACACTGAATTTCCCCATTAAAGAGATGATAAAAAATAAATAAATACATGGCAGTATGTTGCTGCTGTATACCTAACCATTATGAAGCAAGAATGCTAAAAAGCTATTGCCTTTACACATTTCTGTGTAGCACCCAGTCAAGACCTGTGTTTGTGTAACAGTAAGTAATTTGTATAGTGTGTTAGTCATTTAACCGTCTTAACAACAATATTCTAACATGTCCAAAAATGAAAATATCCTTCAGCAAAGTCAGGACAGAAGAGTGCATAAAGGACGCGAGTGAAGTGTGCTCTAGAACGTCACTGGAGAATTGGGACTGTGCAAGATTCTGTGGAGACACATGAAATGTTTCCAGGCCAAAACTATTGTATTTATCACATTTAAGCTGCCTTCTCAGTAAAACACTTTTTTGTAACATTATTAATTAATGTCTTTATTCATCAAATGTGTTTGTTCTTGTGTTGGTCTTTAGAAAACTCTAAAATAACACCAGTTAGAGTGATTTCAGGCCAGGCAATGCTACTGCTAATGCTATACAGAAAGAGTTGAAAGTGTGCATTGTGGTTATTAATGTCTTTTCTTTGTCATTTTAAACCTGGTTAAATAAATCTGGAAGAATAACGCTGTTTTGACAGTTTTCATTTCATGGATTGTTACTTATCAATGACTCAGCCTCGCTCAGTGTCACCATCGCATTGATCATTTAAATTAGAGACATTAAACTCTGTTAATGCTAATGATGAGGTGTCATTGTTCACCTCTTAATGGTTTCTGGAACAATGCAGCTAGACATTTTAGTGGCATCATGTTTTATCAAGGAATAAATGTATTTTACACAGTTGAGAATAGTCGGTTTGATGAAGACTGATGCAAAGAACAAACTACACAAACAACACCCAATGTTTTTTTTTTTTTTTTTCACTGCAATAATATGTGCAATTTGTTGTTGTTGTTTTTTAGTTGTTTTTTTAGTGCAATCACTATACTGTAATTACTTGATATACTTTTTTTTGTTTTTGTATATGCTGTATATATACATAGTATATATACCGTATTTTTCGCACCATAAGACTCACTTTTTCTTCACCAAATAGTGGGAGGAAAAGTGCCTGCGTCTTATGGTCCGCAGGCACTTTTTATGGTCCGCAGGCTGCCGCTCTGCAACATAAGACGAGTTGCAAAGCGGCAGCGGGTTAGGGAGGACCCGCTGCCGCGCTGCAACTCGTCTTAGTTGCAGAGCGGCAGCGGGTCCCCCGGGACCTTCCGTGTCCCTGGAAACTGCATCATCCCTCCCCCGCCCCGTGTCCAGGCTTCTCAGTAGTCCACTGAGATACTGGCAGAGTGGCAGCGGGCCCCCCCTCCCCCTCCGTGTCGCCTTGCCTTACCGTAGTGGCAGAGCGGCAGCGGGTCCTCCCTCACCTTCCTTACGGAAGCCGATGTGTGCAGGAACACGCGATGCTGCTGTACTGTGTCACGTCACCGCCGTATGCTATTGGAGGATAGCATGTAGTAGGCGGTGTTACAGTACACAGCAGTGCGCATGCCCTTCACTCCAGTCATATAATTCAAATATTATTCTGTTATACTTTATTAAATATTTTATTACACTATTTGGTTCAGAATATTTTTTTTCCTATTTTTCTCCTCTAAAAACCAGGTGCGTCTTATGGTCGGGTGCGTCTTATGGTGCGAAAAATACGGTACATAGTATATATCATTCTGTATATTATGTATATTATATGTATATTATGTATATTATTTATGTTTGTAACATACTGTAAGAATTGCTGCTGGAACAGAGAAATTTCCCTATTGTGGGACAAATAAAGGATTATCTTATCTTATCTTATCTTAAGACTTTGGTCATTTTAGCATGACTCTTTTGCTTTCAGTCTTTAACTTTAGTCCAACAGACCTATCCATCTCAGTGGTTTGAGTGATCGAGCAATGGCACTGTTTGAAAAAATGTGGCTGTAAATTATTCACCATCTTCTACATTAAGTCATTTTGTCTTATAAGAAAAGGCAAATTACTCTAACTACTGCAGGGAAATGGTTCATCTTTTTGTGCAGCTTAAAAATATCAAAGTCAAAAATGACTGTAAGACTATAAGTATCTCTGAGGGCAGTGTAAGTTGTGTTATTTTAATTTGTGATCATACAGTATCAACAACATAGACATGTAGTTGGTTAAAGTCAATGTAACTAAGAAAGTAGGTTGTCGTTTAGCGGAAACTAACTTCCTAATATTACTTACGAGGCTTTGCTTGATAATCCTCCAAGCCCAATCCATTTCCTGAGCATTTTTCTCTCTTTGAGCAGGACCATTAATTAATCGATGCTGATTGTGAACGTCCTGCTGAGCGCTGGTGCAAACGCCAGAGCCATGAACGATTTAACTCTGTGTGTGTTTGGACTCAAAAGTGCTCTGTTGCATTTTCTGTTCCAGCCCTGACAAATGTCTCATTGTAAGCCAGTTTTGACAATCGTTTTTAGGCCACTTATATTCTCAGTTGAGCAAATAACATTAGCTTGTCAGGATTTAAATCCTGAAAATGTAAAGTGTTTAAAAATGTGTGATAAAAGCTTTAAAGATGGAACTGAAACATCAGAAAAATATGAGAGTCGCTACTTTTGTCAAGAGACATCTTGAACCATGTGCACAAGACACTTTCCTTAAAATATACTTTTAGCTTTTTCACAATTGTTAATTCTTTTTAGTATTAAATCCTTTTAAAGTGATATAGTATTGAAACTATACTCTTTTGTATCTGGACAATGTATTAAATAAAAACAAAAAAATGATTATTAAAAGTCTCTAAACATGACATTTGACAACCACAAGTCTTATGAAGCCATAGTAGGAAGCAGTTCCTTCATAAATATTGAAATAATCTAAGCTTCCTGTTACACAATGAGGTAGATAAGTAACAATATTTAGCATGAGCGCAAGGACACAGAGATTACATAAATGTTAAGAGTTTCAGTTCAACGGCGGGATGTGTGAGAGGCTGTCAGAGGAACAAGTTCTGCAAAGCTACACTTGTAAAGTAGAAAAGCCAAGGTCTGTTTAGTTGTTGTGGCCAATCAAGTCCTTTACAATTTAAGTTTGAAGCACTTCCATGAATCAGAACAACACAAACACACCTCACCTTAGTTTCAGGTTTGTGGTTCATGTTATGTAGAAAGTGTTTTAACATGACTAAAATATGGGCGTCCTCTCACATGAACCTGTTTTATTTGTTGTAGGTTTTGGGGACAGTGGTCATACTCATGCTCTTTTACCAAACAAATGAACATAAACCCCCTTAATTATTAATACATATTCAATAAAGGGTTACATTGCACAACAATTGTCATACTTTCTTTTTGGAATATGACAATCAAAAAAAAAAAAAAAATATTTGGGTAAGCACTGCTGGATGTTTCATTTATTTATTATTTCCTCCTAAGTTCAGATACTCTTCCTTCCAATCAAAAGACAGCAGTGTTTAGCTTCACCTTTAGTAACTCTAGCTTACTGTTGGACCCAAAGCTATTGATACATTTGGTTTAGGACCTTTTTCTCCCTTTTGACAATGAAAATACCTTCAAAATTGTGATAATGACCTGACTTTCAGTGAAAACATGCTTTAATAGGTAACTCTGTATTGAAAGCACCCCATGGCGTCCCCCTAAACCGTATCAATATCCTTCCTTTTCAAATGACCTTATGAAATGAACCTCTTCTTCAAACCTCTCTGTTAAATGATTGTAATAATGCCAACAACAGTCCCTTTGCTTGAATGCACACAGACACAGGTAGTGTAGGGGACAAGCCTGAGGTGCTCTGGAAGCACTGACCTGTTAAACAGTCTCACATTGTCACCACTAACCAGGCGGAGGCAGAAAAAACATGTGTGCTGTATTCTCCCAGATGCCCTCAGTATCAAACAGGAATGCTCTGCTTGTTAAAAAACATTTGACAATTGCCTGCATTTTATCCTGCCATCTACACCTCAACACAAACCATATTAGAGCCATTTAGATAATTTCCCAGTGGCTTCTTGATCCACATTTGGAATCTGCTGGGTTTATTCAATATTTTCTACTGAGCCTAAAAGCCAGAGAGACTGGTAATTGCTCACACAGTGCACCTGCGTAGAAGCATCTGCATTTGTAATCTACTCACTAATTCAGTTTTGTCAGACAAAAAATACAGCACTGTACATCATCATTTCTTTTATTTGAGAATGTGTCAAAACTAGAGGAAACATATTTGGAGCAGTTCAGATGATGCTGTCCAGAAATGTTCCACTGTAGCATGAACAACCTCATTATTTTCTGCTACATTTTAGAGACACAGACAGTGAAAAGGAGAGACTGTAAAAACAGGTTGCTGGAGTCACAGATGTAACATTCTGTAGAAAGACAGCAGCCTCCAAGTTACACCTGTTTTCTACTTTCTACTTCAGTCTGTTACAAAAAAGTCTTCAACACAATCTGTGACAATTATTGTTATTATTTTACATTCATGGTGTTGGTTGCATGGTTTGGTTAAAATGTGAAGAAAAGTCAGTTCTATATTTTAGTTTGTGGACCTTTTCTACTTTTATTACTATATATTTCATGTCTTGCTGTCTTTCTCTAACCATACTACAGTGTCAAATGATATTTAATATTGCTACTAACCTCATTATCTAGTCTTTTTACAGCAACTTAGAAGACACTTTGACTGAATAAGTGAGCTTTTACCAATGCCAAAGTCCTTAGTTTAGTCCTGGGCTGGACTCCAGTTAATTTGGTACGAGCAAACTTTAGCAAAGGTTCCTTGATGTTTGCAGAGAGAGTAGTTTGTTTAGGTTGTCTGGAAGCTAGTGGCGTGAACAGAGGATGAGTGGAATGTGGACATATTTCCAGATCCTCATCAGGGTCCTAGAAGCACAATTTTAAACATTTTGGAGGCTTTTGTGAGGGAACACAACCTAAAATGCTCCTAAATTGAGTGACTATTGAGTCAAATGTCTCTTGGTCTTACACCCACACCATGTCATGTCTCCTGCCTTTGTTTTAACGACAGTGGTAGAAATAATCTTGCGAGGCACTGGTGCAAACTGACCTTTACTTTGGTTATTTTATAGTTACTAATGTTGCTCTAGCTAGTATCTCACACAAAACAGTTAATAAGGTAGCACTAACACTCATGTAAGGTAGCCAGAACATTATGTCTCTCAGAACCAGATTAAGTCAAGAGTTCACTTTTATTTCACACTGTTAAGCACTTAACAAAAGCTTAACACGTATGCAAGTATCCCCCTTCGGTAAATGTACAAGATGTAAGGTTAAGGGTTAAAAAGTTGCCTACACAGTAAAAGTGAGAGTGGTTTAAGTTTCTGATTTTAAATGAACAGGTAATTGAACAATCTCTCTGTAGCTCCGCTGTCAAACGCTTGGATAACCACATTGACTCTATTTGTACTTAACCCTGTATCCATCTGTCCCCGACCTGTCTCCCACTCTCTCCTGCTCTCGCTCTGTCTCCTACAACATCCATCACTTGAGCAGCACAAAGGCTCTCCTCTGTGTTTTATTATGTGGTGTTTGACCCAGAAAGACCTTTGACAACTTTAGCAGAACACATCTCCAACCTACTCTCATCCAATGTGATTTGAACTCCAACCAGCTTTTTTTTGTTATTTAGTTGACCTTTGTGATAAGTCAGAAGTAGCCATCTTTACCTTTTCAGAACGAGCAGGCGCAGTTTGGGGCTGTAGATAAAGACACAAAACCTTAAAGAAGAAGATAAGCAACCTGACAGCCTTTGACTCAACACTTTTAACTCAAGTGGCTCTTCCTATTATTTGCACTACTGTGATCATACATCAGGAATATACACTTTACTTTATTTCACTATGTACACTTTTTTGTTTCATATAATTAGATTAGATTAGATTCAACTTTATTGTCACTGCACATGTAAGGTACAAGGCAACGAAATGCAGTTAGCATCTAACCAGAAGTGCAATAAGCAGTAAGTACAGAATATACAAGGTCTATAATATGTACAATAACTATACAGATAAGTATTATAGACATAATTGACAGATTTTAAATACTATAAGCATGATATACAGGTAGGTGTACTATGAACATACTATACAGATGGATTATGTAAAAGTGTATGTACACTATAGGCAGAACTATGAACAATACAATAACATAATGGATTGATGTCAAAACAAATTCCTAGTATTATAAAAACTTTTTTCCTCTGCCTGGTAATAAACTTCTTAAACTGTAAATATTGCACTAGGGCAGTATTTTTAAAGTGGGGTACAACTAACACTGGTTGTACTAACTAAAATAAAAAAGTATTATCAGATAATCCATTTAATTTTCCGACCATTGTCTTAAACTGTCTGTGGAGGTTCTCAGTCATACAGGACATCGTGAAGAAAAGGGTAAAGCAAAGCATCTGAAACCTATACGTCCAGATGCATTTGCTTTAACGTTTTCTTTATTGTCTTAAACTAAAATCTTGGCTTCAATTCTGGTTTAACCAATGGCTTAGACCTAGTTAAGTCCTTGTTTAGGCCAATTAAATAGAGCACAGTCAGTAATTACCTTTAGATTATGGTGATTATAAATGACAACCAGTTTAAACTAATGTATATTTAGAGCAGCCTCTCTATATTCTCTCTATTATACTCCTTACTGTGTACGAGCTGTGATATAATACAGAAGAGAAGGTGACATGTGGAGCCAAACATTTTATGAGATGGTGCTCACCGACAAACGTTTGAGAATCACTGCTCTAGTGCTAAATAAACGTTGTGATAAAGCACAATGGAGCGTTAATCTGTGAAGGTTTTTTAGCAGAAAAGACAGCATGGCTTTAGTGTCATTTAAGCACCAGTTAAGAAGGCAGCAATGACTAATAAAGGTCTGTATTTCAGGACTTTGAAGCCTTTGGAAAACACACTGACATCTCTCCCAATGAGAAACAAGTTTTTTTTTTACAACCATAGCAGTGTTGATCCAATCAGACTGTTACTGCAGCAGGGCATTATAGCTCATTCTCTGCTTACATTATGCACATAGTGACTCCTACAACACGTGACACACTCCCAGGGATGACACAGTAATGTTCACAGAGATATTTCTATACATGAACAACCACCAGCTCAAAGGAAGCGTGTTTAATCTGAAAATAGATCGTCCTCTTGGCCACCTCGAGCCACGTCGTAGAATATGAATGAAATCTCTTCAGAGAGGAAATCTCCCGGCTTTACACTTTATTAATTCAAACATTTTCTCAGATGTTGCATAGAAATCTTTATCGCTTGAGATATTTGCTATTTTAAGGGTTGTTAATTACTTACATTAGAGAAAAGATAATGTTCGAACACAGTGAAAGATTACAGCCAATTATGACAGGACTATACATTTACCCTTATGGACAATTACCCACACCAAAAATTAACATAAAGCACATCACATTAGAAGAAGCTTTCTAAAGGGAAGAAAATTAAGCAATTTAGCTGTAAATAGATCCCTGTAATTAGAGATATACAGTATGTGGTATTAAAGAATGAAGCAGGTTTTTAACATCAGCAAAAAATAAGATTTGTTAGTGACAAAACCTTGCTCTTTGAGAATGAGAAATGGTGTTTTTGCCAGCAGATTACAGTTTCTCTCATCACACAGTCCTGAAGTATCCTGCTGTTGTCTAGGAACAAGGTCTGATGATGAGTTCACTTCAAAAATGAACCAATGTCCTCATGAAACTGCAACAACTTGAGCAGTGTTTAGTTTAGTGTTTGGACATTATCTGGGCTCCTGAACTAACCAAAGCACCTTCCTGCTGACCTTATATGAACTGTGAATAAGACAGACTACTGTATATGTGAATGTACTAACATTTTATTTATAAAATGGATTTTATATATAACACAATTCAAATGTAAGACATTTAAGAACACAGACAAGATTTAGAATAAGGAACACAAGTAAATACAGAATAGAAAAAGATGAAAAGAGTGCAGATAAATAATACTTTCAGTGAATGTAGGCAGAGCTAAAGAGGAAGGTTTTTATTTCCACTAGAACATTGTTAAAGATGCATAAAGACTGGACAGGTTAGTGTCACATCTACTGCATGTCATGGCCTGTCTCTCCTTCTCTGCTTCTCTTTTTTCCATTTAGATGGAGAGTCTAAGGACAAAGATCTTTGTCTTGTACAGTTTGTAAAGCTCTTTGCAAAAACGCTTCTTGTGATATTGGGCTGTATAAATAATATTGAACCAAAAATGTAATATTTAGTTTGCTCTGGGCAGTTCTTGAAAGAGAAAATAATAACATTTCCACAGGGGTCTATTGAGCTTTAAATTACTTTTTCTGAACAAAGGCAAATGTGAGTGTTATTTTCAGTTGCTATTAAAACAGTTCTGACTGATATGTTCAATTTTGGTTTACTGCAACGTTTTGTAAGACATTAGGGACGAAGGTTAGTGTCATACGATGAACCCAGAGTTGTCTTTTTATCTTGTTGTAGAGCAGAGTCAACAGTAAACTTTTATTCAACTCAAGCAAACTCTTAGATTTCTTCATATATACAGCTTTTTTTTTTTGCCTCAAAACTGCCTAAACACATCATAATTCCCTCCAGTTTGACTGTCAATTAAATCTGTGAAAGACTCAAGATTCGCTCTGAAACATAGTGTGTGGTGTGCCGCTGACGCTTTCATCGTCCTTTGTGTGTTGGATTTTCACACGGCGGGTCGTGTGTTAAGTCCATTAGACCAAGAACAGTTGTTAGACAGTTTTACAACTAATAACCACACATTAATGGGCAAGTTTGTTACCGATTAGTTTACATCAAATAAAAATGGGGGAAAAAAGAAAGAAATTAAAACTGACAACATCTCTGGGAAGGACAAATGGTCTTCTCCACTGTGTTTAATTGGAGTCAAGAATAAGAAATCTTAAGGTGTGTCTCCAGGTGCTGTTATAATACACACTGAACACTGAGACCAATCGAAAAACCTGGTCATTAAACTGCATTATCATTCAGAAGAGGTCACAGATTTACTTAAATGTTTGACATACACAACAATTAAAACTCCTTCTTCCACAGAGAGGCTTGTTTAACATGCTTGTGCCTTTGTGATGAAAAATGCATTGAGGAGCAGAAAAATCAAATACAAAACATAAGTCACGCTCTGTGCTGTTAGTGTCAAATGAAACGAGTGGAGCACCCAGTGGGCCATAAACCTTTTAAAGGATGTAACTAAAAATATGCTCCACTGTGCAATACGTTTGTGTGATGTCTAGAGAAAATGAGTCTCATTAATATTGTGAATGTTTCATTTGTTTCAAAAGAAAAAAAAGACTAGAAATCTATTATTTTTACAGCTCAGCAAAATGGGTCTTTACATTAATCCCTGTGGTCCAACACTGAACGAACCTGCCTGGCATGACAACAGCGTCCATTTATACTCGTACTGGGCCTGACATGAATTATTGAACAATTTGTGCATAGCTTTTGGAGAGCCTCACAGGTGTGGTCGTACTCATTGTGTATTTGACTTGCTCTGGCCATGTGCTTAAGACGTGTTTTAACTCACCTCACTTAGAGCACGTTTATATGATGCTAAAATGCAAATGCTGGCCAGTATTACTCAAAACTATATGTGTGTTGACATGTATACACGTGGGTTGTATCTGTCACAACAGACGAACTCTGTGAGGGATGCTGCATGAACCTTACCTCAATACTTCAGTCACTAAAGAAGAAATGATCTCTCTGCTCCCAAATAGAAAACCTTTTAGAAAATAACACAAGAGTTACAAATGTTTCTAACTTACTTCTTGCAGTAGTACGCAGATTCTGCCCTGACAGTCATCCAGGATTCATAGAACTGTAGTTATATTTGTGACTCTTGTTCGATTTCATCCCTCCTGAGCGCCAGGGGCGGTGCATTAAGCATTGGATGACATATACCGACAAGGTCACAAGGAATCAGCAGACCCTAATCCAGCATATCTTCTCAGGATGAAGAAGTGTCCTGTCGTAGAACTCCCTCAAAATCGAAAGCATACGCCCAAACTCCCTTGACATTAAAGCAAAAGTCTGCAGAGAAGTATCCACCAGTCCCTGAGTAGGCTTGCCAACCCCAGTGGCCTCTAGTAAAGACGCAAGGCTCAGCAATAAATGGGACAGCAAATACAACCCATATGTGCCCCCGCATTGTATGCTCTACACAGCAACTCATCCATGACCTCGCACCAATGTTGCGGCCACCAACATTTGGTCGCATAGCTTTGTTCGGGGCCACAATTAGAGAGGCCACAGCTGGCTCCATCGAAGGCACATGACCCAGACCTGCATTGAAGCGAGAGTCCTACCATTCTACGTCAGTTGTGAAAATGCCTAAAAGTACACCCAGCATGCATGGAGCTCTTTAATATATTCCACCAAAGGGGGTACCAGAAAAAAGGTGACTGTACCAGGCCACTGAACAACTGATATAACTGGTTGTGTTGGGGGTCATCCTAGCTATAGTCCTGCGAGAGCCGTCCTGAAGGCCCAGGCGGCAGAGTTTTTCGTATCCTCCAGAGTACCAATAGAGGAATGGGAACCAGCTTCAGACGCTTCAAGACTCACATCCTGAATCTCTTCAAAGTATGAGCCTGAAAGCCGCGACAAAAAAGGCATCATCCTATCAAAGAGAGGCTATGTCCTGCACACATGCCGCCGCCTCAAGACTTTCCCCTCTCTGAAGTAACCAATTCCCAAACAGGAGGGGCAGAGATCATGGCCATCCTCAGGTTGGAGGGGGGGGCAAACATGCTCTACAGCACAGTGACTACGACACACTACACCTATACAGGGCTATAAAGGCCTGCAGGAACTACCGCCAATATCCACCACAGCCAGATGCTTCTTGGAACAGTTCCAATATAAAACAGAAATCGAACTATAAAACTTATGGCTAAGCCGAACCTGACAGCAGGACACCTGAAGTAGCACAGCTGAACTTTGCAAATCAAATGTATATAGCTTTATCAAACACGGAAGCAAATCAAACTTATATAACAAAGCAAAGTGGACTTACCAGTCGTTGCAATAACAACTGTTGGCTTACCGGCGTTGTTAAACGAAAAAAACAGCATTCAGCTCGTGCAGCCCCTTGTGGACGGGCCACCCTGCTGCTTTGATTGTGGTTAGCAACGCACAGATTACAAGGCTATAAGCTATGAGCTTAGTTAATAAACTTAATAAACTAGTTTAGAACACTGACACAAGCCACAACACAGTCAACCTACGTGTGAGAAGACAAAAAGGGACTGATCTTCCGGACCCACATAACTATATAGCCTCACGTGGGTCACCGGGAGGTCACAAGTAACTTTGTCAATATTAGCTTCTTGACCTGCGCAAAAATGATCATTCAGTGCTTAATGCACTGCCCCTGGTGGAATGAAATAGAACTTACTTTTGACATATTTAAACATCAACTTAACCATCATTGATCCATGTCTGATTTCTGTTTCTGTTTGTGTCTCCAGGGAGTTTTTCCTGCCAGCTACATCCACCTGAAGAAAGCCATTGTCACAAACCGAGGGTAAGTCTGTGCTTCTTCTCCAGCAGTTTTCGGTTATAAAATGGTATGGGCTGGGTTAGTCTGCATGAAATGATATAAGAAACAAGAAGGAATGGAAACTCACTGCTTCTTAACTAGGTTTACTGGTTTTATTATTTTTCCAAGCTTGTCAGATGAAAGTGTTCATACTTGACACAGTAAGGGTTTCCTCTTATCTGCTACGTTCCTGGATCTTGACACATTTACATAGTTGCTCAATTTTAGGGTGATGCAACAGTTTATACTTCTTACTTTGCAAACAGGCTTTTTGTTTTTGCTAATGCTATTTAAAGGTCTCTGTTGACATTTGGTTTAAGAATAAGGTGTTTTGAGACTTTCTAAGTGAAGTATGAACCTCCTGATTTCTGGTTCCCTTCTAAGTTCAAGAAGGCATATATTAAAACATTTACATATTGATTGGAAAAGCTGCATGTTCCTTTTTCTCTCTACCTCTGATTAATCAGGGTTACAAAGCGTGTCCTGATTTGCATAAGAGTTTATTTTTAATTAAAGGCAGCAAGAGTAAATTAATTGGAATTATTGAATACTTCAGTGTTTAAAGTCGACCTCCAGGGCAAAGGGGAGTCTCGATGGAGAGAGTAGGAGTCTGGACTATTGACTGGATACTGCAGTGTATATCGTGTACTGTAGGTGTTGAGTGGGTGATTTTAGAGAAAAAAAAAGATTGTGTTTAGTGCTAGTTAAGACCACACTCAGTAATAAACAAGTCAAAACTCAGAGGATAAAAAGATAAGGCTAGTGTGCTGTAAAATCAGAAATTGAAAACGGACAAATTGTAGGCTTTTCTCAGACCTTCTCAAGCAGGTGTTTTTATGTTTAGCAGAGCGGGTGCTAGTGCTTGTTTTCACACAGTCAGCTCCTGTTAGCATCAGTTTGACCGCTGTCCTGCCTCTGACCTCTTGTTTCATGTTAGCATATGGACTTTGTTGCTAAAGTAGAGAGAGTCTTATAAACTGTGTTGTGTGTTATAATGTGTTTGTATCCAGATGTTTATTTGTTCATAATTGCATTTTGATCAACATTACAAAGTACATTCTTATATTTGTCTGTTGAGGTAGAGATGTCAGTATAATATGCTTTTGCTGTGAAGAAGGATTTCCAAAGATTATTCATAGCTTGCTTAATGTACTATTAAAAAAAGGCATTAGAGTAAATTAATCATTTTGTTGAAACATGGTATGCAGTAGTTCTAAGCACTATATCTTTGCAGAAGTAGGTTGTTGGAAGATTTGAAGCACAACAACTGGACAGTGATTTGGAAGCTTGATTCTTGTTGTTTTTTTGTAAACATTTTTAAACATGTAAATATTGTATTTTCACATGATTGTGCTGGGGTGATAATGATAACCATAATCTGTGATAACAACAATAAAACACAGCTTTTACTTAAACTGTGACAAAACAACAAAATGTTTTGACGAACTGTTGAACTTTTGTGGCAAATGAGTTGAAAGAAATGTTTCAAATTGAGATTTAAGCAATAATTTTGTTACAACAAAATATAAAGCCTTTTTGATAATCCTCTGAGATAAAAAATAAAGAAAAACAAAACATCTATACAACTTATTACACCACTGTAACTCTGTGTGACTGGGCTTTTATACAGTACTTATTAATAGTTCTGTGTGAGTTTGCAGAGTTTGGCACATTCAGGAAAATCCTTTAGTCGTGATACAGTGATGTATAACGACAGTTGTGTTCTATGTGAGGACATCAGTGAGTTCATGTCTATATTTGCAGTGGTGGACAGTAACGAAGTAAATGTAATTCGTTACTGTACTTAAGTAGTTTTTTCCAGTATCTGTACTTTACTAAGTATTTCCATTAAGGGATACTTTTTACTTTAACTTCACTACATTTCAACGTCAAATATCTTACTTTTTACTCAAGTACATTTTGCAAAATTAGTCGTTCCTTGTGTTTCCGTTAAATATTTTTGTAGAAGAAGACCTCAAAGGCTCGTCTCAGTGGGAGTGTCAGAACGGCTCAATAGAAGCCTCATTCTCTACACGCGAGCTGATAAACATGAAAATGACAAATAAAAAATACACCTGTGATGAAGTTTTGGTATTAGTAATGGCTGACTCTGATTCTGAGGGAGAACATCTACCTTTAGAGTCTTTTCAGCCGAGTGAAAGTGAGAATGAGCGAGAGTGAGTGCGTGTGTAACTTGGACAGCGGCGCCGCTGCTCGTGCCTTTCTCTCTCACAAAGCACACGCTGTTTTTTCCACATTTTACCAAACATCAGTGAAAGAAACGGGAGGAAACTAGTCGTGAAGGGGATGTTGGAAAGGGAAGCCGTGCACCTGCAGCTTTTACCTTTAGCACAGGTGATAGAAGCCGGGGCGCGTGTACTGCCGTGGCCGCGGGAGTGACAGGGATTTTGGGAATAATGCAGCTTCTATTGACAGCTGTTTGGGACAAATACGTGTTGGTCATCCTGACACTTTACCCAGTAGAGGAGGGAGAGGAAGGGGTAAACATAGTCCGCGAGAATGCGCTAATCAAAGCAGCGATCGTAATAAAAGGGATGGCTGTGTGCTGTGCTTTATGAGAGGTCCCACACTCTAAAAAACTACTAACTATGCCACATGGATGGATAAGAAAAGATAAAGCAACTGCAACCACACACATACAGTACATGTGTATATTTCTCATAACTATTTGCATACGTTTTACTAGTTATGGTTTATTAGAAGTTGTAGTTATTCTTTATTTCAGAAAAAGAAAAAAAAACTATTCTAAAATGTTCATTAGTGTATGTACTGAAAAAAACATAACCGCCAATATATAATGTCATGGTAATCAAATTATTAAATAAGTCATTTATTTACTTAAATACTTTGGGTCATACCTGACATTTTTCTAGTTTAGAGTAAGACTCTATCTCTTATCATTTTCAAACCACAGCCTTTTGAAATTTAGATATCAAAAATCTGTATTTTTTAAATAATTCCTGGCGCCTAAAGGGGGCAGGAGACTGACAAAAATTACAAGGGCATTATAGCCTAGTACTTGGATACTTAAGTACATTTGAAGGCAAATACTTTTGTACTTTTACTCAAGTGAAAGTTAAAAGGGAGTACTTTTACTTTTACTGAAGTAATATTTTACCTAGTGTATCTGTACTTTAACTCAAGTACTTGGTTTGTGTACTTCGTCCACCACTGTATATTTGTATAGACATATACAATTGTTCTGATGTTGCCGTTAAACCAGTTTTATCTTACAGTCGAGATTTCTAAACGTCCTGGAATGACAAGCAGCATTTCTCTCTTTGAAGCCTCCTCTTCTCCAACGAGAGAAAACATAGAAGCTGGGGAGGATGTTTGCTGAGACGTTTAATGAGCAAACTCCGACTGAACTGACATTTAAATAGAGTGAAAGTGGAAAAGTCTGCTTCTTTCTAGGATACAAAATTGATCAACATTATACACCAGTGTGAAGGAACAGCTGTGTTTTACACATGCGTTTTAGTTATTCTATTTAATAAAGTACATTAAAGATATTTCAAATGCAACCTTTTCTTCTTGCATCTTGCTATAAAATGTGAAGTCTGTCATTCAGTCTTTTAATATGGTGTTATTGTACAGTGTGTAGTCTTAGATGACTCAACACCTCATAAGTTCACTCTGTGTTCAGTTTGTCCCATCCGTGCAGATACAATCTCTAAATATCTATTGCAAATTGGGTTATTTTTTTGGTTTAAAACAGTACATATATAATTTAACACAATACAACCTAAAATAATCATTATTTTTCCATTGGCATTAGAGACTTTTTCAGGCTGGATTTGTATTTTCATCCCACATTATGCATGTTTGATTATAATGTTTTAGTGTTTATTTAGTGTTTATTTAGCACTCTTACAAAACAGTGTTTCTCATTTGAAGCTGGGAACAGTCAAGAGGACCTGCCCATAGAACTTACAGTTTAGCAGGTGTTACCTCCCCGACTCCTGTCCTTCTGTCCAAAGCGGATTCCTCCTTTAATTGTTGTTTGAAAGTGATTAGTCTTTTGCCTGTCCAAGCTGGTTATCTTGCATCTCAATGTTTTATTTACTGGTTTGATAAATTTGAAATTGGATCTGATAGGCTTGACGAGAAAAAGACAACCTTAAGTAAAACTAAAACATGTGCCCCATGTTTATAGCTTTGATTAAAAAAGTCTTGTTGCCATTTTCTGTTCTATGTGTAATCTACTCAGAGATTTTGACTAATGCCTGTCAAAAAACAATTACATGGACAAAAAAAAAAAAACAACAATTATTATTTGACTAAATGCAAATTTCCTATTACCCATTAAACTCTATAATGGAGCAGTTAAACAAATGAATTAACAAATTAACAAACTATCTGTTGACAATGACTAATGTCTGTATTAGTATTGAACCTTTGTGTTTCAAATATAACCCCCAATGTACTCAAGTGTTGCCTCAGAGTCCATGCACATTAGCAGAGAATATAAAGGGGGTGATCTAATGCAGCAAAGATGGAAGTTTTAAAAAGGAAGCGGAAGATGCAGCTCGAGGCAGAAAGATTCAAAGAGAGTCGAGGAGAGGGAAAAGTCTAGTCTAGTTAGTAAACAGCCAGATGTACATTAGAGCAGAGCAGAGAGAAATGGGACCAGAGTGAGGGGGGTCGGGTGAGGTGAGGGAGACAGCTGCAAGATTAAAGGAGGAGGGAAAACGGAAAGGGGAGGTGGGAAATTGAAAAGGAAAATGGAAATGTATAAAAGGAGGGGACAGAGATTTAGTGACAAAATAGAGAAATGAAATCTGTTTAACATAAAAGAAATTGTGGAAATGAATTGTGGCAATTGGCATATTTCATATGTGTGCATTCTGATACAGGCATTTTTAAAGACTGACAGGCATTTTTAAAGACTGACATTTGAAAAAAACTTATATTGTAATAATATATTGACTTAGGGTTTGAGTTGTGAAAGACACCTATAGGTTTGGTGAAAAAAGTAAGTAAACTTACAGATGTTGAATTATTGAAAGAAAATAATAACCTGAGGTCAGCTCGTTGTATTACATTTTACCACTAGGTGGAGTGATGAGTTATGCAGACACCTAGGTCTGTACCTAGACACAGAGACACAGAGCTGTTTAGAAACTGTGTTTGTTGTTTTTTTTACAGATATTCACTGAAAGTATAAAGGCCACAGGAAATTGAGTTTTGATGCAGGCTGCTGGGTTTATTATTTATTTGTCCAACATTGGTGCAGGTAATTGAATAGAGCACAAATAGACAGCAATGAAAAAGGTTTCCTTACATCTTCCTGGTAATGCCCAACTGAGCCACAATTGTTTTATAGAAAGAGTGAGTGAAAGTAGAACAAGGCTGAGTGTAACTAATATGGGTGAAATCTCCAGGCGGCTGCCGGCTACAGCTCAGCTGGGAGGCCTCTCATCGAGCACGGCTTTTATTAATTAATCAGTGAAGACACAGAAAAGAGTCTGAAAACCAGAGAAGCAAGATGTGGGGAGAAGTTGGATAAAATAGTGTTTAGGAGACAAAAAGGCTGCTTTAGGTCTGGGACAGTGACTCAGCGTTTAGTGAACAACTCCCCTGTGGTTACAATGATATGAAGCAGAGAGAGAGAGAGAACCGTACTGAGGTTTGGGCCATAGCTTAGAAGTTAATCAGATCTGTGACATGAGTTGTTCTTATCAGTTATTATTACAGTTATGTTCAGACTAAATTTACTCACAATTGACTTAAATCCTATTTGCATTTTGTTTCATGGACATGAACTTTGCAACTTTGAGCGCCTTGCATATTGCTCAGAACTAATCTCAAATATGTCTTCCTCTTTCTTCTGTGTTTTTTTTATGTTTTTGGCTTAAAATTTCCCAAAAATAAAACCTGTATTTGACTTTATAATGGGTTGTGTTCACGCTGTGTAAAACATCATGCTGTTCAATAAATAAGGTGAATGTTTTTATACCTACCAAGGATGTTGAAAGCATTTATTTCTTCAGTTTCAGTGTCTGAGTTCTCAGCATAAGAATGTAATATAACCACTAGATGTGATATTGGACTTTGTTTTTGAATCTACAGACTTGTGTAAATATTTGAGATTCAATGAGAGGCTGGCTAAGCCCAGCAGCATTTTATTTTTTCATTGATCAATCTCATGCTGGTCTATAGAGACTATTTGATGTTAGAAAATAAAACCCACCAGATTTCTCTTTAGCTTAAGGAAGACTCTTAGATCCATTCATTGCATTATAAGTTATTATGTGAAGCTCCCATTAATAAAGTCTACAGGCCTGTCGTCGACAAGCTTCTTTTTTCTACTGCTTTTCTTATTGTTAAAAATGTGTCAACATCCAGGTCACACAGTTGGATTGCAGATGTACAAATTAACTTCACCCATAATGTAATATTTATGCTCAAGCCTGAATCTAAAGCTATCTGCTGTAAACAATGAACACAATCCGATGATGTTAAATCTGATGTTTTTTTCTGCACAGGCCACATGAGACTGTGGTGCCTCTCGAAGATCCCATCGTTACTGAAGTGACGTTGACGCTGCAGGAATGGGCCATACTCTGGAAGCAGCTCTATGTGGTGAGCAATACTTTCAAATAATCTTTGCCATTACTTCTGTTGTGTTTATGAGTTACAATAGAGCCAATATACTACAACAAACCAACAACAAATACACTGCCAGACGCTAATAAGTCATAAAAACATATCCACTGTTTGAGTACGCACTACATCGATAATCCTAAAGGCTAAAATAACTACAGGGACAGCCCTCTTAGCCACCCCGGCCCCTGACTTCATTATTATTCTTTTATATTGAACCTAATTAATGTAAGTTAGATGATATTTATCTAATTTGCTTGGACACATGGGAACTACATCTAATCATAGACAACATGCAACTGCATTAAAACACAACCACATCATTGAAAACATAATGTATGTTAAAAAATATTATAGCTATGAATAAATTTGATTGTAAGGATGCAAACAAAATATCAAAGCTGATGGAAAGTGCTCTTAAAATATAAATGGAAGAGAAATGAGGCATTTGTATGTTGCCTTGTTGGTAACCTGCACTGTGTCTGTGTCACAAAAGACATCATCTGTATTCCTCAGCTTGGTACCTTTAATGTGAATTAAAATAATCCGAGACTATGAATGGTAAACTATTACTTTTAAAAATCCTATTAAAACATAATACATAATAATAAGGCAACTAAAAGGTTTTTAGTATCCTGGTGACCTTTACTGAACTTCAATCAGGAGCTGTCATTTAATGTTGTTACAAAATGCAGACATTATTGTTTTCCGGGAATTCTCAGATACATTTGGTTTGGGAAACGGTCTCACTTTGTCTCTCACATTGTATTTCAGATGCTTCATTAATCATACATCAAGTTTTTGATCAGAATAAAAGGCCCTGTTTGTTCTATTCACTCTGAAAAAGTGTTGCCCTTGACAACCGACAGAGACCAACTCCACTGTGGTCCGTGTGTATAAGTCCGCACACGGGCAGATTGTATTTCCTGGCTGGAGCTAAAACCGAGCGATTACAGCAGCAGTGGGGACATTATAGAGTCACTTATAGCTCACAGTGAGGCGTGATTTACTAAAGCTGTGGAGGGTTGTTTTATCTGTGGGTGTGTTGTCAGGCTTCCATTTATCACTGATGTCACTATGGAGCTAAAACTGGTCTTATTCACTCTAGCAGTTTATATTTTTGCCAACATATTCCTATTACAGTAATGCTTGCTCTCATCTCATCCTGTACTGGAGCTGAAGGCGCCCTCTAGAGTCTGAAGATAATGAATCTGTTTGCAAGGCTGGACTAGGACATTGTAGGGTCCACTACAGCTCTCGTTTCTTAACATTAAACTAATTTGAAGAGAAAGTTTGTAAAGTGGGTGTCACAAAACGAAACCCAGCAGACACTTTGGAGATACATTTACATTACATTTATTCATTTAGCAGACGCTTTTATCCAAAGCGACTTACATTACATTACCAGTGTTACAGTCACTGGAGGCAAGGTGGGTTAAGTGTCTTGCCCAAGGACACAACGACAGTACTGTGGGGAGAGCGGGAATCGAACCGCCTACCTTCCGGTTGAAAGACGACCGCTCTACCCACTGAGCTACTGCCGCCCCATGATACCTTGTTAGTGTCTCGCTTCAGAAAAAATAAATAAATAAAAAGCCCCTGTTTGGTTCCTTTTGTGCAATTTATTTAATTTATTTATTCATTTTTTAACCTTTATTTAACCAGGATAGTCCCACTGAGATTACAAATCTATTTTGCAGGGGAGTCCTGCCCCCACCATGTATTAAATGCATTAAATAAAGCTCCAAAGTGGGTTTGGGATATAGCTTCTCTGGAGTTTCATTTGAGTGATACAAGTGTGGGAAAATTGGGGGATCAATTTCTGAGCTTGCCTTGAACAACCTCTCTGTGTGGAAGACTCTCTTGGCACACTACAACTTCTTCTCACCATCCAAACATGCATGTATTTTAAAGAGAGTTCACTTGCATTGGCAGTTTTTACAGTTTAGGTATGGCCGTTTACCGTGTGTTTGGGTTGTCAGTTCCCAATATTTAATGTAGATATATGCCTCGTTGACAGTAGAGTGCTGTTCTGTTGTCCTCTTCTGTTGTAAGTGGAGGGACACTGGTCTGCTCTTCCTATAGTGTGAGGGTGCCTGTTTGTGTATGCCTTGTGATTAACTGGTGACATTTCAGGCTGTACCTCAGTTTACCCCTAAAGCAGTCGGAATAGGCTCCAGCCCTGCAACCTGTAAAGGATAAGCTTTTCAAAAATCAGTGTGTTTTCTGTGGGCTTATGTTGTACTTGCTTGTGCTTGTGGTTTCATGTTTTTAATGACTTCTGTGCAGTTGATGTTGAAGTGTTCATGAAGTAATAGTTTTGTCTATTTGTTTAACTCTATATATAGTTAATGTACATGTGATCTGACAGGCCTTTTCATCTGTCTTCTTCCTTCTATTGTGTTCTTTTCTTTTATGTGGTGCTAACATTTGTCTTCACTGTCTGTCAGAGTTAAAGACATAAAAGGTCTGTGCGACAGACTGCTTTTTCATCTTGACACAAGTCCTCTTTAATAAACTGTAAATTCCAGATCATGATTCATATGGGTTTATGGGTTATGCACATTAGACTCACACACGTACAATGTTAGTTTGACATTTTTTTTTGTGTAGCATATGATTTTAGTCTCTTCTCTGTGTTTCCTTCAGCGAATACTAAAAAGGTAAAAAGGTGGAGCTAAAAACACCATTACTGACTCCACAGTGATGTATGTTTGACTAAAGAGGAATCAGATCAAAAGGTCACTTGTAACTAAATGATATTTTAATGTGAAGCATTGTGTAAAAGGGTATTTCAAAGTAATTAGTTAGACCTCAAAAACCAAGAGAAGAAAACAACAACTATCATTTATTATATTATTTTTATGGTTTATATATTGCATTAATATCATGCCAGTGTAATATAGAAAGTGTAAAATTTTAATCTGTAAAGAGGATGATCACTTCAGGTCAGGTCAAAGTGTTATTCTATTTCTGAAATGTAAATTCTCTCTTGTATAGCCTACAGTCACTGAACAGCACACTGAATCCCATGAGCCACACACATGTGCTTTAAAACACAGTATATATTTAATGTAGCAATGTTGCATGTGTCGTACAGTGACACGGACATGAACTTGCTCCACTGAGACATGATGAATAACATTGGATTCATGTTTTTTTTCCGAATAAAAGCTCGACCATCACTCAAGTGCATGTATAGTCTGACCTTCGGTGGAGAACAGTCCACTAACATCTTTGTCACTCACTGTCCTTACTGTGAAAACCCTATACTGTCCTGTGTCCACAGGGAGCCTTGGCCTTTGCACAAAGCCTTAGAGGTTCACACAGCACTGGGTGTGACAGGAAGCGTGAGAGGGAGGGAAAGAATAAAGAGGAACAGGTTAGCTTAAAGAAACAGACAATCTGTACATACAGTATAATATTTTCTGAAAAATAACAGATAAAGAAACAAACAAACATTTAAGATGAAAGCAGATTATTATTTTATAATTTTTTTTGCTCTTAATGGAGCAGAATCTAAGAAAACTGCTTCAACTTTAGGATTAAAGGGCTTGTTGCATAGTGACGTCCAGAAAGAAGAAGACACACAAAGGAAGTAACTTTTATCCACAACTGTCAATGCACAGTTGTCTTGATGAATAATGCTTACAGTTGGTGCATATACTGTAAATAGATGTCTTTGAATTTGATAAATACTGTCCACTTAATAGAAATAAACTAAAATCAACAGCAAAAGCATCTGTTTTAGGATCATATGACTTCTTCTATCATACTGTAAAAAAGTGCTTAACACTTGTAAAACTGGCCTCCCATGCCTCCAGAACTGCTTTGAAATTTCTTAGTAGACATCCTAAAATGCCCCAGAACTTCCCAAGTAAAAAAAACATATAGATCAAATGGTCTTTAGATTTTCAAATGTCAGAGTGCTATGTATTTCTGAGACACATTTTAGTTTGCGTACCTTTTTATCTGTGTAAATATCTATCTATGCCCTGATATTGATGGTTACAATGCAATCAAAAAAGAGCAACATATATTGTAAATTTAATTTCTTAAGTCCATATTTCCCCTTCATGTCATCTTGAACATTTCTTCAATTTATATAATGTTGATATAAAACACTGTTATGCTTGAATAAAATGATCAATTTACAGTCCAGGAAGGCTTGTTCAGTGAAAGACATTATGCTGTCACTTTAGACACCGCTCTGTCTCCTGTCATTGTCATCACCAGTGTTTTTTTTATCTTTAGCTTCATCTTTCCTGTTAATTTCTCACCCTCAATCTCAGCCCGTCTCTCTTGTGTTGTCTCTAATGTCATGTGTGAGGGATTGTATAGGTGTAGGAGGGATAAATGTGTGAAGGACAGAAGTGACAACCGAACGTTGATTGAGGGGTGAAAAAAAACACACATGAACACAGACAGACGGTGCATTCGAAGTATTCCCTTGTTAGTTTTACTTTAAAATGACATTTTGTTTACACATGTGTCCTTAGCCACTAATCTTGTAATCTGTAATCTTTGTAGAGTCTATTTTAAGTATGGTTCTCACCCCAGTGTCTCCTAATAACAGCTGGTTTAAGAGTTTACATCTTACTTAATAAAGTGAATTAAAAACACTGTCCACTGCAAAGAAGTAACAAGATACAACTGTTTAATAAAGTTATGCCCAGTTATTATCTTGCCTTTTTAAACTGCAGTCAGACTCAATGCCAGATAGACTAGACTTAGTTCTAGTTATTCTTATTATCTCACTAACTCTTTACATTCTTGATATTACAGAAAAAAGACTCATCTGAACTTCTTTCCTTTCTTTACATAACACCATATGTTGCTAACATAAGGTTCATTCATTCATTCATTTTCTACCGCTTTATCCCGTTAGGGGTCGCGGGTGACTGGAGCCTATCCCAGCAGCTTTGGGCCTGAGGCGGCGTACACCCTGGACAGTGGCCAGTTAGTTGCAGGGCTGACATTTAGACATAGACAGTGACAGACAACCATTCACTCTCACATTCATCCACTAGGGACACTTTAGATTTGCAAATTGACCTAAACACAGAGTGGTTAGCACTCCTGCCTCACAGCAAGAAGGTCGTGAGTTCAAAACCCGGCCGACTCAAACATTCTCGGCCGACTCTGGTCTTTCTGTGAGGAGTCTGCATGTCCTCCACGTGTTACTCAGGTACTCCGGCTTCCTCCCACCGTCCAAAGACCTGCATGTTCAGGCTAACATAAGGTGACATTTCTAAAGTATGTTGACACAAACATGGCAGCACCGAATGCTTTTATGACAACAGTAACAACTCAAAAAGAACTTTTTTATTATTATTTATTTGTTCTTATTTGAGTTGGGATCAATGATGTGGCAGCACTGACAGTTCTGGATGTGTTTTAGGTTTGAAGAGGTTGTGACCGTTTGACCGTTGCTCTGATTGGATTAAACTGTGGTCACTCACAGATGATAAATCCAATCACCGACTACATATTTATTTAAAGAACCTGCCCTTTTGCAAACAACAGCCCTCCCAGATGCTACTGTGGCCTGTCAGGTTAACATTTGTCTGCAGCTATCCTAAACATATTTCAAGTGCAACAAAAGACATTCACTTCAATAATTTATTTTTAATTTGAATTAATTGTCTTCTCGCTCACTTTATCCTGTCTGAAGCAACTACACAGCTTCCACAGCGTCTCTTGGAAGAAAATAATGATGTTTCTAGTCATATCCAATGTAAATTTATTAAAAGGTTAAATAGTTAATGGCAAATGCATAGGATATTAGAAGTTGTGATCCAAACAGAACGTGCCAATCAGTGTACAGTAATTTACACAGCCACCCAGCGTCTGTAGTGTGATACAGTCATAAAGCAGTGTCTGTCGAGAGCTGCTTTAGTAAACTGTGACAGTCCTATGTCAGATGTGTGTGTCCCTCGGGCCTCAGCTGTCAGTCCCACTGTAGTTTGATTGACATATCTGTGCAGCACAGCTAACAGCGCCGAGTTAAAGCGTCACCTTTAGATGTGGCCTTTGACACTTGTCTTGGAGTCTGTCGCTCTCATGGCATCTCGCTCTGACTGATAAAATGTAAGGAGTGACTGAGGCCAGCTCTTAGCGGTGAACTGTGCTAACACCGGATTAGTCTTTCTGTAAAAGCTTCACAAATGTGACAGAAAGTGGTTAACTCTGACTGACGGCTTGGCGTAACCGCTCAGGCTTAAAATAAAACGTGTTACAGTGGTTAAGTGTAGTATTTAATTTCTTACAAGATTTACTACAGTAGTCAATTTAGTTTTCCACTCTGTTTGTACTTTGCTTTTGTCACTTTTTGGTAAATTGTAGAATTGTTGACACTCTATTGAGTGCATTGACTTTCTTTGAACTAAATACAGAGAGCATTTCAAAGAAAGAAGCCCATTTATGACTTTTAGGTATTCCTACAAATACTGTAAAGGGCACAACATAAGGGAACCTGATGAAGAAAAGACAAAAACTTTCCTTCTGTTGAATATGATACTTTGGTAAAACAGCAATAAATGTGTTGTTGTTGTTGTTGCTGCTCAACAGATCTTATAAATGCACCTACTTGATTACATTTAGCTTTCAGTCTTCATTAAATAAATGTAAATGTAAAAATCTAAATGTTTCTCACAGTAGGATTCAGTTTTCTACACAACATATTTAACAAAGATGTTTAATGAATCTTAAAGAAACATTTAATCCATCTCTCAAACAACATGAAGCTGAAGGACTGAGTTAAAAGAAACTGCTCAGAGCAAATGAATCATCTGGACTAAAGAGCAGTACTGAAAGAGTTTTTAGTTGCACAGGCAGCTTTTATAAAGAAAAATCCTTTACACAACCTTTCACTGACGGTCGCTCAAACAGATCTTTATAAAATGTGGAGAAAGGCACTTCAGAATAACCCTTCAGGGCTCGATGCTCATGGAAGATTGAAACATCTATATTAAAAAATTGATCAGTGGTTTCATTCTTTATTGGCCCCATTTTGTCAGTCTGCTTACAACACATCACCAAGGACAACATTTCACCTGCCCCATCTCTCCATCCTACATTGACTGAAAGCTAACATCAGATTATGTACTTCATCTGTCAGTGGTCATTATGTTATGGCTCATTGCTAAACTTAAACATACCGAGATTAAACTTTTCCTTGCATCCATTGCTCTGGTTTTGGCTTGTCTCTTCTGCCACAGTTGAATGTCATACTTTGGGCCTGAGATGCTGCATATAACAAGGTGAAAAGAAGGTGAAACAGGTGTTTGTTTGGAAGCAGTATGGAGAGGACATTCTGCTCTTTCCCTTTCTGTCGACTATTTTCACTCTCTGCTTTCTGAAACACAAGGCATTTCATTTCGCCACGGATTTTATTTTTGCAAAAGTCTTTATCCTCACTGTAAACTTACATCACTATCTGTGTTTAGAGAACACTGTCTCTAGCAGAAGATTTAGAAACCAAATAAACTCCAAAAGGGACTAAGAAGAAGAAGAAGAAAAAATGTTCTGATGTCTATAGGACAACCATCTGTCTTTCAATAGATTCAAATGTAATTAATATTTGTTGACCCAATAGAGTTTCATAAAAAACACAAAACAGGCTTTATAGACTGCATAAAGAACAACTCGTACGACTGTAGCCTGACTTATTGCCAAAGACATCAAAATATTGGGACACTTTTTTTCCATAGTTTCAATAACAAACAAAAAGGTTATAGGCAGCTGTTTTTTACTGTAGAAAAGAAACATCATAAACAGCATTACAAGTGTCAGTCAGTGTTGCCTGACTGTATTATCTGTTAAAATACAACAACAAACCAAAATCCTATTAACACTATTATAATCAGGCTAGAAATTTAATCTGTAAACGTACTTCTCATTTATATCTGGGCCATGTCCACACTATTGCAACTTCAAATTTTAACCAAACCAATGTCTCTAATTCAAATTATGTCAAAAGTTTGATTGTGTGGACTTTGTGTATTCTAAAGGTTTCTACGTTTTATTTTTTTAAATTTATTTTTACATGTACACGTTTGTATTTCCTATAGTAATATAACATTCTGGATTACAGAAATCTTAGCAGTGCATGTTTAAATTTAAAATCAGATTTTCTTTAACACTAAGGGAGACACATTTTCTCAACACTTTACTTTTCTTTTTTGCACCATATGTTGTCAACATAAGGTGACAATTTCAAATATAAAAACACAAACAAGGCACTAACAACTCCTTTCTTTATTTGTCATAGAGGAGTTTTGCAGCATATTTTTGCACCTCTGAAAAAATCCAAGAGTGTCTTCTCTGAATGTATAGCAAGTCAATTAGTCATTAACAGGTTACCTGTGAGATTTTTTATTATTTATCCTACATTATTGTCTTCTTATGCTCACTGTATCCTGCCTTCGTTCAGCCCCCTCGCCGTCCCTCGGAGCTAAATAAAGTTGTTCCGTTTGTGACACACACACACACACACACACATCGCTGTATGTTTTGTGCCACTCTCTCTGACTCTAAAGTGAGAGGAGTGCCGAGCTGCCTGGCCTGTGGGTGGTTGAGAGGGAAACAGCAGAGAGGGAACGAGCGAGGCAAAAGCAGAGTATCAGTGCAGAATATATGGATAAGGTTATAAACAGGAAGACATACAAATATGGCAATAGACTATAAAGAGAGTGCCGTAGATGTCGAGTGGTTTGACAGGCTGTGATTTCATCCTCCTCCGGTTTGGATCGAGAGCAGTTTGCCACAGAAACAAGAAGGGAAGGGACTAAATCTTGAAGAGAAAGAAGAGTATTTGGCGTTAACTGTAAGTGACTCACGCCATTTATTAGCGTTAAACAACATGCTTGAACTGTTCAGAAACATACAACTTTATTTAATGTATATGCACTTTGTTTTAGATTGACTTTTCTCCTTTGTGCTATTATTTATTCTTTTTACTTGAGGAAATTGTTAGTCTTTCTAAGAAATCACAGCGTTTGATGAAGTGCAGTGTCATATATTTTTATGGTGACTCATTGAGGGTTGCTAAGGCGACCAGGCCATTATTGGCGTACAGTACATTGTCCTTTCACTGCATTTGAAAGAGTATTATAAGCCTGAGAGCCCTGAAAAGATTCTGAGTGAGATGTTAAATTTTTTGTTTTGATATAATTATGCAAACATAAATGCAGATGTATGTATGTGCTTTTTAAAGGTCAGTTTGCAGCCATATATTAGAAGAAAAGTGAACTATTAAACCTGTTAAAATATATTCTAAAATACAATTATATGTCAATTTAGGATTTTCAGCTTTTCAGATTTTATCTTGCAAAGATATGTAACAGAACAGACATTAGATATTCATAATACAGTATATTATACAGTATACACACAGGTATAAATAACAGAGAAAACAATGTTAGTAATGCAATCTTTTATATAAAATATGTTATGTTGGCTACTGTATGTATGTATATGAATATGAATATAGATATATCTATATATATATAGATATATATCTATATATCTATATATCTATCTATCTATATATATAGATATATAGATACAGTATATATCATTCACTGAGCACGTCATCTGTTGGGGCCTTATCTTTGATGTACTTGTGGATCTTGGATGTTTCATCCTGGATAGTGGCTCTCACACTCACTAGTCCACGGCCGCCTTCTTTGCGGCTAGCGTACAGTCTCAGGGTGCTGGATTTGGGGTTGAACCCTCCATGCATGGTGAGGAGCTTTTGTGTCTTAACGTCTGTGATCTGTATCTCTTCCTTTGGCCACCTTATTATTCCCGCAGGATATCTGATCACTGGCAGGGCGTAGCTGTTTATTGCCCGTGCCTTGTTCTTGCCATTGAGCTGACTTCTTAGGACTTGCCTTACTCGTTGGAGGTATTTGGCAGTTGCTGTTTTCCTTGTTACCTCTTCGAGGTTGCCATTTGCCTGTGGTATTCCAAGGTACTTGTAACCATCCTCAATGTCTGCTATTGTTCCTTCTGGGAGTGAGACCCCTTCTGTGTGGACTACCTTCCCTCTCTTTGTCACCATTCGACTACACTTCTCAAGCCCGAATGACATCCCAATGTCAGAGCTGTAGATCCTGGTGGTGTGGATCAGTGAGTCGATGTCCCGCTCACTCTTAGCGTATAGCTTGATGTCATCCATGTAGAGGAGGTGACTGATGGTGGCCCTATTCTTGAGTCTGTATCCATAGCCAGTCTTGTCGATTATTTGGCTGAGGGGGTTCAGGCCTATGCAGAACAGCAGTGGGGATAGAGCATCTCCTTGGTATATGCCACATTTGATGGATACTTGTGCAAGTGGCTTGCCATTGGCCTCAAGGGTGGTTTTCCACAGCCTCATTGAGTTTGCAATGAAGTCTCTTAGAGTCCTGTTGATGTTGTACATCTCCAAGCATTCAGTGATCCACGTGTGTGGCATTGAGTCATATGATTTCTTGTAATCAATCCAGGCAGTGCACAGGTTGGTGTGTCGGGTTCTGCAGTCTTGGGTGACTGTTCTGTCAACCAGGAGTTGGTGTTTGGCTCCTCTGGTTTCTTTGCCGATTCCCTTCTGTGCTTTGCTCATGTATTGATCCATTGCCCACTTATCTTAGCCACGATGATGTCTGACATGAGCTTTCATGTGGTGGAGAGACAGGTAATTGGCCGATAGTTGGATGGGACTGTACCCTTTGCGGGATCCTTCAGGATCAAGATTGTACGCCTATGTTAAGTTGTGAATATAGACAAAGAGGTTTAACTACAGTATTTTGCCACTAAAATAATGACAACTGTAAGCTTTAAGTTGTAAACTCTTAATCTGTTCTAAAACTTGGTTCTACAGATGTCTTTACTGTATAGTCCAGGGGTCTCAAACTCAAATTACTTGGGGGCCGCAGGAGGCAGAGTCTGAGTGAGGCTGGGCCGGATCAGGTATTCCACAAATAAAGCTTTGTTAAATCCTCTCAAGCGTCATTACTAACAGTTCTTTAACTTCAATGGGTTCTTCTGAACCTGAGCTATCCTGAACTTAAATGAAACATTGAAGAACATGAATGAGCTGGCTGAGTGGCCCCATTGGAGGTCCACTCCCCTCGATGATATTGTCAACAGAACATCGGCGTTAATTTGCAGATTCATCATGATAACGTCATGGATAGTGGCAATCAAATTGCCATCAACTTTCAAACAAATCAGCCCATTTCAAATGACCCAATGCCGGTAACATTGAATTTGTCCAGCTCAAGGTCAAACAGGCTCATTTCAAACACAGTAAGAAGCAGTAATTTTATGACGGCTATGTGATGTTACACAGGCTCCTCCATAGTTATGAAATGTTTCTCTGCCTGCATCAAGCCCAGCCGATGGCCCGCCTCCAGGAGCCATATACTCCACTGTGATGGTAGGTTGGTTCAGTTCCAGCTTGCACAAAAAGGAACCTTCCACACACAACGTGGTAATGTGCCATTCATATAAAACTCGCAGGGCGCACTAACATTAAACTTTCATATCGTCCTGCGGGCCACAAAATATCATTTTGCGGGCCGCAGTTGGCCCCCGGGCCGTGAGTTTGAGACCCCTGGTCTACTCATTACTAAAAACAAAAAAGAGGATTTGCGTATTGAATTAATTGAGATTAGTTTCAAGTCCTCCATATACGTTTTAGCGTTTTCCTTGACCTGAAAAGAGGTTTGCATTTGTAGAAAAGACACACATACACAAAAAGGTTTTTCAGAGATACTCTGTGTGGACAAGACCCTAAAACCACTTCTAGTCTCCAGTGTTACAACACTATAATTTATTGTACATAAAGGTAAATGTGCCCTGGGCTGTACAGATCAATGCATTTCATTAAATAATTATAGTGATACATACTGCAGGCATTGCATAAGACTCCCACATAACAAAACATACATTAGTAACACACCTTTAACAAAGATGAACACATTCAGGAGTTTGGAAACACCTGGTTCACTGAGCACTTAAGTGCTTTTGTATTAATTATCCATTAGACTATTACGCTGAACTTTTGCACATCAGGACTTGACCGGACTGTGACCTGCGTCATCCACCTGACTTTGAGTTTCATGCAGAAATGAGCTGTTGTTTACACTAAAACATTTTTCTTTGCAAGTTTGTTACTATGCCATCCCAATTTTGAGTTAACACCCACAGTTTGTGTCAAAAGTATTTTACCAATTTCTCAATAAGAAGTACTTGAGTAGAAGTTTAACCCCCGTCCTTCTTCTCTCGAGTCCTTGACCTTCTCCCAGTGTGACACATGACAGCCTCACGTCCAGCTCCTGGCTTCGTAACTCTGTTTGTGTCTGAGTTTGGTCGAGTCGTGCGTGTCTCTGCACCGAGTTCACACAAGGTCAGAGGAGGCTTTAGGATGGAGTCTGCACCGATTCCAAAACACAAGAACCACACACACTGCATGGGATCAGAACATTGCCAAACTCTTGCTCCAGTCTTTGAGAATATGCTACCATTTTATGTTTCAAGTATTATTATTATTTTTATACCAGGATATTGTTTGGGATTGAATATATTCTAGAAAGAAAATATGTTGTGGATACTTTACGTTATAGGAACAATGCAGCAACATGTGTATGTCCTTCTGTACACCAGAACAAGTGAAAATGTTTAGGTTTTGACCCTCTGATGTTGGTATAGTTTAAATTTTGACCCTCTGAGGATACTTTAGTTTGAGTTTTGAACCTTTGAAGCTGCTGTAGTTTGAGTTTTGAGCCCCTAAGACAGTAGTTTTGGTAAATTAAATGACTGTTAATGAGAAAATGGTGTCCTTGAATTGTAAAGAAAAAATAAAGAAAAAAACTTAAAAATACCCTTAATTTGCAGCCCAAGGGGGTAAAAGACAAAGATACAAATAGGACAATGCCAGCTCTAAAAAGCTGTGACAACATAATTTGATAAGCGTTTAGCTGAAGAGACTAAAAGAAACACAATGGCTCTCGCAATTTGCCTCCGAGCTGTTGTTTTTAGCCGGTTGACAGGTGTGAAAATGAAGCAGGATGTCCACTAATGGAACAGAGGTGTTGTGAGAGTCTCTACAGATTTAGGAGCTGCCAAGTTGACTCTCATCTTTGTTTCCTTCCTCAAAGTAATCACATACAGATAACCCGATTAAAGCCGTAGTCTAAAGTGCCAGATGAATTCACTGATCAGTTTATGAATTTAACATTTATAGCTTACAATCTGTAATCTGTGGTCTAATAGAGACTGGATATGGACAGAATATTTACCAAAGAAAGCTATTAGACTCCAAACTATATAGAAGCATAGATTTGCATTAGCAGGAGGCTTCAACATAAAACTTGCTCTACTTTTTTTTGCCACTTGGAAGTACATCAACCTTTGGATGTGAGTTGACATTTACACAGTTAACATTTGCACAAAGAGCTGAACTTGAGCACTAATGTAGCCCATGACTTTTATTAAGTGGCACTAAAACAGGAATTGTGCAACCCCCACCATCGAGGAACAAGAATTTTACTAACATTAGATCTCAGATAAACCAAGATACATCTAGCCTTGACTGAATGCATCTGTTATAGCACTTAATTAAACCTTGACAAATGCTGATGGCCGTAACAAAAATGGATGCCAGAAAAAACAAATATACAAAAATAGTGCTTTTTTCTCATTTAAAATAGGGTTAATCAATATTAAATTAGAATAATGATGAGGTGCGTTTGTCTGTAAAATAGGTGTGTGTTTATAGTGTGTGTAGTGTTGTATAATGCAAACCAACACTCAAGATGAAAACAAAAGACAAAATGGTGCTGGCACTGGTGACCGCCTGAGGTGAGAGAGAGACAAGTCGGGCCCTGATGCTCTACAAACAATGCAAACTGCCCACAGATCCACCTGCCCATATACAAAGATACAAACCCAATTCCAAAAGACATTTTGAAATGTCATGCCAGATATTGGCTCATTTTAAATTACACATTTTTTCAGTTTAAACATTTGATATGTTATCTATGTTGTATTCTGAATAAAATATAGAAATTTGAAACTTCCACATCATTGCATTCTGTTTTTATTCACAATTTGTACAGTGTTCTAACTTTTTTAGATTGGGTTAGTAGATGCAGACATGATTTTTAATTACGCAACCCATTACAACAAAGAGGAAGGAGTTGTGACAATGGGCAAGTGTTTGACTCTCTTACATTTATTCATCTGCTGTTAACTGTATATGCTTCAATTGGACCATTTGTTTTGCTATTGTTCTCTGTCATCCAAGTCATTTTAAAGAAAAGACATCTGGACTTCATCTCTTGCCCAAAGGACTTTGTCAATTGTCATTAAGCTGCTGTACATTTTAAATACTGCTTCTACTGCGCCTGTGCACCATTTGCACCACTGTTAACAGTTCATTGTCTCTACAACCTGTTTGGTAAGATATTTTTTCAATTACATTGTCTAGTTTGCTCCTATTTTCACACTACTTTTTTTTTATTGCACTTTTATTTACTGTCACTGAGGCGAGAGAAACAATGTGAAGTTGACAAACCTTTGAACTTGAATATTATCTTTTGCTCAATTGCAATAATTCAATTCTAATTAAGTTCCAATCCAATCATTACATTCAAATTTCATCATCTATTAACAACATACTTTTATATCTTTATGCATTTTATCTACATTTGCTCTATAATTACAATCATTAACAGAGGCACTTGCCCAAACTACAAGGAAATAATCAAGGTGCGACAATTTATTCTTTTTCTGTAACTGGGGAAGACTTCGACACATGGCTCCTGCTTTTCTCATTTGTCAGGTGTGAAATTGTGAGATGTTGCTAATGGAACAGAGGTGTTTCCAGTGTCCCATTAGATGTTACAGCTGTCAGACTCAATCAAAATCCCATTATATATTAATGCCATGCTGTAACAGTCTCGTCCTCTCTGGAGACACACCTTAAGACCTTTATTCCGCACCGAGCTTTAAGTCGTGGTAGAAGGTGTTTGAAAACAGACAGGGCATTACTGCAGGCTTCCCCAGTTTGTGAGCTGTCGGAGTTCACATTTCTGTCCCTCAGAAGGCCAATGCAGCAATAAAAAGGAAAATAAATGTTTGATTTAGTTGAGAGTGCTCCTGTTTGCTGCAAGCTGCCTAAAAAAATCCATCTTACTGTCTTATTGTTCAGTGTTGTCTTTCAGCAACAGCATAAGTCAGGATTTGTTATTACAAATTTGCTAAGAACAGATTTAATGCCAAGAAAGGTACCAGGCTTCACAAACATGGATTTTGTTATAAACATACAGTAAATTTTTGTTGTTCACAGCAAATGTAGTTTTTAGTTAATGGACATGGTGCAGATGCGAGGACTGGCTCAGTGGTCTTTTGTTTAAATGATCACGCACATTTCCATTGTTGAAACATTTACAGTAATGGTTGTTCTTTCATAATGTGGTGTTATTTTATCTTTATTTCTGGAGTACATGTTTTTAAACTTTGCAGTAAAGCTGTGTGATGGAAAATACATCCTTTTATGATTGAAGTTCTGATTTTGACCTTCAAACATTGTAATAAATGTAATACTTTTGGTGTTGGGTTTATTGGCACTTTAGAGCTTTAGGTTTAGTTTTACAAATGAAAAAGGTTATGGAACAGTAGTGCCACCTCAAACAACACATTTTTATCATATATATTGCATTGTTGGAGCTACTATTGTTGTTCTGTTGGTGTTTTTCTCCTTCTTCCTAGACTTGTCTACCTCAAAATAAAGAGCAGAGTTAACATGGTCAGTTTTTTGACAGTTTGAAACTGATATTCATAGCAAATACACTTTATAGCTACATGTTTTGGATTCATTTTTTGTGAAAAAGTCATAAAATGTACATGTGCTTTTCTGGAGATTGTTTTTTAGGGTTTTCCTCTGCTGCATGTAGCTCATGGTCTACCAAATGAAAAGACCTGATGTGTGTGTGTTTATATACACTGTATTGTGCACCACTAGGATGTGTTTTGCCGATTTAACCTGCTGATATTATGGAGGTCTCAGCATTGGGTCTAATGAAACCGAATAGCTTCCACAAACAACGTCATTATCAGAGATGTGCTCGGCTGCGCTTTATTGAGCTGAAGTAGTAAAGATGTGCTAAATGCTGTTTGTGCTGTGAGTCCTGGAGGATGTGAAGGTGTGATTACTCACGGCATCTGGGGACACATTCAGAGGAGGCAGGGTGGGAAACGAAGAAGGATGTGGGAGACTAAACTCACAAATGTATGAGCACAAAGGAGATTTACACTATCTGGTTAAAATGGAGTCAGCTGACATAAGATTAATGGCATAGGTTTGTTTTTGCTGCGTCACTGACATTACGTTCTGGCACTGTTCACAAATTATATTACAATTTCCTGAAATTCACATCATTTTTAAACCTTTTACCCATCAACCATCAACCATCATCAGTGAGTCACTGTTTACGGAAAGAGCCTTCGTGTGATATTAAACTTCCATAAAAAAACAACCAAAAGCTGTAGTTTTTCTTTCTTTTAAGGCTGAGAATGAATCACGTTTTTTGTCAGATGGGTTTTGTGTTGCATTGTGAATGTTGTTCTTTTTACATAACATTACATAAGGTACAATCCTTGGTGCTAAATTGCTTAGTCAAAGATTTTAAGCCACTGGGATGTGTGACTCTTGCCTTGTTAATGTGCTATTATCTTTTGTGCTTATTTTACTTGTAGCTAAAAAAACACCTTCTTTGACACCTTAAAGTGGTTTGCTTTTATTTTTCCACCACTTATTCTGCTGTGGGTCGCGGAGGCTAGGGACTATCTGCTGCTTTTGTCGTGCGGTGGTGTACATCCTGGATAATTACCAATTTAAAAGTCCATAAATTGTCCAAAGATGTCAAAACAGCAATAACTTGATTTGATAGCGTTCCAAAAGCATTTGCCTTTTCCAAGTTGCACTCTTGACATAATTAGTCAATAAACTGCTGCAGATGTTTTATCAGGCAGTAATGGCTAACTCTGTTTTTATGCAGCAGTCTGTTAGGAGGGCAGTCTCAGAAAAAGAGATAATAATAAAAGAAAATAATAAAGAGGGTTCAACTATAGGTGCTAGTTAGGAAATGGACACACAACGAGACTAATGCTACACTGAACAACATGGACCACCCACTGCACTTGGTTTTTGAACAACAGAGAGCAGCCAGTGGACGTCTGACATCAGTGAGCTGCAGGACAGAACGCCACAAGAACTATTTCTTCCCGACTGCCATGGAAGATGAAGACGTTTGACTGAATTAACTAATGTGAAGAGACACAACTGCAATTCCCATTTGGGGATTAATAAAGTTATTTTGAATTTGAATAATCAAAGTGTAAAACAATTAAACCCTGTTGTACCTGTTGTACATACTACAACACATGGTTCAAACAGGCTCCATCTTTAATGCATTTTAGGATCATAAAAAGCTATAGATTCTTGCTTTAAAAAAGACATTTGAGTAGCTAAGTTACCATGTATGTGTTATTCCTGAAGTTCACAAAATTAGTGGTGGTCTTCTGGGTGTTTTCTTGTACAGGCTATTTGGATAAAAACGGTTACTGTGAACTTTTTTTAAAGCTATGTGACAAACTGCAAAAATGCATACAGTCTAATAACTTCTCGTCTCTCGCCTGTATTTGTGCTGTGGGTGGATGTCTATAAAAGAGCCAGCTCGTGTTGGAAACGATGCTTATCCTTCTGTTGTGCCAGTCGCTGCACCTGCTCCAAGTCTGGCTCGACTTAGAAGAAGGTCAAATGTCAGCTCACTGACACAGACTGTGTCCAGATGTCTTGGATAAACCAAGAAAGTAGTAGATTTAAAGCAGATAGAAAAGGGCTTGAGTGGCAAATGTGCAGGGCATACATTTCTTGTATTTTTAGGTTGTCATAAAATTTAGTAATTCTGCTCAAACGAAGAAATCAAACTGTAGCAACTTTATTCACATGTGCTGAAAATATAAACTAATCTGTGGCTATGTTCGAGCTGTAGGTATTAACTGGAGTTATGCTCATATAGACCACAGATAAACATCTCCCGGTTGTATATGTGCCATGTGGCTGTTTTACCTGGTTGGCACTCAGTCTTAAAGTCCTGGGATTTAATTTGCAAACGTCTGGGCTATTATCTGCTGTATCTGAAAGAAAGAAAATGACTTTCTTTACTTCGAGTGAGTCAGCACTTGCTCAAACTTAGTAAATGTATAACATTAGTGCAACTTTTTGCTTATCGTCGGTTTTATTTGATAGATTAGATTCTAAATGAGGGAATTATTGAGCACAATAGCAGTCTTTAAATTGTTTAGTGCAGTCCTTCCTTGGAACCCACACTGAGCATGTGCACAGTCACAACTAAAAGATCAGGAGAAAATGTGTGTTGCAGCATGACACCAGCCGAGAAACACTGGTTAGTGTATTGCTGATTCTGATGACATAGTTTATTAAAATTATTAAAAAGTCAGGTCTCTATTCTTCTTTAACTTTCTATCTCATATTTTCAAAGAAATAAAAAAATAAAATAAAAGGTCAAGTTTAGGCAGAAAAACACCTTGTGTTGTTGTTTTATGGAAATCTTTTTACTGAAAAACAGTTTTAAAAATGTAAAAATGTCTACCTCTAATATTTGAACCTAATCTAACCAACGTTTCCTGCATCCCCTAAGCTTTTCTTATGCAACCTAGATTTTATGTTTCATTTCCATTTAAGTCCAACCTATGCCTAAGAAAAAGAAATGAATATCTTAAATAAAATTAATTATCCAAAGGAAACTAAACATATTAAATAAAATTAATTATCCAAAGGAAACTAAATGTGCTTATTATGTAAGGGTTGTATCAAATGCTACTGTAGGTTGTGTTTGTTTAATAAATGGCATTAAAGGAAAAAGCATTCTCCATTTTGTAGAAAAGTTTGTAAAATAAATAAAAATCTTTAAAAACAGGTTAGTTGCTCTCAATTTGAACCGTTAGTAAAACCTTGTGTTCAGAAATAAATAAATAAAACAGACTTTTCCATTGCTATAGAGTTTGTTCTGATTGAAATCTTTTAATCCACTGTATTTTTCACCAGACACATTGTTCTTTCTCAAACTTTCCTGGTTAATACACTGCTTGACTCTCAAAGCCAACATAAGCCTGTATTGTGCTGAAAAGTCTTTGTAGTTCTGCAGCACTAAAGCAAAATGACACCCCGTTAGTCTCTTTTTATTGAGGTGAACTTGAGCCAAGCACAAACACTCAGTTTCTTCGGAGGCTGGCAGCACGAGGCCGGTGTGAGGCGGCTCTCAGGTGTAAATGTGTTGGTGAACTCTGCTCCTCGGCTGCCGCTGCTGTGAACAGTGGCTGTGCATCAAACCGATGTGCTGGCTGTGTGCGGCTGGGTTTAGTGCTGACTGCAGTGGTTCAGCTGTGATTGAAGAGCACCCTCAGGAACACACTGTATATTCTGCCAAATGTAAAGTACACAATAACTTACAACACGAAAATACCAACAACGCCACTCCTGCTCCTGCGTCACATCCGGATTTATTTGGTTACCTTCTGTGTGAGCTGAAAAATCACTAATTCATCAAACACTGAGTATTTACTAACATTTTTCAGAAGCTTAGTTTAGAGTTACAGGCTCATCTTGAGATTATTTAATGAAAGCCCTTCAAAACTCTATTTCTATCTATCGCAAACTGATTATTTCGATTAATAATGTGTAATTTAGTCTAAAGCAATTATTCAGCACTACAAAGATGGCCGTGGGTTATGTATTTCCCAAACTTTTCCCTGCTGATTAGCAATGTTACTTTGATTTCCTCTCCTAATTTTAATATAACTATTCAGAATTTCACTACTTAGGACTTTTACAGAGTACATCTCAAGTAAGATTAACATCTGTGTCCACTGGGCATCTCTTTAAAACAAATAGTAAACAGATGCTGAGGGGAGCTCAGGAATGTTTTAGTTGCTAAGCAACAGCTGAAAATCCTTTTTAAATAAGCCACTCTTGACGCTCAAAGTTGTTTGTAACCTTGAGTACTTGTTAGACAGAGTGCTATGCTAATCACTCTGCTCTTTGGGAAACAGGTTTTAACTTTGAGAACAATGATGTGTTGAATTGCAGACACTGAACACACAAACTACAGGTTCATCAACACATGTTTTGCTTTAAAGTTTCTTTATCATCCAGGCTTTTGTAGAAAAGTTTTAGGAGAAGACATCAGAACATAGTTTTGAAGGTGGAGGAGGCTTTGTCAATAGAACAAACCAGACCCGCCAAGCCCTACCCGCTAGTAGGCCTCTCATTGACCAAAGACAATAACCTGACTGTCCAGATGGTCTGTTACATAGAAGCTGAAATACTCCTATTGCTGTGATTGGTGGTTCAGGGGAAACCACACAACTGTGAGTGTTTAGACACAGGTGCTGTTCACTGAAGGATGAAATTACTTCAAATCCTATATTTGTCTTATAAAGTCTTGACAACATTTCTAAAACAGTGATTATTGTGGTCCCCAGTCTGCAGTGATCAGTACAAGTGTAATTTTTAGGGGCTTCCCAGGACTTACAGGCTCTGCTGCTAACACACAGCACATCTTCTGCCATAACGTAATCTTTGGTGGGTCTGTGTAAACATATTTTCCCCCATAGTTTTATTGACCTGTAATGGAAAAGAACATTTTATAAGTCAAGGTACGTGTATACCACAGGTAAAAAGAGTTTGGATGATGAGCAACAAATGAGCAGCACAGAGACCTCTCGACAACAAATCAATATATAAGCTGTGGGATTACAGCTCCACCTCCAACTCAAGTTAGATAACCACAGCTCGAGAACGAGACAGAGGCCAGACAATCCAAAATGTGCTAAATGTTTTATAACACAAACACTGTAAGGCAAGGCCAGGCGGGTTTATTTGTAAAACACAATCCACAGTTCAAAGTGCTTTATAAAAAGAAGAGAGATTGGTTAAAAGCACAAATACAACAATTATCAATAAAGTAAACTGAAAATAAAATGAATCACTTAATTCAAAACTAAAAGAGATAAGTGCAGTTTGTACGAATGTTTTGTGTTTGTGCCTCTGTGGGCTTTTTGCAGTATTTTGTAAATGTGTTTCTGTTAGGTAAATTTTTAGCCCTTTTAGCCCATTTGTTGTACGTAATCTTCCCCAGATTACATTTTAACTACCTCAGTGTGTGATACTCAGCCCAGTACAGGCACTATTGATCATAATGAAAAGGTAAAGTGTTTAGTTTTTGAGCCAAAGCCTTTCTGAGTCTCGATATTGGCCGTTGTAAAAGTGTTTGATATTAGCTGTGTGATAGACTGTTCCTGTTCAGTGTTGCTCTGCCTCTTGGCCAATAACTTGTTGGCATGGGCTTCAGCTCTTTCTAAAGGCTAAATAAAAACAGACATTTAACTGGTAGCTGAACTGAAATGTGGTGAGGTTTTCTTTTTGCTTTTTCCTTGAAGTAAAGAGGATGTTGGCAGAAACACAAATGCCTTTAATGATTATATTTCAACATCTCTTTCTTGTCTCTTCTCTTATTTTTCTTCAGAAACACAAGGTGGACCTGTTCTACAAGGTCCGCCACGTGATGATGGAGTTGATCGACCTCAGGAGGCAGCTGTTGTCGGGACACCTGACCCAGGACCAGAGCCGGGACGTCAAGAGACACATCACTGTCAGACTCGACTGGGGCAACGAGTACGAACAACGAAGCAAACACAATAAATGCAATACATACACACTTTTCTGTCTTAAAATTACATATATACATACTAAAGGTATATTTTTTATATGGAATTTAGAGGAAGTCTGTTTACGTTCAGGGAAAATATAGTAAGATAAAGGCTGTGACTTGAGAAAACAAAAGTGTAATTTAGTTCAGGAAAATGATGCATGCCAGAATAAATAAAACATTAAATAAATGTCTATTTTATCCGAAGATGGAAATTGTGTATGTTGCAGAAAGCCCATGTTTCTTATTTTAGGTAAGTGTTATTCTGTCTAAACACAGAACATTAAACACTTACAATTCAAATGCTGGGTATGATTTCCTTTGCATTGCTGTATTAGTGCTTTGGAGAAACAGCACCTAGTTTTGTAGACTGGATTGACACATACATAACTATACATACATTAAAAAGTCTTTGAACTATTGTGCTTCACACTAGCTCAGTGCAGATATACACTGAGAATAGTCTATTCCTTTTCTCTTATTTCCTGAACCATATCCCCTTCCTCTTCTCTGGCTTGTTGATGTTGTTTTAAGGCGACCTTCTCTCAAAATGAATGTCGGAGTGGTCCAGGGCAGTGTGCTCCCCCAACCCCTGCCTCCGACACTGCCCAAATAAAAGTGTGATTGAAAGGCAGGTGGATGAAGGCGTAGGGCAGCGGCTGAAAAGACTCTCGGGAGCTCACTGAACCTGATAGAAAATAGATGAAATGGAAAGAAATTGCCTTTTGAGTTGAAATTGAGTTATTAATACTAGAGATGTGAAAGGTCTGTGGTCTCGGACTGTATCTGGCTCTGAGACCCGAGAGACTCAGAGGAGGAGGTGATTTCTGTGGACAGCTTATGTTTGTTTTAATATTATTCTCTCTATATCTATAAGGAAAGATGAAATGCTTGGCATGTACCAAACAGAAACCTTTCAGTTAAAGGCTAAATATGTACATGACAAGTTACATGTTAAATGATCACTACAATAGCAGCTGATTCATGCCCTGTTTTTCAGATCTCATTTTATTCTGCTCCCAGTTAACGACTCGACTGACAGCATTAAAAAGCTAATTAATGTTGCATGTGACATATAAAACACATGAAAAATGTATGAGAGCATTACAAATTAAAAGGGCTTTTCTTTTATTGTGTGGTTAAAGTGAAAGAGCACATATTAACAGATGGGAATGTGTTGTATATAAAAGCCACATCCTTCCATTTTAGACTCAGACACAGATTGACTTGTCTGCAGGCTTGTTTTCTGCTTTTTACCCAGAAAAGAGTTTTTATCTGTCTTCTTCATGACTGTTGCTTTCAAGATTTATTTCCCATCACTCACTCTGTACTTATGATGTATTGTGGGAAACTATCACAGAACTACATTTGAATCCACTCAACATTTAGACAGAAAACAAAAAAATGGATAAACAATACATTCTGCCTTTTACCCAGAAGTACTACCCACTGTATAAAGATATAGTTGGTATATTGAGCTTGTGGATTATAATGTTTAATTCGGTCTTGATTATGGCGTTCTCATGTTCATTATTAGCTGGTTTGTTAGTGAAGTAAATATAATGTGCAATGGTGCATTTCTTCCAATCAGAGTCTGAGGTTGACAAATAAAGCAGTAGTTCTCTGTGGCTATTGATTGTCTTTTATGTTTCTAAAAATGTGATTGATTGCAGAGACAAGTGGAGTCAGCGTGGATAAGAGTGAATGCTCCATACAGAACCTGAACTCTGATAAGGTTCATTGAAATGTGAACCCTGCGTCGACTGCAGACATTTAAATGAGCCCAAACAGCAAGAGCATCAAAGATTGGCATTAAATATGTCACGTAACTTTTAAGCCAACACAATACTGTCCATCAACAAAACTAAAAAAGAAAATGTGGGGTGTTTAGAAAGTAAAATGTCTTTTTAGCATTTGGGCTAACAGCACCATCTGCAGTATACAGTGTTTCTTGAGAAAGGTATTGTTTGGTTTGGTCTGTAGTCTTAAATGGCAGCTGTGAAGTGTAGTTGGACCGAGCAAACTAATATCTGTATGTAGAGTAAGGTTTACATGAAAGTAAAAGAGCTCTAACACTGATTCTTTTTGTTTTGACCTTTTCTTTTTAGACACCTGGGCCTGGATCTAGTGCCGAGGAAGGAGTTTGAAATGGTGGACGAGGACCACATAAGTGTTTCAGACCTTTATAAAATGGTACGTAACAATTCACAAAGTGTGGTAAAGTCTCTTGTCGCATGTCTGTAACTTGTCTGGCCTTTTTTTAAGAGACAGACAGGTTTAAATATTCCCATTTTCAGCCTTGTACAGGAACAACCCAAAGCATTCCCTTTTTTGACTTTAGAGAGCATTTATACAGGACGTTTTATTTATAGTTTTATGGTAAAACCTTACATAAAGTTGGGTTGAATAAGATTGTATTATAAAAACAAGAGTGGATGTCTTCTCATGCTCTTGATGTGTAACTGTTTTCAAGAGTTATGTTTCATAACTTTATCTTTTACAGACAAGCTAATGTGCCAGTTTTACAAGGCTGTCCTGTAAAGAAAATGAATGGAAATAGTTCAAGCTCTGTTGTGTTTGTGCCCTTTTTGTTAAAAAGGGGTTTCTGTTTTTAAAATCTCAGAAAAGAGTTTATGTTCAGGTCTTACATCATCCAGCTTTAAATAGCCGAGCCGCTCAAACGACTCAAACACAGTCGCCGTGGTGATTCCCCTTTGTTCTGTTGCCTAGAAACAGATCCAGACACAGGTCGAACATGAAATAAAGACAGAAAGAAGAGAGAAAGGAGCTGCTGGGATAAAGTTAGGAAGTTGATGGATGTTGGATGCTTGGAAGAAGTCAGTGAAAAAGTGCTAAAAATACAAGTTTAGAAAGAATATTGAATTTTTATGCACAATGAAACACAAGTCCTGAAAATGAAAACGGGAGCAGTCATGGGAGCAGTGGTCATCCTTCAACTGGATTGTTGGAGGTTCATTTCCCGCTCTCCCCACAGTTCATTCTGTCGTTGTGTCCTTGGCAAGACACTTAACCCTCCTTGCCTCCAGTGGTGTTCCAGCTGTAACACTGGTGGGTGAATGAAAGCTTCATGTAAAAGTGCTTTGAGTGCCTACTAGGTGGAAAGCGTTATATAAAATCAAAGCCATTTGAAAAATGAAATGAGAAAAAAAAAAATCCTATTAATATTTACAGATTTTTTTTTTTTTTTTTACATTGCCAGATGTTGTCATGACACCTGCCAGTGGGTAGGACAGATTTGAAGCAGAAAAAGTTGGTGAAAAGAAATGTTGATTTAATGGAGTTAAGTAGACTTCCGGCAACACCACCTCCTACAATTTAGTGCGGTTGAACTACCAATTTCTGATCACATTAGACTAACTTTACCATTAGACTTGTAGAAAAACAATAAAAGGTCACATGAAGCAAATCCACAAATGCTGAAGTTTGTATTGGTATGATGGTACCATGATTGGTAAAGACAGCTGTCACTAAATGTTATAGATGTATAATGCTTAATGTAACCTTGATAAAGTAAGCTAACATTACAAATAAAAATAAAAAACTACATTTGAGTACTTTACTTTTACTTTTATTTTATGTCAGTATCAGTTTGTCAGTTTGAAAAGGTTATGATCACTATAATCTTGGCCGGAAAGGACTCCACCTATCAGATCCAGCATTTCTATCTAGCTGTAGCCATGGTATTTTAATTTTAAAACAACACTGTAGAAATCAAAATGTGAAAAAATGACTGTGAAAAATAACATTTTAGAGATGGATTTGTTGCACAACTTCCCTCAGAAAATAAATCTATCTTTGTTTTTTTGTTGCCCACTTAACAACACAGCCCTAGGTTGGGTTCTGCATAAAAAAAGTCATGGCAATCAGTGTGGACGCTGCACAAAACAATGTGTATTAACAATATGGACATAGCACAAACATGATGCAAGTAAAGAAACATTGCAGCAATAAAACCAGCCATAAGAATTTTCCATTTTTAATCCAGCTTCTATAAAGTTACCTTATATCATTTTGACTTTTACAAACACAGCAAAACTGAAAGAACTTTTGTGATGTGTCTACTCTGTAAATGTATGGGTTTTGTCATTTGCAGTGTGGGTTTAAGTCAGCATTAATTTTCTGCTCAGCCTGAACATTTGCAGACAGCTTGCATCTGACTGTCATTACTTCAATTCATCAAACAGGTTTTCACTTCTCGTGGACGTGCTTTCTCACAGCCTCTCCAGAGATTTAGGGGGAAACAAGTTGCCGTAATGAGCCTCTGGGCGTTGAAGGGTTTCCATCATCTGAGGGAGACAATGAAGTGATCAAATGGGAATAAAACATGAGCAAAAAACGTGCTTTATTCAGGTTTAATAGTTTGTGTTTGTTTCTCCTCAACAGCACCTATCGAGCAGACACAGCGTACAACAGAGCACCACACAGGTAACATCAACACACTGCAGAGTCACTATGTTCATTTCGACTGGTGTTATAGGCTCTATGCACAGTAAGGCTGCACAATACACAAATATTTTGTTGCACCATATCAACAGTTTGCAATAGTTGTATAATAATAATAATATACACAATATTGTATAACTGCATGTGGCTGGAATGGACAGTTGGCATGTCATTTATAGCTCTAAATCAATATTTAATGAAAATGTGTGTGCAGTCTTAATGTACAGGGCTGTAAACAAAATAGACATTTTTTGTCATTTGTCCACACAACACCAGATTTCTCTTTCTTGCCTTGCCGGCCATATTCATTCACTATTCATTCATTCCATCTTTGTGAAATGGACCTGGTGTCCTTTTTATTCATAGCCATTTTCATTTGGTAGAAACTGACAATTGTAAACATTGATCTGTAATGGAGCAGGCTTGACTGGTCGTCCTTTAATTCAGTTTCATTCAGAGAAGGTTTATTTTTTTATCTGTTGGTCAAACTTATATAGACATATATTACATACATATTACATAATAAACAACTGCCAATCTTCCAAGGTACATGAATAGTCTGCAGTGGAATAGTGCAAGTGTATTGTTTTATCTGCTGAGCCACTTCCACTGCTGCGTGTTACCTGGCTTTGTTACTTGGGGACACACATCTTATCAAAAGGCACCCGTGTTTTTCAGAACGACAATTCACGGCAGCGTCATGGAGAGCCTTGTCGAGTTCCTGTACCACACCACCTTCTGGTCAACCTGAAGAGCTTCACCTACAACAGCATCGGAGAAGACACTGACATTTTCTTCTCTCTGTACGACCTGAGAGAGACCAAGACCATCAGGTAAATAACACCAAGTCTTTATTCAATCAGTGCTGAGTAAGTGCTCAGTGTGTTGTCTTAGTTTGTTGTTGGTAGTTTGAAGGCAGTGGTGGTTATTTGGATTTATAACCCTTAAAAGATTTGGTGGTGACATTTCAGATTGCAGTAAAAATCTGCTTGCACCTATGGGAGCCCTGCAGGGACATGCTGTTCTCTGTGAACACACTCAGTGGAAGTAGGTCAGATGATCAGTAGTTTATACATTTCCTAATCCTTACCGGAAGATTACACTTCTCTTCCAGCAGTGTTCACTTTGACTTTGTTTTTCTATGGTTATGGTTAGAAATCATTTTCTTCTCAAGATATGTTATTGTGATTATCCACTATTGAAATACAGAAGTTTAAAAGACAGATGTTTGTTCTACTAATACCTGCTCAATTGTATGTTTCTGATTCCTCTCTTGAAGAAATAGGTCGGTTGGTCGGTTAGCTCGTCCCAGTGCATCTCATGCTTTAGATCTACTGGGACAGGCTCTGCTCCATTGGGACCCATAACGTTGTAGAAAATGAAAGAAAGCTTTATTGTAGTGATGTAACTGCTACACGCCATCTTGTTTGCAAATATAAGTTAGATTTTGCCAATAAGATTACAAATGTAAAAATTCAAAGTATATTCTTATCTTTCTTTGAAACCTTCTTTATATTTTATCTAATGTGTTTAGATAAAATTTTAATCTAAACTATTTGTAGGTACTGCTTTACAATATCCACTCTCTACAGTGTCACTCTCCTCCGCTCACATATCCAGCACCTCATGTCCTTCTCTAAGCAGTTTTTATTATTGCTTTTATAACAAATAGAAGCAAGTGGCCACACAGAAGTGCTGTGCATAAAACATGACCCCCCACTGCCTTACGTCTTAATGAATGTCATCAATTATGCATCAGTGTTCACAACTGCGAACACATCAGGAAATGCTAATGTCAGTAACGAGGTTAATGTCGACCACGTAGACCCAGTAGAAAGACACATATGTAGTTCATCATAAGGTCATGGATAATTTCATAAATAATGCTGATGTTTAAGGGAACAATGATTTTGTGCATGAGCAAATTGAAAGAAAAAAACGTCTCAGAGTCTGCTCTCTTTTATGCCATAAACAGAGACATATGCTGCAATTGTTTTCCTCAAAACCTTGGAAAACATTTTTACAAAAATAAAGCATAAAAGCCTGCTTCAGAAACTCAAAAATAAATAAATAATCCCAAAAACATATGGAATATTATTTTTTTATTTTGCACATAATTTATTTGTGACCTTTTGTTGCCACCCACAGGGACATGGAGTATAGTTAGAAAAGCTATTTAGAACATCTAATTAACACAACAGTGTACAGTATAGTTGACACATACTGTAGCTACTGTATGAGTAAAAAAGAAAGCTAATGTTAAACGTGGCCTCTTTGCAGTTTTACTTATTCCTATAAACACTTAAACTACTTTACCAGCATCATTGATACAAGCGAGTAAATGTTTTGACCCGGAACATTTAAAAAGACAAAGTCGAGACCATAGTTCTGCTCTGCCAAAAGAGACAACCCTTTGGGAGTCTGCACTGGACCAGATGCTCAGTCCATCTTTACCTGTAGTCTATGAACTACACAATCTCTTGTTGGTGGCTTAAAAGACTGCACTTTTATGTATCTCTCTGTCGCAGGACGATGCTACAGTATATTCTCAGTTACAGCGAGCAAATGCAGCTGACCTTGGCAGTATATTTTCAGTCTGACTCAGCATCAGCGTCTAATGGCACTCTCCTCCTGAGAGACGCTCACATTACAAGACGAGACAGGACTGTGCCACTAGATTTTTATATTCTAGCTATTTAGTCCACATTTAAGTTTAAACAGCAGTGATAATGGCCACTTTCTTTCTAATTTGTGCAACCAGTGCTTGTTTTTGTGCGCTGAAATGTTTTGCTTCTAGGTTTTTTGTGTATAGTGTGTGAGCAGCAGTCTCCCTCAGGAGCGAGGGGAAATCTCAGCAGGTGGTTCGTCTCTGATTTTCTTCCCTAAAGTCTTGTTTTTCCCCTGTGGAGACTTCTCAGAAATGGCTGAGATATTTTGTGAGTTTATGTGGCTTCTCTGGAGATTTTATTTGTTTAGGCTTTACATGTAAAACATGCCATATTTGAAAACAATGTTTGAAATCACAGGAACAATGGCAATACATTTACAATATAGTATGTAGCCTTATCGTTTAAACTACAACGAGTATAATATAGTTTTTGTTCTTTTATGGATCTTCAAAGCTGCGATTCTAAACACCATTCATTTTAAGTCAAGCCCACTTATTAATGAGAACTGTGAAGGCAGATTTGGCAGGAGATGTAGTTGCCAAGCGTAGACATCTGTGCTTACTTTTACCCCTTAAAAAGACAAATCACTTATATCACGTGCTGTACAACAAACACAGTGCTTCCGGGTTGGCTTTGGTCAATCATCAGCAACAACAGAAAACATTGCAATATATTTATTTTGTTTGATCGCTGTGTAAAAGCAATGCCATATTATACATATAACTGCACATCCTCCACATCACCCTTTCTTTAAAGACCACAGTAATGGAAGCTGTAATGCATAACTTTTTTATCAGTGATGCCAGTTATTTATCTCATGACTCCTTGCTTAAATTTCTAATCCACAACTCGACGAGAAACCTTAGCCTCACAAAAGTGTATAGATAAAGACTTATTTGTGCTTCCTTTAATTATAATCTGCTCATAAAACAGTTGACTTTTACTGCACATACATCAAACTATAAAAGCATGATTACATGAAGTTGTTATGCTTTTGTGTTTATTAGTTCAGCGCAAATGTGAGAAGAGACTCATAATAAATCTCCATAGATCTGCCTTGATCATATTAATCATATATGGATCATAAATGGTCGTGTTAATATTGAATAGTGTCAGTTCAGTGGCAGTGTTTGGGCGGCAGCTGTCGGCAGAAGGTCACTGAAGGAGACTGAGCAGGCAAATGCTTGACAGATGGTGTCAGCTCAGTTTGAATCCTCTTCAAAGGTTGGAGTGAACCCATGTACTTGTAAACTCACTAGACTGAAAGATAAATGTTTTTAGGTGATTGTACAGTGGATAAACTAGCTAGTTCCAGTTCACATTAAAGAAGAAGAGCATCTTCAAAACCTGAAGAACGCCATCTTCTCCTTTTGACTCTGTATCATGAAGTCATGTAAAATTAGACGTTTACATGAAAGATACAGTTATAGTAAAAGATTTTAAACATTTGGTAAAGTTTAGAAATCAAAGTTTAGCCAAATACAATGCTATCTTTAACCATGTACTGAATAGGACTTTTACACCACATCCCACTGAGGCTGTCCTGAACGTTTCTTTGATTCTGACCTGTATGGACTCTACAAGGATAATAGTGCTCTTGTAAACAAATGGGGTCATGTGACCAATCAGACCACAACAATATAATATATTTTTCCCCTAAATATTAAAATTGTGTAGTTGTGTGACTATATTCCACTTCACCAGCTGGGATTTGTAGAAAATTTAAAAGACTAGGCCATTCTTAATTTCTTTATATAATGTTTGATTAGCTCATATTTCCTCAGTTATTGGCATGTTTCTGTGGCGGCTGCAGATGTGCTGTTGTATGTTCAGGTGGTGGATGGCACTGATGTGGAACAATCCTATGTATTTTGTTTGTGTTCGTCTCTCAGTCTCCTGCACGTGACTGAGTGAAGCCATGCCTACATCATTTACAGTGCATCTGTGTTTGTGTGTTCATGCATACCATGTGATCACACCCACATGGTGCTGGGTTTTATTCTAAAGAATGAAGTCAGCATAATACTTTTACATTGTGTTAGTGTGGATGTAAATGCTTTGAATCTAAATGTAAATGTTTTTAAAGGTAAAGTAGGTAATATTTTAGCACACTGAAAAGAGCTTTTAAGTACATGAGTTAAAATGTTGCCTTTTGTTTGTCATTTTTAGTGTAACTCATTTCAATGGGCTGATTGTCCACTATTATGTATTATGTGAGAAAATTTAACTGCATGAACTTTACAGACTTTGGGTAAAAAAGGAGCAATAGAAAGCAAAACTAATGTCTTTTTTTTTCTGCAGGCACCAGTTGCAAACAATATTTTTTTGTGAGAAGTGGAGAGCATAAATAGTTCAAAAGAGTGTCAACTTTTACTTTTCCATCTGTGCCTAGTACTGAGCCTAAAGTAGTTGTCCTAAAGAAAATAAGAATTTTGAGTGTTGTTTGTGAAATAAGGATAAATAAAGTGTCCCAAGTGGAAAACAGGTGTTGCAGATTTAGTTGCTGCTGTAATTAAAACTTAAGATGTTTTGGCCCCAAGCCTCTTTTAAGAACTTCACTCAAAGGTTTAATAAGCCACACACAAAGACTGACATAAGATCTCCTACTTCTAAGATAAAAATAGAAGTACAAAATGACATTTAACTAAAAACTATGCTCCAGTCACTGCTTAAATGTTCTCCAGAGCACGGCTGAAGGAACGAGGAGGAAACTGGAGACACAAGACAGGGACTAAGGGTCACTATGACAAAAGTCCCGGCCATTAAATAAAAAGGAAATGTGTCTGCTCTGGTGTCCCATCAATCCAATAGGTACTAGGATTGCAACAATACAGAGAAGAATAGTGTTGTGAAATATACCATTAACACATTAAAACATGATAATTAATAAAGTATGTTGAACACTATTTGATTTTCATGCTCAACTAACTAACTAGTGTTGGACTTGAGACTGGTCTTAGTCTTGAGATTTTAGTGAGGTAAAATTAGTATTTATTTGTCTAATTAAATATAACTTTAATGTAAAAAAACAACTTTATGAATATGTTGATCAGTTCTCTTATTATTCTTGTCTGACAGAGGTCTTAGGATTTCAAATCAGGACTGACCAGGTCTGCATCATTCTTCTGATTGTGAAAAATCTCCATCTTACTCTGTTCTTTTTCCAAATGCTAACCCTTCCATAGGTTTATACTGGACTGACTTTGAATACAGAAACTGTTCCCGGCATCTTTTTCAATGTATCATAAACTCGTGTTAGTCTTAACTCAGTCTAGTCCTTTCATGGTCTCTACTAGGCTTCAGTCTCTTCGTGGTGTCTGTCCACTCTGGTCTTAGTCATGCCTTTGTATTGATTAGTGAAGTCTTGACTATAACCACAACAAACACACAAATGCACTATTCTTCTCTTGTACTTGAACTTGACCCAGGTCTTAACTTTGTGCCCAATGTGCTTTAACGTCCACACAAACTGAAGGGAAAAACATTTCTGCACAAACACACACAGCCTGTTGATGGGAAAATACATATTTATTCAGTGTTGTGGCCTTTGTTTGCTCAGCCCTCAGTATCTCTGGAGGATAACAGTAAATATTCAGTTTAAATATTCTGACATTTTGTGTGTAAGAGGGAGATTTACCAGGGTTTTCAGTTCTTGTTTACAGAGATATGTGCAAACAATGGAATATTTTTATTGTTTGAACCGAGTTTGTTTACTGAGTTTGAGATCCACACAGGTCTAACTATGGGGAGCGTTAAGGGAAATTGTAGCCTTTGCGTTTGTTTGGATCCCCACGGCTCACAAACTGGGAGCCACAATGGCAGAGGAACAATGATTCGCCACTTTCGGTTTTGTGTTGGAGAAGTCAACTAAAATAAGTAATAAAGTGGTTCAACTGTAGCTCTCCAACAACAAATGTTATCTCAACACTTCAGTCTCAAAACAGACCAGAAATGAGCCAATGTTTTAAACCCAAAACAGTGTCAAATCTGTTGAAAGCATTAGTACAGTACACACAGACTTAAGTGTAAGAGAACCATACTGAATAAAAACATAACTTATCACAAAAATCTGAAAAAACCCAGGTTAAAAGAAGGCAGACGCTGACACAGACAGATCATATTTTGCATTTCCCTGAAGCAGAAATGGCTGATGCAGACTTTTTTCTTCTGGAGTTTCCTCCTCGCCGGCTCCCCGAGGTGCAGCGAGGAGGAAACTCAAATGAACCGATCTCTTTCAGAAACACCCCGCTGAGACCTGAGAGGGCACACAGGGTAAACTAAGAACAGTTAGAGCCAGATCTCTGCGGCTAATGAGGTTACACACGCCCCGGAGATTAAGTACCGGGGAGAGTTATTTATTTTTAACAGTGAGCTAAAAACATGTCTTCAGAGTTTGTTTGTGTGTTGGAAAATACTAAAAGACATAATGTTAATCAAATTAATAACACCTGGAAACATGTTATTTATTCATTTGTTAACTCTTTTTGGATGTGGTGTATTAAGTGAAGTGACAATAACGTTGAGTAATATGGCTTGTGTTACTATTTATTTGTTAATGTAAAGTTTATAATATGTTTCAGTGAGAAGTTTATGGTGAGACTGAACAAAAATGGAGGACCAAAGAATCCAGAGAAAGTGGATCGGCTGTGTGCGCTCTTCACGGTAAAACCATTTACGTACAACTGTTACGAGCTGACATTACAGAAAACAAATAAGTTGTTACTGTAGTTGGTGCATTAACAACAGTTTGAGGAAAATCTAAGATATCAGAAGTAAAGATGTATTGCCTAATTTTGCTCCACTGCTGAACCAGGCGTATGTTATACAGTATTATACAGTTCAGTATACAACAGAAAACAAATGTGGAACTTTTTACTAATATTTTGTATTTTATTTTGGGTAACTTAAATATGGTTCCAACTTTTCAGTTTGTGAGACTTACACCGTACATTGTCTGTTGCAGTTGCCATGTTTTAATGTTTGCTAATGTTATATTGAGACAAAAGAGATGTCAGTGACTGTCTTTAAGTAAGAGTACTGTTTATTTAAGATAATTTTACCCAAGTGGAGGCAAAGATAGTCAATCATTGCTTGAAATTTGATTTAATAGACATACCTCAATATTGTAATATAGTATATATTCTGAACATTGGTGAGAATGCTTACACTAACCAGGATTTGAAGATCTTCTTACTATGAGGTGGTAGTGCTACCCATTGCCACTGACGTCTAAAAATTACTCAGACCCATTCACAGATTTTAAAATGTCATAATAATAAAAAGCTACATTTAGGATATGTTTCATTAACATTCATGATGAATGAGAATAGTTAAACTCCTCAGAGCCACACACTGCTTCAAGCTTTTCTAGCGCCCTGTTTACTTTCTCCATCTCTCTGAACTATTCAGTAAATGACATACACTTACAATTCTGAAAACTGTGGGAGCCAAACTGACACATTGATTGAGATTTTAGTTTTGTTTAAATTTCATTGTGTCTGAGAGTAAACAAGTCCAAGTTCGAGTCTGAACCATTAAAAGGCAAATCCGAGTCCAAGTCGAGTCATTGAGGCTTACCCTCGAGTCGAGTCACGAGTCCCAAAAATGAGCTGATGACTCGACCCAAGTCCAGAACTCAAGTTCTCCATCTCTGACAGTAGCTATTGTGACAGAAATAACTACAGTTAAAGTAAGTTGCAAACGCTTCCACAGTCATGCACTTTTAAAACCTTAAAAACTCCAGCATTATAAGGATTTCTTTCTCTCTTGTGACTTTTCTCTACCCGTAAACATTTGACCTTCGTTTTGTATAAAAAAGTCTGACAGTGAGGTATATCTCAGACAAGACTCTAAAACCCTCTGTGACATTTGTGATTTGTTATATTGGCCAATAAACGTGAAATTAGACTTCAGCTGCTCGTTACATTCATCCTCCCTGTGCCCTGAGGTGACCCCTGTAAACAGAGCACAGTAAACCCTTCTGCTTTATGACCACTAACTCCACTGCCTCTCTGTCTCTAGGACCTGAGCAACAAAGACATGAAGAGAGACCTGTACATCGTCGCACAGGTGATACGGACAGGTAAGACATGGGTGGCCTCTGCAATGTCACCTAAATGTTCAAAATGTGAAGGAGCTACATGTTTCCAGATGTCAGTAAACGCTTCTGTTTAGTATCAGAGGCAGGGGCTATTACTATAGTGCATACTGCTCAAAACAAAAGTTATGTACGGTTTTCTGGTGCACGTGGGAGACGTGGGCGCATAATATTAAATATTCCATGAAAGCAGAAGCCTCAAATTACCAAATGTTGATATTAGTAGCAATTGAACTGTTTTACAAAAAAGAATGTTGTAATGTTGTAACAGAGAGAGTGAGAGCGTTCATTTCTTAAAATGATCAGCTGACATGACACTGCACTTTACTTGCTCTAGTCTCTGATCAAAATAATTCAATAATCATTCAGGGTGTGGTCATTATTAAAGGTTGATCGCTCTGTTGCAGGTCGTATGTTGTTGAACGACAGTAAGAAGGGCCCTCCTCATGTGCAGTATCGTCGGCCGTACGGATGTGCCGTCCTGGCCATGAGCGACGTGTTACAGACCATCGCTGAGCTCAAAGAGGAGAAAGACTTTGTGCTTAAGGTCTACACGTGAGTAGCTCAGTTGCACTTGAATATACCTTACATTAGAACCTGTGCTCAAGATGAGATAAGACAGGACTTTATTGATCCCACAGAGGTGTAAAGCAGCTCTCAGACAGATAAAGTGCAAAACATAAAAGAGAGCATGCAATAAAATAAAAATGTGTATACAATCTCAGCAGCATTTTAAATAGAATAAACACTTTGTTACAGAATTAATGACATTTGGTTTAAAAAACAATTTGACATTTTAAACCAGGTGCCACATTTCTTCTCTTTTCTAAACATTTCCCTTTTAGTCTAACAGGATAATTGTCTCTGAAGGTTGATGTGTTCATTAATATGCATGTCACTGAGTACTTCTGACAGTGTAATGTTGCAGAGACCATAAACCTCGTCTGGAAACAGAGAAATGTCAGGTGTAAATGTTAGAGCAGAACCAGACATTATATTCAGTCGCTTCATAATCTTAAAGATCTGTTTGTCTGAGTGGATCTGTCCAAAAAAAAAAAAAAAAGTTTTATGTGAGGTTGAATGTATGGCTAATATATGTTTAGAGAGCAGGAAAGATAAATTAAGATATAAACACATACAATAATAATAACAAGAGAACAAAACAATAACCCACTCCATAATTATTTGTACAAAAAAAGTTCATCTCATTTAGTATTTTAGTACTTCCTACTTCCTACCACAGTCTAGTTAGCAGTCGAAACATGTCAAGGCCCAGCACACAAACAACACTGGTCTGTTTTTGAAGAAAGTTGGAGAAATGTAAAATATTTTAAGTCTGCTCAGCCTGTGTTAGCCTTTTATTAATAGACACAGCAGGTCAAATAAGGATCGTGTGTCTGTTAATGCTAAGTACATCACAAAACACCTACACTAGAAAGTCCCATACGCTGTTGTCAGACTCTTTTCTGCACATATCACTGAACACTTTGCATCGTCTTAAATCGCTGCCAGCACTTTGCCTTTTCCACACAGACAGAAAATCCCTGGTAGGGATTCCCTCTCGGGCTCAGACATCTGAAGCCTCGCCTGAAGGAGCCCTACAGCGCTCCCACTGACGACATGATGTAACTGTCTGTGTGTGGTTTGTGTGAGTGTGCAGCCTCAGACGAACTCCTGAGGGGGGTTTGGGTTTTATGGCGGCTCGTATATATCTTCTGTTCAAGGCTGCGTGCTGCTCATAAGAACTGTGACTCTGATGTTGCTGAAAAAGCTGGCATTATTTCATCCTGTACACAGAGTTTTTATATCAGAGACTATTGAGCCTGAGTCCTGGTTTTGAAAGTGAGGTTGTGTCTTTTGATCAGATGAATAAACAGTAGGAATATGTTCTTATTGTTATCCACTGTTACGCTCCTGAATGGTTTGCATGCTTTAGTTTGAGTTATAGGTGTGGATGTGGAAAAGACTTCTAGATGAATAAGTTTAATAAGAGACAGAAGCTTCTGCAAAGTTCTAGCAACTTCTGTCAAACTGTCTTTTTCTAGTGTAAAACAAGTTTGGGGACTTAGGGAACCCAGAAACCCGTGAAACAAAGGCTTCTTGAGTTTTTCTAGTTTACCGTTAAATGAAATTTATTATCAGCTTTACCTTGAGGTATTTAGAAAGTTTTATGGCATATGCTTTTAAAATGCCCACCAAGGTAAAAAGAAAACCTTTATTTAACCCACAAAAAATGGGTAAATATTGAGTACAATAGTAATACTAGGCAAATACTTCTAATATACAGTATGCATCAACAAATGCTTCTAATTTATGCGTACAGTCAAAAGTGTTTTTTTTTCTTCCAGCCTACGACTCTCTTAATGGGCGCTGAACACAGCTCAACTTAAATTCACATTTTTGGCTATGACAGAAGAATAAGAAGATCCTACTGTTGCATATGTCCTTTCAGCACATTCAGTTTATGGTCTATAGGAAAATCCCTTGCAGTACCATAAAAAAATAATAAATGACTGTGTAGGAATTGGTAACGGCCAAAAGTGTAATACCACATCCAGTTCTGCTCATGTCTGCTTGATGTTGTAATGTTGTAATTTGAAAAAAGAATAAAACATCTGAACTGACTCTGTCTGGTGTAAATATGTGTATTTTTATAAATTTATTTTCACAGATGCAACAACGAGAATGAATGGTACCAGATCCATGAGAACATCATCCGCAAGTCCAGCACCAAATACACCACACCTAGCAACAACTACGGTAGGATCACAATGTCCATCTAATGTACAGTCTATTGTTCTTCACATAAATGACTTGTTTATGATCATTTGTCAGTTATTAAATATTAAAATGTGTTAAAATGTGTAGGTACAAATAGCAACAGAGGAAAGCTAATACTGTTTGAAAAGGATAATCGTTAATGTAAATGAAGCAAAAGAAAAGTCCAGTACAATCAGTAGAAAGACTAAAAGGAAGGCTGTAATGTGTTTTGAATATTGTTGGACATAGGAACTGAAAGCTCACCAAATTAGTCAAAAAACAACCCTAAAAATGTCCCAGGACTGAAGATGATCTAAAACAACAGTGACTCTAACTGACATATAAGGGTCAAGACTTGACATCAGCCGAAAAATCTTTTTAATTAGTGTCACTGCAGGGTTTTCAGCCTCTTGCGCCATCTGACCTCATGTTAGATCTGTGAAATATTAACTCAGATCTACCAGTATTCAAAAACATTTAGCATATGGTTTGATCCCTCAGCTTTATAATTTTATCTTCATATAAATATTTGTTTGCATACAGTTTTAGCCAGATTATTTCTTTTAACTGCTTTATCTTTTGTCCTTCAGGTCTGATCATCTCCCTGCAGCTGCTGCGAGGAGACATCGAGCAGGTCAGAAGAGAAAACCCACTTATTTTCAGCCGAGCAGTGGCCATGACGCGCAAACTGGGCTTCCCTGATGTTATTATGCCAGGTCAGTCACATCTGTAGATCAGGGTTGTCACATGATGCATTTTTACAGCTGCATTTGTTTTATGTCGATCAAGATGAGTTTGTCATTGCTGTTAGTGATGCCATAATACAATGGCTTTAGTGGCAATCAAATTATTTATTATAAACTCTCTCTAACATTACAGAAACACAGTAGTTTACATGTGTTTGTGGCAGGTCTCCTTCCTGTATGTTCCCTCTGCACACTTTCTTTCACACCACTTCCTCAGCCTCTATAGAAATGCCACTCTGTCCCTGTGGGCAGTGATGGAGTGAGTCTTTAGCTGTGCTCTTGGCACATGAAGGCTGACAGCTCCTCTGTAAAGACATGCCCAAGTGATGAATGCATCCACACACGTTAACTCGGCTCATTAGTCTTCTCCACGTCGGAGGTGTTCAGCTGTTTAAGTGTGTTTTTCCCACTGGACAAATGTGTTATATATGAACACACGGAGGTGGGCAGAGGAGCAACAAATCTATACCATAAAAAGGACAGTCTCTCAAGTAGAAATATTCCTTGAGTATAACTTAGATATGAGCAGAAAAAAAAATGACATGCACCCAACATTAAACGAAAAAATCACAAACTTACGTCTAGTGTGTTATAAGGTCATGAAATCTGAGGTTGTTTTTCAGGTCAAATGTAACAACAACTGTGTCCTCTGCCTCCAGGAGACATCCGTAATGACCTGTACCTGACTCTGGAGCGAGGGGACTTTGAAAGAGGAGGGAAGAGCGTCCAAAAGAACATTGAAGTCACAGTGTATGTGCTCTACGCCGATGGAGAGATCCTCAAGGTGAGCTCAGGCCAGGTTTCTGAGGATTACTGTTTCCATCACATGTGTGTCATGTATCAGGGCTACCAGGTATTTCACAAATGTCAAAATAATTGTCTGAGGCTTTAGTGACGCAATCAAATACTGTATGTCTTAATGCCACAGCAACAATTTTTCCTCTTGGCAGTTCCCAGGACTAGGCTCAAGACTAAAGGGGACAGAGCCTTTTTAATAGTAGTACCACCGCACATTAGACCAGCCCAGTCCCTAGAGCATTTTAAATCTGTGTTGAAGACTTACCTTTTTACTTTGGCATTTGGCACTGGTAAAAGAGACATCTTGACTTTTATTCTAGTTTTATTTTCTATTTTGTTACTTGATTTGTCACATTTTATAATTTTGAAATGTTATTCTTTATGTATGTCATATTTCAATCACTTTGGTCAATTGATGTTGTTTTAAATGTGCTTTAGAAATAAAGTTTGATTAATTTATTGAAATATAAGTTTGTGATATTGTGACAACCTTTATAAAGCCAAAAAGGACATTAGAATACTGCATATTATATTGCAGATACAACATGCTTTACTGATTTTTGTGCATCTGTTCTTACTTTCAAACCAAATATATGTTCTAAACATTAAAATAAAGAATTTTGTTTTCAATTTCTTTGAGAAAATATTTTGTAATTTGGCTACAGCTTTTGAAATCACAAAATAATTAATTATAAAAACTAACCCGAAGAACTGAACTAGGTAAAACTCTAGATAAAAACTTTGTTAAAACTTTCTATTTGCTGCAGGACTGCATCAGCCTGGGATCAGGGGAGCCTACTGTCCCCGAGCACCGCTCCTTTGTTCTGTACCACAACAACAGCCCTCGCTGGAGTGAGGTCATCAAGCTGCCCATCCCCATCGACCGCTTCAGAGGCTCTCACCTGCGCTTCGAGTTCAGACACTGCTCCAGTGAATCCCTCACTTCTATTATTTACCAAGACGTTTATGCTTTTATATCTCCCTGTGTTCTGTTAAATTTGAGCTAACACTTGTACTGCTGCAGATACATGCTAATGCATTTCATTTGTGGAAGATTAACAATCCACTATTCACAACTTTAAACCTTGTTGTAGCATAGCATCTGAGTCTGATTTTAATTTTTACCTCATGGAACTTTTTATGTCTTTACCAAAATTGTTGTCAATATAAACAGCCTTCAACAGTTTTAATTCCCATGTTGAAAGGTTCAGAGGGTTTATCCACAAAATTACTTTGAAATAATTTACTTACTTTACTCTGTTTTACTCTGCAGCTAAAGACAAAGGAGAGAAGAAGCTGTTTGGTTTTGCGTTCACTCCTCTGATGAGAGAAGATGGGACGACGCTCTCTGACGAAAGCCATGAGCTCTATGTTTACAAGGTCAGACATTTTGGTTTTACAATCTATTCTTATGCTGTGCAGGGATACAACTCATTTCCATATGTATCCTGTGTCTGTTGTCCCGCAGTGTGACGAGAACACAACGTTCAGTAACCACGCTCTGTATCTGGGCCTGCCCTGCTGCAAAGAGGACTTCAACAGCTGTCCCAACATCCCCTCCAGCCTCATTTTCCAGCGCAGCACCAAGGAGACTTTCTGGATCTCCACACAGCTGTCATCCACCAAACTCACTCAGAATGGTACACAGCTTATGCGTCTCATACTAATGCACTTCAATTTAAAGCAGTGTTAGAGACAAGATTTAAATTGGTCTATATCAACATTATATAGTATTTTTAAAATGATGAGGATGGTCTTATAAGTCTAAAATGTTTTGAAAGCCTCTGTTTTAGCTTTACATTAGCTGTGTGGAAGCTCTGGAAGCTCGAGTTCTATTACTATTCCATATTTTTCCATCAATGAGACTTTTGTCATACAAACCACATTCATACTTTTGCTTCAGGAGATATTTTAAGTTGTCTTTTTGTTTGTTTCTAGTGGATCTGTTGGCCCTCCTCAAGTGGAAAGCCCATCCAGACCGGGTTATGGACATTCTTGGACGGTTACGACACGTCAGTGGAGAGGAGATAGTGAAGGTGAGGCTCAAAATTAACCATGATTAAATAATACATGAACCTTTTATCACACAATACATATTCAATATTTTTTCTTTTCTTTAGCTTTGATTGTGAAACCCCCTAAATGCATATTCATTTTTATATATTTAACAGTTTCTTCAAGACATTCTGGACACTTTATTCTCCATCCTGGACGACAACACAGACAAATATGGACCTCTCGTGTTCCAGTCATTGGTAAGCATGTGCACAAACATACTGTATATAAGAATACCACAGTAGGGCACAGTTATATGTGATCTCCTCTTTTACAGGTGTTCATCATAAACCTTCTCAGGGACAGTAAATACTTCCACTTCAGGCCTGTGATGGACACCTACATCCAGAAGCACTTTGCAGGAGCATTAGCCTACAAGTAAATAACATTGGCTTCAAGTGTCTTGTCTATGTCTCTCACTGTAAAACCTTGAAGCATATTACAATCACTTACTTTGTAACACAAGTCTCACTGTGCTTCAGGGAACTGATTCGCTGTTTGAAGTGGTACATGGACCGTTCTGCAGAAGTGGTCAGACAAGACCACATACAGGAGGCTATGAGGGTAAGAGCCTTGTGAGCATTGTATGATCAAAGAAATCACATTTTCAGCTAAAATACCACAAATAACATAAAAAAGAACAAATAATAAAGAGGAATCAGGTCTTCTCATGGAAATATTCTTTCCTGAAATACAAATTCATAATTATTTCTTTTTCAAATACGTATAACACAGCTTTGTTTATTGTGAAATATCAAGTCAATCATCAATGTTCATATATTTTGTACTATTAGATAAATGTATGTCTTTTTTATATTTGTATTAAAGAGTGTATTCTTGTGTAGACAGAAAAATATGAAGGCACTATTTTTAAAGGTCACGGTCTTGTCTTAGACAGTTTTACTTGGCCTTGTCTCAGTCCCACTCATAGACAGCTCCGGATTTCCACTCAAGGCTGACCAGGACCTCAGGCCATAGTCCCTTTAATTTCATGGAATCTTTTTTTTTTTTACTTTCCAAAAACATAAAATGGCCATGGTTTTGAGTTTACGTTTACATCACTCAATGTTCTGGTTCAAAAGCTGACTTTGTGTTTTCACATTGCGTCAGTTTTCCAGAAGAGCTGAGAATAGACTGTACCACGGCAGGATATGTACTGAATGTACCGTATTTAGCAGACAGCAACAGCTCAGCACATTGAAATATTCATCACATTCAAACATCCGTCTCAAATGGGTCACACTGCCATGTGAAAGTGGACTAGCTGAATTATTGAGAGGAGTTTTGACACATGCTGCAGCTTCTGATCTAATAAGACTTTCTGTGTCCACAGCCTCGGTCTCTATCTGTCACAGTATATTTAAACTACACAATGTCTAATATTGGCAGATTTTTTATGAATATATATAGTTACACAAAACAGACACAGCATTAGGACAAATTACATCTGACTCTCATGTTATATCTTGTAATAATTAGACTTTGACAAGAGCCACGTGCTTCTTAACCAAATGGGTCTGGGGATCTCTAAAACTCCAATGACAGAACCAAAAGTGTTGCAGGAAAGTGATAAAAGTGTGTTGTGCTGGACAAACAAGTCTGATCTTTTCACTTTACAACCCCTCTTGGTCCCTTTGCACCACTTAAAATTTGCTTTAAAGGTGCTGTGAGTAGTCTTTTGCAGCATCTAGTGGTGAAATTTGGAATTGCACACCCAACAGACCTCCTTTTCCAGAGCCACAAACAGTTTCCCAGTGGATACTTCCAGTTTTCATATGAAAAAGTCAAGTGGAAATAGGCCGAGTGATAAGTTCAATTTTAACCATTTTATTAAATGATTGTCCAAATCGTTCATGCAAGATTGTGTGCTAAATAAAACTTCTAGCAGTGCTCAGTTTGTCAGCTTTGGACAGTTCTATAAGTTGAATAATTTTAAATACATTTCTTTAAAACCTGAGTTCAAGTGGAGTCTGAGTTCTTTTAGTGCAGCAGTTAGTTTGGTTGAATGATTGTTATGTTGGTATGTTTCCTCCAGTTTTTATTTTTGTAGATGACCTTGCCTCTCATATCCATTCACTTAGCACTTTCCAGTTTCTTCTCTTGTCTTCATCTGTCCCAATAAGATGTACAAGTACCATTTTAACTCTTTTATTTCTTCCTTTGCCATGACCCGTCTTCTCAGGCGTTGGAGTATCTGTTTAAGTTCATCGTCCAGTCTCGTATCCTTTACTCCCGGGCGACCTGTGGGATGGAAGAGGAGCAGTTTCGCATCAGCATCCAGGAGCTCTTTCAGTCCATTCGATTTGTGCTGAGCCTGGACAGCCGCAACTCAGAGACGCTCATCTTCACACAGGTCAGACCCCAGTATCTCATGCTTTACAGAAACAGTACATGGAGTGAATCTCTCCTGAATGTGGCCAAAGCATTTCTCACATTTGGGTTGTTTTGTAGTTTGTAGAGTAGCATAACTTTTTATTTAGCATGTTTCTTTTGTTTTTGGTAGTTTTCAGTTTGGTTTTTAGTTTTAATCTTCCTTTTTCTCCTTTTTTACCTCCTACTTATTCCTCTTTTTCAACTTCCTACAATCCCTTACTCTCCTTAAACTTGCTCCCGGGTGCCCTTCCCTCACAAAACAGAGCTCCCAGCCTTGTCCAGGTTCAAATCAGGCCCCAGGTCCTGCTGTTGGCCCCCCTGCTCCTTTAGCTCTAGCCACTGCCCTGGGCCAGGCCTTCCCCTCTGCCCCGGGACAGGCTCCTGGCAGTGGACAGGTCAACTGCACTCAGGCCTGGAGCTCCAGTGCTCTGCGGCCCTCTTCTCTTTCAGTAAGTAGACAATCCCTGTGTGAAGTCCAGTCTTACACTTCCCAGCTGTTTGTGAGATTAACTTCACATTCACCAACAAACAGTGGTAACACGCACACGCCCCAAACAGAGACAAAGGAAATTAATGGACCAAGACAAGAGAAGTTGAGCAGAAAGATTTAATACAAAAAGTTCTAGGTTTTTTTTTTTTCTGTTTCTGGGTTTTTATTGGTGCTTGTTGCAGAAATGGAGTCCTCATTTCCTGGACTCGGACTTAGAGTCGAGTCACTGGGCTCATTTTTGAGAATCGTGACTTGACACAAGTGTAAGCCTCAATGACTCAACTCCAGCATGACCCAGTGTAACTAACTTGGTGACTTGGACTTGGACTCAGAGTTGGATTTTGAGTGTTCATAATTTGACTTGGACTTAACTCAGACTTGTTTTTGACAACTTGAACTTGGATTTGAACACTGAGGACTTGAAAGGGACTCAACACTGGTATCACACAAAGTATTGCCTGACTTTCCGGCTCACTAGCTTTATAGTACATAAATGACAATAAAACTGATGTAACAATTTTGACTTTATGAACTGATTTCCATTAAATATTCAAAAATGTATCAATATGTTACATTTGGGAAAAAAAACTGTCATGCGTTGAGCTTTAACATCTGCATAGTTGCTGTTTCTTAGCTTTGGCAGTGGAGATCCACAAAGTCAGTCTGTCTTTAAGTGGGATGGGTCTAAATGTCTTTGGGTCCATTCATTTCTACTGTCTGATCCCTTGAATTGTCTCGATGCACTCACACAAACACAAGTATCTTCCCTGTGTCCTCCTACACTGCTCACCTGTTCAACAGAATCACAGCTGTCCACACGCTCCGTCTCTCTTGTATAAAAGAGCAAAAATGTGCGCAAGAGTCTATAAGAGGTGTGTCCCGTGTTATTTACTGTCCCGCAGCACCAAGGCCACTCAAGCCCCATTAGGTCAGGCCTTGATGTTAGCATTTATTAAGAAAAAGTGCAGCTCACAGCATTACATTTAAGTGAAGGTGTGCTGCAGTGACCTGTGTCGAATCAATAATGGGTTCAGAAAAGGGTTCACTAATGTGACATAATAGTTAATAACTATTGATCTAACATGATAATGTGACACAGTAATGAATGTTGTCAACCTTTCTCAGATTCATCAGTGACAGAACAGACTAATAGGTTTACAAAAGGGAGATAAGCAACAAATGGCTAATATACTGTAACTGTGTAAATCTACAAAAAACATAAAGAAAAGGTGACATCTACAATATATACAAAAATATATTCAAACTGATCTCTATAACTCTGAACTGCCACCTTATTTCCCTCTTTTCTTAATTCACAATGAGTCAGTAGTTCAAAAGACAAGTTCTACTTTGTCACTTTTTGAGTTTGTTGTCCTGTGTGTTCGTTTGAACAAATGGATCCACCTCTGTTTTGTGCACTTTCTAATGTCTAACAATTATAGAAGAGCTCAATTGCAAAGTGCTCTGTTCCCATTTTGTAAATAGCATTGGTAGGTCAAAGAAAGAAAATAAGGAGCAGGCATTTTGAAATTTAGTCTCACTAACCTTCCCTTTTGTCTGAGTATCACAGAGTGACGTTGTGGTCTCATTTTTATACTGCTACTCTACTTTCCCCTCACTGTTAATGTTTCACCTCGTGTCCCTCAGGCCGCTCTGCTCAACTCGTTCCCGGCCATCTTTGACGAGCTCCTGCAGATGTTCACGGTGCAGGAGGTGGCAGAGTTTGTGCGAGGGACTCTGGGCAGCATGCCTTCGACCGTTCACATCGGACAGTCCATGGACGTGGTCAAACTGCAGTCTATCGCTCGCACTGTGGACAGCAAGCTCTTCTCTTTCCCAGGTAACACAGCAAAAGCAACTCCCATGATCTACTGCACTAAACTGCACATGCCTTAGTTTTGAAACAGGCACCGAAAATTTAAAGCCAAGTTTTTCTTTACAAGTATAATTCTCTTAAAGTAATTGTTCAGTATTTTGTATATGTTGTTCTATTAGATTGTTTTTAATAGCTATTTTCTCTCCTGTAGAAGATAAGCCTATATAATCAGCCCTGCAGCCCTCTTTGTCATAACACTGAAGATGAAACAAACAGAAATAATAAATGACAATGTGGTGCTACTTTTCTTCACTTGGTTAACCACAGCCCATGTCACTGAGAGTGTGTAACTATCTGTGTGCTGTTTGTGCTCGTCTGTGGTTGTGTGTGTTTCTGCCTCAGAGTCTCGGAGGATCCTGCTCCCTGTAGTTTTACATCACATCCATCTGCATCTGAGGCAGCAGAAAGAGCTGCTCATCTGCTCAGGAATCCTCAGCTCCATCTTCTCCATCATCAAGAGCGGCTCTCTGGTAACACAAGACACGGCACTGCTGTATTCCCAGTCATGTCTGCAAATAAACAGTGCTTATATTCAATTTAAGTGGCTTCTAGTAACATTTTATTTCAGTATTACACAGCCGGAGGGAAAAATAGTCACAATATTATGACATTTATTTTGTGTTTTAGACCTAAGTAACCTTTCTGTGAATTTATAAAGAAAACACATTAATACCTTTAACTTGTCAAAGGTCTGTGTTTCCCATTTTTCGTCCCTCCAGGAAACGTCGGTGCAGGAGGAAGTGGAGATGATGGTGGAGTCCTTATTGGACGTCCTCCTGCAGACGCTGCTGTCGATCATGAGCAAGAGCCAGTCGCAGGAGGCGGTAAGGGGTCAACGCTGTCCGCAGTGCACCGCGGAGATCACTGTTAGTAACTAACAATTCGACTACTACTTTTAATACTTCACTTCCATTTGTCCTGCATCGACCCACCATCCTGAGCCTGGGCAGTTCTTACATGTTATGTTCAGAATTAATGTCAAAGGTAAATGCCGTATGTCTAGATACTGTATATCTTACAAGACAGTCTGGTTTTACAAAGTAACATTATGTATGCACTGCCCAATCTTTACAAATGTCCCTGTCCATTCTGCTGTTTGTTCTTCTACTCATCCTCCTCTTTTTGCATGTTGTAAATAATAATTAAAATATGTCATTGTATTTTTATGTGTTTTATTTATCTATTCATATCCTATATGTCTTCTTCAAATGTCTTATTCTTCTTTAAACTTCATCTTACACAAGACTTATTTATTCAAAGCCTATGTTCAGACTGCAAGGCTTAAGAATTAGTTCATCTTTTTGCAGCATAAGCCTCTTAATGTGTCCAACAAGAAGACAACAAGTATAGTCTCCTCAATTAAATCTGTTTGTGTCAGAGCTTATGATCACCATATTCGACTTGTGTTTGTGTCTGTGTGGTTTACATGGCCTATAACCATCAACCAGAGTAGAACAGAAGAAGTGTAGTATTTTTAACAGTTTAAATATCCAAGTCAAATTTCCAAAGAATGACATATTAACTGTAAAGAGGTTGTGTTCAATGTGACTCAACCTGAAAACAAATGCAATAATTTGAGCTGCAGTCTGAACATAGTCTCACTCTTTTTGTCCTTTGTGTGATTGGCTCACATGTGCGTCCCTGGATTTCTATTCGCAGGGAGAGTACGTGTCCTGCCTCTTGTCCCTCCTTCGACAGATGACAGACATCCACTTCCAACACCTGATAGAGAACTTTCAGAGCAAAGATGAGATCAAGGTATAATGCAATAATAACATATTTGATATTTTGTGTTTTAAATCATCAAGCACTTTTTTATTGTATAATGACAAGCTGCATATATTCTGTCAAAGTATGATTCTTTTAAAATAGGGCACAATACGTGTCATGGGGTCTTATATGGCTTAAGTCAAAACATGGTCTTTGTAAATTGTAGATTGTGGCTGATTCTGGCTTCATACTCTATCTTCATACCTCTACTTGTGCAGTAAATATTGCAAAGTATGGTACTTAATATGGCGGTAAACACAAATAACTGTTGTTGGAAGAAACAGCTCAATATGGCCGCTGACAAAGGTTTGGATATTGTTTAAAAAGAACTTCACTCAATCCAATTCCCTTTTTCTCTTTGCAGGAGTTCCTGTTGAAGATTTTGTGTGTTTTCAGAAATCTGATGAAGCTGAGTATTTTCCCTCGTGACTGGAACGTAATGAGGCTCCTCACCAGCAAGTAAGACACTCAAAAGCTCCTGCATCTTTATACACCGAGAACTGTGGTAAAGTGTGGCTCTGTTTGCTTCATTCACAGACAAAGTGTCTATAAAGTACATTTTAATCTCACTTTACACCAAGACCTATCAGATACTGACGTTTTTGCTTGATTTACAGCAGCATTAGTTGAAATATTGTCCTCTGTCTCATGTCTACAGCATCATCCTGACCACGACGCAGTATCTCTCTCCAGCTCTGCACAAGAACTTCACAGACCCTGACTTTGATTTTAAGGTACACACTGGTGTTATTAAAGTTACCAGTCAACCCAGTCACTTTAGATTAATTTTGAGACTTTCATTTCCTCAGACCACTGGTTTGTGGAATATCACTGTTCCAGACACTGCAACAAGAAAAGAGCAAACTCTCTTCAAAATACCCATCTACATTTGTTACATTTTATTCCAAAACCCCAGAACAACCAAAAGACCTTCATTTTCTTACCATACGCCCTTAGTTTGTCTATATTTATTTAAATTCGAAAGTTTTCTGCTCGAGTAATGTCTAGACTAAGGACATTCTCTATTTATTATTATTTCTACTGAGTTCTTTGTCCCATTCCCCTCACCAGCCTGCTGTCTGCAAATTTATTCTACATTTCTTATTCATGGAAACATCAAATAGCAACACAATACAGAATTTTTCAGATGGACTTTACTTTAGTGTGCTTTCACCCAATGAATAACTAAAACTTATTTTGTATTTTACATTACATTTTTTCACATGAAAATGGTAGCCCTTCTGGAACATTTTGTTTTCAATGAACAAATCCCATAGAAATAGTTTCCATGTTGATTGCCATTCTCCTCCAGCAGTCGTTTTTGGGAGCTTTAGGACCAGGAACAGGGAGTAACACAATTTCTGTTTGAATAAAAAAGACTAAACAAAAATAGTTTTGACATTACAGTGATGTATTCTATTTTTATATACCACAGAATCTTAAGCTCTTGCACTATTCACAGTCAGTGAACTGTTTATGGAAAAGACACTTGTCACCAGGACTTAAAATACTACCTTATTACTTACTGAGGCTCAAAAGTGTCTATAATTTACATTTCCACCATTAATGGATGTAATGTGCAGACACCTCATTTTAACAACACCAGTGTAAAGAAACTGATTTTCTTCTTGTGTTTGGGTAGGTGTGGAACTCCTACTTCAGTCTGGCCGTGCTCTACATCAATCAACCGAGTCTACAACTGGAAAACCTGAGCGCCACCAAGAGGAAGAAAATCTTAGACAAGTATGTTTTCTCCTTCTTTGTTGTCTGTTTGCATAGATCTACAAACGCTGCCTCACTTCTAGCGCCATAATTGCCATCCTTTGCTCCGAGTGTCATCTGGAGCTAAAAGCTGTGGAGTTAAAAGCATCTTTTTCCTCTTTGAAGTGTCATCATGGCACTAACTCTGCGGCCTACTTTTTTAATCCTGCAGGAATACTTCTTAACTCTGGGAAAGCTCATTTCCCTCTCTAATGGGCCTTTTCCACTAAATAGCCCTAACATTAAGAGGGGACCCCCACTTATTAAACCCGGGGTCTTCCTCAAGCAACAGAAGTCCCTACAGGTCTTCAGAGTTAACAAATACTGATATGGATTAGGAAGAGGCTCATATGTTTGAATGGGAAGTGTCATAATCATAATACTAAATCATTTTCTTTTTAGAATATCAGCATTTACCACAATATCCAAACATAAAATTTGTCAATAACTGTCCTGGACACATCTATTGTATGCCCTGTCCGTATCTTACTTCTGTGGATTTCCCAAAGGTGTTTTTTGAGTTTTGATTACCCTGATGGAGGGTCTAAGGACAAGGGTGTTGTCCAGTACAGCTCCATCTGTATTACTTGAATGTGTTTTTCTTCAGGTACGGTGACATGAGAGTGATGATGACCTATGAACTGTTCAGCATGTGGCAGAACCTGGGTAAGACTATGTTTTATGATTCTGACTTCAATTAATAACAAAACAACATTCAGTATTTTAACTAATATACTTTTGATGGACTTGAGATGAAAGATGTGTCCAATTGTTGTAGGTGAAAACAAAATCCACTTCATCCCTGGCATGATCGGCCCGTTTCTGGGAGTGACTCTGGTCCCGCAGGTGGAGGTCCGAAACATCATGATCCCCATCTTCCACGACATGATGGACTGGGAGCAGCGCAAAAACGGGAACTTCAAACAGGTACCAACAACTAAACAAAAAGTCATAAGTGTCACTAATGTAAAGAGAAAATCGTAATAGTTTATGTGATGTGTCCAGGTGGAGGCGGAGCTGATCGACAAACTGGACAGTCTGGTGTCTGAAGGAAAAGGAGACGAAAACTACAGAGAGCTCTTCGGTTTGCTGTAAATAATTCACACAAACAGAGACACAGTCTAAAATGTTCTATCATTCCCTTTGTCTTTTTCTATTTCTTTTTCTTATAATACTTAAGCCTAGTGTTATAGACAAGACCACACTAACCAAGACCAAGTCAGGACCAAGACCAAGGAGAACTGAGACCAAGACCTGGCAGAGCAAGGTTCATTAGAAGAGATACTTAGGTCCACTTTTAGACCAAGTCCAAACTCCTGGTTCGGCTCAATGTTGGCGAAGAAGGCAGAATTAACACTATATATATATATATATATATATATATTTTTTTTTTTTTTTCCTTCAAGAAAAGATCAAATGAAAGAAGTTTTCTTTCAATCAGTATAATGAAGGCTAAACCAATTGCAGTCCTGCCCATTCTTGAGATAAAATTCAAAAACATCTAAGCACAAGTCAAAATAATTTTCAGTCTTAGATAAACACCTTTCAAAATATGTCTTGACACTAGTTTCAAGACTTAAGACCAATCATTGTGTGTGGATAGAAACTACATTAAAATACAACAAAGAATTTGAATTAAATTTTAATTGCTGATTACCAGGGACTAGCACAGCAGTAACACTGACTTTTACTCACTGTCTTCTTTTGGTCTCAGCCCACTCAGGTCATAAATTAGTCTAAGTCTGTAAATGACTGTAGCACTGCTACATCTCTCTCTGTTTGTAACACAAATTGACTCTTCTTTTCCTGCTCTAACACTGCTGTTGTTTCGTTTGTGCTGCGGGACTAGAACCCAGCTGTTTGGGCCATATCCCAGGTACGACCTTTTATAACCTTATATTCCTTTGTATCCTACTAATACAACACTGCACTACTTTTTTGAACTATGCATGTGTTCAGAAAGCTTCAATGATCATTCTACTGCTTTCACTTAGACATTTTGTAGTTTTTGTATGCTTAGATTATTGACATCTGTTTATTTCTAAGTTTGTTGGAGAAGATTGAGCAGGAGACTTGGAGAGAAACAGGGATATCGTTTGTCACCTCTGTCACACGGTTAATGGAGCGGCTGCTGGATTACAGGTAAAATTCACCCACTTTCCAATATTTTTTAAGTCAGCAGGTCACTCTTCACTTTGGCCTTTAACGTAACATGAATCATCTCCTTAGGGACTGTATGAAGGGAGATGAGACTGAAAATAAAAAGATTGGGTGCACTGTGAATCTGCTGGTAAGAGTGAGACCACACTGACACTATTGGACAAAAAAACAAGAGTCATTTAACATTGCAAGTGATATAAACCATTACATTTGTCTCTTTTTAGAATTTCTACAAGTCTGAGATCAACAAAGAGGAAATGTACATCCGCTACATCCACAAACTGTGTGACATGCATCTACAGGCGGAGAACTACACCGGTACACAGGACGACTCAGGTAGAACGTGTTAAATATAGTGTAATTATTGTCTAACTGTGAGTGTGTTTGATCACAGAGGCAGCGTTCACTCTGCTCTTGTACTGGGAGCTGCTGCACTGGGACGAGAGGCCGCTCAAAGAGTTTCTGCATTATCCCGCTCAGACCGAGTGGCACCGCAAAGAGGGCCTCTGTCGGAAAGTCATCCACTATTTCAACAAAGGCAAGGTATGGGTCCAACTCGCTCATGACTCCACATTTCACACTCATGACTGATAATTGAATACTTTTTATGGGGCTTATTAATAACTTCATGTTCATCTCTTTGTTGCAGTGTTGGGAGTATGGTATCCCTCTGTGTCGGGAGCTGGCCTTTCAGTATGAATCTCTGTACGACTACCAGAGTCTCAGCTGGATACGGGTGAGAAGTGGAATATTTGAATTTGTTTTTCACTCTTCTTTGTTGCCAAGTACCCAGTCAAACAAACTGGCTCTATGTAAATAAAATATCCAGTGTCTAGTCGACAAAACACCCACCAATAACTGACCTGATGGCCAGCAGGGCATCATGGAGCAATAGGGCAGAAACAACATTTGTAGTTTTATACTTCTACTAAATCATATCAACAAAATGTTAAGTTTTGTACTTTATAGAGTTATTGATGCATTATACAGTATAAGTAATTTTAAAGATATTTATTTACAATAAACATTTTAATACATTTTTTGTTGTTTTGTTAATGTAGAAAATGGAGGCAGCTTATTACGACAACATCATGGAGCAGCAGCGTCTGGAGCCTGAGTTTTTTAGGGTTGGATTTTACGGCAGGAAGTTCCCCTTCTTCCTCAGAGTGAGTTACACTTTCTTTTCTCATCAGTAAAAAATAAAACAGACCTATAGCATCCAACAAACACCTTTCAAGGTGGAAAACACTAACTTTGTTTCTCTGTCATTCTCACTAGAACAAGGAGTTTGTCTGTCGTGGCCATGACTATGAGAGACTAGAGGCCTTTCAGCAAAGGATGCTGGGAGAATTTCCACAGGCCATTGCGATGCAACACCCAAACCAACCAGACGAGGCATCCTGCAGTGTGACGCTCAGTGTATCCTTTTCATTCAGTTCATTTTCTTCATCTTTCAATGGGACTATGTGATAATTCATTCGACTGCCTTTGTGTAAATCACACTGGAACACCCATACATCAGTGTTAGTTTAAATGTGGTAGTGTTGTCTTTGACCTCTGAGGCTCAGACCTCCAGATCTACGCAGTGGCCCCTGTCCCAGAGAATGTGAGCGTCCTGCAGATGGACAGAGTGCCTGACCGCATCAAGAGCTTCTACCGAGTCAACAACGTCCGCCGTTTCCGCTACGACCGTCCGTTTCACAAAGGACCCAAAGACAAGGACAATGAGTTCAAGGTATTACTATTACCTCAGTTTTGTGTGAAACTAAAATAAGTCATTAACTACAAATGCTGTCAATGCTTTTATGTTTTTCAGAGTCTCTGGATCGAGAGGACGACCCTGATCCTCACTCACCCTCTGCCTGGGATCTCTCGCTGGTTTGAGGTGGAGAAGAGAGAACTGGTGAGTAAATAAAGCAACTGGCGATACAATATGTATCACAATACACACGCCACGATACGATATATGCCAATATCCTAATATATTCCTATACTGTATTGTAAGACGATATATTGCAATTATCAAAATAGTGAGCACTGAAACTATCTCACAACATTGAAATATCGCAATATTTACCAGAATTGATTTTTTTCTTACACCTCTACTGTCTGTAGATAAAAATAAATAAACTTGTGTCATTCTGGCAAGGACCATTAATTCAATTATGTTGAACATTAAATATTTTTCATCATTTCATTTTAAAATTTTGATTTGTCCTAATTTGGGCTGAGATGATTGATAAACTTCAATAAAAAAGAATAGATTGGTTTTAAAAATGTGTAAATGCCTTTTTAAATGCAGTTTCTTGAAAAATTGTTGAACCCAAAAAATGTAAATGACACAAACAACACCAGTGAAACTAAAAGTAAGCCAAGTGTGAGCAAGCCTAAGCTAAATAACTCTGTTGCTGTGTTGATTCCTAACTACTTAGGTCCAAACACAAATATTAAAAAAAAAAACTGTCACTGCCACTTTACTGCCATCTTGAGGGGAAAAGAGAAATAACATGTTTAACACATTAACTTTGACAGTGTGGTCATAATTAATAAATGTTGAGACACAGACAGTGGGCTGTGTACGTTTTTTCAATGGGGTGTAACGTGTAATTCTCTGTGACACAGTTGGAGGTGAGTCCGTTAGAAAACGCCATCTGTGTTGTGGAGAATAAAAACCAGGAGCTGCGGACCCTGATCAGCCAGTACCAGCACAAACAGCTTCACGGCAACATCAACCTGCTCAGTATGACTCTGAAGCAGGGTCATCGGCCTTGTGATGAACGGGGCATCGCCAGATACCAGGAGGTGGGACCATTTCATTTACACTTGACAAGACAACAGCTCTCCTGAATAACAATAATAACACTAACTGTCAGGGAAATATTTTTGAGTACCTTCAATCAGTGTATTTGTTCCTATGTGTCGTCTTTTACTTGTTATCTCTGATGTGACAGATACTTCACTTCTGAAAACTATCTTTGTGTGTTATTATACTATTCTATCTTTATCTATGTACTTTTAATTTAATAGTGAGGGTTGGTATGTTTAATTTTATAATGTCATCTTGTGTCTAAAGGCATTCTTTGATAAGGAGTACATTGCCAGTCATCCTGAAGACACAGACAAGATCACACAGCTCAAAGACCTCATGCAGGAGCAGGTATTCACAAAAGGATTACATTATACAACTCGCTGCAAACTAATTTTAGAGTCACAGAATATACAACTATAAAGGCTGGTTGTGAGTGAAATATCAAAGGCTTTGTCACTTTATTCTGAAAAGTTTTTGTGTATTTCTCAGGTCCACACCCTTGGAGTGGGTCTGGCTGTGCACGAGAAGCTGGTGCATCCAGAAATGCGTCCTCTGCACAAAAAACTGATCGACCAGTTCCAGATGATGAGGAGCAGTCTTTGTCATGTGAGTGTTCAGAAAATACAACAGAGACAGAACAGGGCTCACAGTTCTCCCTGAAAGGATTTGTGCTGCAGCAAACATTAAAACCAACACTAAGAGAAGAGGATTCTGTTATAATGACAATAAAGCTCACAAATCTGAACCTTTTTAGATCATAACTTAAATGTTGACATTCTATGTCTCTAACTTCTGGTCAAACCCAATAAATGTGTAGCATATGTGTGTGTGGATAAATATATTGTGTCAATAATCAGAGCAGTGTTTCTTTGTATCTCTGAAGGGTCTGCCTGGTTTGGACAAGCTCAGTAACACGTCCAGAGGGATCCTGGCAGCTCACAGCCCCATGAGCCCAGAGAGCTTCAAACTCATGCACCGTCACAGGTCAGCAGCTCAATCTAACAACATGCTCCTCATGAACTGGACTCACTGACAAACTCCTTCATCCACACTTTCATGATACAGGCTTCTTACACAGTAGACAACAGGTTTGAGCTGTTTGTATATCTGTAGGAATGGAAGTATAAAGTCATACTTAAACAATATGTAACTCCTACTTACTGTTCTTACTGGAAAATGTGTAACGTTTTGTCACAAACTCAGTCCATTTTCCTTTTGCAATAATCTATCTTGGAATCATCTGCTTTCACTCTTGGTCATTACACAATTCACAATACTTTTTATTGCACTGTTCACTGCAATCATCACATTGTCTGAAATCTTCTCTTTTCCTTCTCTCGTTTTCACTTTCTATCTTTCAATCCCATTAAATTCTTTCTACATCAATGCTTCTGCATGAACCTGCTCACACAATCACCTCGTGCATGTTTTGGATGGTTTTTCTTGGTTTTTGCTTGTTCTTTTGTCTTTTTTGCTCCTGTACCTTCCCTTTTACTTGCTCCTCCTCCTCCATCCATTCAACTCCACCTTTGACCTTGGTGCTCTAACCTGCCTGGACCTTGTCCCCAATAGTCCCATAGCTGTTCTGACTCCTGTGCGCTCCTCGTCCTCTCTCTCCTCTCAAACTTCCAGTGAGACGGCCAACATGGGGAACCTGCTGATCCTGGCTGATGGGATGGTGGTGGAGCACCCAGAGGACTTCTACCGAATGCAGGTGAGTGCTGCTCAGGGCTGTCCTGGTCAACAGAACAAGTGCACACAGATCAGAACCTCCTTTTCCAGGTTTCAGGTGCTTTCTTTTCTTTTCAGGAGGCATCCAAAACAGATGAGATTAGAAGAACATTATTGATCCCCAAGGGGAAATTCATTTCATGTAGATCATAGACATGTATACGTAAAGGACAAACAAGATTACAAACCACACCATGCAGCCCAGAGTTATTTCATTCAGGCACAATGATCTTCACAAGAAGGAAAGATAGTATTTGCAAATGTACAGACATAACAAACAAGTAGTTATAACTACAGTAGCAGTTACAACATAAACAACAGTAGCAGTTACAACATAACATACGTGGTCACAACTACAGTTGCCGTTGCAACATACGTAACATAAACAATCAGACAACAGCAAGATAACAGCACACATGGTCACGTGTGGGATTTTTCAGTGGCTTTTTTACAGGGAGGGGGGCACTAAAGTACAGTGTCAGACAGGTGTCAAATGGCAGTTTTAAAGGCGGATGTTAGGATGGTAAGCCAAGGCGGTGTTTAGGCTGCAGTTGGAAGTTAAGCTCAGTGACCTTGTCCTTGATGGGAGTACAGGAAGTTCAAGAGGATAAGATAAGACCCAGCTGCAGGCTAGGTTTCTAAACGAGGGATGGGGCTTGGGCAGAGGTAAAGGCAACAGAAATTTGTAATTTATATATTTAGATCTTCGATAATTTATCCCGGATCATCATCAATCAGTTCTGGTTCTCAGCGTCAAGTGCGTGCGTCCATTTCGTGGAGTAACCTTGATGTTTCCGGTTTTATGGTCAGACCAGTAACACCACAAAGCAGCTCACTGGTCTGACTCTCGGTGTTGTAAACTCTTTTCTATATGTCCACAGTCCGTGCTGAGAGATCGCAAGTCAGCTCCTCGGACTGTGCATCACTTTGTTGTAATCAATTCAGTCTGTCACTCACGTCACTTTTTAATTTCAGCAGACAGCGGCTGGGTAGATTTTAAAGTAGGTGTCTTACAAATTTTCCGATAGTTTATGGCATTCCCCAGACCAATGAGCAGGAATCCCACTATCATAAATCCAAAAAGATATACTTCCTCAACGTCCTCAACTTACAGAGCTTTAAAACACAGAACTTGCCAGTTCATCCAGGCGTCCTGTGGGTAGCCTGCCGCAAAGGTCCCGCCAGGGCAAATGGGTTTCCCCGGAGCACTCTTCTTTTGTGAAAAAATTGTGTCAATTGCGCTTAGAGACCAGGTAATCAGATCCATTTCAGTTCTTAGGAGTCCAGCCAGCAGTAGAGTCAAAGAAATAAGAGAAAAATGAGTATGACGAGACGAGATGAAACAAAGAAGCATACACTGATAGCAGAGAGCAGGAGGAGCAGAGTGAAATGTCAGCCAGGTCCTCAAGTAAATCGAGAGCTTTGCAGCTCAGCTCCTTCTTTAACACGACAGACCGGTACATCAACCGCATCACTGCAGAAGCTGCACCGCTCCGTCTGTCAATCTCACGCTCCCTTCTTCCCTCACTCATGAAAAAGACTCAAGATACTTAAGCTCCTCCACTTGAGGCAGGAGGTCTCCAAACTGATGGGGGCAAGCCACCCTTTTCCAACTGAGAACCAGCCTCTCTCAAGGTGTTGGGTTCCAGAGCCCAAGCTGTGCGTGGAGGTGAGCCCGGCTATCTCTCAACCTCCCGCACAAGCTCAGGCTCCTTCCCCGTCAGCGAGGTGACATTCCATGTCCCTAGCTTTTTATTTATGTTTTATTAATAAAAGGAAATAGTAATGATTTTTTTTTTTCTTCAGATTAACTGTTAATAAAGTGCATGTACATGTTTTGTTTCAGGCCAGCCCCTCCTCTTCCAGTCTAAGCTCCACCAACTCAGCGCCGTCACAGATGATACACTCTGCCCCCTCCACCATCCGAGGTAAGATATTTCACACAGTGTTTTTGTAAATGCATGAGATATCCTGTGGTTAAATGTATTCATCCCAATTATTTGTATTGTGTCTGTTTTCAGTTGGCTCTCCGTCTCTGCCGGACAAATACAGACACAACAGAGAGATGCTGATGCTGCTGCCTCCAACCAGGGACAGACCCAGCAGCGCCATGTATCCCAACATCACAGAGAACGGACAGGTACAACGGACAGAAGCAATACTAGCCAATTTGAAGTTTATTAAAAGTTATTTTGTCAATCAATCATCAGTGTATCAATTCTACACTTAATATAACGCTTAGACAGTAATAACTCATTTTCTAAATGTCATTGATCAAAAATACATAAAACACAAAAAGCAATGCCCAGTGCATTGCTGGTAATAATGTCAGTCTTACTTTTTTTTCCCCCGTTTGACATTGCTTTATTTTATATGGTTAGTTCTCTCTGACCCATTTGTTTCAGCCGACAAATCTTCAGCGAGCGTTGTTTCATCAGGTGATCGGTCCGTGCAAACCCTGCAGTGATCCCAACCTCTCGGTGGCAGAGAAAGGTAAGACTGACATTCACATAAACCAACATGTATTGTTTGAAGATGACACTTTAATAATAAACTGTCCCCTCCTTTCCTCCCGTCTCTTCTCGTCTCTGTCCTCAGTCCTGACAGCTCCCAGTAGCTGGAGTCTGGACAGTGGCACCAGAGACGCCCTGCCCTTCCTCTCTGCTCACGTCGGCAGTGTCATGGCGCCTCCGGTCCCTCCACGCAACCTGCCTCAAGGTAAAAACATTTGGAAAATCTTAATTGAATTATTAGTTCGTCTGTGAGTTAGTAATCTGGATGATTGTTCTGATTACAAGCATAGTTTATCTTCGTTAGCTGTTCTATCTAGTTCAGTTTGTTAACACTGCCTTCCCTGATGCTTACAGTAGTCAAGCTGTAGCTGTGTTAAATATCTATTATGATAAAAACAAACAAGAAAGTAAGCCTATGTTTTGAATTTTATTAATGGTCATTCACTGCAGTTATTCTTACAGTTATTTGTAGGCCGACCGTAAAACATAGTTAGAATTAGACCAGTCAGTCCTGTGTTATACTGCATCAATGACATCAATGGACAGTCTACAGATAATTTAACTGAAAGCAAAAATGAGGGCACACATGTGATAAAAAGTGACTTCTGACTTAACCTTAATAACAAAAAGGAACTATAACCTCTTTTCTTATTACTGAAACATCTCAAATAATCTGATCATTAACACAGTAAAACCAGTGTACTCTGTGATTAGCACTTGTTTTGTTAGCAACATTTTGTGTCACGTTTGAAAGCCCCTGTGGCACCTCTGCCCCACACATCCTGCACCCCTCCCTCTCTGTCACCTCTTCTTCATCCTCTCCTCCTCCTCCTCACCTCTCCTATGTCTCCTCCTGCTCTTCGTCTTCTGCTCGTCTCTGAGGCCTGTGTGCATCTCTCTCAGTCAGTCCTGCTGTGTCTCCCCCGTAGGGCAACACCTGTCGATGCACTTTGACGCTTTCCACCACCACCAGGTCAGCGACCTCCCTCCAGCTCTCCCCGCGCGCTCCTTAAGAAAGGTACCCTCCTCTTCCTCCACCTCCTCTTCCTCCTCCTCAGTCCTGTTTGTCTGTGAGTGGCTGTCTGTCTGCACTTGACACAATCACATTAGTGAACAGTGTGACCATTTTCCTCTTTGTGCAAAAGTTTCTTTATATTGCCCTGTGTGCTCTTCTTTTGTTATGTTTTTTTTCTCCTTTATGTTTAATAATTTTTTTTAACTCTTAATAACACTGTCCTTTTCATTTTTTGCATTGCACAAGTTTATTTTTGTACTCTCTCTGTCTGTTGCCCCAGTCGCCCCTACACCCTATACCTGCCTCGCCCACCAGTCCTCAGTCCGTCCTGGATGGCAGTAACTCCACTCTGTCGGGCAGTGCCAGCTCAGGAGTGTCGTCCCTCAGTGAGAGTAACTTTGGCCCCTCCTCGGACCCCTCTACCAGCCGCACAGACACTCTGGAGTCTGTGCCCAGCAGCCAGGCCTGGACCACAGACCAGGAGGACTTGGACTCACTGTACCAGCCCGTCCGCTACAGCGTGTCAGAGCCCGAGGTCCTGGACGGGGCTAAAGTCACGCCCTGCCGCAGCTACTCGGCCCCTGGGGCGGTGACCCCGGTTCAGCCTGGGGTCCACATTCAGCCCCCAGTGGCACAGGACATCCTGCACCCCCCTCACCCTCAACCCGTCCCACAGCAACACATCTACTACCAACAGCACTTCCCGCACTACATCCCCCATCATCCCCCGCTCTACAGCCTCCATGAGCCCCCCGCCCTGCCCCCAAAACCCTACATCAGAGAGGGATGCATTCCCGAAGAAGACCCCCTCAACACACAGTCCCCACCACCTCCGGCCCCTCGTCCCATGCCCCGCAAGATCTCCCAGCCCCTCATCGCCGCCACAAAGGACGAGCAGGCGAAGGTGGCCTGGGAGCACGGCGTTGGACAGGAGTAGACCACACCTCTTCACAAAACAAGGCTCAGTACAACAGCGAAGGGCCAAAACTAAGGGCCAAACTGAGACGAAATGTTACCCCAGTAGAGCTGACCGACCCATGACAGGATCCATCCAGGAAGAAGGAAGGAAGAATGGCATTGATCACTTTTTATCGCAACCATTTTCAATCTTTTAACCAAACCCTTTTATGATCAATATTTGTCCTTCTATTACTGTTTTATTTAGTTTTATAGTTAATCAAACATTTCACATTTAAAATATTAATAACCTATTTTCAAAAAGTGGTTATATCCTGTTGAAACGTAACAGGCCGCACTTTAAAAACACTACAAAGCACCAAACCATCAGAGGAACATTTATATTCACAACACTTTTAGTTACTGTTATACAATAATACATACAAATGTCTGTTATTTAGAAAGATATTTATGGAAAGTAAAGCTGGACTTGAAACAAAGACTGTAAAAAGGAAAAGGAAATACTAGATATTGTAAAGAATTTCACGCACAAGACAGTTCTTCCACTAAACAGGACATACACACTTAAAAAAGCCATTTGCCAGTCACTTTTTAGATTTACAACAAACTGGACAAAGCTAAATTTATTTATATTTTCCAACAACACAAAGTATGTAGATAAATGTAATACAGTATATAGGAATATATGAATATAGTTTTTCTTTAATCCACGTTCTTTTGATGGAAGAAGGGGTAGAATATGCAAAGATAAAGGCTCCTGGGCCTGATGTAGCTGCTCCAAGATAATAGCGTGCACTGGATGGACTCAGAGACGCCTCAAAACAAAGTGACTGAGATGAAAAAGGACAAATATATGGACCTGTGAGGCGTCAGAGGAATGACATTTATAGAAAAAATTAATCACTGTACACATTTTCTATGAAAGAAATAATCTGTAATGACTACATTTTATAACCTGGGTATGTTTTGTATGCATGTATATTCACTCAGAGACTTGACGTGATGCACAAAAGGAACTGGAGACAGTGGTTGGTTTGTGTGCACGGACGTCTTTATGAAGCAAATACTTACTGCTCGTTCAAACAGGTAATGTTCTGTGAAGGATTGTGTTACGTTTTTATGTTCAACTTAGCCACCAGTGTAAACAAGACAGCCTTTATGAGCCACACAACCACTTTGGGTTTTATTTGAGATGAACTAAACTGGTTCTTGACATTTTGCGTTTTGTAGAGAATTAGTTTTTAAAATCAAATCTATTGAGCCTGGGATGCTTGCTGGTGGCTATCGTATGTTTTTTTTTTTTTTTTTTACTTTTATGTCTCAAGTCATGTTAAGATAATATTTTATACTGAAAATAATCATTTTTGTTTCATGAGCACTGAGGGAAACAAATCTGTTGACAAATATGACAACACTGTTTTTCTTCATGTCAAGTATATTTTTCATATAGCTAAAGCAAATACTTTACCTTTTACCAAAACTGGCTTTTATTGTTGCACATTCTACATATTCTACAAAATATAATACTCTATGTTTGCAGAAAAAATCTCAGCGATGTTTTGGAGACTGGGTTGAGTAAGTCTACTAAAGACAGAAGTCAGTAAAATGTAAAAGGAAGCTGGCACCAGAAACATTAACATAATGTTTTCATTAAATTAGCACAGGTTTTTTTCTCCACAAGTGCAGAAAGAACAGAGACACTGTTTGACCTGATGAGGGCTCGAGTACGAAAGGTCGAGAAGACAAGGACTTGAATTTGTGCAAGAACCCTTTTGTATCTGACTATTTTAATCATGTCTTTGTCTGCATCACAAAGTGACTGAAATATATGAGCTATGCAAAGGGCCCCAAATTAAAAAAATTTATTAAACAATTTCCCCTTTTTAATTATTTGATCTTTTCTAAAGCACTAGGATTCTTTTCAGAACTAGAAAATACATTTTTCAGTTAAATATATTGTAACTCCCTTAGTGCTCATCTCTTAAAACCATCGTTGAATAAACAGTTGGACCTAAAGGGGATCATTTCTGTGTAAAGCTCTATATGATCATGTTGAGTTGTGATTCAGACACGTAACCACTAACCCAGAGTTCTTGTTTTTGTGAATGCTGTGATGGATAAAAGTGAAGGAAACAGAGAAACAGTGAGTGTTGGAGAGTGTGTACAGAAATGCAGAGAGTATTTATAAGATCTTAAAGTAAACCTTGTATAATGTAGATTGTGGTTGTCTTGTGCTTTTAATGTAAAACTGTTTTTAAACTGAAACTACACAAAACATTTTGTCGAAGGATTGCATTAATTCAGGGCAGCTGCAGAACGTTTATTATTTTGTGTTTCTTGCATCAGATCCACTTGAGATGCTTCAGTGGTGTTACTCTAAATACCAGTCTTATTTTGTGTTAGCATGAGTTAAACTGTGACGTGAGCAACAGTAGATGTAAATACTCACGTTTCCTACTCACTAAACTGCTGTGTTGTGGATTCATGATAATGACCAACATTAAACAATAATTCTGTTGATTTTATGATTTGGGCTTCCTTTATTTTACATCTAAATATACACCGCAAATAGGTTTAAGTATTTTAAAAGATTTAGGATAACATGTCTTGCATTAATTAAATTATGTACAGTGCATAGGAGATATGTAGTTAGCATTTGTAATTAAGAATTTAGTTGTTAATAGAAAAAAAAGTGAAATAAAATAAATATAAAAAGGATCAAATACCACAAAAAAAGTTGAAGTAGTCTGGACTCAGTTTTTAAGTTGAAGACGTTTTGTCTCTAATTCAAGAGACTTTATCAATTCTGAGATCAACTGGTCAGAGAGCTGAGCTTATACCTCTAGAGGGAGGAGTTTGACCTGAAACCAAACCTGATGGACCAGGCTGTTCTGGTTTCATACCAAATACCACCACAACAGACTCCTGTAATGCATACCTGTGGAGTTTTGTTGGCACTGCTCACTAGATGGTAAGTGCTGTGCATTTAAATAACACTTTTTTGTACCTACATCATGTTTCCATTCACACACATTCACCAGTGCTACAGACTCTGGAGGCAAGTTTGTCTTGCCCAAGGACACAACAACAGTATGAATCAGGAAGAGCAGGAATTGAACTGCCAACCTTCTGGTTATAGGACAACCTCTCTACCACCTGGACCCCAGATAGATAGAATTTTCTAAGTATGTGATACTTTGCATTCCTTTCATTACATTCGCTTTAATTTTAGTGGTCATCTTCTCAATCTTGTGGAGATTTCTGTGATTGGGCTAAAGCTGCTGCAGCAGATTTTTAAATCCAGACTGATCCACAATACTAAAAGGGTGCAGCCCTTGCACTATAAGGTTCATGACTGAGAAACCTAAAAGCTGTCCATTTTCAGCTGCACTTTGGTTGAACTTTCTTCCTGGTTTTCTTCCTTTTCCTTGCAGTTGCAGTTCTGATGATGAGTACCATTTTCGCTCTAAAAGTAATGATAAAGAAAAAATCAGGTAAAAATAAGATATGACGTTGGTATAGTATATTCAGTAATAGTATATTTAATAGTTGAATTGTGTCCAGTAAAAATTCTTGTTGTAAACCATATTAAAACTAACTTTTCGTGCACATTGTGAGGAGGATCTTATGTCCTTAATGCCTGTCTCTGATTGCCCACTCAGTAGGTTAGATTTTTATTTTTTTTTGAAACATTGTCTTGATGAAATTTTCACAATTATTACACCTTTGTTTTTGTAAACAAATAGAAACTTCAACTTTATAATATCTTGATGTGATTCTCCACTGCCAGTATCTGCACTTTTTTACTCCAGTGCCACAATATCTACAAACTACATGTTTAAAATTTGTATCTAGTTTGGAATAATTAACATTATGTTGTATACATTGTTATTTGAATTGTTCTGCCTGCTTTTTTGATGATCTTCTGTCCCTGAGGAGCAGCTGGAGGTTTACTTCTCTGTCTTGATGTGATCTGCTGTCAGCAGGAGATCATTAATGAAACATTTTACATCTGAGAGAGCATTATGGAGAAAGCTATACCACAGAACCTTTTCTCCTACCTTCAGTCTTTTACTTTCAAAGTATCTGTCACTCAAACAAAATGCGTAACCATAGATAGCTTTTATGACCTCAGTACTAACAGCACTACACATGTTATTGTGATACACACGTGTCACAGTTTGAGTGTTTTCTTCATGAAAGTACTTCGTCAAGAAAAAGAGCCCCTTTTCTCAACGAGCTTAACTGCTTTTACTGAAAAACTGTTAAAACAGAAATAACTGTACCTCTAACTATTGTTTGCCTTTTGACAAATTACTTTTGCTTTTACAACAATGCCAATAAATATTTGTCCAAATTAGGACTTTATTTTCCATTTAAACTTACCTGTTTTTGACCATTTGTCTTGAAGAGATACCATGTGAAGAAAACAGAAAGTATAAAATAAAGAACTAGAAGAACAATCCATAGCACTGGAAGATAAAGCAGATGGAAAATAGCAGAGTCAGCTGTGGCCACTTTCTACTGTCATTATTTAAACTCAACTAATTCAAGTCATTCATTTATGTCAGTGAAGCAATAACTGGGTTTTTTACTACATTTCTTGGACTACATGGGTCCAAGAAATGTAGTTAATATGCTTGACTGGAATCAACTACATAATAAAAAACATTTGACTTTGTTTTTTAGACAACAATCTAAAAACTAGGTCAAATCTACGTGAACTACACTTCTTTTATTTAGATATTTCAGCTCATTTTCAAAATGTGACACTTGTTCTTTGAACTGAGCGTCTTCTTCTACTTTGTCTAGACTTTGTAAAGAAACACCTTCTTGTCATCTTTCTTCCAGTTAAACACCATTTTTTCAAATTTCTCCTTGAAGCTGAGGGACTGTCCCTTCTGCTACAGAGATCACATCAAACAAAAATTTATTTCTGATTCAGTGGTCAATTAGAAACACAGACATAAATACCTGGAATACTATCAGATACTGTATTACTAATCTGATGTAGAATCTCCTGCTGTGTAGCTACACAGGTGTATTTGGCATTCTTGGTCATCACAGACACTTGGGATACAACATGGAAACGTGTTTCCTTTTCTGTGACCTTCAGCTCTTTAGGAGGAAGCACATTTCCAGAGCTGTCTCTCCACTCCACTTCAGGTTCTGGTACACCATGAGCCTCACACTCCAGCAGCCTCCAGAACAAAGATGTGTCACTTTTAAACACACATGGCTTTGGTGCCGCACCTGTTGGTGTTGATCAAAAAAAAAAAAAAAAAAGATTAATAATAAGATCAAATTTAATCACAGACCAAATTATTATTATTATTTTTCCAAAGGGTACATATTTTGGTTTTGATTTTATTTTTTATTGATATTATAGATGCACTATAACAAATAAAATGTTGTGAGGCCTACATCATATTGAATAAAGTGGGAATTTTGGATTGATTCACAAACATTTATAAATACTATATATACTCACCCGGGACAGTCCTTATTTTTAACACTGCATCTGAAAGATAAACAGTGATTAAAGGTTAAACATAAAGTATCAAACATAGTGTTATGAAGGCTTTTATGTTTATGTTGTCATTTATGTTCATTTAATGAAAGTATTGTATTGTTTCATATTTATTTTTAAGGACCAAAATAAACTAAATAAATGAAAAAGTGCCAAAGAAGCAATGACACAAAGTATAACAATAGATCCATTCACCTTCAAGTGTTTATAGGAAATAGATTTTGATTTTACTTTTATTCATTCAAAAGTAACACTATCTTTTTTTTAATAAAAGCAAGAATGTAATAATAAAGTAGATAAAAAATAATAATGAACAAAACATAAGAAACAGACAAATAAAAAGGAAGCAAACCTGAAGCAGTAAATTCATTGAAACTTACTTTATTTAAAACCGTGATAAAATACTCACCTACATTAAGCCTAATGTAGAATTCCTGTTTGGAGGGTTTGTCGAGTGGGCCTAAAACACAGATGTAAGTGCCATTGTCTTCCAGTTTTGTTGAATTGATTTTTATAGAAGCATTTCCAGCTCTCAGTTCATCTTTAAAAATAGTAATACGTTTTTTAAACTCATTGTCTTGGTGTTTATCATCATGAGAGCCTCCTGTATAAAGGAACACCTCCTTATTCTCATGTTCTCCATTCTCTTTTTTCCAGTCAAACTCTTTAACTGCACTGTTAGATCGACAGGGTAGGACTGCATCTGCACCTTCTTCCACCGTCACCACTCCTGTCACACAACACAAAACACAAAACACAACATCAACACTGTTATAATACATTTTTATTTTCCGATGGTTAGTAATTACTGGTTGCTCCTGGTTCTCTTCAGGTCATGTCAAATCTGATCATGTTATGTGCTTCATGCTAATCCAAACATGAACTAGGCATAACTAGATGTAGCCATAACTTGCCACTGAATGACTTCTGCACCTGGAGCTTGTCTTGTGAGTGTGTGAAAGATACACCTCCTACAGCTTTCACTGAATGATATAACAGCTCATGTATTGTTTACTTTTCTGAGCAAACTTCATCCTGTTCCATTGTAACATGTTGTACTTTGCTTCATTCTTTCAAGAATTAAACTTGACCATTAATTTTTAATTGTACTCTGTCTATGTGTCTCTCTGGATAATATGGACAAAGAATTCTTAAAACAAACGCACAAGTCTAAATGTCACCAATCTGATCTAGTTACATTGTGATCTCAGTCAATAATGATGAAAGGTTTTGGGATTCTTAACAGTGTTTATAAAGTGTATTTTTGGTTTATAGAGAGGACATAATTACAGATGTACTGGACACTCTCATTATAGTGCCAACATCAGGTCAGACTTTGATGTTTCTTCTAATTTGTTTATGCTGTAATTGTGAGATACTGTGTACAATCTGCTTGCACTAGTTACTGATCAAGCTTCAGGTGAGTCTTCCTCAGACAGAAGGATAGGCCCACTCAGGTTGTAAGGTTCAGAAGGTTTAATGATGAATGGTGAAAGGGGGGCCAGATACATGGAGTAGTTGAGAGGACATAAAGATTGGTTTACAATAATATATCTGTATGTGTCTGGGGCGCACTAGCTCAGTGGTAGAGCGGTCGTCCTTGAACCCACCTTGCCTCCAGTGGTGTTCCAGCTGTAACACTGGTGAATGGAAGCTTCATGTAAGTCTCTTTGGATAAAAGCGTCTGCTAAATGACTAAATGAAAATGTGAGTATTTGAATTAGCAATGAATACACTATAAAATAACTATTTATTCATTTTCCTCCACTAAGTCCTGTTAGTGGGTCTCTGTAGCCTATCCCATTGCCCACACCCTGGACAATGGCCTGGAGATGACAGACAACCATTCACTGTCACATTCATTCATTGGGGACACTTTAGCATGACTTTGGGCGGTGGGAGGAAGCTGGAGTACCCAGAGAGAACCCACAATAATACAGGGAGGACATGCAGACTCCTCACAGAACTGCTGGAGATGCACAAGAGCTATTCAACTGCATTAGGCCTAATAAAATGGGATAATATTGAATGTAGTAACAGAAGAATTCCAATAGATGGAAACCTTACACCGTGCAACAAATAGGTTTTTACATAATTAGGTTTGTCAAATGATGCATCCATTATCCAAGAGACTTTAAACTGGAAAGAGAGCTGAGCTTATATTTTCCTCAGAGGGAGAAGTTTAACCTGAAACTAACTGTGAAGCTAAAATCAAAACAGTTTCACTCTTGAAGGACATTACCGCCTGAAGGAAACAACTCTCCATCAGGACTCACACTGTCCTTTCAAGTCTTTACAACTGGAAGTTTAATTTGAGTTGAAAAAGTTTGTCTTGTTTTGCATGTTGTGTTTATTCATGTATTTTATTTTGGTTTTATGTTAGATTAAAAGGTACTCACAAAAGAAACAGAATATAATCTGTAACTGATTCTGCAGTGGGTTAGATTGAAGATCTCTTGAACAAGATAAAATGAATATAAACAATTAGCCCCTAACCATGTGTAATAGTAGCAGGCCACTAGCCTTGCACACATAAGCCTACTATTAATCTTATAATACTACAAAGACTACTCATGTCATCCCACAAAGTAAACACAAAGTTTCATAAAGATTTCTCTCTTAAGTAAGCAGCAAAATAGAAAAGATTAGACTGTAGAGTTTCAACAAAGACCACTTTCACTGCACGTGTCGATCTAAACTCTCACCACTAGATGCCACCAAGGACCACATAATATCTCTTCAGAGTCAGTGTGTTGTTTTCATCAGAACAAATAAGTAAAGAAAAATACTAGGAAGGCCACACCTATATTTGGGCACCAATAATGAATTATGAATATTAAATTAATTGTTAAACAGACAAATTTTCTAGTTGTAATTTGATACTTTTTGGGCCAGGCATTATTTGCATTGTACAAGCTTGTGATCTTCCCAAACAGCCACGAGACAGTAGATTCAAGTTAACTTCAGACCCGACTAAGTTGTTGCAGTGACTGTGATGAGTTGTCCTCCGAGAATCACTTTGATGTGTTTTGTCAATCTTTGGGTCTAACTACGATAACTGTTAATGGCTTGAATAAACTGTGAAAAAGTGGAGTGTATTTCTATTTATTTATGTAATAAATATTGTTAATTTATTTACTTAAGAGTTTGCATTTAGTGTTTTAGCAATTATGAAAAACTGTAATGTGGTAGTTTTCTTACTGATACCTTGAGCAGATGCTGGTCCAAGCCACGGAGACAGGAGGCAGAGGAGCAGGAGCAGCTTCATGTTTGACGCAGTGGAGTACAGAGTCCCTCTGGAGCACGTTATGAGCTCTCACCACTTCACAGCAGAACTAACACTTTGGTTTCCCAGGAACTTCAGCAACCTTGACTGTCCTTCAAGTCGGCCTACAACTATAGTGTCATCTCCACACGCACAGGCACGTACAAGAGCAGAGAAGGAACAAATCATTGGCAACAGACTGTTACTGCACAAACTAAGCTCGAGGCAGCTGATGATCCATTGCCAGGTTTCAATGTGATTTTGCACAGTGGCAGTGTGAGAAGGTTCGTTATTTCAATCATCAGTCAATACAGGTTGTGTCTCATCTTGGGCAAAGTGCCATCATTTGTTAGATTAATCTTACCCCAAATTTACACCGAGAGCTACAGCATCTGTGAAGATGTTTTAGCCAGAGCTAAAAACACTTGTTGCTAATGAATTGAAGCCAATATAGTGTAATGCTACCTCTGAGACATACAGTTTTTTTTTTTTGCAAATTCTTAGACTAAAATTAAAATAAATGCACAAATTTAAAAACCTGAGCAAAAGAATATCTCAGGGTGGGAACTAAAATACATTTTCAGCATCACACATCGCAAAACAACAATGTTCTGTCTTATTAAAATGAACATAGGAACCATGTAAACAACAAATATTTTCATAAGTTCTTGTGTGAACAACTCGTGCCAGACTCAAGCCATTGCTTTAGGCTTTAATTAAAGCAGACCCAAGACTGTCCAAAAGATGTTCTAAACTTTGGAACAGTCCCCGCTGACAGAGGTTCGACTGGAAGATCTGAGAGCTCTGACGTCTGAATGATATTTATGATGTTTCAGAATGATATATCTTAATGCTTCCATCTCATAGGTTTTCTATCCAAGACATTAATTACCTGTTTGTTCAAGGAAATAACTGGCTTTAATGTGGAACAAAGAGAGAAGCCTGAAACTCAAGTTGCAACATGAACTTTTACTTTTCAAGTCTCTGTGTCACTGTGCTTTTTTGGAAAGAGACCAAATACACTGTCGGAAAGAACCTGTTTGATTTATAATGAGAGACGTTTCAATACAGAATTTAGTGTGAGAAGGGAGCTTGATAGTGATTGTTCATTCACTCCACAGTCACACACATACTTCCACTGCAATAGTTGAAGGGGTATTTTAAGAATTTTCACTTTTTTCGGTTGATTTCACTTTGAAAAAAAATGTGCTTCTTTTTAACAGTGCCTAGTTTGCCGCTCCGTATAAACAGGAATTAATGGAACTTAAAATGGATTCACAAATGCTACCAAATACCACAAATGTCACAGATAAAAAGTCTAACAGTTTTGTTTCCTTGTGTTTTTGTTCAAGCAATTCACTAAATTATTCTTTCAAGTGGAAAATGCACAATGGTTGTTATGTAATTCTGAAAAATGTTCGTCTTCCTGAAACTCCAAAGTTAATTTTATAGTCTTTCTAGTTAAATTTGAGTTGCCGTGTATAACGTTAGGGACTGTCTCAAAGTAAACCCCTTTTAAAGAGAGTTTTTAGACAAAACTCAATGGTCATACATTTACATTTATTCATTTAGCTGACGCTTTTATCCAAAGCAACTTACATTGTTCTAATGTAATTACCAGTGTTACAGCCACTGGAGGCAAGGTGGGTTACGTGTCTTGCCCAAGGACACAACGACAGTATGAACTGTGGGGAGAGCGGGAATCGAACCACCTACCTTCCGGTTGAAGGACGACCGCTCTACCCACTGAGCTACTGCCGCCCCATATGGGTGAGAGACCCTCTCAAGTGATCCTTCCTGTTTCTTAAGGACAGGGCCATCACTATTATATGCAACACCACTGTCCAAATCTTGGCCAGGGAGGCCAGGTGGTTTAAGAAAGGAGTAAAGGAAGACATTTTTGTTCAAATGGAAAAGCCCTTACTGAACAGAGGAGGAGGCCATTGTAAAATATAATTTAGTATAAAGATTTATAATATCTTTTCTCCACAAAAATATATTTTTTTTGTCCACCGGTGTGGGTCAAATCAAGGAAATGGTGATTTAAGGAATCTTGAAACTGTAAAACTGTGCAGACCATGTTTGTGTGTATTTATATGAGACAGAAATGACTGGTTAAGGTGGAACCTCAACACTGTCACGAGAACTGTCTGTGCTGAGGTTCCCACAGAAACAGACTCCTGCTGGTCTCTGAAGGTGCACTGGAAACCGTGAAATACTAAAACAGCACTTGAGTGATCATTTATGGTGCACAAAGGGAACAGAAGTCATCCAGAGGTCAGAGGGTGCCTGGACACAGACATAAGGTCTGCACCTATGGAGCACTGCTGAGTCTCTTCTTGTACACCTCTCTTATTTTTACTTGTATATCGCTTGAGCCTCTAGTGTTATAGTCAAGACCACACTAACAAAAATTGAGAATCGTAATATCAAGTAGTCCCAAAGAGAGCAAGACCTGGCAGAACAAGATCAGGTTCATTAGAAGAGAGACTTAGGAACAATTACAAGTCCAGTTTCAGACCGAGTCCAAACTCCTGGAGCGACATTTAATTGTTTGAGTGCATTAGCACTACTTGTGTGTGTTTGGATAGTAAACTGTATTAAAATGTGACAAAGGTTTGAATTTTCTGATTTGAAATTGGTGCTAATTGGACAATTAGTATTTGGATTTTACATCTAATATTTTCCTTGTTCTGTATCATGGACTAGTTTTGGTCTTGACACAGTCTGACTTTTGCTCAATTTGTTGGTCTCCAATTTGTCTCAGTAGAGTCTGGTCTCAGTCTCTCTCTGTTTGTAACACAAATTGACTCTTCTTTTCCTGCTCTAACACTGCTGTTGTTTCGTTTGTGCTGCGGGACTAGAACCAAAAAATTGGTCGTATCGTACTAATACAACACTGCACTACTTTCTTTGAACTATGCATGTGTTCTGAAAGATTCAATGATCATTCTACTGCTTTCACTTAGACATTTTGTAGTCTTTGTATGCTTAGATTATTGACATCTGTTTATTTCTAAGTTTGTTGGAAAAGATTGAGCAGGAGACTTGGAGAGAAACAGGGATATCGTTTGTCACCTCTGTCACACAGTTAATGGAGCGGCTGCTGGATTACAGGTAAAATACACCCACTTTTCAATATTTTTTAAGTCAGCAGGTTACTCTTCACTTTGGCCTTTAACGTAACATGAATCATCTCCTTAGGGACTGTATGAAGGGAGATGAGACTGAAAATAAAAAGATTGGGTGCACTGTGAATCTGCTGGTAAGAGTGAGACCACACTGACACTATTGGACAAAAAAACAAGAGCCATTTAACATTGCAAGTGATATAAACCATTACATTTGTCTCTTTTTAGAATTTCTACAAGTCTGAGATCAACAAAGAGGAAATGTACATCCGCTACATCCACAAACTGTGTGACATGCATCTACAGGCGGAGAACTACACCGGTACACAGGACGACTCAGGTAGAACGTGTTAAATATAGTGTAATTATTGTCTAACTGTGAGTGTGTTTGATCACAGAGGCAGCGTTCACTCTGCTCTTGTACTGGGAGCTGCTGCACTGGGACGAGAGGCCGCTCAAAGAGTTTCTGCATTATCCCGCTCAGACCGAGTGGCACCGCAAAGAGGGCCTCTGTCGGAAAGTCATCCACTATTTCAACAAAGGCAAGGTATGGGTCCAACTCGCTCATGACTCCACATTTCACACTCATGACTGATAATTTAATACTTTTTATGGGGCTTATTAATAACTTCATGTTCATCTCTTTGTTGCAGTGTTGGGAGTATGGTATCCCTCTGTGTCGGGAGCTGGCCTTTCAGTATGAATCTCTGTACGACTACCAGAGTCTCAGCTGGATACGGGTGAGAAGTAGAATATTTGAATTAGTTTTTCACTCTCCTTTGTTCACAAGTACCCAGTCAAACAAACTGGCTCTATGTAAATAAAATATTCAGTGTCTAGTCGAAAACACCCACCAATAACTGACGTGACGGCCAGCAGGGCATCAGGGAGCAATAGGGAAGAAACAACATTTGTAGTTTTATACTTCTACTAAATCATATCAACAAAATGTTAAGTTTTGTACTTTATAGAGTTATTGATGCATCATACAGTATAAGTAATTTTAAAGATATGTATTTACAATAAACATTTTAATACATTTTTTGTTGTTTTTTTAATGTAGAAAATGGAGGCAGCTTATTACGACAACATCATGGAGCAGCAGCGTCTGGAGCCTGAGTTTTTTAGGGTTGGATTTTACGGCAGGAAGTTCCCCTTCTTCCTCAGAGTGAGTTACACTTTCTTTTCTCATCCGTAAAAAATAAAACAGACCTATAGCATCCAACAAACACCTTTCAAGGTGGAAAACACTAACTTTGTTTCTCTGTCATTCTCACTAGAACAAGGAGTTTGTCTGTCGTGGCCATGACTATGAGAGACTAGAGGCCTTTCAGCAAAGGATGCTGGGAGAATTTCCACAGGCCATTGCGATGCAACACCCGAACCAACCAGACGAGGGCATCCTGCAGTGTGACGCTCAGTGTATCCTTTTCATTCAGTTCATTTTCTGCATCTTTCAATGGGACTATGTGATAATTCATTCGACTGCCTTTGTGTAAATCACACTGGAACACACATACATCAGTGTTAGTTTAAATGTGGTAGTGTTGTCTTTGACCTCTGAGGCTCAGACCTCCAGATCTACGCAGTGGCCCCTGTCCCAGAGAATGTGAGCGTCCTGCAGATGGACAGAGTGCCTGACCGCATCAAGAGCTTCTACCGAGTCAACAACGTCCGCCGTTTCCGCTACGACCGTCCGTTTCACAAAGGACCCAAAGACAAGGACAATGAGTTCAAGGTATTACTATTACCTCAGTTTTGTGTGAAACTAAAATAAGTCATTAACTACAAATGCTGTCAATGCTTTTATGTTTTTCAGAGTCTCTGGATCGAGAGGACGACCCTGATCCTCACTCACCCTCTGCCTGGGATCTCTCGCTGGTTTGAGGTGGAGAAGAGAGAACTGGTGAGTAAATAAAGCACCTGGCGATACGATATGTATCACAATACACACGCCACGATACGATATATGCCAATATCCTAATATATTCCTATACTGTATTGTAAGACGATATATTGCAATTATCAAAATAGTGAGCACTGAAACTATCTCACAACATGAAATATCTCAAAATTTAACAGAATTGATTTTTTTTCTTACACCACTACTGTCTGTAGATAAAAATAAATAAACTTGTGTCATTCTGGCAAGGACCATTAACTTAATTATGTTGAACAGTAAATATTTTTTATCATTTCTTTTTTAAATTTTGATTTGTCCTAATTTGGGCTGAGATGATTGATAAACTTCAATAAAAAATAATAAATTGGTTTTAAAAATGTGTAAATGCCTTATTGCTTTTCAGTTTGAAAAATTGTTGAACCCAAAAAATGTAAATGACACAAACAACAACAGTAAATCTAAAAGTAAGCCAAGTGTTAGCAAGCCTAAGCTAAATAACTCTAATAAAACTCTGTTGCTGTGTTTACTCCTAACTACTTAGGTCCAAACACAAATATTTTCTAAAACTGTCACTGCCACTTTACTGCCATCTTGAGGGGAAAAGAGAAATAACATGTTTAACACATTATTTTTGACAGTGTGGTCATAAATAATAAATGTTGAGACCCAGACAGTTGGCTGTGTAAGATTTTTCAATGGGGTGTAACGTGTAATTCTCTGTGACACAGTTGGAGGTGAGTCCGTTAGAAAACGCCATCTGTGTTGTGGAGAATAAAAACCAGGAGCTGCGGACCCTGATCAGCCAGTACCAGCACAAACAGCTTCACGGCAACATCAACCTTCTCAGTATGACTCTGAACGGGGTCATCGACGCCGCGGTGAACGGGGGCATCGCCAGATACCAGGAGGTGGGACCCTTTCATTTACACTTGACAAGACAACAGCTCTCCTGAATAACAATAATAACACTAACTGTCAGGGAAATATTTTTGAGTACCTTCAATCAGTGTATTTGTTCCTATGTGTCTTCTTTTACTTGTTATCTCTGATGTGACAGATACTTCACTTCTGAAAACTATCTTTGTGTGTTATTATACTATTCTATCTTTATCTATGTACTTTTAATTTGATAGTGAGGGTTGGTATGTTTAATTTTATAATGTCATCTTTTGTCTAAAGGCATTCTTTGATAAGGAGTACATTACCAGTCATCCTGAAGACACAGACAAGATCACACAGCTCAAAGACCTCATGCAGGAGCAGGTATTCACAAAAGGATTACATTATACAACTCGCTGCAAACTAATTTTAGAGTCACAAAATATACAACCATAAAGGCTGGTTGTGAGTGAGTGAGTGAGTGAGTGAGTTTGTCACTTTATTCTGAAAAGTCTTTGTGTATTTCTCAGGTCCACACCCTTGGAGTGGGTCTGGCTGTGCACGAGAAGCTGGTGCATCCAGAAATGCGTCCCCTGCACAAAAAACTGATCGACCAGTTCCAGATGATGAGGAGCAGTCTTTGTCATGTGAGTGTTCAGAAAATACAACAGAGACAGAACAGGGCTCACAGTTCTCCCTGAAATGATTTGTGCCGCAGCAAACATTAAAACCAACACTAAGAGAAGAGGATTCTGTTATAATCACAATAAAACTCACAAATCTGAACCTTTTTAGATCCTAACTTAAATTTTTACATTCTATGTCTCTAACTTCTGGTCAAACCCAATAAATGTGTAGCATATGTGTGTGTGGATAAATGTATTGTGTCAATAATCAGAGCAGTGTTTCTTTGTATCTCTGAAGGGTCTGCCTGGTTTGGACAAGCTCAGTAACACGTCCAGAGGGATCCTGGCAGCTCACAGCCCCATGAGCCCAGAGAGCTTCAAACTCATGCACCGTCACAGGTCAGCAGCTCAATCTAACAACATGCTCCTCATGAACTGGACTCACTGACAAACTCCTTCATCCACACTTTCATGATACAGGCTTCTTACACAGTAGACAACAGGTTTGAGCTGTTTGTATATCTGTAGGGATGGAAGTATAAAGTCATACTTAAACAATATGTAACTCCTACTTACTGTTCTTACTGGAAAATGTGTAACGTTTTGTCACAAACTCAGTCCATTTTCCTTTTGCAATAATCTATCTTTGAATCATCTGCTTTTACTCTTGGTCATTACTAATTTTACACAATTAACAATACTTTTTATTGCACTGTTCACTGCAATCATCACATTGTCTGAAATCTTCTCTTTTCCGTCTCTCGTTTTCACTTTCTATCTTTCAATCCCATTAAATTCTTTCTACATCAATGCTTCTGCATGAACCTGCTATTTACTCACACAATCACCTCATGCATGTTTTGGATGGTTTTTCTTGGTTTTTGCTTGTTCTTTTGTCTTTTTTGCTCCTGTACCTTCCCTTTTACTTGCTCCTCCTCCTCCATCCATTCAACCCCACCTTTGACCTTGGTGCTCTAACCTGCCTGGACCTTGTCCCCAATAGTCCCATAGCTGTTCTGACTCCTGTGCGCTCCTCGTCCTCTCTCTCCTCTCAAACTTCCAGTGAGACGGCCAACATGGGGAACCTGCTGATCCTGGCTGATGGGATGGTGGTGGAGCACCCAGAGGACTTCTACCGAATGCAGGTGAGTGCTGCTCAGGGCGGTCCTGGTCAACAGAACAAGTGCATACAGATCAGAACCTCCTTTTCCAGGTTTCAGGTGCTTTCTTTTTTTCTTTTTTTTAAACCCTAAGACCTTTAAACACATGTTAAAGGTGAAGTTTACTGAGCAAGTTACAATGTTCATGTGGGTATTCTAATTTTATTTTATATAAAATGACCATCCATCTTCTACCACTTATCCGGGACTGGGTCGCGGGGCAGCAGTCTAAGCAGAGACGCCCAGAATTCCCTACTCCCCAGACACTTGCTCCAGCTCCTCCGGGGGGATACCGAGGCGTTCCCAGGCCAGCCAAGAGACATAGTCCCTCTAGCGTGTCATAGGTCTTCCCCGAGGTCTCCTCCCTGTGGGACATGCCCAGAACACCTCCTTAGGGAGGCGTCCAGGAGGCATCCAAAACAGATGAGATTAGAAGAACATTATTGATCCCCAAGGGGAAATTCATTTCTTGTAGATCATAGACATGTATACGTAAAGGACAAACAAGATTACAAACCACACCATGCAGCCCAGAGTTATTTCATTCAGGCGCAATGATCTTCACGAAAAGGAAAAATAGTATTTGCAAATGTACAGACATAACAAACAAGTAGTTATAACTACAGTAGCAGTTACAACATAAACAACAGTAGCCGTTACAACATACCATACGTAGTCACAACTACAGTTGCCGTTGCAACATACGTAACATAAAGAATCAGACAACAGCAGGATAACAGCACACAGTGGCTTTTTTACGGGGAGGGGGGCACTAAAGTACAGTGTCAGACAGGTGTCAAATGGCAGAGTTGTAAAGGCTGATGTTAGGATGGTAAGCCAAGGCGGTGTTTAGGCTGCAGTTGGAAGTTGAGCTCAGTGACCTTGTCCTTGATGGGAGTACAGGAAGTTCAAGAGGATAAGATAAGACCCAGCTGCAGGCTAGGTTTCTAAACGAGGGAGGGGACTTGGGCAGAAGTAAAGGCGACAGAAATTCGTAATTTATATATTTAGAACTTTGATAATTTATCCCGGATCATCATCAATCAGTTCTGGTTCTCAGCGTCAAGTGCGTGCGTCCATTTCGTGGAGTAACCTTGGTGTTTCCTGTTTTATGGTCAGACCAGTAACACCACGAAGCAGCTCACTGGTCTGACTCTCGGTGTTGTAAACTCTTTTCTATATGTCCACAGTCCGTGCTGAGAGATCGCGAGTCAGCTCCTCGGACTGTGCATCACTTTGTTGTAATCTCTTCAGTCTGTCACTCACGTCACTTTTTAATTTCAGCAGACAGCGGCTGGGTAGCAGGTGTCTTACAAATTTTCCGATAGTTTATGGCATTCCCCAGACCAATGAGCAGGAATCCCACTATCATAAATCCAAAAAGATATACATCCTCAACTTACAGAGCTTTAAAACACAGAACTTGCCAGTTCATCCAGGCGTCCTGTGAGTAGCCTGCCGCAAAGGTCCCGCCAGGGCAAATGGGTTCCAAATTGTGTCAATTGCGCTCAGAGATCAGGTAATCAGATCCATTTCAGTTCTTAGGAGTCCAGCCAGCAGTAGAGTCAAAGAAATAAGAGAAAAATGAGTATGACGAGACGAGATGAAACAGAGAAGCATACACTGATAGTAGAGAGCAGGAGGAGCAGAGTGAAACGTCAGCCAGGTCCTCAAGTAAATCGAGAGCTTTGCCTTGCAGCTCAGCTCCTTCTTTAACACGACAGACCGGTACATCAACCGCATCACTGCAGAAGCTGCACCGCTCCGTCTGTCAATCTCACGCTCCCTTCTTCCCTCACTCATGAAAAAGACTCAAGATACTTAAACTCCTCCACTTGAGGCAGGAGGTCTCCAACCTGATGGGGGCAAGCCACCCTTTTCCGACTGAGAACCAGCCTCTCTCAAAGAGTTGAGTTCCAGAGCCCAAGCTGTGCGTGGAGGTGAGCCCGGCTATCTCTCAACCTCCCGCACAAGCTCAGGCTCCTTCCCGAGGTGACATTCCATGTCCCTAGCTTTTTATTTATGTTTTATTAATAAAAGGAAATAGTAATGATTATTTTTATTTTTTTAGATTAACTGTTAATAAAGTGCATGTACATGTTTTGTTTCAGGCCAGCCCCTCCTCTTCCAGTCTAAGCTCCACCAACTCAGCGCCGTCACAGATGATACACTCTGCCCCCTCCACCATCCGAGGTAAGATATTTCACACAGTGTTTTTGTAAATGCATGAGATATCCTGTGGTTAAATATTTTCATTCCAATTATTTGTATTGTGTCTGTTTTCAGTTGGCTCTCCGTCTCTGCCGGACAAATACAGACACAACAGAGAGATGCTGATGCTGCTGCCTCCAACCAGGGACCGACCCAGCAGCGCCATGTATCCCAACATCACAGAGAACGGACAGGTACAACGGACAGAAGCAATACTAGCCAATTTGAAGTTTATTAAAAGTTATTTTGTCAATCAATGATCAGTGTATCGGTTCTACACTTAATATAACGATTAGACAGTAATAACTCATTTTCTAAATGTCATCGATCAAAAAAACATAAAACACAAAAAGCAATGATCAGTGCATTGCTGGTAATAATGTCAGTCTTACTTTTTTTTTCCCCGTTTGACATCGCTTTATTTTATATAGTTAGTTCTCTCTGACCCATTTGTTTCAGCCGACAAATCTTCAGCGAGCGTTGTTTCATCAGGTGATCGGTCCGTGCAAACCCTGCAGTGATCCCAACCTCTCGGTGGCAGAGAAAGGTAAGACTGACATTCACATAAACCAACATGTATTGTTTGAATATGACACTTTAATAATAAACTGTCCCCTCCTTTTGTCTCTTCTCGTCTCTGTCCTCAGTCCTGACAGCTCCCAGTAGCTGGAGTCTGGACAGTGGCACCAGAGACGCCCTGCCCTTCCTTTCTGCTCACGTCGGCAGTGTCATGGCGCCTCCGGTCCCTCCACGCAACCTGCCTCAAGGTAAAAACATTTGGAAAATCTTAATTGAATTATTAGTTCGTCTGTGAGTTAGTCATCTGGATGTTTGTTCTGATTACAAGCATAGTTTATATTCGTTAGCTGTTCTATCTAGTTCAGTTTGTTAACACTGATTGACATCAATGGACAGTCTACAGATAATTTAACTGAAAGCAAAAATGAGGGCACACATGTGATAAAAAGTGACTTCTGACTTAACCTTAATAACAAAAAGGAACTATAACCTCTTTTCTAATTACTGAAACATCTCAACTAATCTGTCCATTAACACAGTAAAACCAGTGTACTCTGTGATTAGCACTTGTTTTGTTAGCAACATTTTGTGTCACGTTTGAAAGCCCCTGTGGCACCTCTGCCCCACACGTCCTGCACCCCTCCCTCTCTGTCACCTCTTCTTCATCCTCTCCTCCTCCTCCTCACCTCTCCTATGTCTCCTCCTGCTCTTCGTCTTCTGCTCGTCTCTGAGGCCTGTGTGCATCTCTCTCAGTCAGTCCTGCTGTGTCTCCCCCGTAGGGCAACACCTGTCGATGCACTTTGACGCTTTCCACCACCACCAGGTCAGCGACCTCCTCCAGCTCTCCCCGCGCTCCTTAAGAAAGGTACCCTCCTCTTCCTCCACCTCCTCTTCCTCCTCCTCAGTCCTGTTTGTCTGTGAGTGGCTGTCTGTCTGCACTTGACACAATCACTTTAGTGAACAGTGTGACCATTTTCCTCTTTGTGCAAAAGTTTCTTTATATTGCCCTGTGTGCTCTACTTTCGTTATGTTTTTTTTTCTCCTTTATGTTTGATATTTTTTTTTTACTCTTAATAACACTGTCCTTTTCATTTTTTGCATTGCACAAGTTTATTTTTGTACTCTCTCTGTCTGTTGCCCCAGTCGCCCCTACACCCTATACCTGCCTCGCCCACCAGTCCTCAGTCCGTCCTGGATGGCAGTAACTCCACTCTGTCGGGCAGTGCCAGCTCAGGAGTGTCGTCCCTCAGTGAGAGTAACTTTGGCCCCTCCTCGGACCCCTCTACCAGCCGCACAGACACTCTGGAGTCTGTGCCCAGCAGCCAGGCCTGGACCACAGACCAGGAGGACTTGGACTCACTGTACCAGCCCGTCCGCTACAGCGTGTCAGAGCCCGAGGTCCTGGACGGGGCTAAAGTCACGCCCTGCCGCAGCTACTCGGCCCCTGGGGCGGTGACCCCGGTTCAGCTTGGGGTCCACATTCAGCCCCCAGCAGGACAGGACATCCTGCACCCCCCTCACCCTCAACCCGTTCCACAGCAACACATCTACTACCAACAGCACTTCCCGCACTACATCCCCCATCATCCCCCGCTCTACAGCCTCCATGAGCCCCCCGCCCTGCCCCCAAAACCCTACATCAGAGAGGGATGCATCCCCGAAGAAGACCCCCTCAACACACAGTCCCCACCACCTCCGGCCCCTCGTCCCATGCCCAAGATCTCCCAGCCCTCATCGCCGCCACAAAGGGACGAGCAGGCGAAGGTGGCCTGGGAGCACGGCGTTGGACAGGAGTAGACCACACCTCTTCACAAAACAAGGCTCAGTGTTTACCCCAGTAGAGCTGACCGACCCATGACAGGATCCATCCAGGAAGAAGGAAGGAAGAATGGCATTGATCACCATTTTCAATCTTTTGACCAAACCCTTTTATGATCAATATTTGTCCTTCTATTACTGTTTTATTTAGCTTTATAGTTAATCAAACATTTCACATTTAAAAATATTAATAACCTATTTTCAAAAAGTGGTTATATCCTGTTGAAACGTAACAGGCCGCACTTTAAACACACTACAAAGCACCAAATCATCAGAGGAACATTTATATTCACAACACTTTTAGTAACTGATATACAATAATACATACAGATGTCTGTTATTTAGAAAGATATTTATGGAAAGTAAAGCTGGACTTGAAACAAAGACTGTAAAAAGGAAAAGGAAATACTAGATATTGTAAAGAATTTCACGCACAAGACAGTTCTTCCACTAAACAGGACATACACACTTAAAAAAGCCATTTGCCAGTCACTTTTTAGATTTACAACAAACTGGACAAAGCTAAATTTATTTATATTTTCCAACAAAACAAAGTATGTAGATAAATGTAATACAGTATATAGGAATATATGAATATAGTTTTTCTTTAATCCACGTTCTTTTGATGGAAGAAGGGGTAGAATATGCAAAGATAAAGGCTCCTGGGCCTGATGTAGCTGCTCCAAGATGATGACGTGCACTGGATGGACTCAGAGACGCCTCAAAACAAAGTGACTGAGATGAAAAAGGACAAATATATGGACCTGTGAGGCGTCAGAGGAATGACATTTATAGAAAAAATTAATCACTGTACACATTTTCTATGAAAGAAATAATCTGTAATGACTACATTTTATAACCGGGGTATGTTTTGTATGCATGTATATTCACTCAGAGACTTGACGTGATGCACAAAAGGAACTGGAGACAGTGGTTGGTTTGTGTGCACTGATGTCTTTATAAAGCAAATATTTACTGCTCGTTCAAACAGGTGTAATGTTCTGTGAAGGATTGTGTTACGTTTTTATTTTTCAACTTAGCCACCAGTGTAAACAAGACAGTCTTTATGAGCCACACAACCACTTTGGGTTTTATTTGAGATGAACTAAACTGGTTCTTGACATTTTGCGTTTTGTGGAAAATGAGTTTTTAAAATCAAATCTATTGAGCCTGGGATGCTTGCTGGTGGCTATCGTATGTTTTTTTTTTTTTTTACTTTTATGTCTCAAGTCATGTTAAGATAAGATTTTATACTGAAAATAATCATTTTTGTTTAATGAGCACTGAGGGAAACAAATCTGTTGACAAATATGACAACACTGTTTTTCTTCATGTCAAGTATATTTTTCATATAGCTAAAGCAAATACTTTACCTTTTACCAAAACTGGCTTTTATTGTTGCACATTTTACATATTCTACAAAATATAATACTCCATGTTTGCAGAAAAAATCTCAGTGATGTTTTGGAGACTGGGTTGAGTAAGTCTACTAAAGACAGAAGTCAGTAAAATGTAAAAGGAAGCTGGCACCAGAAACATTAACATAATGTTTTCATTAAATTAGCACAGGTTTTTTTCTCCACAACTGCAGAAAGAACAGAGACACTGTTTGACCTGATGAGGGCTCGAGTACGAAAGGTCGAGAAGACAAGGACTTGAATTTGTGCAAGAACCCTTTTGTATCTGACTATTTTAATCATGTCTTTGTCTGCATCACAAAGTGACTGAAATATATGAACTATGCAAAGGGCCCCAAATTAAAACATTTTATTAAACAATTTCCCCTTTTTAATTATTTGATCTTTTCTAAAGCACTAGGATTCTTTTCAGAACTAGAAAATACATTTTTCAGTTAAATATTTTGTAACTCCCTTAGTGCTCATCTCTTAAAACCATCATTGAATAAACAGTTGGACCTAAAGGGGATCATTTCTGTGTAAAGCTCTATATGATCATGTTGAGTTGTGATTCAGACACGTAACCACTAACCCAGAGTTCTTTGTGAATGCTGTGATGGATAAAAGTGAAGGAAACAGAGGAACAGTGAGTGTTGGAGAGTGTGTACAGAAATGCAGAGTATTTATAAGATCTTAATGAGTAAACCTTGTATAATGTAGATTGTGGTTGTCTTGTGCTTTTAATGTAAAACTGTTTTTAAACTGAAACTACACAAATTATTTTGTCGAAGGATTGCATTAATTCAGGGCAGCTGCAGAACGTTTATTATTTTGTGTTTCTTGCATCAGATCCAATTGAGATGCTTCAGTGGTGTTACTCTAAATACCAGTCTTATTTTGTGTTAGCATGAGTTAAACTGTGACGTGAGCAACAGTAGATGTAAATACTCACGTTTCCTACTCACTAAACTGCTGTGTTGTGGATTCATGATAATGACCAACATTAAACAATAATTCTGTTGATTTTATGATTTGGGCTTCCTTTATTTTACATCTAAATATACACCGCAAACAGGTTTAAGTATTTTAAAAGATTTAGGATAACATGTCTTGCATTAATTAAATTATGTACAGTGCATAGGAGATATGTAGTTAGCATTTGTAATTAAGAATGTAGTTGTTAATAGAAAAAAAAGTTAAATAAAATAAATAAAAAAGTATCAAATACCACAAAAAAAGTTGAAGTAGTCTGGACTCTAGTCTGGTTTTTAAGTTGAAGACGTTTTGTCTCTAATTCAAGAGACTTTATCAATTCTGAGATTAACTGTAAGAGAGCTGACCTTATACCTCTAGAGGAGGAGTTTGACCTGAAACCAAACCTGATGGACCAGGCTGTTCTGGTCTCATACCAAATACCACCACAACAGACTCCTGTAATGCATACCTGTGGAGTTTTGTTGGCACTGCTCACTAGATGGTAAGTGCTGTGCATTTAAATAACACTTTTTTGTACCTACATCATGTTTCCATTCACACACATTCACCAGTGCTACAGACTCTGGAGGCAAGTTTGTCTTGCCCAAGGACACAACAACAGTATGAATCAGGAAGAGCAGGAATTGAACTGCCAACCTTCTGGTTATAGGACAACCTCTCTACCACCTGGACCCCAGATAGATAGAATTTTCTAAGTATGTGATACTTTGCATTCCTTTCATTACATTCGCTTTAATTTTAGTGGTCATCTTCTCAATCTTGTGGGAGATTTCTGTGATTGGGCTAAAGCTGCTGCAGCAGATTTTTAAATCCAGACTGATCCACAATACTAAAAGGGTGCAGCCCTTGCACTATAAGGTTCATGACTGAGAAACCTAAAAGCTGTCCATTTTCAGCTGCACTTTGGTTGAACTTTCTTCCTGGTTTTCTTCCTTTTCCTTGCAGTTGCAGTTCTGATGATGAGTACCATTTTCGCTCTAAAAGTAATGATAAAGAAAAATCAGGTAAAATAAGATATGACGTTGGTATAGTATATTCAGTAATAGTATATTTAATAGTTGAATTGTGTCCAGTAAAAATTCTTGTTGTAAACCATATTAAAACTAACTTTTCGTGCACATTGTGAGGAGGATCTTATGTCCTTAATGCCTGTCTCTGCAGTCCGAACGGTTACCTGATTGCCCACTCAGTGTGTTAGATTTTTTTTTTTTTTGAAACATTGTCTTGATGAAATTTTCACAATTATTACACCTTTGTTTTTGTAAACAAATAGAAACTTCCACTTTATAATATCTTAATGTGATTCTCCACTGCCAGTATCTGCACTTTTTACTCCAGTGCCACAATGTCTACAAACTACATGTTTAAAATTTGTATCTAGTTTGGAATAATTAACATTATGTTGTATACATTGTTATTTGAATTGTTCTGCCTGCTTATTTGATGATCTTCTGTTCTTGAGGAGCAGCTGGAGGTTTACTTCTCTGTCTTGATGTGATCTGCTGTCAGCAGGAGATCATTAATGAAACATTTTACATCTGAGAGAGCATTATGGAGAAAGCTATACCACAGAACCTTTTCTCCTACCTTCAGTCTTTTACTTTTAAAGTATCTGTCACTCAAACAAAATGCGTAACCATAGATAGCTTTTATGACCTCAATACTAACAGCACTACACATGTTATTGTGATACACACATGTCACAGTTTGAGTGTTTTCTTCATAAAAGTACTTCGTCAAGAAAAAGAGCCCCTTTTCTCAACGAGCTTAACTATTATTACTGAAAAACTGTTAAAACATAAATAACTGTACCTCTAACTATTGTTTGCCTTTTGACAAATTACTTTTGCTTTTACAACAATGCCAATAAATATTTGTCCAAATTAGGACTTTATTTTCCATTTAAACTTACCTGTTTTTGACGATTTGTCTTGAAGAGATACCATGTGAAGAAAACAGAAAGTATAAAATAAAGAACTAGAAGAACAATCCATAGCACTGGAAGATAAAGCAGATGGAAAATAGCAGAGTCAGCTGTGGCCACTTTCTACTGTCATTATTTAAACTCAACTAATTCAAGTCATTCATTTATGTCAGTGAAGCAGTAACTGGGTTTTTTACTACATTTCTTGGACTACATGGGTCCGAGAAATGTAGTTAATATGCTTGACTGGAATCAACTACATAATAAAAAACATTTGACTTTGTTTTTTAGACAACAATCTAAAAACTAGGTCAAATCTACGTGAACTACACTTCTTTTATTTAGATATTTCAGCTCATTTTCAAAATGTGACACTTGTTCTTTGAACTGAGCGTCTTCTTCTACTTTGTCTAGACTTTGTAAAGAAACACCTTCTTGTCATCTTTCTTCCAGACAAACACCATTTTTTCAATGTTCTCCTTGAAGCTGAGGGACTGTCCCTTCTGCTACAGAGATCACGTCAAACAAAAATTTATTTCTGATTCAGTGGTCAATTAGAAAGACAGACATAAATACCTGGAATACTATCAGATACTGTATTACTAATCTGATGTAGAATCTCCTGCTGTGTAGCTACACAGATGTATTTGGCATTCTTGGTCATCACAGACACCTAGGATACAACATGGAAACGTGTTTCCTTTTCTGTGACCTTCAGCTCTGTAGGAGGAAGCACATTTCCAGAGCTGTCTCTCCACTCCACTTCAGGTTCTGGTACACCATGAGCCTCACACTCCAGCAGCCTCCAGAACAAAGATGTGTCACTTTTAAACACACATGGCTTTGGTGCCGCACCTGTTGGTGTTGATCAAAAAAAAAAAAAAAAGATTAATAATAAGATCAAATTTAATCACAGACCAAATTATTATTATTATTTTTCCAAAGGGTACATATTTTGGTTTTGATTTTATTTTTTATTGATATTATAGATGCACTATAACAAATAAAATGTTGTGAGGCCTACATCATATTGAATAAAGTGGGAATTTTGGATTGATTCACAAACATTTATAAATACTATATATACTCACCCGGGACAGTCCTTATTTTTAACACTGCATCTAAAAGATAAACAGTGATTAAAGCTTAAACATAAAGTATCAAACATAGTGTTATGAAGGCTTTTATGTTTATGTTGTCATTTATGTTCATTTAATGAAAGTATTGTATTGTTTCATATTTATTTTTAAGGACCAAAGAAGCAATGACACAAAGTATAACGATAGATCCATTCACCTTCAAGTGTTTATAGGAAATAGCTTTTGATTTTACTTTTATTCATTCAAAAGTAACACTATCTTTTTTTTAATAAAAGCCAGAATGCAATAATAAAGTAAACAAAACATAAGAAACAGACAAATAAAAAGGAAGCAAACCTGAAGCAGTAAATTCATTGAAACTTACTTTATTTAAAACCGTGATAAAATACTCACCTACATTAAGCCTAATGTTGAATTCCTGTTTGGAGGGTTTGTCAAGTGGGCCTAAAACACAGATGTAAGTGCCATTGTCTTCCAGTTTTGTTGAATTGATTTTTATAGAAGCATTTCCAGCTCTCAGTTCATCTTTAAAAATAGTAATACGTTTTTTAAACTCATTGTCTTGGTGTTTATCATCATGAGAGCCTCCTGTATAAAGGAACACCTCCTTATTCTCTAGTTCTCCATTCTCTTTTTTCCAGTCAAACTCTTTAACTGCACTGTTAGATCGACAGGGTAGGACTGCATCTGCACCTTCTTCCACCGTCACCACTCCTGTCACACAACACAAAACACAACATCAGCCAGAAAACACTGTTATAATACATTTTTATTTTCCGATGGTTAATAATTACTGGTTGCTCCTGGTTCTCTTCAGGTCATGTCAAATCTGATCCTGTCAAGTGCTTCATGCTAATCCAAACATGAACTAGGCATAACTAGACATAGACTTAACTTGCCACTGAATGACTTCTGCACCTGGGAGCTTGTCCTGTGAGTGTGTGAACGATACACCTCCTACAGCTTTCACTGAATGATATAACAGCTCATGTATTGTTTACTTTTCTGAGCAAACTTCATCCTGTTCCATTGTAACATGTTGTACTTTGCTTCATTCTTTCAAGAATTAAACTTGACCATTCATTTTTTAATTGTACTCTGTCTATGTGTCTCTCTGGATAATATGGACAAAGAATTCTTAAAACAAACGCACAGGTCTAAATGTCACTAATCTGATCTAGTTACATTGTAATCTCAGTCAATAATGATGAAAGGTTTTGGGATTCTTAACAGTGTTTATAAAGTGTATTTTTGGTTTATAGAGAGGACATAATTACAGATGTACTGGACACTCTCATTATAGTGCCAACATCAGGTCAGACTTTGATGTTTCTTCTAATTTGTTTATGCTGTAATTGTGAGATACTGTGTACAATCTGCTTGCACTAGTTACTGATCAAGCTTCAGGTGAGTCTTCCTCAGACAGAAGGATAGGCCCACTCAGGTTGTAAGGTTCAGAAGGTTTAATGATGAATGGTGGAAGGGGGGCCAGATACATGGAGTAGTTGAGAGGACATAAAGATTGGTTTACAATAATATATCTGTATGTGTATGGGGCGCAGTAGCTCAGTGGTAGAGCGGTCGTCCTTCAACCCCCCTTGCCTCCAGTTGTGTTCCAGCTGTAACACTGGTGAATGGAAGCTTCATGTAAGTCTCTTTGGATAAAAGCGTCTGCTAAATGACTAAATGAAAATGTGAGTATTTGAATTAGCAATGAATACACTATAAAATAACTATTTATTCATTTTCCTCCACTAAGTCCTGTTAGTGGGTCTCTGTAGCCTATCCCATTGCCCACACCCTGGACAATGGCCTGGAGATTGACAGACAACCATTCACTCTCACATTCATTCATTGGGGACACTTTAGCATGACTTTAGGTAGTGGGAGGAAGCTGGAGTACCCGGAGAGAACCCACAATAATACAGGGAGGACATGCAGACTCCTCACAGAACTGCTGGAGATGCACAAGAGCTATTCAACTGCATTAGGCCTAATAAAATTGGATAATATTGAATGTAGTAACAGAAGAATTCCAATAGATGGAAACCTTACACCGTGCAATTAGGTTTTTACATAATTAGGTTTGTCAAATGATTCATCCATTATCCAAGAGACTTTAAGAGAGCTGAGCTTATATCCCTCAGAGGAAGAAGTTTAACCTGAAACTAACTGTGAAGGCAAAATCAAAACAGTTTCACTCTTGGAGGACATTACCGCCTGAAGGAAACAACTCTCTCATCAGGACTCACACTGTCTTTTCAACTCTTTACAACTGGAACAGCCTGGTCCAATCACAGTTTCAGTTTCAGGTTAAACCCCTCCCACTAGGGTTATAAGCTCAGCTCTCTTCTCACCAGTTAAATCTCTTGGACGAGGGATGAAACGTCTTCCGCTTAAACCTACATCCAGATGCCTTTCAGCAAGGACCACGCCACAACCAGGCTGTATAGAGTTGACCTGTTTATGAATTAAAATATCAGAATACAGTGATGAGATGGATTCTATTTATGAGAGAGAGGACGCTGAAAGAAAAATGGTAGGAAGAAAAAGGGGACTGTTAGGGTGGGGTTGAGAGAACAGTAACAAGCAGTGATGAATAAAACTGACGTGTACAAATAGGGCTTCTGGGAAAATTAGAGGTGTTGTCGTGTGGTTGAAGTAAGGGTTGTTTGAGGCGCAGTTACCACAAAGCGCTAACACACACAGGACAGGGTTCCACTCACCACTCTACAATTCAACTGCTCAACGTTGCACCAAAACTTACAACCACAGCTGAAGTGGGCAAGGCTATGTGGGAATATTTGAGTTTAATTTGAGTTGAAAAAGTTTGTCTTGTTTTGCATGTTGTGTTTATTCATGTATTTTATTTTGGTTTTATGTTAGATTAAAGGGTACTCACAAAAGAAACAGAATATAATCTGTAACTGATTCTGCAGTGGGTTAGATTGAAGATCTCTTCAACAAGATAAAATGAATATAAACAATTAGCCCCTAACCATGTGTAATAGTAGCAGGCCACTAGCCTTGCACACATAAGCCTACCATTAATCTTATAATACTACAAAGACTACTCATGTCATCCCACAAAGTAAACACAAAGTTTCATAAAAATTTCTCTCTTAAGTAAGCAGCAAAATAGAAAAGCTTAGACTGTAGAGTTTCAACAAAGACCACTTTCACTGCACGTGTCGATCTAAACTCTCACCACTAGATGCCACCAAGGACCACATAATATCTCTTCAGAGTCAGTGTGTTGTTTTCATCAGAATAAATAAGTAAAGAAAAATACTGGGAAGGCCACACCTATATTTGGGCACCAATAATGAATTATGAATATTAAATTAATTGTTAAACAGACAAATTTTCTAGTTGTATATTGATACTTTTTGGGCCAGGCATTATTTGTACAAGCTTGTGATCTTCCCAAACAGCCACGAGACAGTAGATTCAAGTTAACTTCAGACCCGACTAAGTTGTTGCAGTGACTGTGATGAGTTGTCCTCCGAGAATCACTTTGATGTGTTTTGTCAATCTTTGGGTCTAACTACGATAACTGTTAAAGGCTTTGTTCTTGTTTGTAAACCACCCCCAAGGCTTTATAACACCAGTTAATGGGGAGTAGTCTTTAATGCATACATTAACATAGGTCCAAAATTTTTGTTTGTTAAATTTTTGTTTAGAGTACTGTCACAAATGCACAGTCACAAAGTTTGTGCACAAATTAATCTTGTTACTGTATCACTTGCATATTTTGCAAGATAAAAGTGTTGGTCTTTTTGAGTCCATAGTCCTCGTCCTCAAATAAGCTAGAGTGTTTTTAGATTTGAGTTGTTGTGTGTCAGTGGAGACTTCAGTGTGTTAACTTCAATTCTGCCTCCTGTTGTCACCTTTTTGACTTGTGTGTGTCTAAGTCAAGCCTCTCCCATGGAACCTCTTAAACAATCCTTGTGTAAGGGCGCTGCCATACAGCGATTTTACAGCAAAATACAGCGATATACCGCAGTCCACCAGAGGGCAGGCTCCAAAAACGGAATTTTTGATCTGAAAACTATTGTTTTACAATGGAGTAAAGGCCAAAAAGCCCGGATGTAACGGCCATTTAATTGCCCTGTCGTAATGACAATATTGGTGAATAGGGGCCCAATGGGCGGATGACATCCATGTTTATTTACAATCTATGGTCTAAGTCTAGTGTTTTGTAAACTTTGTTTAAACAGCAAATTGTGCAACAAAGGTTTTGACAAAATGGTGTCCAGTTTAATAAATGTTTTTAAGCACTTAATAGTTTGCTTCAGAGATTTAGTATTTAGCATTTAGTGTTTTAGCAATTGTGAAAAAAACTGTAATGTGGTAGTTTTCTTACTGATACCTTGAGCAGATGCTGGTCCAAGCCACGGAGACAGGAGACAGAGGAGCAGGAGCAGCTTCATGTTTGACGCAGTGGAGTACAGTGTCCCTCTGGAGCACGTTATGAGCTCTCACCACTTCACAGCAGAACTAACACTTTGGTTTCCCAGGAACTTCAGCAACCTTAACTGTCCTTCAAGTCGGCCTACAACTATAGTGTCATCTCCACATGCACAGGCACGTACAAGAGTAGAGAAGTGACACAGGAACAAATCATTGGCAACAGACTGTTACTGCACAAACTAAGCTCGAGGCAGCTGATGATCCACTGCCAGTTTTCAATGTGATTTTACTTGCACATTGCCAGTTTGAGAAGGTTTGTTATTTCAATCATCAGTCAATACAGGTTGTGTCTCATCTTGGGCAAAGTGCCATCATTTGTTAGATTAATCTTACCCCAAATTTACACCGAGAGCTACAGCATCTGTAAAGATGTTTTAGCCAGAGCTAAAAACACTTGTTGCTAATGAATTGAAGCCAATATAGTGTAATGCTACCTCTGAGACATACAGTTTTTTTTTTTTGCAAATTCTTAGACTAAAATTAAAATAAATGCACAAATTTAAAAACCTGAGCAAAAGAATATCTCAGAGTGGGAACTAAAATACATTTTCAGCATCACACATCGCAAAACAACAATGTTCTGTCTTAAGGTCTTCCTTTTACAACAAAAAGATGTGTAAGCATTAAAATGAACATAGGAACCGTGTAAACAAGACATATTTTCATAAGTTCTTGTGTGAACAACTCGTGCCAGACTCAAGCCATTGCTTTAGGCTTTAATTAAAGCAGAAGCAAGACTGTCCCAAAAGATGTTCTAAACTTTGGAACAGTCCCGTGCTGATCGACTGGAAGATCTGAGAGCTCTGACGTCTGAATGATATTTATGATGTTTCAGAATGATATATCTTAATGCTTCCATCTCATAGGTTTTCTATCCAAGACATTAATTACCTGTTTGTTCAATGAAATAACTGGCTTTAATGTGGAACAAAGAGAGAAGCCTAAAACTCAAGTTGCAACATGAACTTTTACTTTTCAAGTCTCTGTGTCGCTGTGCTTTTTTGGAAAGAGACCTGTAGGCAAATACACTGTCGGAAAGAACCTGTTTGATTTATAATGAGAGACGTTTCAACACAGAATTTAGTGTGAGAAGGGAGCTTGATAGTGATTGTTCATTCACTCCACAGTCACACACATACTTCCACTGCAATAGTTGAAGGAGTATTTTAAGAATTTTTACTTTCACTTTTTTCGGTTGATTTCACTTTGAAAAAAATGTGCTTCTTTTTAACAGTGCCTAGTTTGCCACTCGGTATAAACAGGAATTAAAATGGATTCACAAATGCTACCAAATACCAACAATGGTTGTTATGTAATTCTGAAAAATGTTTGTCTTCCTGAAACTCCAAAGTTAATTTTATAGTCTTTCTAGTTAAATTTGAGTTGCCGTGTATAACGTTAGGGACTGTCTCAAAGTAAACCACTTTTAAAGAGAGTTTTTAGACAAAACTCAATGGTCATAGTTGCAAGTGCTTGTTCTTGTACAAACGGGTGAGAGACCCTCTCAAGTAATACTTCCTGTTTCTTAAGGACAGGGCCATCACTATTATATGCAACACCACTGTCCAAATCTTGGCCAGGGAGGCCAGGTGGTTTGAGAAAGGAGTAAAGGAAGACATTTTTGTTCAAATGGAAAAGCCCTTACTAAACAGAGGAGGAGGCCATTGTAAAATATATTCTAGTATAAAGATTCATAATATGTTTTCTCCACAAAAATATTTTTTTTGTCAACCGGTGTGGGTCAAATCAAGGAAATGGTGATTTAAGGAATCTTGAAACTGTAAAACTGTGCAGACCATGTTTGTGTGTATTTATATGGGACAGTAATGACTGGTTTAGGTGGAACCTCAACACTGACACGAGAACTGTCTGTGCTGAGGTTCCCACAGAAACAGACTCCTGCTGGTCTCTGAAGGTGCACTGGAAACTGTGAAATACTAAAACATCACTTAAGTGATCATTTATGGTGCACAAAGGGAACAGAAGTCATCCAGAGGTCAGAGGGTGCCTGGACACAGAAATAAGGTCTGCACCTGCAAACACAAGCACCTGCAATATCACAAAATAATCTACAAAGACACAAGGGTTAAATAGGACATGATACTGTGTAATAGTTTTTCTAAAAACAATTGTTGTAAAACATTTGCTCTCTAAAACATTTATTAAAGAATAATTAGATATTTATCAATGTGATATATGCAATTTAGACATTCTAAACAGATAGAAAATTTGGTATAGACACTTAATATGAGGGAAATCCTGTGAGGGCATGAGATATGAACAGTATGTAAGGGTTAACTCTGGGAACAGTAATTCCGCTGATCTCAGGCGTTCTCACAGGTGCGGTGCTCAGGTGTTGTTGCACCGCAGGGCTGTGTGCTGAGTCTCTTCTTGTACACCTCTCTTATTTTTACTTGTATATCGCTTGAGCCTCTAGTGTTATGGTCAAGACCACACTAACAAAAATTGAGAATCGTAATATCAAGTAGTGAGACCAAGACCTGGCAGAACAAGATCAGGTTTATTAAAAGAGAGACTTAGGAACATTACAAGTCCAGTTTCAGACCAAGTCCAAACTCCTGGAGCGACATTTAATTGTTTGAGTGCATTAGCACTACTTGTGTGTGTTTTGATAGTAAACTGTATTAAAATGTGACAAAGGTTTGAATTTTCTGATTTGAAATTGGTGCTAATTGGACAATTAGTATTTGGATTTTACATCTAATATATTTTCCTTGTTCTGTATCATGGACTAGTTTTGGTCTTGACACAGTCTGACTTTTGGCCCACTTTGTTGGTCTCCAATTTGTCTCAGTACAGTCTGGTCTCAGTCTCTCTCTGTTTGTAACACAAATTGACTCTACTTTTCCTGCTCTAACACTGCTGTTGTTTCGTTTGTGCTGCTGGACTAGAACCCAGGTATAACCTAAAAAATTGGTTGTATCCTACTAATACAACACTGCACTACTTTCTTTGAACTGTGCATGTGTTCTGAAAGATTCAATGATCATTCTTCTGCTTCCACTTTGACATTTTGTAGTTTTTGTATGCTTAGATTATTGATGTTTCTGTCTGTTTATTTCTAAGTTTGTTGGAGAAGATTGAGCAGGAGACTTGGAGAGAAACAGGGATATCGTTTGTCACCTCTGTCACACGGTTAATGGAGCGGCTGCTGGATTACAGGTAAAATACACCAACTTTTCAATATTATATAAGTCAGCAGGTTACTCTTCACTTTGGCCTTTAACGTAAGATTAATCATCTCCTTAGGGACTGTATGAAGGGAGATGAGACTGAAAATAAAAAGATTGGGTGCACTGTGAATCTGCTGGTAAGAGTGAGACCACTCTGACACTATTGGACAATATATATAGTTTTTTATTTATATAGCGCCTTTCCAGAGCTCAAGGACACTTTACATATCAATTATTCATTCCCTCCACAGTCACACACTGGTGGTAGTAAGCTACATCTGTAGCCACAGCTGCCCTGGGGCAGACTGACAGAGACGTGGCAGCCATTCCGCGCCTACGGACTCTCCGACCATCACCATTAACATTCTAACACATTCATATGAGGCAAGGTGGGTTAAGTGTCTTGCCCAAGGACACAACGACAGTATGAACTGTGGGGAGAGCGGGAATCGAACCTACTACCTTCCGGTTGAAGGACGGCTGCTCTACCACTGAGCTACTGCCAAAACAAAAAAACAAGAGTCATTTTTGCAAGTGATATAAACCATTACATTTGTCTCTTTTTAGAATTTCTACAAGTCTGAGATCAACAAAGAGGAAATGTACATCCGCTACATCCACAAACTGTGTGACATGCATCTACAGGCGGAGAACTACACCGGTACACAGGACGACTCAGGTAGAACGTGTTAAATATAGTGTAATTATTGTCTAACTGTGAGTGTGTTTGATCACAGAGGCAGCGTTCACTCTGCTCTTGTACTGGGAGCTGCTGCACTGGGACGAGAGGCCGCTCAAAGAGTTCCTGCATTATCCCGCTCAGACCGTGTGGCACCGCAAAGAGGGCCTCTGTCGGAAAGTCATCCACTATTTCAACAAAGGCAAGGTATAGGTCCAACTCTCTCATGACTCCACATTTCACACTCATGACTGATAATTGAATACTTTTTATGGGGCTTATTAATAACTTCATGTTCATCTCTTTGTTGCAGTGTTGGGAGTATGGTATCCCTCTGTGTCGGGAGTTGGCCTTTCAGTATGAATCTCTGTACGACTACCAGAGTCTAAGCTGGATACGGGTGAGAAGTAGAATATTTGAATTTTAAGTTTTTCACTCTTCTTTGTTGCCAAGTACCCAGTCAAACAAACTGGCTCTATGTAAATAAAATATCCAGTGTCTAGTCGACAAAACACCCACCAATAACTGACGTGACTGCCAGCAGGGCATCAGGGAGCAACAGGGCAGAAACAACATTTGTAGTTTTATACTTCTACTAAAGCATATCAACAAAATGTTAAGTTTTGTACTTTATAGTTGATGCATTATACAGTATAAGTAATTTTAAAGATACGTATTAACAATAAACATTTTAATAAATGTTTTTTTTGTTTTGTTAATGTAGAAAATGGAGGCAGCTTATTACGACAACATCATGGAGCAGCAGCGTCTGGAGCCTGAGTTTTTTAGGGTTTTACGGCAGGAAGTTCCCCTTCTTCCTCAGAGTGAGTTACACTTTCCTTTCTCATCCGTAAAAAATAAAACAGACCTATAGCATCCAACAAACACCTTTCAAGGTGGAAAACACTAACTTTGTTTCTCTGTCATTCTCACTAGAACAAGGAGTTTGTCTGTCGTGGCCATAGACATAATATACGTAGACGCCTCATAGACTGACGCTGCCTATTGGAGCGGACGTATCAGCGCGGCACCATCTTGGATGGGTCCCCAATGCGCCGCCCCCCGCATTTATTTCTACTGAGGAAGGTGTATCCTCAACTACAATGATCATAACTCCCCGAGTTTTTACCGGATTTTCACACGGTTTGGTTTGTTACAAACGGCAGAGACTTAGTTATGATACAGGGTGCTGTCACACATTGAAAAATTCTGCTTTCATGTAGAAATACTTTGTATAACGAGGTTTAACTAAGACATATGGTAGACTATGGCATATTGATAAATGTATAAATGAATGAATTTTATATTTTAATAAAGAAACAAGTTTGATTGTTCATTTGAATTTATTTCTCTCTCTCTCTCTCTCTCACACACACACACACACACACACACACACACACACACACACACACACACACACACACACACACACACACACACACACACACACACAAGCTCACACACACATACAAGCTCCCATATATACTGTACCAGCTCAGAATTTTTTTTTAAAGGCCTAAAGTAAACGTTATAATTCCAGGTCATTCCAGCATCTTACACTACCCTGTCAGGCTTGCAACTGGGACTGTGGAGCTAAAATCCTTTAAAAAGAACTGTTTTGCACAGCTTCTTGCGTATGCTTGCACTCTGTAACTCCAGGGTAGTTAATTTTGCGATGTGGTGCAGCCTTACTTTGTGAAATACAGACACCACAAATGACACAAGCATGAAATGATGGTTCTCAATTCCAAATTGGGTGCCTGTAATGTGCTCCCTGAGTAAGAACACATCCTCTGAACCAATCTCTGCCCGAACGAAACAGTTGACGAAGGACACACGGATACCTTGTTCCTTTGAGTTTTGTCGAATCACACACTCTGCTGCTCTGACCACCTTCACTGTTCCCTTTGAGGGATCATCAATGTCCTCATCAATCATCAATCATCAGTAAGATTGAACATCAATGATGTTCAATCTTACTTGTGAAATGTAATCCCATGCGATCTGGTATCAATACTGCGTCGTTTATTGCAACCGTAAGCTGCACAAAATACAGGCATAATTGCTCGCTCTCCGTTGACTCTGATTGACTCTGGTGCTAGCGTTGAGTGGAGAGACCCAACCAATATGGCGGCAACGCTGGATCACGCTCCAGCACGTCATGAGGCGTCTACGTATATTATGTCTATGGTCGTGGCCATGACTATGAGAGACTAGAGGCCTTTCAGCAAAGGATGCTGGGAGAATTTCCACAGGCCATTGCGAACACCCAAACCAACCAGACGAGGGCATCCTGCAATATGACGCTCAGTGTATCCTTTTCATTCAGTTCATTTTCTGCATCTTTCAAAGGGACTATGTGATGATTCATTCGACTGCCTTTGTGTAAATCACACTGGAACACACATACATCAGTGTTAGTTTAAATGTGGCAGTGTTGTCTTTGACCTCTGAGGCTCAGACCTCCAGATCTACGCAGTAGCCCCTATCCCAGAGAATGTGAGTGTCCTGCAGATGGACAGAGTGCCTGACCGCATCAAGAGCTTCTACCGAGTCAACAATGTCCGCCATTTCCGCTACGACCGTCCGTTTCACAACGGACCCAAAGACAAGGACAATATGTTCAAGGTATTACTATTACCTCAGTTTTGTGTGAAACTAAAATAAGTCATTAACTACAAATGCTGTCAATGCTTTTAATGTTTTTCAGAGTCTCTGGATCGAGAGGACGACTCTGATCCTCACTCACCCTCTGCCTGGGATCTCTCGCTGGTTTGAGGTGGAGAAGAGAGAACTGGTGAGTAAATAAAGCACCTGGCGATACGATATGTATCACAATACACACGTCACAATACGATATATGCCAATATCCTAATATATTCCTATACTGTATTGTAAGACGATATATTGCAATTATCAAAATAGTGAGCACTGAAACTATCTCACAACATGAAATATCGCAAAATTTAACAGAATCGATTTTTTTTCTTACACCTCTACTGTCTGTAGTTTGTACAATGCTCAATAAACTTGTGTCATTCTGGCAAGGACCATTAACTCAATTATGTTAAACATTAAATATTTTTCATCATTTCATTTTTAAATTTTGATTTGTCCTAATTTGGGCTGAGATGATTGATAAACTTCAATAAAAAAGAATAGATTGGTTTTGATAATGTGTTATTGCCGTATTGCTTTCAGTTTCTTGAAAAATTGTTGAAACCAAAAAATGTAAATGACACGAACAACACCAGTAAATCTAAAAGTAAGCCAAGTGTGAGCAAGCCTAAGCTAAATTAAAGCCGCAAGCGGCGATAAAGGCCCTCGCCTCCCTTGAGACCGCGGGGACACATGCACTCGGAGGAGTGCATTTCTTGCTTTAAAGCGTAAACTTCATGGTAAAAGGATTCTGAGGAGTTTTCTAAGACTCTAGCCGTGGCTCTGGAGGGGCCTCCTCTAAAGGAAGGATCCTGGCAATTGGGAAATGGCATTTATTTCCCAAAGGTTGCCTCTTCACAGACTCATTACGACCACAGCCACAAATGTATCAAAAAACAAATTGATAACTTTTTTTTGCACACGTGTCTAGATGATACTCACCAAATTTGGAGCTGTTTAGATGAAAAGCCTTTAGACACAAGGTATGCGATCTAGGTGGTCACGCATTCCACCCAACATAGTAGATTTTCTGTTGAGTTTACGGTATGGCTGTAATAAACTTTTCTGTTTGCCCTGAGGTGTCCTATGGATGTACCAAGTTTTGTATTTCTACATTGGAAAAATTTATTTTCATTTTCCATAGAACCAATGTATTTTGACTTTTCTAGGGGTCGCCACTGAGTAATTTTTCATATTTTTTTTTCGGGGACTTCAAATACATACATTTTTGCAGGGCTCGAAGTCTGGGACCAATAAAAATGACTTTTAGTTGCACGTTTACTGGGTCAAATTGAAAATAATTTTTCAGAAAAATTATAATAAAAAAAAATATACCAAATTATAATAAAAAAAAAAAATAACTCGAGCAAAAACGACAAGAAAAACGCCTGTCTATTTTACACACATGTGTTTCGCTCATTTTGCCCAAGTTTGGTGTCTGTGGAATGAAGCAGCTATTTTCTGTTGTTTTTTAAAAGAGAGGTTGTATTCTAAGTCGGTTCACATCTTCAAATTAAAATGGCCGCCTTCCCGTGTGTGATAAGGTGTGGTCCCCTTTGGCTTTGTTGTTCATAAGCCCATACTGGATGTGTGTACCAAGTTTCATTTGCCTACGACAAACTAAAATTTTCACTTCCCATTGACTTTTTCCACATATTTGGGACGTTGCTATGGCAACACATTTATAGATGGTTGTCATTGGCTTTTATGCTCGTCATGACATAAGAGATGTGTGTACCAAATTTCATGTCTCTATGACAAACTAAATTCTTGGGTCCCATTATAAGTTTGTAGGGGGCGCTGGAGAGCCATTTCTAAAGATAATCCTATTATTTACATATTTTTGTGTTCAGGTCATGAATGTGCACAAACGCCTTTTTGGGTCCGACTTGATCCGAGAAGGCGTTTGAGAGTTAAGAGTCATTTTATTTTCACAAAAATGGCCACCTCGTTACAGGCTTGCCACACCCATACCTGATAAGATATCATAAACAAAGTCATAACTTTGGTTGGCACGTGTCTAGATGATACTCACCAAATTTGGGGCCATTTAGATTAAAACACAATGATTTGCATCTTTCTGCGCAAGGGTCGCGATTTTAGTGGCCGCGCGTTTCACCCCACATGGTGGACTTCCTGTTGAGTTTAGGGTGTGGCTGTCATTGACTTTTCTGTTTGCCCTGAGGTCTCCTATGGATGTACCAAGTTTCATTTTTCTACGTTGGAAAAAAGTTACTTTCACTTTCCATAGGCCCAATGTATTTTGACTTTTGTAGGGGTCGCCACTAGGGCTGTTTCGAATGCCATTTTTCGAGCTTCGAAGCTTAGGTGGCAATCAATATCGAATATTCGAAGCTTCGGTGGGTGGGGCTAAATATATAATAATAGTATCATCTTTCACGACTTCACGTTTCACTCTTCGGCATCGTAAATGTGTTTTTTTGCCGCGTGCTACAGAACTCAGGTGATTTTTCAAACTTGTGGTGCTGTTGTGGTAGGCCAGTTTCAAATCGCATATTTGACACACTGCCTTTGTCTTGTCATCCTCACTTAATTTAAAGTGCTCCCAAACAGCTGAGGTCTTGGGCATTTTGTACCTATTCAATATGAGATGAAATAAATCACTACATTCGCCAACAGGCGGTTCAAGCATGAGTGATAATCAGTCCGCAACGAAAGTCACGTGTTGAAAAAAAAAAAAAAGAATGTAATTCCCCCAAGTACTTTAGACACAAGTGGTTACTCTACTGATGAATTTATTAGCATCCGTCTTTCAATAACGCCATAAAAACACCGTGAAAACTGATGAAACACACAGATAAAACAACAGTTAGCTTAACGAAAATAAGTACAATTGATACATTAACTTCTAGAAAATAAAACAGACAAAACAAACCTCGTTGGCTGAGTACCATGAGAGGGATTAGCTTTGGAGATTTTCTGTCCTTTACCATATAAATTTAAACTTTAACTTTTAGCGTAATTATTCTCTTATTCATGTATCCTTTCTTGTTTTCTGTGGAGATCGCTACTTCTGCTCTAATCAATCTACCACTGCGTATACAAAAGCCTAACTCTGCACTCCAGCGCCCTCTGGTGACACTTCACAAAACACACCAAATAACAGTTTACACAGAAAATGAACAGAAATGAAAATGCGGCAGTTACAAAGAATATTCGAACTCAAAACTGAAAATCGAATGCCACCCCACCGAACGAATATTCGAATATTCGATTATTCTAGTACAGCCCTAGTCGCCACTGAGTCATTTTTTGTAATTTTTTTTCGGGGACTTTAAATACATAAATTTTTCGCCGAGCTTGAAGTCTGGGACCAATAAAAATGACTTTTCGTGCATGTTCACTGGGTCAAATTTAGGATCATATTGTCACAAGAAAAAAAAATAAAATAAAAAATTAAAGCCGCAAGTGGCGATAAAGGCCCTCGCCTCCCTTGAGACCGCGGAGACACATGCACTCGGAGGAGGTCTGTGATTGGTTCATTTGCGGAAAGGGGTGTGGTCACCCCTGAGGATACAGCAATGAGCAAGGTGTGCATTAAAGGCCGAACACACAACAATCCGAGAGGGATACGGACGTGCTCTACGCTGCCAAGAGAGATGTCTACGGGTTTGTGCAATTAAAGAACACGGGAACTGGAACTAAAGAAGACGGGAACTGAGCGCAGCATGTGGACTACGCCACGTAGAGAGAGAAGTACAGCTTTGTGTGGTTACAGAACATCCAAAGCAAAGGTTCTTTTAAGAGCCACTGGCCGAATAAAGGAGCTGAGTTTGTTGGAGTTAAAACATGTTTCTTTTGTCCTTATCTTAATCCTGGGGAGACATGCCATTTTCTATTGTAACACCCCGGGCTTAGAATATTGCCTAAGCAAATATTAGTGTTTATAAACTATAGTCTTAATAAATGTATGTAGGTATCAAAGGCGTAATTTTAAACGGTGCTCCTCCAGCCCCCGGCTGTTTTTTAATAGTCACCATAATTCATTGGGAAGAGTTAGTGCTTGAAATAATTTGATTGAAATCAGAAAAGAAGAAAGCACAAATATGAACCATTTCAGATTTACTTTTGCATATGGAGCTTTGCAAGACTTGGGTCAGTGTAACTATCACTATGTAAATTCTAATCTAAATTCACTACATGCAAACAATACAAGTCTGATTGACCTATTAAGCTGTCTACTTATCATACTAAAAGGAACATATGCATCCCCCAGAGCACACAGAGGTTCACATTCAAGACCATTTACATCTGTACCTGAACAATGTAACAAGCACCCCACATACACTTTATTCCTGTGTTTAATAATTGTCTGAGCTAAAGTAAGTACAAATGTATCAGAAAAGCACATTTAGAACTTTGTTACAATGAATCATCTAGGCTAACAGTTTTAATTTCTCCTAAAACTATTTCAATGTGAGAAGTGCAGTGTCCTCATGTAATATATAAGGTGCACAGGGCATCACTCAGGGCCAACTTTGTGGAATTTCAACATAGACATGACATGCTCTAAATGAAATGATTGTGATGATATATCTTCACTTGATTTGAAACAGATGAAAAATATTTTGTTCAGGAATTAAGACAATCAGCAGTATTACTGAGAGATTATAAACTCCAAATTGAACCAAAGATATGTTTTATAGAATGTTTTGATTGTGCATTAATTCAAAACAGAAAACACAAGAAAGGTCCATATGTGCTTTTCAGATCATTAAATGAGCCCAGGGCAACATTGTGAGTCGCAGAACCTTCGTGAGTAATTAGTAAGGTAGCAGTAATCTATCGATGTAATTATAATGTCTTACATCCACAGCTTTAACTGGTTTGAACAAGTATTTAGTATATCTAATAGATTTGCCTCTAAAAATCTTATGTAGATGCACAGAATAGGGAAGTGGAGATGTTGACCACAAATTCAGTCCCGAAAAGAGTGGTTTGGAACAATAGGCCTAGCCTATGGCAGTATTCAAATTTAGCTGTGCCAGACCTAGTGTGTGATTGGTCCGTGCATAAAAAGGGGTGTGGCTATATCTGATCATACAGGTTAAATCATTCACTTGTGCTATGGAGCATGTCTTTTAATGCTGTGATCAGTTTTAAAGGACTCCCCTCAGATTGAACTACGAGAATTTCTCAAAGTTTGGTCTTTATTATTTTTGCACTCTCAGACGTAGGCTATCCAACACTGTGCGGTCTTTTTCTATGTTGCATCTTTTCAACCAAAGGTAAGTTTGTCTGTATATGATGGCTAATGTCTGTGGTCTAGTATTTAGTTGGATTTTACCAACTGGATACATAGGTCTACAATAATGTCAGCAGAGTAAGGTCCACATGTGAGCGTACTATTGTGGGTCAGTTTGGTCTGTGGTTGGGTTTAGAAACACAAGCCATTACGCCTAGATTAGTTTTACGCTTGTAGGACTGTGCTTCTATTTCCATCGGTATACTACAGCAGTGTCTCTGGTGAAGTCGACGGTATCCTAACAAAGTATTTTAGTGATTCAAAGCATGTCTTAAATTGTGCAGGTTACAGCTGTTTGTCTGCTATATTAATAGTAACATGTCGAGTTCACACCAGTCTGATTGTTGTATTTATCCCGTTGAACTGTGCAAAAAACCTGTGCAAAAGACACATTTACAAAAGTAAAAGGCGGCTCCCGGATACAGTGTGAATTTGGGTTGTTATTCGCAGTTTCAAGTGTAAATGAGAAGCAGACTTTAGTGTTGATGGCAGCACAACATAATCTTTTATATTTCTAATTATTAGATGACCTCTTTCGTGAAATCTGTGGCTCCTAAGACCAGAGTGGCCAAGCGTTCCTCTCAAGGTAATACTCTCCATGTATCATGGTTAATATTTATTATGCATTTTGGTGTACAGAATGTCTGTGTTAGTATGTATAAGAGAGGTCTCATGTAGTTTGTTTGTAATGTGCAGACATCCATGGCACTGGATCTCGTCATACCATACACCCATGGAAGATGTCTCCTCACACTAAGAAGAAGCACAAAGTTCTGATTCCATGCGAGTCAACCAATAAAAAGGTGTGTTAGTGATGCATATTTTCCTGTTATGTAGTGTTTACAGTTTATAGTCAGTTAATATTAACAACATGCTTTTGCCCTTTTGTTTCAGTGCGTTTTGGTCCTGGGTGACTCACATCTCAGAGCTGTTGTGGATGGATATGTTCCATTGTCATTGCCTTCCGTTTCCTTTGGTTTCTGTGCAATCTCTGGAGGAACAGCATATCACCTGGAGATGGAGGCCAGACATTTGATTGTGAATCAACCAGTGGCAAAGTGTGTGGTCATTGCTCCTGGCAATAACCTCAACTACAACAATGTGACACGGTCTGGAGAACAGTTTGCAAAGCTTCTGTCTACCCTCCTCAGTCGATGGAAGAAGGTATGTTCCATACTTTATCAATCAGAATTGGAATATATGTGAAGTGAGGCAGTTTGTGAAGAAAATGCCTGTTTGTGTGTAAAGTCTAACTGTAAATTTTTATTTACAGGTGTCTGTGGTAGACTTTCCTCCCAGGCTTGGGGTGAATCAAGCACATCAGGACCAGCTGCGGCAGGTCTACCAGGGAGTGGCAAAAGGAAAAGGTATGCATTATTATTGGTAATAATCAGCTGTCAGTGTCTGGGCATAAATTCAAAGATCTAAAATATGGTATTTTTGTAGGTGTGAGTACATCTCTTGTGTTGACCTGTTTCCTGTGGAGAATAAGAGGCTGTGGATTTACGATGGTGTAAGTAGAGCACTTGTGTCTATGCTATAAATAAATGTTATGCTTTAAACTTGCAATTCAAGTAATAAGAGAGAATGTATGTTAAAGTGGCATTTCCTATAATGCAGGTACATCTCAGTGACAACGAGGGCATGAGCATCTTAGCTGAGGTGCTCTTGAGGGCTGCTGCAGATCCCACTGACCAAAGCAAACCTCCCTGCTCCTCACCCTCTAGATCAGAGCCATCCTCCTCCTGCCACCAGTGCCCTCCCACTGCACGTACCACCAGGCAGAGTGCTGCAACTTGTCCAAACCCTGTGCTTCTGCCAAAGTTTCCTGTGGTAGTTCTCAGACGTATTTCATTGAAGGCTCTTCAGTCAACTTATTGTTCATCTGACCCGTTTAAATGGAATGTTGTTGAATGAAAGGAAAGGTAAGAAAGTACTCCTGTATGTTAAGTGCTTTTTGTTACTTGTTCACATTTCATTGTTAATGACATTTATCTTGTCTATTAGGCCAACCAAGCAGAAGATGTCAAGGTTGCACGCTTGGGACTCAAACGCAAGTTTGATGTTGAGCAGGTTTGTTAACTCTTACAGTGAAAGTAGATGTGACATTTCTAACAGTATTAATCAGTTGTTGTTCAATTTTGAAGGTGCAGTCTGTGTGCTCCGTCCCGCTTTCCCCTGGTCAGTTTCATGTTTTGGCCACAACTGACACAGAAGAATTGTCAAATCCTGTTTTGTGCGGCATACCGGCAATTTGTCCAGTTGGAAAGAAGGTACAGTTATTGTTGGTGGTGACATCTTCTAGTTATTATCGTCAAATATAATAATCTGTTGAAAGTCATAATGTTTTTTTTTGCACTACAGGTTTCAGATTCTGGATGCCGAAAAGTGGTTGCGACACGTAGAAGCCATTCAAAACAGGTATTGAAAATTAAGATAGTATAAGTGAGTAACACAATAAAAAAAAAAAATAATAATAATAATAAATACATTGTTTATCCTTAGTTGATACAAACAGCAGGTTTTGTTTGGTGTTCTAAGAAATGTACCAGAGATGACTTATTACTACATCTTGCTTTATATAGATGAAGGCCGATGCTTTGGAGGTGACATTGGGAGGCTCACAAACCAATGATGTGGATTTGGACAGAGTGGGAAATGATGAGGCTGGTCATAAAGTTATTTTTATATATGAAAAAGTGACATATGTCATGAAAAAAAAAATGCAAGTACATATGGGGTTAAAATCAGGGTATTTTGAAGTGATAGCCAAACTTATTGTCTTTTTGTGCATATAGGTGCCCAAGAAGCGTCTTCGCTCTGAAAGCATCCCGTCCGTTGACAGAACTGAGCATGTATTGGATGAAGACAACAAAGCTAAGTTCCCATGCCCTAAAAACATTAGTGGCTCATTCCATCAGGGACATGGTTTGTTTAAATATCCAGGATTACAATGTATGGCCATGGCCATGTCAGCGATCATTAGGCATTAGGCATTCTCAGCTGTGTAGTGTGTTTTCATGGACACAGGAAGATTTACACACGGTACTATTAGAAGGTGATGCCTTATACAGCAAAAAAAAGACCTAGTCTCAGGAAAGGAGAGACTTTGTTGGGATCTTGGGATTTCAAGCCTGAGGAGGATTTGTATGGTCAAACATTTAGTTTTCACATTGACAGTGTTATGGGTCGTCTCTATACAGTAAGCCGAGTTGAAAAGTGAAACTTTTGTTATGTTACTTTGATGAGTGCACTTGAGGATAATCTAGACGAAGACAGCATGTGTCTATTCACTATGTTTAAAAAGACATGTGCCATTATTTCTGAAAGAGGTTTGTTCGCTATTGTGGATTCTCATGCACGCAGTGCTTCAGGAATGTTAGACGCTAATGGAACAAGTGTTGTGCTCTACTTTAATAGCCTTGGTGAGGTTTACAGGCACCTTCACAAGTTGGCAGCAGGGTTTGGTCCCTCAAATGAGACATTTGAACTAAACAGTGTCAGTGAGTGTAAAATGCGCATCGTCTGCTGTGCCAGTGCAGATACAACTGAAGGTTGATGATAGACCATGTGACAATGACTGTATTGTTGTAGAGGAAAGTCCTGTCTACCAAGACATGTCTTTAACTGAGAGTGATATTGAGTGTGCATCGGCACGGTCATGTGAAAATGACTGTGTGATTGTAGAGGAAAGTCCTGCACATGAGGAGTTGTCTTTGAGTGATGGTGACAATCCATTTGTGTTGTTGGAGGCACAGGAATCTGTACAGAAGCGAAGTGGTCAGAGCGTGCCAGAGCAGTTGGTGTATTAAACACAGAATGTATAATTGCCAAGGGTAACCACAAAGTACAACGAGTCAAACTATATGATTCTTCCGAACTTACAATTGTTAGTGAGGAAAGACGGCCATATCAGTTTATTCCTCTGAATGACAATGTTTGCAAAGCTATATGTACGCAGATTAATGTGGCTTTTGAAAGATACAATGTTCCAGAATCAGTAGACACTGGTGATGCAGGAGTGCCATGCCACAATGAAAGCATTGTCGGTGATGGCAACTGTTTCTTCCGTGCCATTTCTCAAGCTGTGAGTGGCACACAAAAACATCATAGAAAAATAAGATTAGGTGTTGTTAAAGAGTTGGAAAAAAATTATATAAAATATAAAAGCTACTTACGAGTTGAAGACCCAAACCCTAACCGTTGCAGAGTATATCAACAAGTACAAAATGAGATATGTAAACACATGGGCCACAGAAATGGAAATCCACGCTGCTGCAGATTATTTAGGAGTAGATATATATACATTTCATCTAAATAAGTGGCTTAAATATAAATGCACAAAGACACCTTTGTGTAATCAAGGGATTTACATCGAAAATCGTTTTGGAACCCATTATGAGAATGTCCTTTGTGTTAAAAAAGTCCAAGAAAACGAGTGTAATGGCTATTGCCAAATGACTGGAGCACAAGCATACAAAACCAGGGCCAAGGTTATTCAGATTCCTATATTCCAACGATCTAAAACAAGTGCACAAAAAGAACCGCAAGAAAAAAGCACTGTTCAATCCAAATACTTTAAGTGTAAAAGATCAAAGCAAAACAAAGAAAAATACCAAAAAGAGCGACAAACAACAAAAGATAAATTCAATGCGAAATACAGAGAGCAGCTGTTGTTTAGACAGAAATGTAAAATTATGGGTATTAAAAAATATAAGGAGGAAATGCTATTTAGACAAAAAAAAAGGGAACTCTGTAGAGTAAATATAGGAATGACTTATTGTACAGACAAAGACTTAAAGCCTCAAAAAAAGATAAATACAGAACAAACATGGCGCATAGGGAAAAAGTAAAAAATTGTAAGAAAAATAAATACAAGACAAATCTGGACTATAAAGAGAAACTGAATGCCTTTCAGAAAAATAAATACAAGACAAATATGGACTATAAAGAGAAACTTAATGCCTTTCAGAAAAATAAATACAAGACAAATCTGGACTATAAAGAGAAACTGAATGCCTTTGAGAAAAATAAATACAAGACAGACAGTAAATATAGGGCTACTGTTCTAGCTAAAAACAAAATGAAGAGGCAACTATTACAAAAACAGGCAGAGCAGTTTTCTTTTATTATGGAGCGCTTCCTTAATACAATAAAAGAGGGTCCCGAATTTATTTGCTCAGTGTGTAATCGCTTGCTGTTTAAAAAACAAGTTTTAGCTTGTATAAAAGACAAATATAAAATCCCGCCACAAACGGCATTAGCAGCTGAAAAATGCATTTCTGAAAAATATCTTCATATTTGTAACACAATATGTAGTATGCCGTGTCTGTTAAAACCAGCAAGAGGTCAGCTATGGATTTGTTTTACCTGCCATTATAAAATTAAACAAGGCCAGGTCCCATCTGAATGGACAGGTAATGACTTAGAATTGGATCCAATTCCAAATGTCTTGGCTCGTTTGAATAGCTTAGAACAGCACCTGATTGCTCGTAATATTCCTTTCATGAAGATGTTGGCGTTGCCTAAAGGTGGGCAAAATGGTGTTCATGGGCCTGTAACATGCGTCCCTGCTAATGTTGTTCAGACAACTAATTTGCTGCCACATTCTAACATGGATGGTTCACTAGTACGTATTAAAATAAAGCGTAAACTCACTTATAAAGGGCACTATGAATACCAGTTTGTAGACACAAAGCACATGAGAAGCACTTGCATATTTAAAGGAAAATAATCCATATTACAAAGACATTGACTTTAATGAAGAATGGATAAATGAGTTTTCTAAGGAGCAGGAGATGCAGTTAGAGGAAGATAATGCTAAAAAGGGTGAAGTGTCTGAAGAAGTTGAAGAAGACCTTTTGCATGATCAGCAGCAGCACTGCATTTTTCAAGACACATGTTTGATGCCAGTAGATATTGGGCAAGAAACATTAGATCAGTATTTTGAAGACATATTGAATTTAGCCCCCGCAGAAGGAAATAATCCAGTAAAGATGCTGTCTGAGAAAGACAATGAAGCAAAGTCTTTCCCAGTTCTGTTTCGAAAGGATGCAATACTTTCCATACGCTTAGGAAGCAGCGCTTGACATTGTCTCGTTATTTTAATAACAGAATCTTAAATGCTGATGGTAGGTTTAATAATAACATTGAGTTAATTTTTTTTGCTCAATACATGTCAGAAGTGGAGCAGGTTGTTTCTAAAGTATCAATAGCTTTACGTAAAGGGCAAACAGGTGGTACACTACAAAAAATGTAAAGTGATAATGTTGAAACCTTGAAGGACCTGGTGCATGTGGATGACGGATATCGATTTTTGCAGCCAATTAGAGGAACCCCAGCATTTTGGCAAGCAGCACAAAAAGATTTGATGGCTTGTTTAAGAGTTAATGGTAAAGCAGACTGGTTTCAAAGTTATAGTAGCGCAGATTTAAGATGGTCCAATCTTTTAGGTACAATTTTGAAACAGGCAGGGAGGACAGAAACTGCTGAGAGTTTGGATTATGCACACAGATGTGACTTGCTGCGTAATAATCCCGTGGCTGCAGCTCGCATGTTTGATTTCCGCTGGCATGTATTTTTAAGGGAAGTTCTGATGTCTCCATTACAGCCAATTGGCAAGATTACAGACTATTTCTATCGTGTAGAATTTCAACAGCGTGGTTCCCCCCATATTCACTGTTTGTTTTGGATTGAAGATGCTCCTACGATAGATAAAAGCCCAGATGAAGATGTAGTTATGTTTATTGACAAATACATTACATGTGAATTACCCACAAATGATAAGGAGTTACTGGATATTGTTAGTTCTGTACAACAACATTGAAAGCGTCATTTGAAAACATGCAAAAAAAAAAAAACAGTTTGTCGTTTCAATTTTCCTCGCCCTGTGTCTGTTCGAACATTTATTAAGAAAGTCCAGCCAAAACCAAAATGCCCCAAATGCCATGTTGACAACAAATGCTTGAATGCAAATGACGTCCAAATAAACGAGAATGTGAAGTGCATATGTTTACAGGATCAACAAAACTACATGACACCAGAGCGTGCTACTGCCATTATGACTGACATAAAAAAAGCACTTATAGATGAGAACAATCCCCATGACAGTGTCCACAGTTTGTTTGCAAGCGTTGGCATTAATCAAGAAACTTATGAAAAGGCATACAAACAGCTAGGAGGAAGGACAAAAATTGTTTTAAAAAGGGACATTAATGCGGTTTGGATCAATCCATACAACAAATTCTTGTTAAAGTGTTGGAATGCAAATATGGACATTCAGTTTATTGTGGACATGTATCAGTGCATAGTATACATCTGCAAATACATAAACAAGCAAGAGCGGAGGTGGGCTTACTGCTGAATAATGCTCACAAAGAGGCAACAAAACATGGAAATGTACATGCTAAGGAAGCTATGAAAAACTAGGCCAAGTGTACCTACATAACCGTGACGCCTCAGCACAAGAAGCTGTATATAGATTAACAAATATGCACCTGAAAGAATGCTCTAGAAAAGTTGTATTCATTCCCACAGGTGACAATATTTTCAAACTAAGTAAACCTATTAGTGAAGTCACAAAACAGCAACCACTGATGACATTTGGATGACAAGTATAGTTGATAGGTACAAAAACAGACCAAACCAGAGCATATTTAATGACATGTGTATAGCCACATTTGGTTCAGAATATCGCATTTTAAGTAAAAACGAAAGAAGCAAAAACGCAATAAAACTCCAAAACTCATTAGGCTTCATCACAAAAGAACAAGAACCAAACCAGCTGTGGTGCGATATGCAAACTTTTCGGAAACAAAAAATCCAGAGTTGCATTATAAAAGCTTACTTCAGTTGTTTTTACCATATCGCTTGGATGATGAGCTTAAACCTGCTGGCATTCGGTCATTTCAACAGTTTTATGAAAAGGGCAAGGTGAAGTTTTCTGATGGAACTCTTCATTCCGTTATGTCAATTGTCAATTATAACCGATCAAAATTTGACAAAGAAAAAGCTAACTTGGAAGAGATTATGGCCAACAATAACTGTCATGACATTCTGGAGAGTGCTTTTGCCTTATTATGTCCAGCTCAAGAAGTTGAACGCTTTAGAATGCAAGGAAGAACAGAAAAACAGACCCCAGGACGAGGAAGAGGACTTACCTAATATTCCAGATTTAGCAATTACAGACAGAGATATTTGTCATTTGGAAAATCAACAGAACATAATGTGTCGCAGGGATGGTCTTGATTTAATTAGATCTTTGAACGAATTACAGATGTCTATCTTTTACAAAGTACGTCAATGGTGTTTAGATAAAGTCAATGGTAAAAAGCCAGATCCATTACATGTTTTTATCACTGGTGGGGCAGGCACTGGAAAGAGTCACCTAATTAGAGCAATACAGTATGAAGCAAATAGATTGTTAGCTCCAATGCGCCGCCATCCAGATAATATTAGTGTCTTATTAACAGCACCCACAGGTATGGCAGCATATAATGTACAAGCATCCACAATTCATAGTGCATTTAGCATAGGAATCAATGTGTCCTTACCCTATACCCCACTGGGTGAGGAAAACTGAATACAGTACGTATTAAATTCTGCGACTCCAAATAATTATAATAGATGAAATTTCTATGGTTTCACACAAGTTATTAGCATACATTCATGGTAGACTCCGCAAATAAAACAAACTGGTGATTTCGCCCCATTTGGAAATGTTAGCATTATTGCTGTTGGTGACTTTTTTCAGTTACCTCCTGTTAAAGGTAAAGCACTGTACTTAGAAGAAGTTGGAGTTAACTTGTGGGGCAACTTATTCAAAATTGCCGAGTTAAAAACAGTTGTCAGACAAAAAGATGACCGTTTTGCACAATTACTGAATCGGTTAAGGATACGATCTGCGGGACACCTATGCTTCAAAGTGATATAAACCTGTTAAAAATGTGACACTGGTGAAAGCTCATCACAGATACACATTTTCCCAACAAATTCACAGGTCTTTCAGCACAACTTTTCTCAACTCAAAGCCACGTGCCCCGACTATACAGAGATTAATGCAGAAGATTATGAGTACAATAAGAAAACTGGTCAATTAGAAGAAAAGTTTGGTCATCATAACAAAGCAAACCTCACATCTTTGCCTGAACAGTTGTTGTTAGGTGTTAACGCTAGAGTCATGCTTTGCAAAAACATAGACGTAGCAGATGGTCTTGTCAATGGGGTATGTGGCACTGTTACACATATTAAAGAATCTACGTATGGTCTTCCTGTAGCTGTGTATGTACGATTTGATGACAATAACGTTGGCGCACAGAGACGGAAGAAATGTCCACCTCCTTCACCAAATTTAAGTCATTCAACTCCAATACATCCAGAAGAGGAAAGGGCTAGTAGTAAAGGTGGAAAACGCCGTCAATTTCCCCTCTCACTAGCATGGGCCTGTACAGTTCACAAAGTTCAGGGGTTAACTGTGGATAAAGCTGTGGTGTCCCTAAAGAAAGTGTTTTCAGCTGGCCAAGCCTATGTGGCCTTGAGTCGTGTAAGAAGTTTGGAAGGACTAATTATTCAAGACTTTTCCCAAAAGGCCATATACTGTAATGACAGTGTCTTAAATGCAATGCAAGCCATGCCTCCTTCCTGCTTCAAAATGAGCCACAAATCAGGAAACCTACAGAGGTTTTGTCAATCTTTTAATGAATGTTCAGGGATTACCAAGACATGTGTTAGATTTAGCTTCACATACGCAGCATTTACTTCCTGACTGCATAGCAGTTACAGAGACATGGTTAACTGTGGATTCAGCAATTCATTCAGTGAAAATTAAAGGATATACGTTTCACAGTAGTCCTCGTAGCCTTTCATATATACAGAGCAAACATCCAGCTCTGATTACACTGCAAAGCCAACAACATGGAGGAGTTGGCATTTACTGTAAAGATAATACCACCTATCACATCTCTGTGCCTGATTTCCCGTTGGAATGTTTAGTTTACAATTCACTTGTACATAAGATCATTTTAGCCGTAATTTATCGCCCACCCTCATATCCCATGTCTTTGTTCAAAGAGAATTTACAGAACCTAATAGACTGGCTACATTTACAAAATGAAACCATCATTGTTATGGGAGATTTTAATGATGACATCCTTAAATCTTCTAAGGTGTGTACATTGATGACCCACAATGGCTTCATGCAGTATGTCACATCTCCCACAACAGAAAAAGGAACAATAATTGATCATTTGTATGTCAAAACTACACAACTAGAAATAGAAACAGTAGCAGTACCAACATATTTCAGCGACCATGAAGGGATTGCATGTTCTTTTCAACTGAAAACACTAGAAAACTAATATTATTTAAAGCCATGATGACTGCCCACAGATTTATTGAACCAACGGCCTTTTGTGACATCATCACAAGTGACAAGTGGTGACATTGTGTATAAATTTTTTCATATACTCAGTATATAATGTACTGTATTGTACAGTTCATTAATCTTTTTGATATACACATTTGATATAGAGATAGGTAGGTTTTGATGTATATTTATATTACACAGTTTTATGGTCACCTTGTGTTTTGTGTTGATGATTTATTGATTTTGACTGTTTGAAGTTTTCAAAAGCAAACTCAAAACATACTTATTTCACCAAACGTATGGAGACTGATTGATCATAGGTACACGCTTACACTGGTTGTAGCTGTAGGTACACGTTTACACTGGTTGTAGCTGTAGGTACACGTTTACACTGGTTGTAGCTGTAGGTACACACTAAATCCGCTCATATTATCACATCTACCTATTACAGTTTTTTTTTTTTTTCCTCTTTTCTCCCTCCTCCTAGGGTGGACACAAACCTCTTACCTGCTGGGTGATGTGTGCCCCGCGCCTGTGCTCCAGAGTGAGGGCCCCCACCCCATCTGTCATCTACCTTGATGTTGGCTGCAGCCCCATCCACTATTGCACACTCGGAGTGGACACTGGACACTGCCAATATAAATGTTTTTATTTGTGAATATGTATTTTTCAACTGTCCCGGACACATTCCTGCACGGCCTGTCCGTCCTGGGAGTGGATCCCTCCTTCTGTCGTTCTCCCTGAGGTTTCTCTTTTTTCCCGGCTGGGTTTTTTTGGAGTTTTTCCTTACCCTGATGGAGGGTCTAAGGACAGGGGATGTTGTCTAGTGCAGTCTGTTAAGCCCTTTGAGGCGACTGTTGTTGTGATATTGGGCTATACAAAAATAAATGTCTTGTCTTGTCTTGACTGTCACGCTTTTCAAAAACTTTTGATTATAGCTAATAAACTCTCAATTTAAAAAATGCATTTTTACATTTGTTAATGAGTACATTTATTAACACATGACCATCCACTTTGGACCATTTCTTTTAAACTGCTGGCATTGTGTGACGTCGTCAGGAGCTTCAACACCTCTATTTCACTAATTAGTCTTATTAAAAGACAGCCATGTTTTGTTTTTTTTCTGTATATGACTGTTACACGTTTCATTTATTTTGATATCTAACATTTTACAAGGCATTCAATATGCTCAATAAAAAGGTTATCTTAAGACAAACTGTTTCTTTTTTTTATCTTTATTAAAAAGCACTTCACATCAAATATTATTCATTGTGCATAGATATCACTGAATGCAATTCTTTTAAACATTTCTAAATAGGTGCCAAGTAGGTAAGTAGGTGCCAAAGACATTATATATAAATTTACATTATATATCTAAATATATATTTCATAGGATTATTAGGAACAGCAGTTCAATTTCTCATTAATCAACCAATCACATGGCAGTTGCTTCAATGCATTTAGGGGTGTGGTCTTGGTCAAGACAATCTCCTGAACTCCAAATCAGAATGGGAAAGAAAGGTGATTTAAGTATTTTTGAGCGTGGCATGGTTGTTGGTGCCAGACGGGCCGGTGTGAGTATTTCACAATCTGCTCAGTTACTGGGATTTTCACGCACAGCCATTTCTAGGGTTTACCAAGAATGGTATGAAAAGGGAAAAACATCCAGTATGCAGCAGTCCTGTGGACGATTGCAATTCGTTATTTCTTCAAATAACCGGGCCTGTGCTACTGCTTGCAAATAATAGATTATGCTTAGGCTAAGCCTAGAAAAACAAAGTACTGGCTGGAGATTTGAGATGACTCAGGAATCGCTGCACCCCCCTGTTTAAAAAGGCTAAATGTAAATATTACTTGTCTAAATGTACAAGTTTACAAGTTCCAAAGGATTCTGAGGAGTTTTCTAAGACTCTAGTCTTGGCTCTGGAGGGGCCTCCTCTAAAGGAAGGATCCTGGCAATTGGGACTTTGGTTGGCACATGTGTCTAGATGATACTCACCAAATTTGGGGCCATTTAGATTAAAACACAATGATTTGCATCTTTCTGCGCAAGGGGTGCGATTTTAGTGGCCGCGCATTTCACCCCACATGGCGGACTTCCTGTTGAGTTTAGGGTGTGGCTGTCATAGACTTTTCTGTTTGCCCTGAGGTGTTCTATGGATGTACCAAGAGTCATTTTTCGTAATTTTTTTCGGGGACTTCAAATACATACATTTTTCGCCGGGCTTGAATTCTGGGACCAATAAAAATTACTTTTAGTTGCACGTTTACTGGGTCAAATTGAGGATCATTTTTTAGAAAAAAATTAATAAAAAAATATATACCAAATTATAATAAAAAACAATATAACTCGAGCAAAAAAGTCTAGAAAAACACTTGTCTATTTTACATACATATATTTAGCTTATTTTGCCCAAGTTTGGTGTCTGTGGAATGAAGCAGCTATTTTCTGTGTTCTTTTAAAAAAGAGGTGTATTCTAAGTCGGTTCACATTTTCAAATCAAAATGGCCGCCTTCCCGTGTGTGATAGGGTGTGGTCCCCATTGGCTTTTTTGTTCATAAGCCCATGCTGGATGTGTGTACCAAGTTTCATTTGCCTACAACAAACTAAAATTTTCACTTCCCATTGACTTTTTCCACATTTTTGGGACGTTGCTATGGCAACACATTTATAGATAGGGGGTGGTTGTCATTGGCTTTTATGCTCGTCATGACATAAGAGATGTGTGTACCAAATTTCATGTCTCTATGACAAACTAAATTCTTGGGTCCCATTATAAGTTTGTAGGGGGCGCTGGAGAGCCATTTCTAAAGATAACCCTTTTATTTACATATTTTTGTGTTCAGGTCATGAATGTGCACAAACGCCTTTTTGGGTCCAACTCGATCCGAGAAGCCGTTTGAGAGTTAAGAGACGTTTATTTTCACAAAAATGGCCACCTCGTTACAGGCTTGCCACACCCATACCCGATAAGATATCAACAACAAAGTCACAACTTTGGTATGCACATGTGTCTAGATGATACTCACCAAATTTGGGGCCATTTAGATTAAAACACACTGATTTGCATCTTTCTGCGCAAAGGTGCGAATTTAGTGGCCGCGCTTTCACCCCACATGGCGGACTTCCTGTTAAGTTTAGGGTGACTGTCATTGACTTTTCTGTTTGCCCTGAGGTGTCCTATGGATGTACCAAGTTTCATTTTTCTACGTTGGAAAAAGTTACTTTCACTTTCCATAGGCCCAATGTATTTTGATTTTGTAGGGTCGCCACTGAGTCATTTTTCGTATTTTTTTCGGCGACTTCAAATACATAAATTTTTCGCCGAGCTTGAAGTCTGGGACCAATAAAAATGACTTTTCGTTCATGTTCACTGGGTCAAATTTAGGATCATAGGTGGAAAATAAAAATAAAAAATAAAATTAAAAAAAAAAAAATCCGAGCAAAAACAATAGGCCCTCCCGGACATCACCGGCTCGGGCCTAATTAAAGCCGCAAGCGGCGATAAAGGCCCTCGCCTGCCTTGAGACCGCGGGGACACATTTCATTTCATGCTTTAAAGCGTAAACTTCACGGTAAAAGGATTCTGAGGAGTTTTCTAAGGGCGTACTCACACTAGGCACGGTTGCCATGAACCGGGCCCGAGTACGATTGTCCCCCCTCCCCACTCCCCTCTGGCCTGCACTCACATAGGGTTTCAGCATTCGTGCGGAGCACGCCACGCCATTATGGTGCGACGGTTTCGGGATAAACAGGAAGAGCGGCGCTCTCTGAACACAACGGAGTCCATCGCTCTGTTTTATTTGTGGATAATTTTGTGTCGTTTGGTACACGGTGGTCCACAGCCCTCTCACAGCCTGTTGTTAAACAGATTTGTCGCCTTAGTGGCGCGAAAATTTTCACGTAATCGTGCTGCTTTCGTATGAGGAGGTTTGCAAGGTACCGGCTGAAGTGCAGCAAGGACTTTGCAGCTTTGATTACGGACTACAGTTCCGTACATCGACATGGTAAGAATTAATATAATGAAATGTCATTGAATACAATTGAAAAGTGTACTGTGAAATTTGAAATACAATATGTGTATAATGTTTTTTTTGTAATTACGACAGTAGCGTTCTAAAGGTAATAATCATGTAACTTAATATAATTTGCTGGTTAATATTAGCTACATTCTTGTATTAAGACACCCGTATTCAACGGGACACATAACTGTTATGTATGCACTGGAGTAGTAGTTTGTTGTTTATTTAATTTCACTTCAAAGTGCTGTAAGGTAATTGTGTATGCATAAACTATATACAGTTAACATATTTTTCCATTCTGCTGCAGGACCATATGGATTCGGCAGAGATCTGCTGTGTGGTGGCAGCATGTTCTCAGCAGCTGGACAGACTGTGAGTGGAAGGCTAATTATAGAATGAGAAGGACATCATTCTTGCAGTTGTGCAACAGCCTGCAGCCGCACCTTCAAAGACAGACCACTTCATTCAGAAAACCAGTGCCCTTGGACCAACGTGTTGCAATATGCATATGGAGACTGGCCACAAATGTAGAGTTCAGAACCATCTCCCATTTATTTGGGATTGGTCAGCACTTCTCATAAAAAACAACAAAAAAACAAAACAGTATTTCACATAACACAACCATGTGCAGTGGTGAAACAAAATAGGCTACCTTGTGTGTGTGGTGTATAATTTATGGAAGTGTGTGGTATATATTGTAGAGGTTCGAGGTCGAATTCTAAAGTGTAGAGGAATATATGCTACGGTATATTAAACAACTTCTGAAAGCAAATAAGAGTATTAACAACAACAACAGCCTCATCCTGGCTTCAAATACCCGCACAGAAGGCGTTAGATTCATGAGTTTGTTTGGACAAGACCTCAGTCCCATATGCCTGAGAGAAACCTGCCCTGGTGCATAGACACTGCAAGACTGGGTGTTACATGATGAAATGTTATGATTAAAATACATTTTTCATTTACATTTTCACTTCACTTTTCTCCAACACATAATAGCAAAGAATAATCATGAACTGAATTGTCAACTTTGTCAATTCTTTTAACATGCCAAGGAATGAATGTATTGTAATGACTTTACTGTAGCCCAATGATAAAGATGTAATATGTTGTCATTAAAGTACACTTTTAAACCAAGGAGAACAGGCACAGATGATTTACACTTTGGAAGCAAAAGTTAAATTTACAACTTAGGTAAAGCCTAAATCAAGTCTAAGTGCATTACCACATTGCAACATGCATAAAATGAACGGTCTGCAGACTAGCATTTAGAGAAAATAACAGGTATGTACATTAAGAATCCAAGAGTGACATTTCCCTGTCGTGAAAAACACTAGTATTGCCAGAATCAAAAGAGAGTGTAGACTTGAGTTTTCCACACCAGACTAGTGTAAATGTCAGCACAGCTATAAATAATCCACTCAAGTACAGATTCAAGTTGTTTTGGAGCGTCGCATGGAGCGTCGCAAAACCGTGACGTCACGCGTCTTGTTCCATGCTCCAGCACGGTTGGCGCTCACACTACATGCGAACCGCGCCCGAGCCCAACTAAACGTGCTCTGGCCCACCTCTTCCAAGCGGGCCAGGGGCGGTTAATCGAGCCGCGCCGGCACGGTTCGGAGCACTCACACTAGTCAAACGAACCGCGCTATGGTGGTCAAACGCGCTCGGGCACGGTTCAAACTGGCTAGTGTGAGTAGGCCCTAAGACTCTAGCCGTGGCTCTGGAGGGGCCTCCTCTAAAGGAAGGATCCTGGCAATTGGGAAATGGCATTTATTTCCCAAAGGTTGCCTCTTCACAGACTCATTACGACCACAGCCACAAATGTATCAAAAAACAAATTGATAACTTTTTTGGCACACGTGTCTAGATGATACTCACCAAATTTGGAGCTGTTTAGATGAAAAGCCTTTAGACACAAGGGGTGCAATTTAGGTGGTCACGCATTCCACCCAACATAGTAGATTTTCTGTTGAGTTTACGGTATGGCTGTAATAAACTTTTCTGTTTGCCCTGAGGTGTCCTATGGATGTACCAAGTTTCATTTTTCTACATTGGAATAAAGTTACTTTCACTTTCCATAGGCCCGATGTATTTTGACTTTTCTAGGGGTCGCCACTGAGTCATTTTTCGTATTTTTTTTTCGTGGACTTCAAATACATAAATTTTTCACTGGGCTTGAAGTCTGGGACCAATAAAATGACTTTTAGTTGTACGTTTACTGGGTCAAATTGAGGATCATTTTGCAGAAAAATATGATAAAAAAATATATACCGAATTATAATAAAAAAATATATAACTCGAGCAAAAAAGTCTAGAAAAACGCTTGTCTATTTTACATACATGTGTTTAGCTCATTTTGCCCAAGTTTGGTGTCTGTGGAATGAAGCAGCTATTGTCTGTGTTCTTTTAAAAAAGAGGTGTATTTTACGTCGGTTCACATTTTCAATTCAAAATGGCCGCCTTCCCGTGTGTGATAGGGTGTGGTCCCCATTGGCTTTTTTGTTCATGAGCCCATGGTGGATGTGTGTACCAAGTTTCATTTGCCTACAACAAACTAAAAATTTCACTTCCCATTGACTTTTTCCACATTTTTGGGACGTTGCTGTTGCAACACATTTAGAGATAGGGGGTGGTTGTCATTGGCTTTTATGCTCGTCATGACATAAGAGATGTGTGTACCAAATTTCATGTCTCTATGACAAACTAAATTCTTGGGTCCCATTATAAGTTTGTAGAGGGCGCTGGAGAGCCATTTCTAAAGATAACCCTTTTATTTACATATCTTTGTGTTCAGGTCATAAATGTGCACAAACGCCTTTTTGGGTCCAACTCGATCTGAGAAGGCGTTTGAGAGTTAAGAGACGTTTTATTTTCACAAAAATGGCCACCTCGTTACAGGCTTGCCACACCCATACCCGATAAGATATCAACAACAAAGTCACAACTTTGGTTGGTACACGTGTCTAGATGATACTCACCAAATTTGGGGCCATTTAAATTAAAACACAATGATTTGCATCTTTCTGCGCAAGGTGTGCGATTTTAGTGGCAGCGTTTCACCCCACATGGCGGACTTCCTGTTGAGTTTAGGTGTGACTGTCATTGACTTTTCAGTTTGCCCTGAGGTGTCCTATGGATGTACCAAGTTTCATTTTTCTACGTTGGAAAAAAGTTACTTTCACTTTCCATAGGCCCAATGTATTTTGACTTTTCTAGGGGCCGCCACTGAGTCATTTCTCATATTTTTTTTTCGGGGACTTCAAATACATAAATTTTTTGCTGGGCTTGAAGGCTGGGACCAATAAAAATGACTTTTCGTTCATGTTCACTGGGTCAAATTTAGGATCATATGGGGAGAAGAAGAAAGATAAAAAAAAAAAAAAATCCGAGCAAAAACAATAGGCCCTCCCGGTCAACACCGGCTCGGGCCTAAAAAAAAAAAAATCCGAGCAAAAACAATTGGTTAATTGAAGAACAGTAACTGATATTAATTTTGTTGAAAAAAATAAACAATTTAATTCCAAAATTGAAACAAAATATAGCTATATTCCTGTTCAGACCTGGCATTAAAATCCAGTAATTGGTTCTAATGGTTTCTAATGCTAACATTAGTGCACATGTGTATGGGATAACTGCCCCATAAATGCTGCCCCACGTACGCCGCCCCAATGCCCCCACAAATCCAGCATGCTAGACGATGGGCCGACAACGGGGTCCCACGCCCCCGAGCCCCCAAGCCCCCAAGCACACAAAAAAGGCCTCCTGGTGGCCACATACTCATTCAGGACGCGCAGGTCCAGGTTTGGCCTCACTCCTCCGTTCTTCTTTAGGACCAAGAAATAGGGGGTGTCAAACCCTCTCTCTGCCTCCCTTCGGTCCAGCCCTGAGATTGCATTGCGGTGTAGGAGTGAGGAGACGTCCATTTGGAGGACTGCGGCCGCTGCCCGGGTTGTGAGATGTGTGCGAAGGACACCGCAGAAGGGAGGGTGAAGACGAGCAAACTGCAAGGCATAGCCCATCCTCAATATCCTGTCCAGCTAGGGCGAAAGAGGGCGAGAAAGCATGTCGTGGTGGTTGGGGACAAGCCATAGAGAGCCAGAAGGGATGACCCAGAAGTTACCTCTTTTAATGAGAAGTAACAGGCCCTAAAGCCTTTTTTGAGATACTTCTCATTCGAGGAAGACATGTGAGAGCAGAAGGAGCCAGCACCCCTCTCTTGGCATATCCTTGGGACATCCTCAGGAGAACAGTCACTGTGATCTAGACCTTGTCTATCTTCTCGAGCGTGTAAACCTGTCCAAGGAGCCCGCCAGAAAAGCCATGTTGCTAGCCAACGCCAGGTCATCTAATGGATGAGCCGGATAAAGGTCAGGGCCGGAGAACCCAATACAAGAAGAGCCAGTGTCCTCACCGCGGCTCTCCCCGTCCTCGCTTCCCGCTGCCCAGTCCAGCTGGGGCAGCAATGGCCTTGAGTGGAAACGAAGAAACTGGACCCATAAAAGCTGTGCGGTGCTCAGTCTCCTCTCTGGGGGATAAAAACGTACCTCTTTCAGGTTCACATTCTGCAATGTGAGGCGACCCATGGCAATAAGCACACCACCAACAAACAAAAGTAAGAAGAAAATAACACTAAGAACTGTTGGAACAATTCATGCAGCTGGGGGAACTGGAAGAGAAAGTACGAAATGTGGAAAATGTTACTTTTTAAAGTGATTATGACACCAAGTTTAAACACAAAGAATGTTTTGTTTTTAAATCTAGGCTATGTAGAAAGAAGCTGACTATGGCAGAAGTACAGTACAGTATATTGCCTAAAAACTGTCCAGTGTATCTCACGTGACACTTTAAGCAGCTTGAACAGCTGCAGCCCTAAATAGTGAAAAAAGCTACCTAGAATAAGGAATAAATGAGGAAATAGAGGAAAGTTTTACTTTTTACCATCAACATTTATATTTTGGTGTACATTTTCTTCTATCCATTACTGAAACTGTTAAATGCTAAATACGGGGATAGTAAAACTGACAATATCTCTGTAAATTAATATTTAATATAAAGCAGCTAGAAAATGCAGATTCAAAATAGTTGTAAAAGTGTCACCTGTGGTCACTTTATACTGGGGACACTGTGTCATTATTTCAAGTTCACATTTATATCAGTGAAGGAGTGAGAGTGTTTCTATTATTTTAAATTTCTCATACTCACCAGAGTCTTTGAGTTGGACTGAAAGCAATAACATGAAAAAGAAAAATCATTAGATTATTTTCCATTAAGTAGATTAGTGTTACAATCTAAAACTAGGTCAACATTTTCTGATGCATATTGAAAAGTAAAAACTATGTGACACAATGTCATAAAAGCAATACACCCACAAAAAATACCGTTATTACACTGACCCAGTGTAAATAATGGAATACTCACCTACATGAAGCTTGATGTAAGATTCTTGTTTAGCCGGAAAATGACAGATGTAGGTTCCACTGTCAGTCAAAGGCAAAGGTCAATAAGACTTTCTGAGCAAGTGGTAAATTTGGAAAAAAAAAAAAAAAAAAAAGATAATTACCTTGAAAAACTGTGGGATTGATAAATAAAAATAAATAATTTAATCACTCAAATCAAATTAACAGAGCCAGGGTAAATTAGAGAAACACGGATATAAATACCTTGAAAAAACTCAAATATATATATATATATTATATATTACTTAATCTGATGTAGCATCTCCTTCTGTGTAACTACACAGGTGTAATTGTCAGTCTTGGTCACATTCAGTTTAGATGTAATGTAGAAACGTCTGTTCCTTTCTGTGACCTTTAGCTCTTTAGGAGAAAGCAAATCACCAGAGCATTTCTCCACTCCACTTCAGGTTTTGGTATACCATGAGTCTCACACTGCAGAAGGCTCCAGTCCCCAGTTCCTTCAAGTTTATTCAAACCTGGCTTTGGCGCTGCACCTATGGCCATTGTTAAGGGATAAATATAAATACATAATTTAATCACAAATCAAATTATTTTCAAAAGATTCAATATAAATAATTAAATATCTTAAAAAAATACAAATTATTGTGATGCCTATTTAATATTTGAATTTTGGATTGATATGCAAACCAATTATATGTTGCCTTCATAATGTAACATGCAATATAAATTTGTAATATTTAAAAAAGATAAAAAGGATGTCAGTCTCACTACTCACCAGGGACGTCCCTTATTTTTAAAACACCATCTGAAAGATAAACAGAATAGAACAAATTGTTATTGTGTGATTAGAGATTAAACATAAAGTACTATACATTAGTGTTTTGAAGAGTCTAAAGTGTGTGACAGTCTGCTCTGCTCCGAGGAACACCTCTGATTTGTTTTCAGCCAATCAAAGACATCAGCATCTGTTCAAATAGTTAAGTGTAGTGAATCAGTCCAGGTACACAGAGCGACAGAGAGGCGGATTTGAAAGCAATACTGGGCCTTTTATTGACAATTTATATACAATGCAGACTTTGCCATTTGGGAGCCATAAGAGCCATCCCTCTTCTAAGGGAGCCAAACAAAATCTTGAAGAGCCGGATTACCCATCATCCCAGCATCACTAACATGACTCTGACATATACAACTTATCCAAAGAACATAGTTCCTGAGTTTGTAAACTCGAATGTCGTGAGAAATGCAAGGTTACAACATCACTGCATCAGTTTGCATAACTGAGTTAATAATTCCTGTCACTGTCTTTATAAAACAGATCCGTGTTTATCAGAAACCTCAGGCCTGTGTTTCAGTAGCGCTGTACAAACAGATCAGGCCCGCGACATAAAGTTATGAGCCACACCTAATCACATCATCTCGTAGTATTTTCTGCAATAAGACAATGAACAGGTGCACACTGTCGTCAAGTTAGTGATAAATGCGTTTAAAAATTAACCATTAAGGAGTAGCGTCACATCTAATTAGAATGAGGACTAGCTGCAGATGTCTTTAAGGGACTCTGAAGGAGTCAGAGCTGCCAGCACAGATAATTAGACTTGTGCAAACGCTAAACCCCAAAGATTAATGCGGCACAAAGAGACTGAAGTAGTTTTCTTACTGATTTATTGAGCAGATGCTGGTACATGCCACAGAGACAGGAGGCAGAGGAGCAGGAGCAGCTTCATGTTTGACGCAGTCGAGTACAGTGTCTCTCTGGAGCACATTATGAGCGCTCACCACTTCACTGCAGGACTTATATTTGTAACACTTTCGTTTTTCTGCAGTTTCAGCAACCTTAACTGTCCTTCCGGTCGGCCTACAACTGCAGCGTCATCTCCACACGCACAGGCACGTACCAAGCCTCTCTCATGGAACCTCTTAAACGATCTTCGTGTAAGGGCGCCGCCATACGGCAATTTACAGCGAAATACGGCGGTATAGCGATATACACAACAGTGTAGGTACCAGATTGGCTCATGTGGTCAGACTGGCTCGGGTTGTTAAAGTTGCAAGTTTATGACGTTATCTCACAACAACATCAGCTTTCTCGGTGAAGAACAGTAGCTCCAACAGGCTAACTTCCTGCAATAAATATTGAACATTTATGTTTATTTTGATAACACATAACAAAGGATACGTAGGCTTTACAGAATTAACTGTTCAACTGAGCTTATGTTAGAGAAAATATAAATTTTCTATAGTTATTAATTACAGTTTGCTCCTAGTCCTGTTCAGGTCACGTCAGTCCTGTTCAGGTCACGTCAGTCCTGCTCATGTTATGTCCGTCATGCTAATCCAAACATAGACCTGGGAACTTGTCATGGGGGGGATAAATCTCATGTAGTCTCATGGGGCGGTAGTAGCTCAGTGGGTAGAGCGGTCGTCTTTCAACCGGAAGGTAGGCGGTTCGATTCCCACTCTCCCCACAGTTCATACTGTCGTTGTGTCCTTGGGCAAGACACTTAACCCACCTTGCCTCCAGTGACTGTAACACTGGTAATGTAATGTAAGTCGCTTTGGATAAAAGCGTCTGCTAAATGAATAAATGTAAATGTAAATGTATGTATTGTTTACCATTGCAAGCAAACATTAGGCTATCCTTTACAATTCCATTCTGTGTAATTTGCTGCATTCTTGCAAGAATTAAACCTGACATTCATTCTATATTGTATGCTGTCTCCATTGCCTCATTGATCTGAACTAAAAATTATTTTAACAAAATCTGTGTACAGATTAGACACATGTGATGGCACCACATGGAGAGATTCCAATCAGATCTTTGAAGGTAGTTGATTTTTATAACTAGAAATGTTTCAGACTGCAGTGTTATGGAGGATGCAGTTTCACAGCGAATCAGCGAGTTTTACCCATTTGTTATTGTGGATTTGATATTTACCCATTTCAATAATGATGATGATCAATTCACTTGTTTTTTTTTTGTAAGATTATTATTGTATAGAAGAGTATCAAGTGCTGTAAATTGTAGAAGGTCACTGATTTTCAGATTTGTCACAATGGAGGTGGAGAACATGGTCCAATCGGACTCAATGTCTCCAGCCTCCCTCGGAATCTGGTCGAAGCTCTGCCAGAGGTGGGAGTTGAAGATCTCTCTGACAGGGGACTCGGCCAAACGTTCCCAACAGACCCTCACAGTACGTTTGTTTCTGCCAAGTCTGTCCAGCTTTCTCCCGCGCCATCGGATCCAACTCATCACCAAGTGGTGATCAGTTGACAGCTCTGTCGCTCTCTTCACCCGAGTGTTCATGACATACTGCCGGAGGTCAGATGAAACAACTACAAAGTCAATCATCAACCTCTGGCCTAGGGTGTCCTGGTGCCACATGCACTGGTGGACACCCTAATAATATGGACAAACTGTGACTAGCACATAAGTCCAATAACAGAACTCCGCTCGGGTTCAGATTCAGGGGGGCGTTCCTCCCAATCACACCCTTCCAAGTGTCACTGTTGCTGCCCACGTGAGCGTTGAAGTTTGTTATATAAATTCTATATCCTTATATTGTCCAGAGAGACACGTAGACGGAGTTTAATTTAAAAAGCAATGGCCAGGTTTAATTCTTGCAAGAACGAAGCAAAGCAGACACGCCATGTATCAAGGTAGATTATAGGTTATATATCACTGCAGTAAAGGCTGTTAGAGGAGGTGTATCTTACATACACAATGGGGCGGGAGTAGCTCAGTGGTAGAGCGGCCGTCCTTCAACTGGAAGGTAGTAGGATCGATTCCCGCTCGCCCCACAGTTCATACTGTCGTTGTGTCCTTGGGCAAGACACTTAACCCACCTTGCCTTGGAGCGCTGTCCGGCAGCTGCACCGGTGTGGTCTGCAACCTCAGTGTGTCTTCTATGTATAAACATGTAATAGGTTGCACCACCCTCTCACATTTCACTGCTGGTTATATATGCTGTATGTAATTTGGTATGTGACGAATAAAGTAATCTTAATCTTAACCCTCCCCAAGGCCCCAGCTCCAGGTGCAGAAGTCTCATGGCAAGTCATGTCTAGTCTAGTTTCAGAAGGACATGAATTTGACATGACCTGAAGAATACTATGAGCACAAAGAAACTATAAATAATATAATAATAAAAAATATTATAACATTCCTCCCTCTTTATGCTTATAACCATTAGCATAAACAACATATTAGTTTGAGTGTGAATTGTATACTATGACAGAAGCGAAAACCCAGCAGGGCAGCTGACCTAGCCTAAGAACATTTGACGGTAAAATGACCTAACGCTGGGAAAAACTCTTCTATCCACCCCTAGCCCCAAGGCGCTGACAAAACACAGACATCAAGCATCTGCCTGTCCATTTCTGCCCCTGTAACGAAAAGTAAAACACATGGAGTGAGACTTATGCACATTCATAATGATAAAATCAATTCTCTTGAAGCTGTTGTCCCATTGGTGTAAATGCAAACAATAACATCCCTCAGATGTCAAAGTGTTCATTTGAGGTCAAAGCCTTGACCTTAGTCGTTGGGCAGGTGCATGTCCAGGAATGTTGACCCAGCAATGACCACATCCATCAATCTCATCAACATTCCAGAATACTCTGCCAATTCCTCTGCTAGAGTTTGAAGTCCTTTATTAAAGGCTTTAGTTATGCTGTTAACTAGACCTGTGTTACTTTGGATGAAATTTTGTAGATCCCCCCTTTTCAGCAAATAGCCTGCTCAGTGCTATTTTGTTCTGTCCAGTTATTGGACCAGTTTTCTCTAATTTTCAGTTTCAATTAACAGTTACAGCATTGCTCGTGCAATTCATAAACCTTTGTTGTTTTTAGCCTTATATTCATTAAGGTGTATTGGAAAAATGATCTATTTCTCTTCACATACTTGTTTATTACTTACTTGTGCCATCCTTGACTGCAGCAGGACAATCTGTGCGTAATGTTCTCAAATTGTTACAATTGTCTTATTCAGAGACAATTCTGTTTTCTGGGAAAACCCGTAAAATGCTGATTCATGTTAGACGGCTCACTTTCTGTGAACGAGAGTTTCTTCTACTTCGTGTGTGCTCCGCCCACCTACGGGCTTCGCTAGTGGTTACCTCTCCCTGGCGCGAGCCAGACCTCTGAGAAAGATCAAAGCATTTACCGCGCCAATCATGCCAGTGTACTGGCACAGCCTCAGGGGCTATATAAACCCCCTTGCCCAACGTTCTCCCTTCTTCTCTCTCAGCACTTCTGAGATATTTAAAAGAGCGAAGATTACACTTAGTGGAAGAATGGATTGTGCCCGAGATTTCTCACCTTCCGGTGTCGGGCAACGCCGCTCCTGCCGCTCCTGCTGCGCCTGGCTGCTGCCCGAGGATGGCCACAACTGCTGCCTCGGATGGCGTCATCAGCTGGAGCGGTCTTCCTGCTCCGCCTGCCTCGGCCTTCCCAGAGAGGAGTCCGAGCGCCGCGCGGCTTTCATGGGTCCTATTTCCCTGTCTCGACCCGACCTGCCACCGCTACCCATCGCGGTGTCCCCTGCCGCTACCCCACCTCAGCTGGATTGGGCAGCGAGTAGTGAGGACAGGGAGGCCCGTGGCGATGACGCTGGCTCCACCGGTACTGGAGTTTCCGTCCCTGATCTCCAGCCAGCTCATCGGTACCCGCTAGATGACCTGCCGCAGCTGTTTGCCTCCGCTGCGGTTCGTATGGAGACCCCGCTCCCGCCCCAGCAGCTTGAGACTGCTCCGGCGGACTTCACACTGGGGCTGGCGTCACAGACTCGTTCTCGGCCACGCGTGGCGACTCTCTGCCCTCTGATGACACCCATCGCCCATTATGCCCAGCGAGAATGGCAGAGCCCGCTCTCGGCGAGAGGCCCCGCCCGAGGCTATCTGGGATATTGCAATGTGGTGGGCTGGAACGAGATCACCGGCGCCCCACCTGTTGAAGACGGGGTGAGGATGAGCCTGCTACCGTCATCTACCCCCTGGCCGAGCGGTAAGCTGGCTCTCCCATCAGAGAGGGACAGATTGATGGCGTCGCTGATGGATCGCTGCTACGCTAATGCCGCTCAGGTGGTGGCGTTGGCTAGCAATATGGCTTTCCTGGCCATTTTGAGCGATCTGTCCTCACGCCCGAGGAGATAGATGAGGTTCAGACCACAGCGGCTGTTCTCCTGAGGATGTCCCAAGCATTCGCCGTGGATGGGGGCCGCACCATGAGCGCGGCTCAGCTCGGTGCCAGACACCTGTGGCTCGGCCTGTCTTCCCTGAAGGAACAGGAGCAGAGACGCATCCTCGGTCTGCCGCTCTCCACCTCATCCTTGTTTGGTCCTGATATTCAGTCTTTTGTAGAACGACTAGAATCAGCCTCCAAAACGTCACAGCAGCTTGCTCCTCACCTCCAGCCGAGACGCCAGCGGCACAACATTTGGCGCCGTCGTGCAGACCGCCACCAGGTGTCCGCGACTCCCCGTGAGCGAGTTAGGGCCCGCCCCACCGTTGCCGCTGCTGATCCTGTCCCTGCACCTTATAGCGCAGGGCGGGAAAACGCCGGGAGAAGAGGAGGTTTCCAACGTAATAGGGGCGCTGGCTCTTCCCGCTCCTACAAGTCGTCCTTTAATGAGAATTATGTCAATAAAGGCCGTAGGGCCCGTTACTTCTCATTAAAAGAGCACGCTTCTGGGTCTTCCCCTCCGGCTCTTTATGGTCCGCCCCCTTCCACTACGCCACGCAGACGGATTGTGCTTGGCTTAAGTGGGTCCGGCGCACCTACAGCAGCACGGGCGCCTTCTATGCTGCCTGGGGAGGGGCTTAAGAGGCTCTCCCCCCGCGCTCTCCTGTAACTCTAAGGCGGCTGGTAAACGGCCCAGATTCCACTCTGCAACTGCCAGGGGCGGCGTGCAGATATTGGGGCCGTGGGCTTGCCCCCGCAGTTATTCAGGCAGCGCCAAGTGTTGAGCTGCAAGGGCGGGGATGCTGACCAGGGCTTGCTGCCCCCGGCCACACAGTCAGCGACTCATTCTGGGGGAACCCCCCCCAGGTTCCCTGGACCTAGGGGGTTCTAGCTCAGACAGCAACCCACCCCCAGTCACCCACAGAACCCCAGCAGTGCCCCCTCCCAAGAGGGTAGGGCAGCCCTTTCAGGGGTGGCCCCCCACATCCCGAACCTCCAGTTGGGTTTGTGATGGCGGGTGGGCCGAAACATCCTCCTGTTCAGGACATTGTGCGCCCTCTATCGCACTTCTTGGAGGCGTGGACACGCCTTCTCGGTCCTCTATCGCCCTGGCTAGACAGGACGCTGAGGAGGGGCTATGCCCTGCAGTTTGCCCGTCAACCCCCTCCCTTCTGCGGTGTCCTTCGCACACAGCTCACAACCCGGGCAGCGACTATGGCCCTCCAAGAGGAGGTCTCTTCACTCCTGCATTGCGGTGCAATTTCGGAACTGGACCAAGGGGAGGCGGAGAGAGGGTTTTACTCCCCCTATTTCTTGGTTCCAAAGAAAAACGGGGGAGTGAGACCAATCCTGGACCTGCGCATCCTGAACGAGTATGTGACCACCAGGAGGTTCCGCATGTTAACTACCAGGCACCTCCTGGAGAGTGTCCGCCGGGATTGATGACCTCAATCGACCTGATGGATGCTTATTTTCACGTCTCCATCCTGCCGGGCACAGGAAAATTTCTCAGGTTCGCCATCGGGAGCGGTGTTTTCAGTTCAACCGCCTCCCGCTCGCTACTCCTCGCCCCACGCACCTTTTCCAAATGCGTGAGAGCCGTCCCGCCAGGGTCTCAGGATCCTGACTTACATTGACGATTGGCTCATCCTTGCTCCCTCTTGCCAGGAAGCCGTGCAGCATACGGACAGAGTACTGCGTCACATCTTAAAGCTGGGGTTCGTGGTGAACCAGGCCAAGAGCTCGTTGTTGCCAGCTCAACAGGTGACGTACCTGGGACTGGAGTTGGATGCACAGACCACGCGCGCACGGTTCTCCGTGGAGAGACAGGTGGCACTCAGGAGTCTGGCTCAGAGGCTGGTGGTAGCCCCATCTGCACCGTCTTGTCTGGTAAGGTGCCTACTGGGCATGATGGCGGCAGCTCACCCGGTGGTACGCTTGGGGCTCCTTCATATGAGACGCTCCAACGCTGGTTTGCTCGGCTCCTAAGATGGTGGCGGTGCAGAGGGTGCTTCTGCACTTTGCCCCCAGCTTGAAGGGAGATCACGTGATGATCAGGTCGGACAACACAACAGTTGTGGCCTACCTGAACAGACAGGGAGGTACCAGGTCACTCCTCCTTCATCGGAGGGCAGCAGAGATTCTAATGTGGGCAGACACACACCTGGCCTCCCTAAGGGCACGGCATGTGCCTGGGACACTCAATGCAGGGGCAGACAGGATCCCGGGGTGGCCCTCTACACGACGAATGGAGCTTGGCGCCCAAGGTCGCACGACAGACTTGGCGCCGGTTCGGTCAGCCTGTGGCCGACCTGTTCGCCAGTGCAGAGAACGCACAGTGCCCTCTCTGGTTCTCGCTCAGGTCGTCAGACGACCCACCGCTAGGGGTGGACGCGCTGGCTTAAGAGTTATGGCCCATAGGCCTCCTCTATGCCTTCCCACCACTACGCCTCTTGTCCCCTCTGCTTCACAGGGTGAGATTGCAGGGCCTTCACATCCTGGTGGTGGCTCCGGACATGGTGCAGATGGCGGTGACGGACCCGTGGCCTCTCCGTGACCAACCCGACACACTGCTGCAGGCCGGGGGTTCCCTTCAGTCCTGACCATTCCTGACCCGCAGGCTCCTAGTCTGGAGGTTGAAAGGGGGAAGCTTATGAGTATAGGACTTCCCCCAGCAGTGGTGTCCACCATCCAGAGTGCTAGGGCACCTTCCACGGCCAGGGCATACAGCACCCGTTGGCGTCTCTTTGCCGCTTGGTGTGGTGACAGGACGTTGGACCCCTGTAGCTGTCCAGTTAATGTAGTCCTGGAATTTCTACAGGTACTTCTGGATAGTGGTCGTGCCGCATCTACTCTGGTGGTGTTTGCGGCAGCCATCACAACGGGCCATGAGGGCTTTGGGCGCTGCCTCGTAGTCACCCTTTGGTTGCGTTTTCTTGGGTGCACGCAGGGTGAGGCCCCCCTCTAGACAGGTGGTGCCTCCCTGGGACCTTCAGACTGTTTTGGATGGTCTGTCTGGACCTCCTTTTGAGCCCTTGGAGCGGGCGGAAGTCCGGCTGCTCTCCTTCAAGACCGCCCTTCTGTTGGCACTATCCTCCGCCAAGAGGGCTGGGGACCTGTGCGCCTTGTCGGTTCATCCTTTGTGCATGTCGCTCAGTGAGGATGGAAGCCTAATTCACCTTTGGCCCAACCCAGCCTTTCAGCCGAAGGTTATCACCTCGTCCTTCCGGTCCAGGGTGATCAGGATTTGAGCTCTCTGCCCCACCCCAGCCAGGACGACAGCAGATGCGCGGTTACTCATGCTGTGTGCGGTCAGGGCTTTGCGCTGCTATGTGGAGCACACAGCGGGCTTTCGGACATCAGACCAGTTATTTGTGTGCTTCGCGGCCAAGGGGCGTGGGTCACCGTTGTCGGCCCAACGCCTGGCACACTGGATCTGTGGGGGTATTGGAGCGGCCTACGTGGCTCAAGGCCGCCCTCCCCCAGGCTTGATCAGGGCACACTCTACCCGAGGGGTTGCCACATCGGTGGCCCTGTGTAGGGGTGTCTCTGCGGAAGATATATGCTTGGCGGCATCTTGTTCCTCTCTGTCCACGTTTGTGCGGTCCTATCTCATGGACGTGTCTGCGAGCTCTGTCACTCATTCAGTGTTGAATAGAGACCAGAACCTCGTCACCTAGGCTGGCGCACACTGCAGATGTTACTGTTATTGCGGCTGAGAACACTTATACCGCAGCTTGGCGGTTCCTTTTTGGATGTGTTTGTCTGTGCAGTCGTGTGAGGGCCCGTGTGCTCTTGGGAGAGGCGGTCACGGGCTCGGCGGGCAGGATTGATGCTCTTGGGAGAGGCGGTCCATCCCCGACCACGGACACTGAAGTGGGAGTTTGAACAGGGTGCCAGGATGCTCTTGGGAGAGGCGGTCCTGGGCACAGCTTGATTAGGCTCACATAGGACGGTGTCAGATGCTCTTGGGAGAGGCAGTTTGAACGCCGTGACCTGTAGTGGGGCGTGCTTGGCTCTCTTGAGAGAGGCGGGCCCGCATTGCTCCTGACGTTGTTTGTTCCCGCGCCAATCGTTGTGAACCGGTCCAGCTGGGAGTACATTTATCCCCTACGGCCTTCGCCTTGGTAGGTAACCACTAGCGAAGCTCGTAGGTGGGCGGAGCACACACGAAGTAGAAATTATAGTTACCTGATGTAACTACAGTTCTACGAGTGTGTGCGTAGCCCACCTACGCTCAGGCCCAGCTGGACTTCTTCCCTCTTTTGAGCTGGTTCAAAGAAGGGAGAGCGTTGGGCAAGGGAGTTTATATAGCCCCTGAGGCTCTGCCAGTACACTGGCATGATTGGCGTGGTGAATGCTTTGATCTTTCTCAGAAGTCTGGCTCGCGCCAGGGAGAGGTAACCACTAGCGAAGCCCGTAGGTGGGCTACGCACACACTCGTAGAACTGTAGTTACATCAGGTAACTATAATTTTTCTTATCTGCTGTGATTTCAGTATAAATTCTAAGCCTGTCTACATATTATTGGGATTGCTCATGTAACTCTGTACACACAGACTTGTATGTCCACTCCTCCTTTTGTACAAAAGATGACTCTGAACTCCTTTTTCCTTAAATAAATCACCAAAAGACATCTGTTGTTTTCTCTCAACCTTATTCCACAATGATATTTTTTTTTCAACGACAAAAGACAACATGGGGGTGCATGTGGCAGAGTGGTTAGCACTCCTGCCTCACAGCAAGAAGGTGGTGAGTTAAAAACTTGGCCGACTCAAACATTCTCGGCTGACTCCAGTCTTTCTGTGAGGAGTCTGCATGTCCGTCACGTGTTACTGTGGGATTTCTCCGGGTACTCCGGCTTCCTCCCACCGTCCAAAGACATGCATGTATAGGTCAATTGGCCACTCTAAAGTGTCCCTAGTGAATGCGTGGGTGCGTGCGCGCTACTATCTGTTTCTGCTTCTTTATCATATTTATAGTGTGTGGTTTATAAATTACCTTATATCCTAAATCACATATTTAGATTTTGAACGTCTGATTACTTTATATCTTTTATCAGAATATTATATAACTGTTAAGCCTACTATGAATATTAAAATACGCTGAACAATGCGTCCTGTATCATAGCTACATGAATGACCTTTGCAGCAAAAAAGCCCGCGTCAAAATTAGTTGGGTATTCGGTGAGAAATTATTGAATAAATACGCTGACAGCTCATTGCACCTGGCAAACAAGTTACACTGAGTGGGACTGACGACCGGTCCAAGATGGCGGCTCCACGGCTCGTTCGTGCCAATAGGCAGTAGCGTTCGATGGGGCGTCTACCTATATATGTCTATGGTTGTATCAGTACTTTTCCACTATGTGTCCAGCCAGCGGTGACCAACAGGTTCTTACTGGTTTCAACTGATGAGGAATTTAGTGTCCTAATCTAGGGTGCTGTGGAGTGTGTTAAGTGATGAGACAGGAGACGGAGATGCGTCGAGTCAGCTTTACTAAACACTTTAATATCCACACAACTGTACAGCGAGCAATCTGTATCACACACTCTCTAAAGTTTTAACTGGAAACACTAACTCTGAATACCCGCTCCCTTAAAGGGACCGCTTCTGGGTGAATGTCTAATATCGCTTAACTTGTAGGTCACCACAGTGCAGTGTATACTAATACTAACAGCATCATTTTTGTTTCTATTGTATGTAAAACTTTGTTCTGCTCAGTTGTAATCTCAGTTACCATTAGTTATGGGTCTTTACCTGTAAGTGGTATCATCCACAAATTTGATCAACTCAGTTGTGTTGTGAATGCAGAAGATTAAGTGGAACTTCAAGGTACAAGGAAGACACAAGTCCACAAGTACATTGTGTTAAAAGTGAAGACTTAAAAATAATTAAGAATATAAAATAAAAGACTTAAGAGTTAAAGATGTTAAAGTTAAAGATTTTAAATATACATCAATTAATCAATCAATTAATGTTGTAAAAGTGTGAAGTGTAAATGAGAACCAAGAGTTTAAATCTAAATAGGCCTAGAAATAGGAAGCTAAACTTTAGTTCAAATTCTGTCTGCGAGCAGAGAACAGGAACTAATTTTGTGGCACACAATTACACAGACATAAGGGCATACAGAGTCCAGTGAATACATGACACGAAGTTCACAGAGGACAGGGACACACAAAGATGTCACTCAACACTCGTATCAAAAGAACTGGGAGAAACTGTTTTCAGAGTAACAAATTGATGTTTCCGCGCGGTTGCGGTGTTGGAAAGGAAATATTTTTATTTTTAAGTGTTCTCTGCACGACAGACAAGTTTCTTCTTCACAGTCTGGCGGCCGCAAATAAAAAGGCGAACAGAAAGCCTTTTTAACTAAAGTTTCTGCCTGTCCCTACAAGGACGGACCTTACTGTGGAGGAAACATCTGTCTGTTGGTTTAAAAAATAGTGGCACACTCAGAATAATTGTATAAGGGGTCTGTTATAAGAATTTTATTCTTATAATTGTGTATATTGTTTATAGTTAGTTGGTGCTCATAGTTCTCTACAGGTCATGTCAAATCATGTTATGTCCTCCATGTTATTCCAAGCATGGTGTAGACATAACTAAAGACATGGCTTGCCGGAGGACTTCTGCACCTGGAGCCTGGAGCTGGGGCCTTGAGGGGAGGGTGTATGCAAGATACACCTCCCACTGACAGCCCCACGGCAGTGATATAAAATGTAATGTTTTGCTTACCTCTGTAAGCAAAACGCACTATGTACCTTTGATATATCTGTGTACTTTGCTTCTCCTTGCAAGGAATAAAACCTGGCCTTTCGCTTTTATAATATAATCTGTCTCCGTGTCTCTCTGGATAATATAAGGATAAAGAATTCTTTTGGACATATAGAATTCTTATAACATTTGGTGCCGTGACCCGGATTTCAATATTCGTTGTTTCTCATGCAAAGAGGTGAACTGACGTGCACGGAGAAATGCAAAACAATGCATTTCTTGTAAGTCCCAAGCTGTGCTATTTAGCAGTAAGGGCCAGATATCCCTCTTTGTGTGTGAGCACGATGACGAAATCTGGACTGAAAATAGAGAAGAGCAGAGAGAGAGAGAGAAAAGACAGTCTGGCTGCGGAACAACTGGACTATTGGACTGAAAATTCAGGTAAACAGCTGTTTAATTTATTTTTGGTGTGTGTGTGTGTGAGTTTGTAATTACCAAAGCTTCAGGAAGTAGTTTTGGAAATCTGACATATGTTGAGCGGGCTGCATGTAGTTTACATCATTAGTTGATGTTTTCCATGAGGTTGGCCAGCATATGAGATTCTTAAACTCTGAAAGATCGAGACCCTAAATGTCATCTAATGGTGAGATCCGCTTTATCGAGATCCTACATGTAAAATCTTAACGGGTGAGGTTTAAAGCCGAAAAAGTATGTGTTTTTGATCGAGATCCTACATGTTAAATCTTAACGGTGAGGTTTTAAACGGGATATTCTGATGTTAATCTGGGTTAAAGCTTGTTGTCTTGCTAGATTTTAGTTTGATAGATACCTTATGCTTTGTAAGTTTTTATGGTGTTTCTTGAAACTGACTCGTGCGTTTAGTTCATTTGGCCGTGACAAGTGCGAACCTCTATGCGAGATAGAGCACCTAATTACAAGAAGGAGTATGAGATCTAAAGAGCTTGTCTAGAGAGCACAGGAATTTATCTTAGATTAATAATCACGCATCGAATACGCCACAATCGAACTGCCTTGCATAGCTAGTATTGTTGGTTTTAATGGTGCGTTGGACGCACAGGAAAACTCGAGTATTGACCATTATCGAGAACCTACATGTAAAATCTTAACGGGTGAGATGAATGAGTCCGAAGTCAATGTGACTATAAAAAAGGCCTGCCTACGTAGAAGTGATTCCTGCAGATGAGAAATGAGATTTTAAAAGCCCACTAGATAGTGACAGGCTTATGCTGAAAAATGTTCACTGCATGTGAAGCGGTGATTTATAAAAAGCCCACGAGAGCTTTTGCTGAAAAATGTTCACTGCTGGTGACGCGTGAGTGAGAAAAAAGGAAAAAGCCCACTGAAAGTGACGGGACTTATACTGAGAATTGTTGGCAATACTGAGAATTGTTGACTAAAAAAGTTAAAGATTAAAGGTGTGTGAGAGAATGAATGTGTTATGAATGGGCCATTGTTGGATGAAGAATGAGTCTAATGATGTGAATCAGAACAAAAGTAATGTTTTTGTTTAGAGAAAGTTTGAACAACATGAGAGAGAAAGGTAGCTTCCATAAGCTATTTTTCTAATTTGAGGAAAAACAGAAGCAGAGAAGAGATTTTGAAAGAAGTACACAGATGTACTTCAAAACACTAATCATTTGTATTTTGTTTAAATGTTTTGGGAGCCTCTAGGTATCGGCTTCCTCCCTCTCTCCGGAAAACAGTGCTCTCTCCAAAACTTCATCTGCACCCCACCTCCCACCTGCGGATTTTCGGCTGAGAAAAAAACTGCAGACAGTTACCAGCAGCAGCAACACGGAAGCGGTAAGATAAACGAATTCAGACAATCGTTTATTTGTTTTAAATTTTGATCTATTGAGATTGACCAAAAAGGTATTTGTAAAGTGTGTTTGCAAATTGGATGAAACTTGAAATTAATATGAATGTAATGTATTTCTCTGAGGAAAATGCACAATTGCCATTGGAGACGAGAGCGAGGTGGAGGTGGGCGTGACAGACGAGAGGGCACTGAGAGGAGGAGGAGGAGGTCGAAACTGGGTCCAGACGAGACGAGGATAACTGACCGCTTCAACTAACAGGTCAGGTACATAAACACATAAACACATGTAAATGCAGACACATAAACATATGTAAATACAGACACATAGAGACAAACACAGACACATGAGACACACATCTACAGAGGAGAATGTGATTTTGGTTTATGAGAGAAAATAATGAGTATTCTGTTAAAGAACAGAGTTGGTTTTGTATTTTATGTGACATGGAAATGTGAACATTAAAGGTTTAAAGAAGTTAAAGGTCCAACACTTGGATCTAAAATAGAATTAGTGATTGATGTTTAGCTAAACAATTTTGTGTATCTATTAATACGAGAACTAATAGAGGTCCTTAATATTAGTGTGGTTCAAACACACGGTATAACGCCAATAAAAGAATGAAAATGATTACTTTGTAATTGGAAGAATTTAAAATATGCGTCTTAAAATTGAATTGCGCAGAGTAAGTTTATAAAGATAATATAACTTTATAGTTGGGCCATAAGCTCATATTTAAAAAAAAACACGGTTAACAGAACCTAAGTAAAGGAAATAAACATTTATGTATTTCTCTGGTTTGGTTCTAACAAAGTGTGAAAATGGAGAAAGTGGATTCAAAGAAACCACTGTTTTGGATTCACGAGGAATGTTTAAACACCAGATAACATTCTGTGTAATTCAAGGTAACAGGGGCTTCACAGCACCCTCCTTTTGCTCCCAAGAGGGAGAAATGTTTGGTTTGGGTTTTTGTTTTTTTAGCTCCACAGACAGTGTGGGAGCCTTTACATTAAACAAACTTTTAATGTTGAGAAAAATATAGAGTTAGAAATGTCAGTGACAGAGACAGTCTGCACTGAACTAATGTGTTAAATAAAGTTTATGATACTTAATTATGAAAACTGTTTGACCTTCTGACAGGTCTGTTGATATGAATAAAGTCCACATTTGAGTTTTATTGAATCTATGAAACATGATTTGGTAAACTAAACGATTGAATTAATGAGATTGAATATGGTTTTTGAGAAGAAAAACTTAAAGTTTAAGTAATTGGAAAATTGAAATGAAGATAGTTCAAAATAAATAATAATCATTATTTATTTTGGTACTTTATAATTAAGGTATAGTGTTATCTATGCAATAAAGATTTAAACTGCAATGTAAATTGGTAATCTGGTTTTGGTGATTAAAAACACATCTATATGTTAAAACAGTTCAAACTGTTAAAACGATCTTAAAGGTTTGATTTGAAAAATTGAAAGTTAATGAAAAATAAGTGAATAAAAGATAATTGTTAAACTAACAAGGTGAATTGTTAAAGTTTAAGAGCATATGCCAATGGCTCGATGGGTTTAATCACTGTTTGAAGTGATTTAAGATTTTTTTGGAGTACTGGGACTAACACAAGGTCCTTTTGAACAGACGTTAGACGTTGTTTTGGTTTTGGGTTTTGACAAACTTTGGGTCTTTGTAACCTAAAGAAAAAGAGAATAAAAAGAGGTTGAGATGATACATTTTATTGAATGAACAGTAATGATAATTACTGATTACAATTTTGGTGAATTTGAATAAAGAAAGAGAGACACGTTATTTTGATTTTACACTTGATGTTTAAAGTTTCTGTTTAACATTGAGTGAGTTGAATTCTTTATGGGGCATCTGAATGATAAATTAGTGGAAACGTAAAAATAGTAATTGATAAAAATGTTTTTATGTTACGTTTAAATTAATATGGGAAAAATACAAAAACAAACTGGTTTATTGTATTGAGCACCTGGTGGTAAAACTGAGTTTTACAGAGACAGTATAGAACAAGTCTATACTGAACAAAATCCTGCAGAAATTTTATTTAAAAATAAAGCAGAATTTGAGATGAATTTTATTGATTTTATGTTTAGTCTTTCCTTTTAAACAACAATCACAAAGGTGATGGTGTTTTGGAGGAAAGCAGTGTGAACAGAGCAGAGGCTTTGTGGAGTGTTCAAGCAGCGGGGACATGCTGCTGTTACTGGTTTAACCCCAGAGAGGGGGGTCTGAACCCAAGGGTGATTAAGAAATTTTGTTTTGAAGTAAGAGAAAAATGTGTTTTCTTTCTAAAGAAAGTAATTTGAGGTAAATTAAACAATATTTTGAGAATATTCTAATTTAAAAGAACATGTGAAATAAATTGTGAATTGAAGGTGAATGTTTAAAAGTTTGTGAAAATAGATCATGAGAAACCTGTTCTGATCTATATAAATTATTTATGTTTGCATCAACTGAGTTAAAATTTGTCAAATTGTGGATGATACCAATTACAGTTACAGGTAAAGACCTACAACTAATGGTAACTAAAATTAAAACTGAACTAAACAAAGTTAAGTTTTAAATATAACAAACAAAAGTGATGCTATTTGGAAAACATAAAGAAGATGAATAATTAGAAATGCTAATTAATGAAATAACAATTTAAGGTGGTAATTGGAAAAAAACATTCTGTTTTGATTTTATTTTTGATTTTTGTTTTATTTTGTTTAAGTTTTGTTTAATTTTTTTTGGTATTTTGAGCCATGGTAGTACCACGTCTCAAAAAGGGGGGAGAAGAAGGTTTAAACAAAACTGTGTTAAAGTGCTGAAGGGATGCTTGGTTAACCGAATGGTTAGCATGAGGCTGAAACAACAGTGTTTAATACAGTTAAAAGTTTAAATCAAATAATGAAATAAAGAAAGTTGACAGGACTTTTCTGGAGAAGCACTGTTTAGTCTGATTAAACCTTTTCAGAATAAAGTAGATTTCCAGCAGACCATATCTGTGGAAACAGGGTTTATCTGCTGTTTCAATTTTATGGTTTGATCATTTTAAGGGCTTTTATGGTTTCGTTTGACGAAAACCTAGGAGGCACTTTTTATGGGTCTATAATGTCAGAGAACGTTCTGATTTGTTTGTTTGTTCTTTATTTGGATGGAAGCCAACTACAACAAGTATACCAGTTCAGAAAAGGAGTTTTGAAAATTAATATAGCCACCACCAGTAAGAGCTAATATTAACATAGTTCTTTGAACTTATATCATCTTGGTTTACACCTAGGAAGGGAAGTACACCTGTGAGCAGGGCTAGTGACGTGGGTCACATGACTTCCTGTGACATCACTCTGAACTTGACAAACGGAGAGATCAGGGACAGGTGCAGTGCAAAGCAGAAGTCTGGAGGTTTTGTGAAAGTAAGACCATTAGACCAGCGTTGCCTGCTGACCGGAAACATGCCTTAAAGGATCCTCGTTTTATTTGTGTTCACATACAATGTGACGGAGAACATCGTGAGTGGAAACTCACACTTTAGGAGCCAAACAGCAGCTCCCTCAGGTTCATTTGAGAGCCCCATTTACATCGACGACAGAGGCGTACTTCGAAGGTGTCCTTAATGAATATAAGGCTAAAATTAAATTAGCATTAGGATTTGAATGGTTACCATTTGAGACAATTTGGATTCAATTATAATATATATTTATAAACAACAAAGGTTTATGAATTGTATGAGAGATGCTGTAACTGTAAGTTAAACTGGAAATGAGAAAAACCTGGTCCAAGGACTGGACAGAACAAAATAGCACTGAGCATGCTATTAGCTGAAGAGGGGGGATCTACAAAAGGATTTCCTCCAAAGTAACACAGGACTAGTTACAGCAGAACTAAAGCCTTTAAGAAAGGACTTCAAACTCTAACAGAGAAATTAGAGAAATTAATTTTGGAATAGAGAAATTCATTTTGACCTGGTTTTACAACATATTTGGAAAATTGACTGGGATTTTAGAATCTGAATTGAGATACAGTACATGTACTTGTAGTTGTTGTTGCACTTCCATGTCTAATAATGTTTGTTTGTGTTGCTTTACATGTACCGGAGCTTGTTGGTGGGATTGATGAATGTGGCCATTGCTGGGTCAACATTCCTGGACATGCACCTGCCAAACGACTAAGGTCAAGGCTTTGACCTCAGATGAACACTTTGATATCTGAGGGACGTTATTGTTTGCATGTACACCAACGGGACAACAGCTCCAGGACGGATCATACTACAGTCCTAAGGGCCGTATGGTTCATTGAATTGATTATGCTGAAGAGAATTGATTTTAATCATTATGAATGTGCATATGTCTCACTCCATGTGTTTTTCTTTTCGTTACAGGGACAGAAATGGACAGGCAGGGACAGGCCAGAGATCTTGAGTCCAATGGGTTGACCAGCTCAACCTCTGGCAAATTTTTCTACTTTATTTTGGAGTGACACTGTGTTTTGATTTATGATTTATGGACATTTATGATTTATGGACTTTAAAGAATTTGACTTTGAAGAATCAGTGCATTACTCTGTGGGTTCCCATTTGATTTGAAACATATCCATTATAATCATTTGTTGTGTTTGTTTTGACATGTGTTGTAAGTTAATCATTTGAAGTGATTACATACGTTTGATGCTTGATGTTTGTGTTTTGTCACCGCTTTGGGGCAAGGGGTGGATAGAAGAGTTTTTCCCAGCTTTAGGTCATTTTACCAATGGGTCAAAATGTTCTTCTGGCTAGGTCAACGCCCTGCTGGGTTTTCGCTTCTGTCATAGTTTAAAACTCAAAATCAAGCTAGTAGGTTGTTTATGCTAATTGTTATCAGCATAAAGAGGGGGGAATGTTATAAGAATTTTATTCTTATAATTGTGTATATTGTTTATAGTTAGTTGGTGCTCATAGTTCTCTACAGGTCATGTCAAATCATGTTATGTCCTCCATGTTATTCCAAGCATGGTGTAGACATAACTAAAGACATGGCTTGCCGGAGGACTTCTGCACCTGGAGCCTGGAGCTGGGGCCTTGAGGGGAGGGTGTATGCAAGATACACCTCCCACTGACAGCCCCACGGCAGTGATATAAAATGTAATGTTTTGCTTACCTCTGTAAGCAAAACGCACTATGTACCTTTGTTGTATCTGTGTACTTTGCTTCTCCTTGCAAGGAATAAAACCTGGCCTTTCGCTTTTTATAATATAATCTGTCTCCGTGTCTCTCTGGATAATATAAGGATAAAGAATTCTTTTGGACATATAGAATTCTTATAACAGGGTCTTAAATGTTTTAAGTGTTTTTAGGACAACTCACTTGTCTTGGATAAAACTTTGTGTGTAGTATAATATATAAGGAGAATATAACCCGAAGGGTTTACACCTTGGGACCCGATCAGTCTCTAAAACAGAGTCGGGTTATGGTTAGCCTTGCACAACGCCCGATAGCTAGAAAACCTTTGTAACGTAGGAGCGCATAGCTAGGAAGTCAGAGATACGAGGCTAGCATAATGCTCAATAGAGTTTGTGTCTGTGTGTGATAAATTGTTGTAAAATTGTGTGTATTGTGTTGTAAAATATAACTAAAATCCCTTAAAAGGGACTATATGTAACTTTTTAAGCACAAATAACATTTTTATTTGCCTAAATGTGAGCCAACCATAATTAGAGGAGACGACTGAGAACTTCATTGTTTTAAACTGTTGTCTCTATGAGCCTGTAGGCTCATTTTATTGTGAAGAATTCGGTCAGGTTTCGCCGTGAAATCTTTATGAGTCTTATACATTTTCTGGCTTGGCTTTTCAAATTATTTTTTCCAATGTCTTTACAAAGCAGCTAATGATTATGTAGCATGTATAAATGTGGTTGTTATCTATATGCACTAGTGTTGTCAAAAAAATCAATATTTCGATAAATATCGATACTGAAATATGTCAAACGATACGATACTCATTTTCCGAAGTATCAATACCGAGTATCGATAGAGGTTTTTTTTATTACTTGCACTATTGGTTTCTGAATGTATGACAATCTGAGAGGCCTTTGAACAAGTGCACAACCTCAGAAGTCTTCAAAAAGCGGACCGCGATCTGGACCGCAAGACATTATTCATAATTACAAGCGCATTGTGTAAAACATATTTTTGAACCGGCACTTCTAGGACGGCTATGTCAACACGCGCGGGTCCTCAGGTTACTATGGTTACGAACAGAGCAGCGGGAAATTTCAACATGTTTAGCGTAGCCTGATAATGAGTTAGAAACGACTAAAATTTAAAAGTTGAGATTTGGCAAAACATAAAGATTCACTGTCGTTATGGACGGACAGAGGGAACGTTTATTTTAATCAGAAAATACAGCTCCTCAGATCCGTGTCAGTGTCAAAGCTGAACAACAGCCCTTTATCCTCTAGTCCCGTCTGCTTTGATAATCAGAGAATGAATTCAGAACTGAACCAGGACTGGACAGTTTTCATGTCGGGATTAAAAAGACTCTAGCTCAGAGGGAAGTGAGGACGTCTAATAATGTGGTGAGTTGTACATTTGTCTGTCAACTTCTTTATTCTGTCGTAGGTTAAGTATTGACTCGTTTGTCGCATATTTGACCTTATTTACAAACTACGTGAGTAATTGGCTCACATTATTTGCGTTCATTTGAACCCAACACATGTTCATTTGGGTGATTAAAAACAGAAAAAGTGCGAAAGGACGGTTTGGAGATGAGTGACACAGGTTGAGTCTTCCTTAAGTTGTGTCAGTTTCTGTGTGAATCCTAAATCCTGTTACAGAACTAATCATAAGCATTTTAATTAAAATGTTATCCCACACAGGGAAAATACAGGAAATAAATATTTATATTCTAAATTTTGAATTTTTTTGTTTAAAGATGAACCTGCTAATTAAACAATAACAGTTAATTATTGGCAACAGCTAATGCTAAAGAAATGCTCAGTGCTTTTTCCCTTGTTCCTGTTGTTTTCAGAGGAATGACAATAGAAAGAGATCAATTATGACAGGCATCTTTGTCATATATGTTTAACAAATATGTTTTGGCTTGAAATGGTGATTTTGTATTTAAAATGTTCTCACACATGAAGGAGTATTAGGCATTATATGCAGGATTCCAGGCTGTTGTCAATAAAGCACCAGGTATTTTTTCTTTTGTCTTTGACAAACATCCTTCTCATGTAAACAAAGAATAAAATACAGATTGATTAAGAGGCTGTAGGTGTGGAATAAATGAGACTTTACTTTAAAGAATTATATTCAAACACATATCCTTTTATTAAAAATTTCCGGACCCCTCACAGTGAGGAAAGTTAACTAAGGTCCAAGCGGACCTTGGCTGATTTTAAATGAAGACCCTGCACTACCTCAAGACTTTTTGTTAATGTAAAATATACCTCATTGTCATGTTCTATCTAGACATGTTATATTTATCTTTAAATAAAAAATTTTAAAATAATAATATTGTGACAGTTGTTTTCCCTTTGGTATCGAATATCGATATTTTTGAAGGTATCATATCGAAGTTAGAAATTCCAGTATCGTGACAACACTAATATGCACACAACCTCAGGACACCAAAATAGTGCAGAATAGGGCACTACATACTCTGAACCATCGCTGCCTCAAAACTGTAACTTGTCGCTAAGCAGAGGGAGGTAAAATTCTGGGCTTTTTCTACAGTGATAATAGTAATCACGCCTTAAAATGTATGGGTCAGTCACTTGTCCAGAAGTCCTGCCTTGTTTGACGGTCTACCTGCAGGAGCAAACATACAACCACATTAAAAAGAATTTGTTTTAGCCTTTATAGCAGTATAGTAACTGGTAACATTTTTTTAAGAAAAAAGAAAACATTAAATTATAAATTCCGAAAACAAAACAATATGTTCCTATTCTGAAAAATCCAAAGTGATCTGATCCACTGTAAGTGCAACATGTAAAGTGGATAAATGCACCCTAATTGTGCCTTGATATGTCAGATTTGGCTCGACATTGAGCACGTTACACAGTTTGTGTTTTCATCATGAAAGTCCTTTTGTCATTTTTCTCAGAGAGCTTAACTGTTTTAGCTGATTGTCATTGTAAAGTAACAGGGAATTCTGATTGGAAAAAACTTTTCTTATTAACACTTACCTTTTTTACGCTGCCAGGACATAGAACACATCAACTACAAGAAATATACTAAGAACTGCAACAGCACCAGATAAAGCTGGGACTGCTGGAAGAAAACAGAAAAAAAATGTTTTAAACGTTTTAAGCAGCTTGGACAGCCGCAGTACTAAATAGAAAAAAAAGCTAGATGGTTGGATAAATTTGTAAATAAATGGGGGAATTGAATAGTTTAATACAATAATAAGTTTGTCATTAATTTTAACAATATTTATATTTTGGAATACAAATACATTTACCAGTTACTGAAACATGCTTTGACAATTGAAATCAGCTAGAAAATGCAGATAGGTTATAGAAGAGTCACCTGTGGCCACTTTCTGCTGTGACCGTGCTATGAACACGGTCACACTCGATGTTTGTATCAGTGAAGTAGTGACAGTGTTTTTTAATTAAATTTCTCAGACTTACCAGAGTCATTTTTGTCCTGGACTGAAAGCGATAACATGGAGAAAAAAAATAATATCAACAAATCATTAGATTTTTTTGCATTAAGCTGATGATTAAAGTTACAATCTAAAAAGGAAAAATGCAATAAATGAAAAACGTATTAGGCTATGTAGGAAAGAGGCTGACTATGGGGCAGAAGTAAAAGGCCTAAGAATTGTCCAGTGTATTCCACTGCAGCTTGGACAGCCATAGCCATAAAGAAGGAAAAAAGCTAGATGGTTGGATAAAGAATATATGAAGGAAAAGATGAAAGTTTCACTTATTTTGCCTAAACATATTTATATTATATAGTTATATTTTGGAGTACAATTACATTTATCAGTTTCTGAAACAGTAACAGTAACAAGAAGAGATAGTACAACTGACTAAATTTGTGTAAAATAATATTAATTATAAGACTTTCAACGATGGTCAAAATGATTAGAATACCTGACAGATCTAAAAATATTGACATTTTTTGCCTCTAAAACCTGATTTGAAAACAATCTAAATATCTTAATGGACAGCTCTATTTAATATTTCTATAGGGCATAATAATGACTATATGCAGTATACTTATATACAATTATACATATTTAATTAGTTTTATGGCTATTTTAATGGACAATTCAACAAAAACAACTAAACCTCTTAAAACATTTATTATTATTAATAATATTATTATTATTATTATTATTATTATTATAGAATAGTCAACTGTGGCAACTTCATAGTGTGAACAATGTGTCATTATTTAAACTTAACATTTATGTCAGTGAAGTAGTATGTGAGCCTAGTGAACAGGGTAAAACTACATCTGCCCCTTCTGTTACAGAAATAACCTCTAACAAAAATAAGTTTAAAGTCAAAGATTATTAGGACTTTTTGAGCCAGGGGTAAATTAGAAAAACACAGATAAATACCTTGGAATGTCTCAGGTACTGTAACATTAATCTGATGTAGAATCTCCTTCTGTGTAACTACACAGGTGTATTTGTCAGTCTTGGTCACATTCAGTTTAGATTTAATGTAGAAACGTTTGTCTTTTTCTGTGACCTCCAGTTTTTCAGGAGAAAGCAAATGACCAGAGCTGTTTCTCCACTCCACTTCAGGTTTTGGTACACCCTGAACTTTACACTCCAGGAGCCTCCAGTCCCCATTATCTTCAAGTTTTCTCACATGTGGCTCTGGTGCTGCACCTGTGGTAGTTGATAGAAGAATAAAGACAGATACAAATATATATCATTCACAGACCGACTGATTTGGAAAATCTATTTTTCCAAAGTGGTGTGTAATATGTTTGTTTCATTTTTATTTGATATGAAGATTAAAATAGCTTCAAAAATTACTTTGAGACCTGCAACATATTGAAGTGTTTTAATTTTGGATTGATACACAAACATCTAACATTTATAAAAGATAAAAGGATGTCAGTCTCACTACTCACCAGGGACGTTCCTTATTTTTAACCTTTTACCTTTACCAGAATGTATACGACCTGACTTTCATGTGTAAAACTGAATTTATCTGGTTACAGTTCTTTTTTCCAAGTCAATGCATATAATAATATACAGACTAACATAACATCAGAGTCCACTTAGGCTTAATCCCTTTGGTTTAATGATAAAGTTGCATGTTACATATAAATACTTTATGTATTTACTTAATTGTATAGAACTGCTAGCCTCTTCATCGTTACCTCGTTTAGCTGCTGTTAGAAGTTGTTTCCATTGCGACAAATACACACTTTTAAATAATTGAAAGTAAAAACGTTACTAAATAATTCCTATTTTATTGCGAGCAAAAATAATAGTGGACGCGTTAAGAAACTTGCTGAAAATTGTTTTGTAAAAAGTTGTTAAAGTTAGTTTAAGATGCTCTCTTTTAGCTCATTTAAAGTGAATGTAAAGTGTAAGACCAATGGTGTTTTGTATCAGTAGAATCTGGAGACGCCCAGGAACAAATCCAACCAATCAGCAGCGTTTACCTACATCAACTTTTAATAAAACTAAACTTTAGAAATCTCTCAGCCAATCACAAATGAGTTTCTACATAGAAGCTCCACAGGTCTGATTGACAGTTGACTCCTAATGATGAGTTAAGTAAAAAAAACAAAACAAAAAAAAAAAACATTCAGAGATTGTAGCCAAGAAAACCACCATTCTGACCATATATAGAAGTGGATATTTAAGACATAAATGTATAATAACTTGATGGTCGGATTATTTATTTAAAATTTTAAATATAAAAAAGCTTTTTGTCATTTCTTGTGGGAATCATTATCAGGACATTTGGTGGAACTATTTAGTCTAATGAGTGTCTAATATAATTTAATAATCATTCATAAAAATAATAATTTGTAACCTATTGAGATTTTGGAGATAGTGGTGGTCAGAAAAGTTTGTTTGTGTACCATAGAATTAAATTCTTATATTTTTTTAATGTTATTGTCTTTATATGACAACAAACTTTAAATGGACAAGATGTGTATAGTTACTGAAAAAAGGACTGCACATTTCAAATGGATATATCAAAACATGAATATATTAGGTCTGTTCAAACAAACACTTTTAAATGTAGTGTCATAAAATTCATTAAATGTATTTGTCTTTAAATTTTTGAAAGAGTAACTTGTGTTAAAGCCAGAGACACTACACTGTCTTTTAATAGAAATTCAGAGAGTTTAGTTTAAAAAGAAGCTCAGAAACTAGTGTTATTTAAAATAAACCTTTAGATTGATAATGGTTTAAATTTAGGTCGGTTATGAACCTGAAAAGGTAAAGTGTCATAACAGACTCTAAAAGATTAAAACACCATCTGAAAGATAAAGAGAATTGAACAAATTGTTATTGTGTGATTAGAGATTAAACATAAAGTACCATACATTAGTGTTTTGAAGAGTCTACAGTGTGTGACAGTCTGCTCTGCTCTGAGGAAAACCTCTGATACATTTGTTTTCAGCCAATCACAGACATCAGCATCTGTTCAAATAGGCTTTGATCAAATCAAATTTATTTTAACCTTTACCCTCCACATGTGACCTTCTCCTAATTACTGACTTGTTTATATATTAGATAATATGTACGTATTACCATAATACTTGAAAATGAATACTTGTTAAAGTTGGTTAAAGTCACCACTAGATGGCAACACAGGACAATTCAAGTACTAGATGTTGCAGACAAAGACACCAGTAAAGTGTCCTCAGAGCAAAATGGAAGAAGCCATGACATGGATGTACAACTGGTGTTAATAAAGCACAACCTTTTTAAATGCTAGAATGCAATAATAAATAAAGTAGATTAAATATGTAATGTGCAAATCAACATGAAAGAAAAAAAAAACTGATAAAATACTTACCTACATGAAGCGTAATGTTGAGTTCCTGTCTGGGGTATTTGTCAAGTGGGCCTAAAACACAGATGTAAGTGCCATTGTCTTCTAGTTTTGTTGAATTGATTTTTATAGAAGCATTGCCAGCTCCCAGTTCATCTTTAAAAAAAATAACCCGGTCTTTAAGCCGTTTGTCTTGGCGTTCATTATCATGAGAGCCTCCTATATAAAGGAACACCTGTATAGTCTCATGTTCTCCATTCTCTTTTTTCCAGTCAAACTCCTGAACTGCACTGTTAGATCGACAGGGTAGGACTGCATCTGCACCTTCTTCCACCGTCACCACTCCTGTCACACAACACAAAACACAAAATCAACCAGAAAAGATACAAGTCATATTTTGAGTGATATTTTTATTTATATTTTGATATTTTAAAGTCAATAATTGTGAGGGGTTTGGAGGATACTTTGAGGTATAATGCAGGTTTGTACAGTGTTTATACAGATCTACTGGACACTCTAATTTCTCTCTAGTGCCACCATCAGGCCAGACTTTGATGTTTCTTCTAATTTGCTTTGTCACAAAGTTCTAGTATAGACGTTTTCAGACACTCTTATTCTCATTAATAAGGAAAGTGTTTCTGCATCATAGAACCACACAATTACACAGTATTCTAATAATATCTCTCATTTTATCCCGTTCTTCACAAAGCAAAAATAATAGAGTTTGATAAAAAAAAAAAATAATTCAACATAGTTAAGACTGAATTTTATGTATTGTAATAAAACAGTCACTGTTACAAGTCGGCAAAATGTGTCCTACCCGGTCCGTGTATCATCCGATCATTCAATTATTCCATTAAATCTGGCAAACCAAAAACGAAATAACGAATCAATATTTTGTTTTTCTGTTTTTCTGTATGAACCAAATATGAAAAACTGACGTTTGTTTCATTGCTTTCAGCTCGAACGGGAAATATAATAAACAAGGAAACCAAAACAAAATAATGGATCAAATTTACGTTGTCTCAATTTTTCTTTATTTGTTGTAGTAGGTCTAACTAGTTCCCACGGTGCCGTCCTGCTTGCTTTGCGCATGTGCAGTGGATAGTTTCAAAGGAGTAGGTCGCTGACAATGACTGTAAAAGGGCCTTTTACAAACATTTACAGTCATTGGTCGCTGAGCGCCAAAAGCGGAGGGTCCGGTCCCAGTTGGTCAAATTTTCCAGTTCAAATGACACTCGAACCATATATGTCTTTTATTGAGGCCATGATTATTAATGGAATGCCATATCATGAGATCTCAGTAAAGATGTGAGAAATGGGTGTCCAGCGTGGAAGGTCTGAGATCAGCATTCGGAGACTACTTGCCAAGCATAATATGCGTAGAAAAGGACACACTTCTGATTCAGAGCTTGACATTGCTGTGTCTCGAGCAATAAATGAGGTAACGTTACGTGATATAAAAAAGTAAAACATGTATCATACTAGACCAGTGGTGTAGGCTAGCCTACGTGATACGGTTGCCTGTATAACGTTTCGCTGTATACCCACCAGTAACGGTCAGAGATTTCCGTATAACGTTACCCACTTAAAATAGCGAGATGATACGTAACCACATTGTTTTTTGACAGAACTTTAACGCGTTCATTCATAAATTCACCCCGTCTGGGTTGTGAAGCACTGAAATGACCCTTTCAGCTTCCTTGGCCTGTGAGTGTGTGTGTGTGTGCACAGTAGTAGAAGTGTATGCAGTGTTGGCAACACACAGCACCACTACACTCACTACATACAGTATGCATGCAACGTTACATGTAATATAGAGCATTCTGAAGGACTGCTTAGGCTCAGTGTGTTGTCAATCAGAAGTGTGTCCTTTTCTACGCATATTATGCTTGGCAAGTAGTCTCCGAATGCTGATCTCAGACCTTCCACGCTGGACACCCATTTCTCACATCTTTACTGAGATCTCATGATATGGCATTCCATTAATAATCATGGCCTCAATAAAAGACATATATGGTTCGAGTGTCATTTGAACTGGAAAATTTGACCAACTGGGACCTGACCCTCCGGTTTGAAACTATCCACTGCGCATGCGCAAAGCAAGCAGGACGGCACCGTGGGAACTAGTTAGACCTACTACAACAAATAAAGAAAAATTGAGACAACGTAAATTTGATCCATTATTTCGTTTTGGTTTCCTTGTTTATTATATTTCCCGTTCGAGCTGAAAGCAATGAAACAAATGTCAGTTTTTCATAATTGGTTTATACAGAAAAACAGAAAAACAAAATATTGATTTCTTATTTCGTTTTTGGTTTGCCAGATTAAATTGAATAATTGAATGATCGGATGATACACGGACCCTACACATTGTTGCTGAAGCTATGGAAGATTCATATCCTGAACTTGTCTGATGCAAGAGGCTAAATTTGATTAAATCTGACTCCAGTGTTTGACAAAGACCACATTCACTGCACTTGTCAGTCTGAAGTTTATAAAACAGATCAGTGTTTATCAGAAATCTCCGGCCTGTGTTTCAGCAAACAGATCATGCCCGCAACATACAGTTATGAGCCACACCTAATCACATCACCTCGTAGTATTTTCTGCAATGAACAATGAGCCACGTATTAGACACACGTGTTTAAAACCGCCCCCTTAACGACTAGTGTCACATCTTGTCTAGGCCTGTGTCTGTTTGTCCATCGGTGAGGAGGACTAGCTGCAGGTGTTTTAAGAGACTCTGGAGAACGCAGAGCTGTGCAGATAATCAGACTTGTGCAAACGCTAAATCCCAAAGATGAATATGGCACCAAGAGACTGAAGTAGTTTTCTTACTGATACCTTGAGCAGATGCTGGTCCAAGCCACAGAGACAGGAGGCAGAGGAGCAGGAGCAGCTTCATGTTTGACGCAGTGGAGTCTTTCTGGAGCACGTTATGAGCGCGCCGCTCACCACTTCACTGCAGTACTTAACCTTAACTGTCCTTCCGGTCGGCCTACAACTGCAGCGTCATCTCCACACGCACAGGCACGGAGAAGTGGCACGGCCACAAACTTCCGTTAAACCTTGAGCTGCTGCTTCTGTGTTCACTGTCGCTGCGCTTGTCTTATTGCCTCCAGGTCAGACAGAAGAAGATAAATGAACGATTGTCTGTGCCTCACTTAATAATGTGCTTTTATACCTCTAACACAGTTAACACACCTCTAACAAACAGAAGGTCAGTCAGTGGCAGTGAGAGAAGGCATTTTATTTTTCAACCTAAAGCAAAACAGGTTATATGTCATCTTGGGCAATGTGCCATTCTGCATCTGTTTATTTTATTGTATTTATTTTTTTCACAAATGATAAAATAATAATGTCATTCACTGTTTAAACACAACTATTTCATAAAATATGTGACACATTCTCACTTAATAAAACACATTTCTTCAGCTCCTATAATACAAAAAGATGAGGCAGTATTGAAACACCGCAGTTAGAGCTGAAACACTTGTTGAACTGAATGTAATGTAGTGTAAAGCTTCCTCTGACACACAAGTGAGTCAGATCTTTAGATGGAGACAGTGTCAGAAGCAGAGGACAGTCTGTCTTAGAACAGGACAAGGACTCCAAAAAAACAAACAAACACAAACATCACTTTAAACTTTATTGATTTGTAACTGTAAAAAATGTGTAGTGTCAAATGTAAGCAGGATTTAGACTAAAATATATATTTACATTTGAGGCTGAACATTTGTTAAACAGTTTCCTCTGACCCTAAAGTGAGGTTGTGCATAGGATTTTTATTGGTAAAAAGAACTCTGTGCTGATATGAAGCAGAAAACTGTGAGAGTATGAGTAAAATCTAAAATACAAGTTTAGGCATTGACTTAACTGTGGACACACCATGTTGTAGATTATTTTCCTTAAACAACCAGAAGCAATCAGAAAACTGTTTTAAGGGTTTAATGCATTTGTAAATGTCTGTGAAGGTTCTCAGTCATCCAGGACATCTTGAAAAAAAGGTTTAAGTATTTGCATTTGTAAATGGACTTACAGAGTCAGCCTGAGATAAGATTGAAAACATCTCTGCAACAGAACTACATGAGAACTACCGTAAGAAGGTATAGTTAATCTGTTATCTGTTGTAATGCATGAATACAGTATAATTACATCTACCCCTCCTTATGGCCATTTTATGGCCACACTTTGTCTCTATAAAGAGTTACATACTGTATTACAATCTTTTTCACAATGACAAACATTTAAAACTGCAAGTCTGGCCCCTTATCTATTGTCCATTTGAAATTTGATGTCCAGCTCAACATTCATTGTCCATGAATCAGCCTAATAGTTCATCTCAGTCAGCTCAGATGTTCTGTTTTGCACATTTAGCCAACGGGCTCACTGGGGCAGGTGGGACTTGGGGCAGTTTAGTCAAACTAAAACAATCACATGGCCAAAAGGCTGGTGTTGGTGAACCTCTCATACTAACTCTGCCCATTAGGTGAACCCAGTTGATAAAGTGTTGACTGAAACAAAGTCAAAACAGCAAATTTTGACAACAACAGCTGTGATGTGATTAAGTCTGGTCCACAAAGACTTGCTAATGAAGCAGAATACACTAACTTTATAGATTATTGTAAACTGTCTTGGTTTGGGAAAGTGCCTGTATAGTATTTTTTTATTTCGTTGAACTAACAACTGTTTAGTATTTTGCCTGTAGTGTGTCATGTCTGCTCTGGGTGTGTACAGTTTTAAAAAACAAATGAAACCCAACTTTTATTGAGAAATGTCACAAAGAAGAAGCATTTGATGATACAGTTAAATAGCGTGTAGTCAAGTTCATGCAAATTTTTATGTTCAGTGTTTACAGTAGATTTTTGAGTTGTAAGTCTTACTCTGGGGCTGTGAGACAAACTCTGGCTGTGTAGAAAATGACGACTTATGGGTAAAAATAGAGAAAGAACACATTGACAACTATATGAGTCACAACCAGAACTTTTACTCTCCTGGCTCTGATGTTGTGTGCTTTCTAAAAAACCTGTCACACAATCATTAATGTTTTCTGTAAAGCATCTTTAATTTACATTAGAAGACAGGGGTGACAGAACCTGTGCACGGTTTACACCATGCACAAGTTCAACATACACAGCAAAGTTGCACAGCAAGTGTTACATTTGGACTTATATAAACACTCTTTTGGTGTTAAATTTCAGATCAACACTGTGAAAGTGTTAAAGCCTTAAACAAAGATGAGAGTGAAAGGATCTGAGACATGAGTGACAGTCACAGAGACCAGATAGATGTGCTTTATATTTCAATCATTTTTACTGGAGACTCATTCATGGCTTGATGTAAACAGTCACGTGTAGCGGTCTGAACTGCGCAACACAAGTTAGCCCCCAACAAATTAATTCCTTGCCAACAGGACAGCATTATCTGCAAAAAGCAGAGACAAGATCCTGTGGCCCCCAAACAGGACTCCTGGTTAAGATAATGAACAGGACCGGTGAGTCCAACATGCACCGGGAACAAGTCTGACTTAATTTTCAATAATATTCGAGGGCCTTGGCCAAAACGTTAATTCTATAACATAACTAGTATCATAACCTTTAACTAGCGAAGACGTTAGCGACTGCATAATCCTTGTAGCCAAACTGAAAGGTTTTTTGCATAGCGCCTTCCATATTCAGTCATGACTACTATTACATTAGCTTTCTCTGCTTTCCTGCTGCGTCACGTGGTTAGGTTTCAGTTTGTTCAAAAACAGATATTTATTTAACAATTATTATTTTGAGTTTTTTAACTTAAGTCCGAGTCAAGTCTCAACTCATTAAATGTCAAGACAAAGTCAAGTCAAGTATTTTATTAATATTTGTCAAGCAAGTCTCAAATCTTAAAATTTGCAACTTAAGTTTGACTCGGGTCAAGTCATGTGACTCAAGGCCCCCTCCTCTGGTACTTCACAATAATTTAATCACTCATTTAACAAGGAGGTTGTGTAATCAATAAATAAATGCCTCACAGATACCTCACAACTCTCAATAAACAATAAACCTCTACTGCAATAGTTTGGTTTAGTGTCGACAAGCAGCGATTTACCACCACACATTTAAATTTAATAAAGTGATCAGGAAGTGGATTGGTGCCAGTATCACATGGTTCATGGTTAACAGAAGGATACTGTTATCATCCCTGTTTGTAATATCAAAGTTTAAAGTTTATTTGAATGTCTTCCATTGGATAAATGGGTCTTGGATAAAAAGGGAAAGGCTGCCGCACCAGTTAGACAGTTAGTTAGACATTATAAAGATAATGCAGCCAAGTGCTGCACAACAAAAACAAAAATCCTAAATATAAAAAAAGTTTAACATTAGTTTAACGTTGTTGTATTAATTTGTATCACCAATAATACTATGTGTGTTATCTCAGCCTTTGTGATTACTCTTCCTGTTGTGTGGTGACAGCTCACTTTGACTCATTTCCATTTTTTGAAGTGTTGCTTGAGTAAAGACCACATCCGACCTTCTGTCGGCTCTGCAGTGTGTTAATGTTAACAACAGAATGTAAATTATGACTACAGTGTTAGTTTTTAGCTGCAGAGTCAGAGGTTTTAGTAATTTAGTTTTAATATCAGAAAAGTGATAGAGGTTTAGGGAAAGGGTTTTTTAAATTTCAAGAAATGTGTCTTAGAAATTGTGGCAAAACTGTAAAGTAGAGGTTCACTTCTTTTAACACCTGCTGTCAGCTTCATGTCATGGGTAAACATTCTCTATGTCCACTGAGGTTTAGTGTTGACAAGCAGCAATTTACCACCATACATTTAAATCCTCTTTAAGTTAACAGGAAGTGGGTTGGCGCCAGTATCACATGGTTGATGGTGGATATCATTAACCATGTGATTGTCTTTTTGTTGGTTGTGAGTCCTACCTGTTGTCTATCTGTCCTCTGTTCCAGTTCCTGTGCCTGCTCCAGTCTGCTCCTGCTCTGGCTCTTGGTATTCCTCTAAAAATGGCCTCGGTCTCAGTCCTGCTGCTTTGGTTATTTTCTGACCTGCTTTCAATAAACCTTTTTGAACTGTGTCGGCTGCGTCTGCATTTGGGTCCCTTTCTTGTGGTGTTGTGACACTTTAGTTAATGAAGATAAAGGGGCCAGTCAAAGTGCTGCACAACAACTAAAAAAAAATACTTAAGGGTGGCTCAGACAGATAAGACAGAGAGAGACCATTCAAAGGTAAAAATCTTAAGAGAGATATTTAAAACTAAAAATGTGAAAGCTGAAGTTTAAACGCCAAGCCATAAAAAATACTGTTTCCCTGACAAAGGACTGTGGACAATAAATAAACTGGTCTCAACTGTTACACAATCATTTGAAAATCACCAAATTACCACTTGGTACAACACAGTTGTGTCCACTACAAACTCTGGTCAGACCAAGGAGTGTGTCTCGAAAGAGAACCATAGTTTTTAGAACTGCATATGTCTGTTTTCTATTCTTTTTTCCCATTTAAAATACAAACCTGATTCCAAAAAAGTTGGGACACTGTACAAATTGTGAATAAAAACATAATGCAATGATGTTGAAGTTTCAAATTTTAATATTTTATTCAGAATACAACATAGATGACATATCAAATGTTGAAAATTAGACATTTTGGATTTCATGAGAGCTACACATTCCAAAAAAGTTGGGATAAGTAGCATTAAGAGGCCGGCCATTCGTCGTTGCCAACTAAAACTCTATAGGTAAAAAAAGAAGCCATAACTAAACATAATCCAGAAGTACAGGAGTTTTCTCTGGAGCCAAGGCTCATTTAAAATGGACTGTGGCAAAGTGGAAAACTGTTCTGTGGTCAGACAAATCAAAATTTGAAGTTTTTTTTGGAAAACTGGGACGCCATGTCACTCGGACTAAAGAGGACAAGGACAATCCAAGTTTTCATCAGCACTCAGTTCAGAAGCCTGCATCTCTGATGGTATGGGGTTGCATGAGTGCGTGTGGCCTGGGCAGCTTACACATCTGGAAAGGCACCATCAAGGCTGAAAAATATATTTAAGTTCTAGAACAACATATGCTCCCATCCAGACGTCGTCTCCTTCAGGGAAGAACTTGCATTTTCCAACATGACAATGCCAGACCACATACTGCATTAATTACAACATCATGGCTGCGTAGAAGAAGGATCCGGTTCTGAAATGGCCAGATCTTTCACCCATAGAAAACATTTGGTGCATCATAAAAAGGAAGCTGCAACAAAGAAGACCTAAGACAGTTGAGCAACTAGAAGCCTGTATTAGACAAGAATGGGACAACATTCCTATTCCTAAACTTGAGCAGCTTGTCTCCTCAGTCCCACAGATGTTTGCAGACTGTTATAAAAAGAAGAGGGGATGCCACACAGTGGTAAACATGGCCTTGTCCCAACTTTTTTGAGATGTGTTGATGCCATAAAATTTAAAATCAACTTATTTTTACCTATTTTAAAATGACACATTTTCTTAGTTTAAACATTTGATATGTCATCTGAATTACAGTAATATACACTTTTCAACAAAGACTTTAGTGTGGGAAGGAAGCCTAATAGTTTTATTATTACCTCATCAGAATTTAATCACTTTTTGAACTCGTGAGTTGTGTAACTATTAAATAAATTATTAGATAACGCTCATCTTTCATATCAAACTTCTAGTAGAATATTTAAATATTTTACCTTCACTTTCAATGTTCTTGGTATTAAAAAAGGTATTAAAAACATAATAACCCAAAGTGTATTACCCAGAGGCCTGTTGCTTTGACTTGTATCACTGTAACGAGTCATTAGTTTGGTTTAAAAGTTAAAGTATCATTTCCCGCAAATCTGTTATAATCTATTATAACTGTATTTAATATCTGTGCCCAAATTAAAGTACTGTTAGTTTAAACATATATTTTTAGTCCTAAACAAAATGATTACCTCAGGGGAAACAGGTCTGAAAGGAGCAGTGCTCAGTTTGTCCCTCTGTAAGAAAATGAATTATTATAAGTCAAACGTTTTTATTATTATTTTGGTCAATAGGATAAAACATAAAAAATAATACATCACCATAAAAACAACAAAAAAAAAAAAAAAAAACACACTGACTGAGCAACTGGGCTTTGGCCCCTCCCAACATTCAGTCAAAACAAAACAGAAAAAAGAAAGAGCTTAACTGGGTTCAATAGAGCAATACATATCTCTTAAATAATGCCAATAAATGCCACCAAACCCCACATTTCAAATTAAACCCCTTTTGAAGAGAGGCTCTCAGATAAAAACAAAAGTCATAATGTTGAGTGCTTTCTGTTAAAGTCTTGTCTTGTTCAAACGGATGTAACACCTATTCAGATTAGACTTCCTGTTTCTCAAGAAAAAACATTTTGGTATGCTGTTTATATTATCTCATTTGTAATACTACTACCATCTGTTAACCTTTAGCTATTTACATATTTTTATGCGTTATTTCTTGAGTAAAGGTAACATCCCAAATGTACTTAAATTTAAGTAAGATGCAAGTATTTTCCCCCAAAAAGGTACTCAAGTAAATGTACTACAATGAATTATAATAAATGTGTAAAACCTTTGAAAAGCAATGATTATTATTAACTATTTATGAATAATACCAGGAAGTAAACAATGTTGTCAGAGGATTTGACTGGGTAAATCTATAATGTCACAGCTAACTTTTAACACAAGCCTTTTTAATTCTTACTCTCTTCCAAGAATGCTGGATAGAAAATCTCAAAACTATAATCCCTGTGAAACTGTGGTGTTTTTACACATTTAGTAAGATTAGATTAGATTAGATTAGATTAGATTCAACTTTATTGTCATTACACAAGTACAGGTACAAGGCAACGAAATGCAGTTTAGGTCTAACCAGAAGTGCAATAGCAGCAAAGTGCAGGATATATACAATGGTTGCATACGTGCAGGATATGGAGATGTACAGGATTTACAGGTAATATGTACAATGAATATAAATATACTAAATATACAGATGGTTATTACTATAAAAGGTGAGTGTGTGCCATAAATATAATTACAGGTGTCTCTTTTCTATAAACAGCATTTACAGGTGAATATGTACTCTACATGTAATGTAATACACATGCGCCACGCCACATACACACACATACACACACTCACTCATACACACACACATACACACACTCACTCACATACACACGCAAACATACACACATTCACACACACATACACACACTCACTCACATACACACATACACACATACACACATACACACATAAACCGGAGAGCTATACACACACTCACTCACATACACACACGAGCACACACACATGCACACACTCACACACATACACACACACACACTCACACACACACACACATACACACACTCACATACACATACTCACATGCATACACTCAATCACATACACACACACTCACATACACACACACTCACATACACACACACACACTCACACACACACACACTCACATACACACACACACTCACACACACACACACACACACACACACACACACACACTCACACACACACACACACTCACATACACACACACTCACATACACACTCACACACACACACATACACACACACTCACATACACACACACTCACACACACACACTCACATACACACACACACTCACACACACACACACTCCACATACACACACGAGCACACACACATGCACACACTCACACACATACACACACACACACACACACACACACACACACTCACATACACACACACTCACATACACACACACACACTCACATACAAACACACACACACTCACACATACCCACATACTCACACACTCACTCACATACACACACTCACACACACACATACACACATACACTCGCATACTCACACACACACAAACACACACACTCACTCACATACACACACTCACACACAAGCACACACACACACACACTCACACATACACACACTCACATACACACATACTCACACATGCACACACTCACTCACATACACACGTACACATACACACACTCACACACATACACTCAAACACACTCACATACACACACTCACACACAAGCACACACACACACTCACACATACACACACTCACATACACACACACTCACACTCACACATACACACACTCACATACACACACACTCACTCACATACACACACTCACTCACACTCACACACACACACACACATACAAACAAACATACACACACACACACACACACACACACACACACACACACACACATGTAATATACAGATGTCTCTAACTATAAACAGAATTTTACAGGTAGGTGTATACAATTGTATGTTAGCTTAAGGTAAGCAGTAGATTTGAGGTAGTGCAAACAGTAAAATGTAAACAGTTGGTACTGTAGAACGGTTGGTAGCAAAGGTGCAGTAGTCCAAGGGATGGTGGGATGATGGGATGAGAGAAGAGTCTATGAGGGTAGTGGGATGGTGGGGGGTGAGAGGAGAGTCTGTGAGGGGAGTGGCATGGTGGGGGGTGAGAGAGGAGTCTGTGAGAGGTGTGGGGTCAGGAAGGGTTAGAGTTCAGTAAAGAGACAGCTCTGGGGAAAAAACTGTTCTTTAGTCTGCTGGTTCTAGTCCGGAGGCACCTGAATCGCCTGCCGGAGGGGAGGAGGGAGAACAGTCTGTGGGCTGGGTGAGAGGAGTCCTTAAGGATGCTGCGAGCTCGACGCAGACAGCGTTTCCTCTGGATGTTTCCGATGGCAGGAAGTGGAGTCCCTGTGATGCGTTGGGCAGTTTTCACCACCGCTGCAATGCCTTGCGCTCGCGACAGAGCAGCACCCATACCATACTGTGACACAGTTCGTCAGGATGCTTTCTATCGCGCAGCGGTAGAAGTTCACCAGGATGGCCGAGGAGAGCTGGTTCTTCCTCAGTGTCCTCAGGAAGAAGAGGCGCTGGTGAGCCTTCTTGACCAGGCTGGAGGTGTTGGTTGTCCAGGTCATGTCAGCCGAGATGTGGGTCCCCAGGAACTTGAAGCTGGAGACACGCTCAACGTCCATTCCATTGATGTGGATGGTGTCGTGTGTGCCTCTAGACTCTTTCCTGAAGTCCACGATGAGCTCCTTCGTTTTGGTGGTGTTGAGGAGCAGGTTATTTTCGTTGCACCATGTGGACAGGTGCTGGATCTCTTCCCTGTAGGCAGTCTCATCGTTGTTGCTGATGAGACCAATCACTGTAGTGTCGTCTGCAAACTTGGATGGCATTAGATCCAAACACAGGCTTGCAGTCGGAGGTGAAGAGGAGTAGAGAAATGGGCTTAGCACACAGCCCTGTGGTACACCAGTGTTAAGTGTGATGGATGTGGAGCAGGTGGATCCAGATCGGACATTCTGGGGTCTGTTGGTCAGGAAGTCCAGAATCCAGTTGCAGAGTGAGGTATTGATGCCCAAGTCTTCAAGTTTGGCTATTAACTTGGTCGGGATGATAGTGTTGAATGCTGAGCTGAAGTCAACAAACAGCATACGTGCATAAGAGTTCTTATTGTCCAGGTGGGTGAGCACAGAGTGCAGTGCCATAGCAACTGCATCCTCTGTGCTCCTATTGCTGCGGTAAGCAAACTGATGCGGGTCCAATGTGGGTGGTATGGAGTCTTTTAGGTGTTCCAGGATCAGCCGCTCAAAGCACTTCATGATGATGGGTGTGAGTGCTACAGCGGTAGTCGTTGGGGCACCTTGGACTAGAGTGTTTTGGCACTGGCACAATGGAAGTGCATTTGAAGCATGTTGGTACAGCTGCTTGGGCAAGAGACAGGTTGAAAATGTCTGTAAAACCCCAGCGAGCTGCTCCGCACATGCCCTGAGAACACGACCAGGGATGTTGTCTGGTCCAGCAGCCTTGTGTGTGCTGATCCTCAGTGCCTTGCAGACATCAGTGGATGAGAGTGTGATTGGAGGGTGGTCAACTGAGGGTTTGAGCTTGGTTGCAGTTTCTCTGTTGTCTCTTTCAAAGCGAGCATAAAAGTCACTTAGCTCATTCAGGAAGTTGACATCGGTGGCTGCAGGGGTGGAGTGGGTGGGTTTGTAGTCACTGATGGCCTGGATGCCCTGCCACATGCGTCGAGGGTCAGAGTTGGAGAAGTGTCCCTCTATCTTCAGCTTGTAGCAGTGCTTGGCCTTTTTGATGCCCCTCCTTAGGTTTGCTCTGGATGTGCTGTAGGCTTGTGCATCTCCTGATCTGAAGGCAGTATTGCAGGAGTCGCACTTCCTTATTCATCCATGGCTTCTGATTTGGGTATGTGGTGATCTGTTTCTGGGTTGTAACACTGTCAATGGTGGTATTAATATAGTCCAATACAGAGGAGGTGTAGCAGTCAATGTCTGTGTGAGCACCACTGGTGGCTTGGGAAGCATACATACTCCAGTCTGTGTGTAGGAACTTTTCCTGGAATGTGAAATCTACCCCCGCAGGCCACACCACCAAAGCACACCCTGTCACCAAACAAGCACACCCTGTCACCAAACAGATCAAACTCTGGACCCCGGAGAGCGAGATCACCCTGCAGGATTGTTTTGCACTGACAGACTGGGATGTGTTTAAAGCTGCAGCCACTGTGGAGGACTCTTCCATTAGCGTACAGGATTATGCTGAGTATGTGTCTGGGTACATCAGCACTTGTGTTGATAACATCGTGCCCACCATACAAATCAGGAAGTTTCCCAACCAGAAGCCCTGGATAAACAGTCAGGTACGTCACATGCTGCGTGCTCGCTCTCTTGCATTTAGACCAGGCAATGAGAACGAGTACAAAGCTGCAGTATGGACTGAGAAAAGCCATCACAGCGGCCAAGAGGCAGTACAGAGAGAAGCTGGACAGCTTCTACTACTACTGCGGATTCAGGGCGGATGTGGCAAGGCCTGCAGCACATCACAGACTACAGGACCACCACCAACAACATCGCATCAACAGACAGCCTGCCGGATGACCTCAACACTTTCTACACCCGCTTTGAGGCTCCCAGCGACACTGCAGAGAGGAGCTCACACACCTGGATCACCCAACCCCCTCCTCCACCAACCATCTCAACAACACAGGTACACAGAGCTCTGAGGAAGATCAACCCCGCAAAGCAGCAGGACCAGACAACATTCCTGGCGGGCCCTCAGAGCATGTGCCAACGAGATGGTTGATGTTTTCACCTCCATCTTCAACCTCTCCCTCAGCCAGCGCATTGTTCCATCATGCTTCAAGTCCACGACCATCGTCCCCTGCCCAAGAAGAACCCACCCACCTGCCTGAATGACTACAGGCCAGTGGCACTCACTCCAATCATTATGAAGTGTTTCGAGAGAGTGGTGCTGGCCCACATTCATAGCAGCATACCCGGACACCATTGACCCCCTGCAGTATGCCTACCGCCCAACAGGTCCACCTCAGATGCACCGCTACTGCCGTCCACTACTCCCTCTCACACCTGGAGAACAAAGACTCATACCTACGGATACTTTTATAGACTACAGCTCCGCCTTCAACACGGTCATCCCACACAAACTCACCCACAAACTGTCCACACTTGGTTTGCACCCCACCCTCTGTGACTGGCTCCTAGATTTCCTGACTGGCATGCCTCAGTCTGTCAGGATTGGAAATAGGACTTCAGCCAGCACCATCACAAACATTGGCACCCCACAGGGCTGTGTACTCAGCCCCATCCTTTACACCCTGTACACCTACGACTGTGTCGCCTCACAAGGACAACATCATCCTGAAGTTTGCCGACGACACCGCAGTGATAGGACGCATCGCTGGCGGTGACGAGGCAGCTTACAGGAGGGAGGTGGCCAGTCTGGTGTCATGGTGTGAAGACAACAACCTCACCCTCAACACGGACAAGACAAAGGAGATGATAGTGGACATGAGGAGGGAGAGGAGAACGCCTCAGCCACTGTTCATCCGGGAGCTTGAAGTGGAGAGGGTGAGCAACTTCAAATACTTGGGTGTCCACATCAATGAGGACCTCACTTGGACACCTCACATCACGCAGCTGGTCAAGAAGGCTCAACAGCGGCTGTATTTTTGAGGAGGCTGAGGAAGTTTGGCATGTCGCCCAAGATCCTCAGCAACTTCTACAGCTGCACCATTGAGAGTGTCCTGACCAGCTGCATCACTGTGTGGTGCGGCAGCACTTCTGTCATGGACCGCAAACGCCTGCAGAGAGTGGTGAAGACTGCGCAGAAGATCACCAGGACTCCACTGCCCTCTCTGCAGAGCATCTACCACCGAAGAGTCCACAGAAGAGCTGCTTCCATCCTCAAAGACCCCTCCCACCCCCAACATGGTCTATTCACACTTCTACCCTCAGGAAGGAGGTACAGAAGTGTGAAATGCAGACTTCAGAATGAAGAACTCATTCTTTCCCTCTGCCATAAGACTCCTAAACAGCAGATAGGAGTCTACAATCACAATCACAACAGTACATGAACAATTGTTTACTACTGCACTACCTCACTTTATCACTTTATCACTTTACTACTTTACTCTTTGCCCTGTTATATTTTTTTATATTTTTTATATATTTTTTATATTATTTTTTATTTTTATTTTTATCTTTATATATTTGCTGCTCTTTATATTTGCTGCTCTTTTATTACTTATACTTATCTTATTTTTATTTTTAACTTACTTGTGTGACTTACTGTGTGACTTTTTACTGTGGACGGCAAAGTAAGAATTTCATTGTACAGGGAAACATGCTTTCTGTCTGTACACATGACAATAAACACTTTGAATTCTTTGAATCTTGATGGTCTTCACTGATGGCTTCACACGGTTGATGAGGGGTGAATATTTGGGAGTGAGGAACAAAGAGATGTGGTCTGATTGTCCCAGGTGGGGGAGGGGTGTCGCCACGTAAGCTCCAGCCATGTTTGTGTAGACATGGTCTAGGGTTTTGTTCCCTCTGGTGTGACAGGAAACATTCTGATGGAATTTGGGTAGCACAGTCTTTAGGTTAGAGTGATTAAAATCACCCGCAACAATAAACGCCGCTTCCGGGTGAATAGTCTGTTGTTTACTGATGGCTGCATAAAGTTCTTTCATAGCGAGCTTGGCATCAGCATCCGGGGAATATAAGCTGCAGTTATAATGGTGGAAGTGAACTCCCGGCAGATAGAACGGTCTACATTTAACCATGAGAAACTCTAGGTTAGCTGAACAATCCCAACAACAGCAGAGTTTGTGCACCAAGCTTTGTTAATATAAATACACAATCCGCCTCCGCTTGTCTTACCGGATCCATCTGTTGTTCTGTCCGCAAGGAGCATGTGATGTCCCGTGAGCTCAATAGCGGAGTCTGGTATTCCGCTATTTAACCACGCGTCTCCGTGAAGATAAGGACGTTACAGTTCAGAAGTCTTTTGCTGTGTGTCATGTTGAGTCGAATCTCATCCATTTTGTTCACTAGCGAACGGACATTGGCGAGGAAGATACTGGGTAAAGAGAGCCGGTGAGGTGTTAGCTTTAGCCTAGCTCTAAGTCCTCCGCGTCTGCCCCGTCTTTGTTTACGTTCTCGACGCCGCCTGCGAGCACTTCCGCCCGGCCGGGAAGAATGAGCTGCCACGGGCGTCTAAGCGATTTCAGGAGAGTCGAAGGTTGTCCATAAAACCGTCGGAAAATTGCAAACCAATATCCAAAAGCTCACTCCGGGTGTACGATGTAAAGGCACAACTGTTCTGCACAAACAGACCCGAGATAAGCAAGAGTAATACTGCAAAATTAAGATTAAAGATTAAAACACTAATAATCTTTTGTAGGTTTTGTGAGCACAACACAATGATCATTGTCGAAGAACCAGTCACACATCTTGGCAGTTAAAGTGAATTGACACCTAACCCACGTTGTGGTTTTCACATTTTGCTTTTTGTCATCTCTCCAGTCTTGCCTGCAGCTGTTGAGTTGTTGGAGACAGTGAACATTGTGCCCTGTGCAGTCTCAATAACAATCACTTTGTGTCCAAACAAGTCTACAGTTAAGTATATATCTTGTTCCACGTTTGCTTGTGTAGTTTTAGGCATTTTTGGTGGCATCTGCTGATGAAACTGAAAATTGCCATTTCACTTGTCACATTCCTTCTTTTTTAAAGTGAGTTAACAGCTATGGTACAACAAGCACAAGTGATTTAAAAAAACAAAAAACAAATAATCAATATAATAATCTAGCTTTGTTCAGAAACGACACACTGTACATTTAAACAGTTGAACAGTGTTGCTTTTACATAAAAAAAAAACAAAAACAACTTATTAAACCCTTTAAGTTGCTGTCAAGTTAAGTCATGCTGTTGAGACGTAGCAATAGCCTGAGTGCATGTTGGCAGGCTAATGGGTTCTTACTGTGGAAGTAGGGGATAGGAGGCTGCATGTACTACCTGAAGCCTTTTATATGTTTACACAGTAATAGTGCCAATAATTTGGAGAGTGATTCACCAAAACTCAACAACTGCAGTGTTTGGAAAATCCCATAAAGCATTGATAATTGTTACTTCATTCATCCTTATTATAAAACATTTTAACTAATGATAAAAAATATGTTTTTAATGTTTGGTCCATCCATCCAGCCGGGTCGCAGGGGCAGCAGTCTAAGCAGAGACGCCCACTTCCCTCTCCCCAGACACTTCCTCCAGCTCTTCCGGGGGATAAGGAGGCGTTCCCAGGCCAGCCGAGAGACATAGTCCCTCCAGCGTGTCCCAGGTCTTCCCCGGGGTCTCCTCCCGGTGTGACATGCCCTCCCTAGGGAGGCGTCCAGGAGGCATCCGAAACAGATGCCCGAGCCACAGCAGCTCCACTTTGAGCTCTTCCCGAGTGACAGAGCTCCTCACCTTATCTCTAAAGGAGCGCCCCGCCACCATGCGGAGAAAGCTCATTTTTGGCAGCCTGTATCCGATCCGGAATCTTGTTCTTGAGAGTAGAAATTTCAGCTCCTTCTTCACCACAACAGACCGGCACATCGACCGCATCACTGCAAAAGCTGCACTGATCCATCTGTCAATCTCACACTCCTTCTGTCCCACACTTGTGAACAAGACCCCAAGATACTTGAACTCCTCCACTTGAGGCAGGAGCTCTCCACCAACCTGAAGAGGGCAAGCCACCCTTTTCCGACTGAGAACCATGGTCTTAGACTTGGAGGTGCTGATCCTCATCCCAGCCGCTTCACACTCGGCTGCAAACCGCCCCATTGCACACTGAAGGTCCTGGCTTGATGGAGCCAACAGGACAATGTAGTGACCAGAACACCAGATCCAGGTCACGCCAAGGTTTACAGCGCATAAATGTCAAGCCCTGACAATCTATGCCATAAAACCCTTCTCCAAACCCAGAAAATGTTTTCTTTTGCCAGCCAAAAGGACTTTTAAACAGACCCAGATGGCACCCTGTCATCCCAGTTGTAAATCCTTTGAGATAAAACTGTTTATCCAGCTCCAGCGAGAAACTTTTATGACCATTCCGTTTGAACATTGGAATGCTTTGAAATTCAAACAAAGACTCTGAATTTTCTGGACGACACAATACTGCCCCCCAGCGACAGTATGGAGTAACTCTGCTAAATACTTTCTCAATCAAAACTGACGTTTAACTTCTGTGCAAACGGAAAGTTTACCAAGGGACTCGGACATTTCAGAAATGAACATCTTTGTTTAATAAAAAGAAAATGTTTAAATGATGAATTAATGCTTTTCCCCCACAGGATTTAGAGTCACGACGAAGAATCCTTTCTTACATCAGTTTTACAAGCTTACAGTTAATAAAATGATTGAATGAATTTATACTTGTTACAACATGTTCAAAATGCATTCTATCGATATCAATCTGCAGTATCAAATTTAAATGTATGCTTATGATTGTGTAAAGGCTAACTATTCATTACATCTTTGTGGAGAAATTGTTTGTTTGAATTAAAAATTCGCAGGCCTTCCCCCAAAACAGAAACGCCCCAAAGACACACCCCTTACAGGCAGAACAAAACTCTGGCGCACGCCGGAAACGCTCTCTTGCCTTCTTGTTCTCTTCTGTTCTTCGCTTTGTCCGCCTCGGACCCTCTCTTTGTAACCAAACTTATTTTCAAGTTTTGGACCCGTTGTGCCACCAAACAACGTGCTTTTTATATATCTTTAACAGCCACGCATTGAGTATTTTTGGGGCGGCAGTAGCTCAGTGGTAGAGCGGCCGTCCTTCAACCGGAAGGTAGTAGGATCAATTCCCGCTCTCCCCACAGTTCATACTGTCGTTGTGTCCTTGGGCAAGACACTTAACCCACCTTGCCTCGTATGAATGTGTAAGAATGTTGAAGGTGTTGGTCGGAGAGTCCGTAGGCGCGGAATGGCTGCCACGTCTCTGTCAGTCTGCCCCAGGGCAGCTGTGGCTACAGATGTAGCTTACTACCACCAGTGTGTGACTGTGGAGTGAATGAATAATTGATATGTAAAGCGTCCTTGAGCTCTGGAAAGGCGCTATATAAATATAACAATTAATTTTTTAATTAATTTATTTTTGTAAAACTCTCGTGACGTAAACTGCACGAGGAGGAAGACATTTTTGTAGTTCTTGAGAAAGACCGAGAAAGACCGAGAACTCCACATGGACCCACAGACGCTTTGAGCCAGAGGAAAACGATTCCTGAGACTCTTTTCCAGTGATCAATTTTTGTGTTAAAAGACTCTTGTCCCAACCACGGGTAGGAGCCTGCCTTACACTCCCAGACCGTGACAGAACGCCTTCTCTACCCTACCCCGGAGCTGCACGGCTCCTTTGGGATCAGTGTACATGGGCCACCATCTTGTCGCCTGGCAACAACCAGCTGGAGCAGCCGCTCAAAGTTCCGGAGCAGCACTTTGGATCTTTGGCCTGAATGCTGAGGTTCGCAAGACGACTAGAGTGAGTTGAGCACGTGACACTGAAGTTTGGCGTTATAAAACTGTACACTGTCTTGAGTAAAGGTCCAGTCAGAACTTCGTTCATATCCATACATTCACCTATCTACTTCCAAAACCCCCTTCTAATAACCCGTAATTAAAACTTCCCAACCGAGTTTTAATTAAAACAAAGTATCATCCTCCACAAAGTTAGATCCAGTAATTTTGTTGTTTCTCATTTTGTTTTTAATCATTATTCCCATTATATGTCAATAATTCACCCTTTGTGTCCTTTCCCCATCCATCAAATGTGTTAACCCTGTATAATCTTTAATAAAACCCCATAAAATGTTAAAGATTTTGATTTGGTTTTTATGATTATTTCAGAAGTATATCCGAAAACAGGTTGAATTCAATTCCTTCAGATTAATTGAGACTTAATCAATATAATCAGTTTCCCAGAATCCATCTGGGTGGTGCCCCTTAACGAGACAATTTTGATAATAAAAATATTAATTAATAATTTACCAAAATTAATAAATTAATATTTCTTATTACATTATATTATAGCTCATACACTACAACAACATCATCTGCAAAAAACAGTCTCCCTCCGGCCCCTGGTTACACCTAGAAATCCTGTCCATAAAGATAATGAACAGGACCGGTGACAAAGGGGAGCCCTGCCGAAGTCCAACATGCACCCGGAACAGGTCTGACTTACTGCCGGCAATGCGAACCCAGCTCCTGCTCCAGCTGTACAAGGACCGAACAGCCCTTAGCAAAAGACCCCGGACCCCATACTCCCAGAGCAACCCCCACAGGGCGCCACGAGGGACACAGTCGAATGCCTTCATCACATCCACAAAGCACATGTGGACTGGTTGGGCAAACTCCTATAAACCCTCCAGCACCCTGGAGAGGGTATAGAGGTGGTCCAGCGTTCAACGACCGGGGCGAAAACCGCATTGTTCCTCCTGAATCCGAGGTTCAACTATCAGCCGCATTCTCCTCTCCAGTACCCTGGCATAGACTTTCCTGGGGAGGGGCCCCGGTTGGGCCATACCGGGCGGTCCTTGATTTTTTAATATTAACCCTGTAAAGCCTGACACATCAAAAAATGGCCAGAAAATTAAAATTTTTTGAAACCGAGAGGTTTATTAAATATTTTAGGAAAAAAAAAAAAAATGTCCATATCATTTTGTTTCTGAGATATTTTTTGTATCAAATATGATACACTGGGCGTTTGTTGATAAATTAGAGGTCTCAGAAACTCAAGTAGCATATATGATACAAATGGTTTTATAGGGTTAAAGACATTGGATTTGTTTTATGATCCACTCAAAAGACTACAGAAGGCAATGTAGACAAACAGACGTGTAGCCAGAGAGAAAGGGACCAACAGGATGATGGTAAAAGACATATAAGGCACATGGACACACAGGTGAGACATTTTAAAGATAGACACATGATTAGATTGAAAAATGTTAAAACACATTCAGACAAAACAAACAGAAAACAACACAAAAATTCACTGTAAGATTATTAAAAACACATGTACTCGACCAGGTTATGAAGGTTTTGTACTGTCGAAACTCTCTAAAGGTACATTTCCTTTTTTCTGAAGATACAGACTTTTATCTTTGTCCACAATTCAGTTATGAAAGCTCTGAAACGCCTAAGAACAAAAAAACAAAAACAAAAAAGAGGAACTAAAACAAGGGTCAAACAATGATATAACTGTAGTAATATGCAAAAAAAGTACAGACACACAAGTGTCACAAGGGTACAGAATGAGGTTTGCTTAGAGAAGTAAACAATACATGATATTTTATATCACTGCAGTGAAAGCTGTAGGAGGCGTATCTTTCACACACACTCCCCAAGCTCCAGGTGCAGAAAGTTATTTCTACGTCTAGTCATGAGACTTTATAAAGAGAGTTTTGATTTGAGGACTAGCTGTAAATGACCTGCTCTGACCACAGATTTTGAAACAGGACGTAAGGGTGGATCAGACAAATAAGACGGAGCGAGAACATTCAAAAGTAAAAATCTTAAGAGAATTTTAAAACCATAGTTTTTCAAAATGCATATTTCTTTTTTCTATTCTTTTTTTCCATTCAAAAATGTATATCAACAAAAGCGTGACATATATTAGAGAATAAAGCTGTTTATAAAATAATAAATGTTATTTTCCCACAAAAAAGTCCAACTGACTTTGCTTTAACCTTTGTTTAGTAAAGAGTTTGAATTACAGTAAAAGGCACGTTTTAAAGGAGACTTTAGTGTGGGAAGGAAGCCTATTATTATTACATCATCAGAATTTAATCACTTTTTGAATATGTGGGTTGTGTCACCATTGAATAAATTTTAGATAACGCTCACTTTTCATATGAAGGTTCAAGAACATTGAACCTTCATTGTTTAATGTTCTTGGTATTAAAAATGGCATTAAAAACATATTAAGAAACCAAAGTGTATTCCCCAGAGGCCTGTTGTATTGACTTGTTTCACTATAACAAGTCATTAGTTTGGTTCAGTTTCCCATAATCTGTGATAATCTGTAATAACTGTATTTAATATCTGTACCCAAGTAAAAGTACTGCTATTTTAAACTAATATTATTAGTCCTAAACAAAATTATTACCTCATGCAGGGGAAATAGGTCTGAAATGATCGTGCTTTTTCTTCAGCAGGTCTCAGTTTGTCCCTCTGTAAGATGGATGAATGAATGAAGAAATGAATTATTATTAGCGGAACTTTTTTATTATTATTTTGGTCAAAAGGAGAAAACAGAAAAAAGAAAAAATACGTCACCATCAAAAAAAAAAAAAAAACACACATTGATCGAATGGGCGTTGGCCCCTCCCAACATTCAGTCAAAACAAAACAGAAAAAAAAATAGACTTTAAGAACTTAACTGGGTTCAATAAAGCAATAAATATCTCTTCACAATTTTTACTACATTTTTACCAATAAATGTCACCAAATCCCCACATGTCAAAGTTTTGAAGAAAGGCTCTCAGATAAAAAACAAAAGTCATAACTTTGAGTGCTTTCTGTTAAAGTCTTGTCTTGTTCAAACGGATGTCACACCTATTCAGATTAGACTTCCTGTTTCTCAAGAAAAACATTTTGGTATGCTGTTTTATTACCTCATTTGTAATACTACTACCATCTGTTAACCTTTAGTTATTTACATATTTTTATGCGTTGTTTCTTGAGTAAAGGTAACATCCCAAATGTACTTAAATTTAAGTAAGATGCAAGTATTTTCCCCCAAAAAGGTACTCAAGTAAATGTACTACAATGAATTGTAATAAATGTGTAAAACCTTTGAAAAGCAATGATTATTATTAACTATTTATGAATAATACCAGGAAGTAAACAATGTTGTCAGTAGATTTGACTGGGTAAATCTATAATGTCACAGCTAACTTTTAACACAAGCCTTTTTAATTCTTACTCTCTTCCAAGAATGCTGGATAGAAAATCTCAAAACTATAATCCCTGTGAAACTGTGGTGTTTTTACACATTAAGTAAGATTAAAACACTAATAATCTTTTGTAGGTTTTGTGAGCACAACATAATGATCATTGTCGAAGAACCAGTCACACATCTTGGCAGTTAAAGTGAATTGACACCTAACCCACGTTGTGGTTTTCACATTTTGCTTTTTGTCATCTCTCCAGTCTTGCCTGCAGCTGTTGAGTTGTTGGAGACAGTGAACATTGTGCCCTGTGCAGTCTCAATAACAATCACTTTGTGTCCAAACAAGTCTACAGTTAAGTATATATCTTGTTCCACGTTTGCTTGTGTAGTTTTAGGCATTTTTGGTGGCATCTGCTGATGAAACTGAAAATTGCCATTTCACTTGTCAAATTCCTTCTTTTTTAAAGTGAGTTAACAGCTATGGTACAACAAGCACAAGTGATTTAAAAAAACAAAAAACAAATAATCAATATAATAATCTAGCTTTGTTCAGAAACGACACACTGAACCTTTAAACAGTTGAACAGTGTTGCTTTTACCTAAAAATAAAAAAATAAAAATATTATTAAACCCTTTAAGTTGCTGTCAAGTTAAGTCATGCTGTTGAGACGTAGCAATAGCCTGAGTGCATGTTGGCAGGCTAATGGGTTCTTACTGTGGAAGTAGGGGATAGGAGGCTGCATGTACTACCTGAAGCCTTTTATATGTTTACACAGTAATAGTGCCAATAATTTGGAGAGTGATTCACCAAAACTCAACAACTGCAGTGTTTGGAAAATCCCATAAAGCATTGATAATTGTTACTTCATTCATCCTTATTATAAAACATTTTAACTAATGATAAAAAATATGTTTTTAATGTTTGGTCCATCCATCCAGCCGGGTCGCAGGGGCAGCAGTCTAAGCAGAGACGCCCACTTCCCTCTCCCCAGACACTTCCTCCAGCTCTTCCGGGGGATAAGGAGGCGTTCCCAGGCCAGCCGAGAGACATAGTCCCTCCAGCGTGTCCCAGGTCTTCCCCGGGGTCTCCTCCCGGTGTGACATGCCCTCCCTAGGAGGCGTCCAGGAGGCATCCGAAACAGATGCCCGAGCCACAGCAGCTCCACTTTGAGCTCTTCCCGAGTGACAGAGCTCCTCACCTTATCTCTAAAGGAGCGCCCCGCCACCATGCGGAGAAAGCTCATTTTTGGCAGCCTGTATCCGATCCGGAATCTTGTTCTTGAGAGTAGAAATTTCAGCTCCTTCTTCACCACAACAGACCGGCACATCGACCGCATCACTGCAAAAGCTGCACTGATCCATCTGTCAATCTCACACTCCTTCTGTCCCACACTTGTGAACAAGACCCCAAGATACTTGAACTCCTCCACTTGAGGCAGGAGCTCTCCACCAACCTGAAGAGGGCAAGCCACCCTTTTCCGACTGAGAACCATGGTCTTAGACTTGGAGGTGCTGATCCTCATCCCAGCCGCTTCACACTCGGCTGCAAACCGCCCCATTGCACACTGAAGGTCCTGGCTTGATGGAGCCAGGAGAAATCCTGTCCATAAAGATAATGAACAGGACCGGTGACAAAGGGGAGCCCTGCCGAAGTCCAACATGCACCGGGAACAGGTCTGACTTACTGCCGGCAATGCGAACCCAGCACCTGCTCCAATTGTACAAGGACAATTAGCAAAAGACCCCGGACCCCATACTCCCAGAGCAACCCCCACAGGGCGCCACGAGGGACACAGTCGAATGCCTTCATCAGATCCACAAAGCACATGTGGACTGGTTGGGCAAACTCCCATAAACCCTCAAACACCCTGGAGAGGGTATAGAGCTGGTCCAGTGTTCCACGACCGGGACGAAAACCGCATTGTTCCTCCTGAATCCGAGGTTCAACTATCAGCCGCATTCTCCTCTCCAGTACCCTGGCATAGACTTTCCTGGGGAGGGGCCCCGGTTGGGCCATACCGGGCGGTCCTTGATTTTTTAATATTAAAGACATTGGATTTGTTTTATGATCCACTCAAAAGACTACAGAAGGCAATGTAGACAAACAGACGTGTAGCCAGAGAGAAAGGGACCAACAGGATGATGGTAAAAGACATATAAGGCACATGGACACACAGGTGAGACATTTTAAAGATAGACACATGATTAGATTGAAAAATGTTAAAACACATTCAGACAAAACAACTCGACCAGGTTATGAAGGTTTTGTACTGTGCACATGTGAGTGCTTTCTGTTGGTGTCAAACAGATGTGAAACTCTCTAAAGTTACATTTCCTGTTTTCTGAAGAAACAGACTTTTATCTTTGACCACAATTCAGTTATGAAAGCTCTGAAACGCCTAAGAACAAAAAAATAAAAATAAAAAAACGAAAAAAAGAGGACCGAAAACAAGGGTCAAACAATGATATAACTGTAGTAATATGCAAGATCAAAAAAACACAATGTGGTAGTGGCCGCTCAAATGCATCATCACATACAATCTTTCAGACACATTTAATAGTGGTCTAATAATGTCTAGTGTTCTGTTTTATATGAAGACCCTCCCCTCCCTCCTTTTTGTGTTTCTTTGGCTTGTGTGTGGCACTGGCTTATGGAGTTTCTTTTGTGTCTTTTTTATTCAAACAAACATATTGTGTTTGAGAGTAAAACTAATTATTTTGTAATTAAAAAATATATATATTGCAAAAAAAGTCTTCTTAAGGCTCAAAAATAAAGAAGTTGATAACAGAATTATTTTCAGTGCGTGTAAATCTTTGAAAAAACCTTTATTTTTCCTTGTGCACTTTGAGAACTTTTCATCCCAAACCCACACATTTTGCTCTCTTTTCTGCTGTCTTTTTTTGCGGGTCAAAATATTTTGCTTGCGTGGTGAATAGGTTTGCAAGCTGAAAAGTTTTGCAAGTTGAAAAGTTTTGCGAATTGAAAAGTTTCGTTTGCATGTGAAGCTGTAGCTCAGTGGGCGGTCTCTACCAACCAGGATGAAAGGCGTTTTTTTATTGGTCACCCTCGATTGAAGTGACAAGTTGGCCACACCCACTACGGTTTCCCGCCGCTGCTGCCACCGAGAAGAAGCGAAGCAAAGTGAGAATGGCGAGCAACAGGTCGTTCACTGGGTAAGATAACTCATTTAATATCATTAATGCAGTGACAAGTGAACTGAATGATTCTCTCTTCTTATGCTGTCCCATTTAAATACTTTAACGTTGGCTGGACCAGTCTGTAGTTAGTGTTACCGTTGACTAGATTTTATTAACGTTAGCCAACACTAGCAGCCAGAGCCACCATAACATTTGCCGTGTGGTTGATGTCAAGTGTTGCTAGCTGAGCTGACATTCATAATCACATTGGATTTTATCAGCGTAAAGGTTAAGAGGCACTATTTTCGATGTTCGTAGAGTTCTGGGGGTAAAAATATAGGCGTCCCGCGTGACGTCATGCCATTTGGAGCAGCCATCTTGGCGGAATAGAAAATGTAAAGCCCTGCATTTCAGCCCGAGCCCGATGGGCCCCGACTTATTTATGCCCCTGGGGCTGGTCCTCGGGCCAATTTTCACATTATAGCTCACATGCGGTCTCGGGCCTTTTTTGGGTTATGCTTCTATGTATATTTTAAGACATTAATAAAAATTTGATAAAAATTTAATAAAAGTTGACGTGACGATAGAAAAACAAACATAGAAAGACATTTTATAACCTCATAACTTTCATAATCTGATAATTCAACCCGTTATAATTACACTGACATACTGACATGACAGTCTCACGCCCGCCCACCCGCACGTATATCCGTCAGCGCGACCCACTATTATACTTCACTTATATCCACTTATTGTAGTAGTAGCGATTATGTGCCTCTAAATTAATGCATTAATCATAGCCTAGTTGGCCAACTAATAATTATAAAATGATGATTCATGCAGCGGCGAGCATTTGTGTCTGCACACACTAGGGCTGTGCAAAAAATCAAATGCGATTTTCATGCACATCTCATCAGTAAAGACGCTCCTGTAATTAGAAGTATATCTCCAGCACGTTCCCCGATAAAAATTGCTTCCCGGGGTTACAGTATAATTTTTTTTTACCAGGGTTGCCTTGGTAAAATTCGCATTTTAGGTGCTAAATATCACGTTATTTGTATTGGGGTCGCTTCGCCCTTGGTAAATGAAAAACAACCACAGACTTGGCAACACTGGTTGGCATTTACTACACCGAGCCGTAATTCACTGACAATCTACACAAAATCGATGTTAAAATCGCAGGCGATTCTTTGTCGATTTTGAAAGCGATTTTGTGTTAGTTGTCGGTAGACAACGGCTCTGTGTGACAACTGCCGCTCCACCTGAACCATTGTTGCCAAGTCTGCGGTTGTTTTTCATGTCCGCGGTTTGAAGCGACCCCAATACCAATAACGTGATATTTAGCCCCTAAAATGCAAATTTTACCAAGGCAACCCTTCCAAAAAATTTATATTTTAACCCCGGGAAGCAATTTTTATCGGGGAACCTGTCAGATCCACTCCGTGTCTCTCAGGGATCCACTCCACTTTCCTTCTCTCTCCTTCATCTCACCACTGCCACCTGTCCCAAGCACCTGTAACCTATTACCATCAGTGAGGTATTTAAACCTCTCCTGTCCACCTCTTCCCTGCCAGATCGTTCAGCATACTTTGTGTGAATGTTTCCAGCGTTTGTTCCAGCTCTTGTCTCAGTCCTCTCTCCAGCCTTCACTCCAAGTCTCAGGTGTGGACTTCACTCTCAGCCCAGCTTCCTAGCTTGGTTCCAGTCACCGGCTCGGCTCCAGGCTTCGGCGCAGCTCCACGGCTCACTCCAACTCTCAGCCCAGCTACCCAGCTTGGCCCCAGTCACCGACTCCGCTCCAGGCTTCGGCGCAGCTCACGGCTCACTCCAACTCTCAGCCCAGCTCTCCAGCTTGGTCTCCAGTCACCGGTTCGGCACCAGGTCTCGGTTCAGCTTCATGGTTCACTCCAACTCTCAGCCCAGCTCTCCAGCTTGGTCTCCAGTCACCGGTTCGGCACCAGGTCTCGGTTCAGCTTCATGGTTCAACTCCAACTCTCAGCCCATCTCTCCAGCTTCCTATCACTATCTGTACTTTAATAAAGTATCACTTACCTTCACTGTCTTGTGCTTGAGTCCTCATTCCCGCATTACAGAACGATCTGGCCAAGATGGACTCAGCCAAAGCAGAGAAAGTAATAAATCGATTTACCCTCATTGAAGAAACTCTCCAGAATCATGAAGCCCAAATGAACACTATTTCCGCCGGGTTCCAGCGGATTGTGTCTCAACAGGAGGACGCATTCCAGGCCATGTCAAATCAGATCCATCTCCTGACTTCTCAGCTATCGAGTATTCCGAAGACCACAGACAGTCGTGCCTCCGTTCCACCTTCAGATCCTGTTTCCCCGGTGGTTCAACCGATTCCGGTCCAGGAGCCTCGGGTCGGGATTCCAGAACGCTACTCGAGAGGCAGGTGGTTGTAATCCCTTTCTGGTTAACTGTTCAATTCTGTTTGCTCTGCAACCCCACACATTTGCCACAGAAAAAGCCAAGGTGGCATTTGTCATTAATCATCTCAGCGCACGTCTCTGGGGAACCGCAGAGTGGGAGAGAGGTACTCCAGCCTGCTCTAGTTTCCAATCCTTATCTACCGAACTCCGGAAGGTGTTTGACGCTGAGGATCAGGAGGCGCGGCCAGGGGCCTTTTCAACTAAAACAGGGATCTCGTTCAGTGGCGGATTATTCCATTGACTTTCGGACTTTTGGCCGAGCACATGAAAGATGAGCTTGCCTCTCGGGAGCTTCCAGAAAACTTGGATGATTTAATCCGTATGTCAATCCGGGTTGATCAGAGGGTCCGAGCTCGTCGAGGGGAGCGGGCTACCCGGAGTTCTCTTTATCTTCCTCTTGACCCCCAGCGACCACAGCTCTCTGTATCCACAACAGATTTCAGTTCCACAACAGATTCCAGTGAACCCATGCAAATTGGCCGCTCTCATCTCACTCCTGAGGAGAAGCTACGGCGTCGAAGGAGGAACCTTTGTATGTATTGTGGGGGCCCGGGCCATGTTGCATTGGTCTGTCCGTTAAAAGGACAGGCTCAGCAGTAGATGGAGGAGTACTGTTGAGTCTTACAGAGGGGTCTCCTCCATCAATCGCCCGCTTGTCCATGTCCAGCTGCTGCTTCCTGGGGGCCCACAGACTTTAACTACATTCATTGACTCTGGGGCAGGCGGCAGTTTTATTGACGAGACCTTGGCACTTCAGTTGGGGTTGTCACGAGTTCCCCTACCCAAACCAGTTCCTGCACGGGCCCTGGATGGACACCTCCTGGGTACCGTGACCCACCGGACCAGTCCGTGACTCTATTGATCTCTGGGAACCATCAAGAAACGCTCGGATTTTTCCTAATTCAGTCTTCGGAGATTCCATTAATTTTGGGCTACCCCTGGTTGCGACGCCATAATCCTCACATTGATTGGGACACTGGGGCAATACTGGGGTGGAGTCATTCTTGTCACTCTGTTTGTCTTCAGTCAGCGGGATTACCCAACCCACTACCTGGTACACCTGTATCCTCTCTGCCAACGTTCCCAGGAGTACCAGGATTATAAGGAGGTCTTTAATAAGGCCAAAGCCACAGCCTTACCCCGCATCGGCCATATGACTGTGCTATTGACTTGCTTCCTGGCACCTCACCTCCTAGAGGCCGACTATATTCATTGTCCGCTCCTGAAAGAGAGGCCAGGGACCTTTACATCAAAGATGCGTTAGCAGCCGGAATAATAAGACCTTCTTCATCACCAGCGGGCGGGGTTTTTCTTTGTGGGAAGAAAGACAAGACTCTCCGACCCTGCATTGATTACCGTGGACTTAATGAGATTACCATAAAGAACAGGTATCCGCTTCCCTTCTGGCCTCCGCCTTTGAACTCCTGGAGGGGGCCGGTGTTTTCCAAATTGGATCTTCGCAATGCATACCACCTGGTTCGTATCCGAGAGGGGGCGAATGGAAGACAGCATTTAACACCTCGTCAGGCCATTATGAATATCTGGTGATGCCCTTTGGACTGACTAATGCTCCCGCTGTTTTCCAGAACCTGGTTAATGATGTGTTGCGGGACATGCTCGACAAGTTATTTGTCTATCTGGATGATATCCTTATCTTTTCCAAGAATCACAAGGAGCATGTTCATCATGTCCAGTCAGTCCTTCAACGCCTGCTGGAGAATTCGCTTTTTGTCAAGGCTGAGAAATGCGAATTTCACGTACCCAGCGTCTCTTTTCTGGGTTACATTGTCGCCCAGGGTAAGATTCAGATGGACCCTTCCAAGGTGTCGGCAGTATTGGATTGGTCATCTCCGTGCAGTCGAAAGCAACTGCAACGCTTCTTGGGGTTTGCCAACTTCTATAGACGTTTCATCCGTGGCTATAGTACCTTGGTGGCTCCTATGACAGCACTTACCTCATCTAAGGTTCCGTTCATCTGGTCCAGCGAAGCCGATTCAGCATTCCGGGACCTGAAGCTTTGTTTTTCTTCAGCTCCAGTGCTTATCATCCCAAACTCTGGTAGCCAGTTTGTCGTAGAGGTGGATGCTTCCCGGCGTGGGAATTGGCGCAGTTCTGTCCCAACGTTCCACTTCAGACCAGAAATTACACCCGTGTGCCTATTTGTCTCGTCGCCTGTCTCCGCTGAACAGAACTACGACATAGGTAATAGGGAGCTGCTGGCGGTTAAGCTAGCCTTGGAGGAATGGCGGCACTGGCTGGAGGGGGCGAACAACCTTTTCTTGTGTGGACTGACCACAAGAATTTGGAATATATCCGGTCAGCCAACGCTTGACATCTCGTCAAGCTCGTTGGTCATTGTTCTTTACTCGATTTAATTTTGTTTTGTCATTCCGACCAGGGTCCCGGAATCAGAAACCTGATGCCCTTTCTCGGCAATTCCAGAAGGAGGAGACCTCTTCTGAGGTGACCTCCATCTTACCTCCATCCCAGCTGGTAGCAGCCGTCACCTGGCCCATTGAAGAGCGCGTTAAAACAGCCTTGAACACCATTACTGTCCCCAGTTCCTGTCCAGAGGAAAACTATTTGTTCCTGCGGGTCTGCGGTCGGAGGTTCTTCAGTGGGTCCATTCGTCTCGACTCGCTTGCCACCCGGGATACGGCGGACACTCTCTTTTCTCCAAAGGCGATTCTGGTGGCCTAAGGAGGAAGAGGATGTTCGAGCGTTTGTCATGGCATGTCCTGTCTGCAGCCAGCAGAAGCCCTCTCATCATGCTCCATCTGGGCTTCTTCGCCACTTCCGGTTCCCAGGCGACCCTGGTCTCATATGTCCCTGGATTTCGTTACGGTCTTCCGAATCTAATGGCAACACGGTGATCCTTTCCATCATTGACCGTTTCTCAAAGATGGCTCACCTCATAGCTCTGCCTAAGTTGCCCTCAGCAAAAGAGACGGCAGAACTGGTACTCCAGAATGTCTTCCGGATCCATGGACTACCAATGGACATTGTGTCTGACCGGGGACCCCAGTTTACGTCTACAGTTTGGCGGGAGTTTTGCTCTCTTTTAGGGGCTACAGTCAGTTTGTCCTCTGGATTTCACCCGCAGTCCAATGGACAGACGGAACGGTTGAACCAGGAGATGGAGTCGGCCTTGAGGTGTGTGGCTGGACAAACACCATCTTCCTGGGCCTCTCAGCTGTTGTGGGTGGAGTACGCCCACAACTCCTTGACAAGCTCGGCTACTGGAATATCTCCTTTCCAGTGCGTCTACGGGTTCCAGCCACCACTATTCCCTGCCCAGGAGAGGGAGGCTAATGTCCCGTCTGTCCAAGCCCTCATCCGACGTTGCAGAGGGACATGGAACAGGGCTCGTGCGGCTCTCCTGCGAGCTTCCACCCAGTATTCGACAGCGGCCAATCGCCACCGCAAGCAGAGTCCCCAGTACAAGGTAGGGGACCGGGTAGCTCTCCACCAGAGACATTCCTCTCCGAGTGGAGTCGAAGAAATTGGCTCCACGATTCATTGGTCCCTTCACTATAGTGAGGATCATCAACCCGGTGGCGGTAAGGTTGAAGCTTCCTCGGTCTATGCGGATTCACCCAACCTTTCATGTTTCCAGGATCAAGCCCCTTCGGGAGAGTCCTCTGGTTCCCGCCACCAGGCCCCGCCTCCGCCCAGCTCGTCGGAGGTGCTCCAGCATATTCGGTGCGACGGCTCCTTAGATCTAGACGTCATGGTCGAGGCATTCAGTACCTGGTAGACTGGGAGGGGTATGGCCCAGAAGAACGTTCTTGGGTTCCTGCACGCCACATTCTCGATCCACAGTTAATTAGGGACTTCCATTCTTCACACCCGGGCAGTCAGTTGGAACGTCCGGTGCCGTTCCTTGAGGAGGGTTCTGTCAGATCCACTCCGTGTCTCTCAGGGATCCACTCCACTTTCCTTCTCTCTCTTTCATCTCATCACTGCCACCTGTCCCAAGCACCTGTAACCTATTACCATCAGTGAGGTATTTAAACCTCTCCTGTCCACCTCTTCCCTGCCAGATCGTTCAGCATACTTTGTGTGAATGTTTCCAGCGTTTGTTCCAGCTCTTGTCTCAGTCCTCTATCCAGCCTTCACTCCAAGTCTCAGGTGTGGACTTCACTCTCAGCCCAGCTTCCTAGCTTGGTTCCAGTCACCGGCTCGGCTCCAGGCTTGGCGCAGCTCACGGCTCACTCCAACTCTCAGCCCAGCTACCCAGCTTGGCCCCAGTCACCGACTCCGCTCCAGGCTTCGGCGCAGCTCCACGGCTCACTCCAACTCTCAGCCCAGCTACCCAGCTTGGCCCCAGTCACCGACTCGGCTCCAGGCTTCGGCGCAGCTCCACGGCTCACTCCAACTCTCAGCCCAGCTATTCAGCTTGGCCCCAGTCACCGACTCGGCTCCAGGCTTCGGCGCAGCTCCACGGCTCACTCCAACTCTCAGCCCAGCTCTCCAGTCACCGGTTCGGCACCAGGTCTCGGTTCAGCTTCATGGTTCACTCCAACTCTCAGCCCAGCTCTCCAGCTTGGTCTCCAGTCACCGGTTCGGCACCAGGTCTCGGTTCAGCTTCATGGTTCAACTCCAACTCTCAGCCCATCTCTCCAGCTTCCTATCACTATCTGTACTTTAATAAAGTATCACTTACCTTCACTGTCTTGTGCGCACTTGAGTCCTCATTCCCGCATTACAGAACCTCCCGGAAGCGCGATTGTAATAGTTTTGGACTAGTTTTAAGAAGCAACTGGGCAGGATTTGTTGTGAAAACCTGGCAACCCTGATCTGAACGCACATGCTGGGGATATACTTCTAATCACAGGAGCACCTTTTACTGATGAGATGTGCATGAAAATCGCATTAAATACACATTTACATCACAGCACTGCAATCACTGTGTGTGTGTGTGTGTGTGTGTGTGTGTGTGTGTGTGTGTGTGTGTGTGTGTGTGTGTGTGTGTGTGTGTAAATTGATCTAGCCACATGGATTGTTTTTTTGATTTTCGTAGTTTATTGCATATAGTTTTTTTTGTTTTACAATGAATTTGTTTTTTTTTTATGTTTTTTTTTTTACTCAATGGCAGAATTGAAAACCAAACAGGCAGATCACAACCACAGGTAAGTTATTAGCTTATTTCTACAAATTAATCAGATGACATTTTGTTTTTGATCAGTATTATAATAGTGTATTGCACCTAAACCTTTTTTCCCCAGTATGACCAACGTACTGTAACTGAAGCAGCACAACATTTAATTTCCTTGCTGCTGGATGTGAAGTGAGGTGGAAGAACATGACAAACAATATTTGAAAGAGAAATTACTGGATTTTTATTCACATTAGCCAAAGCCACTAGATCCAGTAAAATAAGAATAGTTTGCGCTATGTACAATGTGATGGATGTAAACAAACAATAAATCAGTTCACTACAGAAAGCTCGTTCCACTACAAAGAGCTCAGTCCACTACAGAGTTCAAATCGCAAGAAAGCATGAACGAACATGCCTAGACTTTATATATTTATAACATTAAATTTAAAGTTAATTGACATGCTTGTACGTAGATGTCATAGTCAAAACAAGTGGACTCAACGAGTGGGTTCACTTGATTCTGTAAAGTAGCAAAATCTTCAGGTGAAAAGGGGCAAGGTATCTCTGGGACAATGACTCCATGTTCAGAGTCAACACTCTGTGGATTCTGGAAGAATAATTCCTCTGCTTGCAAAATCTGGGTGGCAGGGAGTGACAGGCATTGATTACAAGAACAATCACCTTACAAAGTACCATAAGGCAGTATGTTTTATGTATCTTAAGTAATGCATACCTCTGCAAAATCAGGCTCTGACACAGGTGCTTGCAACATCCCAATATTCCAAAGCTGTTTCGGTGACAAATTTCCTTCCGTTCGCAAGGGATGACAGTTCCACATCTCTATGAAATGCTGCAAATCTGTGTGTATTCTGGGGATGAAAACATAGCTCACACAGAATAGGTGAACAGCATTAGACAGGTCAATTAATCCATCCTCTTCCAAGCTGTGGAGAACATTGTAGTAACTTGATGTTACAGCAGTCCAAACATCTCTCCATAGCCGTTCCACTCTAAGGCAGAGAAAGGTGTAAGGTGTTGATTTAATGGCAAAGCATTTTAAAAGTTTACATTAAAAAAAATGTGTATAAGAAAAATACATTAACCATGCTCTTCTATTTAATTACCTCTGGTTATGCACGCTTTTGCCAGCAATAAAGCTGCCACGGCCAGTTCCTCGCACAGTAAACATGCACCGAGCAATGTCTACATTCTCAACCCCTTGGTCTGCTCGTACTCTAAAACAGTCAGAAAAAAAAGTTTTTGATTATTAGAAGTATTGTGTGTGTTGGGTCCAAGTCAAGAGCCTTAAATCTACAACCTAGGGCTGCCCAATGTATTGTTTTATCATCGATATTGCGATGTGCACATTCACGATAGTCACATCACCAAACTCGGCTCAAACAATCTTTATAGCATGGGCAGCTCCAGTACCTGATTATGATTGGGTACTATGAGTAATCTGTAAAAAGAGTATCTTACAAAAAACCTTTTTCTTCACAATATTTATGCTCCCAGTAAATCTGTAAAAAGGGTAAAAACAAAGTTTTTATATGGAAAAGGATCTTATACAGATCTTTTATTAAAAATGTTCCTTTGAAAGAAAAGGTTTGTAACATAATGTGGCTCTTTTTCTGGATACTTTATGAAATGTTTAAAACTGTAGTCATAAGATCCCTAATTATCAGTGGGACCATTTCTGTAAATAATTCGTGAGAAATCGATCCGTATAATGTGCATACCTTGATGTCCATCCATTTTTTTCTACTCCTTACATGGAAAAACCCAAAAGCTGTTTTGGCTTTGTTATTCCCAGCAACATCCAGGTAAAAGATCTGTTCAGGAGTTGGACACAACAGCATAATATTGATATGCAAGATATACCAGAGAAATTATGAAGGGTTAATAAATAAATACACACCTTCCTTGAAAAGCCATCGACAGCCCCAAAAATCACTATGTTGTACCTATAAAAAAAAAAGACAGTATTCACACATTAAAAAAAAAAGAATTTTATGATCAGTCTCTTCTGCATTTCTTTGATCCAAAATATAGCATAAACAGTAATAGTGTGAAATACTTTGACAATTTAAAATATAAATATTTTTTACATTATAAATGTCTTTACTGTCAATTCTGATAAATTGTATGCATCATTCCCTACCTAGTATTAATAAATTAATTTCTTTTTTTGAACAGTAGTGTGTAATGTTACAAAATATTTTATTTCAAATTAACTGTTCTTTTGAACTTTCTATTCATCAAAGAATACGGAAACAAATTTGTAGATAAAAGCTTTCAACATTAATAATGATAAGACATTTTTCTTGAGCATCGACTCATATTATGATGATTTCTGTGACACTGAAGACTGGAGTAATGATGCTGAAAATTCTGCTGTTTGTTCACAGGAATAAATTACACTAAATATATATTAGGCAAGACCCTTCGCGCTACTGCCTACCTCATAATGATGATGAGAGACAATAAATGCTATGCCGGATGAGAAGCCGGATCAGACGACGCCCGGCAAAACAAGGTCTGCGTCAGGTGTTGGGGAACCAGAGCAACTTGATGACAAATGGGCTACTGGAACAAGACGGAGATGGGCGAGATGCGATAACAAGGCTCTGTTGGAATGCTACTACTCCAGTAACCCTAGTCAGAGGGGTTACATGAAGAGAATGTGGGATGAATGGTTACTACGAAACCCACAATCCAGGCTTACATCGAAGCAACTAGTAGCTCAGTGTTCCAACATCCACAAGCGGCAGCTGCTATCACAACTTGAGATTGACGAGATACAACACAAATGCTACGGCAAGGAGGAGCCAGGACGCAAGGTCAGAGGGGAGCCAACAGGGGCTCCCCAACCGGGGATTGGGTATGAAGCCCCAACAATAACGCTGAACGAGGCAGCGACTGACCTGAAAGACAAGATCATGGCGAGAATGAATGCAAGGCAACCCCGACGCCAATTACAACGGCTAAGTGAAGTACCATCAGAAAGTCTCCTAGAAGATGTGAATGCAGCATTGAGTGCGATCCCTACCACAACCATCACTGAAACCAATGAGCTGCTATACAACTCCGCAGCAGTGATCCTCGAGATGCTTGGCTATAAGAGCAACCATGGGAGCCATGAGAAACAGTACCCACCATGGAAACAAAGGCTGGAGGCTAAGATCAAGCAGACACGTAGAGAAGTAAGCCAACTGACAGAGGCCAAGAAAGGTGCAATGAGAAAACAGGTACCCAAGAGGTACAACCAGATGCCCATACCTGAAGCACTTGAAACTGCCAAACAAAGGCTCCAAGCCTTGGCCAGCCGCCTAAAGAGGTACACAAGAGAGAATGAAGCCAGAAGAATAAACCGGCTGTTCGCAACTCAACCTGCAAAAGTGTACGCTCAATGGCAGGGTAATAACAGCAGAGCAGACCCTCCAAGGCTGGAAACTGAACAATACTGGAAAAGTATATGGGAGAGGGAGGCATCCCACAACAGCGATGCACAGTGGCTGGTGGCTCTGAGAGAGGACCACAGCAACCTCCCTGAACAGAATCCAGTTACCATCACAGCGGCAGACATCCAAGAAAGACTCTCAGGTATGAAAAACTGGACAGCACCGGGCCCTGACAGGATCCACACCTACTGGCTAAAGAAGCTCACTGCACTCCACGAGCGCCTTGCAGCGCAAATGAACCAGCTGCTAAGGGATGGGACGCACCCTGAATGGCTTACCCAAGGGCGTACAATCCTGATCCTGAAGGATCCCACAAAGGGTACAGTCCCATCCAACTATCGGCCAATAACCTGTTTCTCCACAACATGGAAGCTCATGTCAGGCATCATTGCGGCTAAGATAAGTGGGCACATGGATCAATACATGAGCAAAGCACAGAAGGGCATCGGCAAAGAAACCAGTGGAGCTAAACACCAACTCCTGGTTGACAGAACAGTCACCCAAGACTGCAGAACCCGACACACCAACCTGTGCACTGCCTGGATTGATTACAAGAAAGCATATGACTCAATGCCACACACATGGATCACTGAATGCTTGGAGATGTACAACATCAACAGGACTCTAAGAGACTTCATTGCAAACTCAATGAGGCTGTGGAAAACCACCCTTGAGGCCAATGGCAAGCCACTTGCACAAGTATCCATCAAATGTGGCATATACCAAGGAGATGCTCTATCCCCACTGCTGTTCTGCATAGGCCTGAACCCCCTCAGCCAAATAGTCGACAAGACTGGCTATGGATACCGACTCAGGAATAGGGCCACCATCAGTCACCTCCTCTACATGGATGACATCAAGCTATATGCTAAGAGTGAGCGGGACATCGACTCACTGATCCACACCACCAGGATCTACAGCTCTGACATTGGGATGTCATTCGGGCTTGAGAAGTGTAGTCGAATGGTGATGAAGAGAGGGAAGGTAGTCCACACAGAAGGGGTCTCACTCCCAGAAGGAACAATAGCAGACATTGAGGATGGTTACAAGTACCTTGGAATACCACAGGCAAATGGCAACCTCGAAGAGGTAACAAGGAAAACAGCAACTGCCAAATACCTCCAACGAGTAAGGCAAGTCCTAAGAAGTCAGCTCAATGGCAAGAACAAGGCACGGGCAATAAACAGCTACGCCCTGCCAGTGATCAGATACCCTGCGGGAATAATAAGGTGGCCAAAGGAAGAGATACAGGTCACAGACGTTAAGACACGAAAGCTCCTCACCATGCATGGAGGGTTCCACCCCAAATCCAGCACCCTGAGACTGTACGCTAGCCGTAAAGAAGGCGGCCGTGGACTAGTGAGTGTGAGAGCCACTATCCAGGATGAAACATCCAAGATCCACAAGTACATCAAAGATAAGGCCCCAACAGATGACGTGCTCAGTGAATGTCTCAGGCAATGGGGAACAGAGGAAGAGGAGCTGGAGGAGGGACCATCATGGGAGGACAAACCCTACATGGGATGTACCACCGAACATAACTGAAGTGGCTGATATCAAGGAATCCTACCAATGGCTAGAACGGGCCGGACTGAAGGACAGCACAGAGGCACTCATCATGGCTGCACAGGAGCAGGCCTTAAGCACCAGAGCAATAGAGGCCCAAATCTACCACACCAGACAAGACCCAAGGTGTAGGCTGTGCAAACAGGCCCTGAGACAATCCAACACTTAACTGCAGGGTGTAAGATGCTGGCAGGAAAGCATACATGGAGCGCCATAACCAAGTGGCTGGCATAGTGTACAGGAACATATGTACGGAGTATGGACTGGAAACCCCGAGGTCAAAGTGGGAAACACCCCCAAAGGTGGTAGAGAATGACCGAGCCAAGATCCTGTGGGACTTCCAGATTCAGACTGACAGAATGGTAATGGCGAACCAACCAGACATTGTGGTGGTGGACAAACAGCAGAGGAAGGCCGTTGTGGTTGACGCGTTGCAATACCAAGTGATTGCAACATCAGGAAAAAGGAACATGAGAAACTAGAGAAATACCAAGGCCTCAGAGAAGAGCTGGAAAAGGCTTGGAAGGTGAAGGCGACAGTGGTCCCTGTGGTCATCGGAGCACTCGGGGCAGTAACCCCCAAACTGGAAGAGTGGCTACAGCAGATCCCTGGAAGAACACCAGACATCTTGGTCCAGAAAAGTGCAGTACTAGGAACAGCAAAGATACTGCGCAGAACCCTCAAGCTCCCAGGCCTCTGGTAGAGGACCCGAGCTCGAAGGATGAGAGACCACCCGCGGAGGGTGAAGGACAAAGTTTTTTTTATATAAGTGAAATTGAAAAAAAGTTACTTTACATTGTAATTTCACAATATTATTGTTTTAACTTATTTTGGATCAAATTAATTCAGCTTTGATGAGGCCAAGAGACTTTTTTCTAAAATATATATTTTTTTAAATCTACAGATCCCAAACTTTTGGTATGTATGAGATTTAGCGATATAACATCAACATCACAAATTACACAAGACAAACGTATGGTAAAGCTATGATTAACATTTAATTAAAAATAAAAGTATTAAAAATTACCTTATCAACTTATGATTCGTGTCTATGTGGACAAGAGACAAAGGAGCAGGAACAGAGTATGTACGTCTTGCGACGCATGACAGCTGGATCATCCTTGAAAGTACTCCTGCACCATCCACACATTGCAAAGACATTTCTACTCTTCTCCATGTAACTCGATGTCCCATTGCTTGTAGAGACCCTTTCACCAGCCTGTATCCAGCATGAGGTGTTCTTCCCTTTATAGATCTAACCTTCTGATCAAGTTCATGATCAGAAAGATCAGAATAGTTGCTCCGAACAGACAGACTTTCCTCTTTCATTCGCCTGTATAAGGTTGATCTTGAAATGCCATGCACTTCAGCCAAAGAGGCCAGAGGTAAGTGCATGCTGAGCAAATCTTGGAGAGTTTATTTTTGTATGTTTAGTCTGGGACGCCCCACACTTCCACTCCATTCCGGTACAGCTACATTGTCCAACAATGGAGGGACAACACTATTTGAAAGATAATTGGCAATAACTTCATTTAACTGTTCTAGAGCATCCACCACACCCTGGGGTATGTCTATATATGATGCTCCAGCTCGAACAAACTGTAACTCCTGACAGCAAACAAACTGGAGATATTCAAAGTCAATGGGATGCCTATTAACAATGCAACCAAGTCTATCCACAGACCTATGCAAAATCTGCAATTGTGTAGTCCTGAAAAGACAAACAACATTAAAAACAAAATTAGCTGATGTAACAAATACATAAAATTCAGAAGCATATATATTTTAACTGTGCACTCAGTTTGACTAAATCAAAAATCAGTTAATTGATCACAAATTACAATTACTGTTATGTCTTTACTTAAAGGTACTATGTAACTTTTGGAGTTCTAGAGACATGCAGTTTCGTTAACAGACTCAATGCACTGGTGCTAAATAATCTATCAACTCAATGTTTGATCCAGAGTTTTCAGAATTATGCTCCAAATGGCATGACGTCACGCGGGACGCCTATATTTTTACCCCCAGAACTCTACGAACATCGAAAATAGTGCCTCTTAACCTTTAAGCTGATAAAATCCAATGTGATTATGAATGTCAGCTCAGCTAGCAACACTGGACATCGACCACACGGCAAACGTTATGGTGGCTCTGGCTGCTAGTGTTGGCGTTAATAAAATCTAGTCAACGGTAACACTAACTACAGACTGGTCCAGCCAACGTTAAGTATTTAAATGGGACAGCATAAGAAGAGAGAATCATTCAGTTCACTTGTCACTGCGTTAATGATATTAAATGAGTTATCTTACCCAGTGAACGACCTGTTGCTCGCCATTCTCGCTTTGCTTCGCTTCTTCTCGGTGGCAGCAGCAGCGGGAAACCGTAGTGGGCGTGGCCAACTTGTCACTTCAATCGAGGGTGACCAATAGAAAAACGCCTTTCATCCTGGTTGGTAGAGACCGCCCACTGAGCTACAGCTTCACGTGCAAACAAAACTTTTCAATTCGCAAAACTTTTCAACTTGCAAAACTTTTCAGCTTGCAAACCTATTCACCACGCAAGCAAAATATTTTGACCCGCAAAAAAAGACAGCAGAAAAGAGAGCAAAATGTGTGGGTTTGGGATGAAAAGTTCTCGAAGTGCACAAGGAAGAATAAAGGATTTTTTTAAAGATTTACACGCACTGAAAATAATTCTGTTATCAACTTCTTTATTTTTGAGCCTTAAGAAGACTTTTTACATTTAGTCATTTAGCAGACGCTTTTATCCAAAGCGACTTACATGAAGCTTCCATTCACCAGTGTTACAGCTGGAACATCACTGGAGGCAAGGTGGGTTAAGTGTCTTGCCCAAGGACACAACGACAGTATGAAATGTGGGAAAAGCGGGAATCAAACCGCCTACCTTCCGGTTGAAGGACAACTGCTCTACCAATGAGCCACTGTGCCCCTTCCAGTTCTAACTCTGGGGACGAGCAGAAGGCCTGTCTCAGATGTTTTCAGATGTTGTCAGAGTCCGAGAAGGTTTATAATGAAATATATTTTGATGCTAAACCATTAAGAGACTTGTAAACCAGCAGTGCTGTTTTAAAGTCTATTCTCTGAGCAACAGGAAGCAATTGCAGAGATTTTAAACTGGACTGATGTGGTTGTACTTCGTGGTTTTAGCTAGAACCCCTGAATAAGCTGCAGCTGTCTTAACCCTCATTTTGAGAGACCAATGAGCAGGCCATTACAGTAATCTTACCCGCTGGAGATAAAAGCATGGATAAGTCTCTCTAAGTCTGGTTTAGACACAATTCCTTAAACTTTACTAATGTTTTCAAGGTGATAAAATGCTGGTGATTGACCAATCGTAGATGTCAAAGTTCAAGTTTGAGTCCATTATTACCTCCAGATTTCTAACCTTAGACAAGGCTTTAGACAAAGAGACACTTTCCCTTTGCTTGTGTGGGCCAAAGATAATGACTTCTATCTTGTCTGGGTTAAGTTGTAGAAAGTTGTTTTGAATCCACACAGTGATCTGTTGGAGCCAGTGATAGAGTGAGTCCACAGTCCCATAGTCGCCTGCTATGTCAAAAACTACTTGAAAGTGGCTTATAGCCAGCTGCAAAAGATTCTTCCAGAGTGGTTATGAAGGGATTGATAAACCAGTAATGTTAAGGTGGCTCTGGAGGTTTTGAGCTACTTCACATGAGAAATAAAATTAATTAGAGGATTATATGTTTGTTTGCCATGTTTGGGGTGGTACCAAAGAGAGATCAATGTTACAGTTTGACATTTATCCTTCACTATTTCCTGTTCCAGCCATATTCAGGTTCCAGGTTCTGGATGTTCTAGTTAATATGCCCAGAACAATAGATACTGACAGTTATGCGCTAAATAATATGTAAATAATATGGGACATAATGGATTTTAAATTAATCAAACAAGATTTGCTTTAACTGCAGACCTTTAGCTTTAATATGAGGGTATTAACATCCAAATCAGGTGAACGGTGTAGGAACAGTTTGTAAATGTGCCTCCCACTTTTTAAGGGACCAAAAGTAATGGGACAATTGGCTGCTCAGCTGTTCCATGGCCAGGTGTGTTATTCCCTCATTATTCCATTTTCAAGCCATCACAATTCTGGAACAACATCCTATGGACCGATAAGACCAAGATCAACTTGTACCAGAGTGAAGGGAAGAGAAGAGTCTGGAGAAGGAAAGGAACTGCTCATGATCCAAAGCATAGCACCTCATCAATGAAGCATGTGGTGGTAGTGTCATGGCGTGGGCATGTATGGCTGCCAATGGAACTGGTTCTCTTGTATTTATTTGATGATGCAACTGCTGACAAAAGCAGCAGGATGAAGTGTTTCTGAAGTGTTTCGGGCAATATTAGCTGCTCATATTCAACCAAATGCTTTAGAACTCATTGGACGGCGCTTCACAGTGCAGATGGACAATGAAAGTAACCAAAGGGTTTTTTAAGGGAAAGAAGTGGAATGTGATGCAATGGCCAAGTCAATCATCTTGCCTGAATATGATGAGCATGCATTTCACTTTCTGAAGACAAGACTGAAGGGAAAATGCCCCAAGAACAACCAGGAACACAAGACAGTTGCAGTAGAGGCCTGGCAGAGCATCACCAGGAATGAAACCCAGCGTCTGGTGATGTCTATGCTTTCGAGACTTTAGGCTGTAATTGACTGCAAAGGATTTGCAACCAAGTAGTGAAAGTTTGAATGAAGCCAATACAAGAAATAATACAAGGGGGAGAATGAAAACGATCACTTTGTAATGGGAAGAATTGGAATATGTGTCTTAGATTTAAGTTGCACAGAGCAAATTTATAAAGATAATACAAGTTTATAAAATGATAAAGATAAAGATTTTTTTTTTTTTTACCAGAACCTGGGGAAAGAAAAAGAAACAATTATGGATTTTTATGGTTTGGTAATAAGTAACACAAGATAACAGGGGTTTCACATCACCCTCCCATGCTCAATTTCTGGAGCTAGAAATGTTTCGTTTTTCTGTTGTTTTTTAAGAGCTGAAGTTTTACCTCCACAGTCATTGTGGGAGCTTTTACATTAAACAAACCTTTTAATGTTGAAAAAATGCTTAGTTAGAAATATCAGTATCAGAAAAAGACTGCACTGAACTGATATGTTAAAGAAAAGATTATTATACTTAATTAGGAAAATCGTTTGACCTTCTGTCAGTCTGTTGATACGAATATAGTCCACATTTGGGTTTTATTGAATCTATGGAATAGGAAATGATAAACTAAACAACGAAATTAATAGGATTAAATATTGTTTTTGAGAAAAATATTTGTTTTAGGTAATTAGGAAAACTGAAATAAAGGTACAACACCTGACCTCTAAAATAGATGCTGACGAGTGTCATCTATACAATAAAGATTTAAACTGTAATGAGAACATCTGGTGAGATGTTTTTACACTAATCCGGTGAAAAAACATATCTATATGTTAAAACAGGTAAAACAATATTGGATGATTGTAGATGTTCTTATTTAAGAAATCTGGAGTTAATGAGAAATAAATAAATAAAAATGTAATAGTTAAACTAACAAGGGACACTGTGACACTCAAGACCAAATGCTAATATTTTTGTAAGAATGTTATAATTTTTATTCAATTCAAGTGGCTGTTTCCTTTTTGTGTATCTTTTCCTGGTTTGGGAGGAAACAACTGCTGTATTCATACAGCAGGCATGGTCTGGAAGGCAATAATATTATAATATATAATATTATAAAGACATTATTGCCTATGCAGTGTGTCCAGGCACTATGCTCTGCTCATGGTAATTTGTTACTAGTGATGGGAAGTTCAGTTCATTTTACTGACTCAGTTCTTTAAGTCTCGTTCAGCAAAATGAACGAATCTTTTTTCAAGTCATTTCGTTCATTTCAGCAGAATCTAATTAAAATGTTGCATATTACAATTTTTAATACATTTAGTAGTTTTGGAATAAAAACTATAATAACTATAAGCTAATGCATTTATGGCCAAACTTTGAAAAATAAATTATAAATTAATTGCAGCTTACTTCAGGCAGAGAGTTCAACTCACCTCTTAATCCAAATAGTTGTTTTCCTTTGTCACTTCATATTTAGCTTTAGCATTAATTCCGTCAACATGTCTGGTCTGGGCCGTGACAGCCTCATGTAGCTGTAGCTAATACATCCGTCCGTCCGGAAACAGAAAGGACTCATTCATCTCCTGAGTCGTTCGTTCATTCATTCGTTCGTTCACCAAGTCCCAGTCCCATAGAGAAAGAGTATGCAGTTACCGGAAACAGAAAGGAACTGTTCATCTCCCGAGTCGTTCGTTCGTTCGTTCACCGGAAACAGAAAGGAACGAACGAACGAACGACTCGGGAGATGAACATTTCCTTTCTGTTTCCGGTAACTGCATACTCTTTCTCTATGGGGCTGGGACTTGGTGAACGAACGAACGAACGAACGAACGAACGACTCGGGAGATGAATGAGTCCTTTCTGTTTCCTGTATGAGATGTGGTGCAATGCGCATGCGCGGGTCTACACAAAAATGAACGACTCGCTCTCTGAGATGACTAGTCGTTCCCGAGTCATATTAAAGACTCGTTCAAAAAGAACGAATCGTTCATGAACGACTCATCACTATTTGTTACATAATTTTGAGGCAGAGACACTTGGTGCATTGTCAGTAGTGAGTCTCCCAGTCTGAAGATATCTGCAGAAACAGCGGCAGCAAAGCCAACACAAACGAGTGGACACTCACACATGTTTACACTACTCAGTTTATTGAGAAAGAGGAAGGAAACAAAGACTTCCTGAATTTAAGACTTTCACGTGTTACACTGAAAAGATTTGTCTTTAATGTTAATGTTAAACCCTTTTTAAGTCGTGCTGACCTGGAGAAAGCCATTCACGCTTTTATTAGCTCCCGTATAGACTACTGCAATGCGCTCTATGTGGGAGTTAACCAAACTGGATTTCACCGTTTGCAGCTTGTGCAAAACGCTGCTGCCCGACTGCTAACTAACAGTCGTAAACACGAGCACATAACACCTGTCCTGTACTCCCTGCACTGGCTCCCTGTCCAGTTTAGAATTTATTTTAAAATCTTAATGTTTGTTTTTAATGCACTCACAGGCCTTGCACCTTCTTATTTGTGTGAGATTCTGACCCCTCACAAACCCAGCAGAGCTCTACGTTCTGCTGGGCAACATCTGCTGAAGGGGGGATCGTGAGGCGATCGTTCTTTTGCAGTGGCCGGTCCTAAACTCTGGAACTCGTTGCCCATTGAGTTACGTTCCATCACTGACCAGCCTCTGTTTAAAGCCAAACTTAAAACCTATTCATTTAAAATGGCTTTTTGCACTCAATGACTCTGTGACACTGCTCTGTTTTTATTGTGTAAATATGTTTTAAACCTATTTGTAAATATGTTTATTTTTTACTAATGTTGTTAAGCACCTTGGTTCAATCTGTGGTTGTTGGAAGGCGCTATATAAATAAATATTGATTGATTGATTGATTGAATGTTACTTGAATATTCTATAAATGACTCAGTAAAATGGTAAACTTTAGACACTTTATGACAATACTATTGGATAATTTGTTTTATTGGATAGATTATTGTCACAGTACCATTTGGATTACATAAATCAATACTGCTCCTGTTTTTTTGATAAAACATGGTACAATATAACACTACTGTATATTGTGTATATATTACAAGCAGAATATAAAGCAAGCAAATAGGCTTATTTTATTTTTTTAACTAGTCATCACTTACTCAATAACTGGGATATAAATATAACCTTAACCCTTTAAAGACGGACGGAGTGCCCGCGATCCCATTTGCATACCTATTTTTAGATGCCTGTAGATTTGCAACGAAATAAGATAGAGCAATATTTTTTTTTTGCATATGAAAGTGGAGAAGTTATACTTTGATGTCACGCTTTCTACATGTCTCAGACCGCTGTTTCGTTCCTCTGAGGAGTTTGCAAATGTCTAGCAAAAAACGCTCACAGTAACATCATTATAATGTACGGTCCACGGCTTCTCCAGGTATTCTATAGCGCTGATATGCACTCACAGCACTTCCTACGTAGGAATCAAAGATTGTATAATAATTATGGATGCTATCCGCCCATTGGTCCCCTATTTGCCGAAATAGCCTCAAAATCAGCGCAAAAAAATGGCAATTACATCCAGACTCCTTCGTCAGAGGATGTTACTAAAATGGGCAAAGGGAGTGTTGCATCGGAAGCCCTCCGCTGTAGCCGAGGCTAAGGCAATTGCTAACTTGTTGCTAACACCAGGCTAACGCAAGTGGAGCTTCCCGCCCGAGATTTATGACCACACTATGTATCTCTCTATAATATGTTATATAGTTAACAAGGCTTTCGAATAATGCTTGTGGTATGTAGCTATAATATAGCATGCTAATCTAACTTTTTCTATTGTAGTTTAAAATATGGAAAAGGTCACAAATTTCAAAATTCAAATTGCTCACTCTCAAGAGCCCACTGCCCAGACAAGTGCAGTTACACATTACTTTGGATACTTTAAAACCATCCATAAAACCAAGAAAATTGTATTACTCACCGAAAAAACTGAAGACAACACTTCTTGGATAGTCTGTTAGTACAGCCAACAGCACAGCAAGCCATTTCCACAACGTTCTTCTCAAATACTCAGAGAACAGCCGGCGGTCAAGTACAGAAGCCTGGCACACTGACACACTGACACAACTAGCTCCGAGCAGCTCCATGATACTGCTCCAGCCTCCAGCAAGTATCACGGAGCAGCTAACTAGCCACTTGTTAGCCAGCTAGCCACACGACGTGCGCGCGGCTCAGTGATTGACACATGCACACCAAGGTAGCCACACCCAAATTTATTCTCAAAACTACACTTTTCAGATAGCATAAACGGGCGTAATAATCAAAAATTCACCCCCCCCCCAGAGTTGTCACGTAGTAAAAACTTAGCTCTAGAGACTGGAGCCATCTTTTGTACCAGGCTGTAAACATGATTTTTACACTTGTAAAGTCGCCATTGGGTTTCTCCTTATATTTCCGCTTTTGGAGCCTGCCCTCTGGTGGACGGATGTATATCGCTGTATTTTGCTGTAAAATCGCCGTATGGCGGCGCCCTTACACGACGACCATTTAAGGGATTCCATGGGAGAGGCTTGGTCGCTATCAGCGGTCCGAGCATCCTGAATGTTCTCCAGAAAGTTCGTCGCTTACTGATGAAGCGTTCCTCACCAAGGATGCCGTCGAGTGCACGTCTCGTCCAGAGGGTTTGCAGCCCGGGAATAGAGAGAGGCGTCCGGTTGTTGTCCAAAGCACTGCCTGGGCCTCCGTGTACCATGTAAAAGTTTGAGTTTGTGTAAGTTATTGCAATGTCCATGAAAGAGTTCTCGGCTGTTGTTGGTTAAAACTTGCTTCTGCGCGCTCTCTTTTGGGGAAGAGCAGACGCTTTAGCAGGCACGGTCTTTAGAACAAAGGAAAGTTTACTCGTGCATACACGAGGCTCTAAGCTTTGGCCATGGTTGCCAAGACGTGGCGGTCCCCGCAGGGAGCGGACTGTCCGTAGACGATATCCGACAATAAAATGAAGCCAATAGAAGAGAAGAGAGTGATTTTTGGCTAGCAGCCAGCTTTTATCAACTTTGAGCCAGGGGTGCTCTTTCGGCGGAAGAGGAAGTTGCTTGGGAACATTTAAACTGAGTTAAACTAAAGTTTTTAAAACATTCCTTTTGTTTCACCATATTTTCATAACACACACCAAAACATTTATACTTGTAGGATTATACAAAGAAAAGTAGAGTATTATGAATATGTAGAATATTGTTGAAACATTCATTACATTTCATTTAAAACAAAACAGAAACCATAAACCATAAAGGGAGTTATTTGGTCACAACTCTGTGTCCTGGAAGAGAACAGTATATACAACACAATATCAAAAATACATTTTCCTTTAATGTAATAATTACGAAATTGTCTTTTGATGATTGGATAGAGTCATTTGTTCATTTGACCACCAGGGGGGTGGTGTTTCAACAGTGTTAACCCAGTCCTCCTTCAGACTTTAGATACAAGCTTGTCTCTGAAGGCCTCTGGCAATGATAGAAAAGACAGGACAGTTAATCCGTGGGGATTCCGAGGGTTGATCTGCTACCCTGGACTTGAAACAAAGACTGTAAAAAGGAAAAGGAAATACTAGATAATGTAAAGAATTTCACGCACAAGACAGTTCTTCCACTAAACAGGACATACACACTTAAAAAAGCCATTTGGGATGCTTGCTGGTGGCGATATGTTAGGTCATGTTAACATACGATTTTATACTGAAAATAATTATTTGTGTTTCATGAGCACTGAGGGAAACAAATCTGTTGACAAATATGACAACACTGTTTTTCTTCATGTCAAGTATATTTTTCATATAGCTAAAGCAAATACTTTACCTTTTACCAAAACTGGCTTTTATTGTTGCACATTCTACATATTCTACAAAATATAATACTCCATGTTTGCAGAAAAAATCTCAGTGATGTTTTGGAGACTGGGTTGAGTAAGTCTACTACAGACAGAAGTCAGTAAAATGTAAAAGGAAGCTGGCACCAGGAACATTAACATAATGTTTTCATTAAATTAGCACAGGTTTTTTTCTCCACAACTGCAGAAAGAACAGAGACACTGTTTGACCTGATGAGGGCTCGAGTACGAAAGGTCGAGAATAAGACAAGTACTTGAATTTGTGCAAGAACCCTTTTGTATCTGACTATTTTAATCATGTCTTTGTCTGCATCACAAAGTGACTGAAATAAATGAACTATGCAAAGGGCCCCAAATTAAAACATTTTATTAAACAATTTCCCTTTTTTAATTATTTGATCTTTTCTAAAGCACTAGGATTCTTTTCAGAACTAAACTATTGTTGAATAAACAGTTGGACCTAAAGGGGATCATTTCTGTGTAAAGCTCTATATAGCCTAATCATGTTGAGTTGTGATTCAGACACATAACCACTAACCCAGAGTTCTTGTTTTTGTGAATGCTGTGATGGATAAAAGTGAAGGAAACAGAGGAACAGTGAGTGTTGGAGAGTGTGTACAGAAATGCAGAGTATTTATAAGATCTTAATGAGTAAACCTTGTATAATGTAGATTGTGGTTGTCTTGTGCTTTTAATGTAAAACTGTTTTTAAACTGAAACTACACAAATTATTTTGTCGAAGGATTGCATTAATTCAGGGCAGCTGCAGAACGTTTATTATTTTGTGTTTCTTGCATCAGATCCAATTGAGATGCTTCAGTGGTGTTACTCTAAATACCAGTCTTATTTTGTGTTAGCATGAGTTAAACTGTGACGTGAGCAGTAGATGTAAATACTCACGTTTCCTACTCACTAAACTGCTGTGTTGTGGATTCATGATAATGACCAACATTAAACAATAATTCTGTTGATTTTATGATTTGGGCTTCCTTTATTTTACATCTAAATATACACCGCAAACAGGTTTAAGTATTTTAAAAGATTTAGGATAACATGTCTTGCATTAATTAAATTATGTACAGTGCATAGGAGATATGTAGTTAGCATTTGTAATTAAGAATGTAGTTGTTAATAGAAAAAAAAGTTAAATAAAATAAATAAAAAAAGTATCAAATACCACAAAAAAAAGTTGAAGTAGTCTGGACTCTAGTCTGGTTTTTAAGTTGAAGACGTTTTGTCTCTAATTCCAAGAGACTTTATCAATTCTGAGATTAACTGTAAGAGAGCTGACCTTATACCTCTAGAGGGAGGAGTTTGACCTGAAACCAAACCTGATGGACCAGGCTGTTCTGGTCTCATACCAAATACCACCACAACAGACTCCTGTAATGCATACCTGTGGAGTTTTGTTGGCACTGCTCACTAGATGGTAAGTGCTGTGCATTTAAATAACACTTTTTTGTACCTACATCATGTTTCCATTCACACACATTCACCAGTGCTACAGACTCTGGAGGCAAGTTTGTCTTGCCCAAGGACACAACAACAGTATGAATCAGGAAGAGCAGGAATTGAACTGCCAACCTTCTGGTTATAGGACAACCTCTCTACCACCTGGACCCCAGATAGATAGAATTTTCTAAGTATGTGATACTTTGCATTCCTTTCATTACATTCGCTTTAATTTTAGTGGTCATCTTCTCAATCTTGTGGGAGATTTCTGTGATTGGGCTAAAGCTGCTGCAGCAGATTTTTAAATCCAGACTGATCCACAATACTAAAAGGGTGCAGCCCTTGCACTATAAGGTTCATGACTGAGAAACCTAAAAGCTGTCCATTTTCAGCTGCACTTTGGTTGAACTTTCTTCCTGGTTTTCTTCCTTTTCCTTGCAGTTGCAGTTCTGATGATGAGTACCATTTTCGCTCTAAAAGTAATGATAAAGAAAAAATCAGGTAAAAATAAGATATGACGTTGGTATAGTATATTCAGTAATAGTATATTTAATAGTTGAATTGTGTCCAGTAAAAATTCTTGTTGTAAACCATATTAAAACTAACTTTTCGTGCACATTGTGAGGAGGATCTTATGTCCTTAATGCCTGTCTCTGCAGTCCGAACGGTTACCTGATTGCCCACTCAGTGTGTTAGATTTTTTTTTTTTTTGAAACATTGTCTTGATGAAATTTTCATAATTATTACACCTTTGTTTTTGGAAACAAATAGAAACTTCCACTTTATAATATCTTGATGTGATTCTCCACTGCCAGTATCTGCACTTTTTTACTCCAGTGCCACAATATCTACAAACTACATGTTTAAAATTTGTATCTAGTTTGGAATAATTAACATTATGTTGTATACATTGTTATTTGAATTGTTCTGCCTGCTTATTTGATGATCTTCTGTTCTTGAGGAGCAGCTGGAGGTTTACTTCTCTGTCTTGATGTGATCTGCTGTCAGCAGGAGATCATTAATGAAACATTTTACATCTGAGAGAGCATTATGGAGAAAGCTATACCACAGAACCTTTTCTCCTACCTTCAGTCTTTTACTTTTAAAGTATCTGTCACTCAAACAAAATGCGTAACCATAGATAGCTTTTATGACCTCAATACTAACAGCACTACACATGTTATTGTGATACACACGTGTCACAGTTTGAGTGTTTTCTTCATGAAAGTACTTCGTCAAGAAAAAGAGCCCCTTTTCTCAACGAGCTTAACTGCTTTTACTGAAAAACTGTTAAAACAGAAATAACTGTACCTCTAACTATTGTTTGCCTTTTGACAAATTACTTTTGCTTTTACAACAATGCCAATAAATATTTGTCCAAATTAGGACTTTATTTTCCATTTAAACTTACCTGTTTTTGACGATTTGTCTTGAAGAGATACCATGTGAAGAAAACAGAAAGTATAAAATAAAGAACTAGAAGAACAATCCATAGCACTGGAAGATAAAGCAGATGGAAAATAGCAGAGTCAGCTGTGGCCACTTTCTACTGTCATTATTTAAACTCAACTAATTCAAGTCATTCATTTATGTCAGTGAAGCAGTAACTGGGTTTTTTACTACATTTCTTGGACTACATGGGTCCGAGAAATGTAGTTAATATGCTTGACTGGAATCAACTACATAATAAAAAACATTTGACTTTGTTTTTTAGACAACAATCTAAAAACTAGGTCAAATCTACGTGAACTACACTTCTTTTATTTAGATATTTCAGCTCATTTTCAAAATGTGACACTTGTTCTTTGAACTGAGCGTCTTCTTCTACTTTGTCTAGACTTTGTAAAGAAACACCTTCTTGTCATCTTTCTTCCAGTCAAACACCATTTTTTCAATGTTCTCCTTGAAGCTGAGGGACTGTCCCTTCTGCTACAGAGATCACGTCAAACAAAAATGTATTTCTGATTCAGTGGTCAATTAGAAAGACAGACATAAATACCTGGAATACTATCAGATACTGTATTACTAATCTGATGTAGAATCTCCTGCTGTGTAGCTACACAGATGTATTTGGCATTCTTGGTCATCACAGACACCTAGGATACAACATGGAAACGTGTTTCCTTTTCTGTGACCTTCAGCTCTGTAGGAGGAAGAACATTTCCAGAGCTGTCTCTCCACTCCACTTCAGGTTCTGGTACACCATGAGCCTCACACTCCAGCAGCCTCCAGATCAAAGATGTGTCACTTTTAAACACACATGGCTTTGGTGCCGCACCTGTTGGTGTTGATCAAAAAAAAAAAAAAAAAAGATTAATAATAAGATCAAATTTAATCACAGACCAAATTATTATTATTATTTTTCCAAAGGGTACATATTTTGGTTTTGATTTTGTTTTTTATTGATATTATAGATGCACTATAACAAATAAAATGTTGTGAGGCCTACATCATATTGAATAAAGTGGGAATTTTGGATTGATTCACAAACATTTATAAATACTATATATACTCACCCGGGACAGTCCTTATTTTAACACTGCATCTAAAAGATAAACAGTGATTAAAGGTTAAACACAAAGTATCAAACATAGTGTTATGAAGGCTTTTATGTTTATGTTGTCATTTATGTTCATTTAATGAAAGTATTGTATTGTTTCATATTTATTTTTAAGGACCAAAGAAGCAATGACACAAAGTATAACGATAGATCCATTCACCTTCAAGTGTTTATAGGAAATAGCTTTTGATTTTACTTTTATTCATTCAAAAGTAACACTATCTTTTTTTTAATAAAAGCCAGAATGCAATAATAAAGTAAACAAAACATAAGAAACAGACAAATAAAAAGGAAGCAAACCTGAAGCAGTAAATTCATTGAAACTTACTTTATTTAAAACCGTGATAAAATACTCACCTACATTAAGCCTAATGTAGAATTCCTGTTTGGAGGGTTTGTCAAGTGGGCCTAAAACACAGATGTAAGTGCCATTGTCTTCCAGTTTTGTTGAATTGATTTTTATAGAAGCATTTCCAGCTCTCAGTTCATCTTTAAAAATAGTAATACGTTTTTTAAACTCATTGTCTTGGTGTTTATCATCATGAGAGCCTCTTGTATAAAGGAACACCTCCTTATTCTCTAGTTCTCCATTCTCTTTTTTCCAGTCAAACTCTTTAACTGCACTGTTAGATCGACAGGGTAGGACTGCATCTGCACCTTCTTACACCGTCACAACTCCTGTCACACAACACAAAACACAACATCAGCCAGAAAACACTGTTATAATACATTTTATTTTCCGATGGTTAATAATTACTGGTTGCTCCTGGTTCTCTTCAGGTCATGTCAAATCTGATCATGTCATGTGCTTCATGCTAATCCAAACATGAACTAGGCATAACTAGACATAGACTTAACTTGCCACTGAATGACTTCTGCACCTGGGAGCTTGTCCTGTGAGTGTGTGAACGATACACCTCCTACAGCTTTCACTGAATGATATAACAGCTCATGTATTGTTTACTTTTCTGAGCAAACTTCATCCTGTTCCATTGTAACATGTTGTACTTTGCTTCATTCTTTCAAGAATTAAACTTGGCCATTAATTTTTTAATTGTACTCTGTCTATGTGTCTCTCTGGATAATATGGACAAAGAATTCTTAAAACAAACGCACAGGTCTAAATGTCACTAATCTGATCTAGTTACATTGTAATCTCAGTCAATAATGATGAAAGGTTTTGGGATTCTTAACAGTGTTTATAAAGTGTATTTTTGGTTTAGAGAGGACATAATTACAGATGTACTGGACACTCTCATTACAGTGCCAACATCAGGTCAGACTTTGATGTTTCTTCTAATTTGTTTATGCTGTAATTGTGAGATACTGTGTAAAATCTGCTTGCACTAGTTACTGATCAAGCTTCAGGTGAGTCTTCCTCAGACAGAAGGATAGGCCCACTCAGGTTGTAAGGTTCAGAAGGTTTAATGATGAATGGTGAAAGGGGGGCTTCATGTAAGTCTCTTTGGATAAATGCGTCTGCTAAATGACTAAATGAAAATGTGAGTATTTGAATTAGCAATGAATACACTATAAAATAACTATTTATTCATTTTCCTCCACTAAGTCCTGTTAGTGGGTCTCTGTAGCCTATCCCATTGCCCACACCCTGGACAATGGCCTGGAGATTGACAGACTACCATTCACTCTCACATTCATTCATTGGGGACACTTTAGCATGACTTTAGGTGGTGGGAGAAAGCTGGAGTACCCGGAGAGAACCCACAATAATACGGGGAGGACATGCAGACTCCTCACAGAACGGCTGGAGATGCACAAGAGCTATTCAACTGCATTAGGCCTAATAAAATTGGATAATATTGAATGTAGTAACAGAATAATTCCAATAGATGGAAACCTTACACCGTGCAACAATTAGGTTTTTACATAATTAGGTTTGTCAAATGATGCATCCATTATCCAAGAGACTTTAAGAGAGCTGAGCTTATATCCCTCAGAGGAAGAAGTTTAACCTGAAACTAACTGTGAAGCCAAAATCAAAACAGTTTCACTCTTGGAGGACATTACCGCCTGAAGGAAACAACTCTCCCATCAGGACTCACACTGTCTTTTCAACTCTTTACAACTGGAACAGCCTGGTCCAATCACAGTTTCAGTTTCAGGTTAAACCCCTCCCACTAGGGTTATAAGCTCAGTTCCCTGTCAAAAGCTACACTCGATGCTGCGTAGCATTACGCTATGGGGAACATTCTTTGTGTGACCGGTTGTGAAGCACGTGTGTCAAACACGCCAAGAATTGGCTTATAATACCTCTGTTGGTGACGCAGCTCATCAGCGGCAGCTGTGTGATTGCGCGCACCTGAACAGAAGGTATAATAACACATGACGCGGGAGCGTCTTCAGGTTTCTTTGTCTTCAGATCGCATTGTGTGAAGTGTGAGCAAACCTACTCTCTGTGCCAGTACGAAAATATATAAAATAATAAATACAAAAGTATCATGGCTGGGTTCAGTAAGAAATGTGTTCCTCCGTGCCAGAGGCACATTGCTGGCGATGATCAGCATGAATTTTGTTTTGAGTGTTGATCTGGCTGAGGCGCAGGGATCAGATCCTATGTCCCTCGCGCTCTCACCAGATGAGGCAGACACCGGCTCTGTGCTCGGGCGGGGCGTGCTCGGCGCTTCCCATGAGCACGTCGATGAAGCCTCATCCCTGGCTTCTGGGCGCCGCAGCCTCGGAGTGCTCTTCCCGCTCTGACGCCGGCGTTTGAGGAGCTGCTCAGGGTGGTTACAGGAGCAGTGGCGAGGCTGGGTGTTGGGTGGCCTCGGGGCAGGGCACCCTAAATTATTTTGGGTTGCCCTGCTCCTGAGGCCACTCAGTATTCAGTTTAGAGTATTTAATACTCTGAACTGGATGACAGGTTTCTGTCAGGTGGCAGGGGAGGGATCACAGCGCGGTCTCTCCTTCTTGAGGACCTCCATGAGGAGCTGGCACGCTCATGGAATAAGCCCTATTCGTCCCGTGTTTTTGTGCCTTCGACGTCGATTTATTCGACTATCGTGGGCGCACAGGTGCGGGTTATGGGTCGATGCCCCAGGTGGAAGAGACGCCTGCGGGCTATCTCTCCCCCGGGACATCGTCCTCCCTAAGAAAGCCTACACTCCCCAACAAGCCATGCCGGTTCACGTCATCACTGTTGGGGAAGGCTTTCCAGGTGGCGGGTCAGGCTGGTGCAGCACTGCACACCATGGCGGTTTTGCAGGCATACCAGGCTGAGCTGCTCAAAGATTTGAGCACAGGGGGTTCTGTGGACGAGGACGCGTTTTCTGAGCTACGCCGTGCCACAGACCTCTCTCTCAGTGCAACTAAGCAGATGGCCCGCGCTTTGGGCGCCCATGTCTGCTTTGTCGACGGAAAGACATCTGAGGCCACCCTGTCCCGGCCAGGTCCAGCCCCTTCCAGAGAAAAGCGGGCTGCCCAGAAGGAGAGTGTGGCGAATCGTGCCCCTCGTAAGGACTGGGAGCGGATTCTCGCGCTGCTCAAAAGAGAACGGACCTGCGGAATGTTATCTCCGCCAGAAGCAGAGGCCCTGAAATTGGCGCGCCCATGGCGCGGGCGTGCTCCCACCGGGTGGGGCGCAACAAAATCCAAGAGAGTCTAAAGACTCCATGTCGACACCCTCAGGAGTCTGCTGTTTTTTCTCTCGCCGCCACTGGCGTTCGGGAGCAGCAGTCTCCAGCGCAATTGTAAGTGTCCGGCCGTCCCTGCCTTGGTTCAGGACGGCGGGTGTCTTACACCCCCCCCCAAAAACCAACGTGCCAAAACTACTGCCCCTTTCGGAGAAACTGGCAGCATGGATGCTCCTGCCAAATATCTCCCGTGGGTAATAAGGACTGTGGCCAGGCTACAGACTTCAGTTCGCCAATCGTCCTCCGCGTTTCAACGGCGTGGTCTCCACTTCCGTGAAACCGGAACGAGCCCATGTATTGACACAGGAACTGCAGGTTCTGCTGGACAAAGGGCCATAGAACGTGTTCCCCACCAGACAGACAATCTGGGTTTTACAGCCGGTATTTTCTAGTTCGAAAAGATGGGGGGCTGCGCCCGATTTTAGACCTTCGCGGGTTAAACCGCTACCTCAAAGCATTAAAATTCAAAATGCTCACAATAAAAATGATTGTGTCCCAGATCCGATTAAGCGACTGGTTTGTCACCATCGATCTAAAGGGCGTATTTTCACATAGAAATCCTGCCACAGCACAGAAAGTTCCTGAGGTTCGCTTTGGAGCGTACCAGTATCGGGTTCTTCCGTTCGGCCTGGCCTTGTCACCCGTACATATACAAAATGCATGAATGCATCCTTGGCTCCTTTGCAACTCCAGGGCATCCGCATTTTGAATTACATAGACGACTGGCTGATATTAGCTCAGTCTCAGGAGCTAGTGCTTCGACATCGGGACGCCGTCCTAGCTCATCTCGACTCTCTAGGCTTGAGACTCAACGCCGAGAAGAGCGTTCTCTCGGCCGCTCAGAGGACAACATATCTAGGGGTTGTTTGGGACTCAACCGAGATGCAGGCACATCTGTCTCCTGCACGTGTCGGGTCCATTCTAACTACCCTGAAAGCTATCAGGCTAGGCCAGGAAGTGACTGTGCACTTCTTTCAAAGAATATTGGGTCTCATGGCATCTGCATCCACGGTAATTCCTTTGGGCCTTCTGCACATGAGACCGTTTCAGCTGTGGCTCAGAGCCAGGGGGTTTCATCCAAGGGCCAACCCCTGAAGCAAATAAGGGTTCTGCGCCGAGGGCTTCGTGCCTATCTATGTGGTTCAGACCCCAGTTTCTCACTTTGGGTCCCACCCTAGGTCCATGTTGTCGTCGCATGATGCTAACGACAGATGCATCCCTCACGGGCTGGGGCACGGTCTTAGATGGCCGTCCAGCCCAAGGGATATGGAGAGGCCATCTTCTCGCATGGCACATCAATTGCCTCGAGATGAAGGCTGTATTTCTGGCCCTGAAATACTTCCTCCAGCAGCTAAGGGGCTACCATGTCCTAGTACAAGTAGACAGCACAGCGGTGGTCTCTTACATAAATCGTCAGGGCGGACTGCGTTCATGCCGCTTGAACAAGCTAGCGCAGCAGGTGCTGCTTTGGGCTCAGGACAAGTTCCTGTCCCTCAGGGCGATTTATATCCCGGCGCATGAATGTGGGAGCAGATTTATTGTCCAGACAGGCTGTGACACATGGGGAGTGGAACTCCACCCGAGGTAGTGAGCCAAATCTGGGAAAGATTTTTGAAGCAGAGGTGGACCTCTTTGCTTCACAGCAGACAGCACAATGTCCCTCTACTTCTCTCTGACTCCTCCAGCTCCCTGGGTCTGGGCGCAATGGCCCATGTGTGGCCCAGACTGCGCCTTTATGCATTTCCCCGGTGGCTCTGCTCCCGGGAGTCCTGGCGAAGGTCCGTCAACGGGTCGCGCCTCTTACTAGTAGCGCCCGTTGGCCAACCAGAGTGTGGTTCTCAGACCTAATATCTCTCCTCGACGGCTCGCCATGGGCGATTCCGACCAGGAGGATCTCCTTTCTCAGGCACAGGGGACAGTGTTTCATCCCGGCCCGAGCTCTGGAACCTTACGTCTGGCCCCTGAGGGGACCACTTAAGAGATGTCGGGCTCCCAGCCCCTGTTGTAGAGACTATTCTGAGCGCTAGGTCTCCTCTACTAGGAGAGCCTATGCCTGCAGATGGCGTGTCTTTGATGCCTGGTGTGCTACACATCATACAGACCCAGTCCACTGCCAGATTGTTTCAGTGCTGGAGTTTCTGCAGGACAAACTGTCCTCGGGCACTAATCCTAGCACACTCAGGGTTTCGTGGCCGCCATTTCGACTTGCCACGCCCTGATTGCGGGGTTGAGACCCCAAACTAGAGCTAGAGTTCCTTCCTGGGACCTAGCTATAGTGCTGGAGGGCTTAGTAAGCACTCCTTTTGAACCACTGGAGTCAGCGTCTGTCAAGTTTCTGACTCTAAAGATGGTTCTTCTGGCGGCCATTACCACTCTCAAGAGGGTTGGAGATTGCAGGCTCTGTCAGTTTCGCCCTCCTGCCTAGACTTTGCTCCTGGGCTGGTCAAAGCCATTTTGCATCCTCACCTAACTATCTTCCAAAAGTTCCATTCTCGACCTTAAATCCAGTCATTCTTGAAGCCTTCTGTCCTCCGCCATTTATAACACCGGAGCAGGAGAGACTTCACTTACTGTGTCAATGCGTGCCCTCCAGACTTATGTCCACCGCACTAGCCAGTGGCGTAAGTCCGAACAGCTGTTTATATGCTACGGGGCTGCAAGCTGGGGTTGCAGCTACCAGACAAACTATATCACGTTGGGTGAAGGATGCCATTGTCCTGGCCAATGACGTGCGCGGTCAAACTTCGCCCATTGGTGTGAGGGCTCATTCTACTAGAGGGGTTGCAGCTTCAACAGCTCTAGCAAAAGGTGCCCCTCTGCAGCAAGTTTGTGATGCGGCAGGCTGGTCCTCCCCGCACACATTCATCAGATTCTATAGCTTGGATGTTCATGCTACTCAGGGCTTGCATGTCCTTGAGTCATCATCCCAAAATTGTGTTTGAGACCTCTTTTGTGTTTGTGCACACTTCACAACCCGAGGGGTCCAGACACTTACAGTCTGTGGCGTTGGTATTCTCGTTCCCCATAGCGTAATGCTACGCAGCATCGAGTGTAGCTTTTGACAGGGAACGTCTCGGGTTACTTGACTGTAACCCTGTTCCCTTAAAAGCGAGGAACGAGATGCTGCGCTGCAATGCCGCACTGGGCGTGTCGAGCGCTCTTCAGACAAAGTTGACCTGAAGGCGCTCCGCGTCATGTGTTATTATACCCTCTGTTCAGGTGCGCGCAATCACACAGCTGCCGCTGATGAGCTGCGTCACCAACAGAGGTATTATAAGCCAATTCTTGGCGTGTTTGACACACGTGCTTCACAACCGGTCACACAAAGAATGTTCCCCATAGCGTAATGCTACGCAGCATCTCGTTCCCGCTTTTTAAGGGAACAGGGTTACAGTCAAGTAACCCGAGACGCTCTCTTCTCACCAGTTAAATCTCTTGGACGAGGGATGAAACGTCTTCCGCTTAAACCTACATCCAGATGACTTTCAGCAAGGACCACGCCACAACCAGGCTGTATAGAGTTGACCTGTTTATGAATTAAAATATCAGAATACAGTGATGAGATGGATTCTATTTATGAGAGAGAGGACACTGAAAGAAAAATGGTAGGAAGAAAAAGGGGACTGTTAGGGTGGGGTTGAGAGAACAGTAACAAGCAGTGATGAATAAAACTGACGTGTACAAATAGGGCTTCTGGGAAAATTAGAGGTGTTGTCGAAGTGTGGTTGAAGTAAGGGTTGTTTGAGGCGCAGTTACCACAAAGCGCTAACACACACAGGACAGGGTTCCACTCACCACTCTACAATTCAACTGCTCAACGTTGCACCAAAACTTACAACCACAGCTGAAGTGGGCAAGGCTATGTGGGAATATTTGAGTTTAATTTGAGTTGAAAAAGTTTGTCTTGTTTTGCATGTTGTGTTTATTCATGTATTCTATTTTGGTTTTATGTTAGATTAAAGGGTACTCACAAAAGAAACAGAATATAATCTGTAACTGATTCTACAGTGGGTTAGATTAAAGATCTCTTCAACAAGATAAAATGAATATAAACAATTAGCCCCTAACCATGTGTAATAGTAGCATACTAGCCTTGCACACATCATTCTACCATTAATCTTATAATACTAAAAATACTACTCATGTCCTCCCACAAAGTAAACACAAAGTTTCATAAAGATTTCTCTGTTAAGTAAGCAGCAAAATAGAAAAGATTAGACTGTAGATTTTCAACAAAGACCACTTTCACTGCACGTGTCGATCTAAACTCTCACCACTAGATGCCACCAAGGACCACATAATATCTCTTCAGAGTCAGTGTGTTGTTTTCATCAGAATAAATAAGTAAAGAAAAATACTAGGAAGGCCACACCTATATTTGGGCACCAATAATAAATTATGAATATTAAATTAATTTAAAAATTAACAGACAAATTTTCTAGTTGTAATTTGATACTTTTTGGGCCAGGCATTAATTGCATTGTACAAGCTTGTGATCTTCCCAAACAGCCACGAGACAGTAGATTCAAGTTAACTTCAGACCCGACTAAGTTGTTGCAGTGACTGTGATGAGTTGTCCTCCGAGGATCACTTTGATGTGTTTTGTCAATCTTTGGGTCTAACTACGATAACTGTTAATGGCTTGAATAAACTGTGAAAAAGTGGAGTGTATTTCTATTTATTTCTGTAATAAATATTGTTAATTTATTTACTTACTGTTTTGTTCTTGTTTGTAAACCACCCCCGAGGGTAAATTTTTGATTAATATGTCCGTTTATGCTATCTAAAAAATATTGTTTTACTATGGAGTAAAAGCCAAAAAGCCTGGATGTAACTGCCATTTTATTGCCCTGTCGTAATGACAATATTGGTAAATAGGGAACCAATGGGCGGATGACATCCATGTGCAAAGTCTAGTGTCTAGTGTTTTGCAATAAAGAGTGAAAGGGTTTTGTAAACTTTGTTTAAACAGCAAATTGTGCAACAAAGGTTTTGACAAAATGGTGTCCAGTTTAATAAATGTTGATATCTCGCAGCAAACACACTCCAAAAAAGCGTCTTATTTGTGCTAACACCTTGTCATGCAAACCCCAACAATATATATATATATACCAAATTAAAGCTTAAAGTCTCATCTTTCCGGCGATATAAACCATTTCAACACGTTGTTGTCGGCACACGTTACCACAGTGCCGACAACAAAGCCTTTTTTACAGACAAGCACAAAGATTGAGTTTGGACTAGTCTTACCTTTGAAGGCTCTTTTGGACTGAAACAGCAACAAATCCCAATAAGCTTGGTGTCTTTCTGTCTGACCGTAAAGGTCCAGGGAATAATATCCAGTAAAATAATTAGGTCCACAAGACATGTTATATCCTCCAAGGCTCAAAAACTGCAGAAAAGTATTTCCAACTTGAAATCAGCAGCGACATTTTTTGTCATTTCTTTTGATAATAAAAGCCATAAGTCCTTTTGAGACCGCGAAAAAAGCTACTAAAATGCTAACAGGAAGTGTTAGCCTTTGATTGACACCTTTTTCTGATGTGAAGATCAAGATCTCACACCTTTTCTTTGTCCTTTCACAGAGGTGCAGTAAACACCAAGAAAAACCCCAGTAAAATGATCCACATGTGACATGCTCTTGTGCTTTCTGCCAAGAAGAGACTGCAACAATGTTGCACATATTTTGCAACATTGACACATATTTTGCAACATTGACACATATTTTGTAACATTGACCAACAGTTTTATAACCTATGTATATAGTTTGCAGTATGTTTATTATGTGTGGATATTATTCAAAAATATATATATTTTGGCCCATAACACTCATTTTGACTATTTTTTATGTAAATATGTCAATTTTTTTGTGTTATTATTATGGAATATTAATTTTCATAACTAATAGAGTGATTATGTTTGTAAATACAGATTCCTCTAGATGTAAGCTTTCAGTAGAGCCCTCATTGATGCCTGTGGGTTGAAGCATTCAGAACTTATTGCACTTTTTCATACGTTTTCCAAATGTCTCCAATTTGGATAAATTTTGGATAAACTATGGTCCCTCTATAAAACACATGGACCTACCAACATAAAAAAAATTGTATAAAATTCATTTTTACAGATATTCTTTTCAAGTTTGAAATGCAAGTAGTCATCAAGTTATTATTTTAGCCCATAGTGTGTTTTAGTCCTCAACTACCTGCTGAAGCTTTCAACACCTTTATTTTCACTAAATATTTCAGGCGAGGACACAAAAAATCATTTTCTCTGTGTGTTCCAAAGTGTATAAAATTGTATTAGTAGTACTTAGAGAGATTCTGATCTGTTGTGGGTGAAACTAGAGGTTGTTACCTTTACAAAGAGCCCACACTTGTATTTAAATTCCAAAGGGTTCAATAACAGCAATCATTTTAATTTGGAGAGGTCACATACACACAATACAGCCAAAATGATCCGGAAGAGATAACTTAAGAGTTTGCTTCAGAGAATGGCATTTAGTGTTTTAGCAATTATGAAAAACTGTAATGTGGTAGTTTTCTTACTGATACCTTGAGCAGATGCTGTTCCAAGCCACGGAGACAGGAGGCAGAGGAGCGGGAGCAGCTTCATGTTTGATGCAGTGGAGTACAGAGTCCCTCTGGAGCACGTTATGAGCTCTCACCACTTCACAGCAGAACTAACACTTTGGTTTCCCAGGAACTTCAGCAACCTTGACTGTCAACTATAGTGTCATCTCCACACGCACAGGCACGTACAAGAGCAGAGAAGTGACACAGGAACAAATCATTGGCAACTGACTGTTACTGCACAAACTAAGCTCGAGGCAGCTGATGATCCATTGCCAGTTTTCAATGTGATTTTGCACAGTGGCAGTGTGAGAAGGTTTGTTATTTCAATCATGAGTCAATAGGCAAGGCAATTTTATTTATATAGCACAATTCATACACTGGGTAACTCAAAGTGCTTTACAGGAATAAAAGACAATTTACAAGATTTATATTAAGAAACATAAGAAAAAATTAAAAACATTTTAAAAAGAAGAGTGCAGATAAAAGAAAAAACAAACACTTTAGGTTGTAGTGTAGGCAGAGCTAAAGAGGAAGGTTTTTAACCTCCCCTTGAACATTGTTAAAGTTGAGGCTTGTTTTACTTCATCTGGGAGGCTGTTCCAGGTTTTTGCTGCATGAAACTTAAATGCTGCTTCACCTTGTTTAGTTCTAACTCTGGGCACGAGCAGAAGGCCTGTCCCAGATGTTCTCAGAGTCCGAGGAGGTTCATAAGCAACTAGCATGTCAGAGATATATTCTGGTGCTAAACCATTTAGAGACTTGTAAACCAGAAGTGCTGTTTTAAAGTCTATTCTCTGAGCAACAGGAAGCCAGTGCAGAGATTTTAAAACTGGCGTGATGTGGTTGTACTTCCTGGTTTTGGTTAGAACCCGAGCAGCCGCGTTCTGAATAAGCTGCAGCTGTCTTAACCCTCGTTTTGAGAGACCAGTGAGCAGGCCGTTACAGTAATCTAACCTGCTGGAGATAAAAGCATGGATAAGTTTCTCTAAGTCTGGTTGAGACATCATCCCTTTGACTCTGGAAATGTTTTTAAGGTGATAAAATGCAGATGATGTAATTGACTTAATGTGACTGTGGAAATTCAAGTCTGAGTCCATGATGACCCCTAGATTTCTAACCTGATTTTTACATTTTAGAGAAAGAGACGCGAGGTGGCTGCTGACACTTTCTCTTTGTTTCTGTGGCCCAAAGATGATTAGTTCAGTCTTGTTTCTGTTCAGTTGGAGAAAATTATTTTGCATCCACGTGTCAATCTGTTCGATGCAGTGACACAGTGAATGGATTGGTCCATTTTCACCTGCTGTGAGTGAAATGTAAATCTGAGTGTCATCTGCATAATTATGGTAGGATATGCCACAGCTGCGTATTAACTGGCCTAAAGGAAGCATGTAGAGATTGAATAATAGAGGTCCCAAGATAGACCCCTGTGGAACCCCACATGTCAGGGCCATTTGGTCTGACACACAGTTACCAACCGAAACAAAGTACTTCCTGTCTTCAAGATAGGACTGAAACCATTTAAGGGCAGTTCCAGTGATACCTATCCATTCCTCTAATCTTTGTGTCAGGATTTCATGGTCCACTGTATCAAACGCAGCACTCAAGTCCAACAGAACTAAGACAGAGACTTTGCCTGCGTCAGTGTTCATACGGATGTCATTTGTGACTTTGATAAGTGCAGTCTCAGTGCTGTGATGGGGCCTGAATCCTGACTGAAAAGGATCAAAGCAGTTGTTAAGTAATAGAAAGTCATTAAGTTGCTGATATACAACTTTTTCAATGACTTTCTCTAAAAATGGCAGGTTTGATATGGGCCGATAGTTGTTGAGCACTGTAGCATCAAGACTGCTCTTCTTTAGGAGAGGCTTAATGACAGCCGTTTTTAAGGCCCTTGGAAATGTTCCAGACTGTAAGGAATTATTGACTATATCAGTGAGTTGTGGTAACAAACTGCTTAGTACTGATTTTAGAAATCTAGTGGGTAAAACATCGAGGCAGCAGGTGGATGAACTCAGGCTGGAGACAGTTTTTTCAATTGTTCTGTCATTAATGGGTGTAAAATGTGTTAAACCAACCAAGTGTCTCCTAGGTGGCTGCAGTGTTGTTTTATGCACTGTTGACTGTATCGCATGTTTAATGCCTTGAACCTTGTCGTTGAAAAACAATGCGAACTCATTGCATTTAGTGGTGGAAACTAATTGTGGTGGAAATGGATGGAGCTGGAGGGTTTGTTAATCTGTTCACTGTAGCAAACAGGACACGCAGGTTGTTACTATTGTTGTTGATGATCTCTGAGAAGAACATTTCTCTTTCTTTTTGCAAAGTTTGATTGAAAACATGCAAATTTTCTTTGTATACCTCATAATGAATTAAGAGTTTCAATTTACGCCATTTTCTTTCGGCTTTTCGGCATTCCCTTTTCTGTGCCCTGACAGAGTGAGCATTGCTCCATGAAGCCTTCTGCCTCGTCCTGATCACTTTAACCTTAACAGGAGCAATGGTGTCCATAACATTTAAAACACCTGAAGTATAACAATTCAACAAATAATCAACCTGACCTGATGAGGCATTTTCAAACCTGATTGCCTCCATAAACTGTGTCCTGGTGTTATCGTTAATGTATCTCTTTTTTACAACAGTAGGCCCAACAGCAACTTTTGGAATTATGGACAGATGAAAAAAGACACATGAATGATCAGATAGAGAAATATGAACACCTTTAGTAATGACCAGGTCCAGAGTGTGACTTCTGTTATGGGTCGGCTCATTAACATGCTGACAAAGACCAAAAGTATCAAGAATAGTAGAAAGTTCTTTGGCATTTCTGTCACAAACATTATCCACATGCACATTAAAATCACCAGATATGACTATTTGTTCAAATTCTGTGCAAATAACCGAAAGCATTTCAGTAAACTCATTAATAAAATCATGACATTGTTGGGGTGGTTTGTAAAGAACTACATAAAAAAAAGGTTGAAGAAAACCTCAACTCCATTTTGAATGACACATACTCAAATGATGAAAACTCTCCAAGTGATAGCTTCTGGATAAGAATATTATCCCTAAGAAAGGCACATACACCACCACCCTTTTTGTTTTCCTGTATTTTGGATAAAAATGTGAAATTTGATGGGGTGGATTCAATAAGGACCGCATTTCCAGTCCTGCTGTCTAACCATGTTTCTGTTAAAAACATAAAATTAAGCTTATTTTAAGTTATAAAATCATTAATTAAAAAATATTTGTTTCAGAAAGACCTGACATTGAACAGTGCAAGTTTTAAGTCCGTTTGAGCAGGACCTGACTTTGATGCAGGACCTGACAGAAGGTGTTGATGTTACTGGGGGGGGTCCATGGTCCTATTGCGGGAGTCCATTTTAATACAGGTTATGTCTCATCTTGGGCAAAGTGCCATCATTTGTTAGATTAATCTTACCCCAAATTTACACCGAGAGGTACAGCATCTGTGAAGATGTTTTAGCCAGAGCTAAAAACACTTGTTGCTAATGAATTGAAGCCAATATAGTGTAATGCTACCTCTGAGACATACAGTTTTTTTTTTTCTTAGACTAAAATTAAAATAAATGCACAAATTTAAAAACCTGAGCAAAAGAATATCTCAGAGTGGGAACTAAAATACATTTTCAGCATCACACATCGCAAAACAACAATGTTCTGTCTTAAGGTCTTCCTTTTACAACAAAAAGAGATGTGTAAGCATTAAAATGAACATAGGAACAGTGTAAACAACAAATATTTTCATAAGTTCTTGTGTGAACAACTCGTGCCAGACTCAAGCCATTGCTTTAGGCTTTAATTAAAGCAGAAGCAAGACTGTCCAAAAGATGTTCTAAACTAAACAGTCCCCGCTGACAGAGGCTCGACTGGAAGATCTGAGAGAGCTTGACGTCTGAATGATATTTATGATGTTTCAGAATTATATATCTTAATGCTTCCATCTCATAGGTTTTCTATCCAAGACATTAATTACCTGTTTGTTCAATGAAATAACTGGCTTTAATGTGGAACAAAGAGAGAAGCCTGAAACTCAAGTTGCAACATGAACTTTTACTTTTCAAGTCTCTGTGTCACTGTGCTTTTTGGAAAGAGACCTGTAGGCAAATATCACTCCAACTGATATTTGCCTACAATCACTCCACAGTCACACACATACTTCCACTGCAATAGTTGAAGGAGTATTTTAAGAATTTTCACTTTTTTCGGTTGATTTCACTTTGAAAAAAATGTGCTTCTTTTTAACAGTGCCTAGTTTGCCACTCAGTATAAACAGGAATTAATGGAACTTAAAATGGATTCACAAATGCTACCAAATACCACAAATGTCACAAATAAAAAGTCTAACAGTTTTGTTTCCTTGTGTTTTTGTTCAAGCAATTCACTAAATCATTCTTTCAAGCGGCAAATGCACAATGGTTGTTATGTAATTCTGAAAAATGTTTGTCTTCCTGAAACTCCAAAGTTAATTTTATATTTTTTCTAGTTAAATTTGAGTTGCCATGTATAATGTTAGGGACTGTCTCAAAGTAAACCCCTTTTAAAGAGAGTTTTTAGACAAAACTCAATGGTCATAGTTGCAAGTGCTTGTTCTTGTACAAACGGGTGAGAGACCCTCTCAAGTGATACTTCCTGTTTCCTAAGGACAGGGCCATCACTATTATATGCAACACCACTGTCCAAATCTTGGCCAGGGAGGCCAGGTGGTTTAAGAAAGGAGTAAAGGAAGACATTTTTGTTCAAATGGAAAAGCCCTTACTGAACAGAGGAGGAGGCCATTGTAAAATATATTTTAGTATAAAGATTCATTAATATGTTTTCTCCACAAAAATATATTTTTTTGTCCACCGGTGTGGGTCAAATCAAGGAAATGGTGATTTAAGGAATCTTGAAACTGTAAAACTGTGCAGACCATGTTTGTGTGTATTTATATGGGACAGTAATGACTGAGTTTAGGTGGAACCTTAACACTGTCACGAGAACTGTCTGTGCTGAGGTTCCCACAGAAACAGACTCCTGCTGGTCTCTGAAGGTGCACTGGAAACTGTGAAATACTAAAACATCACTTAAGTGATCATTTATGGTGCACAAAGGGAACAGAAGTCATCCAGAGGTCAGAGGGTGCCTGGACACAGACATAAAGTCTGCACCTGCAAACACAAGCACCTGCAATATCACAAAATAATCTACAAAGACACAAGGGTTAAATAGGACATGATACTGTGTAATAGTTTTTTTTCTAAAAACAATTGTTGTAAAACATTTGCTCTCTAAAACATTTATTAAAGAATAATTAGATATTTATCAATGTGATATATGCAATTTAGACATTCTAAACATAGACAACATAGGTATAGACACTTAATTTATTGCACTTTGTAAAGCACTTTGTGATTTATATCTGTGAAAGGTGCTATATAAATAAAATTTACTTACTTACTTACTTAATATGAGGGAAATCCTGTGAGGGCATAAGATATGAACAGTATGTAAGGGTTAACTCTGGGAACAGTAATTTGTTTTACGTATTCTGCAATAGGGCAGAAACAACATTTGTAGTTTTATACTTCTACTAAATCATATCAACAAAATGTTAAGTTTTGTACTTTATAGAGTTATCAATGCATTATATATTGCTTTCAGTTTCTTGAAAAATTGTTGAACCCAAAAAATGTAAATGACACAAACAACATCAGTGAAACTAAAAGTAAGCCAAGTGTGTACAAACCTAAGCTAAATAACTCTAATAAAACTCTGTTGCTGTGTTGACTCCTAACTACTTAGGTCCAAACACAAATATTTTCTAAAACTGTCACTGCCACTTTACTGCCATCTTGAGGGGAAAAGAGAAATAACATGTTTAACACATTAACTTTGACTGTGTGGTCATAAATAATAAATGTTGAGACCCAGACAGTGGGCTGTGTACGTTTATTCAATGGGGTGTAACGTGTAATTCTCTGTGACTCAGTTGGAGGTGAGTCCGTTAGAAAACGCCATCTGTGTTGTGGAGAATAAAAACCAGGAGCTGCGGACCCTGATCAGCCAGTACCAGCACAAACAGCTTCACGGCAACATCAACCTGCTCAGTATGACTCTGAACGGGGTCATCGACGCCGCGGTGAACGGGGGCATCGCCAGATACCAGGAGGTGGGACCATTTCATTTACACTTGACAAGACAACAGCTCTCCTGAATAACAATAATAACACTATCTGTCAGGGAAATATTTTTGAGTACCTTCAATCAGTGTATTTGTTCCTATGTGTCTTCTTTTACTTGTTATCTCTGATGTGACAGATACTTCACTTCTGAAAACTATCTTTGTGTGTTATTATACTATTCTATCTTTATCTATGTACTTTTAATTTGATAGTGAGGGTTGGTATGTTTAATTTTATAATGTCATCTTGTGTCTAAAGGCATTCTTTGATAAGGAGTACATTACCAGTCATCCTGAAGACACAGACAAGATCACACAGCTCAAAGACCTCATGCAGGAGCAGGTATTCACAAAAGGATTACATTATACAAATCGCTGCAAACTAATTTTAGAGTCACGGAATATACAACTATAAAGGCTGGTTGTGAGTGAGTGAGTGAGTGAGTTTGTCACTTTATTCTGAAAAGTCTTTGTGTATTTCTCAGGTCCACACACTTGGAGTGGGTCTGGCTGTGCACGAGAAGCTGGTGCATCCAGAAATGCGTCCTCTGCACAAAAAACTGATCGACCAGTTCCAGATGATGAGGAGCAGTCTTTGTCATGTGAGTGTTCAGAAAATACAACAGAGACAGAACAGGGCTCACAGTTCTCCCTGAAATGATTTGTGCCGCAGCAAACATTAAAACCAACACTAAGAGAAGAGGATTCTGTTATAATCACAATAAAGCTCACAAATCTGAACCTTTTTAGATCCTAACTTAAATGTTGACATTCTATGTCTCTAACTTCTGGTCAAAACCAATAAATGTGTAGCATATGTGTGTGTGGATAAATATATTGTGTCAATAATCAGAGCAGTGTTTCTTTGTATCTCTGAAGGGTCTGCCTGGTTTGGACAAGCTCATTAACACGTCCAGAGGGATCCTGGCAGCTCACAGCCCCATGAGCCCAGAGAGCTTCAAACTCATGCACCGTCACAGGTCAGCAGCTCAATCTAACAACATGCTCCTCATGAACTGGACTCACTGACAAACTCCTTCATCCACACTTTCATGATACAGGCTTCTTACACAGTAGACGACAGGTTTGAGCTGTTTGTATATCTGTAGGAATGGAAGTATAAAGTCATACATAAAAACAATATGTAACTCCTACTTACTGTTCTTACTGGAAAATGTGTAACATTTTGTCACAATCTCAGTCCATTTTCCTTTTGCAATAATCTATCTTTGAATCATCTGCTTTCACTCTTGGTCATTACTAATTTTACACAATACTTTTTATTGCACTGTTCACTGCAATCATCACATTGTCTGAAATCTTCTCTTTTGCTTCTCTCGTTTTCACTTTCTATCTTTCAATCCCATTAAATTCTTTCTACATCACTGCTTCTGCATGGACCTGCTCTTTACTCACACAATCACCTCATGCATGTTTTGGATGTTTTTGCTTGGTTTTTGCTTGTTCTTTTGTCTTTTTTGCTCCTGTTCCTTCCCTTTTACTTGCTCCTCCTCCTCCATTCATTCAACCCCACCTTTGACCTTGGTGGGTCCGTTATTCAATTTAATCTGGCAAACCAAAAACGAAATAACGAATCAATCTGTTTTCTGTATGAACCAAATATGAAAAACTGACGTTTGTTTCATCGCTTTCAGCTCGAAACGGGAAATATAATAAACAAGAAAACCATAACAAAATAATGGATCAAATTTACGTTGTCTCAATTTTTCTTTATTTGTTGTAGTAGGTCTAACTATTTCCCACGGTGCCGTCCTGCTTGCTTTGCGCATGCGCAGTGGATAGTTTCAAAGCGGAGGGTCCGGTCCCAGAGCGAAGGCGTCCTGTGAGTAGCCTGCCGCAAAGGTCCCGCCAGGGCAAATGGGTTCCCCCGGTGCAACCTTCTTTTGTGAAAAAATTGTGTCAATTGCACTCCAGACCAGGTAATCAGATCCATTTCAGTTCTTAGGAGTCCAGCCAGCAGTAGAGTCAAAGAAATAAGAAAAAAATTTGTATGACGAGACGAGATGATACAGAGAAGCATACACTGATAGCAGAGAGCAGGAGGAGCAGAGTGAAACGGCCAGGTCCACAAGTAAATCGAGAGCTTTGCCTTGCAGCTCAGCTCCTTCTTTACCACGACAGACCGGTACATCAACCGCATTACTACAGAAGCTGCACTGCTCCGTCTGTCAATCTCTCTCTCCTTCCTTCCCTCACTCGTGAACAAGACTCAAGATAATTAAACTCCTCCACTTGAGGCAGGAGGTCTCCACCAACCTCATGGGGGCAAGCCACCCTTTTCCGACGGAGAACCATGGTCTCTGACTTGGAGGTGTTGATCCTCATCCCAGCCGCTTCACACTCGGCTGCAAACCGCCCCAGTGCACACTGGAGGTCCTGGCTTGATGGAGCCAACAAGACAACATCATCTGCAAAAAGCAGAGACGAGATCCTGTGGTCCCCAAACCAGACTCCCTACGACCTCTGGCTGCGCCTTGAAATCCTGCCCATAAAGATAATGAACAGGACCGGTGACAAAGAGCAGCCCTGCCGAAGTCCAACATGCACCGGGAACAGGTCTGACTTACTGCCGGCAATGCGAACTAAGCTCCTGCTCTGGTCGTACAAACAGCCTTTAGCAAAGGGCCCCGGACCCCATACTCCCAGAACACCCCCACAGAGAGAAGGTAAAGAGCTTGTCCAGTGTTCCACGACCGTGACGAAAACCGCATTGTTCCTACTGAATCCGAGGTTCGACTATCGGCCGCATTCTCCTCTCCAGTACCCTGGCATAGACTTGCCCGGGGAGGCTGAGGAGTGTGATCCCTCTGTAGTTGGAACACACCCTCCGGTCCCCTTTTTGAAAAGAGAGACCACCACTCCAGTCTGCCATTCCAGAGGTATTGTCCCCAAACGCCATGCAATGTTGCAGAGGCGTGTCAGCCAAGACAGCCCCACAACATCCAGAGACTTGAGGTACTCAGGGCGTATCTCATCCACCCCCGGTATCTTGCCAAGGAGCTTCCCAACTACCTCAGTGACTTCTGCTTGGGTGATGGACAAGTCCACCTCTGAGCCCTCGGCCTCTGCTTTCTTAGTGGAAGATATGTCGGTGGGGTTGAGGAGATCCTCGAAGTATTCCTTCCACCGTCCATTAATATCCACAGTCGAAGTCAGCAGATTCCCACATCCACTGTAAACAGTGTTGGCAGGGCACTGCTTCCCCCTCCTGAGGCGCTTTGCCAGAATTTCTTCGAGGTCGACCGATAGTCCTTCTCCATGGCCTCACCGAACTCCTCCCAGACCCGAGTTTTTGCCTCCACAACCACCGGGCTGCAGCCCGCTTGGCCTGCCGTACCTATCAGCTGCCTCAGGGGTCCCACTAGCCAACCAGGCTCGATAGGTCTCCTTCTTCAGCTTGACAGTATACCTTACTTCCGGTGTCCACCACCGGGTTCGGGGATTGCCGCCACGACAGGCACCAGAGACTTTGCGGCCACAGCTCTGAGTGGCCGCGTCGACAATGGAGGTGGAAAACATTTTCCACTCAGACTCAATGTCCCCAGTCTCCCTCGGAATCTGGTCGAAGCTCTGCCAGAGGTGGGAATTGTAGATCTCTCTGACAGTGGACTCGGCCAAACGTTCCCAACAGACCCTCACAGTAAGTTTGGGTCTGCCGAGTCTGTCCAGCTTTCTCCCCCGCCATCGGATCCAACTCACCACCAGATGGTGATCAGTTGACAGGTCCGCCCCTCTCTTCACCCGAGTGTCCAAGACATACGGCCGGAGGTCAGATGAAACAACTACAAAGTTGATCATCCCGGTTGACGCCCGCATCAAGTTCAAAGCTATGCTCTTGGCCTACAAGACCACCTCTGGTTCTGCACCCTCATATCTCCACTCACTAATACAGACCTACGTTCCTACCAGATCCCTGCGCTCTGCAAATGAACAACGTCTGGTGGTACCATCCCAAAAAGGTACAAAATCACTCTCACGTACCTTCTCTGGCTCTGTTCCACATTGGTGGAATGATCTACCTGCTGCTACAAGATCAGCAGATTCTGTAGCCATCTTTAAAAAACACCTGAAAACACATCTCTTCCGTCAACACCTGACTGACAAACACTGAGTTCTACTTCCTTTCTATCGATTCCTTTCTTTAAAAAAAAAAATCCTTATCCTTAGCATTGTATACTGCGCTGGGTTTAAACTGACTAGTTTTTTTGTGCACTTATGCTTTTTGTACCTTGTGTTGTTAAAATTGCTTCCATTGTTATCCTCACTTGTAAGTCGATTTGGATAAAAGCGTCTGCTAAATGACTAAATGTAAATGTAAATGTCATCGACCTCCGACCTAGGGTGTCCTGGTGCAACAACAGTGAGAGACCTATCCCCGACCATAATGCGCAGGGAAGCGACCCTCTCGTTCACCGGGGTGAACTCCAACACATGGTGGCATCCCAATTATTTTTATTGTGTCTGTTTTCAGTTGGCTCTCCATTTATTCATTTACATTTACATTTATTCATTTAGCAGACGCTTTTATCCAAAGCGACTTACATTACATTACCAGTGTTACAGTCACTGGAGGCAAGGTGGGTTAAGTGTCTTGCCCAAGGACACAACGACAGTATGAACTGTGGGGCGAGCGGGAATCGATCCTACTACCTTCCGATTGAAGGACGGCCGCTCTACCACTGAGCTACTGCCGCCCGTCTCTGCCGGACAAATACAGACACAACAGACAACAGAGAGATGCTGATGCTGCTGCCTCCAACCAGGGACAGACCCAGCAGCGCCAGGGACAGACCCAGCAGCGCAATACTAGCCAATATGAAGTTTATTAAAAGTTATTTTGTCAATCAATCATCAGTGTATCGGTTCTACACTTAATATAACGCTTAGACAGTAATAACTCATTTTCTAAATGTCATTGATCAAAAATACATAAAACACAAAAAGATGGCCAGCAATGCCCAGTGCGGGTAATAATGTCAGTCTTACTTTTTTTTTCCCGTTTGACATCGCTTTATTTTATATGGTTAGTTCTCTGTGACCCATTTGTTTCAGCCGACAAATCTTCAGCGAGCGTTGTTTCATCAGGTGATCGGTCCGTGCAAACCCTGCAGTGATCCCAACCTCTCGGTAGCAGAGAAAGGTAAGACTGACATTCACATAAACCAACATGTATTGTTTGAATATGACACTTTAATAATAAACTGTCCCCTCCTTTCCTCCCGTCTCTTCTCGTCTCTGTCCTCAGTCCTGACAGCTTCCAGTAGCTGGAGTCTGGACAGTGGCACCAGAGACGCCCTGCCCTTCCTCTCTGCTCATGTCGGCAGTGTCATGGCGTCCGCGGTCCCTCCACGCAACCTGCCTCAAAGTAAAAACATTTTGAAAATCTTAATTGAATTATTAGTTTGTCTGTGAGTTAGTAATCTGGATGTTTATCCTGATTACAAGCATAGTTTATCTTCGTTAGCTGTTCTATCTAGTCTTGCAACGTGACGGTACCAGGACGCAAACACGCTCAAAAAAAGCGTCTTTTTTGTGCTAACACCTTGTCATGCAAACCCCAACAATATATATACCAAATTAAAGCTTAAAGTCTCATCATTCAGGAGATATAAACCATTTCAACACGTTACAACCACAGCGCCGACAACAAAGCCTTTTTTACAGACAAGCACAAAGTGCTGTGTTGTGGATTCATGACAATGACCAACATTAAACAATAATTCTGTTGATTTGGGCTTTGTTTATTCCACAAACCTTTGAAAGTATTAGAGTGTCAGAATATCAAAGAATCTTTTTACAATGCATAGCATGTATGTAGTTGGCAAATGTTCATCTGTAGCTACAAACAAAACAAATCAGAACAGTGCCATTTCTTTTATGTTCAGTAAAACTACATCTGTTAAAAGAATTGTTCAGCGAATTCTTAGGTTCAAATTAGATGACAAAGACGGCAAGTAAGTTTAATGTATGGTCACAGTTTTTAATTCTTGCAAGAAGGAGCAAACCATAATACAGTATCGATGGTACAACATGATATGGTCAAAAGAGCTCACCATACATGTTTTTATTTTTGTACATGTTCACACCTCTCACCCCAGGTCACTCAGTTAACGAACAGAACATGCGTTTACAGGGACATGGCTGTCAAGTTTGGATTAGCATGACGTCAACAAGGGATCCATTTGATTGACATAACAATTTGGCTCATGACCTAGCCTCAAGGATGAGAGCAGTTAGTAACAACATTAAAATGTCACATAAAATGTCACAATTATCTTAACTTAACATCTTCAAACATAAAACATACCCAGACTTGTAAGTGCTGCCACATCATTGGTCACAATGGACTTATTTGATTTGGCACTATTATTTAATTGTGTATATATGATGGACAGGGCCAGTTCATCCTGAAAATGGATCCTCCTTCCAGGGTTCTCCTTTTTTTCTAGAAGAACACTAACCATTTAAAGGCTGTCCTCTTGGTGTACCTTCAGGAGCAAGATAAAATGAATTAGGAAAATGTACAATTTTATTTTCAATTTAAGAATTGTAACTGAGAACATTTAATTGAAAATAAAAAGAACATTCTGAATTCTAATCCATGTATTCATCTTTAGGCCTGTGATCAATAGTGACCAGTTCTATGGCCAATATTAGAGCAACATGTAAATGGAATAAATACACCCTAAATGTGCCCTGAGAGATCAAATTTAAAGACGGATTTAGAGGTGAGCTTTGAACTGTTTTTCTCTGACGAGGTGTTAATGAGTGTGTCCTGACTCAACTCTGAAGACGTGATGTGATTATTAATGAAACATTTTACAAATGTATCGGAATAGCTTTACAATAGATTTAATAGAGTTTAGACTTGAGGTTATACATAGATGGAAGTTAACAGATGGAAGTTAACAGTCCTGTAATTGGAAAGTATAATGACTGATACACCGCATGTTATACAGTTTGTGTTTGCCGAGTGTTTTCTTCATGAAAGTACCTGTAACCATTATTTACCTTTTTACAAATATACTTTAATAGTTGTTAAAATCAAGCCAAAAGGGAATAAATGTTTGTTAGTCTTAGTCTTTAACATGCCATTAAATGTTTGTCCAAATTATGCCTTTTCCATTAAATCTTACCTGTTTTACGCTGACGTTTGTAGCAACACACCACTATTCCAACAAGAACTACAACTACAACTACTACAGGAACGGCAATAGCAATCACCAAAAGATGGAGCTCTGGAAAAGAACATAAAAAAAAAGTGGAAATGTTACATTTTAAATAAATAATTTCACCTAGATTAAAAATAAGTACATTATGAAATTATACGTTTAGATGTAGGCTATATAAGAAAGAGGCTACGAGGCTTATGTAAATTGCCCAAGAATTGTCCAGTGTAACCTGCATTAAGCAGCTTGGATAGTTGCAGTCCTAAACTGGGAAGAAAGCTAGATTATTGGAGAAATTAAGGAATAAAGGGGGAATAGATGGAAGTTTGAACAGAACACATCAATGCAGTGGACAAGAACATCAAGTTCATCTGTGGAGATGCCATAGACAACCGCCTGGCTTTCTTAGACTGTGCACAGCAAAATCTCCAGTGTTAAATTTGGACTCGTATTAACACTCTAATGGTCTTAAATTTCAGATCAACACTATGAAAGTGTTAAAGCCTTAAACAAAGATGAGAGTGAGTGGATCTGAGACATGAGTGACAGTCACAGAGACCAGACAGATGTACTTTATATTTCAGTCATTTTTAGACTTTATAAAAAGCAGACGACGCCCGGAAACTCTCTTTTTCCCCTGCTCTTTTTCCAACTGCTGCTTGTCCATCTGGACTGCCTCGCCTCGTCCCCTCACGTAATTTCCAAGCTCCGGAACTTGTGGAACGAGCAACCTTTCTTTGTAACGCTAAAGACTACAAACCTGTTAAGCCAAGCATATTTACTTCCTTTTGCGTCACGGCCCCCGATGGAAGTTATTCTTAGTATTTTATTTTGTAACGAATTTGTGCCTGCTAAACGAGTCCGCTTGACAGACTAGCGCTCTCTTAAGCAAGTTTAAATCAAAGTAAACAACGGCTCAGACCTTTTTCAGTGGACCTTGCAGTAACTTTTAAGGACTTCATTTTTATCAGCTTGGAAATCGGATGCTCACGGCATAGCCAGCTGAGCTAATGCCCCACGACAGCGCGTCCGCCTCACCTCTACTAAGCCGCCCAGCGACCCCGTCTGGAGTGGCGTGCAGCCTTGTGTCGCTCGAACCAGTTATTCCCAGGACGTGTACAAGGTTCTGAAGGACCCCTTTTGGACCTTGAACGCAAGGACCTGAGATCAACCGAGCCACAACAACCAGGGTGAGTCTCACGTGACACCAAGAGCTTGGCGTTATGATGAACACTGTCTAAAGTGTTGGCCTCGAAAGCCGTCATCTTCTTCCCTCTAAAAAGCCTTAGTTTAAGTTCTACTTCGTGTGTGCTCCGCCCACCTACGGGCTTCGCTAGTGGTTACCTCTCCCTGGCGCGAGCCAGACTTCTGAGAAAGATCAAAGCATTCACCGCGCCAATCATGCCAGTGTACTGGCACAGCCTCAGGGGCTATATAAACCCCCTTGCCCAACGCTCTCCCTTCTTCTCTCTCAGCCCTTCTGAGATATTAAAAGAGCGAAGATCACACGTAGCTAGAAGAATGGAATGTGCCCGAGATTTGCCACCTACCGGTGTCGGGCACCGCCGCTCCTGCTGCGCCTGGCTGCTGCCCGAGGATGGCCACGACTGCTGCTTCACCTGCCTCGGATGGAGTCATCAGCTGGAGCGGTCGGCCTGCTCCGCCTGCCTCGGCCTTCCCAGAGAGGAGTCCGAGCGCCGCGCGGCTTTCATGGGTCCTATTTCCCCGTCTTGACCCGACCTGCCACCGCTATCCATCGCGGTGTCCCCTGCCGCTACCCCACCTCAGCTGGATTGGGCAGCGAGTAGTGAGGACGGGGAGGCTCGTGACGATGACGCTGGATCCATCGGTACTGGAGTCTCCGTCCCTGATCTCCAGCCAGCTCATCGGTACCCGCTGGATGACCTGCCGCAGCTGTTTGCCTCCGCTGCGGTTCGTATGGAGACCCCGCTCCCGCCCCAGCAGCTTGAGACTGCTCCGGCGGACTTCACACTGGGGCTAGCGTCACAGGCTCGTTCTCGGCCACGCGTGGCGACTCTCTGCCCTCTTATGACACCCATCGCCCATTATGCCCAGCGAGAATGGCAGAGTCCGCTCTCGGCGAGAGGCCCCGCCCGAGGCTATCTGGCATATTGCAATGTGGTGGGCTGGAACGACATCATCCACCTGTTGAGGACGGGGTGAGGATGTGCCTGCTACCGTCATCTACCCCTGGCGGCGGTAAGTCGGCTCTACCATCAGAGAGGACAGATTGATGGCATCGCTGATGGATCGCTGCTACGCTAACGCCGCTCAGGTGGTGGCGTTGGCTAGCAATATGGCTTTCCTGGCGGGCTCCTTGGACAAGCTCACACATGAGCGATTGGTCCTCACGCCCGAGCAGATAGATGAGGTTCAGACCACAGCGGCTGCTCTCCTGAGGATGTCCCAAGCATTCGCCGTGGATGGGGGCCGCACCATGAGCGCGGCTCAGCTCGGCGCCAGACACCTGTGGCCTGTCTTCCCTGAAGGAACAGGAGCAGAGACGCATCCTCGGTCTGCCGCTCTCCACCTCATCCCTGTTTGGTCCTGATATTCAGTCTCTTGTAGACCGACTAGAATCAGCCTCCAAAACGTCCCAGCAGCTTGCTCCTCATCTCCAGCCGAGACGCCAGCGGCACGACATTTGGCGCCGTCGTGCAGACCGGCACCAGGTGTCCGCGACTCCCCGTGAGCGAGCTAGGGCACGCCCCACCGTTGCCGCTGCTGATCCTGTCCCCGCCTCTAATAGCGCAGGGCGGGAAAACGCCGGGAGAAGAGGAGGTTTTCAACGTAATAGGGGTGCTGGCTCCTCCCGCTCCTACAAGTCGTCCTTTAATGATAATCATATCAATAAAGGCCGTAGGGCCCGTTACTTCTCATTAAAGAGCACGCTTCTGGTTCTTCCTCCGGCTCTTTATGGTCCGCCCTTCCACTACGCCACGCAGACGGATTATGCTTGGCTTAAGTGGGTCCGGCGCACCTACAGCAGTACAGGCGCCTTCCATGCTGCCAAGGGAGGGGCTTAAGAGGCGCTCCCCCACGCTCTCCTGTAACTTTAAGGCTGCTGGTAAACGGCCCAGATTCCACTCTGCAACTGCCAGGGGCGGTGTGCAGATATTGGGGCCGTGGGCTTGCCCGCAGTTATTCAGGCAGCGCCCAGTGTTGAGCTGCAAGGGCGGGGATGCTGACCAGGGCTCGCTACCCCCGGCCACACAGTCAGATACTAGGGGTGCACCACCTATAAAAGTGGGGCGACCCAGGTCCCCCAGACATAGGGGGTTCTAGCTCAGACAGCAACCCACCCCCAGTCACCCACAGAACCCCAGCAGTGCCCCTCCCAAGAGGGTAGGGCAGCCCTTTCTGGGGGGGCCCCCCGCATCCCGAACCTCCAGTTGGGTTTGTGATGGCGGGTGGGCCGGTACATCCTCCTGTTCAGGACATGGTGCGCCCTCTATCGCACTTCTTGGAGGCGTGGACCCGCCTTCTCGGCCCTCTATCGCCCTGGCTGGACAGGACGCTGAGAAGGGGCTATGCCTTGCAGTTTGCCCGTCGACCCCTCCCTTCCGCGGTGTCCTTCGCACACAGCTCACAACCCAGGCAGCGACAAGGGCCCTCCAAGAGGAGGTCTCTTCACTCCTGCATTGCGGTGCAGTTTCGGAACTGGACCGAGGGGAGGCGGAGAGAGGTTTTACTCCCCTATTTCTTGGTCCCAAAGAAAAACGGGGAGTGAGACCAATCCTGGACCTGCGCATCCTGAACGGTATGTGACCACCAGGAGGTTCCGCATGTTAACTACCAGGCACCTCCTGGAGAGTGTCCGCCCGGGGGATTGGATGACCTCAATCGACCTGATGGATGCTTATTTTCACGTCTCCATCCTACCGGGCACAGGAAATTTCTCAGGTTCGCCATCGGGAACGGTGTTTTCAGTTCAACCGTCTCCCGTTCGGCTACTCCCTCGCCCCACGCACCTTTTCCAAATGCGTGGAGGCAGCACTGGAGCCGCTTCGTCGTCAGGGTTTCAGGATCCTGACTTACATCGACGATTGGCTCATCCTTGCTCCTCTCGCCAGGAAGCCGTGCAGCATACGGACAGAGTACTGCGTCACATCTCAAAGCTGGGGTTCGTGGTGAACCAGGCCAAGAGCTCGTTGTTGCCAGCACAACAGGTGACGTACCTGGGACTGGAGTTGGATGCACAGACCATGCGCGCACGGCTCTCCGTGGAGAGACAGGTGGCGCTCAGGAGTCTGGCTCAGAGGCTGGTGGTAGCTCCATCTGCACCGTCTTGTCTGGTACGGTGCCTACTGGGCATGATGGCGGCAGCTCACCCGGTGGTACGCTTGGGGCTCCTTCATATGAGAAGGCTCCAACGCTGGTTTGCTCGGCTCCGGTTACATCCCACGAAGGACAGACAGACCCGGGTCTCACTGTCCTTGGGGCTCGACAGGATCTGGAATTCTGGCTCACCCGGACCGTCTCCAACTGGGAGTGCGCATGGGATGCGTCCCACACTATGTGGAGGTGTTCACGGACGCATCACTCACCGGATGGGGCGGGACCTTAGGCCGGCTCGCAGTGGGCGGGGCCTGGGAGCCAACGCTATCCCACATAAATGTACTGGAGATGGTAGCGGTGCAGAGGGTGCTTCTGCACTTTGCCCCCAGCTTGAAGGGAGATCACGTGATGATCAGGTCGGACAACACAACAGTTGTGGCCTACCTGAACAGACAGGGAGGAAACAGGTCACCCCTCCTTCATCGGAGGGCAGCAGAGATCCTAATGTGGGCAGACACACACCTGGCCTCCCTAAGGGCACGGCATGTGCCCGGGACACTCAACGCAGGGGCAGACAGGATGTTCCGGGGTGGCCCTCTACACGACGAATGGAGCTTGGCGCCCAAAATCGCACAACAGACTTGGCGCCGGTTCGGTCAGCCTGTGGCCGATCTGTTCGCCAGTGCAGAGAACGCTCAGTGCCCACTCTGGTTCTCGCTCAGATCGTCAGACGACCCACCGCTAGGGGTGGACGCGCTGGCTCAAAACTCATGGCCCATAGGCCTCCTCTATGCCTTCCCACCACTACGCCTCCTATCCCCTCTGCTTCACAGGGTGAGGTTGCAGGGCCTTCACATCCTGGTGGTGGCTCCGGACAGTCCGGGTGCCAGATGGTACCCAGACCTGGTGCAGATGGCGGTGACGGACCCGTGGCCTCTCCCCGACCAACCTGACACACTGCTGCAGGCCGGGGGTTCCCTTCAGTCCCGACCATTCCTGACCCGCAGGCTCCTAGTCTGGAGGTTGAAAGGGGGAAGCTTATGAATATAGGACTTCCCCCAGCAGTGGTGTCCACCATCCAGAGTGCTAGGGCACCTTCCACGGCCAGGGCATACGGCACCCGTTGGCGTCTCTTTGCCGCTTGGTGTGGTGACAGGACGTTGGACCCCTGTAGCTGTCCAGTTAATGTAGTCCTAGAATTTCTACAGGGACTTCTGGACAGTGGTCGTGCCGCATCTACTCTGGCGGTGTTTGCGGCAGCCATCACGACGGGCCATGAGGGCTTTGGGCGCTTCTCGGCTCGTAGTCACCCTTTGGTTAAGCGTTTTCTTCGGGGTGCACGCAGAGTGAGGCCCCCCTCTAGACAGGTGGTGCCTCCCTGGGACCTTCAGAATGTTTTGGATGGTCTGTCTGGACCCCCTTTTGAGCCGTTGGAGCAGGCGGAAGTCCGGCTGCTCTCCTTCAAGACCGCCCTTCTGCTGGCCCTATCCTCCGCCAAGAGGGCGGGGGACCTGTGCGCCTTGTCGGTTCATCCTTCGTGCATGTCGCTCAGTGAGGATGGAACCCTAATTCACCTTTGGCCCAACCCAGCCTTTCAGCCGAAGGTTATCACCTCGTCCTTCCGGTCCAGGGTGATCAGGATTAGAGCTCTCTGCCCCACCCCAACCGGGACGACAGCAGATGCGGTTACTCATGCTGTGTCCGGTCAGGGCTTTGCGCTGCTATGTGAGCGCACAGCGGGTTTTCGGACATCAGACCAGTTATTTGTGTGCTTCGCGGCCAAGGGGCGTGGGTCACCGTTGTCGGCCCAACGCCTAGCACACTGGATCTGTGGGGTATTGGAGCGGCCTCGTGGCTCAAGGCCGCCCTCCCCCAGCCTTGATCAGGGCACACTCTACCCGAGGGGTTGCCACGTCGGTGGCCCTGTGTAGAGGTGTCTCTGCGGAAGATATATGCTTGGCGGCATCTTGGTCCTCTGTGTCCACGTTTGTGCGGTCCTATCTCATGGACGTGTCTGCGAGCTCGGTCACTCATTCAGTGTTGAATAGAGGCCAGAACCTCGTCACCTAGGCTGGCACACTGCAGGTGTTACTGTTATTGCGGCTGAGAACACCTGTACCACAGCTTGGCGGGTTCCTTTTGGATGTATTTGTCTGTGCAGCCCGTGTGCTCTTGGGAGAGGCGGTCACGGGCTCGGCGGGCAGGATGGATGCTCTTGGGAGAGGCGGCCCATCCCCCGACCACGGACACTGAAGTTGGCAGTTTGATCAGGGTGCCAGGATGCTCTTGGGAGAGGCGGTCCTGGGCACAGCTTGATTAGGCTCACATAGGACGGCGACAGATGCTCTTGGGAGAGGCAGTTTGGGCGCCGTGACCTGTAGTGGGGCGCGCTTGGCTGCTCTTGGGAGAGGCGGGCGGCGTTGCTCCTGGCGTTGTTTGTTCCCGCGCAATCGTTGTGAACCGGTCCAGCTGGGAGTACATTTATCCCCTACGGCCTTTGCCTTGGTAGGTAACCACTAGCGAAGCCCGTAGGTGGGCGGAGCACACCTGCAGTAGAAATTATAGTTACCTGATGTAACTACAGTTCTACGAGTGTGTGCGTAGCCCACCTACTCTCAGGCCCAGCTGGACTTCTTCCCTCTTTTGAGCTGGTTCGAAGAAGGGAGAGCGTTGGGCAAGGGGGTTTATATAGCCCCTGAGGCTGTGCCAGTACACTGGCATGATTGGCGCGGTGAATGCTTTGATCTTTCTCAGAAGTCTGGCTCGCGCCAGGGAGAGGTAACCACTAGCGAAGCCCGTAGGTGGGCTACGCACACACTCGTAGAACTGTAGTTACATCAGGTAACTATAATTTTTAATAATATAGATTGAAATAAACAAAACTTTCCTGTTTTCACAATATTCTGTTATCTGTAAATGTTTTGTTTTTCTGTGCTCAATCATTAGTGTTTATTGTCCTTATCATCTCCCCAAATGTGTTCCCATGTTCCCGTCATTTTAGTCATCATTATTATGTGTAATATCCAATAAAGTTCCATAAAAGCCACGTCGTTGCATTGGTGTTTTCCCTGTTTATATTAAGAATATCCGAAAACAAAAGAACTACTCCTTTAGATTATGAAGACTGAATAGTTTTATCAGAACTAAATCTGATATGGTGCCCCAAAGAAATTATTTTAATTAATTTTAATATCAATCATAATTACCTACTGCCAAATATACTACAGTGGAAAGAACAACAACACATCTGTAAAGCCCTGAGAGACTGTGGATACCCCAGATGGACTTTCAAAGTCTTTTAAAGGTTTATCTGAAAAATTTAGGATTTTCTACAAACACAACATTCCAGTCCACTTTAAACCAGGGAACACTCTGCGTCAAAAACCGGTCCATCCTAAAGACAAAATCCCCTCACACAAACAGTAATGTAATTTATGCAGTTCAGTGAAGAGTGCAGTGACAGTTATGTTGGTGAAACAAAACAACAGCTTCACAAGAGGATGTAACAGCACAGAAGAGCCAATCCTTAAAGGACCTGGACCCTGCAGTTCACCTCCACCTCAAAGAGAAAGGACATTCCTGTGAGGACAGCAATGTCAGATGGTTTGAGAGAGGTGTGAAGGAAGACATTTTTGTTCAAATCAAAAAAGCCCTTTTTGAACAGAGGTGGCCTCAGATTCGTGTTACATAGTATTTATAACAGTATTCTAAAACCTAAAACAAAAGAGTTTCACTCTAGAACAACAAACACAGCACCTAAATGGAGCAGTGTCAATAACAACTATGCCCCTGAATGGAGCAGTGTCACTAATGACTCTCCTGAGCCTTAACGACTCTCACATCAGGAGTCACACTTCCCTTTCAGAGCCAACAACCATGAGACCAGATCAGCCTGGTCCAGCAGGTTTGGTTTAATGGGAAACGCCTCCCTCTAGAGATATAAGCTCAGCTTACCAGTTGATCTCAGAGTTGATCAAGTCTCATGAAATTGGAGACAAAACGTCTTCACCTTGAAAACTGAGTTCAGATGTTTTACTTTTCTACATACAGTTAATGCAGTTGGGAGTTAAAGTCCCTTGCAGCCACTTTATACTGTGCCATTATTTCATCTTACCAATTCACCCATTCTACACATATGTTCAGATGCATATTATGAGATCGGCCCATATCAAAACTGAAATTTTTAGGGAAAGTCAAGAAGTAACAGGAACCAGGAAGTACAACCACATCACGCCAGTTTTAAAATCTCTGCAATGGCTTCCTGTTGCTCAGAGAATAGACTTTAAAACAGCTCTGCTGGTTTACAAGTCTCTAAATGGTTTAGCACCAGAATATATTTCTGACATACTAGTTGCTTACGAACCTCCTCGGACTCTGAGAACATCTGGGACAGGCCTTCTGCTCGTGCCCAGAGTTAGAACTAAACAGGGTGAAGCAGCGTTTAAGTTTCATGCAGCAAAAACCTGGAACAGCCTCCCAGATGAAGTAAAACAAGCCTCAACTTTAACAATGTTCAAGGGGAGGTTAAAAACCTTCCTCTTTAGCTCCGCCTACACTACAACTTATTTTTTTTATCTGCAATCTTCTTTTTAAATGTTTTAAATCTTATGTTTCTTAATCTAAATCTTGTAAATTGTCTTTTATTCCTGTAAAGCACTTTGAGTGTATGAATTGTGCTATACGAATACAATTGCCTTGCCTTGCATACTCAAAATTTAATATAATGTGAACATAAAAACAAGGCACATGGCATAATAAAAAAAAAAAAAAAATACAGATGTAGGATGTTGGATTCTGATTTTTTTAAATGTGAGAGTTGTCCTTTGAATTAAACGTCTTGTTCTACTCTGTCTTTGTAAAGTTGTCCTTTTTCCAGTTAAAAACATTTCTTTCAAAGTTTGAGGTAAACATTGAAAAAAATGGAGCTGAGGGAACAGGGTAAAACTACAAAACGTCTGCTACAGAGATTAAATGTAACGGAAATTATTTTAAAAAGCAAAGATCATTAAAACCTTTTGAGCCAGTGGTAAATTAGAAAATTACAGATATAAATACCTTGAAATTCCTCAAATACAGTATTATTAATCTGATGTAGAATCTCCTTCTGTGTAACTACACAGGTGTAATGGTCAGTCTTGGTTACTCTCAGTTCAGATATAATGTAGAAACGTCCGTCCCTTTCTGTGACCTTTGACTCTTTAGGAAGAAGCACATTTCCAGAGCTGTCTCTCCACTCCACTTCAGGTTTTGGTACACCATGAGCCTCACACTCCAGCACGCTCCATTTTCCATTTCCATTAAGTTTTTTCACCCATGGCTTTGGTGCCGCACCTGTGGCCGTTGATCAAAGAAAGCAAGATATAGCGTTAAATTAATCACAGATTACATAATTTGCAACGGTATTTTTATTAATTTTTTAAAAATAATAAACATCCTTGTGTGTTTTCTCTACTCACCAGGGACATTTCTTATTTTTAACCTTTTCCCTTTAACAGAATGTATACAACCTGACATTTACGTGTAAAACTGAATTTATTTGTTTAATATTTATTTTTTTAAGGTGGTGCCAAAAATAATATAGACACTTTTTACGTCTAACAGAACATCACAGTCTACTTTGTCTAAATCACTTTGGTTTAATGATAATGTTGTATGTTACATATAAATACTTTATGTATTTACTTATTGTATATAACCACTAACCTCTTCATCATTACCTCGTTTAGCTGTCATTAGAAGTGGTTTCCAAGGCAACAAATACAGACACATTTAAACAAGTCGGGGCTAGTTTGAAAGTAGAAAAGTTGCTGAGTAATTCCTCTGTTATATATTTAATCTTGAGCAAAAATATCAATGAGCAACGTGAAGAAACTCACTGAAAAGTGTTTTGTAAAAAGTTGTTAAAGTTACTTGAAGAAGCTCTCTTTTAGCACATTTAAAGTGAATGTAAAGTGTTAGACCAATGGTGATTTGTATCAATATAATCTGGGGGTTAAAAACCTTCCTCTTTAGCTCCGCCTACACTACAACTTATTTTTTTTTATCTGCAATCTTCTTTTTAAATGTTTTAAATCTTATGTTTCTTAATCTAAATCTTGTAAATTGTCTTTTATTCCTGTAAAGCACTTTGAGTTACCCAGTGTATGAATTGTGCTATATAAATACAATTGCCTTGCCTTGCATATTCAAAATTTAATATAATGTGAACATGAAAACAAGGCACATGGCATAATAAAAAATAAAAAAATATAGATGTAGGATGTTGGATTCTGATTTTTTTAAATGTGACAGTTGTCCTTTGAATTAAACGTCTTGTTCTACTCTGTCTTTGTGAAGTTGTCCTTTTTCCAGTTAAAAACATTTCTTTCAAAGTTCGTGGTAAACATTGAAAAAAATGGAGCTGAGGGAACAGGGTAAAACTACAAAACGTCTGCTACAGAGATTAAATGTAACGGAAATAATTTTAAAAAGCAAAGATCATTAAAACCTTTTGAGCCAGTGGTAAATTAGAAAATTACAGATATAAATACCTTGAAAATCCTCAAATACAGTATTATTAATCTGATGTAGAATCTCCTTCTGTGTAACTACACAGGTGTAATGGTCAGTCTCGGTCACTCTCAGTTCAGATATAATGTAGAAACGTCCGTCCCTTTCTGTGACCTTTGACTCTTTAGGAAGAAGCACATTTCCAGAGCTGTCTCTCCACTCCACTTCAGGTTTTGGTACACCATGAGCCTCACACTCCAGCAGCCTCCATTTTCCATTTCCATTAAGTTTTTTCACCCATGGCTTTGGTGCCGCACCTGTGGCCGTTGATCAAAGAAAGAGATAAATAAAAAAAAGTATAAATTAATCACAGATTAAATTATTTTCAAAAAGGATGTCCATTTAATCTCCCATGGGTTTATGAAATATTATTTTGGTTACATATTTAATTAATATTAAAGATCCAACAAAATACAGTTACTGTGGGGACTACAGCATATTGAAAAGGCTGTCACACTCACTACTCACCATCGACATTTCTTATTTTTAACCTTTTCCCTTTAACAGAATGTATACGACCTGACATTTACGTGTAAAACTGAATTTATTTGTTTAATATTTATTTTTTTAAGCTGGTGCCAAAAATAATATAGACACTTTTTACGTCTAACAGAACATCACAGTCTACTTTGTCTAAATCACTTTGGTTTAATGATAATGTTGTATGTTACATATAAATACTTTATGTATTTACTTATTGTATATAACCACTAACCTCTTCATCATTACCTCGTTTAGCTGCCATTAGAAGTGGTTTCCAAGGCAACAAATACAGACACATTTAAACAAGTCGGGGCTAGTTTGAAAGTAGAAAAGTTGCTGAGTAATTCCTCTGTTATATATTTAATCTTGAGCAAAAATATCAATGAACGCGTGAAGAAACTCACTGAAAAGTGTTTTGTAAAAAGTTGTTAAAGTTACTTGAAGAAGCTCTCTTTTAGCACATTTAAAGTGAATGTAAAGTGTTAGACCAATGGTGATTTGTATCAATATAATCTGGAGACGCCCAGGAACAAAACCAACCAATTGGCAATTGTTCTACAACATCAACTTCCATAGAACTGAACTTTAGAACTCTGTCAGCCAATCACAAAAGAGCCTCTTTATAGAAGCTCCACAGGTCTTTGATTGACAGTTGACTCCAGCCAATGGTCACTTAAACTGAGAAAACAATCAGAGGTTGCAGCCGAGATGACCACTTTTCTGACCACATATAGAAGTAGATAGTTCAGAAAACAAGACGCTGAGAAAAATGTATAATAACTTATAATAAGATGGTCTGGTTATTGGAATGATGAGTATGTTGATAATAAATGTAAATATAAAAATAAATTAGCCCTCAACTTTTATTTCTTTATTCCATTATCATCAGGACATTTGGTGAAACTGTTTAATCTACTCAGTGTCTAATATAATTAAATAATCATAAGTAAAAATAAACCTATCGAGAGTTGGAGAATATCTGTAGTCCGAAAAGTTATAATTTGGATAAAATTATTGTAGTTTTAATGTGCATGTCTTTTTATGAGCCCACACTTTCAATAGACAAGATTTAAAGTTACTGAAAAATATAGTGCAAATTTCAAAAAGATAGATGAAAATATGAATATATTAGGTCTGTTCAAACAAACTCTCTCACACTTCCATGTGTTTAATACATTATATGTATTTGTCTTCAACTTGTTAAAAAGTAACCTGTGTGAAAGCCAGAAACACAACAAAGTTTTTTCAAAAAAACATTTTAGAGTTTAGTTTGAAAAAATGTTCAGACACTTGTGTCATTTAAAACAGACCTTTAGATTAATAAGGGTTTATAACTAGTTCAGTTATGAACCTAAACAAGTAAAGTATCTTAACACTAAAAGATTAAAACACCATCTGAAAGATAAACAGAACAGGACAAAGTGTTATTGTGTGATTAAAGATTAAACATAAAGTATCATACATTAGTGTTTTGAAGAGTCTACAGTGTGTGACAGTCTGCTCTGCTCCGAGGAACACCTCTGATACATTTGTTTTCAGCCAATCGCACACATCAGCATCTGTTTAATGGGCTTTGATCAGATCACATTTATTTTAACCTTTACACTAAACATGTGACCTTCTCTTAAAGATTGATTTGTTTTTATGCTCTATAATATGTACATATTATTAGAATACTTGAAAATAAATATTTATTAAAAGTTGATTACAGTCACCACTAGATGGCAACACAGGACAATTCAAGTACAAGATGTTGCAAGTTTAAAGACACCAGTTTCCAAAGCGTCCTCTCATCAGAGTAAAATGAATAAGCCATGCCACTAGATCTACAACTGGTGTTAATAAAGCACAAACTTGTTTCAATGCTCGAATGCAATAATAAAGTAAGTAGATCAAATATATAATGTGCAGATCAACATGAAAGAAAAAAATAAATAAACTGAAACGGTAGATAAACTTAATTTATTTAAAATCCAAAACAGTAATAAAATACTCACCTACATTAAGCCTAATGTAGAATTCCTGTCTGGAGGGTTTGTCAAATGGGCCTAAAACACAAATGTAAGTGCCATTGTCTTTTAGTTTTGTTAAATGGATTTTTATAGAAGCATTGCCAGCTCTCAGTTCATCTTTAAAATAAAAAACCCGGTCTTTAAACTGATCGTCTTGGGGTAGTTTTTGAGAGCCTCCTGTATAAAAGAAGACCTCCTTATCCTCATGTTCTCCATTCTCTTTTTTCCAGTCAAACTCCTCAACTGCACTGTTAGATCGACAGGGTAGGACTGCATTTGCACCTTCTTCCACCGTCACCACTCCTGTCACACAACACAAAACACAAAATTAAACAGGAAACATACAAGTCAGATATTTCACTACTCTGATCTAGTTACATGAGAGCTTAAAGTCAATAATAGAGGTTTCTGGGACACTTTATACTTTGGTTTATGTGCAGTGTTTTGAACAACAGAGAGCAGAAAGTGGATTTTGAATTTAAATATAACCCTACTACATCTGTGGACATTTTAAGACAAGCCGATCCTACTGTAATCATTAGGAAAACCAATTCTTCATCGTAGAACCTCACAAACAGGTTTTATGTCATTGTAACAAGTACTCGCAGAAGAAATATGGGTGTGATCTGTAAGTGATTCTGCAGTGAGTTTAATTGGAGAGCTCTTCAACAAAACAAATTTAATATTAAAATGGTTAATATCCCAAGCGTATAATAGTCCCAGGCCACAGTTAAAGCCTTATATTAATAAGGCTACCATTAATCTTTTAATATCTACATACTAATGTTAACCCATCTCTACAAAGACATAGAGACTAAAAACATATTTAAGATGGAAGTTGGATCATGTTAAGTATTTCTCATAATGCAAATAAAATAATGAAACTTTAGGTACAGACACTTTTTTGGAAGTGAAATAATTGCATTTTGTTTTAATTATTTCTCCCAAAAGTGAGTGGCAAAATCTATTACTAATAATAATAGAAGTAAATAAAACTGACTGCAGTGTTTTAACAAACACCATCACTGCACTTGTCTGTCTAAACTCAGGCCACTAGATGTCATCAAAGACCACATAATACTTCTTTAGAGTCTGGGCCTTCTGTTTGCATCATTCTAATAAAGCAAAATAAATTTAATAATTTCATAAACGCATTACGCCTATTGAATAGGCTATATGTTTTTATATATAATTTCGGCACATGGATGTTCAAATATTCGAAACTGTGTCCCTTTAGGGTAGAGTAGGCACAAAGTACAGATACAACAACATCAGTTTACATTGTGGAGTTAATAGTTCATCTGTCACTGCCTTTATAAAACAAGTCAGTGTTTATCAGAAACCTCAGGCCTGTGTCTTAGTAGCGCTGTACAAACAGATCAGGCCCACACCTCTCACTCACTCTGTAATAACCACGACATAAAGTTATGTCCACACCTAATCACATCACTTCGTAGTAATTTCTGCAATAAGACAATGAACAGGTGCACGCTGTCAGCAAGCCACGTGTTAGACACACGTGTTTAAAACCGACCCATTAAAAATTGCCACACCTTAATAATCTCCGCTAGCTGCAGGTGTCTTTAAGGGACTATGGAGGACGCAGAGCTGCCAGCACAGATAATTAGACTTGTGCAAACGCTAAACACCAAAGATTAATGTGGCAGAAAGAGACTGAAGTAGTTTTCTTACTGATATCTTGAGTAGATGCTGGTCCAAGCCACAGAGACAAGAGAGGGAGGAGCAGGAGCAGCTTCATGTTTGACGCAGTGGAGTACAGTGTCTCTCTTGAGCACGTTGTGAGCTCTCGCCACTTCGCTGCAGGACTTAAATCTGTAACACTTTCGTTTCCCTGCAGCTTCAACAACCTTTACTGTTTTTCCGGTCTGCCTACAACTGCAGCGTCATCTCCACACGCACAGGCACGTACAGGAGCAGAGAAGTGGCACGGGCGTTAAGCCTTGAGCTGCTGCTTCTGTGTTAACTGTCACTGCACTTGTCCTATTGGCTCCAGAGCAGACAGGAGAAGAGTTAACGACTGTCTGTGCTTCACTTAAAAAGAACCACTGCCTGTTTTAATGTGCTTTAACCCTTAACACAGTTTAAACAGAAGGTCAGTCAGTGGCAGTGAGAGAAAGTATTTTATTTTTCAACCATCAATCAAAACAGGTTATGTTTCATCGTGGGCAATGTGCCATTTTGCATGCTAATTTTTTTCACAAATGATAAAATAATAATGTCATTCTCTCTCCCTGTAACACATTCTCTCTTAATAAAACACATTTCTTCAGCTCCTTTGAAACAAAAAGATGAGGCAGAATTGAAACACAGCAGGTAGAGCTGAAACACTTGTTGCTAATGAACCGAAGCTAATGTAGTGTAAAGCTTCCTCTGAGAAACAAGTGTGTCTTCAGATGGAGACAATGTCAGAGGCAGATGACAAAAAGTCTGTCTTAGATCAGGACAAGGACTCAAGAAAACAAACAAACACAAACATCACTTTAAACTTTATTGATTTGTAACTGTAAAAAATAAATAGTGTCAAGTGTAAGCAGGATTTAGACTAAAATATATATTTACATTTGAGGTAGAACATTTGTTAAACAGTTTCCTCTGACCCTAAAGCGAGGTTGTGCATACGATTTTTATTGTTAAAAAAGAGTTCTGTGCTGATATGAAGCAGAAGACTGTGAGAGTAAAATCTAAGCTACAAGTTTAGGCATTGACTTAACTGTGGACCAAGCCTCTCCCATGGAACCTCTTAAATGGTCCTCGTGTAAAGTGGAAATATAAGGAGAAACCCAATTGAGACTTTACAAGTGTAAAAATCATGTTTACAGCCTGGTACAAAAGATGGCTCCGGTCTCTAGAGCTAAGTTTTTACTACGTGACAACTCTGGGGTGAATTTTTGATTATTACGTTGGTTTATGCTATCTAAAAACAATTGTTTTACTATGGAGTAAAAGCCGAAAAGCCCAGATGTAACAACCATTTTATTGCCCATTCGTAATGACAATATTGATGAATAGGGGACCAATGGGCGGATATCATCCATAATTATACTATCTATGCTGTGGACACACAGTGTTGTAGATTATTTTCCTTAAACAACCAGAAGCACTCAGAAAACTGTCTTAAGGGTTTAATGCATTTGTAAATGCACTTACAGAGTCAGCCTGAGATAAGAGTGAAAACATCTCTCCAACAAAACCAAATGAGAACTACCTTAAAAAGGTATAGTTAATCTGTTATCTGTTGTAATGCATGAATACAGTATAATGACATCTACTTCTCCTTCTGGCCATTTTATGGCCACACTTTGTCTCTTTAAAAAGTTACTTTACAAATGTATCACAATTTTTATTTTTTTGTTGACAAACATTAAAACTGCATGTCCGGTCCCTTATCTATTGTCCATTTCAAATTTAATGCTCAGCTCAACATTCATTGTTCATGAATCAGGCTAAGAGTTCATCTCAGTCATCTCAGATGTTCTGTTTTGCACATTTAGCCAACGGGCTCACTGGGGCAGGTGGTGCTTGGGGGAGTTTGGTCAAACTAAAACAATCACATGGCCAAAAGGTTGGTGTTATCAGAACCTCTCACCCTAACTCCTTAGGTGAACCCAGTTGATAAACTGTTGACTGAACCGAAGTCAAAACAGCAAATTTTGACAACAACAGCTGTGATGTGATTAAGTCTGGTCCACAAAGACTTGCTAATTAAGCAGAATAAACTAACTTTATAGATTATTGTAAACTGTCCTGGTTTAGGAAAGTGCCTGTAAAGTATTTTTTTTCTTTTGTTGAACTAACAACTGTTTAGTATTTTGCCTGTAGTGTGTCATGTCTGCTCTGTGTGTACAATTTGACGTCAGTTTTAAATAACAAATAAAACCCACTTCAACAGTTACTTTTATTGAGAAATGTCACAAAGAAGAAGCATTTGATGATACAGTTAAATAGCGGGTAGTCAAGTTCATGCAAATTTTTATGTTCAGTGTTTACAGTAGATTTTTGAGTTGTAAGTCTTACTCTGGGGATGTGACACTGACAAACTCTGGCTGTGTAGAAAATGACGACTTATGGATAAAAATAGAGAAAAAACAACTATTTGAGTCACAACCAGAACTTTTACTCTCCTGGCTCTGATGTTGTGTGCTTTCTAAAAAACCTGTTGCACAATCATTAATGTTTCCTGTAAAGCCTCTTTGAATTACATTAGAAGACACGGGTGACAGAACCTGTGCACGGTTTACACCAGGGGTGCCCAACACGTCGATTGATTGACATACAGGGCAGCCAGTCAGATGAAATCTGAATTTTTCTGACGCTTAGGTTACTGCGCATGCGCAAACAACGGCGCTAAGTGCAGCAAAACTAACGCTTAAGCGACTTACCTCCAACTTTTAAACCTCGTTTTTTTTTTCTCTTAAACTTAAGAAAGGGTATAAAAATGAGCGAGGGAACTGGACCAAGTAAGAAGACAAAAACTTATCGCTTTAATACGGAATGGGAGGAGGACCTTTTTTTACGATGATTTTTTCAAAGTGCATTTGCCTCATCAGCAGCAGCTACTGTCCGGACTATGCATCCCTGGCTGATTCAATTCAGTGCAAGTCATCAGCGTAAACTCTAATGAAAAAAATTCTACATAGTCATTGCTTTAAGTGGGCCGGTACCTACTGGTACTCAGGACCGCCACTTCCAAAGCTCTTGAGCGTACCGCCACTTCACCGTGCGCCCAGAACGTGCTTTTAGCGTACCAGACATCTGTTTTAAGCCTGCGCTGCCGCTTTCCAGAGCGCCCTTCACAATGCACGATTCCTAATCATAGATTGTATAAGTTCCTAATTCATCCCACCGAGAGCAGAGACTACATTACCCATACATCCTTGAGTTTTACAAGTGAAAAGCGCATGCCTCGCTTTTGCCGCTGTCAGTGTCAACAACTCAACGTGGCCGGAGAAGGTGTGTGAAACACGCACACTCGGCTCGGTAAAAGTACAAATACAGTAAACAACACTTAATATGCTCTCCTGGCTTCAGACTCTGAGCACTAAAAGAACACGGTCAGTAGGCCTATCAGATGACTCGCTGGCTGACACCCCAGCTACTGGTTATGTTATGTTTTATAATTTATTTTATGTACGTTATGTTTAGTGGCTCTTTTTAGCTCAAGCAAATCTACAAACTAATAAAAGGATTTTTTTTAAGGTCGTCTGTTGAATGCTGTATATAAAACCCCTTCAATATAGTTGTTACCTCAGGGGATGAGGAGTTATCAAAAAAAAACTATAGGCTATAATTATGGAGTTAGTATTGTGTCTTTATTACATGCGAGAAAATAAAAGATCCGAGAGAAAAAAAAAAAGATCTGAGAGAAAAAAAAAGTTTGAGAGAAAAAAAAAAAGATCTGAGAGAAAAAAAAAAGTTTGAGAGAAAAAAAAAAAGATCTGAGAGAAAAAAAAAAAGATCTGAGAGAAAAAAAAAGTTTGAGAGAAAGTGTTTTCACATAGAACATAAAAAAATATACATTTGAAATTTTTAAAATTATTTCTGAGAAAAAAAATCTCTCTCAAAATACTTTGAAAAAAACTCTCAAATATATTTTTTGCTATCAGTGTGAAAATATTTTCTTTAAAAAAAAAGTGTTTCTCTCGAAACGCTTTTCTTTGCTCTTGATTCAATTTCTTTCTCGTGTCAGGATTTTGCTTTCACTGTGAGAATTGTGTCATGGGCGGGGCCGCGTTCCTATTGGCCAGTCGGGTGAGTATCGTCTTGTCTTGGGAGTCAAACTGAATCATTACACCATTGTTCGGTTCACCTGCATAGATGCGCATGGACATATGACACTTCCAATGTTTGGGTAAGATGATGCCACACAGCTGGCTGAGCAAGTTCAGTATCACTGAAGATTAAACATTAAAAAATAGCACTCATATTCATGAATGAATGTGTATTATATTATTTGCTTGCTAATCGCTAGTAAAGCTAACCAGCCATGCTAGGTAAACTTGCAAAATCACCTGGTTTATACTTTGTTTAAATCAAATGCCAAATTAATGTTTTGATTTAGATAGTTTCACGCCTTATTTAGTGAGTAGTGAGCTAGTTTCTACCTTTGCACTTGCTAGCCTCAAAACACCCCTGAAGAGTAACTGCTTGTTCATACAACCTCCCGTACAACTTTCAACTAACGTTAGTATGCATGGAAGGTGGCAACCCTACAACTAGCTAACGTTAGACAGTGATTGATATACCGTTTGAAAGTGTCCCCACTTAGTTTTGTTTAAAATAGTCTTTGTATGGTTGTTGCACTACATGCTTAGCTACACTGCATGTATAGCTCGCAAACTCAGCTACACGGGCTTATTCTAAATATTTTTACCATCTAGCCGAGGTCTAGAGCTGACAAGGTAAATTGCAGGTCTAGGACTAACGCTTAAATTAGCAACCCAAACATATGATTGTGCCTGTACTGTCATGGTAATTATTTTTCTTTTAATCCCAGCATGGAGAACCAACCACAGGTAAGCCATTGAAAATTATTTTTAGTTAAGTACATTGGAGCAAGATAGTTATTTTAAATATGTTTGTACATCTAAACTAAAATCCCTTTCCAGTTAAATTCAGCTGAGACACAGGAGAGGGCACGGCAGCTACTCGCCTGATTTCGTCAGTAAGTCCTCCACAAGAACAGCGACAGGGCAGCCAGTGTGTAATGGCCAATTCCTCCAGGCCCACAGGAAGTCAGATTGAGCGCAGCTCCGTCCAGTATGAAATGGCCAGGTTGCCCAATTGCCTAGGATCTGATTCCATTGTTTGATGGTTTGAAATGAAAAGGCTGATTGTGCAAAGGCAGAGCATCTTTTAGGGATTGTGCAGTTTTTGTGAGTTGTGGACCCAGATGTTTGGGTCTCATCATATAATCAAGATAACAAATCATTTGTGAAACTCTTTTTTGCAGCCGCCCAGGCCAGAACGCCTAATAGGAGTGTGTCATGTGACACAGACACTGATGGAGCTGCCAGAGTGTCCCAGGACTAGCTCTACTCCAATAATGAGGAAACGGTGTGAGGTGTCCACTGCTGAAGGTAATGCATTTATTCCCATTCTTTAGTTTGTTTTGTTTGTTTTACTGTTATAGTGCAATTACTTGTTTTAAATACTCTAACAAGAACACATGAGGTGTGTGATAATCTATCATTATATTGTCATTAAAATGGTCTAATTTAAGAAAATAAAATCATGTTTATATGTTTATTTTATTTTCAGGACCTGGTAACTGTTCCTGCGTCACTTCACTGAAGATACTTCATCCTTCAAGTTTGCTGCTGTCTATCATCTTGGATTCAGACTCTGAAAACTGCAGTTAGCTCTATAGTTTCTGAGACTTAGATTTACTTTGCTGACTACATTTAGACTAATGTAAACACTAATACTGTTGAACACACTCAAGATTCTTAAAAATTTTGGAACAGCTCATGAAGTTATGATCAGCCTGTGTAAGTCTGGCTCTTGCTTTTCACAATCTTCGCTCCAATAAGTGCAACTGACAGTGACTTTCAAACACAAAGTAAAAAGCCTCTGTCCTGACTGTGCACGATTTACAAAGTTTGGACCTGCCTTGAAATGATGTATGAGAATTTACTATGACATTTATTTTTTATTTAAATTAAGTGTGTATATATAAAATATTATATCAATATAAAATGCTTACTGTAAGAACAATCTCTAAAGAATATAAGAATTCTGTAAAGGCAGTTTGAGAAAAGGTGTCATTTAGACATTCTTTTGTAAATGTTTATGTTGATTCATGTTCATTTTGAGTTGTATAGCTGATTTTTAATGCATGTTTTTAAACAATTGTTTTGTGTGTAACTTCAGGTATAACTGTTTCTTCATATTTAAATTTTTTATATACCAACTATATTTATAAATTCAGTATTGGAATTGTCTGTAATGACAGCACAAGGAGGTATGACCTGTACCTGCTGGCCCAGGTATCCCCAGCTCCACCTGACCACACTGCAGCAGACAGGTGTCTATAACCGCTGAAAGAGCTGGTGCACATGTACAGTATGTTGTAAGAGGAGGGTAAAACATTAAATTAACTTATTTATAAAAACATTGCTCTCTTCTTCCTGGAACTACCCTGTTTAACCACGTCTCACCAAAAAGCTGAAGATAAGTGTAACACTACATTACAAGTGTTAGAGCCTGTAACACAGGGGTTTAGTGCTACTGCCTCAAAGTCTGGATGGGCTGTTATGCAGCCAACTCACCAACCTGTCACACCTGTGCATTACCTACAACATGAGAAACAATGTTTATCACTACTTTGTCTGGATGTAAATATAATATTTGGTTAGAGTTGTGTCTTTTGTGCATAATACTTATTATATTAACTGGACTTGACACTGGTCTTATTTCATAGCTATACCTTGAGGATCTCTATAACACATTCTCTCCCAGGACCAGTGAATTGCAAGACAAGAGTTTATAGAGTTAACAGTTGTAGAGAGAGACTTGAAATCTCTGTTTTGTGTGTAATTAACACTAATTACCAAAATCAAACTAAATGCATAGGTTTGCAATTTCTGAAACTTTGTTAGCATTTGCTAAGCATTGGCCTAAATTAGACAATGCTAACGTTTTATCACTGGCCCCATTCTCTCTTGTGCTGCAAGACTTCGCTCTTTAACTTTGGGAGTTGTTGAGACCGCGGTTTGAGCCAGCGGCACAAACTGATAAGGCTCTAGCCCTGTGTCCACAGAAAGTGCTCCTCCACTTAGAAGGACCGCTCCGTAGCAAAGCTACTAGCTTCCTTCAAGTCTACATCTTTGCGAGTCTGACAGCTGCTGTCAACCAAGACAAGACGATACTCACCCGACTGGCCAATAGGAACGCGGCCCGCCCTGACACAATTCTCACAGTGAAAGCAAAATCCTGACACGAGAGAAAGAAATTGAATCAAGAGCAAAGAAAAGCGTTTGAGAAACACTTTTTTTAAAAGAAAATATTTTCACACTGATAGCAAAAAATATATTTGAGAGTTTTTTTCAAAGTATTTTGAGAGAGATTTTTTTTCTCAGAAATAATTTTAAAAATTTCAAATGTATATTTTTATGTTCTATGTGAAAACACTTTCTCTCAAACTTTTTTCTCTCAGATCTTTTTTTCTCTCAAACTTTTTTTCTCTCAGATCTTTTTTTTCTCTCAAACTTTTTTTTTTCTCTCAGATCTTTTTCTTTTCTCTCGGATCTTTTATTTTCTCGCATGTAATAAAGACACAATACTAACTCCATAATAATAGAGTACAGCACCTCTTTTGGTCCACTTAAAGCACTGTACATAGTTAATTATGTTGTGTTGTGCAGTGTTAAGATTTGCAAGCTACATCTACATACATTGTACATATAAAGAATCCTTAATATATTTGTAAATAAATATATGTTTTCCATTTTTGTAGTGGGTAGATCATTTTGACTTGGTCATTTGATACGTAGCTTGCGTGCTGAAAAAGGTTGAGCACCCCTGGTTTACACCATGCACAGGTTCAACATACACAACAAAATCTCAAGTGTTAAATTTGGACTCATATATCACTCACACACTCTTTTGGTGTTAAATTTCAGATCAACACTATGAAAGTGTTAAAGCCTTAAACAAAGATGAGAGTGAGTGGATCTGAGACATGAGTGACAGTCACAGAGACCAGAAAGAGATGTACTTTATATTTCAGTCATTTTCCTGGAGACTCAGTTATGACTTGATGTAAACAGTCACATGTAGCGGTCTGAACTGCGCAACACAAGTTAGCCGCCAACAAATGACAGGACAACATTATCTGCAAAAAGCAGAGACAAGATCCTGTGGCTCCTAAACAGGACTCCTGGTTAAGATAATGAACAGGACCGGTGAGTCCAACATGCACCAGGAACAAGTCTGACTTAATTTTCAATAATATTTGAGGGCCTTGGCCAAAAACGTTAAGTCTATCACACAACTAAGGCTGTGTCCAAATTCAGGGTCTGTATCCTCCTCAGGATCCTTCCTACCCGGTCGAAGAAGGAGGGGTCCTCCGACGACCGCAAAACCCGGAAGTCGGTGTTTGTGAATTTGGACAGCCTACCCTTCTTTCAGTTCCCTCCCTTACCCGTTGCTCATATTCTGTCGCCTAGCAACCGTGACAGCGCTTAAGCTAAGAAGCGGGACAAACAAAGAGTTATTCTCCTTATTTTAATTATTTTGGAAGAAATAAAACAATTAAATAAATTAAATACTTTCTTTGCTCGTCGTCGGATAGTTTTTTATAACAGACTACAAGACAGTCTGTTATGAGAATTGTATTATTATAATTCTGTATATTGTTTATAGTTAGTAGGTGCTCATAGTTCTCTACAGGTCATGTCAAATCAGGTCATGTCCTCCATTCTAGTCCAAGCATGGAGTAGACATAACTAGATAGACATGGGTTGCCATGGTACTTTTGCACCTGGAACTGGCCTTGAGGGAGTGTGTATGCAAGATACGCCTCCCACTGACAGCCCCCACCTCTGTGATATAAAATGTAATGTTTTGTTTACTTAGGTAAGCAAAACGCACTATGTACCTTTGATATATCTGTGTACTTTGCTTCCCTTGCAAGGAATAAAACCTGGCCTTTCGCTTTTTATAATATAATCTGTCTCCGTGTCTCTCTGGATAATATAAGGATATAGAATTCTTTTTAACATATAGAATTCTTATAACACAGTCATATCCAGGTAAGCCATTATAGCCTATTTTTATATATGTTTTTAAGTATTCTGCTAATTTCCCCTACAAATTCATTGAGCCGAAGCATAAACTTTAGCTCGTTTTGTCAGAGAAACTCTATCTAAATAATGATATATATATATATATATATATATATATATATATATATATGTATATATTCATGTAATATGTATAATGTTTATTGTATTAAAAAATAATTGGAGTTTTGATATTTCACCGTGCGCCCAGAACGTGCTTTTAGCGTACCAGACATCTGTTTTAAGCCTGCGCTGCCGCTTTCCAGAGCGCCCTTCACAATGCACGATTCCTAATCATAGATTGTATAAGTTCCTAATTCATCCCACCGAGAGCAGAGACTACATTACCCATACATCCTTGAGTTTTACAAGTGAAAAGCGCATGCCTCGCTTTTGCCGCTGTCAGTGTCAACAACTCAACGTGGCCGGAGAAGGTGTGTGAAACACGCACACTCGGCTCGGTAAAAGTACAAATACAGTAAACAACACTTAATATGCTCTCCTGGCTTCAGACTCTGAGCACTAAAAGAACACGGTCAGTAGGCCTATCAGATGACTCGCTGGCTGACACCCCAGCTACTGGTTATGTTATGTTTTATAATTTATTTTATGTACGTTATGTTTAGTGGCTCTTTTTAGCTCAAGCAAATCTACAAACTAATAAAAGGATTTTTTTTAAGGTCGTCTGTTGAATGCTGTATATAAAACCCCTTCAATATAGTTGTTACCTCAGGGGATGAGGGGAGTTATCAAAAAAAAAAAAACTATAGGCTATAATTATGGAGTTAGTATTGTGTCTTTATTACATGCGAGAAAATAAAAGATCCGAGAGAAAAAAAAGATCTGAGAGAAAAAAAAAAGTTTGAGAGAAAAAAAAAAAGATCTGAGAGAAAAAAAAAAGTTTGAGAGAAAAAAAAAAAGATCTGAGAGAAAAAAGATCTGAGAGAAAAAAAGTTTGAGAGAAAGTGTTTTCACATAGAACATAAACAAATATACATTTGAAATTTTTAAAATTATTTCTGAGAAAAAAAATCTCTCTCAAAATACTTTGAAAAAAACTCTCAAATATATTTTTTGCTATCAGTGTGAAAATATTTTCTTTAAAAAAAGTGTTTCTCTCGAAACGCTTTTCTTTGCTCTTGATTCAATTTCTTTCTCTCGTGTCAGGATTTTGCTTTCACTGTGAGAATTGTGTCATAGGCGGGGCCGCGTTCCTATTGGCCAGTCGGGTGAGTATCGTCTTGTCTTGGGAGTCAAACTGAATCATTACACCATTGTTCGGTTCACCTGCATAGATGCCGCATGGACATATGACACTTCCAATGTTTGGGTAAGATGATGCCACACAGCTGGCTGAGCAAGTTCAGTATCACTGAAGATTAAACATTAAAAAATAGCACTCATATTCATGAATGAATGTGTATTATATTATTTGCTTGCTAATCGCTAGTAAAGCTAACCAGCCATGCTAGGTAAACTTGCAAAATCACCTGGTTTATACTTTGTTTAAATCAAATGCCAAATTAATGTTTTGATTTAGATAGTTTCACGCCTTATTTAGTGAGTAGTGAGCTAGTTTCTACCTTTGCACTTGCTAGCCTCAAAACACCCTGAAGAGTAACTGCTTGTTCATACAACCTCCGTACAACTTTCAACTAACGTTAGTATGCATGGAAGGTGGCAACCTACAACTAGCTAACGTTAGACAGTGATTGATATACCGTTTGAAAGTGTCCCCACTTAGTTTTGTTTAAAATAGTCTTTGTATGGTTGTTGCACTACATGCTTAGCTACACTGCATGTATAGCTCGCAAACTCAGCTACACGGGGCTTATTCTAAATATTTTTACCATCTAGCCGAGGTCTAGAGCTGACAAGGTAAATTGCAGGTCTAGGACTAACGCTTAAATTAGCAACCCAAACATATGATTGTGCCTGTACTGTCATGGTAATTATTTTTTCTTTTTAATCCCAGCATGGAGAACCAACCACAGGTAAGCCATTGAAAATTATTTTTAGTTAAGTACATTGGAGCAAGATAGTTATTTTAAATATGTTTGTACATCTAAACTAAAATCCCTTTCCAGTTAAATTCAGCTGAGACACAGGAGAGGGCACGGCAGCTACTCGCCCTGATTTCGTCAGTAAGTCCTCCACAAGAACAGCGACAGGGCAGCCAGTGTGTAATGGCCAATTCCTCCAGGCCCACAGGAAGTCAGATTGAGCGCAGCTCCGTCCAGTATGAAATGGCCAGGTTGCCCAATTGCCTAGGATCTGATTCCATTGTTTGATGGTTTGAAATGAAAAGGCTGATTGTGCAAAGGCAGAGCATCTTTTAGGGATTGTGCAGTTTTTGTGAGTTGTGGACCCAGATGTTTGGGTCTCATCATATAATCAAGATAACAAATCATTTGTGAAACTCTTTTTGCAGCCGCCAGGCCAGAACGCCTAATAGGAGTGTGTCATGTGACACAGACACTGATGGAGCTGCCGGAGTGTCCCAGGACTAGCTCTACTCCAATAATGAGGGAACGGTGTGAGGTGTCCACTGCTGAAGGTAATGCATTTATTCCCATTCTTTAGTTTGTTTTGTTTGTTTTACTGTTATAGTGCAATTACTTGTTTTAAATACTCTAACAAGAACACATGAGGTGTGTGATAATCTATCATTATATTGTCATTAAAATGGTCTAATTTAAGAAAATAAAATCATGTTTATATGTTTATTTTATTTTCAGGACCTGGTAACTGTTCCTGCGTCACTTCACTGAAGATACTTCATCCTTCAAGTTTGCTGCTGTCTATCATCTTGGATTCAGACTCTGAAAACTGCAGTTAGCTCTATAGTTTCTGAGACTTAGATTTACTTTGCTGACTACATTTAGACTAATGTAAACACTAATACTGTTGAACACACTCAAGATTCTTAAAAATTTTGGAACAGCTCATGAAGTTATGATCAGCCTGTGTAAGTCTGGCTCTTGCTTTTCACAATCTTCGCTCCAATAAGTGCAACTGACAGTGACTTTCAAACACAAAGTAAAAAGCCTCTGTCCTGACTGTGCACGATTTACAAAGTTTGGACCTGCCTTGAAATGATGTATGAGAATTTACTATGACATTTATTTTTTATTTAAACTAAGTGTGTATATATAAAATATTATATCAATATAAAATGCTTACTGTAAGAACAATCTCTAAAGAATATAAGAATTCTGTAAAGGCAGTTTGAGAAAAGGGTGTCATTTAGACATTCTTTTGTAAATGTTTATGTTGATTCATGTTCATTTTGAGTTGTATAGCTGATTTTTTAATGCATGTTTTTAAACAATTGTTTTGTGTGTAACTTCAGGTATAACTGTTTCTTCATATTTAAATTTTTTATATACCAACTATATTTATAAATTCAGTATTGGAATTGTCTGTAATGACAGCACAAGGAGGTATGACCTGTACCTGCTGGCCCAGGTATCCCCAGCTCCACCTGACCACACTGCAGCAGACAGGTGTCTATAACCGCTGAAAGAGCTGGTGCACATGTACAGTATGTTGTAAGAGGAGGGTAAAACATTAAATTAACTTATTTATAAAAACATTGCTCTCTTCTTCCTGGAACTACCCTGTTTAACCACGTCTCACCAAAAAGCTGAAGATAAGTGTAACACTACATTACAAGTGTTAGAGCCTGTAACACAGGGGTTTAGTTCTACTGCCTCAAAGTCTGGATGGGCTGTTATGCAGCCAACTCACCAACCTGTCACACCTGTGCATTACCTACAACATGAGAAACAATGTTTATCACTACTTTGTCTGGATGTAAATATAATATTTGGTTAGAGTTGTGTCTTTTGTGCATAATACTTATTATATTAACTGGACTTGACACTGGTCTTATTTCATAGCTATACCTTGAGGATCTCTATAACACATTCTCTCCCAGGACCAGTGAATTGCAAGACAAGAGTTTATAGAGTTAACAGTTGTAGAGAGAGACTTGAAATCTCTGTTTTGTGTGTAATTAACACTAATTACCAAAATCAAACTAAATGCATAGGTTTGCAATTTCTGAAACTTTGTTAGCATTTGCTAAGCATTGGCCTAAATTAGACAATGCTAACATTTTATCACTGGCCCCATTCTCTCTTGTGCTGCAAGACTCTTTAACTTTGGGAGTTGTTGAGACCGCGGTTTGAGCCAGCGGCACAAACTGATAAGGCTCTAGCCCTGTGTCCACAGAAAAGTGCTCCACTTAGAAGGACCGCTCCGTAGCAAAGCTACTAGCTTCCTTCAAGTCTACATCTTTGCGAGTCTGACAGCTGCTGTCAACCAAGACAAGACGATACTCACCCGACTGGCCAATAGGAACGCGGCCCCGCCCCTGACACAATTCTCACAGTGAAAGCAAAATCCTGACACGAGAGAAAGAAATTGAATCAAGAGCAAAGAAAAGCGTTTCGAGAGAAACACTTTTTTTTTTAAAAGAAAATATTTTCACACTGATAGCAAAAAATATATTTGAGAGTTTTTTTCAAAGTATTTTGAGAGAGATTTTTTTTCTCAGAAATAATTTTAAAAATTTCAAATGTATATTTTTTTATGTTCTATGTGAAAACACTTTCTCTCAAACTTTTTTTTTCTCTCAGATCTTTTTTTTTTCTCTCAAACTTTTTTTTTTCTCTCAGATCTTTTTTTTTTTTCTCTCAAACTTTTTTTTTTCTCTCAGATCTTTTTTTCTTTTCTCTCGGATCTTTTATTTTCTCGCATGTAATAAAGACACAATACTAACTCCATAATAATAGAGTACCGGCACCTCTTTTGGTCCACTTAAAGCACTGTACATAGTTAATTATGTTGTGTTGTGCAGTGTTAAGATTTGCAAGCTACATCTACATACATTGTACATATAAAGAATCCTTAATATATTTGTAAATAAATATATGTTTTCCATTTTTGTAGTGGGTAGATCATTTTGACTTGGTCATTTGATACGTAGCTTGCGTGCTGAAAAAGGTTGAGCACCCCTGGTTTACACCATGCACAGGTTCAACATACACAACAAAATCTCAAGTGTTAAATTTGGACTCATATATCACTCACACACTCTTTTGGTGTTAAATTTCAGATCAACACTATGAAAGTGTTAAAGCCTTAAACAAAGATGAGAGTGAGTGGATCTGAGACATGAGTGACAGTCACAGAGACCAGAAAGAGATGTACTTTATATTTCAGTCATTTTTCCTGGAGACTCAGTTATGACTTGATGTAAACAGTCACATGTAGCGGTCTGAACTGCGCAACACAAGTTAGCCGCCAACAAATGACAGGACAACATTATCTGCAAAAAGCAGAGACAAGATCCTGTGGCTCCTAAACAGGACTCCTGGTTAAGATAATGAACAGGACCGGTGAGTCCAACATGCACCAGGAACAAGTCTGACTTAATTTTCAATAATATTTGAGGGCCTTGGCCAAAACGTTAAGTCTATCACACAACTAAGGCTGTGTCCAAATTCAGGGTCTGTATCCTCCTCAGGATCCTTCCTACCCGGTCGAAGAAGGAGGGGTCCTCCGACGACCGCAAAACCCGGAAGTCGGTGTTTGTGAATTTGGACAGCCTACCCTTCTTTCAGTTCCCTCCCTTACCCGTTGCTCATATTCTGTCGCCTAGCAACCGTGACAGCGCTAAGCAAGAAGCGGGACAAACAAAGAGTTATTCTCCTTATTTTAATTATTTTGGAAGAAATAAAACAATTAAATAAATTAAATACTTTCTTTGCTCGTCGTCGGATAGTTTTTTATAACAGACTACAAGACAGTCTGTTATGAGAATTGTATTATTATAATTCTGTATATTGTTTATAGTTAGTAGGTGCTCATAGTTCTCTACAGGTCATGTCAAATCAGGTCATGTCCTCCATTCTAGTCCAAGCATGGAGTAGACATAACTAGATAGACATGGGTTGCCATGGTACTTTTGCACCTGGAACTGGGGCCTTGAGGGGAGTGTGTATGCAAGATACGCCTCCCACTGACAGCCCCCACCTCTGTGATATAAAATGTAATGTTTTGTTTACTTAGGTAAGCAAAACGCACTATGTACCTTTGATATATCTGTGTACTTTGCTTCCTTGCAAGGAATAAAACCTGGCCTTTCGCTTTTTATAATATAATCTGTCTCCGTGTCTCTCTGGATAATATAAGGATATAGAATTCTTTTTAACATATAGAATTCTTATAACACAGTCATATCCAGGTAAGCCATTATAGCCTATTTTTATATATGTTTTTAAGTATTCTGCTAATTTCCCCTACAAATTCATTGAGCCGAAGCATAAACTTTAGCTCGTTTTGTCAGAGAAACTCTATCTAAATAATGATATATATATATATATATATATATATATATATATATATGTATATATTCATGTAATATGTATAATGTTTATTGTATTAAAAAATAATTGGAGTTTTGATATTTAAATTTGTCTTAAGGTAGAATAATGCTTTTATCTGTTAAACACTTATTCTGATGTACTGTACCGTTGTAATTAAACATAAAAATGGTCCAATACCTGGTCACTCAGATTAATCCTGCAGTGATTTGTTAAAATCTGTTGTCGTGTAAATAAGTCTGTAAATAGTTTCTGTATGTTCTTGAATTTTGTTACCTCAATTTTGTTTTCTGAATGTTAAATAATTATACACTTAATTTTCTTTACAAATGTTCCTTTTACCTTGAAAATTATGGAAAATAAAAAAAAGAAATACAATGAATGAGAAGTATTTATTTCAAAACAGTTTATTTCAAACAACTGAAGCTAACAATAGAAAAAATGTAATCCCTCCCACCCCAAGAAAAAAAAAAAAAATTGGCGACCCAACGCTCCAGAATGGAGAAAAGCCTGTCCATCCTCTCCCTGCTCTCCTGTGCCCTCCTCTCTTCAGCCTGTGCTCTCCTCTCTTCAGCCTGTGCCCTCCTCTCTTCAGCCTGTGCTCTCCTCTCTTCAGCCTGTGCTCTCCTCTCTTCAGCCTGTGCTCTCCTCTCTTCAGCCTGTGCTCTCCTCTCTTCAGCCTGTTCTCTCTCTTCAGCCTGTGCTCTCCTCTCTTCAGCCTGTGCTCTCCTCTCTTCAGCCTGTTCTCTCTCTTCAGCCTGTTCTCTCTCTTCAGCCTGTTCTCTCTCTTCAGCCTGTGCTCTCCTCTCTTCAGCCTGTGCCCTCCTCTCTTCAGCCTGTGCTCTCCTCTCTTCAGCCTGTTCTCTCTCTTCAGCCTGTGCTCTCCTCTCTTCAGCCTGTGCTCTCCTCTCTTCAGCCTGTTCTCTCTCTTCAGCCTGTTCTCTCTCTTCAGCCTGTTCTCTCTCTTCAGCCTGTTCTCTCTCTTCAGCCTGTTCTCTCTCTTCAGCCTGTGCTCTCCTCTCTTCAGCCTGTGCTCTCCTCTCTTCAGCCTGTACTCTCATCGTTCTCTCCCCGGAGCTTTATAAAAACTTCTGTCTGCTCTTTCGTCCCTGGAAGCGTTAAAAACAGCTTCAAATCACTAACAAATTAGCTGTGTGTAAGGGGATATTCACACAGGCAGTAAGGAAGAAGCTAGTTTACGAAAGTAATGTTTTATTTGTACATATAAACGTACAAATGTAAAAAAAATACTTAACGCTAAAACAAAATGCCTAACTAGACAACCACTGAAAAATATATATTTTTTTAAAAGCCAGTTTTTTAAAAACTTACATATTAAAGCATACTCCTCTCCCACTCCGCTACCGCTCGCTTCATTGGCCATTACACTCTCTGCCGAAAAGAATTATGGGATAGGTTTACGGGAAAGGATCCACCACACCCATCCTTCCAATTCGGGAAAAGGAGGACGTATTTGTGGGCCGCATTTGAAGGATCCTACGAATTTGGACAGCCTTCGTGGCGCTGTGGACGTAACATCCTTCAAATGAGGACTCGAAGGATGTAGACCCTGAATTTGGACACAGCCTACATCCTTGAGTCCTCATTTGACATCGCCCACAAATCTCCATCGAACTGGAAGGATGGATCTATCCTATCATAATTCTTTTAAAATTTCTAAAGAATGCTTTAAGTAAGTTTGTTTTTTTAAAAATATATATTTTCATTTGTCTAGTTAGGCAGTTTAAGAATATGTACGTTTATATGTACAAAAAACATTACTTTTAAACTAGCTTCTTCCTTACTGCCTGTGTGAATATCCCCTTACACAGAGATAATTTGTTAGTGATTGAAGCTGTTTTTAACGCTTCCAGGACGAAAGAGCAGACAGTTTATAAAGCTCGGGAGAGAACGATGAGCTCTTCACGGAGCAAAGAACTCTGCCACTGTGGGATGGAGGTACTGGAATAAATCTATTTAGAAATCCCATTGTAATATCAAGGCAGTTTTGTTTCTTTTTTGTTTTGTGCAGTACATATAACATTTCCTGCAGTCATTAAACAGCTGAAACATTTTCTTACTTCTCTTGTTTTGTCCTTTTCTAGTATATTTCTGCACAGTATTGTTCCACAATTGTCGTTTTGATATCTGTGATTAACACAATTCCAATATTTTCTCTTTTTATCCTACATTAGGATAGTTTTGGAGAAGATGGGTCTGTCTGGTAAAGTGACACCAGCCCAAGCAAAGAAAAAGTGGGACAATTTAAAAAAGAAATATAAAGTATGTCCATATATAGAAAATAATATTGTTAGTAACAGTTAAAAAAAATCCTAGGTTTAAGCTTACATGTTTTGTGAACAGTTTATATATTTTTTACTTGTCTTTAGGAATACAAGTATCCAGGGTCAGGAGAGGGAGTGAGTGGGAAGCCCACTGCTGCTACTTGGACCTGGTTTGTCCAAATGGATGAGGTTTTAGGACAAAGTCCTTCAATTTGCCCCCCTGTCCTTATTGCCTCCATCCCTATGGACACTCCAGGGCCAAGTGCAGCAGTGAGTGACCAAAAGGAGAGAGAGGAAGAAGAGAGGGAAGAAGATAGGCAGCCAGCAGCGAAGAAGAGGAGAAGGGACAGTGACCAGGAGCTGTTAGACCTCATCAGGGAGGACATGAGGCAGCAGAGAGAGGCTGAAGAGAGGAGGGCACAGGCTGAAGAGAGGAGAGCACAGGCTGAAGAGAGGAGGGCACAGGAGAGCAGTGAGAGGATGGACAGGCTTTTCTCCATTCTGGAGCGTTGGGTCGGCAATTAATTTTTTTTTTTCTTGGGGTGGGAGGGATTACATTTTTTCCATTGTTAGCTTCAGTTGTTTGAAATAAACTGTTTGAAATAAATACTTCTCATTCATTGTATTTCTTTTTTTTATTTTCCATAATTTTCAAAGTAAAAGGAAGATTTGTAAAGAAAATTAAGTGTATAATTATTTAATAACATTCAGAAAACAAAATTGAGGTAACAAAATTCAAGAACATACAGAAACTATTTACAGACCTATTTACAGGACAACAGATTTTAACAAATCACTGCAGGATTAATCTGAGTGACCAGGTATTGGACCATTTTTATGTTTAATTACAACGGTACAGTACATCAGAATAAGTGTTTAACAGATAAAAGCATTATTCTACCTTAAGACAAATTTAAATATCAAAACTCCAATTATTTTTTAATACAATAAACATTATACATATTACATGAATAATTATATACATATTATTTATATATATATACCATTATTTAGATAGATAGTTTATCTGACTAAACAAGCTAAAGTTTATGCTTCGACTCAATGAATTTGTAGGGGAAATTAGCAGAATACTTAGCAAAGAAAGTATTTAATTTATTTAATTGTTTTATTTCTTCCAAAAGAATTAAAATAAGGAGAATAACTTTTTGTTTGTCCCGCTTCTTGCTTAGCGCTGTCACGGTTGCTAGGCGACAGAATATGAGCAACGGGTAAGGGAGGGAACTGAAAGAAGGGTAGGCTGTCCAAATTCACAAACACCGACTTCCGGGTTTTGCGGTCGACGGAGGACCCCTCCTTCTTCGACCGGGTAGGAAGGATCCTGAGGAGCCGTAGACCCTGAATTTGGACACAGCCTAAGTATCATAACCTTTAACTAGCAAAGACGTTAGCTACTGCTAAAGTCTTGCACATAATCCTTGTAGCCAAACTGAAAGGTTTTTTGCATAGCGCCTTCCATATTCAGTCATGACTACTATTACATTAGCGCTCTCTGCTTTCCTGCTGCATCACGTAGTCAGGTTGCAGTTTGTTCAAAAACAGAATGAATGAATTTGTGTGTTTCAGCATGCGTAAAGATGCATTCTATCGTTATGCTTATGATTGTGAAAAACTAAGAATTCAATGTTACTTTGTGGAAGGTAAAAGGATTATTTGAATTAAAATTTAGTTTAGTCTTTTTAAAGCTACACATTGCCTATTTTTGTAAGACACTCTTGTGACGTCACTCGCACGAGAAGGAAGACATTTTGGTAGTTCTTGTGAAAGACCAAGAACTCTGCTTGAACTAACCGACGCTTTAAGCCAGAGGAACGACTGAGGAATAGCCAGAGGAATAATATAATCAGTTTCCCAGAACTTATCTGGGTGGTGCCCTCAACGAGACAATAATTTTGATAATAAAAATATTAGTTGATAATTTACCCAAATTAATAAATTTATATTTCTATTACATTCATAATCACTACACCCTGCTTAGCTCACTGCCACTGCTCATGACTGTTGTCTTAACCTAGGTGCAGTAATAGAGAAAATGAAATACACACTTTAGTTACACATTATAAAGCTAATAAGCTAACAACACAAACAAAAATACTAAAGTCAAAGTCAAAGTCAAATTTATTTATATAGCACATTTACAAATGGCTGAGCCACACCAAAGTGCTTCACAATAAAATGCTAGTGCAAAAAACAAAGGAAGATAAAGAAGAAATAGTAATCATAATATATAAACAGATTAAAATAAAATGAAGAAGGGCAACAATACAAATAACTACAGGAGTTAAAATAATGTAAGCCTTTCTCTAGCCCTTGACACTAATAAAAGGCTAGAGAAAAGAGGTGAGTCTTCAAGAGAGACTTAAAAATGTTTAGAGACTGGGCTGCACGGATGTGGAGGGGAAGGCAGTTCCAGAGTCTGGGGGCTGCTACTGCAAAGGCTCGTTCCCCCTTGGTTTTTAGCCTGGACCAGGGCACTTCCAACAACAGTAGGTCAGCTGACCGTAGTGCTCTGGAGGGGATGTGATGATGGAGAAGCTCAGATAGGTATGTGGGGGCCACACCATGGAGGGATTTATAGACTATGAGTAGCAGTTTAAAATCAACGCGGTAGCGGATGGGAAGCCAGTGTAGCGATGCGAGGACCGGGGTGATATGTTCTAGCTTTTTTGTACAAGTGAGGAGTCAAGCGGCTGAGTTCTGAACCAGGCGGCGGAGCTGGAAAAGGTTAATGCCAGTGTATAGCGCGTTGCAGTAATCCAGTTGAGAGGAAATGAAAGCATGGATAACTCTCTCTAGATCACTCTGGGGCAGGTAGGCTTTGGCCTTAGCTATATTTCTCAAGTGAAAAAAGCTTTTTCTGACTACTGCACTGACCTGCTGCTCAAACTTGAAGGCACTATCAAAGATCACCCCCAGATTTCTGACAGAGGGCCTGACGTTAGAGGCGAGAGGGCCCAGGGCGTCGATGGAAAAGGCCGGGGAAGTTTTGCCAAAAATAATTATTTCAGTCTTACCCGGATTGATACAGATGGACATCGTCAGCATAGCAGTGGAAGGAGATGTTGTGTTTAACCAGGATTTCCCCTAGGGGTGAAATATACAACAAAAATAGGATAGGGCCTAGTATAGAGCCTTGAGGGACCCCACAGGTGAGGGGGGCAACAGATGATGTGAATTCTCCCAGCTGGACACAGAAGCTCCTGTCAGCCAGGTAGGACTGAAAAAACTTCAGGGCAGTGCCTTTGATGCCTACGCGATGCTTAAGCCGAGACAGCAGAATCCTGTGATCCACCATGTGAAAGGCTGCTGTGAGATCTCCACAGCAGCCACAGCAGCGGTGAGATCACCGGGCTGCCCGTGTCAGCGGCTAGGAGCAGGTCGTAAAGCACTCTCAGGAGAGCAGTCTCAGTGCTGTGGGCTGTTCTAAAGCCGGACTGGAATTTCTCGTAGATGTTGTTATGAGCTAAAAACGAGTGGAGCTGGACATAAACGTCTCGCTCAAGGATTTTAGACAGAAATGGCAGTTTTGAGATAGGCCTAAAGTTTGAGAGGATAGAGGGGTCAAGGTTTGGCTTCTTTAGTAGAGGCTGCACCACAGCATGCTTGAAGGCATCCGGGACGGAATGGCATTAATCAGCAGTAGAAGAGCGGGAGCAACCGTATCAAGAACTATAGCATCCTTGAGTAGGGAAGACAATCGGAAGGGCAGTTTGAGTGCTGCAGATGTCTGACTGCATCAGAAAGGGAGGATAGGGTAATGGGCTCAAACTGCACTAGGACAGCTGGCTGAGGGAGGGGTGGGGGAGTGGGAAGTGGGGGGGTGAAGGTATCGGAAGGCCTGAGTGCTGCAATCTTCTCAATGAAGTAAATATAAAACAACAATTAACATTAAATAAGTACAACTAAGAGCAAAAGGGCATTTAAAACATAAGTAAAAGCAACAGATGGATAATAAAAATCGCACACGTTTTATTTTTATTGTGCTTTATTGGAATAAGACTGAAGCACAATAGGCAAATAAAATTTAGTTAAGGGACCCTTTAAATTGCGATAAGACATGAGTGTCAGTGTTTACACACCACCCACGAGAGCAACAAAGACTGTGATAAGGAAGCCTGATAGAACTTCACCAGAATTTAATCACTTATTTAAGGACGGGGTTGTTTAATCATTAAATAAATGCTTAGATATTTCACAACTTCATATAAACTCCTACAGCATTAGTTTAAAGGAATATATAAAGTATTATACCTTCATTTTAAATATTCAATATTTCTCAAGAAAAAAAAACAAAAAGTCAAACTGCTGTCTCCTGTGTTGTTGTATTAATTTGTATCACCAATAATACTATGTGTGTTATCTCAGCCTTTGTGATTACTCTTCCTGCTGTGTGGTGACAGAGCTCACTTTGACTCATTTCCATTTTTTTAAGCAGTGTTGCATGAGTAAAGACCACATCCGACCTTCTGTTGGCTCTGCAGCATGTCAATGTTAACAACAGAATGTACATTATGACAACAGTGTTAGTTTTTAGCTGCAAAGTCAGAGGTTTTGGTAATTTAGTTTTAATATCAGAAAAGTGATAGAGGTTTAGGTAAAGGTTTTTTAAAGTTAGTAAAGTAAAGGCTTTTTAAGTTTCAAGAAATGTGTCTTAGAAATTGTGGCAAAACTGTAAAGTAGAGGATCACTTCTTTTAATACCTGCTGTCAGCTTCATGTCATGGGTAAACGTTCTCTATGTCCACTTTACTGAGGTTTAGTGTTGACAAGCAGCAATTTACCACCATACATTTAAATCCTCTTTAAGTTAACAGGAAGTGGGTTGGCGCCAGTATCACATGGTTGATGGTGGATATCATTAACCATGTGCTTGTCCATTTGTTGGGTGTGAGTCATACCTTTTGTTTTTCTGTCCTCCGTTCCAGTTCCTGTGCCTGCCTCTGCCTGCTCCAGTCTGCTCTTGCTCTGGCTCTTGGTATTCCTCTAAAAATGGCCTCGGCCTCAGTCCTGCTGCTTTGGTTATTTTCTGACCTGCTTTCAATAAACCTTTTTGAACTGTGTCGGCTGCGTCTGCAGTGGGTCCCTTTCTTGTGGTGTTGTGACACTTTAGTTTATGAAGATAAAGCAGCCAGTCAAAGTGCTGCACAACAACTAAATAAATACTTAAGGGTGGCTCAGACAGATAAGACAGAGAGAGACCATTCAAAGGTAAAAATCTTAAGAGAGATATTTAAAACTAAAAATGTGAAAGCTGAAGTTTAAACACCAAGCCATGAAAAATAGTTTCCCTGACAAAGGACTGTGGACAAATAAAGAACTGGTCTCAACTGTTACACAATCATTTGAAAATCACCAAATTACCACTTGGTACAACACAGTTGTGTCCACTACAAACTCTGGTCAGACCAAGGAGTGTGTCTCGAAAGAGAACCATAATTTTTAGAACTGCATATGTCTGTTTTCTATTCTTTTTTTCCCATTCAAAATACAAACCTGATTCCAAAAAAGTTGGGACACTGTACAAACTGTGAATAAAAACATAATGCAATGATGTTGAAGTTTCAAATTTTAATATTTTATTCAGAATACAACATAGATGACATATCAAATGTTGAAAATTAGACATTTTGGATTTCATGAGAGCTACACATTCCAAAAAAGTTGGGATAGGTAGCATTAAGAGGCCGGAAAAGTTAAATGTACATATAATGAACAGCTGGAGGACCAATTTGCAATTTGTTAGGTCAATGGGCAACATGCTTGGGTACAAAAAGAGCCTCTCAGAGTGACAGTGTCTCTCAGAAGTCAAGATGGGCATTTCCCCAATGCTGCAGCAAAAAATAGTGGAGCAATATCAGAAAGGAGTTTCTCAGAGAAAAATTGCAAAGAGTGAATAATATCATCCAAATCTGGAACAATCTCTGTGCAGAAGGGTCAAGGCAGAAAAAAAACTGGATGCCCGTGATCTTTGGGCCCTTAGACTGCATCACAAACAGGAATGGTACTGTAATGGAAATCACAACATGTGCTCAGGAATACTTCCAGAAAACATTGTTGGTGAACACAATCCACCGAGCCATTCGCCATTACCAACTAAAACTCTATAGGTCAAAAAAGAAGCCATAACTAAACATGATCCAGAAGTACAGGAGTTTTCTCTGGAGCCAAGGCTCATTTAAAATGGACTGTGGCAAAGTGGAAAACTGTTCTGTGGTCAGACAAATCAAAATTTGAAGTTCATTTTGGAAAACTAGGACGCAATGTCCTCTGGACTAAAGAGGAAAAGGACAACCCAAGTCATAAGCGGTCAGTTCAGAAGCCTGCATCTCTGATGGTGTGGTGTTGCATGAGTGCGTGTGGCATGGGCAGCTTACACATCTGGAAAGGCAGCATCAAGGCTGAAAGGTATATCCTAGTTCTAGAACAACATATGCTCCCATCCAGACGTCGTTTCTTTCAGGGAAGACCTTGCATTTTCCAACTTAACAATGCCAGACCACATACTGCATTAATTACAACATCATGGCTGCTTAGAAGGATCCGGTTCTGAAATGGCCAGAACTTTCACCAATAGAAAACATTTGGTCCATCATAAAGAGGAAGATGCGACAAAGAAGACCTTAGACAGTTGAGCAACTAGAAGCCTGTATTAGACAAGAATGGGACAACATTCCTATTCCTAAACTTGAGCAGCTTGTCTCCTCAGTCCCCAGACATTTGCAGACTGTTATAAAAAGAAGAGGGGATGAAACACAGTGGTAAACATGGCCTTGTCCAAACATTTTTGAGATCTGTTGATGCCATGAAATTTTAAATCAATATTTTGACCTATTTTAAAATGATACATTTTCTTAGTTTAAACATTTGATATGTCATCTGAATTACAGTAATATACACGTTTTTACAGACACTTTAGTGTGGGAAGAAAGCCTAAAAGTTTTATTATTACCTCATCAGAATTTAATCACTTTTTGATTTCGTGGGTTGTGTAACTATTAAATAATTATTAGATAACGCTTATCTTTCATATCAAACTTCTAGTAGAATATTTAAATATTTTACCTTCACTTTCAATGTTCTTGGTATTAAAAAGGTATTAAAAACATAATAACCCAAAGTGTATTACCCAGAGGCCTGTTGCATTGACTTGTATCACTATAACGAGTCATTAGTTTGGTTCAAAAGGTAAAGGATAATTTCCCGCAAATCTGTGATAATCTATTATAACTGTATTTAATATCTGTGCCCAAATAAAAGTACTGTTAGTTTAAACATATATTTTTAGTCCTAAACAAAATGATTACCTCAGGGGAAACAGGTCTGAAAGGAGCAGTGCTCAGTTTGTCTCTCTGTAAGAAAATGAAAATTTTTTACTATTATTTTGGTCAAAAGGATAAAACATAAAAAATAATACATCACCATAAAAAAAAAACAAAAAAAAACAAACACACTGACTGACCAACTGGGCTTTGGCCCCTCCCAACATTCAGTCAAAACAAAACAGAAAAAAATAAAGAGCTTAACTGGGTTCAATTGAGCAATAAATATCTCTTAAATAATGCCAATAAATGCCACCAAACCCCACATTTCAAAATAAACCCCTTTTGAAGAGAGGCTCTCAGATGAAAAAAAAAGTCATAATTTTGAGTGCTTTCTGTTAAGGTCTTGTCTTGTTCAAACGGATGTAACACCTATTCAGATTAGACTTCCTGTTTCTCAAGAAAAACATTTTGGTATGCTGTTATATTATCTCATTTGTAATACTACTACTACCATCTGTTAACCTTTAGTTATTTACATATTTTTTATGCGTTGTTTCTTGAGTAAAGGTACCATCCCAAATGTACTTAAATTTAAGTAAGATGCAAGTATTTTCCCCCAAAAAAGGTACTCAAGTAAATGTACTACAATGAATTGTAATAAATGTGTAAAACCTTTAAAAAGCAATGATTATTATTAACTATTTATGAATAATACCAGGAAGTAAACAATGTTGTCAGTAGATTTGACTGGGTAAATCTATAATGTCACAGCTAACTTTTAACACAAGCCTTTTTAATTCTTACTCTCTTCCAAGAATGCTGGATAGAAAATCTCAAAACTATAATCCCTGTGAAACTGTGGTGTTTTTACACATTTAGTAAGATTAAAACACTAATAATCTTTTGTGGGTTTTGTGAGCACAACATAAAGATCATTGTCGAAAAACCAGTTACACATCTTGGCAGTTAAAGTGAATTGACACCTAACCCACGTTGTGGTTTTCACATTTTGCTTTTTGTCATCTCTCCAGTTTTGCCTGCAGCTGTTGAGTTGTTGGAGACAGTGAACATTGTGCCCTGTGCATTCTCACTAACAATCACTTTGTGTCCAAACAAGTCTACAGTTAAATATAATTGAACACTTTGTTTAAATGTGTATATATATATTTTTTTGTTTTTCAGTTTTGTATAATTATTGGATTTAAATTACCATGTATAACTTCAGAGACTTTTAAAGAGAGTTTTAAAATTAAATCATTATTATGAATTCTTTCTGTTGGTGTTGTGTCTTCTGGATCTTGTTACATTAGGTGGTACTTCCTTTTTTCAAAAGAATCAAAGTACTGTGTTGTTATATTAATTTGTGTCACTACGACTACTAACTGTGTTATCTCAGCATTCACAAGTACTCTTCTTGCTGTGTTTTTGAATGTATTTTTTTCAGAATTGCATAATCTACTCAATCACCGTTGAACAGTGTTGATTTTACATTTAAAAAAAAAATATTAAAAACCTTATTAAACCCTTTAAGTTGCTGTCAAGTTAAGTCATGCTGTTGAGACGTAGCAATATCCTGAGTGCATGTTGGCAGGCTAATGGGTTCTTACTGTGGAAGTAGGGGATAGGAGGCTGCATGTACTACCTGAAGCCTTTTACATGTTTACACAGTAATAGTGCCAATAATTTGGGGAGTGATTCACCAAAACTCAACAACTGCAGTGTTTGGAAAATCCCATAAAGCATTGATAATTGTTACTTCATTCATCCTTATTATGTAGCATTTTAACTAATGATAAAAAAATATGTTTTTTGTGTTTGGTCCATCCATCCATCCAGCCGGGTCGCAGGGGCAGCAGTCTAAGCAGAGACGCCCAGACTTCCCTCTCCCCAGACTCTTCCTCCAGCCGGGGGATAAGGAGGCGTTCCCAGGCCAGCCGAGAGACATAGTCCCTCCAGCGTGTCCTAGGTCTTCCCCGGGGTCTCCTCCCGGTGGGACATGCCCAGAGCACCTCTCTAGGGAGGCGTCCAGGAGGCATCCGAAACAGATGCGCCACCATGCGGAGAAAGCTCATTTTTGGCAGCCTGTATCCGGGATCTTGTTCTTGAAAGTAGAAATTTCAGCTCCTTCTTTACCACAACAGACCGGTACATCGACTGCATCACTTCAGAAGCTGCACTGATCCATCTGTCAATCTCACGCTCCTTCTGTCCCACACTTGTGAATAAGACCCCAAGATACTCGAACTCCTCCACTTGAGGCAGGAGCTCTCCACCAACCTGAAGAGGGCAAGCCACCCTTTTCCGACTGAGAACCATGGTCTCAGACTTGGAGGTGCTGATCCTCATCCCAGCCGCTTCACACTCGGCTGCAAACCGTCCCAGTGCACACTGAAGGTCCTGGCTTGATGGAGCCAACAGGACAACATCCTCTGCAAAAACCAGACTCCCTCCGGCCCCTGGTTACACCTAGAAATCCTGTCCATAAAGATAATGAACAGGACCGGTGACAATGGGGAGCCCTGCCGAAGTCCAACATGCACCGGGAACAGGTTTGACTTACTGCCGGCAATGCGAACCCAGCTCCTGCTCCAGTTGTACAAGGACCGAACAGCCCTTAGCAAAAGACCCCGGACCCCATACTCCCAGAGCAACCCCCACAGGGCGCCACGAGGGACACAGATCCACAAAGCACATGCACATGTGGACTGGTTGGGCAAACTCCCATAAACCCTCCAGCATCCTGGAGAGGGTATAGAGCTGGTCCAGTGTTCCCTGACCTGGATGAAAACCGCATTGTTCCTCTTGAATCCGAGGTTCAACTATCAGCCGCATTCTCCTCTCCAGTACCCTGGCATAGACTTTCCTGGGGAGGGGCCCCGGTTGGGCCATACCGGGCGGTCCTTGATTTTTTAATATTAAAGACATTGGATTTGTTTTATGATCCACTCAAAAGACTACAGAAGGCAATGTAGACAAACAGACGTGTAGCCAGAGAGAAAGGGACCAACAGGATGATGGTAAAAGACATATAAGGCACATGGACACACAAGTGAGACATTTTAAAGATAGACACATGATTAGATTGAAAAATGTTAAAACACATTCAGACAAAACAATCAGAAAACAACACAAAAATTCACTGTAAGATTATTAAAAACACATGTACTCGACCAGGTTATGAAGGTTTTGTACTGTGCACATGTGAGTGCTTTCTGTTGGTGTCAAACAGATGTGAAACTCTCTAAAGTTACAATTCCTGTTTTCTGAAGAAACAGACTTTTATCTTTGACCACAATTCCGTTATGAAAGCTCTGAAACGCCTAAGAACAAAAAAACAAAATCGAAAAAAAGAGGACCTAAAACAAGGGTCAAACAATGACAAAACTGTAATAATATGCAAGATCAAAAAACCACAATCTGGTAGTGGCCGCTCAAATGCATCATCACATACAATCATTCAGACACATTTAATAGTGGTCTAATAATGTCTAGTGTCCTGTTTGATATGAAGACCCTCCCCTCCCACCTTTTTGTGTTTCTTTGGCTTGTGTGTGGCATTGGCTTCTCGCTCCGCAGATGAGACACACCTCAATCGCCTCAGTTTGTATACAAAAGCCTGGTCTCTTCATCACTTTTCTGCCAGATTATTCTATCTTTGTTTGGTAGAATTAACTGAGAGACTACCGCTCACCTTTTTGGATGTTTTTTTTTTTTTTATGTTTGCTGCATTTTTTTTATAATTTCTTTTGCGGCATGAAACTTAAATGCTGCTTCCCCAGGTTTAGTTCTACATTTACATTTAGTCATTTAGCAGACGCTTTTATCCAACACCAGTGTTACAGCTGGAACATCACTGGAGGCAAGGTGGGTTAAGTGTCTTGCCAAAGGACACAACGACAGTATGAAATGTTTTATTATTTTTATTTTATTTAACCTTTATTTAACCAGGTAAAAACTCAATGAGATTAAAAATCTCTTTTCCAAGAGTGACCTGGCCAAGACAACAGCATATACAGTTTAAAGAAATAAATAGAAGACATCAACAAAACAAATAATATTTACAATTAATGTGTGCAAGTTTAGAAACATTTACATTTTCCAATCTCATGTTCACGCCTCTCTAAAATAGATTTAAATTCTCCCAAAGTCACAAGTTCAGATAGATTTAAGTCCTTTTGCAGTTCATTCTATGCACAGGGGGCAGCTACTGAAATGCTCCCTTACCCAACTCTGTTCTGACTCTGGGAACCACCATAAGTATGTTCTTCTGAGAACGCAGCGCATACTGTTGTTGGTTTTTACGCATGTATTTGTAGAGATAAGATGGGAGGAGCCCAAGAATACATTTATAGATGAAAGTCAACAAATGAGACCACCTGCGAACATACAGGGATGTAAACTCAGTTGTAGCATACAGTGTACAATGGTGAACACGATTTCCACAACCAGTCATAAAACGTAAAGCACAATGATAAACAGTGTCTAACATTTTTAAAAGATGTTTAGATGCATTCATAAAAAGGAGATCTCCGTAATCCAATAAAGGTAAAAAAAGTTGCAGAAATTAAACGTTTCCTGGTATAAACAGAGAAACACGATTTGTTTCTAAAAAGAAAACTGAGCTTTAGCTTCAGTTTACGTATAAGATGCTGAATATGTTGTTTAAAGGACAGATTTTCATCAATAACAAAGCCTAAATACTTATAAGAAGAGACCATTTGGATTTCCTTTCCTTCAGCTGTTTTTATTTTAGGGAGCTGAGAGGATAGCTGTTTTCTATTTGAGAAAACCATAACTTTAGTTTTGTCTGCATTTAACACTAGCCTCAACTGATCTAGATGCGACTGAACAGCATCAAATGCCAACTGTAAGAAATCAAAGGCTCAAAGGAACAATAGATAACTGTGTCATCAGCATAAAAGTGAATAAAGGCATTTGACACCTTTTCACAAAGATCATTCACATAAATAGAAAACAGCAATGGCCCTAGAACAGAACCTTGGGGTACTCCTTTAGTTACTGAAAGAAAGGAGGAAGACATGCCAGCTAGGTGTACACACTGAGTTCTACCTGATAGATAATTAGAAAACCAGCCAATAGCAGTGTCAGACAGACCAATTTTATGAAGCCGATTTAACAAGGTGACATGATCAACAGTGTCAAAGGCCTTTGACAAGTCAATGTAACAACACTGTACAGACCTTTTTACAATCAAGAGCCTCAATGATATCATTAACTACTTTAACTGCAGCAGTTATTGTACTGTGTAGTTTTCGAAAACCAGATTGGTTGTTTGATAAAATTTCATGAACCTCAATAAATTTTTTAAGCTGTTCAGCAACAATTTTCTCAAAGACCTTTGCCAGGATACATAACTTTGATATCGGCCTGTAGTCCGAGTCCCCTCCTTTCAACAAGGGAAGAACAAAAGCAGACTTCCAGACCATAGGGATGACATTGTTTAAAAGGCTAAAGTTAAAAAGATATGTGAAGGGCTCAGTTATAAAATCTTTTGACATTTTAAGAAAAAAAGGATCAAGATTGTCTGGACCTGCAGATTTGCCTGTTTCCAGCTCTTTAAGAGCTCTGTAGACCTCTGCCTCAGTCACTGGTCTGAAAACAAACGAGCCAATTGAGGAAGGTAATAGAGAGGGCGATAAATGCCCTTTTTGTTCAATTAAAGTTTTTGTGATGGGATGCAATGTCTCATATAGACAGCCTGATGAAACAAAATGATTGTTAAAGCAATTTAGTATTTCAGATTTATCTGTGAGAATAAGTGATTTTTTTTATGATGCACGTTGGGAGTTCATTGGTCTCTAAGTTTCCGCAAGAAGATTTTATAACTTTCAAAAAATTCTTTGGATCCTTGAGATTACTTGTGGTTTTAGACAAGTAATAATAATTTACTCTTCTTAATAAGGGAAGTGCAGCGATTTCTGAGTTGTCTAAAACTCAGCCAGTCAACCTGAGACTTTGTTTTTCTGGCCTTAGCCCAAGCATGATCTCTTTCTTTTAAAAGTTCAGACAGCTCACAGGAAAACCAAGGATTGTTGCAACCTTTTACTCTAAATTTGCGAAAAGGTGCATTTTTGTTGATAATTTCAGACAAAGCATCATAAAAATATTACCAAGCTAGTTAAAATCCCGTTTAAACACAATTTGAGGTCTTCTTTTAATAATTTTTGTTTGTCTAACAGTGGTGATAACACAATGGTCACTTAAATCATTGGCAAATATTCCAACAGCAGTATATTTATGTGGAACATTTGTAAAAATGAGATCAAGGATGGAAGATTTTATTGGCTGTTTAACCCTTGTGCCCTGATGAGGACAAAAGTGTCCTTTTCAACTTTTATTTTTTTTGATAACTTAGAGTTTTTTTTGTATTTTTCTATGATATTTGGTAAAGGTGTGTATTTTATGACACATTTTGAAATTTTAAACACAAATCCAATATTACTCTTTTTTAGTACTCTGTAACCTAAATTGTTACACTCTTACTTAGGGGTGTCAACAATAATCGATTCGTCGATGCATTGCGATGCGGGGCATGAACAATTCAGCATCGATGCAGCAAAGTGCCATAATTGATTATGTCAATGTTTATTTTCTGGCGGACAATAAAGTTGTGAAGTTTCAAATACTTCCGGTTCCGGGGGAATAACAACAACAACAAGCAAGATGGCTGAGGCGGAGGGAGATGACCGCGATAGACGGGTTATTAAAAACGCGCCCAAAGCTTGGAAAGTGGACATCTGGGCACATTTCGGATTTTATGAAGTGAATGGGAAACTAGACAAGTCTTACACGGTGTGTAAAATCTGCCACACAAAAATTAAGCACGTTGGCAATACAACTAACTTCCTGAACCATGTTGATCGTTGGCATCCTGAGTTAGCTTCAACAACAACAATACAAAAAGTCGACACATCCCAGCCAAGAATTGACGAGTCGCTAGTATCAACATTGCCACACAACTCCGAGAGAGCAAAGAGGATCACACGATCGGTGGCATGTTTTATAGCGAAGGATCTACGACCCTATTCTGTGGTAGAAAATGCGGGGTTTCACCAAATGCTAAAAAATAATTGCGCCCCGGTATAAGCTCCCGACTTTATTTTTGGTTAACATTACTGTATTTCACATCTTAATATTTTATTGTATGCAGCAGATGTGATGGTAGGATCAGGGCAGGCATATAAATGTCATTGTCTTAAAGCTGCTAAGCTGCTTTTGTTGAGAATAGTTTGCACTTTACTTTACTACTTAAAAAAAAAATTTGGTTGTTACTGTGTGTTGTTGCAGTGAATATTTTAATTCCTGGGTGGTTGTTGTTAAAATAGTGTTACTTATTATTTTAATATTTGCACAAGACTTCAGGAAGTGCCCTGTCTTACAGCTGCTATTTTACTGTGTGTAAAAAAAAAAAAAAAAAAGCACTGAAAGCAGTGATTTTGATTGTTTTTTTTTCAGGTTTGAAAATGCCATATCCAATACCCTGTACAATTTAATTTAATTTAATTACATTTCATTTAATTACATTTTATTTAATTTTATTTAATTACATTTTAATAACTTTTATGTGAAAGATACAGGAGACACATAGCAGCCAATAAATTCAGTTGTTTAATATCTGCTTGTATTGCCTCATGACTGATGAAAAATTTGCCTTGTGTTCAGTAGAATTTTGATGCATCGCAATGCATCGTAGAATGGAATTGAATCGAATCGTTACCTGGTGAATCGTAATTGAATCGAATCGTGAGGGCAGTGCCAATGCACACCCCTACTCTTACTATTTGGGAACAAAAATGTCCTCTTTCTAAACGTCATAAAAATAGTATATGTTAATATTTTTTTCTACTTTTTTTTTGCATAAATCTCTTAATCCACATCAGTCCTGATCTTAAATGTCAAATATTTGAATATTTTCAAAATTTTAAACCTTTCTATGCCAGTGTATATGATAGCATCCCAAAATATTGTAAAAAAAATCACAAAAAAATAGCAATATTTTTTAATAATTTGAATGCAAAGTGATATTTTCTTGGGGGGATTATTAGAGTCTTGGATATGCCATTGATTGGAAATAACATTGATTTTGATGGATTTTTATTTTTTTTGTAATGTCAGGTTAAAAAAAAAAGTTACACTCTTACCATTTGGGGACAAAAATGTCCTCTTCCAAAACATCATAAAAATAGTATATGTTAATATTTTTTTCTACTTTTTTTTGCATAAATCTCTTAATCCACATCAGTACTGATCATAAATGTCAAATATTTGAATATTTTCAAACTTCTTACCCTTTATATGCCAGTGTATATGATGGCATCCCAAAATATTGTTAAAAAATCACCATAAAAATAGCAATATTTTTAATAATCTGAATGCAAAGTGACATTTTCTTGGGGGGATTATTAGAGTCTTGGATGTGCCATTGATTGACAATAACATTGATTTTGATGGATTTTTATTTTTTTTTGTAATGTCAGGTTAAAAAAAAAAGTTACACTCTTACCATTTGGGGACAAAAATCATAAAAATAGTATATTTTAATATTTTTTTCTACTTTTTTTGCATAAATCTCTTAATCCACATCAGTCCTGATCATAAATACCAAATACTTTAAAAGTTTCAGAATTTTAACCCTTTATATGCCAGTGTATATGATGGCATTACATCAGCCAATCATCAGAACAGTGTCAGATTACCCTCCAAAGCAAGAGCTTAGATGCTCTATAAATAAATCACAAATACAACATAAGAAAAGTTTATTTTGAACAAACAAAGATTTAACAAAATTGGAACAGACATTTATATTGCTTTTACAACCTGAAACCAGCTGCAATCAGCTCTTCCCGCCTGTGGATGTGTGCATGCACATGCTCACGTGTGTGAGTTCAGTTCATTCCCGTGCACAGGAATCACAGCAGAAAGATGTGTGAACTTTGCAAATATATTTTCCACACTTGCAGCAGGTAATGGTGGCCTTCTTCCGTGGGCCAGTGCACTGCATGCACAGTTGTCTTTTTGGGAACTTGGAAGTTCCTGGGTACCCACTGAGACTGGCACTGTCCTCCCCTTGCTGTGGCTCTTGTGTTTCTTCCACCTTGGCAGCCGCACTTTGTGCATGGGGTAGCTGCTTGCGTTTTTGGATTAGTGGAGTGACTAATGCTATTCCCAGCTCCTCTAGGAAAATCCGGCGCTTGTACAATCTGCTCCTGTTCCAGGTTGGATTCACAGCGACCCCGGAATGGAACAAGCTGCTCATCTACACATATATCTCTAGGGTTGAAGAGAAGAGAGAGACAATATCTCTGACAGCAACATTGCGATGCAAAGTATGCCATTTACTTCTCAGAAATAAGTTTGGGCCGGCAAGCTGGCTCCAAGACCTCCAGAACTTGTTGACTTGGTTCTGCATCTCTCTGAGTCTCTTGTAAGGGTAGTTTGCAAAGTCAATTGTTCTGATCCCACCGCTTGAAGAAGCTCGGCCCAGAAGAAGTATGTTGGGTGACACATACTGCACACTTTCTTCATGGCTCTGCACCCTGGCATCTATTGGGCATTCGTTGGCAAGGTTTGCAGCAAGTTGTAGTGTTGTCTGAAGCTCGCTGTAGCTGAGGCCAGTGTTGTTGCCCAGGCTCTGCAGTGCCTTCTTGAGAATGCGGACAGCGGCTTCAGCAGCCCCATTGCGGTGAGGTGAATCAGCAGGGTGAATTGTCCACTCCCATTTGGTACCTTTTTGAGCCGACATCTCTTCTATTGAAGTTCTATTCTGAGAATCCAGAAACTGGTACAGCTCTCTTAGGACAGGTTTGGCGCCGATGAAGTTTGTCCCCGGGTCAGACCAGATCTTTCTTGGGTGCCCTCTTATTGCAGTAAAGCGTTGGTAAGCCATCAAGAAGCTCTCTGTCGACATTGTGTTGACCAGGTCTGCATGAATTGCCCTGCTGGCCATACAACTGAAGTCGATGCCCCACACTTTCATGGAGACCCGTTTCTTGATGTCATCTTTGACAAGGTACGGTCCAAAGAGGTCGACTGTAGTAAACTCGAACAGAGCTGCAGGTGTGGTTCTTTCAGGAGGTAAGTCAGCCATTACCTGTTTGCACCTTCTTGCTTTTGATTTTTTGCAGAAAAGGCAGTTCTCCACTACGTTTTGGGCAATTTTCCTCCCTTGGATGACCCAGGCTTTCCTCCTCATTTTCAGCAAGGTTCCAGCCACACCTTCATGACCCTCATTGTGCGCCTCCCGTGCCAGTAAAGTAGAGACCCATGCATTGAAAGGCAGAAGGGGAACTGCAGCGCCATCCTCCCTGAAGCTATGGATTCTCCCACCACAGACTAGTAGCCCAGATTCAGGTTCTCTGTACACAACCAAGCGGTCTGTAGTGGTGGCTGGAAATGTTACCCCTTCCTGAGCAGCAAGACAGATGTCTCTTATTGACTCTTGACGTTCTGTGGTGGTGATAACTCCTTTTGTGGGAATCGCCTCCCACTTTGGCGTTTCAATGGACTTTGTTGCAGATCTAAACCTTTTGGCGGCTCTCCAGATAAAAGCAACAGTCTTGATTAGACACTTTAGACTACTAAAGCGCCTCTCATCTACTAAGTTTAGGACAGCGGCACCAGCAGGAAGTCGACCCGCGAGACTTGGAAGCCTTTTCGCTTGAGCTCTGGTGAGTGCAGCCACAAATGACTTCTTTGCATATTATTAATGCTTTCGAGCAGTTTCAGACACATCTTTTGACGACATAATTGGCCACTCGCTCTCTGGAAGATGTAGAAACTCTGGCCCTTGCTGCCACTCTGAATGTGCATCAAGTTCCTTTGGCCCAGCTCCTCGAGTGATAATGTCGGCTATGTTAAGTGGTCCAGGGATCCACCACCAGTCCTGTAGCTGTGTGCTCTCTTGGATCTCTCCAATTCTATTAGCGAAGAAAGTCTGAAATCCATAGCTTTCACGCTGGATAGCTCCAAGGACAGTCTGACTGTCTACCAAATGGTACCACCTTTTTATCTGGATCTGGGTATGCTGTTCAAAGTATTTTTTCAGGCGACTTGCAAAAACTGCACCACAAAGTTCTGCTTTTACCGCATCCCCCTTCTTGTCTAGAGGTGTCAGCTTTGCTTTTGACTCCACTAGTCGAATTGTTAATTGTTTGTTGCAGTTCCACCACAGGTAGAGGACAGCACCATAGGAGCTTTCACTGCCATCTGAAAAAGTGACAGCCACTGGTTCAGTTTTTGCCTTTGGTGGAGTAAGGGCTCTTGGGAACATTACTTTGCTTAGCTGGACGTACTCCTCAAAGATTCCAATTGCATCTTTGCAGAGCTCATCTGACAGGGGAAGGTCCCATGTGTCATTGACCATGCTGCACTTTGGTTTTGCCTCTTGGAATGCCCTTCGGACCAAGATAGCCTCTTTTTGCTTTAATGGTGTTGTCAGACCAACTGGGTCGTACAAGCCAGCAACTTGACTCAGCAATTCACGTTTTGCCAGCGGGTCTGGTGTCTGTACTCGTACTTCTTCTAGCAGCAAGTCTTGTCCAAGTCTCATCTTTTTCTTCCGCCTGGAGAAGTTGACCCTCACCATGACATGTAACATGTCTTCATCCACAATGTATCCGAGACCGAGTGCCTTGTTGTCTTCCTCCTCAAGCTGGTTCGGCAGGACAACAATTTTTGGTGATGCCTTTTCTCTTTCTCCTTTGCTTTGGTCTGAGAAGACCCAAGGCTTCAATGCAAACCCTCCTGCTTTTAGAATCAGCTCCACGTTCTTTGTAATGACTTTGAGCCTTTCCCGGCAGTTGTGAGATGTCAAGATGTCATCGACATAGCTGTGCTCATGTATTACTTGACATTCATCTCTGAGGTGGCTGAATTGAGGCAGGTTAGCAGTCTCCCTCATAGCAAGTTGTGCTATGCATCCTGCTGGCTTGTCCCCGATATTCACTCTGGTTATGGCGTATTGTTCTAGCTCATCTTTCTGAGATCTCCTAGAGCGGTGAAGGAACCTTGGCGAAACTTGAGGAGGACAGCTCGAATAGAGTTGAGAACGTCTGGACCTTTCATCAAAAGGTCATTAAGACTTTGGCCTTTGTACTTCTGACTGCTGTTCCAGACAAGTCTTACCGGAGTTGTAACAGAGTGGGGGTTGGGTGCGATAAGATGACTAATATACCAGACAGGTCCATCCCAGTTGGTTAGATCCTCCTTGGTCAACTTCTTTGAAGCTCGGCGGTCAACCATTTCGTGGACTTGAGCTCCATAGGCTTTTTTCCACTGCGGTTCTTTGGCGAGCTGTCTCTCTGTTCTGAGGAAGGTTGCCTCCACTGCTTTTCTGTTGTTTGGCAATGTAGATGGGTCCATGAGCCAAGGATATCTTGCATGCCAGTGTGGACTATCACTGTGGTCATCAGCACCAACATAAGTCAGGCCACCCCTTACAACTTCCAGCTTCCTTTCTTCAGCTAGAGTAATTTCTTTGCCACCAGGTTGACAACTGCCACAGCGACATCCTCCACATTTTGGAGTGCAGGGGGCGCCAATGCTATCCCATCGCCACCACTCAATAAAATCCCGAGTGGTAATAGCAGAATAAGACGACTTGATGGTAGGTTTGCTGCAGATATGTTCTTCATACATCAATGCTGCTGTTCTCATAGACCTGGCGAAGTATGCTCTGCTCTCATGTGCTGTAACTGTAACCTCTTCAAACAGACCAGGGTGTGTCCCTGCAATTGTCTTTCCCAATGGCCCATCCCATAGTACAAGGTCCCCAACAGTACGTATTTTCTGTGGGACCAGTCGCCCTTCCTTATGGCTTATCAAAAGCTGTATCTGTCTTGGTCTCACAAGATCAAAAGTTGACAGTGAAAAACCGCTGAAGACTGGAGAAAGACCAGAAAAGTGACCACACGTGTCCAAAGAGACAAATAAAGACTGTTCCCGTCCTGGCATATAAAGGGTTAAAATTTTGAAAATATTACAATATTTGGCATTTATGATCAGGATTGAAGTGAATTATAAGATTTATGCAAAAAAAGTAGAAAAAAATATTAACATATACTATTTTTATGGTGTTTTGGAAGAGGACATTTTTGTCCCCAAATGGTAAGAGTGTAACTTTTTTAATTCAGGGTACAAGGGTTAAGATTTGGCCGTGTTGGATTACTGATCAGCTGTGTGAGATTAAAAGAATCACAAATTACTTTAAAATGATCAGAAACAGATGTCAGCCAATTCAGATTAAAATCCCCAACAAGAAGAATCTCATTAAAGTTTAACATTGCTAGCTGTTCAGTTAATAAGGACAAAGCATCATTTGTTGCTGAAGGAGGTCTGTAACAGCCTACAACTGTGATAGAATGGCCCTCATAAAGTTCTAATTTCAAAGCAAGACATTCAAACGTTTTACTAATAGATAACGATGACAGAACAGTTACCAAAAATCTGTTCCTTACGTAAAGAGCGACACCACCGCCTTTTCTGGGACGGTCACAGCGAAAAACATTGTAACCTCTGATAGCAATGTCATTATCAGTAACTGATTTTGTCAGCCATGTTTCAGACAAAACCAGAATATCGGTGTTCAATCTGTCAGCTTAGATTTTTATCAAATCTAATTTAGGGAGAAGACTTCTGACATTTAGATGAGCAATTCCAAGGCCACACTTAGCTTTAAAATCATTAGGAGTACTCAAACATGAAGGTTCTGGACCAGGGTTGGATTTAACATTCCCCGACAGTAAAAGCAGCAATAAAATAACACACTTTTTCTTTACAGAATTGTGTATCGGTATAAAATTGATTTTCTTGTGCCTTGTCCAGATGGAGGACCTACTGTAAAAAGTCAGCAACCAGTTGTATGGTTCATACAAGACACAAGAGTGCACAGTCAGAATATTTTCTGTAACCAGTAAAAGCCAGTTTGCAGGACTCCTATTAAAACTTGACGCATTAAAAAAGTTGTGATCCCAGTCAGTGACTTTAGAAGCAGAAAAAACATAAGGACAACTTTGATATCCACGTTTGACTTCTACCTCACATGGACATAGTACAGCCAAAAAGAGGAAAAGAGGAAAAATAGACGGATACATGCTGACCTTTGTGGCAGTTTCCAAACCGTACAGACCTCAGTTAATACAAAGCCCAGAATAGCGCAGCAGACTCCAGCAGCAGCACGGGCTCGGCGTGGTCTGGCCGACCCAAGCGGCAGCACAGGCTCGGTGCGATGTATCGGGCCCAAGCAGTAGCCTAGCACAGGCTGGGTGCGATGCAGCAGGCTCAAGCTGCAGCACAGGCTCAAGCGGTGTAGCAGGTCCAAGCGGCAGCTCAGGCTCGTCACAATGTAGCAGGCCCAAGCGGCAGCACAGGGTCGGTGCGATGCAGCATATCCAAGCGGCAGGCCCAAGCGGCAGCACAGGCTCGGTGCGATGCAGCAGGCTCAAGCGGTGTAGCAGGTCCAAGCGGCAGCACAGGCTCGTCGCGATGTAGCAGTTCCAAGCAGCAGCACAGGCCTGCGCCTGATATGCCGTTACAGGCTCAGCGATAGCACAGGCTCGGTGCAAGTGGCAGCTTGGTGTGGTGTGTCAGGCCCAAGCCAGTAATACAGGGCCCAGCAAGAGAAAAAAGCCCACAAAGAACAGGGTATAGAATCCCCACTCGTCAAGATTACAAAATGTATTTATCAGATTGCAGTTACTTCAATAAAATATAATCCAAAACCATTTAAAATAAGTTACAAACAAATACACATTGAACAGACACAAGACATGTTGCCATCATGTTTCTGACATACATTTGTGTCTCCTCAAATGTATGTCAAAATTTCCCCAAATGTGGGGAAAGCGGGAATCAAACTGCCTACCTTACGGTTGAAGGACAACTGCTCTACCAATGAGCCACTGTGCCCCTTCCAGTTCTAACTCTGGGGACGAGCAGAAGGCCTGTCTCAGATGTTCTCAGATGTTGTCAGAGTCCGAGAAAGTTTATAAGGAAATATATTTTGATGCTAAACCATTAAGAGACGTGTAAACCAGCAGTGCTGTTTTAAAGTCTATTCTCTGAGCAACAGGAAGCCATTGCAGAGATTTTTTAACTGGACTGATGTGGTTGTACTTCCTGAATTTAGTTAGAACCCCTGAATAAGCTGCAGCTGTCTTAACCCTCGTTTTGAGAGACCAGTGAGCAGGCCGTTGCAGTAATCTAACCTGCTGGAGATAAAAGCATGGATAAGTCTCTCTAAGTCTGGTTTAGACACAATTCCTTAAACTTTACTAATGTTTTCAAGTTGATAAAATGCTGATGATGTGATTGACCTATTGTAGATGTTAAAGTTCAAGTTTGCGTCCATTATTACCTCCAGATTTCTAACCTTAGACAAGGCTTTAGACAAAGAGTTTCCCTTTGCTTGTGTGGGCCAAAGATAATGACTTCTGTCTTGTCTGGGTTAAGTTGTAGAAAGTTGTTTTGAATTCACACAGTGATCCGTTGGAGCCAGTGATAGAGTGAGTCCACAGTCCCATAGTCGCCTGCTATGTCAAAAACTACTTGAAAGTGGCTTATAGCCAGCTGCAAAAGATGGATTCTTCCAGAGTGGTTATGAAGGGATTGATAAACCAGTAATCTTAAGGTGGCTCTGGAGGTTTTGAGCTACTTCACATGAGAAATTAAATTAATTAGAGGATTATATGTTTGTTTGCCATGTTTGGGGTGGTACCAAAGAGAGATCAATGTTACAGTTTGACATTTATCCTTCACTATTTCCTGTTCCAGCCATATTCAGCTGCCAGGTTCTGGATGTTCTAGTTAATATGACCAGAACAATAGATAGTAACAGTTATGCGCTAAATAATATGTAAATAATATGGGACATAATGGATTTAAAATTAAACAAACAAGATTTGCTTTAACTGCAGACCTTTAGCTTTAATTTGAGGGTATTTACATCCAAATCAGGTGAACGGTGTAGGAACAGTTTGTATATGTGCCTCCCACTTTTTAAGGGACCAAAAGTAATGGGACAATTGGCTGCTCAGCTGTTCCATGGCCAGGTGTGTGTTATTCTCTCATTATTCCATTTACAAGGAGCACATAAAAGGTTTGAATGTTCATTTCAAGTGTGCTATTTGCATTTGGAAACTGTTGCTGTCATGGCGTGGGCATGTATGGCTGCCAATGGAACTGGTTCTCTTGAATTTATTGATGATGCGACTGCTGAATAAAGCAGCAGGATGAATTCTGAAGTGTTTCGGGCAATATTATCTGCTCATATTCAGCCAAATGCTTCAGAACTCATTGGACGGCGGAGTTTTTTAAGGGAAAGAAGTGGAATGTGATGCAATGGCCAAGTCAATCATCTTGCCTGAATACGATTGAGCATGCATTTCACTTTCTGAAGACGAGACTGAAGGGAAAATGTCCCAAGAACAAGCAGGAACTGAAGACAGTTGCAGTAGAGGCCTGGCAGAGCATCACCAGGGTCTGAAACCCAGCGTCTGGTGGTGTCTATGCTTTCGAGACTTTAGGCTGTAATTGACTGCAAAGGATTTGCAACCAAGTAGTGAAAGTTTGATCTGTCCCATTACTTTTGGTCCCTTAAAAAGTGGGAGGCACATATACAAATTCATACACCGTTCACCTGATTTGGATGTAAATACACTCAAATTAAAGCTAAAAGTCTGCATTTAAAGTTCATCTTGATCGTTTCATTTCAAATCCATTGTGGTGGTGTATAGAACCAAAAATATTACAATTGTGTTGCTGTCACAATATTTAAGGACTTGACTGTATTTATGGAATCCTCTAAACTGAGTCCCACACCGATCACGTTCCATTCTATGTCATAGAGAGGATCACCAATTATAATAAAGGGTTTAGGTTTCTAGAGATAGCTTGTCTAGGTTGTACAGCATTCAGCCTAATAGGCCATATTCGAATGTCTGAGAAGGCTAGAAATGTTGGTTTAAATTATGCATTCGACGCTCAGTATGAAAACTCGGGTATGTACTATTATCAAGAACCTTACTGACAACAAAAGTGAGATGAATTGGTCTGAAGTCATTGTGACTTTAGTGAAAAACGTAGGCCTATACGTAAAATTGTTTACGGCGTTCGAAGAGTGGAAGACTGATATGCACGGAAGAAATGCGCAAAAACAAAGGATTTCATGTAAGTCCCAAGTAAGTTTACATTTCTTGTAAGTCCCAAAGTTGCGCTGTTTAAAGCAGAGATGGAGAGGACAGAACAGAGGATTCTGGACTAATGGAGTTTAAACTCAGGTATACAGCTGGTTAAATTTTGGTTTAAAAATGCTTCCGGAAGTAGAAGTTTAGGATGGACCTGCTTAAACTTTTTGGTTGGCTGCATGATATCTACATATGTTCGTGTATTTCCATGTGGTTTAGTACATAATGTACGGGAAACGTACTGCTGGTGATCGCTAAACGCTAAGGACGAGGTAAAAGCATGTGCTTTAATTTAAGATCTTTGAAAGAAAAGTGAGATTAAGATGGGAGCATGTGTTATTGATCGGTGTTGAAGACTGTTGCCTTGCTAAGTTGGGGCGGCAGTGGCTCAGTGGTATAGCGGTTGTCCTTCAACCGGAAGGTAGTTAAATTCCCGCTCTCCCCACAGTTCTTACTGTCATTGTGTCGTTGGGCAAGACACATAACCCACCTTGCCTACAGTGGTGTTCCAGCTGTAACACTGGTGAATGGAACCTTAATGTAAGTCACTTTGAATGAAAGCGTCAACTGTAAATGTAACACTGGTGTAAGTCGCTTTGGATAAAAGCGTCTGCTAAATGACTAAATGTAAATGTAAGTTTGATAGATACCCTATGCTCTGTAAGTTTTTATGGAATCCTTGAAACTGAGTCTTACACCGATCACGTTCTATTCTATGTCATAGAGAGGATAACCGATTATAATAAGGGGTGTATGATCTAAATATAGCTGGTATAGGAAGTACAAGATTTAATCCAGGTGAATAACACACAGGGGCGCAACTACCCAGTGCTAGAGGGGTATGCAGCGGGTAAGGACAGGGCTTTACAATCAAGTTCGAATCTCCCTTCGGACGCTATGAACTAACCAGTGTGGATTAGTTGTTTGCCAAGTTATTGTAATTTATTGATCATGGCATGCTGTCTTATATTTTATTATATTATAAATATTATATATTTATATTTTGTTTTCAGCTCAATAACCTCAGTTTTGCATATAAAGCTAGCCTTAATTTAAACCTCATTTTCTTTTTATACCATCGCTTTGGCGCCCCCATGGTGCTGCGCCTCATATGGCGCATACCCCCTTTTTGCGCCACTGATAACACACCTCCTAATACGCCACATTCAAAAAGTCTGGCCCGACTAGAAATGTTGGTTTAATGGTGCGTGATACGCAAGCAAAACTTGAGTAGATTTGTCGAGACTTTTGAAAAATACGTGATAATTAAGTCTGAAGTCATGTGACAATATAGAAAAAAACGTACACGCGTAGAATTGTTCACTGCGTGAGACGCATATATGGTTGACCTAAAGAGTTAAAGATAAAAGGTGTGTATGTGAGAGTGATTGTGTTGTGATTGGGCCATTGGATTGTTGGATGAAGAACGGGTCTAATAATGTAAACCAGAACAAAGTGGTAAATTGCATGGAGAAAATTTTGAAGAGAGATAGAAAAATAGTATGGAAGCTATTTTTCTAGGCTTCCTAGAGTAATCTCCTAGTGTAATGGCAAAAGGAGAAGCTAGTTTGAGAGAACAGAAGCAGAGAAGAGATTTTGAAAGAAGTATACACATGTACTTCATAAAACTAATCCTATGTATTTTTATGAGGGTCTCTATGAGGTCTCGGCCTCCCTCCGCTCGAACACCAGTGCTCTCCAAACTTCCTCTACCCTCCCCTTCTCACCTGCTTCTTTTCAGCTAAAAGTGGCTTTTTGGGCGCAGTTGCTCAGTGGTAGAACTGTCGTCCTTCAACCGGAAGGTAGGCGGTTCGATTCCCGCTCTCCCCACATTTCATACTGTCGTTGTGTCCTTGGGCAAGACACTGGAACACCACTAGAGGCAGTTACAGCTGCCTCCAGTGGTGTTCCAGCTGTAACACTGGTGAATAGAAGCTTAATGTAAGTTGCTTTGAATGAAAGTGTCAACTAAATGTAAAAAGATAAAAAAAAAAAATGTAACACTGTTGAATGGAAGCTTAAAGAGTAACTAAACCCTAAAACAACTTTTTTTAGTTAATGATCTGTAAGAATGGGGCCTTATTAGTGATGAGTTATCAGAGTTAGGCTCAGGGTTAAGTCGCTTTGGATAAAAGCGTCTGCTAAATGACTAAATGTAAATGTACTAGCCTGTATGCTAAAAAGGAAAGAAAATTGTATTAAAACCTAAAATTAATATGAATGTATTGTATTTCTCCGAGGGAAAATGCACAATTTTCATGGAGACCAGGTGCAAGGTGGAAGTGGGCGTGCAGACAAGAGGGCACTGAGAGAGAGAAGGAGAGGGATGAAGCCGACACTGGGTCCAGATGAAAGGAGGATGACCTCATGACTGACCGCTTCAACTAATAGGTCAGGTACATAAACACACAAGTACATACACACACACATAACGACAAACACAAACCACATGAGACACACATGCACATACATACACACACACACACACACAGACACAAACACCACATGAGAGACACATCTACAGAGTTTGGATGTGCTTTTGGATTATGAAAGAATATAATGAGTAGTCTGTTAAAGAACAGATATTGTATTGCATTTTTTTATGTGACAAGGAAGAGTGGAGATTAAAGATTTGAAGAAGTTAAAGATCCAAACCCTGGATTCAAAAGAAAAGTAGTGATTGATATTTTGCTGAACAATTTTATGTATCTATTAGTACAAAAACAAATAGAGATCCTTAATATCAGTGGGGTTCCAACCCCACACGGTATGAAGCCAATAAAAGAAATAATACAAGGGGTAGAATGAAAACGGTCACTTTGTAATGGGAAGAATTGGAATATGTGTCTTAGATTTAAGTTTATAGAATGATAAAGATAAAGATGATTTTTTTTTTACCAGAACCTGGGGAAAGAAAAAGAAACAATTATGGATTTTTCTGGTTTGGTAATAAGTAACACAAGATAACAGGGGTTTCACATCACCCTCCCTTGCACACTTTCTGGAGCTAGAAATGTTTTGTTTTTCTGTTGTTTTTTAAGAGCTGGAGTTTTACCTCCACAGTCATTGTGAGAGCTTTTACATTAAACAAACCTTTTAATGTTGAAAAAATGCTTAGTTAGAAGTATCAGTGATCAAAGACTGCACTGAACTGATATGTTAAAGAAAAGTGTATTATACTTAATTAGGAAAACTGTTTGACCTTCTGTCAGGCTGTTGATACAAATATAGTCCACATTGGGGTTTTATTGAATCTATGGAATAGGAAATGGTAAACTAAACAACAAAATTAATAGGATTAAATATTGTTTTTGAGAAAAATATTTGTTTTAGATAATTAGGAAAACTGAAACAAAGGTACAACACCTGACCTCTAAAATAGATGCTGACGAGTGTCATCTATACAATAAAGATTTAAACTGTAATGAGAACATCTGGTGAGATGTTTTTACACCAATCCAGTGAAAAAACACATCTATATGTTAAAACAGTTAAAACAATATTGGATGATTGTAGATGTTCTTATTTAAGAAATCTGGAGTTAATGAGAAATAAATAGATAAAAAGGTACTTGTTAAACTAACAAGGGTCACTGTGACACTCAAGACCAAATGCTAATATTTTTGTAAAAATGTTATAATTGTTTTTCAATTCAAGTGGCTGTTTCCTTTTTGTGTATCTTTTCCTGGTTTGGAAAACAATTGCTGTATTCATACAGCAGGCATGGTCTGGGAGGCAATAATTTCTTTATATAATATTATAAAGACATTATTGCCTATACAGTGTGTCCAGGCACTATGCTCTGCTCATGGTAATTTGTTACATAATTTTGAGGCAGAGACACTTGGTGCATTGTCAGTAGTGAGTCTCCCAGTCTGAAGATATCTGCGGAAACAGCGGCAGCAAAGCCAACACAAACGAGCGGACGCTCACACATGTTTACACTACTCAGTTTACTGAGAAAGAGGAAGGAAACAAAGACTTCCTGAATTCAAGACTTTCACGTGTTACACTGAAAAGATTTGTCTTTAATGTCACTTGAATATTTTATAAATGACTCAGTAAAATGGTAAACTGTAGACACTTTATGACTATACTATTGGATAATTTGTTTTATTGGATAGATTATTGTCACAGTACCATTTGGATTACATAAATCAATACTGGTCCTGTTTTTTTGATAAAACATGGTGCAATATAACACTACTGTATATTGTGTATTTATTACAAGCAGAATATAAAGCAAGCAAATAGGCTTATTTTATTTTTTTAACTAGTCATCACTTACTCAATAACTGGGATATAAATGTAACCTTAAGGAACCGTATGCGGCTGCAGTAGCTCAGTAGCTCAATACACACATGCAAAAGAGATTTGTAATCTCAGTGGGACTATCTTGGTTAAATAAAGGTTAAAAAAATATATATATATTTCTAAATGTATTATGCTTGTCCGGGGCAAGCAGTTTCTATTTCTACATTTTTTATTGGAATCTGCCGACAAGACAAGAGAAAGTCTGTTGTGTGCTAAAATGATTTTTGTGTGCTATACATTTGACATCACAGCTGTTTATACCTTAAGTCTTAAATTTGTAATTAAAAATTAAAACCCACTTTAATACAACATAGTATACTATAATATACGTAGTTTGAGCATATTGGAATTGACTTAAAGCACCAATAAAGATGCACTAAATGTATTTTAAATTGTTACAAAAATAACATAAGTTGAATAAAGTGTAATAAGTACTGTTATGAAAAGGACATAGTCCAGGTAGACAAAGAAGAATTTGTTCAATATGCCTCTGAACCTAGTTAACAAGACTCTGGAACACTGCAGGGTATTGATGAGGCCAAAAGCCATGACCAGATACTCGTAATACCCTGTGGGAGTACTGAATGCTGTCCTTCACTCGTCTCCTTCACGGATGTGGACCTGATGGTAAGCGTTGTGAAGGGACTGAGTGGCAACAATAAACTTGGCATTGAGTAGTTCGGGAGAGTTGATTCTCTTGATGTCTGCAAGTTGTTGTACCTGGGCAGCTAGCATGGCTAGAAAAAAAAAAAAGCTTGACAGCTCAAGAGCTCCGGCTCAACAACAAAATGTCAAAGAAGATGTCACACAACAATGTCACAATTGTGTTAATGTTGAACCCCTGAAAATAGGGAGAAAAAATCACGAGAGTGATTTACAGACGTTTCTCTCTTGCAGGAGTTTAATGCAATGAGGAGAAACGCGAAATCCCTGGTGGTGGGTGAAAGGCATTACCAATCAATCAAACGAAAAATTCAGGCTTACTAGCTGATTGCTGATTGCACAATTATCTCAATAACAAAAAGAACATCAGCACAACATGAAATACAAACATTTCAACAAACTTACAACCACATTTATATTGTTTGTAAGGCTTATGTAAATAATTTATTACAAACCCTTCTTACTATTCACTGATCTCAATCAGTGTCTTATTCAGCACTAAATCTATTAATAAACTGCATCTCAATAGAGAGGATTTGAACATGGTGTTATGGCATATAGTACCATTCTCACCTATCACATTAACATATAATCAGTTTAATGAGAAAGAGGAAGGAAACAAAGACTCTTCCTGCATTCAAGACATTCACGTGTTATAATGAAGAAATTACTTTAGACACTCCAGTTTAACTCTGTAATGTACAGAAGCCCTGAACGGCAAGCGCAATAAAATTCATTTTAGCGGTCCATTTCCTAAGTGCAAAAATAAAAAATATTTTAGCACTTAGGAAATGGACCGCTAAAATGTTAATCCTGTAAATTTGCTCTGCTTGTGGCCCAGAAGGGCAAGTGAAGTTTTTTTTATCTTATTACTTCTTTTTTATTTTATTTTTTTGCAAACGCCCCAGAGTCCAAGTGTTTGTAATGGAGTACTTTTTTAACCACAAAAGTGCTTTAGAAATCATTGTCTCTAATTATATCACTGAATATTGTATAAATGACTCAGGAAAACAATAATCTTTAAAACCTGGGGTGCCCAAAGTTTGGCCCAGCTTCCAGAATTGGCCCACAATGGTGTTTGATTTGGTCCAGCAAGGGTTTTCATGGTATGTGTCTGAAATTGCAGATTGACCATTGACTTGATCTGCAGTGACAGTCAAGGATTTTTATTGGTAAAGTAACAGCCTATTCCTTTGAAGAAACATCCTACTGCCCTTACTCATGGTGAGACTTGACTTGAAAATTAACTTAAAAAGAAAACACAGGTTCAGGAAGGTTTGTGCACATTTTAGTCCACAACTAGTCCTATTCTGATGGATTTTTGAAAGGTCTGGGTCAAAAGTTTAAGTTTGTGGGCTTAAAATTACGCACTACCTTGGAAGTTGTTCCACATGGAACTGGTTCTGCTGCAGAACCAGTCTGGGTTTAAGAGCGGACTGCACTACTCTCTCATCGAAGCTGCACTACTATGTCATCGAAGCCCTGAGACTGGCAAATGAAACTGGATCTGGTAGCTGAAAACACATCTCTTTGTCAACACCTGACTGACAAACACTGATTTCTTCTTCCTTTCTATTGATTCCTTCTCTGTTTTAAAAAAATAAAATAAATAAATTATTTCCTATCCTTAACTTTGTATACTGTACTGGGTTCTAACTGACTAGTTTTTAGTGCACTTATGCTTTTTGTTACCATGTGTTGTTAAAATTGCTTCCATTGTTTTCCTCAATTGTAAGTCGCTTTGGATAAAAGCATCTGCTAAATGACTAAATGCAAAATGTAAATGTAGAACAAACTTGAGGAGCAGAGGCAGTGGCACAGACAAAAAGCATTTTATTCAAACCTGGGAGGAAGTCGGAGTGTTTTTTTTTTATTTACATGCAAAAGATTTTTGCGTTTTGGCCCTCTGAACAAAAGCTTATGAATGTACTTTTTTTACCATGCCTCTGAAGATACGTAAATTGTGTACCCCTCGCAATTGCTTTTATTGCACAGTTAATTGTCACAGTATCATGTGGTCTACATAAATTATGGTTTACTGATGAAATGAATGTATGAATGAATACAAAATGCTTAAACATCACACATTTGCATCTCATTTCCTTTTATTTACAAGCCACTACTCTTTTCAAGTGTTAATCATTCAGCTATAAATGTAACCTTAAGGAACATGGAGGGAACTAGGTGTTACACAAAAATGTATGTTGCATGTCTGTGGTGTTTATTCAGGTTTTCTTGTAAATTGCTCAAACTAGGACTTTTAAAACTTAACCATGTTTTACAACATTTATAATGAGCACAATCCTTTATAATTGTACTTTGGTGCAGGATATCACACTATGCTGTAAGGTTGAGGTGTGTAAAATTCAGTGGTAGCTGATAAAAATAGGATGATTGTATAAAGTCATAAAATAACAAAGGTCATTAAAAGTATAAAATGTTATGTAAGTTCATAAAGACATGAACACAACAACAGACAGGAATGGCTCATACAATCTTCCTTACTATATTGCTTTATATTCTTTACTGCAGTATATAGGGGTGCAGTGGCTCAGGTGGTGGAGCGGTCGTCAAATAACTTTAATTTAATTCTTTCTCTCCATAGAGCATGCTGTTGTTTTGTCCTTGGGCAAGACACTTGACCCACCTTGCCCCAGGTGTGAATGGTGTGAATGGAAGCATCATGTAAAGTTCTTTGGGTGTTCGGAAAGGGTACAACATATGAGTTATCATGTTTATTAACCATAAAGAGAGAATAAATGGGAATCAGTAGTGCCCCCCTGGTGGCACTCACACAAAAGCTAGTTATTGTAAAGCTTTGCTTTAGAATTTAAACACACATCTCACACAATGCCACTGGAACCTAACTTACCAAGATTTAGCCAAGATAAAAGGTAATGTGAGCGTTGATGCGTTGGCTGAATGGATCCATTTAATCTACAATACAGACATTTACCGGTGCACCCTTAAATGTACTTTTTCTTCTGTACATGATGTTATCATGAGGTTATCATTAGATGTAAACTCATCACCTGACTTCTCCTGCCCTCTAGATTCACAATCAAGAACATACATCTGTACATACATAGTGTGAATCATGTAAAAATTTAAGCAGATACAATCCTTCTTTCACTTCCACCAGGTTGTAAGGGCAGCAGTCAGACTTTTCACTCCCCAGAAACTTTCTCCAGCTCTAATAACATCAAGTTGTTACTAGGCCAAACGAGTCAAATAGTCCCGATGTATATATATTCCGAGCTCCTCCTGAATGACTGCTCATTACACAATCTCTAATGGGAGCACCCAGTAACCTTCTGAGTGAAACTCCTTTTGGCCTCTTAATCCAAGAGCTTGTCCTTCCTTGCTGTAAGATATATTCATACCCCTGACTTAAAACAGTCTGATAGATTATGCTCTAACCATCCTTCATTCAAGACAATTTAAGGGTCTACCACCTTCTAATAAATAGTTCCCATCTGCAAGTTCAAATATTTGAAGCCATATACACATACAGCCTGGTCTGGCTAAAAACCTGGCAACACAAGGATCATCTCAAACACACCGTCTCAGCCAGGACCAGGCAAAAAAGTCTCTCTCAAAAGTTTAATTTGAATGAGCCACACTCCAGTGTATTTACAAAGTATTTTAACAGACTGCCACACCCACTGTAAATAGATACATACTTTATACTTTTCCCATCGGGGGAAATTCAAGTGTCCAGTAGCATCTTATTACACATTCAAACAGACCTAATCACTATTTGCAAGAGGTAAGAACAGGTAAAAACAATGCCCATTTCACAACAAATAACAATAAATAGGTTCAAAGTTTCTATCAATACTAATAAAGGGCACACTAACTAGATTCATTATACAATTCATTGTCTCATTGTCTTATAGCAGCTGGTCTAAATGATCTGGATTGCTCAGTCCTACAGCGCAGAGAGAGGAGGCTGTCACTACAGTTGTTCTCTGAGCCGACAGAGAGTCATGGAAGGGATGCCTGGTGTTGTTGAGGATGACCTGCGATGTGCTCCTCATTCTCCTCTCTACCAAAGCTCCAACCGAGTCCACGGCCCTCCACATCACTGACACACCGGATGTCGGTAATGAAGAGGAGCAACTTTGTGTTGTTTCATCTGAACTACAGCTGTATGTCTTGGATAGGGCTGGGTATTGTTCAAAATCTTTCGATCCGGTGCCAATTTCGATACCTCAGTTTCGATACCGGTTCCTAACGATACTTTTTTCGATACCATGTGTTTTAAAATCCATTTCAAAATCAACACAAATACATTAAACACAAAACTTTTATTTTTCATCTTAATTAAAACAAATTCTGGTAACACTTCACACTCACACTTCACACATCGTATCAATCCTAACTTGGCCAAAATTTACAAAAAAAGAGAAACCTTTTTGCCACAACATGAACATATTATAAATAAATTATATTGTGTACATCCTAATATTGAACCAACTAAAATTCAAAGGAATGTAAAAAAAAAAAAAAACTTTTAGTGCAAAATCAAACTGTATTTGTGTAGGCTTGTACACAGAGAAACCTGGCTGCCAAGCTGGATAGCATTGGCAGTGTGTCCTTCTTACTCCACCACCAAGTTGCTGGATTCACTGAGTGTTGAGTGTACACGGCAAACCTCTGTACAGTTGTATCTCCTCCTGAATCTGGAGGTGCTGGTCATGCTGTTGGTTGTTACTTCTATCGCCATGCCTTCCTGCAAAAGGAGGCAGAGGCTAATGTGAAGGAGGAAATAACAGCGCTAACGCTACAGCAACCGACTAGCAGCACAAGCTAACATACATAAAGTGGTAGTCAACCAGTGGTAGTCAACCTCAGGTTTAAGTAGGGAAATTACACTTATCTGTCAAGTATTTCTAAAATGTGAAACCTTAACGTTACGTTGGAAAAACAAAGATGTTGCCTGGCCAAAGAATAAGGTTAAAGCTAGCGCCTGGGTAACGTTACATCGCAACGCAGAGTTGCATCCACACACTCAAACCACTCGCGTTAGCGTAAACAATTACTTTAACTTCTGTTCGCTAAAAGGTAATATCTTCCTTTCTTACCTGCTACAATGTCAGAAATGCCAGATGATGTTGAAGGGGGCAGGTTTGACTCGATGAGGTGCAAGGCTCCTCTGGTTCCTTTACAGTCTTCATATTGATCCCGCATGGTCAAATGCTTCATTAAATTTGTGGTATTGTCGGCTTTGGTTGCAATACACTTGTCGATATGTTACACTTTGCTGACTCGGCATCCACTTTTATAAAGTGTAGCCACACTTTAGATCTCTTTGGCATTATAAAACTGGAACGCGTTTGGAGAAAAACAACTAACGTTACACTTGTGTTGTGTGAGTGCGAGTATCTTCAGATATCCCACCGTCACGCCACGCGGTGGTGGACAGCCAATCACGCGAATGTAGTTCCTTACATGCACGTATGCTACAAGCTCACACAGACACAGCCGCTTGGCAAAAAAAAAAAAACCCGCCGCTTGGCTTTTGGAACCGAAATTTGGCACCGAAAGATAAATAATTTTTCGATACCCATAGAATCGAAGTTTTTCATTCGATACCATAAAGGTATCGAAGTTCGGTACCCAGCCCTAGTCTTGGACACTTGGGTGAAGAGAGGGGCGGAGCTATCAACTGATCCCCACCTAGTGGTGAGTTGGATCCAATGGATGGAGGAAGATGGACAGACCCAGCAGACCCAAATGGTCTGAAGGTCTGTTGGAAACATTTGGCCGACTCCCTTGTAAGAAAGATCTTCGATCAACTCCCACCTCCGGCAGAGCTTCAACTAGATCCTGAGGGAGACTGGAGACATTGAGTCCGAGTGGACCATGTTCTCCACCTCCATTGTTGACGAGGCCGCTTGGAGCTGTAGCTGTAAGATCTCTGGTGCCTGTTGAGGCGGCAATCCTCAAACCCGAGTCCTATCAGGCTTGGCTGGCTTGTGGGACACTTGGGGCAGCTGACGGGTAGCAGCAGGCCAAGCATACTGCAGCTCAGGTGGAGGCAAAACCTCTTGTCTGAGAGGAGTTTGGTGAGTCCATGGAGAAGGACTATTGGTCGGCCTTGAAAAGAATCTGGCAAATTGTCTGGTGCCTCAGGAGGGGGAAGCAGTACCCTACCAACACTGTTTACATTGGAGGTGGGAATATGCTGATTGTTGGAAGGTGAAAGAAATACTTCAATCTCATCAATTCCACCAACACGTCTTCCACTGAAGAGGAAAGGGCTCAGCAGTGGACTTGTCCATCACCCAATCACCCAGGCGGTCGGGGACAGTACCTCTGGGAACAACAGAGAGATCACGATCCTCAGCCTCCCCGAGAAAATCTATGCCAGGGTACTGGAGAGGAGAATTTATTTGATAGTCAAACCTCGAATTGAGGAGGAACATTGCGATTTTCGTCACAGTTGTGGAACACTGAACCAGCTCTATACTCTCACCAGGGTGTTGAAGGGTGCATGGGAGTTTTTCCAACCAGTCCACATGTGTTTTGTGGTTTTGGAGAAGGCATTCAATCATCCCTCGTGGCATCCTGTAGGGGGTGCTCTGTGAGTCAGGGCTAAGGGCTGTCTGGTCTCTGTACAACCAGAGCAGGAACTGGGTTTGCATTGCTGGCAGTAAACCATCTGTTCTCGGTGCATGTTGGACTCCTGCAGGGCTGCCCTTTGTCACCAGTTCTGTTCATAATATTTATGGACAGGATTTCTAGATGCAGCCAGAGGCCGGAGGGTGTTTGGTGCGGGAGACTACACTGTAAAAAAAAAACTGTTGTTTTTTTCAGGAAAACGCTGGCAGCTGTGGTTACCAGAGAATTCCTGTAAAAAATACAGCAGCACAGTAGATAGCTTTACTGATTGAATATGTAAATTGACTTGGATGAAATGATGAATGAATGAATGAATGAAAACAGCTGACTGACATTAAAAAAATGTTAAGTCTAAAAAAAAAACTTGTTAATTTTGCACAATTGTGTTGTATATAAACAGACCATTTCCTGCATTTTTCACATGTAATAATTGCTTATTGTGCATCAATAAATTATAAAATTAACAGTGAATGATCAATCAAAAAACTAATTTAAGATGGTAAAACAATAGTGAAACTTAGCATTATATATGGAGATGATCTTTATATTATACATAAAAATCCATGTTTATGTTGTACTAAGTTATAATGTAAATTACAATATTACATCTTGAAAAAAGACAGGGAGGAAAATATCACTTTTGGGAAAATTTTTAACAGCCATTTTTTTTTAAACAAAGTTCAAGTGCCAGGCACACAACAACCCACACTCTCCCCTTCTGGAATGATCAACAGTATGGCATAAACCTTATCTTCATATAGACAATCAGGCGATGCCAAGTTACAGGTTAAATCTACGGAGACCTGTAACAGTAAGAATTCACATTTGTTAAGGTATTTTTTGCAATATGAACATTGCGTAAATCAAGAACATCTTCATGAAACACACAAGTGGAGGACCCTTTACCAGAAAAGGTTACATAGAGCACCAAAAATGCAACAAAAATTACACATTGGCCCTAAATAACAATAATGCACATTATTCACAAAGTGAAAACTAATAGTAGGCCTACCTTGTCAAACAAAAAAAGAGTCCATATTTAGGCTTAAAGTCATTCGTGATCGGAGAGTTCCTGTATCAAGGTGTGGACTCGAGGGTTCACATTTAGACGACGCTTGGAGTTTTTGTTCTCTACTTTACTTCCTTTTTCTGGGATTTTCGAGAAAAAAACACCTGTAGAATTAAAGGCATATTGAGCATTTAGACAAACTCACTTACTCCGGCTTCGAGCCCAGCCAATACTCAGAGCCAGACCGAGACTAAGACTGCGCTTGAGTCGGGCTCTTAGGCTAGGTCTGACTCTCAGGCTTGAGTCCAGGTCCCAGCCTTAGTTGAGGTCTGGATTAGAGTCCCAGGTCTGAGAAATGGGTAAACCATATTTACTCACCTTTGAAGAAACTCCAGAGTTGAAGCCAGCTCAGATGGATAATGTATATAAAAAACAGTAGTAGCTCCCGAACATGAGGCACAATACAGAAATGAAGGAGGAGACGTTTGTGTTGATAAGGTTCTGATCGAGACTCAGCATGTACCTTGTTGAGGAATAGAAGGACTGCCCTATGAACAAATTATTTAACGGGTTATATTAATAAGTGCTGCACTCTATAATTCTATAAACAGTGCAATTAAAAAATAAATAAGGATATTAAGGAACAGACTTACTGCAGACAATAACAGCAGGTGTCAAAGGCACTTGCTCCAATTGGACCTCTTCTGCCAAACGTGTACCACAGATGATGGTGAGCTGTTCTTGGGAGTGTGGTCTTTAAATGACAAAAAATAAGTTTAGGATTCACGCTGTAAAATATTACATCATGTCCATGTCTGTTTTTGAATAGTTGTGTGGTGGTTTTACTTACTGGTAGCAATCTCAAAAAGTTCCAGTTTTGAATGGCTTGTCCTGATAACTTGGTTCTGTCAGGGTTGACAGCACATGGTTTTGTAAGTCCATCAGATCCTTTGTACTTGATGCGCCTGTTAAGAGCGAGTAAACCATTTTTTTTTTTTTATAATGTTCTTCAGGTACAGTGCTAGATCATATGACAAGACTCCTTCGAAAAGGTCATGACCTAATCAAGGCGGGAGTCCAGGCTGGTTAGACTCGAGGATATTAAAGATAGAGTTTACCTTTATTCCTCTGACACCTTGGATGTTTTCAGCTTGAAGATCTGCAACAGCCGTGTCATATGTCTCTGGGGTGCGTGGAGGACCACAGATATTTGGATCAGCCACAAACTCACTTCTTTTGATTTCACAATACCTGCAAAAATATTGAGAGCAGCTGAAGTTCTCTGTAAACCCACCTATGCAATGAGAACCCAAGTTATCCACAGCAATCCAGTAAAGACCCCCCTTTACTGTTTCTCCATCTACATTTATTCCATCTGTTCTAAATATATCTTCTTTTTACAAAAGACACAGATGATAAATTTTAGGATTTCAAGTGTTTGCTGTGCTTCTCAGTTAACTAAGTTATCACGCATTGATATGGCTAGCTAACAACTGGTCTTATCAACTGGTGCTAGCTTGCCATGTGCGTTTAGCACACATTTTCTCAAAAAAGTAAGCTGAATTTCCACCAAAAAACTGTTAAAATCGTAAATTTGTCCTAAAAACCTTTAAAAAGACAAAGTGGTCCAAAGATTTTTGCTGTGCCTCTGTTTTAGCGCCGCTCTGGCATTAAAATTTGAAGACTAAAAGAAACAAATCATACAAGTATTATGGTTAGGGCTGACTAGAAGTGTTACTTTGCACAGACCTCAATCATTTTTAATTCCTCACATACTCACATACAGTAGGCTACAAATTAATCATAAAGCAATGTTAGTAAAGGTACTGTTTGGTTGTTTACTTATTTTTACTATTATTTTATCAATAGGCGAAGTAAGTATTACATTAAAATGTAAAGACTCATAAATATAAGGCATACAAGGATTAGGACTGAACAGTATTACTAGCATATTGCTATATTTTTAATGTCATATACAATATGCTACAAATAGCCTAAATTTCTATTTAAGAAAAACAATGTTATTATAATTATAAATAGTTATTATAATACGCAACCTGTCAAGTTCACAATTATTTTTTTTATGAAAACATTTTTGTTATCTCAATTTGCAGCGTGTTTTACAGAGTTTTTACGTCAATTTTATGGTCATTTCTTACAGTGTATGTTCTTGTCTGGATCCCTGTCTTTTCCTTGTGTTCTCCTGTTTGTCTCCCCCGCCCTTCTGTGTCTGTCTGTGTGTTTGTCTGTTTAAAGTTTGTCAGAGCCCCCGGAGCTTGCATTCTCTCCAGCACACCTGCAGTGCATCAGACTCATCTCTACTCACCTGCCACAGCATAAGAAGTCTCTTTTGTCCTTCACTCTTTGCCAGATTGTCCATTACCTTTTGTGGTACACTGTGTGGCTCTAATTTCTTGTAGTTTGTCTATTCTTGTTTTTGGAAGCTTACCTACCTTTTTCATTGTCCCAGCTGCAGGCCTGGCTGCCACCTCTACTCCACCGTCCACCATCGTCTGGATCTCCACTAGAGATCAACCGATATGGGTTTCTCTATAGCCGATGCCGATGCCGATGTTTAGAGGTCAGGGTCAGCCGATGGCCGATATGTGCTGCCGATTTTTAGGGCCGATATCTTGGAAGTTTTCCCCTTCATTTGCATACTAAAATGTCACACTAATAATATGTCGATCCACAACATTTCTAAACTTAACAATCATTTATTGAACACTGACTTGAACCATCATAAAACTGTCAATCATTTACATTAAAGTTTTAGTGCAATCATCAAGCAGAATTTTGTTGGACGTAATTGTAAACTTAAATATACATTTAAATAAAATAAATACAACTTTATAAATAAAAATATATTAAACTGAAAAATATAAAATAATTAAATGCGTAAAAAATAAATAGTAGTGCTGCACACTAGCAACCAGCAACATTTGTGTTGAATGAATTAAATTGTGTTAAATGACACAGAACATTCTAAGTCCATTCTAACTTACTGCTTTTTGCAACTTTCTGCATTTTTATATAAAAATGCTTCTTTTTCTTTCTGTGCATCTTTGTAAGCCTGGAGGTGGTGACACCGCAGATGACTCCACAAATTTGTGGTGTTTTTCTTTTTACCCTTTTCAGCTCCCAAGCTCACCAATCCATTGCAGATATAGCACCTGGCTTTCCCTGGAGTTGGCTCTGTGAAATGCTGCCACACTGGATTTGATTTTTGTTCAGCCATCAGACAGCAATTACTAACAAAAGAAATATTCATGGTTAGCATTTAAGTAGTGTCTTTATTTTCAATTCAGTCTATAATGCCAATACACATTAAAACAATTACACTCTAATTGATAAAGTTTAAAATAACCAAAACAATTCACTAATGTGTTGTTTTTGTTGTTAACAGATTGCTTACAAGTTACAAACCAAATTACCATAATCTAGTTATCACACACAAAAAAAAAAAAAAAAAAAAAAACGGCGCTAAACCCTTAGTGGTTTCTGACATTCTTGACGGTTACGTTAGACAGGTTTAATGAGGTTAATAACTGTGTGACGTGTATATTGTCGTAACACGTCACTTTTATTATGCTGCTGTTAATTTTTATTCGCATTACACAGTTAAACACGCAGATTCGCATATAATTCAGCTGAATATTTATTGATGCAAATAGGGATGTCAACGTTTATTCTATGAGGCTTTTTTTCAAGTGGCGTTTGCACATATAATAATATTGCTGCAGATGCATTTTACAGCATTAAGGTAACGTTAATGGATCGTTAATTTAAACGACGATCGATCGTGGAAATTATCAAAAATTGACATCCATAAATGTAAATGAGTTGGATGGAAACCTGGCTATTGTCTGTATCAATCCATGCTTCCGAGCAAATGTCACCGTTCTGCGTAGCTTGAGGACAGCTGTCTCCCCGAGCACGCTGCTGTTTGTGAGCGGGGCGGAGTAACGTAACACGCTGCAGTATTTGTGAGAGCTCTGCCAACTTCTCCACGCCACACACAGAGTGAAATTCTCCGACTCCAACACAGGAAAAATAAAACTGAACTTATAACATTGGGGCTAATATGTTAGAAAGCAAGTTGCTGATAGTTTTGGACTAACGAAAGTTACAGATGTAACTACGGTTCTATGAATCCCGGATGACCGCCAGAGGCGGTGCTTTAAGCACTGGATGATCATCCTTGCGCACTCGCAGGTCGAGAATTAATAACAACAAAGTCACCTGTGACCTCCCGGTGACCCACGTGAGGCTATTTAGTCACGTGACACCGGAAGCTCAGTCCCAAAGACCTTCTCGCGAAAACACGAGGATTCCGAGGGACCTGGCACTCTGGCGGTCATCCGGGATTCATAGAACCGTAGTTACATCTGTAACTTTCGTTCTATTTCATCCCTTCTGACCGCCAGAGGCGGTGCTTTAAGCACTGGATGAAGAATACCAGCAAGGTCCCGAGGAACCACCACCAGCCATACCTCAGTGTGATGCAGCCTGATGACGCCTGAGAACCCCTTCCAGTGGTTGCGGGGATACGACGTTCACTCTGTAGAACCTTGCAAAAGTGCTTGGGTGTGTCCATGATGCTGCTGCACAGATCACTCCCAGGGGCACCCCTTTCATGGCACCCCAAGAAGTCGACAGGCCCCTTGTGGAATGGCACCTCACTCCAGGTGGCAGCGACCGCCCCTGTAAAGCATATGCCTCAGAAATAACCTCCACTATCCAGTGCGCGAGACGTTGCTTTGAAAGAGCCTGACCTTTACGTCGGCCGGCAAAGCAAACGAACAGGCTGTTCGACCGCCGTATCGACGCCGTGGAGCGTATATAAGCCTCGAGAGCACGGACAGGACAGAGGGCCTCTGAAGGAGCCCCAGCTTCAAAACGTGCCAGTTGTAGCGGCTGGGTGAGTGGCGCACCCAGCGGCACCTTCGGAACAAAAGTAGCGTTAGGCCACAGGGAAACCCCTGACCCGTCAGGATGCCAACGACAACAAGACTCCTCCGTGGACAGAGCGTGGAGCTCACTCACTCGTTTCGCCGAGGCCATCGCCAGAAGAAACGCTGTCTTCATTGAGAGCCACTTGAGACCCGCACATGTAAGGGGCTCAAACGGGGTCGACCGCAGGGCCTCAAGAACCAGGGAAAGATCCCACGCCGGGACCTTAGGGCGGCCAGCGGGATGCAAACGTCGAGCCCCCTTCAGAAACAGTGAGACATCCTTGTTACGACCCACTATAGACCCATCCCATCCTTTGTGCCAACAGGAGATGGCAGCCACATATACCTTAAGAGTCGCCGGTGAACGCCCGCGATTGAGTTGCCCTTGCAAAAAAGCAAGCAACGTTGACACCGAGCAACGCACCGGATCACAGCCTTTGTCGCGACACCATGCATCAAACAGTTTCCACTTGTAGGAATACAACAGGCGAGTAGATGGAACACGTGCATTACTCATGGTATGCCCAATCTCCCCGACATAATCAGAGAATGTCACGCCGGGCCCTGCAGGGGCCACACCCAGAGCTTCAGCCGGGTGGGGTCGGGGTGGAGGAGCCGTCCCCCCAGCTGTGACAGGAGATCCCTCCTGGGGGGGAGGCGCCTCGGAGAGCCGCAGCAAAGCTTGCACAGCAGAGGAAACCAGGTCCTCGCTGGCCAGAACGGAGCCACCAGGAGGAGACTGTGGCCCTCCTGAAGGACCCGGAGGAGTGTCTGAGAGATCAGAGGAAATGGAGGGAACGCATAGAGGAGCGTGTTGGGCCAGTCGTGGGCGAGTGCATCTAGACCCAGAGGGCCAGTGTTGTCCCCCATCGAAAACCAAAGGGGGCAGTGGGTGGACTCCCGAGAGGCGAAGAGATCCACCTCTGCCTTGCCGTAGAGCCTCCAAATGTGTTCCACCACCACCGGGTGAAGCCTCCAGTCTCCCGCCACCGGCCTCCGGCGGGACAGGAAATCGGCTGACTTGTTCCGCACCCCGGGAATGTGTACTGCCCTCAGACTGGCAAAAAGTGGTGCTGCCCAGTTCAGGATCCGCTGAGCAACCCTTAATAGGCTCTCCGACTTGGTGCCGCCCTGGTGGTTTATGTAGAAAACCACGGCAGTGTTGTCGGACCTCACCAACACGTGTCGCCCTCGCAGAAATGGTAGAAAATGGTTCAAAGCAAGTTGAACGGCCATGAGCTCCAGGACGTTGATATGATGCTTGCTCTGGCGTAGGGACCACGCCCCCTGAGCCACCCGTCCTTGCAATGTTGCGCCCCAGCCCAACAGGGATGCATCCGTGCACAATTTCCTTCGGGAGGGAAGAGGACCCAGAGGACCCTCCAGCATAAAGGTCTCGTTCCTCCACCGAGAGAGAGACCTCATGCACTGGGGAGAGACGATCACCCGCCGCCGTCTGTGAGCGCGGCATGCGGGGTCCAAGCGCAGGCCATTGAGCCATCTTTGAAGGGGTCGCAGGGAAAGCAGCCCCAGGGGAGTCACCGTCGCGGCAGCAGTCAGCTTGCCCAGAAGCCTGAGGAAATCGACGTAGGAAGGGATCTCCGCGTCGAAATCTCGGAGCATATCCAGAATGTCCCCGATCGCCGGGTGAAGGACGTGCTATCATTGCCCTCGAGTCGAGGACTACCCCAAGAAAAGTGGCCACCTGTGACGGTGCCACGCAACTCTTTGCCGAGTTCACCCGTATTCCCAGACATGACACGTGCCTGAGCACTGTCTGCGTATCCTGAACTGCCTGCTCGCGGGTGGGAGCGCAGATCAGCCAATCGTCGAGATAGGGCAGGATCCTCAACCCCTGAACCTGCAGGGGGGACAGCGCTGCCGCCACGCACCTTGTGAAAACCCGAGGAGACAGAGAGAGGCCGAATGGGAGGACACGAAACTGATAGTGCTTCCCCTGAAAAGCGAAGCGGAGAAAACGCCAATGTTGCGGCGCAACAGGGACATGAAAATAGGCGTCCTTTAGGTCTATGGACGTGAACCAGTCTCCTGGGTGAATTGCCTGCAGAACCTGTCTGACACCCAACATCTTGAATGTGAGGACCTTTAAAAACGCGTTCAGACCCCTGAGGTCTAAAACTGGACGCAAACCGCCCGTTTTTTTCTGTACTAAAAAATAGCGGGAATAAAAGCAGGGGGTCCACGGGAATTATAGCACCCATGCCCAGTAGGGTGCCAATTTCCCGAGTCAGTGCCTGTGCTCTGATCGGATCCTGGATCAAAGTCATCCTGACTCGACCAGGAACAGGTGGCCGGCGGTGGAACTGGAGGCGATACCCCCGAGACAAAGTGGCCACAACCCAAGTATCTGGGGTGTGGGCCATCCAGTATTCGATTTGCCCCAGGGTAAAACATCCCACCGCCGGCACCACAGCCTCACCTGGGACCCCCCTGGCGCCCTGAGGGCCTGGGGGGGCGGCGACCGGGCTGCGCAGCCATTGGAGCACAAGGCTCCCGGGCTCTGGCCCTTGGAAACGGTCTTACCTCCGAGCTGCTGGGTGCAGGAAAAGAGTGCCGTGGCGTTGCATATCTCCGAGAAGGAGCTGGTGGGGCAACCGGAGCCCTCTGGCGGGGCGCACGCCTATGCAGGCCCGCCAGCTGCTGTCTCATGCGGCTAGCCTGAGCTGTGCGCTCTAAGGCCTCCAACGCGGCCGAACCGAACAGCTCCCCTGGGAGGACAGGAAGGCTTCTCAAAGCCCTCCTACAGGTCTCGGCCAGAGGAGATTGCGCCAACCAAACCTGGCGCCTAGTTTGCACTAATGTCGACAGTAGACAACCAAGTTCTCTCGACTGGAGGGCGAAAGCTTGTAAAGCTGCATCCACCAGTCCCTGCGTAGGCTGATCCACCGGAACAGCCTCCAGTGACGAGGCCAGGCCCAGCATTAGATGCGACAAGGAGTTCCCAATGCGACCCATGCGGGCCCCCATGTCGTACGCCTTACAGAGCAGATCGTCCGTAACCCGGCACTGCGGTCGTGGGCACCGGGCATTTGTCCTTAGAGTCTCCTCAGGATGGACAATAAGTGACGCAATGGCCGGCTCCACCGCCGGCATATGGTCCAGGCCAAACCTCTGAGCGTCCTGCATAGCAGCCAAAGCCCTACGATCAGAGGTAGGCCTTGAAAAAACTCTGGTGTCAGCCCAGCAGGCGTGCAGTTCCCTCACGTATTCCCCCGACGGAGGAACCATAAAGTGGGACGCCGCCGACGCCCACGGAAGAAAGCACTGGAAGGAGCCGCCTCAGCCGGTGGGATCTCCACCCCTAGGCGAGTCAACAATGTACGTATCGCGGGGATGACAGATTCCCCTGCCCCGCTCTGAGAACCAGTAGAGGGCATAGACCCCGACTCAGAACTTCTCGGACTCAGATCGCCAAACCCCTGATGAAACAGGGTGTCCGAGGCTGCCAGGGAAATGGAATCCTCGCACCCCGGGGCAATAATGTGACCCTGCTGGGCCGCCACCGTAGGGCTGGGATTTGCCTGGAGGCCACTAACAAGGGCTCTCATTTGGGCCAGTTCGGACTGCAGTGCATCCACTTGTGCAGCCAACCGCCCTCCGTGCCCCTTCCTGGTCCTTTTCCGAGGAGGGTCACTAGTTCCAGCAGCTGGACGCTTGTGCCCCCCCGGCTGACCTGCCGTCGGCAGCTCCTCCCCGAGACACGAGGGGCACAAATCATGCCCATCGTCCGGTTCCAGCTGCGCCATGCAGGACCGACAGCCAAGGGACTCCAGCATCATAGCAGTCACGCTAGTCTGAAGTCAGCAGGAGTCGGGTCGAGTCGAAACCGCCACTAGCGACTCCGCACAGAATAAACCGGCACGCTTGCCGTGAAAAAGGGTGCCAACGGGTCAGGTCGAGCAGAGACGCCACTAGTGACCGCGTTATGTGTTAATTAACAATCTGAATGAAAAGCCGAACGCGGCTAATCAACAAAATTGACAAAACAACCAAGGAAGCAGCCAACACAGCTGTATAATCAACCAGCAGAGTAGACAACCGAATGCGGCTCTACCAAGCCAAATAATAATTTAGGCTGAACACGTCTGTCCGTGAAAAGGGGTGCCAACGGTCAGGTCGAGCAGAGAACGCCACTAGTGACCGCGTTATGTGTCAAGTAAACATGCAACCCCCAAAGTAAATCTACCGAGCTCAAGCCCGGCGAAATAACTCACAAATTGTCAAAAAAATCAGCCTTACCTCCAAACGTTGGTTCCAACGCAGCTTGTGCAGCCCCCGGAGGGCGAGAAACACTCGCAACCCCGACTGTAGAGCAGTCGCGGGGCTACAGGCAACAAGCGGCGAATATAGAACAAAATTTGTGGTATTTTTAGCAGTAAAATGCAACAATACCCACACATGAACCTGCAATGCGAGAAGGTGAATAGGGACTGAGCTTCCGGTGTCACGTGACTATATAGCCTCACGTGGGTCACCGGGAGGTCACAGGTGACTTTGTTGTTATTAATTCTCGACCTGCGAGTGCGCAAGGATGATCATCCAGTGCTTAAAGCACCGCCTCTGGCGGTCAGAAGGGATGAAATAGAACTTATAGTCCTTAAAGAACCTTAAACCAGCTGTAGCATTATGCCAGTTCCCGACGGTTCTATGCTTAGTTTTTAATCTTTCACTAAGTAAAGCAACACTTCATAGTTTAGTAATATATAGTCAATATATGTCCATAAGGAAATATCAGAATTTAAGCCTTACCTTTATCTCCAAGGACAGTTGTAGAGTCGTCCAAAAGTTTTGGCATGGGGTCCTTCAGATGCAGCAGCAGCACTTTCCACCGCACCAATTACATGGGGCTGCCCGCGGACATGCCTGACTTTAAATCGGCGCTACTAAACACGGATATCGGCCGATGCCGATATATAAAAAAATGACAAATATCGGCCCGATACATCGGTCGGCCGATGTATCGGTCGACCTCTAATCTCCACCTCCTGCTCCTGTCTGTTAATAAACCATTTGAACTGCCATTTTGTCTCAGTGTCACCAGCTTTCTGTTCATTACAACAGTTCTACACTTCTCTTACAGGCTGTCCATTCCTGCTGAATGTACAATTTGAGGTACTTTCACTATCAAATTAAAAAGCTTACAAACATTAACTAAAATCCAATTAGCAAAATTTTGATTTATGATTAGGTTAAATTTTACAGTATCCAACACAGTACATAACAGTATAAGATAAAACCTGTTCTCAAACATACAGTACAATGCAGAATATATGGTGGCTCCACAAACATGCAGCAGTGTGAGGTCCTATCCTGCACACAAGCACCTCCTGGCAAGTCTTTCTCCCATTACTGCCCTCTCTCTGTCCCCCTGGCCAGGGACCACCCCCTCTGTGCACTCCCATCTCGTCCTGTTATTGTTATTGCTAGATCTCAGCGCTGCATTTGATACGATTGATCATGCAATGCTAATCAACAGATTAAAATATATTTTTGGCATCTCTGGTTGGCTAGAATCCCATCTGTGTGATAGGTCTCATTTTGTCTCTTTTAATAAATTCTTCTTCTCCACGGCACCAGTGAAATTCGGTGTGCCACAAGGGTCTGTGCTTGGTCCCATACTTTTTTCACTATATGTTACACAGTGGTGGACGAAGTACACAAACCAAGTACTTGAGTTAAAGTACAGATACACTAGGTAAAATATTACTTCAGTAAAAGTAAAAGTACTCCCTTTTAACTTTCACTTGAGTAAAAGTACAAAAGTATTTGCCTTCAAATGTACTTAAGTATCCAAGTACTAGGCTATAATGCCCTTATAATTTTTGTCAGTCTCTTGCCCCCTTTAGGCGCCAGGAATTATTTAAAAAATAAAGATTTTTGAGATCCAAATTTCAAAAGGCTGTGGTTTGAAAATGATAAGAGATAGAGTCCTACTCTGAACTAGAAAAATGTCAGGTATGACCCAAAGTATTTAAGTAAATAAATTTTAAGCATCTAATTTGCATATAATTTGCATACTATGACATTATATATTGGCGGTTATGTTTTTTTCAGTACTTACACACTAATGAACATATTAGAATAGTTTTTTTTTCTTTTTCTGAAATAAAGAATAACTACAACTTCTAATAAACCATAACTAGTAAAACGTATGCAAATAGATCTGAGAAATATACACATGTACTGTATGTGTGTGGTTGCAGTTGCTTTATCTTTTCTTATCCATCCATGTGGCATAGTTAGTAGTTTTTTAGAGTGTGAGACCTCTCATAAAGCACAGCACACAGTCATCACTTTTATTACGATCGCTGCTTTGATTAGCACATTCTCGCTGACTATCGCCTCTCCCTCCCTGACTGGGTAAAGTGTCAGGATGTCCAACACGTATTTGTCCCAAACAGCTGTCAATAGAAGCCGCATTATTCCCAAACTCCCTGTCACTATCGCGCCACGGCAGTACACCCGCCTCGGCTTCTAACACCTGTGCTAAAGGTAAAGCTGCAGGTGCTAAAGGTAAAGCTGCAGGTGCTACGCGCGCTCACGGCTTCCCTTTCCAACATCCTTCACGACTAGTTTCCTCCCGTTTCTTTCACTGATGTTTGGTAAAATGTGGGAAAAACAGCGTGTGCTTTATGAGAGACGCTGAAAAAGGCACGAGCAGCTGCGCCGCTGTCTAAGTTACACACGCACTCACTCTCGCTCATTCTCACTTTCACTCGGCTGAAAAGACTCTAAAGGTAGATGTTCTCCCTCAGAATCAGAGTCAGCCATTACTAATACCAAAGCTTCATCACAGGTGTATTTTTATTTGTTATTTTCATGTTTATCAGCTCGCGTGTAGTGAATGAGGCTTCTATTGAGCCGGTCCTGACACTCCCACTGAGACGCGTCTTTGAGGTCTTCTTCTACAAAAATATTTAACGGAAACACAAGGAACGACTAATTTTGCAAAATGTACTTGAGTAAAAAGTAAGATATTTGACGTTGAAATGTAGTGAAGTAAAGTAAAAAGTATCCCTTAATGGAAATACTTAGGAAAGTACAGATACTGGAAAAAACTACTTAAGTACAGTAACGAATTACATTTACTTCGTTACTGTCCACCACTGATGTTACACCATTGGGACAAATCATCAGAAGTTATGGAGTAAACTTCCACTGTTATGCCGATGATGCACAGTTGTATCTACCAATAAAAGCGAATAATACTATTGACATCAAGCGTCTAGAGGCCTGCCTCATTTCAATTAAAACATGGATGTCTCAAAACTACCTCCATTTGATCTTGGATAAAACAGAGCTCTTATTAATTGGTCCTGCCAGTCATCGGCATAGGTTCAAAAATCTTACTGTCTCGATCAACAACTGTGTGTTGGAGCACGGCAACACTGTGAGGAACCTTGGTGTCATATTTGACAGCACACTATCACTGCATTAGTGCAGGTCACATTAGTGAGGTCACTAAACTGGGCTTTTTTCACTTCTCAGTATCTCAAAAAATCGCTCCTGCCTCTCTTTAGCTGAAATTCTCATTCATGCATTTGTCACATCCAGGCTGGACTATTGCAATGCGTTATTCTCTGGACTGCCTAGGAAAAGTACTCACAGACTACAAATGGTCCAAAACACAGCCACCAGACTTTTAACAAAGACCAGAAAGTTTGATCACATTACTCCGGTCCTGGCTTCATTACACTGGCTTCCTATTCATGTGAGAGCTGATTTCAAAGTTCTCCTGTTAATATATAAAATCCTTTGTGGACCCTTTGTAAAATCCTTTGTGGACCCTCTTACCTATCTGACCTCATCACCTGGTATACTACAGCTCGCACCCTTCGCTCTCAGGACTCTGGCCTCCTTCAACTTCCTCGAGTAAAGAAGAAGTCTGCTGGCTACAGAGCATTTTCTTATAGAGCCCCATTTTTATGGCATGGGCTTCCGGTGGAGGTGCGGCGAGCTGACTCTGTTGAGGTTTTCAAAAGCAAACTCAAAACATACTTATTTCACCAAACGTATGGAGACTGATTGATCATATGTATACGTTTACACTGGTTGTAGCTGTAGGTCAGTTAAATGGTATGAATTTTAGCCAAACGGAGAACTCGGTCCTTGAGAGGAGATGGGGTTTGGAACAATATAGAACACACCTATAGCAGCTGGTTTCCTTCAGAGGAGTCCTCCCAAGGAAGGAACGTCCTCCTGGCATTTGGGATACAGCCTTTAACTTATGCTGCAACCACCTGAGCGGTTGGGGGATTACATTGAGGAAGTGTCCCTACGCTGCAGTTTCACTCAGGTCTGACTGTTGCCTAGGTGCCAGTCATAAGACATGAAACTAATGGAAAGTGGATATAAACATGTTCAGAGCCTAAAGTTTCATTTGAAATGTTTTAAAGCATTGTGCCAAGTTTCCCTTTGTGGGATCTTAAAATAGTTGAATGGGCTTCGTTTATCATCTATAAAGGCAAAAAGTAAGGGTAGGACAATAAACCTATACACACTATATACAAACCCTAATGCAACATGGTACTGTCTTTGCTTAAGGGCCCTTGCAGGACCTTGTTGCTGTGAGTCCTGTTAGAGAGAAGTGAATTTTACAAATAGATATGTATGGGAGTAAGCACTGGTGGGATTATGCTAGACAATTGTCAGCCTTCAAGGTTTTGTCTTGGCCTGATCTAAACCAAATATAATCTCAAAGGACACTCCTGGACTGTGGTCACATGACAGAGATCATGTACATCTTTTTATACAATCTCTAATCCCTGTATTCCAATTATAAACACAAGTAATAAAATATATTCTTAGTCCTAATCCAATAGAGGAATAATGGAACATTTGCAGGTAATAAAAAACATTCCTATAAAACATCCGTTTGACACATGACACGTTTCTAGATCTACTCTAAACATGATAAAGTGTTTCCAAAGTAACATGCATTCTCAAATCTGCAACCATTGGAGCATAATTCCAAAGCCTTTGAGCTGGCATTATTCAACCTGGCAGCACAACCAGGTTGTTGACTAGGCAGTACTTCCAAACACAGGTGATTTTCTTCATGTAAGCCGTTTCTAACTTGACTGTTTTAGGATCATAGAGGATTTTTGAGGCGTTCCAAGAGGCTCGTAAATTCTTCACGCTCTACTTGGGACCTCCAACTGTTGAGGATATCTGGGGTTTACATTTACATTGACATTTAGTCATTTAGCAGACACTTTTATCCAAAGCGACTTACAAGTGAGGAAAACAATGGAAGCAATTTTAACAACACAAGATACAAAAATCATAAGTGCACAAAAAACTAGTCAGTTTAAACCAAGCACAGCATACAAAGCTAAGGATAAAGCTAAGGATTCCTCCGGGTACTCCGGTTTCCCCTACCACCAAAAACATTTACAATAGTCCCCCCCCAAACACACATGGGGCCAGGACTCCCCTGCAAAAAAGATTTGTAATCTCAGTGGGACTTTCCTGGTTAAATAAAGGTTAAATAAAAAAAAATAAAAAAAAAGATGGCTACAGAATCTGCTGATCTTGTAGCAGCAGGTAGATCATTCCACCAATGTGGAACAGAGCCAGAGAAGGTACGCAAGAGTGATTCTTTTTTTTTGGGACGGTACCACCAGACGTTGTTCATTTGCAGAGCGCAGGGATCTGGTAGGAACGTAGGTCTGTATTAGTGAGTGAAGATATTAGGGTGCAGAACCAGTGGTGGTCTTATAGGCCAAGAGCATAGCTTTAAATTTGATGCGGGCGTCAACCGGGAGCCAGTGTAACCTAATGAATAGAGGAGTTACGTGCGCTCGCTTTGCTTCATTAAAGACCACTCTTGCCGCTGCATTCTGGATCAGCTGCAGAGGTTTGGTTGTGCAGACAGGGAGTCCAGCCAGTAGAGCATTGCAATAAACCAGTTTGGACAAGACAAGAGCCTGGACTAGAATTTGCGTAGAGTGCTCTGATAGGAAAGGTCTAATTTGCAGTGGCTCAGTGGTAAGAGCGTTCGTCCTTCAACCGGAAGGTAGGTGGTTCGAATCCCGCTCTCCCCACAGTTCATACTGTCGATGTATCCTTGGGCAAGGCACTTAACCCACCTTGCCTCCAGTGGTGTTCCAGCTGTGACACTGGTGAATGGAACCTTAATGTAAGTCGCTTTAAATGAAAGCATCAACCGTAAATGTAACACTGGTGAATGTAAGTCGCTTTGGATAAATGCGTCTGCTAAATGACTAAATGTAAATGTAATTTTCCTAATGTTGTAGAGGATGAATCTACAGGACCGGGTGGTGCTGGCGACATGACTTGTGAAGTTTAGCTGATCATAAATTACCACTCCCAGATTTCTGGCAGTGCTGGACGGTGTAATGGTTGATGGGCCTAGTTGAATGGAGAGGTTATGGTGGGTCTTTGGATTGGCCGGAATCACAAGCAGTTCTGTTTTTGCAAGATTCAGCTGCAGGTGATGGTCCTTATCCAAAATGAGATGTCACTCAGACATGCCGAGACGCGAGCAGAGACCATCGGATCGTCAGGTTGAAATGACAGGTGGAGTTGAGTGTCATCTGCATAGCAGTGATAGGAAAAGCCATGTGTAACCCAGGTCCCATGTAGTTAGGAAATAAAACTGGAGTGGTTAATACAATGAGACTGGGCCTGGGCTCGTTGTAGGGAAATACAACTTGTGTTTGTATGTTACTTAATAAAAGGTGTACTCTTAATACTGTTTGCTATTCTTATAAAGACCACCACAACTGTAAATTTTAGTTAGAAAATAATTACAAGTATTTATTTACAACATTAAATAAAAGATAAATGTATATCAGGGTAAAATAAAACAAATCACATAGGAATGATATGAGATGGAAGTAAAAAAAACTAAAACAACTTCACTTTCCCAAAAGAAAAAACCTTTCTGTGGTTATATTGAAAATAAACAATTATTCATTCCCTCTGAAAAAAATGTCCAACCCCGTTGCAGGCCTGTTTGATGACATTGTGTGCGGTGAGGCCTAAAAACTGAAAAATGGCCGCTTCACTCAGAAACTGAGCATAAATAAAAAGCACGTGCATGTGAACTGTTAGTACTCACAGAATCCAAGTTTAGTCAGTACAGCAAAGTCACTGGAAATGGCGATGGTAATGGCAAAGGCAATGGCAATGGTAATGGCAGGGCGCACAGAATAGCTGGGCAGGAAACACAGCAGGGCCTTGGGTTGGAAACCCGTCTCTTTTTCTTTCTCTCTCCAACCAACGTCCGTCTCCTTAGAGCATATTATCTGAATTGAGCCACATTATCAAACACTATTTCTTATTGAATTAGCGTTAGCTTTTCTTTTTTAAATATCACAATGCTAAAACTACAACATATGAGCACATTGTCACAGAATGCTACCACTAGCTAGCATTTCGCTAACCACGTTATACATCCAGTCTCTTAACTATAACAGTTCGATATAGTACAAAATTTACAGGCATACACAATCATATTCACCTCTTGTAGGTCACACCAAAGTTTTCTGTTGTTGTAAGGACCACGAGTAGTCGACCTTCATAACAAAAAATTAATGCTTCCCACACTACGATGCCTCCTTCATTAGCTCTCTCATCATATCAGCGTGTCTGTCTTTCCCTCATGCGTTCACAGTACTCCTCACACAAACCTGCCCCACTAGTCCCGCCCCTTACACAGTGATGTTACTCTGATTGGCTCAAGTACTAACACAACCAAAAACAAAACAGGAATTAAATGATTGACATGTAACAGGTAACAGGTTAGGTTACACAGATAAACACAGATTCTTCTTCTCTACTTTTTTCTCAGATGAAACGTAAAAACTTTTATGTGAATTTTAACTTTAACTGTAAATAGTCTTATTCATTAAACTCTACATATTATATTTATACTTTTAACCAGCACACCTTTTACCCAATTTTAACTATCATGAACTCTATGTATGAACTTCCTTTGTGTGTGTGTGCGTTACATTGTTAATGATTTTTTTTATTTATAGAAATTTTGTACAAGGCTACACCCTCCCTCTTCTGAATGTGTAGATGTCCTCATCACACTTTTTCTTCAACTTGAAAGGGTGATTCCTTTTATCCTCCTCCATATACCTTTGGGATGTTTTGGACTTTTTCTTTGGTTTGTTGTCTTGGTCTGGAGGGTTCATTTTGAGTTGGATGACCATGCCATGGTGCATGATGGTAACTGGTTCAAAAGATGGATGACCAGGTTTCTCATAAGTAAATCTTATAGGTGGCTTTGGTTTTCTCAGGGATGTCCTGACTGTAGAAGACCTTTCACTTTTTGCACTTTCAGCAGCTATATTACGTCTGTTTCTTTGTAAGGGAGTTGAGCTTGCTCCCTCTTCTGAATCTTGAGAATCTTCTTCCACAGATTCAGTATTTGTCTCTTGGACATCGGAGTATGACAGAGTAGGTGCAGCACCTTCAAGCGGTTCCTCATTCTCCGTTTCTGTAAGTTGTTGAGTTTCTGCAAATTCACTGCTTTCCTCCTCCACTTTTTCATCTTCCTCAGAGTTTTCACTCTCATCATTCTCCACAGAGTGATTTATGTTTATCTGTCTCCGGACCTCATCCATATCAAAATCAAAATCTGGAGGTTTGTGTACAGTTTCAAACTCTGAACCTGATGACTCTGTGTCACTTTTTTCAGACTGGGTTGGTTGACGTTTCTGAGTACGTTGAGTTCTTGTTACAGGTCTCCGAACAGAACTTACATCATCTGATGGGTTAGACATCCTGACCATGTAACCAATGGGCAACAGATGATCTCGATGGAGAGTTTTCAGCACACCTGAACCATGCTCTGGTTTGACCTTATAAACCGGCAGGTTAGGCAACTTCTCCACAACCACATAGGGTATTGTTTTCCATCGATCTTGTAGTTTATGTTTGCCTTTTAGACCCACATTTTGTATGAGAATTCTGTCTCCTTTCTCCAAAGGTAGATCTCTCACACGTTGGTCATATCGTGTTTTATTTTTCAGGTGATTCTTTGTAGCAGCATCAGATGCCAACTGATAAGCTTTTTGCAACTCTTTCCTCATCCTGGCCACGTACTTTTGGTAGGAGGTTTCACTTTCACCATTTGGTGAGATTCCAAAACAGATGTCAATGGGTAACCTTGCTTCCCTTCCGAACATGAGATGATAAGGGGAGTATCCCGTGGAATCATTTTTTGTGCAATTGTATGCATGTACCAGGTAGGTGATATGTTGACTCCAATGTTGTTTCTGTACGGCATCCAGGGTACCAAGCATGGATAGAAGTGTGCGATTGAATCGTTCTGGTTGGGCATCCCCTTGAGGGTGGTAGGGTGATGTTCTTGACTTCCGAACCCCAAGCATGGACAAGAGTTCTTTTATCAGGCGACTTTCAAAATCTCGGCCCTGATCCGAGTGTATCCTTGCAGGAAGGCCATAGTGCACAAAATACTTATCCCACAATACTCTTGCAACTGTGATAGCCTTTTGATTTTTGGTAGTAAATGCTTGCGCGTAACGTGTATAATGGTCTGTCACTACTAACACATTAGCAACACCTTTAGAGTCAGGCTCTATTTGCAAAAAATCAATACAAACTAAATCCAAGGGGCCATTACTAGTTATTTGGTTTAAGGGCGAGGCATGCTGAGGGAGTGTTTTTCTGGAGATACATCTACCACAGGTTCGAATGTACTGCTCGACCTCAGCTGTCATTCGCGGCCAATAAAATCTGTCCTTTATCAATTCGGTGGTGCGTTCGACTCCCAAGTGTCCACACTCATCATGTAGAGACCTTAACACCATTGGGCGGTATCTTGTGGGCAATACAAGTTGTTTGATTTGTTTTCCGCACATTTTTTCTTTTAATCTGTAGAGTAATCCATCTCTTAACTCCAACTTGCGGCTTTCACGAAGGAGCAGCACAGTTTCAGGTGAGTCATTCTCTGAGCGTTTCAGGCCTTTATTCTGCTCCAGAATTTTCTTTAATGGTCCAATTGTTGGGTCCATATCTTGTGATGCTTGAATGTCTTTTGAGCTCAATTGTTCAAGTGTATTAATGCTAAGGTTCACTGGAAACACATAAGCTTCAGGTACTGCGGTGGCAGGAGCTCCCAACTGATCAACTAACCTATCTGGCACATCAGCCTCTTCACTGACACAGGCTCTTTTGCAGATGGCTTTGATGCCAGCAGGTGGGACACTAGTCCACTCTTTTGTCTCCTCTGAAGAGTACTGTCTGGACAACAAGTCAGCATCAATATTGTGTCTCCCAGGTCGATACTGGATGGTGAAATCGTAGGTGGCGAGGGCGGCGAGCCACCGATGTCCAACTGCACTGAGTTTGGCTGAGGTCAACACATATGTTAATGGGTTATTGTCCGTTCTTACTATAAACTTTGCTCCATACAAGTAATCGTGAAACTTGTCCACAACAGCCCATTTTAATGCCAGAAATTCCAATTGATGGACTGGATAGTTGTGTTCTGAGTCTTTAAGCTTACGACTGGCAAAAGCTACAGGCCTGAGGCCCTCAGGATATTCCTGGTTCAGGACAGCACCTAAACCATTCATACTGGCGTCCACATGTAAGATGTACGGTTTTGTGGGGTCAGCAAAAACTAGCACTGGGGCATTGATCAAACAGTCACGAATACGGTCAAAAGCGTCTTGGCAGGTTTTAGTCCACCGTTCTCCGAACGGCTCTGATGGCTTGAAATAGACTTTGCTTGGGTCAACACTTTTTTTAGTCTTGGGGTCTTGCCAAGTGGGGGCGTAACCCTTGGTGAGCTCGGTGAGTGGTCGGACAATGGCAGAATAGTTTGAAATGAACCTACAATAATAACTGCAAAATCCGAGGAAGGACTTCAACGGTTTCAGGTGAGTGGGCTCTTTCCAATGCTTTACTACCTCCACTTTGTCTGGATCCGTAGCTATTCCATTAGCAGAAACAATGTGACCCACATACTTGACCGCGGGCTGACAGAATTGGCATTTGTCAATAGAGACCTTCAATCCTACCTCCTCTAGTCTGTCCAACACCTTGAGAAGACGTTGCTCGTGCTCCTCAAGTGTCTTGCTGAAAATGATGATATCATCTAAGTACACAAGAGCTTCCAAAAGATGCATATCACCTACAGCCTTTTCCATTAAGCGCTGAAATGTTGCTGGTGCTCCTGTGATTCCTTGAGGCATACGCTCAAATTGATAGAAACCGAGAGGGCAAATGAACGCTGTCTTCTCTTTGTCCTCCGGAGCCATCTCTATCTGGTAATAACCACTGCGCAAATCCAGAACTGAAAACCATTGGCTGCCTGATAGCGAGTCCAAGGCGTCGTCAATGCGTGGCATCGTGTACTGATCTGGTATGGTGCGGTTGTTCAGTGTTCTGTAATCAATACAGATTCTTATCTTTCCATTCTTTTTGCGGACTACAACGATTGGTGAGGCGTACGGGCTACGGGACTCAGTGATAATGCCAGTGGCCAGTAGTTGTTGTATGTGCCGCGCATCATCTATGTCGGCAGGGGCTAGTCTCCTTGACCTCTCCCTGAAGGGTCTGGAGTCATGCAGGCGTATGTGGTGTTCAACACCCTTGGCGCGACCAACATCCCACTCATGCAGTGAGAAAACATTCCGCCTCTCAGCCAACTTCTGCTGAAACCGACTTTTCCACTCTTCGGGAATGGGAGAGTTCCCAAAATTGAAAAGACTTGGGTCTAAGGTTTCAGCTGGGAGGTTGGAAAGCCGAACTGGGGTAACTGTGTCCACAGCATACATCTCAGCAACGATGGTCCCAACTGGGATGGAAGTTGTCCTTTTGGACTCATTCTGAATGAGGACTGTGAAACTGTTATTGTCTATGTTAGCGTCTGGGAGCACACCAGGCTGTACCAGCAGACCGGCGGGGAGCAACTGTTCAGTAGGTGCATCAATGAGTACAAGGTCTTTGGACGGGGCACTCTGTCTTTCCACTTTGCATGTTGCATAGTACTTTACACCTGGAGCAATGGAGAGTAAACCAGGTCCTTTCCATTTTATCTGTCCCAAGACTTCATCTTTTGCAAACTGCTCGTGTGCTTTGACAGGGGCGTAAACAGACTGAATCCTCATTGAGTGCACAATGTTCTCGTCACCTTTTGTCTTCACCAGCTCCCATAAGCGGCGAAACAGAGATGTATTGGTGCCAACCAATACAGGGGTTTGTTGCTGGTTTCTTGGCTCAGGGCAGATTAAAGCAAGCACTTCTACTCGTCCCGATACACCAGTGATCTCTTCAGTGAACTCCATCTCAACCACAACATATCCTTTGTAAGGAAACTCAGTGTCTGAAAGGCCCCAGAGTCCAAGACCAGAGAGGGGTTTTATCGGGACATCAGGTAAGTGTTTGTTATACCAGCTTTCAAAAATAATAGTCACGTTAGACCCACTGTCAATGAGAGCATTGCAGACTACATCATTAACTTTGATGGTGTGAATAAATGATGGACCTACGAGACCTTCAGGTAAGTCAGTGTTAGGTTCTGGGACTTCAACCTTATTGGTTCTAGCTACATGCTGCTCTTCATCTGCATGATTTGGGTTCTCTTTGTTTAATAGAGGGGAAACTCGCACCAAGCGTATAAGCTTTTTAATAACTTTCTGGAGATTCTCAGGGGCAGTACATCTGGTGGCTATGTGGCCATTTTCCCCACACCGATAACAGAAAAACTCCTCCTTGTCTTGGCGGGGAGGAAAAACTTTGGAATGAGCGGGCTTGTGAACTGGAGCTGCTTTGTATCGGTGAGGCTGGGGTGTGTTCTCGTGGGGGGTCTGATGTGTATTTCACTGCCATGACACTCATTTTATTTTCTAGGGCTTTCACTTGTTTCCTTAGCGATTGCACTTCACTCTGTGACTCATTTTTCTGTTTTGGTTTCTCTTTCAGACCTGTAAAAGATTCATCAGAGATTGGCTGAATTTGTAGGTTGCTTCTCTGCTCTAGCTGCGCTCTCAATTCTTGAATCTGAGCTTGCAGTTCACTCCTAGAGACTGATTCAGGTTCTTTCTCCTTTTCAGCTTTGACAGTGCGTACACGCTGAGGACGCATGTGTGACAAATGGCTTTGTCTGGCTAACTGGCGAACCTCCTCTTCCATCACTTCTCTTAACAGGTTCAAGAATGTAGGGGGATTACTACTCCGCTCCCTAATTTTCAACTGAAGCAACATGAGTTCAGAGGTAGACCCTCTAAGAAGCTGCTCTAAACGAGCGCTATTGGCAGCGCTAACAGGTAAACCACCTCCCTGTACTACTTTAACAAGAGATTTTTCTACTCTTCGTAGAAACTCAGACAGACGCTCACCAGACTGTTGGTGGAGGGCTCTAAACGACAAGTATAGTTCTTCTGGGGACTCTACTGTACCAAAAATGCTCTCTATAGCCTTTATGTACTCACGTGGGCTAGCATCAGGTTGAGTTAGGCGCACAGCTTGAATGATTTCAAAGGCGGGCCCTTTGAGACTCTCCAGTATCCGACGCCGTTTTTCTTTGTCGGAGCACTCACTTTCCTCTACTACGAGTGTTGCTTGTTCCAGCCAGTTATCTAAGGTCTCTTCTCCAGTTGGGGTGGGACTGACCCCGGAGAATGTCCGCAGACGTCTGTATGGGTGACTGTCATGTTGTTTATTTCTGCTCATAACATCACCGACCGCACGGATGATGTCTTCCGGGTTACTATTACCCTCTTGGGGAAGGGAACATAGACTTTGTATGTCATCTAAGGTTCTCCCTTCGCTCTGCAAAAAGGTAAGTAGCTTGTCTTCAAAGTTATCAAGCTGAGGCTCTGTGTAATAGACAGTTTTCCAACCACTTCCTTCACTTATAGGCATTATCTCTGGTGGGATTTTAGAGGGGTCAATCTCTTCACGACACTCACATAGCACCATTACTGATTGTTGTTGAGGGTGAAACATTTTGCCTCTCACTCTAACTTTTCCCAATGCTTTGATGGTCCCTGCTGTTTCTTCAATATCTTCTCTTGAAACACCTTCTGGCACTCCGTATAAAAGGAGGGCATGCTTTAAATCTATTGATTCTCCTTTGCACCAGTTAATTAGCTCACATTGTGATGAACTACTCGTTTGACTTGCCATGCTGTACTTTACTTAAATTGCTTTTAGTTACTGTTTGCACTTAATTTTTTTTATACAAAGGCTCTATACTACTGCTTTAAAGTTGTGGGGTCTAGTGGCTTGTACTCTAAGTTTCATAAATTCCAGTTATGTTAAATACATCCCAGCGGTGCCTCCATTTATGTAACCCAGGTCCCATGTAGTTAGGAAATAAAACTGGAGTGGTTAATACAATGAGACTGGGCCTGGGCTCGTTGTAGGGAAATACAACTTGTGTTTGTATGTTACTTAATAAAAGGTGTACTCTTAATACTGTTTGCTATTCTTATAAAGACCACCACAACTGTAAATTTTAGTTAGAAAATAATTACAAGTATTTATTTACAACATTAAATAAAAGATAAATGTATATCAGGGTAAAATAAAACAAATCACATAGGAATGATATGAGATGGAAGTAAAAAAAACTAAAACAACTTCACTTTCCCAAAAGAAAAAACCTTTCTGTGGTTATATTGAAAATAAACAATTATTCATTCCTCTGAAAAAATGTCCAACCCGTTGCAGGCCTGTTTGATGACATTGTGTGCGGTGAGGCCTAAAAACTGAAAAATGGCCGCTTCACTCAGAAACTGAGCATAAATAAAAAGCACGTGCATGTGAACTGTTAGTACTCACAGAATCCAAGTTTAGTCAGTACAGCAAAGTCACTGGAAATGGCGATGGTAATGGCAAAGGCAATGGCAATGGTAATGGCAGGGCGCACAGAATAGCTGGGCAGGAAACACAGCAGGGCCTTGGGTTGGAAACCCGTCTCTTTTTCTTTCTCTCTCCAACCAACGTCCGTCTCCTTAGAGCATATTATCTGAATTGAGCCACATTATCAAACACTATTTCTTATTGAATTAGCGTTAGCTTTTCTTTTTTAAATATCACAATGCTAAAACTACAACATATGAGCACATTGTCACAGAATGCTACCACTAGCTAGCATTTCGCTAACCACGTTATACATCCAGTCTCTTAACTATAACAGTTCGATATAGTACAAAATTTACAGGCATACACAATCATATTCACCTCTTGTAGGTCACACCAAAGTTTTCTGTTGTTGTAAGGACCACAGTAGTCGACCTTCATAACAAAACATTAATGCTTCCCACACTACGATGCCTCCTTCATTAGCTCTCTCATCATATCAGCGTGTCTGTCTTTCCCTCATGCGTTCACAGTACTCCTCACACAAACCTGCCCCACTAGTCCCGCCCCTTACACAGTGATGTTACTCTGATTGGCTCAAGTACTAACACAACCAAAAACAAAACAGGAATTAAATGATTGACATGTAACAGGTAACAGGTTAGGTTACACAGATAAACACAGATTCTTCTTCTCTACTTTTTTCTCAGATGAAACGTAAAAACTTTTATGTGAATTTTAACTTTAACTGTAAATAGTCTTATTCATTAAACTCTACATATTATATTTATACTTTTAACCAGCACACCTTTTACCCAATTTTAACTATCATGAACTCTATGTATGAACTTCCTTTGTGTGTGTGTGCGTTACACTGTTAATGATTTTTTTTTATACTTATAGAAATTTTGTACAAGGCTACACATGCTTCTGGATGACAGAGCCAAGGGATGTCATGTATATAGAAGAGAGTAGCGGTCCAAGCACTGAGCCCTGTGGCACCCCTGTATTGAGATGCTGGGACTCAGAGACCTCTTTTCTCCAGGATACTCTGAATGACCTATCCGAGAGGTAAGACTTGAACCATTGCAACGCCATTCCATAGACACCCATCGCCCTGAGAGAAAACAGGAGGATGTGATGATTAAAAGTGTCAAAAGCAGCAGACAGATCCAGTAAGATGAGTATAGATGACTTTGCCAGTCTCAGAGCTTCGATGACTGAGAGCAGGGCAGTTTCGGTAGAATGTCCGCTCTTGAACCCAGACTGGTTCTGGTCCAGGAGGTTGTCCTGTGTGAGAAAGGATGAGAGCTGAGTAAACACAACTCGCTCCAGAGCTTTGGCAATGAAGGGAAGGAGGGAAACTGATCTGTAGTTTTCTAGCAGTGTAGGGTTAAGAGTGGGTTTCTTCAGTAGTGGCCTCTTTGAAAGCTGTGGGGAATGACCCAGTGTAGAGAGACGAGTTAATGATGTGGGTGAGAGCAGGCACGACAGATGGAGAGATGGCCTGAAGGAGATGTGTGTGGATGGGATCCAGTGGGCAGGTAGTATGGTGGTTAGAACTAATGACCTTGGAAACATCTTCTTCAGTTAGAGGAGAGAAAGAAGAGAGCAAACACATATCAGGCGTCTGAATGAGCTCGACAGGTGGTGGCGCAGAGAACTGACTGCTGATGGCGGTTGTTTTCTTTACCTCCTTGAATGTGAGACTCATAAACCTTCATAAACTTACAATGTAACAGTTGCTCACATATTGACTTCAATAAACTGGCTCACAAGATGTCATCTTGAGATACAGCAGTTACACAAACACACACAGAGAAATAGTTTTAACAGCCAAACAGACTCTTCCACAGATTGAGAGCTATTTCCCCATGTGGGAGTGAGCAGCAGGATTGACTGGACTAAAGACATTTTTGCCTGCTGCATGTGGAGCCTGACAAGGATGAGCAGAGAGCTGCAAAAAATGTACCTTAGACCCAAAATATTTAATTAAGAAACTATGATGGGACCAACAATTTGCAGTCAAAGATATTGTGCTTCACATTGAATAAAAATCTGAAAAAAAACTGTGCAGAGGCCAGGGTCATGGGTGAAAAAAGAAGGGAAAACACTATATTGTGCAAAGGTATTTTACAGGTTAACAGGGGAAAGTGTTTTTACAGCATGTAGAGGATGGTTTTTGATGTTTAGCGTCCATCTTCCTTTACACATGTATCATTCTAACTTTGCCAAAAGCCTTTTTTATGTTCCTCCAAGCCCTATCCGTTCTCTTAAAGGTCTCTTTCTCAGACTACTTCACAGAGTGGGAATAAATTAATTTAAAATAATGTAATTTGATAAACAGGAGCCTAAAACACTATTACCTGTCAATTTTTCCCTCCTTTTCCTGAGCAAGACTCTCACTGCCACCTGGCTATAATCTCCATTAACTATCATTAGCATTCCTCCCATGTTTCCCATGGTCTGTTTACTTCTGACAATAGCATTCTGCTCATATTTCTCCAATTGCCAGGACAGGAGGCTCCTCACAGACAGATGCTGTCACCAGCTGCGGACAGGCAGCTGGGAATCACACAAGATCACATCAAAGGTGTGTTGTACAGTGAAGAGAAGACAATACAGTCAAGACCTTACCAGACTGTCTTACATTAAAGTCATGCATGCATGGCCCATGTTTAGAGACAAACATGTGTAACAATACATAATGGATATGTTTAACCAGAACAACACAAGGTCAAGGAAAGATAGAAACATAAGAGTTGTGTGAAGGTGTGTCATTGACAATAAACACAGACACAGTAAAATAATACATACAATGAATCATTAATGACACTCCTATATTTAAAAAGCACACATTATTTTTAAACAAAATAAATGACGTACAAAAGACATCTGCTCAAGATAAGAAGCCTGTGAAAATAGTGGGTACCCAGCAAAAAATGTGGAGATGTGCTCTTATTAAGTCATATTGTATTACTATCTACCTATCAAACTCCTGTCTTAATGTCCCATCCACCACCTCAACATGCAAACCTGAGACAAATCATATATACTAATCCAATATCTACATTATCTCACACATGTTACTGGGGATTTACAAACACGTGAAAAAGTATGGTAAGGTTTCTGCCATTGTTCATTTTTCATTTTGTGATGGTCCTAAATTACTTGTCCACAGCCTCTCTCTGCTCTGGTTTGTGGCCCCTCTGTATGTAGTGTCTGGCTGTGGCCCCCGCTGGCTGTCCATCAGTGTGATGTGGAGGCGATGATGTTCACAGAGAGGGGTTGTGGTGAAGCAGTGCTCAGTCGGACAGTGGCTCATTCATCTCATTGTAACGCTCAGGACCCCTGAGCTTCCGGGGAGGGGTACGAGAGCCCATGAAAAATATGGCTTCTGTACAGACATAGAAACTTGAGATGACTATTTATAGATCTTGTACCCATTTTAACTAAATAATGTATCCCAATGGAAAAGGAATAGTAAGGGCAGAATACAGTACATGTACAAAATAATTACTAATATAAGATAGAGGTTTTGTTTTGGCAACAATTCTAGTAGCACATCTTTCTGTTAGCTTCATTGAACCAGTAATTGTTTCTTTTTGTTTTGTAATGGTATTTATTTGCAGTATTAATTGGCTGATATGAGACATCATTAGTTATGAAGTGCCTGGAACGCCTGGTTACATTATATCACAAACTCACCATCTTATGGACCCCTTGCAATTTGCTTATCAGTCCTCCAGGGGGTGGACGATGCAATTCTGACATTAATGCACTTTTTGCATACTCATCTTGAGAAACCAAAGACTCATGCTAAGATTTTATTTGTGGACTTTTCATCTGCTTTTAACACCATGCAACCCAAGATACTTGCAGAAATTTTAGCCAGTGAATTCTCTCTTAACACAGGTATAATTTATTGGATCATGGATTTCCTTACCAGTAGAGTCCAGCGTGTTAGAGTGGGTTCGTTTCTGTCTGATGTGAAGATAACATATATAGGCTCTCCACCAGTGGTGGAATGTAACGAAGTATTTGTACTTTGTTACTGTACTTAAGTAAATTTTTATGTATCTATACTTTACTTAAGTAAAAAAAATAATGCATACTTATACTTTTACTCAAGTAGATTTTTCAGCAATTATCTGTACTTTGTACTCCACTACATTATTAAAATGTGTGTCGTTACATCCTTCCGAATCTTGCATTAAAAAAATTTTGGTCGACTGACGTTTTGGCATTGCTGGCCAATGCGTTGAAACAGATCGGAGATCTGATTGGTCAAGAACTCACGCGCTCAGCGCGCGTTGGAAACAACACAAGCGGAACTGATGTAAGTTAAATCAAAGAAAAGGACACGGTGGACACCAAATATCAAACATGGACGAAAAAGCCAACAACGTCGACTGAGCTTGAGCCTGTGCCCTGCAGCTCTGATTCTGAGAGACATCCCTGGCCTTATTTAAGCAAGTTATTTGAATTTAAAGGTTCAAAGAATGACTCCTGGCGTTTTCAATGTGTCAAGTGCCTACCTCAATGCAAAGAACTGTTGGCGTTTAAAAACTCCCTTCAAATTTGAAGAAACATATAGAGGTAAGACATGCAATGCTAGTTATTAATATTTAAGTTACAAACTTGCTATGACTGTTATAGAAAAACGGATGTCAACATAACAAAAATATCACACCAGTATAATATTTGTTTGAGCGTAAGTTAGTGGTACCCTAACAGGGCAACTTCTTTAGCTGGTTATTAGCACAGCAGGGACGATAGCCTGCTAGTACGTTACATTTTTGGAGATGAGCAAACTACTGCTATATCAAATTTTGTTTGGTGCTTATTTTTTTCTCATTCTAATGTGTTATACATTATTAGCCTAATGCTTTTGGATGTTCTGTAATCAATGGAGTATAAGCCTCAAATGCAGTTTTAGCTACGTTTTCCCCATGCAGGCCTAGGTAAAGGACTAAAGCAACTGTTGTTGAGCAGAATAAACTGGTCATACAAATTTGATTAAAGTGTTCAGAATAACACTCACCTGTGTACTTTTGAGTTTTTTTTACTGCTCTTAATAGTATAGTAAAAATAAAATAAATTGTATGTCATAATTGGCTTAGCCTAATTATTATTTAATGAGTAATAAGTAAATAACCAGATTTTTACTGTGTCAGTATTGCACAACAACTCTTTCCAGTACACAATAGATATTGTTTGTGAGTGTTACAATTGAACAGCCCAGACATTGATACAATTGATTGTACTTTTACTTAAAAAAATACTTTAATGTAAATTTAAAAGTATGTACTTATGACTTTTACTTAAGTAAGATGTTGATGTAGTAATTATACTTTTACTTAAGTATATATTTTGCAGGGTAGTTGTACTTTTACTTAAGTACTAAACTTAAGTACTTCCTCCACCACTGCTCTCCACAAGGATGTGTTTTATCTCCTTTATTATTTATTTTATATACAAATTCATGCACTAGCACTTTTCAAACAGGCATCTTATTAAATATGCGGATGACACAGCTCTTGTGAGTCTGCTACAGGATGGGGAGGTAGATCATGGGCCAGTTTTAGATTCTTTTTTAGAATGGTGCAATAAGTCACACTTAATTCTAAATACCACAAAGACCAAAGAAATGTCCATAGATTTTAGAAAGTCACAGCAAACAACCGATACTTTAATCAATGGGGAGATCATTCAGGTCGTTACAAACTATAAATATCTTGGCATTGTACTGGACAACAAACTTAAATGGGACTCTTGGACTGATCTTTTGCACACTAAGTCACAGCAAAGAATGTATTTCCTAAAGAAACTGTTTGTTTTTAATGTCAATAACAAAATGCTTCAGATGTTTTATACTGCTTTTATTGAAAGTGTTTTAACGTGCTGTATCATTTGTTGGTTCGGAAATGCCACACAAGCACAGAAAAACATAATTAGAAAAACAGTCACTACTGCTAGCAAGCTACTTGGGATAACATTACCAAGCATCGAACACATTTACAAGGACAGAATGTTAAAAAGCCAATAACATTGTATGCGATCACACACACCCATTAGCATCCCATTTTAATTTATTACCATCTAGGCGTCGTTTCTGCCCACCTCTTATGACCAAGAACAGATCAAAATTTTCTTTTGTACCACAAGCCATTAAGGCGTTAAATCATTTGAAATAAGCTATCTGTCCAGCTGGCAGGGTTAGACCCAATGGTATTTTTATTTGTATGTATGTATTTTAGTGTTTTGTAATGCATCGTATTGTTTTTGTTATATGTTGTCATGTAGTGCCTTGAGACTGCGCCGCAAACCCAATTGCCCCACGGGGACAATAAAGTTCTTCTCTCTCTCTCAGCACCATTTCCACCAGTTATAAAGAATTTGGAGGACACACCCTGCTTCAAGTGAAGGATGTATCGTTAAGGGAGATTGACAGATGGATCGGTGCAGCGTTCACACTAATGAGGTCAGTTTAGCACGTGAGGGTTAACTTTAAAAGTAAAAATTGTACTATCATTCTATATTTTTGTACACCATGTTTAGAAGGCAGGCTTATTAAAGCAGAGGACTCAGCAAAGGGCCAAATACTTTAAAATAATCAAATTGATATACTGTTGTTTCCAGGTGCTGCAAACCGTTGTAGTGAATATTTAGATCTAACACTGTACCCAATATAGTAATATCTTGGATTAAAAATCATCAGGTTTTGCACCATTTCATCTCCCCAGCACTGGACAGATGACAGTTTCTTGTCGGGTGTAAAAATAAGTGTGTTGAAATGAGTCCTAATGTCGTAGTGAGAAGACTGTGAAGAAGTCAACTAGGCCTTAGTTAGGCGGAGCTAAATGGACCAAGACCCACAGAAGTGAACAAGAAAAATGTGAAGGTGAAGAAAGATCCATGTTTTATTTGTATGCAACTACTAGATAACTAGTAGGGCTGCTTATATGTAAAATGAGAAAGTATAGATTTTCCAATTTCTAGGATTATGACATAGCATAATGTAAGGTGTCTGTCTGGTAAATATTTGGGACCAAATTACTCAAAAATATAAACCTCTAACCTCTTGATGACAGACTAAGCTTCCAGATTATATGTGACACAAAGGCTACCTTCACGATGGAGAAAAACATGTGAGTCATACACAGGGGGTTTAAAGTCATTGAACTCATCATTATATAACAGAGGAGTAAGGTTATGGGTCGGGACTGATAATGGAGTTGTGTTCTTTCGCAGAATAAGGGTTTTCATTTGGCTGCTCATTTATCAGGACGAGGGAGCAGAGAAAACGTGGAGGGCCTCTGTGTTTTTTTTGCACGTTAAGCTTGTGGTTTGAAGGTCCACATGATAAAGATTAGGAGCCCTGAGACCAGGCACCTACAGCCTTGTGTTTCTGCCCACGTCCTTCCTCAGGGCGCACACATGTTTTTCTTGGTAATGATGAGGAAGAGGAGGAGAGGAAGTGAGCAGAAGAAAGACACTTGCTGCTCTGTTCTCTTCTGAACAGAGACATGTGAGACAGCAGCCTGATAGGCCTGTAAGTGTTTAGGTTTTTGTGGATTTTTTAACAACCATTATGATCTATCAGTGAAATAAAATTAGTTTTTTTGTCTGGTACCGGAGAAAGGTCAAATGGACATTACAGGTATGTAAAAACAAGTGTAAAACTGCTCAGGTTCATTTTTTTTACTAATTCTTAGATGAATTGGCCTTCTATGATGCGTTTTCACTCTAAATAAGGTATGTTATTTAAAAACTATTCAACAGGAAATGTGCAGGCGTGGTAAAGTGTGGGATGATTCCAGATCAGAAGAATTGCTTCCTCACTGGGAGAGATGGAAGGATGAACTTCATTAGCTAATGTCACCATTCCTAGTACTTACACCATTGTTGACTTTGGAAAGATCCACAAAGTGGATCCAAAATGTTTACTTAAAACACTGCTCTTTAGGTTTTCTCTTAAAACAAACTCAGCCTGAACATATAAATCAATCAACTTCAAGTCCATGTTAAGTAATCAAGTAGTTTAGCAATTATGTAAAGCAGTTACGTGGAACAAGTTGGAACACCATTTTAATTAAATCTCAAGATTATTTCTTAGAGGGCAGAGGTGAGTTTGGTGGTTTTCAGAGAAGGCTGTGAGTGCTGTGTGCTTGATTATATTTTACAAAAATTATTTTCATCTTACTGTTAAAGTAAAATATTTTTTTGTACAATCCCCAATGTGCAAGGATTTATGACTTATGTGCATCACAAAGAGTGTGTGTTGGACGCTCCCAGGTACATCCTTCCAGCCCAGGGTCTTAAAAACCCTGTACAGTGGGGATCGAAAGTTTGGTCACCCCAGGTAAAATTTTTTATTAAAAGATGGAAAAATCTCCAAAATGCATCAAATGACAGATTAGACATCCTTATAATAAGTAAAAAAAAAGTAAGATTTTATTTCCATTATTTACACTTTCAAAATAACAGAAAAAAATGGTGTCTGCAAAAGTTTGGGCACCCTGCAGAGTTAATACCTTGTACTGCCCCCTTTATGCACATTAATAAAAAAAATTACCTGGGGTGCCCAAACTTTCGATCCCCACTGTATCTGAATTAATCCCACTGTATTTATTTTCTGTCCATGGCAGGTTAAAATCTGTTTTATAGTAAATGAATTAAACATAGTATGACTACATAATGGATGCCACTGTGATGGCCCAAACTACACACCAAACAATACAGTAACACTCCAAACCTGGAATGCCACTGTACTCTTAACCTACTAGTCCTACTGAAGCTGAAGATGCCCTCTAGCATCCCTCTGTTACTGTGACAATAAGTACATAAGGAGGAAATCTGGACTTTAGTTACATTCCCATCTAACTCCACCTTTAATGAAGAAGCCTTGGTGTAAGAGGTCAAACTGAAATGGCCTTCAGCGTGTGCCTTAAAAAGAATAATGTAAGTCTTACATGTTTCCCACAGGGATGAAAAAAATACATTTCATTTTCTCTTCCCACACTATTAAAATGCCTAGTTTCCCAGTATTTCTTTCACAGAAAGGAGTTGTTCTGATCAAAATAAAGTTTCCAGATAAGGCCTGAGCTGATGAAAGGGAGTTGTTTTAGGAATGAGAAATATGCAGCTTATGAAGAAAGTGAAATTTTGGCTTCACAGCAGAGTAATTGAGCCACGCAGGAGGTCCCGTCATGCTTGTGTGAATAGCTCCTGCTTTATCTGCTTCGAACAAAAGAGACCACTGTACCTTTGACCACAAATTTAATTATTCATCTTCTAAAAAGCTCTACACTACAGTGAGATTACTGGAGTCAAGAAGTGTCAATGTGATTGGGGTTAGGTTTCATAACGCTGGATTAATGTAGAGGAATCAGATTTTAGATAATTATTCAGTGAAAATGGTTCCACATATTTATTGCATTTGCCTTTAACCTCTATCTTATATGAAGCACAATGTTACGGTGGATAGGAATAAAACCTCAGACAAAATTAGGTTTGACTGGTGTCTGCTTTGCCGGACAATTCATTTGATAAATAACACTTGAGATTTACCTAAATTTTCATAGCAACTGGGCAATTAGATTTTAGTTTAAAGCGCCGCTAACCCGATCAACACCCCTACCTTCACCCCACTTTACATAAAGTTTATAGCTTACCTCAAATTAAAGTTTAGACCAAAATCAGACCAAAACAATCTCACATTTATCTCCAAATCATTGAACATCCTGTTAATGCCCTGGCAATATTTTTTTGCTTTACTTTACTGTTTTTCTTTTCTTTTGTTGTTCCTATTAATAAGCAAAGATTGTTAAACAAAAGACGAGATACTTTCTGTAAATTATCCGCAGCCATTAATCCCTGACATCGGTGTAGAGCATGTTATAGGTCTTCATTTACAATAACGCCTAGATGACTTTGGAAGGAGGAGTCACTTTGCAGAGCTCTTGAAATAAAAGTTGATGACACCTATCACAAGCTACTCATTTTATTTTTTATAAATCAGTTCATATTTTAAGACTGGCTCCAACTTTGTTTTATTCCTCTCACTGCAAAATGTGACACCTAGCTTCATAGAAATTTTATATAACTTTTTATCATATATTTTTTGAAAGCCCTTATTGAGCCGTCAAAGAGCAGATGGTAAAGTCGTCGAAGCACTAGGAGAACCCCATCCTGCTGCGTCCACGTGAAACACTATTACAGTCATGGCACAGTAACAACGTGCCATTCACTCACACCACTCATGACTGATAGCGTTATCACCGGATGAGTGGTGTGAGTGAATGGCACGTTAAAATTACACGTCTCCTCCACCTTTGCACATAACATTCTGTTGAAAGCTTTTCCAAGGATCAAATGGGAAGCAGGCTCTGTTTTACAGTTGCTTTCTCTCACAACACGCCAGGCTTCGGCTCGTGTGTCCTTTTAACTGAAAACTGACTCCTTCGTCTCTGTCGTTGACCTGTCGATCACACCAGCGCGCTGTTGTTTCAGTGAGGCGTTCACAGCTAATTTCTTCTTTCCTGTTGGGCATTTATTGCATCTTAAAGTGACAGGGAACACATCTTTTTAAGCCCTCTAATAGCTGCAGAGATCAGGGCAGTGTAATGCCAGGAGTCAGGGTCAACCTCTGTGCAGGCAGCATGTGGTGGTGGAAAATAAATGTCTCAAAAGCACTTTAAAATCCACGGGCAGTCAGGCTTTCCAGGTTTTGACAGTCCTAAATACCTTCAAATATTTAATTATGTGCTGATGTCCTTTGGGTTTACTGTGACCTTTAAAATGCAGCAGGTTTGGAAAAGAGTGTTGTGTTAAAAAGAGAGATTTGACATTTATTTATAATTTTAAGAAGTGGCAGAAAATGGTTGTACACATTTATTAAATTATTATTCAGTTAATAGTCACTATTATCTCAAATATTTAAACCATGGGAGCTAAGATTTGAGAGGCCTTTAATCTCGACTAGAACCAGAAAGGAGAAACCACAAAAAATATTTTTAAACCAGGTCTAAATCTAGAGGATTAAACTATCTAACCAAAATAAAACCAAGGCTTTATACCTTGTTTGGGGTGAAGGATTTAAAAGTTTGCTAATTGTGTTTTCCGAATTGGTCTGCTTGTTCAAACATTTGCTCTCACAGCATTGGAAGTGTTTTTTGGGGCTTATTAGGAAATAATGAGTTTCTTTTGTCCAAAGTGGAATAACAACTCACACAGCAATGAGCCACATGTCAAATTATGTCATCCATTCCTTCTGTAGTGTGGTCTAATGCTTTATGCACAGTCAGGTTAGCATCACTAGCTACAAAGTCTATAGAAGTTTGTGATCATCGTCCTGAACTATAACCTTATTCCAGATGTGGTAATACTTGCTCCATAAACCCATTTTCTTTAGGCTTCACAGGTAACTTTGCAGTCCACTGGTCCATTATTTATTACAGAATGTCCCTTCTGCAGCTTCAGTGCAGACATGGCTCAGTTCTAATTCTGCATAAAGAGGTGGAAGTTGGCCCTGGTGAACTCCTGATGGATGGTCACCAGCAGGTCGTCCCCCTCCTGTCCTCCTGCCCCCCTTTCCTCTCTCTTGCCCCGTTCTCCGGCCCCTCGGATGGCAGGGGACGGCTGGAGCTCAGGGGTGTAGGTGAAGCTGAAGGAGGTGCGGTAAATGAGACCGTCCAGTCTGATAAATGACAGCGGGACAGTGATGATCCGCCGCAGACAACGCCAACCATTGGTGAAGGCAGAGACGTCAGGGACAACGCAGACCAGAGACTTCGGAGACCTGCGGAGACAACACCGCAAAGATTATTGGATAGTCTAAAGCTGTCTGACTATAGTGAGATTTTTTTTACAGATTAAACAAATGTCCCTACTATTCTTTAATTTTCTTTGTGCGTTTGCTCCTAAGCAATTTTGTTTTCAACTCCTTATATTTCACGGAGTGTGAGGGGCTGGGGCCTATCCCATCTGGTTTGGCCCTGCGGGGGCACAATCCTCAGTTAACTGCAGTGCTAAGACCTAGAGGCACAGCCCAACAACCATTCACTCTCACATTCATTTATGTTGGACAAATTAAAGTCACCTATTTGCCTACACATCCAGATAATCCTAATGTTGAGGTTTTAAGGAGGAGAAAGGGGTTCTTTGTTTGTCAGTTTATACTATTTTGCCACATTTTAGTCCCATTGGTATTGAAATTAATGGGCTACTTAATACCTGTGTAAAAACATAATATAATCAAATGCAACCCACTGTAATACGTGGAAATGGCAAGACTGTTTTGTGGTTGAGTTAGTTGACCAGTGTACAGTGGCACTAAATGTATATATTGAAGAGACCTGGATTAAACATTTGACTGATGTTTATGATGCAGATATATATATATATATATATATATATATATATATATATATATATATATATAAATATGTTTAACTTGAAAAAACCTTCTTGGCATCCAACGTGTCCACACAAAGATTTTTTTCGATGCGTGACTGAGACATTAATCCAAACAGGGCTCTAACACTAGATATACTGTACTTAGAAACTGCTTATATTGTGTATCATACTGCAGACTTTGCAGTGTTTTTTTCAAAGCTCTTTCATTCAAACCTTACTCAGCCTCCGTCTCACTTGGCAGAAAGAGTCACGTTTCTAATTGGCTGCAGCTTCTTGCACAAACTGCACATTGTGGCTCTTGTACAAACAGGGCTTTCCTGAGCGCGGCTGAGCTGCTGCTGATGAGGGCTATTTGCAGATCGCCAGCGTCCTAACTTAGGATGCCTCAGCACTTTAGGTGTGGGATCTGAGGTGGGCTCTGATGTCAGAAGAGGACTTCACTTTGGGATGCGTCACATGAGACTCTGTGAGGGGAAGCCTGTCGTTGAGACTCCCACAGCAAGGGTTAGGCTGAGTTTCACTGACTGATGTTTGAATATAACATAAGCCTCTTTATTCTCAAAACTCAAGGTTTGGCTTAGTCTCACAAAAAGGATATGGACACATAAGGAGGAAAAGTCTAGTAAATTGGATGTCATAAGTACTTTAAATCAAGCTCAATGAAGGAATGTCCACCTGAAGAGAAATAGCCTGACCCTGAGAAAAGTATTTCCTAGAAATCTGTATTGATAAAATTATCATCTGCATCAGGTTAATGTTGGCATTTGGGTCCCAATATTGTAGGTCTTCGGATGAAAATAAAGTCCAGGTCAGCTCTCAGTCAACTAATAGCAGATATACAGTATTCTATTATAATTATTAAAGGTGCATTGTGTAAGATTTTGTAGCATCCAGCTGAACAACATACATAGAACACATTGGATAAATTCTCTTTATCTGTTTCATCACAAGAGCAGAGAGATGCCACAAAATGGCTTTATGTTGTTAATGTTTTAACAGTTTGTCTGCATCTTTTTCTTCTATTATGTCTTGTACATATAGTTTTCTGTCTGCAGGCATCTTCCAAAGTCACATATTATATGGCTTTAGAGGCTTAAAAATGTTCAGATCTAGGCCAACTTTTTACAAGACCTGTGTTGTTTCACTCAAACAAGACTTTAATTTGGCCTTTGTGAGGCTTGGCTCCTCGGCTGAGGCCTCTGCAGTGGAGCTGCAAGAAAACCGACGGCGGTTGTAAATAAAATCTTAACTTCTCAGACTCTGGTAAAACAACCTGTACTTACACTGGCACTCAACTTATGAAGTATGTGCTCCTTGGATTGTAAAGATTTTCTTACTGTTACTGTTAAAGTAGGAAATATGAGGGAATATGTCAGTTGTGAGTCAACGTCAGTTCAAATGGCCTGGTACAACATAATATGTGGGCGACATGCAACAGACCCATAAAACTAAATGAGACATATTCTACTGTCAGGTGTGTATTTTAGAGTAAACTTGTTTTGGTTACCTCCCACCATTTTAGTTTTTCCGGTGAGGAACATAAACTTGCATCAAATACCTGACAAGAAACAATTCATCTGCACCTATCTAACGCAATTTATTTTTTTATTATTATTCAAGCTTTTCAAAAAGAAAATAAATGTGTTTTCCAATACACACATAAAACACAAAACACTTCAGGATTGATGTTATATGAAATGGAGAGAATGGTTTTAATCACCTTGTTTGAGCTTTTTCTTTTTTTTTTAAGTTGTAGTAGGCTACTTTAAGACATCTCTAATACCACTTCTCAAAAGTCTTATTTTAAGAATATATGTATAATTTATATGAAAAGCATTCTAAATTTCGAAATGTTACTGGTTTTAAAATTTGTCATTAGTGTGAGATTAGTTTGTTAGTGTTATTGTATATAATCACAGCAAAATAACCCCATTGATTTTTTTTGAGAAAAAAAATGCTAATTTAATAGAAAACTGAGAATGTCCATTATTTCCTGTTTCTCTTTCTACACCTGCACACATTTTTCACAATTTTTTTCTTTTTCTAAAACATAAAAGTAATCGACCTATTTCCAACAGGTTTGTTCATAGACAACAGACTTTCCCATAGCTGTTCACATGCTCTATAAAGGAGTGTACATTTTAACCACAAGGCCCAAAACTACACATTCCACCTTTAAGTACATTGGTCTCAGTCTCAGTGTCCATGAAGCTTTTGGTACTGTCCTGTGTGTTTTCTGTCTCTCTGCTTTACTCACTTAAACATTGTCTCTGCTTCCTTGTTTCCAAACCACACTTTCAGATGAGGGCTGAAGTTTTCTCCGTGAATCTCCAGCATGGCGACATGTCCACCACCGTTGAGCTGCAGTGACACATCATATTTAACGTGTACCTGCTTCACTGAAGGAGTCTCTTGTGCTAGAGTGACCCACCTCTAAACCAGTGATGACAGGAAAAGGACTGATGGGAGTCTGGACATAGGCCAGTTCCTGATTAAAGGTAAACTCCACAGCCTCCACCCCAATGATGGTCCAACAGGAGCCGTCGTTCAGGACCACTCTGCTGGGGTCTCTCACTGTGGACTGGGCCTGTGGGAGTGAGACGGGGAGGTAATTACTGACAGTATACGCTCCAAAAGGACGTTAAAGACTGAAGGGAGAAATGAATTAAAGATGTCATTCATAAGTACAGTGCAAACAGATGCACAGGGAACCACTTGTTTTGGGGAATTACTGTACATTTATAAAATACAAAATGCCAAAATCTTAGGGCTATAAAAATAGGGTTTAAAGCTAATGGGACATAAGCTGGGCCAAATTTGAAGGAATTTAGGAATTTGTTTCAACTAAAAGCAGTGACTTGACTGGAACTTGTGAATGTGGTGACTTTGATTGGCAGGTGTCTTTGTCTTGTCGCTTGCACGCATAAAGACTGGTCTCTATTTCAACCTATTCCAAATAATTGGATTAATAGCAATATCCACAGTGAAGCTTGTGAAGCTGTTTGTGTTTGTGTATTTGTCATAGCTTTTCATTTTTACTTTTTCTCTTTGATTCTCACCGTGATCACCTATTTACAACCACAATGTGTGATTGTGCCACAACAAATGAGGCGTTGATTGGCAAATGCATACATTTTACAGTGGCCTGAAGAAGTTGTCTTTAGATAAATCTTCTGGTCAAATTGTTCTTTGTGGTTTGTGGAAACAACAGACCACAGCATTAAATATTTTGATTAAGATAAAGGTGTAAAAAAACACAAACTACAGCAGTGACTCACCTGGTACTGTATGATAATGTCATTGGATAAACACAGATAACAGTGTGCACTGTCTCTGAACTGGAACGCACACTTGTGAAGCTGAGAGACAGGCTCGTCCACATCTAAGATGGCATGCTGTTTGTTGACTTTACGGATCACCTCGAGACATGAACAAGAAATTGTTGAATACCATTCAATAACACACAATAACATCATGTCTGTCTTCTTTGGCTATATATATATATATATATATATATATATATATATATATATATATATATATATATATAGCCAAATATATATATATATATACAGTATGTATTAAGATCTAGAAAATACACTCTTGTATTGGAAATGAAATGAAAGATTCTATTATTGTTCTAAAATAAAATCAGTTTGCTAAATGAACCATGAGAATATTTTTTATGCACACCTGGGAGTATCCAATAAATAAAATGGGGACCTTCATGGGGATCCTTCTTTGGGTAATGGAGAATTAAAAAATGGATATTAGACAAAATAAAAATAGCTCTGATGGTCACTTTAGGGCAAAGCACCATAAAAACAAAAGCCTTGTATAAAAATATGTACGTCCCAGTTTGTTGTGGGATTTAAAAAGTGGGATAAGCCTTGAGCATCAATAGTTCAGCCAGGATCATTCTTTTTCACAGAACAATACTATAAACCACAAACATGAGGATAAGAAAACTGTAACTGTTAGTTTTAGGATTTGGTAAAGACTCACCTTAAGTTCTAAGAGTGAGGTAAAAAGGTAAAGCTAAACACAGCAGTCAAGACAATAGTGGACAAACAACAATCTTCAGACAGGGTTATCTGTTGTTTTGAAAGGCTCTACTTTCAGGACATAGGGCGATTCTGTTCAGCTTGAAGCAATCAATTAATCACTAAAGGTGTGTCTTTGTCTTTGTGTCCTGTATCTGAGATCTTATCCTTTCGGTCATGACCCAGAGATTATTGTAAGTGAGAGTAGGAACAACTCTGATTGGTTTATCGAGAGCTATGCCTTTTGGCTCAGCTCCTTCTTCACCACAACAGACCAATACAACATCCGCATTGCAGTCTGCATTGAACTCCTCTATTCCAGAAACTCTCCTCTTGGAAGGGGCAAGAGAACCATGGCCTTGGACTTGGAGGTTCTGATTTTAATGCAATGTCTGGTTTACACACAACTGCAGGCTTAAGGTACTGGTTCAATGGAGCCAAAAGGACAGATCATAAGTAATTTACAATCAATTGATCTGTGAATAACAAGTGGCTGTGCAATCATTGACCTTTTACATTAAAAGGTTGTGACTAAACACACGGCCTATGCCCCACACAGAGTTGAAGCTAAAGTCTCAGGTGCTGATCCGGTAACTTTTCCGTCTATAGATGTACCTTTACCCCCCAAACCCTGACCAAAATCAAACAGCAGAGCCAGCAGCTAGCCACGAACAATCCACTCAGCAGGAAGGATTTCCCTTTAAAAACATATAGAAGCAAAGTACGTTAAGCGCCCACCATCAGGGTTATTATGACAGCAGTTTAGGAGGGGCGCCCAATTTGCTGAGGCCCTGCTCCGCAAATTATAAGTGATTCTGCAAAGAGATTTGACTCAGTAGAATTTAAATTGGTCTTGTGTTGAAAGCAAAATATCATTTTTAGGATTAGCAGGTTATGTAACACCTGCACGCATCTGTGAGACAGGGCCACGGAGGTGATGATAGATGGACTTTGAGGTTGAAGATTGGAGCTCCTTCAACACAGCTCAATAAAAAAACTGTGTAAAGCACAGCCTTGTTCGAGGATTACACTGTTTATTTGGATCTCAGTGTGAAGTACAGTAATAGTAGAACACAATCAGAAAGAATAACCTTCACATGGATCTCAGTGGACTGCATTTACCTTTAGAAAATACCCAAAATCCTGTCCCAGAATCTATTCATGTGCTCCCTGGTCCGAAACAACTCTCACCAAATCTCACGAAAATACACCCATAGCTTTATGAGTTATCCTGACAAAAACAGAGCAGAATTTTAAAGAATGCGTGGTGCTTCAAATTCAGCTAATGTAGTTTTTTTAACACATTGTAGTACTGCATACTTGGTTTGTTGTGCACAATTGACAAGCCTGAGATTCTTACAGAAGCATTTCCCAAACATCCACTGGTAACCACACCACACAACAGAGGTCGCATTAACCGAATATTTCCCATCATTGGCGTTTTTTTTTTAGCATGGACGGAAAAATCTGAATGCCATCCGTCATTTTGACGGTTTATTCCAAGGGTGATCTATTGTAATTCCTACTCCTGACCAGTTGGTGGCGAATGTACATATCAATCAGCAATTATCTTGAATCGTGTTGTCTTTGTCACGCTGCATTCAGTTGCAAAAAGGTCATGGCAGCAGTTTTTTCAAACCGCCAAATAGTTCTGATATTGTTAATAAAAGTGAAAAAAAAGGACATGATGCAGTAGAGCAGGGGTTCCCAAACTTTTCAGACCGCGACCCCCAATATTAGACTGCGACCCCCAATATTAGACTGCTGACGATCTGCGACCCCCTCCCGAGTATGACTGACTTTTCATTTCTTTGTTCCTCTTTTCTTCTTCTAAATGCATGTAGCCTACATGCAAATTATTATTATTTAGCCTATTGTATTTATTTTTGGAATGTATTTATTTATCTATTATTATTTAATTTATGATTATAAAGGGGTGCACTTAAGACAGTATGTTTATCATAAAATAATTAATTAATGTTTTATTTAAAAAAAAAAAAAAAGAAAGAAAGACAGTTTTTACAGTTTTAGAAATGTTTTTTGTAATATTCATTCATTCATTCTTAACATGAAGGCTTGTTTTGGTGATTTTACTATACTATGCTTTTTGCCCAAAATGGACTTTAAAAGTAGCCCGCGGACTTGGCAACACGCCGTCACTTAACTGTCATAATTAATCGGAGCAAACCAAGTTTTACTAAGTTTTACAAAGTTTTGCTTTCAGTTTATTTTAATTATCCTAAATGTATACTCTCATCATTACAACCTTTTTAAAAATATATAAAAATAATAATCATAAAAAAAAAAATAAAAAAAAATCTGGAAATCATCTCGCGACCCCCCGGAACCAGTGCAGTAGAGGATAAAAGAGAACACACGGGAAACACTGAGCAGTCACCGACAGGTGTTATGGGACAAACAAGCAGCAAAAAGGAGGTGAAAAAGAAGGAGTATCGTGTTCGTGTCGTAATGACAATATTGTTGAATAGGGGACCAATGGGCGGATAACATCCATATTTATTTACAATAAAGGAAAAAATGTTCTGCGACATCTGTAGAAAAGCTAACACAAGTAACGGACTTGTCGGGGGTGCACAACAACAGCGATTAAATTAAGTTCAGTTCATTTTTGTCAGAATCATATTACTCATCATACTGAGTGCTCTAGAGTTCAATCACAAAATATCCTTTCACTTTTTGTGTAACATTATCTGTTGTACTTAAATAAAACAAATAATCTGTCCTCTATGCTCGTCTTGAAATTTCTTGAAACGTGAGTAAAACAAAAAGCCATTATAAGTATTATTAAAGTATGAAAGTTTTAAATGACAGGTAATGATAGACGAGGACGGAAATGTTACAACTCCGTCCGTCAAAATAACGGAGAGTGAGAAAGTCTAGCGCGACCTCTGCCACACAACAACATAGTGACAGGCCTTCTTTAATTTACTGTGTAAGGTAACGTAAGGAAAGGTGGTTTAACACCATTGGTCTCAACCTACAGTGAATTGGGCAAAAGCATATCTCTTTCAGCCAGACAATATAAGTAGCAAGGCCTTAGACCTCTATACAGCACTGTTGTGTTACCTATCCATCTCATTATGTCACAGTCTGCATAGACCTTGTGGAGCTTAGAACATGTGTGGGTCACAGTGCAATCTGTTTTTGAAGATATATTTTTTAGCTTTGTGCTTTTGTTTTGATAGACAAGACTGTAGCTTGGAAAACAGAATAACGTAAACCCAAGACCCTCCAGGTACAAATTATGCTCATGCCACCCTGAGGTTATGTAGTTTAAGATTACACAATGTCTCTCAGAAATGACAAATGGGCTGACATCTGAGGACAGAGGTAGTCACTGTATCTGATTGACAGTGTTTTTAATAAAACAATCAAACCCCCAGATTAAATATTTTTCTATCCATTTTTATTTATTTTATTCATTTTTTTATATAGCGCTTTTCCACCTAGTAGGAACTCAAAGCACTTCATCATCATCAGTCAAGATATAATATACACTGTGGAATATTTGTGTGCCTTTCTGTGTGTCTTACCATGGGAGGCAGTGCTACCCCAGTCTCGGTACACACTAACTGGACCACACAGCCGTAGCAGATGAAACTCTCACTCAGTGCAAAGTCGCCTTGGCCTGAACGCTGGTCTTCCACTGAAACACAGAGAGACCATTATATCAGGTTCACATGCTTTCACAGAGACACCAGTGTGGTTCAGATTTACCCACTTAAAGATATTAAAGCCTGAATAAAACATATGGATAAAACGTGTTACAGTCTTTTACTATCTTACAAACAAAAAAAGAAGAAGCAGATGGATGGATAAGTGAGGCTTAGGTTTTGGTGGTGGGAGGTCTGTTCGAGCCCATGGCCACTGTGTTAAATAAATAACTTTCCAGATTTTAAACAGTCTTTCCAGATGAGACAGCAGTGCCTCCTGCACAGTGACTGTCTTTATGCAGAGAAGCAAAGAGAGGGTTCCTTATGACTGAGAAAACCGTTGCATTATTAGAGACTCAAGACTAAAGTGGGGTTTTCTGAAGCACATTTCATTCAAATTTTAATAAAACACATTTAAATGAAATATTTTTTTTTGAATAAATTGTGCATAGTGAAAGATATATTCATATAATCATCTAGTTCTGCATTGAATACAGAAGTCATCAGTACTTTGACTCTTTGCGTAAAAATAAACACTCCTTTGCATTGTCTTAGTTAAACACAAGATCATTTTATTTATTTATTTAACATTTGGGGTGCAGTGGCTCAGTGTTGTTGGGTTGCCTCTAGCTCTCGTGTACAAATGTGTGTGACCCAGAGGTGAGTTTAACGGTGGTCGGAGAAGGTCATGAGCACTGTGTGTATGTCAGCCCTCCCTCTCTGTCTGCCCCAGGTGTGAATGTGTGTTAATGCGGTAAATGAAAGCTTGGCTTTAAGTTCCCAAAAAGGGTATAAAAAGCACTATATAGATGCATTTACTATTTATCGAACCAATGTGATTGAAAACAAATTCTCATTTACAATGACAACCTGGCCAAGAGTCGGCCAAAGAGCATAGAGTAGACCAATTTAACCCCTTTCAACACTTCTGTGTTTGCATGTTACTCTTGGACTGGCCGCTTGAATGGACCACTACAGTGAGTGATGTCAGTGTCTGCCAGCAGAGCATCTCTAACGTTTCTGTTGATAATGTAACTGAAAATTTGAGAGGGACATTTACTCAAGTTGGTCTTTGAATTGAACAAATTACATAAGTATATATGATACACTACTGATATTAGTTAGTATTGGCCAGTGATTGATCAATGTTGCTGTCAGGCCATCACATGCCATTTAATTTTATTATCCATCCAGCCGGCCTCTTGAATAGCCCTTATATAGAACCAAATAGATCTATAACAAGTAACAGTTATTTTATGCAATGTCACACCATTTATAACAAATTGCAATGTGTACAGTTTATACAGTAACATTCATTATCAACACAGCACTCTTTATTTTTTACTAACGATACTAATACAAATATTATGAATAAAACAATAGCTGGTATTAAACCCTAACACACACATTGGCTCATACCCATAGTGATCGTGAAGGCCGTCCACTGTCGAGCGCTGGCCACAAAAGCCCCTCTCTCCACTGAAAGGTAACGAGTGCTGACCGTCTGTGATCTCAAACGGTTGAACAAGGCCACTCTGGAGCACGACGAGATACACACTGGAGAAAAAGTACACTCTGTCAATGACAAAACTAAAACATGACATCAAATTTTCTCACAAATTTTATTTTTAATAGAATAACTGTCAATGTGTTTGGCTTTAAGCAGGGAACAAAAGGCTGCTATCTGTATTGTGTAGTTATCACTAAAACTGTTCATATAATTTATGCTGCAGGGCAGAGAGTTTTGACTCACAGTCTGCATTCTTCATGGACTGTCTTTTCTGGGAGGGTTTGGAGATGACTTTGATCATCCTGCTCTGAAATGAACCCACTTCCTGTCTGCTTCCCAAAAACAGCTGCAGTAAAAGGCGGAAATGTTTCCTCTTGTCCTGATCTGAGATGAAAAGCGACTTGGCGCAGGCAAATATCTACAAAATGTATAGAATGACACAATACTTTCAATATTTATTACATTTTCAGTTTTCATACACTTTGAGTTTAGGATGCCACAATATATACAGCAACTGTTACTGGTAATCTGTCTGACCAGTGTTTATTTATACATGTTTCCCTTGTACTTTATAGAAGAGGTGTTGGAGCAGTAGATGGGACATTTTCATTAAATGTCACTAACCCTTAAAACACAGGACAAATATGCAAGCATCAATAGGGAAATTTGGCTCCAGCAGTCACACTGGGGTGTCTGTGGACAGTGAATGTCTTTGTGCTCAGAGTAAATAAACTGTGGACAGTGAACATACACAGTGTGTTTACAGTGTGTAGTGCTGCACAATCAACTGTAATAAAAGCTCTGAGTAAACACACTGTGTTTGATTCTCACAACAGACACAGACAGACACAACAGGCAAGAGTTTAGCAACAGTTTAGTATTTTATCGCATCGTTCAAAGAATAAAAGACGCCTTGCTAAACAGCACCACTGAAATCTTTTTTTTTTTCGTTCAGCAAATAAAGCAAAACACAATACAGGGATGAAATGTGTGTAATAAAATGTTTTTCTTCTGTCAATAAAACAATGCTGTAGGTTTATTCAGATCACATTGTTAATCTTTTAACTGTAAATAAATATGAATAAACATTTCCCTCACCCTGGAGTTGGGCTGCTCATCAAAGACCAGTTTGAAGGCATCGTTCTGAGACTGAGTAGAACTGTCCAGACACATGTAGCCTCTGACCTGATACACCGAGTCTCCGAAGCCCGACGCTAGGCCCAGAACAAGAGGATATCAATGAGAAAGTGACGGGCAAAATGTATTTCATAATTCAATAAAACAGTGAGGGTTTACCTTTGAGATTGTCCTGCATGACTCTCCATCCCTGACCGCTGATGTAAACACAAGGAGGAGGGCAGAAAAACCTGTGTTCAAAACCACACTGTCCCGTCAGAGTTTTATACAGGTTTTTAAATTACAAATGCAATCAAAATGTTCTACCCAATACAATAGCAATGCCTATTTTAGTGTCATTCTTTTACCTTTTCTCGTTCCCGTACGACTTCTGAGCGACCTTAGCGTGCAGGATGGTGATGGTCTGGTCCGTGTGGGTGTCTCTTGCTGCTTCTCTTGTTGTTTCCACAAAGTGACAGCCCTGAAACTCAGGCTCAAGTCTCCTGGGACGACAAGAACATCATTAGACAACTGAATGTAGATTTTGTGGCTAATAATCCCACTGAGGAAATTTATAATTGTAATTATGGGTATTTTTGTAAGATTTTTGCATACAAATATCACTGAATTTTAGACAAGGTGTAAAGAAAATGTGGTGTGGATCTCCTCAGCAGGATTTGATGTCAGATGTCTCGTGAAACAGCAGGCACCAGGATAAAACGAACAGGAAGTAACTCTGCAAACACTAGCAGCTGTCACATTAGCGGTGTTTTCGCTGTACCATAAAGATGTAATGAGCATCCAGACACACAGCTACAACCCCAGGGCTCGGGTCTGGAATGCTGCTCATAAAGAAAAGTGTTGACACTGGGACGAGGAAGACAAGGCGAGGAAAGAGGCAGTGGAGGAAAGAAAGGGATGCACCAGACCTCTGTGAACGTTGCATATGAAAAGAAGTTATATGGAAAATATCAAACTGAAACAACTGAGTTTGCAAAACAGCCAGAAATAATGTTAACGCTGACATTAACATTTTTGGATTTAAGATGATGCTAAAATAATAAAGCTTTGCTGCCTGCTTTAATCATCAATTAGGCTTGTCAGGTTTGGTCATTTACAAAACCAATACAAAAAAGTAGCCACTAGGTTAAAGAATTAAAGTCTTTCCCACCAGTGTAGTCAGTGTAATCTAAATATGTAGCCTTTTCCTTGTAGCCCAAAGTTATATTTTACATACCAGTGTGTGTATGCAAGTGTCACTAATTGAATTTCTCAGTGACAGGGAGGTAATCACAGAGCAAAAGCAGCAGGGAGCTGGGTTTAACAAGGACAAAACTAAACAGCTCAGTCACATCACACAGAGAAGCCACAGTTACGCACACACCAAGACTCAGATTATTTAAAAGGTTTTCACAGATTATCCATCTACTCCAAAGACACACGTCTCAGGTTATGCATCTTTAATCTTCGAATACCTCCACCTTATCAATAGTCTTTTGTTATTGTAACGTTTATTGCTAAAACTTTCAATTTTTTTTTTTTTGTGGGATTACATGATGTACAGATAATAAGCAGTATTTAGAAAAAAATAAAATTGTGTGTCTAAGTGGTAAAAGATTAATAAATTAACCAGTTGAGGTCCAGACGTTTGCTACACTGAGCTCAGCACATTATTATAGTTTGAAAGAAAAGTTGGGGTTTTAAAGTGCACTCCACAGTAGGTTTAATCAATAATGCTTATATAATAGAACATTAATGTACTGTAAGAAAGCCTTCATATACAGTGCCATATTGATTTGTTTCTTAATGAGCTGCAATGCTTTTCTTAGTCTGGCCAGTTCTCCAGACTTCATCCACACAAACAGAAATCTACTGAACTACAGGCAATGCACTAACACAAGTGCCCCATACAACCCTAGTTTAGAAAAAAATACTTGAATCCTTGAAAACCTTCAGATAAATTCAGAGAGTCAGAAAGATTCCAAACTTAAATGAATGCTTTTTGTGTTGTACGGCTGCACACAAACTGTTCTTTACCTCATTCTCTACTTTGAGACTAATCAACAGAGATATATTTGCAAATCAGGAAAGGAATAGTACATTAAACTCTAAATATATCACACAATGGTGCATATATTCAGAGGTGAGCAGCAGGGTCCACTAGATACTGGATGTTTTGTTCGTCCAAAGAGAGTCCCACTGACCTGGCACTGTCCACAGGTCACAGTTCAGGGTTCACACTGGACTGACTGTGTGTGTGTGCGGAAAGCTAAATTAGACTGACCCTCTTTAAAGGTCAGGGGTCAGTGTGTCAGGAGCTCAGACTGGTATTTCACACCAACAACACAGAAAGAAAAGTGGAGAAAATGTGTAGGGGGAAGGATCACAAAACCATACTTTCACTTCTGCTGCAGTTGTAGGTCAAACCATTGCATTTCTGTGTGTGTTTTGTCAGGTCACTTTTAACACGAGAAGTGATGCATGAATAAGCTGCCCCTCTGAAATCTAGCAACTTCAAAGTCGTCCTAAAACAAAACGACAAGCTTCAAGGCACTGTCTGTCTCTGAACAATTAGTTTGAGTTGACGTAAATGGTACAAAACCTTCTTTGCTTCTCACATCTGGTGGTCTGGACCAATATAACATATTGTTTCAAAATCTTTAACAAACACAGATGTCCACAGACACTGAATCTGCGTAGTGTTGTAGTCAAGACCAGACCAAGTTGAGGCCAGAGTGTAGAAACTTTTAGGGACAGAGACAATGAACAGTGCATTTTGCAATGAACAGAAGAAATGCCAGTAAATAGTTTGAGAAGTTTGTTTACTTAAACAGATGACAACCAATTGAGGAATAACGTTTTTTGTTTTGTTTTGTTTTTTTATAGTAATGTTTAAATACAGTATAAGCATGCTTATTTATTTAACTTAAACTTTTTTGAATGGATTTTATGTTAAAAAGCTTGTAATTATAAAGGAATGAACAATAAAAAATGATGAGTTTAAGCGCTCATAAAACAATGGTCCGGTCTTAGCGCAATCTCCGACCAAAGAAAGAACCTTTTAATCGTCAGCTACAAAAGCAGTGACACCATTTACAGCAAATGAGCAGATTTATGTATTTTCCTTATAATTTTATAATATATGTTGGCACCTATAATTTTTTATCATCGTATATTTTATTAAAATTCTTAGTATTTGCTCAATGATGATGCACTATATAACTCTGACTGGTTGATGTCTGACAAAAATCTGCCTAAAATGTGCTTCCTATGAGTCACTGGACGAGGGGCATCTGCGTTTGACAGTCGTACTGAAATATGGAGAACTTGTAAATCTTTGCACCCTCAACATAATATATGAGAAAGCTGCATGTACCTTTTTATATGGATATAGCAATATATATTGTGTCATGTTTTGTTTTGCAAGCTCAATTTAAATCTGTGTTCTTCTTTGGATGCATATTCTACTCTGTAGTCAGGATGATAAGACAATAATGCACTGAATCCCAAAAATGTGATATTATTTATTACATTCCAGTCTTGATGTTGTGTCATTTATGAATACTACAAACTATGGATTGTTCTGGCTTTAGTTGGTTTTAGGTCCTAGTTTAGTTATTTAGTATAGGTTTAATTAAAAAGAATAATAAAAAAGATTTACCTTTTAATTATTTTATTACCACTTTGTTATCCCTGTGGGGAAATTCACTGTCGGCAGCCACTACCAGGAGGCGCCCAGCATGTTTTTGATGCTCGGAGGAAACCCACCTGAGCACAGAAAGAACATGCAAACTCCACCCTGGACTGTGCTGACTATGTTCGGGTTATGAGCTCCAAAAGAGTCAAATAGAACCACATTTACAAAATACTTACAACAGACACTTACTAATACTGCCCATGGAGCTACCGGTCACAGTGAGCAGTGATGATGCTCCACAGATCTCTCTGGGTCTGTCCAGTAGCAGAGCCTAACTCCTAGCTGTTCATATTTCAAAGGCAGGGGGTGGGGTCTGTGAGTCCCCAAATACACCTCTCCCTCTGTCCTTCTAATACCTACACACTTCCCTAAAACATGCCATTCCTCTGCGAGCCTTTCCAGTGTTCAGACATCCTCTCATTCCTCCTCCTCTTCCTCCTCACTCTGGGACCTAACCTGTAGCTCTCCATAGATAATAACAGATGCAGCAGTGTCTTTTGTTGTCACGTGATTGACGGAGGGTCTTGTTTGTGCGTGTCCTACCTGTGCCAGTCTCCAGTGCTCGGAGCATCGTGTCCGGTCAGCAGCGATCCCAGGTGAGTGAGAGGAGACGGGGGAGGGGGGTTCAACAGTGCGGGGTCTGTCCGGGTGGCTGCCAGGGACACAACGGGACAGACAGCTTAATGAGTCCATAAATAGACCTACACGTTTCGTGTAATCAGTTTTTTTTGTCATCACACTTTTTTTTCTTCATTTAGATCGATAAATTTAGGTAATAAACTGAAGGATGATTTAAATTTTGCATGATTTGGTTTGGAAGTGAATAAAAAGTGCAGTTTTAAGTAATTGGACAATGAAATATTTAGACTTAGACTTTTTGGAAGTCATTGTTTGAATAAATTTAACATCTGACTTTCACTGTTGGATGCTGAAGCAATGCAGTAGGTTTCAGATTTACCAATATAATAATCAGAACATTTGTACTTTTTAAACATAATTCCTATATTTTGTTCTTGAACGCAAAGTAACAGTTGAGTTTGAGCGTATGAGGAGCTCAATGTGGCTTCACAGTAAAGGTTTATTAAGTATTTCTCGTAAAAAGGTAACTCATGCTCTAGTATTAATTTTATCAAGTACTTATCCCACCTAAATTCTTTTCCCAGTAGTTACTGAAGTACAAGTTACACTACTTTACTTTACTCTCTAACGCAGCAGCTATTCAGCTATAACCCTTTTCATTTTACTTAATTCGATTTTCATTTTATTTTCAAATCTAGATTTTGGTCTACAGCTGGGTACTCACTGGCTGTCTCAGAACTTTGTCACAACTGTTTATGAATAAAGTGCAAAACCTTCAAGGTACAAACTTACAGCTAATTTGTGTTTTGTCTATTTTTAATTATTTAGCTGCTGGGATGAGTTGCTGTGTCAATGCCTTTTTAACATTGAGCTTTAGGAAATGTGGCCTATTTGAAAATGTTAAAAAGTGTTTGCCCAACTTGTTTGTTGCAAGATCATAAGTCACCAGAAGTGAAAAGGCTCTTGTTTAGTTTGGTGTTTCACGTTTGCTCTAGATGTATGTTAATCTGAATGAATGGCCTGAAGCTGTCAGTAGTAAGTCTAAGCTTTGTGGGTGCACACTGGTTGGCTGGAGGTGACTCTCAAAAGATCCATTGAGCCAGAAACACTGAAGCCTAAGGAGCTTAACCAGCAGGCTCCCAGGTAGACAGACATTTAGACAGATGTGCACAAGGCAGGACTAACAGAGCACGAAGCCCAGACGGACGGTAACACAGACTGATTACAATCATAACAAACCGATTCAGACAAATCATCAGGAAGACAGGTTTAGATGAGCAGACAGATAAGGCAGAATAGATTACACATGTTGAAGAATTTTAATCCGGTCTTCATTACACGTTACTTCTTAAATAGTAAAGACCCATGTGGTAGGTTTAGTTGTGCAGGTGTGCAACATAAAATTCACCAAAATCAAAACCTGATTATGCCTTAAAATGAGATATGCAGTCTTTAATCCGAAAAAATGTTACAGCTTTTATGGCAAATGGATCCAAGATTATGTTAGTTAATAAAAGTTAAATAATCAGATTGATTTGAGGCCATATAATCAGTCTCTCGCGATGTAGTATCTTTAGGACTTAATTCTGAGTCACCGGTGTGGTGTGGTGTGGTCCTTCCTTAGCCTCATTTTCGACATTGGTGGTCTATTCAGAGCCAGTGAGACAGAGAGACTGACATGTGGTCAGTCAGATGGATAATGAAGTTGGACTAGAACAGTAGTCAGTGAGAAAAGAGAAAAGCAGAGGGGAAACAGTAAAACAAGCCCAGCAGTGAAAGTGCTAACAGTAGCAGAGTCGACATCTGGTTCTAATCTACAGCCACTAACAAGAAACGCTGTGTCTTTATCTCAGGATGGGCTCCAGCTGTCACTCAAAACCAAACACCTACTGAAGCAACCCAACCCTATTGTCCACATTTACTGTATCCAATCTCTGAATTATTATCCTCACGTTTCCTCACGGCAATTTGTTAACACGCTCTTGAAGGCTCCAGACCAGCTAACAGACAAAACCTATTCTGCTAATGATCCTTTCATCAAGGCCTGGTGATTAGCACCTGACTAACCCTCCGAAATTCAAAATTCAAGCTGTAAAGGTTAGCCTACTTAGTTTTTCTCCCACTGGGTGTGTTTTGAACAAATAACAGGATGGTAGCCTACAATATGTTCTATTTGATTAACACAAGACCTGCTATGAACAGATAAGGATAAAGTCAAATATAAAAAGGGGATAATATTGTTTCCACCTACAATTATATAACACAAGTTATAGGAAAAAAAGGTATGATACAAACTACTGTGATGTTTAGTAACTTGTTCTCCAGCCAAAAACTTTATTACCTTTAGAATGAAATAGCAACTTTCTCTCAAGAGTCAAACCTTGTGCTCCCCCAAATATCTACAGTACTGCCTCATCTCTAAGTCTACTATAAAGTTATAAACTGTAGGATTCTTTGTACACGTAGGTAATTTTGGCCTAAACAAAATACTGTAATATATCTCGGGGAATAGTAACAACAATTCTCTGAGTGGGTTAAACTAACCATACACACACAGACTGTCTTCTCTCAGCACATATGGTCCTCATCAGTCTATCTCTGGCTCAAGTGAACCTCAGACTAATATGTTTCATCGCACCGAGGTGGGCAGCTGCCTATCAAGTGTACACTGTAAACAGATCGTCCTTAACCTTTACTGTTGGACCTGTCTCATCACTTTGACGTGTTATCTTAAGCCTAATCTCAGTGTTCCTTCCTTTTCAAACAAAGAAGATTTAGATGAAGTCACTGCAGGATTCAATATGAGAACGATCTAATCGACATCTGTCCTTAACCCAGCAGTTGATTGACAGAAAAGAAATGAAAGCTGATTGAATAACAAGATGGGAAAGTGGCATCTGTAAAGACAGCTCAAGTGAATCTACATTTAAAATAATACTCAAGTTTAAGTTTTATGAAGCAAGGACAGCTTTTTAAACTCCAGGGAAGGACCCAGTGTTATTCTCCTAAAACTTTGATTCAGGAACCATTGGACAATCACTGTTATTTTTTTTCTGCAAGATCCCTATAATTTATGCATGCTTGTAGTTAAGTCATCTTCATTTCATGAAATATAGTGTCTTATTGTTCAATGAGACTGATCCTAAAGCCCTGTGTAACTTGGGTTAGTTGTGTCAACATTGTGATCCCGTTTCAGTCTCGTACAGACACCTGTCAGCGGAGCGAGGCTCAAATTCAGGGTCACAACCTCAGCAGGGGTCACAGGTCCCATGATTGACAGAGAGTGAAAGATGTAAACAAAATACAGTAATTACATGTTGACAGACTCATGAAAGAGAACCATCACCAGAATTTCCTTGTCAACACATCATGTCCCTCTCACTTTTTTTTATTTCTCTCTTTTATGTGAAATGCATAAAAAAACCTTCTAAAATCTCTGAATCTATGTGAACTACACCCCATTTTTAGAGGATTTGAGAGACTTGTTTGTTAATAAAATATGAATAAAAAGTCAGAATTAGTTGCTCCACTCACCTGTCAGGCCATCCTCCAAAATGTCTGACTCCTCCATCATCATCATCATCATCATCATGACTTGGCTTTGGGCTGAAATTAGGAGGTTCTGTCTCCTAGGTCCATATTCTCACCGCCTTTTGAAAATAACATTACATTACCAATAGATTTAAATAACACCCTTCCTTTCCTACTTAGTTTCTTCTTCTTCTTTTGATAATTTTTTGAGAAAGAAATACAATAATGGCTTCAGCCTTTAACTATTCAGGAATTAGGAGACAGCATTTCTTTAAAGCAGCTGTCCATTCAGTTCTTGTCCCGTCCAGGAGCTTGATGGTCTGCTGAAATGCTTCCTACTGTCAGCTCGAATAGCTCCTTCAAATTAAATCACTCGCTTAAACAGATAAGTCTTATAGATGCCAACAAGATGTCTCCAAATCATTATTAAGATCTGGATGATACCTAATGCTTAACTGCAAAATATAAAGCAGTAACTAAACAAAAAAAGTACTTACCGTGTGGTCATTTTTCTAGGTTAAAATCCTCGTCTTCTCATTCTGTAGGCCTTACAGTTAGTGTTCTTGGTCTCCTTTTGTAATCTGTTATGCAATAATGAAATTTAGTTAACATACCTCTCACAACCTTTTCAGATGTGCGTCTTCCTTACAGTAACCTTGATTCAAGAGGGGCTTTTAGTGACGATACTTGGAAGTGTGCACGTGTACCTGTTTGCACTCCATCCCGGATTAGTTATCAGGTCTCTGCTGGAGTGTTTGTACATTACCGTATCAGTCTGTTTGTGTGAATAGAGATAATCACCTGTCGCGGCTGCAGTTTTCTCACACACGCCTTCCTCGACAGATATAGGCCTCTGTTTCTGACTCTACAGCAGCATTTATTCTCTACGTGTTTATCTAAATCAACCAAACTGTGCGTGCACTTATCAATCCAGCAAAAGCAAATATGTTTAAAATACATACAGCCAACTTAGTCTTTGAACCCTTTTAGTTAGTCTTGATCCTTCTGCAAATCCCAGATTATGTGGAATAATAATATGTTATTACATAACTGTGTGTTATACACACAGTAATGGCGGCCATTTAAAAGCACAATGGGTCATTTTGTGTAATGTGTACAAGATTATTTGGTTAGGCCTTTACAAATATTTTTATTTAGGTCCAAAAAGCCTGGACAGTTGTCAGTTAAACACAGGGCTAAGAATTATGCTCACACATAAGTGCTTGTTGGTGATTGGGTCACTCACACTGCGTCACCAGGACTTGCCCAAAGTTAGTGGTGGGGTTTTGATTGGCCCTGTTCCTCTCAGGTGACAGTGTGGCTGAATCAATAAATATTCACACTACAGTCTTATGAGACCACATATCTTGCCAGAAACTATCATAATTCAAATACACACATTTAATATGGAAAGGTCACGCAGCAGAATTAGTCCTTTAGTGGATATACATCATAAAAAGCTACACACTGTTGCTTTAAATACTCTTTCAAATGACTCAGATGTACTTAAGGCAGAGTATATAGCAGTGTTTTTTTACTGAACATTAAGGGAAGCCTAGATCTCAAGCCACTAAGTGAAATATGTACATTTTACACACAGACTTACATAACAAATACCTCTAGAGAGTAGACATCTTCACATTTAGATCCCTTTACCTTTACATTCTGATGCATTTTGCAGCTGCAGAGTGACAAGCTGCGAAACACATCACAATCAACAACCTCACAACTCGATCGTGGACTGTGTTTTCTATCAGACGAACGAAATAAACAACGAATGACGGGGACACTTCAAAACCTGAAACTGTGTTTTTTACCAAAGATTTGTCAGGATTAATGGCTGTGTAGAAAGCTGTGCTTTTTTGTTTGGTTTTGGTCAATGTTTGAGGCCAAAAGAACCGTATGAAGAAATGTCTGATTGAGATTGATAAATAATCTTTGTTTGGGTTGAAATATGATATGTTTTCTGGTCTACCTCATTGTGTATACAATAATTGCCCAGTCTGGATGATTTTATGAGATCATTTTAATTTATCTAACCACATTACATTTGAGTTAAACAGGAATGAATCATAGCAAATAAAATCTAAGGAAAACCAAAAGAAAAAACACTGCATTTCCAATAAGTACAAAACCAGTTTAATCGACTGGGTTTTTCAGGTGATTTATCTGAACCTGTGTTATTCAATGCTTCTCACAGAGAGCCACAATGATACAGTGTTATGCATTAACACATATTTAAGGCAGACGCTATTTGAACTCTTGTGCAGCGTAATGTCTTCTGCAGAAAACACAAAGTGAATGTGAGCTCGACTAAAACTCTAGTGAGTGGACGTAAAGGGCTGCACACAGGAAATCTTGGAAATTCATTAGTGTGTCCTGTTCCCTACAGGGCAGCACTGACAGGAACTGCAGCCCTCAAATGTACTACATGTGAGTGTTTACATCAAATTGGCAGAAACGTCATGCTTTTCCAGCATTTGTGGTATCCGCACATATTTGTTTGATTAGCAATACTTTAGCATCTAGCTTAAGTTAATTATGACAGCGGATCGTCAGCAGTCTAATATTGGGGGTCGCGGTCTGAAAAGTTTGGGAACCCCTGGTTTAGAGCACAGACGTGGAATTAGACCAAAAACCAGAAGTGCGTAACAAGATGTATTGCAAAAATTAAAGGAGAAAGAGCAAAGTCTGTTTGGTCCAGTGGAAAGTTGCAATAAAGATCATCTTCAACTTGACCCTTTAAGCTGTTTTTGCTCTGCTTCGAGGAAACTCCGGCTCAAGGAAATCCAACGGTTTATTTTACTGCTCAGACTTTAAAAGAGGCCACTGAGGAAACGGCTACAGTTTCATTTGTCGCCATAATCTCACACTGAAGCCAACATCAACAACCGCTGCTCTCCTGACTCTTTTAGAAGTCCATTACTGGATGAACTGTTCGTCTACTCTACAGTACATCACGTGGCCTAGACATGTCCTCTATCTGCGAAGATATTCGCTAGATTCTGGTTAATAGCTCTGCTACAAAAGCCAAATCCACCCTGCATGAGTTTATTGGTGTCATTACATGGCAGTAATGGGCTGCGAGCTTAATAATTAACCATAATGACACTCGTATTACTTTTATTTCATCATATTATTGCTCCACTGTTATGTTGCTATTACTGAGCTGAAAAAGTGCTACCAGTTAAGCTTTTTTTATTGGCATTGGTCGTCACTGCTCCAGAGTCCAGACACGATTGTCATTTGTTCAAAGTGTTAATTGCAGGAAATAAGGAAATAGGATCTGTGTGTGGGTTGCACAACAGTTTGGCCTCAGTCAATGAACTGTTTAACAAGAAAGTATCAGCTCAAGTCTCAATGATGCTCTTTGTGGATAATTTTAGAAACACGTCGAAGGGTGACCCTCCAGCAGCGGACGCTGAGGGAGGCAGGAAAAGGGGGCTGTGTGGCAGCAGGAGGTTGGCTACTGCTGCTCAACCACCGTCCAACTGAGGTGTCTTTGTCCTAAACACACTCCGGGTTAGAAGGGTAACCTTTAATATAAAATATGTCTTTGTAGGTTATCACTGTACTGAAATATTCCATCAAAAGTACTAACCTTCCAAGATGTGTAAAAAGTACAACTTGTTGAAATTGAAAAAATAATAAATACATTTCTTGGAGTATTTAAATATATAAACCTGATCATAATTGTAGTGTTTGAGAAAGAGAGAGCATAGGTATTGACAGTGGTTGTGTTTGTGCAGATTCAATTGACAGTTTAAAATATAGCATTACAAATTATTAATGTAAACAGTAAAATCTGCAAAAACTCACTGAACTGTCTTGTGTTTTTTATAGTGTTGAAGTGGTTTGGAAACACTTTTATTGAATAAACTCTGACGTGGCAAACATCAAACTGCTGTTTCCAGTTTCATATATTTGTATGGAACAACAAGATCAGTTCTATTGTTATTCTGCTTTAATGCTGTTCTTCTGTCAAATATGAGACATAGGTATAATAACATTTGAAACAGGAATTAAATGTGCCATTATTTTAAGTTGGTGTGGTTAAGAGTGGCATACAGTATACACAAACCATAAAAAAAAGTACACAAGTATTATGTAGACAAATGTCCTAAAAAGCTACATTTCTATTGGCTTCTGAAAAATCACAGGGTTTTTGTTCTCATAGAGTCATGGAAATGTTTTTCTTGATATTCATCAAAATGATGGCTTAAATTTTAAGTATGTTTAGTGGAGACTTGCCAAGAACGTCATCTGATACTTTTTGTCCTGGGCAGCTCTAAAGCTCTGCCTCTGCTGTTACTAAAGCCTACTGTTCCTAATGTCCCTGTCATGTGCAACACAAAACAGCCCGGTCCTGTTTGTTTAAAGCCTTAAATATGTGTCGTCTAGCTTCTGTCTTTGATCAGTTTCACTGGTCTCATCTGTCCTCCTCCGTTTTCCTGCTGCCTCTCTGGACATTAACCAGGCTAATAACTGAATGCCTCTGAGAGCAGTGTTCTGTGAGGCCTTCTTTGTCGGTTGTTTGTACTTTTACGTCCACAGACACAAATGATAAATAAATAACAATAAATATAATCATGGTAGATATCTACATCCAAAAGAGAGTTTCACTAACCATTTGTGGAAGCACCAGTTGTGAAAATGCTTTTATTTGGGAAAATGATAAAGATAAAAACAAGGTTAAAAGAGTTGGCAGTGGTTCAGGAGATGGAGCAGGAAACGTGGGCAGATCTCTGATCCTCCTGTTCATCTGGAAGTGGGCTTTCCTCCAGTGTCTGTGATCCTGGTGTGAGACTAAGTGTTAGTGAGAGCAAATTGCTCAGTGGATGATTGAAAAGTGTAAAGTGCCTGTAAGAGCTAATGCAGTAATTTCACGAAACCAAAAAAGGATCATCAAAAGCCATGGCACTTTAAAACAAAACAACACAATATTATTCCCTGTGTTCAGAAAATATTGCACAAACTGATAGCAAGAAATTTCTGTTATCCAAAAATGCAGGATCAGTTGTTTATCTTAATACATGGACTATTCTTTTGCGTAGTAGTCTTGTGAGGATGATTAGGTCAATATGGCTCATTTCTACCCAACCCGTGAGTGATTAGCTATTTAATCTTATCTCTTCTAGAATCTCTTCTCTCTCTGGTAATATTATGTGTGGTCAATGTATATGACTTAAGGAAGCAAGACTCCAAGCCCCCGTCCGGGAGTGATTATAAACTTATCAAGAGGCCTCTATGTAATATGATTATGGTTTCATGAGACAAAGACCCCTCTCTACAATAGGAGAGACATGGCACTAATGTAAAACAGATGTTATTTGCTAGGAGGTATTTAAGGACTGTGCTTCTTATATTCTTGGTCAGTCTCGGCTTATGTGTGGCTGAACTCAGATATCTGAATAAACCTGAATGAACCGAATCTATTTGCCTGGCTAAATTATTTGAACTTTCTCTGCTTGACAACACAAACCCAAGTATTTTCTGTTTTATATCTAATTGCCAGTAGTTGGTTGATGATAATTGATCATTTAATAAACTGTGTGTTACCAGGAAACAAACTGGGCAAAAAGTCCATCATGAACCCACCAACTGGATGCATAAATTTTTCTGTAGCACCAAGACTACCTTGTTTTAGAAAAGGTAAAATGCTTTAGCGCCTGTTTCACTTTGTTATTGCCACATTGTTATAGGAACAGACAAAATGAGTGACTTTACAAAAAAGGGATGCAGACACTCGTGTTCTCTTTCTACTTTTGTTCTTGATTGAATGTCAGAGAAAAGCATTGTGATAACCCAAAGGACAAGGTTATTCCAATTCATTCGGCACCATGTCATTCCAAACACAATAAAGCTGATAACTGAGATCTCATTTGCATTCCTGGCTGCTTAAACATACAGGTCATGGACAAGGCTCTGTTGCTACACCTATACTTCCAAAGCAAATGAAAGAAATGAAAAATAAATGTGGTACTTTTGACTCTACATGAATGATTCTCTTCAAATGTTTGGCGGCCCTTGTGTCCCAAGCTGAGAACAAAAACATGTTGTAGAGTCCAAAGGATGAGTCAACTGGGCAAGAAATGAGCCACAAAACCAGACAATGAGAAAAACAGGAATCGACAGAGAATAGATCCTTGAACTCAGACCCGGGCCTATGATGGACACTGGACACTCTCTTTGTAGATTTGAACGGTTTGCTCTGAACATGTGCCCTGGACATAAACACCACTTAGACACGGTACTAATAGCTTCTTTAGATAATGACAGACAGCCAGATTAGCAGCAGTACATGTAGTTTGTGCGCAGCCCTTTATTACAGGGAATTGCTGCACACCTTATCCAGGTGTTTGGAGTCGAGTGTTTTACGACAGGGATGAACTGGAATGTCTCACGCACTCAACACTGCTTCCAAAACACAAACAAGGCAAGACTTTACTGGTGTTTCCACAGTTCAAACAGTCCAGCAATTCAAGTGACGTCATGGTGGGTCAGTGTTTGGGCAAAAGCACATTCATTCATTCATCTTCTCATATTCCTGTTATGGGTTGTGAGTGACTGGAGCCTATCCCAGCAAATTTGGACCTTAGACGGGGTACAACCTGGACAGTGTCCAGGTAGTCGCAGAGAATATTTAGGGGCTGTCCACACGGAGACAAAAATCACTGTATCCATATACATTTTGTATCGTATTGGCCTTTCGTCCACACGGATCCGGTGTTTTGGGAGACTGAATCCGCTATTTTTTGAAACAGGGTTCTAAAGTGGATAAATCTTTCGACAACACCTTTGCGACACCCTTGCGGTGTCGTGTGTACAGCCAATCCGTATATTTTGTGAAAACGATGATGTCGCATCACGTGTCGGCCTCGTCACACGTAACAGCAACAACAATAATGGCGGACTACATGATTGAGTTCGTGCTGCAGAAGCTACTAAGCCTACTAGCTTTATTACAGCAAAATCTATTGCTTCTATGCAGTTGTGGTGAGCAACAAGCGATAATGGACAACACCATACGCCACATGCTCTAAGATCCACCGCGAAAGAGAACCAGGAGAGCAACCAGGAGAAAATGAATGGAGAGAGAATTTCCGCATGTCCAAAGCACTCAGAACTCAGTCCGTATATTGAAGAGCAAACAACAAACATGAGGGCACCAATTACTACACTCTAAATATATGACTGCAACAATTTGAGAACTTGTTTTTATTAGAAAATAAATATTTAGGTCTTCGTCTTCTTCTGCAGCACGCAAGGTTATGCGCATGCTCAAAGTCTTCTTCTTCGTGTATAGTGTATATCTGTGGCAGAATTACAGCGCCCCATACTGGTCGGGCATATATACTACATCGTTTTCAGCCGGCCGTGTGTACGCAGATATTTTCTTGAGACGACGCCGTCTCAAGATCGGATAGGGGATGCACTGGCTTCGTGTGGACATAGCCTTAAAAATGACAGATCTTTTCATCTAATCGATCAAATCAGTCTCTTGGCTGGTTCTGATTTAAAATCCAGAGACCTTTATGTTAATGTAAATGTTGAATACCACAACTAAACAAATATATAATATCTATATTAAAGAGAGTGGACGTTTTCAGTATTTTTAATGTATACAACTTTCCTTTGTGTTGTAACAAATACTAAAGGAGTGCTGTTTCCTCAATCTCTTTTCAGTCTCATTTTGAACTCTTATATGCCGTCTAAAAACATCACAATAAATCCCAGTTTGAACTAAAGGCAGGAGTCATTTCCTCTGTTTAAAAACTTACATCTCTTTTCTCTTTCTTTTCTACCTTACAGTTTATATCAATTGAAGTGGAACAAAAGGAAGCACTGTGTCCATATAGTCCGAATGAAGATGAGACAGATCACTGGGTTGTGTGGTCTCCTTCTGTTGACCCTGGCTGTCCTCACCACTGCAAGACCAAAAAGGTTAGACCAAGGTTATATCACATTACATAACTCATTTGAATCACTATATGTTTGTTGTGCAATATAAGCAGTAATTGACCTGATTTACCTGTCCAGAATATGGATTGAACATATATTTGTTAGAGATGTTGAAGAAGATGTTAGGAAGCAGAGACTAAATATGGCCAAACTAAATATGAATTCCACATTGATCACACTGGCTCTTAGTACAAGTCAAGTCTTTATGAACAAAGTCTTGTGCATTAATCAAACATTACATTTCCAACTCACGAAGTCACACCACAAACTCAGACTGGCCTCATAGCTCAGTCATGACTCCTGTTTTTGACCCGAGATGATGTTACAGCATGGAAGTGTTGGAGAAACGTTGAAGACAAAACCAGGTGACTTTGACAGATGTGGTCATGGAGAAGATGGTAAATAATGTGAAAGTTATACCAGAAAGGGCTCATTCATCTACTGTAGGTCTAAAACACCACCTGCCAATGACACAGACACTGATGAAGCCAGCTCGTGAATCACACTGTTTGTCCTGTGGTCTAAATATCCCTTATCTGTTTCCAGGTCCAGTGCCAAAATGCAAGTCTGGCCCTGTGGATCTGGTGTTTCTCATTGACAGCTCCCGCAGCGTTCGGCCACACGAGTTTGAAACAATGAGGAAGTTCATGATCGACATCCTGAATGAGCTCGACATCGGACTAAACGCCACCAGAGTCGGAGTGGTGCAATACTCCAGCCAGGTACCTGTCAGGAACTCTCTGAAACTACTTTATCAACTGTCTTAAACTTAAACTTAATCAAGTTTCAAAGCTCTCTGACACATGTTATAAGGTTTATATATTAAATGTATGTATTAACAATTGATTGATTCAGTTTCTGTGACAAAGATAAACAAAAAAAAAGAGAGCTGCTGAAGTACAGACCCTTAAAATCACATTTGACTCATGATGTGGTTAAATGTGCAGAAGTTAAAAACTGGTGATTTTTCTGTTTGATTTTTCGCCTCCAATGAGTAAAGTTGTGTGGAACAACCAGCCAAGGGGGTGTTAAAAATGGAACAATTGGTCATTCATATTGTTTTATAATCCTGCTATTTGTGAAAACTTGCAGATAATTTGGATTCTTGACCTCCGTGTGTTTTGGTTTGTCCAGGTCCGCAGCGAGTTCTCACTGAAGAGCCATGCTAACCTGGATGCTATAGTGAAGAACATCAATGAGATCATTCCTTTGGCTCAGGGCACAATGACTGGACTGGCCATTAAATATGTCATGAATGTGGCCTTCACTGAAGCAGAGGGAGACAGACTGAAGGTAACAGGATGCTGTGCAATTATGCTCCTAACTAACATCTTTTGTGTGTAGTTGCAGCTGACAGACACATTTTACTGATCCACTGTAAGATTAACAGTGTGGGTCCTGTCAAAGTCTCTCAAGCTTGCTTTTAATAGCTACACTCAGAGGTGAATAATGTCTAGTGATGTTAAGACCAGTGGTATTGTATGGTTTAGATACAGTAATACTGAGTCAAAGACAAGAGGCAGGAGGGACGTTGAGGTTCTCTTTGGGAGTGACAAGGATGAAAAGGATCAGGAATGAGTCCATCAGAGGGACAGGTCAGGTCAGATGTTTTGGAAATTAAGTTAGAGAGGCCAGGTTGAGATGGATTGGACATGTTCAAAAGAGGGATAGTGAATATATTTGGTTGATGGATGTTGAAGTTAGACGCCAAAGAGGAGCTTTATGAATCTAGTGGAGGTCATGATGGTATTTCCACTGTTAGCTACTTCGACCTAAACATTTTGCTGCCCTCAGATTCCCAACGTGGCCGTGATCGTGACAGATGGACGCCCCCAGGACCGAGTGGCAGAGGTGGCAGCTGAGGCCAGAGAAAAAGGCATCGAGATATTCGCTGTGGGCGTGGCCAGAGCTGATATGACCTCACTCAGAGCCATGGCGCCCCCTCCGTTCGAGGACCACGTCTTCCTGGTTGAGTCTTTTGACCTCATCCACCAGTTTGGACTGCAGTTCCAGGACAAGCTTTGTGGTAAGAATAGAGCACACTGACTGACATTTTACTTTAGGGCAATGCAGTCTGAATATATTTTTTTTTTTTCCAGCACAAAACTTAGATATGATGGCCAGATGTAGTTCTTGCACAGTAGGCCTGTCCAACAATGAAATGATTTTGCTTACATTTGTGTATGATATTATGACATGTGTATTAAATGATGTAGTGCAAGACAGTATAAGTGAAAAGACTGAAAGTCAAATCTGAGAAACCTTTGACTGTACTACATTTAACTCAACACTCCTCATAAGAACCAAAAGACATGAAAGAACTTATTCTTTCACTTGACACAATATTTATCTAAGAACCTTGCTTTACGCCTCTTATAGATTAAATTTTAATCACGTTAGGTTCACAGCCAAGTCTCTGTAGTAATATATGGTGCTTATGATTTCATTTGAACCTCACCTGGATTCTTTGTGTAACTAAAAGCAGTTTGAACGACTTGCCAAGTTCTAAAAAGGATTGAGTTTCCCATCTGACCTCACAAAACCCACTCTTTTCATAACATGCCTTAAATCTCATAAGAGCTAAATATTTCCACCTCCAGGAAATACCTTAGAATGGACTGTGGATAAAATGTTCTTTGACTTAAAGGGCGTATAGGCATTTCAATTTAAATATTTCACAACCTTAGACTTAAGACCTTGGAGGCTTAGATCATGGTTAAGCACATAAAAGATAAAAACAAGTTCCAATAATATTTGTTATAGCTCCAGGTTTTTAATGGTCTGTCTATTGTGTGCCATTCCATGCTCCGAGAGCTTTTGATTCAAAAGTGTTTTAATGACAAAAACACATGGTTTCTGCCTCACTTCAGTGTTATAAAACATGAAGTGTAAATAAAATAATAATATTTATTATAATTATATAGTAGATTAGCTTATTTCTAAAACAGGCCTATGTACAAAACTGTTGTGGCAGTGTAAAGAGGCAAAAAGCAATTGTTGAACAGTAAATGATCAGTAAAATACATAAAGCTAAAAGAAATACAAAGGCATGGACATAGTTTGGAAACAGTAGTCCCTCATCCAAAGGAGTGGTTTTAGTCCATATACAGTTAAAGTCAAACATATTTCAGCTTTTGTTAGTAGTTTTTCTTCTTCTTCATTTTAGGCCCATTTGCTCTATGTCATGTTTCTCTCTCTCTAATTTCTTATAACAAGATGGTGATAAGAGCAAGAAACATTTTCACAAACTCCATATAACACCTTTTACACCAATTATGCAGGTCAAAGAGTTTCACAGCAATAAAGAATAAAATTATAAAAGAGAAATACATATAATAATAATAATAATAATAATAATAATAATAATAATAATAATAATAATAATAATAATAATAATAATAATAAACATTTACATTTAGTCATTTAGTATTTTAGCAGACGTTTTTATCCAAAGCGACTTACAAGTGAGGAAAACAATGGAAGCAATTTTCACAACACAAGGTAACAAAAAGCATTAGTGCACAAAAAACTAGTCAGTTAAAACTCAGCACAGTATACAAACAGTGTTTGTCAGGTGTTGATTGAAGAGATATGTTTTCAGGCGTTTTTTCTAGAAGATTTCTACAGAATCTGCTGATCTTGTAGCAGCAGGTAGATCATTCCAATGTAGAACAGAACACATTTTATTATTATTACATGTTGTGTGCTGAGGAAACTTGTTTCAGTTTACTGGTGCTTTTTTATCTGATTGTCCTGATGACTCATTTGTTGTTGCTCCAGGTGTAGATTTGTGCCTGGAGTCTGACCACTGTGAACAAATCTGTGAGAGCTTCCCAGGCTCATACCAGTGCCTCTGTCTGCCCGGATACACGCTCAACAATGACGGAAAAACATGTGCAGGTGATGAAAGGGATCTCAATATCATTTAGGTCAAGTCTCATGTGAGAGTAAAAGTTCATCATTCATTTTCTACCGCTTAGTCCCGTTAGAGGTCGCGGGTGACTGGAGCCTATCCCAGCAGCTTTGGGCCTGAGGCGGGGTACACCCTGGACAGTGGACAGTTAGTTGCAGGGCTGACATTTAGAGACAGACAGACAAACACAACCATTCACTCTCACATTCATTCACTGGGGACACTTTAGATTTGCCAATTTAACCTGTACATGCATGTCTTTGGACGGTGGGAGGAAGCCGGAGTACCCGGAGAGAACCCACAGTAACACGTGGAGGACATGCAGGCTCCTCATAGAAAGACCGGAGTCAGCTGAGAATGTTTGAGTCGGCCGGGTTTTGAACTCACAACCTTCTTGCTGTGAGGCAGGAGTGCTAACCACTCTGCTAAACCACTGACCCATAGTTGTCTTTTTTTTTTTTTATATCAAGGCTATTTTTCCTGCTCCAATTGACTTGATAAATTGTAAATGTCTTCTAGCCATTGACCTGTGTGCTGAGAGGAAACACAACTGTGAACAGGATCCTCCAGGATCCTTCACCTGCGACTGCAACAAAGGATACAAACTGAACAACAACAAGAAAACCTGCTCAAGTCAGTCTAACTCATATTTGCAGCTGATCTGAATTTTACTATTTTCTTGATTTTATAATCTTTGCAACACTCCAACTGTATGTAACAATTAACAGAATATAATTTAGTATTAAATGAGTATAATAATTGTATTCTAAACAACTAAAGAACATTGATATTTACCATGTTCATCTTTGACGTGATTTCAAAGTCAGACATTTCAGGAACTATTTAATTTCCCCTTTTATACTCGTCTAGTTTAAACATATATAGATTTTTTAGCAATGCAAAGAAAACCTTGATGCACTAGAGAAACACATTTAGCTGCTCTGCTCTATCACTGATGGCTTTGCTGCTTCCTTCCTTCAGTGATCGACTACTGTTCATTCGGGAACCACAGTTGTGATCACCAGTGTGTGAGTGTGCTCAGCGGCTTTAACTGCCGTTGTAACAAGGGCTACAGGCTGCTGGGCAACGGCAAGACCTGCAAGGGTAAGTACGAGCAGGAAACAGGTTGGTAATCGCAATGGCACAGATGTCACATGCTTTGCAGTAGTTTTATATTAATAAGCCTGCCTTAAAGTGTTCTTGAAGTGTTGTATGTGTCAAGTTAGTGCATTAGTGTTAGTTACATTCAGTAAGTGATATGTGGTCACAAGTGGAGAGCTGTAATCTTCAATGAAAAAAACAGACTATAACAGGGTGGAGCAAATGAGATTGCCTCAAAAGACAGATCCCATTGAAACCCATTCAAAGAACTTTACAGACAGAAATATTTTAATGCATGCATTTTTAACACTTTTACTTTAATTCACATGTGCTTTTATCATTTTATAAATTTTACTTTATCAATTAAGATGATTTTTTGTGATAATATAAGTTTGAATATGCATTTATTAATATACTTTTACTTGTTGCCTCCACCCCTAAAGCCTAACGTACACATTGCTTTTATAAGAGGGACTTCTCTAATGTGGGAAGGATCTTCCTTGAGCTTCTATAGGGTTTTAATGCTTCATTAATTAGAAAGTGGTACCGTACACATGTTAGCATCACTAGCTATAGCTTACATGGTGTCTTCACACTTAAATTTCATCAGCATTGTTAATACAGTGCTTTGCGTTTTAGTGCTTGGGTGTAGTAACATGTAAAGACAAGGTAGAGTGTGTAATGTAATCGAAAACACATGAGTATGCTGTGATAAAATTGCAGTTTTATCCATCAGTCAGTCTAATTCTGCCACTCCCAGCTCTCTGTGACTACATTGACATTTACCTGGTCTAATGCACTTCCCCATACAACCTCACTTTAAAAATCCCCAACTACCACTTTAAGGAGAGTCTAACATGATTAATCACTAAAACATTAGAAAGTAACTGAGCTCCACTGACACACATCTCATTAACAAAACAAAAGGATTTTATACCCACCCACAAGCAAGCGCTACACATTCTCAAAAGATCCTGTTTGAGCTATGCAGCATGTTTGCACTTGGCAGCATGTGTCCACACAGCAGTTACACAGCAACATCTGCAGGAACAAAGAATGGGATGTTGTTGACAGAAAACACTCCAATGAAGACAATTTACAGCTTTTCGGAAAACTAAAGCTTTGCGGTCACACAAATCTTTACAGCACAGGAAACATGCAGTGTAATTTAGCTGTACCCAAATACTACAGAATGTGCTGAGGAGAAGGGGCATTCTGGGGCACTCGGAAACACCTGGGTTATGGGTTACATCGGAAAAGACTATTTGTTGAAATTGACCTTGTAATGAGAAAATATATACAAAATGTCTCCATCTGGAAAAAGACTCACCTGTGCATGTGTGTTGTTCAGCCATTGACCTGTGTGCTGAGAAGAAGCACAACTGTGAACAAATCTGCATCAGTTCACCAGGCATCTTCACCTGCGACTGCAAAGAAGGATACACGCTCAACAAGGACGAAGACCTGCACACGTTAGTCCGGCCGAACATTAAATTTGAAAGTATTTCTAACTTTATCTCAATGGGACACAGACAAAACAGGGAATGCTCTGAAGCTGTGCCTGAAACAACTCCCTAGTCACTAAATGTGCACTATATATTGATTATACCACTTTGTGAGGAGTCCAAAAGTCTAGTGACTCAAAAGTGGAGCACAAAATATTTTACGCATAAAAAGTAGTCAACAGCAGAACAGACCAGAATTTATTACAGAAGCTTATTATACGCAATGTCCAACAGTTACATCAGAATCAGAATCAGAAAGAGTTTTATTGCCAAGTATGCTTGCGCATACAAGGAATTTGTTTTAGTGACATAAGCTACCAGACACCAACACACAGACAACAAATAAGTGTATAAACAGACAACAAATAAGTGTATAAACAATATAAACAATTGTGCTATAAATGATAATTGAATAGGATTGAATAAGATGCAGGGATGTACTAGGATGGAGGGGTAACAAATTAATATAAGGATATTGCACTTTTTTTTTGCATAAGCATAAGTGGGGAACATTTAACTGTTCGTGAGGTAGATTGCCTGGGGAAGAAACTGTTTTGTGCCTTGCTGTTCTGGTATTTGCGGCTCTGAGGCGCCGGCCAGATGGCAAAAGTTCAAAAATGGGGTGACTTGGGTGTGAGGGATCCAGAGTGATTTTATGAGCCCTTTTCCTCACTCTGATTATATACAGTTCTTGAAGGGTGGGCAGGGGAGCACCAATAATCCTTTCAGCAGTCCGAACAGTTCTCTGTAGTCTTCTGATGTCTGATTTTGTTGCTGAGCCAAACCAGACAGTTATAGAAGTACACAGTACAGACTCAATGACGGCTGAGTAGAACTGTTTCAGCAGCTCCTGTGGCAGGTTAAACTTCCTCAGCTGGCGAAGGAAGTACAACCTCTACTGTGCCTTTTCACGATGGAGTCAATGTGAATGTCCCACTTCAGGTCCCTTGAGATGGTAGTACCCAGGAATCTGAATGACTCCACTGCGGTCACAGTGCTGTTTGTGATGGTGAGTGGGGAAAGTGCAGGGGGGTTTCTCCTAAAGTCCACGGTCATCTCCACTGTTTTGAGCGTGTTCAGCTCCAGGTTGTTAAGACTGCACCAGACAGCCAGCTGCTCAACCTCTTGTCTGTAAGCAGACTCATCACCGTCCTGGATGAGGCCGATGACTGTTGTGTCATCTGCAAACTTTAGGAGCTTGACAGAGGGTCTTTAGAGGTGCAGTCGTTGGTGTACAGGGAGAAGAGCAGGGGAGAGAACACATCCCTGAGGGGCACCAGTGTTGGTGGTGCAGCTGTTTGACATGAATTTCCCCAGTCTCACTAGCTGTTGCCTATCTGTCAGAAAGCTGGTGATCCACTGACAGATAGAGCTAGGAACAGAGAGCTGGGTCAGTTTGGTCTGAAGGGCTGTTGGGATGATGGTGTTGAAAGCCGAACTAAAGTCCACAAACAGGATCCTCACATAAGTCCCTGTTTTGTCCAGATGTTGCAGGATGAAGTGCAATCCCATGTTGATTGCATCATCCACGGACCTGTTTGCTCGGTAAGCAAACTGCAGGGGTCCAGTAAGGGTCCAGTGATGTCCTTCAGATAACCCAGAACCAGTTTTTCAAACGACTTCATGACGACAGACGTTAGAGCCACAGTTCTGTAGTCGTTAAGTCCTGTTATCTTGGGTTTCTTTGGGATGGGGATGATGGTGGAGCGTTTGAAGCAGGAAGGCACTTCACACAACTCCAGGGATCTATTGAAGATCTGTGAAAAGATGGGGGCCAGCTGGTCAGCACAGGTTTTCAGACAGGCTGGTGTCACACCATCTGGGCCTGGTGCTTTTCTTCTTTTGTTCTTCTTGAAGACCTGGCACACATCAGCTTCACAGATTTGAATAGCAGGAGGTGTGGAGAGGGGAATTGCAGGAGGTGTTAATGGTTGTGTAGGGAGATGGTCAGAGTGGGTGTTGGGGTTTCAAATCTACAGTAAAACTCATTCAGGTCGTTGGCAAGTTGTTGATTAGCCTCAGTGCAGGGGGATGGTGTCTTGTAGTTTGTGATGGCTCTTAGACCTCTCCACACTGAAGTTGAGTCGTTGGAAGTAAACTGGTCTTCCAACTTTTTAGCATAGGTCTTTTTAGCCGCTCTGATCTCTTTGTTCAGTGTGTTCCTGGCCTGATTGTACAAGACCCTGTCCCCATTTCTGTAGGCATCCTCTTTGGCCTGACGAAGATGTCTGAGTTTTACTCTAAACCATGGCTTATCATTGTTGAATGTTAAATAAGTCCTGGTAGGAATGCATACATCCTCACAGAAACTAATGTAGGATGACACTGGAGAGCCAAGCCCTGAAGCAGCCGTGCGCGGCAGCCGTGCGCGGCGCCATCTTAGTCCTACATACAATATATTCCACATACAATATATTCCACATAAAAAAATGGTTATGTACAGCCCTATATAAATACGGAGGTGTTAGGTGTTACTAACCAGGCCAAAAAGAGAAGAATGGACACTGTGAAATTAAGATGTGCATGAAAACCCAGTTTACGCTGATTTAAAAAGCAGGTTATCTTTATCTGGGGCTAACACAACAAAATAAACAAAAATAAATAGTTTTGCAAAATACAAAGCTGATGATAAGAATGCACAACTTACTTCTGCATGTTTATTATTTAGCAATTGACCTGTGCGCTGAGGAGAAGCATGACTGCGAACAAATCTGTTTACCTGCTCCTGGGGTCTTCACCTGCGACTGCAACGAAGGATACACACTCAATGAGGACGAGAAGACCTGCACACGTTAGTCAGGCCGATCATGAACACACTGGCAGGCTTTTCCATTGTACATGATTCTTTACTCATCACATCTTTCAGCCCTTTTGAACAGTGAATACATAAAAACACTATTCACTAAAAAAATGAACTCACATGTTCTAAAATAATCTCTCTTACTCGAAACCAAATTCCTATGACACAAAAGTAAATGCATTATGTGCCTCAAAAAATATTATTGTAGTGCTAAGCTATAATGAGAACTCATACTTTGTGTTCAGCCATTGACCTGTGCGCTGAGGGGAAGCACGACTGTGAACAAGTCTGTATCCCTGCTCCTGGGGTCTTCACCTGCGACTGCCAAGTGGGATACACACTCAATGAGGACGAGAAGACCTGCACACGTTAGTCAGGCTTCCTATAAACACAATGTACACTTCCATTACAATCTATTCTTTTCCTTTTATTGGAAGTAGGGTAGTCATGAATTTAACATGTGTTAAGTGTTTGTGGTTATATACAAGAGGACGTGTCTAAATGTTCTCCCTCGTCTTTATGGAATTCCAATCGTCTGGCTTTGCTTTGCTTGTGCTTTCCCAAATAACACATAGGTGATGCACAAATATACAGACAATGTACAAAAAACTAAAAGAAACTAATGTTGTATGTTGTATGTGGTTTAGCCATTGATCTGTGCGCTGAGGGGAAACACGACTGTGAACATGTCTGTATCCCTGCTCCTGGGGTCTTCACCTGCGACTGCAACAAAGGATACACACTCAATGAGGACGAGAAGACCTGTGCACGTTAGTCAGGCCGAACACCAAGACATTACTATTTACACACATCTACATTGTCCCGTACATTTTGTATATAGTCTTAGTAAAACAAATGACAGGTTTTAGAGGGTTAGCAGTATGGTTAAACAATTCATTTCTGCTACATGCTTAGGCTTTTTCTAAAAAAGGGCTGTCTGTAAAATGCTTTTTAATATGAATTCCTAATCTAGCTTTGCTTTGCTTGTGTCTGGCCAAACATAGAATTGCAATGAGACAAAAGTTAGTGTTTCTGTTACTAATAAACCTTTATATTAATTCGAAAGTGTGCATAGAATTAAATGGAGAACTAATGATCTACGTTTTGTGGGGTTTAGCCATTGACCTTTGCGCTGAAGGAAAACACGACTGTGAACAGATCTGTATCCCTGCTCCTGGGGTCTTCACTCAACCAGGACAAGAAGACCTGCACCAGTGAGTTATGAAACAAAAAAAGCTTTATCCTTCTTTTAAACAGAATTTTGCTTACTATATTTTATCAAAATGAGGTTTTCAGACTGCCCATATGTTCCCGACTGTGGGAAAAATGGCAAATCCAAGCTCTACCTATCGCATTTTGTCTGTGTGTAAGCTCATGTCCAGTGCATGTTTTCAGACATGAACCTGTGTAACACTGTGGAGCACGGCTGTCAGCATCAGTGTGTGAGCACCCCAGGGTCCTACTACTGCATCTGTCCAGAGGGTCAGCTGCTGCAGGACGATGGCAAGACCTGTGGCAGTAAGTCAAACACCCTATACTTTATCTACATCAGTAAAGGCAGTACACATGAGGAAATACCAAACTATCAAGGCTTTATAGAAGAGCGTCAGGATTATAGAAAGAGAAGCCCATCAAAGATGTCACATGACTTCCACACACCATCTGATTGGTTTGAATTCCCATTTCAAACTAATTGTAGAAAGCATACCTTAAAACCTTATATCTATACCATCAGGTAACCAAAGCAACTCTTTTCTATTTAATTAGGAGGCCTGTATTCACAAAGGCATGGCCACAGTGGACTTAAACATTTATCGCTGAGCACCGAGCCAAACAGGTGCATCTGGAAACAAATTTAAAGATGTAGTCAACGAACTTGGACCTACACATTTATATATTTTTTGTCTGTAAGACATGATGGTACAAACTAGATACTAAAAACATTCCCACTGTAAACCTTTTGAAAAAACTATAAAACCAAAAAGCTGTGTGAACATAAAGAGGGTGATAAAATATTCAAAATTAATCATTAAGCTAAGGTTATTGGTGGAGTATTTTTCACTTTTGTTATTTTTGGACACAAATCTACTTTAAAGCTTTATGGAAATGACCTTATGTAATGTAAATATAAATGTTTGGTCACATCTGGTGAAATAATTTAATACTAGAATTAAGCCTTTATGCAAAGTGACAGAAATACAGTAAATGGATCATAGTGACATGTACTTTCTAATACAACGGGCTGGAGGCTCAGTGACACGGATGAAACAGGAAATATGGAAAAATTGAAAAATGGTGATTGTGAAATTCAGACATGTGAGAAAACCAGGTTCACCCTGATGTTTAAAGCAGATTATCTTTGTCTGGAGCTAAATCGACTGAACAAAGATTAGCAAGTTTTTTATGAAATGTCCCTTTCTTTGGAGGGGTCATGAGAAAGCCAACATGTCTGCCAAACTTTTTTTATACACCATCGTTCACAGACACAGTCCTATTTATCCATTTCAACTTTATTCTTAAAGAACTGCTTCAAATGGCATCAGAACGACATTTTGTTTGTCCCGATAAAAGCTTTACAGATTTTATATGAATAATTAAAAGAAAGCCTGGATGTACTAATACAACAGGCTGAAATACTATTTATTTTAAACTGTATATACAATGTTACATAAACCAACAGTGTGTTATTTTCACAGATGGTCACGGTGGTAAATGTGTATCATATATTTTTAATTTTCTCTTTCCTTCAGCGTGTAAGTCTGCTAACATCGACCTGGTTCTCCTGATCGACGGTTCCAAGAGTGTCCGTCCACAAAACTTTGAGCTGGTAAAGAAGTTTGTCAACCAGGTGAGCCATGAGTTAGAATCACACTTGATGTTTGATACCATTTTTCCAGAACAAACATGAATTAAAGATTTTGAGAACTCACTGATAGTGTGAGTCATGTTGATGTTTTAGACGTTTTGTCAGTAAGAAGTTTTTTTTATGTCTCTTGACTTTAACAAAGCATTATTTACAGTTTGATTCACATTAATCATCGTCAATATTTCCAAGCTATGTAGAGAAAGGACCAAAACTCTCACTGGAGTGATTAGAGCACTCATATGAGAGTATTTAAGGAGGTTAAATGAGTTCAAGAGGCTTTGATACAAGCAAGTATTGAGTACTTGTTTATGTAATGGGAAATGCTAGACCTACACTACACAATGTTACTTACAAAATCTGTGGAAATGCTACAAGATTAACTAAACTAAACTAAACTAAACCATTTATGTTTTATTGTATTTTATTGTAAAATATTGTAAAACAAATCCTCAAATCTTTTAACATTATTTACTAATTTGATAAGTATGTATACTCTGATATTATAGAAGATTAAAAAAGAAAATATTGAAGATTCTGATTTAGTGGCTGTATTTTTTTCAGTTTTATAGCATTATTCGATCTTATTGTAGGTGGTAGACTCTCTGGACGTCTCCGCTCACGGCACCAGAATCGGCCTGGTCCAGTACTCGAGCCGCGTCAGGACCGAGTTCCCCCTGAACATGTACCACACTGCAGACGAGATCAAAGCTGCCGTCCTGAAGGTTGTACTCACAGTTTATTTTCACTGACACATTATCTGGTTTACGATGTTGTATTTTTACCTCTGAAATATGTTCAGGTGGATTACATGGAGAAGGGAACAATGACAGGCCTGGCCCTCCAACACTTGGTGGAGAACAGTTTCTCAGAGGCAGAAGGCGCCCGTCCCGCCAGCCGCAACATCCCCCGAATCGGGCTGGTATTCACCGATGGGCGTTCTCAGGACGACATCACCGAGTTCGCCAAGAAGGCCAAGGAGGCTGGTAAGAAACATAACTTAACTATTGACCATAAATCTGAGAGAGCTTCAGGGGTAACATTGAATGCCCCTTTTTAAAAAAGTGTCTCCCTCCTAAGGCCCAGAATTAATGCATTTATTCTTTAATTCATCTTCTACCACTTATTCCTGCAACTTTGGGCCTTAGATGGGATTACACAATCAATATATAAACTAAATGTACAGGTTACACTTGTGTGACCAGGTCAAAACTAATATTAAACAGACCTAAATAGTTTTCAAAGTCCACTGCAGAAATGCTTAAAGACAATGTGAAATATGTAAAAGATGGTGCAGTTTTTAGGCCCGAGCCGGTGATGACCGGGAGGGCCTATTATTTTTTCAGATTTTTTTTTTTTTATCTTTCTTGTCGACCTATGATCCTAAATTTGACCCAGTGAACATGCACGAAAAGTCATTTTTATTGGTCCCAGACTTTAAGCTCATGAAAAATTTATGTATTTGAAGTCGCGAAAAAATTACGAAAAATGACTCAGTGGCGACCCCTACAAAATCAAAATACATTGGGCCTATGGAAAGTGAAAGTAAGTTTTTCCCAACAAAGAAAAATGAAACTTGGTATATCCATAGGACACCTCAGGGCAAACAGAAAAGTCAATGACAGTCACACCCTAAACTTAACAGGAAGTCCGCCATGTGCGGTGAAACGCGCCCACTAAAATCGCACTTGCGCAGAAAGATGCAAATCATTGTGTTTTAATCTAAATGGCCCAAAATTTGGTGAGTATCATCTAGACACGTGTGCCAACCAAAGTTGTGACTATGTTTTTGATATCTTATCGGGTATGGGTGTGGCAAGCCTGTAACGAGGTGGCCATTTTTGTGAAAATAAAATGTCTCTTAACTCTCAAACGCCTTCTCGGAGCGAGTTGGACCCAAAAAGGCGTTTGTGCACATTCATGACCTGAACACAAAAATATGTAAATAAAAGGGTTATCTTTAGAAATGGCTCTCCAGCGCCCCCTACAAACTTATAATGGGACCCAAGAATTTAGTTTTTCATAGAGACATAAAATTTGGTACACACATCTCTTATGTCATGACGAGCATAAAAGCCAATGACAACCACCCCCTATCTATAAATGTGTTGCCATAGCAACGTCCCAAAAATGTGAAAAATCAATGGGAAGTGAAATTTTTAGTTTGTTGTAGGCAAATAAAACTTGGTACACACATCCACCATGGGCTTATGAACAAAAAAGGCAATGGGGACCACACCCTATCACACACAGGAAGGCGGCCATTTTGAATTGAAAATGTGAACCGACTTAAAATACACCTCTTTTTTAAAAGAACACAGAAAATAGCTGCTTCATTCCACAGACACCAAACTTGGGCAAAATGAGCTAAACACATGTATGTAAAATAGACAGGCGTTTTTCTAGACTTTTTTGCTCGTGTTATATTTTATTTTATTATAATTTGGTATAATTTTTTTTTATTATAATTTTTCAGCAAAATGATCCTCAATTTGACCCAGTAAACGTGCAACTAAAAGTCATTTTAATTGGTCCCAGACTTCAAGCCCAGCGAAAAATGTATGTATTTGAAGTCCCCAAAAAAAAATACAAAAAATGACTCAGTGGCGACCCCTAGAAAAGTCAAAATACATTGGTCCTATGGAAAATGAAAGTAAATTTTTCCAATGTAGAAATACAAAACTTGGTACATCCATAGGACACCTCAGGGCAAACAGAAAAGTTTATTACAGCCATACCGTAAACTCAACAGGAAATCTACTATGTTGGGTGGAATGCGTGACCACCTAAATTGCACCCCTTGTGTCTAAAGGCTTTTCATCTAAACAGCTCCAAATTTGGTGAGTATCATCTAGACACGTGTGCAAAAAAAGTTATCAATTTGTTTTTTGATACATTTGTGGCTGTGGTTGTAATGAGTCTGTGAAGAGGCAGCCATTTCTTGGAAATAAATGCCATTTCCCAATTGCCAGGATCCTTCCTTTAGAGGAGGCCCCTCCAGAGCCAAGGCTACAGTCTTAGAAAACTCTTCAGAATCCTTTGGATCTTGTAAACTTGTACTTTTAGACAAGTAATATTTACATTTTGCCTTTTTAAACAGAGGGGTGCAGCGATTCCTGAGTCATCTCAAATCTCCAGCCAGTACTTTGTTTTTCTCGCCTTAGCCCAAGCATAATCTATTATTTTCAAAGGTTCAGACAGCTCCCAGGAAAACCAGGGATTGTGGAGACCTTTAACTCTAAATTACAAGGTGGTGTAGCAGGCCCCAGCAGTAGCACAGGCCCGGTTATTTGACATTACCGTGAAGTTTACGCTTTAAAGCACGAAATGCAATCCTCCGAGTGCATGTGTCCCCGCGGTCTCAAGGGAGGCGAGGGCCTTTATCGCCGCTTGCGGCTTTAATTATATTATTATATCTTGAATGTGCAATGTTTATTTTTTTACGCCTGTGCTCTCAGGTATCACCATGTACGCTGTGGGAGTGGGCAAAGCTGTGGAGGATGAACTCCGGGAGATTGCCTCTGAACCTGTGGAGAAACACTTCTACTACACCACTGACTTCTCAGCCATCAGCAACATCGCCGAGAACCTCAAACTCAACATCTGCCCAGGTACACAATCAGATTTTTCTTTCAATAAGGATGTTCTTGAAAGTGTAGCTGTTTTTTCAGTTAACAGAAAAACTATTACCAGATTCTGTTAAAAATGCTGAATAACTGTGGATTTGACTTGGTCAGGGGCACATAACAACATTTAAATTTTAGTTAAATTTTAATTAAAGAACATTTAGAATAATCCAGAACAACCCCAGTGTCAACAGTATTGTTAAGCACCTTCTACTGGTGCAAGTGCAGCATTGACTCAGTGTCTGTGAAGGTTCTCAGTCATCCAGGACATCTTGAAAAAAGGTTTAAGTAAAAGCATCTGGACTCAGTTTTCAAGGTGAAGACATTTTGTGAAGAGGTTTCTCTTACCAGAAAACTGAGTGCAGATGCTTTTACTTAAACCGTTTTTTTCATTGGCTCATAGTAAAAATCTTGTGTATCAGGCTGTAAACATGTTTGCCTTTGTTATGCCTTTTACTTTCATTTTTTTAACAAAAGGCAAAAGTCATTGATCGGTTGTTATTCCAGACATCAGTGGATATGTAGTTTGATCACATTATATTATGATATGCTGTTCTTGTCCTTGTGCAGAGGAGAGTCAGGGGGAGATCGCAGTGAAGGACCCCTGCGCCTGTGAAAGTCTGGTCGAGTTTCAACAAGCCACTATAAGCAGCCTGGAGCAACTTACACAGAAATATATCCTTTTGTCCGGCCACATGACAGGTTTTCCAGTAAAGTCTCCTCCTCTTCCTGTTAATATTTGATTCAACAAATGCATTACTCAATATGGTTAGAAGATGATATTTCAAGGATGTTTACTGAAGTGTAGGCGTGTGCTTTATGGCCACTTCTTCTACAGAATATAATTGCTGTATTGGACAGATTTCAAGAATGTGAATGACAATATAAACCTTAAAAAAACATTGCCCTTTATGGTTAAAATGACCTTTAACTTTGATATGAACTCAGAACACATAAAACTTACCAACACATAAAACTTACCAAGAAAAAACACTGTACAGACAGCATTAAAAATGTAATGTTAAACTAATAGTTCAATATGATGAGTCATGCAGCCCATGACAGTGGTGTAAGAGCTCTCCCTGGTGTGGCGAGTGCAGCATAACAGGCACCAGCCATAACATTATGATAGACTTAAAGAAAAGGTAAGGTTTCAGATTCAGATTCAGATTGATTATTGCTTTATTTTTCAAGCATTAGTCTAATGAGGAATTCAAAGCTAGACGTTTATGGTAAGCTCTAACTATTTTAAGTTAGATGTAATGTATTGGTATTTTGGGACAAGAAAAGTTTCACTTGTAAATTAAATGACTGTCCTTAAATGGGACGAGTGGATGCAGAATGTTGCTGTTGTGTTTTTAATCAGTTTGCCGTTAACTCACTGTCCACTGGCCGGGATGACCTCTCGTCTGGAGCAGCTGGAAAACCAGTTGCTGTCCAGAAAGTGATGTGCTTCTCCGTGAGTGAGCAGGACGTCCCACAGGAAGAAGGATCAAACAAACAAGCAATGGTAAAAGGGCACATCACGGACGGACAGGGAAAATATGAAGGTCAACAAACAAATGGACAAACTCTAGTGTGATGCCCAAAGACTTTGCAGCCTTCAGTAGGTCTCTCCCCGGACCTGAGCAGTATCATGTGTTTATTTTATTTTTTTATTCATTTAAATTACACCTTTTTGTTCACATTTAGAAGAAAACAGCATCTCCTCCACTTTTGTGGCTAATTACGAGCAATAACATAAATAGATTTGAACAGTTTTGTATCAAAAGTAGGAGATATATGAAGTGTTTGTATTCCCTTCTGTGTAACATATCTGTGCGTTCATTCAAACACCAAAGACGGAAGACGAGTAGCAAACCTTTGTAAACTAGATAGAATCAAAGTGTAGATAGACATAAGCACAAAACATCACCAGTGGAATTAAGGGTCTTTCATATTCAGACACAGCGCCATGTTTATACATGTGTTTTATATGATTTTCTAAATATGATGTATTTATAGCATTTTTTTTTACTATTAGCAGTTTAGAAACTTAAAAGTAAAGAAGAAGAAATGAAGTGTAATTACCACTCCAAATATCCAAATAAAATATTTTATTACTTCTTAAAAGCTCTTCTGGTTTTATAGACTATGTGAAAGAACGATGGAGCCACCACCAATGTTGCCTTTTAAAATAACACACAGTTAGTGATTATAGAGCAATTTAAGCACTACTTCTACTTCCTGTCAGCCATGTCTGTCTTTACTTGGGGCGGCAGTAGCTCAATGGTAGAGTGGTCGTCCTTCAACCGGAAGGTAGGTGGTTCGATTCCCGCTCTCCCCACAGTTCATACTGTCGTTGTGTCCTTGGGCAAGACACTTAAGCCACCTTGCCTCCAGTGGCTGTAACACTGGTAATTACATTAGAACAATGTAAGTCGCTTTGGATAAAAGCGTCAGCCAAATGAATAAATGTAAATGTAAATGTTTACGGCAGAACAAGTGTCAGATAAAATGAGATTAAGATGGCGTAACTGTAAGTACTGTGTGTTTGAAAAGACTGAAAAAACAGAAGTTTTGTATTACATCTAAAGGCCACCACAGATTTCTCATCCTTTACATTTGGACTGTTTTGTATATTTTAATAACATTTACTTTCAATGCACTCACTCGCATTATGGTCTAATAAAATGTAATGGCAGAAAGCAATTTTTTTTCTTTTTTTCTACCACTTCAAAGCCAAGTTCATTAAACATTGTTTTCTCCAACAGTCTCTAACACAACCCGTCGACATCAGTCTTGGTCTGTCACTGTCACATGACACCTGCATCACATTAAACACTATTGCCATGGTAACCATCCTCTAGGTCAAGAACAGCTTTGTCTTTTCACATAACATAATATTTTACAACATTAGCTGCAGCTCTGCTCAAAACTACCAAATATTTAATAATTCTCAGGATTGTAATAAAAGTCAGTTTAAATACAGGATGTCACTGTTTATTTTTGAAGCTTGGGTTGATTGTCTCTCAGTCAAATGTCATGTCTTTAAACCAACTCTGCTGTGTTTGCTGTCACTGCAAAAACAAGAGCTATAAACTCAGAAAGAACTCCGCTGTCCCGTAAAAGTAGGAGGAAAATAAAGGATGTAAGTGGACCATAGGTGTGGAATAAAAGGGATTCCACTGTGCTATGTTCTTGTCATGAAAATCCAGCATATTATCCTTTAAACCCACATAATAACCCTTCTATCTTAAATAACATGCTTTATTTACATTGTTACTACCTGGCTCTAATAGCCAAAGAGGTTAGCACTCCTGCCTCACAGCAAAAAGGTTCTGAGTTCGATTCCCATCCAGTGCAGGACCTTTCTGTATGGAGTTTGAATGTTCTCCCTGTGTCTGCTTAGGTTTCCTCTACCACAAGAAAACATCTACAATTAGGACCTGAGAAGGAAATGAGCTGTTAAGATAACTCTGCTAAATGTGCATTATACGCTGAATGGAGCGTTGTGCAATGTTGTCCTGGCACAAACAAAAGATAAGGATATGAGTGGAGGCAGGAGGCAGCCGAGAGAAAAGGAGAGGTGAGGTATAATTTGAACAGGTGGAACAGGTTGGACGTGGGTATCTCCCGTCAGTCCTGGAACAACTCCAGCTCCAACACAACAGAGGATAAATAATAGCTAAGGCAGAGGCCATCACATACTCAAACTAAAACAGAACACAATAATTGTATATAGACTTCTAATACAAACAATATTTACTAACAAAAAAATTAGAAAATAGTGAGCTGACCTAAACATTACATTTACATTTACATTTATTAATTTAGCTGACGCTTTTATCCAAAGCAACTTACATTGTTCTAATGTAATTACCAGTGTTACAGTCACTGGAGGCAAGGTGGGTTAAGTGTTTTGCCCAACATGAGGCATGAACTGTATATCTATGACGATGGCACCATCTAGTGGCCACCTTTGATATTACACCTTTCAGTAACCCAGTTTGAGTTCATATTGTTTCTTGAATATATACATTTACTACACTGTATGTAACATAATATCACATGTTGTGATTGATACAAGCTTTACAACATCTCCATTGTCAGCAAAATCCTCCCAGACATATGTTCGACAGATGTCAATGGTTCTATTTGAGCCCCAGGTTGAAAAAGAAAAAATACCGGGACATGCCCCTGACCAGATCCTTAGAGCTGAAACACATTGGTCATTTCAGTTTGGCTCCAGGTTGTCTTTCTGTAACACTGGCCCGACCCTCTTGATGCTGAGGCTGCTGCTCAAATACCGTAACCAGTATTTTCTGAACTGTTCGTCTCTGAAGCCGTAGATGACAGGGCTCAGGAAGCGAGGGATGATGTAGACAACGAGGAAGAAGATGTAGCGTATCTCCAGACTGAGCACAGGGAACAGAGAGATGAGAGCGGCCTGTAGAGAGGGCACCACAAAGGCCAGCATGCACAGGAGCAGCTAAAACACAGAGGACTGGGGATTAGCAACCATTTTAAAGTGAAAGAACACATTGGACAAAACTCAGCTCAGACACAAGTGAATATTTGATGGATATTTGCTTAGACATTGAATTTTCATTCAAAAAGATCAGCAGTTAGATTTTTGACCTGTTCAGTGTTTTTCTGAGATGTAACTGGATTGATTTAGTCATTACAAACTATGGAAAATGGTAAAAGAATAAACATTACTATGTTTCATCCAGTTGTACAGTTGCAGTTCCAGAAAAAATCATCTTAAACAGTTGGGTTATCAGTTACTTTAATTTTCTATCAATTTTTATTTTTACAATCATAGTCAGTCTTATGAGGTTAAACTAAAAAGCTGTCCAGTGGGTAAATATAGTATCCAGTGTACTGCTTACATTTATGATAACTCTTTTGTGTAATGGCTTTGACTAAGGTTTAACTCCTAAGTCTGACATTAGAAGGAGTGCGTCCCAGACCCTGGTCTCAATCTGCCACATGGTTCTGTTGTTAATTTATTTGTTACACCTGTACTCCATGAAGCAGCACTGTGTTCCTGGCTCTCTTCACTGAGGCCAGCCCCAGAGAAGCGGCCCGGGCCGTCAGCATGATCTTGCAGTAGGTGTAGAGCAGCGTCAGAGCCACAAATGAGAGGTAGGTGCCGTCGAACACACAGTTCTTGTAGTAAATGGACCTGTCCCGGAAGAGCAGCGAGTGGTCACAGAAGACGGAGGTTTGGAAGAAGCTGGGCGGCTCTTTGACCACAGTGATGAGCAGGTCAGTGATGGGGGGTGCAGCTGTCAGCATCAGGATGATCCCGATCAGGAGGAGGGTGCGTGGGACGGTGCAGATTTGGATGTAGTGCAGAGGGAAGCAGATGGAAATGTAGCGCTCCACAGCCATCCCGGCCAAAATGAGAGGAGTGGAGCGAGTGGTGAGCACCGCCGTCATGATCTGGGACACGGGACAGTAATCACAAATCACAAAGTCTTGTGTAGACACACAAGACTTTTTTTTTTACACAATGTGTAGACAAAAAAACAACAAAAAAATTAAAGATTTTATCGATCAAGATTTCATAGTCATGCCTTGACACTGGGGCCAAATGTTTCTAAATCTTGAAGCTGATGTTAGAAATCACATACAAACATAATAGTAAACAAAAAAAAAATAGAATCTCTAACACTTTGAATACTATGTTTATCCATTAATGTGTTAGAGAACCACTTTTCTATTGATGTAGCAGGGCCATTTTCAACAGTTAATATTTATTGATCAGTTTCCTTTAATATGCTTTGTGCTTTAAATGTAAACTTGACTGAGATTAAAAAAACAACTTGGGGGGCTTTTAAATATTCAAAAACACATGATAATTCAGCAATCTCTGTGTATGAAGGCAGTGTTGGACACAAACAATACACACAAGGATAATATATTTTATTGGCTGATTTTGCCTTGTAAAATGGGTGTTTTAACTTTGACATATTATTTCATTCATTCATTGAATGAATGAATGAATGAAAAAATGAATAAAAATATTAGTTCAAGTAAATGTTTTTTAGCCCAACATTTTTAATTACTTACAAACATTTTGGCTTCGCAAAGGATAATGTAAAAAAAGAATTATTAGAGAATTATTTTAAGGAATGCAGCACAAAATATTGTTAAATTTCACAAACTGAGAAATGTAATTTTGTTATCTTTATAAAACCTTATACAACAACCACTCACACGCTCTTTTCAGACATTGTGATACGTCTCCTACAACAGCACACTTTGTCAGTCTTACATAAAAACGAGTTTATGTTTAAGGTTTACATAAACACAGAGAGTTTTTGCGATACAGTTTTTATAATGGAGTCTGAGGATGTTGGGACTCACCAGGACGCAGCAGACCGACGCGTGGATCTTCCTGATAATGTAGCTGATGACGTACAGAGCAGTAACCAGAGTCAGCTGCACGCGTTTAGCACCATACAGATGAACATGATGTACCGAGGGTTCTCGTAGAACAGACTAGACACCACAGAGAAGATGAATACAGTCATAAGAATATATGATGTAACCTTCGTTAGTGTATGAACTCAGGTAAAACATATCAAAGAACTTAAGGGGACATTATAAAAAAAAACACAATACAAACATTAACAACAAACTATTTTATGTAGCTATATTTAGCTAATCACTTTTTGCTAATTCACCTTCTTCTTTAAAACCTCTGATACAAGAGCCAGTGACATGACGAACAGGTAAACAGTTACCTGTTTCGGAGGAAGGTGTGCACCATGCTGCCGTTGATGATGCTGAGGGCCAGCCACACGAGCATGGCCACGATGTTCTTGGTCAGGGCATTGTTGAAGCTGTCTTTGGGAACAAGCGCAGAGTTTCCGGCCAAAGAGACGCTGGAGTTAATCACCGACACCTCCAGCGACAGGTTAAGCATCACCAACATCTGCTCAACACAAACTGAACAAGACACAGAGGTAACGTAGGATTTTTCTCAGAATGGTGTTTATTATATTAATGAAAGAACTTCAGATCTATTAAGATAAAGGTGACAATGATTTCAGTTTTTGACATTCCTAACTATAACTTTTAGCATGATACACATTTTCCACAACAGTCAAAAGGTTTTTGGAGTCATGAACTAGGCATGAGGGGAACAACATTTACACAACAGAGAATATCAAGGGCATAGTTGCATTAAGTAGAAATAAATCTTTGTCTATGTATAACACATTACATTACACTGCTAAGTTTGGAAAAGTACACAGGAGCAACAGCCAGGCTAAGGAGCACAAGGACTACACTTTAAATGAAGACAGTAAAAACATAAATATGTGCGTAACATGCAGCCATTTTGATTCCATTGTACATCATTTTAACAGTTTAGTCCATGTGTTTGCTCCTGTCTGTTTCTTAAGTGTGATGCAATACAGAAGGTATTGCATCACACAGACACAAAAAACCCAAATAAAACACACATAAAAGTAATTTTCATTTAAAACCTTACATACCTTAACCTATGATTATCCATAAACACATTTGAGTCACGTGGTTTTATGATGAACATAATGCATGTCCAACAAAATTAAAACAAGACAAATAGTGTGCTTTACTTCGAGTTTCTGGCAAAAAATAAAATGGAACCAAATTAATAAAATTAAATAAATCAAATAAAAATCCTGTTAAAATAAAATGAAGTAAATTAAATCAATGTGTTGAAAGGTGGAGCTGCTGCTGAGCCACTGACAGTGTCAGTGGCTGTCTGCAGCTCACACTCGGCTCATATATTGGGCCTGAGGAGCCTGCTGTGTGCATCACTGCAGTTGTCATAGTCACAGGGTTAAAGGTCATCAGTGTCACTGTGTTGTAGATGTCATCTTTTTTGATTGTTGTTTCTCTATCCTAGCTGTGATGCTGTGTATTTCTTGTTGGTTTTTGTGCTGCATATAAATATAATGGTTTATTATTAACTGTCACTGAGGTCGGTTTCATTACATAATGTAAGGTTTACTTTTAGAAAACAGTACAATCTCATTATAGGGTGCATTGTGATATTGTTTTTTGATTTTTGTGCATTTAATACCATCCAGATTTCCAGACTCAGGTCCTCCAGGATTGTCTCTTCTGTGCTGTTACATCCTCTTGTGAAGCTGTCGTTTTGTTTCACCGACATAACTGTCACTGCACTCTTCACTGAACTGCATAAACTACATTACTCTGTTTGTGCGAGGGGGACTTGTCTTTAGGATGGACCAGTTTTTGATGCAGAGTTTAAAGTGGGCTGGGATGTTGTGTTTGTAGAAAATCTTTTTTCAAATCCTACGTTTTTTCAGATAAACCAGACACATAAGGGATAACTACACCCTTTCCTTTTGTCTCTGGTTCTCTATTAATGTGCTTGGACACAGAGCTCTGTGAACAGCCAGCCTCTTTTGCAATGACCTTTTGAGTCTTGCCCTCCCTGTGCAAGGTGTCAATGGTCGTCTTTTGGACAACTGTCAAGTCAGAAGTTTTCCCCATGATTGTGTAGCCCACAGAACTAGACTGAGAGACCATTTGCAGGTGTTTTGAGTGAATTAGCTGATTAGAGTGTGGCCCCAGGTGTCTTCAATATTGAACCTTTTCACAATATTCAAATTTTCTGAAATACTGAATTTGGGATTTTCCTTAGTTGTCAGTTATAATCATCAAAATTTAAAGAAATAAACATTTGCAATATATTTGTCTGTGTTTAATGAATGACTATAATATACAAGTTTCACTTTTTTAATGGAATTAGTGAAATAAATCAACTTTTTAATAATATTACAATTAAATGACCAGCACCTGTATTTTACACATCCTCCTTGAACCATTAATGTGTAGTTTACTCTAATAGTTATAGAGATGTGTTAATATCCATTGATTTAATTTAAACTGAATATGCACACATATCTCTCTCATATCTCATATCACATGTTGGAAAATGCAAGGTCTTCCCTAGTTTAATATCAATGGAAACGTCTGAGGCTATTCTTCATTCAAACATTTTTACATTTGATCTCATGGACGTTTATTTGGAAAATACAATGAATTAAATACATTTATATTACATGTTTTTTTTTAAATCTTCAATCATCACCTTGAATAATTAAAAATGTCTGTTCTACCAAGATTATTTATTTCTTTGCATGAATCCCTCTCAACTTTTAATTTATTGTTCAATATTAGTAACACAACATGTCTTTAAAAAGACTGTATTCTCTTCACGTGTCATTTTTGTTCCTCACTTTCCTCTGTTTGACTCTACACCTGTTGTTCAGTAAATACATCTTGAAGTACTTCCTGAACATGTTGTCTCTGAGGCCGTAAATGATGGGACTCAGGAAGCGTGGCAGGATGTAGACAATCAGATAATTGGCAAACCTGATCTCTAATGTCCTCCCGGGGAAGATGAGATGCAGCACGATCTCCACACTCGGAGAGATGTAGGAGAGCATACACATGGCTAACTGCGCTCCGTGGAGTAAGATGGTGTTTCTGGCCTTTTGTGCTGACTCTTTCTCTGTGGATAAAGCTCTGGCTGCAAACATGATTCTTAAATACGTGAACACAAGAGTTAGGAAAACACTAGAGAAGTAGATTATGTCGAATGCGAGTCTTTTTTGAGCGAGGACGGGATCTTTGAAGACATTTTGCCTCAAACAGAAAACCGACTCGTGGAAAAAGCTGAGTGATTCTCTAGCGAGTGTCACAAATAGATCAGTAATGTCTGGAGCCACACATATAAACCACATAAAACCGATGACATAGTACGTCCGCCTGACTGTACAGATCTGGCCGTGTCTCAGAGGATGACAGATGGCGATGTAGCGCTCGATGGCCATGCTGGCTAAGTTGACCGGCGTGTTTCTGGTGGTGAACACTGCCACGAGGATGAAGAAGCAGCATAAGGAGACGTTGATTTTGTAAAAGATGTAGCTGAGGATGAAGAGGGTGATGGTGACCGTTAACTGGATGGCGTCATTGAGGACCATGTGGATGAAAAGGATGTAGCGGGGGTCTTCGTAAAAGGCCTGAAGTAAAGAAAACAAGATTGAAGGTAATGTAAAAGTGACTGTGAATTTATCAAATGGGGAAAAACAATCAAAAATGACTAATCAGCTTTTCTGGCAATCACTGTTTCAGTTTGATGAAGCCTCCCTCATGATGTTAGACTAGCCACTACCTTTCATTTGTTCTGCCTTAACCTTTCTGTAATGACAATTAAACTGTTTTTTCTGCACTCTTTCAGTTTAATTACATATATCTTTATTTGACTTATGTTTTTTAATTGAAGTTTACAGGATATTTTAGTGAAGGGGGAAACAAAAAAGGTTGCAGTCTTTTGTTAGGTTTTATATTCGTTTTTCTTTTAAATACACAGATACCCAGAGTAAGGTCACATGATGTTGTTCACTTGGGTTTATAACCATGAGTAATCGTGTTGTAAGCCTTTGTATGCTGGTTAACAGTTTAGATAAAACAGTTAAGAGTGTGCACCCACGGCTTGTGCTAAAGAGAAATAGAAAGAGGAATGAGTTGAAATGAAAATAATATGTTGTGGCAGAGTCAGGAGGAGTTGGTGGTGTGAGTCTTCTACAAGGGCTGGACTGAATAAAGATGGAGGGTGAGAGAGAGAGTGCTGGCTCAGGGAAGGGCCTCTTTTTTGTTGACATAACTTGTCTTGAAAAAAAAACACATAAACTTTCCATAAACTTCATTGACAAGCCAAATTTATTTGTTTTATGTAAATATACAGTAGGTCATTTGGTTCTTTTGCAGTCGTAGAAGATAATGTAAAGCAAAAGGCCCTAATCCATGTATTTTCTTTCAGAACTGAAAGGACATGCTTTATGTAAAACAAATTTTACTGTCCAGAAAAATCAAATTGTGTTGCAATAAAAGTAATGTGTTCCAACACTACTTAAGTTAAAACTAGATATGTTTCAGAGCCATGTTGACTGAAGATGTTTAAACAGTGACTTGTTTTTGAAGGAAACAGTTTTAAAGCCTCTTGACTTTAACAGAGCATCATTATTTGTATTTTTATTATTTGATATACCTCTTACAGTATTATGGTAAAATATTTCCAAACAGTACTTATAGCATCTGAAGAGAAAACAAACAAGCGGCTCCTATTTCTGTGGTTAGTATGTAATATAAAATATAATAGTGTTTCATTTGAGAGTATATTAATTCACATTTACCTGGTGCTTGAAAAAGGTTACCACCAAAGTGCCGTTGATGTAACTGAGGACGAGCCAGACCACAACCACAATCAGGTTTTTAATGAAAGCAGTGGTGAAAGTGTCTCTGACCAGCACCATCTGAATCAACAACAGGAGAAATACACAAACATATCATTATATTTTCCCAGGAACAGCATTAAGACAACACAATACATTATGATCATATATGATGTAATGCTTTATCAGACCTGATACGGTGGAGTCATGTTTCCATCGAACATCCCTGATGAACTCATACCTCAGTGTCATCAACTAAGAACAAATACAGGAAGGGAATCAAATCATTTACAGAAACAAAAGTACACTTCAGTTTATAAAAGTGACATATGCAAAATAGATTTATTTTATAACTGCTTTACATTGTTTAATGAAACAATGTAAAGCAGTTAATGTATTTTTAAAGGGACAGTTTAGTATAGTGTAAAGTAAGTACAGACTAGTTTTAACTTGTTTTCTACTGTATAAAACTAGTTAATGTTTGAGAAGCATACTCCTAAATGGATTTTACACATTAAAACACATTTACATAAAAAAACAATATACTGTATGTTATTTTAAATGTGTCACACTAAGTTTAAAGATTTGGATATGACAGATGTTGTTCTTTTTTATAAGGCTGCCACTTCAAGTCTTAGTAGTCTAAGTAGCATGCTATAAAAGACGGATTAAATAAAGCATTGATTTTCAATTAAATTGAATTTGATCTTAAAAATTTGTTTAGACACATTGGACTTTCTAAAGAATTTAGGGCATGAAAATAAAAACCTTCAGTCAGTCAGTCATTACTTCTATATTCTTATATCCGTACATCATTTTATTTATGATTTAATTTATTATTACATATTTACATTTAAAAAATTGAAGTGTAACATTTCAAAAACTAAAAGTATTTAGAGACAGTTTTGCATAAAAATCCAGCTCAAGTTTAATTTCTGAATGCAATAATACATAGATTAAGGGCTGTAGCACATTCGAGAGAAGACCAAACTGTACCTGTAACCAGAGACGTCTGTAGGTGTTGTACTTACCTGCCGCCACAACGAACACGGGGACGATGACAGCCTGACATTAGTCTATATGGACAGAAACTCTTTAATATTCATGAGACTAAACATGAAGTGATGGGGTTGTCATGGAGAATATGAAGCGGGCACAACAACAGCTTGATGTAAGATGTTTTTTTTTTTAGTAAACTTTGAAATCTGTGCTTTAACCTTCATTTTTAGACAACATTTTGTTATCTGTCCTCATGGTTGGGATGGGTGAGTGTTCATAATACCTTTTTATAAAGCACGTCACAGCATGGCACATTCGGCACTTACTCTCTGAGTTTAATTCAATGTGTAAGACCCAGTCAACCCCGTCTTTGTAGCATCTACTCAAAGTGTACTCACCACTCAAGTGTAGGCATAGAAGGACTCAGGAGGCCTGTTCCGCTTAACAAAGTCTTACATTGGGCCGAGGAAAGTTACATTAAAAAAGTTGAGTTTGTTATTGTGGAGATGAGCATTGTTCCATACTAATGTTGTTTTTGGGATGCAGTGGTTCAGGTGGTGAGCGGTCGTTCTATAACCAGGAGGCTGGCAGTTTAATTCCCACTCAAAAGATTGAGGCGCAAAATGGCTGCAGAAGTTTAGCAGTTTACCACCAGCGTGTGACTGTGGAGTGAATGACAAATGGCCAGTGAGCACTTTGAGTCCCTTGGGTATATTGGGGTATAAATCTAATCCATTCATATTTTAACTCTTTATACTTTAAAACTTTAAACTGTCTCTAAATGTTAGCCCTGTAACTTACTGGCCACTGTCCAGGGTGTACCCTGCCTCAGGCCCAAAGCTGCTGGGATAGGTGGTAGAAAATGAATGAATGTTTTCATTTTATAGTTTGAGATACACATTAGAGAAATGCATATACATATACAAACTGCACATGCAGATGAACTAAATGTTTTTTTCATTTTGGAAAAGTTAACATTCTGGCAAAATAAATTAATATTTTGTAAAAGTAGCTCTCTGAGGTAAAAAAGGTTGGAGACCCCTGAAATACAGTAAGTATCACCTGGTTGTTCCTCTCAGTATTGCCTCTGAACACATAAAGAGCCACACGTCTGACGCTATAAAAAACAGAATGATGTAGAAGTTTCAAATTTTTAAGGGAAAAATAAGTTGATTTTAAATTTCATGTCATCAACACAAAAGGTTAGGACAAGGCCATGTTGTGTGTCCCCTCTTCTTTTTATAACAGTCTGCAAACGTCTGGGGACTGAGGAGACAAGCTGCTCAAGTTTAGAAATAGGAATGTTGTCCCATTCTTGTTTAATACAGGCTTTTAGTTGCTCAACTGTCTTCTTTGTCGCATCTTCCTCTTTATGATGCGCCAAATGTTTTCTATGGGTGAAAGATCTGTCCATTTCAGAACCGGATCCTTCTTCTACGCAGCCATGATGTTGTAATTAATGCAGTATGTGGTCTGGCATTGTCATGTTGGAAAATGCAAGGTCTTCCCTGTAAGAGACGACGTCTGGATGGGAGCATATGTTCTAGACCTTGGACGCACTCATGCAACCCCATAACATCAGAGACGCAGGCTTCTGAACTGAGCGCTCATAACAACCTGGGTGAGCCTTGGCTCCAGAGAAAATGCCTGCGCTTCTGCATCATGTTTAATTATGGCTTCTTTTTTGACCTATAGAGTTTTAGCTGACAACGGTGAACGGTCCGGTGGATTGTGTTCACCAACAATGTTTTCTGGAAGTATTCCTGAGCCCATGTTGTGATTTACATTACAGTAGCATTCCTGTTTGTGATGCAGTGCCGAAGTTCACGGGCATCCAGTCTGGTTTTCCTGGCCTTGAACCTTACGAACAGAGATTGTTCCAGATTCTCTGAATCTTTGGATGCTATTATGCACTATAGAAGATGATAACTTCAAACTCTTTGCTATTTTTCTTTGAGAAACTCTTTTCTGATATTGCTCCACTATTTTTTGCTGCAGCATTGGGGGAAGGCCCATCTTGACTTCTGAGAGACACTGTTATTCTGAGAGGCTCCTCTTGACCTATACGTTGCACATTGGTCCTCCAGCTGTTCATTATATGTACATTTAACTTTTCCGGCCTCTTATTGCTACCTGTCCCAACGTTTTTGGAATGTGTAGCTCTTATCAAATCCAAAATGAGCCAATATCTGGCATGACATTTCAAAATGTCTCATTTTCATTTGATATGCTATCTCTGTTGTATTCTGAATAAAATATTGAAATTTAAAACTTCCACATCATTGCGTTTTTATTCACAATTTGTACAGTGTCCCAACTTTTTGGAATCGGGTTTGTAAATAGGTTTTATTACAAATATCCTGGGCTACGTGATGAATGTGTATTTTAAATTGAGTCCAAACTGTTCATTCTGTGTCTATACACCACATTAATCTATGGTGGATATAACATGGAATGTTATACTTTATTGTCAGTACATAATACAAAATAAAATGATTTGATATAAACTGGAGTCTGGTGGTGAAATGGTGTGCTTTACTAAAATTGCAGGTTATTGCAATGAGGTTTGATGACATAGAGCACAAAGGGCAAAGGGCACAAAAAGCAAGAAGAATGATGTCAGTGTTCTTTATTGAAATAAAGTACATTTAAAAAAACAAATACAGCTTTAAATATTATCCTTTCATTTTTAATTCCATTAACAGTAGATTGAGAGATAAGGCGTGACACTGACTAATGGAGCCAAGACAGGTGTTATATTTTTACTGTCTTAGTTTTTGAATTTACAGGGAAATTTATTTAAAATGGTAACTGGATATTTTTCTCCATCACACTCAGCACACAACAACAAACACTCCCAACTCCCCCAGGAAGGTTAAGCAACACTGGAATATGAGAGAAGCACATTTGGATTGATGATGTTTATGTGTATAGACAGGTCACAAGTAGCACTGATGTTTAGTTACAGCTAACTTACTGTTTACTCTACAGCAGTGGTCCTCAACCCCCGAGCCGTTGCCCACTAGTGGTGTAGTAGTATTTTAGAAAACTTTCACCAGAAGCTCTTTCCCATGCTTGAATCAGAGCTATCTCTTTTATATGAATGTAAAACATATACATGTCAGTGTTTTAATACATTGTTTTTTCTACCAAAGTAGTATTGTTTGAGGTATTTCCTGAATGTTTGATCTCTGATCCCATAAACCAGTGGACTGATGAGGCGTTGCATGATTATGACTAAAATAAGTACAGTGAAACGAATGGCCAGGACACTTTTTGGAAACAAGTTTGTGAGTCCAACAGTTATTACACCGCTAACATAAGAGAGCATAGACAGCACCAGCTGGAAACTATGGAGGAGGATAGTGTTTCTGGCTTTCTTAGCGTCTGAAGAGGCCAACTGTGCAGCGAAAAGTATACTAAAGTAAGTGTAGAAAAGAGTGACCCAGACAGCGACTAACAGCACTGCATTAGAGATGTCCTTCTTTTGAATAAGATATGGATGTCTGAAAACAGTATCTCTGAGACAAAACACCTGAGAATAAAAAAAGTTAATGGACTCGGTGGCTAAAGTAACAAACACATCCGGCAGCAGAGACAGTAAACTCAATGACCAAATGAGCCCAATCACAATCTTGGTTTTCCTCACTGTACAGATCTGTGAGTGGCGTAAAGGAAAACAGACGGCAATGTAACACTCAATGGCCATAATGGCGAGAGTCATTGGGCCGTTCATGTAAGTAAATACTCCAATCATGTTCAAAACTATACACAAGGAAACATTCAGAGTGAATACGGTGTAGCTGAGGACATGCATGATGGTCACCATGGTGAGGAGGATGATGTCGTTGATGACCAGGTGGATGTAGAGGATGTAGCGAGGGTTCGAGTTTAAAGTCTGCAACAAAAAAGACAAGAAAGGTCATTGTGAAAAGCACACACACCGGCGCTAACATTTAAATCCATTAATTTGTTTCAGATTTTAAAGGTGCACTGTGTGGTCTCTGGCAGCTTCTGATGGTGAAACTCCCAATTCATGCAAACTGTTGTCTGTGGACCAAACTATTGGAAAAAATGTCAGATGATGATGGGTTTAATTTTAAAATAAAACAAGACTGGGTTTGATTCCAGTTAGGGTCAAATGTTCAATGGCATTCCCCTCTATTTCCTTTTTCCTGTCGATCTACACTGTATTTCTGAAATAAAGGAAAAAGGCCCAAAAGAAAAAAATATAAATGTATTCCAAACATGAAAGCTTTATCCTCTAAAAGATCTAAATAAAGAAATAGACAATTTATTTATTTGACACATTGCTCTAGAAAACCTTTTATGCTTGAATCAACACATTTATAAAAAAGGTTGGTTTTAGGTAAATTTTGTCTCACTGATCCACTCACTGCCTCGTAATTTTTATTTTGTGTTAAATTAAAATAGAATATAAAAATAAAACATGTACTTTGATAATGTTTTTTAATTCAGAATCAGAAATCCTTTTATTAATCCCTAAAGGAAATTCAAAATAAAAATAAGAAAGAAAAATAAAATAAAAATGGGATAAAAATAACAAATATCAAAATACAATATACAATTTCCCAGATTAGTATCTAAAGCATTTCAGTAAAAATAAACAAAACAAAATATTTACATATATGTGTACCTACTTTGACATGGAAAGTGTGTGAGGGTGTAGTGTTCAATATTTGTATCTGTCCCTACAGTGCAGAGGTTAACAGTTTGAGGGTTAGTCTGTCTGTGGTGCAGCGTTGCAGCCAGTGTCTCTTACTAAACGTGCTTCTGTAGCTGATCAGTACATTGTGAATAAATCCAGTTCATTTTTAATAAGAAGCACAACTGAACTGTATTTACTAAAAGTGTCAATGTTGAAAATACATATTAATAATACTTTGTCCAGTGTTGTTGATGCATATAATGTCAAGTTGGAAAGTCAGACATAAAATCTTAAAAAAGTTTTTTTCTTTTAACCCCCACAGAACTGACCTCATGTTTCATAAAAATGTGCACCAGTGTGGCGTTGATGTAGTTGATGGCGATGCAGAGACCGACGGTGATCACATTCTTCAGTATGGCAGTGTTCAGATCGTCCCGGAGCACGGCTGGTGTTGAGTTACTGCCGCCGCTTGAATAGTTCATGGATCAAAAGGAAAAGGCCCTGTCGAAAGAAGGAGACATTCACAATACCAGCAGAGGGTTTGTAAAAGGCAGAGCTAAATGAGTGAATAAAACCTTTGCAGTTATATATAATGAGTATTTAAAACAATGATAACTGAACAATGATACAGTTATTATTGTATTTCTATGTACATCACAACATGAGAAAGTCTCACCTGGGTGGACCTGCTTCCAGTGATGTCTGAAGACACAGTAAGCTGAGAATAGATTCATTTATAAGATTTAAAGCAAATGTCTGGAGATCAGTGACGAGAGCTCACGTGGTCTGCACTGTTCCTACACAATGCATTTATGAAATAAATGGTAATGGAGATTATAATAAAACATATTATCTAAAATTATCTAAAAGTACAAGAGCTTACCTAAGCTCGGAGTTCAGCGTTAAACCGATGTGATCCAACATTTATCTCAGCCTGGTCAAATATTGGGTAAATGGATTGCAATTATTTCTCTTTGATTGCTTTTTCTTTTTTATGTTGTTTAATAAGCAGCTTTATTCAAGTAAAAGCATGTAATTGAGAAAAGCCATGAACATTCTCATTTATGCAAATACTTAATAATAAAACTTAGAAAACATCTTAGGGTCTCATTTATTTACAGATGATTCTGTGCTGTTGTGTTATTTACCAGATTTCACAATGTAAAAAATCACATTGTGCATATTTAATTCTTCAAATTACCAGATAAAGTCGGAAGAGATTCCAGAGATACACTCTTTGTCAACATTTTCTGTTAAAAAATATATATATATTATTAAGTTTGGCTTTTTAATAGATGCTCATTTACTTGACACTAGACCATACTGTCATTTCATTTTAAAGAATGACCTGGTGTAACAAGACCAACAGAGCAACACTGTCACCAGACTGTGTTCCCTCTGGGCCTTGAGTGTGTCTGAAAAATATGTAATAAAATAAAAATAAAGAATAAAAATAAGTATTTAGGTGACAGGTTCTGGCTGTGTGTCTCACAGACAGAAGAGTTCCCCGTCACAAAGTGGAGTAACCCAGGCCTACTTTTTAATTTAAAGAGGAGTTAGTTTACCTTATTTCATGTGAAGAAAACATCCAAATGATTCCCAGGCTTCATTTTTACTACATCATTCATTCATTCATTTTCAACGGCTTTGTCCCGTTAGGGGTCACAGGTGACTGGAGCCTATCCCAGCAGCTTTGGGCCTGAGGCGGGGTACACCCTGGACAGTGGCCAGTGAGTCACAGGGCTGACATTTAGAGACAGACAGTGACAGACAACCATTCACTCTCACATTCATTCACTAGGGACACTTTAGAGTTGCCGATTAACTTATAAATGCATGTGTTTGGGAGGAAGCCGGAGTACCCGGAGAGAACCCACAGTAACACGTGGAGGACATGCAGACTCCTCACAGAAAGACTGGAGTCGGCCAGGTTTTAAACTCACAACCTTCTTGCTGTGAGGCAGGAGTGCTAACCACTCTGCCACGTGCACCCACTACTACATCATTATGTGCTGAAATAAATGATAAACCAGAGATGAAAAAAAATCAGGAAAGATAAATTATACTGGAGCTCTTTCTTTTATTTCAGTGTTTTTCCCACAAAACAAGTATTGCTTTAGGTACTTCCTGAATGCTTTATCTCTGATCCCGTAAACAAGTGGACTGACGAGCCGTGGTAGGACACTGACAAAAGTGGCAACAGTGAAACGAATGGTAGGCACGCTATTGGGAAACAAGTTTTCCAATCCAGCTATTAAAGGGTTAGTTACATAAGTGAGCATCGACAGCATCAGCTGGAAACTATGGAGGAGGACAGTGTTCCTGGCTTTTTTGGCGTCGGCTGAAGCTGCCTTTGCTGTGAAAAGAATCTTAAAGTAAGTGTACAACAAAGTGAGCCACACAAAGACCAGTAAGATAGCGTTGGAGACCACATTCTTCTCAGTCAAATGTGGATTACGGAAAATATTAGGTCTTAGGCAAAACACTCGAGAATAAAAAAAATCAAGGGGCTCTGTGGCCAAAGTAAAAAACAGATCCGGCAGCAGAATCAGCGAACTTATGAACCAAATGAAGCCAATCACAATGTAAGTTTTCCTCACTGTACAGATCTGTGAGTGGCGTAAAGGAAAACAAACAGCAATGAAACACTCAATGGCCATAACGGCAAGAGTCATGGGGTTGTTAATGCTGGTATACATTCCAGTCATAGCCAAAACTATACATAAGGACACATTCAGAGTGAATACAGCGTAGCTCAAGACTTGGATGATGGTTAAAATGGTCAGTAGGATGATGTCGTTGACGACCAGGTGGATGTAGAGAATGTAGCGAGGGTTCGAGTTTAAAGTCTGCAACATAAAAGACAAGAAAGGTCACTGGGAACAGCTCACAGAGACATGAGTGACAGTCACTGACCAGCCAGAGATGTACTTAATATTTCAGTTTGACAGTTCAGTCTCTGTGGATGTTACCAGAGCAGAAAGAATAGTGAGCAAGTGGTGAAAGTAAATGTATGTGATGAGAAAAGACTGTTTAAAGTTGTTGCCAAAATTATTTAGTTTGTTGTTAATTTACTTTTTTTAACCAAAATTGAGTAAAGATGATGGTTGCTGCTGTTCCTCATGGGCAGACCATGACAGATGTTGACAGAGACAGGTTAGAAAACAGGATTGAACAAGCGTAATAATATATATATATATATATATATATATATTTCAGTCATCAAGTATTATTAATTTTATTATTGTTCCATCACATATGTTTATTCTCAACACTTGCTCATCAGCTTTTCTCCTCTGGTAACATCCACAGAGACTGAACTGTAAAACTCCAGTCTCAAGATAGTGTCTCTTATGAAATAATATGGAACGTTATTCATAATTTCATGGATCGTTAAAAACAAAGAGAAAAAGAGAGAGACATAGAGGAGTAGAATCAAGCTTTATATATATATATATATATATATATATATATATATATATATATATATATATATATATATATATACTGAGACATGAATGTAGAAAGAGACAATGGAGTTATTTCACCTTTGACACATTGTTGTAGGAAGCCTTTGATGCTTAAATTGATGCATTTATAACATTTTTGTCTTTAAGTGGGTTTCAGGTAAATGTTGTACAAAGTAATATTACAGTATTGGGTCTGTAGCAAAGACTCACTGATTCACTCACTGCCTCGTAAAAAGACTTAACATGTACGTTTTGTGTTAATTTGAAATTAGAAACTATCAAACGTGACTTAAATATATATATTTATATATATCCACTATCGGTTCCATTCACAGTTTGAAGAAGCAGACTAGACAAACCACTTCAACTCTCCTAAAATACAGAATACTAGAATACTACAGCCAAATAAAGACTAGTCTATCATCAACATACATATACGTAAGTACATATTCTCAGTGTATAGTATCATTTTGTGAATATTAATTTTCAATTTGTTTTAGGTTCAGGACTTATTTATTGCTGCAACCCTCTGCCTTTGCAAGCAACACAGCTCTCACAACTGTCTACTGTGGGTATCGTGCTGCATTCATGTGCTCTTCAAACACTCCCACTTTCTGGTTTAGTACATTCATGTGCTTTGAACTTAAAAAAAATAAAATATTAATGTTGCTGTTAAATTTTTTTACATTTATATTTTTAAACTTGTTTGTTTTGATATATATTATGGACATATATAAATGATTTACAATCTTAAAAATATATCTGAAATACTGTAATAATTTCATATTTTCCCTAATAAGAAGCACAAATGAAAAGGGTCGATGTCTTAAATGCAAATTACAAATGATGCTGCTGATGTCTAGTTAGAAAATCAGGCCCTAAATCTTACATAAACTCACCAATGTTTTTTTTCTTTTAACCCCACAGAACTGACCTCATGTTTCATAAAAATGTGCACCAGTGTGGCGTTGATGTAGTTGATGGCGATGCAGAGACCGACGGTGATCACATTCTTCAGTATGGCAGTGTTCAGATCGTCCCGGAGCACGGCTGGTGTTAAGTTACTGCCGCCGCTTGAATAGTTCATGGATCAAAAGGAAAAAGGCCCTGTCGAAAGAAGGAGACATTCACAATACCAGCAGAGGGTTTGTAAAAGGCAGAGCTAAATGAGTGAATAAAACCTTTGCAGTTATATATAATGAGTATTTAAAACAATGATAACTGTACAATGATACAGTTATCATTGTATTTCTATGTACAGTACAACATGAGAAAGTCTCACCTGGGTGGACCTGCTTCCAGTGATGTCTAAAGACACATTAAGCAGAGAGCTGAGAATAGATTCATTTATAAGATTTAAAGCAAATGTCTTGGGATCAGTGATAAGAGCTCACGTGGTCTGCACTGTTCCTACACAATGCATTTATGAAATAAATGGTATTGTAGATTATACTAAAACATGACTATATCTTAAGCCATATTACCTAAAAGTGCAAGATGCAATGAGCGTGTAATGAAAGTAAGACAATAGTAGTGATAGTTAATAGTTTGTTGTGGCTTTAACACATGGAACTGGTTTGTGCTTTAGATGTGTCATTTTATCTCAGTTTAATGTTTATTAATTACTGTCAGTCTATAGAGTAGATATACAGTGGGGATCGAAAAGTTTGGGCACCGCAGGTAAATTTTTTTATTAATGTGCATAAAGACGCCAAGAAAAGATGGAAAAATCTCTAAAAGGCATCAAATGACAGATTAGACAACCTTATAATAAGCCAAAAAAAGTTAGATTTTATTTCCATCATTTACACTTTCAAAATAACAGAAAACAAAAAAATGGTGTCTGCAAAAGTTTGGGCACCCTGCAGAGTTAATACCTTGTACTGCCCCCTTTGGCAAGTATCACAGCTTGTAAACGCTTTTTTTAACAAGCCAAGAGTCTTTCAATTCTTGTTTGAGGTATCTTTGCCCATTCTTCCATTACAAAAGTCTTCCAGTTCTTTGAGATTTCTGGGCTGTCTGTCACGCACTGCTCTTTTAAGGTCTATCCATAGATTTTCAATTATGTTGAGGTCAGGAGATTGTGAAGGCCATGGCAAAACCTTTAGTTTATGCCTCTTGATGTAATCCACTGTGGATTTTGAGGTGTGTTTAGAATCATTATCCATTTGTAGAAGCCATCCTCTCTTTAACTTCAGCTTTTTCACAGATGGCATCAAGTTAGCATCCAAAATTTGCTGAAATTTTATTGAATCCATTTTTCCTTCTACTCGTGAAATGTTCCCTGTGCCACTGGCTGCAATACAACCCCAAAACATGATCGATCCACCCCCATACTTAACAGTTGGACAGAGGTTCTTTTCATTAAATTCTGTGCCCTTTCTTCTCCAAATATACCTTTGCTCATTTCAGCCAAAAGGTTCTATTTTAAGCTCATCCGTCCACAGAACTTGTTTCCAAAATGCATCAGGCTTGTCTACATGTTCATTTGCAAACTTCAAACGCTGATTTTTGTGTTGAGGACGTAGAAGAGGTTTTCTTTTGACTCTTCCATGAAGTCCATATTTGTACAAGTATCTCTTTATAGTGGAATAGTGTAACACAACTCCAGTGTCTGCCAGATATTTCTGGAGGGATCGTGCAGTCAAACATGGGTTTTGACTTACTTTTCTCACAATCCTTCGAGCAGTTCTGTCTGATATTTTTCTTGGTCTTCCAGATCTTGCTTTAACTTCCACTGTTCCTGATGACTGCCATTTCTTAATTACATTCCGAACAGAGGATATTGGCATCTGAAAACGCTTTGCTATGTTTTTATAGCCTTCTCCTGCTTTGTGAGCGTCAACTATTTTCAGTTTCAGTTTTCTAGACAACTGCTTAGAAGAACCCATGGTGCTGATTGTTGGTGCAAGGTCAGATGAGTCTGGGCATTTAAAACCTTTGAGATTGACATCACCTGGTCTATCCAGACGATGATTGAGAACAATCCATGACACTGTCAGGTCCTAGCTTGCCAAAGGAGGCCAGTACAAGGTATTAACTCTGCAGGGTGCCCAAACTTTTGCAGACACCATTTTTTTGTTTTCTGTTATTTTGAAAGTGTAAATGATGGAAATAAAATCTAACTTTTTTTGACTTATTATAAGGATGTCTAATCTGTCATTTGATGCCTTTTGGAGATTTTTCCATCTTTTCTTCGTGTCTTTATGCACATTAATAAAGATTTTTACCTGGGGTGCTCAAACTTTCGATCCCCACTGTATATATAAAACATATGACAACATATGAAGGTTTTGAAATGTTATTGTGTTATTTTTTATGTAATTTTACTATTAAACCATACTGTCTTTTAAGGCCAACAGGACACTGTGGTCATCTAAACTGTATTGGCTCATTGAGTGTGTCTAAAATATCATGTATTTAGGTTGTGGCTGCGTATGTCTCACAGATGGTGCCTTGTCCCTTCACAAAGTGGAGTGTCTGTCAAATCAGGTCCCACTCAGTAAAGGGGTTAGTTTACATTCACATTTACATTTAGTCATTTTGCAGACACTTTTATCCAAAGCGACTTACAAGTGAGGAAAACAAAGGAAGCAATTTTAACAACACAAGGTACAAAATCATAAGTGTACTAGAAACTAGTCAGGTAGAACCCAGCACAGTATAAGTGAAATGTTTTTTTTTTTTATAAAGAAAATGAATCGATAGAAAGAAAGTAGAACTTAGTGTTTGTCGGCCAGGTGTTGACAGAAGAGATGTGTTTTCAGGCATTATTTTTGTTTTCTTGTAGCAACAGGTAGATCATTCCACCAAAGTGGAACAGATCCAGAGAAGGTACGTGAGAGGGATTTTTTGCCTTTTTGGGATGGTACCACCAGACGTTGTTCATTTGCAGAGCGCAGGGATCTGGTAGGAACGTAGGTCTGCATTAGTGAGTGAAGATATGAGGGTGAAGAACCAGTGGTGGTCTTGTAGGCCAAGAGCATAGCTTTGAACTTGATGTCAACCGGGAGCCAGTGTAACCTAATGAATAGAGGAGTTACGTGTGCTCTCTTCGGTTCATTAAAGACCACTCTTGCCGCTGTATTCTGGATCAGCTGCAGAGGTTTGGTTGTGCAGGCAGGGAGTCCAGCCAGTAGAGCATTGCAATAGTCCAGTTTGGGAACTGGAATTTTGCGTGGAGTGCTCTGATAGGAAAGGTCTAATTTTTCTAATGTTGTAGAGGATGAATCTACAGGACCGGGTGGTGCTGGCGACATGACTTGTGAAGTTTAGCTGGTCATCAGTTACCACTCCCAGATTTCTGGCAGTGCTGAAAGTTGTAATAGTTGATGGGCCTAGTTGAATGAAGAGGTTATGGCCGGAATCACAAGCAGTTCTGTTTTTGCAAGGACAAAAACATCTAAAAGATTTTGAAGCTACTGCAAAGCTTTCCAGGCTTCTTTATTAGTACATTATTTTGCTTTGAAATAAATAGTAAACTATATTTTCTTTTCCTTTGTTTATTGTCTTTGAGGTACAAAGTATGTTAAAACACAGACATACAATACATTTCACAAGTACAAATTTGAAACCTGAGAACCAAAACAAAACTAAAAGAGAACAAGCCCCGTCTAAAACAAACACCAGTAATTCTAAACCAATATAATGTAGACAGATTGACATAGTGTACACAATTGACAAAAAAGAAAAACAGAAAGCCTACAATCAGCACTGACATAGATCTCTGATCTGACAGTAATATAGTTACCAGCAATATACATCAAAATGTGATTATAGTTTAGTTTGGAACATGGGCAAAGTCCAGCTTTTCAAGAACTTAAAATTAAGAACCCCATTACAGGAAAATCTATCAAAGGAGACTTTCAGAGTCAGACGTACTTTTTCTAATGAAAAAAAATAAAGGACATCTTGTAGATAGTGAGCTGTAAATAGCTCATCCCAAACCAAGCACTAAAAGGATGGATTGTCTGGCACAAAAAGAAGATTTGTGACCAAAGCTCTGCCAAAATAGTCTCTCTTAGGTCTTCCTCCCAGACACACTTAATGGGACAGTCCCCAAGCCGGCAAATAAAGTTTATCTGATTGTAAGTGATAGAGATCATACCCTTCAGAGAAGGGATGAGTTGATAAAAGAAATTTGGAGGATAATTACCAGGGGAATTAGGAAAGGTTAAACATATTACAGACAAAACCTGTAGATACCTAAAAAAGTTATTGAAAATGTTGAAACTTCAAGTTTTTCAATTTTCAATCACTTTTTAGGTATCTACAGGCTCATTTGCATAGATCCAGAAAGGATAGATCTAGAAAGGCATTCACTAATCATTATTAACAATAATCAATAAATGGAAAAGATGTGATTTGGGTGGATTATTTGGACCAGACCAAGACCAGACCAGGACTTTGGGTGGATTACAGCTGTTGGAGATGTTGCTGTTGCTGAGTCTTTAATGTAGGCTGAAAATAAATGGTACCTTTGCTTTTAACATGTGTAATTTTAAATGAACAGTTTTTAGCACTGACTTGGAATGGAGTTGGTTCAAATTATTTTGAAGTAACACTTGAGAGTACAGTTTTAGGTACTTAGCTTTAGAGCATTTGCGGTGAATGAGCGTTCTTGTTGTTGCTGATTAGCTGTTGTGTACTGTTGTGTTCTGTTGTGTACTGTTGTGTTCTGTTGTGTACTGTTGTGTACTGTTGTGTACTGTTGTGTTCTGTTGTGTTGTGTTGTGTACTGTTGTGTTCTGTTGTGTTCTGTTGTGTACTGTTGTGTTCTGTTGTGTTCTGTTGTGTACTGTTGTGTACTGTTGTGTTCTGTTGTGTTCTGTTGTGTTCTGTTGTGTTGTATGATAATGATCTTTTGTCAAAACATCTCAATATTCTAAAGACTCAAGCTGTCCCTCTGATGTACGAAGCTCTTGATACAATCCATCCTTGTCACTTCCAAAAATAACTTTGAGATCTTTTTCTAAATGCTACTGCCTCTAAACCTGTCTGTACACCTTTCCTTTTTTTTTGCCATTACATGTTACAATATCAAACATCACACCACTACATACTTTTCTCAACCCATCATTTCTTATATCTTTTTTTGTCAATGTAAAATCAAATTACATTCCCCGTTAACCATCATTTGACCGTCAAACAGGTTTTAAGAGTTAGACAGTTTAATGTACAGATTTTAAATTTCTTCATTTCATGATTAAACACACAATGTGCACAGCAGATGCTTTTTAAAGTGTTGTCTAAACAGTGTGTCTCGCAGCCCGTACACAATGGGACTAACAAACCGGGGGAAAATCTGAACCAGGACATACCAAATTAATATCACATGTTCACCATTCCTAGGAAAAAAGTTATATATAAACTGAAATACCATGGGATAAACATAGGTTAACATACACAACAGCAGCTGAAAACTGTGCAGCAGGATGGTATTTCTGGCTTTATTTGTGTCACTGTCGGCTGATTTGGCAGATCTGGCAGCAAAGAATATTTGGAAATAAATGTAAAAGAGAACGAGCCAAATACCAACAAGATATATTATGTATAAGACCTCTCTCTTTTTTACCATGACAGGATTTTTTAGCACTCTTTCTAAATTACATACAATAGTAGAAAAAACTAGCCTCTCAGACTCTGTAGCCATAAGATATAACATGTCAGGTAAAAAAGACAGTATGCTCATGGTCCAAATACAAGCAATCAGGATATAAATCTTTCTAATAGTGCAGAGCTCAGAGTGTCGTAGAGGAAAACATACAGCAATGTAGCACTCCACTGCCATCACTGCTAGGTTCAGAGGAGAGTTCAGAGTGGTGAAGACTGCAAAGGTTACAAAAATGCAACATATAAAGCCATGTATCTTGTAGAAAATAAAACTACACACAAAAAGACTGATGGTTGTAGTGAGTTGGATCATGTCATTCACCACCAGGTGGATAAAAAGGATGTAACGAGGATTTGTGTAAAATACCTAAAAAAGGAAATAAGCAAAGTGAACATTTTAGTAATAGATGTAGAACAAATAGACAAATGAAGGAAACATTTCTGACCTGGTGTTTCCTAAAAGTATGTATCAGTGTCCCATTTATGTAGTTAATGATAAGTCCCAGAGCCAGAACAATGACATTTTTGGTTACTACTGTGCTGAAGGATTCTTGATACACAACAACAGTCGACACATTTTGACCAAACAATGAGGTATTCATTCTACAGGAATAAGAGCAAAGATAAAAACATCTACTCAATACGTTTTAGGAAGTATAAACATAAAATGGCACACGTTTAGGTTACAGGGATGTAGACTGCATGACTTACCTCAGATGATGACCTTCATGCTCCACTTTGGCAACTGACCTGAGACCTAAGTGTCATGTCTTTATATTGAGTAGGCACATGGTGCTGCTGTGCTGATTGTGTGAGGGGATGTAACAATGAGTCAGAAGCAGTTCACTTTCACTCTCTCTTCAGCATACATATTCCACATGTACAGTACTGACCCCCACGGGGCAGCTGACATGAATTACCCTTCAAGACACAACACCTGTGGTGGCCATGCATTGATTGGCTGCGTAGGTATAAGCCCCACGCATGTGCAGCCTATCTCCACTCAGAGAACCTGGGTTACAGCGGTTTGATCTAAAACGAGAGCCGTCAGAATATGGCCAGTCAATTGTTTGGGACCCTGAGCTGAGAAGAGCCCCAAAGAGCAGTAAGTTTGTTGTTTATTAATAACACTCTCTGCCTGTGATATCAGCATCAGATACAGTAAAAAAATAAATAAAATAAAAACACCAACGTGATGCAGCCCCATCCTCCTGCACTTCAGCTAAACAGGGAAATGTGTAAAAAAAACAGTGTAATGTTGCAATGACACACGCCTCCCCATTGCTCTAGCTGTCTAAACAGTGGTCACACACACAAACATGCGTGGGAGTTCAAAAAAATTAAGCAACCGCAAAGCGACAACAAAAGAACAAAGAAGCGAAAAAATGAAAACGAGACAGCGATGAGAAAACCATTATTACAAAATTACATGGCTTGACAAAATGCAATGCATGCAACCCCTCGTGTTTTCTTGCTAACAACCGGGAACAATGCACAGCTAACATCAAATGTCTGAGAGAATTTGCTGATAGTAGGCCTGTGAGAACCAGGTAAAAGAGCCTGCACGCGCTTTATGTCACGTCTGCTGAAACAGCGCGGGAGTTTTGATAAACCTTCTCATTTTATTGACTTACTGGGATGGTTTGCAGCCCAATTTGTGAAGCGGCTGGGACTAGGATCAGCAGCTCCAAATCCGAGGCCACAGATCTTAATCGGAAAAGGGTGACTTTCCCCCTTCAGGTTGAAGGAGAGCTCCTGCCTCAAATGGAGGTGTGAAGTTGACAGGCGGATTGATGCAGCTTCTACAGTGATGCTGTCAATGTACCGGTCTGTTGAGGTGATGAAGGTCAGTCTACATTCCTACTCTTACTTATGAACATAGGTGAGAAAGAACAAGATCTTGGATAAGGGCGACCGAAATGAGCTTGCTCTGCAGGGTGGCGGGGCGCTTAGAAATATGGTGAGAAGCTCAAAGTAGAGCCGCTGCTCCTCACATTGAGGTGGCTCGGGCATCAGTTTCGGATGCCTCCTGGGCACCTCCCTAGAGAGGTGTTCCGGGCGCTTCCCACCAGGAGGAGACCCCGGGGAAGACCTAGGACACGCTGGAGGGACTATGTCTCTCGGCTGGCCCGGCCACCTTACTATCTCCCCCAAAAGAGCACCTTACTATCTCCCCCTGCGACCCGGCCCCGGATAAGTGGAAGAAGATGGATGAAGCTGGATGGATGTTTTGGTTTGACAGAAGATGGGTGACCTGCCAAGCAAAAGCCGCCCAGTAGATTCCGTTCCAAATTCAATAGTGACTGAAACAGGGGCATGGTCAGATAAGTAATTGTACAACAAAGTGAGCCACATAAAGACCAGTAAGATGGCGTTGGAGATGTCATTCTTCTCAGTCAAATGTGGATTACAGAAAACATTAGGTCTTAGGCAGTCGAGGGGCAACACTCGAGCCTGAAAAAAATCAAGGGGCTCTGAGGCCAAAATGAAAAACAGATCCGACAGCAGAGTCAGTGAACTTATAAACCAAATGAAGCCATTCACAATGTAAGTTTTCCTCACTGTACAGATCTGTGAGTGGCTTAAAGGAAAACAGACGGCAATGTAACACTCAATGGCCATAACGGCAAGAGTCATGGGGTTGCTCGTGTTGCTATAAAATGCAATCATGAGCAAAACTATACACAAGGACACATTCAGAGTGAAGATGATGTAGCTCAAGACTTGGATGATGGTTAAAATGGTCAGTAGGATGATGTCGTTGACGACCAGGTGGATGTAGAGGATGTAGCGAGGGTTCATTTTGAAAATCTTCAGAAAAGAGAGACAGAAGAAAACTAAATCATACTAAGCAAAAGCTTGTGTGGCTCAAATATCCAGTTGACAAGGCCTTAGTATTCATATTTTAGTGTTCAAACCTTACTTACACATGATTCTGTCAAAATATAAACTAAAGCAGAAATTGCTATGAATAAAATAATGAGAGTATTAGATGAAGGTTGTTCCATAAAGACTAGTCCAGACTCTCGTCAGACTTGATAACCAGTTTCAATGCCATGCTTCAGCAGAACATTGAAATCAATCAAGCCTCAATAAAAACAATTCCTTTGAGCCATAAGATGAACAGAGACATAAAGCAGAAATACTTTGAATTTTGCCTTGGTTCAATAAATCAGAGAAGTGAGAATTAATAAGTGAAAGACACTTACTGCTGCTGCATTAAATGTGTTTTACCAAAGTCACAAAGTGAACAGAGGAGCAGCAAAAACTACCAATTCAGACTTCATTATGTTAGATTGTGTTAATGATGTGTCACTTTAGAAAAGAAACAGGCTTAAAGAAAAACATCTTGAAATCTCATTTTTTCCTTATAAAATATTTTCTTCAGAAATGGTAACACAGGGGGTAAAATAATGCACAAACATGTAAAAGACAGACAAAGGAGTATATTATTACATATTTTAACAAACATCTCAATCTCATGTGAGACATCATTTATATGATAGTTTAGTGCTTATAAAGTTCATTAATCGGAGGGACAAATATAAAATTAGCGCTTTTTCACTTTATTATAGATAAAAAAAAAAACAGATTCATCAAATGTTGGACTAAGCCTGACCTTAAACCAGCCCTGGACCCGACCAGACTAATTAAACTAAATCTATCTTATTGGGTTTGTGGAATACCCTCTATAACAACATGCTAATAAATAACAATAACATGTAAAAGTTTATTTTTCATCAGCATATAGCTTTGTCATTGTGTTTTCAGTTTTGCACACTTCCAAAAATACATCTAATAAAAGAAACACTTAATATAATAATAATAACTACACACAAACTATGAAATATTATTATTATTATTATTTTTTATTATTATTGTTGTTGTTGTTATTATTACTACTACTACTACTACTACTACTACTACTACTACTACTACTACTAATAATAATAATAATAATAATAATAATAATAATAATAATAATAACGTTTATATATATAGCCCATTTAAAATAAGATGTATAAACTCATCGCACAAAAGTGCACAAATAAAATAAAAACAGAATAAGAGCTGAAATTAAGTTCAAACTTTTACAAAACACTAAAAACATAAAATCATAAAATTAAAATAATATTTAATCTTGACTTTACCTGGGGGACAGATAAAAGATCTTGACTGTATTCTGTGAGTATGAATATAACATTCAAATAAATTTTCTGTTTTATGAGCAGCCAGTGGAGTGACAATAGGTAAGCATTAATACTAAAGTAAATGCTTTGTGAATGGATTAAGTAATTACAAATATTCAACTAATACTGTGTTGTTGTCATAAAGTGTTACTTCTAAGCCTAATGTGAGCGTCTGACCTCGTGTCGTATGAAAGTCAGCACCAGTGTGGAGTTGATGTAGTTGATGGAGATGCAGAGAGTCACAGTGATCACATTCTTCAGTATGGCAGTGTTCAGGTCGTCCCGAACAACGGCTGGGGTCGAGTTACTGCTGGCGCTTGAGAGGTTCATGGATCAAGTGACAATGGACTTTAAACAATAGCAGAGGATTAATGTGACGGTTGTACAAGATCTACAACACAATGAAAGAAATCCTGGGAGTTAAAAGCAATAGTTGAAGGCTAAGAGAAAGAAAGGAGCAAATGGAAATCTTTCAGTAAACTTAACTTTTGTACTTTAACACCTATACAAGTGCATTAAAAAAAGTACAATAATCTGAATTGGGGCACCCTTTGCGAGAGTGGGTGTCAACATTCTGGGCCCATTTTCCACCATGGACCAGGGTAACTGGTATGTCTTTGTGGCCATGGGAAGGGGCAGAGCACTATGTAAATCTGACAGCCTTTTTTTCATTCATGCATTTATTTCCTATCGCTTAGGCCCGTTAGGGGTCATGGGTGACTGGAGCCTATCTCAGCAGTTTTGGGTCTTAGGCGGGGTACACCCTGGACAGTGGCCCCTAAGTTGCAGGGCTGACATTTAGACATAAACAGACTCCTCACAGAAAGGACGGAGTCGGCCGAGCCGGGATTTTTCTGTCAGACAGAAATCCTAACCAGTACCTAACCTAACCAGTAGTAGCTACTTTGACACCTAATGTCCTAGTCTGATACATTATTATACTATGATCATAATGTTGTATCACATCAGTTCTAATACTTTATTTTAAGTCTTTTGATATTATTAAATATATATATACTAATGCATCATTGCAGCACTCTAGGCGGCACTGAGGTGGGAGGAGAACTGGGTCTGATCTATTTCTACAACTTGGTGGCGTGGTTGCTCTCAGTCCATGAGCTTTCTCTGAGACTTCTGGCAGACCCCAGAGTCCAGCAGAAAAGCCTACAACCTTCTGTGCAGGGGGCAGAAATTTTGCTCCAGGTGCCCAGGTGCCCAGGTGTGGGTCTACAGCCTGGTCAAGAAGAAATAACCCTAAATGGAACTCACCAGCCACTGGGTTGGTTGGGTCCTGCACTTTCCTGAAGAGGCTGTCGGACTTGGTTTACCGTGTGTGGTTGTCCCAGAGGGGTCGGTTGGTGGTGCTGCACAGGGACCGTCTGGCCCTGTACCAGCACCAAGCCCTTGACACAGAGACAGCAAAACCTCTGTCTAGCCCACCTCAAACAGCTGGTGGAAGCCCGCCATGTGTAGCAGGGAGGCGGCGGGCACTTCCATAACAACCAAGAGACTTGTGGAAGGTGGGATTGCTGGGGGCAGCTAATCTCTCAAGTGGGGGCTGTGTAGCGTCCCAGTGGGATGGGCCGCAATGACTGCTGGGAGATGTATGTGAAACCATGAGTCAGTATTGTTTGTCTGTGTTCAGCCTCCCCTGCTTTGTGTTCTGTTTTCAAAATAAAAACACACATTGAATTATATGTCAACTCTGTGAACTTCTTGCCCATCACTTGCCACAGTATATATACAAACCAAATTCCCAAAAAAGTACTGTACAAATTGTGAATAAAAAAGAATGCAACAATGTGGAACTTTCAAATTTCAAAATTGTATTTAGATGACATAGATGACATATCAAATGTTTAAACCGAGAAAATGTATAATTGTAAGGGAAAAATAAGTTTGTTTTAAATTTTATCTCAAAAAGGTTGGGACAAGGCCATGTTTACCACTGTGTGGCATCCCCATGCAATTTTATGTCATTAGTAAATGCATGCTTATTGTTTGATCTTAGTTTGTGGTAGTCTTGTATGTAGGAAAGGTGTCATGGTATGTGACCCCAGGAAGCAAGGGCCCTAGCTCCCATATGGGTAATATTTTAAACATGTCAGTTTGGCTCCCCGGTAATATAAACGTAGGTCCTAATGTTAAACAGATGTTGTTTGCTAGGAGGTAATTAAGGACTTGTCTTTTGGTACTCATGGTCAGATTCTGCTTGTCGATGTCTGAACCCGACCAGAATGAACCAATTTTTAAGCCTTGCTAAATTTTTGCATTCTTTCTGCCTGACACCTCTCTTCTTTTTATAACTGCAAACGTCTGGGGATTGAGGAGACAAGTTGCTCAAGTTTAGGAATAGGAATGTTGTCCCATGAGCCTTGGCTCCAGAGAAAACGCCTGCGCTTCTGGATCATTGTTAGATATGGCTTCTTTTTTGACCTTTAGAGTTTTAGTTTGCAGCGGCGAATGGCCCGGTGGATTGTGTTCGACATTATTTTCTGGAAGTAAATGAGCCTATGTTGTGATTTCCATTACAGTGGCATTGATGTCTGTGGTGCAGTGCCGTCTAAGGGCCCGAAGATCACGGGTATCCAGTCTGGTTTTCCGTCCTTGACCCTTGCGCACAGAGATTGTTCCAGATTCTCTGAAACTTTGGATTATATTATGCACTGTAGATGATGATAACTTCAAACTCTTTGAAAATTTTCTCTGAGAAACAACGGCCTCTTAACCCTCTAAGCACCAAAGTCGCAAAATTGCGAAATATCAGACACTTTGTTTCTAGCCCACAATTACCATGTGTTGCCATTACAAGTGTTTGTAGAACACAGTGGTGGACAGTAAAGAAGTAAATGTAATTCGTTACTGTACTTAAGTAGTTTTTTCCAGTATCTGTACTTTATTGAAGTATTTCCATTCGGGGATACTTTTTACATTAACTTCACTAAATTTTAAAGTCAAATATCTTACTTTTTATTCAATTACATTTTGCAAAATTAGTTGTTCCTTTTTATTTTTGAGTGGATAGAAAAAAACTGAAGAGGGCAATCAAGCGGCAAACCACCAATCAGGATACAGCGCGCGCTCTGTTTTGAACTTGGTCTGGTAACTCTGGTTACCGCTTATTTAGTGCGTCAGTGCAACAGCATGTCATTCTGAGAGTGCCGATTGTCTTCACTCTTCATTAGGATGGAAGAATCACAAACTCCTGAATCTAAAGTGCCAGTGCCACAACATCCGTCGCATTATTTGCGGTGTTATTTTTAAGACATTGAAAAGAAAAACGAGTCCTTCATTTTCAACTGCCTTCTTTGCCTGCCTCGGGAACTGTAAAATTTCTTCTTACTGGAATTATCCTTCCAATCTTAGAAAACACATTGTGATAAGCCATTTTCATTCTGGTGGTTATTTTTTATTGAGTAATCTAACAGTAGCTCGCACCATTGTGTTTAAGTTAACGTTAGTTAGCTGTTTCACCAACGTTTGTAGTATTTATTTTAAACTGAGTGATTCGATGTTGTGAAATGACAGTCGATTGATGTTTACACTTTTGGTAAAATATAAATTAAATTTTGACTAGTTTTATATGCAGCTTATGATGCTAAACAGTTGAAAGGTGGAGTGGAGTACTGCTTATAAACTGAGATCGTTCTTTTCAAAAGTTCAGCTTCCAAAGACTGATGTACAGAGCCCTGCACATGGCATTCAAGAAAAAAAAATATATTGTGCACTTTAACATTACTGTGTTTTCCCCAGACTGATTTACTAAAACGTGCGCACTATTACTATTACTATTTTGCTTCCTCGATTTATAAATTATGTGCATGATTTTGAAACTCGAGGGAACGAATTAGTAAATCTTTCGCACGATTTAGCTTATTTTTTTTCCTGCATGTCATGTCTGAGGCTCCGTAGTGATCTACTTTAAGAATAATTTTTAAATATATCACTAGATTTATTAAAATCAATTACATCTATGACATGCAAAAAGCATAGTAGTGACATGGAGGTCGGGAATAATGCGGCTTCCATAGACAGCCATGTGGGAGAAATACATGTTGTTCATCCTGACACTTTACCCAGTCGAGGAGGGAGAGGCAGGGGTAAACATAGTCAGCGCGGACGCTCCAGTAAAAGCAGCGATAGAAATAAAAGTGATGTCTGTGTGCTGTGCCTTATGAGAGGTCCCACACTCTAAAAAACTACTAACTGTCATGGCCAATGGCCCAGGAAACGGAAGACTCCAATGCATAAACCCTCAGACACAGGCAAAGAGTTAACATAAAGTTTTAATGTTCAAACAGGTAAAAATAAAGTCCAAGGTACAAGGGAAAAACCAAGGCTAGGGTCCGAGCAGAATAATCCAGTAATATAATACAAACAAAAACCAGACCAAGGAAAACAATAAACCTCCACAGAAACATAGACTACAAAAGCTGAGACACTGGGAAACACAACACAGACTCACAGTTAGGGAGAAGACGACCTGGCACAGAGCAGAGGAACACACAGGTATAAATAGACAAAGGAACAACAAGGAACAGGTGAAACACATCAGGGCGGAGCATGCAATCACAAAGGAGGGAAAATACACAAGGCAGGAAGTCAATAACCAAACATAGACAGGTCCAAGACATTTCACAATAAAACCAAACTCTAATAAGCTAAACAAAATCAGATAATAAAGAAAACACTAAGATACTTAAAAGAACCATAACATCAAACAAAACAGACAGACTACTAAAACATGAATCCTGACAACTAACTACAATGCCATTTGGATAAGAACAGATAAAGCTACTGCAACCAAACACCTACAGTACATGTGTATACTTCTCAGATCTATTTTTATATATTTTACTAGTTATGGTAAATTAGAAATTGTAGTTACTGTAGTTTACTAATTTTGCTTTACAAGTTACTGTTATTAATCATTTAATTTCAGAAAAAAAGAAAAAAAAATATATGTTTATTAGTTTGTATGTACTGTAAATAACATAACCACCAATATATAATGTGATGGTATGCAAATAAGATGCAAATTAGATGCATACAATTATTTCACTTATTTACTTTGAGTTTTCACTTACATTTTTCTAGTTTAGAAATCAAGTTAATTTATTTTCAAACCACAGCCTTTTAAAATTTGGATCTGAACTCTAAAAATCTGTATTTATAAAAAAAAAAAAAAACTGGCACCTAAAGGGATAATGCTACCTGTCTCAACATTTTTGGAATGTGTAGCTCTCATGTAATCCAAAATGAGCCAGTATTTGGTATGACATTTCAAAATGTCTCACTTTTAACATTTGATATGTTGTATTCTGAATAAAATATTAAAATTTTAAACTTCCACATCATTGCATTCTGCATTCAGCACAAGTGACTTTGCATGTATTTGAAACGTTTACAAAACTAAATGAATAATTTTGCCTTGGCAAGTCAGACTTTGTCTCACAGAGGGTGTCCTGAACTATTACAATTGACGGACTCTGGTCTCTATGAACTCAACCTGTTGTGACTGTCCCTAATGCACAGCCTGTTCGACCTGGATCCCACTCTCTGTGGTTCCTTTTGAGGGTTCATCTGGTTTTAACTTGTACAGTATTAAGCCATTTGTAGAAACTCAGTTGTGATATCAGGGCATTGTCAACAATGAGTTTTTACAAAAAAACAAAGCAAAACTAGCTTTCCAAATTATGCTCTGCCCTATCTAAACACCAAGGTTTGATGATAATGATCTTTTGTCAAAATATCTCAATATTCTAAAGACTCAAGCTGTCCCCCTGATGTACGAAGCTCTTGATACAATCTACCCTTATCACTTCCAAAGAGAACTTTGACATATTTTTCTAAATGCTACTGCCTCTAAACCTGGTCTGTACACCTTTCCTTTTTTTTTTCTTTGCAAGTACATGTTACAATATCAAACATCACACCACTACATACTTTTTTCCAACCCATTTCATATTTCATTGTCAATATCACATCTAAAGATGAGAGACAGGTTTCAAGAGACAGACACAGTTTAATGTACAGATATGTTTTTAATTTCTTCATCCCATGTTTAAACACACAATGTGCACAGCAGATGCTTTTTAAAGTGTTGTCTAAACAGTGTGTCTCACAGCCTGTACACAATGGGCCTAACAAACCGGGGGAAAATCTGAACCAGAACATACCGAATTAATATCACATGTTCACCATTCCTAAGAAAAAAGTTAGATATTGTTATAAGAATTCTATATCCTTATATTATCCAGAGAGACACGTAGACAGATTATATTATAAAAAGCGAAAGGCCAGGTTTTATTCTTGCAAGAAGAAGCAAAGACACACATATATCAAAGGTACAGAGTGAGTTTTGCTTAAAGAAGTAAACAAAACATGAGATTTTATATCACTGCAGTGGGGGCTGTTAGAGAGGAGGTGTACAACCTCCCCAAGGCCCCAGCTCCAGGTGCAGAAGTCCTGTGGCAAACCATGTCTGCAGTTATGTCTACTCCATGCTTGGATTAACATGGAGGACATGACATGATTTGACATGACCTGTAGAGAACTATGAGCACCCAGCAACTATAAACAATATAATAATAAAAAATTATTATAACAGATAAACTGAAATACCATGGGATAAACATAGGTTAACATTTGCATAAGATTGTAGAAAACACTAGCCGATAAGATATAAGATATAACATGTCAGGTTAAAAAGACAGTATACTCATGGTCCAAATACATGCACCAGGATATAAATCTTTCTAATAGTGCAGAACTCAGAGTGTCGTAGAGGAAAACATACAGCAATGTAGGTAATCCATGTAGGTAATCCAATGTAGGTAATCCAGCAATTACTGTATATTGACAGGGGTTCACTGGCCAGCTAGTGAAAAGCAAATATTTATATATATATTTATATATATATATATATATATATATATATATATATATATATATATTTTTTTAATGACATATATACATTTTTCTTTCTCACAGGTAGTTTCTCACAGGTCACCTGTCATGGCTTGAAGCGAACAGCACACAGCAGATGCTTTTTTAAGTGTTGTCGAAATGTCTGGTCCCGCAGCCCGTACACAATGGGACTGACAAACCTGGGCAAGATTTGAATGAAGATATAACTTGTGTATATGACATGTGAGTAATTTCTAGGATATAAATCAACCAGGAACCTGACTATCACATGAAAAATATAGGTTAAAATACACAAGAGCAGCTGGAAACCATGAAGCAGGATTGTATTCCTGGCTTTCTTTGCATCTCCACCGGAGGATTTTGCAACTTTGGCCGCAAAGAATATGTGGAAGTAAGTGTAAAAGAGAATGGCCCAAACTCCAATCAGATAAATGATGTACAACACGTCCCGCTTGTCTTTGCTTATGGGATGTCGAAACAGATTTTCCCTCTCACAAAAAATGGTGGATAGGAATAACTCGACAGGCTCTGTTGCTACTAAAATAAACACATCAGGCAAAACTGACATTGCACTTATGACCCAAATACAAGCGATCAGTATATAAGTCCTTCTAATTGTGCAGAACTCAGAGTGTCGTAGAGGAAAACATACAGCAATGTAGCACTCCACTGCCATCACTGCTAAGTTCAGAGGAGAGTTCAGAGTGGTGAAGACTGTAAAAGTGACAATTATACAACACAAAGAGGCATTGATTTTGTAGAAAACATAACTACACAAAAAGAGGCTGATGGCTGTTGTGAGCTGGATCATATCATTCACCACCAGGTGGATGAAGAGGACGTAGCGAGGGTTTGCATAGAAGATCTGCAATGAGAAAAAAAGAAAAAAAAATTCCTAAATTTAATACAACAAACAAAAACAGAGAATACTATGTTTTCTGACCTGGTGCTTTCTGAAGGTGTGAATCAAAGTCCCGTTTATGTAATAAATAGTAACACCCAGAACTATTACAATCAAATTTTTGGTCACCGCTGTGCTGTAGGAGTCTCGACTTATCAGACTCGACCCATTTTGGTTCAAAGTGGAGGAATTCATTTAGATAATGTTGGGACTCTGGAAGGACACAATATATATTTGAATAAAAAGGGGGTTTAAGAGAAATCTGGACATTGTAATACAAGGTAGAAGACGTTTTGTTCTTTGTTAGTCCTTGTTTTATTATTTAACATTTCACGTGAAACAATGTACATTTGTCTTTTAAAAAACTGTATCTTTGTAAACTTTTTTTTTTTGCTTTCCCAAGAAATGCAACTGTTAACTATAGCAATGTTGTATTGTTCAGAAACCTGATTTTGTTTATTTTAAAGATTGGATAGGATTGCCTAAAATATGCTTATGCTTAAGCCCTTTCCTTTTTTGGTTATATGTTTGTATTTGTAAATTGTACAGTTATTTAGTTATGACCAAAATTAACCAAAAAAAAAAACATACTAAACTATAACTATATACCTAGAATTTCCACAGACACTGTAGTATTATATTTAAATGCAATGTAATTAGATTCGATTTATAATGGTGAGAGTTTTTTTTTTATATCTATCATATCTAACATATTATTACACAATGTAAGTAAAAGGCATTATGAAATAACCTTTCTTTATAAGTTGCAAATACATACATACATAGAGCTCTTGAGCGTTCATAAAAATTGAATGTCTACAATATGAAGACTATAGGCATATCCCAGAACAACTTTGTAGATATTGTCTTACCTGTAGATTAAACCCCAGAACCTGTTTCCACTGAAGTCTGAGCCAGGCTACAGAGATTTTTTATAGTGGAAATGAACCCAGCTTAGTCTGAGCGATGTCACGTGGAGGCTGTGCCTAAAGGGTAGGACCAGCACTGCAATTTTTTTTATTATACTTATCTTTTACTGGGTGGAAATATTGTACTAAAATATTTGAACATTTATTTTAGTACTAGGATGAAGCACAAGTCACAGGTACAATTGTGAGATGGCATGTTATGTTGCGTCAGCCTAAATTAAATCTGCTTTTTCTAGAAAACATAAAAGGATGCTTAAATGGCACCGGAATACATTTTCAGTTTGGATTGCATTTGCCAGTAAGATATGGATGTGGGTTTTGGTCATCTTAAAGGTGCATTATGGATGATTCAGAGTGTTTGTACTAGTGTGCCACCTCTGTTGTTAGTAGTAATGCATTCAGTGTCGTGCATGTTCACTGTGCCGTGCTTGTACAAGCACCCCTTTCAACTAAATTCCCAATTGCACAGCCTTAAGAGCGTCCATATAATAAATGCTGGGTCTTGTTTGTTTTCTGAGAATCTACTGCACCTCCTGGTAACTTGTTTGCCACTTAGCAATAAAAAATATACTAAAAATATACTGTACTGCTATTATTTTTAACAATACTGTATGGGCTAGAAAATAAAATTCTGTAAAGTTTATTTAAAAAGGTCTGTTTAAGAAAAAAAAGGATGCACTGAAACAAATAGGAGAAGCACGTAAGGTTATTAAATTTAACACAATGAATCTGTGCAACCAGTGAGAGGCCAAGCACCAACCAGTAAGAGAGGAAAGTTTGCACAAAAAAGCTCATCAAACTTCTGGGTGGAATACCTAAATAAGTAAAACATTGACGAGCAATTTTAAGTGGCAAAGTGTGTTAGGGGAATTTAATAATACAGCATTAACCAGGAACAATTCACTTTAATTGAGTGTTTGATTGTAGCCTGAAAGTTGTTCAAATCCTTGTTATATGGAGCTGCTGTAACAAAGGAGTTCAAGTCTGAAATATATAAGAGGAAATCATCAGCATACAAGGAAACTTTTGTTTCAATCCCATTTCTATAAAATCGTTTTATTTCACAACCAGTGTGAGTGTGTATCTACAGCCAGTGTGAGTGTGTACCTACAGCCAGTGTGAGTGTGTAACTACAGTTACAACCAGTGTGAGTGTGTACCTACAACCAGTGTGAGCGTGTACCTACAGCTACAGCCAGTGTGAGCGTGTACTGACAGCTACAGCCAGTGTGAGGGTGTACCTACAGCTACAGCCAGTGTGAGATGTGTACCTACAGCTACAGGCAGTGTGAGCATGTACCTAAAGCTACAGCCAGTGTAAGCGTGTACCTACAGCTACAGCCAGTGTGAGCGTGTACCTACAGCTACAACCAGTGTGAGTGTGTACCTACAGCCAGTGTGAGTGTGTAACTACAACCAATGTGAGTGTGTACCTACAACTACAGCCAGTGTAAGGGTGTACCTACAGCTACAGCCAGTGTGAGTGTGTACCTACAGATACAGCCAGTGTGAGCGTGTACCTACAGCTACAGTCAGTGTGAGTTTGTAACTACAGCCAGTGTGAGTGTGTTTCTACAGCCAGTGTGAGTGTGTACCTACAGCCAATGTTAGTGTGTACCTACAGCTACAGCCAGTGTGAGTGTGTACCTACAGCTACAACCCGTGTGAGTGTGTACCTACAGCCAGTGAGAGCGTGTACCTACAGCTACAGCAAGTGTAAGTGTGTACCTACAGCTACAACCAGTGTGAGTGTGTACCTACAGCCAGTTTGAGCGTGTACCTACAGCTACAAACAGTGTGAGTGTGTACCTACAGCCAGTTTGAGCATGTACCTACAGCTACAGCCAGTGTAAGTGTGTACCTACAGCCACAACCAGTGTGAGTGTGTACCTACAGCTACAACCAGTGCGAGTGTGTACCTATAGCTATAGCCAGTGTGAGCGTGTACATACAGCTACAACCAGTGTGAGCGTGTACAGCCAGTGTGAGTGTGTACCTACAGCCAGTGTGAGTGTGTACCTATAGTTACAACCAGTGTGAGCATGTACCTACAGTTACAACCAGTGTGAGCGTGTACCTACAGTTACAACCAGTGTGAGTGTGTACCTACAACCAGTATGAACATGTACCTACAGCTACAACCAGTGTGTGTACCTGCAGCCAGTCTAAGTTTGTAACTACAGCCAATGTGTGTGTGTATCTACAGCCAGAGTGAGTGTGTACCTACAGCTACAGCCAGTGTAAGCGTTTACCTACAGCTACAGCCAGTGTGAGTGTGTACCTACAGCTACAGCCAGTGTGAGTGTGTACCTACAGCTACAACCAGTGTGAGTGTGTACATACAGCCAGAGTGAGTGTGTACCTACAGCTACAGCCAGTGTGAGTGTGTAACTACAGCCACAGCCAGTGTAAACGTGTACCCACAACCAGTGTGAGTGTGTACCTACAGCCAGTGTGAGTGTGTACCTACAGCTACAATCAGTGTGAGTGTGTACCTACAGCTACAACCAGTGTGAGTGGGTACATACAGCCAGAGTGAGTGTGTACCTACAGCTACAGCCAGTGTTAGCGTTTACCTGCAGCTACAGCCAGTGTGAGTGTGTACCAACAGCTACAGCCAGTGTGAGCATGTACCTACAGCTTCAGCAAGTGTGAGTGTGTACCTACAGCCAGTGTGAGTGTGTACCTACAGTTACAACCAGTGTGAGTGTGTACCTACAGTTACAACCAGTGTGAGCGTGTACCTACAGTTACAACCAGTGTGAGCATCGACCTACAGCTACAATCAGTGTGAGTGTGTACCTACTGCTACAACCAGTGTGAGCGTGTACCTACAGCTACAGCCATTGTGAGTGTGTACCTACAGATACAACCAGTATGAGCATGTACCTACAGCTACAGCCAGTGTAAGTGTGTATCTACTACTACAACCAGTGTGAGTGTGTACCTACAGCCAGTGTGAGCGTGTACCTACAGCTACAACCAATGTGAGTGTGTACCTACAGCCAGTGTAATTGTGTATCTACAGCCAGTTTAAGTGTGTAACTACAGCCAATGTGTTAAGGACCGGCAGATAACCCAAACGCAGACACACACGTAAAGTAAACAAAACAGATTTATTGTGAATACAACTTAGGACTAGCGAGCTCTTCGGGGATAGCGAGGTGCAGCAGGACAAGACCGGGGCAGGGCTGGAGCGGGACCGACGATAGGACTTGACGGTTCAAGAGAAGGCAGAGGTGGGGCTGGAACAGGACTGACGGCAGGACTGGAAGGATGGTAGTAAGTGTTACGATCTGGCATCGAGGAGCAGGCTGCGGTGCTTCTTAACCCCTGTTGATTACCAACTCGGATCAGCTGGGCTTGCTCTGCCGGTGCTCCCGCACACCTGTTTCCCCTCTGCGAATCTGTAGGGGCGGGGGAGCCGGGTGCGGAAGCCGCGGCCAACTGTGCAGAGTCCTGAGCCACCGTGACACAATGTGAGTGTATACCTACAGCCAGTGTGAGTGTGTACCTACAGCTACAGCCAGTGTGAGTGTGTACCTACAGCTACAGCCAGTGTGAGCGTGTACCTACAGCTTCAGCAAGTGTGAGTGTGTACATACAGCCAGTGTGAGTGTGTACCTACAGCTAGTTTAAGTGTGTAACTACAACCAATGTGAGTGTGTACCTACAGCTACAGCCAGTGTGAGCGTGTACCTACAGCTACATCCAGTGTGAGTGTGTACCTACAGCCAGTGTGACACGAGTAAGGGGGGATCAGAAGTTTTAAAAAAGGATTTCTCCAGGCTTTTAGTGCAATCCTTTATCAGTGGACCACTCCCAAACATCGACAGAAGGATCAATAAATTCAGTCGGCTGCTTGCAATGAATACATGGCTGTCCAAGGCCTGTGAGACAAGAGGAGTACACTTCATTGATAACTTTAACTTGTTTTGGCAACGTGACGGCCTGTTCAAAGGAAAGGGCCCACATCTAAACAGGGGAGGGGTCAGGAGGCTAACGGATAATCTCCTGCACTCCCTGAGACACCTAAATGGTTCTGGGCGCCCTCTTAAACAGAGAAAGGGTCCTCAGCCACTGAATGAAAAAAGCACTCCTGCCTCACCAGCCAAGGATCCTCATCTGACTGTACCACCATCAACACCTCCTCCACTGAAATGGACTCCCCCAATAGGACCATGGACCCCCCCAGTAACATCAACACCTTCTGCGGACCTCACCATCCCTGTCCCATCTCCGGATTCACCAATGGGATTTCCAGATCACCTGGAAATTTTAGTTAAATCTGGAATTAAGATGATACCCCTTACACCTAACATGGCCAGGTCACGGGTTCTATCATCATCATCACTAAAAACATCACCCCCAATACCACCCAGAAGTACCACTGCTTCACCTCGACCACTACCTAGAGTCCAATGCACCCCTGTCAGACCCCCTCCACCCCCTCCCAGACCAGCTCATCCCAGACCAGATCCGAAAGCCTTGACTAGCATCAAGGCTACTATCAGTGTTAGGACATTGAGGGCCTCTGCTGTTCCAGGACTTTTCGTCACAATAAACCACTTACCAACCTAAGGCCCTGGGAGAGAACACTCCTCCCTAGCTCCATAACTACAGTCAGAAGTCGCAGATTGAAGAATAACAGTTAGATTGTCTAATCAGACAAATCTGATTCAAATCCCCTGCAAACAGATAAAGTCAGGTCCTGCTCAAACGGACTTAAAACTTGCAGTGTTCAATGTCAGGTCTTTGGGAAACAAATATTTTTTGATTAATGAATTTATAACTTCAAATAAGCTTGATTTTATGTTTTTAACAGAAACATGGTTAGACAGCAGGACTGGAAATGTGGTCCTTATTGAATCCACCCCATCAAATTTCACATTTTTATCCAAAATATGGGAAAACAAAAAGGGTGGTGGTGTATGTGCCTTTCTTAGGGATAATATTCTTATCCAGAAACTTTCAATTGGAGAGTTTTCATAATTTGAGTATGTGTCATTCACATCTATTTTCTATGTAGTTCTTTATAAACCACCCCAACAATGTCATGATTTTATTAATGAGTTTACTGAAATGCTTTTGGTTATTTGCACAGAATTTGAACAAATAGTCATATCTGGTGATTTTAATGTACATGTGGATAATGTTTGTGACAGAAATGCCTGAAAAGAACTTTCTACTATTCTTGATACTTTTGGTCTTTGTCAGCATGTTAATGAGCCGACCCATAACAGAGGTCACACTCTGGACCTGGTCATTACTAAAGGTGTTCATAGTTCAGATGTCACTGTGATTGATGTTGCTCTATCTGATCATTCATGTGTCTTTTTTCATCTGTCCATAATTCCAAAAGTTGCTGTTGGACCTACTGTTGTAAAAAAGAGATACATTAATGATAACACCAGGACAAAGTTTATGGAGGCAATCAGGTTTGAAAATGCCTCATCAGGTCAAGTTGATGATTTGTTGAATTGTTTTACTTCAGGTGTTTTAAATGTTATGGACACCATTGCTCCTGTTAAGGTTAAAGTGATCAGGACGAGGCAGAAGGCTTCATGGAGCAATGCTCACTCTGTCATGGCACAGAAAAGGGAATGCCAAAAAGCCGAAAGAAAATGGCGTAAATTGAAACTCTTAATTCATTATGAGGTATACAAAGAAAATGTGCATGTTTTCAATCAAATTTTGCAAAAAGAAAGACAAATATTCTTCTCAGAGATCATCAACAACAATAGTAACAACCTGCGTGTCCTGTTTGCTACAGTGAACAGATTAACAAATCCTCCAGCTCCATTTGTTTTTTAACGACAAGTTTCAAGGCATTAAACATGCGATACAATCCAAAGGGCATACAACAACACTGCAGCCACCTAGGAGACACTTGGTTGGTTTAACACATTTTACACAAATTAATGACATAACAATTGAACAGAGATGGCGCCGCTGTGTCCGGCCGCCGTCCAGGTCGCTCCGCTTAGATTGTGTTCTTACTTACTTTTTTACCTACTTTTGTTTTCTCTTTTTACACACATCACCTCTGCACTGATTTCATACGAAAAGGTGATACTTTTGGACATTGGACACCGCTTCACTGACCTGTTTCACGACACTTTATCCTCCAACCCGTCGTGGCCACCTGAGATTCTCCGGGACGCCGTGATAAACAATGGTTACCTGAATAGCCACCCGAGGCGACGGAACAAGAAACACCGCGGGAGACGTGCTGCGATTCACAACAGACTGAGGAAAAGAGCACACAGCCCTCCTCTACCGAGCATTTTGCTCGCCAATGTCCAGTCTCTGGAGAATAAGATGGATGATCTTAGAGCCAGGATAAACTTCCAACGGGACATTAGGGACTGTAACATCCTTTGTTTGTCTGAAACGTGGCTCACGCCCTGGGTCCCGGACGCTGCTGTAACGCCGTCTGAAAACTTCTCTGTTTTACGGATGGACAGGACAGCTGAGGCCGGCAAATCCAAGGGCGGGGGAGTTTGTTTCATGATTAACAAGAAATGGTGTGACCCCAGGAATATCTCCACTCTGTCGCGCTCCTGCTCGCCTCATCTGGAACATCTATCCATTATTTGCCGCCCATCCTATCTGCCTCGGGAGTTTTCATCGATCATTATAACTGCTGTTTACATCCCTCCACAAGCAGACACTGGCTTGGCTTTGTCTGAGCTTCACGATGCGCTCAGCGGCAACATCAACAAACATCCTGATGCTGCTATTATCATCGCTGGGGACTTTAACAAAGCCAAACTCAGGAAAGTCATGCCTAATTTTCATCAACACGTATCCTGTCCAACCAGAGGACCGAATACACTGGATCATTGCTACACCCAGTTTAAGAATGCCTACAAAGCTCGCTCACTACCGGCTTTCGGCAAATCGGACCATGCCGCCATTTTCCTCACACCGGAATATAAACAACGGCTCGTTCAAGAACCTCCGGTGCAGAGGGTGGTGACGCGTTGGTCCGCCCAATCAGAAGCAAAGTTACAGGCGGCTCTCGATGACGTAGACTGGGTCATGCTTCGCGCAAGCTCATTGGACGTCAGCAAGTTCACGGATGTAGCGCTAAGCTTTGTAAACACGCTAGCCGAACAAGCTACGGACACAATAACTATAAGGTCTTTCTCTAATCAGAAACCGTGGGTGGACAGATCAATCCGTGCAGCAATTAACAAACGCACTGCTGCTTACAACGCCGGCCTTCTGTCAGGAAACATGAGCGAGTACAAAGCATTGTGCTATGCTCTCCGACACGCAGTAAGTGCCGCCAAACACAGACACAGGGAACGCATAGAGTCACATTTCCAGCTTAATGACTCCCGACGCATGTGGCAAGGACTAAGGACCATCTGTGACTTTGGAAATCAATCCTCTACAGAGGTGAGAGCAGATCCGTCGCTGGCTGACGAGCTTAACACTTTCTACGGCCGCTTCGAAAGCAATCAAAGCAGTGCGAGTCTGCCGATCAGCGCGTCAGGGAGCAGCAGTCAGAGCAGCGATCATCATGTGATCACCGTGTCGGAGGACGAGGTTCGGAGGGCACTAAAGCGAGTGAATGTAAGGAAAGCAGCTGGACCTGATGGGATTTCTGGCCGTGTTCTGCGGTCCTGCGCTGATCAGCTCGCTGGTTTGTTTACATCCATTTTTAATGAGTCTCTTGCCACATCGGTGGTTCCCACCTCATTCAAAAAATCGACCATCATCCCTGTGCCAAAAAACAATAAACCCTCTTGTCTAAATGACTATCGTCCAGTTGCCCTCACATCAAATGTCATGAAGGTCTTTGAGGGACTGGTTAAAAACGTCATCTGCTCCTCCATCCCGGATACTTTGGACCCTCTTCAGTTTGCTTATCGCCCAAACAGATCCACAGATGATGCCATCTCTCACATCCTGCACTCTTCTCTCACACACATTGACAGCAATAACAGGAACTATGTAAGACTGCTATTTATTGACTATAGCTCAGCTTTTAATACTATAGTCCCCATAAAGCTAGCTTCCAAACTCATAGACCTCGGACTGAATCCTTCACTCTGCAACTGGATCCTTGATTTCCTCACCGGCAGACCTCAAGTGGTGAAACTAGGCCAGTACACCTCCAGCTCCATCACACTGAACGTAGGAGCCCCACAGGGCTGTGTCCTGAGTCCCCTGCTCTACTCTCTCTACACACACGACTGCGTGTCCTCGCACAGCTCCACATCCATTATCAAATTCGCTGATGATACTGTGGTTCTGGGCCTCATTCACAACAACAATGAGACCGCATACTTGGATGAGGTAGAGAAATTAACATCATGGTGCCAGGACAACTGCCTCTCTCTGAATGTGAGCAAAACTAAAGAACTGATTGTGGACTTCAGGAAGACGCATCAGCAGCCCTACACTCCTCTCATGATAAGCGGGACCCCTGTGGAGAGAGTTAGTAGCTTTAAGTACCTCGGTGTAAACATCTCTGAGGACCTGACTTGGACTACTCACACTCAAACACAGGTTAATAAAGCCAGGCAAAGACTGTACTATCTGCGACAGCTGAGGAAATTCAGGGTCTCACCAGCAATCCTGAAAACTTTCTATTCTGGGGCTATAGAAAGTATACTGACTCAATGTATCTCAGTGTGGTATGGGAACAGCTCCAGTCTAGACTGCAAAGCCCTGCAGAGAGTTGTGCGCTTAGCTGAGTGCATTTCAGGGTCTGCTCTCCCCTCTCTGCAGGACATTTACCACAAACGCTGCAGAAGCAGAGCTGCAAAAATCATCAAAGACTCCACCCACCCCAGTAATCATATTTTCACTTTACTGCCATCTGGTAAGCGCTACCGTAGCCTGATGGCAAAAACCGAGAGACTCAGGAGGAGTTTTTTCCCACAGGCCATCAGGCTCTTGAACTCTAAACCAGCTACCTCACATTGACACACTGACAAGTGTCACCCTGTTTTTGCACATTTGCTTCCTGCACCTTCCTGTGTATCTTAATATTTAAGACCACAGCTAAATGCATATATGCACACTGTACATCCCTGTACATTTTTTAATATTTAAGTCTACAGTTTACATTCAAGTACATTATTTTGCGATCTAGATTTATTCCCACATTACACATTTTTTATATTTTTATTCTTATATTTTTTATTGTTTACTTTTATTTCATTCTTACATAGCTACATTTATGTATATTTTCATCTGTGTGTTTTCCTTAATAATTTCACTGTCCATGGAGCGGACCTGACTCACATTTCACTGCTGGTTATATATGCTGTATATAATTTTGTATGTGACGAATAAAAATCTTGAATCTTGAATCTTGAAAAAACTGTCTCCAGCCTGAGTTCATCCACCTGCTGCCTCGATGTTTTACCCACTAGATTTCTAAAATCAGTACAAAGCAGTTTGTTACCACAACTCACTGATATAGTCAATAATTCCTTACAGTCTGGAACATTTCCAAAGGCCTTAAAAACTGCTGTCATTAAGCCTCTCCTAAAGAAGAGCAGTCTTGATGCTACAGTGCTCAACAACTATCGGCCCATATCAAACCTACCATTTTTAGGGAAAGTCATCGAAAAAGTTGTATATCAACAACTTAATGACTTTCTATTACTTAACAACTGCTTTGATCCTTTTCAGTCAGGATTCAGGCCCCATCACAGCACTGAGACTGCACTTATCAAAGTCACAAATGACATCCGTATGAACACTGACGTGGGCAAAGTCTCTGCCTTAGTTCTGTTGGACTTGAGTGCTGCTTTTGATACAGTGAACCATGAAATCCTGACACAAAGATTAGAGGAATGGATAGGTATCACTGGAACTGCCCTTAAATGGTTTCAGTCCTATCTTGAAGACAGGAAGTACTTTGTTTCGGTTGGTAACTTTGTGTCAGACCAAATGGCCCTGACATGTGGGGTTCCACAGGGGTCTATCTTGGGACCTCTATTATTAAATCTCTACATGCTTCCTTTAGGCCAGTTAATACGCAGCTGTGACTTATCATACCATAATTATGCAGATGACACTCAGATTTACATTTCACTCACAGCAGGTGAAAATGGACCAATCCATTCACTGTGTCACTGCATCGAACAGAAACAAGACAGAACTAATCATCTTTGGGCCACAGAAACAAAGAGAAAGTGTCAGCAGTCACCTCGAGTCTCTTCTCTAAAATCTAAAACCAGGTTAGAAATCTAGGGGTCATCATGGACTCAGACTTGAATTTCCACAGTTACATTAAGTCAATTACATCATCTGCATTTTATCACCTTAAAAACATTTCCAGAGTCAAAGGGATGATGTCTCAACTGGACTTAGAGAAACTTATCCATGCTTTTATCTCCAGCAGGTTAGATTACTGTAACGGCCTGCTCACTGGTCTCTCAAAACGAGGGTTAAGACAGCTGCAGCTTATTCAGAACGCGGCTGCCCGGGTTCTAACCAAAACCAGGAAGTACAACCACATTACGCCAGTTTTAAAATCTCTGCACTGGATTTCTGTTGCTCAGAGAATAGACTTTAAAACAGCACTGCTGGTTTACAAGTCTCTAAATGGTTTAGCACCAGAATATATTTCTGACAAGCTTATGAACCTCCTCAGACTCTGAGAACATCTGGGACAGGCCTTCTGCTCGTGCCCAGAGTTAGAACTAAACGGGGTGAAGCAGCGTTTAAGTTTCATGCAGCAAAAACCTGGAACAGCCTCCCAGATGAAGTAAAACAAGCCTCAACTTTAACAATGTTCAATGGGAGGTTAAAAACCTTCCTCTTTAGCTCCGCCTACATTACAACCTAAAGTGTTTTTTCTTTTATCTGCACTCTTCTTTTTAAAATGTTTTTAATTTTTTCTTATGTTTCTTAATATAAATCTTGTAAATTGTCTTTTATTCCTGTAAAGCACTTTGAGTTACCCAGTGTATGAATTGTGCTATAAAAATAAAATTGCCTTGCCTTGCCTTGCTCACCACTCGCTCACTTTTCATTCTTTTTTGAAATTTGCCACAGAGATTGAACTGTAAAATGTCTGTCACAAGACAGTGTCTCAAGAATAAACTCTGACTGAGTCTCCAGTAAAAATGACTGAAATATAAAGTACATCTCTGTCTGGTCTCTGTGACTGTCACTCATGTCTCAGATCCAATTACTCTCATCTTTGTTTAAGACTGGTTTCTAACACTTAAAACACAGCTTGATAAAAATAACATAGTAGTCTATATTGAACACTATTACATATAAATCAATCAACTTCCTTAAGTCCATATTAAGAAAATCAAGTAGCTTAGAAATTATTTAAAGCAGTTATGTGGAACAAGTTGACTTTACTCTATCAAAGGCCTTCTCTGCGTCCAAAGAGATTAAGGCGTCTTGATTGTTTGCAGAGGAGGACGTATTATAAGACATTAAAGTGCCAGTTTTGGACTAATCCAGGCCCAACAACAGATGAGAGGGCCGATTCCAGGCGTAGAGCTAATGTTTTTGCCAAAAAGTTAAGGAGTTTTATTGGGCGATAAGGAGAACAAAGTTTGGCGTCTTTTAATTTTTAACAAGAAGAGTGATAACTGATTGATTAAAAGTCTGCTGTAAGTGTCCACATGCTAAAGATTTGTTACATATGTCTAAAAGAAATAGGGAGAATATGCAGGGCCAGAGTCAGGGCCAGGGCTTTTACTCCCCTGCAAGGACTTAGCAGCATCTGTAAGTTCTGTTTGTGTGAGAGGTTTCTCAAGATAATTAGCAAACAATTTATCAATAAAAGTAATTTCTAATTTTGCAAATAAAGTCATCAAAGTCAGATATTAAGGAAGAAATACAATACCATATAAAATCTTTAAAGGCTAAATTAATATTGTTTGGATTGGTAGTGACCTCATTCTCAAGTCTTATTTTTAGAGACTTGCCGGATTTGATGTGCCAATAATCTACCAAAGGTATATTCATAAATGTACTGTATGTAGCCTTCCAAAGTAATACAATACAAAATAAAACACCCATGACCAATTGTCTTTGCAAACCAAACCCAACATGAACTGTGTCAGACTGGCTGTTAACCAGTATTATTCTGCAAACAGAAAATAACCATATTAAACAACACACTCAACAAACCTATCAAATATTATATAAATATATATCCAAATATTATTACTGTATTGTCCGTACAGCTGCAAGCAACATCATTCCTAACTGGCAACGTGAGGTCTCAGAATCTGGGGCGATGCCAGTTTTAATGTTCTTCTCCACAAAATCCTGGGTGAGCTTGGGATCCTCAAATCGATGAGTTAGCCCACTGGGATGAGTGACCCTATGAGTGGCAGGAAAAAAAAAGTCCAAACTTAATCCCAGGACACGAATGGAGTTTCTTCATAACTTTCAAAAAGGCTGCTCCTTTTTTTGGCTACAGCTGCAGTAAAGTCAGAGAAAATGAACACCCGGTCTGGATCATAACGTGCTGTAACGTTTGTTGCAATGAGAAGGAATAAAGTGGTGCAAAAAATATCACATTGGATCGCAAATATCACTGAGGAGACACCGCAAACACACCCTACATCATCTGTGCTCAGCAGTGCTCCCCAAATGGTAAACTATAGTTAAAATAATCAGGAACCTATATGAGAGCTATTTCTTTTATTTTACTTTTTTTCCACAAAACAAGTATTGTTTTAGGTATTTCCTGAATGCTTTATCTCTGATTCCGTAAACAAGTGGACTGACGAGCCGTGGCAAGACGTTGACAAAAATAGACACAGCAAAACGGATGGCAAGCACACTTTGGGGAAACAAATATGCCAATCCAACTGATAATGGGTTAGTTACATAAGTGAGCATCGACAGCATCAGCTGGAAACTATGGAGGAGGACAGTGTTCCTGGCTTTTTTGGCGTCGGCTGAAGCTGCCTTTGCTGTAAAAAGAATCTTAAAGTAAGTGTACAACAAAGTGAGCCACACAAAAACCAGTAAGATGGCGTTGGAGATGTCATTCTTCTCAGTCAAATGTGGATTACGGAAAATATTAGTTCTTAGGCAGAACACTCGAGCCTGAAAAAAATCAAGGGGCTCTGTGGCCAAAGTAAAAAACAGATCCGGCAGCACAGTCAGCGAACTTATAAACCAAATGAAGCCAATCACAATGTAAGTTTTCCTCACTGTACAGATCTGTGAGTGGCGTAAAGGAAAACAGACGGCAATGTAACACTCAATGGCCATAACGGCAAGAGTCATGGGGTTGCTCGTGTTGCTATAAAATGCAATCATGAGCAAAACTATACACAAGGACACATTCAGAGTGAAGATGATGTAGCTCAAGACTTGGATGATGGTTAAAATGGTCAGTAGGATGATGTCGTTGACGACCAGGTGGATGTAGAGGATGTAGCGAGGGTTCATTTTGAAAATCTTCAGAAAAGAGAGACAGAAGAAAACGAAATCATACTAAGCAAAAGCTTGTGTGGCTCAAATATCCAGTTGACAAGGCCTTAGTATTATTAAGCCTAAAGTAAACAAAACCATAAGACGAGCAGAGAAAAAAAGCAGAAATACTTCACCTTTTGTCTTGCTTCAATGGATCAGAAAAGTAAGAATAATTAAAGTTACTGCTGCTGCATTAAATGTGTTTTACCAAAGTCACAAAGTGAACTGAGGAGCAGCAAAAAACCACCCAGTGCAGACTTTATTATGTTAGATTTAAATGTGTTGATGATGTGTCACTTTAAACAAGAAACAGGCTTAAAAAAAAACATCTTGAAAGCTCATTTTGTCCTTTAATCATTTCTTCAGAAATGGTAACACGGGGGTAAAATAATGCACAAAACATGTAAAGACAGACAAAGTGTATATTATTACATATTTTAACAAACATCTAAATCTTATGTGAGACATCATTTATATGTTTGTTTAGTGGTTATAAAGTTCATTAATTGGATGGACAGTTGTAAATTAGTGCTTTTTTCACTTTATTATAGATAAAAAAAAAACAGATTCATCAAATGTTGGACTAAGCCTGACCTTAAACCAGCCCTGGACCTGACCAGACTAATTAAACTAAATCTATCTTATTGGGTTTGTGGAATACTCTCTATGCTAATAAATAACAATAACATGTAAACGTTTATTTTTCATCAGCATATAGCTTTGTCATTGTGTTTTCAGTTTTGCACACTTCCAGAAATACATCTAATAAAAGAAACACTTAACTACTCTACACAAACTGTACGTAATGATAATCATATCATTAATTATTATGTATTGTTTTCTACTACTAATAATAATATTGATATTATTATTAATAATAATAACAATAATAATAACAATAATGATTATTGTTATTATAATACTAATAATAATAATAATAATAATAATAATAATAATAATAATAATAATAATAATAATAATAATAAAACATTTCAGGGCAGGTGGAAGAGAGGTCCAATGTGTTGGTGTGTTGTGACTTACCTCTGGTCTTTACCTGGGGGACAGATAAAAGATCTTGACTGTATTTTGTGAGGATGAATAAAACTTTAAAATCAATTCTCTGTTTTATGAGCAGCCAGTGGAGTGACAATAGGTAAGCATTAATACATGTATAATCAACAGAACTGTAGGAAAATGCTTTGTAGATGAATTAAGTAATTACAAATATTCAACTAATGCTGTGTTGTTGTCATAAAGTTGTACTTCTAAGCCTAATGTGAGCGTCTGACCTCGTGTCGTATGAAAGTCAGCACCAGTGTGGAGTTGATGTAGTTGATGGAGATGCAGAGAGTCACAGTGATCACATTCTTCAGTATGGCAGTGTTCAGGTCGTCCCGAACAACGGCTGGTGTCGAGTTACTGCTGGCGCTTGAGAGGTTCATGGATCAAGTGACAATGGACTTTAAACAATAGCAGAGGATTAATGTGACGGTGTACAAGATCTACAACACAATGAAAGAAATCCTGGGAGTTAAAAGCAGGACAATAGTTGAAGGCTAAGAGAAAGAAAGAAGCAAATGGAAATTAAGTAATAGATAAATTCTGTACTTTAACACCTAGAAGAACATTTACACATTAAATAAAAGTACAATAATCTGAAGTACAAAGTGAAATATCAAAATAGTTAAATTAATTACGATCTTGAATATTACCATAATAATGATAATAAGGAAAGTATGACTGACGTCCAAACACAGAGTGCACTAGAAGGGCTTAAGGGTAGATTCATTTATAGGGTCTAATGAAAATGTCTTGGGATCAGTGATGATCATGTGGTTTGAGTGATAGGTCACATTGTTTGCACCTTCCTTATACATAATAATAATAATCTGTATTTAAAGTATCAATAAAAATAAAATAAAATACAATTTCAAAGTGCTTCACAGTCTGGCTAGAATAGATTAATGTAATTACATTTATTTTACTTACGTACTTTTATTTTTAAAGACGCACTGCTGTAGGAGAGCTGTGTGTGAAATGAGGTGGCTCTGCATGTTAAGTTTTTTACCTTTTTGCACTGATCCACAGGGGAGCGCTTGAGAGTAAATGTCTTGAGCCAGAGCTTCACAATGTTTTCCAAACATTAGTTAAGATAGTTAACTTTATTAGGGCCCAGCCAGTGCTGAGTGGGTCACAAGCCTTGCATATTCAGCCATATTTTTGACAAGCTGAACAGTCTAAACCTGTCCCCCCAGGGCTCAAACAAATATACACAATGTAAATCAAGAGTGCGTGTTTTCAGTTATTCATTTTCTACCGCTTAGTCCCGTTAGGGGTCATGGTTGACTGGAGCCTATCCCAGCAGCTTTGGGCCTGAGGCGGGCGGGGTTCACCCTGGACAGTGCCCAATAAGTTGCAGGGCTGACATTTAGACATAGACAGACAACCTTTCACTCTCACATTCATTCACTAGGAACACTTTAGATTTGCCAAGCCGGAGTACCTGGTACCACTAACATAGGGAGGACATGCAGACTCAAAGAAACGATGAAGTCGGCCGAACTCACAACTTTCTTTCTGTGAGGCAGGAGCGCTAACCACTGTCCCACGTGCACCTTGAGAGAAAGCCTATTTATATTTTTTTATTTTTTAACCTTTGGCCAGTGTTGCACAAAAGGGACAGTTCTCTACTTTTTTACTCTAGTAGAACTTGTGTTTGGGCCCGCACCAGAGGTGGGATGAGAACTGGGTCTGAACTATTTCAACAACTTGGTGGCGTGGCTGCTCTCAGTCCATGAGCTTTCTCTGAGACACCTGGCTGACCTGGGAGTCCAGCAGAAGAGGGCCTACAACCTTCAATGCAGGGAGCAGGATTTTGCTTCGCACTCCCAAGTATGGGTCTACAGTCCGGGCAGGAAGAAAGAACAGCCACTGGGTTGGTCCCTGCACTGCGTTGGTGCTGCACAGGGGTCGTCTGGCCCCCTACACCTGGCCCTTGACACAGAGACGGCTAAGCCTTCCCCGGCTAGCCCACCGCGAGCAGTCGGTGGGAGCCCGCCATGTGTAGCAGGGAGGCGGCGAGCGCTTCCTTAACACCTGAGAGACATTGTTGTGGATGGTTGCCACAAGTGTGCATGTACGTGATTGCTGGGGGCAGCTAATCTCTTAAGTGTTGCGTCCAAGTTGGTGACAATGACTGCTCAGAGAAATATATGAAACCATGAGTCAGTGTGGCGTGTCTGTGTTCAGCCTCCCCTGTTCTGTATTCTGTTTTCAAAATAAAAGCACAAGTTTATCAGCCAAGTATGTGTACTTTTTACCTTACATTGCACACCACAGTATATAGTTACTGCAAATTTATGGTAGTAAGCTAATATGGCCTTAAAGTAAAGTAAACATGACATAATGTAACTTTTCATGTTAAACTATTACGTTTTTTTCCAAATATGATAATAAACTTTTGTATACGATCCTACTGTTTTTGAGTTTTATGTGAATGTTTGCCAGCATCTATCCCTATCCTTCTTATCCTATTATCTCAAACCAACTATCTTCATATTCTCCTTTACTACATCCATAAACTTCCTCTTTGGTCTAATGTCAACATCCTCTGTCTGATATATTCACTCTCCTTCCAATGAACATGTCAAAATATCTCAATATTCGAAAAACCCATGCTGTCCCTCTGATGTACTAAGCTCTTGAGACAATCCTTCCTTGTCACTTACAAAGAGAACTTTGACATATTTGTGCCACTGCCTCTAAACCATACAGCATCACTGGTCTGTACACCTTTCCTTTTTTTTTTTTTTTGCCAGTACATGTTATAATCTTAAAAATCACACCACTACATACTATTCTCGACCCGTTTCATTGTCATTATAATATCTAAAGACATTCCCCATTTTCCCCTCAAACAGAGACAGACAGTTTAATGTACAGATATGTTTTTTAATTTCTTCATTTCATGATTAAACACACAATGTGCACAGCAGATGCTTTTTAAAGTGTTGTCTAAACAGTGTGTCTCGCAGCCCGTACACAATGGGACTAACAAACCGGGGGAAAATCTGAACCAGGACATACCAAATTAATATCACATTTTCACCATTCCTAGGAAAAAAGTTAGATATAAACTGAAATACCATGGGATAAACATAGGTTAACATACACAACAGCAGCTGAAAACTGTGCAGCAGGATGGTATTTCTGGCTTTATTTGTGTCACTGTCGGCTGATTTGGCAGATCTGGCAGCAAGGAATATTCGTAAATAAATGTAAAAGAGAACGAGCCAAATACCAACAAGATATATTATGTTTAAGACCTCTGTCTTTTTTACCATGACAGGAGTTCGCACTCTGTCTAATTTGCATAAGATGGTAGAAAACACTAGCTGCTCAGACTTTATAGCCATAAGATATAACATGTCAGGTAAAAAAGAAAGTATACTCGTGGTCCAAATACATGCAATCAGGATACAAATCTTTCTAATAGTGCAGAGCTCAGAGTGTCGTAGAGGAAAACATACAGCAATGTAGCACTCCACTGCCATCACTGCTAGGTTCAGAGGAGAGTTCAGAGTGGTGAAGCTTGCAAAACTGACAATTAAACAACATAGAAAGCCTTGTATCTTGAAGAAAAGATTACTACACACAAAAAGACTGATGCTTGTAGTGAGTTGGATCATGTCATTCACCACCAGGTGGATAAAAAGGATGTAACGAGGGTTCATGTAAAATACCTAAAAAAGGAAATAAGCAAAGTGAACATTTTAGTAATAGATGTAGAACAAATAGACAAATGAAGGAAACATTTCTGACCTGGTGTTTCCTAAAAGTATGTATCAGTGTCCCATTTATGTAGTTAATGATAAGTCCCAGAGCCAGAACAATGACATTTTTGGTTACTACTGTGCTGAAGGATTCTTGATACACAACAACAGTCGACACATTTTGACCAAATAATGAGGTATTCATTCTACAGGAATAAGAGCAAAGATGAAAACGTCTTCTAAATACGTTTTAGGAAGTATAAACATAAAATGGCACACGTTTAGGTTACAGGGATGTAGACTGCGTGACTTACCTCAGATGATGACCTTCATGCTCCACTTTGGCAACTGACCTGAGACCTAAGTGTCATGTCTTTATATTGAGTAGGCACATGGTGCTGCTGTGCTGATTGTGTGAGGTGATGTAACAATGAGTCAGAAGCAGTTCACTTTCACTCTCTCTTCAGCATACATATTCCACATGTACAGTACTGACCCCCACGGGGCAGCTGACATGAATTACCCTTCAAGACACAACACCTGTGGTGGCCGTGCATTGATTGGCTGCGTAGGTATAAGCCCCACGCATGTGCAGCCTATCTCCACTCAGAGAACCTGGGTTACAGTTGTTTGATCCAAAACCAATATGTGATTGACAGTTTTGATAATTTCCTGATAATTTTTCTAGTCCAGTAAAACATGTTAAAAAAGTTGTATGAATGAATGAATGAATATAACAAAATTCGCTTGTTTCTCTGCAACAAGTAAGTCCAGACTTTAAGTACTTACGGCTCTAGGGTGGTTTATCTTGAGTGTTATTATGAAGTTATTTTATGGAGATTTTGTTTGTTACAATAAACTGTTGATATCAAAGAACGAATTTGTATTGTAGTTTTTATTTGGCTTTGTTTTCACAATTCTGGACATTATGCCAAAACAATATTTTGTATAAAATAATAAACTGTATTTATAATATGTATTTTATCAACAAAGACCTGACAATCACAAAGACCAACTACCTAAAATGTGGATGTATAGGCCAAACATTGAAGTCAGTGGTTTAATATTCAGTGTTTTACTACTTTAGTCTGTTGTAACTGTCATCATTGCCTACTGTAGGGAATAAATTAGCTCCAAAAGTATCTAATAGAATTAAAATTAAAGCTCCATGCAGCAATAAGCAGCTCTAGCCTGTCATTCACTAGGAACAATTTAGATTTGCCAAAATCTAAATTGTTCCTAGTGTGTTTGGGTCGGCACCGACCCGTTTCCAAGTTTTAAATGCATTAAAAAACACGTAAATTAGTTTATTGCGTCAAGGCTTTTTGACTTTGTCAAGAACCTCTATATCAACAAAATAAAACAAAAAAAATTTTTTTCACTAAATTATAAAATGCTCTGGTTGAAATTATGACCTTTGTGTTGTTCGGGTCGGTTATAAAAGTCAGATTATAAAGCAATAATTAGAACCAAAACTTAAATCATAAGTGAACTTTCAGCCAAAACACTGACAGACAGCTCCTCTCCCAATCATGTGAGCTTTAGGGGATGCTCATTTTGCCTTGTTTTCCAGTATTCCAGCACAAAAACAAAACAAACAAAGATGGGCATGTCCAGACATGTTACGTCAATTCCACTCATTTGAGTGGTCATTTGACTTGCAGAGTGCACATCTCCAATTTGCAGCATGCGAAAATGAGAAGAGGACTTACAGTGACCAAAGTTCTGGATAGCCTTTTTGATGAAAATGAGGGAGAGGACACAGAGCAGTATAGCGATACGGATGAGCAGGTTTCTGAGGAGGAAGACAATGTGGAGTATCATCCAGAAGACACAGACACATCTGATGAGTCTGATGAGGAGGTCACCGGTGGTGAAGCTGCTCCTGCTGAAAGATTCAAGTCCAAAATGGTAAGATCTTTGGAGCTCAGTACCGCATGATGAACATGGCAGGGCAGCTGCTGCAAATGTCATCAAAATGACCCCTGGAATCACAAGGTTTGCTGTGACAAGAGTCAGTGACATCAAGACATGTTTTGAGCTATTTATGCCATTGTCACTAAAAAGAGTCATCATTGCTATGACAAACCTGGAAGGAAAAAAAGTCCAGGGTGACATGTGGAAAGACATTGATGAGGAATACCTGGATGCCTATATTGGTGTTCTTCTTCTTGCTGGAGTGTACAGATCCTGGAATGAGGCCACTGATAGTCTTTGGGACGCATCGACAGGCAGAAATATTTTCCACAAGAACAATGTCACTTCAGACCTTTCGCATGATATCAAGAGTCCTCAGATTTGACAACAGAGATACCAGAGCAAGATCTGACAAGCTTGCCCCCATCAGGGATGTCTGGGAGAGATGGACGCAGCTCCTTCCACTGATGTTCAACCCAGGGGCAGAGGTGACAGTGGATGAACGTCTTGTCCCTTTCCGAGGAAAATGCCCCTTCCGGCAATACATACCCAGTAAGCCAGGGAAGTACGGCATAAAAATATGGGCAGCCTGCGATGCAAAAACCAGCTATGCCTGGAATCTACAGATTTACACAGGCAAAGCTGCGAGTGGCATCCCCGAGAAGAACCAAGGAAAACGTGTGGTCCTCGATATGACTGCTGGACTGCAGGGTCACAATATCACTTGTGACAATTTTTTTACCAGGTATGACCTTGGACAAGAACTTCTCAGGAGGAAACTTACCATGGTGGGCACAGTGAAGAAAAATAAACCTGAGCTACCTGCTGAAAACTTGCAGGTGAAGGACAGGGCTTTTGGTTTGATTTGCTGGATTGGTTGTTGTTTGTTTATTTGACCTTGCAAATCTATATTTTGTGTTATGACCTGTTCTGCTTTTCATTTTGTGTTTATATTAAAGTTCTATTGCCGAAAAAAAATACTTTTTTGCCTTTTTCTTAAAGTAAATATATATGGGTCGAAACTGACCCGTAACACCATAGATGTTACTATAGTTAATAATATTAAAATTAAAAAATAAATAATCAATCAATCAATCAATATTTATTTATATAGCGCCTTCCAACAACCACAGACTGAACCAAGGTGCTTAACAACATTAGTAAAAAATAAACATATTTACAAATAGGTTTAAAATATATTTACACAATAAAAACAGATCAGTGTCACAGAGCCATTAAGTGCCAAAAGCCATTTTAAATAAAAAGGTTTTAAGTTTGGCTTTAAACAGAGGCCGGTCAGTGATGGAACGTAACTCAATGGGCAACGAGTTCCAGAGTTTAGGACCGGCCACTGCAAAAGAACGATCGCCCCACTGTTTGAACCCGGGACCGGGGCACCTTCAGCAGATGTTGCCCAGCAGAACGTAGAGCTCTGCTGGGTTTGTGAGGGGTCAGAATCTCACACAAATAAGAAGGTGCAAGGCCCGTGAGTGCATTAAAAACAAACATTAAGATTTAAAATTAATTCTAAACTGGACAGGAGCCAGTGCAGGAGTACAGGACAGGTGTTATGTGCTCGTGTTTACGACTGTTAGTTAGCAGTCGGGCAGCAGCATTTTGCACAAGCTGTAAACGGTGAAGTCCAGTTTGGTTAACTCCCACATAGAGCGCATTGCAGTAGTCTATGCGGGAGCTAATAAAAGCATGGATGGCTTTCTCCAGGTCAGCACGACTTAAAAACGGTTTGACCTTTGAAAGGAGGCGAAGCTGAAAAAAGCTTGCCCTACCACCGAATCTATTTGTTTATCAAATCTTAGACTGCTGTCTAGTTTTACCCCCAGGTTTTTAACAACATGGTTGAGATGAGGGGCCAAAGCAAAAAGACCAGGAGCTGAGACACTAGGCAGGTTGGATGTGCCGAACACAATACATTCAGTTTTATCCTCATTCAAACAGAGGAAATTCTGGGACAGCCACAATCTGATGTCCTCTAAGCATCTGTTGATGGACTGAAGACTATTAGGACAAGCAGGGACAACCGGAAGGTAAACCTGTAGGTCGTCTGCGTACAAATGAAAAGACATTTTGTGCTTTGAAATAACTGCACCTAACGGCAACATATACAAGGAAAATAAAACAGGGCCCAAAATGGAACCTTGTGGCACACCAGAGGTCAAGGGAGCCGAGGAGGAGGAGAAGTCACCAATCCTGACAGAAAGAGTCCTCTCTGTTAAATACGACCTAAACCACTGCAGCACAGGTCCCTGAAGCCCAACCTGTTGTTCCAGACGTGTTAGGAGGACTGAGTGGTCCACGGTGTCAAATGCTGCAGTAAGATCCAACATTATGAGCAGCACTGGCTTTTTCTCATCAAGGGACAAGAGAATGTCATTTTGTACTTTGAGAAGAGCGGACTCAGTGCTGTGTCGTGTCCTAAAGCCAGACTGGAACTTTTCAAAGATCTGATTGTTCTCCAGAAAAGACTGTAACCGTAAGAAAACAATATTTTCCAAAACCTTGGATAGAAAAGGTAAATGGGACACAGGTCTAAAATTTGACAGAACAGTAGGATCAAGGTTGGGTTTTTTTGCAGAGGCCTGACCACTGCGTGCTTGAATACAGTTGGTACAGAACCTGAACTCAGACAGCTGTTTATAAATGAGAGGAGGCATGGGCCCACTGTGTTAAAAACCTGTTTAAGCATTTTAGATGGTATAATGTCCAGCGGACAGTTGGTCGGTCTCAGCCCCTGGACCACATCAGAGAGGAGAGAGAGTGATACTGGCTCAAACACATTAAACACAGAGAGGACAGGAGAAGAGCACAAGTCAAAAGTGTTAGACATGTTCTTAATGCTCTGTTTAACAGAGGCTACTTTATCAACAAAATAATGGAGGAAATCATTACAGGTTGACTTTGAGGCCTGCTGTGGAGCATTACTAGATGGATTTATAACAGACTGAATTGTATTGAATAGCGCTCTAGGACGATTAGAGCTGGTGGAAATGACATTAGACAGATACTGACATTTAGCTGCTTTGACTGCATTTTGATATTCAGTAAGACTGTCTCTCAATATACCCAGTGAAACATGTAGCTTGTCCTTTTTCCACTTGCGCTTGGCCTGCCTGCACCTCCGTCTAAGGGCACGGGTGGTGTCATTAAGCCAAGGCTCTAGTTGAGTCCTGACAGTTCTGCACCTGTAAGGAGCAATGATGTTAAAAATCTCTGAGCAGGTGGAGTTGAAGGAGGAGATGAAGACTTCTGTGCAGAGTGGGAAGTCCACTTCGTCCAGAGAGTAAAGAGTGGTGTTCATAAAGGCAGCAGCAAATTCTCCAGCTGTGGTGGAAGTGATGATGCGGCGGTGACCGGCTGGAGTAAGGGATTTTGCTGCAGGGACTGGGCCTTTGAATTCAAACATTACAGGAAGGTGGTCTGAAATGCAAATGTCACTTATTTCTGAGATTAATACAGTGAGTCCGTGAGAAATGATCAAGTCCAATGTGTGACCGTGCTGGTGTGTGGGAGCGTTCACTGATTGTGTCAGATCCAAAGAGATCAGAAGGCTTTGAAAGTCATTGGACAGCTGACTTGATGGGCAGCAAACGTGTATATTAGAATCACCACAAATTAATAAACTGTCATATTGTGTTCGTAATTCCCCAAGTAACTCAGAGAACTCTGGAATGAAATCCTTATTATATTTTGGAGGTCGGTAGACAACAGCACACAGTAGAGGACATGCAAATGGGGCCAGGAATAGCTGAAGCTCAAAGCTACTATAGTTCTTAGATGGAAGTAGACGACAGTTCAAGTGTTGTTTAAAGACAGAAGCCAGACCACCACCACGACTGGACACTCGCGGCGTACTCAGGAAAGAGTAGCCGGGAGGGAGGAGCTCCGAGAAAGCGAGGTTATCACCTGGTTTTAGCCAGGTCTCTGTGAGCATGAGAAAATCCAGGTCGTGAGTGGAAATCAAGTCGTTGAGGATGAAGGTCTTGTTTGTGAGCGATCGGGTGTTTATCAAAGCTGCGTGCACCGACCTACAGTTCACCGACTGCGGAGTGGCATGATTGAGCGGGCGGAGATTCCCTCGTACGCAGCCCCGCACCTGAATCCTCACCGGCCGGCAACACGGAAGCAAGCACCCAGCGTCAGGGAGAGCTGGTCGGAGCCACCGATAGCTGAACTCTAAGGAGCGGCGCAGGTCAAATTTTCCGGACACCGTGGATTTTCCATTCAGCGAACAGCCAGAAACATCCGTACATAGTGAAGCCAGGTAAGCCTTGAATCTTACGAGCACCCCTCCTCTTTTACCGCGTCTCCGCTTCTTGTTGCGAGGCAACGTGCAGAAAGGACGCCACAGATAGGCTGGCACAGCGATAGCAGAGGCGGCGGCGTTTGAATGTCCATATTCAACAAAATCAGAAAGGTTGTTCACCGTATCCCGTATCTTTAGCAGGGTCAGGCGTTCATACACCAATAGCGATGACACATTATTAATGACACACAGGATAAATACAATAATTAGCAGTAAAGTCAAGAGACGTGGACGGCAAGCCATACACAGCGGCGCCATCTTGTCAGTCAAACTTCCTGGTCTTTCTTAAAAAGTAAAAAATAAAACAAATTTATTTAAGAGATGTGTTCTAATAGTGCTTAGTAATAGTCAGGTAACACAACAACCTTTTATTTATTTATATGATTTTGTTGAGGTTCATTTTACCTTTTTTTTTTTTATTGAAATCGAGGGGTGTACTGAAAAAAAAAAGGCCCAGAGGCCCACAACAAAAATATTAAAACCAATATTTTCATGGATATGGAAGCCTAACAAGGTAACCAAGAGATGAGAAACCAATTGGATGATAGCTAATTGTTTTTAGTGTATTTTACAGCTGATTTAAGACACGGGTCAAAACCGACCCGTTAACATAAGAGATGGTAACAGAAAGCGAACACAAGAGGAAGGTTAAAGTGTTCATTTTGAGCAATTTTCACAGGTTCCTATCAGACGGATACTGTATGTCTGGCCAGATAGTTCTGAAGGCCACAAGTGTGCATGTACATGGCACAATCCTAATTGACTTGTGTTGTTTGTTTGTGTTTTTATTTTCTTATTTTCTCTATTTTGTATTGTGTCAGTTTGTTTGTGTGTATGCATAGTGCTTTCTTTTATTTGTGTAAAAAAAACAATAAAAAAGTATTTTCAAGAGAACTTCAAATCTCACAATATTCTGGATTTAAGGCAATAAGATAAGATAGGACTTTATTAATCCCACAGAGAGAAAATTCACTTGCAGCTTTTTGACAACTAAAGTGCAAAAAGTAATTTTTTTTATAAAAAAAAAAATTGTATACAATCTTAGCAGAAAAAAATATTTTTAATACAATAAAATATGATGGTTAAATTAAACACAAAAAACTATCCATATATACATATTTACGAAGTACTGTATATATCGAGATTGCTACAATAGCACAAGCTTCCATTTACAACATATCTTATCATTGATCAGCAGAGTTTTCTGTCATTACAGCAACAAAAACAAGACTTGTTTAATAGTTCAGTATTTTATAAATGGGGCTCCTCAGCTACTATGTATATTTACTATATAGATAAAGCTGGTTGTCAGTCTGCTAACAGCTTGGAGAGCCAAACAGGAGCAACATCACAGGAACTAAACCATGTACTAATGGAAAAAAAAAGTTGAGTGAACCAATTCAGAATTCACTTTACTTTTAGCATCCATTCAGTCATTCACTTTCAAAAACACTTCTTCATTCACTACTCTCTGTGTCTTGCCCAATAACTCTAAAAATCGTATTAATATATTTGTAATGTAATTTTGCGTTTGTATGAGATGCAAGATATATGTTCTCATAAGATCCCTTTAAGACCTCAACACTTTAAGCTCCACCTTGTGCAGAACAGATGCTTTTTCAAGTGATGTCTAAACGTCTCGTAGCCCATAAACCATTGGGCTCACAAACCTGGGGAAAATATGTACAAAGATATACAAAAAAATAAATATATTAAGTGGAGGTAAATTCTTGGGAACAAGAGAAACATATAGCGTCCTACCACACCAAATATAAATGTTAACATACACAAGATCAGCTATGCAACAGGATGGTGTTCCTGGCCTTATGTGTGTCACTGTCGGCTGATTTGGCAGATCTTGCAACAAAAAGTATTTGGAAATAAGTGTAAAAGAGAACGAGCCAAACACTAACGAGATACATTATGAATAAAACCTCTCTCTTTTTCATGATGACAGGATCTTGAAGAAAACTGAGTGTCTCACAAAGAATAGTGGATTGGAATAGCTGCTCAGAGTGAGTTGCCAGAAGATAAAAAATGTCAGGTAAAAAAGAAAGTATGCTGGTGGTCCAAATGCATGTGATTACTATATAAATCCTTTTAACAGTGCAGAGCTCAGAGTGTCGTAGAGGAAAACATACAGCGATGTAGCACTCCACTGCCATCACTGCTAGGTTCAGAGGAGAGTTCAGAGTGGTGAAGACTGAGAAGTTAATTATTTTTATTTTATTAAATTAATTTAATTGTTCGTACACAGCAGAATGTCCCTGTGAGGTATGGATTAGTACACCAAGACTTTCGATTGGCGTGACCTCTCTGTCTGCACCAGGTGTGAATGTGAATGTGAATGGGGTGAATGGAAGCATAATGTAAAGTGCCAGGTACAATAAAGCACTTTATAAATGCACACTATTAACCATTTATTATTATTACATCAATTTTATATAGCGCTTTTCCAGGGACACAAAGACGCTTTACATATCAATTATTCATTCCCTCCACAGTCACACACTGGTGGTGGTAAGCTACATCTGTAGCCACAGCTGACAGGCAGACTGACAGAGACGTGGCAGCCATTCCGCGCCTACGGACTCTCCGACCATCACCAAGTACATTCACTAAACATTCTTACACATTCATACGGGGCAAGGTGTGTTAAGTGTCTTGCCCAAGGACACATCGACAGTATGAACTGAGCTACTGCCGCCCCTATTTACCAGAGATCTAAGACTTTTTAACACAAAAGGCCTATTACTTGGGCTGGCCACAAAAAAAGCACACTCTAAAATGTGCAGTTTTACTGTATTGGGGCAGTCCGGAAACCAGTCAGTATCCGGTGTGACCACCATTTTGCCACCACCTCTTGGCTCTTTTTAGAATAAATCTAAGTTTACTGTACATTTGAGCCATACACGTTAATATTAGACATCTCATGTCAAACACAATCATACAGTAAAAGATATCTAGGAAGGCCATCAATCACAGTTTAATGATTACAACAGACGGGCTTTGTCCACACTGAATCTGTTTCCTTACATTGATTGATGTTTGATCTCAATTTGAAACAACAAAAACACAAGTGTAACCTAAAACTTAAAGTCTGTTTGTTGTTAAAGCTGCATTAAAATAAAACTCCTTCCTGCCCTGAGCACATCATTATATTCCTAAAGCTCTACTCTTGCTCTGAACTTGACACATTTGCTTCATCCCTACACTCCTCCTTCTGCTCAGTCCTATCCGCATATTTATTGTATATTAAGTGGATTTTAATGCATTTATAGTTAGGTCCCAAAGAGGACATGTAACATCAAAACAGAGTCTGTTGCCAGATCATTCAATCCTGTGGCCGTTTTATTGTGAGACAGGAGTAAAACCATCCCACAGTTCATAATCAATAAATTGAAACTTATTTTTTTTAATAGAAGGTGAAAAACTGGGATGTGCCATTACAGTGCTGTGTATAGTAATCATGCGCAAACAAGAACACAGTGATTGAGGAAATCAAAAAAGAGATTTGCATAATCAGACCTTCTGTGCATACTAATAATACCGTATAATATAAAATTCATTATAACGGTGCTACATTAGCATTGTTTGATTTTAGATCATTTAAGTTACAACATAAAACAAAACCATATTTTGACATATATATTTTAAGTATTTATTACAACATATAACTGAAGCGAACTTTAAAAAGTGCAAATACCATTTGTAAATTATTGGTGTTGATTAACTTTACATGAAATATGTTTTCTGAGATACTTCCTGAAAGTCTTGTCTCGAACTCCATAAATAATTGGACTGATGGAGCGAGGCAGCATTTGCACAATAATATAACATGCAAAGAGGGAGTCTGGGTAATTCTCGAAACCATTCCTTCAACGCTTTCTTTAAAACGTGTTCAGCGTACGTGGCCATGCACAGCAGCACCTGGATGCCGTGCAGAATAATAGTGTCTCTAGCTTTCTTGGCGTCGTTGCTTGCAGCTTTTGCAGTGAATAGGATTTTGAAGTAAGCATAAAAAATAATCAGCCAAACTAAAACTAAATATAAAGTATAGGTGACGTCCCTTTTCTTCAGAAGTAGTGGATTCTGGAAAGCAGTTTCTCGGAGACAGAAAACTTCAGATCGGAAGAACTGAAGAGGCTCTGTGGCCAGTGTTATGAATAAATCCGGAAGCACAGAGACCAAACTTGTCACCCAGATTAAACCGATCAGAATGAACGTCCTCCTGACGGTGCAGATCTGTATGTGTCGAAGCGGGAGGCAGATGGCAATGTAGCACTCAACGGCCATACACGCCAGGTTCAGAGGGGTGTTCTCGGTGGCAAACAGGGCCACCAGAATAAACACACAGCAAACCGAGGTGTTTATTTTGTAAAGGATGTAGCTGAGGAGGAAGAGGATGCAGGTCAGTGTCACTTGGATCATGTCGTTGACCACAAGGTGACAAAACAGGATGTAGCGAGGATTCATGTAGAAAATCTGAAAGACATACATGTCTGAAAGAATAAAACATGTGCTAAAATATTTAACTCAGGTATTACAGTATCTATTCTCTATTGTATGTCATTTAAGCTGCTGAGGGAAAATCTCTTCCAAGTTGAATTAAGTTGTATATTTTATGCAATGACAATAAAACATCTAGGCTACTTATCTACACTGTGACACAGTGGGTTAGATTTCTGATTATCTTTTAAGCCCTGGCTGTTAACATTAGCTAACCACCAAATCAAAGGTAAAATAATAACAATTTTACAATTTCAGGAATAAAACCTGGTTTATGGAATGTGTTGACGAAGATAAATAAGTATAACTCGGTAAATACAACAGTTATAAAGTTAAAATGATATAAAGCCACTCCATTTAAATGTCAAATTTCAATGTTGCAAAATCCACAACCTCTTTCCAATTGAAAGAAAGAGTGTTACACATACACCCTGTTTCACTTTGAGGGCCTTCTTGAGGGCTTGGGTGGCTGCTCTGTGGACTGCTCCTCATTCTGTTTTTATTTTAATTTTTAAATAAATACATTTTTTACATAATTTCATTTCAGTGTCTGTTGACAACTTTATGAAAATGTTTATTCACAGAAATACAACATTTTCAAACAGGTAGCCAAATCCAAACCTAAACAAGTTAAGCTGTATCCACCATCTACAGCCAAACCAGTTTAGGCTTTTACTAAATACTTCAATTCAAATGGATCACGAATTCATAAAATTGTCTTTTCTTGTGTTAAATCAATTTGTAATTAATGTTTTATTAAAGAATGTACTCTACCTGGTGTTTGCGGAAAGTCTGAACGAGGCTGGCATTGATGTAGGTGATGGAGATGCTGAGGACTACAACTATCACGTTCTTCGTCACGGCTTTAGCCAAAGAGTCTCTGTACGCAATGACCATGGTCACATTTCCAGACGATACATTCATCTTGACTGAGCTGAGGTCTGACGGGAAACAAACACACGTCAGTCTAGCTCCACATATGAGAACCAAAAATGCCTTTAAGTCTCATCATATAAGCACTGTACATGTAATGTCTTCTAATCACGTTTAGAGTTTGTCATAAACGATTGCCGAGTATGCTCTGTTAGTAACTCAATATTAAATGATATCCAACACTTTATAACTGTAACTGTACCTAAAATTAATGCTGCAAGCAGTTATGTTTGAAGTCATTTTAACATTTGTTTGATTTTCTAATGTTACAAAGTTATGTTATTTTTTATTGATGTAATTCAGCAGATTTTTAAAAGGGCTTTACACATTACACATTACAAAAACAGAATATTATTGAACCAGAACATTCAAGAGCAAAGGATTTAGACATATGATTGCATAAAGGTTCTGGTTAATTTTGTGTCTCTTATAGGTCGCAGACAGGAAAATGTATCAGAAGACAGTGATGCTTGTGCAACCCCATAAATCTAAATTTATATTTTAAATGCAAAATTATAAACCAATGTAATTCTCTTTAGCACAAACAATCAAATCTAGAAAACATGGTGGAAAGTAATACATGCATACATACATATATACAGAGCAGTTACCTAAAATGTCTAAATACATTTAGGACAGAAAAACATTTAAAATCATATTAAGGTTACCACAAATAATAAACTATTTCAACTCTTATGTTAATGTAACTGAATACTTACTCAAGTCTCTCCAGACCCAGACGTTTGTTTTTTCTATGGACGAGAGGCTGAGGTTTGTGTAAATTTATACTTACCTCAGTGAGAGTGTGGTTGCTTCCACGGTCACATGATTCACTTTACCTAATCAGAAAACAACATGGAGCATCAATCTGGCACAGTTTGTTATCATTTTATGCAGTGATAGGGTTAAAATGGCAACATATTTTATGTACATTTAGTCATTTAGCAGATGCTTTTATCCAAAGCGACTTACAAGTGAGGAAAACAATGGAAGCAATTTTAACAACACAAGGTAACAAAATGCAAAAGTGCACCAAAAACTAGTCAGTTATAACGCTGCACAGTATACAAATACAATTTTTGGGGGAAGAAAGTAATAGATAGAAAGGAAGTAGAATTCAGTGTTTGTCAGTCAGGTGTTGACAAAAGTTCTGTTTTCCTGTTTTCAGGTGTTTTTTAAAGATGGCTACAGAATCTGCTGATCTTGTAGCAGCAGGTAGATCATTCCACCAATGTGGAACAGAGCCAGAGAAGGTACGAGAGAGTGATTTTTTCCCTTTTTGGGATGGTACCACAAGACAGTGTTTATTTGCAGAGCGCAAGGATCTGGTAGGAACGTAGGTCTGTATTAGTGAGTGAAGATATGAGGGTACAGAACCAGTGGTGGTAACCTAATGAAGAGAGGAGTTACATGTGCTCTCTTCTGTCCAGGGAGTCCAGCCAGTAGAGCATTGCAATAATCCAGTTTGGACAAGACAAGAGCCTGGACTAGAATTTGCGTAGAGTGCTCAGATAGGAAAGGTCTATATTTTCCTAATGTTGTAGAGGATGAATCTACAGGACCGGTGGTGCTGGCATTTGTGACTTGTGAAGTTTAGCTGATAATTACCACTCCCAGATTCCTGGCAGTGCAGGACGGTCTAATGGTTGATGGGCCTAGTTGAATGGAGAGGTTATGGCAGGTCCCTGGGTTGGCCGGAATCACAAGCAGTTCTGTTTTGTGACTGACTGAATCTAAATGGGATCTGAAAATGATTTGAAAACATATGAAAGAAAAATTTAAGCTCCATAGAACCCATTTATTCCTGATTATAGAGCTGCCCAGATCCAACAAACTGAACACTGCAGAACAAGAAGCACATCCCTTTAATCTATTTGAGCAAATGTAAAATTGATTGATTTTATTTGAAGTCAGACCTGTTTCCACAGGGTTTGTTGTCCCTGCAGGGCTGTTATAGATCTAAAAGGAAGGAGGTTTGAGGTGTTGCCCAAAACTACTTAGAGCAGCAGCTGGATTCTTGTAAGGGTTTTTCACAAACTCATAAAAATCTTTCTTGTACTGCTTCAGGCAAAGTGTCTGCCTGTTTAGACCAACAATCTGGTAACACTGATAAATATGGGAGTGTTTAGGGTCTGACGACAAAGCAACCGTTTTACTATCACCAGTGGAAAAACAAATTGGTTGCGTTGATATTTGGTAAAAAATTGGTTTTAACTAACATTAAAACGTGGTTTTCATCTAAAGTAACTGTGCAATGCAAGCATTTTGTGAAACTCTCAAGTTACAAAACTGCACACCTTTAATTGATTATTTAAAGGTGATTAATTTTTTTTCCCTTTTTTGGCTCACTTGGCTGAGCATATACCACACAAGCCTCTCACATGGAACCCCTTATAAGGGCCTCGAGTAACTGCACCACCATACAGCAAGATACGTCCACCAGAGGGCAGGCTCCAAAAGCAGAAATAAATGCAGAAATCAGTAATGCAGTAACAGCAGAAAAGCCAGGATGTGACTGCCATTTTATTACCCTGTGGTAGGGCCAATATCAATTGAAATGAATGGGGAGCAATGAGCTTGCACTAGCCACTACATATATACAAGCATTGGTAAAAAACAACTGTGGCCGCTTGGCTCAAAAACTGCATCCGCCTTGATCTCCCAAGATTACCATTGCCGGCGCATAGGTTACATCAGAGCAAGTTGGTGGCAACTCAGACACAAAACTAACTAACTGGCTCATCTCAAACGCACCTAATATAGAGCCACAGCGTCTTACACCTGACTTTTATTGTTCACTGGTGATGTTCGCTGCAGTAAAACACCACTTTGCGCACATTTGTTTACATGTGTGAGAAACAAAACTTAAGCCGAGTGGCTCATTTGCATAAATCCACAACGACATTCACTAATTAAATAAACAGTTTAACTGAACATTGATAGCACTGACTTTGAATGCAGTTGGTTCATTATAAAAATAATGACAAAAAATAAACTAAACTACTTTTGCCATGATGCTGCAGCTTAGCTTGCTACATTTCTCTGGGGGGTAGCTTTAGTGTAGGTAAGTTTCATTTAACGTAGAGTAGCTCATTTGTCCAACAATGCTCTTCACATGCAGTGGAAGCCATAAAAACATGAAAAATGACTGAGGCTCCAGTGTTGAAAGGGAAAAGGATGAACAGCTCTAGCCTCATTTTGCTCACACACAGGCCTACTGTAGGGATTGGTTAGGCGTTACAGTTACTCAGTACTTGATTATTCTTTTAACCAAATACTATTTTATTCTTACTTGAGTAATGTTTTGGATGACTACTTTTTACTTCTAATTGAGTGATCATAATTATTTACAATCTATGGTACCACACGAACAAGGACCAGGAATTTCAGCAGGGGCCTACTCGCTCCATGTCATTTCCTGTCTCTCTGTTCAGTCCCTTTTGGCTAAAGTCAAAATGCTTACAATAAAATAATAAAAAAACACTACTAAAACATACAAGTAAAAATGCTTACATTTTATTATATTCTTTATATTTTCTTCTTTGAATTTTTATAGGCTTTTTAATGTGTTTGTTGTCATTATGTCACTATGAGACTTTTTTGTTTACCTTAAATTTGGAACAAAAGACATTTTGAAATGTTCCTCTCTGAGCTCCTGACATTTGGACTTCTCCTGGGAGTATTTGGTTTTGAGTCATTAATGCGGGACACAGGAGCAGTGCTCATTAGGCTGTAGCTCTAAAGGTCACACTCAGTGAGCAACTTGTTATTGAGAACTAAGTACATCTTCAAAGGGATTCATTAGAAACATCTTCTGAGAGTTAACATTGTGCACTTAAAGCCGTGGCATTTATAAAAATTAATTACAAAAGGCTGTGTTTCAAAATATTGTTGCAGAACAGTTTACACCACACACACACACACACACACACACACACACACACACACACACACACACACACACACACACACACACACACACACACACACACACACACACACACACACACACACACACACACACACACACGGGTGATTAGGTTAATGCCATTTAAAGAGCAGCAGTTTTCCCACTGGCCCTAAACAGATCCCAAGTCTGTCGGGACTTCAGCTTCTCGTCACAATCTCTTATGCAACATGTTCGCACAAAACCTTCAATTAATTTTTTTTTTTACTACTTATGTATTTTCAAGTGGACTCAAAACTTTGAAAGAAGAAGTGAGTTACTCAATGCTCACTTAAAAACTTACAAACATCCATATGGTTACTGTATAATTAAATACAGATCACTTGCTGGTAGTTTTCACCTGCCTCAACCATTTTTTGAATATGGCAACTCTGAAGGTCATGTCATAACAATAAAGCTCAAAAACAAAAAGTAAAACTTCAAAACAAACATACAAATACGCTTTAAGATTCTATCCTTTCCGTGCTCACGTTGTTTTTGTGTTTCAGAATTAGCTTTTGCAATTTTGTTTTTTTGTTGTGTTTTTTGTACTTTACCTAACTCTAAACAATGTAGTTCCACATTCTATTGCAATCCAATAAATAAATTATCCTCATTCATTAATTTTCTTCTGCTTAGTCCCATTAGGGGTTGCAGGAGACTGGAACCTATTGCAGCAACTTTGTGCCTTAGAGGTACACCCTGGAAAATGGCCAGTTAGTCGCAGGGCTGACATTTAGACAGTGACAGACAACCATTCACTGTCATGTTTATTTACCAGAGACACTTTACATTTGTCAATTGACCTATACATGTATGTGTTTGAGTGGTGGAAGGAAGCTGAAGTACCTGGACAGAACACACGGTAACACATTGAGGACATGCAGACTTTTCACAGAAAGGCCGTAGTTGGCCAAGAATGTTTAAGTTGGCAGTGACCTCATGACCTTCTTGCTGTGAGACAGGTGCGTTGACCACTCTGCCTCACTGTGCCAGCAAGTTTAGGTTCACAGGTTGAAGTTTATCAGTATCAAACAAACTACTGTATGTGCTGTAATTACATTGACTGCATTACACTACATATGGTTTTGGGAATGGAAAAATGGTCTTTGATGAATAATACATTACCTTTTAGGTGGCAGTGATTAGCACTCCTGCCTCACAACAATATGGTTCTGGGTTCAATTCCAGGGCCTTTCTGTGTAGAGTTCACATGTTCTCCCTGTGCCTGTGTAGGTTTTCCCTGCCACTTAAGACATGTACAATATAACTACAGATTGAAATTACTGTAGCTATTTACAAATCAAAACAAAGCTGTTCTGCCTTTTGAATGGTCAAACGTTCCCATAACAGGAAAAAGCCATGTGACTGAAACCCATGAATAGTTCAAAAAGACTGAGCAGTGTGAGTGCAGCTCAGAGGAGCAGAGGGAAACATGTCTGTGAACAGTGAGCTCTGGGCAGTTACACATCGTTCCTAATAACTGCACATTGTAAATCATTTTAGTATTATTTTGTGATTCAGGCTTTAAAAGCTTAGCAGGCAAACATCAAGCTGGACTAGAAATCTGCAATTTAAATGAACTAACTTAAGATATTTCCTAACCAACAACAGTAAAAACAGACACAGTGAGCAGCACAATGTAAAAATAAATACTGATATACAGTATTTATTTTATTGCTATCCCTTTCATCACCATGGCAACACCGTAGCAAATAAGGCATTGGCCTAAGTGATCTTTTGGTTCCTTATGCAATCACCAACTTCTGTGTAAAAATTGTGTTGTCAAGGAAAAACAACTGAAGAACTTTGAATTTATTGTGACATCCTGGACATGTTCACTCATTTCTATGTTTGTAAAAGTGTGAATAAACAGAAAACCATTTATTGTTTTCAGCAAAAAGCCCCGGTCTACGTAGTGAGTGTCACTGCTGGCATTTTAAACTGTTATTTAACCTAGTAGAAGTAGATATGACATGTTCCTGTTTCTACAGCTCACCAGAGAGGACAAACTGAGCATCAATGAGTAGAAGCACAGTCCTGTTTCTATTTGATCACATGTTCTTGACACGGACGCACTTGGCTTGCCAACAGATGCATTATGAAACTACACAAAAAATAGTTTATTTGATCTGTTTTAATTTTGCATTTCAGATTTTGGTTGTGTTAGCGTTGAGGTTTTTCTCTCTTGTGGAAATTTATTAGATACATGGTAAAAGTGCTTTCTTGGACTAATGTAGGCAATGATTGATGCTGTCATTCACTGATGGTTTTAGAACAAAACTTCTGCTTCAGACTCATAGCTCCATGTGGTTAGTTAATATAAAGACATGACTCTCAGTAATCGGGTCAGTTTGAGTGGAGTTTATCATCTGAGATAAGTCATGCACTGACAGTCCTCTACCTAATTGCATATGTACAATATTTTTATATGTCTCAAAATGGTTTTGTAGTCTTTCAATCTTATTTCTTATTTCTGTCCTTTAGAGTCCTAACAGCTTTAACAGCATGGAAGTAGCCATCAGCGGATGGGTACATTGTCATAAAGGGATGGACATGGTCAGAAACAATGCTCAGGTAGCCGTGGCATTTAAACGATGCCCAATAAGCACTAAGGGGCCTAAAGTGTGCCAAGAAAACATCCCCCACACCATTACACCACCACCACCAGCCTGCACAGTGGTAACAAGGCATGATGGATCCATGTTCTCATATTGTTTACACCAAATTCCGACTCTACCATCTGAATGTCTCAACAGAAATCAAGACTCATCAGACCAGGCAACATTTTTCCAGTCTTCAACTGTCCAATTTTGGTGAGCTCGTGCAAATTGTAGCCTCTTTTTCCTATTTGTAGTGGAGATGAGTGGTACCCAGTGGGGTCTTCTGCTGTTGTAGCCCATCCGCCTCAAGGTTGTGCATGTAGTGGCTTCACAAATGCTTTGCTGCATACCTCGGTTGTAACGAGTGGTTATTTCAGTCAAAATTGCTCTTCTATCAGCTTGAATCAGTCGGCCCATTCCTCCTCTAGCATCAACAAGGCATTTTTGCCCACAGGACTGCCGCATACTGAATGTTTTTCCCTTTTCACAGCATTCTTTGTAAACCCTAGAAATGGTTGTGCGTAAAAATCCCAGTGAGCAAATTGTGAAATACTCAGACCGGCCCGTCTGGCATCAACAACCATGCCACGCTCAAAATTGCTTAAATTATCTTTCTTTCCCATTCTGACATTCAGTTTAGAGTTCAGAAGATGGTGTTGACCAGGACCACACCCCTAAATGCACTGAAGCAACTGCCATGTGATTGGTTGATTAGATTCTTGCATTAATGAGAAATTGAACAGGTGTTCCTAATAATCTTTAATGTGAGTGTATATCCTAATTGCATGTATTTGGACCATGAGTATATATCCTGTCATGGTAAAAAAGATAGAGGTCTTATACATAATGTATCTTGTTGGTGTTTGGATCGTTCTCTTTTACATTTATTTCCGGATATTTTTTGCTGCCAGATCTGCCAAATTAGCCGACAGAAATAAGGCCAGGAAAACCATCCTGCTGCACAGTTTTCAGCTGCTGTTGTGTATGTTAACCTATGTTTATCCCATTTTAGCACAAGCTTTGTTTTATATTTTTCCTAGTAATCCCACACATGAGATATTTGCTTGCTATGTCGTGGTTCAGATTTTTCCCCGGTTTGTTAGTCCCAGTGTGTACGGGCTGCGAGACACACTGTTTAGACAACACTTTAACAGGAATCTGCTGTGCACATTAAGTGTTAAATCATGAATTGTAGCTAATGTTAAGAAATTACAAAAAAACATCAGTACATTAAACTGTCTATGGGGACTGCCATTTGATGTAATATTGACAAAAAAAAATAATGAAATGGGTTGAGAAAAGTATGTGGTGGTGTGATGTTTGATACAAAGCTCCCCAGAAAGGACAAACTAAGCATCACTGGGTAGAAGCATATTCCTGTTTATACAGACGTGGACAAAATTGTTGGTACCCTTCGGTCAATGAAAGAAAAACTCACAATGGTTACAGAAAAAACTTTATTCTGACAAAAGTAATAATAAATAAAAAATCTATGAATGTTAACCAATAAAAGTCAGACATTGCTTTTCAACCATGCCTCAACGGAATTATTTTAAAAAATAAACTCATGTAACAGGCCTAGACAAAATTGATGGTACCCCTAGAAAAGACTGTAAATAATGTGACCAAATGGACATGTTAATTCAAGGTGGTAACAAAAGAGCCCAGAAAGACTTCTAAAGAGATCCAAGGTGAACTCCATGCTCAAGGAACATCAGTGTCAGATCGCACCATCCGTCGTTGTTTGAGCCAAAGTGGACTACATGGGAGATGACCAAGGAGAACACCATTGTTGAAAACAAATCATAAAAGAGCTAGACTGGAATATGCCAAATTACATGTTGACAAGCCACAAAGCTTCTGGGAGAATGTCCTATGGACAGATGAGACAAAAATGGAACCTTTTGCCAAGGCACATCAGCTCTATGTTCACAGACGGAAAAATGAAGCATCTCAAGAAAAGAACACTGTCCCTACTGTCATGTAGGAGGCTCTGTTAGGTCAGTCGCAGGTCATGGGTCTTGCAACAGGACAATGACCCAAAACACAGCTAAAAACACCCAAGAAGGGTTAAGAGGAAAACATTGGACTATTCTAAAGTGGCCTTCTATGAGCCCTGACCTCAATCCTATTGAGCATCTTTGGAAGGAGCTGAAACATGCCGTCTGGAAAAGACACCCTTCAAATCGGAAACAACTGGAGCAGTTTGCTCATGAGGAGTGGGCCAAAATACCTGCTGAGAGGTGCAGAAGTCTCATTGACAGTTACAGGAGTCGTCTGATTGCAGTGATAGCCTCAAAAGGTTGTGCAACAAAATATTAAGTTAGGGGTACCAACAATTTTGTCTAGGCCTGTTCCATGAGTTTATTTTTAAAAATAATTCCGTTGAAGCATGGTTGAAAAGCAATGTCTGACTTTCATCGGTTAACATTCATAGAATTTTTATTTATTATTACTTTTGTCAGAATAAAGTTTTTTCTGTGACCATTGTGAGTTTTTCTTTCATTGACCGAAGGGTACCAACAATTTTGTCCATGTGTGTATTTGATTACATGTTTTTGACACAGCTGGACAATAGGTGCATGCATTATAAAATTTCCCAAAAAGTTATTTTATTTGATATTTTTTTCCCTGCTGTTTCATTTTTGCATTTCAGATTTTTTTTTATTTTGGTTATGATGGTGTTAAGGTTTTTCAACTTAAATTCATCAAATAAGTGGTAAAAGTGCTTACCTGGACTTGTGTCATTCACTGGTTGGTTTTAGAACAAAACTTCTGCTTCAGACTCATAGTTACATCATCTCACAGCTCCATGTGGTTAGTTAATATAAAGACATGACTCTCAGTAATCGGGTCAGTTTGAGTGGAGTTTATCGTCTGAGGTAAGTCATGCATTGACAGACCTCTCCCTAAGACCTAATATGTCTGGAAATTGTTTTGTATTCTTTAAATCTTATTTCTTATTCCTGTCCTTTAGAGTCCTAACATCAGCTCCATGAATTCCTCTCTGTTTGGTCAAAATGTGTCGACTGTTGTCACATATCGAGACTCCTTTAGCACAGCAGTAGCCAAAAATGTCATTGTTCTGGCTCTTGGACTAACCATTAACTACATAAATGGGACACTGATACATACTTTTAGAAAACAACAGGTCAGAAATGTTTCCTTAAATTGTTCAGATATTATACATATACAGATAACTTTTGCATATTGACCTCCTTTTTTCCTCGTCTTAGGTATTTTACACAAATCCTCGTTACATCCTTTTTATCCACCTGGTGGTGAATGACATGATCCAACTCACTACAACCATCAGTCTTTTTGTCTCTAGTTATATTTTCTACAAGATACATGGCTTTATATGTTGCATTTTTGTAACCTTTGCAGTCTTCACCACTCTGAACTCTCCTCTGAACCTAGCAGTGATGGCAGTGGAGTGCTACATTGCTGTATGTTTTCCTCTACGACACTCTGAGCTCTGCACTATTAGAAAGATTTATATCCTGATTGCTTGTATTTGGACCATGAGCATACTGTCTTTTTTACCTGACATATTATATCTTATGGCTACAGAGTCTGAGAGGCTAGTGTTTTCTACCATTGTGTGTAATATAGAAAGAGTGCTACAAAATCCTGTCATGGTAAAAAAGAGAGAGGTCTTATACATAATGTATCTTGTTGGGGTTTGGCTCGTTCTTTTTTACACTTATTTCCAAATATTCTTTGCTGCCAGATCTGCCAGATCAACCATCAGTGACACAAATAAAGCCAGAAATACCATCCTGCTGCACAGTTTTCAGCTGCTGTTGTGTATGTTAACCTATGTTTATCCCATATTAGCACAAGCTTTGTTTTACCTTTTTCCTAGTAATCCCACACATGTGATATTTGCTTGCTATGTCGTGGTTCAGATTTTCCCCCGGTTTATTAGTCCCATTGTGTACGGGCTGCGAGACACACTGTTTAGACAACACTTTAAAAAGCATCTGCTGTGCACATTGTGTGTTAAATCATGAAATGAAGAAATTCAAAACATTAACATTAACATTAGTACACTAAACTGTGTCTGTCTCTTTAAACCTGTTTATGATAGTAAATGGGGGCTAATGGGGACAAATTGTGAATTAGAACAGAATGCAATGATGTGGATTTTTCAAATTTCAAATTTTATTTAGAATACAACATAGATAACATATCAATGTTAAATAAGTTGATTTTAAATTTCATGGCATCAACACATCTCAAAAACGTTGGGACAAGGCCATGTTTACCACTGTGTGGCATTCCCTTTTCTTTTTATAACAGTCTGCAAACGTCTGGGGACTGAGAAGACAAGCTGCTCAAGTTTAGTCTAAGGTCTTCTTTGTCACATCTTCCTCTTTATGATGCACCAAATGTTTTCTATGGGTGAAAGATCTGTCCATTTCAGAACCAGATCCTTCTTCTACGCAGCCATGATGCTGTGACTGATGCAGTATGTGTTCTGGCATTGTCATGTTGGAAAATCCAAGGTCTTCCCTGAAAGAGACGACGTCTGGATGGGAGCATATGTTGTTCTAGAACTTGAATATATCTTCCAGCATCTGCCTTTCCAGATGTGTAAGCTGCCCATGCCACACGCACTCATGCAACCCCATACCATCAGAGATGTAGGCTTCTGAACTGAGCGCTGATGAAAACTTCGGTTGTCCTTGTACTCTTTAGTCCAGATAACATGGCGTCCCAGTTTTCCAAAAAGAACTTAAAATTTTGATTTGTCTGACCACAGAACAGTTTTCCACTTTGCCACAGTCCATTTTAAATGAGCCTTGGCTCCAGAGAAAACATCTGCGCTTCTGGATCATGTTTAGATATGGCTTCTTTTTTGACCTATAGAGTTTTAGTTTTACATCATTGCATTTAGTATTTATTCACAATTTGTATAGTGTCCAAACATTTTTGGAATCGTGTTTGTAATATTAACATAAAAGATATATGAAATGGCTCGAGAAACGTATGTGGTGGTGTGATGTTTGATCAAGACAAAAAATATCAAAGACACATTCTTCAAAGACGCTTAACTGTAACCATTCTTGCACTGTTTGAGCCAGATAAGGAAAAAGGCTTTATTCATTTTTCCAAAATGTTCAAATACATCGATCTTTTCAAATGTCCAATGTGCTATTTATTGTAGAAACATTTCTTTGTTGTCTGTGTCACAGAGTCACAGATAGGTTTTCTTTATATAACTTTCATGTTGTCAATTAACTATGGCACTGAAAATGTGTCTTTAGAGGCTCAAATGGTATTTTTTTTTGTTTGTCTGTTTTATTGAATGAATGAATGTAAATATGCTAGAATTGGCCCAAAGGCTACTTTACATCCCTGTAGTCCCTGACAGGTTAGAAGAGAGATCAACACAATATAAGTAAATCAATACACTTTCAAAACACAACACACTGCTCAGGACATGAATGACAGTCAACAATATTTAAATTTGTGTACAGTCTAAAGCTTCTTTCAGAGAGATATTTAAACATGACCTCAGCTACTGAGAACAAAACTATTTTTAGAACTAAAGATTTGGTTGAAAAACTACTTTTTGCTAACACAGTAAAAAGTTTTAATGAACCCCTGAACTGTTGTGGCAAATGCATGTTATATAAATTGTATTGTAGAGAAGGGACCCTCTCAGACTCTGAGAGGAGGTTTATTTTACCTATTTCATGCCAAAGAACCATCCCAGGTGACTTTAAGGCTTTGGGACTCAATAGGAAATCAACTGACCCAGCTGACACTTCCAAGGAGTTTATTCAAAATCTACATTTTCTGAAAGAGGACAAAAGCCTCTAAGTTTTTAATATATAATTTGTGTACATGAGTGAAATTAGTGGAACTGAAATAGTCTGAAAAGGGCAGAAACAAAAGAAGGCAAACTGTAGTGTCAGTTCAGTTCTAGGTAGGGATGCACCGATACCGATACTGGTATCTGGTATCGGCCTCGATACCACATTTTCATAAGTACTCGTACTCGTTAAAAGTCCCCCGATACCAGGGGCCGATACCACGGTCTGAGAAATGTCTATGTTTGAGCGGCGTGTAAGGGGTTAATCACAGGCGCCGAGTGCCCGCCCCCAGGCCCCGGCTGCAGCTCAGAGCGGGGAGAACGAAGGAAAGATGAGACATGTCAGCATTGTGGAACTATTTCAAAGTGAATGAAGACAAAACAAAACAAAGGCGGACTGCAAATTGTGCTCAGCTAAATTGTCCAGAGGAGGCTCAAAAGGTAGCGCATTTAACACAAGTAATTTAATCAAGCACCTAAAATCCCAACACGACAACGAGTATAAAGAGTTTACCCACGCTTCTAAACCAACACAACTCACACAGCAAACTCTTGCAAGACGAGAAAATGTCCAGAGACAATCCACGTGCTGTGAAAGTAACACAGGCAATCATCGAGTACATTGCATTGAGTGACCAGCCACTTTCGGAGGTAGAAAATGTGGGATTCATGCGTCTCCTCCATGTTATGATGTCCCAAGCCGCCGCTACATGACTGACACGGAGCTGCCTAAACTACACGACTCCGTGAAAAAACACATCCACAGCCAACTGCAAGCCTCCTCTTCGTTTAGTTTCACCACGGATATTTGGACAAGCAGTGTTTGCCCCGTGCCTTGTTTTTTTGTTAAATTATATGACTAAAGCTGTTACCTGTAAATTTAAATCATATTTTTTTATTAAGTACTCGGTATCGGTATCGGCGAGTACTGAAATGCAAGTACTCATACTCGTACTCGTTTTCCAAAAAAGTGGTATCGGTGCATCCCTAGTTCTAGGTCCTTGCTGTGGCTGAGCAACAAGTGTCTGACACTCCACATTAAAAATAATAATCCATGCGGTCCACATAAAGATGCTCAAAAAAGGGAAATTATATTTATTACAGTTGTTCAACTAAAGTACACTACAAAAATATTCTTAATTAACAATTGAGATGTTGCTGATTAACTTAGGTTTAACTATCACAAAGAAACAGCAGTTTAGGGCTAAAATGGAGGAGGTCTTCCTGCTGCAGCCACGCCTCCAGGTAGCCTCCTCTTCCTTTTATGCTCTCCAAGTGAGTGGACCACTAGATGGAGACAACTCAGAAAAAATAGAATAAGAATTAGACCACATAACATAATTAACCAATTTTGGCTCCTTCACAAACGTCATAATGGCCCAGTCTGGCAACGCCCACAAGCTCTCATAAGAACGTACTATAGAAAGCAAAAAAATTTAAAAAGATGTTTCTCTCACAGCAAAAAGAAAAAAACGTAAACGTTACCAGCACTTATACAGCCTTGATTCTTGGGATTTGTTTAAAGTTTAAAGGAGTGAAAAGGTTAAAATAGGCAGAAGCTGTAAAGGGCAGAAGAAAAGGCAGAAAAGACAGAACTTTGAAGAAGCCCTGTAGGAATTGAAGGGGCAAAAACATTCCAAAAACTATAAAATGCATAAATTCCTAAAGGAATAGCAGAATTGTCCCAGAATTTAGACATGTTTTAAAGTTTGAACTGCTAAAAAATTGGTTAAATGACTGAAAAGATGAATCGTGTCGAAAAACGGTGGAAAAACCTATGATAAATACAAAAAAACGACGTGGTTGCAGCACACCTGCAAGAACCTAATAACTATTATCAAAGTTTGCTCTTCTTAATTCTTCTTTTGAGCACTCTGTAACTACATACATTGTTATCTGGTAAACATATGTTAATCAAATAAAATGAATAAAAGAGCAAGCAATGTGACCTATCACTTAAACCACATGATCATCACTGACCCCAAGACATTTTCATTAGACCCTATAAATGAATCTACCCTTCAGCCCTTCTAGTGCACTCTGTGTTTGGACGTCGGTGGAACCACACAGGTGATACTTTCTCCTGTTGTAATCCATATTGAAGAGTTATATCTTATATTGGTTTGCTTTTATTGGTATTATTGGTAATATTCAAGATGATAATATCTCTAAGTACTTTGATATTTTACTTTGTACTTCAGATTATTCTACTTTTATTTAATGCACTTGTATAGGTGTTAAACTACAAAAGTTAAGTATTACTGAAATAGATTTTCATTTGCTCCTTTCTTTCTCTTAGCCATCAACTATTGTCCTGCTTTTAACTCCCAGGATTTCTTTCCTTGTGTTCCCTGGGTCTTGCACAACCCTCACATTAATCCTCTGCTATTCTTTAAAGTCCATTGTCACTTGATCCATGAACTTCTCAAGCGGAAACAAGAACTCGACCCCAGCCGTGGTTCGGGATGACCTGAACACTGCCATACTGAAGAATATGATCACTGTGACTCTCTGCATCGCCATCAACTACATCAACTCCACACTGGTGCTGACTTTCATACGACACGAGGTCAGACGCTCACATTAGGCTTAGAAGTAACACTTTATGACAACAACAACAACTTAATCTAGTTACAGAATCTTTATCATTGATATTGTAGAAGTGTGTAAACTGAAAATACAATTACAAAAGTATATCTCTATTAAAAAAATCATTTTTACATGTTATTGTTATTTATTATGTGTGTTAAGATAGATTTAGTTTAATTAGTCTGGTCTGGTCCAGAGCAGGTTTAAGGTCAGGCTTAGGCCAAAATTTGATGAATCTGAGTTTTTTTAATCTATAATAAAATGGAAAAAACACAAATTTTACAACTGTCCCTCAGATTAATGAAGCCACCAAACAAACAAACATGTAAATGATGTCTCACATGAGATTGAGGTGTTTGTTCAAATATTTAATGAAATAGCCCCTCATTGGTCTTTTATGTTTTGTGTATTATTTTTCTCACAGTGTTACTGTTTCTGAAGAAATTATTTAATAAGGACAAAATGAGATTTCAAGATGTTTTTCTTTGAACGTTTCCTTTTTTAAAGTGACACATCATCAACACATTTAAATCTAACATAATGAAGTCTGCATTGGGTGTTTTTTTGCTGCTCCTCAGTTCACTTTGTGACTTTGGTAAAACACATTTAATGCCGCAGCAGTAACTTTAATTATTCTCACTTCTCTGATCCATTGAACCAAGACAAAAGGTGAAGTATTTTGGCTTTGTTTACTTCAACGCTTAAAGATTGTTGGAGGGGAACAATTCCTTGCCATAGTTTTTATTGAGGTTTAATTGAGGTCAAGGTTTTGCTGAAGCATTCCATTGTTGCTGTTTATCAAGTCTGACAAGAGTCCAGAGTAGTCTTTATGGAACCACTTTAGACCCAACTTCGATGTTCGTCCAAACCTTAGCTGGAATTTTGGCTCCCATAGTCTTATTCTTTAGTTTATATTTTGACAGATCCATGCGTGAGTAAGGTTTGAACACTAAAATACGAATACTAAAACCTTGTGTTAAAAGATTGTATGTCAACTGGGTATTTGAGCCACACAAGCTTTTGCTTTGTATGATTTATTTTTCTTCTGTCTCTCTTTTTTCTGCAGATTTTCAGAATGAACCCTCGCTACATCCTCTACATCCACCTGGTCATCAACGACATCATCCTACTGACCATTTTAACCATCATCCAAGTCTTGAGCTACATCATCCTCACTCTGAATGTGTCCTTGTGTATATTTCTGGCTATGATTGGAATATGTACCAGCATTAACAACCCCATGACTCTTGCCGTTATGGCCATTGAGTGTTACATTGCCGTCTGTTTTCCTTTACGCCACTCACAGATCTGTACAGTGAGGAAAACGTACATTGTGATTGGCTTCATTTGGTTTATAAGTTCGCTGACTGTGCTGCCGGATCTGTTTTTCACTTTGGCCACAGAGCCCCTTGAATTCTTTCATTCTCAAGTGTTCTGCCACAGAGTTTATGTTTTCCGTAATCCACGTTTGACTGAGAAGGATGACATCTCCAACGCCATCTTACTGGTCCTTGTGTGGCTCACTTTGTTGTACACTTACTTTAAGATTCTTTTCACAGCAAAGGCAGCTTCAGCCAACGCCAAAAAAGCCAGGAACACTGTCCTCCTCCATAGTTTCCAGCTGATGCTGTCGATGCTCACTTATGTAACTAACCCTTTAATAGCTGGATTGGCAAACTTGTTTCCCAAAAGTGTATTTATCATCCGTTTCACTGTTGCCATTTTTATCAACGTCCTGCCACGGCTAGTCAGTCCACTTGTTTACGGTTTTAGAGACAAAGTATTCAGGAAGTACCTAAAGCAATACTTGTTTTGTGGGAAAAACAATGAAATAAAAGAAATAGCTCTCAAATAATTTATCTTTCCAGATTATTTTAACTCTGGTTTGAAATTTATTTCAATGCATAATAATGCAGAAGGCCTAAAAAACCCAACCCATCCTTTGAATACAAAGTGGGCCTGGTTCGACAGATACTCCACTTTATGAAGAGGCACGCTACCATCTGTGAAACATACACAGCCACAACATGTCGCCTAAATACATTGTTATTCTTTATTTTTATTTTATTTACAAATTTTAGACACACTCAAGGTCCAGAGGGAATACAGTCTGGTGACCACAGGACGGTGTTGTTCTGTTGGTTTTGTTAAACCAGTTTTTATTGTGACTGGTGATTTTAATCATGTTACCTAGATTTGATCAGCATGTTAAGTGCGCAACTTGAGGAAATAATATACTAGACTGTGTCTATTCAAACATCACAAAGGGACACAGAGCTAAACCTCTCGCACATCTGGGCCAGTCTGATCACCTGTCACTACACCTGATTCTAGTTTTGCGCCCAAACCAACACGTCACAGACTACACACTCACTGTTTCAGAACATGAAGTGAGACACATCATCAGGTATGTGAACGTCAGGAAAGTAGAGGGGCCGGACGGGATTCCAAGGAAGGTGATCAGAGACTGTGCACACCAGCTCACAGTTGTCTTCAGGGACATCTTTAACATGTCTCTGTTACATTTACATTTAGTCATTTAGCAGACGCTTTTATCCAAAGCGACTTACACCAGTGTTACATTTTAGTTGACGCTTTCATTTAAAGCGACTTACATTAAGGTTCCATTCACCAGTGTTACAGCTGGAACACCACTGTAGGCAAGTGGGGTTATGTGTCTTGCCCAAGGACACAACGACAGTATGAACTGTGGGGAGAGCGGGAATTGAACCTACTACCTTCCAGTTGAAGGACAACCGCTCTACCACTGAGCCACTGCCGCCCCGGTCTCTGTCCAAAGCCATTGTACCAACCTGCTTTAAAACTGCCTCAATTATCCCTGTGCCCAAACAAAGCAACATTAACATTCTGAATGATTATAGACATATTTTAATGGTAGCACTTACCTCCATCTTTGCAAAGTGCTTTAAGAGGCTGGTGATGAAGCACATTAAATCTACACTCCAAACTGGATGAACATCAGTGTGCCTACAAGTCAAACAGGTGCACAGAGAACTGATCTTCAATGGGAACAAGACCACCTACAGAGGTAAAGATGACAGACTGGTAAATTGGTGCACAGAAAACCACTTGACCCTGAATGTTAAGAAAACAATGGGAATTGTTGAGTTATGTTTTTCATCATTTATGTTATATTATGTTGCTTACTATTATCATTATTATTTTCCTTTTACATTAGATTAAAATACTAGCTTTTGTATACTTAAAATGTGCAAGAGTTCTTTGTGCACATGTGTGGACTGACGTGACTTTTTTTTTTTACTTGAGTCAAGTTGATTTTACTTCCACGTGTGACTGCTCCATCGAGCACTGATGTTGTGCCAGTGCAATGAGATGTAAACGGTAAAAGAGTGACGCTATTTTATTGTAGAGAAGGGACCCTCTCAGACTCTGAGAGGAGGTTTATTTTACCTATTTCATGCCAAAGAACCATCCCAGGTGACTTTAAGGCTTTGGGACTCAATAGGAAATCAATTGACCCAGCTGACACTTCCAAGGAGTTTATTCAAAATCTACATTTTCTGAAAGAGGACAAAAGCCTCTAAGTTTTTAATATATAATTTGTGTACATGAGTGAAATTAGTGGAACTGAAATAGTCTGAAAAGGGCAGAAACAGAAGAAGGCAAACTGTAGTGTCAGTTCAGTTCTAGGTCCTTGCTGTGGCTGAGCAACAAGTGTCTGACGCTCCACATTAAAAATAATAATCCATGCGGTCCACATAAAGATGCTCAAAAAAGGGAAATTATATTTATTACAGTTGTTCAACTAAAGTACACTACAAAAATATTTTTAATTAACAATTGAGATGTTGCTGATTAACTTAGGTTTAACTATCACAAAGAAACAGCAGTTTAGGGCTAAAATGGAGGAGGTCTTCCTGCTGCAGCCACGCCTCCAGGTAGCCTCCTCTTCCTTTTATGCTCTCCATGTGAGTGGACCACTAGATGGAGACAACTCAGAAAAAATAGAATAAGAATTAGACCACATAACATAATTAGCCCATTTTGGCTCCTTCACAAACGTCATAATGGCCCAGTCTGGCAACGCCCACAAGCTCTCATAAGAACGCATTATAGCAAGCAAAAAAATTTTAAAAATGTTTCTCTCACAGCAAAAAAAAAAAAAACGTAAACATTCCAAAAACTATAAAATGCAGAAATTCCTAAAGGAATAGCAGAAACGTCACAGAATTTAGACATGTTTTAAAGTTTGAACTGCTAAAAAATTGGTTAAATGACTGAAAAGATGAATCGTGCCGAAAAACAATGGAAAAACCTATAATAAATACAAAAAAACGTCTCGGGTTATGTATATAACCCTTGTTCCCTGAGAGAGAACGAGACACTGCGTCGTGAAACGACACTTTGGGGAACGCCCTCAGCGTGACGGCTCTGAAGCATGAATGAAACTTAGACCAATCTTGATTGGCACTACGTCACGATGTAGTGAGTGTCGGCCTACCCGGAAGTATAAAGGGACGCCGTATCACGCCCACGCCAGCCCTTCGCGATGAAGCAAATCGCCCTCAGGCAGTGTAGGAATGGCAGAGCGACGCAGTGTCTCGTTCCCTCTCAGGGAACAAGGGTTATATACATAACCCGAGACATTCTCTTCTCGAGGGAACTCAACACTGCGTCGTGAAACGACACTTTGGGGAACGAATACCCACTATGCCACGACGACCCATGCCCGCCCTAGTGTGAACCTGGATATTCAGGCACACGTAGGACGAGAGCATCCTAGCGCCAGGCGTCGCAGGGAGATGTAGACTATAGAACCTAATGAAAGTGTGTGGAGTAGCCCAGCCGGCTGCCTCACAGATCTCCTGAAGCGGGACCCCCATTTGAAAGGCCCGAGAAGAGGCCATGCCCCTAGTGGAATGCGCCCTTAAGGCCAAAGGTGAACGCAATCCGCGCACCTGATAAGCCAAGGCAATAGCCTGGACGATCCTATTACTGACCGTCTGCTTGGTCACTGGCCGACCTCTCCTAGGTGATCCGAAACACACTAACAGTTGTTCTGACTTCCTCTACCGCCGAAGACTTCTGTATAAGATAAGATAAGATAAGATAATCCTTATCTTATCTTATCTTATCTTATCTTATACAGAAGTCTTCTTTTTCTGTATAAGATAAGATAAGATAAGATAAGATAAGATAATCCTTAATAAAGGATTATCGTATATAGATTCGCAATGCCCTGACGGGGGAGAGCAGATGAATTCTCCCCTCTTCGGCCGACACATGAGGTGGAGGATGAAACGCCTGCAATACCGTCGGCCGTGCCACATTAGATGGCACCTTAGGCACATAGCCTGACCTCGGACGTAAAATGGCCTTAACCCCACCGGGGGCAAACTCAAGGCAAGTTGGCGTTATAGCCAGTGCCTGGAGGTCACCCACCCTTTTAAGTGAGGTGATAGCCATGAGCAGCGCCACCTTGAACGACAGAACTCGATCTGTCGCCGACACAAGTGGTTCGAAGGGGGCGTTAGCCAGTCCTTCAAGCACCACCGCCAGATCCCAAGTTGGAACCCCGGGGCACGTTGCAGGCCTCAGCCTCCGGGTGCCACGGAGGAAACGTACGACCAATGGGTGCCTCACTTACCGGCGCGTGGAACGCCACAATGGCAGCCACGTACCTCTTAAGAGTGGACGGGTAAGCCCGCAGTGAAGCGCCTGGAACTCCAGGACCGAAGCCACTGGGCAGTTAACTGGGTCCACTTCACGCTCCCTGCACCAAGTGGAAAAGACATTCCACTTTAAGCCGTACAACCTTCCCGTGGAAGGAGCCCTGGAACTGAGTACGGTTTCCACTACCCCTGCCGACAGGCCAGCCTCTAGGTACTGATCCCCCTCAGAGGCCACACCCACAGTTTCCCCAGCCCGGGCTGGGGATGCAGTATTGTGCCCCCTGCCTGGGACAGCAGGTCCCTCCTCAAAGGGATCTGCCATGGAAGACCTGCCAGCAGTGCTATGATGTCTGAGAACCCTACTCGGGCCGGCCAGTACGGGGCTACTGGAAGTAGACTGATCCCTTCCTGCCGGACCCTTTCCAGAACTCCCGGGAGCAGAGCCACCGGGGGAAATGCCTACAGACGCAGCCTCGGCCACGTCTGTACCATAGCATCCAACCCCAGCGGAGCTGGAGGCGTGAGGGAGAACCACAGTGGGCAGTGGGAAGGCACTCGAGACGCGAACAGCTCCACTTCCACTGGGCCGAACCTCTCGCCTATAGACCTCACCACCTCTGGGTGAAGTCTCCATTCCCAGGCCTCAGCCCCTGCCTCGACAGGGTGTCTGCTCCCTGATTCTGGTCCCCAGGGATGTACATCGCTCTGATAGACGATAACTTCCCTTGGGACCATAGGAGGATCTGATGCGCCAATCTGCACAGAGGGCGAGACCTCAGACCTCCCTGATGGTTCAGGTACGTTACCGCCGACATATTGTCGGAGCGCACCAGAACGTGATAACCCCTGAGATCCGCCAGGAAGCTCCTCAGAGCCCTGAACACAGCCAACATCTCCAGGCAATTTATATGCCTGGATCGATGATGGTCCTGCCACAGACCCTGGGCAAAGCGGCCGTTCATGACCGCGCCCCAACCAGTGAGGGAGACATCTGTCGAAACACGATGCTCCCAATACTGGTCCTTGGGACAGAAACCAGGGTTTCTTCCATATCGACAGGGAACGACAGCACCTGCGCATAACCCTGATCCTCTGGAATGGATTCCCCCTCAGGGAAAACCCCCTGGCTTTCAGCCACCACTGCACGGGTCTCATGTACAGCAGGCCAAAAGGTATTACGTTGGCCGCAGCTGTCATTAGCCCCCTTAGTCTCTGAAACTGTTTTACAGTGATGTTGCAGCCTAGTTTTATGTTGGAGACCATCGCCTGTATGGACTCGATGCGTGCAGGGGACATATGTGCCCGCATCGTCGTCGAGTCCCCTTCTACTCCCAGGAACGTGGTTCTCTGGGAGGGCGTCAACACGCTCTTCTTCGCGTTGAGTCTCAACCCCAAGCTATGAATATGGCCAAGGACGACATCTCGATGCCAAACTGCCCTCTCTCTCGGGCCAAAATGAGCCAGTCGTCGCTATAGTTCAGATGCCCTGGAGTCGCAGTGGAGCCACAACCGCATCCATGCACTTGGTGAATGTGCGAGGGGAGAGCACTAGGCCGAATGGAAGCACCCGATATTGGAACGCTTCGTCCCCGAAAGCAAACCTCAGGAACTTCCTGTTCCTTATAGGAATATGGAAGTATGCGTCCTTCAGATATATCGTGACAAACCAGTCCTCGGACCGAATTTGATTCACGATAATAGGTATCGTTATCATCTTGAACCTGAACCTCCTCAGAGACCGGTTCAAATACCTTAGATCTAAAATTGGGCGCAAACCTCCGTCCTTTATTAGGAACTATAAAGTACCGGCTGTAGAACCCCGACTCCCTTTCTGGTGGAGGAACCCGTTCTATGGCCTCCTTTACCAGCAGGGAGTGTACTTCCTGTTCCATAACCCGAGCCCGATCCAGAACCACTGCAGTCCGAACCACCCCACTTAATCTTGGTGGGCTGTGGCCAAACTGCAGTCTGTACCCCTTTTCTGCAGTGCGCAGGACCCATGGCGATGCATTCGACATGTGTTGCCACGCCCGGAAAAAATCTGCCATGGGAATCAACCTCTCTAGGCTGAACTCGGGTATCTTTTGAAGACCGTTCCGGACCCCCTGAACTGGTTGCCCGGCAGAGAGTGCACGATTTTCGGTATGCATACGCCATCGCTGTCTGCCCGAGACTCCTCGGGGTGGAGGAGGCAGCTCGCGTAAGCTGGAAAACCGATGTGGCCCGAGGCATCATAGATGGCGGAATTACTACATCGGTGTCCAAGGGACTCCGCAGAGAAAGACGGCCTCAGCCGCCTCTCCCCGGAGGGGACAGCCCTCAGAGATCCTACCAAAGCTAGGACCTCCTCCCCACCGCCTTCCTAGCCTGAAGGACGACCCTCAGGTCCCCTTCCTGCTGAGTGGGCTTCGAGCAAAAACGCCGCCTCTGTTGCCGCGCTCCCTGGGGATGGGCTCTGGAGGCGACGCACTCCTCCTGTACCTGCCAGTACGCTGGGGCTGGTTGATTTTAGGACCAGCCCCTTTTTAGACTTGGCGCAGCGAGGCGAGACAAATCTGTCGCTCTGCGGCGCTCAGCCACATCCACAGATGTGTCTTCTCCAAGTCCTTTAACAGGTCGGCCTGGCTTGCCTGCAATATACTGCCATAGTATGCAGCCATGCCCCAGCCCGACCTGCTGCCCCGCCCACCATGGTCGAAGTAACTCTACACGGCTTGGTGGGCAGCGCCGGGGTTTTAATGAAGGCGCCGCACCGGGAGAGAGGTAACTGCCTCCTCCACCCGCGGCATCCTACCACGTCATCCGCCGCAATGCTGAGCACGTCCACATCCTCAGATGCAGACAGCTCAAACATCGGACCCTCTCCCTGTGCAGGAGCAGCCGCTTAGTGGTCTCCCGCACAGGGAGGAAGGGCCACAGAGCTCTCCCATGATGATTGAGAAAAGCCTCAGCAGTCCCAATCTCATTGGCGAGAAGTGTGGCCTACTCCATGACCCACACAACTCGTTGTGTAAGTCATGGAACAGGCCACACAACCCGTGTTTTTTTTTGTTTTTTTTTTCAGAAAAAATGGCAAACCCCGATGCTTAGGTCGTGCTCTGCGCTGCAGGAAACGCTCATATAGTCTATTTTTAGCTACTGTCGCTTCCTGCCGTTCTGATGGCCAGATAATGTTTAACCTGGCCACCTTTTACTCGCACGAGTCACAACGGCAATGGGCTCCTCATAAGCGGGAACGTGAAGTGACGAGTGAGCCTTCAAGTCACCCGCCTCAATGCTGAGCACGTCCACATCCTCAGACGCAGACAGCTCAAGCATCGCACCCTCTCCTCGCGCAGGAGAAGCCGCTTCGCGGGCTCCTGCATGGGGAGGATGGTCATCAAAGCCATCTAATGATGATTGGGAAAAAGCCTCAGCAGTCCCAATCTCATCAACTGGCTCCAGCTGCGATCCCCACGATCTAAGCCGGAACTGATCCACAGGGAACGCGAGCCCGGCCGGCCTCAACACGGCCAGGCGGGAGCACAGCACTCTGCAGAGGACTGTTTAACAGTGCTGGCAGCCAGCTCCCTCGAGAGCTGACCACGCGTGCCGTGCTCCCAGGCAGATCACACACAACGAGTGCGTGTCCCTACCCGTGATATAACGAGGGCAGGGGTACACACACTTCTTAGAATGTTCCGCCATACTTTTCATTCAAAGTTTTTCAAACAAGTCTCTCGTTCACACACAGGGCATTTGCTGAAGAGCGAAAAGCTGGCGTGGGCGTGATCGCGTCCTTTATACTTCCGGGTAGGCCGGCACTCACTACGTCGTGACGTAGTACCAATCAAGATTGGTCTAAGTTTCATTCATGCTTCAGAGCCGTCACGCTGAGGGCGTTCCCCAAAGTGTCGTTTCACGAAGCAGTGTTGAGTTCCCTCGAGAAGGGAACTACGTGGTTGCAGCACACCTGCAAGAACCTAATAACTATTATCAAAGTTTGCACTTCTTCATACTTCTTTTGAGCACTCTGTAACTACATACATTGTTATCTGGTAAACATATGTTAATCAAATAAAATGAATAAAAGAGCAAGCAATGTGACCTATCACTTAAACCACATGATCATCAATGACCCCAAGTCATTTTCATTAGACCCTATAAATGAATCTACCCTTCAGCCCTTCTAGTGCACTCTGTGTTTGGACGTCGGTGGAACCACACAGGTGATACTTTCTCCTGTTGTAATCCAGATTATAGAGTTATATCTTATATTGGTTTGCTTTTGATTGGTATTATTATGGTAATATTCAAGATGATAATACATCTAAGTACTTTGATATTTTACTTTGTACTTCAGATTATTCTACTTTTATTTAATGCACTTGTATAGGTGTTAAAGTACAAAAGTTAAGTATTACTGAAATATATTTTCATTTGCTCCTTTCTTTCTCTTAGCCATCAACTATTGTCCTGCTTTTAACTCCCAGGATTTCTTTCCTTGTGTTCCCTGGGTCTTGCACAACCCTCACATTAATCCTCTGCTATTCTTTAAAGTCCATTGTCACTTGATCCATGAACTTCTCAAGCGGAAACAAGAACTCGACTACAGCCGTGGTTCGGGACGACCTGAACACTGCTATACTAAAGAATATGATCACTGTGACTCTCTGCATCGCCATCAACTACATCAACTCCACACTGGTGCTGACTTTCATACGACACGAGGTCAGACGCTCACATTAGGCTTAGAAGTAACAATTTATGACAACAACAACAACTTAATCTAGTTACAGAATCTTTATCATAGATATTGTAGAAGTGTGTAAACTGAAAATACAATTACAAAAGTATATGTCTATAAAAAAAAAAATATTTTTACATGTTATTGTTATTTATTATGTGTGTTAAGATAGATTTAGTTTAATTAGTCTGGTCTGGTCCAGAGCAGGTTTAAGGTCAGGCTTAGGCCAAAATTTGATGAATCTGAGTTTTTTTTATCTATAATAAAGGGAATGGAAAAAACACAAATTTTACAACTGTCCCTCAGATTAATGAACTATATAGCCACCAAACAAACAAACATGTAAATGATGTCTCACATGAGATTGAGATGTTTGTTCAAATATTTAATGAAATAGCCCCTCATTGGTCTTTTATGTTTTGTGTATTATTTTTCTCACAGTGTTACTGTTTCTGGAGAAATTATTTAATAAGGACAAAATGAGATTTCAAGATGTTTTTCTTTGAACGTTTCCTTTTTTAAAGTGACACATCATCAACACATTTAAATCTAACATAATGAAGTCTGCACTAGGTGTTTTTTTGCTGCTCCTCAGTTCACTTTGTGACTTTGGTAAAACACATTTAATGCCGCAGCAGTAACTATAATTATTCTCACTTCTCTGATCCATTGAACCAAGACAAAAGGCGAAGTATTTTGGCTTTGTTTACTTCAACGCTTAAAGATTGTTGGAGGGGAACAATTCCTTGCCATAGGTTTTATTGAGGTTTAATTGAGGTCAAAGTTTTGCTGAAGCATTCCATTGTTGCTGTTTATCAAGTCTGACAAGAGTCCAGAGTAGTCTTTATGGAACCACTTTAGACCCAACTTCAATGTTCGTCCAAACCTTAGCTGGAATTTTGGCTCCCATAGTCTTATTCATAGCTATTTCTGCTTTAGTTTATATTTTGACAGATCCATGCGTGAGTAAGGTTTGAACACTAAAATACGAATACTAAGGCCTTGTGTTAAAAGATTGTATGTCAACTGGGTATTTGAGCCACACAAGCTTTTGCTTTGTATGATTTATTTTTCTTCTGTCTCTCTTTTTTCTGCAGATTTTCAGAATGAACCCTCGCTACATCCTCTACATCCACCTGGTCATCAACGACATCATCCTACTGACCATTTTAACCATCATCCAAGTCTTGAGCTACATCATCCTCACTCTGAATGTGTCCTTGTGTATATTTCTGGCTATGATTGGAATATGTACCAGCATTAACAACCCCATGACTCTTGCCGTTATGGCCATTGAGTGTTACATTGCCGTCTGTTTTCCTTTACGCCACTCACAGATCTGTACAGTGAGGAAAACTTACATTGTGATTGGCTTCATTTGGTTTATAAGTTCGCTGACTGTGCTGCCGGATCTGTTTTTCACTTTGGCCACAGAGCCCCTTGAATTCTTTCATTCTCAAGTATTCTGCCACAGAGTTTATGTTTTCCGTAATCCACGTTTGACTGAGAAGAATGACATCTCCAACGCCATCTTACTGGTCCTTGTGTGGCTCACTTTGTTGTACACTTACTTTAAGATTCTTTTCACAGCAAAGGCAGCTTCAGCCGACGCCAAAAAAGCCAGGAACACTGTCCTCCTCCATAGTTTCCAGCTGATACTGTCGATGCTCACTTATGTAACTAACCCTTTAATAGCTGGATTGGCAAACTTGTTTCCCAAAAGTGTATTTATCATCCGTTTCACTGTTGCCATTTTTATCAACGTCCTGCCACGGCTCGTCAGTCCACTTGTTTACGGTTTTAGAGACAAAGTATTCAGGAAGTACCTAAAGCAATACTTGTTTTGTGGGAAAAACAATGAAATAAAAGAAATAGCTCTCAAATAATTTATCTTTCCAGATTATTTTAACTCTGGTTTGAAATTTATTTCAATGCATAATGATGCAGAAGGCCTAAAAAACCCAACCCATCCTTTGAATACAAAGTGGGCCTGGTTCGACAGATACTCCACTTTATGAAGAGGCACGCTACCATCTGTGAAACATACACAACCACAACCTGTCGCCTAAATACATTGTTATTCTTTATTTTTATTTTATTTACAAATTTTAGACACACTCAAGGTCCAGAGGGAATACAGTCTGGTGACCACAGGACGGTGTTGTTCTGTTGGTTTTGTTAAACCAGTTTTTATTGTGACTGGTGATTTTAATCATGTTACCTAGATTTGATCAGCATTTTAAGTGCGCAACTTGAGGAAATAATATACTAGACTGTGTCTATTCAAACATCACAAAGGGACACAGAGCTAAACCTCTACATCTGGGCCAGTCTGATCACCTGTCACTACACCTGATTCTAGTTTTGCGCCCAAACCAACACGTCAGACTACACACTCACTGTTTCAGAACATGAAGTGAGACACATCATCAGGTATGTGAACGTCAGGAAAGTAGAGGGGCCGGACGGGATTCCAAGGAAGGTGATCAGAGACTGTGCACACCAGCTCACAGTTGTCTTCAGGGACATCTTTAACATGTCTCTGTTACATTTACATTTAGTCATTTAGCAGACGCTTTTATCCAAAGCGACTTACACCAGTGTTACATTTTTAGTTGACGCTTTCATTTAAAGCGACTTACATTAAGGTTCCATTCACCAGTGTTACAGCTGGAACACCACTGTAGGCAAGGGGGGTTATGTGTCTTGCCCAAGGACACAACGACAGTATGAACTGTGGAGAGAGCGGGAATCGAACCTACTACCTTCCGGTTGAAGGACAACCGCTCTACCACTGAGCCACTGCTGCCCCGGTCTCTGTCCAAAGCCATTGTACCAACCTGCTTTAAAACTGCCTCAATTATCCCTGTGCCCAAACAAAGCAACATTAACATTCTGAATGATTATAGACATGTTTTAATGGTAGCACTTACCTCCATCTTTGCAAAGTGCTTTAAGAGGCTGGTGATGAAGCACATTAAATCTACATTCCAAACTGGATGAACATCAGTGTGCCTACAAGTCAAACAGGTGCACAGAGAACTGATCTTCAATGGGAACAAAACCACGTACAGAGGTTAAGATGACAGACTGGTAAATTGGTGCACAGAAAACCACTTGACTCTGAATGTTAAGAAAACAAGGGGAATTGTTGAGTTATGTTTTTCATCATTTATGTTATATTATGTTGCTTACTATTATCATTATTATTTTCCTTTTACATTAGATTAAAATACTAGCTTTCGTATACTTAAAATGTGCAAGAGTTCTTTGTGCACATGTGTGGACTGACGTGACTTTTTTTTTACTTGAGTCAAGTTGATTTTACTTCCACGTGTGACTGCTCCATCGAGCACTGATGTTGTGCCAGTGCAATGAGATGTAAACGGTAAAAGAGTGACACTATTTTATTGTAGAGAAGGGACCCTTTTATTGTAGAGAAGGGACCCTCTCAGACTCTGAGAGGAGGTTTATTTTACGTATCTCATGCCAAAGAACCATCCCAGGTGACTTTAAGGCTTTGGGACTCAATAGGAAATCAGCTGACCCAGCTGACACTTCCAAGGAGTTTATTCAAAATCTACATTTTCTGAAAGAGGACAAAAGCCTCTAAGTTTTTAATATATAATTTGTGTACATGAGTGAAATTAGTGGAACTGAAATAGTCTGAAAAGGGCAGAAACAGAAGAAGGCAAACTGTAGTGTCAGTTCAGTTCTAGGTCCTTGCTGTGGCTGAGCAACAAGTGTCTGACGCTCCACATTAAAAATAATAATCCATGCGGTCCACATAAAGATGCTCAAAAAAGGGAAATTATATTTATTACAGTTGTTCAACTAAAGTACACTACAAAAATATTCTTAATTAACAATTGAGATGTTGCTGATTAACTTAGGTTTAACTATCACAAAGAAACAGCAGTTTAGGGCTAAAATGGAGGAGGTCTTCCTGCTGCAGCCACGCCTCCAGGTAGCCTCCTCTTCCTTTTATGCTCTCCAAGTGAGTGGACCACTAGATGGAGACAACTCAGAAAAAATAGAATAAGAATTAGACCACATAACATAATCAGCCCATTTTGGCTCCTTCACAAACGTCATAATGGCCCAGTCTGGCAACGCCCACAAGCTCTCATAAGAACGCATTATAGCAAGCAAAAAAATGTAAAAAATGTTTCTCTCACAGCAAAAAAAAAAAAAACGTAAACGTTACCAGAACTTATATTACGCATAAAGCCTTGATTCTTGGGATTTGTTTAAGGTTTAAAGGAGTGAAAAGGTTAAAATAGGCAGAAGCTGTAAAGGGCAGAAGAAAAGGCAGAAAAGACAGAACTTTGAAGAAGCCCCATAGGAAATGATGGGGCAAAAACATTCCAAAAACTATAAAATGCAGAAATTCCTAAAGGAATAGCAGAAACGTCACAGAATTTAGACATGTTTTAAAGTTTGAACTGCTAAAAAATTGGTTAAATGACTGAAAAGATGAATCGTGCCAAAAAACGGTGGAAAAACCTATGATAAATACAAAAAAACTACGTGGTTGCAGCACACCTGCAAGAACCTAATAACTATTATCAAAGTTTGCTCTTCTTAATTCTTCTTTTGAGCACTTTGTAACTACATACATTGTTATCTGGTAAACATATGTTAATCAAATAAAATGAATAAAAGAGCAAACAATGTGACCTATCACTTAAACCACATGATCATCACTGACCCCAAGACATTTTCATTAGACCCTATAAATGAATCTACCCTTCAGCCCTTCTAGTGCACTCTGTGTTTGGACGTCGTTGGAACCACACAGGTGATACTTTCTCCTGTTGTAATCCAGATTATAGAGTTATATCTTATATTGGTTTGCTTTTGATTGGTATTATTATGGTAATATTCAAGATGATAATACATCTAAGTACTTTGATATTTTACTTTGTACTTCAGATTATTCTACTTTTATTTAATGCACTTGTATAGGTGTTAAAGTACAAAAGTTAAGTATTACTGAAATAGATTTTCATTTGCTCCTTTCTTTCTCTTAGCCATCAACTATTGTCCTGCTTTTAACTCCCAGGATTTCTTTCCTTGTGTTCCCTGGGTCTTGCACAACCCTCACATTAATCCTCTGCTATTGTTTAAAGTCCATTGTCACTTGATCCATGAACTTCTCAAGCGGAAACAAGAACTCGACCCCAGCCGTGGTTCGGGACGACCTGAACACTGCCATACTAAAGAATATGATCACTGTGACTCTCTGCATCTCCATCAACTACATCAACTCCACACTGGTGCTGACTTTCATACGACACGAGGTCAGACGCTCACATTAGGCTTAGAAGTAACACTTTATGACAACAACAACAACTTAATCTAGTTACAGAATCTTTATCATAGATATTGTAGAAGTGTGTAAACTGAAAATACAATTACAAAAGTATATGTCTATAAAAAAAAACATTTTTACATGTTATTGTTTTTTATTATGTGTGTTAAGATAGATTTAGTTTAATTAGTCTGGTCTGGTCCAGAGCAGGTTTAAGGTCAGGCTTAGGCCAACATTTGATGAATCTGAGTTTCTTTTATCTATAATAAAATGGAAAAAACACAAATTGTACAACTGTCCCTCAGATTAATGAAGCCACCAAACAAACAAACAAACAAACAAACAAACATGTAAATGATGACTCACATGAGATTGAGATGTTTGTTCAAATATTTAATGAAATAGCCCCTCATTGGTCTTTTATGTTTTGTGTATTATTTTTCTCACAGTGTTACTGTTTCTGAAGAAATTATTTAATAAGGACAAAATGAGATTTCAAGATGTTTTTCTTTGAACGTTTCCTTTTTTAAAGTGACACATCATCAACACATTTAAATCTAACATAATGAAGTCTGCATTGGGTGTTTTTTTGCTGCTCCTCAGTTCACTTTGTGACTTTGGTAAAACACATTTAATGCCGCAGCAGTAACTTTAATTATTCTCACTTCTCTGATCCATTGAACCAAGACAAAAGGCGAAGTATTTTGGCTTTGTTTACTTCAACGCTTAAAGATTGTTGGAGGGGAACAATTCCTTGCCATAGTTTTTATTGAGGTTTAATTGAGGTCAAAGTTTTGCTGAAGCATTCCATTGTTGCTGTTTATCAAGTCTGACAAGAGTCAAGAGTAGTCTTTATGGAACCACTTTAGACCCAACTTCGATGTTCGTCCAAACCTTAGCTGGAATTTTGGCTCCCATAGTCTTACTCATAGCTATTTCTGCTTTAGTTTATATTTTGACAGATCCATGCGTGAGTAAGGTTTGAACACTAAAATACGAATACTAAAACCTTGTGTTAAAAGATTGTATGTCAACTGGATATTTGAGCCACACAAGCTTTTGCTTTGTATGATTTATTTTTCTTCTGTCTCTCTTTTTTCTGCAGATTTTCAGAATGAACCCTCGCTACATCCTCTACATCCACCTGGTCATCAACGACATCATCCTACTGACCATTTTAACCATCATCCATGTCTTGAGCTACATCATCTTCACTCTGAATGTGTCCTTGTGTATATTTCTGGCTATGATTGGAATATGTACCAGCATTAACAACCCCATGACTCTTGCCGTTATGGCCAGTGAGTGTTACATTGCCGTCTGTTTTCCTTTACGCCACTCACAGATCTGTACAGTGAGGAAAACTTACATTGTGATTGGTTTCATTTGGTTTATAAGTTTGCTGACTGTGCTGCCGGATCTGTTTTTCACTTTGGCCACAGAGCCCCTTGAATTCTTTCATTCTCAAGTGTTCTGCCACAGAGTTTATGTTTTCCGTAATCCACGTTTGACTGAGAAGGATGACATCTCCAACGCCATCTTACTGGTCCTTGTGTGGCTCACTTTGTTGTACACTTACTTTAAGATTCTTTTCACAGCAAAGGCAGCTTCAGCCGACGCCAAAAAAGCCAGGAACACTGTCCTCCTCCATAGTTTCCAGCTGATACTGTCGATGCTCACTTATGTATCTAACCCTTTAATAGCTGGATTGGCAAACTTGTTTCCCAAAAGTGTGCCTACCATTCGTTTCACTGTTGCCATTTTTATCAACGTCCTGCCACGGCTCGTCAGTCCACTTGTTTACGGTTTTAGAGACAAAGTATTCAGGAAGTACCTAAAGCATTACTTGTTTTGTGGGAAAAACAATGAAATAAAAGAAAGTGCTCTCAAATAATTTATCTTTCCAGATTATTTTAACTCTGGTTTGAAATTTATTTCAACGCATAATAATGCAGAAGGCCTAAAAAACCCAACCCATCCTTTGAATACAAAGTGGGCCTGGTTCGACAGATACTCCACTTTATGAAGAGGCACGCTACCATCTGTGAAACACACACAGCCACAACCTGTTGCCTAAATACATTGTTATTCTTTATTTTTATTTTATTTACAAATTTTAGACACACTTAAGGTCCAGAGGGAATACAGTCTGGTGACCACAGGACGGTGTTGTTCTGTTGGTTTTGTTAAACCAGGACATCCTTTTAAATGACATGACAGTATGCCCATGTCTTTCCATGGTATTTTAAATTTGCATCTATCAAAAAGACTAAGCGTAAATGGAAGCAAGTCTATCGGTCTGGCCACTTGACTATAAAGGGACCCAGACTACCTAGCTTTTATGTTACAGGTCCCTTGGAAATAAAATTGCCCAAAAGACGACTGGATTTGTCAACCGGTCTACCATCAGAGACAGCTCTGTGATATTTATTACATAAAGCTGGTGGAACCAAAAGATACCAGACACGACAGTGGAGCTAGCTAGCGTTTACCCCTCCGGAGGGACAGCACAGAGGACTCTGATAAGAGCCGAGGAGGCGGACCTGGCACATACAGTATGTTAACAAAATCTGGTGAATTTTATTTATTAACACTGCTCACCTTATCTCAAGCTCTTAGCAGTCAAATGCAGATCTTTCTATCTGACATGAGAATGTTCTTGTAACAACAGCGGTTTATATCCCAGCGGAGGCCAACGCTAAGTCAGCACTTAGCTGTGTGCTAATGACCATAGAAAAACAGCAGAGTGCTTATCTGGATAGAGTTTTTTATTGTGACTGGTGATTTTAATCATGTTACCTAGATTTGATCAGCATGTTAAGTGTGCAACTTGAGGAAATAATATACTAGACTGTGTCTATTCAAACATCACAAAGGGACACAGAGCTAAACCTCTCGCACATCTGGGCCAGTCTGATCACCTGTCACTACACCTGATTCTAGTTTTGCGCCCAAACCAACACGTCACAGACTACACACTCACTGTTTCAGAACATGAAGTGAGACACATCATCAGGTATGTGAACGTCAGGAAAGTAGAGCGGCCGGACAGGATTCCAAGGAAGGTGATCAGAGACTGTGCACACCAGCTCACAGTTGTCTTCAGGGACATCTTTAACATGTCTCTGTCCAAAGCCATTGTACCAACCTGCTTTAAAACTGCCACAATTATCCCTGTGCCCAAACAAAGCAACATTAACATTCTGAATGATTATAGACATGTTTTAATGGTAGCACTTACCTCCATCTTTGCAAAGTGCTTTAAGAGGCTGGTGATGAAGCACATTAAATTTACACCCCAAACTGGATGAACATCAGTGTGCCTACAAGTCAAACAGGTGCACAGAGAACTGATCTTCAATGGGAACAAGACCACCTACAGAGGTAAAGATGACAGACTGGTAAATTGGTGCACAGAAAACCACTTGACTCTGAATGTTAAGAAAACAAGGAATTGTTGAGTTATGTTTTCATCATTTATGTTATATTATGTTGCTTACTATTATCATTATTATTTTCCTTTTACATTAGATTAAAATACTGGCTTTCGTATACTTAAAATGTGCAAGAGTTCTTTGTGCGCATGTGTGGACTGACGTGACTTTTTTTTTTACTTGAGTCAAGTTGATTTTATTTCCACGTGTGACTGCTCCATCGAGCACTGATGTTGTGCCAGTGCAATGAGATGTAAACGGTAAAATAAAACAATACTTCTTTTTGTAGTAATCTTTAAAGAATGGATGACAACAATATAATTATGACGGAGAGAAACGAAAACTTAACAGGTTATGGGCCTAGGCGCGCCAATGCTAACGTTACAGGAGGAAAATGGCAGAGGCTAGTCTTTGACGGAGACGAAAATAACTACGAACCATGGGAAGTAAAATTTCTTGATCATCTGAGATTAATGGGTTTAAAAGAAACAATACTGTCTACCGAGGATAAAGACGAGGAAAAGAATGAGGAGTGCTACGCTTAACTAATCCAGTTTCTCGAGGCGACGCAGAGGTGTTAATGCGTCAGTATCACTCTAAAGAAGGCCTTATTCATACCATCATATCCACAGAGCATCATCTCCATTCAAGCTGCTACAACAGATGGTGCCAAGGTGATCTTCCAGGAAGGACAGAATGAACTGATAAGCAAGGATGGAGCTGTGTTCCGCATAGAAGAGCATAAGAGACTGTACTATCTGAAAACGGTAAATAACATCAAACACTGTGTTGATACATCAGTTACTGATATGATGTCCATGGACAAAGTGAGTTTAACTTGTAATGTTAAAACATGGCATGCAATCATGGGACATTGTAATGTTAGTGATGTGTTGAAATTACCTGAAGTGGTAGAGGGTTTGAAAATCACAGGTAATACCAAACTAGACTGTGAAGTCTGTACTGAAGGAAAGTTCATCAACAGCAGAAATAGGAAAACTGAAACAAAACCTGGCAAGGCCCTAGAGTTAGTACACACTGACTTAGGAGGTCCTATTGAACCAACTTCTCAAGATGGATATAAGTATGCGATTGCATTCACAGATGATTTTTCAGGGGCAATGTCTGTTTACTTCCTTAAGAACAAGAGTGACGCTACTCTAGCAACAAAGAAATTCCTTGCTGACTGTGCACCATACGGTAGAGTCAAATGCAGAAGATCAGACAATGGTACAGAATACACAGGCAATGCATTTCAGTCACTTTTACGAGAAAAGGGGATAAGACATGATACATCATCCCCATACTCTCCTCATCAAAATGATACAGCAGAGACACAATGGCGAACCATTTTTGAAATGGGAAGGTGTCTACTTATAGAGAAAGGATTACCAAAGGTTCTGTGGCCTTATGCTGTCCAAACTGCTACTCAGATCCGAAACAGATGCTATAATGACAGAATTAAGAATACTCCACATTTTATGTTGACAGGAAGAAAGCCAGACCTTTCTAAAATGTGGGTTTTTAGATCAGAATGCTATGCATACAAACACAATCAAAAGAAACTGGACCCTAGATGTGAAAAGGGAATATTTGTGGGGTATAGTAATAATAGCCCATCTTATCTGGTATACAATCCACAGACAGGAAATGTGTCAAAACATAGATTGGTGAAATTCATTAGGAAGAGCAGTGTTGAACAGCAGACACAGACCGATGAAGATTACTTGGAAATACAGAGACAGGACACTGGATAGTGAGAACAGCGGGGATGCCCCACAAAGTGAGGAAAACACAGAAAACTAGGTCCAAGGTGGAAAAATGGAGAGTATAGATACAGACAATACAGAAGTGTCAGAACATGATGGAACTGTGGAAAAAGTAGACACAGAAAACAACAAAAACAGTACAGGTCCAACAGACACTGATAGTCAAAAACATTATCACTCAAAAAGAAAAAAGAGAGCTCCAAAGTATTTACAAGACTACCTGACAGACTTTAAAGACGATGTAACCAATACAAACAAACTGAAGGCATTGACTACCATGAGACATTTGTTCCTACAACAAATCTCACTTCTGTTCGGGCATTAATGCAGATAGCTGCTCAGAATGACTTTTTTGTTCATCAGATGGACGTCAAAACAGCATATCTGCATGCACCAATAGAGGAAGACATATACTTAGAACCACCAGAGGGTTTTGAAGAAACAGCTGATACAGGAGACAAGTTAGTATACAAATTTAAAAAAATCTCTGTATGGTCTAAAACAGTCTGGAAGGAACTGTTACAAACTTTTAAATGATCATCTTGAACAAAACAACTTTGAGAGAAATCAATCTGATCACTGTGTGTATAGGAAGCAGGTTGAAAATGAGATAATCATAGTGATCTGGGTAGATGATTTGATAATTGCAGCAAGCAGTGAAAATCAGCTCAACAGTCTTAAAGAAAAGATGAAGTCCAAATTTCACATGAAGGATCTGGGAAAATATATTTTTAAATCTATTTTTTGGGGGATTCAATTTGAACAAAAAGAAGGAGAAATTAAAATGAATCAGAAAAGGTACATTCTCAAAATGCTTGAAAAGTTTGGAATGTCAAACTGTAAACCAAAAGCTACCCCAAGTGATTTAAAAGTGGAATGTGATAAGAATGAGGGAGAAAACAACAATGAGATTGAGAACCCCAAAGACTACCGTGAACTTGTTGGAAGCTTGATCGATGCAATGACCTGTACCAGACCAGATTAGCTGGATAGTCAGTAAACTGTCACAAACACTTGCAAAACCTAAAACGCATGACTTGGTAGCTGCTAAACATGTCTTGAGATACCTAAAAGGTACAGCTGACTACGAGCTTTGTTTCAAGAAAACAGATAAGACTTTAGGTCTAATAGCATTCAGTAATTCTGACTAGGCATCTTCTGAAGAAGATAGACGTAGCACTTCAGGATACTGTTTCAGCCTGACAAAACAAGGCCCTGTTATTTCATGGAAGTCTAAGAAACAGCCGACAGATAAGCTGGGCATGTACTTAACTCAACTGCTAAATGGCATCGACAGAAGTGTTTACACTTGCACCACGATGTATGGAGAAAATCAGGGGACATTGCACTGAGTAGAAACCCAGTGAATAGAGCTAGATCTAAGCACATTGATGTGAAATATCACTTTATCCGTGATGCTGTCAATGAGGGAAAAATACATATTGTGTACTGCCCAACAGAAGACATGGTGGCAGACGTTTTGACAAAATCTGTATCAAAAATTAAAAGTCTAAAGTTCAAATGTTTTCTGTTTGGGAACTAAATGTTTGTAATGTCATTATACATGGCTTAAGATGATGAAAACAAGTGGGGGTGTTGAGTTATGTTTTTCATCATTTATGTAATATTATGTTGCTTACTATTATCATTATTATTTTCCTTTTACATTAGATTAAGATTCTGGCTTTCGTATACTTAAAATGTGCAAGAGTTCTTTGTGCTCATGTTTGGACTGCCATTGGCCTCCCATTTTCCACTCTGGACGACATATTTAGGGCATGCTGCCTTAATCATCCTGCAGGACAGAATGCACCCCTCACACCACCTTTTCTCCCTTCTCACATCCGCAAGAACTAAGCGTTAAAGGGCCCTCAAAGCCATACCACAAGCCTGCAGAACAGGTTTTCTCCCCAGGGCCATTACAAAACTGAACAAGCACACTTCCCTCTTGGACAGAACCATTACATCATTTTAGATACATCATCAAAAGTGTAACCATGTGCAATATGAGCTCTTAATAGTTTTTTGTGATGTTCATATGTATTTATTTAATGAATTTACGTATTTACAAATGTTGTTGTGCTGTTTTTTTCTTAAAATGTGCAATATAAATATTCTGATTCTGATAATAATGAATGCATTGTGTAGAAAAAGTGAAAACCACGTGAGCTCTTATCACTGATCCCAAGACATTTGCTTTAAATCCTATAAATGAATCTATTCTCAGCTCTCTGATTAATGTGTCTTCAGACATCACTGGAAGCAGGTCCACCCAGGTGAGACTTTCTCATGTTGTACTGTATGGAAATACAATAATAACTGTATCATTGTTCAGTTATCATTGTTTTGAATGCTCATTGTAACTGCAAAGGTTTTATTCACTCTCTGCCTTTTACAAACCCTCTGCTGGTATTGTGAATGTCTCCTTCTTTTGACAGGGCCTTTTTCTTTTGATCCATGAACTATTCAAGCGGCAGCAGTAACTCAACACCAGCCGTGCTCCGGGACGATCTGAACACTGCCATACTGAAGAATGTGATCACCGTCGGTCTCTGCATCGCCATCAACTACATCAATGCCACACTGGTGCACATTTTTATGAAACATGAGGTTTGTGGGGGTTAAGTAGGGTAAGATTAAGTGCTTGCCACTCAACATTACCCACAGTATTGTTTGTGTGTTGTTTGTGTGTTGTTAGCAAAGTAAGAGAGTTGCAGCAAATAAATGAGGCCTACCTCAAACAAATAAGAATATGTACTAATATGTTGAAGATAAAGTACTTTTTTTAGCTGTAAAACTAGAAGAGAAGACTCATCTAGAGGCGAGCTAAAGCCTGTTGTTTGTCTGCTTCAAACTCTGAATGGGCTGATAGTGGATAGATACAGAGTTAAACATTATGGGATAAATACTGTATATAAGTCACTTTTGATAGTTTCTTATTTTAAATTAACACAAAACTTACTCTTAGTCTTTTTACGAGGCAGTGAGTGAATCAGTGAGACTGCTACAGGCCCAGTACTGTAATATTACTTTGTACAACAACAAACCACACTAAATGTCAAAACTGTTAAAAATCCATCAATCCAAGCATTCATTGTCTCTTTCTATATTTAGGTCTTTTAGAAGATAAAGCTTGATAAATACAAGTTAATTTCTTTTTTTTATGCTACATGAAAGTTTGGAATAAAAATCAAGGGTCCCCAAAAATATCTTCAATTTTTAAGATATTTTGGGGGCCTTTGTTAGATACAGTGTAGATCAACAGGAAACAGGGAAAGTGAGGAGAATAACATTGATATGTCATATGACCTGAGCTGTAATCAAACCCAGGTTACCCAAGTATGTGGTATGCATTCAATTAAGTGAGGCTACCGAGGTGCCCTCGTTTCTAAATTGTTTAATTAAACTTGACATTTTTCCAATAGTTTGGTCCACAGACAACAGTTTGCATGAATTGCTTCTGGGCATTTCACCACCAGAAGCTGCCAGAGATCACACAGTGCACCATTAAAATCTGAAACAAATGAATAGATTTAATTTTTAGCGCCGTTCTCAATGACCTTTCTTGTCTTTTTTGTTGCAGACTTTAAACTCGAACCCTCGCTACATCCTCTACATCCACCTGGTCATCAACGACATCATCCTCCTCACCATGGTGACCATCATGCATGTCCTCAGCTACACCGTATTCACTCTGAATGTTTCCTTGTGTATAGTTTTAATCATGATTGGAGTATTTACTTACATGAACAGCCCAATGACTCTCGCCATTATGGCCATTGAGTGTTACATTGCCGTCTGTTTTCCTTTACGCCACTCACAGATCTGTACAGTGAGGAAAACCAAGATTGTGATTGGGCTCATTTGGTCATTGAGTTTACTGTCTCTGCTGCCGGATCTGTTTGTTACTTTAGCCACCGAGTTAATTTACTTTTTTCATTCTCAGGTGTTTTGTCTCAGAGATATTGTTTTCAGACATCCGTATCTTGCTCAAAAGAGGGACATCTCTAATGCAGTGCTGTTAGTCGCTGTCTGGGTCACACTTTTCTACACTTACTTTAGTATACTTTTCGCTGCACAGTCAGTCTCTTCAGACGCTAAGAAAGCCAGAAACACTATCCTCCTCCATAGTTTCCAGCTGGTGCTGTCTATGCTCTCTTATGTTACCAGTGTAATAACTGTTGGACTCACAAATGTGTTTCCAAAAAGTGTCCTGGCCATTCGTTTCACTGTACTTATTTTAGTCACAATCATGCCACGCCTCATCAGTCCACTGGTTTATGGGATCAGAGATCAAACATTCAGGAAATACCTCAAACAATACTACTTTGGTAGAAAAAACAATGAAATATCCAATTGAAATGTAGGTTATATGTTTTACATTCTCATGAAAGATTAATATATGGTGCATTTTAGTTTGAAAAAAAAGGAAAAATTCAGGAGTTGTTTTTAATATTTATAGAAATTTATCCACAAACTAAAAAGCCAGTATAAGCCTTGGCTACATATAGATAAATATTTTAACACACATTTTCTCCAGAGATTATTATCAACGGCTTATGGTAGAAAAGTGTAGATTGGCTAAGCAGAGCCTTTTCATATCCACACTGACGTAATGGCACCAAATACACATGCTTCTTTTTGTTGAGCTCGTGCATATCAATGGGTTTACATTTAACAGTAACTGCGATACTGCGGTACAGAGTTTTTTAAATATTGTATTGACATTGTGACCTTTAAAAGGGTGTTGCTATACAGCTAAACAGCAGTCCTCCCATAGCTCCTGTCCATACACAATTAAAACATGAATCTGACTGTTTTTCTTTAGTACTACTGCCGTTTAAACATTCTTTCCTAGAAGAATTTAAAAGTGCTTGTTTTGAGCAATTGTAGTGGTACCTTATGAAGGAAGATATTTTGCCTTTCTCATGCTCTTGTGCATACATAAATAATTCTGTAAATTCTGTATATGAAAATATTAAGTACAACAACCACTAGGCTCAAAGCAACTCCCTTAACAAGGGCTCCTAACAGATCCAATCAGTAAATACTTATCTTTAACAAAGTAGTTTAATTCACACTAAAAAATAGAAGTTTTATCAGTAAATTATTAAAGTAAACATGTACTGACCTCAAGCTTTACCCATAGCCCCATTATGTCTTGTCACATCTCATCAGTCAATGTGATCAAAGATAAAACATTAACGATAATACAAACCCAAATCCCAAAAACTTTACAAATTGTGAAAACAAAAGAGAATGCACAGTGGCTCAGTGGTAGAGCGGTTCTCCCTCAACTGGAAGGCTGGTGGTTCGATTCCCGCTCTCCCCACAGTTCATACTGTCGTTGTGTCCTTGGGCAAGTCATTTAACCCAACCTTGCCTCCAGTGGTGTTCCAGCTGTAACACTGGTGAATGGAAGCTTAATGTAAGTCGCTTTTGATAAAATTGTCAGCTAAATGAATAAAATTTAAATGTAAACAGAGAGAATGTATCATTTTAAGGGAAAAATAAGTTGATTTTAAATTTCATGGCATCAACACATCTCAAAAAGTTGGGACAAGGCCATGTTTACCACTGTGTGGCATCCTCTTCTTTTTATAACAGTCTGCAAATGTCTGGGGACTGAGGAGACAAGTTGCTCAAGTTTAGGAATAGGAATGTTGTCCCATTCTTTCATTTCACTCACAGCAGGTAAAATGGACCAATCGATTCACTGTCACTGCATCGAACAGATTGATATGTGGATGCAAACTACTTTTCTAACTGAACAGACCAAGACTGAACTAATCATTTTTGGGCCACAGAAACAAAGAGTCAGTCAGTCACATTAAGTCATCAGCTTATCAGTTTATCACCTTAAAAACATTTCCAAAGTCAAAGGGATAATGTCTCAACCAGACTTAGAGAGACGTATCCTGCTCACTGGTCTCTCAAAACGAGGGTTAAAACAGCTGCAGCTTATTCAGAATGCTGCTGATCGAGTTCTAACTAAAACCAGGAAGTACAACCACATTACGCCAGTTTTAAAATCTCTGCACTGGGTTCCTGTTGCTCAGAGAATAGACTTTAAAACAGCTCTGCTGGTTTGCAAGTCTCTTTATGGTTTAGCACCAGAATAAATTTATGACAGTTCCTTATGAACCTCCTCGGACTCTGAGAACATCTGGGACAGGCCTTCTGCTCGTGCCCAGAGTTAGAACTAAACAAGGTGAAGCAGCGTTTAAGTTTCATGCAGCAAAAATGTGGAACAGCCTTAACCTTAACAATATTAAAGGTGAGGTTAAAAATCTTCCTCTTTAGTTCTGCCTACATTCAGTTAAGGCAACTGAAAGTGTTTTTTATCTGCACTCTTCATCTTTAAATTTTTTTCTTATGTTTATTTTTCTAAATCTTGTCTATGTATTTTAAATGTCTTTTATTTCTCTAAAGCACTTTGAATGACCAAGTGTATAAAATGCACATTATAAATAAAATTACCTTGTCGTGCCTTGAGTGTTACATTGCCATATGCAACCCTCTGCATCACAGACAGTAGATCTGTACAGTAAAAAAGACAAACTGCCATGAAAAAAGAAACATCTTTAATGCAGTGCTGTTGGTTGCTGTCTGTTTGGTTCTATTGTGGACGTACTTTGAGATATCTTTCACTGCACAGTCGGTCTCTTCAGACGGTTAAAAAGCCAGAAACACTTTCCTCCATAGTTTCCAGGTGGTGCTGTTGATGCTCATTTATGTTAAGACAGTTATAAGAGATGGACTAATTAACTTTTTCCAAAAAGTGTTATAGTCAACGACCTGCCACGGTTCATCAGTCCACTATTTATGGGATCAGAGATAAAACATTCAGGAAATATATCAAACAATACTGGTTTGGGATTCAATGTAAATTTGATATTTATTTGAAAAGGTCTGTGTTCATACATCAGAGTCACTTTTACAGGTCTGGTTTGTGATGGACAATTATGTTCAACTTCAAAGCATATCTTCCTCCTGAGGACACAACATCTTTTTATATTGAATGATTGAGCAACATGGTTTAAACAGTCATTATCATTTGTTGTTATCAGCATTAACATAAAAGAGATTATTTTCTGTTTTAATACTCATATATTTCAAGCATTACTACTTATTTCTGCATTAAGTATTGTAATATAAGTTGTTTAATAACAAACACAATAAATTAGGTTATGTAAAAAACACAATGTCTCTTTATTATCAGTAAAGTCTTTGTTAACGTTTGTGATAACACAAGATTATTCATTGTTGTTGCTTTAAATAATTTAGTTCCTCCCATTGCCTAGATTCCTGAACTAATTGAGTGATACAAAATCTCGGCCAATCACAGCTCACGGAGATTTAAACCAGGCACTATAAGGTGTCATATAGAGTTTTGCCACTAGATGGAGGCCTATTCATAGATATTCTGCAGTTCATGTTCTCTTTCTGAACAGGTTTATTTCCAGTTGTAGAAGCTGTTTTTTCTACAGTGTATTCCGTCACTCCAGATTTAAAAAGTCATTTAAAACTAAATATCAGGAGTTCATTAGTTTTCATTAGGCTCCACACATTAACTCAACTCCTACATCTGTGAAATGGAAATTATATTTTGACCATATAGAATATAAAACTCTTTTGGTGTCTTATATTAAAATGCCTGTTCAGACTAAATCTGGCTCTCTGTGGAGGTGTAACACTTTCATTAAAACTAAATGAACACAAAACCTGAATGGACCTCAGCACTTTGGCGGAAAGAGCCGAGTCTCTTCCGGAATGTGACGGAAACAGCCGAAGACACGGAGAGGGTCCGGCGCTCGGGAGGCGCGCAGAGTCCAGTCCAGATGAAGGAGACCGCTCACTCTGCGCGCTCCTCTCCGCAGAAAGAAGCCTCAAGACGAAGTTAAACCCGGAAATACAAACACACAAGATAGAGAAGATTGTTGTTTTGTTCTTCCAATGTTTTTTGCAGTGTGAAACTTAGCAGCGCACGATGGGATGAAGCTTCAGGAAAGATGCTGATGTGGGGATGAGACAAACGCGCAGGTGAGTCCGGCGTTATTTTACTACTTCAGCAGGACAGGAAGTGTTTTAACACAAAGTTTAGCATTTATTCGGTGACGTTTAATTCGTTTCTTCATTTTTAATTTTACTTCCTGCTTTTACCTTGCACTTTGGGTGAGAGTCTGATTGAGGTGGGCTTTGTCTCGGGTGAGTCTTCCTGTTAAACTATAGCTTGGTCTATAGGGTTTAGTCCTGGCTTTAGTTTGGGTTTGGACGTGGTTAGTGAGTATAATTCAAGTTCAGACAGTGGTTTAGTTCTGAGATAATTCCTAGTTAAGTCTTATGTAGGTACTGTATGTAGTTTTGATTTATTACTAGGTTTTATCTTGGTTTAGTCCTGGAGTATGTATAGTTTTGTTTGGATATTATAGTTCTGAAGTGTTGTTGTTGGTTGGTCCTAATGTCTGTGAAGGTTCTCTGTCATCCAGGACATATTCAATAAATGGTTTCAACAAAAGCATCTGGATGTAGGTTTGAAACATCTTCACGCTGTGAAACCTTTCCTTGTTAGTCCTAATGTTTTCTTACTTTATTCCTTGTTTAGTGTGAGTTCAAATGTCCAGGTTTCATTTTGATTGATACAGTCTTGTTTTTTGGCCTTGGTTTAGTGAGGGTTATGTGAAAGTCTTATTTTGATTTAGTCGAGGTTTAATCATTGGTTTAGTCCTGATTTTGTTCTGGGTTTGTCCCATGTTTTGGTTTTACTCCATTTAATGCTATCCTAGTTTTAGTTTTACTGCTCATGTGTAGTTTAGTCTTACTTTGGATTTCAGTCAAGAATGTAGTCCTGGTCTATTCTAAGGTTTGGTTTGTGTGTTTAACCCTGGTTAAGCCTGAGATTATTCCTGGGATTAGTCCTGGTTTATTCATTGTTTCCTCCATGTTATGTCTGTGTTTAGTCCTGGTTTTGTCCTATGTTTTTAAAGTTTGGTTTAGTTTGATTTGGTTTTTGTTTGGTCCACATTCAGTCAAAGATTTGGACCTGGTTTAGTCTTGAATGATTCCTGCTTTAAACCTAGCCTGACACTGTAATGTTTTGTTACATACTGTAAGATGCATTTATGCTACAATTCAAACACAGGTAAATATGCCATGACCTGCTGTATATAACAATCCCTGTCTTGGTTTAGCCTCTGATTGTTTGTTTGTTGGAGGTGAGGTTTCTGCTGCTGTGATTTTGAGCGGCTGCGCTTCCTCGTTCTGAATTATAGATCAACTTTATTTCTGTGTGCAGCATGGCGGCTCCCCGGAGAGCTCAGCATGGGCCCTTCGTGTAATTATAGACCGGAGCAGAGAGCCCAGTGCTCTTTAGGACACTCCTCACTACATCCTGAAGTGGAATAATATCAGTGTGTATAATGCTCTATTGTATCAGTTTTATACCAGGTCATTTTAAAATGAGACAAAAACACAATGAATGCATGTGTTTGAGTTCTTGGCTTGCTAGACAAAGTGTGCAATGTAAATTGAAGAACGTGTGATTGATACTTTTCTAAGATGTTAAAAAGAGCCCCCAACACAGATTATGTTTTTCATCATGTCTAAAAACATGCTCAGATTTGATGTAACCCATAGCCATGCATCTTAAACTGTTATTTATAACTTACTGTACAATATACACACTTAATAAAACTCACAGTTGTGCTCATAAGTTTACATACCCAGAATATGTAATTTACTTTGGCTATTTTTCAAAGAATATGAATGATAACACAAAAATCTTTTTTTACTCATAGTTAGTGGTTGGGTGAAGCCATTTATGGTCAAACAACTGTGTTCACTCTTTTTAAATCATAATGACAACATAAACTACCCAAATAACCCTGATCAAAAGTTTATATACCCTGGTGATTTTGGCCTGATAACATGCACACAAGTTGATACAAACAGGTTTAAATGGCTACTAAAGGTAACCATCCTCACCTGTGATCTGTTTGCTTGTAATCTGTGTGTGTGTATAAAAGGTCAGTGAGTTTCTGGGCTCCTGACGGACCCTTGCATCTTTTATCCAGTGCTGCACTGATGTTTCAGTATTCTGAGTCATGGAAAAAGCAAAATAATTTAACTGTATAAAACTTTAAAAGGATGTATGTCCAAGGAATTGAGAATGACAATCAGCAGTGTACAAACTCTAATTATGAAGTGGAAAATGAGGGATTCTGTTGAAACCAAACCAAATCAGGTAGACCAACAACTATTTCAGCCACAACTCTCAGGGAAATTGTTTCAAGATGCACATTAAGGACGCTCTTGAAGAAAACGGGCTACATGGTTGTGTTGCCAGAAGAAAGCCATTACTACACAAATGCCACAAAGCATCCCACTTACAGTACGCCGAACAGCACAGAACAAAGCCTCAAATCTTCTGGAACAATGTCATTTGGAGTGATTAGACCAATATTGAACTTTTTGTCCACAACCATAAACGTTACATTTGGTGAGAAGTCAACAAGGCCTTTGATGAAAGGTACACCATTCCTACTGTGAAACATGGAGGTGGATCACTGATGTTTTGGGGATGTGTGAGCTACAAAGGCACAAGAAAAGATGAATGCAACATGTTATCAGAAAGTAATCGAGGAAAATTTACTCTCATCAGCCCAGAAACTGCACATGGGACGTACTTGGATGTTCCAACATGACAACGATCCAAAGCACAAGGTCAAGTCATTTGCTACAGCAGCATAAAGTGAAGGTTCTGGACTGGCTGGGTTTGTAGCTAATGATGCTAACAGCACCAACACAGCAGTGAATATAAAGCAACACGGGTTGCATAATATTATTAGCAACTTCCACCTGAATGACACTTTTGGTAACGTTTCTTTTTATTTTTTTAATTAAATTAAATACTTAAATTAAATACTTTATTTAATTAAAGCGGCCCTGCATAACATTTAGCCAGACTCTCTGTTAGGCCTGGGCGAAAAATCGATTGAATGAATTAATTCGAATTTTTTATGGCGGGTGATTTAAAAATAAGTAAATCGAGTTTTTGTGTAACGGCACATTTTTGGCTCCCCGGAGCTTCCGTAGCGTTAGTTTCACAGAGCAGAGCAGTACGGCACGCGACAACAACAACATCATAGCACACACAAAACAGCAACAGAAAGCGACAACATGGCTAACGGTGAAAGTGAAAGAAAGGAATAAAATCATCTGTTGTTTGGAACTGGTATGAGTTTACTGCGACAGACGTGGATCAAGAGACCTCACGCTGCAACATTTGCCTAAAGCCCATCGCAGTCAAAGACAGCAGCACCACAAACCAATTCCAACACATGAAACAGAGACACCTAGCCGAATATGAAAAATGCCAGTCTCTCCGAGACGAACAAACACGCAGTGACCAACAAACCTTAGCTAAAAAACAGCTAACTGTAGCCGAATCCTTTTCACACGGCCCCGCATATGACAGGAAAGGGGCACGGTGGAGAACAATCACTAAAGCGGTCACTTTGCACATAGCCAAAGATATTGTACCCATATATACAGTGGAGAAGACTGGGTTTATTAATTTGATTAAAACCTTAGACCCCAGATATGAGCTACCCAGCCGCAAGTACCAAGAGGGTGTTCATTTATTTATTATTCATCCCAGAAATAGGGGTTACATTTGTCTTGCTTTTAAATAAAAGCAAAATTTGCTTTAAGTTGTCTGCCGTTTGTACTTATTGCTTTTCTTAATAAGTAGGGGGGGAAATCGGCAAAAAATCAGAATCAATTTAAAAAAATAAAATCGGAGATTTTATTTTTAGGTCATATCGCCCAGCCCTACTCTCTGTGTTGTTAAAGATTTGTCCAATACAATAGTTTGGAAGAAAAAAACATGTCTTCTAAAACAGTACGGTGATTTTAGTGCTTTTTGTACAAATAAAACTCTGTTATGGTCTAGTGTATGGGTCTATTTCTGCTCTCTGTGTTTGAGCTGAGCGTGTCTCTCAGGAGAGGTCTGTCCTGGTGCCATGGAATTATTATTTTATTTATATCAAGTTTTTTGTCCAGCTGTGGGTCTGAGGGTACTGTGTCAGTGAAATAGATATCTACCTATTCTACCAATTGTGTGTCTAAGAACCATTAAATCAATACCAGAATATATTTTGGGCTTTAAAGTTCCGCAGTGCTACTGGCTAAAAGTTACGCAGGGCTACTTTAAGGCTCTGATTATATTTTTGCATAAAATCCTGGCACATTTGTGCAGTTCAAGCAGTCTTGTCTCAAGCGGCGATATATGTGCAAGTTCATATTAGGTCATTCTGCTTTATATTTGACAGCCCTGTGTGTATGAATGTTTTGATTCTCAGTCACTGTAACAGCATTAAAAAAAAACATGACCCAAAATCTGATCAGTTTTCATAATATAAGGCATTTATGCAGTTCTTAACGTTGATGGTAAAGAATGTAAGTCAGAGACAATGCACCAACAAGAGGGCATCTGTCTGAAGTTCATTTCCTCAATAGGGCAGCTGGCGGCATGATATAAAAAAAAAAAACACACTATATCCAATAACTATTTTAAGTGTTGCTATTTTATTTTGTGAAATTATTATTATTATTTTATTTTTCTAGCGCTTTTCCACCTTGAGAGAACTCAAAGCACATTCTACAGTCATTTATTTCCTCTCCCAACTTTGGGCCTGGACAATGGCCACTTAGTCGCAGGTTTAACGCTTAGAGACAGTTGATTGTTGAGATACATAACAACTTTACAACTTCCTGCACTTATCCCTCATTAAATCTTCAGAGGTCTTTAGTATAAGTTATCTTAGACAGTTCAGACTTAGGATTACTTTTGCAGCTCCCTTCGTTGTTGTCACAAAGTCATGACTGATCAGTGTTTCTGAAGCTCATTCAGATTTTTGGGTGTGAATCAATTAAATTATATTCATAGAACTTTCAAGCATTTAGATCTGAAGTCTTTAATGACAAAACTCTGGAAACTGTCAGGAAATTCTCACTTCTTTTGTAGATTTCAAAGTGTCTTTATCGCACTTAGTACTTCAAACCAGGTTTAAATCACAGCCTCATTAGGTCTTTGTCTTCTTCCAAAAGCTGAGTCATCTCAACATTTGTGACGAGGGAGAGCCACCACCTCTGTTTCCAAATGTTTATAGTTTTAGCTTCTTGTAGTAAATCTAATTATAAATGCTCCTCTCAGTCTACTTTAAAGATCAGACACTAATCGGATATAGTAGATGTTTTAATGCTGACTAAGGCACATGATGCTTTTGAGCCAAGAGGCTTTTAGGAGATTTTTAGATGGGTTGTTTGCTGTCAATCAAAAAATGACTCAATAAAAGTGAAGTGCATGTTTGACTTTGGCCGTTTTACAAGTACATCTTTAACCATTTACTGTGATTATAATAAACATAGTACAGTTAGACAAAGCCACAACTGAAACTAGACTCCTACTCGTGAACATTCACTGTCTTACTTCATCCACACAATAAGCACTACGCTCTAATAACAGATGAATAACATTAGACCTTGAGAAAAGTGGGACGATGTTGTGAAGATTCTCTTTCCAAAGTCTCCAAATGTTCCCACCGACAGTTGCCCAAAATAAGTCGGAGCACAATGATAATGTTACTGCCAGGAAACATAATGCTGTCCAGTTTATTTGGCAATCCAATACTTTGAATTTAATATTGTGAGCAAGAGAAGTGGGTAGAGTCCAAATCTGTAATCAAGTTAAAGTGCTGCCACTTTAGAATAATATAACTCAAGAAATTAAATTTGTCAAGCTAGAAAATGACACATCTAAAAACTTGCCAAGTCTTACATTTGTCATTTTGTCACAATGCACAATATATAAACCTATGTGAAAACATGCAGTGCTGTAAACACAAGCACAGTGGAGTAAATGTAACTACAGAGTTCCATCTCTGCTTAGCAAGAAATGAAGATTCAGAGAAATTAATATTATTTTTAATACATCCTGTAATGTGTAAAAGCATTTTTAATGACTATACACATTTAGTCTACAACTGGGACCATAATATTTCCCCATACCTGTTAGATGTGCTAGGGCAACATGTCCAAGGTCAAGCCCGGGGGTCAAATGTTGCACAAGGTTCTGTGATAAAAATGTGTTGTTTATGGCCCCAGCAGCAGCTCTGTTACACAGTTCTCTGTTTCAACCTGTTTAAAACTGACAAAAACCAGTTCAGAACCAATTCAAATCTGTACTTAATAAAATCAGAAGAGACTGCACTTGGAATTGTTCCTCATTATTTTCAATCTCCTTTGCCAAAAATTGGCAAGGGTTTTTACAAAAGTTATTTGTTTATGCAGTAGTGCTGCATGATATGAGTCAATGTTAAATACTGCAACAATCCATTTTGAAGTACTAAAAAACTGATTTATTCATGACTCACGCCATAAAGTGATTTAAAGCTCTGATTGGGCAGTTGTTTTGACAAATATCTATCGGACGTAACTGTGATAGGGCTATTGCAGTTGTTGATATTGCAATAACAATATATTGTGCAGACCTACTTCACATAAAGTCAACCTTTCATTAACTGCTGCTACAGTAAAACTATCAGCATTATGTCAAATAAAGTTTAAAGTAAGTATTTTTGTAAGTTAGCAAAACATTTAAGCTGTATTTTCATAGCTTCCAGAACAAAGTGATCATGGTCCCTTTAATTCAAAAACTATAATCAACACCACTGGAAATTATGGAACTGCAAACCTTTTCAGAATTTTCTCGGTCTTTCAGTCTGGTTTAACTACCTCCTAAAAACACATCTAGAGTAGCCAAGATTTATGCCCAGGGCTGTGCTTCTGATCAGCGTTATATGTCTCTAAATACAAACTGTGTTACTAACAGGCAGAGAGTGAGTGCCCCGCTTCAGGTAGAAGTGTAGCTGTAATGTCATGTAATCCGGTTATATAGTCTCTCTAATTGCTGAATGTGAGGCGGAAATGGAGAATCACAGACAGCTGTTAACCTAATGTAACTGTAATGCTGTTTTAACCCTCTACTTCTACCTTTATCTGCTCCTACATCTTTCACTCTTATCACTCTCTTTAATCTCAGTTCTCCTCTATGTGTTGATTTATGGTCATAATAAAGTTATATATTAAAGCAATAACATTCCTTCAGTGTCAGTTGTAAACATTGTATAGGAGACAGGGGACGGAGGGGCATTAAACAAAGGAGAAAAGTTATTACAGGTGCAGTTTGCAGAATGTGGTGCATCCAATAGACATAAGGTATAGTGCTGTTGAAGGCTTTGAGACATTGTCACATTTGTTTAAAACCCATCACATCAAATAGAATAGTTCATCTGTTCCCAAAACCTTTTTGATTTATGGTAGAATGTATCAGCGTATTATTCAACTGATACAATCATCTAATATCTGATGATGTTGCATATAAAAAAAGCTGCCCTACAAATGTGATACAAATATTGCCATTTGTATAAACAGTGGACACCTAGTCTAATAAAGCTCCAAAAGTATTGGTTCTGTTATTAAAAACCTCAAAAGTAGAGACAAAATCCAACACAGTTCTTTTGTTTTGGAGAAAAAACAAGATTATTTCACATTATGTCATATGTCATTGTCAACAGAATAAACACTGCTTTGTGAAAAAATGAAGTGAACAAAGGTCGGCCTGAAGAAAGAGAGAGTTGTTGTGTTTTCAGATGATGTGTCATTTTTGTGGCTCGTGTTTATTCACAGCTGAAAGCAGATATTCAGACGGGACAGATCTCAGTGAGGGCAGTTTGGGTTTACACTCTGGACCAGAATAAACATTGAAAAAGAGCCAAATGGAAACAGTGTCTCTATTTCACCTCTTAATTTTTCCTTCATAAATAAATGAGTATATTTTGACAAAAAAGTAATGGAAAGTTAATGGGACTAAGTTTTAAATGGATTTTCTAATGTGTGACTGGAATGTTTATCATGTCCAACACTGTCCCAGTGTTACCTGATCTCAGTCTTTATTACACGAGGAAACTCGAGGTTCAGCTCCTGTGTAAATCAATCTGTACAAATCAGATCACATCTCCACTGAACATAAAATATCAATAAACACAAACAGAAGCATATTTGAGGCAGGCGTTGTCCTCACTTTTACCTTGGGTCATTTTATTGGCCACAAAAATACTGTAGTACAGCTGCAACTATTAGAAAAAACATACATTGTGCAATATGTTGAATTTAGTAATGACTTTAGATATTTATAAGCCACTTTTGTAGAAAGAAAGTAGGCATTGGACAATAACCAGTTTGATGTTATAGCATGTTCCATGTTCTATATTTGATACAATAACCCAGGAGTAAAATCCACTAAAACCATGACATGCCATTGTTGATGAGGCAAGAGAACAAAGTAAAAGTGTTATAGTATAATAATTATTATTATACTATAACACTGCTTTTAAATTATAAATTCACCTGTAAATGCTGTTTATAGAAAAGAGACACCTGTAATTATATTTATGGTACACTCACCTTTTATAGTAATAACCATCTGTATATTTATATTCACTGTACATATTACCTGTAAATCCTGTACATCTCCATATCCTGCACGTATGCAACCATTGTATATATCCTGCACTTTACTGCTATTGCACTTCTGGTTAGACCTAAACTGCATTTCGTTGCCTTGTACCTGTACTTGTGTAATGACAATAAAGTTGAATCTAATCTAATCTAAACTAATTAATTCAAATTGCACTTTAGGAGTTGAAATGACTGTGGGTGAAGTTTGAGAAAAGACTATTCAGACAGAGTGGTATATTCAAAATAAACTTAAAGTCCTTGTCTTTCTCTTAAATCTGTGATTAATGTGACCAAATGAATGGACCAAAACACCAACACAAATTCCAGTCTTGGTCGTTCAATTTGTTTGAAAGAACTCTTTGTATTTTACTTTAATAACACTCTAAACTTTGGGTCATGTCCCATTTAGTTGTCATACCATCAGTGTTTTATCCCAGGCCTCCTCTGGACTTTATTAAACTGTTCACACTGATGCCATTGACTGCACAACAATATTGTTCAAAACTCTTTGGAAATACGATAGTGTGATTACAACGTGCCTGGGGTTTCCTCTGGTACTCCGGTTTCCCCCACCAACAGCAAAAACATGCTAGATAAAATTAAACATAACAATACATTTACATTATAGTGCACCCTTTGACACAATGGCATTATAGACTGATACACTCTAGTATCAGGCTTCTTAAAAATTACTGTAAAAGGAAGTAAATTAAAAAAATGTTATTCAAGATTGGGAAACTCTGATCTAAGTTTTAAAACCCATGTCTTCACTGTTTCTACTCATCTGTTCAGGTCGAGATGGTGAAGGAGACTTTGCCGAGTTGGGTCCAGTCGGACTCGGAGGACGGTCTGGTGCATGTGAACGTCGGGGGTCTAAAGAGGAGCCTCTGTTCCAGCACGCTTAAGAAGTTCCCCGACACCAGACTGGGAAAGCTGCTGTCCTGTGACTCAGAGGAGGATATACTACAGGTCGACACTTTTTAATGCTCTGTTTAAAGTTTTTTTTTTTTAGTAAATGAATTGCCAATCTATACAACTAATCACTTGCATTTATCATAATCAAATACTTTAATGATACATAAAAATTACAACTGTGTGCATTAAATAAAAGTTTTAATAGAATTTGTAATTTACCAAAGCTGTGTTGTGCTAAACGCTTGAAAATAGATCTTAAGAGCACCAAGACATAGCTTTATGTGCATTTTATATGTTGGATAATTATTATTTTTTGACTGAAAGGGAAAAATGACTTATCAAGGATGAATTTCAAAGGTTTTAAACACATTACTGCAAGAGTTTCAGTTGGATAATAACAAAAAAAAGTAGATTTGCGCTTTGAGTGCCTACTAGGTGGAAAAGCCCTATATAAATACAAAAACAAAAAATACAAATAAAAATAGGACCGCTTTATTATCATCACATTACTCCACTAATCCCAATGCTACTCCCAAGACTTAATATAATGTGAAACCTTTGGTATATAAAGTAACCTTTTGCTATTTTCTTCTTTATTTAACTAGTTTTTCTTCTGTCTTTCCTTCAGGTTTGTGACGACTATGACGTGCAGCAGAAGGAGTTTTATTTTGACAGAAACCCAGGCCTTTTCCCTTACGTCCTTAACTTCTATCAAACCGGGAAACTGCACATCATGGAGGAGCTCTGTGTGTTCTCCTTTAGGTCCATCAATGCTTTCTTTTTCTGCTTTCTATTCATATTAATACACACACTCACTGTTTGTATAATTGGACCAGTTTGTTAGAGCAGATTGTTGCTGGTGTTGTTGAGTGTGTTGTGTTAACAGATGAGCATATTTAATGTTTGTCAGTAATGCAGCCACGAGTTACAGTCACGTGGATCACTTACTGGTTTAAGCATGGTTTATCACTTAAACAAACTTGAAAAAATGTTACTGAATATACAGTATATGAAGCCAAACGATTGACACCTTGACATCTTTCCAGACAGAACAACTGTCGGCTAATGTTCTTTGTTTTTTGTAAATTACCCTGTTTTCAGTCAGGAGATTGAATACTGGGGCATCAATGAGTTCTTCTTGGACACATGCTGTAGTTACCGATACCACGATCGTAAACTGGAGAGCAGCCGGCACCGCAGCTGGGACGACGACAGCGAAGTGAGCAGCATAGACACCTCTGTGGACGAGATATCTGACCTGAACAGGTACAAACAGGCTTGGCTTTAGTTTAGTTTAGTATTAACTGTACCCCATTGTGACTATCTGACTGTGTGTGGTTTCTTCAGAGACATGCTGCATTTCCAGGAAGTGCGTTATGGAAACATCAGGAAGTGTCTGTGGCTCACTCTGGAAAACCCGGGTTACTCTATTCCCAGTAAACTCTTCAGTCTGCTGTCCATCGGAGTCGTGCTCCTGTCCATCGCCACAATGTGCATCAACAGCATCCCAGAGTATCAAGTCAGTCAAGTACAAGCTGTCAGTTAGGTTTCACTGGATCAAGTTTGTAGATTCCCCCAATGTTGAATTCTGTTCAATTTAACACAGTTTTCTTTGCCCAATATCACAAAAGCAGTTTCCTCAAACACCTTTACAGAGACAAATAATCAGCAAATCGACAAACAGACAGTACAAGACAACACCTCTGTCCTTATACACTCATCAGGGTAAGGGTAAAAAACAGCCAGATCAAAGAGAAACCCCAGGGTGAAGCACCTAAGGACGGACAGGCCTTGACATAGATGGGTCCAGGACAGTCTCTGACAAATAGTCCATCTTGAAAACACATGTATGAAAATGAATATGGCCCATGATAATCTCAGCAGGAACTGTTTGATTAATCTGAGTGAGAGGAACTGGGGCCAGGGGTGGTTTGTTGGTTGGGACAGGATCACAAATGGGGCACAGCTACGGTCCTCTCATCACTGGGACATCTAACAGCGGGCCAGACATCTTGCATCTCTTCTTCTTCTTTCAGTGTTTCATTAAAATACTTTAATATTTATTTAGCTAATATGTCTTGTGCTAATGATGTCTTGTGTATTCTTCTGAAAATGCACAAATAAATCAAAAATAAAAATAGTGGAAAATAGTTTTGTTTACCAGTGATCAGTTTGCTCCCCTTATTAGTCAAAATCTGTATTTATTACTTAGTCACTTTTTACTTTTTTTTGCACTTTTTACAGTAAATCATCTTTCTCTGTTTGTCTCTGCAGATGTTTGATGACGATGGTAAACTTATTGAAGACCCAACGATGCAGGCTCTGGAGGTTTTCTGCACCTGTTGGTTCACCTTTGAAGTGAGCTTTTGCATATTAAGAAAATAAAAAAATGAATTATTACATATCTGCAGTGAAACCTGTCTGTCCATTTATGTTGTGTTTCTATGTTTTCTCTTTGAGGTGGTGACACGGCTGCTGCTGGCTCCAAACAGGAGGAAGTTTTTTCATCACCCTCTGAACATTATCGATTTGGTCTCAGTGGTTCCCATCTACATCACTCTGGTGTTCGACCTGACGCTGGGCTCGGAGTGGGAGCCAAGCAACCTCGGGCAACTAATACAGGTCCAGCAAATATTTTACTGGTCTTACTGAAAGAAAAAAGTATATGAGATTCAAATATAATAACGATTCAAATAAAAACGATAGTTAAGGTTAAACAAAGGTTTTATAGTTTTTTTGAACTGACTTTTTTGGGGGGGAATTGTTTTTCTAACTTAATTATCACGTTATTTAGTGATACTATCACGTTATTTTGTGATAGTATCACGTTATTTTGTGATAGTATCACGTTATTTTGTGATAGTATCACGTTATTTCATGATAATTTTCACGTTATTTCATGATAATTTTCACGTTATTTCGTGATAACTTTTCTTTTTTCAATGCTTTATCGGAAGCAACGCATCACGACTACGCTTCCGTAGCAACGCGAGGAAGCAATAAGGAAGCGTGACAAAGCCAGCCTGGATACAGTTGAGATGATGTAATTTATATCCGTACGTTTTTTTGTGTCCATCCAGTTGATCAATAAGAAATGCTGCTACATCCAACGGATCTTACTGATTCTTCCGCCTATACAATCTCATTTGTTTCAAAAAACGTCTCAAGGTGCTCACACTCATCAAAATATTGTCTACAGTGTTCAGTAATTATTAATATCCCGCCATGTTTTAGACCAAGGCTGAAGTAAAACTTGATTAGACACGACGTCATGTTTCCTCTTTGCTTCCTCGCGTTGCTACGGAAGCTATGTGGTACGTTGCTTCCAATAAAGCATTGGGAAAAAAAAATGATCACGAAATAACATGATAGTATCACGAAATAACGTGAAAATTATCATGAAATAACGTGATAATTAAGTCAGAAAAACAATTCCCCCTCCCAAAAAAAGTCAGAAAAACAACATTGACAGTACTACGTATGATGGGGAACTATTTAACTATATTTAACTAACTTGTTCAAATACCAAATTATTTACAAGGTGTTGTATTCAGGCTGTTTTGACACTATAAACCTTTTTTACTCAAACACTAACCTAGACATGGCAATACTTTAACCCTTGTGTTCCGTTGAGGGGAATGTGAGAAGTTGTCAGGTGCATTTGTGAAATTATTTTGGCTGTTATTGTTCCCTAGACATAAAAATTTGTAAGAAAGCATGTTTTTCAATGAATTTTGGAATTTGTTTATAGTTTTATCTATATCCACTGTATTTTAACTGTGTAAGACATTGGGACTGTTATTTAAAGAGACATACTGTAAAAACACATTTTTTAAATTAAAGTAATTTTACATTTCTTGAAAAATGATTGAACCCTTTCATAAAATAAAAAAAGAAGGGAAGAATATTGATATTTCATAATTTTATTGCAGTTTTCGAAAAAAAAAATACAATTGTTGTAGTTAACAGTGTAACATTTCTTTAACAGGCCATAAGAGTTAAATGATTGTGAGGTAAAAAGGAAACTTCGGCTGAAAGAGGGGCTGCACATGCAATAATTCTCTAACATAAATATTATAATAATGGTGTAGAAAAGAATACTGTCTAGACAGGTTTTCACGTTGCGAGCCATTTGTGATCTGAATAAATCATAAAACACATTTCTGAGAGTGTTTTGCAGCTCGGTGTCACATTGGGTTGTTCTGTTACGAGTCTTGTAGCAAACATTTCATGCACGCATCACTTTTTCTTCTGATGTTTTTTATCTCTTGAGGCAGCCATTCATTACTTTTGTCAAGGGTTATCCCAAGTACTTATGAGTTCTTGTAAATACCAAGTACAGATACAAGTACTAATGTTTACCTAAAGCTATAAACAGATTTGGAGCCATGTTGTTTTTTTGTTCATTTGTTTTACTTTAACCTTTATTTACATTATAATATGTCTTATATTCTCCATGCCCATATACTGTTGCACTTAATTCCTAGCAGCTTTTGGTCTCTCTGTGATCTGTTGTTCTCATGTGTTTTATGTTTTTTTAGCATTACATGTTGTCTATGTTTTTTTAGAACATTTTGTTTTATATATAATAATTATTTTTTATATGTTTTTGGAAGAAGACATTTTCCAATATGTTAGAGAACATTTCCGCATGCATACGTTTTACATTGGTTTTGACATACTCCGTTTATTTTGTCCAGATTTTATAGAATTTGTCTTTTTGTATTTTGAGGGTGAAAGATATTTAAGACATACATTTTGTGTATCACTTTGATCCATTCTTCAATGCTCTGAGGTTCCGGCTTTAGCCATTTTCTTGTAATTCTTAATTGCCACTAGTAGTATTCCCATTAACCTTTTCTCAGTCTCGCTCCAGTTTGCTGTCTCTAATTTACCAAAATATGTATCTTTACATTTGCCAGGAATTTCAGTTCCAAACACATTGTTTATGTGTTTACCTACAGTATCTTTGTCCAGTTGGTCTTTATAATTATGCAATTCCCAAAAATATGACAGTGGTTGGCCCCAGATTCCCAACACAGTCTCCAACATGCATCTCTCCCTCAATGTCTTTTTTGAATCAGTGAAATAAAGAACCTCACAGTGTTCTTCCAGCTGAATTCTTGCCATGTATTAGATCCTGTTGTTTTCCATTGTAACTGGCAAATATTTACCCAACTTTCATTGGAGATCCTCAAATTACCCTCCAGTTCCCATCTCCTGGGAATTCTGTGCTTCTGTTTATCTTGTATTGCTTTATACATATTTTTAGAACTGTTTTAATGTTTCTATCTATTTATCTAGACAGGAAAGGTAACAAAAACAAGATACTGGCTGGTCCTTCACACTTCTGACATTGAACTTAAACTCAATTGCCATATTTTTTATTTACTTCCTCCCATACTGCATAGAAGCCATTCTATTATCTGTCTTAGGTCTTACAAAGTTATTAAAAACCTCCACTTTTAATTAAAATATGTCCCAAAGTTGGACTGACATACTGTATGACTTACATCATGTCTGTGTCTCCAGGTCTTTAGGCTGATGAGAATTTTTCGGGTTTTGAAACTGGCTCGACACTCGACAGGACTGCGGTCTTTGGGAGCCACACTTCGGGTGAGACGCACATAAACACACACAGCGACAGACAGATACTCTTCAATCTATATGTTAAAATAATCTAACATATATATTGATCTTTATTTTCTCTGTGACATTGTGATATTTGACCTTCTGGGGAGAGTCAGACTAAAGGTCTTTTGAGCTCCAGATGTTTTTAGGCTTCACTATAGACCCTTTAAATGTAAAAATAGCATAACATATTCATTTTTCATTGTGTGACAAAAATACTAGTTATTTGCATTTACTTGGCCCCAAAAATATGAAAAATAGCTTGGTTTGCACTTTCTTTTTACAACATTTTACATTCAAAGTGTACACAGAAAAGCTTTTAGTGAAGAGTAGCAACACCTCGAAGACAGTGCTGCATTTTAAATGAAACAAAAACTCACCCAAAGACAGTCATTCATTCATTGTTCGAGCAGAGGAGGAATTATTTTGATAGATGAAGCTGTAACCCGAGTTGCGGTGTGCGTTACCTGTTGTGGACGGAGGCAGATGGAAATGGAAACCTGCAGGAGATGCGCAGTAGTAGGTTGTGGTATTTGATTTTGCTCCAGATACAAACCTCTGTGATCTAATCAATACAGCTCTCTGAGGCAAGACTTTACATTTGTATCATGTGGAAACCGAGTTGTATGACACAAGACAATGATAGTGCAGGATGAAAACTGATAACTAGGTTCCCATTTGTCTTTGAAAACCTGAAAATTGTACTCTTTGTCATGATATTAGTAAGCATTACTCTCACCAATGTTCCATCTCAGTCAGGCTTTTGTCCCATTTATGCTCCATGCATCATAAAGAAAGACATTGTCCAGTTTTAAAGATTTGTTTTAGGCCTTTTTTCCGTTACTGACAGTAGGTCGACAGGAAACGGCGAGAGAGGAGGATGACATTTGGCCATGACCCGACAGAGATTTGAACTGGGTCTCCTGTGTTCCTCTTGTGTTTATGAGTGCTCTACCAACTGAGCGAGGGCCCCAACACTTTCTAATTTTTTGATGAGTTCTGACGTTACATAACAGACCTGACCTGCCTCTAGTGTGTTACATTATGCAACACATTTTCCTTACACAATAGAGCGAAAGTTCTGTATGAAGCAGAAAAAAGGCAGAAGGTAAAATCTAATCCAATCACAAATGGTAAAGATGGATAAAGAAACATTTATTTTGGCTTATACTGCTACTTGTACACCTTCTCTTACTACCTCCATTTACAAGCAATAAAACAGCTTTAAACATTGTCACTGGACATTTTAGATCGAGGCAAGACAAAGATAATATTCAAAAACAAAATGTCAGAAAAACATTGTAAAAAAAAAAGAAAACATTCTATTTCAATAATAATGGTAATTTTAATAATAATGGTATTTTTCACTGATAATCGCTGGTAACAGTTCTGTTTCTGTATGAATGTGTGTTGTTGTACATATAAGTATGTACTTGTGTATGTTCTGTCTGTTTTGTTCTGTAGCTGCTCTGCACTTTGCCCAAGACAGTAAAGTATATTTGATTTGAAAAATAACACAAGAATAAGTAAGGATGAAATGCTCTGACAATGTTTGGGAAAGTCACAAGGATGGATTATCACTGTTGAGGCCATTCACTAAAAATGAAAACAATAATAAAAGAACTTTATGCTAATTGTCCTATCTCCTTTTAAAATATGTTACACCCATGGTTTGTAACAGACTTAATTAGAGTTAGTTATTAATTATGATGGATCAGAAAAATGTTTTAGTATTTTAGTGTCACAATAAAATCAAATTACATTTACATTTATTCATTTAGCTGACGCTTTTATCCAAAGCGACTTACATTGTTCCAATGTAATTACTAGTGTTACAGCCACTGGAGGCAAGGTAGGTTAAGTGTCTTGCCCAAGGACACAACGACAGTATGAACTGTGGGGAGAACGGGAATCGAACCACCTACCTTCCGGTTAAAGGACGACCGCTCTACCCACTGAGCTACTGCCGCCCACGAATGTCTATAAATCGTTTAAAGGTTATCTGATGTGAGGTCTTGTCTGATAAAACATGAGCTACTCTGTTGTCTTTGCAGCACAGTTACCGTGAGGTGGGCATCCTGCTGCTGTACCTGGCTGTGGGAGTGTCCGTCTTCTCTGGCATCGCCTACACAGCTGAATATGAGGAGGTAAAGCGAATAATGGTAAAACATGGCATTATCTAAAAGTAAATGTGATGTATGTCCGTGCCGTATTCTTTGCGTAATGTTTTGAGATGCTGCATCGTGTGTGATTTAAATATGTTTGTAACCCTGAACAGAAAGACATGTTTTTGAGTGGAAGCTGTTCATCTGTTCACACACACACAAGATCAGGGTCGTGGAAATCATAAAAGCAAAATTTTATATGCATTTTTTTCTTTAAATAATACTACCAGTCCTAAAAACATTTTGATGTATTTTAGTCCTGCACATTTCTGAAACAGGGTGAACATCAATGAGAAAGGTCCTACTTTTTTAAGTTGGTAAAAATATATTTTTTTGGCTGTTCTTAGAGCTGAAAGGAGTCAGGCTAAAAGACAGACTGGAGACTCTCTGAATGTCTTAGGCAGGGGAAGTTTATTTACCATCAATACAGGACCCAGAGAATTAAAAACAACACTGTGGAACACTATTGAACATTTTAGTGTGGGTTTGAGAGAAAAGGTTACAAAGCCATGTATTGTACTCCATATCAAAGAAAGACGTTTAAAGTAAGTTTCGGACTAGAGTTATTTACATTTACATTTATTCATTTAGCTGACGCTTTTATCCAAAGCGACTTACATTGTTCTAATGTAATTACCAGTGTTACAGCCACTGGAGGCAAGGGGGGTTAAGTGTCTTGCCCAAGGACACAACGACAGTATGAACTGTGGGGAGAGTGGGAATCGAACCACCTACCTTCCGGTTGAAGAACGACTGCTCTACCCACTGAGCTACTGCCGCCGTTATCCATAAAGGAACGTCGACAATTTATTTGGACAGACCGACGTGACATCTTTCAGATTCAGAGTTGAGTTAAAAGTGAAGAGTATTGTGCAATGAATACTTTTAGGGAGCTTTCACACCTGCACTAATGGCTCAGAACCAAATCTTCAGATGTGAAAGCTCCAGCTGCCCAAACACCTGCTCTTTGGTTTGGCAAAAAGAGGCGTTCCGTATCCCTTACCAATCTAAACCATGGTCTGATGTGTTTGTGAAAGAGCTTTTGGTGGTACTTCAGATTTATGGAGCAAAAATAGAAAGTCACAGACAAGAAAACACATGAAGAAGAACAAATGACGATGCAGTGTCAACCGTTGAGACCCTGTTTACTATATAATCTGCATGTTCCTGTCTCTCTGCAGGACGTGGGGCTGGACACCATCCCGGCCTGCTGGTGGTGGGGGACGGTGAGCATGACCACAGTGGGCTACGGCGACGTGGTGCCTGTGACCGTGGCGGGTAAACTGGCTGCGAGCGGCTGCATTTTGGGCGGGACCCTGGTGGTGGCGCTGCCCATAACCATCATCTTCAACAAGTTCTCCCACTTTTACCGACGACAGAAAGCTCTGGAGGCTTCGGTGAGAAACAACAACCGCGGGATAAGCTGCGAGAACGAACCTGAGGACGACGAAGAGGACAATGGAGGGTCGGACGTTGATATCGAGGAAATAGAGGAGGATGATATTGATTATGAAGATGAAGGTGGTGTCATTAATTACAGCTTCGTGGAGCATCCGTCTTACTCGGTAAAAAAGAAGGACATGCATCAGCTCTGAGGACGCTCCCCACAGCATCACTCGACCGGACAGGACGCAGAAACTCCAGTGAAGATGGAGTCGACTGAGGTTTCAAAGCAGTTCATATGGAACTCTGTGCTGCTTATTCCTGGTCCTACTCAAACAGAAACAGAGGATCATTTAACTCGACACAGATCTGAATGTTCAAGGACCACATTTTCTCAAATGACCAAGCAATGTTTATCTGTTTCAATAAGGACTTGTAAGATTCCAGTACTGGAGATGGGTTATATGCTGTATTTTAGGGATTTACTGAGGATAGCTACTGCTCCAAGGCTTGACCGATCCTGTGACCATGAAGAGAGACTGTGTAAGGAGTGGTCCTGCTTGTAATCTTTGGATAGATTATTGTCATTATTGTGGTTGTGGGAGACACTAGTTTGAAGAAGCAGCCTTGAGTCGTAATAGGGAGGTACTATGCAGCCCCTGTGGATTACATTACTCTCCAATTGAATCTGAAAAAAAAAGTTTTAGATGTTACTTCAGCGGAGGAGAAGTGGCAATGTGGGAATAAAGTATCGGCACATTTGTTTTACAGTGAGGACTATTGGGAAAGGTGTACTGCTTTCTGCACGAGTGTATTCATTGAGGATTTTCCGTTTTTGGTCGTTAGAAAATGTGCTTCTATTGCTTTAATGAAACAAAAGACCCTGCAGTGTGTTGAAGCTCTGTCTGTAACACCCAACCTTTACAAAACAATATGCTTATTCAAAACAAGTGGCTAAAAGGACATTCTCGCTCTCACGACAAACCTGGCAGGAGTTACCTTTAAAGTGACATGCACTTTATATATCATCAGAGCCCACTAAGCAAATATAAGAAATACAGTTAAAATTAAGGCTATTGGTTTAAGAGATTAGTACAATGGGGCATTTTAGAATGAAACATTTATTGCCAGGACAGCACAGTGGACATAACTGGACACAAATATTAATGAATTATTTTGTCAAAGGAAGACGGAGACAATGAGACTCAAGCTTGTGCTGTAGCTGGATTCTCGTGAGATCTGAGTTTACAAACTCACAAAAATACATCTTGTCCTGTTCCAAGCAAAGTATTCACGGTCCGAACCCTGGCTTCACCGACTCTTCTGACCAGAGAGGTTTAAGGTTTGAAGATGTAGCGGGCGCTTTACCGTAAAAAAAGTAAAGAACATGGCACTGCTCTGATTGGATAAAACTGCAGTTGATTAATCCAATCAGCGACCAGGTATTTATTTAAAGCAGGGGTGTCAAAAGTATAGAAAGGGTCACATTTGAGAAGAGAAAAATATCCAAGGGCCTACTGTCTCTGAAGGAGAAAATACCACTTGGTTAGTTTCTGTTCTAGTGCTCTTGGCTGCTTTTCCAAACTGTAGGGGATTTGATTTTTGATAAATACCTCATATGACCTGATTGTCACTTTGAGGTGAGTTGAGATGGAAGAGTGACTTTGTGCTTCCATTACAGACGTCCAGACTCTGATGTGACCCTAAAGAGGAACGAACACTGTTCTGTTTTTGTGCATGTGGACTGTATTCACACTGCTTTTAATTTGATCAAGACTGGATTTAGAAAGTCTGTCTTTAACGTGAGACAAAATAAAGTGAAGACGCATGCACTGAATAATAAAATATATATAAAAACGTCACTTTGCCTTTTATTTAACCTGTAAAAGTCACATTGCTAAACTCTATCTCAAGGGAAGAAACCTTCACAGACATGTACATGTAAACTCCACACAGAAAAGGCCTCTGTAGGGCTCTAATGTGTCCTGGAAAACTTTGAATAATAGACACTGATCTGATTGACTTGAGCTGACCCTGGTTAGATAAGTTTCCCTCCGCAGCAGGAAAATACCTGCTTGTGTCCTCAGCTCCACTGACATTAAGTTCAGATCATGTTTCAGATAATGGACGCACATCTTCAAAAGACTTCTCACAGGCTTCCTTCCCTTTCTCCGAGCGCTTCATAAGAAAGAGATTACACTGCTCCAGGTCCACTGTAAAGAGCCACGTCCTGGAGTTCTGTTTATCTCAGTGAATGAATATACAAGAGGGTTTCCTACTTATGCATTTCTGTCGCCTTATGAGGGGTGCTATACAATACAGTGAGACTCGGGATGGCTTTATTTGGAGGAATTACAGTCGACCTCTCCAATCTGTTGTTTTGTTGGGCTTTGAGGATCTGTTGACTTTGGCAGTGTCGTCGTCTGTCATCTCCATTAAGACCACGTTGTACCAAGTTCTGTTCCTCTTCTGTCAACACGTCTGCTCAGGGCTGTGGCCATGTCATAGGTCTGTGCAGCCCAATTAGAAATAAACACAAGTCAGGTCCTCGATGATCATTAGGAACAAAAGTTTAGTCTCAAACAAAAATCTCATTAAAAACTGCATCATCGCTTGTCAATCTTTTTCAGTGAGCCTGTCCCACTCGAACAGCTGACAGCTAATCTTCATTAAAGACGTATGAAGCTTTTTAGATCTTCGCTGAAACAAGCCTCGACTTTAAACACTGCCATAAGTCTTTAATTAGAATGAGCCATTGTGTCTCATTAAACATTGCACACATGTCCAGCTGAATAAGCTCACAAAGTCTACAATATGCCTTTTTGTTCACAGTAGTAAAGGAGCTAAGGATTTGGAGAAGCAGTGCACTTGAGAAACAGATTCAAAGCGGGGCCATTAAACATTTATTTTTTCTATTCTGGCAGAAGGAATTTTCAACATCGAGACAAAACAAAGTGTCTTAAAGGTTTTAGTTAAAGCTGGATCTGATGAGACACAAACGGGCTTTTAGGAAGTCAACAAAGCTTAGTTGCCATCTGTGAGTGACGTATCATGATGTTTCTCCGACTCAAAACATGGGAAGTTTTTCATGACAGAGTGATATTTGGCTCATATACAACTCATTAAGAAGTTTAATTTTTTTTTATTATACAAGCAATCAGAAACAAACAACAGTGATGTCCAACAAAAGCATAATGTTCATCCAAATGCAGACTTTAAGGCAAATAAAGCATTCAGGCGCCATGCAGAAGCTCACAGGCATCGAGAGGATTCACAAACAAGCGACGCTGAACGAGGTAAAGACCGAGTGCAAAAACCTTTCAGTGTTTACAGCAGGACAAAATACACTTTAAAAGGTAAAAAGTTGTTTGTGCTTTGTTAAAATACAGCAATGACTTAAATTTTGGAAAAAAAAAAAAACACAGAAAAATACTGTCAATGACTCAAAAAAGTAGGAGCAAAAGTCAGCTCTGCTCAACAAGTCTATGAATAATCTTAATCAAATTTGTTTAAACAATTCTGTGAAAACTGTGAAGAAACAGACTTTAAGTACCTTCTTACAGTGTGACAATAGTTTGAGTAATGCCTTGCACCATTACGCTCAATAGGAGTAAGTATGTATTATTATTATTATTATTATTATTATTATTATTATTAAGTAATATATTCTTTTGTATGATAATAAAAGCAAAAGCATTTCAGTGAAATACAACTGTTTATTTTCAATATTTAAATTGAGCTTGTGGAGATGCTTTTTCCCCAAAATGGCCAATAAAATCTCAGTCTTAAGTGTTGACCTTTCCAATATGGCGGCTTAATAGACACAAGCAACAAGGTCCTATCTATAAATTTCCTATTTCTATACCAAAAATGAAAATCTAGTTTTGACTTTAGCTTTGTGGGACAGAGCTGACGCCAGATCAATAAGTATTAACCGAGGATGATCTGGACAGAACTTTAAATTTCTGTAATATGTCAAGTTGTTTGATTGAGACAATAATTTCTTAGACAAACACACAAATAAATTAACAAAATAAAATTATGACTAATTAATTTTTCCATCCAAATATTATTCCTTTTCATTTCCATTAGGAACCAATAGAGTAAAAAAAAAAGCAATGTAAAGCATAATTGTTAAAGAGAGAACTGTGAAACCAGTAACGTGTGGTTATGAGTTTTTACTTGTAACAAACCAAAAACAGAATTTCAAATTAAAACAATATTCTCAGTGATCAAGGCTCAATCTCAGCACCAAACAAACTTAACAAATTAAGGACGAAACGTGATTTATAAATTCCTTTCCTTTCAATCACTGCAACTATGATGAAAGATTTAAAAATAGACACAGCAGTGAAACAAAGTGAACAAAAACAAGGCAGAAAACAAGTCTCTTTAGCTGTGTTTGTAACACAGCAGTATTTGTGCTTATTATATCAAGCTAAACCAGCAGTTGTATTGAGAGTCCTCTTATATTTAGAGCAGATATATCCACAGAACCACAGACACAAGGTTTATTTTTAACCTATGCACTGCCCAAAAAGTATCCACCTCCAGTGACTTTCAAGCCTCACTTCTCAAGTGTCTCAATTAAATTGAATTTGCAGAGTTAATAAAATCTAGAGTGATGACACATGCCATATTTACACTTGCAATACAAAGATAGCAAAAGCAGTCTTTGTAGCTAGTGATGCTAATGGCCATTTTACTACCAAGAGATGTAATAAAGTATAAGCTTAACATGTCAGTCTCACTAAAGTTATGATTTTAATGTCATTTTTATCTATAATTATGTTACTAGAAAAAAAAAGTTTTAATGACAGTGGATTCCAGTTAAAGCTTTATTTTAGAGAGGTGTTATTATGGAGAGAGTAAATCCTCCTGCATGATGGAAAGAATGTAAACTAATAGAGCTTCCCCAACTCTGAATCCATTCTGTTTTATTGGGGAGAAGGGATATGGTTATTAGGAGATTGGTTAAGCAATTGTGATGATATTGTGAATAGGTCTTGTTTTATTTCAGCAGCAGGGCATCGCAAAGACCCTTCAATCTCACTGTCGGAAACAGATATGACTTGGCTGTCAACAAATCTGTGAGGGATTATTACCACAGCAGGGAGATTATGAAAGTATTGTGAGATTTTGATTTTGCCACATTTCTACAATAACATAATAAATGTCTGACTGGAGTTATTGTGATTTTTTTATTGTGAAATACTGGAGGTTAAATTTCTACAAAACAGCAATGAATATTCTGTGGAATTCTTTTTGGGATGTTGTTGTGTATGTTTAGTTTTTATATCCTTACAGTCCAATGAAACAGCAAAAAATATCATAGTTATCCTGTCGTCAGATTTAAATATTACATCCATATTCTTTTACTTTTTACATTTAAGCTTTAACATTCTTCCACAAACATTACAAAATATGTTTTCAATTAGGGCTGCACAATATATCCCAGATTTATTGTTATGGCAATATTATTTTTATAGCAATATTTGTATCGCAAAGATCAACTTGTATCGCAATAACGCTATACTTTTTTTGTCAAAATCCTCTAAAATTGTCCAAACAAAACTGTGGTGCGTTCAAATAAAAAATTCCTGGTTTAGACCTATTTTATCCTGGTTTAGTCCTGGTATAATCTTTGATTTTGATTTAGCGCCTGCTTTGACAAGTGGAAGTTATACAGAGCGTTTACTTTTTCAAAGAGCATATTATTAACGCAATATTTCAAATAGTTATCGTATATCGCACATTTTTCAAATATCATGCAGTCCTATTTTTTTTTTTTTGCATAAAAGAAACAGTTTTAAAACCATTTTGGATAAAAGAAACAAATCTTGTTGACTATGACTAACTTCAAAACTAAAAAGGACAAACTCTTCAAAAGGGATGGATACTTTTTAGGCAATGCTTTTCATTTAGATTCTCAGTAAATAACTTAATATGTTTTGTCTCTGGAGATTAAAGGATGCACATATTCTATTCATAATATACAGTGATAGCCCAGTGATGCTGATATATACAGAAAAAGAACTGTTTTTATTTAACAGCCCTGAGAATTTGACCTGAGAAAATGCTATTGACAAACAGCTGCGGCGTAAGAAAAAAACCCTTTTAGCCAAACCCTAAACCTACTGCTACATGTATAAAAATAGACCCTGCCAAACGCACATGGAGCCTTTTAAGAAACGTGCAGCCCATTTGCAATGAGGAATGTTCGAAGTACAGTAAGACTGAATAAGCCTGCGCTGTGTGGCTCAGATTGTGCTGTGGGTGCGGCTTCTTCTTGGCACTTTTAGACAAGTCCACTGCAAAAACTAATCAGGACAGGAAGTAAAAGCTTTGTTGAATCTAGTCCATGAATCTGTTGAGCTGCCTCATTTTACAGAAATTAAATAAGAACACAAAGGGAGCATAAAGTAAATGCTAATGAGGCACTAAAGAGGGCACCAATGGTTGAACAAAGACAGAAACTTCATTAGAAAATAGTGGGTCTCTCCCTTTAGCTTAAGATCCCTTTGAATAAAAATGTACAACTCAACACAAACCAAGAAGGGGTTTTTAAAACAAGTTAGATAAACCAGTTTTTATGGATACACAAAAGGTATTTCCTTCTTTTCTTTGCGAAAAGTGATGCCATATATTAGATTTTGTCTCTCTGAAGATAAAACAAAGTGTGTCCACTCTAATGTGGTCCTAGAACTATTGATGGAGATCCAAGATGGACAAAGACAAACTAAAGAGGCCTAATTGTTCCAGTGTTTTTTGTCATGTTTCTGGTTTGTCTTTGAAACTGGCAGCTGGGTGACAATAAGAAAGAGGAGCCAAGGAAGAAAAGTGTTAGAAGGAACTGGATAAGCCTAAATTGGAGTAGACTGTAGCAGCTTCTGTAAAAATATATGATCACAATTTCCAATTCTTCTCAATCACGGTTTAATTATTTTGGGTTTTTAGAGTCCGAAATGTTTATCATATTGGAATTTCTCTCCCTTTTTTAATCAAATACTTTTCTCTTCTTCAAGAAACTTATTTTAAGACCATCTTCTTTATTGATTAGTTGGAGTATTCATAGTATATATATATATATTTTTTTACCATGAAGACACTGGTTTCTATTTAGACTAATCTACCTCAGGATGCAACACAATTTCTGTAAGGTTTACCATTCTGATAAATAGTCAAACTAATGCAAATTTCTTCCTGTCACCCAGATGTATGTATATTGTATGGCACTAGAATATTTTAAATCTGTGGGAAAAAAAGGTGTCAGAATGACCTCCGAATTAAAAAATATGTAATTACCTTTTGAACCATCACTTATCATTTTAAACTACTTTTTTTTATGTTTCTAAGAGAAATAAAACAATACATTTCACAGTCCTTAATGAAAACTGAAGCAGCGGTTTCATTTTCATGAAACAAATAGAAACACTCAATGCGTACCAACAGTAAGAGTTAAATGCCACGGTACCACAAGATGAAATTGGAAAAAGCAAACATAAAATTCAGTGTGGCTTGAAACTGAGCCCAAGCTTTAAAATAAGCAGGCTGCTGAGACGTACCTGCAAACAGATGCACTTAGAATCGCAAAAAGCTTCTGCCACGTCTTCTTTTGCAAAAGACAGTAAATACAGTGACCAAAACTAAATGTCATTGAGTTTTGCAATCTGAACGGCTCTTTGGAAGTTTCTCTGACATCGTAAACGCTGACATTCAGAAGTCCACGCACCATTTTCCCGTCCAAACCGCATCTCCAGAGTCGTTATCACGGGCAAAACTTCAGTCTGTCACTGTCACTTCTCCTCTGCGACTCAATCTCACTGACATTCACTAAAAACACCTGCAGAGACGAACAGATGAGAAGTTTGTGGAGTAAACTTGTGGCTCAGAAGTTCTGCTGGCGTCGTTTCTTGGCCTCAATGGCGTCCAGGATGGGCTGCCTCTTGGCCTGGTAGCGCTGGTGGATCTCCTCGATCTCCTGCTCCATCTGTGGATCCAGAGAGGCCAGGCGCTGACGCAAGTCCTCCACCGTCCAGGTATGAAGCTGGTCAAGACACACACAGAGAAAGATGTCAAAAAGGTGTAAAAAGAGGTCTACCTGTACCAGTTTGGAGTTATCCAAATTATTCTTTTGACACTTGTAGTATCCCCTTATTGACACTTTTTTTTTAACTGTCTCAGAGTAATTGGCTCCCAGGGCGTTTTAGGAAAGGTTTAACGGATTGGGCTTGACTTTTAATTATTTATTATTGATATTTTAGTGATACCTTTTATTCCAGGGTGTATCTTAAGATCCATGAGCAAAGGTTTATCAGTGGTTCTATAGAACCACTGATAAACCTGAATTTAGCTGTACCATTTTTCTGCCTATATATATATATATATTAAAAAATATATATATATATTGTGTTTAAGTTGTTTTATGAAATTTGTTAATGCTGCCCGTGACAAAGCGTAGTTTTAATAAAGGCTACAATAATGAATATTCTTCTTAAATACACTTGTACTACTTGAAAGCACTAAAGAATACTGCAGCATTTACATTGTTGCTCACAGTCCCAATCACCTTTCGTACAGTTAACTCGTGCACACATGACCTCAGCTATAATGAGCTGCTCACACAGTCCATTATCGGACACTTAGGAAAATCATTAGCATCACCTTAAAATACCTCACACATGGCACCCGATCACGGGGACCTGATAAGAGGCTTTATTTTAAGGTGCTCTCAAAGGCAGTGTCTATTGACATTTATTCCACTTGGTCCTTTGTGAAGGACCTGGACTGGGACCTGATGCCGATTTTAGCTGGTCCCCAGGGAAGTCCCCTTGCAGCCTTTACCAGCAGCACTTTGCTCCTGCTATTTATTACCCACAATCAATGCAGCTAAAATAACACGGGCGTCCTGGTCCATGAGGCGGATCACCATCAAGACGGAACAAAAAGTACCACACCAGGGTCAACACTGACACCGGGACACAAATAAACTCCGGCCAGGGTCAACACTGACACCGGGACACAAATAAACTCTGGCCTTGAACTTTCCTTTGGTCCAACTTTCAACACCCCACAGGATAAAGATGAAGAAAGTCATGGTGTGCATTATATTGGCGGGTTCTGGGGACATATTTGATTCAAATGGTGTTTTAAACTTCCTAAAATCTCTAATTATATAAAAATAATAAAATAAAAGTAAGGTTGCCTAGATACTAAGACAAATACTTGGCACACAGCGTTATTGGAGCCTCCGGGACTATTTTGATCTCCTCAGCACTGTTTGCAAATATTTTCTTGTAAATGAAGATAGTGAAAGTGAGGAAAATTTATCCCAGAAGCAAGCACAGTACCAAACAATTACTCGGCTAACATCTTAATTGTTTTGGTTGAAAAAATATTGCGCTCAATATTACACCAAACAAAATCCCGCCTACCTCGCAACGGTTGGACCGGAAAAAAAGAGCCAGAGCAGAATACAGAGCAGATTGGACAATCCCAGACCAATTACTCTGTGTACGCATACATACTACATGCATACTTAGTTTGGTGTATGTATCAAGACGTGCTGCTAATACTCTGCACAAATTATCACCAGGCTTACCCAGACTGATGACAGATGCACCCACAGACAGAAGGACAGACACACACTTATTCTTAAGTATTTTTAATTCAGTGTCACAGATTACTGCTGTAATGTAACTCCACAACTGTCTTGGTGTGAAGTGATAAAACTTCTCACTGCATCGCCTTTTAAAGGAATGTCCTGCAGTTTTCTTCTTCTTTATCTAATTGCTTACATTTTGATTATCTAAAGTCCTCTTTGTATGATTCTGCTGTAGTGCTTTGTTTCATTAAACATTAAGTATTTGGACGAACCATCTGACATCTACTGTGACGCTTTTCTACACACATTTAGAGAGCTAAACATAAATATGTGGCTTCATCTAAAATGGCATACCCCGAGGCCCTTTAAGATAAAACCATCACTGCAGCGTCAAGTTAAATTGAGTTTTGATTATTATTTTATCATGAGATGTCAGGAACAAGAGAAAGACTAGACATGAGCCAAATAGCCACAAAGACTTGAGATCAAATCTACATAAAAAGGCTCTAGAGAAATCAGGAGATGGAGTTTATTGTGTTTACTGCAGCTGAGTGGTCAAGAACCATCAGTATAAAACTGTCTATTAATAATATACTCTAAATGTCCATGGAAAGGATGCTAAAACTACTTATAAAATCAAAAAGACAACTCCACATAAGGAAACCTACACAGTTTCACACTAAGGAGTCTGACCTTTCAGACTCTAGGCCATGTATTACTCTTTTATGAACATATCAGAGTCACAACAGTTACCAAAGTCTGAGGATGTGCTCTCTTTTAGACACATCTAAACTGCTCTGACAGAAGACGACTGGTGACAAACAATGCACTGATTATAAAGAAAAGGGGGAAAAAAATAGAATAAAAATAAATCACAAGGAAAAGGAAGAAATGGTTTAAAGGTTTGAGGAGAGAAAGGGGAAGAGTTGTTGTACGTCTGGCTATGATGAATAATGCAGGTTAGTGCTTTTCCACCACATTTTCTATGCTGCATTGTCACATGCGAGCAAGTGAGCCCAGGTTAAAGTAAATGAAAAATGGAGCATGTTATAGACGGTAGATGGATTTAGGCTTGAAATACTGGATACAGCACCACAGTTTTCTCTTCAGCCAGCCGTTTTTATTTTTACTCAAAGGTTTACTGCACTTTAATTTAGGCCAGGACGTCCCATGAGTTTTAAACAGATCCTTATTAAATTTGGAAAATGCCTGAAAGTCTTTGTAATTCAAATACCCAAACCTAGCCTTGTTTAATATTCATACAGGAGAAAATGCAGCTTTAACAATATAGTTTTTATCATGGGTGTTGTAGATATGAGCGCATAAAAAAACACATCTGGTGTGAAATACAAAAATAGCATTGTACCTTAATCTAAAATTAACCACAGTCAGAGAAGAGCTGTCAACAAGCTGCCTCTCTTAAGAATTAATGTTTTTATCCAGGCATTTGCAAGTCTGACGGATCAATGAGTCTTCTCAAGTGGGATTTGCCTTGTCGAGTTCACGTTCACTGCTCTGGAGTTTAAAAACACTGGAGAGTAGCAAAGAGACCTTTGGTGATTTATTCAACATATCAATCACCAATTATCTCCTTGTCTATGGGGCACAAACAACTGAGTGTCGTAAATGTTTTTGTGCTTTTAGTGACTATTCAGCAATATTCAAATATAATAGAAATAAATTTCAGACAATTCATTAAAAGTGTATGTCGTAAAAACCCTGTGATGTTTTTGTGCTTTTAGTGACTATTCAGCAATATTCAAATATAATAGAAATAAATTTTAGACAATTTATTAATAGTGTATGTCGTAAAAACCCTGTGATTAACTGGTGATGTCAGTGATTAATGTAGATTATTCAATTATTAAAGAAAGGTACTGGCTCTATGGCTACAAATTGTTTGCAAATATCAATAAAGAGTGTGTGTGTTTCACCAAGTCACTAAGATATGCATTAAGAAAATAGAAATCAGCTTTAATAATTTAGTTTGTAATAAAAAGACTCAGCAGATCCTTTAAAGCTGCAGTAGCTGAAAGTTTAGCTGCCATTGTTTAATGTTGACAAGCTGTGTACAGCAACAGCCAATGGGAGCGTCCCTTATTCAAAAGGACACAAACCAAGTGAACGTAACAAAACTTGAGGTTGATAATAAAGCCTAGCTGACGTAGTAAGGTCTTCTTTTTACACAGATCATTTTTATACCAATATCCTAAACACTCAAAAGAAAAAAAACTGCATGTTTAAGTCTTTAAGTCATGAAATACTTTTCCAGTACATTCCTGTCATTGCTTCACTGAAACCTCTCAATGCACTGGGAATAATGTACTGCTGACTGAGCCTGCTTTATTGCCCTATGTCTTGGCGGAGCTGTTTGACCCTTTAATGGCAGGCTGTAGGGAAAGGGTTGCTGTTTGTGCATCACTCGTGTTTTTCCCACGACTGTCACTTCACTCTGCAGTAGGTCATGTCTCCATCTACACAGCCCTTAGGGACAGCATCAGCCTTCATCCCACTGCAACATGGTGCATCTACCGCTTGACTTTAACTGTACACAACCTGAAGATAGGCTTTCAACCACAACCAATGTATCACATTTCATTATGTCAGTTGTAGTATGTCTTAGGTTAAGAAAACTGTTACCCTCCCTGGTCTTAATCTTGTATATTTTCACAGATAATAATTACTCTTTATATTGAAAACGGAAATCAACTGTACAAGATTAGACTATGATTAAATTGATTACTGCCCTGTTAATGCAACAGACACAATGTTTTAATTCACAAAGCCACTAACAGTAACTTGCTTTTCTTGGAATGTGACTGATGGAATAGCCTTGCCCTCATGTGAAGGGTTTTTCCATTTGCAAAGCTATTGTTTACAGCTGTTACGTAAGACCACTTTAAGACCCATGGTATTTATGACTCTGACCTGATGACCAACAGATTAAGTTAGAACTAACAAATGTGCCAACTACACGTCCCTATAAAGGTTGTAATGGAACGGCCATTCTATATAAAAGCTACTCAAATATGTACTACGGTATGTTCTGTCTGACCAGAGGATAAATGAATATGATGAATAAACAGAACTATTGTCCTGGCCTCCATCTTTCTTTGAGCACAACCACCAGAATGTCCTGATAACAGTGACTGAAGAAGATTTTTAAAATGGAGAAAAGGAATTCAAATTCAAGGCGTGCACCACTACTTCCTGTCTGGGGATGGCATGTTCTCCGCTGTCCTACTGTGGGCTTCCTTGCACTCTTTACAAAGTGCCATTATTGCAGGTGCATTTCTGACTTTTGATTGCCTGTAGTGGGTGAAAGTGAGAGTGCATGATTACCTTATACTATTCTTATGTTATAAATATTCTTTGTTCTTTTCTTTGTTCCTTGTTGTTGTATCTGCATTTCAATTGCAGCAAAGAGCTATTTCTTATATCATTATATCTTGTAAACATCTATATAGGAATCTAAATTATAATCATGCTTTCTTTATGCCTTGTAGTAAATCTTTGTTCCGTTTGAACGAGGTCCAACTGGAGTTTTTCATTGACCTAAATCCATCATGTTTAAGTCACAGCAGATCCACTCCCTGCAGAAGAGAACATGTGTAGTATCTGTATGTATTAATATGAGAGAGTTTGTTGCTGCACACCTTCTGAAGACGCTGCCGTGCGTTTGCATTAAAGATCCAGCAAAAGCAGAGTGAAAAGTAGGGTCAGCCAGAGGTTATCTGTCAGCGGGCGTTAGAGTACTTCAGATGCACACTGGCATGGAGTCTCACACAAGGCTTTGGTCTTTTACAGGAAATGTGAACAGTCACAACATGCATGTGAAAAAAAATAATGATGAAAAATCCAAGCATGTAAATTTACCCAATCGAAAGTAGCAAAACTTTGACATTTCTGAAGATCTGTTATACATAGAATAAACATAACCTGATAGAATTACAGTCAATGGCAAGTCTTGATCTAATGATCCAAAGCAACTGCACAACCTACAACCTTTAACCTTTTGTTTTAAAAGGAAAAACTTAAACTAGACTTAGCTATGGACACATAGGCCAAGATTGCTCGTTAGACCTGAATTTAAACGTATAAATTTAATCTAATGCTTCACTCTTATGTGGCAAAGTCCTGCTTCTGCGTGACTTCAGAAAAAATATGAGTAGTAGTCACTAATAATTCAACCAATCAGTAAATTGATTGGTTGAATTGGCTGCAGGGCAGCAGCAGGAGGCAGGGCGGTCCAGGAAAAGTAAGTACCTTGATTTAAAGGTCACATTCTTAATATTTAATTGTAGCAGCAGCAGCCATTTCTCCTACTTAAATGTTCCCAGTCGAGACAAACAGACGCTCGTTTTTCTTGCTCTGTAAATGCTTCCCGCTTGGACAAAGAGAGTAGTGCCTTTAGATAATTGTAGCATGAGACGAACAACAACATTTAACAATAACTTTAAACGTCAAACTAGACTCAGAGATAATCATACCATCTCAAAGCCATAATCATATCAGACCTTGAGGAGGATATATTTATTAACTCCAATGCTCAAGTGATGTTTCAAAGGTTCTCTGCAATATCTCATTTTCTCTCTTTTTGGGTTTGATTACTTTATTCAGTTACAGATAAACTGTAAATGAAAGTATCACCTATTTAAATTAAACTAGAGGTTATTACACAGACACAGCCTTGGTCTGGATGTAAACCATAAACTTACCACTTCCAGCTCTCCTTCAGCCGGCATTTTGCGTTGGTCTGCGTTGTTTTCTCCAGCCTTATTGTGAATGTTGGCTTCCTTCTCCTTCTGTTCAAAGTACTCGAGGAAGGAGGGCTTGGCCGGCTGCATCGTCTCATCTCTCCCTGAAACACAAAATCAGGCCAATGTTACTTTGATACAGCAGATGCACTGGGATTTGTTTTGTCAATTAAGAACATAAAGTAGATTTTGAGTCATTATTAAAAACAGACTTTTATTACGGAAGGTATTACTCAAAGAGAGAATCCCTAAATAGACTGTCCCAGTACATGGATTTAGGCTTGGTTGGTTACTTATCATTGTATAAATTCTAGCCAGGTGGTCTTTTACTTACAGAATAATCACTATAATAGGTTAAAAGATGTGTTACATACAGTTTATTCCAGTTTATTGTTCAATTCAGAAAATAAATATTTTAAACAGAAAGTAGCATTAAAGTAGTTATAAAAAGCCAATTTAAGGCAAAAGAGAGCTCTCACAGAAGAACATGAAAACCCAATGCAGCATATTTTGGAGATCCTCCTTCGTGCTAAATCTATTATTTTAGGATAATTTGCAAAGTCAACTACTGCTCTCAACAGTTATGCACACTGTTGAGCCCACGAGAACACTCTTCCTTTATATAAAGTGACTGCTTCTGGAGAGAAAACTGTAACTATTGTTGCAAGCTGAACAGTGTGTGCAAGATCTTACTATGAATGTTTTAATCACCCCGTTTCTCTCCCTCACAGCATGCACAATGTAAAGCAGCCTGGCTTTCGAGCAGCATTAATGAGGTCCTCATCCTTGTTAGCAAAATTCGTTATAAGCATTTAACACGAATAAAAAGTCAGATTTAATGTCCTTTATTTAAATCTGATTGCAAATAAATACTTAGCTTTAGCAATACACAAGCAAGTGTTTATGTGCATTTATCAACTCTTTATTAAAATGTTTATCAAAAGCTGGTCAATGGGAAGACTTTTTTTTGGACTTCCATAGTTCTCAGATATGTTCCCAATATCTTGTAGCTCTAGTACAATGTGTTCCTAATTATAAATGCATGGATCTATCAGGAGTCGGACTCACTAGGAATTTTAGGTGGAAAAGATGTTATAAGTCAAAATGACTTAAGGGAAATGTGTCTAGCTCAACACATCATAAAACAGTTAAAAATACACTTTACTGCCAAATGTATTCACTAAGCTATTAAAATCATTAAATTCAGGTATTCCAATCACTTCCATGGCCACAAATGTATAAAATTAATCACTTTGGCCTGCAGACTTCTACAAACATTTCTGAAAGAATGGGTCTCCCTCAGGGGCTCAGTGAATTCAGGTGTGGGACCATGATGCTACATGTACAATAAGTCCAGTCATGAAATTTCCTCGCTACTAAATATTCCACAATCAGCTGTTAGTGGTACAATAACAAAGTGGAAGTGATTGGGAACAACAGCAACTCAGCCAAAAAGCAGTAGGCCATGTACAGTATTGTTCAAAATAATAGCAGTACAATGTGACTAACCAGAATAATCTTTTATAATTTAGTATATTTTTTTATTGCTACATGGCAAACCAGTTACCAGTAGGTGCAGTAGATTCTCAGAAAACAAACAGGACCCAGCAATTATGATATGCACGCTCTTTATGGTTGTGCAATTGGGCAATTAGTTAAAAGGGGTGTGTTAAAAAAAATAGCAGTGTGGCATTCAATCACTGAGGTCATCAATTTTGTGAAAAAACAGGTGTGATTCAGGTGGCCCCTATTTAAAGCCACCAGCACTTGTTGAACATGCTGCAACATTTGAAAGCCTGAGGAAAATGGGTCATTCAAGATATTGTTCAGAAGAACAGCGTACTTTGATTAAAAAGTTGATTGGAGTAGGGGAAAACCTATAAAGAGGTGCAAAAAAAAAAATAGGCTGTTCAGCTAAAATGATCTCCAAGGTCTTAAAATGGAGAGCAAAACCAGAGAGACGTGGAAGAAAACGGAAGACCATCAAAATGGATCGAAGAATAACCAGAATGACAAAGGCTCAGCCAATGATCAGCTCCAGGATCAAAGACAGTCTGGACTTAACTGTAAGTACTGTGACAGTTAGAAGACGTCTGTGTGAAGCTAATCTATTTTCAAGAATCCCCCTCAAAGTCCCTCTGTTTAAAAAAAGGCATGTGCAGTAGAGGTTACAATTTGCCAAAGAACACATCAACTGGCCTAAAGAGAAATGGAGGAACATTTTGTGGACGGATGAGAGTACACACGTGGACAAAATTGTTGGTACCCTTCGGTCAATGAAATAAAATCTCACAATGGTCACAGAAAAAACTTTATTCTGACAAAAGTAATAATAAATTAAAATTCTATGAATGTTAACCAATGAAAGTCAGACATTGCTTTTCAACCATGCTTCAACGGAATTATTTTAAAAAATAAACTCATGGAACAGGCCTAGACAAAATTTTTGGTACCCCTAACTTAATATTTTTTTGCACAACCTTTTGAGGCTATCACTGCAATCAGACGATTCCTGTAACTGTCAATGAGACTTCTGCAACTCTCAGCAGGTATTTTGGCCCACTCCTCATTAGCAAACTGCTCCAGTTGTTTCCGGTTGTAAGGGTGTCTTTTCCAGATAACATGTTTCTGCTCCTTCCAAAGATGCTCAATAGGATTGAGGTCAGGGCTCATAGAAGGCCACTTAACCATTCTTGGGTGTTTTTAGCTTTGTGTTTTGGGTCATTGTCCTGTTGCAAGACCCATGACCTGCGACTGAGACCAAGCTGTCTGACACTGGCCAGCACATTTCTCTCTAGAATCCCTTGATAGTCTTCAGGTTTTATTGTACCCTGCACAGATTCAAGACACCCTGTGCCAGATGCAGCAAAGCAGCCCCAGAACATAACAGAGCCTCCTCCATGTTTGACAGTAGGGACAGTGTTCTTTTCTTGATATGCTTCATTTTTCCGTCTGTGAACATAGAGCTGATGTGCCTTGGCAAAAAGTTTCATTTTTGTCTCATCTGTCCATAGGACATTCTCCCAGAAGCTTTGTGGCTTGTCAACATGTAGTTTGGCATATTCCAGTCTAGCTTTTTTATGATTTGTTTTCAACAATGGTGTCCTCCTTGGTCGTCTCCCATGTAGTCCACTTTGGCTCAAACAACGACGGATGGTGCGATCTGACACTGATGTTCCTTGAGCATGGAGTTCACCTTGGATCTCTTTAGAAGTCTTTCTGGGCTCTTTTGTTACCATTCAAAATTATCCGTCTCTTTGATTTGTCATCAATTTTCCTCCTGCTGCCACGTCCAGGGAGGTTGGCTACAGTCCCATGGATCTTAAATTTCTGAATAATATGTGCAACTGTAGTCACAGGAACATCGAGCTGCTTGGAGATGGTCTTATAACCTTTACCTTTATCATGCTTGTCTGATCATGGATCAGTTTGCATTTGTCAAAATACTTGAAGAGATCATGTTGCCTAATGCTGAAGAGGACATGCCCTTGAAATGTTTGTTTCAACAAGACAATAACCCCAAACACACTAATAAACAAGCAAAATCTTGGTTTCAAACCAACAAAATTAATGTTATGGAGTGGCCAGCCCAATCCCCGGACCTTAATCCAATTCGAGAACTTGTGGGGTGATATCAAAAATGCTGTTTCTGAAGCAAAACCAAGAAATGTAAATAAATTGTGGAATGTTGTTAAAGAAACACGGAATGGAATAACAGCTGAGAGGTGCCACAAGTTAGTTGACTCCATGCCACACAGATGTGAAGCAGTTTTAAAAAACTGTGGTCATACAACTAAATATTATTTTAGTGATTCACAGAATTGCTAAATCCTAGAAACAAAAACATTTGTACAAAATAGTTTTGAGTTTGTACAACCAATGGCAGACACAATTATTTTTTTGAACACACCCCTTTCAATGAATTGCCCAATTGCTCAGCCTTAAGAGCATGCATATTATGAATGCTGGGTCTTGTTTGTTTTCTGAGAATCTACTGAACCTACTGGTAATTTGTTTGCCACTTAGAAATTAAAAATATACTAAAAAACTGGATTATTCTGGTTAGTCACATTGTACTGCTATTATTTTGAACAATACTGTAAAATTACAGAGCGTGGTCAGCGGATACTGAGGCACATGGTGCAGTTGCCAACTTTCTGCAGAGTCAATAGCTATGTGAATGTGATTTTCAGATTAGTTCAAGAACAGTGCGTAGAGAGCTACATGGAATGGGTTTCCACAGCTGAGCAGCTCCAACATCACCAAGCCTCACATCACCAAGTGCAATGCAAAGCGTTGGATGCAGTAGTGTAAAGCACGCCGCCACTGGAACCTAGATCAGTGGAAACATGTTCTCGAGTGACCAATTACACTTCTCCATCTGGCATCTGATGGACGAGTCTGTGTTTGGCGGTCACCAGGAGAACGGTACTTGTCTGACTGCCTTGTGCCAAGTGTAAAGTTTGGTGGAGGGGGGATTATGGTGTGGGGTTGTTTTTTGGGGAGTTGGGCTCGGCCTCTTAGTTGCAGTGAAAGGAACTGTTAATGCTTCAGTATACCAAGACATTTAGGACAATTTCATGCTCCCAACTTTGTGGGAACAGTTTGGCGATGGCCCCTTCCTGTTCCAACATGACTGCATACCAGTGCACAAAGCATAAAAACATGGATCAGCGAGTCCTGACCTCAACCCAACAGAACACCTTTGGGATGAATTAGAGCATAGACTGTGAGCCAGGCCAACATGAGTGTCTGACCTCACAAATGCACTTTTGGAAGAAAGGTCAAACATTCCCATTAACACAGTTAAAACCTTTTGGAAAGCCTTCCTAGAAGAGTTGAAGCTGAAGTTGATAGCGTTCATATGCGTGTAAAGGGAGATGACCGAATACCTTTGGCAATATAGTGTAATTAGTGCGGGGAGTAACTAAAGAGCTCTGGGTTGTATTGGGTAAATCCTCATTCACCTTTTCATTTTACCTTAGTGAGTCCACAGGCAAAGCAAAGTGCTCCTGTGCGGTTCAGCTTGATTCATTGCTTTAATAACCTGCTGGCTCCTGCTTTGACTCAAACGGCTCCTAATGCAACACCTACACAAAAAACATTATGTTTACATAGAGCCACAACTGCAATTATGCCTCTACATCTGCGGCGTACACACCGTTTTGTTTTTTTCTCCCCAAGGTCAAATTCAAGTCATTTTCAATGTCCATTTCCACCTTGCGTTTTGCTAAGCCTAAACCCAATATAATATTAAAAAGAAAGCAAATGTCAATGGTTAAAGATGAAAAGTTATCTATTTTTGCACAAGTGAGAAATTGGGTGTTTAAATGTTTTGCAGATGGGCAAATATATACCAGTGTTCTCCCCAAAAACCTTCCCATAGTTTAGCTTTTATCAAACATTAAACACATAAGATGGAAATTCAAGAATAAGGATTTCAAAAACCCATGAAAACCTTCTGCAACACAACATCATGTTTAACCCTAAATGGTCCACTGAGTATCGTAGACTTGAAATCAAAAGAACATCTCGTCCCTGATAATATTAGATAGGTTTTATTATCACTCTGAAGGGCTGATATTTAGTCAAGAGAAAAGGAAATTACACCTGGTTTATCATGTACATGTATGGATAATAGTGAGGCCATACAAATAACAAATAGCAGCTGAAACTAGAGACAGTGACAGGGCTGTAACGCCGTTGCAATAATCAAAAAGAACTGTTATCAGATCTTTAGTTACATGTTCAGTCTCTTAGTCATTTCACTGCAATGAAATTGATATGTCATGATGAAGTCAAGAGTTCAACTAAAAATAACTCATTATCTTTTGGCAAGACACAGAGCTCACATTTAAATAATTAAGAGGCTTAACATGGCCAAACCATGTTATAAAAAGTCAGTCTGCTGCTTGTTACTGAACAATATGAGGACATACAAACATATCAGTGAAGGTTCTTATTTATCCAGGTAGTTTCTTGCATAAAGCGAGTTGTTTTGGGGATTGTTTTATTGAAATTTAGTGGTTAACGTCCACATTACAATTCCCTGTCTGCCTTTTAGAGCATGCTGTCGTCTATGACCAAACCCATAGTTCATGGACATACGGCTATTTTGAGTGGAGCTGTATTTACAGAGTGACTTTAATAAAGAGATATTGATATTTTTTTCCCAAATTCTGAGCATTTTGCATAACTCTCAAACAAACTGTCTTTCCAAAAAGTCTTAAGTCTAGAGTGCCCCTAATTTAGATTTACTGTATACACACACACGTGGACAAAAATGATGGTACCCTTCGATCAATGAAAGAAAAACTCACAATGGTCACAGAAAAAACTTTATTCTGACAAAAGTAATAATAAATAAAAATTCTATGAATGTTAACCAACGAAAGTCAGACATTGCTTTTCAACCATGCTTCAACGGAATTATTTAAAAAAAATAAACATGGAACAGGCCTAGACAAAATTGATGGTACCCCTAGAAAAGACTAAATAATGTGACCAAATGGACATGTTAATTCAAGGCGTGTGCACTAATTAGCATCACAGGTGTGTACAATCTTGTAATCAGTCAGTGGGCCTATTTATAGGGCTTCAGGTAGTCACTGTGTTGTCTGGTGGCATGGTGTGTACTAGGGGTGCACCGATCCGACTTTTTCAGTACCGATACCGATACCGATGCCTGGGCTTTGTGTATCGGTCGATACCCGATACCGATCCGATACTATTGTTGAATTAATAATAAACAGTATACCTTCCACCTTATACCTTCCTTGAAGAGACTAAAGGCATCAGATTTTACTAACTTAACAGAACTAAGACAAAATAACAGTTGTATGTAAAGTGCTGAATTCTTATTTATTTAAAAAACAATTGTGCATTCAAATCTAAAATAGAATGTAATCAAACTCTTAAATTAAAATAAATAAAATGTAGCCATAAGAAACAAAACAGTGCATTGGTTGAACATACAATAGTAATCAAACAGTAACCAAACATTGTAAACAAAAATATAAAGTGCAAAGTCCTGCAAACACTAATACTGAAACAATAACAAAAATATAGCTGCAAGCAGCCATGACGGGGCCAAGCACCAAGAAGGCCATTAAATGTCACGACGACACGGCCGGCAACAAGACCAGACATCAGCAGACCAACGGCAGTAAGCATCTAAAGACATTTCAATAAGACTTCAGTCTTGACCACAAGGTGGCGCTGCCTCAAAACTCTGCGGGCATCCTCAAGTCACGGTTGCCGTAACACGTACTAAGTTTGGTTAGAATACGTTAAAGCATCGCAGATATATAGCCTTAGTTTTATCATTGTGCGCATTAAATCGATTTCATTTGCGCGGTATTCGAAAACGCTTTGACGTATCAACTTTCTTTTAATAACTTTTTGTCACCATAGTCGGAAGATGATCTGGTTCAATTTTCATGAAAATCGGGGCCACGGCCTAGGAGGAGTTGGCAAAAGTACGTTTTTTAGAAAATTCAAAATGGCCGACTCCCAAAATAGTTGATACGGGAATATTGGATACGCTTCGGCTCGGCATGACGCCACGAATCTAAAGAGACCGGGTTTGTGATTTTTGGATAAAGCATTCTGAAGTAATAATCGAAAAAGGTCACATTTTTGCATCTCCGGACCACTAGGTGGCGCTGCGCCAAAACTCTGCAAGCATCCTCAAGTCATGGTTGCCATAACACGTACTAAGTTTGGTTGGAATACGTTAAAGCATCGCAGAGATATAGCCTGACTTTTATTTTTGTGCGCGCTAAGTCGATTTCATTTGCGCGGTATTCGACAACGATTTGACGAATCAACTTTCTTTTAATAACTTTTTGTCACCATAGTTTGAAGATGATCTGGTTCAATTTTCATGAAAATCGGGGCTACGGCCTAGGACGAGTTCGCAAAAGTAGGTTTTTCGTAAAATTCAAAATGGCGGAAAATTTTATAGCTCGAAAGTGACGTCATAGGGTGCAATCGAATCACCTTGACCCAAGGAATCACTGGAAAAAAGAATTTTCATTCTAGGCCTTAGGGTTCAAAAGTTATCAACATAAACATAACTCCAACTTTGGACAGTTGGTGGCGCTAGAGATATTGACTTAGACACTTCAAATTTACTAAGATCAATGACTGGACTGTCCTTAATGAGTGTACCAAATTTCACAACTTTTTATCAATCGGTTCTATGGGCTGCCATTGACTCCCATGCAGAATAATAATAATTAAAGCCGCAAGCGGCGATAAAGACCCTCGCCTCCCTTGAGACCGCGGGGAATCATGTACTCGGAGGATTGCATTTTGTGCTTTAAAGCGTAAACTTCACAGTAATGTCAAATAACCAGGCCTGTGCTACTGCTTGAATCTTCTTCTGGCTGGATCCTGCTTCGTCACCTCGGGCCTGTGCTACTGCTGGGGCCTCCTACACCACCTTGTAATTTAGAGTTAAAGGCCTCCACAATCCCTAGTTTTCCTGGGAGCTGTCTGAACTTTTGAAAATAATAGATTATGCTTGGGCTAAGGCCAGAAAAACAAAGGACTGTTTTTTTAAAAGAGAGGTGTAATCTAAGAAGATTCACATATTCAATTCAAAATGGCCGCCTTACCGTGTGTGATAGGGTGTGGTCACTATTGGCTTTTTTGTTCATAAGCCCATACTGGATGTGTGTACCAAGTTTCATTTGCTTACGACAAACTAAAATTTTCACTTCCTATTGACTTTGTCCACATATTTGGGGCGTTGCTATGGCAACAAATTTATAGATAGGGGGTGGTCACCATTGGCTTTTTTGTTCATAAGCCCATACTGGATGTGTGTACCAAGTTTCATTTGCTTATGATAAACTAAAATTTTCACTTCCCATTGACTTTGTCCACATATTTGGGGCGTTGCTATGGAAACACATTTATAGATAGAGGGTGGTTGTCATTGGCTTTTATGTTCGTCATGACATAAGAGATGTGTGTACCAAATTTAATGTCTCTATGACAAACTAAATTCTTGGGTCCCATTATAAGTTTGTAGGGGGCGCTGGAGAGCCATTTCTAAAGATAACCCTTTTATTTACATATTTTTGTGTTCAGGTCATGAATGTGCACAAACGCCTTTTTGTCAACGCGATCCGAGAAGGCGTTTGAGAGTTAAGAGACATTTTATTTTCACAAAAATGGCCACCTCGTTACAGGCTTGCCACACCCATACCCGATAAGATATCTACAACAAAGTTATAACTTTGGTTGACACATGTCTAGATGATACTCACCAAATTTGGGGCCATTTAGATAAAAACACGATGAGTTGAATCATTTTGCGCTAGGAGTGCTATTTTAGTGGCCGCGCATTCCACCCCACACGGCGGACTTCCTGTTGAGTTTAGTGTGTGGCTTTCATTGACTTTTATATTTGCCCTGAGGTGTCCTATGGATGTACCAAGTTTCATTTTTCTACGTTGGAAAAAAGTTACTTTCACTTTCCCTAGGCCCAATGTATTTTGACTTTTCTAGGGGTCGCCACTGAGTTATTTTTCATATTTTTCTTGGACTTCATTTCTATAAATTTTTCGCCGGGCTTGAATTTTGGGCAAAGTTTCCTTAGTTTTCGTGCATGTTCAGGGGGTCAAATTTGCCCTCAAAGAGCAGAATAATAATAATAATAATAATAATTAAAGCCGCAAGCGGCGATAAAGGCCCTCGCCTCCCTTGAGACCGCGGGGACACATATATTCGGAGGATTGCATGTCGTGCTTTAAAGCAAATTTGGAGCTGTTTAGATGAAAACCCTTTAGCACAAAGTGTACGATTTAGGTGGTCATGTATTCCACCCAACATAGTAGATTTTCTGTTGAGTTTACGGTATGGCTGTAATAAACTTTTCTGTTTGCCCTAAGGTGTCCTATGGATGTACCAAGTTTTGTATTTCTACATTGGAAAAATTTACTTTCATTTTCCATAGAACCAATTATTTTGACTTTTCTAGGGGTCGCCACTGAGTCATTTTTCATTTTTTTTTTCCGGGGACTTCAAATACATAAATTTTTGCCGGGCTTGAAGTCTGGGACCAATAAAAATGACTTTTAGTTGCACGTTTACTGGGTCAAATTGAAAATCATTTTCAGAAAAATTATAATAAAAAAATATATACCAAATTATAATAAAAAAATAACTCGAGCAAAAACGACAAGAAAAACGCCTGTCTATTTTACACACATGTGTTTAGCTCATTTGCCCAAGTTTGGTGTCTGTGGAATGAAGCAGCTATTTTCTGTTGTTTTTAAAAGAGAGGTTGTATTCTAAGTCGGTTCACATCTTCAATTTAAAATGGCCGCCTTCCGTGTGTGATAGGGTGTGGTCCCCTTTGGCTTTTTTGTTCATAAGCCCATACTGGATGTGTGTACCAAGTTTCATTTGCCTACGACAAACTAAATTTTTCACTTCCCATTGACTTTTTCCAAATATTTGGGGCGTTGCTATGGCAACACATTTATAGATAGGGGGTGGTTGTCATTGGCTTTTATGTTCGTCATGACATAAGAGATGTGTGTACCAAATTTCATGTCTCTATGACAAACTAAATTCTTGGGTCCCATTATAAGTTTGTAGGGGGCGCTGGAGAGCCATTTCTAAAGATAACCCTTTTATTTACATATCTTTTTGTTCAGGTCATAAATGTGCACAAACGCCTTTTTGGGTCCAACTCGATCTGAGAATGCGTTTGAGAGTTAAGAGACGTTTTATTTTTACAAAAATGGCCACCTCGTTACAGGCTTGCCACACCCATACCCGATAAGATATCAACAATAAAGTCACAACTTTGGTTGGCACACGTGTCTAGATGATACTCACCAAATTTGGGGCCATTTAGATTAAAACACAATGATTTGGATCTTTTTGCGCAAGAGTGCGATTTTAGTGGCCATGCGTTTCACCCCACATGGCGGACTTCCTGTTGAGTTAAGAGTGTGGCTGTCATTGACTTTTCTGTTTGCCCTGAAGTGTCCTATGGATGTATCAAGTTTCATTTTTCTACATTGGAATAAAGTTACTTTCACTTTCCATAGGCTCGATGTATTTTGACTTTTCTAGGGGTCGCCACTGAGTCATTTTTCGTATTTTTTTTTCGGGGACTTCAAATACATCAATTTTTAATGGGCTTGAAATCTGGGACCAATAAATATGACTTTTAGTTGTATACGTTTACTGGTTAAAATGAGGGTCATTTTGCAGAAAAAATATGATAAAAAAATATATACCGAATTATAATAAAAAAAAATATAACTCGAGCAAAAAAGTCTAGAAAAACGCTTGTCTATTTTACATACACGTGTTTAGCTCATTTTGCCCAAGTTTGGTGTCTGTGGAATGAAGCAGCTATTGTCTGTGTACTTTTAAAAAAGAGGTGTATTTTAAGTCGGTTCACATTTTCAATTCAAAATGGCCGCCTTCCCGTGTGTGATAGGGTGTGGTCCCTATTGGCTTTTGTTCATAAGCCCATGGTGGATGTGTGTACCAAGTTTCATTTGCCTACAACAAACTAAAAATTTCACTTACCATTGACTTTTTTCACATTTTTGGGACGTTGCTATGGCAACACATTTATAGATAGGGGTGGTTGTCATTGGCTTTTATGCTCGTCATGACATAAGAGATGTGTGTACCAAATTTTATGTCTCTATGACAAACTAAATTCTTGGGTCCCATTATAAGTTTGTAGGGGCGCTGGAGAGCCATTTCTAAAGATAACCCTTTTATTTACATATTTTTGTTCAGGTCATGAATGTGCACAAACGCCTTTTGGGTCCAACTCGATCCGAGAAGGCGTTTGAGAGTTAAGAGACGTTTTATTTTCACAAAAATGGCCACCTCGTTACAGGCTTGCCACACCCATACCCGATAAGATATCAACAACAAAGTCACAACTTTGGTTGGCACATGTGTCTAGATGATACTCACCAAATTTGGGGCCATTTACATTAAAACACAATGATTTGCATCTTTCTGCAAAAGTGCGATTTTAGTGGCGCGTGTTTCACCCCCACATGGCGGACTTCCTGTTAAGTTTAGGTGTGACTGTCATTGACTTTTCTGTTTGCCCTGAGGTGTCCTATGGATGTACCAAGTTTCATTTTCTACGTTGGAAAAAGTTACTTTCACTTTCCATAGGCCCAATGTATTTTGATTTTGTAGGGTCGCCACTGAGTCATTTCTCGTATTTTTTTAGTGACTTCAAAAACATACCATTTTCGCCGAGCTTGAAGTCTGGGACCAATAAAAATGACTTTTCGTGCATGTTCACTGGGTCAAATTTAGGATCATTTGGTCGGAAGAAAGATAAAAAAAAAAATCCGAGCAAAAACAATAGGCCCTCCCGGTCATCACCGGCTCGGGCCTAATTAAAGCATAGCGGCGATAAAGACCCTCGCCTCCCTTGAGACCGCGGGGAATCATGCACTCGGAGGATTGCATTTTGTGCTTTAAAGCGTAAACTTCACAGTAATGTCAAATAACCAGGCCTGTGCTACTGCTTGAATCTTCTTCTGGCTGGATCCTGCTTCATCACCTCGGGCCTGTGTTACTGCTGGGGCCTGCTACACCACCTTGTAATTTAGAGTTAAAGGTCTTCACAATCCCTGGTTTTCCTGGGAGCTGTCTGAACTTTTGAAAATAATAGATTATGCTTGGGCTAAGGCGAAAATCAAAGTACTGTTTTTAAAAGAGAGGTGTATTCTAAGGCAAATCAGATATTCAATTCAAAATGGCCGCCTTCCCGTGTATGATAGGGTGTGGTCACCATTGGCTTTTTTGTTCATAAGCCCATACTGGATGTGTGTACCAAGTTTCATTTGCTTACGACAAACTAAAATTTTCACTTCCCATTGACTTTGTCCACATATTTGGGGCGTTGCTATGGCAACACATTTATAGATAGGGGGTGGTCACCATTGGCTTTTTTGTTCATAAGCCCATACTGGATGTGTGTACCAAGTTTCATTTGCTTATGATAAACTAAAATTTTCACTTCCCATTGACTTTGTCCACATATTTGGGGCGTTGCTATGGCAACACATTTATAGATAGAGGGTGGTTGTCATTGGCTTTTATGCTCGTCATAACATAAGAGATGTGTGTACCAAATTTGAAGTCTCTATGACAAACTAAATTCTTGGGTCCCATTATACGTTTGTAGGGGGCGCTGGAGAGCCATTTCTAAAGATAACCCTTTTATTTACATATTTTTGTGTTCAGGTCATGAATGTGCACAAACGCCTTTTTGCGTCCAACGCGATCCGAGAAGGCGTTTGAGAGTTAAGAGACATTTTATTTTCACAAAAATGGCCACCTCGTTACAGGCTTGCCACACCCATACCGATAAGATATCTACAACAAAGTTATAACTTTGGTTGACACACGTGTCTAGATGATACTCACCAAATTTGGGGCCATTTAGATAAAAACACGATGAGTTGAATCATTTTGCGCGAGGAGTGCGATTTTAGTGGCCGCGTGTTTCACCCCACACGGCGGACTTCCTGTTGAGTTTAGGGTGTTGCTGTCATTGACTTTCCTGTTTGCCCTGAGGTGTTCTATGGATGTACCAAGTTTCATTTTTCTACGTTGGAAAAAAGTTACTTTCACTTTCCATAGGCCAATGTATTTTGACTTTTCTAGGGGTCGCCACTGAGTCATTTTTTCATATTATTTCTTGCGGACTTCATTTCTATAAATTTTTCGCCGGGCTTGAATTTTGGGCAAAGTTTCCTGAGTTTTTAGTGCATGTTCAGGGGTCAAATTTGCCCTCAAAGAGCAGAATAATAATAATAATAATAATAATAATAACGGACGCTATCAAAAATAATAGACCCTTCCGGTTATCACCGGCTCGGGTCTAATAATAATAACGGACGCTATCAAAAATAATAGACCCTTCCGGTTATCACCGGCTCGGGTCTAATAATAAATATAGCTGCAAGCAGCCATGACGGGGCCAAGCACCTAGGAGGCCATTAAATGTCAAGACGACACGGCCAGCAACAAGACCAGACATCAGCAGACCAACGGCAGTAAGCATCTAAAGACATTTCAATAAGACTTCAGTCTAAATGGTTGAAAAATCATCATCGAGTTTTGTAATGATACGGCATTGCGTTCATAAAATATAACACTTTTGGACAAAATTCAAAATGGTCGATATGGCAAAATTGGCTATGCTACGGCTCAGCATAATGCCACGAATCTAAAGAGACCAGGTTTGTGATTTTTGGCTAAAGCATTCTGAAGTAATAATAAAAAAATGTCACATTTTTGTATCTCTGGACCACTAGGTGGCGCTGGCCCAAAACTCTGCAGGCATCCTTAAGTCATGGTTGACATAACACGTACTAAGTTTGGTTAGAATATGTTAAAGCATCGCAGAGATATAGCCTGACTTATTTTTGTGCGCATTAAGTCAATTTCATTTGCGCGGTATTTGAAAACGGTTTCACGAATCAACTTTCTTTTAATAACTTTTTGTCAGCATGGTCTGAAGATGTTATGATTCAATTTTGCTGAAAATTGGACAAACGGTGTGGGAGGAGTTCGAAAAAGTAGGTTTTTAAAGTAAAACAACATGGCAAACAGAAAGTTTGGCCGAATAGAACATATGTGTTATCTGTGCTCTCGGCTTGATCCAGTGAACATATTGAGACCATTTGTTTTACAATAGGTTAACGTAATCAAAAGTTATTAGCATATTTCTTAATTTGGTTGTAACTTTTGACCACAAGGTGGCGCTGCCCCAAAACTTTTTCAGTACCTTCAGGGCTTGGTGCCGAAGACGCAAACCAAGTTTCATAATGATTCGGCAATGCGTTCAAAAAATATAGCACTTTTTGACAAAATTCAAAATGGCCGACTCCCAAAATAGTTGATACGGGAAAATTTGATATGCTACGACTCGGCATGACGCCACGAATCTAAAGAGACCGGGTTTGTGATTTTTGGCCGAAGCATTCTGAAGTAATAATTAAAAAAGTTCACATTTTTGTATCTCCGGACCACTAGGTGGCGCTGCGCCAAAACTCTGCAGGCATCCTCAAGTCGCGGTTGACATAACACGTACTAAGTTTGGTTAAAATACGTTAAAGCATCGCAGAGATATAGCCTGACTTTTATTTTTGTGCGCATTAAGTCAATTTCATTTGCGCGGTATTCGACAACGGTTTGATTAATCAACTTTCTTTTAATAACTTTTTGTCACCATAGTCTGGAGATGATCTGGTTCAATTTTCATAAAAATCGGGGCTACGGCCTAGGACGAGTTCGCAAAAGTAGGTTTTTCGTAAAATTCAAAATGGCGGAAAAATTATCTAGGCGGAAAATGACGTCATAGGGTGCAATCGAATCGCCTTGACCCAAGGAATCAGTGGAAAAAAGAATTTTCATTCTAGGCCTTAGGGTTCAAAAGTTATTAGCATAAACATAAGTCCAACTTTGGACAGTTGGTGGTGCTAGAGATATTGACTTAGGCACTTCAAATTTACTAAGATCAATGACTGGACTGTCCTTAATGAGTGTACCAAATTTCATCATTTTCCCGCAAACGGTTCAATGGGCTGCCATTGACTTCCATGGCGGAAGAAGATGAATAATAATAATAATAGGAACGCTAACAGAAACAATAGGTGCCTACGCACCTTGGTGCTGGCTAATAAATATAGCTGCAAGCAGCCATGACGGGGCCAAGCACTTAGGAGGCCATTAAATGTCACACAACAAGACCAGACATCAGCAGACCAATGGCAGTAAGCATCTAAAGACATTTCAATAAGACTTCGGTGTAAATGGCTGAAAAATCATCACCGAGTTTTATAGCACTTTGACAAAATTCAAAATGGTCAATATGGTTTTAAAGAAAAACAACTCGCCAAACTTCAAGCACCAAGGAGGCCATTAAATGTCACAACGACACGGCCGGCAGCAGCAGACCAACGGCAGTAAGCATCTAAAGACATTTCAATAAGACTTCAGTCTAAATGGTTGAAAAATCATCATCGAGTTTTGTAATGATACGGCAATGCGTTCATAAAATATAGCACTTTTTGACATAATTCAAAATGGTCGATATGGCAAAATTGGCTTTGCTACGGCTCAGCATAATGCCACGAATCTAAAGAGACCAGGTTTGTGATTTTTGGCTAAAGCATTCTGAAGTAATAATAAAAAAGTCACATTTTTGTATCTCTGGACCACTAGGTGGCGCTGGCCCAAAACTCTGCAGGCATCCTTAAGTCATGGTTGACATAACACGTACCAAGTTTGGTTAGAATATGTTAAAGCATCGCAGAGATATAGCCTGACTTATTTTTTGCGCATTAAGTCAATTTCATTTGCGCGGTATTTGAAAACGGTTTCACGAATCAACTTTCTTTTAATAACTTTTTGTCAGCATGGTCTGAAGATGTTATGATTCAATTTTGCTGAAAATTGGACAAACGGTGTGGGAGGAGTTCGAAAAAGTAGGTTTTTAAAGTAAAACAACATGGCAAACAGAAAGTTTGGCCGAATAGGACATATGTGTTATCTGTGCTCTCGGCTTGATCCAGTGAACACATTGAGACTATTTGTTTTACAATAGGTGAACGTAATCAAAAGTTATTAGCATATTTGTGAATTTGGTTATAACTTTTGACCACTGAGCGCTGCCCCAAAACGTTTTCAGTACCTTCAGGGCTTTGTGCCGAAGACGCATACCAAGTTTCATAATGATTCGGCAATGCGTTCAAAAAATATAGCACTTTTTGACAAAATTCAAAATGGCCGACTCCCAAAATAGTTGACACGGAAAATTGGATATACGACTCGGCATGATGCCCCGTATCTAAAGAGACCGGGTTTGTGATTTTTGCCCAAAGCATTCTGAAGTAATAATCAAAAAAGGTCACATTTTTGTATCTCCGGACCACTAGGTGGCGCTGCGCCAAAACTCTGCAGGCATCCTCAAGTCACGGTAGTCATAACACGTACTAAGTTTGGTTAGAATATATTAAAGCATCGCAGAGATATAGCCTGACTTTCATTTTTGTGCGCGCTAAGTCGATTTCATTAGCGCGGTATTCGACAACGGTTTGACGAATCAACTTTCTTTTAATAACTTTTTGTCAGCATAGTCTGGAGATGATCTGGTTCAATTTTCATGAGAATCGGGGCTACGGCCTAGGACGAGTTCGCAAAAGTAGGTTTTTCGTAAAATTCAAAATGGTGGAAAAATTATCTAGGCGGAAAATGACGTCATAGGGTGCAATCGAATCGCCTTGACCCAAGGAATAAGTGGAAAAAAGAATTTTCATTCTAGGCCTTAGGGTTCAAAAGTTATTAGCATAAACATAAGTCCAACTTTGGACAGTTGGTGGCGCTAGAGATATTGACTTAGACACTTCAAATTTACTAAGATCAATGACTGGACTGTCCTTAATGAGTGTACCAAATTTCACAACTTTTTATCAAACGCTTCTATGGCCTGCCATAGACTTCCATTGCAGGATAATAATAATAAATATAGCTGCAAGCAGCCATGACGGGGCCAAGCACCAAGAAGGCCATTAAATGTCATGACGACACGGCCGCAACAAGACCAGACATCAGCAGACCAACGGCAGTAAGCATCTAAAGACATTTCAATAAGACTTCAGTCTTGACCACAAGGTGGCGCTGCCCCAAAACTCTGCAGGCATCCTCAAGTCACGGTTGCCGTAACACGTACTAAGTTTGGTTAGAATACGTTAAAGCATCGCAGATATATAGCCTTAGTTTTATCATTGTGCGCATTAAGTCGATTTCATTTGCGCGGTATTCGAAAACGCTTTGACGTATCAACTTTCTTTTAATAACTTTTTGTCACCATAGTCGGAAGATGATCTGGTTCAATTTTCATGAAAATCGGGGCCACGGCCTAGGAGGAGTTGGCAAAAGTACGTTTTTTAGAAAATTCAAAATGGCCGACTCCCAAAATAGTTGATACGGAAAATTGGATACGCTTGGCTCGGCATGACGCCACGAATCTAAAGAGACCGGGTTTGTGATTTTTGATAAAGCATTCTGAAGTAATAATCGAAAAGGTCACATTTTTGCATCTCCGGACCACTAGGTGGCGCTGCGCCAAAACTCTGCAGGCATCCTCAAGTCGCGATTGACATAACACGTACTAAGTTTGGTTAAAATACGTTAAAGCATCGCAGAGATATAGCCTGACTTTTATTTTTGCGCATTAAGTCGATTTCATTTGCGCGGTATTTCTAGCGGTTTGACTAATCAACTTTCTTTTAATAACTTTTGTCAGCATAGTCTGGAGATGATCTGGTTCAATTTTCATGAAAATCGGGGCTACGGCCTAGGACGAGTTCGCAAAGTAGGTTTTTCGTAAAATTCAAAATGGCGGAAAAATTATCTAGGCGGAAAATGACGTCATAGGGTGCAATCGAATCGCCTTGACCCAAGGAATCAGTGGAAAAAGAATTTTCATTCTAGGCCTTAGGGTTCAAAAGTTATTAGCATAAACATAAGTCCAACTTTGGACAGTTGGTGGCGCTAGAGGTATTGACTTAGACACTTCAAATTTGCTAAGATCAATGACTGGACTGTCCTTAATGAGTGTACCAAATTTCACAACTTTTTATCAAACGGTTCTATGGCCTGCCATAGACTTCCATTGGAGAAGAAGAATAATAAAAAATATAGCTGCAAGCAGCCATGACGGGGCCAAGCACTTAGGAGGCCATTAAATGTCACACAACAAGACCAGACATCAGCAGACCAATGGCAGTAAGCATCTAAAGACATTTCAATAAGACTTCGGTGTAAATGGCTGAAAAATCATCACCGAGTTTTGTAATGATACGGCAATGGGTTCATCAAATATAGCACTTTGACAAAATTCAAAATGGTCGATATGAATTTTAAAGAAAAACAACTCGGCCAAACTTCAAGCACCAAGGAGGCCATTAAATGTCACGACGACACGGCCGGCAGCAGCAGACCAACGGCAGTAAGCATCTAAAGACATTTCAATAAGACTTCAGTCTAAATGGTTGAAAAATCATCATCGAGTTTTGTAATGATACAGCAATGCGTTCATAAAATATAGCACTTTTTGACATAATTCAAAATGGTCGATATGGCAAAATTGGCTTTGCTACGGCTCAGCATAATGCCACGAATCTAAAGAGACCAGGTTTGTGATTTTTGGCTAAAGCATTCTGAAGTAATAATAAAAAAATGTCACATTTTTGTATCTCTGGACCACTAGGTGGCGCTGGCCCAAAACTCTGCAGGCATCCTTAAGTCATGGTTGACATAACACGTACCAAGTTTGGTTAGAATATGTTAAAGCATCGCAGAGATATAGCCTGACTTATTTTTGTGCATTAAGTCAATTTCATTTCTTGCGGTATTTGAAAACGGTTTCACGAATCAACTTTCTTTTAATAACTTTTTGTCAGCATGGTCTGAAGATGTTATGATTCAATTTTGCAGAAAATTTGACAATCGGTGTGGGAGGAGTTCGAAAAAGTAGGTTTTTAAAGTAAAACAACATGGCAAACAGAAAGTTTGGCCGAATAGGACATATGTGTTATCTGTGCTCTCGGCTTGATCCAGTGAACAAATTGAGACCATTTGTTTTACAATAGGTTAACGTAATCAAAAGTTATTAGCATATTTGTGAATTTGGTTATAACTTTTGACCACAAGGTGGCGCTGCCCCAAAACTTTTTCAGTACCTTCAGGGCTTGGTGCCGAAGACGCATACCAAGTTTCATAATTATTCGGCAATGCGTTAAAAAAATATAGCACTTTTTGACAAAATTCAAAATGGCCGACTCCCAAAATAGTTGACACGGGAAAATTGGATATGCTACGACTCGGCATGATGCCACGAATCTAAAGAGACCGGGTTTGTGATTTTTGGCCGAAGCATTCTGAAGTAATAATTAGAAAAGGTCACATTTTTGTATCTCCGGACCACTAGGTGGCGCTGCGCCAAAACTCTGCAGGCATCCTCAAGTCGCGGTTGCCATAACACGTACTAAGTTTGGTTAAAATACATTAAAGCATCGCAGAGATATAGCCTGACTTTTATTTTTGTGCGCATTAAGTCGATTTCATTTCATTTGCGCGGTATTTCTAGCGGTTTGACTAATCAACTTTCTTTTAATAACTTTTTGTCAGCATAGTCTGGAGATGATCTGGTTCAATTTTCATGAAAATCGGGGCTACGGCCTAGGACGAGTTCGCAAAAGTAGGTTTTTCGTAAAATTCAAAATGGCGGAAAAATTATCTAGGCGGAAAATGACGTCATAGGGTGCAATCGAATCGCCTTGACCCAAGGAATCAGTGGAAAAAAGAATTTTCATTCTAGGCCTTAGGGTTCAAAAGTTATTAGCATAAACATAAGTCCAACTTTGGACAGTTGGTGGCGCTAGAGGTATTGACTTAGACACTTCAAATTTGCTAAGATCAATGACTGGACTGTCCTTAATGAGTGTACCAAATTTCACAACTTTTTATCAAACGGTTCTATGGCCTGCCATAGACTTCCATTGGAGAAGAAGAATAATAAAAAAAAAAAAAAAAAGAACGCTAACAGAAACAATAGGTGCCTACGCACCTTCGGTGCGCTTGGCCCCTAAAAAAAAAAAAAAAAAAAGAACGCTAACAGAAACAATAGGTGCCTCGCACCTTTTGCGCTGGCCCTAATAAATATAGCTGCAAGCAGCCATGACGGGGCCAAGCACTTAGGAGGCCATTAAATGTCACACAACAAGACCAGACATCAGCAGACCAATGGCAGTAAGCATCTAAAGACATTTCAATAAGACTTCGGTGTAAATGGCTGAAAAATCATCACCGAGTTTTGTAATGATACGGCAATGGGTTCATCAAATATAGAACTTTGACAAAATTCAAAATGGTCGATATGGTTTTTAAAGAAAAACAACTCGCCAAACTTCAACACCAAGGAGGCCATTAAATGTCGACAACACGGCCGGCAGCAAGACCAACGGCAGTAAGCATCTAAAGACATTTCAATAAGACTTCAGTCTAAATGGTTGAAAAATCATCATCGAGTTTTGTAATGATACGGCAATGCGTTCATAAAATATAGCACTTTTTGACAAAATTCAAAATGGTCGATATGGCAAAATTGGCTTTGCTACGGCTCAGCATAATGCCACGAATCTAAAGAGACCAGGTTTGTGATTTTTGGCTAAAGCATTCTGAAGTAATAATAAAAATGTCACATTTTTGTATCTCTGGACCACTAGGTGGCGCTGAAAACTCTGCAGGCATCCTTAAGTCATGGTTGACATAACACGTACCAAGTTTGGTTAGAATATGTTAAAGCATCGCAGAGATATAGCCTGACTTATTTTTTGCGCATTAAGTCAATTTCATTTTGCGGTATTTGAAAACGGTTTCACGAATCAAATTTCTTTTCATAACTTTTTGTCAGCATGGTCTAAAGATGTTATGATTCAATTTTGGTGAAATTTGGACAAACGGTGTGGGAGGAGTTCGAAAAAGTAGGTTTTTAAAGTAAAACAACATGGCAAACAGAAAGTTTGGCCGAATAGGACATATGTGTTATCTGTGCTCTCGGCTTGATCCAGTGAACGCATTAAGACCATTTGTTTTACAATAGGTTAACGTAATCAAAAGTTATTAGCATATTTGTGCATTTAGTTATAACTTTTGACCACAAGGTGGCGCTGCCCCAAAACTTTTTGAATACCTTCAGGGCTTGGTGCTGAAGACGCAAACCAAGTTTCATAATGATTCGGCAATGCTTTCAAAAAATATAGCACTTTTTGACAAAATTCAAAATGGCCGACTCCCAAAATAGTTGACACGGGAAAATTGGATATGCTATGACTCGGCATGATGCCACGAATCTAAAGAGACCAAGTTTGTGATTTTTGGCCAAAGCATTCTGAAGTAATAATCAAAAAAGGTCATATTTTTGTATCTCCGGACCACTAGGTGGCGCTGCGCCAAAACTCTGCAGGCATCCTCAAATCGCGGTTGACATAACACGTACTAAGTTTGGTTAAAATACGTTAAAGCATTGCAGAGATATAGCCTGACTTTCATTTTTGTGCGCGCTAAGTCATTTTCATTTGCGCGGTATTGGACAAAGGTTTGACGAATCAACTTTCTTTCCATAACTTTTTGTCACCATAGTCTGGAGATGATCTGGTTCAATTTTCATGAAAATCGGGGCTACGGCCTAGGACGAGTTCGCAAAAGTAGGGTTTTCGTAAAATTCAAAATGGCGGAAAAATTATCTAGGCGGAAAATGACGCCATAGGGTGCAATCGAATCGCCTTGACCCAAGGAATCAGTGGAAAAAAGAATTTTCATTCTAGGCCTTAGGGTTCAAAAGTTATTAGCATAAACATAAGTCCAACTTTGGACAGTTGGTGGCGCTAGAGATACTGACTTAGACACTTCAAATTTGCTAAGATCAATGACTGGACTGTCCTTAATGAGTGTACCAAATTTCACAACTTTTTATCAAACGCTTCTATGGCCTGCCATTGACTTCCATTGGAGAAGAAGAATAATAATAATAAGAACGCTAACAGAAACAATAGGTGCCTCGCACCTTTTGGTCTGGCCCCTAAATATAGCTGCAAGCAGCCATGACGGGCCAAGCACTAAGGAGGCCATTAAATGTCACGACATGGCGGCAACAAGACCAGACATCAGCAGACCAACGGCAGTAAGCATGTAAAGACATTTCAATAAGACTTCGGTGTAAATGGTTGAAAAATCATCATCGAGTTTTGTAATGATACGGCAATGCGTTCATAAAAATCGACCGCTTGTTTAAAAGAGCTGGGCACAGAACCAGTTAAGAGAAAGGTTGATCAGTTTAACAACATATGGACCAACTAAATCAAATACATTTAAAAGCAGTAAAGTTGGCATTACATCCAGAGGGCTTGATGATGGTTTCACCTTTTTTAGTAGACCCTTAATGTCCTCTTCAGTGACAGGTGAGAAGGTAGACCAAGAGCACTGAGAGATAAACCCCAAGATGTGTTTACAGATGATGGGTTTATAGAGGCTCTTATATCATGCACCTTGTTCACAAAGGAATGTAAAAACCTGTTGCAGTCAGACTTTGAGTGGACTGGTACATGAGAAGCTGAAGGAGAGACAAGTCTTGATATTGTGTCAAACAGGACTTTAGGATTTTCTTGTTCAGAACAACAAGATTAGAGAAATAGGCAGATCTGGCCTGTTTTAGTTTATCATTTAGTGACACGATGAGGTCCTTCAGGTGCAGTCTGTGGACTTCCAAACTTGTGCATTTCCACAAACGTTCTATTTTACGACAGTTTCTCCTGCAAGATAAGATTTCCTCATTTATCCAAGGGCAGGGATTTTTAGGGAAGGTGTGTTTACTTTTTAGCGGAGCAACCAAGTTTAACCTGTTTGTCTGTTTAAAACAGACAAACAGTGGTTATTAAAAGACTGCATAAAGATTCAGGCTCACGACAGCCATCAAAAACACTGGGTTCAAATAACTCTGAAAATTTCTCCGCTGTAGATCCATTTATGATGCGTCTTTGTGACATCGGTTTGAAAGGAAGATAGTCCACATTGGAAGACAAGTTAAAAAATATACAACAGTGGTCTGTCACATTAATGTCAGTAACACTCAACTGGTCAATGTTCAGGCCTAAAGAGAAAACAAGGTCCAAAGTGTGGCCTTTTGTATGTGTAGGACCAGAGACATGCTGTTTCAAATGAAATGCTTCAGTGAGTGTTAAAAACTCAGATGCCAGATTACGAAGCATCATCGATGTGGAGGTTAAAATCCCCGAGTATCAGAACATTTTCAAGTTTGATAATTGAAGATAAAAATTCAGAGTAAGCATCTAAAGACATTTCAATAAGACTTCAGTCTAAATGGTTGAAAAATCATCATCGAGTTTTGTAATGATACGGCAATGCGTTCATAAAATATAGCACTTTTTGACAAAATTCAAAATGGTCGATATGGCAAAATTGGATATGCTACGGCTCAGCATAATGCCACGAATCTAAAGAGACCAGGTTTGTGATTTTTGGCTAAAGCATTCTGAAGAAATAATAAAAAAATGTCACATTTTTGTATCTCTGGACCACTAGGTGGCGCTGGCCCAAAACTCTGCAGGCATCCTTAAGTCACAGTTGACATAACACGTACTAAGTTTGGTTAGAATATGTTAAAGCATCGCAGAGATATAGCCTGACTTATTTTTTGCGCATTAAGTCAATTTCATTTGCGCGGTATTTGAAAGCGGTTTGTGAATCAACTTTCTTTTAATAACTTTTTGTCAGCATGGTCTGAAGATGTTATGATTCAATTTTGCTGAAAATTGGACAAACGGTGTGGGAGGAGTTTGAAAAAGTAGGTTTTTAAAGTAAAACAACATGGCAAACAGAAAGTTTGGCCGAATAGGACATATGTGTTATCTGTGCAATCGGCTTGATCCAGTGAACACATTGAGACCATTTGTTTTACAATAGGTTAACGTAATCAAAAGTTATTAGCATATTTAATAATTTAGTTATAACTTTTGACCACAAGGTGGCACTGCCCCAAAACTTTTTGAGTACCTTCAGGGCTTGGTGCGAAGACATACCAAGTTTCAGTAATGATGCGGCAATGCGTTAAAAAATAGAACTTTTGACAAAATTCAAAATGGCCGACTCCCAAAATAGTTGATGATACGGAAAATTGGATATGCTACGACTCGGCATGATGCCACGAATCTAAAGAGACCGGGTTTGTGATTTTTGGCCGAAGCATTCTGAAGTAATAATTAAAAAAGGTCATATTTTTGTATCTCCGGACCACTAGGTGGCGCTGCGCCAAAACTCTGCAGGCATCCTCAAGTTGCGGTTGACATAACACGTACTAAGTTTGGTTAGAATATGTTAAAGCATCGCAGAGATATAGCCTGACTTATTTTTGTGCGCATTAAGTCAATTTCATTTGCGCGGTATTTGAAAACGGTTTGACGAATCAACTTTCTTTTAATAACTTTTTGTCAGCATGGTCTGAAGATGTTATGATTCAATTTTGCTGAAAATTGGACAAACGGTGTGGGAGGAGTTTGAAAAAGTAGGTTTTTAAAGTAAAACAACATGGCAAACAGAAAGTTTGGCCGAATAGGACATATGTGTTATCTGTGCAATCGGCTTGATCCAGTGAACACATTGAGACCATTTGTTTTACAATAGGTTAACGTAATCAAAAGTTATTAGCATATTTAATAATTTAGTTATAACTTTTGACCACAAGGTGGCACTGCCCCAAAACTTTTTGAGTACCTTCAGGGCTTGGTGCCGAAGACGCATACCAAGTTTCGTAATGATGCGGCAATGCGTTAAAAAAATATAGAACTTTTTGACAAAATTCAAAATGGCCGACTCCCAAAATAGTTGATACGGGAAAATTGGATATGCTACGACTCGGCATGATGCCACGAATCTAAAGAGACCGGGTTTGTGATTTTTGGCCGAAGCATTCTGAAGTAATAATTAAAAAAGGTCATATTTTTGTATCTCCGGACCACTAGGTGGCGCTGCGCCAAAACTCTGCAGGCATCCTCAAGTTGCGGTTGACATAACACGTACTAAGTTTGGTTAGAATACGTTAAAGCATCGCAGAGATATAGCCTGACTTTTATTTTTGTGCGCATTAAGTCGATTTCATTTGCGGTATTTGACAGCGGTTTGACTAATCAACTTTCTTTTAATAACTTTTTGTCACCATAGTCTGGAGATGATCTGGTTCAATTTTCATAAAAATCAGGGCTACGACCTAGGACGAGTTCGCAAAAGTAGGTTTTTCGTAAAATTCAAAATGGCGGAAAAATTATCTAGGCGGAAAATGACGTCATAGGGTGCAATCGAATCGCCTTGACCCAAGGAATCAGTGGAAAAAAGAATTTTCATTCTAGGCCTTAGGGTTCAAAAGTTATTAGCATAAACATAAGTCCAACTTTGGACAGTTGGTGGCGCTAGAGATATTGACTTAGACACTTCAAATGTGCTAAGATCAATGACTGGACTGTCCTTAATGAGTGTACCAAATTTCACAACTTTTTATCAAACGGTTCTATGGCCTACCATAGACTTCCATTGGAAAAGAAGAATAATTAAAGCCGCAAGCGGCGATAAAGACCCTCGCCTCCCTTGAGACCGCGGGGACACATGTACTCGGAGGATTGCATTTTGTGCTTTAAAGCGTAAACTTCACAGTAATGTCAAATAACCAGGCCTGTGCTACTGCTTGAATCTTCTTCTGGCTGGATCCTGCTTCTTCACCTCGGGCCTGTGTTACTGCTGGGGCCTGCTACACCACCTTGTAATTTAGAGTTAAAGGTCTTCACAATCCCTGGTTTTCCTGGGAGCTGTCTGAACTTTTGAAAATAATAGATTATGCTTGGGCTAAAGGCGAGAAAATCAAAGTACTGTTTTTAAAAGAGAGGTGTATTCTAAGGCAAATCAGATATTCAATTCAAAATGGCCGCCTTCCGTGTATGATAGGGTGTGGTCACCATTGGCTTTTGTTCATAAGCCCATACTGGATGTGTGTACCAAGTTTCATTTGCTTACGACAAACTAAAATTTTCACTTCCCATTGACTTTGTCCACATATTTGGGGCGTTGCTATGGCAACACATTTATAGATAGGGGGTGGTCACCATTGGCTTTTTGTTCATAAGCCCATACTGGATGTGTGTACCAAGTTTCATTTGCTTATGATAAACTAAAATTTTCACTTCCCATTGACTTTGTCCACATATTTGGGGCTATGGCAACACATTTATAGATAGAGGGTGGTTGTCATTGGCTTTTATGTTCGTCATGACATAAGAGATGTGTGTACCAAATTTAATGTCTCTATGACAAACTAAATTCTTGGGTCCCATTATAAGTTTGTAGGGGCGCTGAGAGCCATTTCTAAAGATAACCCTTTTATTTACATATTTTTGTGTTCAGGTCATGAATGTGCACAAACGCCTTTTTGCGTCCAACAGCGATCCGAGCGTTTGAGAGTTAAGACATTTTATTTTCACAAAAATGGCCACCTCGTTACAGGCTTGCCACACCCATACCCGATAAGATATCTACAACAAAGTTATAACTTTGGTTGACACACGTGTCTAGATGATACTCACCAAATTTGGGGCCATTTAGATAAAAACACGATGAGTTGAATCATTTTGCGAGGAGTGCGATTTTAGTGGCAGCGTTCCACCCCACATGGCGGACTTCCTGTTGACTTTAGGGTGTGGCTGTCATAGACTTTTATATTTGCCCTAAGGTGTCCTATGGATGTACCAAGTTTCATTTTTTTACGTAGCAAAAAAGTTACTTTCACTTTCCATAGGCCCAATGTATTTTACTTTTCAGGGGTCGCCACTGAGTCATTTTTCATATTTTTCTTGCGGACTTCATTTCTATAAATTTTTAGCGGGCTTGAATTTTGGGCAAAGTTTCCTGAGTTTCGTGCATGTTCAGGGGTCAAATTTGCCCTCAAAGGGCAGAAGAAGAATAATAATAATAATAATTAAAGCATAGCGGCGATAAAGACCCTCGCCTCCCTTGAGACCGAGAATCATGTACTCGGAGGATTGCATTTTGTGCTTTAAAGCGTAAACTTCACAGTAATGTCAAATAACCGGGCCTGTGCAACTGCTGGGGCCTGCTACACCACCTTGTAATTTAGAATTAAAGGTCTCCACAATCCCTGGTTTTCCTGGGAGCTGTCTGAACTTTTGAAAATAATAGATTATGCTTGGGCTAAAGGCAGAAAAACAAAGTACTGTTTTTAAAAGAGAGGTGTATTCTAAGGCAAATCAGATATTCAATTCAAAATAGCCGCTTCCGTATGATAGGGTGTGGTCACCATTGGCTTTTTGTTCATAAGCCCATACTGGATGTGTGTACCAAGTTTCATTTGCTTACGACAAACTAAAATTTTCACTTCCATTGACTTTGTCCACATATTTGAGGCGTTGCTATGGCAACACATTTATAGATAGGGGGTGGTCACCATTGGCTTTTTTGTTCATAAGCCCATACTGGATGTGTGTACCAAGTTTCATTTGCTTATGATAAACTAAAATTTTCACTTCCCATTGACTTTGTCCACATATTTGGGGCGTTGCTATGGCAACACATTTATAGATAGAGGGTGGTTGTCATTGGCTTTTATGTTCGTCATGACATAAGAGATGTGTGTACCAAATTTGAAGTCTCTATGACAAACTAAATTCTTGGGTCCCATTATAAGTTTGTAGGGGGCGCTGGAGAGCCATTTCTAAAGATAACCCTTTTATTTACATATCTTTGTGTTCAGGTCATGAATGTGCACAAACGCCTTTTTGCGTCCAACGCGATCCGAAAAAGGCGTTTGAGAGTTAAGAGACATTTTATTTTCACAAAAATGGCCACCACGTTACAGGCTTGCCACACCCATACCCGATAAGATATCTACAACAAAGTTATAACTTTGGTTGACATACGTGTCTAGATGATACTCACCAAATTTGGGGCCATTTAGATAAAAACACGATGAGTTGAATCATTTTGCGCGAGGAGTGCGATTTTAGTGGCCACGCGTTCCACCCCACATGGCGGACTTCCTGTTGAGTTTAGGGTGTGGCTGTCATAGACTTTTATATTTGCCCTAAGGTGTTCTATGGATGTACCAAGTTTCATTTTTCTACGTTGGAAAAAAGTTACTTTCACTTTCCATAGGCCAATGTATTTTGACTTTTCTAGGGTCGCCACTGAGTCATTTTCATATTATTTCTTGCGGACTTCATTTCTATAAATTTTTCGCCGGGCTTGAATTTTGGGCAAAGTTTCCTGAGTTTTCGTGCATGTTCAGGGGGTCAAATTTGCCCTCAAAGAGCAGAATAATAATAATAATAATAATAATAATAACGGACGCTATCAAAAATAATAGACCCTTCCGGTTATCACCGGCTCGGGTCTAATAATAATAATAATAACGGACGCTATCAGAAATAATAGACCCTTCCGGTTATCACCGGCTCGGGTCTAATAATAAAAAAAAGAATTCTAACGATTCCAATAGGTGCCTACGCACCTTCGGTGCGCTTGGCCCCTAATAAGAAATCTAACAGTTTCAATAGGTGCCTACGCACCTTCGGTGCGCTTGGCCCCTAATAAGAAATCGAACAGAAACAATAGGTGCCTACGCACCTTCGGTGCGCTTGGCCCCTAATAACATGCACAACAATATAAACAACTTTTATTAGCAACAAATAGCAGTTTATAAAAAGTGCAAATACAAGAGTCAAACAGAATTAAATGAACATAAACATCCAGAACAGTTTAGTAGTTTTTTAGAGTGTGGGACCTCTCATAAAGCACAGCACACAGCTTTGATTAGCACATTTGCGCTGACTATGTTTACCCGCACCTCTCCCTCCTCGACTGGGTAAAGTGTCAGGATGACCAACACGTATTTGTCCCAAACAGCTGTCAATAGAAGCCGCATTATTCCCGACACCCCCGGCACTACCGCGGCCATGGCAGTACACCCGCCCCGGCTTCTATCAGCTGTGCTAAAGGTAAAGTTGCAGGTGCTAAAGGTAAAGCTGCTAAAGGTAAAGCTGCAGGTGCTACGTGCTCACGGCTTCCCTTCCCAACCTCCCCTTCACTACGCGGCCAGGCGACTAGTTTCCTACCGTTTCTTTCACTGACGTTTGTCAAAATGTGGGAAAAACAGCGTGTGCTTTATGAGAGACGCTGAGAAAGGCACGAGCAGCAGCGCCGCTGTCCAAGTTACACACGCACTCACTCTCGCTCATTCTCACTTTCACTCGGCTGAAAAGACTCTAAAGGTAGATGTTCTCCCTCAGAATCAGAGTCAGCCATTACTAATACCAAAACTTCTTCACAGGTGTATTTTTTATTTGTCATTTTCATGTTTATCAGCTCGCGTGTAGAGAATGAGGCTTCTATTGAGCCGTTCTGACACTCCCACTGAGACGGAAATATCTCCACACCGCCGACTCTCTGGGATGCTCCATGTTGCTTCTAGCATGCGACACACGTGAAGCTGACGAATGACGTAGGTCCTGCAGCGACGAAGAAAAAAAACCTGGATCGGCCCGTGGATCTGTTAATTTTCCGATCCCGATCCAGCTATTTTGTCAGTATCGCGGCGATATCCGATCCTAATATCGGATCGGTGCACCCCTAGTGTGTACCACACTCAAGAGATCCAGGTGAACTCCATGCTCAAGGAACATCAGTGTCAGATCACACCATCCGTCGTTGTTTGAGCCAAAGTGGACTACATGGGAGACGACCAAGGAGGACACCATTGTTGAAAACAAATCATAAAAGAGCTAGACTGGAATATGCCAAACTACATGTTGACAAACCACAAAGCTTCTGGGAGAATGTCCTATGGACAGATAAGACAAAAATGGAACTTTTTGCCAAGGCACATCAGCTCTATGTTCACAGACGGAAAAATGAACCACTGTCCCTACTGTCAAACAGGAGGAGGCTCTGTTATGTTCTGGGGCTGCTTTGCTGCATCTGGCACAGGGTGTCTTGAATCTGTGCAGGGTACAATGAAATCTGAAGACTATCAAGGGATTCTAGAGAGAAATGTGCTGGCCAGTGTCAGACAGCTTGGTCTCAGTCGCAGGTCATGGGTCTTGCAACAGGACAATGACCCAAAACACACGGCGAAAAACACCCAAGAATGGTTAAGAGGAAAACATTGGACTATTCTAAAGTGGCCTTCTATGAGCCCTGACTAGGCCTGCACGATTCTGGGAAAAATATGAATCACGATTTTTTAGCTTAGAATTGATATCACGATTCTCTACAACAATTTTTTTTCTCATGAAATGTAATGTTTATTGCACACATGAACCATGACAAAACAAAACAAATTGGAAGTACCAAAAATATTTGTTTTGGCACCTATAGAACATTGCACATCACCACAAGCCTGTAAACATAGAGGCTTCATTTAGCAGACGCTTTTATCCAAAGTGACTTACAAGTGAGGATAACAATGGAAGCAATTTTAACAACACAAGGTACAAAAGCATAAGTGCACAAAAAACTAGTCAGTTTAAACCCAGCGCAGTATACAATGCTAAGGATAAGAGAATATATTTTTTATTTTTTTTAATTTTTTTTAAAGAAAGGAATCGATAGAAAGGAAGTAGAACTCAGTGTTTGTCAGTCAGGTGTTGACGGAAGAGATGTGTTTTCAGGTGTTTTTTAAAAGATGGCTACAGAATCTGCTGATCTTGTAGCAGCAGGTAGATCATTCCACCAATGTGGAACAGAGCCAGAGAAGGTACGTGAGAATGATTTTGTACCTTTTTGGGACGGTACCACCAGACGTTGTTCATTTGCAGAGCGCAGGAATCTGGTAGGAACGTAGGTCTGTATTAGTGAGTGGAGATATGTGGGTGCAGAACCAGAGGTGGTCTTGTAGGCCAAGAGCATAGCTTTGAACTTGATGCGGGCGTCAACCGGGAGCCAGTGTAACCTAATGAATAGAGGAGATACGTGCGCTCTCTTCGGTTCATTAAAGACCACTCTTGCCGCTGCATTCTGGATCAGCTGCAGAGGTTTGGTTGTGCAGGCAGGGAGTCCAGCCAGTAGAGCATTGGAATAATCCAGTTTGGACAAGACAAGAGCCTGGACTAGAATTTGCGTAGAGTGCTCTGATAGGAAAGGTCTAATTTTTCTAATGTTGTAGAGGATGAATCTACAGGACCGGGTGGTGCTGGCGACATGACTTGTGAAGATTAGCTGATCATCAATTACCACTCCCAGATACCTTGCGGTGCTGCAACAAGGGCACAGCATACCTTGCAAATCACACCAGATTGACCCTCGTCTTCTTGCTTGAATCCAAAATATTTCCACACCACCGAATGTGAGCCTTTTTTCGGAACAAGTTGAGACTGAGTGGTTGGCTGATCGTCACAAGGACCTGGGTTTTCATCAATATCAATTTTGTTTATTTCCGAACTACCGCGCTCGCTCGACGAGTGAAACGAGACTAAAAGGCGCTTTGTCGTTGGCTGAGGGTGACATCCTGTGAGAGCGGTCCTTTCAAAATAAAGGCTGATTTTTTATTTTTTTTTAAATTGAAGTCATTTAAAAATTAAATCGTAAACAGGGTGAATCGAGATCGCGATTTTATAACTATTTATCGTGCAGGCCTAGCCCTGACCTCAATCCTATTGAGCATCTTTGGAAGGAGCTGAAACATGCCGTCTGGAAAAGACACCCTTCAAACCAGAAACAACTGGAGCAGTTTGCTCATGAGGAGTGGGCCAAAATACCTGCTGAGAGTTGCAGAAGTCTCATTGACAGTTACAGGAATCGTCTGATTGCAGTGATAGCCTCAAAAGGTTGTGCAAAAAAATATTAAGTTAGGGGTACCAACAATTTTGTCTAGGCCTGTTCCATGAATTTATTTTTTTAAATAATTCCGTTAAAGCATGGTTGAAAAGCAATGTCTGACTTTCATTGGTTAACATTCATAGAATTTTAATTTATTATTACTTTTGTCAGAATAAAGTTTTTTCTGTGACCATTGTGAGTTTTTCTTTCATTGACCGAAGGGTACCAACAATTCTGTCCATGTGTGTATGTTTGTAATGGTCATATCCTTTTTTGGACCTCAGTGAATCTACAGCCATGGCCAGGCCACTTCCAAAATGGTCTGACTCTGTTTATTCCATTTGTGATGTGATGAACATGTTATCTGTCATAATAGTTTAAGGATCAGACAATGCTGAAAAAGAAAAACAGAGGTCTGACAGTATGTGTCGACTTCTTACTGAAAACCACAACATCCAGTATTTGCCGTCAAACCTGTTCTTAACCTGTTAGAGTCAGACTTGTAAGCTAAAAATAAATCAACCTTGATGTTGCAGCAACATTAACAATGACTTTAGATTAATTTTGAGGGTACATCCAAATCAGATGAACGGTGTATGAATTACAACAGTTTGTATATGTGCCTCCCACTTTTTAAAAAGGGGGATCAAAAGTAATGGGACAGATTAATAATCATAAATCAAACTTTAATTTTCTAATACTTGGGTGCAAATCCTTTGCAGTCAATTACAGCCTGAAGTCTGGAACATATAGCCATCACCAGACGCCGGGTTTCATCCCTGGTGATGCTCTGCCAGGCCTCTACTGCAACTGTCTTCAGTTCCTGCTTGTTCTTGGGGTATTTTCCCTTCAGTCTTGTCTTCAGAAAGTGAAATTCATGCTCAATCAGATTCAGGTCAGGTGATTGACTTGGCCATTGCATAACATTCCACTTCTTTCCCTTAAAAACTCTTTGGTTGCTTTCGCAGTATGCTTTGGGTCATTGTCCATCTGCACTGTGAAGCGCCGTCCAATGAGTTCTGAAGAATTTGGCTGGATATGAGCAGATGATATTGCCCAAAACACAAAACACATCAATAAATACAAGAGAACCAGTTCCATTGGCAGCCATACATGCCCACGCCATGACACTACCACCACATGCTTCACTGATGAGATGCTATGCTTTAGATCATGAGCATGATCTTGACCTCATCGGTCCATAGGATGTTGTTCCAGAACTGTGAAGGCTTTTTTATATGTTGTTTGGCAAACTCTAATCTGGCCTTCTTGTTTTTGAGGCTCACCATCTTGTGGTGAACCCTCTGTAAGTCTTCTCTTGGTTGTTGACTTTGACACACATATATCTACCTCCTGGAGAGTGTTCTTGAGATGGCCAACTGTTGTGAAGGGTGTTTTCTTCACCAGGGAAATAATTCTTTCATCATCCACCACAGCTGAGCAGCCAATTGTCCGATTACTTTTGGTCCCTTAAAAGGTGGGAGGCACATATTCATACTGGTCCTACACCGTTCACCTGATTTGGATGTAAATACCCTCAGATTAAAGCTAAAAGTCTGCAGTTAAAGCACATCTTGTTCGTTTCATTTCAAATCCATTGTGGTGGATTTATAGAGCCAAAAGGATTAGAATTGTGTCGATGTCCCAATATTTATGGACCTAACTGTATGTCTAAATTCCAACTAAAACTATCTCTGTGCACTGAAGTTCCTTCAAATTTAAAATTGTTTTGTTTATTCCAATACAATGATTCATCTTCTGCTGTTCCCTGTAAAGTACTTTTCCAATATGTTTTCTATAGAGACTGAAGAAGCAGCAAATTAATGACCTTTCCTGGGATCAATGGTGTTGCCGACAGCCTTGTACACTCATGTTTGCTGACATACTGTGTATACAGTTCAATACTCTTACATTATACTGAGGTCATTGCTGCTGCTAGTACTCGAGTGCTGACAGAGGCTACAGTTTGAACATACAAAAGTATAGTTTTAAACCTCTGGTGAATGTTTACAGCTTTTCATGAACTGTGCATTTCTTTCCGTTTCAGTAATGATGATAAATGTGGAAACAGGAGCTTGCTACACTTAAAAACATCTTATTGAGCTCACTTCTGGGCTATGTTTTGTGTTCACTGGATTATAACATGAGTTTAAAGAGCCGCACTGCTCTGACTGCACCACAACAATTGGCCGGTTAGTCTCCATTACTGACGCAAGGTCACCTCAAAAAAAAAAAAACACAAGCTGCCAAGAAAGGTGACCTTTAGAAGAGTCATTGTATACGGCTCAACCAGTTGCAGTTTCCCCAACAGTGAGTCCCTGTTCCACCACTAATCAATCGTAACCCTTTATCGTAAACATATTGGTTATCGTTCAGTCTGTGTTATTGTCCAATTGAGCTACATCTCTATAAACCGAGGCATGACTGGCATATTTGAGTGAAAGTCATTAAGCCATGACTATTGTTCCTTCACACATTCAATATACAGTAAATGATTTAATAATTTTGGTCATATTGAGGATTATTTTAGATCATTTGTGACCTGCAAGTATCTTCTCCTTGTTAAACATTACTATTTAGATTGATTAGAAAGTATTTATTGAGGTTTTAAGTTGCCTCACTTTTATTCGTTGACATTTTTATTTTTTGAGCTGTTTGTCAGTATTAAAATATAATAATATAACAAACAGTATGGGATGCATGGGATTATCAAAACAAAATGTTTTTGAATCACTAATGGTTGCTTTTACAATATACTATTTGTGGTTTAAACCATTTTACTTTAAGAAAGAAAATATCAGGTACAGTATGTTTAAGCAGTACACTGTAAATTCCAACTAGTTAGTTGACCTAACTTGAAAAACACAAGTAAACCAAATGCACTTGAAAATCCGTCAGTTAACTAGGATTTATGGTTTTGTAATAACAATGCTTCTTAAGTTTAAGCAAGTAGTGTACCTGTACAGATAACTTGGCAATGTTAAACTTGAAAAAAATGAAGACAGAATGTAAAGACAGGAATTAGTTTACCCTTTTAAAAGGCGGTGGAGGTGGAAATTTAATTTCTTTCACATGGCTTTTGTTTGACAAGACAACATCTAATCTAAAATTGCCCTATAAAAAGGTCCTATCTGCTTTTTTAGTGCATCGTTAGTCTTCAGTAAAACGCTTGTTGCTCAGTTTAAGTGCTTTGAAGTTACTCAGAGCAGTTTTCTCTTAAAGACTGGATTTCTCTAAGCTCCTGAAAATGGCTTGTGTTTAGCCTGGCTACTGAGGTAGATAATAGGGCATTTAAAAAGGCATAGGACTCAAATAGAAATGTCAAAGTCATAGAAATGCCTAAGAAGGGACTTACCCACAACTTCTGTCATTGGACCAAGCAAAGTGAATCTCAAGTTTCTGTTAAAAATAAGTAATTGTACTATTATTACTACTATAAAAAGGAATTTGGATTCTTAGACTCAGGGATTGTCTGTGTGTTTCATGTTTGTTTTGTGAGATGCTCCTTACAACACTGTGTTCCTTTATAAAACCTGATGATGAATAAAACATTATTGCATTACGTTCGCTCATTCATTACTACATCAAATAAGACAAACATTAGATCTGCTGAGTAGTAAGTAATCATGTAAGAAACTCATCTGCATCTATAAAATAAAATGTAAATCTTTAAAAGCCAGAGTACATGCTGCTCTAGGCCACGCTGAGCATAAAGCAAGTGTTTAAAAGCTTTAACACAATTTAAATTGAAAGCATAAAAAACAAAAGTTGAGCGCACTCAAGAGGCAGAATAACCCAAAACAAAATGAAACTTTAATGAGTTAAAATATGCCAGGGCCGTGCATAAAGCAGCTATTAATGCTGTATCCTCAAAACAGGGGTCAAATACACAACTGCTTTTATACGTGCCCAATAAACTTTACTACACTAAAGGCTAAAGACAGTGCAATAGTAAACTTAAGGCTTCCACTTCCAGAGAAACGCATTTAAGCATCTGAAGATTAGAAAGCTCAGTGTGAATTATTTATTCAAGTCGACATAATGGGGCTGTCCATGTTCATTTCAAACAACAGAGTTTGAATCTCTCTCTCACTGCAATGTGCTTCTTTTAGACTCTGTTTAATGAGATTTTGTGTTTATGTCGCCCTAATCTCTGCTTGTTTAAAGCCAGAGTGAACAACAAACAGGTTTCAAAAGGTGTATAATAACAAACTTTTGTAGCAAACAATTGAACAGAGTCAGTACTACATTTTCGGTAGTGTTTAATCACATAAAAGATTTGTCTCTTTGTTTCTACAACTGCCCAGAGAGGACAGACCGATCAGGAGCAGGAACAGAAATGCATGGAGATTACAACCTGCAATTTTACCACAAGATACCTCAAAAAATAACACACCTTTAACATACATTTATAAAAACAAGAAACAGCTAGGAAGAGGTCTCAGACCAGTTCTAATGGGGCTACGTTAAAGATAACTGATAATGCACTTGTTTAGTAACTGCTGGTATTACCAAACTGTTTTTGGGCTGTTTCCTACAGGGGTTGCCACAGGAAATGGGTCTAGTTGTTCCCACTACTGGGTTTCAAATCAAAAGAGTAACTGTACCTGCTTAATATTCTCTAAACAATTACACTGTTGAAATGGCCTCCTTCACCAAACATTAACTATACGTTTGGACTCTCGCCAAAATACACTGATCTTGGTCATGACATCTTCTTGGTGAATGTGGTCCTGAATGCAACATTTCCCCATTGATCTCACAGGTCTAACAATTATTATGACAGATTTACAGAAACACTCCAGAAGAACATTTTAGACATTGCTCTGAGTCTGGCTGGTTTTGTATCTGGATGGTCAGAAATTAAATGGCTCTTTATTATTCAGAGCCATTAGTACAGATCGATATCTGAACTAATGTCCTAATCCTCAGGGCCACTTTAGACTCATTAGTTTGGGACACACAACTTTGCAGAAGGGAAGGACTAGAATTCTGCACAAACGGAGAACAGAGACGTCAGAACACTAATGTAATTATGAAGCCTCAATGTTCCCGTGTTAATGCGGTTTAAACAAAGCGCAGTAGAGATCCTTACTAATGCAATAACTGCACATCAGACAGGAGACGGCTAATTGTAAATTAGGTTTATAATTGTAGATTTATAAATTGTCAAGAGTGAGGTTTTGGGTTTAGGCAATCGGTAGCCCATTTACGACTACATTTGTGATTGCTCCATTCATTTATGTCAAAGATTAACCACAATAAAAACCGAATGCCACTACTCAGATTTTACTGAGCACAAATCATTTATTAGATTTATTATAATGCCTGCATAAGTACTGCCTGTAATATAAGACAATGTGGTTTTATAGAAATTAAAACGCTAGACTGATATCCAATATTCATGGATGAGATAAAGTCTTTATGAAACACAAAACTCCAGACTCTTGACTATTGTTTACTATAAAAGTATTTTATTACCAGGTGTAACTGGGTATAAAGTCAATGTACAACTTAAAGTAAAACAAAAATATATAATGTACTGTTTTTTTTAAATTGTATTGTAATAGAGAGATTATTGTGTTGGGTTACACGTTGTGTTAAAGTTTGTAGTCATGTTGAAATAACACTCTTTACATTTGTTACTTCTGAAGCTCCACAGAAACCAGTGGAAGGAGCCATTAGCCCCATTACTTCCTATTCCTTTTGCAAGACGCCGAATGGCATTTATGAAGTAAAACTTTTTTTTTGTAAATTTTTAAAGAGATCTTAAAACCTGACCTATTTACCACTGATTTTGTTTATAGACAACAGGATGTAAGAGGGGAGCAATATCTGGAAAAGTCATAGGAAATCTGGATCTTACCACAAGATGTCACCAAAACAAACATACTTGTATCAAACTTTTAATTTTATTTTTAAAGCACTAGATTGTCTTATGAAGTGTTTTTGTAGCATAAAATTCTAAATAATGAGAAAGACAGAATTAAATAACTAATCCAGAAACTGAATATATGTGCACATTTAATCTGTAGAACAAGACAATAATCTGTGTTTCTTTTATAATTTGACATTGTACAACTGTGAGAACTGTGAGATTAATATTAAAATCTGTCTGAACTGTGAAGTTGTTTATTAAACCTTGTTGATCCTGAGACACTGATGCATAAAACACACCTACAGAGACTGGAGGCTCAGCTAAACTCTGTCCAACTCTGACTGAGACCTGGCTTCAAGTCCAAATTCATCCAACGTTTTAAACTCCCACGTCCCACAGAGAGACTAACAGATTCATGAAGCAATAAAAGTAGCTAATACAACAAATCTAATTTAATAACATGGTCTTCTAACAAATTTGCTCTTCTCTGCTTTTTTCATGAAATACACTTGCTCTCAAAAGGTTTACAGTTTAGACTTTAGTTTTAAATCAGAAGAATGAGGCTTTGAGGAAACTTAATAGCTGTAATTAACACAATGGTCACACTACATTAACTAAATGAAACCAAAACCTGAATGAAACAAAGGCAATTAATTCTAACTGTGCAGTCTGTGGAAGTGTCAGAATTACAGGAGAAATATAAACCAGCTGAGCTTTTGTTTATAAAGACAGGTAAAATAAAATCTGACAAACCTCCTGCAACTGCAAAGTGGTGTAATATTGCGCCCTCTAGTGGCCAATAAGAAAAAAGAGATCAAACAAAGGATTTATCTAGATGATTTCTCAATGGTTTACCACTAATAGCACACAAGATTCATGCTCTTGTCATGAGGAAACTGTTTTCTTGTTCATAACTTTCTGTCATCAACCCACAAAGTGAGACTTTCCCTTTGATGATGTTTGGTGGACTTTTAATGGAACCACAAATATGCATTAGAGCAGAATCTTCAGTCTGTAGGAAGTTTTACACCTGCGTAATTATTAAAAATGGAAGTAACTCGATAAATACGGTACTATTTTTAGTGTATTATAAAAGATGTTCCTTGTCAGTGGTTCCTACTGCATTTTTTTAAATCAATTTAGAAACACACAAAACATTGTGTAGTATTAGTAGAAGAAAAGAGTCTTGTTTTAAATAACCATGTGAATGTGAGTATGTGAAGACTCTTACTTTTCATGGTGCCCCCTCCGTCCTCCTCATCCTCGTCAGAGTTGATGACCATAGTGCCCAGCTGCGACTGCATAGTCCCCGTGTCCTCGTGTTCGATCATAGTGCGTGCCGTACCGCTCAGTGAACCAGCAGATATGATGGTCCCAGAGTCACCTGTCCCAGCTCGTACCATCGTCCCCTGGTCCACCTCATCTTCTTCCTAAAAACAAATCCAAAAATTATTTTTAGACCATTTGCTTTGAGGCTTTGAAGTAAAGGTTTTGTGATGACTGGTGTCAGTACTGAGTTCTCGTCATCGTCTGCATCCTGTTCCCGCTGCTCTTCCTCTTTCTTCAGTTTGATCTCCATGGCGTCTGTGATCAGGGCTCTCAGGATCGAGTTGGGTTTGGCCGACTTAATGAAAGGATGCTAATAGAAAAAGACACATGTCAAGTCAAGTTTTTAAGACATTCTAGCACCTTTTTGCTTCAGACTTTCAAACTAGTTAAAGTGCATCAAGCACATATTAAATATTTCAAAGCCACTCACTATTAAAATTTGAGTTTTTTGTCCTTTATTATTTTGTCATTTGTAAGACATTTGCTCATGTAGTAAGTAATGCTGGATAAGAAAAAGGTATTACCTGTAATAATTGTGTGGCTGTCGCTCTGTTTTCTGGATTTTTCACCAAACACTGACTAACAAAGTCTAGAAACAACGGTGACCACAAATCTGGGTTCCGAAACGTTGGAGGAGGATTTGTGGGAATCATAAAAATAGCCTGGAAAAGGAAACACAAGATTTAGGGTTGACATATACAACTGAAGCCAATAACTTCCAATATAAAATAAATAATCAAGAAGAAATCACTTTGTTAATGTTATTTCTTAAACTGTGTCATTAGCAAAACTATATTACTGCATAATCTTCTATTTCCATATGTGTCACTACTTATTTTTGAGCATTTAGGCAATATACCAGCTTTATTGACTGTGTTTGTTTGGGAAAGTACTTGGGACTCTAATTGTAAAAGAAAATGATTATACAGCAAGTGAGGTAGCCCGAAAACCATTATACTGTACTCTTGTCAGATTAAGCTGGCATTTGAATTTAAATATAGCTGCTGACTCACTCTCATGGGATGTATGTCGGCATAAGGAGGCTTCCCTTCAGCCATCTCGATGGCCGTTATTCCCAGGGACCATATATCTGCTACGCAGTTGTAGCCGATTTCCTGGATGACCTCCGGAGCCATCCAAAACGGCGTCCCAATAACTGTGTTTCGCTTTGCCATTGTGTCCTGAGAGAAAACCATCGGAAGTTACTTAAGACACAAGATCCAAGGTATATATATTCAGGTTTAATAAACAAAACACCCACTCAATGAAGGTATTCAAATTCAGTTCATTACCACTGTTTTTCCCCTAAATAGTACATAATGGTGCATGTAAAAAAATAAAAATAAAATAAAATGACAAACTATTTTTTTTATTCACAGCTGCTTGTCAAATCCTATGTTTATTTGTGAACATAGAAATTCAGCAACATTTTGTTCAGTGCAAAAGTTGTTTTTCATACAGACAGCTTTGTTTAATGTCCACTTATTTCACTTCTCTAACCTTTGTTATGAAATGAGTTGGAAGCAGGCAGTGCAAACCTGCTTTTAATAATCATGGGAAGCAAAAATCATAGGTGAAACTAGCTCAACAAATACATTGTTGAGTAAATCTTACCGTGAGTTGTCCAGCAACTCCAAAGTCAGCCAGTTTGGCCTGGCCCTCTGTGTTCAACAGGATGTTCCCCGCTTTAATGTCTCTGTGAATTTTCCTCATGAAGTGAAGATATTCCAGTCCCTTCAGAGTCGACTGGATGATGGATCCAATCTCTTCCTCTGTCAACTGTGGGACAAACAAATACAAGTGCTTATTTAAATTAAGTAGTAGAGGTAACGTATCAAATGTTTAAGTATTTTTGTACTATAATACTTGTTTTATTTTCACTCTCACACTTATATGTTTCTGTATTCAGAGTCATGGGAAAAGCAAAAGAATTGTCAAAAAGATCTGCAGGAAAAGGTATTAAACTGTATAAACTATATACAAAAAAAAATATCCAAGGAATTTAGAATGACAATCAGCAGTGTTCAAACTCTAATTAAGAAGTGCAAAATGAGGGATTCTGTTAAAACCAAACCAAGGTCAGGTCTATCAACAACAATTTCAGCCACAACTAGGAAAATTGCTCGGGGTGTAAAGAAATCTCAAATCTTCTAGACAAAGTCATTTAGAGTGATGAGCCCAAAATTTAACTTTTTGGCCACAACCATAAACGTTACATTTGGAGAGGAGTCAATAAGGCCTATGATGAAAGGTACACCATTCCTACTGTAAAACATGGAGGTGGATCACTGATGTTTTGGGGATGTGTGAGCTACAAAGGCACAGGAAAAGATAAATGCAACATGTTATCAGAAAATACTGGAGGAAACTTTGCATTCATCAACCCAAAAGCTGCGCATGGAACATACTTGGACGTTCCAACATGACAATGATCCAAAGCACAAGGCCAAGTCGACCTGTCACTGGCGACAGCAGCATAAAGTGAAGGTTCTGGACTGGCCATCTCAGTCTCTGGGGAGATCTCGAACGTGCAGTTCATGCAAGACAGCCCATGAATATACAAGAACTGGAGGCTTTTTGCCAAGAAGAATGGGCAACTTTTAACATCTGAGAAAATTAAGAGCCTCATCTACAACTACCATAAAAGACTGTCATTGATGTTAAAGGTGGCAATACACGGTAATAAGAACTTTTGATCAGGGTCATTTGGGTAGTTTCTGTTGTCATTATAAACACAGTCGTATGACAAGAAATGATTTCACCCAACCACTAACTATGAGTAAAAAAAAAAGTTTTTTGTGTCATCATTTATATTCTCTTCTACAAAATACTGAATCTGTCAGTGCTGAGTGTGTAACGTTACCGTCTTGTTGCGTATTCGGAATGATATCAGACACTGATCCTGCTCCACAATACTCCATGACGATCCACAGGTCACTGTTTTTGAAGTAGCTGCCATAGTACCGTACGACGTGAGGGCTGTGCAAATACAATTACTTAGTCATTATACAAGTCAAGACAGTAAAGTAATGTGGGTTATTTTGTTTGTTATGTGTGATAACAAACATGTTTAAGCTATCAACAAAACACTTTTCTTCTTTTTGAAGGTTTCTGCAGCCCAGAGTCTGACCAATAGAGCCACTCCCTTTTAAAACTAAATCTGTAGTATTTTTTATTATCAACTCTCACCAAATGTTTGCTCAAGGAGGGATTTGTTGTATTTTTATGTTAAGCAAATACATCGTCTTTTGTGATGAATTGGCGCTATATAAATATAGTTGGCTTTAATATTTTATCAGAAAAACCTCAGTGGGCACTGACCACGTAGTCCATAAACATCTTCAAAGTCAGATGTGGTGTTACAGTAATTCCCCTAAACTGTTTGTGTCTATAGCCATCTACCGTGAAAGAGTGGGCGATAAACAGTGGAAACCCCCTACGCAGACAGACAGATTTGATTTCTGTTATTATGTATTTAAAATGTCTGCCAGATAATTACAAACTAAACTGGGAACCTCAATTCTTACAATGAAAAAAAAAAAAAAAACAGCTGTTGGCCAAAGCAATTTATATGTCAAACTGTAATTGTGAACCTTAATATTCTTCTTTGTGTTTTAATAACCCAATTTTTTGGAAATAAATGTAAAATAATAGCACATGCATCTTCAGAAAAAGCCGACAAACCTGTTGCACTGCTGCATTATGGAGATTTCCTTGATGATTTCCTGAAGATCTGACTCTACAGGAACCTGTTTGATGGCGACGATCTCCCCTGTTTCTTTATAATGGGCTTTAAACACACAGCCATAGGATCTAAAATGACAAAATAATTCACCTTGAAATAATTCAAATTGATGCAGACTCATATTTTGTCAGCGTTAATGTTAGGATAGTTATATTACAAACCACAAAGCCTACATTAGAAGCCATCATAGCATTTAGCCAACTTACATTTATAGGCTGACAGAACATCTTACCAGAGCAAAATGTCTCTAGGCTTTATGATCATGACACATACAAGCATCTTTCTTGTCTCAGTGTTAAATAAAAAATAGTGTAAAATCTCAAGTACGTATAAAAATCAGTAGCAAAGTTAGTAGAATTTAATAGATTAATAAGTAAAAGCTTCTCAAGGCACATTACTATTAATAAACGTTATCTGACAACTGTGTTACTTTTATGGATGGCTTTTTAAGTAAAGAACAGAAAATCATTTTGCCATAGCATTAAGACTATACAACTATAAATGACAAAGTCAAAAGTTCCATTATGTTTACAACCAAAGAAGAAAATGTACGACGGAAAAGAGGCGTACACAGTGTGAACTCAATCAGCATCCAGAACAGGAAGTGCATTGAGAAACAGGAAATGAAGAGGTAATGTTTATGTTGATACGCAGCAGAAACGGGCAGAGCACAGAGGGTCAACGAGGACATATTTAGAAATGATAGACAGATAGAGCATTAAAGGTGGAAAGGAAATGAGAAAGTACTGCATGAATGAAAATGAACAGATACAAAGACTTTATTAGATGAGGGTTTGGGTGTTTGCTGTCCTGGTTGTGTTTCATATCATTTTAATAAACTCACCCTTCTCCCAGCTTCTCCAGGACATCAAAGACTTCCTCTGGCTGCTTTGTAAGACTGTCCTCACTCAGCTTCTTCAACTGTCTGTAATCACAAAGGCACATGGGATGTCAACATTTCCAGGCGAAATCACTATTAAAAAGGGAGGAAAAATTGCTCTAAATTAATTTCTACTAATAACATTACAGCTACTAACCTTTGCATTTCATTTATAACTCTGACCAGCTGCTGTGTGTCTAACACATGGGATTCTGTAACATTATTGCACATTATTTGTGCATGTTATTTTATGTAGCCTGAACACTGACTGACCTAAACTATACATAACATTTTACCAAGGACAGGCAAAGTGAAAAAAAATAATTAAAAAAGGTACTTACCATGGCACTGTGCCATAAAATACAAAATATATACATAACTGTAAAAGGTTTGGGGGATGATGAAAAGGAACATTGCTGGCTAGATGGCTGTGATAGAATATACTGTGGGCCTTTGTTGCTCCAAGAACAAACAACAAAAATGTTTGATGAAACTAAAATAGTCCCTGTGTACAAAAATAGACTAAAATAGATTAAACTGAACCGAATCAGACCAAAATACAGTTTGTAAAATATCATTAGTAAAACAGAAGATACAAAGGACAGAAACATCTAAGTGGTCAAACTGCTTTGCTCACCATTTTTATCAGCATTTCTACAAGTTATATTTTATCCAATCTCTGACTGAGTAAAAATACATTGTCCTGTCTGTACAATACTGGATTTTCCAACCACATACCCACACTCAGCAGATTACAGTACAGACAAAGTTCATGCCACAAGCCTCATGAACAAGTGCAGCTTTTCAACAATAAAATCCTTCAAAAGACACCTGCATAATCTGTCTTTTCAAATGAACACACCACATGTTTGCACAGCTAAATTTAACATGTCCCTTCATGTTATTCTTTGTTTTCAAAGGCTGGCAGAAATAACCCCTTGTTCTTGGCACTAAATACAGGCCATAATGTTGTCCTTACACTGTTGTGGTGAACTATATTTTCTCATGGTATATTGTATGGAGAAGGTTTAAGAAGTTAAGAGTGGGAGACATGCGCCAAAATGAATGTGTTGAAGCTGCTCATTGACATATGGATAATTGCCTCTTTTGAAGGTAAACTAGTAGCAAGGAATAATTTGGTAATAATCCACACAATTTTTAAAGAAAGATTTAGCAATTTATCCACTTTGTTTTTTTAGGTTTCTTATACAGGGCATCAAACATGAGCGTCTAATGTTTTCAGACCACAAGAAGGTGTCTGTCGCTGACTCTCACATTGCAATGTCTGCATGACATTATTCTGTTTAGTTTAGTTATGAACCAAACAAAACTTTATTTTATTAGGTTATTGAACAAACACATCCAACACGCATTTCCTTTTATTGTATTGCAATGGTTCATCTACTCTAATCTATTCACTTTGTGTGACAGCCTTGTGTGACTCACCAAGAGATGAGTTATAACCAAGCGTCCTAAAACATTATTAATGGAGTCTTTAAATCATACAGGCTCAAACCCCAAAACTCTAGTATTGCATCACTTCAAATGAGGAAACCCTAGACAGAGTGATAACACAGAGGTGACTTTTTACTGACAGAGCCCTGATAAGTGAGTGACTAAATGGGAACTCATCACTTCCTGCTGTCATTATCTGAACTGGGACAGACTGAACAAACTAGTTTCTCTGTTACTTGTACCGCTCAAGACTGAAAACAGTAACATTCTTTGAGTCAGCTGTAGACGATGCTTTGTGGGTCATTTCAGAAGACTAAACATAATGGGTCTGAAACTTTTTTCAATGCACTGACTTCACTTGCATTTGTGTCCCGCTGAGGGATGAAAGGTAATCTACTTAAACCTTTTGGAATTAAATGCATAAACCAAGGGTTAACACTGTAAAGACTCTGGATTACCCAGGAAAATCTACACAACGCAGGAATCAAGTTCACAGCTTGGAGTGTCCAAGGCAATGGCATTATAGAAATGGCCAATGAGTTTTTTTATTTTTATTATTTTATGCATATTTGAGTTTTTGCTTTACTGCATTGGTATGTTGCATTAGGAGCTTGTTATATTTCTGTCAAGTGTTTTGAACTAAAAATTCACTACAAATTCAGTTTAATTTCAAAAGACAGGCTTTTGAAAAGGGCAACTGAGGTGAAGCCCTGGCAAGCACTATTAATAAAGGCTAGATACCCTAGTTGGTATATTTGGGATTATTTATAAACCGTTTCCAAGTGAAATCGTAGAGTGTGTTATATTTACAGACACACTGCTGAGCTGCCAGAGCTATTTAAAATGTTTATTGGCTCATTTCAGCCTCAGAGCTGCTAACTTCAGCCACAGACAACTCAATGGAGATGTCAGAGATCACTGGGGTCTGTTTCTTAGCCTTACCTGCGAGGATGATGTCTCATCTGTACTTTGTCCTTATTCTCCATGTTGTCTTCTTCCAAAAAAAATGCCTGTTATTATTTCAGTGGTTTAAGAGTGAATGAAATCAGGCTTGACCAAAAGTCGATGGTAAAAGTAACACACAGCCGTGTATTAGCTGCTAAGTGGCTAACAGTTAGCCTTCTCCGGCTGCCTGCGTCCCACGTAACGCTCAAAAATACTCCGTCCCTTTATCGTTTTGTGGAGCGACTTTTGCTCGGTGTAAAGACTTCCTCCAGCTGCCCGGTGCTCTCCGGCGGGCTCATCCTTCCTTCTCCCAAGTCTTGACAACTTTAGGCTTGTTTGGTAGGCGCTATAACATCCACTTGATAAAACCAGGAAGAGTAGTTAGTGAAGAGTGGCCAGAAGGCGGTACAAACAATGACTGAGTAACCGAGGACCGCCGGCAGAGGGCGCTAAATGCGTATCTAAATATACAGTGAGCATGTGTTGTGTAACTGCAAATGAGAATCACTGAAAAAAAATCACTTAAAAAGATATATTCCTGTAAGCGTTTAAATTAAAACCATAAAACAAGTGTAGAATATAAAATTGCATCCTAAATTCAATTCTGACTCTTACCTGAAGCTTCAATAGGTTTGGTTATATATTCCAGAAATTTCTAAATCTAAAAAATTTAAACAGCCATTTTTTTTTACTGAGAACAAGCCATGAGTAAAAACAGTTCAACCAGTGGAAATGCAAAATAATAGTGCCTTCTACCACAAAAATTTTATTTCTACCCTGCCAAAAGAGGTTAATATCACAGGTCAGTTATTGCAATATTGAACATGATTACACATGTCCTACTGAATATGGAATAAGTGTGCATAGATGTACACCCCAAATGGTTTCTCATATTTAATTGAGGTTATTTAAGTCGTTATGTTTTAGGCGGCAAAACATGATATGCATATTTGGGTTTATATTTTTCATTTGCCAATGCAACCCTCAATAAAGGGTTTGACACCACTAGTGTAGAGGAACATTTTTTGTAACTTGCAGTGACATCCATGTTCTAAAACCCCTTTTCAAGAAGTAAACAGTGATATATATTTAGTGCCAAAATAAGGAGTTTTAGTTATATGGTTATATCAGAAGAGGGATAGAATGCAATATCAGTAATGCATAGTTAGTCAAATGAAAACAAAATGACATTAATAGAATAGTTTATTTAGAGGAACACAGTGATGTTCATGTCTGATCAGTAAATAACATTGAAGCAGTAAAAGGGGACTTTCTTCTTACAAGGAATGAACAGGGACAGGAAGCTGAAAGAAAGAAAATATGGAGCGTAATTTAACTTTCAATGCATTTCAATTCAAGTAAATTCCTTTTTAAAACTATTTACAGTATTTATTCTCCAGAGGGTTGAACACTCTCAAAGACTCCTGCTTCCCTCATGGCGTTGAACTCTTTGGTGGCGTCGTACTTCTTATAAAAGTCAGCATAGGCCCGTTTTCTTGGCTCTGTCACCCCGAACTGTAGGAGAAAAGTATTCTTTAAAAAAGTAACAGGTGACATTTAACAAACCTTAAATTAAAAAATAAATAAATAAAAAACATTTAGAACATGTTCATTTTTACAACACTTTGCATTTTAATGGATTCACCAACTTTCTGAATGTTGTAATGGGAGTGTGTGTAATAGTTTTGTTATGTCTCTGCTCTGTCATCCTGTCTTCAGTGCTTTAACAGTTCTCTGGTTTTAGGCTCATTGTGCAGGAAATTCACTTTAGAATCAGACAAGAATAGGTTTAAATTCAGTCCATTAAGATAGCAGCTGCATATGACGGCAAATGTGACCCTTTTGTCTAAAGGTTGACACAGCACAAGCACAAAGAAAAGAGGCACAAGGACCATTAGTTATTTTATTACATTTGAAATACCTAGAGTACTTTTCTGTTCTTCTTACCTTGAAGGCTAATGCAGCTCCAAAAGCCAGAGCGAATGCGATTGGCAGGTGAAACCTCAGACGCTTTCCCAGCAGTCCCCTCATCGCAGGCTTCGCCAGAGACATGATAACAACCTGCAGGAAATTAACACAATACAGATAAACATTTAATAAGAAAAAAAAAGTTACCTTCACAATTCTCATTTATTGTCTTCAATAAACAAAATGAAAATGCTGCCAGTACATGTTAAATGAGTGAGTTCTAGTTTCCCCTTTTACTCTGGAGTCCAGAGTAAATCCAGCTGTATGTGTCCAGAGTCTGGACACATACAGCCCATTTTGCCAGGATAAAGTTAATGTAAAGCATGAAGAGTTACTCTAAACCAAGTAAAGACTTTCTGATTTTATTGATTTAATTTCTTCAGATTTCCAAAACATAGGTAGTCAATTGCTTAAGCACCTCTTCTACAAGAGCAATAACAACAAGAGATGCACCAACACAATGTTTTCCTCTTATTAAACGTTAATGTCATTGTTTGGTTGATTGATGAGTCGTGTAGCGTCAAGGCTCAAACAATACTAGCTGTGGCTCCAAGGATTGATGTTTTATAATTTCATACGAAGTCGACGCTTTTATATAACCTGTCCGCCATTCAGTGGAATGACTTTAATAAGTGACCTTTTATTGACTCGTCTGAGACCACGTCGCCATCATTTACCGCTGCCAAGTCAGGTCAGAATCAAACAATGTACAGTCTACACACAGCTCTAAAAACACAAGAACGTTAGCAAGCAGAAAGAGAGTAGAAGCGCATTATAAAAGCTATTTATCTGTACATGACCATAATGACATACAATAAATGAACTTCCGTTACAATTCGAAAGCGCAAGTTAGCTTCAGCTTACACTTAAGCATAATAACCAAAACAATAAGCCAAACCACTTCTTCTTAACACCAACATACCTGAAAACATCGGAAAGAGCAACCGAAAGATTTACAGGCAGTATACAGGATTTGTAACGCTATAAACTAAAGTTGCACAGTGCTATTAGCAGCATGAGATGCTAACAGTAGCTTCATTTAGCTTGGCATTAGTCAAAGTAATTTATCAAAGTCAAAGGAAACGAGTAAACTTATGGTTTGTTTGAGAGACCTAAAAGAAGGCTCTTGTTCAAAACGTAAAAGAAAAAATAAGCCTTGGATAATAGGGTGTGTTTTGAGCAACTACTTACAATTTGGACTCACGACCTTCAGATAAACCGCTGTCGCTGCTCAGCTCTGTTTCTTTACAGGAAGAGGCTGCGGTGTGAGCCGAGGAGGGACAAGATTCATGCGTTTATGTGAAACGGGTTTGATTAGGACAATAACAAAATGGGAAATGAATCAGTGGAAAGTAGCAACACTTTTTATATATTTATTCCATGTAGAAAAAACTTTGTTGCACCGCTTAAAAAAATAAATAAGTAATAATATGGCCGATACTTCAGCATTAAAATGCATGTTATCATCATTACGCAAAGTTATAACCTCAATGCCATCTAAAAGGAAAATTGTTCCCTGTAAATAGTTCAGATTATTTTTCTTTCTCTCTATGGCTATTCCTTGAAGATAGTCTCATTGCCGTGTGTTTTAATTACAGCACCTGACCACGAGAAGGAGACAAAACCAAAGGAAGATGATAATGCCTGATGTTCGTTCCTATAAAATCTTTTTTTATGTCACAATCACTTTTATACACACATATGCTAGTAGTAGTGGCTTTTACGCAGGTAAAATATGAAATAATGCGGTTATTGACATAAATTACACAGGCACCAATCATTTTATGCATATACGTAAACATACTTTATTGTAGCCCACACACTTTTTTGTCAAAAAAGAAATGTATTTGTATTGTATTTGTATCATCACTAAAATGCCTTTAGAGCGTAAGCTATTATGAATAATGTATATTTTAAAATAATATATTTATTCAAACAGTATTTACATTTACATGCTGTATGTTACAGAGAGCTATCTATCTTCTACATAAAGTGCATTTTCAAACAAGAAAAATTGTAACCGCTTCAGACAAAAGAAAAACATCCAAAGCAATGAAAACAGTGTCATTTGAATGCATCAAAATAACGGCTTCATCAATCCAACAAATAATGTTACCTTTCTTTGTTGTTGAGTATCATAGAAGTCCAGTCTTTTATCCATTTTTACACAAAGGCATCTTGTCTGTGAAGGTTCTCAGTCATCCAGGACATCTTGACAAAAAGGTTTAAGTAAAAGCATCTGGAGTCAGTTTTCAAGGTGAAGACGTTTCGTCTCTAATTCCAAGAGACTTTATCAATTCTGAGGTAGAATTCTCAGAATTGATAAAGTCTCTTGGAATTAGAGACGAAACATCTTCACCTTGTAAACTGAGTCCAGATGCTTTTACTTAAAAGTTTTTGACAAAGGCATCTTGGAAATTGTAGTTTTGGTTGTCATTCACAAGCATTAATTATACCACCAAATATAACTGTCCTCAAGTGGCAATTATTGTAAGTTTTTCATTTACAGTGAGTCCATTTGGCGTTAGATAATTGTAATGTCACTTAACGTCAGTCTGTACAGATAACATTAAGTTTCCATCCACAGTTGACCTCTTTAGACAAAAGAAAGAGATAGGCAAGCAAGTTATAGGTACAATTTTTGTAAGAATAGAAAATAACTGCTTTATCCATCTTGTAAATAAGGTCACTTGAATCAATCCAAGTTTTCATTTACCAGAAGCCATGTTCATTTGGCATCAGAAAAATACTTTTTAATGTCTCTTTTTGTCCATTCCTTTAACACTTTCCTCCACAGATAAAGGGCTGTGTCCATTAAAAAAAAAAATAAGCCTAATGTTCTCACTTTCCCTTTGGCTTTGACTTATTTAGATTATGTTTTCTCTTTAATGTTAATATTAATGCTCCATAAATAACGGATTAATTTTTCATTTTTCCTTCACCAGATAAAAAAATAACACAGTAAACAATTGATTTGCAGTCACTTATCTCTTAATATTGTCATTTCACATTATATACAGACATTAGACATACATACAGACAACAGCTTAAACGCAATGGCATTCATATTGGGATGTACATAAAATCATGTTGTAGTAGAGAACGTTTCGCTAAGCTATGATACTCTGAAATGAATGGTCTATTTCTGTTGTTTGTCTCATACACACCTCCCTGTCATTGCAGAGCTGTCTGGTTATTGTCCCCTGACAGTACAGACTTTGTGTTTCTGCTGTATTAATAAGAGGACGGCTGTGAAAAAGTCATAGGTTGATCTTCCCTCAGTCAGCAGACAATTTATCTCAATTTTTTCAAGCGTTATCTATGAATATATGTTAAATAATGTTTTGCCCATTAGCTGCCACAGATTAAGACTTGTGTTTCAATGTTTAATGATCAATGAAAGGAATTCAAATGTACTACATCATCATATCTCCTTCACGTATTAGCTTTAACAGTGTCACCAGTAGCTCTATCACTTCTTATTTCTGTTTTGACAACTGCTCAAAGTAGATAAACTGAGCACTATTGGAGGAGAAGCACACTTGTCTTTCTTCTTGAGCACACATTCTTGCATTAAGGGTTAGAAAATACTGTCTGTTTAAATTTTTTAAGTGAAATCCCCAGCAGACCTCTTAACAGTGGGTTTGTTCAGAGACTCTCTTTGGGCTGCTCCCTTCTGCGGTCGCTTTGCATGTTTAGTTTGGTATAGTTTTTTTTCTTTACCTGGTTTCAGAGGATTCAAATCAAACCCAATCTTGCACCAAAGGACACAGAGGAGCTAGGTTTGTACAGACAACCCTCTAAAAGATGAGTTTTGGAACACTCACCTAAACATTAATAGCTGACATTAAGTTTGTTAAATATGAACTTCTTTTTGAGGCAAAGCAAGATGAAGCTTTCTCTTTAGACGTAGTTTACGAACAGAGTATTTGATGAGAAAGCTGTATTGAGGGATTGGCTGGCTTCAAGATCCTGATGTGGACCTGTGAAGTTGTTCCACTAAAACAGTAGATCAGAGGCTTGTTGTTTTGTATCATCGTTGACTCGGTGCTGTACCCTGGTTGTACCGCTGTAATTCTTCAGTTCATGTAAAAGCAGCTCTTTAGAAGTCGTAGGGCCGGACCATCATGGAGGTGGAGCGCAGGGAGTAGCTGGGGCCTCGGAAATGGTGCCATTTGATGCCGTTAAGTTTCCTGATGTTGTGGCCGATGGAGTAATAGATGCCGTTCAGGTTTGAGAAGCCACAGGCGTCAAACCACCAACCTGTATTGAAGCAAGACACAAAAGGAATTATACAGCGCAAGATACATTATTTTAACAACAACAACCAGAAACCAAAAATATCTTTGCTCAGACCCTATGAGTTTATCCTTTGTCTTGTCAAGTGGTCTATCCCACTTGATAGAAATTGATACTGCCTCCTGAAAATACAACTTGAATCTAAGTTTGTGCGTCTTTAAATGTATACAATGGACATGGATCTAATCTGCATTTTTGTTTGTATAATATTTAAAATGTCGTTTTCTCTTCTTGTTGTGCTGTAAATGCTTGTAATTTTAAACAACTCGCTGACTAATCGTGACCACTTCAGTCTTTTCCTTCGGGAGTTGGAGGTTTTTACCAGAACGATTAAAGTAATCTGCGATCAGAAATCATCGAGGGGAGGCTAGAGCTGTTGTTGTTGGCTTTGACACAAGGTGAGATCCAGTGCACGGCTCAGTGATGGAGACAGATGTTGGGGAGACATGGGTTTCAGAGGAAAGCCACTGTTGTGACACAGAATGGATATTTTTGGATGCTGGAATGTAAATTAGAGATGTGCTGATGTTTTATGACAGAAAATATTGCGTAATTCAATTTTGATGTTGTCATTGTGTTCATTTTGTATGAACCTGTAGTGTTTAGTGGCAGTAAATTAAATATGTCCAATAATGTGTTTATTTTAATTTTATTGTGGACTGTAGTAGGCTGTAGACTGTAGTTTGAACTGTTACCGTCAGGACGCCATCTCCGATCACAGGCCACTAGAACATCTAGGCATAGGAACAGTTTCTTCCCACAGGCCATTTCCCTCTTGAACAGTTAACCCCCACACCCCCCCAAGGCAAATGCCTGTAAGTGCAATTACTCCCACTGTATAGTGCAATATCTCCTAAACTCAGGGGATTATTTATATTATTTATATTTATTCCTCCACGTATTACTGTTTATATTTTTCCTCATATTTTTATTCTTAGATTTTTTTTTATTACTGTGTTGTATTTGTATTGTTTACGTGCACTGGAAGCTTCAGCACCAAAACAAATTCCTTGTGTGTGAAAGCACACTTGACAATAAAGCTCTTTCTGATTCTGATTCTGATTCTGATAGTATATAGCAAGGCACACAGCATTAGGTCTGGATTAAAAGTTACTTTGTTTTTTCAGTTACTTGAAGTCAGCTGCAGTATATTGCATTGTTGATGCAAGTACGTTATTTTCCTTTATACACATATTTCCTTTATACTACACCTCTTTCTGCAGTGCTCTGTGAAGGCTAATGCTGCTAGCGCCAAGAGCAACTTAATGTCTATTATGACGTCCCAAATGATGACCAGAGAAAGGTTGTCATATTTCTTTGCAATATCTTAATTTCGACACAATGATAAGTAGTAATAATGAGATACACTTATTTACCTCCTGTGAGCATCAGAGCACATTTACAGTGGTCGCAGCTGTCGTTGTCCTGGTCTCTGGTGCTGAAGCCCATCCCGTGACTGGCCAGGCTGCTCTGTCTCCCCGCTGTCCCACTGTAACCCCTCAGATACAACCTAAACGTGACACATTCATTCATGTTCTCAGTGTCTGTTTTACATAATCGAGTGAATGTGAATAATGAAGTCTTGCCTGTACTGCTGTTTCTCGCCGGCCAGTGTAAACCTGTCGTATTGGGAGTAGGCAGAGTTTCCCTCCCAGTCTTTTAGCTCCACCCTCAGAGAGAACTGGCCCTGACTGCTGAGCTGATGCAGGACTTCGTTTCCCAACCAGTGCTCACCAGAAACATCCCCAAAACCCTGCAGCAGAAAATATTGTAATTGAATCGACAATACAACATTTAGATAAGAGTTGCTATCTAAAATACTTATTCAAACACAGTATACAAACAATGTTCCTAAAAATATTTCCCAATGTCTAACATGAGACCCTGACTGATTTCGCTAACATTAGATTAGATTATATCTCACTATCTTATACTCTCTCCAGCTTCTCTGAAAGTCCAGGCTGCCGTTGCTTCGCCTCTGAAACACCGTCCATCCTCCACCGCTCGTCTCCATGTCACAAAACACCTGACCGAGAAAATATAAGAAGCATAAGTAAAGTTGAATGGAAAAACTATAATCTAAGTGTGTCCAGAGTCCTTTGTACCTGCACAGGCTCCGTCCTGTTGCTGATGTAGATGTGGTACAATCCGCTGAAGGAGTGACCCGCTTTGTAAACATCTGCACAGTCCCTCCATATGGGGCTCCTGAGAGGGGGTACTAAACAACAGAAAAACTCTTGTTAACTGTAAAAAATATCTGTAGAAATTGAGTTTAACCCTTGTGTTGTGCTCCGGTGTTTGACCAATATAAATGTTTGATCTCTTTAAAATGAAGTGCATTTAATCAGATTGACCGGAGATTCCATAACTTTGTCCACAAAGAGGATTTCCACACACAAAATAAATTGTATTAATTTGCATACAGTTTTTGGGGTTTTATTCAACTTTACAATTGTACATTCTTGGTGTTCCCTGTCAAAAATGACCAGTCATTAGAAATGAATGGGAGTGACAGCAAAAGTGTAAAAACGGGGGCGGCAGTAGCTCAGTGGGTAGAATGGTTGTCTTTCAACCGGAAGGTAGGCGGTTCGATTCCCGCTCTCCCCACAGTTCATACTGTCGTTGTGTCCTTGGGCAAGACACTTAACCCACCTTGCCTCCAGTGGCTGTAACACTGGTAATTACATTAGAACAATGTAAGTCGCTTTGGATAAAAGCGTCAGCTAAATGAATAAATGTAAAATGTAAATGTAATAAATACTGTGCTCAGATACATTCAAGCCACTCTCATGAAACACCCTCCTTATATGGAACTCATGTAAGGGTGCCACCATTCAGCAATATACTGCCGTCCACCAGAGGGCATGCTCCAAAAGCAGAAATCCAATGAATTCATTTTTATATAAAATCTAAGGGTACATCCTCATTTGTCAGATGGACACACATTCACCACCACAGGAACCTTTGCTCAGTAGAGTCTCTTTCCACGGGAACAACACCTTTGTTGGCAGTTCTCACAGACAGCATTATTTCAATAAAATTTTACTTTGACCCAAAGTAGTCTGTGATAAACTGTTTACTACGTTTCATCTGAATATTTCAAAATAATAGTCAAAATAATCCAGAAATGAACTCAAATACAAGATGTATAAGTTTAGATCATTGAGGCAGAAATTACATTACAATTATTGGACTAGGAGTCCAAAACTTTTAATGCACACAAAATTTTAAGTTAAAAAAGAAAATCTAACACAACAAGTAGTAGCAATATATGTATTATTATACTTTTTATGATAAGTCTTAATGAAACAGTCATTTTTGACTGTGAAAACAAAATTGTTTAACATGAAATAAACTCAACATAAGGGTTAAGTTACTTTATGTAGAATCCTCTGTGTGATTTACCTGCAGTGCTGGTGACCATGTTGATGAGTGAGTGCACAGACTCCATGAGCTGAGTCTGCTGTCGATGCAGAGCCGTGTTGTTACTGCTGGCCACTCTGAGCTGTCTCTCCAGAGCCTCGATGGCTGCCATTTGAGTCCTGACCACAGACTTAGGACAAACATTTACTCAGGATTACCTTGTGTAGTAGTACTTTGGTTTAGCACAACCTTGATATGTCCCTTTACATGTTTCCTGCTGTAGTCACTGCTGGTGTCAAAATACACTGTATGCTAGAAGATTTATCTGTGCATACAGCAAGGCTAATAGAAGGCAATACAGGACTCAAGACTTCACTTTAAAATGTGTCCTGAGTCACTGGATTACGAGGAGTAAGAGGTCAACATGAACGACAAGTGCAAAAAGAGTGAGTTTGACAAATCACTTACAGAACAGAAAATAAGTCTGGAAATAACTACAGTCACGTCAGGATGTGTGTTGTACTGTGGTTTAAAAACAAACTAATTTATAATAATAGGAGAAAATACTATTATAAAATCTTGATTCTACTGGTGCTTTATTTACAACAAAATTAACTCAAATATGACAATCAAGCTTTTAGAAGACATTGGAGATTTGCAAACAGGACCAATCTAATGCAGCGTTAAACGACACATGTAAATACCAGGAGTACACACATAAATGGTCTAAAGGGGCTCTGATAGAGTTACGTAAACCCCTTCTGCTGATCTAAACGAGTGTCATCAAATTAATGTTTTTGCACATTTTAGGAAAAAAGAGACTATATCTCACCGACAAAAAGGATACACATTAAAGCTCAGTGTGAACAGAGTCAGAGATATCCACTAGTTTAAACATCATAGAAAAAAACAACAAGGTTCGAACAAGGCCAAACTTCTCAGTCCTCACATCATTTTGGAAAACTCACATATTTTCACTGGTGCCACTTGAGTTTAGAGTAATAGTGAACTTCAAAGGCTCTAGTAGAAGTTACAAAATTAAATTTGAAAATGTGTTGACTTGAGCCACAGAGAAAAGGGTTATACAATCATCGTCGAACCTTTCCCACACATGTCATTTCAGCTAATCCTCTTTATTTGTTAATCTGTCCTGAAAGGTACCTGCAGCCTGTTTTTCTCCTGCTTCATGTGCTCCAGCTCTCCTCTCTGCTGCAACTCCAACATCTCCACTTTACTCTCCAAACGGCTGCAAAACAAGGAGGAAAAAGAGACTAAGTGTTCACAGCAGGTTCACACATTCCGGCCTCAGACGATGCACATGCACTGGGAACTCAATACTTGAGCTGCAAATCAAATTATTACAATTAAATTCATGACAGTGCAACTGGGACTATTAGGAACAGGGCGGAAAGAGATGTAGGCAAATGGAAATAGGAAGTACAATGTTAAGGAAAGAGGTTATAAAGTTTATGAATGTAAATCAAGCACAAAGACAGATCCATATAGCCAAACATATAACTAAGTTTCTTTGCCCCTGTCTTTAACGGCCGCAGACTAAATAAATACCTAAGTGGGTACAAAGTGATCTGACATAATAGTTCACAGTTACAGTATATAGCAGTATTATATATATATACAGCAATATTTCTTGGGGCTTTCATGTACCCATACTACATTGTAGCTATCTGTGGAAAATGCAATGCAATATTATGAGTGACAACTGATGTTATTGGGGACAATTGGTGTCAAGGGTGCACTGCCCCAGGTCCATTTGGGCAGCAAGTCAACAGAGTGGTTAGCACAGCTGCCTCACAGCACGAAGGTCCTGCGTTTGATCGCCAACCAGCGGGATTTTTTTAACGTTTGGGGGTTGCATTTTTCTCCTTGTCTGCATGTTTCTTGAAAACTATGTACAATAGATCTGTTGCCAGGACACACCAGGGCTTCCTTTGAAGAGTTTGTGATCTTAATATGGCTAATCATTTTTAACTGTAGGTTAGTAAAGATCAATTAAAAAAAAATATATGGGGTAAAGACAGTTTGCAAACTTCTAAGATCACTTGAGTCTTGATGCAAAATTTTGCCAAGATGTGGGAAATGGTGAGTGACCACACTTACTCCAGAGATGTGTGTTGAGGTTTGATGAATTGATGAATCTAAATTATCCATGGTGAACCAGTGAAGACACAAACCTAAACTATTTATAAAACAAATCTGTTTGTAATGGACCACAGACTGTAACACCATGCTTTAAGAGGCTGTAAAATGGTGAAATAAAGATTTACAGTTTGACCATGTACAACCACCACATGCCTCTTTTTGTCAGAGCGGCCGGTGGTCAGTGATATCAGCAGCTGAACCAGCACAACTGAAGATAGACCTCAGCCCACAGTTACGTCAACAAAGAGCCGGTCCACTGAATGAGATCTGATGAAGGAGTAGCAGCGGTTTAAGAGGGAAACATGGGACACACAGGTCACATTTGTGCATGGCCATTAGGAGACTAACAATATCAGCATTTTGTTTTTAGCTGCATTTTCCACATGTTTTACATCCTGATAAAACAGAGTGTGTCAGTATATAGCTTTCAACATCTGCACTTTTGAGTAATTTGTTTTTCAACGTTGCTGAAGTGTTTCTGACATACTCCTCCATCTTTCTCTCACGTTTAACTGTATCATGTGGCTCCTGTGCCGCAGTGACTGATGTGATTTTCCAGTCAGACGTTAGGTGAGACGCTGTTAAAGAGCTGAGACACATTATCAGCGGCTGGTTGTGATCACTTTAATGTGCTGACCTCCAAATGAACGAGGCAGTGAGAACATGATGTGACGCTGAGTAATGGGGAGCCACTGATTGTTCAGGAGGTTGTACAACATGTGTTTGCTAAGTGCTCTATTTGTAAGTGTTTTTAAAAACATATGAGCTAAGTGCACACATTAATATTATGGAGTTGGCACACATTCCTTGGTCTCTCCAAAACCTGTGAATGTGTGAGTACACAGCAGTCTCACCTCAGAGAGCCACAAATCTCCCATTGTTAAAATGATGATGAGTTATTATACAGATTCAGTATTCCCTGTTCAGAAAAGACAAACTGAGCCCAGAGTGGACAAACAAAGCACTGCTGGACAAGAAACACATTGATTAGTCAAAGGCCCTTGGGTATTAATCGACTAAATAGATTTTGTCTTGATTTTTTTAAAGTAAACTCATCATCAGAGCTACAGTATTTCTACCAAGTTTATAGGTGGTGGACAACAACAGGAGCAGAATGGGACTGTATCCCAAATCCCAGGATCCTTCCTTGGGAGGACTGCTCTGGAGGAAACAAGGTGCTGGAGGTGTGTTTCATTTAATTCCAAACCCCACCTCCTCCCAAGGGCTGAGTCCTCCGTTTGACTAAAATACCAAGGATGCATCTGTGGATCTTTAATAGCCTTTCCTACCCACAATGCACTGCAATTGTGGGTAGCAATCTGTTTTGAGAGAAGAGGAAGTGTGGCATAAAGTAGAGAATTTTCAGTTTAAATACAAGTGTAGATTTGTGTTTGCTCTGAGTGCTGTATTTTATTTTGAAAACATTTGCCCAATAAACTATTACTATACATTTTTATTTTTATTTTGAGTTAGTGAGATTTTATCACTCATATGGAACATACCATGTTCGGCTGCTCTCCTTTAAAAAAAAAAAAAGTAAATGCCAGCTAATGTAACTGTTTAGTTCCACCAATGTTTCTGTCTGTGTTTTTGGTTCAGTCTCAGACTCTCACTAACATCAGATTGGGATTATAAAAATGATCTTGGGCTTGGTTTTTCACATTTACAAAAATTTTTGGTAAAATATATATATATATTTTTATTTGCTTTACATTGCATTTTATATCATAGTACTCAAACATTTAATGATACATAACTCCCTAAAACAGAAGTTGTAAAAATTAAGAAAAATTAAGTATTTTATTTAGAGAATAAAAACAGTGGCAAAGCTGTGGGCTTTTGATGATGCAGCTTGACCACTTTGAAGCCTGTTCCAAAAGACTCATCCTAGCAATTGAGACACAGCCTGGCTGTGGTGGAAAAGAGGGGGAGTGAGTGTTGGAATTGAAATGTACAGTTTCAGATGGCCCCCAATGTGTCTCACCTGTGCCTCGTTGTCTCCACTATATGGTAAATGGCGTGCATTTATATTGCTCTTTACATCATGCTTCCATTTACTCCATTCACACCTGTGGCAGACATGGGGGGGGGGCTGCCTTACACAAGGCACTTACAGCCTTCTCCGACCACCACCAAACACACCTCACACACATTCGTACACCAGAGCTGTGGCACTGGAGGCAAGGAGGGTTAAGTGTTTCACCCAAGGACACAAAGACATTATGAACTAGGGCGAGCTGGAATCAAACGCCAACCTTCCGGTTATAGGACGACCGCTCTACCACTGAGTCACTGCACCCAATATAGTCTGTGTTATTCCACTGTCCTGTGCTAGATTGCTCCCTTGGATTTTACTGCCTGGACTGAATTCTAGTGTAAAACTACTTTTCTGGATTGAAGACCTTGCCTGTGATTTTGTCCCTTTCTGTTGTGCATTGATTTAAGCTCCTTAACTGCTTGTGCATTACAATGACCAGCAAAGTGGGAACATGAAGCAGAGGGGACTTAAACTGAAAATACAATGACGCTGCATATTTCATTGCACTGAAAACGGTCCATCTCGCCATGAAATATAGTGAAAATATTGTGACTCTAAATATTGACATGCCTCAAATCAACAGTGTGGACGTACTGTTTATCAGTCATCTCAAAGTATCATGTGATGAGATAAAATTAATAACTTATCTGAAAAACAATTAGTGCTGCTCACTCTTCAGTCTGTGGTTATAAATTTACGGCTGGTGAGGTCACTGGGTTGTTTACCTGTTCTTGTCTCGCAGCTGACTAAGCTCTGTGGTCTGCAGTAAAAGCTCCTTTTCCAACTTGTTTGTGGAGAATGAATTCTCCAGGAGTTGGATTTCTATCCGAGACGTGTGGTTCAGGACCTAAAGAGAAGTTATTTAGCCACAGTGACTTTCACACTGATGCACAAATCTTTATTCTTTAGATTTTACTCATTCAACCCATGTTACCGCTGCTTCGACCACGTTGAGTTTGCGTGTCTGCTCGGCTGTGTGCGTCAGCAGGTTTGTGCCGATCTCCAACATGGCCGCCGTCTGCTTGTGAACCGCATGCGACTGAACGTTTTTGATGTCCGGCTTCAGATTCTTCTGAATGACGTTTTCTAACTGTGGAAGAGAAAGAAAAATTTAACTTTTCAGACGCTAATGTGTAGGTATCACATCTCACACTATTTGTTAATCAAAATCAAAGTGTTTGCCCTGGCTAAATATTATAGCACCATAGGACCTTAATATAAAATGGTCTAATTACCCAAAGTCTTCAGTGCTTTGAAATGGTTCTGTAATGTAGACCTTATGACTTTTCAAAATATTTTAAAAGCTGTTAAAAACCCCTCACCACTGTATAATGTCAGCAAGTCCACTGGTCAGAGTGGGTTATGTGGAAACAAAAAAGCATGCATTAAATTATGAAACATCAGTCATACCCACACACCCATACATTTATTTCTTACATACTCAGTGCCAACATATGTGTACATATTGTTAAATGGGATAAAAGTGTTTATATTACACAGATATAATGATTTAGTAGATACAAAATGAGCTAATAAATAGAAATGTAACTGCAGATAAAGAAAAGTCCAGTATGTTGTGTGTGAGAAAATGTACGTATTCATAGTCACATTTTGTACCAAAGCAACTCAATATGCAACAAACATAGAATAATGAAGAAATAAAATAAACAAAATAAACAATAGTAAAGAATAAATATGTACAACATGAAAAGATGTATTACAATTGTTAATAAACAAGTGAGAAAGGTGTGTTTTGAGTCTCCTTTTGAAAGGTGTTGGTGCATTTTTTATACTGTCTCGATTCTTTTTTGGAGTAAATGCAGCTTTGGACTGAATACGAGATCCGACAAGGAGACCAGCTGCTGAGAGCGCTGCTAGAGCGCTAATGCAGAGAGGAACGTGGCCATTAGAAACTTTGTAAACTAGAAGAATTTAAAGTCAGTTCTGACATGAACTGAAGCCAGTGCAGTGACTTTGGAACAAGTGTAACATGAGAGAATTTCTTTGTCTTGTTTAGAATACGAGCTGCTACATTCTCTCAGAAAAAGACTCTTCTCTGAGGTAAATGCACATAAAGCATGGCCTACAGACTCATCTGTACACTGACCTCTGCAGTCACCCACTCAGGTCATCAAATCAAGCCTTTCTAATGAGACGTGTCCTAATCCTGTCTGGAAATGCAACAGGAAATCTGCATCTCAACACAAGATGTCACCAAAAAATATATTCTGCACATTTTAGTTTCAATAAAATTTGAAGCATACAAATGTAACTAAATGAGAAAAGAACTTACAATATGTCATGTAGCATTTAGCATTTAGTCATTTAGCAGACGCTTTTATCCAAAGCAACTTACAAGTGAGGAAAAAACACTGGATGCAATTTTAATGTGTAAAAGAGTATTCTTTTATACGTTTAGGTGGTATGATTGAGAGTTTGTGAGATAATATACAAATCTGTCTGAACTGTGAATTTGTTTATTAAACCTTGTTGATCTTGAGACACTGAGGTTAAATCGCTTTGAGTAAAAAAAATGCATACAACACAGAGACTGGAGGCTCAGCTAAACTCTGTCCAGCTCTGATTGAGACCTGGCTCCAAGTCCAAATTCATCCAACACTTTGAACTCCCACGTCCCACAGAGAGACTTTAACAAATTTAAGCAGCAATAATACAAGCTAATACAACAACTCTAATTTAATAACACGATCTTCTAACATGTATTTGCTTTATCCTGCTTTTGTATATCATTGATTTTTCATGACATACACTTGCTTTTAAAGGTTTACATTTTAGACTTAATAAAAGTTATAACCAGAAGAATAAAGAGGCTTTTCAGTTTGTGTCATAATTACTGGAGAAATATAAACTTCCCCGACAGAAAACAACCTGAGCTTATGTTTATAAAGACAGGTAAAAAAAAAAAATCAGACAAACTTCCTAGGTAACTGCAAATCAAATAAAGACTTCAGACAATAATCTCAAGCACTTACATCTCACAAGCTTTCAAAAACACCAGTGTGAAGTACCTGCAAGCTAGAGCAGATTATGTGGTAACAAAAACAAGCATAAATGATATTTTTAAAGAAAAAATTTAGATAGTGATGCTAACGCCTACCAAAGTACTTTAAAACTTAACAGGGCTTTTGTAAAACATTGCAGAAGGACTGGCAAACTGCAAACATGAAAATTGATTATAAACAGTTATTTGATCATCAGCAGCAGCATGTACGTCATATGATATATACCACTAGGTTTTACTTCAGCAGTGAATCAAAGAAAACAAACAACACAGGTGTCTGTAAAACATAAGGATTAAAGAAAATGCATCTGAATATTTCTTTTCAGGTTCCTTCCTAAAAGTTTCTGTCCACTTTTCAAGTAACTCCAGAGTTATTCATACGCACGTTTGCCATCCCATACATTTATTTCTTCCTATGTGGTTACAGCATGGCCAAACCTGAAGACTCTGCATTAACATCTGTAGATTGACCTCTGCAGTCACCCACTCAGTGCACAGAGTTCCCCAAATCAAGCCTCCCTAATAAGACATGTCACTATATAAAACCTCAGGTCGCTCCAACTCTGGGAACATCAGCTGATGCCAACCCACACTGCCACCTCGCAGCCCTTAACCTCTGACAAATAAATAATCCGTCCGTCCATTTGTCCCTCGGAGTTCCTGTCCCCACGATATCAGTGCCACTGAGAAGCCCAGCGCTGATAAATATATCACTGCACCAACAAACAGTAGGGCCCAGTGGGACGGAGGGGGACACCATTAGCACAAGAGTCACTCACATTCACCTTGAGAAAAAAAAGGGTTTTAAGGGACAGATAGTCACATGGTAGTTTTACATTAAAAATCCCTAAGTTACAACTATAATTCATTTATAGAGCATGATGTGTATCTTATTGTCTTTTCTTTTGCACTTCAAGAAGCTCATATAAGTCCAGTAGGCTAAAGCAGAGATGTAAAAGCAGACTGGGCACTCAAGAGACCTTTAAAGTCCCAAGGCTTTTTATACACAGCCTATATACTGTATGACTAATGTCATACAGAACACACATGTAGAGGAGCTTTTGTTGAAGAAAATTGCTAAATTGTGGACAAAACACAGATGTTGGGGAACAATCAGATCTAAAACCACCACCGTGAAAATACTTTTCATGCAGCATGATTTGAGAATGCAAATCATGCTGCAAGATAACCTGAACTAAATAAACAACTGAAACATTCACCATAGATTAAAATATAAAACAGAATTCATATATTTTTTTAATGTATTCATTATTTAAAGAGGTAGGTCAATTAAAAATCAATTCTCATTTACAATGACGACCTGGCATGTTTTTTTAGTGTTAGGGAAAACCTGCAACATGCAAACTCCACACACAAAGGCCCTGCTCTGGATGGGTATTGAGCCCAAAACCTTCTTGTTGTGAGGCAGATGGGCTAACACTCTGCCCCTCGCTGCCAAATAACAATTTAACATCAACAAAACATAATTGTGTCCAATTATCCTTACTAAATAATAAGCACCAAGCATTGCCACTGCAGATGGGTGGTAGGGTTTGTCAAAGGAATTAACAAATTGAAGCTCAGTGAAAGCTTAATTGTTCTTATTTCTGACTTGATGAAACTGATAATGGCCATGTCCCAGTCTTACACACATGCATACAGTCTAAGTTATGTCATGTTACTGAGGTTTACTGAGGTACTGCACAGGTAAGTGTTGAACACACTGAGCAAGACCAAGTCAAGACTGATACCAGTGGATGAGACCAAGACTTTTACAGATCAAGTCAAGACCAAGGTCAGTGATGCATTGTCATCCAAACACTAAAAGTCCAGTCTTAAACCAAGTGCCAACTAATGGGGGGTTAAGGTTTTTTATTAGATTAAATAAAATGCTAGAGGTTTCTTCCAACCACAAGAATAATTTGGACAAATAGAGCAGAAACAGATTCCTCAAGTGGGCGGAGTCAGGGTGGAGGGCTTGCTTTGTGTGTGAACAGGGCATGTTACAGTTGAAGAGAGATCTGTTGTCAGGATGTGGAGCTGTTAGCAGTAGCACTAAGTTACTATATTACAAGAGAGCTTTCACATGTTGTCGTGGTCACAATTTATATTCAACCAAAAGCTGTACCAGATACCATCATTGGAACTGTTTTGTATTTTACAGACCCAGCCCCAGATTCCCCTCAAGTATTAAATCCAGTATTAGTTTGGAGACTATGGTTGAAGTAGTGGAGCAACAGACACACAACAGGACACAAAACATAGACCATCCCCAGGAGTGGCCTTTTGAACAAAAGAGAGCAGCCAGTGTTACTCCAGTTAAAATGACATGCTTGAAGGATTGCCAGTGTGAGTGCACTCCAATAAACTAATGAGAGTCCGAGAGAGTCTTAAATACTGTACTGTATTCAGATATAACTAATCCTGTTTTGTAGCATCAATAGAATCAGATGTGGAAGTTCAAAATGAAATAACTTTGGATGTTTATTTTTATTTAATTTGATTTAAACCCAGTCTGAAATCACTGTGACATCGATTGATTTGTGCGACTGGGTTGAACTCGGGGCATACGCTGACTGCCCCACGTACAGAGGGGTTGTTTCTGTGACGTTAACTCAAACCACATGTTGGCTTTTCTGTGATCTGGCCCTCTGTGTGACTCCACAGGGGGAAGGGGGGGCAGATAGGGCGAGGGTGACCCCACAGTCACGATAACAAGACTGACGCACAGCCAAGTAGCACCGATACAGATCTGGGGTAACAAGTGCAGCGCGGGTCACCGGAGTGTGTGGTGATCGGAGCGGACAGCCCAGACTCTGAGGCCTGCGGTGCACTCTGACACATGAGAGGAAAGGGACCGCTGTTTGTTTATGGTTAGTGACAATCAGGAAGCAAAGTGGACATTAATGGACACTTTAATTTACTCCTGGAGAGAGCTCATGTAACGCCTCAGCTTTGTTTTTGCTGTGACTGTAATTAGAAGTGGTATAAACAGAGCAGAAATGAAATGATGTGAATAAGCCTTGAGCAGTTTCATTCTGTTTGAAAGAGCAGACATGTCCAAAGTCCAGTCCAGGGGCCAGGCAGGAATCAGGGTCTGCTTCTATATTATTGGCAGATTGCATCTTACAGTAATACTTGTATTACCTCAGGTTGTGTGGCATTGTAAATAGATTGTATAGATGAACATTGCCATAGCATAGTCTTTAAAGATTAAGGGTTCTTTTAAAACATATTTGCCCCTGAGTCTAGATAGATATAGACATGGTTAAAGCAACATGACTGAACAGAATTCACAAATTACATTGTGGTCTGTGGTTACCTCGAGCTCAAGAACAAACAAATAAACAAAAAGAAAGAAAATATTTTTGCATTCTGATCTGTTGTAGTCACTTGGTTTAAGTCAAAATGTGTTGGAGAGATTACATTGAGAGAAAACTGCAAAGTCAGCTGCTGAAAACTAAAAGGGTGTATGTGACATTTTTACAGTGAAAATACAGATGTCACAATATATTTTATTTTCAACAATTATTCATCAAAAACCAAATAGTTCCTCTTTAATGCAGGACATTGGCCAGGACATGCAGGGTTTGATTTCAATGTGGTGCAACTCCAGCCACAAGGGTCACCTTGTGCCAGACACAAGCCCATGTAAATGGAGCGTGTTGAGTCAGCAGGGGCATCGCATGTAAAAACACTAAACATGCAACGTTTTTAAGTTCTAACCTCTAAAGGGAGCAGCCAAAAGAAACTTATTTTATTGATAAAAAAAGGGTGTGACTGAACAAACAAGAATCAGTGTTAATTTCTAAATGAAAATATCTGAAAATATATTGTCGGCCTGCAAAGTTAGTGAAATGTCACGCCCTTTAGGTTCCAAGCCTTCTTTATCTTTTCTGAAACACAAACACACCAGTGGAGACTGGTTTCACTCCTGAGTGGCCAAACTAAATTGTCTATTGAAGTAAGGACTGATAATGAATAAAAACATTTGTTCATGAATAAAAATGTCACTGTGACTTCTTTTCAAGAACAGTATGTCCCCAGCACTAGTGCAATAGGGATTGTTCCCACAATCAACTGCAGCTTCTGACGATATCTGGTGATTTTGAAGTATGTCTCACGTTTATTTTATTACAGAGCTACTTAATGACAGGCTGTTTCCATCTCTTAAAGCTGTTGTTTTATTGCAGTGTCTCTAAAGAAGCAGATGTTTTGGCCAAATGTCAAGTGTTGGTGGACCATCAGAACAAGTTAACAGCCTCGAGCTACATTTCTGAACCACTCTGCTCTCAACACAAGGACATCTCTCCGAGTCAACTCCGCTGGGTTTGTACAGTTTAGTCCAGGGACCTGTCTATCTGTATCTTAAATATAGCATTTCTCTGTTGAAGCCTGGGGTGTACCACTTGCTAAACATCCACATTCCCAAAGGTTGATTAATTTGAATGTTTAATGTAATTTCCTCATAAATCTCCAGAATAGAGTTTAGCGTTGTACACTTCTGTCTGCCCTGGGTCCTTGAGATTTATGGATTAGCACAAAAGGGGACATTCATTCATGATATGTTATATTAAAACGACCACTGCGAGGTAAACTATTTACAACTGAGTGAACTTTTCATGGTTAAGTAAATGTTAGAGGAAGCAGAGACAACATTTCCTGCAAAATATTTTGACCTCCACATTCAGGGAACTCACAGTGTGCTTCTGAACCCTATGTTCTGAACACAAGAAGAAACAAACACAGAAGAGGTTTACAGGAAGAAAATGCTGCTGGGCTTTTCAGAGGCTCATTTAGTTTGGCTGACAGACTAATATTATAATGAAATACTATAAAAGTACTATGGACTTAAACTGTCCAACGACATGAACTGGTGAATCTACTGTCCTAGTGTAAGTGTGAAGGGTCTTTGAGTGTATACGACAATTGTCCACTTTGTACCCCTGCTCATGCTGCTCATGCTTGGTATAGGCTCCTGTAGCCGGATCACCCAGACCCATCAACTTTCTGGGTAGGTCTGGAACCTCACCCACTGAACTTCTTCCAGTGGGTCTTCCACCCAAACCCAACAACATCGGCCAATTATAATTGTTTATCTAAAATGGGAACAGGCTTTATGGGATGACTCATGAATACTTGAAACTATATTCTGATTGTTGCATTGCCTATGTCAGGTCCTCCATTTGTCCTGCCCCCTGGAAACCAGAGGATCTAGAGGGACCAGATTCTTTGTACATAATAGAAAAGGAATTGAGATAGTTGGCCAGGCTAAGAAATTACAGCAATTAAAATAAAACATTGAGCTTTTTACTCCGTTTTCAAAATGGCTGCAATATCCAGGTACTGTCATGTCTTTTTAATGTCCTTGTATTTTTTTAATACCCTTTTTACAGTGTCTGATCAATTCCCAATCCAAGACATTTGCTAAATCTCAGACTACATGATTCTCAAACAAATTAATAAAACACTAAGTCTTTGCTCAGGCTCTGCTCTATTTTCTCAAAACAGAGCAGAACAGACAGGTATTTTCTCATGTTCCTCAGGGGAATATAAAGAAACAACAGGTTCATTTTATTTTAATATGAACAAATTTAAAAACCAGTAATTTTGCCGTCACATTTCAGTCTTTGGATAATAGTCTCCAACAAACATTGCATTCTTTGACAAAAGTAAGTAAGCGTGCACTGCTCCCATGTCTCATACTGTTCTTCTGGATAGTTACAGGGTTTATTCTGTGTGGGCATTGTTTTGACTGCAAGATTTGAACAGTTTAGTTTAAAGCTGTGCTCTCCCTTCCTGCAGCATTCCTCTCCATTTACCCGGGCTTGGGACTGGCACAGAGATCTGTGGCTGGAGTTGCTCCCCAGGGGATTCAAACCCCAAATCTCCCAACCTTTCAGCCACAGAGGAATATTGTGTAAAATGGAGAAATAATCAATATGTTTTTATTTTTTTTATAAGTCTCCACTTAATTTAGTCAAAACAGAAAACAATCCATTTAGTCTGGTTCTTGAGCAAAAAGCCCCACTCCAGATAGCATTCACAGCTGGGTTTTTAAACTGTGAACTAAACAACAAAAACATTGCCTTTCTTAAGATATTCTCTAGATGGCACTGTCAGCCCAAAAGGTAACAAGGCATTTTTAGGTTTGTATGGCAGTATTAGACTTCCGCACCCTAAATCTACAATCGCCTTAGAAACAAGAAAACATGTTCAAATAAGGACAGTTTAACAGAGTTAAAATTGTTTTGGAAAAAGACAAAACATTTACACTCTTTTAATAGGAGCCAGTAGAATTCTGTAGCCAACACCTACATTAATGTGTGACCCAAAACAAGACACTGGATTTAGAGTCCACTGATTACAAAGAGAAAGTGAGCAATAACGTCTGCACTAAATTCACCCTCTTATCTCTGAGGGGCTTGTTATGCCTGGGTTAATTTGGGTGAAGTTGTAGGAGTGGGAAAGCAGACCTAAGATGGTTTTGTTATTTCAAATGTCTTTCCCATGGGACAGACAACACTGAATCACACGGGGGACAGACAACACTGAATCACACATGGGACAGACAACACTGAATCACACGGGGGACAGACAACACTGAATCACACGGGGGACAGACAACACTGAATCACAAATGGGACAGACAACACTGAATCACACATGGGACAGACAACACTGAATCACACTGGGGACAGACAACACTGAATCACACATGGGACAGACAACACTGAATCACACGGGGGACAGACAACACTGAATCACACATGGGACAGACAACACTGAATCACACATGGGCAGAAAAACACAGAAAGCAAGCTCCAAAATATAAACCAAGTAGCAGAAATTTGCCTCAAATCACTCTTGGTTTTATTCTTTTGTAGTCTACAGCTGCCGGGACAAATGAGACAGCTGTAGAAAATTTGTTCATAATACTACATTCATATTGTTTTTACTTTTGCATTGACCTATATACATCACAACTGTATGTTTTTCTGTCACTACATTAAATAGTGCAGTCCACTGACCCTCCTGGACTGAGAGTAAGGATGTTAAAGGCTCACAGCACTATTTATTTTCTGTGAGTGACTGATTGTCTAGTTCATGTTCCTCATTGTCTGTAGGGTCAGCACTAGACCCCTGAAAACGAGCAACGACAAGCATCTCAACCATTTCTCGAAACAATTAACTCCAGATGGACTGAGTCAACACGTTTGGATGAATGTGTCGTCCGTCAGCTGTATCTGTCAGTTTAGCTCGACAAATATGTGAGCTATGACTGTTTCTTCATGTTTGGAGAGTTCAGAAAGCCAGTACAAGCAAAGCAGTAGTGTCAAAAAAATGTAACACTGTTCAGGTTCAACTAAAAACTTTGGGTTACTTTCCACAAACAAGCTATGTTTCCTGTCTTTTTTGGTGGCACTTATTCTATATATTATATATAGAAACATAGTATTGTAAATGAGCGGAAGACTATAGATGTTCATACAAAGACTTTATTATGGTGGTACTTTGTAATAACCAATGTTTAATACATTTTAACTGAAAAAACAAGGTAAATAGCAGAAACAAATGAGGCCCAATATTGAGCCGATTGTACATTGCATTTTGTAAGTAAATTGAACAAAGTATATCTAACCAAGAAAATACAGCAATACTCTCCAGGAGCAATGTTTTCTATCTCTTCTTACTTTGAAGTGATGCCAAGCAGTGGGAAGAGTGTTGCAGTGGGAAAAGGCAAACTTGTCATTTGCCCAAACACTTGCTGTGTTTGTTGTGGTTCAGACAGACTCTGGGGCGGTTGCTCTGGTTCACTTGGAAGTATAAATGCTTGAGACAAACCTCAGTGCGCACCAAACACATGCCAAGACCCCATCAAAACAGAGGTCTCCGAGCGCTTCCAAGTGAATTCTGGTACGGTTAGATTCAAGTGTGAACCTCAAGCAGAACTATAAACAATCCCAAACAAGAAGAGCATCATAAATTGGCATCAAATACAACACGTAACATTTATTTTTCCCATGGTAAAAAAACACACAAAAAAAACAATATTGTCAAACAAAGAAAACTTTGAAAAGGTCAAATCTGAAGCACTGAGGAGCTAAAATGCAATGGTAAATTGCCTTATTAGCATTTGAGCTAACAGCAACATCTAGTGTGTTCCTTAAAAAAATGCATGTTTTTCTGTTTGGTCCTCAGTTTAAAACCCCAGCTGTTAACGCTCGGCGGACCAGGTTTTTTTGCTGATGAACCGAGTTTAGAGTCTATTGAAGGCCTGTGTCGTCAAGAAACCAAAACAAGTGACCATTTCCATTGCCCCAAAACTGATCCTATCAAGTAAATGTAGGCCGTTGTCTCTCCAACATGTTCTGTTTTGTGTAGGATTTTAGCTTGAGTCTTATTGGGACCTATTTTGGAACTTATTACACAAAGACCATTTCAGTTCTCAGATCAGGCCAAAGAAATCAAATTATTCAATTTCTTAAGTCCTGGATCAACAACACAAGAACGTAAGCACTCGCCAGTTTTATCACTGTTGAAACTCTCAAGGTCTGATTATTTTCTGAGTATTATTAACATTTAATAAGCCCCATAAACAGTGTGTTTACAGAGAAATCAGACAAATGCTATTCAATCATTTTTCTTCCCTATTTGAGCAGATAATAGGTCCCTTGACAATTCTATTTTTTATGCGATAAAAAATGCTTTCTAAACTTTCTCAAAGCCCAGAGACATTTTATCATGACGCTGGAGTTGGATACAACAGGAGCAAGATTATAGTTGAAGCTGGCAATTACGGTTCTTTTGAGACTGATCCAGACTTGGTAAAAGGCAAAAAGGGGGCTTGGTTTAAAACAAAGGTTGCATATTATATCATTCACACTCACACTCATTGACTGTGGACAAATCATCAAAGTGATGGCGGATATATTTTAACTGAAACAAGTTAAGTTTTAGTGTGAGTTATGACTACATTGCTCACTTCTACTAAATTGCTGATATGAGGCATGTGTGAGCTGGTTTGGGTAAAGATAGGCTCACTTACTTTTTGTTTCAATATCTTTATGCTATGACCCGTTATAAAAAAGAAACACATAATCACAAAACAATGGCTCTAATACCTGGCTTTCACTGGAGCAGTATTTTAGATCAGGTTCTGTTGTCAAACGCATCTTATACATTTTGGTAAATCCTCTGCTGTGGCTCATTATTAATTGGTGGATCCTAACACAGAAGTCTGTTGATTGGATGACAGAATCCTTAATCTGACAAAAATATGCTCTAATGGAAAAAATGCTAAATGTTGTACTTTTTACAAAAAAAAATGTAAAGTGTTTAATAAAAACAGCGGTTACTGGTTTTAGCTGGAGTTTGTGTTTTAACAAAGCTCTTCCTACAGCTTCCTTCAGTGAATCACACTGTTGTAAATACTCCAGCTGTGAACTACAACGCTCTTCATCTTCGAACAAAGGTTTTCTCTGTCTTTTTGGTGGTTCCACCATGACTGATGATGAAAGAAGTGCATGCTGTTTTGGTATAATCTGTGCTATGTGTTTATTGAATTACCGTAAAGCAATTTGTCACGCTCACGCAACGTGGCAAGGCAGCTCAACTTGAACTCAAACTGATGTTTTCGGGTCAGATGCGCCAGAGGGGGATAGTGCATGCTTGAAACACACTGATACAACTCAACTTAACCATTGCAAGGACTATTCTATTAACTATTTATGAAGGTAGAAATGTTACTGTTACTTTTACATTTACATTTTTACATTTAGTCATTTAGCAGATGCTTTATGCAAAGTGACTTACAAGTTAGGAAACAATGGAAGCAATTTTAACAACACAAGGAACAAAAGCATAAGTGCAAAAACTAGTCTGTTAAAACCCAGCACAGAGAATTTTTATTTTTTATTTGTTTTATTTATTTTTAAGATAAAAAGGAAGTAGAATTCAGTTAGGTGGTGATGGAAGTTTTCAGGAGTTTTTTAAAGATGTCTACAGGAACATAGGTCTGTATTAGTGAGTGAAGATATGAGGGTGCAGAACCAGTGGTGGTCTTGTAGGCCAAGAGCATAGCTTTGAACTTGATGCGGGCGTCAACCGGGAGCCAGTGTAACCTAATGAAGAGAGGAGTTACGTGTGCTCTCTTCGGTTCATTAGAGACCACTCTTGCCGCTGCATTCTGGATCAGCTGCAGAGGTTTGGTTGTGCAGGCAGGGAGTCCAGCCAGTAGAGCATTGCAATAATCCAGCCTGGACTAGGATTTGTGAAGAGTGCTCAGATAGGAAAGGTCTAATTTTCCTAATGTTGTATCTACAGAACCGGGTGGTGCTGGCAACATGACTTGTGAAGTTTAGCTGATCATCAATTACCACTCCCAGATTTCTGGCAGTGCTGGATGGTGTAATGGTTGATGGGCCTAGTTGAATGGAGAGGTTATGGCAGGTCCCTGGTTTGGCTGGAATCACAAGCAGTTCTGTTTTTGCAAGGTTCAGCTGCAGGTGATGGTCCTTCATCCAAAGTGAGATGTCACTCAGACATGCCGAGACGCGAGCAGAGACCGTTGGATCGTCAGGTTGAAATGACAGGTGGAGTTGAGTGTCATCTGCATAGCAGTGATAGGAAAAGCCATGCTTCTGAATGACAAAGCAAATGGATGTCATGTATATAGAAGAGAGTAGCGGTCCAAGCACTGAGCCCTGTGGCACCCCTGTATTGAGATGTTGGGACTCAGAGAACCTCGTTTCTCCAGGATACTCTGAATGACCTATCCGAGAGGTAAGACTTGAACCATTGCAACGCCATTCCAGAGACACCCATCGCACTGAGAGAAGACAGGAGGATGTGATGATTAACAGTGTCAAAGGCAGCAGACAGATCTGTAGACAGATCAGAAGATGAGTAGAGATGACTTAGATGTTGCCTTTGCCAGCCTCAGGGCAAAGGCAACATTGCCCTGAGCTGTTAAATAGTAAAAACTGTAAATAGTTCTGCTTTAACGCCTCTTGCTTTATGAATTCAAAACATTTCATTTGTTGTCTACTTTGCACAAGCTAAATCTTTGACATTAAGCAGCGAGAACTTGAAATATTTTGAAATGGTGCAGCTCTATGAATCTAAAGCTCAAATTTTTTTTGGCAAGGATTTATTTCACCTGGAAAATGCTCTTGAATAGATCAATTCTTCATAGGTGTATATACTTATGTTATAAATTTATAACATAAGTATATACACCTATGAAGAATTTATCTTGGACACTGAGCAAAGACAAGTTTAGGACTGTAACTTGCTATGTTTTTTAAACACAGTGAAAGAACACAAACAGGGAAAATGTTTGATTGTGTTACAAATGTAACTCAGTTGAATGTGAGTCTGTGATGTCTTCGGAAAGATGAAAGATAAACATGTGAACATCTGCAGTGGTAAAACATGTGCTAACTGTTCTCACTGTACAGATAGCCCTGATGAAAGACATTACCTATGTATGTACTAATCTGTTTACTCTGACAATAAATACAGCGGCTTTATGATGAAGTGTTGCCAAAACATGCTCTGGCTGCGTGTTTGAACAGATGGTGTTGGACGGATGCCACCTAATGATAAAACCATTAACCGGATGATAGACAGCGAGAAGTGATTGTGATTTGATAAGAACCCCAAAAAATGGGAAGTAAAGACAAGAGAAGGGTTTAACACAATTTATTACACACACAGGTATTGCAAAGAAAAAAAAGATTGTTCAGACATCCTTTTGTGCAATTTTATTTGGTAAAATTTCCTGATAAGTAAGTAACATGCTACTCTGACGTCTGTGAATATGGCGTAAGTCTAGCGAAAAGTTACACAGTGCCACTTTGAGAACTTAATAATTACAAATCAAACACATTTCAGAGCAATGTTTATTTTTCAATATTTTTAGTGACTTTAAAAGCTGACAGTTTAGAGCCAATCTGGCAGAACCTCACTGGGAGTCTGACTGAGACAAGACAAGACAAGACAAGACTTTTTTTATTTTATTTTACTGAGCTACAGTATTGTTCAAAATGATAGCAGTACAATGTGACTAATCAGTTTCATCCAGGTTTCATTCATGATCATGATATGCACGCTCTTAAGGCTGTGCAATTGGGTCACATTGTACTATTATTTTGAGCATTACTTTACATTTTACATCTGTTTTGTTTCCATGTAAAACATTTCCAAACAGTGCTGTTTAGAAAAAAGGGAAGAAAAAGTGAGTAAAGTATTGCAAGCATTGTGTCACAAAATCATACAAAACGTCTTCAAAATAGTAAAAAAAAAGTTTGGACTGTTGTAAAAATGTGTTTTTAATCTCCTTGAGGTTTAGTCCGACACATGTTAACATTATGTGATGCCTGGTTTCAATATGTCAAAATATCCAATACAGCAACTACGTATCATAAATTTCTAAAGTCCAAACCACATGTTTTTGATTATGCTTTTGGTCAAAAATGTTTCATTTGCATTTTTGCTGGTAAAAATCCAGTTGGACCAATCGTGATCATTTATTGCAAGGTTTTGTTTATGATGCGCAACCAACCTCTGCATTTTAGAGAAACTAAATAAAGCACTTCCAGATGCTGAATGGCTGTTTAATGTAATAGAAAATATTAGTATTTTTGTTGATTGAGCACCAAAATTAACATATTCATTAAAGCCAAACTATTTTTGATGTGTGTCAAATCCAAATGATTGGATTTAGCAGTGAGCTTTCATTTTTTCCTGACTTTTCACAGAAAAGCGTTTGGACAGGTATCTATGTGAATATCTGGTGATGGTAGGAACCACCTGTCTCCACATGTAACAAGGACGCTTTATAAAATCAGAGCATGATGTTTGCATAGTAACAGAAGATAGTTGCTTCATTGTCAAACCTAAACATGCCAATAACTATCAGTGGTTGTGGCAGCACTGACAGTTATTGGCATAATGTAAGTTATTATGTAGCTTATCTTGCTGCACAAGGTAAGCTAATATTAGACACAGAACATTTGTGATCAAGACATCTACAACAATGGAGTGAAGAAAAAGCAAACTCCTTCCAAGACAACCCTTATTCTGACTTGTCTGTTTTTTTTTTATTTTTTTAAATGAAGCAACTGTGATGTTTCAAACTTGAAATACTCTTGGGAACATCACTAATAGTGTCAGGCTCCAAATGCAAAAACATTTGGTTTTACTTTATAAAAAGATTGCTGTAAAAAAAAAAAAAAAAGATAAAGGTCTATGCTACTGTCCAATGTAATATGTAACATAAGCTTCTTTGGTTTATATTCGGTCCATTTCGTTTTGACTGGTTCCAACCCCCTGTGTTTCTTCATGATTAAACCAGAAAGGAAGAGAAAAATGGCTTTCATATGTCCGATAGCAATCATGGTTTGACTACCAGCTGCCCGTAAAGAGGCGAGCGAGGAGAGATGAGAAAAATAGAGTCAGAGCTGACTTGTTTTGAGGGTGATAAACGGGGAATGTTTGAGCCCCTCTGTGATTGTAGTGTTTGGCCGTGAGCCAGCGAGTGTGGGTTAGTGTAAAGTGTGTAATGAACATAAATGTCTGTGTGCAGCGAGAAAGAAAAGAAGTAGAGATTTTCCAAGAAGTGCTGTGTGGCTGTGGTCAGTTTGGCTTTGGGCCATGTGTCACTGGGAATCTCTCAGTTACTGCCCGCTTTATGTCCAACACTGTCACTAGCTCGCTTTAATCTGTTTCTAATATTTATCAAATCCAACATCTGAAACTCACTTTCTCTGTTCATTTATTTTCAAAACCCAATTTCCATGAAATGGTCTTGCTGCACTTTTGGAAAATAATTACACAAATAAAAAACACAAATAGCAACAATAAATATCTGTAAAAGCTTGAATAATATATAAGTATACCCTGGTCGGTTATCCTAATTCATTTTAAGTTTTATACTAAAAATTATTCTGGTCTTTGTGGATTTCAGATGGATTTTTAGGGAGCAGTACCAACAGATGCATAATAACAACTGTCTCTTAACGTCAGAGATTTTTCAGGTGTATTTTACCTAATTTTGAACACAAATAACTGTACTTTCTACTCCTTACATTGTCAAAACTGTTACTTTTATACTCTCCGCGGATGACAACATGATGGAAAAGACATAACTAACACGACACGACACAAGATGGAAAGTCAAGCACAAATACACTAATATGGATGAAGCAAGACAGATACTAGCCATTGACAGAAAATGACAGTATACTGACTTATTTATGCATGTTTTTAGACAATTAATACATTTTTAAAATTAGAAGCAAAGATTTAAAAGTCTTTACCTTGAAACCTAGGTTGTCATTATTATGTTCTGGATGACTGAGAAGCTTCACGAACAAATATTATAGCATCTCAAATTGTAGATTTTATGTCTCTAAAGCTGAACATTAATGATGATAAATACAAAAATAAAAAAAAACTTCTTAAAGGCAGAAAAAGCTTGTTGAGACTTAGCTCCGTGTGTGGTTCAGATTTACTTTGTGTTAACTCAACTAAACATCTATCATAATGAAATGTTGTGGTGTATCAAGGTTTTCATGGTCGACACTTAAATGATATAAGTGACGTGCAGGAAGCTTAGAAAAGTAAAGTGTGCTTTAATAGAAAGAAGTTGAATTAAAGTTTGCAAAAATGTGGTTGTTCTTAATTTGTAAATTACTATTTTGTAGTTTGTATTAGGCAAATGTTTCACTGAAAAAATGTAAACAATCATTATTGGATTAAAGATGTTTACAGACCATATCCAACTCAAAAACATTCATCAACGTTCATCAAGTTGAAAAATGAACATGAACGCCTGCTTGGAAACTCAGGTGAGTTGGAGTTGCCCAAAATTTTGAGTTGATGTTATTTAAATCATCAACATGCCAGAGGAAAGCAAACGTTTAAGATATTTTATCAATATCAGTTATTTTAAAATAATTTATACCAACTGTTTTGGACGTTAATAACTTGATAATATGTTCTTTTTTTTTGTCCATAAAGGCTTATTTAGACAAAGTTACACAATGTAATTTATTATTTAGCGTTTCAACATACGCCGTGCTAACATAATACTACTAATAATTACTAGCTACTTTGACTGTATTAACATTTTTGTCTTAGCGTCCATTTGTTTTTGTTATGGTTTTGAATGTTCTGACTTTACATGAGCTGAAAACACATGAACACACCAAAGCTGGAAGAAAAACTTCCTAACTAGGATACTCTGAGTTCCCGAGGATTACTTGAATGCACCATTAGACTGATCTTCATGGTTAAATGCTTAGATCTAAAACTTTTTGATGTCATGGAAACATAATTCTAGTTGCTCAAACTAGACAAAAGCATGGACAGAAAGCATTTTCTTTATTGTTTTGACATCAGTTAGATTTTTTATTTGTGTCTAACAAGAAAATTAAAACTAGCATAATATTGAGGATCAGTCTAAACTTAATTTGTGAAAGTGGTCCTGGAGACAAAGTTAACATCCTTATGCGCTCTGTTTCAGACACAGACTCTTGTCGCTCTGATGACAGCCTGTCTGCTCCACTAATAAATGTGATGGCCTTTTGAACACAGGATTCATCTCACTTACAGTCCCCTGTTTCCTCCTCTCGGACATTTCATCATGTTTGGCTTGGGGCTCCAGACTGCCAAAAAAAATACATCATCTTCACAAGACTTACCCAGTTACAGGCCAGTATAGGCTTCAGAAAACTCACAGCTTTTTATTATTTTTTTTTTTTTTTTTTTTAGTAAAACATGAGGTTACACAGCCAACAATGATACAAGATTCAAATCAATATTTAATGTAACTTTGGTCCCAAAAATGTTAGGCTAAATGTCATTGTTTCTCCATTTCTGTTTTATATGCTTCGAGAACAGCGCATGAGCAACAGTGCCTAGACACAGATAAAGACCAAACCGTTACAGACTTGTGAATGTCCATGTATTTTTTCAAGTTTTTCAAGGTTCATAACTTCTTATGTCCAGTGTGGATGATATAACACAAAGTGGGCTGATGGTAGATGACACAGAAGACAGTTTTATGTAGAAGCCCAGTTGTATTCTGTCCTAGGTCCTGCTCCAAGCCCACATCCATAGAGGGTCTGCTAATATTGTATAGGTTTGTGATAATGACTTTCTTACAATGTTTCAAGGATGAGCTTTCATAACTGTGACTGGGTCTGTTGTAGTAGAAACAATGCTATCTGTAAGCACATTTTAAATGTTACAAACAAGGAAAATGCAAATTAGAGGTGTTTCCATTAACAGCTAAGAAGCAAATTAATGTTATGTAAATTTGTGGAATTGTGGAAAAAACAGATAGATCTGGGCAACTATTATTAGCTCCTTTAGAGTTTTATTTTGATGGGGCCATATTTGTTCAATATTCTGCAGGAAATTGACAGAGGACCAATGTTTTCTTTTTTCTTTTTTTTCAGTCATAATAAACTCAGTGTCCTATCAGATCTGAATACAGTAATATGAAACCCATTTGGAGATACATACATTGCACTCCACTTTTGAAATAACCATGTGTTTTTTTGTTTCTCCTGTTTACTTTGAAGCAAGTGTTTCCTCGTTGGACAAAAGTGGTTTATTGGTAAAGGGGTTTTCACTATGAAACTCATCTGTGAGAAACAAACACTCACCTGCTCAGAGGATGCTACTGATAACATCGTAACAAATACTCTCCGGTTAGAGCTTTAATATCCCAAAATATTTTACTCCAAATGACCGCTGGTGTTCAGAGCAATTTCCTCTCTTTAATCGTCACCAAAATCTCATTTGTGGAAACATAATAATCCCCATATTCTTTCTGTACAATATCTAAATATAATTTGTTATAATATTGCAGACATTAATAGTAGAGTTGTAGTCAAGTCAAATTATGAAAGTGAGACATTTTGAAATGACATTCCAAAAAATTTAGGACAGGTAGCAATAAGGAAAAGTTAAATGTACATATAAAGAACAGCTGGAGGACCAATTTGCGACTTATTTGGTCAATTGGCAACATGCTTGGGTTTAAAAAGAGCCTCTCAGAGTGACAGTGTCTCTCAGAAGTCAAGATGGGAATTCCTCAAATGCTGCAGAGAAATAGTGGAGCAATATCAGAAAGGAGTTTCTCAGAGAAAAAAATGCAAAGAGTTTGAAGTTATCATCTTCTACAGTGCATAATATTCATCCAAAGATTCAGAGAATGTGGAACAAGTATATACGTTCATATTTTATAGTGCTTAGTAGTTTGTTATAGAATTTTTTTAATCCATAAGTCAGTAACAGTTTAATAATACTTGTATTCATCTGCGTTACATCCAAATACTGCACATGACCATGTCCCCAAGAGCACACAGATCATATATAAAAGTCAGGCTTCCACCAGCAGTGGTTATTGGCATGTTTCAATGAAAAGTCCATTTCCTAAACCTGCAGTGTAAGTGGGACATGGTACAGTCACTGTCCACACTGACCTCCCAATGGTCTCTGTGAATCCCAGACACCAAACCTCTCTGCAGTGTTTGTTTTCCTGCTGAAGAGACCCTTTAATTTCAGTAAGTGCCATAAACACAACAACAAACTGTGCATCCTGCAGTACACCCAAAACTTGAAGATGACAAACAGGTCCTTCCTAGATTTGCTGTAAACACTTCCTCTGTGATGTTTGTCCACATTAAACCTCTCTGAGACGGACATTTCCCTCTAAACACGCTCCATATTGCGCGTCCTTTAGTTGTAATTAAACTAAGGTGCAGGGATAAGGCTACATTTGATTGTGCTTGTGGTTTCCAGACCCTTAATTATGTGTTATCATAAAGTTAGTCCCGAGCCCGAAGTGGATTTTGTGTTTTCTTTGCAATTGCAACAATGCTGACTTCCCCCAAACTGGGCTGCAGTGCTTTGACCCGTCTGCTCAGAGGGAAAGAGCAACGCCGGGCCAAAAGGAGAGATTCCTCTCTCACATAAACAAACACAGAGTGGCCACGGCACGGCCAAGACCACTCAAGCATTTTACACACTCACAAGTTATGCCAATTCAGCTTAAATGTAACAAGTTCAGTACTTTGAAAATACGTAAGCAATAAGTCTGTCAAAACGGGGATTGTAAAGTCTTACTAAGAAATCCGGTTATATTGCAGAGATGGGAATAACCTGTTTGTTTTGTACAAACATGGGTGAAGCTCTTGTGACATAAACAACATTTTTGGATAAAAACAATATGCATTTTCCACTGATGCAAATGCTGAAGTAATCATTGAAGATTTTTAGTGAAATAACTTTTGCTGTGGTAAAACCAAATCATTTAATCTCTACTACTACTCTGATAGTTTAGTCAAAACCATAATAATAAGGTTGTCTGCCCTCAATTCACCATATTTCTGCAAATTTTGTTCCACTTAGTTTAGTACGATGCCCATTTAATCCAAACAGGGCCATTATTTATGCAGTTGGCAGATTGGGTCAGAGTAGTGCTCAAACTGGAACTGTAGTCTGCTTGGATATGGACCAAGACTTATCTTTTCAGACTAACTGTATGCTTCTTTCAGCATCAGAAGTTTTCACACTAATGAGCTCAAAAACACACTTTAGCCTAAAAGTTTTGCATTGTGTCCTTCCTTTTTCTAAAAGTTAATATATATATAAAATTATAACTAACACTTGGAAAATCATTAAAGGTGTCTTGCCTGTAAAGTGTGCTCTCCTCTTTCAGTTTCTGTATTGTTTGTCTCATTCACTGACTAACACCTGCTTTCTGCAATGAAATATGAATTAGTTTATTTACTTAGTATCTGAGGATATACACAGAAATATAGCAATACAAGATAAACTGTATTCTGTAATTGTTTCTGGTTATGTTCATTCATTTGGTTTATTTTCATTTCAAAAGCATGCATAAGTGAGACTCAGCAGCGAGATGTTTCTGTGACAGCAGCTCTTCCCTCGGTGTGAATTCCTGACGTCAAAATGAGTAACGAAATATAGGTTTTAAACTGTAATAACAAACATACATTACCAGACCATGTGCAGTGTCAGAAGTTAAACAGTGAAATGAGCGCTCCATAATGAGGCGCTTGTTACACCACTGCAATGAAAACACTAATAATAATGAGTCTGAACTCTTTAGAATTTTTAAATCCTGACTAAAATATAGCTGAAGGGTTTTATTTGTGAGAACTACTGTGAGTGTGTGCTTCTCATTTTCCCCTTGAGGAATAATCAAGTGATTTCAATCGAACTGAATCACAAGCAATGGCTCCTAATTTAAGGGATTTCCCAATTCTTGCCTCTCAAGAAAAAAGGTCCAGGGTTTGATTCCCGCCAACATTTAAAAACATGCTAGGTGCCCCCTGGTGTGGCTGCTGACTAAGAGTTTTCCCATGGGAGGATAACAAAAATATAAATATCACTCACAAGTGCATGTACTTAACCAATATAAGTTAATTATAGAATAGTAGAAATAGCTACAATTTCAGAACAAGGTTGATTTGACAGGTTCTTTTCCTTTTGTGACTCAGCATTTTCTTTGAATTGTTAGAAACATGTTTATGCACAATCTTCCACAGAAAATTGGAGGAATAGTTTAAAAATAAACAAATAAGAAGGAAAAATTGTCTCTCCCAAACTGAATGTGTCTCTGTATTTTTTTACAAAAACTTGAAAATTTCAGTATGTAGCATTTTTAGTTAACACTTAATTGATATTTAACAGTTGCAGGCATTTTACAATAAGATTTGTGTGACAATATATAAAACAAAATCATGGTTATGTTAGGGCTGGATCCACAAGGATCCACACATTTGCAAAACTATTTTCAGACCAAAACAGAAGAGAGCATGAGTTGCAGTTTGCTTTATTGTCTTCATTTATTGTCAAATATTTCCCAACAGAGCTTTATTGTGAAAAGGGGACTGCAAACTCACACTGAACAGCAGTATCGGAGGAGGTCAAGTGAGTACAAATACAAGAGGCAACAATACCAAAGTACTAAGTATTTAAATCTGAATACTACCCTGCCAGCTTTCTCTGCTTTTGAAGATTTTTTGGAGATATCATTGAAATATTTGGAGAAATTACACAAGAAACCCAGCCAACAGCATTTCAACTAAGATTGATTGTTCCAAAATTCTTATGATAACCTCAATGCTCTTTCAGTAATTTGCATGGAGATATGAATTCTTTTTTGGGAATTTGTGATCACTTAGGCCACCTTGTCCAGACGCCCTTGAACACTGCTGAGTGGGAGGATGCATAGTTTATCTCTGTTATTTCCATCCTAAAGTGGACCAATTTAATATTTTGGCTTCTTTGACGACAAAACTATGCAGTGCGTTTGCTATCAAGCCGAAAGTAAAATTTACAGTGTCTGTGTAGCTTTAAATGTCTTGTTGAGTTCAAAATCGCTGTACAGTAGTCAGATCTATGCCATGAAACACTGGAGTTTGTCACATCATTGGATTCAGCTCTACACAAATATACTGCACTGTTTATTTCAACGTCACGATCAAAGCCTGAAGAATCGCTGGAGCAGGACTCGGCCATTAAGCAGTGAAACTTTCCACTAACAAAGCATTTAGGAAGTAATTTATGAATTGTTGAGAGACACATCAAAGGAAATCCAAGTGTTGTTTCCTGAAAATTTCACTCGTCCAAATCCAGAAATTTATAATAAATTAAAAGGTTAAGTCACGATTCTGGCAGTTAGACGCATGGGTCATTCACGATTGGCTTTCAATCTGTGCATTTCTACTTTATTCTTAATACACTATATGGACCCTTCAACAAGTGATGTCATCAAAAAAGATAGACACCACAAAAACGCAGCTCATGTTGTTTTCAAACAGCCTAGTGTTTTATGACATTTATCATCTTTTAACTCAATTAAACCAAAGAGCCAAAATATTGTCTCTACACAAACCATTGATTATATTATCTCTTAAGTAAAGTCTGATGAGTTCGAAGAGGCAGACTTTGACTCCTGTTAATGTTTCATTTTCCCATTTGTGGAATCAGCATTTTCTTTGGACCATGAGGAGAGTAAACACTCAAAAAGCATGTCTTCCAGAGAAAATAGGCAAGAACGATTAAATAATGGACAAGACAAAGTGCATTTAAAAAAAGTTTGTTTTAAGTGGCCAAGTCTCCTGAACTGAATGTGTTTCATAACATTTACAGCAATGTCTGTGGAGATTCATCCAGCACATATTCAAGAAAAGGTTTCAAAGAAGGGATCTGAAGGTAGGTTAAAAGGTGAAGGTCCCTCATCCTAGGACTTTGTCAACTCAACTGAAGAGAGATGAATTAAATACATGAAAGAGAGTAGTTAACCTGATTCTACAGTGATTGGATAAAAGTTGATAAAAGCTAAAGTGTGAAAACCCTGCTTGGTTGTTCAGAATTGAATAGGCAGTGTGAGGATGGTGGGGTAGCCGTTATTCTCCTGTGGACTATTAACCGCTCCGTTCTGGTGTCATTAAGACGGTTTCAACACACATAATTGGAAAAAAGGTTGTGCCTTAGTCCACCTCCTTTGTTCAAAAAGGGCTTTTTCATTTTAACTAAAATTTACTACTTTACTCTTCTCTCAAACCACCTGGCCTCTCTGGTCAAGATAATTTGCTGTCCTCAGGGGAATTCCCTTTCTCATGAAGTGGATCATGTGTCGATACATCCTCCAGGTGGTGAAGGATACCTCCGTCCTCTCTTCACCCGACGTGTCCAAGATCAGCATAGACCAGTGGTTCTCAAACTTTTTCAAAGTCGATCATCGACTTTAGGAGGGTGTCCTGAGCCACCTGCACTCTGGACACCCTTCATGTTGAACAAAAAAAAAATATGTTCGTATATATTTTAAAATATGCTAGCACAGAAGTCCAATAACAGAACACCACTCAGCAGAAAAAGGATATAATCACGCTAGGTGTAAAAAAATGAATTGCCCACGTTTAAAGATTTTTGTGTTTGAGTGAGAATGTTCAGAGTGTGAGTCGAAAGCACTGTTCCAATGTCTCCCAGTGACTTGTATTGAAGGTAGCCAGGTACTCTGCACTGCCATTTGGCCCATAACACAAACAACAGTGAGAGACCTATTCCTGACCAAGGCGCAGGGAAGCTCATGTTCTGTCACCGGGTGAAACATGGCGGCTAAGCTGGGGGCCATAAGCAAGCCCACACCAGCCCGCCGCCTCTCACCGCAGGCAACTCCAGAGTAGTGGAGAGTCCAGCCTCTCAAGGATTTGTTTCCAGATAGTCGGTATCTCTCAACCTCCTGCACAAGCTCAGGCCAAAACCTGTTATAGTAGATGTTATTTAAATTTTGCTCATTAGTACTACTAACTTTGTTTTGGGTCCACTAGTAGGACTAGGCATGTTGTTCTTACTTGTAGTGTGGCATTTGACACATTCACTAGTTGGCTTTTTATGGTCTACAAGTAAACATTCTGTGTAACAAGTGGCTTTTGTGTGTCATCTGGTCGACAAGTTAGTAGTAGGTAGTAGTAGTGTCTGTAGTGGCACTTTATGTGGTTGCACTAGTGACCAAATTTAGACTCTCTTAGACTCTAGTAGACAAAACAGTAATAATAGTACTAGTAGACACTTGGGTGTCACTAGTCGCACAAGTGACCATTTTGGACCTCAGTAGTTCTACATCTAGACAAACTTTGTCTTACTAGTAGTACAAGTATCACTAGTTGTACTGGTAAGCAATTTGGCATACACTAGTACTACCAGTAAGCATTATTGTCCTTACTAGTTCATTAGTTGACAAAATGACACACTACTAGTGGCACTTGTGACTCAAAAAGGCTTACAAGTAAGGCTGATATCAACAATATCAGAATAAATACTGAAACGCCTTTCCACAGTCACACAGAGCACAGCACACTGAGGGAAATGTTAATGAAGGACACCAACAAGAAGAGCCGCAGTCTTGTTTCACATGTGATTTTGAGACTGTACTGCTCTTTATACGACTGTGTGCCAAGAGCCGTGTGTCATCAGCCAAAGTGTAAAGCAGGGGCTTTCACAGAGTAGCAGCATTTGTCTTAACGTGACACAGCGTCAGCAACAAGTGAGCAGCTCCAAGAGGGCCACGGAGCCACAGCAGCGCAAATCTAAAATAAATCTAAAAGAAAATTTGATGCACAGAAATACCCTGAATGTTTGGGCATGTTAAAAGAGTAAATAATAATGTTTGTTAGTGGTGGCTTTGAATGTATAAACTTTACTTTCAAATAAGAAAAGCATTATTGAAGACAGGCCTCATATTAATGCATAGCCTGCCGTCTGTTGTCATACCTCTATTCCGCACTAGTCGGGCGTGCGAAGCATTGACATAGTCCATCATGTCTACAGCAATGTGGACCAGGAAAACAAGAGGTTTGCAAGAAATTTCATGAATTGTCTTTATAATAATAATGGGCAGTGTTGGAAGTAACGACATTAGAGTATAACGGCGTTAGAGTATAACGGCGTTAGGGTATAACAGCGTTACTAACGGCGTTAATTTTTCAGTAACGGAGTAATCTAATTAATTACTTTTCCTATCGTTGTAACGCCGTTATCGTTACTGAGAATGTAAAGTGTTGCGTTACTACAATTTGGTTGAATAAAGTGTGAGGTGTCATGCTTTGGCTACACATCAGCTGCTGCTGGAGAGAGCGGGGTGGGGATGATGACACCGCTGCAAAAGCGATGATTGGCTGACGCGATCTGACTTCCACTAAACACAAGACAGTGTCAGCGACAATGGAGCCGGGGAAATTCAAAGGTGGCGTTCTCAAACTGGAAGTATCGGATCTACTTCTCATTAAATTAAATTAAACAAGAATATTTCTGTAACATGCTATGTCCAGGAAAAAAGACTTTATCCACAACTGCCTCAAGTAACTCAAATCTTATGAAGCACCTCACATCAACACATGCTAACACGGCACTTGTTGCTGCTGCTAACCCCAAAGGCAGCTAGAGTGAGTTCCAGTGAAGGAGACAGAGACACTGTTAAAACAAGCAACGCTTGATTTTACGTGTCAGCAACAACCACTGGTTTAGTTGTTAGATGAGGAGTATTTTAGAATAGATTAATGTATTATTCATTTTCTTAATTTTGTGTGACTTAATTTTGCCATTGAATTTTATTTTCAATATTTATTTTTTATATGTTTTTATTTATATCATATGGCAGACTGCAATCTATTGAGTTGAAATAAATACCAAATGTTCTAAAATACTAATATAGTGTTTTTTTATTCTTCAATCAGTTAATTTAAACATCTTTGATATTTAAGCTGTTATAGAACGTAATACCCTTATAGAACATAAAAAATAACTTCAGTTACTTTGCTGAGTAACTTAGTTACTTTTACAATGTGGTAACTGAGTTACTAACTCAATTACTTTTTGGGAGAAGTAATTTGTAACTGTAACTAATTACTTTTTTGAAGTAAGATGACCAACACTGATAATGGGCATAATTAAATTAAGAGACCCGTTCTGACCCACGTCTGATTTTACTGTTAATGTGAATGCACAGACTGAAATTTGATTCATTTTAACATCGTCAGAATAGAAAAATTTATAAAACATCAAATTCTCAACTGTTAATTATTAATTTGATCTAAAATGTAATACTGTGATCGATATTATTGCTGATGTTGTTACTATCAATATGTGCATGCAGAAAGTGATCTGAAATATCACTGTCACTGTTTATGACAAGCCCCATTTACCCGTTTCTAAAACTAAAAGTATTCATTCTAAGGAACTTTTCAAATAGCTGTGTTTTCTATGAAGAGTGTCACAAAGGTCCATTTTCAAAGACATTAACTTTTGAGTGGCCAGGGCACAAGTTCTTTATTTTGTTGCAGCAGTGATTTTTATCCTCATTTATTTAAAACATACATCTTTACTTACTCTTGAGATAATTGCCAAGCACGTAGCTCTATTGTATTAATGGCAGTGACCTAAAGACTCTATGACGGCTTGAGTAATTATTACAAACACAAATGGCACATACTGAATTACCCCAAGAACCAAACTGTGTCTAAAAGACGTCAGCAGTGAATTATCAGCGTCCATCTTTGAGACCTGGCAGACTGTGAGTGTTTTTATACTTAAGTGTATATTTGATAAGTTTTTAGTTGAGCTGTTTTACACACAGTGATTGATTTTCACTCATTAAACCATTTGGCACAAAGTATCAAATAAAATCACATTTACCCTCGGTGCTGCTCTTAATCAAGATTTAATAACAGAAGATCTCTGTTTGACTTGGCCCAAACACAGCGACCTAATCAAAAATGAGAGTGTAAGATTTTCTTGTACAATATCTGAGGCAGGTTCCAGTTCAGGCCAGACCTGATAAGGTTCTGTGAAGTAAAACACTGACGTTTTTACAGCTGTTTAGTGTAGTACATATACATATACAAGTGTGATATACTCATAGTTAGTCAAACATTTTCAGTAACAATGGCTATGTTTATGTCCAACAATAATGCAGTAATATGAGACATCTAAAGCAAAATAAATGTTATGACCACCAAAAACCATACTACACTCACAAGGCACTTCAGCAGATTTTAAAATGCACTGAGATGCTGCGATGAGTGCCAAGTGCTGTTGGACAAGTGTACCACTGCTATGTTTTAAAGGCGGGGTCAAAAGTCATGCTTTTAGAGCTGTTTATAATGTCAGAGCATTAACAATAAGATTAACTGTACCCTTCTGTAATCCCTTGTTATTGGTTTGTAGGCCCTGGTCTTCTGTTACAAAAATGTGGCAGTTTGTCATTTGGAGAATCTCCAATGGAGATAAAATTATAAACAATAGGAAAAGTTTAAGATTTTATTTTCAAATGAAACATGTACTTATTGATACTATACTGTGTTGGAAGTAACGGTGTTAGAGTATAACAGCGTTACTAACAGCGTTTATTTTATAGTAACGGAGTAATCTAATTAATTACTTTTCCCATCGTTGTAAGCCGTTATCGTAACTGAGAATGTAAAGTGTCGCGTTACTACAATTTGGTTGAATAAAGCGCAAGGTGCTTTGGCTACACATCAGCTGCTGCTGGAGAAAGCAGGGGTGGGGATGATGACACTGTTGCAAATTTGATGATGATTGGCTGACGCAATCTCACTGTGCGCTCTGACTTCCACTAAACACAAGACAGCATCAGCGACAATGGCGAGGAGCCGGGGAAGTTCAAAGTTAGAGTTCTCGAAAAGCAAGAATGTCTCTGTAACATGCTATGTCCAGGAAATAAGACTTTATCCACGTCTGCCTCAACTAACTCAAATCTTTTGAAGCACCTCACATCAACACATGCTAACACGATACTTGTTTGCTTCTCCTCCGACGTTACAACCACTGGTTTAGTTGTTAGATGAGAGGAGTATTTTAGTATAGATTAATGCATTGTTCAATCTTTTATTCAGAATACAACATATATAGATAACATATCAAATGTTGAAAGTGAAACATTTTGAAATGTCATGCGAGATATTGGCTCATTTTGGATTTTATAAAAGCTACACATTCCAAAAAAGTATGGACAGGTAGCAATAAGAGGCCGGAAAAGTTAAATGTAGATATAAGTAACAGCTGGAGGACCAATTTGCAACTTATTAGGTCAATTGGCAACATGCTTGGATACAATACATTTTTCTGTTTATTGTGCAATAATTTACAGGTACAGAGATTTGCACTACTTAATGGCCAGGACTCCCTTTGTTTCTTTTTACCCAAGTTTACATTTTGTGGCTTAATTTTGCCATTGAATTTTATTTTTTAATATTTTTTATATGTTTTTATTTCTATGCACATCAAATGGCAGACTGCAATCTATTGAGTTCAAATAAACACCAAATGTTCTAAAATACTGTATATAGTGTTTTTATTCTTTAATCAGTTAATATAAACATATTTTAAAGATGTTATAAAACGTTATAGAACATAAAAAAATAACTTCACAGTTACTTTGCTGAGTAACTAATTACTTTTATAATGTGATAACTGGGTTACTAACTCAATTATGTTTTGGGAGAAGTAATATGTAACTGTAACTAATTACTTTTTTAAAGTAAGATGACAAACACTAGTGATGAACTGTCATATTCCTAGAAGAATACTAACAGGCTAAGCTAATTCAATATTACAGCAATAGCCTACATTACATCAAACTGAAGTTTGCTTTAAACCTTTAAACTTTATAAGTTCAGTATCAGGTCAATGTGACCCTTCAATTAACTCATTAAACATTATGTAAATGCATGGCAATATTTATCTATATTTTTATTTTCTTTCTCTGAGTAAGAAGACATAGTCAGTGCTGGAATAAACACTTTCTCTGTGTTATTGGTCGTCGTTAATTCAATGTTGACAAGCTAATGCAAGACCAGCAGCCATTGGGAGCGTCTTAAACTAAAGGCCTCTGTGTGTGCATGTTATGGCCAAAGCCTCTGGTATGTAAGTAATGTATGTTCTGGTCAGCTTTGATAAAACTGGAAAAGTCTTCTGCTGTTTTCTGCAGCAGTTTATGGTTATATCTCCAGCCACTCCCACCGCTACAATGCAGGAATTAGTTTCTTATTTATTCTAATCGATGGAAACACATCTAATTTAGCAGAGACAGTTCAACTGTGGCTGTTTACATAAAAGATGCCACTCTAACTCTGAGTAAAGACGAGGCTAGTGAGTGCTTTGTCATGTAGCCTTTTATAATACTGAAAGAGAAATTCAGCAAGTTATATTGCAATCAAACCAGAACAACATGTTATATACTTTCTGTTCCTATTGTGCATTGCTAAAAAAAAAAAAATTGCAAAGTCACCAGAAAAACAATCTACATCAATCTATTTTCACTGCCTTTTGCAAACACACAAACCCCTTTGCTGTACCCATACACATTGCACAGTGACTTTTATATCTGTAAATACACACAGTGAGAGCCGGGGCAGCTCCCGGGGCAGCACTGGGAACGAGGCACTGGCTGTGGGTTTGTTTCTTGTCCAGCTGTTGTGCTGACAGCAGCGTTTCTCTGGGAAAGGCTCGCTGACAAATGAACCCAGTAAATATGGACATCCAACGGGAATCACAAAAGCTGATTAGAGAGGAACGCTGCTGTGTTTGTGTGTGTGAGAGGGGGGAGGGGGGTATGTGGCATAAATAATCCAGGGAGCAACATCTTAATGCATGGGACTGTATAGACTGTATGCTGTGTTTAAATATTATACTCTTGTAATCAATGTTCAAGTGGCCTTTGGGGATACAAACCAGCACCACAGCACTTCTACTGTTTATTATGTAACACTTTTATCAAATGTTTATGCTCAGGCTACCTCAGACTATGTAACTTTTTACAGTTTAAAAGGATTAACGTGTATTTATAAAACCAGGACTAAACCCAAGAGTAAACCAGGACTAACTTTTTGTCTCTACCAATTAAAACAAAACCACAAATGTTTGACACTGAGTAGTTAAAGATGTGTTTTCATAAAGAGCAGACTTTCCACTTTTCAGAAAAGTATGGTAGTTTAGCACTCCTGCCTCACAGCAAGAAGGTCGTGAGTTCAAAACCCGGCCGACTCAAAACATTCTCAGCTGACTCCGGTCTTTCTGTGAGGAGTCTGCATGTCCTCCATGTGTTACTGTGGGTTCTCTCCGGGTACTCCGGCTTCCTCCCACCGTCCAAAGACATGCATGTATAGGTTATTTGGCAACTCTAAAGTGTCCCCAGTGAATGAACGTGAGAGTGAATGGTTGTCTGTCACTGTCTATGTCTAAATGTCAGCCCCTGTGACTAACTGGCCATTGTCCAGGGTGTACCCCACCTCAGGCCCAAAGCTGCTGGGATAGGCTCCAGTCACCCGCGACCCCTGACGGGACAAAGCGGTAGAAAATGAATGAAAAAAAAACTTCTTTAAATGTGTGTGATGGGTTCAGGTACGCTTCATTTTCTTAAAAAAGGGGAGCTCAGAGTTACATAGTGGGGTATCTTTGTGTTTGTTTTTTTTTTTTTCCTATTTCATGTAATAAAATAATTTGGGGATACACATTTTGTTTTTGCTTTAGTAGACTTCTACTTGTATTAAACAACTTGACTTTTAGGTGAGTAAGGTGAATAAGCAGAGTGGGTAGAGGGTTTGATCTGGTGACAAAGGCCTGATGTGAAGACCCTCACATCTGTTAAGATTCAATTCAGACATATTGGATCATTTTTTGATAGATTGTGTCCACTTGTTTCAATTTGGTTTACTTTGAACTTGTAAACTTGAATCGGTCAAACTGGTTTATAACAGAATAACAGCTGTAGCTGAGTATGCTGTTACTTCACTTGATTTTCTTTCATCATAGAAAATGAAGACTGATAGGCGTTCACAGGAGGCTGTTTGTTTGAATTTGCTAAATGCACCTCACATTAAGGAAACAATATAACATCTAACACTGAACACAACTGCAAGTATTTAACCACACCAACCAAATGAGTTAGTTCCCAAAATGTCTGGATTATTCACTGGAAAGAATGCGAATGCTAAAAGCAGAACTTCAAACTTGTTATTGTTACTTCAGTCTGCCCCCGTTTTATTACTCATTTCCTTTAAAACTTTCTCATCTCTACTTACTTCTACTTTTTAGTAACACTAACAGGTCCCTAAATGGGTTTCACTTCCCCTCACCTCCTTCTCATCTTCCACAGTTTGAGCTAATCTTATCTGTTTCAGCCTCTTTGTTCCTCTCTTTGAGCTTCACTGAAGTGATTATTAATGGGTGACACATGTCCTGTCTCCAGCTGTCTGTCTCTCTGTCTGTACCACACTTTGGGCTAAATCAGAGTCAAGCCAAGTAATACACTATGACTAATATGTGATTTAGTGAAGATAAAGAACAAGAACAAATTTAGAACTAATCAAGACTAAACTCTAAATGCACCATTAACCCAAAATGAACATGTGTGACTGGACTCGTGTCTCATCCTTCCTGGAGAGGATCCTCATTGGCTGTTAGTCTAACGGCTCTAAGCGGCTTGTCAAATTTGAATCATTGACTACAAGAGGAAGTTTTTATTCCAGACCAAAAAAGGTAAACAAATAAATAGAGAAAAGGGAAGAAAAGTTAAATGTGAAGCAATGCATTCACACATGACTCAAGAGGTAATTGCATGATCACAGCTCAGACGAGGAGTTTGATAGAACATATTTGTATTTATACTTTTTTTATGTGGGAGGTTAGTAGGTATACTAACCCGATTCCCAGTAATTTGGGACACTGTACAAATTGTGAATAAAAACAGAATGCAATAATGTGGAAGTTTCAAATTTCAATATTTTATTCACAATACAACATAGCATACAACATATCAAATGTTTAAACTGAGAAAATGTGTAATTTTAAAATAGGTAAAAAATAAGTTGATGTTAAATTTCATGGCATCAACACATCTCAAAAAGGTTGTGACAAGGCCATGTTTACCACTGTGTGGCATCCCCTCTTATTTTTATAACTGCAAACGTCTGGGGACTGAGGAGACAAGCTGCTCAAGTTTAGGAATAGGACTGTTGTCCCATTCTTGTCTAATACAGGCTTCTAGTTGCTCAATTGTCTTACGTCTTCTTTGTTGCATCCTTCCTCTTTATGATGCGCCAACTGTTTTCTATTTCAGAACCGGATCCTTTTTCTACACAGCCATGATGTTGTAATTGATGCAGTATGTGGTCTGGCATTGTCATGTTGGAAAATACAAGTTCTTCCCTGAAAGAGACGACGTCTGGATGGGAGCATATGTTGTTCTAGAATTTGAATATATTTTTCAGCATCTGCCTTTCGAGATGTGTAAGCTGTCCAGGCCACACACACTCATGCAACCCCATACCATCGGAGATGCAGGCTTCTGAACTGAGTGCTCATGAAAACTTGGGTTGTCCTTGCCCTCTTTAGTCCGAGTGACATGGCGTCCCAGTTTTCCAAAAAAAACTTCAAATTTTGATTTGTTCGACCACAGAACAGTTTTCCACTTTGCCACAGTCCATTTTAAATGAGCCTTGGCTCCAGAGAAAACACCTGTGCTTCAGGATCAAGTTTAGATATGGCTTCTTTTTTGACCTATAGAGTTTTAGTTGGCAACAGCGAATGGCCCGACAATGTTTTCTGAAAGTATGTTGTGATTTTCATTACAGTAGCATTCCTGTTTGTGATGCAGTGCTGTCTTTCTCTGAGAAACTCCTTTCTAATATTGCTCCACTATTTTTTGTCACAGCATTGGGGGAATGGCCATCTTGACTTCTGAGAGACACTGTCACTCTGAGAGGCTCTTTTTATATCCAAGCATTTGACCTAATAAATTGCAAATTGATCCTCCAGCTGTTCCTTATATGTACATTTAACTTTTCCGGCCTCTTAGTGCTACCTGTCCATACTTTTTTGGATTGTGTAGCTTTCATGAAATCCAAAATGAGCCAATATCTCACATAAAATTTCAAAATGTCTCACTGTCAACATTTGATATGTTATCTATATATGTTGTATTCTGAATAAAAGATTGAAATTGAAACTTCCACATCATTGCATTCTGTTTGTATTTCACAATTTGTACAGTTTTCCAAACTTTTTGGAATTGGGTTTGTATAATGTTTGCTGGGACACAAGTTTTAGTTTCGGAAGTTTCCTTTTTAGCACCTTAACACCATAATACAGTAACACTTACTGTAGTTCAGCCCACTGCAAAAAGTTAATTTCACAGCGGACTTCTTAAACTGCAGACCAAACAACAAAAAACAATGCCTTTCACTTTAGTTTGTGACGTCAGCCCAAATGCTAAAAAAACATTTCTTCTCCTCAGTGCTCCACATTTACATTCTGCTTATTTTATTTTGTTGATGAACAATATTGTTTGGGTTATTTTTTTCCGCTCATGAGGTGTATTTCTTGACCAATCAATGCTGACATCTGTGGTCCACTTGTGGTTCACATTTCAATCAAACAGTACCTGAGTTAAGTAGGAAGCGCTCTAAGAACTGTGTTTTGAAGGGCTCTTGGAGCAACTCACACAGACTCTGTTTGAACCGCACTAAACGCAACACAATCTCAATTATTATTTGTCAGATGTTGAGTGGTTATTGCATTGTAAACTACTTTTTAAATAATTATGACTATAGTATTATCTCTTGAATATCATCTTATTTCCACATTGATTACCATGCTTTTGGTGAGCTGGAACCTGAAGTGCTACCACAATATCCTTTTTAACTCATTCCTTCTTTGATGTGACAGAGGCCACAGTGTTGATAAGAGCACTGTAATCTGCTGCAGTGAGACAGACGTCCGACCTGGCTCTGACTTTAAAGACTAGAAACATGGGGTCTACTTCTACCATAAGTCAGAGGAGGCCAAAAAGACTGATACAGTACAGTACAATGGCTGACTTGATAAAACTACATCTCAATGATTCAAACTAACCAAGATGATGACTTGAGCAAAAGGGATATGAATCATTTTCTGACGTACAAAATAGTTATAAATGAGAAATGTGTCCTCCTACAGTACATGGGACAGTTTACCTATTTACTTTTTGACTTCCCAGGGTTTTAGGATCATTCAGTTTTGTTTAATTGCCTGTAATAAACATAATAATTTGGAAAAGCTCACACTTGACTTGACTGATGACCCTATTGTTTTTGGAAGAGAAAGTCTTGTTGAAACTGATCTATGATGATTAATTTGACCATTATGTCCCACTCATTTGTCTTGTTCTTTTCCTAAGTACTGCAGAGTCTGAGCAGTGAGCCTGTGTTTAGACTGAAGGGGCTGATAATGGCTGTCATTAAGCTGTTATTAGTGCTGTCAGTGGGGTCTGCTCACAGCCTTTTGAAGTGTGGCTGTAAAGAATGATGGGACCCAGACCAGGTGTTTCTCCAACTCAGAGGTCGAGAGGTATCAGATAATGCTCCTCGCAAATGTTTCTCATTAGTTCAATGTGGTAACTGCAGTGTAAGAATGATCTACACATTAACTATGGTAAAGAAGCAAATGAATAGTATTTTAAGTAAACTGTGGTTTGTACTGGGTAAGAATTCATGATTGTCTTTTGATCATCAGGGTAAAATGTTCAATAAAAAGTTAAAGCTCCTTTTTTGAGTGGAAGAAAGACCATAAGACCACTGTATGCATTTTTATTTGATGACTATTTTTCTTGAGCCATGATTAGTTCCAAGCACCAGATAAAACTCTTAGTTCTCGCCAGACTCTCACCGTGTTGCAAAATAATAATGCCTCACCAAGACAGAGATGACTAAAGTTTAGCTGCTGCTGACACAAACTGCTCCTAGGCTTGTGTGTGAATTGGAGTCACATAGGTTTAAGATATATATTCAAATTACAGTAGTTCTGAAGCCATTGTTGTTTCTTAGAGTTGAGGTTATCATTACAGCGACCTCTGAACCACATCAAAGTCTTAAAACCCGGAGCCGCGGCCGATAGCTACACTCAGATCTGACCACAAGGTTTTCCTGTGCGTCTCTAAGGGGCAGCACCATTTGAAGTCAGTCATTTGGCAGAAAACTAAACAAGGCGCTTGTTAACTACCTCACTTACTGCTGTTTACAGACTCGCAAACCAACAAACCACTTTGTGGCTGCGGAGAACCAGAATCACTGCAGCAACCACTATCCATCAAAAAGAGGAAGAACGTACTAAGTGTATTCTATTTGATAGAAATAACATTGCAGGGAGCTCCAGGTTTCAATGTTTGATTGGTTAGAACAGCTCCAGGACAGTCATACCTTTGCAAACTAAAAACGGTTTTGGAATCATTTTCACAAATTGTAACAATTTATTTAAGGTAATTTATCTAAAGTGGTTGTATGTATATCCAGTTGCATCCAGAGGCTGTTTATACTGCATCCTTTGGGACTGCCTCCTGGATATCCAACTCAAATCCACACAGACACCAGACTAAGGCTGTGTCCAGAACCACTACCTAGTCCCTAACCCTCCTTCACTACAAACGGCTGTGCTACAGTGGACTACAGTGGGGTCTGTTAAATGTAAACAAATGTCTGATAGACTGTAATAAACTAGCAAGACATAAAATTAAATTACAAGAGTTATGTTTTTTGCATTTGTAAAAAACTGTTTATACATGTAAAGGCATATTAGTATGGGAATTGTCTGTGACACATATGTCTAACGCTCAACTCTAGAGCTAGAATAATAGTAATTATTTGCCACAAAAGGTCACACTTGTGTCTCTCCTCTAGCAACCTGCAAAGCATTATGGTTTATTCTGATTATTACTGCTTTCACTTCTGTTCATGATGCATTGTGGTAAACTTTTTAAATGCACCAGTCACATGACATTCAGACACCACTAAAATAGTGTTGTCACAATAATGTTTACAAGGGAGTATGTTTGAACACTTGTTGGTGTAGAACAGAAAAAAGGATGGCTATGGCTGCATAAATTGTAATAAAAAACCTTTGTCAACGTGTCTTAATCATTAGGAGTTATTATGTGCTAAGGCTTTGTGGCTATAGGCCTGAATAACAGCTGTTTTATGTTTTAGCCATAAACTCTTTAGCAGCAAAGAAAGGTATGTTGTTCCCTTAACCATCATTTGTTCAGATGTGCCTTTATGTTTGTGTTTCTCATGTGGTCAGAAAAGCAGAGGAAGTCACAAATCAGATCCTAAAGTTACAACATCAGTCGTCTTTCAAACAGCAGCAAAGACGATAAAAAAAATAAGATAAATGAAAATCTTCCAATTGCTGGTTTCACATCAGTGGGATTCAAACGACAGTGACATCTGAAAAGCTACCATTTCACAGACATTTTAAAGTAGTATTATGTGTCAGATTTATTAACATCAACTTGCATTTAATTTAAACAGGCAGACGGCCCCATCTTTATTTCACAAATGGAGGTAGTCAGTACAAAGCTGAGACAGAGGGCCTGAGCATACATGGGACAGATCAGGCTTAGTGGAAACCACAAAAACAAGCCTGACTGAGGGGATACTGGTGGAAGAAACCTTCACACCATTTGTATCAGCTACTGACCCCAAAACAAGTTCCACTCTGGCTGCTGGTGTGTTAGGAGTTTCTTACACATGCCTTCCATGAAAGAGTCCAAAATATGCTGATACTTATAATTTATTTAACCCACCCCCACCTATTGCCAAACAGTCCATATGAGGAAACAGAAAAGTGAGACTTCATTTCTCAGAGGCTGTTTTGGAGAAGTCAGATGACAGAGCAGTGACAAAGCTGCAGTTATGTTTCAGAGCCAGGGGGTGATTAGATACTGACGGCTGACCCTGTGTGAACCCTGGAGGTCACAGGTGAAAGGTTAGCGCTCTGTCTTGTGTCGTATTGATGTTGAAGATGTCAGCTCTGCACATGACCCATGTCTTCTCTGAGGTTTAACAACGTGGGTGGTTAAAAACATTTGTCCACAGTCCTGTGTTCAAATTAGGATAAATCAAAGAAAATGTGAACTCAAACTATTATTTATTAATGTTAGATCAACAGTGACCAGCTCAATTGTTTTAACTCATATCTGGTTCTCTGCCCATCACATCTCACTCTTAAAATGTAAGGACACTGTCAGGTTGCATTAAGAGTGTTGACAGTGGCCACTTGAGTCAAATGTGACTCTTGGGGTTGAACAGGGTCACACTCAAACTCAAGTGACACACTCGAACCAAGCACCTCTCAGGGTTTACACTTCACAGATTAAAAACCTTCAGAAGGAAGTAACATAATCCCACTTTTAACTTCTTTACCGGGAAGAACAGAAAAGAGAGGAGTCTAAGCGACTTTGGTGGGCAGCAGAAATAATGAAATTCTCACTCGCTCCATTAACGCAGGAATGTATCTAAACCTCTGTAATGTATCAGCTGAATACAAACTACATTATTTTGTCCACTACTACATCTGTCCACATTTGAAAAAAGGCCCGGTTGTTTCATTAAACTGACATTAGCCATTGGTTTTACTCAAGCATTACTGTAATATGGCATATATACTTGTATTTATGCAAATTAGCCTTTTAAAATTTGATGAGTGTAATTTTTGCGCCATCACGTAAAAAGACACACACAATAGTTATATTATACACTGTACCATAAACCTTTTTAAAGCACACACACTAAGTTTAAAATGTGTATCCCACTCATAAAGTCTACTCTAAATCATGCACACACAATGCTGCACACACTACAGGACATTTATTTGCTGGTACATTCACTTTTGATGAAGCAGCAGCAACAGTGTAATGTCACAGAGAAAAGTGTTTCAAAGCAATTTTGTGGGGCTTATCTACAATGATTTGAGGCTGACTTGAGATAACACAAAAGAATTTAAGGAAGCAAAAAGAAAAAGACCTGTTCTTTCTCTGTTTTAATGATTTGTTTTTTTAACATGTTAACATGTAACAAGTCATTAGTACATGGGACTTATTGTGTCACTATATAATCTTAAGTAAAGACTATCAGTTGAAATATAGTGGGACAGCGCTAAGACTGACTCTGTGACCAATCAGACTTTACGAGAGTTGGGTCCAATAGTTGCTCTTCAGTCAGAGCACAACCCCACGACTCAGAAGGACAGGAGTAATGTGAGCTAGTCTTTGCAAATTGCTTTGCTCTGTAAGTGGGTCATTTTTCTGCCCTGGTTCTTTCTGCAATGGACTGGATTTACTGGGGACAAATTAAAACAAATGTCTTCTAAAAGTAGCTAAAAGGGGCTTTATTTTGTCATATTAATATAATGAGAGGAACTGTGTGTGTGTTCTCCATTTACTTGTACTTTTTCACTGTCAGCTGTCTCCAGGTCCTGATGGATTCACCGAACATTTCGAAGCTAATGAACGCGTCTGTAAGCGGTGCATTCCTGGGTTCAGAGTATGATGGATAAGGGCTGTGACTCCTCAAACAGTGGCATTAGTCACGCTGCTGTTCCCATTCTTCTGTAACATTTAAACAATATAATGATGATGAATGTGAAGGCTCTACACTCAGACTCCTTTAGCTAGTGTTTTCTTTTGCCACAATCTGATTTTATGGATCAACATCACCTGCTGCAGCAAAATCATTTCAACCTGTGTCAGCCTCTGAGCCGCCCTGACTGTCACTGAGTGAAATAGTCCAGCGGCCGCAGAAAAACTCAGGAAGATGTGTGATCTTTGTTCATTAGTGAGCTAATTCTTCTCATCCGTCTCTGGACTGCAGCTGTGCCCAAACCTAACCGGTAGTTTCCTTTTTGTAAGAAGCAAGAAGAACATATATGGGTAATGCAAGACTGAGAGACATTTCAAAGACATTTTTAGAGACACTACAATCCAACCTGATTGACCTACAATCAAAAGAACAAACTCCTGTACAAGCTTTGTGTTACAAAGGCCTCTTCTATGTGGGTCATGGCAAAAAGATCAGAGACTTCATCAGGACGAATATCCAACAGAAACAAAAGCGGTCCATGAAATTGAAACCAAAAGCAGATACTTGATTTGAATAAACCAACACAAATGTGCTGTCTCATACACACACTGTTTTTGTGCATTTACTGCAGAGGTATGTGCATGCCTAATACAATTTTCCTCTTGACCCGTTCTTATATCTGTAATGCCTCGGTTACTAACTCCAGTTGTGGGGTAAAGACAGAAACACTTCACAGATTCAGAAGCTGGCAGAGCACCTTTAGGGACAAGGAGGGAAGTTAAAAAGAGAGGAATTTCCACAATAAAAGTGGGTATAGAAAGCCGTGCAGTGAGCTTTAAAATGTATTTGGGGGAAATGTCTAACAGTGAAGGACCAAAACAAAGAGGTTTAAGTTAAGGTACATCTACATTTAAAAGACAATAACTTTGAGATCAAATGAGAACAGTGAAGACCTTATTTTGACCAAAGGTTTGGCAAAAAAGTGAAAATGTTTGTCCAAATTTTACCTAGGGCTTTTCTACGTTCATACATTTGTACACACAATCACTCACTGTAGAAATACTTAACACTTGAAAAATACGAAATATACAGTTTTCTGAATAAAAGATTGAAATTTGAAACATACACCAAGCCCCCAGTATCTAAACCACACCTTCTTGTTGGGTGGTGTAAACATGTTGCAGCAGGGGTAGTTCTGGGTAATTTAGATTTGACCTTAGACCAGGATTTTAGACATAAATCAAATAATTAAAGGGCTGTAGTATAGTCCCAATTGGATAAACACTGCCTTGTATGTGATGATTAACATATTGTTAACAGCTGATCCCTTTTTGTCCAAACATTGGGCTCATGAGATACACATTTGGTTTGTGTCAGCACAGAGGTCCATTGCACATTCATGCGTTCACAAATTATCTGGACTTTCAGAGATTTTGATTAAAGTGGCCCAAACAAGGCTGGTGTGAATTTATTATTAATGAACATTATAATTTATGCTCCCTCATCTATGGCCACAAGTCTGTGCAATGGTAATATGCGCATTAAAACAACACAACGTACTGTTTACGTCACCACAGTGTCTTTATCCGACTGATAAATGATGGGTGATTGGTTCAAAATAAGAACAATGCTGTCAAAAGATTACAGGTTTGTAGAGGGCATATGTTTTTTCTTCTATTATATCATTCATTTGTTGTTTCCGTGATATGAGTATTTGGAAAAGACCATTCCTCACTCGTTGCAGGTCAACTAAAGCCACACGTGGAAGAATTATGGTTTGTTAAAATAACACGAGGGAAAACACTGGCTGTTGTTGTGCTTATTGAAACCAGCTGCCACTCACACAGCCTCCACAAATCACACAACAGCCCCCTATGAGCCACCGCGATCCAACATAACCTCAGCACACATCTGTTCAACCAGTCATTTTAATTCTGCTGAGCCTCTTTGACACTAAACAGCATCTGTGGATATTCTGCTTGTGTTCCTTGTTTTTTTGGGTTCACAGCATTCTTGAGTTGTGTTTTTTCACACAAACACATAAAGCAACACACTGCTAAGTCGACATGCACTTCATCATGAGTCTGACAAATGTCCAACGAGACAGTTCTGATATTTTGGCTACTTGAGTTTCCAGAGGAGATGTATTTGTATCGACATTTCTAACATTTCACAAGCCTTTCAGCAAAAGGTCTGTTTGGACAGGCCTGAGACAGCATTTTTGTAATTTACTCTGAGTGCCAGATTTACTAAGCTGCACAATATTACATGATGTGCTGATTTACTATTATGAGGCAGTGATTGGCTAATTTAGTGTCAGATTTTACTTAAACTGCATCGTCATAAAAGCCCACACATCTAAGTGTGTCTCCACTGTTTTCATCCAGAGAGATGGAAACTCATTCAAACACTTTTTCAAACAAATTAAACTATTTTGAGAGAACTTATCGAAATCCATCTTGTCCTAAACAAGGTTTTTGAACAGGTTTCACATGGATAATTGGATAAATTGATATTAATTATATTTAGATGAGTTTTGAGTAGGTTTTTAATGCACACCTGCCAACCAATCAGGACAGCCTATTTATCCAGACCTCTGTATAATAAAGAAACTAAAGGCATCTGGTTTAACGATGTCCTGGATGATTGAGAACCCCCACAGACACCTCTGTATAATCAAAACATTATCTTAAGAATAAAAAGCCAGTATTTGTATACGGAGAAGGTCCAACAAGTATGTTTGTGGAGGTTCTTGGCTCATCCAGCTCACAGCCTACAGAAAGTACAGTTTAGACACGTGTCCTACCTTCTGGAGCCACTGCGTGTTGTTCTCCATCGTACTCTCCAGTTGCTGTATTTTCTGCGCCGACCACTCGTTATCTGTTGGTGGGGAGTCCTTTGCACCACACTGGCCCGCTCCGGGACCCGGCGTTCTGCTCCTCCCTTGACACCCCGTCCATCTCCGGCAGCACAAAGGTGTAGCTGCACTGTCCGTGTTGGATACGATGGAGCCTCCTGCGCTTCTCCGCTCCTCCACCTGCGCCACCTGCTCTGTCCCTTCTCTGGCTCTTTCCAAGTCCACCTCGCTCTGAGCTCGTTGAGCCAGCGGCGTCACAAACGACACATAAAGCCCAAATAATGAATAACAAAGTCCTTCCGGAGTTAAAATGCTTCATGACGCTCCTTTGAATTGAATCTAAGAAGATCAGTTCACTTTAGAACAAAAGCATTTGTACATAAATTGAAAAAAAAATCAAGTCAATCCATGCTACAAATCTATATGTTTAAGATTATTCCCCCAATTTTAAGCTCACTTCTTTATGGAGAAAGACAAAGCAAACACCGTTTTTTTATGCAACACAGTCCAACAGGTGACTTTAAGTTATCCTTTACTACCCTCAGTGTTGTAAACAATGCAAGACAAATCCATTCAGGAAAAATTAAAGTGAAAAAATAAAGTTCTTAATGCACAGTTGTATGAAAAACTTGAAAATGTGAAAGTAATAATGGGTAAAATGTCTTAACATCCAAATAGACAAGAGAGCTGCAGTGTTCTCAGTCGGCTGTAGTTTCCAAAGTGGCCCAAAAGAAATGCCTCTGCTCCTTTTTATCTGAGGGAGGGAGACTAAAGAGGGACGGGACAGCCTGAGAGGAGCATGAGGAGGAGCTGAAGGGGGCTATTAGAGTGTGTTTGTGGACCGAGGGAAAGGGAGACAGATGAAGGAGAGGCGAGAGAAAGGATTGGACAAACAAGAGAACGTAATAAGGAAAAGAAACAGGATTATGAAGGGAACAAAAAGACAAAGCCTATTCTTTAAAAAATATAGAGTACTTTGTGTTCCCATTTGCAACAGATGTCCAAACTGAGCACCGCCGCAGGAGAAGTACAATCATGATTCCTTTTCAGCAAAATCTTACATAATGACATTAAGATCTTACTTTTTTTTAATATATAAATTGCTTTTTGTTCCTAAATTTATCAAGTAAATGCCTAGTTTTACTAAGTTTGATTCCATGTTCCTAACTTGACCCTGGTGGAAAAGCCAATCAGAGAAACATCTATTGTTTCACACATTTCAGTTCAGTTTAAAAATAGAATCAAGTAAAAGCAATGAAAACCTGTAACACATCTTTGACTTCTCACTAACTAATGGACAGTGGCACCAGTTACTTACTTGGAAGCTGCCAGTGACTCCAGGAGGCTTTCTCCCAGTGTCCCACTAACAAGGTAGTATTTATTGTTTTCACAGCCTGAATAATTTTTAATGGTAAAGACACATTTGTGTTAATGACTGGAGACACGAACACAGTTGAAAAGAACACTTAATAATTTCTGGTGTAGACTTCTCTTACATTTAGGAAGCTAGTAAGAAAAGTGTGAAATGTTGGTGAATGAGGGACAAGAGATTTTATTTGAACGCAAATGAAAACGCAGATTGGGTATATTTTTACGGTAAACGATGTTAATAAATTAGTATTTGTGTAATTTCAGTAAGAATCAGTATTGATAATTTGATTTTTGTGTTTGCAATTGGAAGTCTCATGATGGTTGGTGGCTAAATTAATGAAACAGAGCGTGTCCAAACTTGTCTGTCCCAGTCAGCAGTGGTCAGAACCAAAAGTGGTGAAAGGTCAAAAGGAGGTGAAGCTACACAAGGGCATCTGTGGGTGGTGCTAAACTGAGGGGACCTTCAAATTCCAGTCGTGTCCTGGTGGAGATGATTATGCAAATTAAAGGGGTCTTAATGTAATGGCTGGCAAGTCAAGCTGGAAAACTAAAATAAAAACATATGGCTTGAAAACCAAAAGTCATCTGAATTTGAATAGCATCAAAAATCAAATCTGCCACTACCCACGAAACTGTTTAACATTAGAAATACAATGTATTTGGTTTGATGCACAACTAATGCCTTGGACCTTTGTTTGACCTTTGATATAATATTTAGAGCACATGTAAGATCACATGCAGTAAGGATAATCCCTTCCACGTCACAATATGTTTCTTTAAATAATATCTGCTAAAAAAAAATGGGACATGACATCGTTTTGGTATAAAACTGAGCAGATATAGTTCAGGATGTGCCTCTCCTCAGTCTCTGTCTCTTCACTGAACATTAAAAACATACAAAGAGTAGTTCCAGACTCTCTCCAAAGCTGAAAACACAAGCTCAGCCTGAAGAGGAGGACAATGTGAACCGGCAGCTGATATTATGCAGAGCAATAATAAAAACTACTGCAGTTAACAAATAAAACTGTTGGAAGTATGATCAGGAATAAATCTCATTTATACATTTCAGGGGTCGCTCTTCTTGATCCTGGGTATGTCAGAAGATTTATTTTTTATTTATTTTTTACTTTTAATGTTGCACCAGAAAATCCTCGGGTGCCTTGAGAGAACTTGGTCATAAATTGATACTAGTTTATAAATATAGTTGAAATTGAGGGAAAAGAATTCCTCAAGAAAATATTTTCCACATAAATCGTTTTTGTTAAAAGACTCTGGAGCAGATACTCAAATGATAAACAGTTGTTCTGTTTATTGTCAGCTTTCGTAACTATGAACTTGGATCTGTTGAAAATGATTTAAAAAGACACTCCACGCTTTACTGCAGTGTGGATAAAAAGTCACTCCAGTACATTTACTCGAGTCACTTAAGGCATGGAACAATGTGAGTTCAAGCGAGTCATTGATTTATTGTTTCGATGGAACACGACCGCCTTTGGTCCTAAGTTGTGGTTCAAGGCCCAAATGAAGAAGATCTCAGTTTTCAGTGGCTGAAATGATATGACATTTACATGATGACGCAAAAAGATTCTGTTGTATTTGAGGTTTCTTACTTTTGCAATGCAAACTTTGAGTTGTTTTCATTTTTGCGATGGCACCTTTTGCTCTAAACTGTCAATATGTTACATTTCAAGGAAACAATGCAGTAGCGGCTTGGTCCCAGACAGATATTGGAGGCTGGTGACCCACAGTAAACTTCATAAACATGTGTTCTGGGCACCATTTGAGATAAAGTTCATGAGTATTTTGTTTAAATATATTGTGGAGGAAAAAAGTAAGTCCAACAAGAAGGTTTTGAGTTCAAACTTTTTACTGTGGCCTTTTGTTTAAACTTTGGTGCTGACAATATAAGTAGTAGTGTTTTTTACTGACTTTGTAGTAACTAATATTTCTATATGAGTAATTGTATTTTAAACTAACAGCCCTTTACCTGAGTCTGGTGTAGTGGAGGCATTATGGTCATCCATTTACAAGAGAAACAAACAGGACTTTAAAAGACAGAACACACAAACTAATCTCTTTTGTCTTGCTTTTTTCCTCCCGACCTCAGTCCAGTGTTACGGCTCTACTCCAGCATTCATCTTCATCTTGTCCCGGTCGCCCTCTTAATGTGATCCAACTGGTCCTCTGGGAGGAGCAGTGAGGTTACCCGGCGGATGGCTTCTGCCCTGAGTAGGAATCATTCTCATGGGAACAGGGTCAGAGTAGAACAGGGCCAAAGAGCTGGGAGATACAGAGCGGCTCTTTGGGCTAAAAAAAGGGATGCGAGTTCTCATAATATTGTCCAATCAAAAACAAAAACTCATTAATTCTGTCTAAAATGATTATTGTGGCCTACGAAGACTAATGTTGCTCAATAATTAAAATGCTTCAGCACTGATGAGGTCTGTGCCGAGCAATTAGTATAAATCTGCTTCAGGGCTCATTAGGCAGCACAAAGAGAGTTTTGGGAATGGGAAAACACATGGTAACAAGTTCAAAAGAGTTTCTACCAGAGCCCAAGTAGCAACGTGAATCATGTAGTATATTTGTATGAGCTTGTAGACAACACACTCAGAGGCCCACCCACAAACAGCAGCCACTGTAATCCACTCGTCTTACTAACAACATGAATGTTCAGGAGAATAAAACTACTTATGTGCTACACTTACACTCTTAAAATCTCTCAAGATAAGTCTTTTGAGATAAGATAATTTAGGGGCCCTCTACTAAAACCTAAATCCAACTAAATCATTTTAAAAGCATGTAAAAGTTGCCCTCCTGATCCTTGCACCCACAAAATACAAAAACAGACTCCTCTGGAAGAAGACTTGTTCTTGGTTCTGAGCCCTATCTTTTTGTATTTTGTTATTAGACAAATGATGAGAAACAGGAGAATATTGTGATTCCAGCTGGGATTTAACTTCAGGTTTGTTACTGAGTCAAATCTACTGAAAATTGTGGTTCCAACCTTTTCACATTAGCTGGCATTAGTCAGGTCAGGTATCATTTTTCTTGTTTATTTTACCTTTATTGAACCAGTATAATCTGTTTTGCAGGGGAGTCCTGGACTTTCCGGAACCTATTGTACATGTTTTATTGGTAAGGGAAACTGGAGTACCTGGAGGAAACCTACGCAGACACAGAGAGAACATGCCAACTCCACACAGAAATTGCCTGATAGCCGGAGATACAGATCTCAGATACAGATCTCTGGATTCAAGTTGGATGACCACTGGATATACAAAGCATCAGAAAAATAAAGCATCACATAACTCCTGCCACATTTTAGAGCAAAATTACGCTTGGTCCAACGGTTTCTTTAAAATGAATGGGTTTGGCTGACCAGGCTGGGTCCTCACTATTATAGGAGAAGGCTGTTAATACGCTGTTTCACAATAAAATAAACTGGTTTAAGTCTCTTCACTGGACTTTTTAGTATTTCAATTTGACTCAGTTCTGTGTCTAAGCGGTTTAATGAGTGTAGTAACATAAAGACATATCATTGTTTTTGCCATGATCTAAACATGAAACAGAAACATGTAGGATACTGTACGTCTTAAGGACTGTCCAGATCTGTGAGTAATGTCTTGTTGCGTCTGTGATGGATTAGGTCCTGACCCTCCTCACACGTTGTAATGTTCAACACCTGCAAAAACACAAAATAATAGGTAACCTGAGAGGCTTTTACTGCTTTGACAGGTTTTTACAAAGAGACTGAGCGGATGGACGGGCGTTAAACAGCCTGACCATACTCTGTCAAGTTGGTCTGGAGAAAAGACAAATTTATAAACACTCACTGAAAATCCTTTTACTCATAGGTATTTTCCCTTTTATAAAACCGCATCAGTGTTTTTTTTGTTTTTTTTGGAACATCCAAATACTAATATATTTGTGAGATGTGAAGGTTTAGGATTTCTTAGTGTTCTATTCCTTAGTTGTTGATAAAAGTTGACTAACGGGACAGAGGCAAGAGCCTTTCAAGACCTGACTAAGACATAGTGCATAAAACATTAAAAGAGTTCCCGTTCAAGTCCAAACTTATAGGGATTTGCTAAAGTGATTATCAGGGATTGAAAAAGTCAAAGTAACAGTGAGCCATGGTCTTGGTGTTTTTGGAGAGACAAGATTTCATCCAATGACAATAAAGAATTATATGAGAACAAATAAACCAACTGTGCTCTTGGACGGTTGACATCCCAAGACTAAAACAAGTCTGAAAACACATGTACACTGCCATTTTTTTAAATTGATATTGTCAAACAAAATGTCTCTGTCCACATGACAAAACTGTAAACACGCAGGTCTTCCAGACCTCCAGCTGACGTCATCTAGACTTTAGTGTCAAGGAATTCTACAGATGAGAAAATTCAGTCAGATTTCTTTCTGAAAAGGGAAGGCTCTCATTGGTCAACACTTGTCAATATGGAAGTAACCTAGCTGTAACATTAGCTGCCACTAAAACTGGGAGAGTGTATATTACAATGTTTAATATGTTTTTTTTTTTACAATGAAACAGAGAATAAAAGAAAAACATAAACAAAGAAAAGGGGGAAATGAAACTGGGAAAAATATTGACATAAATCTTGTAACATTTATTGAGGCAAAGATCATTCTAACGGTGAAGTCAGAGCTAAAGCTTCATTTTAAGGTAAAGGAAAAGTTTTTAGATTTTTAATAAAAGAAAAGCAGAGACAGAAACAACAAGAAAACAAAATTGTTCACTTCATTCTTTTTTATTTTTAATGCTTATGTTGCACTACCTGATTTTGATTTAGACGTTCCTCCCTCAGCCCCACCCCTCGTAGTATAGTAACCTTTTGTACGTTTATTAAAAAAAGGTAAAAAACTGAATAAAATTTCTAATTTTCTAAGATTTTTTTAATATCACCCCTTTTTTTCAACGGAAAACAAGCTGTGTGGGCTGATCATTCTCATCTATTTAAACCCTTCTTTGTAAAGCCTAGATGACATCTTAAGGTCTAACTTTTTCACTTTCTGTTACAATTAACTGGTTAAACTATCAAACTAAATGCAAGAGTAAAAAAAAAAAAGGTAATCGCTGTAAAGGAGCATGGTTAAATATTTATGTGAATGAAAGAATATCAATTTATCAATCTATCTTTACTATACTGTCCTGGCTGTGTGGTCAACATTTAGCCAATGTTAACATTACATTTAGAGCCACCTTGGAAAATGATTAGAAAAAGCAAAGGAGGCTTAAAGTGAATATGAGACCCACTCATCGAAAAGACACAAATGTGTAATATCCTGCCTGTCCACTAATGGGGCTACGGCACTTCAAGCTTTTTCTGTGTTTTCTCTGCTCTATTTAATTTAAGATGATGTCATAGCAACATATCACCAGTAACCATTGATTTCTATGAGATGTAATCAAACAGGAATGCTCTCAGGCTGGGAGTAAAAAGTGTGTAAAAAGACTTCAAAAGCCCGGCACAAACAAACACAGAGTTCCCACCATTAACGATGATAATGTTTATAATATGCTATCAGCTTTTTCTGACTGTATCGCAAAAGTAAGGCTGATAAGAACTGAAAGAAGATGGACAAGGTCACTCAGAAAACCAGCCCTTAATAATGTCATTTCTAAAATATAAAATCCTCACTGCACTACATTTGAATTATAATCTCTTGTGTGAAGTAAAAGTGTTGTGTCTTTGTGTTTGACAGTTTCTGAAGGCGGATCTGTAGGAGGTCTCTCAGCAGCGGTGGTCACTGACAGACTTTTAAATGCTAAAATAAACAGTCTACCACTCCCCTAACTGTGGGCGAGCATTAACCCTCATCCATCAAACTTCATACAAGAGTGTCTCCGACTCATCCGCTCTGACTGGGTCTGTTTCACTGAGGATTTATAGAGCTGCATGTGTTTCTTCGAGTCGACTTTGACTTTGAAAACCAAAAAGACAGGAACTGATAGCTGTTTATGTTATAAATTAAGCCACAGGATCAGACTAAGTGGTGATCAGATAACGTGTTAAAGGAGACGCAGGAGACGGACATAAAACAGAATCAAAACAAGACTTGTTGAAATTTAAAGTCCATTAAAAAAAAAATCAGCATAATAGTGTTTGTGGATTTACAAATAAAAACCTAGCTTTAAAGAACAATTTTTTTATTCATTAAGAAATCTTATAACACTAAAACCAATGAATAAAATTATATAACAGCAGATGGTAAAGTACTTTATCTTGAATTTAATTACTTTTCACATTTTGAAAACACAAGCATTTTTCAGGTTCGCTCTGGTGTGAGTGTTTATATTTAATATTGAGAAAGTGTGCTGTGTTTTTCATTCATTTTGGCCAACTGTGGCTCTGGTGATGAGAAGCAAATACATTACTTTTTTTTTATCGCCTCAAATCTCCCACTATTTTTTTATGTGTGTGTGTGTGTGTGTGTGTATCATCAACACACTGTATACATGAATAGAAACATGGCTAGACTCAGAACTTGGTTTGTCTTTTTACTAAATACTATTTTATTCAAGTAATAAGATAAGACAGGACTTTCTTGATCCCACAGAGGAGTTCATCTGTTACACACTCTCTCAAACAGATACAAATAAAAAGTTTGTTGCAAATGATACAATCTAACCAAAACCAGAAAATGTTAACAGGGTTAGATAAAGTTTTTTTACAGCTGCCCCCCTTTTCAGTGGTCACCATAGGGAGTCATTGTATGTTGAAGTTTAGGTATAGCATTGGTTTTGATGCCAGACACCATTTGCCAGGGCTTGGAACTCGTTCAAAGTAGTTGCTCCTAAACCTCCGGCTCGACAGGTGAGGGCACTGACCATGTCACGAATGAGGAGCGCCAACAAGAGAAGTTCAATTAACAATGCAAAGGCAGTCTACAAATGAATGCAATAGAGACTGATATTGTACAGTCCTGTCATTATAGAACATTTATATAACAATATAATAATTCATATGTTTTTATTTTAAATGTGATTTGTTGTTGATTTGTAGATGCTAAATCTTACTCAATCTTTCAGTTTTTGCAGAAAGATAACCAAAATAGTAGTGTGTACAGCAGTTTATTTACCTCAGATAAATATGGAGAGAAAAAAACCCACTGATAACAGACCTAACCTACTGAGCTATACATCCAAGTGGCTATTGTGGAGTTGAATACAGCTCTGCACCTGCTGCTAGTTTGTTTAAACCCTGTGAACACATTGTATGCTGTCCTCTCTTCTGATTGGATAAAAAGGGACAGGACACCAGAACAGACATGTTACAGATGTTTAAATATAGCTTTTTGACATTTTAATATATCCCTAACTTCTCCAAAGATGAATTATATTTGCTCATCTGATGTTAAGTAGTGGGTAAAATTTGTGCACTTTTTTTGTTTTGAGGAAGTGAAATGCAGCGTTCAATAAATAACAGTTGGCTTCACAATGGAAAGTTGACAGGAAATTTGGCAAAGACATGTAAAACAGAAGTGGTAAGGGCATTAATCAGGGGAGGGACTTTGTAAATGTTTAGACCAGTCAGTGACAGATTATTTTACACAAGAGACTGGAATCAGAGTGAGTTTGAGCCAAAATGATGAGCTTTCTTCTACTCATCCTGTCACTAAATACAGGTAAATATGACTTCTACCTGAGTGAGAGGTTTAAACTAATGCTTAAACTGTTCAGAAAGGCACAGTTACAATTTATGTGTGTCTGGATATTTGATTGACTAAGGCTGAATGCTAAAAACAGAATATACAGTACATAAATATACAGATTGTTCTAAAGTTAAAAGCTCTGCTGGAAAAAGGTTCTTATCTAAACTCACCTTTAGTCTTCAGCCTCATTCTTGGAACAGCTCGGGTTCAAATGGGGTTTGTACAGTATGTCCAAGATGTAGCTTTAAACAAGGCTTAAACAAGCTGTAAAAGTGTTGAGCCATTCAACGTCAAGTCAAAAAGACATGTAACTTTCAACTACAGCTGGTGTTCATGTACATTATCCAGATGAAAGTGTTGGTTTCTGAGGACTACATGAATGCAGCATTATATATTATATATTATATGGTTTAAAAATACAAAATGTGTTTTCCTACCTCCATTTAATTCATAGGTCTAATAATACTTGAACGTAGCCTTTGGTATTATATGTGTGTATCTGTTTGTTGGCACTTGATCACTTTGACATGTTTACTATAATTCAAATCTGTTTGTTGTGCAGGATTTGTGGCTTTAGTAGATGTGGATGTACAGGGCTGTACAGGAGGCTGGGTTGAATTCACCTGCAAATATCCAAACGAAAATGACCAGATCGTCAAAGTAAAGACCCCAAGAGGAAAAATTAAACAGATTAAACAAAATGAATGGAAAGAGGACAATGGACGTTTCCTGTTCCACAACACAACAGAGAAACATCTGAGGATTATTGTAAAGCCAATTGGAAATGAGGACTTTGGGGAGTACGAGTGCAAGATTAATAAAAAAGAAGTTGAGTTTAAACTAAAAAATAGTAAGATATGACTTTCATTCATTTATATTTATATTTTAAGATGCAAAATTTTGATGATGATTAAACATGAACATACTTTTGACAAGAAGGATAAATAAATGCATTTGGACCAATCCATTGAAATAAATATAACTGCTACAATAAGGCTTTTTTCCCACAACCATTTTTTCTAATGTGAAATAGAAAAATCAAACGACTTTTGTCAGACAAAAGTTTGAACTAAACAGTTCCCAGTTTAGTTCAAATGCAGACGGCCATGTTATAACATGTTATATCACATTGATGACTTCATCTTTATCAAACAATAAATGAATCCATATATTTCCATCTTAAAGCTTCAATACCTGTTTATGATAACTCCTTTTACAAAACGGGACTGTCCCTTTAAGAGGTGCTTTAGATCCTGTCTGTACTTATGAGGACACAACAACAATCAGGTAGTGTCAGGGAATGTTTGTTTAAAATAAAACATATGTAGTTCATATTGCTTTTGTGCTCTTTCAAACTGACTTTATTTAAAATATGGAAAGGCATCTATTGGGAAAAAAAGTCTCTGAAAGCTTAACATTCAAAGAGATTTTAATCCGAACTTAAAACAGCACTAAACAGTCTTTTTATGTGTTTATATTTTCAGATAGAAGTGTTTGTCTCAAGGACTTAGTTCAGACTACTCACAGAACAGCACACACCACCATTGACTGTAGTCACCAAGGTTTCAATTTTATTTGCAAAGAGAACAATTTCACTTGTGACACAATCCTACGTCAAACATCTCCTGTAAAGGCCTTCAATAATGTGGGTCTGCAGGACGCTGGGGTCTACTGGTGCGGCACTGAGTCACAGACACAAGGATACAGAGTTTCACGCCAAAAAATACACCTGGACGTCAAAGGTTAGTAACAATAACAACACGTTTGTTTGTTCCTTCTTTATATGAACCAATCAGTCCTAACATATGAGTCAACAGTAACACTTCAAATCAGTTCATTGATGTCTCACTGAGTACATCTCAAAGCTCCTTTTTCTTGTTCCCCTCATTTAAGTCCTCTAGACCCACCTACAGAGAGGACAGGAGAGTGCGGGGGTTGTGGCTGCTCACTGTAAACAGTCTGAACTCAATGTTGCTCAAACACATAAGAATAAAGACTGTAAAGTAATAAGTGATGTGTCTTTTCTCTAGAAACAAGTAACATCTGGACTAAACTTAACTCACAAGTTTAAATATACTGCTCTTCCAATAATCAAGTTTTTCTGTAAAGGAGAAGATCCATTTAAATGTCAACAACTCGTTGGCACAAACACAAGAAGCAGTGGAACAAAGGGCAATGGGAGATTTTTGTTTAAAGATGACAAAGTAAAAAGTGTCACTATAACTGTACGAAAGGTAACAATAAAAGACACTGGGTTTTATTGGTGTGGGTATAAAAGTGTTAAAGGAAATAAAAACCTGTTCTTTTACAAACTGGAGCTGACTGTAGATGAGTTTTTTATTTCATAGAGCAACATTTTTGTTTAGTCATCCTTGAATAACCAGCTTTTATTGTGTTATGATTTTATTTCAGTTGCTTCTTCGACAGTCTCAACCATCTCTTCTACTGCTCAGTACACAGTGACTACAGCTTCACTTTATAACACTGTGCCTTCAACTGAGACAACAAGAAAGCAAGGTAAGGAATCATGTCTGTATGAAAACCTCTTGTACTAGCATAGGTTTTATTTTATTTATTTAAATTCATCCTGTCACATATTACACATGCTCATCCCTACAAGGGCTTTTACAAGCAAAAAACAGACAAATAGACATTTATTTGCTGTAAATGACTACAATGGTTGAGAAAACTTCAAAATGAAAAGGTTTACCCTGTGTTCAGAGTGAAATTTCAAAATTAAAAGACTAGATGTAAAGTGTTTGGATTAGCACAGCTCAGTCGGCTGCAAAAGAGATTCAGAATTGTAATTTATGTGATTAAATGTATGTTACTTTTTTTTTTGTTTGATTAATTAAAATAGATATATATTTTTTGCCTTTGATAGTTGACAGTTGGTTGACAGGAAACAGGGCGAGAGAGAAGGGGATGACATTGGGAAAATGAGCCAACCGAGATTCTTTGTAGGACTATACATTATTTCATGCTGAACTGAACACAAAGCAGCTGATAAAGACTTGATCAGTGTGACAAAAGCAACAACATTAAAGGCACCTCTGGTTGAATAACAATAAATGAAGCCATGAAATATAAATGCAAAAATCACTTTATGACTTATTTTACTACATTTTACAGATATAAAAGTCACATATACTGTATCTACATTAATATGAATTAATTTTATCATTAATTTTATGGTCTCTTACTACTAAAACCATTGTAAACTAAAATATTTGTCCTTATTTTCCAGATGAACTTTGGAAAACATTAGTTATTGTTACAGTCGTCTTTGTGCTGCTGCTGCTCGCTGTTTTCTTCTGCTACAAAAGTATGTCACACACTTAATGTCATTCATGCAACTAAATAACTATTGTTCTGAAGTCAGTGGAAAGTTAAAAGACATATTAAATGAGTAAGACTGAAAAACAAGTTACATGGTTGTGTATCTCTGTGGTTCATGACGACATTTCCTCTTTCAGGGTTTAACTGTTTCAACAACACGACAGAAAACAAACAGGTTAGTGCTCACTGTCCAGTCTTTAGTTCAAATGTGTGCAACTTCTAAAGTTAATATAGCGCTTCTCTGACACTACTTTTCTGAAATAAGTGAAATAAATGACAAACTTTGGGTTAGGAGTCAAATTTGATTAATTTGATTAATTTGACTGTTTTTCTAATTTCCAAAAGAATGAAATCTAAACAAAAATGGCCACAACCAGAAGGATGCTGGTTCGATTCCTTGGGAAAGACACTTAACCCTCCTTGCCTCCAGTGTCTTTGCACTGGTGTATGAATGTGTAAGAAAGTTTAGTGAATGTAATGTAGGCTGCGCTGTCTCTGTCAGTCTGCCCCAGGGCAGCTGTGGCTACAGATGTAGCTTACCACCACCAGTGTGTGACTGTGGAGTGAATGAATAATAAATATATAAAGCATCTTTGTGGGCCAGGAATAGTGCTAAATGAATTTGATGTATTAACAAAAGCAGATGCATTTACTGCGACAGAAACACCTAATGCAACATTGATTTCCTATAACAATAATTTACCATGACTTATAATCTAACTTAATGACAAGTGCTTTTACAAATCGGCTTCAGGTTTAATATCCAAACATTACTTTACTATTGTTTAAAAGTTGAATATGTTTGTGTTGCACTTGATATTATTTGACATGGTTAATATAGATATATGGTTATTTTGTGTCCTTGTTTTCTGAAGGAGCACTTTTACGAGGAGATAGATGAGCGCCCTCAACTGCCTGGCTCAGGGACTACACTGAAAACTATTTACACCACTGTCACTCTCCCCTCTGAGCCCCCCCCTGAACCACTCTACATTACTCTGGACCATCCCACTTCAGCTCAGACCAGAAGCACTGAGCTCAACCCCAGCTCCTCCTCCTCAGACGAAACATTTACTACAAATGTTCTTTATTCAACAATGAACACGCCACAACAAACTGGAAGCTCTTAGACTATTGATAGAAACATTCACTGAATGTTTTATGTTTATTTGGGATTATTTAAATGTATTATTAATTGTAAAAGATTAAATGTTGTGACTCTGGTTCACTGGATAAGTGTGAGGGATATGGATGTAACAAAGTTAATCTTGAATTAAAGCTTAATGAAGTCCGTCAGAGATATACACTGGAGCTGGGAGTGTCTTATTTGCTTTTTTCTGCCAATGTGGCCGAAAGTGACAGTATTAAAATGTTTGCAACAAAAAACAAAAACATTTAACATAAAATGTGATTTGTATTTGTGCATTTCACAAAAAATATAACAAAAAGGCTTCTGCAATCAATTTTTGTTGTGACTCATAACAGCAATAGTTCTTGTTCAACTGTCTCAGTTTGTGATGGATCTGGGTAGGTTCTGTTCAAACAGTGGCTGACGTGGTAGCAAGGCCGTTTCAAGCTTTGAAATAACCCTGATCAAAACAACTCTGGTGGTTTTGGCTTGATAAGATACACACAAGTTAAAACAAATGCTTTTGAATGGATACTAAAGGTAACCATCCTCACCTGTGATCTGTTTGCTTGTAATCAGTGTCTGTGGATAAAAGGTCAGTGAGTTTCTGCACTCTAAGAAATAAACTTGAGTTTAAATTTAAAAATGTTATGTCAACTTATTCTACATATCTGCTTTAAGTAATTGCTAAACTACTTGATTAATATGGATTTGATGAAGTTGATTGATTTATATGTAATATATTATATATATATATTATATAATAATAATATATTATTATTATATTATGTGTTCAATATAGATTACTCAAATTAATGTTATTTTTATTCAATCAAGCTGTGTTTTAAGTGTTAGAAACCAGCCTTAAACAAAGATGAGAGTGAGTCGATCTGAGACATGAGTGTCAGTCACAGAGACCAGACAGAGATGCACTTTATATTCAGTCATTTTTTCTGGAGACTCAGACAGAGTCTGCTCTTGAGACACTGTCTCAGAGACTGGAGTTTCACACTTTAGTCTCTGTAGAATTTTTTGAGAGGAGAGAAGCTGTGTTGAGAATAAAAATATGTGAAGAAACAATAATAAAATTATTAATTATTAATTTGATGCTTGAAATGACTTGGCATGACTTCCAAATAGCGTCCAACGTTGAATGATGCTTAGCACAACATTATTTCAGGTTTCAGTGGCTCAGTGGTAGAGCGGTTGTCCTGTAACTGGAAGGTTGGCGGTTTGATTCCTGCTCTCCCCACTGTTCATACTGTCATTGTGTCTTTGGGCAAGACACTTAACCCACCTTGTCTCCAGTGGTGTTCCAGCTGTAACACTGGTGAATAGAAGCTTAATGTAAGTCGCTTTGGATAAAAGCATCAGCTAAATTACTAAATATAAATGTAGGTAGACACAAAGGACCAAGAGGCTGCTAAGCACATGTCCTTCACAGAAACACCCCTACACATGGCCTCCGACGTGGAGACCTTAGGGTCGAATGTGCTTCGGCCATTTGGGGGCGTCTCAATAAATGTTGGGACGCCCCCTGGTCCCAAAACACACAAACAAGTGGTCCCAAGCATGAAAGCTCACAGAGCGCTCCACACAGCAGTGGCCCTATGACATAGCATTTGTAGCAGTGCACTCACTGCTGGTGTGTCTGTGGGAGGGCATAGAGCCCTAATCCTGATCACACTCGACCGGTAAGTCTAGGTGATAACTTTTGACTGAAAAGCTAAAGGAATGGATGTGGAGAGCTTGTGGTGGAAGTTGATAGAAAGGCCAGTGAGTGTTTTTTACAGAAAGAAATATCAAATTTCAATCCTTTGCAATGTTAAATTGATATATATTCATACACTATTATTTAAAACAGCACTTTCCATATAAGCTTTTATAAATCTAACAGAATAAAGCTTCATGATTTTCAGTTAAAGCAACACTATATGTAATATGTTTTGCCATAAAACTTATTTGAGTTCCTCTTTTATTAAGAATGCAGCAGCCAGTTTTCATTTAGGTTTGAGGTGTTTTCATTTAAAACTGCATTAATGTGAAGCCGTTTCCATAACAACCTGGTTGATGGGCAACAGCTCATTCCAGATCCTGACTCACAAAGCTCATATATTCTGCTTCTAGAGGCAGTTTAGACCAACTCTTGAACAGGGCTGACAGCAGAAGACAGACACAGACAAACAAAAAGAAAACAGACATGTTTTCATCATTATTTACAAGAAACAAGCGTCCAATGAACGGTAAGTAACCACTGCAGAAGGACTGGAGAGTTTAGTCACTGAGTTGATCATATTTTACAGAAAAAAACACACTGACTTGTAATATAGCTTCAGTCAAAATGAATTATTTTCTTATTTCTTGCATATTATACATATTAACATATATTTTTGTTAATTGTAGCTTTACGTTGTTTTTCAATATAGTTTTAAAAGCATGTTAATACAATACTGAGTTCATACAAAGGGGTTTAAAATGTTTTTAGCCTACATTTGTTGCTCTTGGATTGAAATCCAGTGTAAAAAATTCATAATGAGCAGTTTCCACTAATAATGTGTCTTTTCTCAGACTCGACTGTAGGTCCACGCAGAAGCCCTCGCCTTATTTCCAAAAGGACACTTCTTAACAGGTAAATTGTAGTTTGAGTTCAGACACATTTAGTTTGTAGTTGCTGTTTGTTTCACTCATAACACCTGTCCTTTTGTTGTCTTTAAAAGGCGAAGGTCTTACAGCGAGCCAAGTTTGGATCACGGGACAAATGAGGAGCTACAGTTCAGCTCTGGGGCGTCCAATCTTTGGAAATGGCGCTGCTTCACGACAGTCCTCTCACTGTTGTGCCTAGTGCTGTTCCTGGCTTTCTGTGAGTGTTATTTGTTATTTAGTGATTTTCTCATTATTCACAAATGTCTGACCTGTGTTTTTGCTTCGTTTAGGCTACACTGTGACAAAGCTGCAGCAGGAAAATGAGGTCAAGAATGCATACTCGAGGCTGTTGGCGACGGAGGCAGATAAGATGCCAAATTTTGCATCTTTATTTACAAGTATGTTTTATTTATTCTAAACATGTTTAAGTAGGGTTAATAAACTGAGATTATTAATGTGTGGCTTGTATTTAGGTGCAAAAACCACTGTGATGAGGTTTCGGTCGTCAGCAACATTTGGAGAAAGTGGATTTCTTCAGATGCTTGTGTCGCAGTTTTTTTCAAAACATCTGACTGTGATGCAGGTAAGAAGTGTTCACAGTTTAAAGAACAAGAGTTGTACTTTATCTGTTTGTAAAGGTTCAAATTATCATTATATGTAACTTGAATGTGAAAAAACAAAATCACATTTGACAAGTTTTATCTTCTTTTTTACACAAACATTTGAGTCACTTCTAAACTCACAATAACTCATAAGATCTTTCACAGCTGAATGTTAAACACAAATAAAATGCCCTTTTACACAGACACATGAAAAGTTTCATAAAAAACAAACAAAAAGTCTAGTTGCTGAGTGATGTTTCTGAAGTGATCTCTACTCGACTCAGTCATATTGACTTTCATATTGTCAGTAACATGAAGAGAGTCAGTATGTAACTGTATTTGTTTTATATTATTTTACAAAATACTTTTACTGGAAGCAGGGAAAGATTTTTGTAAAATTTTAATTTAAAACATTTATTGTGATAAAATCAAAATTATGATTTTTGCAATAACAGAAATTGTGATGATGCTTTTGGAAGATTACTAGAACAATTGTGAGGCTTTAATGTGACATCAGTTTGTTCTTAAACTGAACCTGATTTTGTTTTGTCATTTCTTGTCAGTGCATTTCTCTGACTGTATCTCACTCTTTTCCTTTAGCCTCAGTCTCCTCTTGTCCCGGGACACTGTTGGCCTTTGCTGGTGATCAGGGGCATTTACATGTCCCACTGGTCGCCTCTGTCCACATCAGCCATGTGACCATTGGCCACATTGCTAAAGTGCAGTCCTTCTCGGGAGACATCTCGAGTGCACCGAGGGAGTTTTCAGTTTATGTGAGTTATCTTTTTGCTCAACCAAGACTCATTTCATAGATTAGTCCAGTTTCCATTAAATATAAAGTGAATTTTTGAAAAGCCCTAAAATCTGTTTAACAACTAGTGACACAGTGAACTAAAACAGTTTTTATTCTCATTTAGGCATGAAAACACTGGACTCTAAAGAGAAGTTTCTGGGAAGTTTACTTATGACGCGGACGGCCCCAGCTTTCAGACCTTTGCTCTGCCAAACCAGGACCAGGACCAGGACATCTACCGCCACGTCAGGCTGCAGGTGCACAGTAACTGGGGTAATGTAGAGTACACCTGCCTCTACAATTTCAGGGTCCACGGGGTGCTCCCCACCCGCCCTGAACACAGCATCTACTAGAGGCAGGTGTATGTCCCGGACTAGACAAGACCAGGACTGAACCGGGACTTAGTCAGGCCTTAAGTGTAAGGTTTAGAAACAAATGGGCCTAGACTTCACAGGGGACTTCTTCTTAGGGGACAGCTTTGAGATAGACGAAAGAACATTTCTGTAGTAGAGCTGGAGATGGTGGTTGTGGACAGTTGGTGCACTCTGTCTGTGCTGCTCTTGTAATGACCTCTATCCAGCAGCAAGTGCTGCATAGTGACAGTGGAGCTGCTCTCTTAGTGTTGGAAAGAGTCACTATGAACATCAAAGTCCAATCTGAACTGTTAATTCCTTGTTCAGTTTGGGCTCTGATGTTTAAAGTGTTTTCTTCTTCCACTAAATGAACAGCTCTACTGTCTGTCCACTCAGGAGCTCATCACAAGAGCAGCACAGTTCACATCTAAAGCTACACTACAGCTCTCCACAACCACCAGCTACAGCTCTGCTTCAAAACGTTACCTTTATATGGTCGTCTCAAGACTGTCCCTAAAGAAGTCACTGGGAATGTCAGTCCAATTGGTTAAGTTTCCAAATCCTGCACAAATTAAGGTCTGATGTAGATGACCTCGAGACCTTAGGGTGACCAAACCTCATATTTAAGGAAGTTCAAATAACAACACAGTAATTTACATACATCTTTACCTGCCCTCATTGAAGATATTTCAGCAGCCGACCCAGCATTGACTCTGAGAGGAGGGTTACTGGCCCTGTTTCAAGTCAAAGAACCATCCTAATGACTTGAAACTTTACATTTTCAGCTAAAGCTAATGTTGATGCCAATGTTAAAAATTCCATTTGAAATAACTCTTCACATTTCTCTCCCTTGAACCGCTGCGATCACCTTTGACCCCAGCCCCAATTGACCCAACCTGTCGAGGCAGCCGACCCTTCTCCTTGAGCCTGGGTCTGCCGGAGGTTTCTGACCGTTAAAGGAAGTTTTTCCTCCCCACAGTCGCCAAAGCGCTTGCTCAGGAGACATCTGTTGGGTCTCTTCACCTTGAGTTTTTTCACTTTCAAGATTTTGCCTGTTTTTTAGAGTCATTGTGTGATTGAGGTAAAGACCATTTTAATTGGAAGGTCTAGTTACTTTCCACATTAACAGGTCAAATTAAATGAGTAGTGATCAGTTTAAATGACTCTTTGTTACAGTTCTCTAAATTTTTGTGTAAATAATTTGGACTGGGTGATTCTTAGTTGAACTTAATCTGGCCTGGTCTCAGTTGGGTCAAAGGTGAAAAACAATAGGTGGATAAATGGACAACAGACGTTTCAGTCCTGCACAATTTAAATAAACTTAAACTTATCAAAGTCCATGTTTTTTTCTCTCATTAATATATTTGTTTTACTTGTATGTCAGTTTTTGTTTCTACTAAATTCAGTGCTATTCACTGAGTTGTCCCTCTGTCCCGCTCTCCTCTGGGGGAGTGGACACTGTTGCAGATGTCCAGCCCACTGTTAGGCGTCCCAGTGAGGATTGGACCTCATCAGCCTGATCTGTGATAATGTCCCGACCCATGGACCCCCCTGACCCCAGCCCTTCTCACTCAGATGGATGAACTGTTCCTACTGATATTAAATAAAGTTATTTTTATTAATCTATTTGTGACCTGGACTTTATTTGAGTCAATATACGGTCCTGGGAGTGACTCCTCCTACGCTTCTGTTTGAAGAGTCTGTGTTTCATTGGTGGTACCAGTGTGTTTGATTTATTAACGTTTTTCTTTTATATTTTAAAAAATACAGTGTATCCAGGGAATAAATAATTTTTTAGACCAGACTATTATCTTAGACAATATCTTAAACGTTTAGCTCTGCCTTAAGTCATTGAAATGGAGTATTATAACAAAAGAATAGATGGACCATTTAAGAGTCACTATAACAAATCTTTTAGAGCAGTAAACACCTGCTATATGATCTGTAATCTGGTTGTGGGACTGATCTAACACTTTAGTCTCATCCAGTACATTTATTTGAAAAGACTTTATAGGATTCAGGAAGAGAACCAAACTACGGTTGTTTCTCTTTCTCCAGGATCCTTTCTTCAGTCGTCAAGACTAGAGTCTAACTCCAAATGAAGGTCTTCTGGAACAAGCTTCAAGTGACCTCCCTGCATCAGAAAAATCCCTGACCTCTCTTTTTCTCTAAATAAATGAGAAATTGTTTTAATGTGTAAATGTTTAGATTATTGTGAATAATGTTGAATTAAATATAGTCCTGGATCAAATGTTTTTTTAACATGTTTATTTGTAAATGTCAATACATTAAATTTTAAATATTGTATACATATGTAGCCCACCTATAGCCACAGTAAAACCGTGCCAAATTCTCAACAATAAAATGAGCCTACAAGCTCAAAGAGATATCGTTTTTTAACAATAAAGGTCTCAGTTGTCTCATCTCGGCTCATATTTGGGCAAATAAAAACGTTATTTGAGCTTCAAAAGTTACATAGAGTCCCTTTAATAAATCTTTAAAAGACTGTCTTGGCACTTCTAACATCTATTACAGCATTCAGTACCTTATCGAGAAACTAAATCAATTTAAGTATATCAGTAGCTTTACCTTTTAATGTATCACCAGATGAAACAATAAAATCCCCATTTTAAGTGGCACAAAAAGGAGCACTAAAATATTGGGGTATTTACCTTACCATAGTTTTTCGAGGCTAATTTAATACCATTAATCTAAAATAATTAAATAAGATCTACTTAGATGGTTTGAATGTTGAAAGTTCAATTATTTAACTGAAAACATACAATGTTATTTAACATCTTTATTCTAAAAAAAAAAAAAAAACATTAGTATTTTTTGTTATATTTGGAAAAAACAAACATCATCATGATGACCAACTGGTTCTCAAATAGACAACGTCAACGTGGATTGCACTTGAATCCTCCACATCCTGCCATTCCATCAACCTGGACTGTCTTCCTTTCTTTAACAGTTCAAATTGTGTGAAGGGTATTAACAGTAAGATAATTATTTACAACACATGGCAGGTGTGGAGAGACCTGAAAAAATATTATTTCTATGTAATCGTCCAAAGTATTAAATCCTGACATACCGGAACAGATTACGAGTATTGGTTTCTTAAACTGGGTTTCTAATGGCATCTCCAACTTCTCAGATTTGCTTTCATCTAACTCTATAAAACCTTTCAGTAAAATTATAAAAGAATTCAATATTTCTTTTAAGGATTTTTCCATTGTCTCTATATTTGACATTTAATTTGCTCTTTTCAAAAAAGGGAATACATTTTGATCGGCTAATTTCCTGAAAGGAACAGGCACTGACTATTATATCTGTCCAGCACTTTAACCTGTAGCTACTAGACTCCAGCAGGTCACTAGAGGTAGGAGTTGTATTTTATAACGATACCTGGCCTGAAGCAGTCACTGCAGTGGAGTTCTGGTAGGAGCCAATCAGTCCATTTTTCTTGTCTATATTCATATCCATGTTAAAATAAATTATCACTCCTCTGCACTAGGTCTAAGGAAAGGTTTCAACAAAGGCATCTTCAGGACTCTTCAGGTCTGTTCTTTAAAAATGTTTAAATCTGTTCCGATGTTAAAATCCAACTAAAATCTGGTCAAATCCTACTAAAACCTACTCAAATCCAACAAACATTTACTAAAATCCAACTAAAACCATTTTCAAATCCAACTAATACTTTTTTTCAAAATTTTCCAAATTCAAATAAAACCTACTAAGATCCAGCTACAACCTGTTCAAATCCAAATACAACCTGTTCAAATCCAACTAAAACCAGTTCAAATCCAAATACAATCTTCTTAAAGCCAAATAAAACCTATGTCCAGATGTCTTTATTGAAACCTTTATTGAATGTCTGGGATGAATGAGAACCTCCACGGACACATGGGTAGTTTGGGTTTTCAATTTTCTTGATGTTGTTTTTTTATCCAAGATCTTACACAGAAAGAAATGTCAATTTTTAACATTTAAGCACAATGTGTAGCTTTTGGCAGTATCTTACAATCCCACAGCTCACACCCTCCTGTCCACAGCCTGTGAGCATCTACGGTGCCTTTGGTGTGAGCTGACGTGGGATGGTCCAGAGTGACGTAGAGCAGTTCTGAAGGAAGCTCAGTGGGGAGTGGTGCCAATAGTCCTCCGTGCAGTCCCAGAGTCGGGCTCCTGGGGGCGCCCATTTATGTTCTCATAGCAGTGCTCCTTTGGAAAATAATAACATGAATACTTATGTCAGGATCAAGAACAAAGAAAGTCTATTTAGTTTTATTCAGATGTATAAAGTGGTTATTTCACATTGTACTTCCCCATGCAGCCTTTGAAGCTTAATCAGATACTTGATCATTGTATTTGTTACATATATTAGATCAGAGTGTTTACAGTCTAATGTCAGTCTCAGCCGTGTTGTGGGAAGTGTGAGCCTCTTTCTATTTAACATTGTGCACATTGTGATGGAAGCGTTTGTGTTAAGCTGTGTCTGTCAGTTTAATGTTCTGAAGGTCACAAAATATAATTTCAAATGGTGGAAGGGGCTGCAGCCATAAGTTCAGTGTCTTGGTCAAGAACTTTCAAAGAAAAAAATGGGAGGGGCAAACTTTACGTTTAAAATAAACTTTAGACTAGAGATAATCTTATTTATTTTACTTATTGCAGAAGTGTGTTTCCAGTAAGATAACTTATGAAACTGTTTCAATGTTTTCACAAAAAAAAAAAAAAACCTGGAGAATCTGTTTGATTTCCAATGTCTCTCATTTAAAATGTCTCTTGTATAAATAAATGTCCATTTCTATCCACAGCATTCAGATCTATAACCATTTAGTTTTATGGATTACATACAGTATATGTGAAGACCTACTTTTGAGAATGAAGAACACAGCGAGCAGCACAGCCACAAAGACAGCTTTTACAATATTATATGTTTTTTAATGAACAGCTGTAAAATCAGGACAAAGACTTCAGCGACCAAACAGTAAAGCAGTCTGTAAAATGTAGTAAATGAGGTTTTGTCTGTTAGCTCTATGTTGAGTTCAGCGTGATATGTTGTATATATAGTCTTACAAAGTTTTAAACGTTATTTCTTGAGTAAAGCACCTGTATAACATTATCAGAGGCTCCCTGCACCTGTGCATATTTGTATTAATTCAGTAACACTTAAAATGAAGGGGGCTCGTTTCATCATGAATTAATGCATTAATGTAGGATTCATGCATTAAACTCTAATGAATTATCAGGAATGATTATGTTTTCATCATATTTTCATCCTAACCCTAACCCTTTGCAGGACTCATGCATGAGTAATAAGACCCAGTGTCTTCTAGTGTTACCTTTTGTACAGTTATAGTGATAGTTTTTACTTAGTCATCTTTAAACAAAAATCTCCCATTGCTCCTAGTTCCATTGCTTCTTGTGTTTGTGCCAACGAGTTGTTGACATTTTATTGGGTCTTCTCCTTTACAGAGACCTACTTTCTACCTTTGCATAGGGTTAAGGTTAGGGTTTATCTATGCATGAATTTATGATGAAATGTGCCCCCTGCTCTAAAGTGTTACCATTATTTCTTGTTATCTGTGTTTGAGACAGAGTATAATAACCTGAAGCTGCTGTCAATGTGTCTTGAGAAACCGAAGCAACTGGAATAAAATAATAAAATAAAGGCTGGTTATTTAAGGATGACTAAATAACATTTTGCTCTATAAAATAAAAAAAACTCACTTACAGTCAGCTCCAGTTTGTAAAAGAACAGGTTTTTATTTCCTTTAACACTTTTATACCCACACCAATAAAACCCAGTGTCTTCTATTGTTACCTTTCATACAGTTAGTGACACTTTTTACTTTGTCATCTTTAAACAAAAATCTCCCATTGCCCTTGGTTCCACTGCTTCTTGTGTTTGTGCCAATGAGTTGTTGATATTTTAATGGATCTTCTCCTTTACAGAAAAACTTGATTTTTGGAAGAGCAGTGTATTTAAACTTGTGAGTTAAGTTTAGTCCAGATGTTACTTGTTTCTGAGTGACTTCAGTTTCTAAAGAGAAAAAGACACATTATTTATTACTTTACAGTCTTTATTCTTATGTGTTTGAGCAACATTGAGTTCTTAACCCTGCTGTGACGAGCGAGTAGAGGAGAGGGAGACGGCTTCTGTGAGGACACTTGAGCGAGGAGGATACACCGGAGTTTCCTTAAGGAGCAAGGTTGGACAGACATGTGTCTCTCGTATTTCGTTTATATATGAGCCACAATATTTTTTATTTTATTTATTTTTGTGGCTTATTTTTTCCTCGAATTGATTCTAGTTAATCAGTAATAAAATTCAACTCTGATCAGAGATAAACAACTGGGACTTTCCCACAAGGACTGCTTTAGTACTGTTGTGGCCACTCAAAGTACTGCAATGAAGAAATCTCAGGCTTCAATAACCACAATTGGTTCTGCTTAAACCCCATATTTAATTTCTCTTCCCCATCTCTCAGTCTATTATTAGGTCATTCTATGAGCACCATCTTTCATCCAAAGTCACACTCACAGCAGAGATTATATAGGTTTTTCATGCCTGCACTCTCCTGTCTCCTCTTTGGATGGGACTTAGACGTGAGGACATTTACATTTAGTCATTTAGCAGACGCTTTTATCCAAAGCGACTTACAAGTGAGGATAACAATGGAAGCAATTTTAACAACACAAGGTAACAAAAAGCATAAGTGCACAAAAAACTAGTCAGTTTAAACCCAGCGCAGTATACAATGCTAAGGATAAGAGTTTTTTTTTTTTTTTTTTTATAGAAAGGAATCGATAGAAAGGAAGTAGAACTCAGTGTTTGTCAGTCAGGTGTTGACGGAAGAGATGTGTTTTCAGGTGTTTTTTAAAGATGGCTACAGAATCTGCTGATCTTGTAGCAGCAGGTAGATCATTCCACTAATGTGGAACAGAGCCAGAGAAGGTACGTGAGAGTGATTTTGTACCTTTTTGGGACGGTACCACCAGACGTTGTTCATTTGCAGAGCGCAGGAATCTGGTAGGAACGTAGGTCTGTATAAGTGAGTGGAGATATGGGGGTGCAGAACCAGAGGTGGTCTTGTAGGCCAAGAGCATAGCTTTGAACTTGATGCGGCGTCAACCGGGAGCCAGTGTAACCTAATGAATAGAGGAGATACGTGCGCTCTCTTCGGTTCATTAAAGACCACTCTTGCCGCTTCATTCTGGATCAGCTGCAGAAGTTTGGTTGTGCAGACAGGGAGTCCAGCCAGTAGAGCATTGCAATAAACCAGTTTGGACAAGACAAGAGCCTGGACTAGAATTTGCGTAGAGTGCTCTGATAGGAAAGGTCTAATTTTTCTAATGTTGTAGAGGATGAATCTACAGGACCGGGTGAGGAGAGAGACTTTAAAGTATTATGACTATTAAGTGCTCATAATTCAAGATTCAAGATTTTTATTCGTCACATACTAAATTATATACAGCATATATAACCAGCAGTGAAATGTGAGTGAGGTCCGCTCCATGGACAGTGCAATTATTTAGGAAAACACACAGGTGAAAATATACATAAATGTAGCTATATAAGAATGAAATAAAAGTAAACAATAAAAAATATAAGAATAAAATATAAAAAAATGTGTATTGTGAATAAATCTAGATCGCAAAATAATGTACATGAATGTAAACTGTAGACTTAAATATTAAAAAAAATGTACAGGGGTGTACAGTGTGCATATATGCATTTAGCTGTGGTCTTAAATATTAAGATACACAGGAAGGTGCAAGAGGCAAATGTGCAAAAACAGGGTGACACTTGTCAGTGTGTCAATGTGAGGTAGCTGGTTTAGAGTTCAAGAGCCTGATGGCCTGTGGGAAAAAACTCCTCCTGAGTCTCTCGGTTTTGGCCATCAGGCTACGGTAGCGCTTACCAGATGGCAGCAAAGTGAAAATATGATTACTGGGGTGGGTGGAGTCTTTGATGATTTTTGCAGCTCTGCTTCTGCAGCGTTTGTGGTAAATGTCCTGCAGAGAGGGGAGAGCAGACCCTGAAATGCGCTCAGCTAAGCGCACAACTCTCTGCAGGGCTTTGCAGTCAAGACTGGAGCTGTTCCCATACCACACTGAGGGGCTGTCCACACGGAGACAAAAATCACTGTATCCATATACATTTTGTATCGTATTGGCCTTTCGTCCACACGGATCCGGTGTTTTGGGAGACTGAATCCGCTATTTTTTGAAACAGGGTTCTAAAGTGGATAAATCTTTCGACAACACCTTTGCGACACCCTTGCGGTGTCGTGTGTACAGCCAATCCGTATATTTTGTGAAAACGATGATGTCATCGCATCACGTGTCGGCCTCGTCACACGTAACAGCAACAACAATAATGGCGGACTACATGATTGAGTTCGTGCTGCAGAAGCTACTAAGCCTACTAGCTTTATTACAGCAAAATCTATTGCTTCTATGCAGTTGTGGTGAGCAACAAGCGATAATGGACAACACCATACGACATGCTCTAAGATCCACCGCGAAAGAGAACCAGGAGAGCAACCAGGAGAAAATGAATGGAGAGAGAATTTCCGCATGTCCAAAGCACTCAGAACTCAGTCCGTATATTGAAGAGCAAACAACAAACATGAGGGCACCAATTACTACACTCTAAATATATGACTGCAACAATTTGAGAACTTGTTTTTATTAGAAAATAAATATTTAGGTCTTCGTCTTCTTCTGCAGCGCAGGTTATGCGCATGCTCAAAGTCTTCTTCTTCGTATAGTGTATATCTGTGGCAGAATTACAGCGCCCATACTGGTCGGGCATATATACTACATCGTTTTCAGCCGGCCGTGTACGCAGATATTTTCTTGAGACGACGCCGTCTCAAGATCGGATAGGGGATGCACTGGCTTCGTGTGGACATAGCCTGAGATACATTGAGTCAATATACATTTACATTTACATTTAGTCATTTAGCAGACGCTTTTATCCAAAGCGACTTACAAGTGAGGATAACAATGGAAGCAATTTTAACAACACAAGGTACAAAAAGCATAAGTGCACAAAAAACTAGTCAGTTTAAACTCAGCGCAGTATACAATGCTAAGGGTAAGAGAATTTTTTTTTTTTTTTTTAGAAAGGAATCGATAGAAAGGAAGTAGGACTCAGTGTTTGTCAGTCAGGTGTTGACGGAAGAGATGTGTTTTCAGGTGTTTTTTAAAGATGGCTACAGAATCTGCTGATCTTGTAGCAGCAGGTAGATCATTCCACCAATGTGGAACAGATCCAGAGAAGGTACGTGAGAGTGATTTTGTACCTTTTTGGGACGGTACCACCAGACGTTGTTCATTTGCAGAGCGCAGGGATCTGGTAGGAACGTAGGTCTGTATTAGTGAGTGGAGATATGGGGTGCAGAACCAGAGGTGGTCTTGTAGGCCAAGAGCATAGCTTTGAACTTGATGCGGGCGTCAACCGGGAGCCAGTGTAACCTAATGAATAGAGGAGATACGTGCGCTCTCTTCGGTTCATTAAAGACCACTCTTGCCGCTGCATTCTGGATCAGCTGCAGAGGTTTGGTTGTGCAAGCGGGGAGTCCAGCCAGTAGGGCATTGCAATAGTCCAGTTTGGACAAGACAAGAGCCTGGACTAGAATTTGCGTGGAGTGCTCTGATAGGAAAGGTCTAATTTTTCTAATGTTGTAGAGAATGAATCTACAGGACCGGGTGGTGCTGGCGACATGACTTGTGAAGTTTAGCTGATCATCAATTACCACTCCCAGATTTCTGGCAGTGCTGGACGGTGTAATGGTTGATGGGCCTAGTTGAATGGAGAGGTTGTGGTGGGTCTTTGGATGGGCCGGAATCACAAGCAGTTCTGTTTTTGCAAGGTTCAGCTGCAGGTGATGGTCCTTCGTCCAAAGTGAGATGTCGCTCAGACATGCCGAGACGCGAGCAGAGACCGTCGGATCGTCAGGATGAAATGACAGGTGGAGTTGAGTGTCATCTGCATAGCAGTGATAGGAAAAGCCATGCTTCTGGATGACAGAGCCAAGGGATGTCATGTATATGGAAAAGAGTAGCGGTCCGAGCACTGAGCCCTGTGGCACCCCTGTATTGAGATGTTGGGACTCAGAGACCTCATTTCTCCAGGATACTCTGAATGACCTATCCAAGAGGTAAGACTTGAACCATTGCAACGCCATTCCAGAGACACCCATCGCCCTGAGAGAGGACAGGAGGATGTGATGATTAACAGTGTCAAAAGCAGCAGACAGATCCAGTAAGATGAGTACAGATGACTTGGATGTTGCCTTTGCCAGTCTCAGAGCTTCGATGACTGAGAGCAGGGCAGTTTCGGTGGAATGACCGCTCTTGAACCCAGACTGGTTCTGGTCCAGGAGGTTGTTCCGTGTGAGAAAGGATGAGAGCTGAGTAAACACAACTCGCTCCAGAGCTTTGGCAATGAAGGGAAGGAGGGAAACCGGTCTGTAGTTTTCAAGCAGAGTAGGGTTAAGAGTGGGTTTCTTCAGTAGTGGTGTGATGCGGGCCTCTTTGAAAGCTGTGGGAAGGACCCAGTGGAAAGAGATGAGTTGATGATGTGGGTGAGAGCAGGCACGACAGATGGAGAGATGGCCTGAAGGAGATGTGTGGGGATGGGATCCAGCGGGCAGGTAGTAGGGTGGTTAGAACTAATGACCTTGGAAACATCTGCTTCAGTTAGAGGAGAGAAGGAAGTGAGCAAACACATATCAGGGGTCTGAATGAGCTCGACAGGTGGTGGCGCAGAGAACTGACTGCTGATGGTGGTCGTTTCTTTACAAAGAAAGACGCGAAATCATCAGCTGTTAGATCCGATGAAGGTGGGGAGCAGGTGGACAAAGGAGGGCGGAAAAGGTTCTAAAGAGAGTGCGCGAGTCAGGTGAGTTGATTAACCTAGAATGGTAGTAGACAGTTTTTGCAGAGGTGACATCAGCGGAGAAAGTAGAGAGGAGAGACTGGTAGATAGAGAGGTTAGCAGGATCTTTAGACTTGCGCCATTTTCTCTCAGCTGACCGGAGGCTGGCGCGGTGCTCGCGTAGAACATCGGATAACCAGGGGGCAGACGAGGATGTACGGGCTGGTCTAGATGACCATATACTTTTTATAGCCCCAGAATAGAAAGTTTTTAGGATTGCTGGTGAGACCCTGAATTTCCTCAACTGTCGCAGATAGTACAGTCTTTGCCTGGCTTTATTTACCTGAGTTTGAGTGTGAGTAGTCCAAGTCAGGTCCTCAGAGATGTTTACACCAAGGTACTTGAAGCTACTCACCCTCTCCACAGGGGTCCCGCTTATCATGAGAGGAGTATAGGGCTGCTGCTGCGTCTTCCTGAAGTCTACAATCAGTTCTTTTGTTTTGCTCACATTCAGAGAGAGACAGTTGTCCTGACACCATGATGTTAATTTCTCTACCTCATCCAAGTATGCGGTCTCATTATTGTTGTGAATGAGGCCCAGAACCACAGTATCATCAGCGAATTTGATAATGGATGTGGAGCTGTGCGAGGACACGCAGTAGTGTGTGTAGAGAGAGTAGAGCAGGGGACTCAGGACACAGCCCTGTGGGGCTCCTACGTTCAGTGTGATGGAGCTGGAGGTTTACTGGCCTAGTTTCACCACTTGAGGTCTGCCGGTGAGGAAATCAAGGATCCAGTCGCAGAGTGAAGGATTCAGTCCGAGGTCTATGAGTTTGGAAGCTAGCTTTATGGGGACTATAGTATTAAAAGCTGAGCTATAGTCAATAAATAGCAGTCTTACATAGTTCTGTTATTGCTGTCAATGTGTGTAAGAGAAGAGTGCAGGATGTGAGAGATGGCATCATCTGTGGATCTGTTTGGGCGATAAGCAAACTGAAGAGGGTCCAAAGTATCCGGGATGGAGGAGCAGATGACGTTTTTAACCAGACCCTCAAAGACCTTCATGACTATTGATGTGAGGGCAACTGGACGATAGTCAGTGTTAGTCAATGTTAGGACTAATAATAGACTTACTGCATATTGTATAAATAGTGTAATGAAAACTTGGTGAATGTTACTGACCTTTAACTTTGAGGTGTATTTTTTGGAGTGAAACTCTGTATCCTTGTGTCTGTGACTCAGTGCCGCACCAGTAGACCCCAGCGTCCTGCAGACCCACATTATTGATGGTCTTTACAGGAGATGTTCGACGTAGGATTGTGTCACAAGTAAAATTGTTCTTTTTACAAATAAAATTGAAACCTTGGTGACTACAGTCAATGGTGGTTTGTGCTGTTCTGTGAGTAGTCTGAACTAAGTCTTTGCTACAAACACTTCTGTCTGTCTATAATAAAGCATTATTATTTTGCCCCTTAAAAGTCTTATAAAAATTTATAAAAAAAATGTATCTCACATTTATTCTGCTCAAATTCTACCTCTTTCGCTCTCTTTTCTTGTACTTTTTTCAAACTTTCTGTTGTAGTTCTTAAAGTCACGATCATCAAGTGGCTTTATAAACATCCTCAGATGTCTGCCTGTTTTGTTGTTGTACAGAAAAAGTCCTATGTCCACTTCTTTCTATATATTTACTTCAGGATTTTCTATCTCTCCTCTTGGGGTCTTTACTTTGATGTTTTGTAAGTTGTGTTAGAATTAGATTTTGATTAATTTTGTATTTTATAATTGCTGCATTAATGTGGTCCTCAGAAACATTTACATTTATTCATTTAGCTGACACTTTTATCCAAAGCGACTTACATTAAGCTTCCAATTCACCAGTGTTACAGCTGGAACACCACTGGGAAACTCCAGTCTCTGAGACAGTGTCTCAAGACCAGACTCTGTCTGAGTCTCCAGTAAAAATGACTGAAACATAAAGTCCATCTCTGTCTGGTCTCTGTGACTGTCACTCATGTCTCAGATCCACTCACTCTCATCTTTGTTTAAGGCTGGTTTCTAACACTTAAAACACAGCTTGATTGAGTAAAAATAACATAATAAAGTTGAGTAATCTATATTGAACACTATTACATATAAATCAATCAACTTCATTGAGTCCATATTAAAAAATCAAGTAGTTTAGCAAATACTTAAAGCAGTTACGTAGAATAATTTGACATAACATTTTTAATTCAAACTCAAGTTTATTTCTTAGAGTGCAGAAACTCACTGACCTTTTATACACAGACACTGTTTACAAGCAAACAGATCACAGGTGAGGATGGTTACCTTTAATAGCCTTTCAAACATGTTTGTTTTGCATGTTTTCAGGCCAAAACCACCAGGGTTATTTTGATCAGGATTATTCGGGTAGTTTCTGTTGTCATTATGATTTAAAAAGAGTAAACACAGTTGTTTGCCAATAAATGGCTTCACCCATCCACTAACTATGAGAAAAATAAATTCATTAATATTCTTTGAAAAATGGCCACAAATTCCACAAGTGTATGTAAACTTATGAGCAAAACTGTATTTACCTGTATTTAGTGACAGGATGAGTAGAAGAAAGTTCCTCATTTTGCTGATGTTGGCTCAAACCCAGTCTGATTCCTGTCGCTTGTGTAAAAAGATCTGTTACCGTCTGATCTCTAAACATGAATAAATTCACTCTCTTGATTGATGCCCTTTCTTTTTTGTCTTTCCACAGTGAAGAAAACTGTTTACTCAAAAGAAAATTTATTATTTAAAGCTGCAATTTACTTCCTTAAACAAAAAAGGGAACACAGTGTTAAGGAAAACACTTTTCATAAATGTTACACATCATTAAACATTAGTTGAACAGAAATAATTAATCTTTTGTCATGGAATTTAAATGATAAGTTAGAGAAATTTAGATTTAGAAATTTTAGATTATTAAAACGTCTTGTACTGTTCACACTTACGTCACTCAACACAGTCGCCATGTCATAGAATTAACTAAATATATATAACATACATTTATATGCATACACATACAGTACTGTGTCTGTGGAAGTTCTCAGTCATCCAGGTCATCTAGAAGAAAAGATTAAAGTAAAAGCATCTGGACTCAGTTTTCAAGGTGAAGACATTTTGTCTCCAATTCCAAGAGCCTTTATCAATTCAATTCAAGTTTAACTGGTAAGAGAGTTGAGCTTTGTCTCTAGAAACTAACTCTGATTGGACCAGGACCCCCCACTGTCCCCTGAGATGGTTTGAACATACAAATGCTGCAACACAAAGAACACAACCAAACATCTAAATTATAGTTTTAGTAATATGAGAGCAGTAAACTCACCATTGAACACAGTCTGCACGTACAGGACAAAAACAGAAACATCTTTTACTGTATCATGTTTATTCTACCTACACCTAAAACTGATGTAAGCTGGCAGCAGAAAAAGTACCTGCTCCATGTACGTGCTGTAAACTGATGTGTGACTGATGCTGTCACTCAACTGTCGTTATCAGCTCAGGAGCAAAACATTACAAATGATGTATAATATTTTTCATTTGCATGGTTTATTTTAAAATAAACTAAAGTTATGAACAACATATGCTATTTATTTCATACAATTTTGTTTCTTTTTTTTATGATTTCTGGAAATTATCTCACAACCCCAATGACTCCCACTTTGGGAGTGGAGTCCATTCGCACTGCAATGTAAAATATAACAAACACTGACGTTCTGGGCGAAGGGAACGCTTTTTTGATCAGAAAAATCAAGCCCCTAAGAGTCACAACATTTAATCTTTTACAATTAATAATATATTTAAATAATCTCAAATAAACATAAAACATACAGTGAATGTTTCTATCAATAGTCTAAGAGCTTCCAGTTTGTTGTGGCGTGTTCATTGTTGAATAAAGAACATTTTTAGTAAACGTTTCGTCTGAGGAGGAGGAGCTGGGGTTGATCTCAGTGCTTCTGGTCTGAGCTGAAGTGGGATGGTCCAGAGTAATGTAGAGTGGTTCAGTGGGGGAGCTTAGAGGGGAGAGTGACAGTGGTGTAAATAGTTTTCAGTGTAGTCCCTGAGCCGAGCAGTTGGGGGCGCTCATCTATCTCGTAATAGTGCTCCTTCAGAAAACAAGGACACAAAATAACCATATATCTATATTAACCATGTCAAATAATATCAAGTGCAACAAAAACAAATTCAACTTTTAAACAATAAAAGTGATGTTTGGATAATAAACCTGAAAAAAAAAGCACTCTTCATTAAGTTAGATTATAAGTCATGGTAAAGTTATGGTTATAGTTACAGGAAATCAATAATGCATTAGGTGTTTATTTTGCAGTAAACAAACACTAGATACAGTATATGCATCTAATAGCTGCTTTTGTTATTACATTTAGCACTTTTCCTGGCCCACAAAGATGCTTTATATATTTATTATTCATTCACTCCACAGTCACACACTGGTGGTGGTAAGCTACATCTGTAGCCACAGCTGCCCTGGGGCAGACTGACAGAGACGTGGCAGCCATTCCACGCCTACGGACTCTCCGACCATCACCAGCATTACATTGATAATTACATTACATTCACTAAACTTTCTTACACATTCATACACCAGTACAAAGACACTGGAGGCAAGGAGGGTTAAGTGTCTTTCCCAAGTAATTGAACCAGCATCCTTCTGGTTGTAGTCATTTTTGTTTAGATTTCATTCTTTTGGAAATTAGAAAAACAGTCAAATTAATCAAATTTGACTCCTAACCCAAAGTTTGTCATTTATTTCACTTATTTCAGAAAAGTAGTGTCAGAGAAGCGCTATATTAACTTTAGAAGTTGCACACATTTGAACTAAAGACTGGACAGTGAGCACTGACCTGATTGTTTTCTTTTGTGTTGTTGAAACATTTAAACCCTGAAAGAGGAAATGTCTTCATGAACCACAGAGATACACAACCAAGTAACTTGTTTTTCAATCTTACTCATTTAATATGTCTTTTAACTTTCCACTGACGTCAGAACAATAGTTATTTAGTTGCATGAATGACATTAGGTGTGCGACATACTTTTGTAGCTGAAGAAAACAGCGAGCAGCAGCAGCACAAAGACGACTGTAACAATAACTAATGTTTTCCAAAGTTCATCTGGAAAATAAGGACAAATATTTTAGTTTACAATGGTTTTAGTAGTAAGAGACCATAAAATTAATGATAAAATTAATTAATATTAATGTAGATACAGTATATGTGACTTTTATATCTGTAAAATGTAGTAAAATAAGTCATAAAGTTCATTTTTGCATTTATATTTCCTGGCTTCATTTATTGTTATTCAACCAGAAATGCCTTTAATGTTGTTTCTTTCGTCACACTGATCAAGTCTTTATCAGCTGCTTTGTGTTCAGTTCAGCATGAAATAATGTATAGTCCTACAAAGAATCTCGGTTGGCTCATTTTCCCAATGTCATCCCCTTCTCTCTCGCCCTGTTTCCTGTCAACCAACTGTCAACTATCAAAGGAAAAAAATATATATCTATTTTAAATTAAAAAAAAAAATGTAACATACATTTAATCACATAAATTACAATTCTGAATCTCTTTTGCAGCAGACTGAGCTGTGCTAATCCAAACACTTTACATCTAGTCTTTTTATTTTGAAATTTCACTCTGAACACAGAGTAAAACATTTCATTTTGAAGTTTTTTCAACCATTGTAGTCATTTACAGCAAATAAATGTCTATTTGTCTGTTTTTTGTTTGTAAAAGCCCTTGTAGGGATGAGCATGTGTAATATGTGACGAATGTGATGAATTTAAATAAATAAAATAAAACCTATGCTAGTACAAGAGGTTTTCATACAGACATGATTCCTTACTTTGCTTTCTTGTTGTCTCAGTTGAAGGCACAGTGTTATAAAGTGAAGCTGTAGTCACTGTGTACTGAGCAGTAGAAGAGATGGTTGAGACTGTCGAAGAAGCAACTGAAATAAAATCATAACACAATAAAAGCTGGTTATTCAAGGATGACTAAACAAAATGTTGCTCTATGAAATAAAAAAACTCATCTACAGTCAGCTCCAGTTTGTAAAAGAACAGGTTTTTATTTCCTTTAACACTTTTATACCCACACGAATAAAACCCAGTGTCTTTTATTGTTACCTTCGCATGTACAGTTATAGTGACACTTTTACTTTGTCATCTTTAAACAAAAATCTCCCATTGCCCTTTGTTCAACTGCTTCTTGTGTTTGTGCCAACGAGTTGTTGACATTTTAATGGATCTTCTCCTTTACAGAAAAACTTGATTATTGGAAGAGCAGTATATTTAAACTTGTGAGTTAAGTTTAGTCCAGATGTTACTTGTTTCTAGAGAAAAAGACACATCACTTATTACTTTACAGTCTTTATTCTTATGTGTTTGAGCAACATTGAGTTCAGACTGTTTACAGTGAGCAGCCACAACCCCCGCACTCTCCTGTCCTCTCTGTAGGTGGGTCTAGAGGACTTAAATGAGGGGGAACAAGAAAAAGGAGCTTTGAGATGTACTCAGTGAGACATCAATGAACTGATTTGAAGTGTTACTGTTGACTCATATGTTAGGACTGATTGGTTCATATAAAGAAGGAACAAACAAACGTGTTGTTATTGTTACTAACCTTTGACGTCCAGGTGTATTTTTTGGCGTGAAACTCTGTATCCATGTGTCTGTGACTCAGTGCCGCACCAGTAGACCCCAGCGTCCTGCAGACCCACATTATTGATGGTCTTTACAGGAGATCTTTGACGTAGGATTGTGCCACAAGTGAAACTGTTCTCTTTGCAAATAAAATTGAAACCTTGGTGACTACATTCAATGGTGGTTTGTGCTGTTCTGTGAGTAGTCTGAAATAAGTCTTTGAGACAAACACTTCTTCCTGAAAATATAAACACATAAAAAGACTGTTTAGTGCTGTTTTAAGTTCAGATTAAAATCCCTTTGAATGTAAAGCTTTCAGAGACTTTTTTCCCAATAGATGCCTTTCCATATTTTGAATAAAGTCAGTTTAAAAGAGCACAAAAGCAATATGAACTACATATGTTTTATTTTAAACAAACATTATCTGACACTACCTGATTATTGTTGTGTCCTTATAAGTACAGACAGGATCTAAAGCACCTCTTAAAGGGACAGTCCCGTTTTGTAAAAGGAGTTATCATAAACAGGTTTTGAAGCTTTAAGATGGAAATATATGGATTAATTTATTGTTTGATAAAAATGAAGTCATCAATGTGATATAACATGTTATAACATGGCCGTCTGCATTTGAACTAAACTGGGAACTGTTTAGTTCAAACTTTTGTCTGACAAAAGTCGTTTGATTTTTCTATTTCACATCAGAAAAAAATTATTCCTTATTGTAGCAGTTATATTTATTTCAATGGATTGGTCCAAATGCATTTATTTATCCTTCTTGTGAAAAGTATGTTCATGTTTATTCATCATCATCATTTTGTGTCTTAAAATATAAATATAAATGAATGAAAGTCATATCTTACTATTTTTTAGTTTAAATTTGACTTCTTCTTTATTAAACTCGCACTCGTACTTCCCAAAGTCCTTATTTTCAAGTGGCTTTACAATCATCCTCAGATGTTTCTCTGTTGTGTTGTGGAACAGGAAACGTCCATTGTCCTCTTTCCATTCATTTTGTTTAATCTGTTTAATATCTCCTCTTGGGGTCTCTACCTCAACTTTCCGGACATTTTCGTTTGGATATTTGCAGGTGAATTCAACCCAGCCTCCTGTACAGCCCTGTACATCCACATCTACTAAAGCCACAAATCCTGCACAACAAACAGATTTGAATTATAGAAACATGTCTAAGTTATCAAGTGCCAACAAACAGATACACACACATAATACCAAAGGCTACGTTTAAGTATTATTAGACCTATGAATTAAATGGAGGTAGGAAAACACATTTTGTATTTTTAAACTTTATAATATATAATGCTGCATTCATGTGGTCCTCAGAAACCAACACTTTCATCTGGATAATGTACATGAACACCAGCTGTAGTTGAAAGTGGCATGTCTTTTTGACTTGACGTTGAATGCCTCAACACTTTTACAGCTTGTTTAAAGCTACATCTTGGACATACAGTGGGGATCGAAAGTTTGGGCACCCCAGGTAAAAATTTCAAGAAAAGATGGAAAAATCTCCAAAAGGCATCAAATGACAGATTAGACATCCTTATAATAAGAAAAAAAAGTTAGATTTTATTTCCATCATTTACACTTTCAATTTAACAGAAAACAAAAAAATGGGGTCTGCAAAAGTTTGGGCAAACTGCAGAGTTAATGCCTTGTACTGCCCCCTTTGGCAAGCCTGACAGTGTCATGGATTGTTCTCAATCATCGTCTGGATAGACCAGGTGATGTCAATCTCAAAGGTTTTAAATTCCCAGACTCATCTGACCTTGCCCCAACAATCAGCACCATGGGTTCTTCTAAGCAGTTGTCTATAAAACTGAAACTGAAAATAGTTGACGCTCACAAAGCAGGAGAAGGCTATAAAAAGATAGCAAAGCGTTTTCAGATGCCATTATACTCTGTTCGGAATGTAATTAAGAAATGGCAGTCATCAGGGACAGTGGAAGTTAAAGCAAGATCTGGAAGACCAAGAAAAATATCAGACAGAACGGCTCGCAGGATTGTGAGAAAAGTAATTCAAAACCCACGTTTGACTGCACGATCCCTCCAGAAAGATCTGGCAGACACTGGAGTTGTGGTACACTATTCCACTATAAAGAGATACTTGTACAAATATGGACTTCATGGAAGAGTCATCAGAAGAAAACCTCTTCTACGTCCTCAACACAAAAATCAGCGTTTGAAGTTTTCAAATGAACATATAGACAAGCCTGATGCATTTTGGAAACAAGTTCTGTGGACCGATGAGGTTAAAATAGAACTTTTTGGCCGGAATGAGCAAAGGTATATTTGGAGAAGAAAGGGCACAGAATTTAATGAAAAGAACCTCTGTCCAACTGTTAAGCATGGGGGTGGATCGATCATGTTTTGGGGTTGTATTGCAGCCAGTGGCACAGGGAACATTTCACGAGTAGAAGGAAAATGGATTCAATAAAATTTCAGCAAATTTTGGATGCTAACTTGATGCCATCTGTGAAAAAGCTGAAGTTAAAGAGAGGATGGCTTCTACAAATGGATAATGATCCTAAACACACCTCAAAATCCACGGTGGACTACATCAAGAGGCATAAACTAAAGGTTTTGCCATGGCCTTCACAATCTCCTGACCTCAACATAATTAAAAATCTATGGATAGACCTTAAAAGAGCAGTGTGTGACAGACAGCCCAGAAATCTCAAAGAACTGGCAGACTTTTGTAAGGAAGAATGTGCAAAGATACCTCAAACTAGAATTGAAAGACTCTTGGCTAGTTACAAAAAGCGTTTACAAGCTGTGATACTTGCCAAAGGGGGCAGTACAAGGTATTAACTCTGCTAACTTTTGCAGACACCATTTTTTTGTTTTCTGTTATTTTGAAAGTGTAAATGATGGAAATAAAATCTAACTTTTTTGACTTATTATAAGGATGTCTAATCTGTCATTTGATGCCTTTTGGAGATTTTTCCATCTTTTCTTGGCGTCTTTATGCACATTAATAAAAATCTTTACCTGGGGTGCCCAAACGTTTGATCCCCACTGTACTGTACAAACCCCATTTGAACTCAAGCTGTTCCAAGAATGAGGCTGAAGACTAAAGGTGAGTTTAGATAAGAACCTTTTTCCATCAGAGCTTTTAACTTTAGAACAATCTGTATATTTATGTACTGTATATTCTGTTTTTAGCATTCAGCCTTAGTCAATCAAATATCCAGACACACATAAATTGTAACTGTGCCTTTCTGAACAGTTTAAGCATTAGTTTAAACCTCTCACTCAGGTAGAAGTCATATTTACCTGTATTTAGTGACAGGATGAGTAGAAGAAAGCTCATCATTTTGGCTCAAACTCACTCTGATTCCAGTCTCTTGTGTAAAATAATCTGTCACTGACTGGTCTAAACATTTACAAAGTCCCTCCCCTGATTAATGCCCTTACCACTTCTGTTTTACATGTCTTTGCCAAATTTCCTGTCAAATTTCCATTGTGAGGCCAACTGTTATTTATTAATAGCAGAAATTGTCTTCCTCAAAACAAAAAAAGGATTATTGTAAAGTGCATAAATGTTACACACTATTAAAACTTCAGATGAGCAAATGTAATTCATCTTTGGAGAAGTTAGGGATATATTAAACTGTCAAAAAGCTATATTTAAACATCTGTAACATGTTTGTTCTGGTATCCTGTACATTTTTATCCAATCAGAAGAGAGGACTGCTTAAATAGTCAGCATACAATGTGTTCACAGAGTTTAAACAAACTAGCAGCAGGTGCAGACTTTATCTAACCCTGTTAACATTTTCTGGTTTTGTTTAGATTGTATCATTTGCAACAAACTTTTTATTTGTATCTGTTTGTGAGACTCTGTAACAGATGAACTTCTCTGTGGGATCAAGAAAGTCCTGTCTTATCTTATTACTTGAATAAAAATTGTATTAAGTGAAAAGACAAACCAAGTTCTGAGTTTAGCCATGTTTCTATTCATGTATACAGTGTGTTGATGATATAGCCTAGACATTATATATATATATATATATATATATATATTAGGGCTGGGAATTGATTAAAAGAAAATAACTAATTAATTGCACATTTTCTGTAATTAATTGCAATTAATTGTGTTTTCCCCCAAGCTTGTTATCATCAATATTTAAATTAGGGCTGGGCAACGATTAAAATGTTTAATCGAACAATGTTCTGTGATTAATCGCGATTAATCGCATTATACACAAAATTTAATAATGAATTCAAAATTAGTGTACTGCATACATTTTAAAAGAACTGCTATATGAACAAAAGTGCAATAATATTTGGTTTGCACTTTAAACAACACTTTAAACAAATAATGTGCTTTTTACAGCAGTTAAAACATTTCTTGTAAATCTGAACTTAAACATTAATGTAATCAAATTAAATATTAAAACCAAAAATATTTGCCACTGACAGGGCATTAATATTTTGTTTAGTTTGTTATAGAAAAACAAGTTATGTCCAGAGCTTCAATCATAACATTATAACAATATAAACAATATAAATGTCTCTCTTGTGTTTTCATTACAGTCAGAGCATGTAAATGCAGTTCCCGCGCGTTTCACACACACTCTCCCTTTCACTTGCCAAACTCAAGGGTGTATGGGTAATGTAGTCTCTGCTCTTGGTGGGACGAATTAGGAAGCGTGCATTGTGAAGGGCGCTCTGGAAAGCGGCAGAGCAGGCATTAAAACTTCTATTAAAACAGATGTCCAAATGAGCGTACCGGTACGCTAAAAGCACGTTCTGGGCGCACAGAGAAGTGGCGGTACTGAGTACAGGTGCGTACCGGCCCACTTAAAGCACTGGATGAGGGCGGCTCATACGTGCAGTCATTCGTCTTTCACCATACTAATCGGCCGACGTTAACGCACGATAAAATAATTGTCGGCGTTAATTCATTAATGCGTTAACGCGATAAAAACGCGTTAACTTGCCCAGCCCTAATATATATATATATATATATATATATATATATATATGTGTTACTCCAAAACACTTCCTCACGGTTCTTTTGGTATGTGACTGGAGCTAAGAGAATAAAAACTATAAAATCAATGTAAAGATTGTCTGTTGAATTCCACTCAGAAAAAGGTACAAGTCCAGCGCTGGAACACAACAAGAAGCTAACATGAGGTCACGTGTTGTCCCTTTGTTTAACTTAATGCCCTACAGGTCCTAACCTTTGGCCACACCTCACACAGGAGGGGCACTTCCTGCCAGAGTATCAGTATTTTTCCACTATGTGTCCAGGCTGCTGTGACCAACTGATTCTATTTGGTTTCAACAGATGAGGTATTTAGTATCCTAAACTAGGGTGCGGTGTAGCATGCAAAGTTAACAACTAACAACAAGAAACAGTTATGAAGATGCATCTTAATAGAAAAATGCTTACAAATTCCCCCTGTTGAGGTGTCTGAATGGACACCTCACTAAACTAAGATTCTAACTTTAGCGGTTTTTGCATCTCCCCCTGTTGAGACGGCAGAATTGCCATCTTACAACCAAGAGCTAAACAACTAAACCATTCCGTGAGTGTAGGTGTCTAAGAATATATTTATATAACCATCTCCTTCCGGCAGTCACATGGACCTGCCTCCTCCAGGTCACCATATCTCCTGTAGATGGTCATGTGTGGTGTAAATACAACATTGAAAATAATATAACAGAGCTGTGTGTGTAATGTAAAAATTGAAAAATTACTAAACCTTTACAAAATTGTTGAAGAGTCCCTGAAAATCTTTAATACAAAAGGCACAGTGGTAAAAACCTACACATTCATAGTATATGTAGTGTGTATCACGTGGGCCCTATCATACGCTGTCGTCTTTTTCCAGGGGTGTGGGCACACCGAGATCATCCTCCTCCAGCAATGGTGCCTTCTCCTGCATAGCTTGGTGACCAGGAGAAGGAGGCACCTTTCCTTCAATCATGGTTTGGCGGCAGTAGCTCAGTGGGTAGAGTGGCCGTCCTTCGACCGACGGGTGGGCTGATTGATCCCCGCTCGAAAAATCCCAAAACATCATAACATCCCGCTCTCCCCCACATACTGCCGTCGTGTCCTTGGGCAAGACACTTAACCCACCTTGCATCCAGTGGTGTCAGCTTTAACACTGGTAAAGCGCTTTGAGTGCCTACTAGGTGGAAAAGCAAAGTATAAAAAAATAAAAATAAAAAAAAAACATGCCATGGTTATTAGAGTCCCATGCTTCTAAAAAAGGTATACAACAACATCCACAAAATATGAATATCATAATCATCACAAAGAAGGCCAGGAAGGCACTGCCCATCACCTGCCCCATTTGTCATCATGGCTGGCAGAGGCACTCAAATATTAAGGGATTAATCAAAAACATGCTTTATCTTTATTTTTATGCCAACACACGCAACAACTAGCAAATGCCCTGACTTAAATACCCAACACAAAGGACTAAACCAGCTTAAGGGAGACATCATTAAGTAACTATACATATTTACAGCGTAAACCCCTTTAAACCCCCAACGAAAGACAGCTATAAAGTATGTACAAATACCCCCAACTAAAACAAACAATAAGCAATTCATTACATGAAAAATAACAAATGCTAAATTTTACCCAAAGCCAAACACACCTCCAATTAACCAATGGTTTCTTCCAACCATTCAAAATGGAGGCAAAGGCTTTCAGCCTCCAATAAAACTATTATTTCCTCATGTGTGTGTGTTTTGTTAAAACAAATACCATATATACATATTCCTTATGCCTTATTTTCCATTATATAATTGTAATGGAGAATGTCTACATTACATTTCCTTCTCCTTTGTCAAACATTACTCTTCAAACATACGAGACAGTGAGTCAGTAACCACATTACCTTTGTCCGCACGATGATACACTGTGAAGTCATAAGGTTGCAATGACGGGAACCACCTTGCAATGCGCATGTTTGAGTCTTTTATTTGCTGGAGCAATTTTAGAGCCCGGTGATCCGTCTCCAATGTGAAATGCCGGCCCAAGAGATAATATCTCAAGGACTCCACTGCCCATTTTCATTGCAAGACACTCTTTTTACAACAGGCCGAGAATATTTGTGCAAAGAGACGGAGGATTTCAAGTGTGACAACGTCTCAACAAAAATTATAAATGGAAAGTACAGCGAGACACAAAAGTGATTTCTATGTGATGATTAGTGAGATAACTTCCAAAGACGAGGGTGTTTACTGGTGCATGATTAAAGTGCATCATGTCTCTGCAGCATACAGGAAAGTCACTGTTCTCTCAGGTCAGTGTCACAGTGTTTGTGTTTCTGTGTTTGTCGTCTCAGAAAGACGTCAGAGAAAATGTCATTTGAAGTTAAAAAATATTTCACAAGGATATGTAACAACTCTTATTTATATTCGGTTAGTCTGACTCGGCTCGAGTGTGTGTTTTAAATGAGGGGACGTCAGTCAGGTCAGAGGAGCGGAGGGAGTGTGGTGGTGGAGCAGGTCTGTGAGGTAGGAGGGGGCCAGGTTATAGAGAACTTTGAAGGTGATGAGGAGGACTTTAAACTGTATACGTTGGGAAATGGAGAGTCAGTGGAGTTTTTGATGTGTTTTTGATGTGTTCATGGAGTGTGTGTGAGGAGGGCAGCAGAGTTTTGTATGTATTGGAGTTTATTGAGTATTTTGGAGGATGTACCATAAAGAATGCTGTTGCAATAGTCAGTGCAGATGAGGGTTTTAGCTGCAGATAAGGAGAGAGGGATGGAAGGAAAAATGAAAGAATGACCTTGTTATGTGGGTGACGGGCTGTGCAAAGCAGAGGTTTGTGTCGAGAAGAATCCCAAGGTTATGGAGAACTGTGGATGTGGAGAGGATAGTTTGGTCAATGTGCAAGGAGAAATTATTGGTGGGTTTGGTGATGTTTTTGCGGACAATGTTGATGATATTTGAGTTTGAGAAAATTGTGTTGCATCCAGTTTTTTTTTTTTTTTTTGGTCAGTGGTCAGTAGGTGAGATGTAGAGTTTTTAATTTTAGTGGAAATGTAAAGCTGTATATCATCGGCATAGCAGTGGAAATGGAGACCAATGATGGTGATTTAATGTTCAGATAGTTGTAAATAAACTAGAAACAAGACCCTGAGACACTTGAGGCAGGAACCTGGAGAGGGCAGGCCACCCTTTTTCGGCTAAAAATCATGTTCTTAGACTTTGATAATTAAAAAAGTGATTGCTAGAAGAGACTAAAATGCAAAACAATACATCAAGAGTAGAATTTGGTCTTGACTTTCACTGACACAAGCACAAGGCTTCTATAAACGCTATTCTTTATTGTCCTTGTCTTTCATTCCATTTAGATCTCACTACCTTTGAGAAGAATGCAGCAAAGAAGATTTTGAATATACATGTAACTATTCAAAGAAACAATCCAGCAATACATTCCTTTGTAAAGGAGAAGATCCAGAGACATGCCATCGTTTGGTGAACAGTGAGCCGCCAAGTCTGAGCCCTGAGAGGTTTACTCTGAAGGACATTCCTACGCTCTGTGAATGACATTTTTAGGACAAGATTGTCCTAAAAATAAACAACGTAATAGAAGAAGACAAAGGAATGTACTGGATTGGAGCTGAGACCAACAACACAATATATATATATATATATATATATATATATATATATATATATATATATAGGCTATATCATCAACACACTGTATACATGAATAGAAACATGGCTAAACTCAGAACTCGGTTTGTCTTTTCACTAAATACTATTTTTATTCAAGTAATAAGATAAGACAGGACTTTCTTGATCCCACAGAGTCTCACAAACAGATACAAATAAAGAGTTTGTTGCAAATGATACAATCTAACCAAAAGCAGAAAATGTTAACAGGGTTAGATAAAGTTTTTTTTTACAGCCACCCCCCTTTTCAGCGGTCACTGATAACAGACCTAACCTACTGAGCTATACATCCAAGTGGCTATTGTGGAGTTGAATACAGCTCTGCACCTGCTGCTAGTTTGTTTAAACCTTGTGAACACATTGTATGCTGACTATTTAAGCAGTCCTCTCTTCTGATTGGATAAAAAGGTACAGGATACCAGAACAGACATGTTACAGATGTTTAAAAATAGCTTTTTGACAGTTTAACTTCTTTAAAGATGAATTACATTTGCTCATCTGAAGTTTTAATAGTGTGTAACATTTATGCACTTTACAATAATTCTTTTTTTGTTTTGAGGAAGACAATTTCTGCTATTAATAAATAACAGTTGGCTTCACAATGGAAATTTGACAGGAAATTTTGCAAAGACATGTAAAACAGAAGTGGTAAGGGCATTAATCAGGGGAGGGACTTTGTAAATGTTTAGACCAGTCAGTGACAGATTATTTTACACAAGAGACTGGAATCAGAGTGAGTTTGAGCCAAAATGATGAGCTTTCTTCTACTCATCCTGTCACTAAATACAGGTAAATATGACTTCTACCTGAGTGAGAGGTTTAAACTAATGCTTAAACTGTTTAGAAAGGCACAGTTACAATTTATGTGTGTCTGGATATTTGATTGACTTAGGCTGAATGCTAAAAACAGAATATACAGTACATAAATATACAGATTGTTCTAAAGTTAAAAGCTCTGATGGAAAAAGGTTCTTATCTAAACTCACCTTTAGTCTTCAGCCTCATTCTTGGAACAGCTCGGGTTCAAATGGGGTTTGTACAGTATGTCCAAGATGTAGCTTTAAACAAGGCTTAAACAAGCTGTAAAAGTGTTGAGGCATTCAACGTCAAGTCAAAAAGACATGTAACTTTCAACTACAGCTGGTGTTCATGTACATTATCCAGATGAAAGTGTTGGTTTCTGAGGACTACATGAATGCAGCATTATATATTATATATTATATAGTTTAAAAATACAAAATTTGTTTTCCTACCTCCATTTAATTACTCCATTTAATACTTGAACGTAGCCTTTGGTATTATGTGTGTGTATCTGTTTGTTGGCACTTGATCACTTTGACATGTTTACTATAATTCAAATCTGTTTGCTGTGCAGGATTTGTGGCTTTAGTAGATGTGGATGTACAGGGCTGTACAGGAGGCTGGGTTGAATTCACCTGGAAAAATCCAAACAAAAATGACCAGATCGTCAAAGTAAAGACCCCAAAAGGAGATATTAAACAGATTAAACAAAATGAATGGAAAGAGGACAATGGACTTTTCCTGTTCAACAACACAACAGGGAAACAACTGAGGATGATTGTAAAGCCACTTGGAAATAAGGACTTTGGGGAGTACATGTGCAAGTTTAATGAAGAAGAAGTTGAGTTTAAGCTAAAAAATAGTAAGATATGACTTTTATTAATTTATATTTATATTAAAATTTTGATGATAATTAAACATGAACATACTTTTCACAAGAAGGATAAATAAATGCATTTGGACCAATCCATTGAAATAAATATAACTGCTACAATAAGGCTTTTTTCCCACGACCATTTTTTCTGATGTGAAATAGAAAAATCAAACAACTTTTGTCAGACAAAAGTTTGAACTAAACAGTTCCCAGTTTAGTTCAAATGCAGACAGCCATGTTATAACATGTTATATCACATTGATTACTTCATTTTTATCAAACAATAAATGAATCCATATATTTTCATCTTAAAGCTTCAATACCTGTTTATGATAACTCCTTTTACAAAACGGGACTGTCCCTTTAAGAGGTGCTTTAGATCCTGTCTGTACTTATGAGGACACAACAACAATCAGGTAGTGTCAGGGAATGTTTGTTTAAAATAAAACATTTGTAGTTTATATTGCTTTTGTGCTATTTCAAACTAACTTTATTCAAAATATGGAAAGGCATCTATTGGAAAAAAAAGTCTCTGAAAGCTTTACATTTAAAGAGATTTTAATCTGAACTTAAAACAGCACTAAACAGTCTTTTTATGTGTTTATATTTTCAGGTGGAAGTGTTTGTCTCAAGGACTTAGTTCAGACTACTCACAGAACAGCACAAACCACCATTAACTGTAGTCACCAAGGTTTCAATTTTATTTGCAAAGAGAAGAGTTTCACTTGTGACACAATCCTACGTCAAACATCTCCTGTAAAGACCATCAATAATGTGGGTCTGCAGGACGCTGGGGTCTACTGGTGCGGCACTGAGTCACAGACACAAGGATACAGAGTTTCACGCCAAAAAATACACCTGGGCGTCAAAGGTTAGTAACAATAACCACACGTTTGTTTGTTCCTTCTTTATATGAACCAATCAGTCCTAACATATGAGTCAACAGTAACACTTCAAATCAGTTCATTGATGTCTCACTGAGTACATCTCAAAGCTCCTTTTTCTTGTTCCCCCTCATTTAAGTCCTCTAGACCCACCTACAGAGAGGACAGGAGAGTGCGGGGGTTGTGGCTGCTCACTGTAAACAGTCTGAACTCAATGTTGCTCAAACACATAAGAATAAAGACTGTAAAGTAATAAGTGATGTGTCTTTTCTCTAGAAACAAGTAACATCTGGACTAAACTTAACTCACAAGTTTAAATATACTGCTCTTCCAATAATCAAGTTTTTCTGTAAAGGAGAAGATCCATTAAAATATCAACAACTCGTTGGCACAAACACAAGAAGCAGTGGAACAAAGGGCAATGGGAGATTTTTGTTTAAAGATGACAAAGTAAAAAAGTCACTATAACTGTACGAAAGGTAACAATAAAAGACACTGGGTCTTATTGGTGTGGGTATAAAAGTGTTAAAGGAAATAAAAACCTGTTCTTTTACAAACTGGAGCTGACTGTAGATGAGTTTTTTATTTCATAGAGCAACATTTTGTTTAGTCATCCTTGAATAACCAGCTTTTATTGTAATATGATTTTATTTCAGTTGCTTCTTCGACAGTCTCAACCATCTCTTCTACTGCTCAGGACACAGTGACTACAGCTTCAGTTTATAACACTGTGCCTTCAACTGAGACAACAAGAAAGCAAGGTAAGGAATCATGTCTGTATGAAAACCTCTTGTACTAGCATAGGTTTTATTTTATTTATTTAGATTCATCCTGTCACATATTACACATGCTCATCCCTACAAGGGCTTTTACAAACAAAAAACAGACAAATAGACATTTATTTGCTGTAAATAACTACAATGGTTGAGAAAACTTCAAAATGAAATGTTTTACTCTGTGTTCAGAGTGAAATTTCAAAATTAAAAGACTAGATGTAAAGTGTTTGGATTAGCAGAGCTCAGTCGGCTGCAAAAGAGATTCAGAATTGTAATTTATGTGATTAAATGTATGTTACATTTATTTTTTGATTAATTAAAATAGATATATATTTTTTTGCCTTTGATAGTTGACAGTTGGTTGACAGGAAACAGGGCGAGAGAGAAGGGGATGACATTGGGAAAATGAGCCAACCGAGATTCTTTGTAGGACTATACATTATTTCATGCTGAACTGAACACAAAGCAGCTGATAAAGACTTGATCAGTGTGACGAAAGAAACAACATTAAAGGAACTTCTGGTTGAATAACAATAAATGAAGCCATGAAATATAAATGCAAAAATGAACTTTATGACTTATTTTACTACATTGTACAGATATAAAAGTCACATATACTGTATCTACATTAATATGAATTAATTTTATCATTAATTTTATGGTCTCTTACTACTAAAACCATTGTAAACTAAAATATTTGTCCTTATTTTCCAGATGAACTTTGGAAAACTTTAGTTATTGTTACAGTCGTCTTTGTGCTGCTGCTGCTCGCTGTTTTCTTCAGCTACAAAAGTATGTCACACACTTAATGTCATTCATGCAACTAAATAACTATTGTTCTGACGTCAGTGGAAAGTTAAAAGACATATTAAAAAAGTAAGACTGAAAAACAAGTTACATGGTTGTGTATCTCTGTGGTTCATGACGACATTTCCTCTTTCAGGGTTTAACTGTTTCAACAACACGACAGAGAAAAAAATACAGGTTAGTGCTCACTGTCCAGTCTTTAGTTTTAATGTGTGCAACTTCTAAAGTTAATATAGCGCTTCTCTGACACTACTTTTCTGAAATAAGTGAAATAAATGACAAGCTTTGGGTTAGGAGTCAAATTTGATTAATTTGACCGTTTTTCTAATTTCCAAAAGAATGAAATCTAAACAAAAATGGCTACAACCAGAAAGATGCTGGTTCGATTCCTTGGGAAAGACACTTAACCCTCCTTGCCTCCAGTGTCTTTGCACTGGTGTATGAATTTGTAAGAAAGTTTAGTGAATGTAATGTAGGCTGCGCTGTCTCTGTCAGTCTGCCCCAGGGCAGCTGTGGCTACAGATGTAGCTTACCACCACCAGTGTGTGACTGTGGAGTGAATGAATAATAAATATATAAAGCATCTTTGCGGGCCAGGAAAAGTGCTAAATGTAATAACAAAAGCAGCTATTAGATGCATACACTGTATCTAGTGTTTGTTTACTGCAAAATAAACACCTAATGCATCATTGATTTCCTGTAACAATAATTTACCATGACTTATGATCTAACTTAATGACAAGTGCTTTTACAAATCAACTTCAGGTTTATTATCCAAACATCATTTTTATTGTTTAAAAGTTGAATATGTTTGTGTTGCACTTGATATTATTTGACATGGTTAATATAGATATATGGTTATTTTCCTTCCTTGTTTTCTGAAGGAGCACTTTTACGAGGTAGATGAGCGCCCCAAACTGCCCGGCTCTGGGACTACACTGAAAACTATTTACACCACTGTCACTCTCCCCTCTGAGCCCCCCCCTGAACCACTCTACATTACTCTGGACCATCCCACTTCAGCTCAGACCAGAAGCACTGAGATCAACCCCACCTCCTCCTCAGACGAAACATTTACTAAAAATGTTGTTTATTCAACAATAAACACGCCACAACAAACTGGAAGCTCTTAGACTATTGATAGAAACATTCACTGAATGCATGGGCGTAGGTTTAGGCGGGGACGCTAGGTACTAGTCCCTATCAATATTTTGAGATGGCAAATTTGTCCCCACCAATATTTAGAAAGCTCCTTTGAACTGCTATTTGGATCTTTGCACTGCTATTTGGATCGATTCTAACGGCCAGGACGACGACAGTACAAGAAACACCGTAATTTGATTGGTGGCGGGATATCTGACAGGCTACACGCGCGGGCCGGGACTACTTTTGTGCTTGCACTAGCAGCGAGCGGCTGGTGTGTGTGCGCGCATGCTGACGACGCCGACGGTAAGTTACCAGGGCTGTCTCTCTGCCACATACAAAGGCCAGTGTAAAAACATTTTAATATAAAGTTTTTTTTGCCCCTTTTTGTACTTTGTAAATGCCAACCAAGAAGAAAAAAGGGGACATAAGAAGCTTTTTCATAAAGCAGAGTCTGAGTGTAAGTGCAAAATAACTAGCTAGTCACACAAATAAACTAGCAGTAGTGACTGACCAGTCACTAATTAATGTTATATAGTTCAACAATAATAAAATGTTAGAATATGATCTGTATTTTATTCTAATGTTGATCTAGATTACTGCTAGTCTCATACAAACTTAACACATAGATTAAGATAAATTTCAACACATTAATCCACAAAACCATGTCCCCTTCATATTTAAAAATGGTTCTGAAATATAAACATGATGTGTTGAATGCATACTATGATACGTGTGTATTTTATTCATTAGTTCATTTAATTACATATAGGAAACTCAGACATCTTGTGAAGATGTCATAAAGCTTGTTGAGGAAGAAGTAGCTGGACCTTCACGGCTTCAGGTGAGGTCTTTATGAACTATGAATTATTAAAGCGTGATTAAAGGAAATCATGCATTTTAAAAGTTTTAAAAACCATGTCCCCTTCATATTTAAATTGCTCTGAAATATAAACATGATGCATTGAATGCATACTGATAGGTGTGTATTTGATTCATTAGTTCATTATTTAATTACTGTACATATATAGGAAACTCAGACATCTTCTAAAGACATAGAGCATGTTGAAGTAGCTGGACCTTCATGGCTTCAGGTGAGGTCTTAAAGTGAAGGTATTAAGTGATTCTGTGATGAGATATACTACTATTGATTAATAGCAAATTATTAAATATAAATAAAGTCTAGATTATACAGTTATACTAGCTCTGTAGGGACAGTATACAGGATGGTATATCGGGGTAAGGATACAATATAATGAGAAGAAGTAGATTCACTTCAGTATTGTGATATTCTGTATTGCCAACAGTCTGGAATAAAAGAAATCGGGGGAGGGGGTAGACCAAACCTACGCCCATGACTGAATGTTTTATGTTTATTTGAGATTATTTCAATGTATTATTAATTGTATAAGATTAAATGTTGTGACTCTGGTTCACTGGATAAGTGTGAGGGATATGGATGTAACAAAGTTAATCTTGAATTAAAGCTTAATGAAGTCCGTCGGAGATATACACTGGAGCTGGGAGTGTCTTATTTGCTTTTTTCTGCCAATGTGGCCGAAAGTGACAGTATTAAAATGTTTGCAACAAAAAACAAAAACATTTAACATAAAATGTGATTTGTATTTGTGCATTTCGCAAACAATATAACAAAAAGGCTTCTGCAATCAATTTTTGTTGTGACTCATAACAGCAATAGTTCTTGTTCAACTGTCTCAGTTTGTGATGGATCTGGGTAGGTTCTGTTCAAACAGTGGCTGACGTGGTAGCAAGGCAGTTTCAAGCTTTGAAATAACCCTGATCAAAACAACTCTGGTGGTTTTGGCTTGATAAGATACACACAAGTTAAAACAAATGCTTTTGAAAGGATACTAAAGGTAACCATCCTCACCTGTGATCTGTTTGCTTGTAATCAGTGTCTGTGGATAAAAGGTCAGTGAGTTTCTGCACTCTAAGAAATAAACTTGAGTTTGAATTAAAAATATTATGTCAACTTATTCTACGTAACTGCTTTAAGTAATTGCTAAACTACTTGATTTTTAATATGGATTTGATGAAGTTGATTGATTTATATGTAATAGTGTTTAATATAGATTACTCAACTTTATGTTATTTTTATTCAATCAAGCTGTGTTTTAAGTGTTAGAAACCAGCCTTAAACAAAGATGAGAGTGAGTGGATCTGAGACATGAGTGTCAGTCACAGAGACCAGACAGAGATGGACTTAATATTTCAGTCATTTTTTCTGGAGACTCAGTCAGAGTCTGCTCTTGAGACACTGTCTCAGAGACTGGAGTTTCACACTTTAGTCTCTGTTGAATTTTTTGAGAGGAGAAAAGCTGTGTTGAGAATAAAAATATGTGATGAAACAATAATAAAATTATTAATTTGATGCTTGAAATGACTTGGCATGACTTCCAAATAGCGTCCAACGTTGAATGATGTAGCTTAGCACAACATTATTTCAGGTTTCAGTGGCTCAGTGGTAGAGCGGTTGTCCTGTAACTGGAAGGTTGGCGGTTTGATTCCTGCTCTCCCCACTGTTCATACTGTCATTGTGTCCTTGGGCCAGACACTTAACCCACCTTGTCTCCAGTGATGTTCCAGCTGTAACACTGGTGAATAGAAGCTTAATGTAAGTCGCTTTGGATAAAAGCATCAGCTAAATTACTAAATATAAATGTAGGTAGACACAAAGGACCAAGAGGCTGCTAAGCACATGTCCTTCACAGAAACACCCCTACACATGGCCTCCGACGTGGAGACCTTAGGGTCGAATGTGCTTCGGCCATTTGGGGGCGTCTCAATAAATGTTGGGACGTCCCCTGGTCCCAAAACACACAAACAAGTGGTCCCAAGCATGAAAGCTCACAGAGCGCTCCACACAGCACTGGCCTTATGACATAGCATTTGTAGCAGTGCACTCACTGCTGGTGTGTCTGTGGGAGGGCATAGAGCCCTAATCCTGATCACACTCGACCGGTAAGTCTAGGTGATAACTTTTGACTGAAAAGCTAAAGGAATGGATGTGGAGAGCTTGTGGTGGAAGTTGATAGAAAGGCCAGTGAGTGTTTTTTACAGAAAAAAATATCAAGTTTCAATCCTTTGCAATGTTAAATTGATATATATTCATACACTATTATTTAAAACAGCACTTTCCATATAAGCTTTTATAAATCTAACAGAATAAAGCTTCATGATTTTCAGTTAAAGCAACACTATATGTAACATGTTTTGCCATAAAACTTATTTGAGTTCCTCTTTTATTAAGAATGCAGCAGCCAGTTTTCATTTAGGTTTGAGGTGTTTTCATTTAAAACTGCATTAATGTGAAGCCGTTTCCATAACAACCTGGTTGATGGGCAACAGGTCATTCCAGATCCTGACTCACAAAGCTCATATATTCTGCTTCTAGAGGCATTTTAGACCAACTCTTGATCAGGTCTGACAGCAGAAGACAGACACAGACAAACAAAAAGAAAACAGACATGTTTTCATCATTATTTACAAGAAACAAGCGTCCAATGAACGGTAAGTAACCACTGCAGAAGGACTGGAGAGTTTAGTCACTGAGTTGATCATATGTTACTGAAGAAAACACACTGACATGTAATATAGCTTCAGTCAAAATTAATTATTTTCTTATTTTGTGCATATTTTTGTTAATTGTAGCTGTAAGTTGTTTTTCAATATAGTTTTAAAAGCATGTTAATACAATACTGAGTTCATACAAAGGGGTTCAAAAGGTTTTTAGCCTACATTTGCTGCTCTTGGATTGAAATCCAGTGTAAAAAATACAAAATGAGCAGTTTCCACTAATAATGTGTCTTTTCTCAGACTCGACCGTAGGTCCACGCAGAAGCCCTCGCCTTATTTCCAAAAGGACACTTCTTAACAGGTAAATTGTAGTTTGAGTTCAGACACATTTAGTTTGTAGTTGCTGTTTGTTTCACTCATAACACCTGTCCTTTTGTTGTCTTTAAAAGGCGAAGGTCTTACAGCGAGCCGAGTTTGGATCACGGGACAAATGAGGAGCTACAGTTCAGCTCTGGGGCGTCCAATCTTTGGAAATGGCGCTGCTTTACGACAGTCCTCTCACTGTTGTGCCTAGTGCTGTTCCTGGCTTTCTGTGAGTGTTATTTGTTATTTAGTGATTTTCTCATTATTCACAAATGTCTGACCTGTGTTTTTGCTTCGTTTAGGCTACACTGTGACAAAGCTGCAGCAGGAAAACGAGGCCAGGAATGCATACTCGAGGCTGTTGGCGACAGAAGCAGATAAGATGCCAAATTTTGCATCTTTATTTACAAGTATGTTTTATTTATTCTAAACATGTTTAAGTAGGGTTAATAAACTAAGATTATTAATGTGTGGCTTGTATTTAGGTGCAAAAACCACTGTGATGAGGTTTCGGTCGTCAGCAACATTTGGAGAAAGTGGATTTCTTCAGATGCTTGTGTCGCAGTTTTTTTCAAAACATCTGACTGTGATGCAGGTAAGAAGTGTTCACAGTTTAAAGAACAAGAGTTGTACTTTATGTGTTTGTAAAGGTTCAAATTATCATTATATGTAACTTGAATGTGAAAAAACAAAATCACATTTGACAAGTTCCATCTTTTTTTTTACACAAACATTTGAGTCACTTCTAAACTCACAATAACTCATAAGATCTTTCACAGCTGAATGTTAAACACAAATAAAATGCCCTTTTACACAGACACGTGAAAAGTTTCATAAAAAACAAACAAAAAGTCCAGTTGCTGAGTGATGTTTCTGAAGTGATCTCAACTCGACTCAGTCATATTGACTTTCATATTGTCAGTAACATGAAGAGAGTCAGTATGTAACTGTATTTGTTTTATATTATTTTACAAAATACTTTTGTATTAAATACTGCAACTAGTGAAAGATTTTTGTAAAATTTTAATTTAAAACATTTATTGTGATAAAATCAAAATTATGATTTTTGCAATAACAAAAATTGTGATGATGCTTTTGGAAGATTACTAGAACAATTGTGAGACTTTAATGTGACATCAGTTTGTTCTTAAACTGAACCTGATTTTGTTTTGTCATTTCATGTCAGTGCATTTCTCTGACTGTATCTCACTTTTTTCCTTTAGCCTCAGTCTCCTCTTGTCCCGGGACACTGTTGGCCTTTTGCTGGTGATCAGGGGCATTTACATGTCCCACTGGTCGCCTCTATCCACATCAGCCATGTGACCATTGGCCACATTGCTAAAGTGCAGTCCTTCTCGGGAGACATCTCGAGTGCACCGAGGGAGTTTTCAGTTTATGTGAGTTATCTTTTTGTTCAACCAAGACTCATTTCATAGATTAGTCCAGTTTCCATTAAATATAAAGTGAATTTTTGAAAAGCCCTAAAATCTGTTTAACAACTAGTGACACAGTGAACTAAAACAGTTTTTATTCTCATTTAGGGCATGAAAACACTGGACTCTAAAGAGAAGTTTCTGGGGAAGTTTACTTATGACGCGGACGGCCCCAGCTTTCAGACCTTTGCTCTGCCAAACCAGGACCAGGACCAGGACATCTACCGCCACGTCAGGCTGCAGGTGCACAGTAACTGGGGTAATGTAGAGTACACCTGCCTCTACAATTTCAGGGTCCACGGGGTGCTCCCCACCCGCCCTGAACACAGCATCTACTAGAGGCAGGTGTATGTCCCGGACTAGACAAGACCAGGACTGAACCGGGACTTAGTCAGGCCTTAAGTGTAAGGTTTAGAAACAAATGGGCCTAGACTTCACAGGGGACTTCTTCTTAGGGGACAGCTTTGAGATAGACGACAGAACATTTTTGTAGTAGAGCTGGAGATGGTGGTTGTGGACAGTTGGTGCACTCTGTCTGTGCTGCTCTTGTAATGACCTCTATCCAGCAGCAAGTGCAGGATAGTGACAGTGGAGCTGCTCTCTTAGTGTTGGAAAGAGTCACTATGAACATCAAGGTCCAATCTGAACTGTTAATTCCTTGTTCAGTTTGGGCTCTGATGTTTAAAGTGTTTTCTTCTTCCACTAAATAAACAGCTCTACTGTCTGTCCACTCAGGAGCTCATCACAAGAGCAGCACAGTTCACATCTAAAGCTACACTACAGCTCTCCACAACCACCACCTACAGCTCTGCTTCAAAACGTTACCCTTACATGGTCGTCTCAAGACTGTCCCTAAAGAAGTCACTGGGAATGTCAGTCCCATTGGTTACGTTTCCAAATCCTGCACAAATTAAGGTCTGATGTAGATGACCTCGAGACTTTAGGGTGACCAAACCTCATATTTAAGGAAGTTCAAATAACAACACAGTAATTTACATACATCTTTACCTGCCCTCATTGAAGCTATTTCAGCAGCCGACCCAGCATTGACTCTGAGAGGAGGGTTACTGGCCCTGTTTCAAGTCAAAGAACCATCCTAATGACTTGAAACTTTACATTTTCAGCTAAAGCTAATGTTGATACCAATGTTAAATAACTCTTCACATTTCTCTCCCTTGAAGCACTGCAATCACCTTTGACCCCAGCCCCAATTGACCCAACCTGTCGAGGCAGCCGACCCTTCTCCTTGAGCCTGGGTCTGCCGGAGGTTTCTGACCGTTAAAGGAAGTTTTTCCTCCCCACAGTCGCCAAAAGTGCTTGCTCAGGAGACATCTGTTGGGTCTCTTCACCTTGAGTTTTTTCACTTTCAAATTTCAAGATTAGGCCTGTTTTTTAGAGTCAATGTGTGATTGAGGTAAAGACCATTTTAATTGGAAGATCTAGTTACTGTCCACATTAACAGGTCAAATTAAATGAGCCTGTTATAATTTAGTAGTGATCAGTTTAAATGACTCTTTGTTACAGTTCATTTTTGTGTAAATTTGGACTGGGTGATTCTTAGTTGAACTTAATCTGGCCTGGTCTCAGTTGGGTCAAAGGTGAAAAACAATAGGTGGATAAATGGACAACAGACGTTTCAGTCCTGCACAATTTAAATAAACTTAAACTTATTAAAAACCATGTTTTTTTCTCTCATTAATATATTTGTTTTTCAGTATTTCAGTTTTTGTTTCTACTAAGGTCACTGCTATTCACTGAGTTGTCCCTCTGTCCCGCTCTCCTCTGGGGGAGTGGATACTGTTGCAGATGTCCAGCCCACTGTTAGGCGTCCCAGTGAGGATTGGACCTCATCAGCCTGATCTGTGATAATGTCCCGACCCATGGACCCCCCTGACCCCAGCTCTTCTCACTCAGATGGATGAACTGTTCCTACTGATATTAAATAAAGTTATTTTCATTAATCTATTTGTGACATGGACTTTATTTGAGTCAATATACCGTCCTGGGAGTGACTCCTCCTACACTTCTGTTTGAAGAGTCTGTGTTCCATTGGTGGTACCAGAATGTTTGATTTATTAAAGTTTTTCTTTTATATTTTTAAAAATACAGTGTATCCAGGGAATAAATAATTTTTAGACCAGACTATTATCTTAGACAATATCTTAAACGTTTAACTCTGCTTTAAGTCATTGAAATGGAGTATTATAACAAAAGAATAGATGGACCATTTTAGAGTCACTATAATAAATCTTTTAGAGCAGTAAACACCTGCTATTTGATCTGTAATCTGGTTGTGGGACTGATCTTAAACTGATTTAGTCTCGTCCAGTGCATTTATTTGAAAAGACTGTATAGGATTCAGGAAGAGAAGAAGAAAACCAAAGTACGGTTGTTTCTCTTTCTCCAGGATCCTTTTTTCAGTCGTCAAGACCAGAGTCTAACTTCAAATGAACGTCTTCTGGAACAAGCTTTAAGTGACCTGGCTGCATCAGAAAAATCCCTGACCTCTTTTTTCCTCTAAATAAATGAGAAATTGTTTTAATGTGTAAAAGTTTAGATTATTGTGAATAATGTTGAATTAAATATAATCCTGGATCAAATGTTTTTTGAACATGTTTATTTGTAAATGTCAACACATTAAATTTTATATTGTATACATATGTAGCCCACCTATATCCACAGTAATAAAGAAAAGGGCCTTCTAAGTTCTTTATCAACTATTATGTAGTTACCACCGGGCTAGACATTGACACCCGACAAATGACAAATGCAGGTAGATTTCAGCTCTGGCGGGTAACAGTCACTTCCTCTTAAAAGTCACACTTAGACCTAGATTTGACTAATTATAAGTGGGATCAAGCATAGAGAGCTTTTTAATTATAGTGCAGAGAACTGCATCAGACGAGAATAAGAGCATTTCTGATTCCTGTTTTTCCTACTGCAGAGACTTTTAAGTATTTTGTAAACATAGTGTATATTTGTTCCCAAAACTGCTTTGAGAATTTTTAATTATTATTATTTATATTTTTTTAGGGTAATGTTTGAACTGTCATTTTTTTTTTTTTTTTTTTTTAATTCTGCTGCATCTGACCTTTTATAAACAAACACTGATTACAAACAGATCACAGGTGAGAATGGTTACCTTTAGTAACACAAGTGCACAAGTGTAAGTCAGTGCTATATCCTGTACATAAACAACATAAGCTTTGTGTGCATTTTGGCATCAGAAGTTAAGCAGACAGCAATTTTCAATGGACAAAAAGACATTATCTAATTCTGCAACAACAAGATTATTATATTTGACTAAGTGTGTGTTATGTTATTGAGTGGGCAAAAACAAACATTAGCAACTTACATTCACTCATAACTTCTATTATTTTATTGAATAGACAATAAAATCTCACTCAATCTCTGCCTCCTTCACCGGGGCGGACTGGGGAAAAAAGGGGCTGGGGGGTTCCTGACAGACTTGGTCAGCTGCTGGGTTTCTTTTGTTTAATAAATACAAATAAAATGAATAATTCATAGGGACAAAACTTTTTTTTTTTTAATGAAAATAAATAAATTTACCAAAGCCACTTAATTGCTTACTTTTTAGTAATAATACTTCAAAACTTAAACCTGATAAAAACAAAAAAGAAAAGCTAATGTATTAGTAAACCTACCTTGTTCACTTCATGAGTGACCTCTGCAGCAACTGACTTTTTTCTGCTACACATCTATTACATTTTCACTGTCCAGCAACTTTAGCACATTTGATGAGTAGCCTGAGCATAAAAGCCTCCAGGTGCTGTTTTCCTGAGCCTGTAACAGCCTGATTAATTTCAGGAAGAGTTTCTTTCACAAGCTCTCTGAGTCTGACTTATGAGTCATCGTTCCTGTTAGTTGCTTAGCATCCATGTTTTACAAGCATGCTATTGTTATTTAGCATTAGACAACTGAAAACAAAACACCACAATATCAGCGGCGGCTTGTGATGGAAAAAGTAGGGGGGGCTGAGGGAGATTTCTGCTGTTTATTTATTACATTAACACCAAAGTAACGATTTAAAAACAAATAGCATCTAATGTAATTATTAAAGTATGAGTTTAGAATGTCCTTGTAGATTTCAAATATTGTTCTTTCAAAGACAAGGTCTTACCAAGTCATACAAGTCATACACGTCATACAAGGAAACCAAGTCATACAAGGTGAACTTATAATTGCTGTAATTTGCGTCAATATTCAATAAACACAAAGAGGTAAATAGTCGCTGTTATTACATGGAGTAACCACTAGATGAAGAAGACTGTGCATTACCAATTGTAATGGTGAGCAAGTCAATAAAAATTATTTACATTGTCTCCAGTGTTCACATCATGAATCGTACAGCGAACCACCTCTAAGACAGACAAAAAAACAAAAACATCAAAATCCTCCAAGCACTCAGCATCTCCTCTGCTCCTTCAGGGACACAACAGCATCTCCTCTGCTCCTCCAGGGACACAACAGCATCTCCTCTGCTCATCCAGAGACACAACAGCATCTCCTCTGCTCATCCAGAGACAGAACAGCATCTCTGGAGGAGCAGAGGATATGCTGAGTGCTTGGAGGAGCAGAGGAGATGCTGAGTGCTTGGAGGAGCAGAGGAGATGCTGAGTGCCTGGAGGAGCAGAGGATATGCTGAGTGCTTGGAGGAGCAGAGGAGATGCTGAGTGCTTGGAGGAGCAGAGGAGATGCTGAGTGATTGGAGGAGCAGAGGAGATGCTGAGTGCTTGGAGGAGCAGAGGAGATGCTGAGTGCCTGGAGGAGCAGATGAGATGCTGAGTGATTGGAGGAGCAGAGGAGATGCTGAGTGCTTGGAGGAGCAGAGGAGATGCTGAGTGCCTGATGGAGAGAAGCAGCCGAGATGATTATGCAGTCACTTGTAAAGAAATTTGGCTCTCCTTTCTTTCTGGGTTGCAAACCTATCAATAACTTTGTTGTTGAAGTTGGGCATGTCTTTCACAATCTTTTTCTCCATAGAAAGCATGGCAAGGGCATTCAGTCTTTCTTGAGACATCGTGCTCCTTAGGAACGTTTTGATTCTTTTTAGAGTGGAGAAGCATCTTTCAGATTCTGCTGATGTCATTGGAGTAGTGATAAGGATTTTCAGAAGATTAACAGTTTCTGACAAATGTGCACTGAAGGTTGTTCTCCATAAAAAACTGATACAGAGGCACTGCACCACTACACTTTTCAAACTCCGGGTTTTCATAGACCAAGGATAGTTCTGTCTTCAGTCTAGCCTTGTTCAGCATCGGATAGGCCTAGTGTTGTTTTTGGCGGCCTGTTTTAATTTTAGTTTTAGTCTAGTCTTTGTGTCAAGCTGTCATTTTAGTTTTTATTAGTTTTAGTCACGTTCATACTCTTTTTAGTCTAGTCTAGTTTTAGTCGACTAAAAGTCTGAGCATTTTAGTCTTATTTTAGTCAGAATTATCCATGACTATTTTCGTCTAGTTTTAGTCGACGAAAACTGATGACATTTTTAGTCAAGTTTTAGTCAATGAAAATTGTATTTTAGCCTCTTTAGTCAGTCAGGTAGGAACTAAGAACCCACTTTACACTCTCTCACATAAAAACACACACACACAAATGCTAGTCACACACACACACACACACGCTAGTCACACACACACACTAGTCACACACACATACACGCTAGTCACACACACACACACGCTAGTCACACACGTTTGTCTCAGTCGTTTTCAGCTCCAGTGGCTAACGTCTAAAGCTAACGTTAAAATGAGACACATTAACCACAGCCTCATGAGTTGGCTTGGCATGAGCTTTCTAATATAGAAAGTTACGTTATGGTATATTATTATACCATATTATACAATACGTTATCGGACCCTTTCTCTCTGTCAGGCTAATAGACTTAACTTTGTTGTCGTTTAAATACACTAACCATGACACTCACCGCAGTCTAAATATCTAAATAATGCCGCGAGTGAGGCTTGAGGAAGTGACGTTGGCGCCTGCGTCAGCGGAGTGCAACCTGATGCAGCCTCCCGAAAGGGAGACACAGCAGGAAACAGAAATTACTGCAAAAATACTACGACTAAACGAGACGAAATAAGGTTATAACATTTCGTCTCGTCTCGTTTTGGTCAACGAAAATGAAGAGACATTTTAGCATAGTTTTTATTTTGTAAACCACATTAAGTCTCGTTTTTATTCGTCAACGATAATGCATTATACATTTAATTATAGTTATCGTCACATGATCAGCATTTACGTTGCGTCTCCGCTCGTTTTCGTCACGTGATAAAGGTTCGTTGACGACAATATTTAGTCATAATTTTCGTTGACGAAAGCAACACTAGATAGGCCTCCACGGTGGCATTCAATGCAGCACTTGGAAAGGTTTTAGCATGCTGTGAGAACAGCTCTCCATGCAGCAGTGTTGAACTCACAAGGTGCCCAGTGAACGCAAAGCGCTCCTTTGTCTGAGCCCAGATGGTATCACACACCTGTAAAACATAGAAAATAAATAACATATTAATTGCTATACATAGAACTTAAATTATTAAATTATGTCACAATAATGCAAAAATCAGGTATGAAATACTGTTGTCTAAACCAAAACTAATCAAGGATCTACAATAGAACTAAATCATTGGTGAATTGAGATTAGGAGGAAATCCCAAATAAAATGCAATATGCCAGCAATATGGCAATATGTTGTGTGAGCGAGCGATGCGCCAGCGCCATCACTTGGATGTGTTGCTCAATAGTCGTTTAATGCTCTCATTCGAAACAGTAACATTCTCATTCAGTAAAGGTAACATATTTATATTTGTGTACTTTCAAAATGACTACAACATATCATGCCTTTGAAATTATTATATAAGAATAATTATCATTATAAATTATTATTAGATAGCCTACTCTTTCTGGCACACACCAAAAATTATCCAAAATAGCCTACAGCCAATAATGTTAGCCTTCTTGGCGCCCCTATATATTTTTAAAGGTCAACATTTTGATTCATCACAGCGTGCAAATTATTTCACGGACCACACTTTCTCAGCAAATGAAGTCCCTAACGGATAAAGTGAATTTGATTTGGCAAAACATTAGTAACTGCTCCAAACATAACACAAAATTTAAAACTATATATAACAACAAAGGACCTTTGAGTGGCACCAGTAACCATGCAGCAGTTTGTTAAGCACTATTGTAGACTAGAGCACAAGAGGCCTATGAAAGTGAAATAGCCTAAGCTGTACCTCAATAGCAATCCGATGTTGTTCTGCGGGCCCCAGTGTCCTCTGTCGCTTTGCAGCTGGAATCTCCTCTTGCACAGTGAATATGGAAGACCTTGTTTAAACATAAAACAATTGATTAATACTACATTATTCTGCATTCATGTTATTTCTATGATTTTTCACATTTACCTGATGTTTCTAATGCTGTCGGCAAACTTAGAGATGGCAGCTTTGATGAAGATGGGGTCAATGTTTCGTTTCTGAAGCTGCTGAAAGAGCATGTCGACGTGTGGCATGATTTTGTGAAATAGTTGGAGAAAAAAGCAAAATGTACCATCCTCCAGCATCCTCACAAACCCTCCTGCTTCTCTCAGTCACAGCATCAAAGTTCCCAGAGTCCTGAATGGTCTTAAAACACTTAAGAAGATCATCCCTGTGCTCATATACAGTGTTCACTGAGCGACTGTGAAAGTTCCATCTTGTTGCACACGCTCTCGGAAGTCTGCTGCCAACAACATCATCAAGCACGCTGGTCCGTTTGGGCGACCTTGAAAAAAATGCACAAAATCCACCTAGCTCCGAAAAAAATGTGGATACTTTGGGTATCTTTGAGGTGGCTTGCTGCATTACCAGATTGAGCTGATGTGCGTAGCAATGTACGTAGTGTGCGTTTTCATACACATCCATCACTTTACGCTGAACTCCTCCAGTGGCACCACGCATAACGCTCGCTCCGTCATAAACTTGAGCTATTAATTTTGTCTTGTCTTTGGGTGGGATCAATGCACTCATCCTTTCCAAAAGTGCTTGAGCGATGTTTTCAGCATTTGCGTTTTCAATCGGCATGAACTCAAAAAAGCGCTCTTGAATGACGTTGTAGCGGTCGATGTAGCGAAGTACAAGGGCAAGTTGGCACTGGACAGACACGTCAGATGTTTCATCGGCTTGAATGGCAATATAATCCGCCGCAGTCACCTCCTCGTGAATGTACTTCTTAACAACAGTCAGCATACAGTCCAGCAGCTCATTCTGAATCGTTTTGGACGTACCTCTGAACACAGTAGCTCCCTCCAAGTGCTCCTTCAGAGCAGCGTCCAACGACGAGGCGAAGTTAACAAGGCCCCTAAAGGCTTCAGTCTCGTCGTGGCCACGCAAAGCCAATTCAAAGGCACCACAAAATTTAACACAGTCAATCAGTTTAGAAAGAATATATCGATTCTTGTCCACTTCCTCATTGTGCCTTCTTTTACAAAGTCGATGGCCATCATCCAACTGAGTAGCAATGTTAGCCTTCCCCAGCAACGCAAATTTCAGGCAGTTGTCCATATGCGTCTTTGTGTGTTCGTGTTTTTTTATTTTTTCCGAAAAATGTTTCATGTCCTGAACACCGTTTTCACACCAGGCTCGATCGGTCGCTGCAGTTTTAAAAAGCAAACAAGGGAAGCAAAACAGCGAGTTAGTTACTCCACAGCCGGTTAGCCACGGCTTCCTAGTGTACCATGTCCGCAAAAAGCCTCTAGTGTAAGATGCTTCCTTGTCTTTCACCTGCTGTCTGATGTTAATTTGTGGCTGGTCCAGTCCCATTTCTTTTATTTTTTGTTTTTCAGCCAATGGTCTTCTTTCAAACGGAGTTTGAAGAAGAGATTGCACGGTTTCTTTCTCGTGTGACACCGGCGCCATTGTCAACTCGAATCTCACTGCCGCCAACTCATGTTATTCTCCGATGGGCGCAGAGGCAAAGCGCCCATCGGAGAATTATTACTGCGCGTCACTGATTGGTTGAATTGATCATATTTAGTGACGTTTTATAGCATATCAGAGCTCCATTGGTTAGATAGTGAGGGCGCCCTTTCTCGCCCGAGCATAAAACTACCATAGACTGTAAAAAGAAAACTACACATTTATGATGTTATGCGGCACATGATGAAGCTGGTAGACAAAAAGACCCCCTCCCCCACCCCCTCTCCCTCATTCTAGTGTGAAAAACACGTACAGAAGAAAGTCATGTTTTCTTCAAACTGAATTTTTTTATTTTTATTTTTTTACTTGGTAGGAGGGGCGGCGCCCCAGCGCCCATAATAGATCAGCCGCTCCTGCACAATATATTATATATGGTCTGTAGTGATGTCTTACCTTTTCAATAAAAAAAAGCAAGCTCAGGGTCTGTTTTTATCCCCAAAGTAGCAAGGTAGTAGCAGCAGGGGCATGGAACTGGGGGGAAAAAGGGTACTGAGTACCCAGGGCCCGAGGCGGAGGGGGGGCCCTTCTAAACATACATATACATTGGTATCACTATGGTATTTGGTACGGGGGCCCAGCAAGATGGTTTGTACCCAGGGCCCAAAACTTGGTGCTACGCCGCTGAGTAGCAGTACCGCAGTTCTCTCCACTCTGTAGAGGTGGGCAGATCGATACTAATATCGATAATATCGATACCAACGTTGGTATTGGTATTGATCGATACCAACGTGAAAATATCGATACTTAAGTTTCAGTTTCTCTCGTTTTGTGACCTGGCCGTGTTTGTCAAAATGCTGCTGCTGTCACAGAGCAGAGTGCTGCTCGTGCTCGAGACTGCTCTCCTCCCCCTCTCCTGTGTTGTACCGTCACGTGACTCACCACTAGCGCTACCACCAGCAGTCAGGCACACGCGCTGCTCAGCCGCGCATGTCTAACAGCAGTCAGTTACAGTCAGAGGCGGAGAATGGCAGCAGAGAGAAAGAGGAGCGTTGTATGGCTGTATTTTCAGGCTAAAAATGAGACAACAGCGACTTGTACCATTTGTAGAAAGTCTTTAAAATACAGTGGCAATACAACTAATTTGTACAAACATATGAAAAGTCATGGAAAGTTGTTTCTGAACAAAAGCTTTTGTAGTACTGATTAATAACCTAAAATGCAAATCACAAAAACAAATTAAAAGTCATGAAAATTCATTTAGATTTAGGTTGAAGACGCATCCACCTTAATTATTAAAAAGTATCGGTATCGGTATTGGCGATACTGGCCCTGTATTTACTTGGTATCGGATCGATACCAAATCTAGCGGTATCGCACACCTCTACCACTCTGCCTAAGTTCACTCCTCTTTTGTCGGTCACACTCGTTTTTCATTGCGGGACTCGCTCGATAAAACATTGTTTTTTTTTTATTTTTTGAGTCGGTATCTGGGCTGTGCCTGAGGCCAGTTGTTTTTTTGTTGCTCGCAGAGTCTATCGCGATACAAACGCTCGCTGTCATGACGGCTATACTAGGAAGTTAGTTGTACACGGGAGCGCGCTCTACGTCACATCCAGGTGGATTTTCCTGCAGAACCGTCCTGAATTCTCAACAATAAAATGATCCTACTAACTCAAAGAGATATCGGTTTTTAACAATAAAGGTCTCAGTCATCTCATCTAATTATGATCGGCTCATATTTGGGCAAATAAAAACGTTATTTGAGCTTAAAAAGTTACATAGAGTCCCTTTAATAAATCTTTAAAAGACTGTCGTGGCACTTCTAACATCTATTACAGCATTCAGTACCTTATTGAGAAACTAAATCAATTTAAGTATATCAGTAGCTTTACCTTTTAATGTATCACCAGATGAAACGATAAAATCCCCATTTCAAGTGGCACAAGAAGAAGCACTAAAATATTGGGGTATTTACCTTACCTTTGTTTTTTTTAGGCTAATTTAATACCATTAATCTAAAATAATTGAAGAGATCTACTTAGATGGTTAGAATGTGCATTCTTTCTAAGTTCAATTATTTAATTCAAAACATGCCATGTTATTTATCATCTTTATTTAAAAAAAAAAAAACAACTGGTTCTCAAATAGACAACGTCAACGTGGATTGCACTTGAATCCTCCACATCCTGCCATTCCATCAACTTGGACTGTCTTCCTTTCTTTAACAGTTCAAATTGTGTAAAGGGTATTAACAGTAAGATAATTATTTACAACACATGGCAGGTGTGGAGAGACCTGAAAAAATATTATTTCTATGTAATCTCCCAAAGTATTAAATCCCAACATACCGGAAAAGATTACGAGTATTGGTTTCTCATACTAGGTTTCTAATGGCATCTCCAACTTTTCAGATTTGTTTTCATCTAACTCTATAAAACCTTTCAATAAAATTATAAAAGAATTCAATATTTCTTTTAAGGATTTTTCCATTGTCTCTATATTTGACATTTAATTTGCTCACTTGAAAAAAGGGAATACATTTTGATCAGCTAATTTCCTGAAAGGAACAGGCACTGACTATTATATCTGTCCAGCACTTTAACCTGTAGCTACTAGACTCCAGCAGGTCACTAGAGAGTTGTATTTTATGCCTGAAGCAGTCACTGCAGTGGAGTTCTGGTAGGAGCCAATCAGTCCATTTTTCTTGTCTATATTCATAGCCACATGTTAAAATAAATTATCACTCCTCTGCACTAGGTCTAAGGAAAGGTTTCAACAAAGGCATCTTCAGGTCTCTTTAGGTCTGTTCATTAAAAATGTTTAAATATGTTCCGATGTTAAAATCCAACTAAAATCTGGTCAAATCCTACTAAAACTTACTCAAATCCAACTAAAACCTATTCAATTCCAATTAACACCTACTAAAGTCCAACTAAAACCCTTTTCAAATCCAACTAATACTTTTTTCCAAATTCAAATAAAACCTACTAAGATCCAACTACAACCTGTTCAAATCTGACTAAAACCAGTTCAAATCCAACTAAAATCTTCTTAAAGCCAAATAAAACCTATGTCCAGATGTCTTTATTGAAACCTTTCTTGAATGTCTGGGATGAATGAGAACCTCCACGGACACATGGGTAGTTTGGGCCAAATGGGACATATTCATTTTCAAATTTCTTGATGTTTTTTTTATCCAAGATCTTACACAGAAAGAAATGTCAACTTTAAACATTTAAGCACAATGTGTAGCTTTTGGCAGTATCTTACAACCCCACAGCTCACACCCTCCTGTCCACAGCCTGTGAGCATCTACGGTGCCTTTGGTGTGAGCTGACGTGGGATGGTCCAGAGTGACGTAGAGCAGTTCTGAAGGAAGCTCAGTGGGGAGTGGTGCCAATAGTCCTCCGTGCAGTCCCAGAGTCGGGCTCCTGGGGGCGCCCATTTATGTTCTCATAGCAGTGCTCCTTTGGAAAATAATAACATAAATACTTATGTCAGGATCAAGTACAAAGAAAGTCTATTTAGTTTTATTCAGATGTATAAAGTGGTGGGCGGCAGTAGCTCAGTGGGTAGAGCGGTCGTCTTTCAACCGGAAGGTAGGTGGTTCGATTCCCGCTCTCCCCACAGTTCATACTGTCGTTGTGTCCTTAGGCAAGACACTTAACCCATCTTGCCTCCAGTGACTGTAACACTGGTAATGTAATGTAAGTCACTTTGGATAAAAGCGTCTGCTAAATGAATAAATGTAAATGTAAATGTATTTCACATTGTACTTCCCCATGCAGCCTTTGAAGCTTAATCAGATACTTGATCATTGTATTTGTTACATATATTAGATCAGAGTGTTTACAGTCTAATGTCAGTCTCAGCCGTGTTGTGGGAAGTGTGAGCCTCTTTCTATTTAACATTGTGCACATTGTGATGGAAGGGTTTGTGTTAAGCTGTGTCTGTCTAATGCTCTGAAGGTCACAAAATATAATTTCAAATGGTGGAAGGGGCGATAATCTTATTTATCATACTTATTGCAGAAGTGTGTTTCTAGTAAAATAACTTTAGAAACTGTATGATGTTTTCACAAAGAAAAAAACTGGAGAACTAACCTCATTTATTTTTGTCGTGTTGTTGAAGCAGTTAAACCCTGAAAAAGGAAATTGCATCATTAACCACAGAGATACACAACCATGTGAAAGATAGAGTCTCCATTTTAACCTGTTTGATTTCCAATGTCTCTCATTTAAAATGTCTCTTGTATAAATAAATGTCCATTTCTATCCACAGCCTTCACATCTATAACCATTTAGTTTTATGGATTACATACAGTGTGTGAGAAAACATACTTTTGTAGATGAAGAACACAGCGAGCAGCAGCAGCACAGCCACGAGGACAGCTTTTACAATTTTATATATTTTCCAATGGACAGCTGTAAAATCAGGACAGACTTCATCTATAATGGTCTTTTTATTAAGAGACCAAACAGTAAAGTACTATTATATACATTTGTTTTATTGGAGCAGTCTGTAAAATGTAGTAAATGAGGTTTTGTCAGTTAGCTTTATGTTGAGTTCAGCGTGATATATTGTATATATAGTCTTACAAAGTTTTAAACGTTATTTCTTGAGTAAAGCTCCTGTACAACAGTATCAGAGGCTCCCTGCACCTGTGCAAATTTGTATTAATTCAGTAACACTTAAAATGAAGGGGGCACGTTTCATCATGAATTAATGCATTAATTCATGTAGGATTCATCCATTAAACTCAGGAATCAGGAATGATTATGTTTTCATCATATTTTCATCCTAACCATAACCCTATGCAGGACTCATGCATGAGTAATAAGACCCAGTGTCTTCTAGTGTTACCTTTTGTGCAGTTATAGTGATAGTTTTTACTTAGTCATCTTTAAACAAAAATCTCCCATTGCTCCTAGTTCCATTGCTTCTTGTGTTTGTGCCAACGAGATGTTGACATTTTATTGGGTCTTCTCCTTTACAGAGACCTACCTTCTACCTTTGCATAGGGTTAGGGTTAGGGTTTATCTATGCATGAATTTATGATGAAATGTGCCCCCTGCTCTAAAGTGTTACCATTATTTCTTGTTGTCTGTGTTTGAGACAGAGTATAATAACTTGAAGCTGCTGTCACTGTGTCTTGAGAACCTGAAGCAACTGGAATAAAATAATAAAATAAAGGCTGGTTATTTAAGGATGACTAAATAACATTTTGCTCTATAAAAAAAAAACTCACCTAGAGTCAGCTCCAGTTTGTGAAAAAACAGGCTTTCATTCCCTGTAGAGCTTTTATACCCACACCAATAAGACCCAGTGTCTTTTATTGTTACCTTTCGTACAGTTATTGTGACACTTTTTACTTTGTCATCTTTAAACAAAAATCTCCCATTGTCCTTTGTTCCACTGCTTCTTGTGTTTGTGCCAACGAGTTGTTGACATTTTAATGATTTTTGATTTTTGGAAGAGCAGTGTATTTAAACTTGTGAGTTAAGTTTAGTCCAGATGTTACTTGTTTCTGAGTGACTTCAATTTCTAAAGAGAAAAAGACACATCATTTATTACTTTACAGTCTTTATTCTTATGTGTTTGAGCAACATTGAGTTCTTAATCCTGCTGTGACGAGCGAGTAGAGGAGAGGGAGACGGCTTCTGTGAGGACACTTGAGCGAGGAGGATACACCGGAGTTTCCTTAAGGAGCAAGGTTGGACGGACATGTGTCTCTCGTGTTTCATTTATTTATGAGCCACAATATTTTTTATTTTATTTATTTTTGTGGCTTATTTTTTACTCCAATTGATTCTAGTGTAGTGTAGTGTACAAGGGTACTGGTAATATAGAAGATTAATTTTAATAATTTCAATAATATAATTTTGATATTAATATTAATTCATTAAAATTAATTTCTGATTGAAAGGGGCACCACCCTGGTTTTTAACAGGTCCAGAGAAACTGTTTAATCTAGTCTCATTAATCTTAAAAGAAGATAATTCTATTGTTTTCGAACATTTCTTAATATAAACAGAGAAACATTAATGTCTTTTATGGGGTTTTATTAAAATTATGATAAATGACATGGGAACAGGAAAAGGATAAACACAAAAAGGGATAAACACAGGGTTAAACACGGGAATTAATATTTGCTTTCACAGGGTTTGTGAAACCAGAGGAATGTTTAGACATGTTAATCTAAATGATGAAATTTAACCAAAGGGGCTTTTAACGGAGAAGGGGGTGGCGATTTTGGGCAGAGGACATTTAACGACACCAAGGCTGTTGCGACGTGTAACGAGAGGACTTACTCGGGAGTCAGCGGGGCTGGCTCGGTCCGGTGGGTCGCTATCAGCGGTCCGGGCGTCCGGAATGTTCTCCAGGAAGTTCGTCTGATGGAGCGTTACCCCCCCAGGGATGCCGTCGCGTACGCGTCTCGTCCAGAGGGTTTGCAGCCCGGGGTAGAGAGAGATGTCCGGTTGTTGCTCAGAGCACCTGGTCCTCCGTGTACCGTTAAAAGTCTGTTGTGCAGGTCATTGCAGTGTCCGTGAAAGGGTGCTTAGCTGTTGCTGGTTAAAACTTGCTTCTGCGCGCGCTCTTTTGGGAGAGAGCAGACGCTTTAGCAGGCACGGTCTTTAGAATAAAGTTTACTCGTGCTTACACGGGGCTCAAAGCTTTAGGCCATGGTCGCCGGGGCAGCGGCTGGTCCGTAGACGCAGGGTCCGACGAGGCTGGAAGCCAAAGGGCAAGGGAGCAAAGAGAGCTTTAGCCATGGTGGTGGCATTACCGGTCCTCAATGAACCGGCCCTTGTGGGGTCAGCGAAGGCGGAGGGGCAAGAGCCCAGAGGCAAGAGAGCGAGTTCTTGGCCAGCGGCCAGTTTTATCACCTTTGGCCTGAGGGCGTGTCTCAAGTGTCCTTCCGGCCAAAAGGGGAGTCGCTTAGTGAATGAGGTTTACTAAAGTTTAATGGTTACACGAAGTTTTAAAACATTCCTTTTGTTTCACCCTAATTTCCCTGGTTCTCATAAAACACATAAAACATTTGTACTTGTAGGATTATACAAAGAAAAGTCGAGTATTATGTATATGTCGAATATCGTTGAAACATTCATTACATTTCATTTAAAACAAAACGGAAACCCTTAACGGAGTTATTTGGTCACAACTCCGTGTCCTGGAAAAGAACAGTATAAACAACACAATATCAAAAATACATTTTCCTTTAATGTAAGAATTACGAAATTGTCTTTTGATGATTGGATAGAGTCATTTGTCCATTTTAACATCAGGGGGTATTGTTTGATCATCCTCGAAGGCTCTGATCAAAGCATTCCTGGCCTGGTGCCTGGAAAGGGGGTATTTCTGTCAAAGCTGAATACACAATTTTATCAACCAAACTTTACGGTTATGGTGCCATTCTGTCCTGGTCTTGAGTCCTTTTGTGACCTGGGTGTCAGATCTCTCCGGGCTCTGTCTTTTACGATAACAAACAGAGTTGTTAATTATAAGTCCTGAAGACTCGTTTGGTCTTATCCAAACAAGAAACATCTGTGAGTATTTAAAAAAGGGCACATTTAATCTCCTGGGGGGGAAGATCTCGGTGCTAGTCCAGACTCCTGCTTGCTGGGGCGTCTGGAGGGGATAAGTGTGGAACTGGTCTGCTACACTAGTTAATCAGTAATAAAATTCAACTCTGGCCAGAGATAAACAATTGGGATTTTCCTACAAGGACTGCTTTAGTACTGTTGTGGCCACTCAGTAGTACTGCAATGAAGAAATCTCAGGCTTCAATAACCACAACAGGTTCTGCTAAAACCCCATATTTAATTTCTCTTCACCATCTCTCAGTCTATTATTAAGTCATTCTATGAGCACCATCTTTCATCCAAAGTCACACTCACAGCAGAGATCATATAGGTTTTTCATGTCTGCACTCTCCTGTCTCCTCTTTGGATGGGACTTAGACGTGAGGAGAGAGACTTTAAAGTATTATGACTATTAAGTGCTCATATTGTTAGGACTAATAATAGACTTACTGCATATTGTATAAATAGTGTAATGAAAACTTGGTGAATGTTACTGACCTTTAACTTTGAGGTGTATTTTTTGGCGTGAAACTCTGTATCCTTGTGTCTGTGACTCAGTGTCGCACCAGTAGACCCCAGCGTCCTGCAGACCCACATAAAAAAATGTATATTACATTTATTCAGCTCAAATTCTACCTCTTTCGCTCTCTTTTCTTGCACTTTTCTCAAACTTTCTGTTGTAGTTCTTAAAAAATCAAGTAGTTTAGCAAATACTTAAAGCAGTTACATAGAATAAGTTGACATTTTTAATTCAAACTCAAGTTTATTTCTTAGAGTGCAGAAACTCACTGACCTTTTATACACAGACACTGATTACAAGCAAACAGAGCACAGGTGAGGATGGTTACCTTTAATAGCCTTTCAAACACGTTTGTTTTGCATGTTTTCAGGCCAAAACCACCAGGGTTATTTTGATCAGGATTATTTGGGTAGTTTCTGTTGTCATTATGATTTAAAAAGAGTAAACACAGTTGTTTACCAATAAATGGCTTCACCCATCCACTAACTATGAGAAAAAGAAATTCATTAATATTCTTTGAAAAATGGCCACAAATTTACCTCTTGATTGATGCCCTTTCTTTTTTGTCTTTCCACAGCGAAGAAAACCATTTACTCAAAAGAAAATTTATTATTTAAAGCTGCAATTTACTTCCTTAAACAAAAAAGGGAACACAGTGTTAAGGAAAACACTTTTCATAAATGTTACACATCATTAAACATTAGTTGAACATAAATAATTAATCTTTTGTCATGGAATTTAAATGATAAGTTAGAGAAATTTAGATTTAGAAATTTTAGATTATTAAAACGTCTTGTACTGTTCACACTTATGTCACTCAACACGGTCGCCATGTCATAGAATTAAATAAATATATATCACATACATTTAGATGCATACACTTACAATACTGTGTGTGTGGAAGTTCTCAGTCATCCAGGTCATCTAGAAGAAAAGATTAAAGTAAAAGCATCTGAACTCAGTTTTCAAGGTGAAGACATTTTGTCTCCAATTCCAAGAGCCTTTATCAATTCAATTCAAGTTTAACTGGTAAGAGAGTTGAGCTTTGGCTCTAGAAACTAACTCTGATTGGACCAGGACCCCCCACTGTCCCCTGAGATGGTTTGAACATACAAATGCTGCAACACAAAGAACACAACCAAACATCTAAATTATAGTTTTAGTAATATGAGAGCAGTAAACTCACCAGTGAACAAAGTCTGCACGTACAGGACAAAAACAGAAACATCTTTTACTGTATCATGTTTATTCTACCTACACCTAAAACTGATGTAAGCTGGCAGCAGAAAAAGTACCTGCTCCATGTACGGTGCTGTAAACTGATGTGTGACTGATGCTGTCACTCATCTGTCGTTATCAGCTCAGGAGCAAAACATTACAAATGATGTGTAATATTTTTTTATTTGCATGGTTTATTTTAAAATAAACTACAGTTATGACTACCATATGCTATTTATTTCATACAATTTTGTTTCTTAATTTTTTTATGATTTATGGAAATTATCTCACAACCCCTCCTCTGGCGGGGTCCCACTCCCAAAGTGGGAGTGGGACCCTACCTCAGAGTTCATTCGCACTACAATGTAAAACATTACAAACACTGGCGTTCTGGGCGAAGGGAACGCTTTTTTGATCAGAAAAATCAAGCCCCCAAGAGTCACAACATTTAATCTTTTACAATTAATAATACATTTAAATAATCTCAAAGTTTTTCATTAAATAATCTCAAAGTTTTTTATCTCAGTTTTTATTGGCCCGCAGCAAATTCTAAAAATATAATTGAATATGGCCCGCACATGGCGCTTGAGCTCAACTCTGTTGCACTTCTCAGTTTCAACACTAGATGGAGCCAGACACAGAAAATGTGCTTCTCCACTAAACAAAATTAAGCAAAGAAAAATATTTACCATGAGTCACCAGAAATGGCAGCACCGAAGAAACGCAAGTTAGCAAGTGAGTGCAGAAGATTTCAAATACGGTGGGAAAATGAATATTTCTTTAAAGAAATCAACAGAAAGCGTGTCTGTTTGATTTGCAATGAAGATGTTGCCGTGATGAAAGAGTATAATGTCCGTCGGCACTATGAGACCAAGCATCAGAGCTACGCATCATACACAGGTGCCGAACGAGCACAGAAATTCAAGCAAATGGCAGCTAGCCTGCAAGCTCAACAACAGTTTTTTTTTTCGTGCTAACAAAATACAGGAAAACGCCACAGCAGCAAGCTATGAAGTCGCACAACTTATTGCCCAGCATGGCAAACCGTTCTCAGACGGTGATTTCATAAAGCAGTGCCTCATCAAAGTCACAGAATTAATGTGCCCGGAAAAAGTGCAGGATTTCAACAACGTGAGCTTATCCAGAAATACAGTGGTGCGGAGGAATCGAGGACTTGTCAGCTAACCTGAAACTTCAGCTGTGAGAGAAAGCTTGTGCTTTTGATTTTTACTCGATAGCATGCGATGAGAGCACACACGCCACAGACACCGCACAGCTTTTAATTTTTTTGCGGGGAGTCGATGATAATTATTGCTGTACGGAGGAGCTGCTTGATATGATGAGCCTAAAAGGCACAACGACGGGTGGAAATATTTTTGACGCTGTGTCAGAGGCAGTTGAAAAGATGGGGCTTAAATGGGACAAGCTCTGTGGAGTAACAACGGATGGAGCTCCGGCCATGACGGGTGAGCGCAAAGGAATGGCATCCATGGTGTGCGTCAAGGTAAAAGAGAGCGGAGGTGAGGCTGTTAGGATGCACTGTATAATCCACCAAGAAGCACTGTGTGCCAAGACTGCCCAGCTGGGCGATGTGAGGAACACTGTTGTAAAAACTGTCAACATAATTCGAGCTAGAGGACTGTACCACAGGGAATTTTAAGCTTTCTTATGCTGAATACGGGGATGTACTCTACCACTCTGATGTGCGCTGGCTCAGCCGCGGCTCTATGCTGCAGCGGTTTTATTTGCTGAGATCAGAAATCGACATGTTTTTGATAGAGAAGGGCCGACCTCTTCATAAACTGAGTGACCCTCTGTGGCTGGCAGACCTGGCATTTTTAGTTGATCTCACTCATCATCTGAATACACTGAACAAGAACCTACAAGGCAAAGAACAGCTGGTGTCACACCTGTATGCGCACATGAAAGCCTTCTGTGTAAAGCTCCGCCTGTTTGAGACACAACTACGAAGCTTTAATGCTACACACTTCCCTGCGCTGTCTGAAATCAAGTCTGCTTTTCCAAAGGCAGACCTTTCTGCTAAAAAAGGAGAAATGCGCTTCTGTAATTACATCTCTCGTGACAGAATTCAACCAGCGTTTTCAAGATTTTTCTGTCATCGAAAAACAAATCAAGCTGTTCTCGACCCCCTTCCTGGTGGATGCAGAAGAAGTGGAGGAGAGTCTGCAGTTAGAACTGATTGAAATGCAATGTGATGATTCTCTGAAGAGTCAACATCAGCTTCTCTCCCTCCCTGACTTCTATCAGAGTTTGGATCATGCCAAGTTTCCTCTGATGAGACGCCACACAAAAAGAATGATGAGCCTGTTTGGCTCAACATACAGTCCTGCTCACCATTATTGGCACCCCTTCATGTTTTGCATAACTGAGTGAATGTCTTCAGAAATAAATGGAAATGTACCAAATTTATATCAGCAGGATCGTTTAATTTGAGGTCCAAAGTAATTTAACAAAGACAATTGTTATTTCAACATAGATAATTGTAATTATAAAGAAAAAACAGAAAACCAGCATGTGCACTAATATTGGCACCCCTCCTTAATATTTGGTTGCACACCCTTTGGCAGCGATGACAGCCTCCAAACGTTTCTTATATCCATCGATAAGCTTCTTGCACTTCTCGGGTGGCATTTTCTCCCACACTTCCTTTGCAATATGCTCAAGCTCTTGAACATTTGCAGGGTTCCTTTCTCCAATGGCAGTTTTCAGCTCCCCCCAAAGATTTTCAATTGGATTGAGATCAGGACTCATTGCTGGCCATTTTAAAACAGTATTTTTTTTCCCTTTCAACCATTCCTGCGTGCTTTTGGAGGTGTGCTTTGGGTCTTTATCTTGCTGGAGGACCCATGATCTTCGCCTCAAACCAAGTTTCCTTACACTGGGCAAGACATTTCGCTCTAGAATTCCTTGATAATCTTCTGATTTCATGATGCCTTTGATACGGTCAAGGCCTCTAGTACCAGATGCAGCAAAGCAGCCCCAAAGCATTATGGATCCTCCACCGTGCTTGACTGTTGGTATGGTGTTCTTTTCCTTAAATTCTTCATTGCGCCGTCTGTACACATACTGTTTGTGTGCAGGACCAAAAAGCTCCACTTTTGTTTCATCTGTCCATAAAACATTGTCCCAGAAGGCTTGAGGTTTGTCCAGGTTCTCTTTCGCGAAGATCAATCGTTTCTTTTTATGCCTTTTCTTTAGCAATGGGGTCTTCCTTGGCCTCCGCCCATAAAGCCCCGCTTTGTTTAGTGTGCGGCGTATGGTACTTGTTGAAACAGTTACACCAGACTGCTCCAGGTTGGTCTTCAGGTCTTTAGATGTTTGAAGGGGTGTTTTTTCCACCATTCGTACCAACCTTCGAAGACTTCTGTCATCAATTTTTCTCTTCCCCCCACGTCCAGGGAGGTTCTTGACAGTTCCATGCCTGGAAAACGTCTTAATAACATTACGCACCGTTGAAACAAGGATGCCAAGGTCTTTGGAGATGGCCTTATACCCTTTAGAGGTCTTGTGCTTGCAAATAATAGCATTTCTGGTGTCCTCAGACAGCTCCTTTGTCTTTACCATTGTCACACATGAAGAGGGAATAACAGGTGGCTTTTTATAAAACCAAAATGTTCATTTATTGGCTAATTCGGGTCAAATGGGTGGAGGCAATTTATCACAGGTGATCCTCATTTGAGATCTGCAACAGGTGAGCCAAATTGGGTTTCCATACTGATATGCAGCAAAGGGTGCCAATACCACTGACAAGGCAAGCATTATGGTTTTCTCTGTTTTCCTCATAATGTTTATCTTTTGAAATGTTATTTATCGTTTACTGTTTTTTGTCAAACACAAGCTATCTGTAGTAATATGTTGGTTAATTTGATACATTTCCTTCAGTAGATATTCCACAATATGTACATAAACTTCATGGGTGCCAATAATGGTGAGCAGGACTGTACATATGTGAACAAACATTTTCTCTGTTAAATCAGAACAAAAGCAGACTGATCCAGAATGACTGATAGCCATCTCTGTGAAGTCCTTCGTGTCTCAACCACCAAACCTTCTCCTGACATCCCAGCCATCCTTCAATCCAAAGGACAGCATTACTGCTCCCACTGAGAGCAATGTTCTTCACATTATAGGTGAGTTAGAAATACACACAGTAATCATGTGTCAATATGTCACCTCTTGTGTGTGGCCCGGGCCTTTGCTTATTTTTCTGTATTTGGCCCTCACCAAAAAAAACTTTGGACAAACCTGGTCTAAGAGCTTCCAGTTTGTTGTGGCGTGTTCATCGTTGAATAAAGAACATTTTTAGTAAATGTTTCGTCTGAGGAGGAGGAGCTGGGGTTGAGCTCAGTGCTTCTGGTCTGAGCTGAAGTGGGATGGTCCAGAGTAATGTAGAGTGGTTCAGGGGGGGGCTCAGAGGGGAGAGTGACAGTGGTGTAAATAGTTTTCAGTGTAGTCCCTGAGCCGGGCAGTTGGGGGCGCTCATCTATCTCCTCATAATAGTGCTCCTTCAGAAAACAAGGACACAAAATAACCATATATCTACAATAACCATGTCAAATAATATCAAGTGCAACACAAACATATTCGACTTTTAAACAATAAAAGTGATGTTTGGATAATAAACCTAAAAAAAAAAAGCACTTCTCATTAAGTTAGATTATAAGTCATGGTAAAGTCATGGTTATTGTTACAGGAAATCAATGTTGCATTAGGTGTTTATTTTGCAGTAAACAAACACTAGATACAGTATATGCATCTTATAGCTGCTTTTGTTATTACATTTAGCACTTTCCCTGGCCCACAAAGATGCTTTATATATTTATTATTTATTCACTCCACAGTCACACACTGGTGGTGGTAAGCTACATCTGTAGCCACAGCTGCCCTGGGGCAGACTGACAGAGACACTAAACATTGTTACACATTCATACACCAGTGCAAAGACACTGGAGGCAAGGAGGGTTAAGTGTCTTTCCCAAGGAATTGAACCAGCATCCTTCTGGTTATAGCCATTTTTGTTTAGATTTCACTCTTTTGGAAATTAGAAAAACAGTCAAATTAATCAAATTTGACTCCTAACCCAAAGTTTGTCATTTATTTCACTTATTTCAGAAAAATGTCAGAAAAGCACTATATTAACTTTAGAAGTTGCACACATTTGAACTAAAGACTGGACAGTGAGCACTGACCTGATTGTTTTCTTTTGTGTTGTTGAAACAGTTAAACCCTGAAAGAGGAAATGTTGTCATGAACCACAGAGATACACAACCATGTAACTTGTTTTTCAGTCTTACTCATTTAATATGTCTTTTAACTTTCCACTGACGTCAGAACAATAGTCATTTAGTTGCATGAATGACATACTTTTGTAGCTGAAGAAAACAGCGAGCAGCAGCAGCACAAAGACGACTGTAACAATAACTAAAGTTTTCCAAAGTTCATCTGGAAAATAAGGACAAATATTTTAGTTTACAATTGTTTTAGTAGTAAGAGACCATAAAATTAATGATAAAATTAATTAATATTAATGTAGATACAGTATAGGTGACTTTTATATCTGTAAAATGTAGTAAAATAAGTCATAAAGTTGAAGTGTTACTGTTGACTCATATGTTAGGACTGATTGGTTCATATAAAGAAGGAACAAAAAAACGTGTGGTTATTGTTACTAACCTTTGACGTCCAGGTGTATTTTTTGGCGTGAAACTCTGTATCCTTGTGTCTGTGACTCAGTGCCGCACCAGTAGACCCCAGCGTCCTGCAGACCCACATTATTGATGGTCTTTACAGGAGATGTTTGACGTAGGATTGTGTCACAAGTGAAATTGTTCTCTTTGCAAATAAAATTGAAACCTTGGTGACTACAGTCAATGGTGGTTTGTGCTGTTCTGTGAGTAGTCTGAACTAAGTCCTTGAGACAAACACTTCTCCCTGAAAATATAAACACATAAAAAGACTGTTTAGTGCTGTTTTAAGTTCAGATTAAAATCTCTTTGAATGTAAAGCTTTCAGAGACTTTTTTTTCCAATAGATGCCTTTCCATATTTTGAATAAAGTTAGTTTGAAAGAGCACAAAAGCAATATAAACTACATATGTTTTATTTTAAACAAACATTCCCTGACACTACCTGATTATTGTTGTGTCCTTATAAGTACAGACAGGATCTAAAGCACCTCTTAAAGGGACAGTCCCGTTTTGTAAAAGGAGTTATCATAAACAGGTATTGAAGCTTTAAGATGAAAATATTTTATATGAAAATATAAACTGGGGACTGTTTAGTTCAAACTTTTGTCTGACAAAAGTTGTTTAATTTTTCTATTTCACATCAGAAAAAATGGTTGTGGAAAAAAAGCCTTATTGTAGCAGTTATATTTATTTCAATGGATTGGTCCAAATGCATTTATTTATCCTTCTTGTGAAAAGTATGTTCATGTTTAATCATCATCATCCTTTTGTGTCTTAAAATATAAATATAAATAAATGAAAGTCATATCTTACTATTTCTTAGCATATATATATATATATATATATATATATATATATATATATATATATATATATATATATATATATATATATTGTAAACTCCACTTAGGCTATATCATCAACACACTGTATACATGAATAGAAACATGGCTAAACTCAGAACTTGGTTTGTCTTTTCACTTAATACTATTTTTATTCAAGTAATAAGATAAGACAGGACTTTCTTGATCCCACAGAGTCTCACAAACAGATACAAATAAAGAGTTTGTTGCAAATGATACAATCTAACCAAAAGCAGAAAATGTTAACAGGGTTAGATAAAGTTTTTTTTTTATTTTACAGCCGCCCCCCTTTTCAGCGGTCACTGATAACAGACCTAACCTACTGAGCTATACATCCAAGTGGCTATTGTGGAGTTGAATACAGCTCTGCACCTGCTGCTAGTTTGTTTAAACTCTGTGAACACATTGTATGCTGTCCTCTCTTCTGATTGGATAAAAATGTACAGGATACCAGAACAAACATGTTACAGATGTTTAAATATAGCTTTTTGACAGTTTAATATATCCCTAACTTCTCCAAAGATGAATTACATTTGCTCATCTGAAGTTTTAATAGTGTGTAACATTTATGCACTTTACAATAATCCTTTTTTTGTTTTGAGGAAGTCAATTTCTGCTATTAATAAATAACAGTTGGCCTCACAATGGAAAGTTGACAGGAAATTTGGCAAAGACATGTAAAACAGAAGTGATAAGGGCATTAATCAGGGGAGGGACTTTGTAAATGTTTAGACCAGTCAGTGACAGATTATTTCACAGAAGAGACTGGAATCAGAGTGAGTTTGAACCAAAATGATGAGCTTTCTTCTACTCATCCTGTCAATAAATACAGGTAAATATGACTTCTACCTGAGTGAGAGGTTTAAACTAATGCTTAAACTGTTCAGAAAGGCACAGTTCAGTTAGAATTTATGTGTGTCTGGATATTTGATTGACTAAAGCTGAATGCTAAAAACAACTTATCTAAACTCACCTTTAGTCTTCAGCCTCATTCTTGGAACAGCTCGGGTTCAAATGGGGTTTGTACAGTATGTCCAAGATGTAGCTTTAAACAAGGCTCAAACAAGCTGTAAAAGTGTTGAGGCATTCAACGTCAAGTCAAAAAGACATGTAACTTTCAACTACAGCTGGTGTTCATGTACATTATCCAGATGAAAGTGTTGGTTTCTGAGGACCACATGAATGCACCATTATATATTATATATTATATGGTTTAAAAATACAAAATGTGTTTTCCTACCTCCATTTAATTCATAGGTCTAATAATACTTGAACGTAGCCTTTGGTATTATGCGTGTGTATCTGTTTGTTGGAACTTGATCACTTTGACATGTTTACTATAATTCAAATCTGTTTGTTGTGCAGGATTTGTGGCTTTAGTAAATGTACAGGGCTGTACAGGAGGCTGGGTTGAATTCACCTGCAAATATTCAAATAAAAATGTCCGGAAAGTCGAGGTATGGACCCCAAGAGAAGATATTAAACAGATTAAACAAAATGAATGGAAAGAGGACAATGGACGTTCCCTGTTCCACAACACAACAGGGAAACATCTGAGGATGATTGTAAAGCCACTTGGAAAACAGGACTTTGGTTTGTACAAGTGCAAGTTTAATGAAGAAGAAGTTGAGTTTGAGCTAAGAAATAGTAAGATATGACTTTCATTTATTTATATTTATATTTTAAGATGCAAAATAATGATGATGATGATTAAACATGAACATACTTTTCACAAGAAGGATAAATAAATGCATTTGGACCAATCCATTGAAATAAATATAACTGCTACAATAAGGCTTTTTTCCCACGACCATTTTTTCTGAAGTGAAATAGAAAAATCAAATGACTTTTGTCAGACAAAAGTTTGAACTAAACAGTTCCCAGTTTAGTTCAAATGCAGACGGCCATGTTATAACATGTTATATCACATTGATGACTTTTTTTTTATCAAACAATAAATTAATCCATTTATTTCCATCTTAAAGCTTCAATACCTGTTTATGATAACTCCTTTTACAAAACTGGACTGTCCCTTTAAGAGGTGCTTTAGATCCTTTCTGTACTTATGAGGACACAACAATAATCAGGTAGTGTCAGATAATGTTTGTTTAAAATAAAACATATGTAGTTTATATTGCTTTTGTGCTCTTTCAAACTGACTTTATTCAAAATATGGAAAGGCATCTATTGGAAAAAAGTCTCTGAAAGCTTTACATTCAAAGAGATTTTAATCTGAACTTAAAACAGCACTAAACAGTCTTTTTATGTGTTTATATTTTCAGGTGGAAGTGTTTGTCTCAAGGACTTAGTTCAGACTACTCACAGAACAGCACAAACCACCATTGACTGTAGTCACCAAGGTTTCAATTTTATTTGCAAAGAGAAGAGTTTCACTTGTGACACAATCCTACGTCAAACATCTCCTGTAAAGACCATCAATAATGTGGGTCTGCAGGACGCTGGGGTCTACTGGTGCGGCACTGAGTCACAGACACAAGGATACAGAGTTTCACGCCAAAAAATACACCTGGACGTCAAAGGTTAGTAACAATAACCACACGTTTGTTTGTTCCTTCTTTATATGAACCAATCAGTCCTAACATATGACTCAACAGTAACACTTCAAATCAGTTCATTGATGTCTCACTGAGTACATCTCAAAGCTCCCTTTTCTTGTTCCCCCTCATTTAAGTCCTCTAGACCCACCTACAGAGAGGACAGGAGAGTGCGGGGGTTGTGGCTGCTCACTGTAAACAGTCTGAACTCAATATTGCTCAAACACATAAGAATAAAGACTGTAAAGTAATAAGTGATGTGTCTTTTTCTCTAGAAACAAGTAACATCTGGACTAAACTTAACACACAAGTTTAAATATACTGCTCTTCCAATAATCAAGTTTTTCTGTAAAGGAGAAGATCCATTAAAATGTCAACAACTCGTTGGCACAAACACAAGAAGCAGTTGAACAAAGGGCAATGGGAGATTTTTGTTGAAAGATGACAAAGTAAAAAGTGTCACTATAACTGTACGAAAGGTAACAATAGAAGACACTGGGTTTTATTGGTGTGGGTATAAAAGTGTTAAAGGAAAAAAAAAACTGTTCTTTTACAAACTGGAGCTGACTGTAGATGAGTTTTTTATTTCATAGAGCAACATTTTGTTTAGTCATCCTTGAATAACCAGCTTTTATTGTGTTATGATTTTATTTCAGTTGCTTCTTCGACAGTCTCATCTATCTCTTCTACTGCTCAGGACACAGTGACTACAGCTTCAGTTTATAACACTGTGCCTGAGACAACAAGAAAGCAAGGTAAGGAATCATGTATGAAAACCTCTTGTACTAGCATAGGTTTTATTTTATTTATTTAAATTCATCCTGTCACATATTACACATGCTCATCCCTACAAGGGCTTTTACATGCATGAAATCAAAATCCCAATTGTTTATCTCTGGCCAGAGTTGAATTTTATTACTGATTAACTAGAATCAGTTGGAGTAAAAAATAAGCCACAAAAATAAATAAAATAAAAAATGTTGTGGCTCATATATAAACGAATCACGAGAGACACATGTCTGTCCAACCTTGCTCCTTAAGGAAGCTCCGGTGTATCCTCCTCGCTCAAGTGTCCTCACAGAAGCCGTCTCCCTCTCCTCTACTCGCTCGTCACAGCAGGGTTAAGAACTCAATGTTGCTCAAACACATAAGAATAAAGACTGTAAAGTAATAAATGATGTTTCTTTTTCTCTTTAGGAATTGAGAGCAGGGGGCACATTTCATCATAAATTCATGCATTTATCTTTGTCCTGATTTTACAGCTGTCCATTGGAAAACATATAATATTGTAAAAGCTGTCCTTGTGGCTGTGCTGCTGCTGCTGCTGCTCGCCGTGTTCTTCATCTACAAAAGTATGTTTTCACACACACTGTATGTAATCCATGAAACTAAATGGTTATAGATGTGAAGGCTGTGGATAGAAATGGACATTTATTTATACAAGAGACATTTTAAATGAGAGACATTGGAAATCAAACAGGTTAAAATGGAGACTCTATCTTTCACATGGTTGTGTATATCTGTGGTTAATGATGCAATTTCCTTTTTCAGGGTTTAACTGCTTCAACAACACGACAAATAGAAATGAGGTTAGTTCTCCAGTTTTTTTCCTTTGTAAAAACATCATACAGTTTCTAAAATTATCTTACTGGAAACACACTTCTGCAATAAGTAAGATAAATAAGATGATCTCTAGTCTAAAGTTTATTTTAAACGTAAAGTTTGCCCCTCCCACTTTTTTCTTTGAAAGTTCTTGACCATGACACAGAATCTGTGGCTGTAGTCCCTTCCACCATTTGAAATTATATTTTGTGACCTTCAGAGCATTAAACTGACAGACACAGCTTAACACAAACCCTTCCATCACAATGTGCACAATGTTAAATAGAAAGAGGCTCACACTTCCCACAACACGGCTGAGACTGACATTAGACAGTAAACACTCTGATCTAATGTATGTAACAAATACAATGATCAAGTATCTGATTAAGCTTCAAAGGCTGCATGGGGAAGTACAATGTGAAATAACCACTTTATACATCTGAATAAAACTAAATAGACTTTCTTTGTACTTGATCCTGACATAAGTATTTATATTATTATTTTCCAAAGGAGCACTGCTATGAGAACATAAATGGGCGCCCCCAGGAGCCCGACTCTGGGACTGCACGGAGGACTATTGGCACCACTCCCCACTGAGCTTCCTGCAGAACTGCTCTACGTCACTCTGGACCATCCCACGTCAGCTCACACCAAAGGAACCGTAGATGCTCACAGGCTGTGGACAGGAGGGTGTGAGCTGTGAGGTTGTAAGATACTGCCAAAAGCTACACATTGTGCTTAAATGCTTAAAGTTGGCATTTCTTTCTGTGTAAGATCTTGGATAAAAAACAGCATCAAGAAATTTGAAAATGAATATGTCCCATTTCACTTTCCCATTTTGCCCAAACTACCCATGTGTCCGTGGAGGTTCTCATTCATCCCAGACATTCAATAAAGGTTTCAATAAAGACATCTGGACATAGGTTTTATTTGACTTTAAGAAGATTGTATTTGGATTTGAACTGGTTTTAGTTGGATCTTAGTAGCTTTTATTTGAATTTGGAAAAAAAGTATTAGTTGGATTTGAAAAGGGTTTTAGTTGGATTTTAGTAAATGTTTGTTAAATTTGAGTAGGTTTTAGTAGGATTTTAGTTGGATTTTAACATCGGAACAGGTTTAAACATTTTTAAAGAACAGACCTGAAGAGTCCTGAAGATGCCTTTGTTGAAACCTTTCCTTAGACCTAGTGCAGAGGAGGGATAATTTATTTTAACATGTGGCTATGAATATAGACAAGAACAATGGACTGATTGGCTCCTACCAGAACTCCACTGCAGTGACTGCTTCAGGCCAGGTATCGTTATAAAACACAACTCCTACCTCTCTAGTGACCTGCTGGAGTCTAGTAGCTACAGGTTAAAGTGCTGGACAGATATAATAGTCAGTGCCTGTTCCTTTCAGGAAATTAGCCGATCAAAATGTATTTCCTTTTTTGAAGTGAGCAAATTAAATGTCAAATATAGAGACACTTGTAAAAAATTTTTAAAGAAATATTGAATTCTTTAATAATTTTATTGAAAGGTTTTATAGAGTTAGATGAAAACAAATCTGAGAAGTTGGAGATGCCATTAGAAACCCAGTTTGAGAAACCAATACTCGTAATCTGTTCCGGTATGTCAGGATTTAATACTTTGGGAGATTACATAGAAATAATATTTTTTTAGGTCTCTCCACACTGGCCATGTGTTGTAAATAATTATCTTACTGTTAATACCCTTCACACAATTTGAACTGTTAAAGAAAGGAAGACAGTCCAGGTTGATGGAATGGCAGGATGTGGAGGATTCAAGTGCAATCCACGTTGACGTTGTCTATTTGAGAACCAGTTGGTCATCATGTTTTTTCCAAATATAACAAAAAATACTAATGTTTTTTTGGGTTTTTTTTTTAGAATAAAGATGTTAAATAGCATGGCATGTTTTAAATTCATTCATTCATTTTTTTTTCATTCATTTTTTACCGCTTTGTCCCGTTAGGGGTCACGGGTGACTGGAGCCTATCCCAGCAGCTTTGGGCCTGAGGCTGGGTACACCCTGGACAATGGCCAGTTAGTCGCAGGGCTAACATTTAGAGACAAACAATGACAGACAACCATTCACTCTCACATTCATTCACTAGGGGCACTTTAGATTTGCCAATTGACCTAAACATGCGGGAGGAAGCCGGAGTACCGGAGAGAACCCACGGTAACACGTGGAGGACATGCAGACTCCTCACAGAAAGACCGTAGTCGGCCAAGTATGTTTGAGTCGGCCGGGTTTTGAACTCACGACCTTCTTCTGGAGGAGTGCTAACCACTCTGCCACGTGCACCCCTATGTTTTGAATTAAATAATTTAATTTAGAAAGAATGCACATTTTAACCATCTAAGCAGATCTTTTGTAATTTTTCCGATTAATGGTATTAAATTAGCCTAAAAAAAACTAAGGTAAGGGAAATATCCCAATATTTTAGTGCTCCTTTTTTTGCCACTTAAAATGGGGATTTTATCGTTTCATCTGGTGATACATTAAAAGGTAAAGCTACTGATTTACTTAAATTGATTTAGTTTCTTGATAAGGTACTGAATGCTGTAATAGATGTTAGAAGTGCCAAGACAGACTTTTGAAGATTTATTAAAGGGACTCTAAGTAACTTTTGAAGCTCAAATAACGTTTTTATTTGCCCAAATATGAGCCGATCATGATTAGATGAGACGACTGAGACCTTTATTGTTAAAAACTGTTGTCTCTATGAACCAGGCCGGTTTTGCAGGAAAATCAACCTGGATGTGACGTAGAGTGCTCTCCCGTGTACAACTAACTGCCTAGTATTGCCGCCATGACAGCGAGCATTTGTATCGAGATAGACTCTGTGAGCAACAAATAAACGACAAGACAAAAAATATTTATTTTTGTACAGCCCAATATCACAACAACAGCCGCCTCAAAGGGCTTAACAGACTGCACTAGACAACATCCCCTGTCCTTAGACCCTCCATCAGGGTAAGGAAAATCTCCAAAGAAATCCAGCCAGGAAAAAAGAGAAACCTCAGGGAGAACCACATAAGGAGGGATCCACTCCCAGGACGGACAGGCCGTGCAGGAATGTGTCCGGGACAGTTGAAAAATACATAGAAATACACAAACATATTCACAAATAAAAACATTTATATTGGCAGTGTCCAGTCTCCACTCTGAGTGTGCAATAGTGGATGGGGCCGACTGGCCTCAAGCACAGCCCAGACACCGACTAAAAAAACACTAAAAAAACAATGTTTTATCGAGCGAGTCCCGCAGAGAAAAACAGGAGTGTGACCGACAAAAGAGGAGTGAACATAGACAAAGTGGAGAAAACTGCGGTACTGGTACTACCTTGCTACTTTGGGGATAAAAACAGACCCTGAGCTTGCTTTTTTTATTGAAAAGGTAAGACATCATTACAGACCATATATAATATATTGTGGTGTTTTGTTTTCAGTTGTCTAAAGCTAAATAACAATAGCATGCTTGTAAAACATGGATGCTAAGCAGCTAACAGGAACAATGACTCATAAGTCAGACTGTACTTCTTCTTTTTGGGTAAGAGTATAAAATAGTATTTCACTCACTAAAGTTTGTTTTGTTAGTATATGCCAAAGCTAAATGTGTGAATAAGGAATATTATGCAACATTACAACACAATGAAGCAACTTAAACATAATACTAATAATCATTATTACTGTCCAGGGACACTCTGTCCTGTACACATAGTGGCATATACACGTAAACATCTATAACTGACACGTCAGCTCATTACACATCTATCCACGACCGTGGAGCTGAGAGGCGGGCATAACGTACACCTATAAAAACTTTATGTGCTGTAAACATGTGAAGCAAATCGCCATGTACCATTGTTGAACTGATTTGATTCATTCTTGCAAGAATTAAACCGTTCAACCTTTATAAATTTACCATGTACGGTCTTTGTCGTTTGTTTGTGATCCAAACCCAATAATTATTTTAAAAATAATGTTTTGTTAATGTTACAGCACAAATGTGCTCACACAGTAAAGGTGGCTAAAGACTACAGCTACATCCCTCGGCTGCAGAGCAGAATTTCGGAGAATTGTCTATCTGTCCCAGGACAGATAACCCTTGGGCCCTTGGTCTTCTCTTTGGAGTTGTGCTCCCACCTACATCTGAACTGGCACTGACACAACTCCACAGAGCACAGGTGTGTCGATCACTCTCACAAGAACCATTATGTTTAGGTCTCATGCAGCAATGGAAAAGATAAATAAAGTCTGTTATTTATCAGCTATACTCAAGAAGTACTGGTGGACACCCTTATGATTGAATATGGTGTTAGTTATGGACAAACTGTGACTAGCAAGTCCAATATCAGAACACTGCTCGTGTTCAGATAAGGGGGGGCCTTCCACTCAATCACGTCCCTCCAGGTGTCACTCTCGCCTCCCATGTGAGCTCTGAAGTCCCCCAGTAGAACTGGTCGGAGCACTTTCCAGCATCTCTCCCAGAGACTCTAAGAAGGCCGGGTATGCTGCAAAACAATTCGGTCCTTCTGCCCAAACAACAGTGAGAGACCTTTGTCCAACCCGAAGGTGCAGGGAAGCAACCCTCTAAGCTGGGGGACTATGAGTCTACACCAGCCCGCCGCCTCTCACTACAGGCAACTCCAGAGTAGTGGAGAGTTGAGCCTTTCTCGAGGAGTTGGGTTCCAGAGCCCAAGTTGTGCGTGGAAGTGAGCCCGACTAACTCCAGTCGGTATCGCTCAACCTCCTGCACAAGCTCAGGCTCCTCCTCCGCCAGCGAGGTGACATTCCATGTCCCTAGCGGCAGATTCTGTGTCCGGGGATAGAGTCGTCGAGGCCATACTGGGAAATTCAACGGTCCTTGATATTTGAACCTCCATAAAGGGGTTTTAAAATAAACTAAACTAAACATAAATAAACTAAAATAAATGTAAATAATAAAGGCCTACATCCTCTCAGTACTGGAAAGACCTCTGATAACAAACCATTGGTGTTAACTTTAGCTGTCAGATCTGAATATAGTGCTTTAATGACATTACAAGACCAAAAAGTCTAACATCTAAGAATAAAATGACGTGTTTATTTGGTATTACTCAAGACCAACAGGTTTCTTAAGATGACCTGTCAGAAGCGGAAAATGTTTCAACACGGATATGAGATAATCTATTCAGCAAACACAGCAGCACAAGCAGAGACTCTCTGAAGAAGCAAGACAACAACATACTTCATTAAAAGCAGCAGAAATGAAAGGCTTTCTTCTGCTCATTTTCTCACTGGTGACAGGTAAAGACATGCTACTCTGAACAAATATTACTAATGGCAAATGGTCAGAACAGGGGGCGGCAGTAGCTCAGTGGTAGAGCGGCTGTCCTTCAACCGGAAGGTAGTAGGTTCGATTCCCGCTCGCCCCACAGTTCATGCTGTCGTTGTGTCCTTGGGCAAGACACTTAACCCACCTTGCCTCCACTGTCCGTAGCACTGGTGTATGAATGTGTGTGACTGTAGGTGTGTTTGGTGGTGGTAGGAGAAGGTTGAGCGCCGTTTGTATGGCAGCCCCCATCTCTGTCTGCCCCAGGTGTGAATGTGTGTGAATGGAGTGAGTGGAAGCATGATGTAAAGCACTTTGGGTGCCTGAGAAGGGTGCAAAAATGCGCTATATAAATGCATTACCATTTACCAGAACAGATGTCAATAGCTCAGAGGAAATATTATGGCGACTTGAGTACACAAAAATGAACGTTTGTGGAGATGTACAAAGTATTTTAATATTTTTCATGTTTAATTTGAACCATTTACAGGCAGTTGTTATGACAAACAGCAATGAAAATGTTTAAACCAAAAAAATAATAAACAATTTAATTTCAAAGCTTCAAAAAAGCCTTATTTCCACTGGGACTATACAGTGCAGATCAGGTCGAGTATGTTCTGGAACGTTTCCATCACCAAAATGTACCAAAAGGCACCTGAGCTAGGGTTCACCAAAACAGTGATTAACTGATTCATAACTTAAAACAGCCCTAAAATGTCATACCCTGTGTTTTTTTTTTTTTTCAGGTGGAAGTGTTTCTCTCAAAGACTTAGTTCAGACTACTTACAGAACAGCACAAACCACCATTGACTGTAATCACCAAGGTTTCAATTTTATTTGTAAAAAGAACAATTTTACTTGTGACACAATCCTACGTCAAACATCTCCTGTAAAGACCATCAAAAATGTGAGTCTGCAGGACGCTGGGGTCTACTGGTGCGGCACTGAGTCACAGACACAAGGATACAGGATACACCTCAAAGTTAAAGGTCAGTAACATTCACCAAGTTTTCATTACACTATTTATACAATATGCAGTAAGTCTATTCTTAGTCCTAACATTATGAGCACTTAATAGTCATAATACTTTAAAGTCTCTCTCTTCACGTCTAAGTCCCATCCAAAGAGGAGACAGGAGAGTGCAGACATGAAAAGCCTATATAATCTCTGCTGTGAGTGTGACTTTGGATGAAAGATGGTGCTCATAGAATGACCTAATAATAGACTGAGAGATGGGGAAGAGAAATTAAATATGGGGTTTGAGCAGAACCTGTTGTGGTTATTGAAGCCTGAGATTTCTTCATTGCAATACTACTGAGTGGCCACAACAGTACTAAAGCAGTCCTTGTGGGAAAATCCCAATTGTTTATCTCTGGCCAGAGTTGAATTTTATTACTGGTTAACTAGAATAAATTGGAGGAAAAAATAAGCCACAAAAATAAATAAAATAAAAAATGTTGTGGCTCAAACACATAAGAATAACAACTGTAAAGTAATAAATGATGTGTCTTTTTCTCTTTAGAAATTGAAGTCACTCAGAAACAAGTAACATCTGGACTAAACTTAACTCACAAGTTTAAATACACTGCTCTTCCAATAATCAAGTTTTTCTGTAAAGGAGAAGATCCATTAAAATGTCAACAACTCATTGGCACAAACACAAGAAGCAGTGGAACCAAGGGCAATGGGAGATTTTTGTTTAAAGATGACAAAGTAGAAAGTGTCACTATAACTGTGAAAGGTAACAATAGAAGACACTGGGTCTTATTGGTGTGGGTATAAAAGCTCTACAGGGAATGAAAGCCTGTTTTTTCACAAACTGGAGCTGACTGTAGGTGAGTTTTTTTTATTTTTTTATAGAGCAAAATGTTATTTAGTCATCCTTGAATAACCAGCCTTTATTTTATTATTTTATTACAGTTGCTTCGGTTTCTCAAGACACAGTGACAACAGCTTCAGGTTATTATACTCTGTCTCAAACACAGACAACAAGAAATAATGGTAACACTTTAGAGCAGGGGGCACATTTCATCATAAATTCATGCACATATTCAAGTTTAGAGTTAGGATGAAACAATGATGAAAACATGATTATTTCTGGTGATTTATTAGAGTTTAATGTATGAGTCCTGCATTAATTCATGATGAAATGTTCTCCCTTCTCTAAAGTGTTACCAAATGAATACAAATATGTACAGGTGCAGTAAACCTCTGATAATGTTGTACAGGTGCTTAACTCAACGCTTTGTAGTCTGTTTAAAACTTTGTAAGGATATATATATATACAACATATCACCCTGAACTCAACATAGAGCTAACTGACAAAACCTCATTTATGACCTATTTTACTACATTTCACAGATTAACTTTGGAAAACATTTATTATTGTTACAGTCGTCGTTGGGGCTGTGTTGCTGCTGCTCGCTGTGTTCTTCAGCTACAAAAGTATGTCACACACACTGTATGTAATCCATGTAAATGGTTATCGATTGGAAGGCAGTATATTGAAATGGGCATTTATATTAAAATTACATTTTAAATGACATACATTAGAAATCAAACTCTGACACATGGTTGTGTAAATCTGTGGTTCATGATGACATTTCCTCTTTCAGGGTTTAACTGCTTCAACACCATAAAAGAAAACCAACAGGTTAGTGCTCACTGTACAGTTTTATTAGTTCAAATGTGAGCTACTTCTAAAGTGAATATATTGTTTCTCTTCTTTTCTGCAATAAGTGAAATATTTTCTAAAGAGTGGGTTAGGAGTCAAACATTTTGTCAAGTTTTACTGTTTTGTTCCATTAAAAAAAACAAAAAACAAAGCCTCAACAAGCCTAAGTAAAATCTAAACCAAAAAAGCATGTGGCTAATTTGCATAAGTGAACACAAAAGCAGCTATTAGATGATTATTAGGTGTTTGTATGCGTTTACTGCGACAGAAACACCTAATGCATCATTGATTTCCTGTAACAATTATTTAACATGACTTAGGAGTTTTTTTATAAATGTGTTTCATCCAAAAAAGTCCACTTTAATTGTTTGTATAAAATTTGAATAGACTTGATGATTTGACACATGTGTGTGTTTTGTGTCCTTGTTTTCTGAAGGAGCACTATTACGAGGAGATAGATGAGCGCCCTCAACTGCCCGGCTCAAGGACTGCACTGAAGACTATTAACAACACTGTCACTCTCCCCTCTGAGCCCCCCCCCTGAACCACTCTACATTGGACCATCCCACTTCAGCTCAGACCAGAAGCACTGAGATCAACCCCAGCTCCTCCTCCTCAGACGAAACGTTTACTATAAATGTTCTTTATTTAACGATGAACACGCCACAACAAACTGGAAGCTCTTAGACTATTGATAGAAACATTCACTGATTGTTTTATGTTTAATATGTTGTTGTTGTTTTTATTGTAAAAATATAAATGCTGTGGGTGTCAGTTGAAGATTTTGCAACAATCATAATGGCTTTGTGACAAGTACATGAATAATAATGCAAGTGCTCTGTGTAAAAGAGATGGCTATGTTTTACATTAATAAAACATAACAAATGTGTACTAAAGTTATCTAAAAGCAGGTTTTTGGTCTTGTTTCTGAGTATTAAGTAGTTATCTTTTTATTGAGCATAAAGATTTTGTGTCGATTAAACCAAACTGAGTTTTAAAGGTGCACTGTGTAAATTTAAGACATTCAAAATTCATTGCCATATGTAGGTACAATGGCAATACATAAACAGGTTTCTCTGTTTAATGACATTCTTTCTTTGCTGTCCTTAATAAATTCAGTAACAAATGTATAAAAAGTTAAAAATATGAATAAAATCTTATAAGGCTTTAAACAATATACACTAAAGCTCTTTTTGCCGTCCTGTCGCAGGTTCTCTTCTTCCCCTAAAGCAGTCTAGGGACCTCTGCTGCTTCTCTTTTTTTTTGAGCTGACCGAAAACATTTAGTTGCAACTTCAGCGTCAGACCGACAATATCTCTGCAGGGGTAGGTCAGGTGGTCTGGTAGGTCAGGTGGTCTGGTAGGTCAGGTGGTCTGGTGCTTGCGGTCCATAATAGTGGTGCTGTTTGTCTGAGACCCGCACTGCTTTCCACGTTTAACAATGCTTTAGAGCTTGTTTTAAACCTGAACTAAACTAACTAATTGTCCGTGTGACTGAGACCAATTAACTACCGCATAAAACATTGAGGACGGCTTTACATGACGTGAGTAAAATATAAATCCCAGTGTGGTTTCTTCTGTCTACATTACCAAATAAAATGTTAAAATCTAAAACACAGCAGTTTGTATAAAATACTTCACTTTTTAATCTTGTGTTGATACAGAGCATGTGCAGACAGCTATAGGTTTTGTGCAAAGATTTCCAAAATTAAAATGATCACACATTAAATTTGAAACAAAAATCACACTTTAGCCAAAATAATAATAATAAAAATAATAATGCACTGGAGATAAACCCTGTGATTGGTTAAAAGCAAAATTTGGATTTTGACACGCCTCTCAATAAACTTTTGTCTCCGCCAGATACCTGCGTTTTGATCTGAAAGACATGGCCCAAAGTCCCTTTTCGGAGTTCCTAACAGATGCATACAGGGGCTTGCACACAAGTTTGTGCTCACCCTGTCTATAACTCAGAGAGCTTGTGAAAGAAACTCTTCCTGAAATGAATCTAAACAGGCTTAAGTACTCTCTTTTACAACATCACCTGGAGGCTTTTATGCTCAGGCTACTCATCAAATGTGCTAAAGATGCTGGTCAGTGAAAATATAATAGATGTGTAGCAGAAAAAAGTCAGTTGCTGCAGAGGTTACTCATGAAGTGAACAATGTAGGTTTACTAATACATTAGCTTTTCTTTTTTGTTTTTATCAGGTTTAATTTTTGTCCAAATTTCAGTTCAAATTTACACTAAAATTTAGAGAACTGTAACAAAGAGTCATTTGAACTGATCACCTGTTAATGTGGACAGTAACTAGACCTGACCAATAAAACGGTCTTTACCTCAATCACACAATGACTGTCACAGAATGAGTCTAAAAAACAGGCCTAATCTTGAAATTTGAAAGTGAAAAAACTCAAGGTAACGAGACCCAACAGATGTCTCCTGAGCAAGCGCTTTGGCAACTGTGGGGAGGAAAAACTTCCTTTAATGGTCAGAAACCTCCGGCAGACCCAGGCTCAAGGAGAAGGGTCGGCTGCCTCGACAGGTTGGGTCAATTGGGGCTGGGGTCAAAGGTGATCGCAGTGGTTCAAGGGAGAGAAATGTGAAGAGTTATTTTCAAATGGAATTTTTAACATTGGCATCAACATTTGGTTTAGCTGAAAATGTAAAGTTTTAAGAAAAAGGATCTTGTCTGTCATGTACTAGTTTAGCATATACGTACGTAATATTAATTTAGTATGTAAATTACTGTGTTGTTATGTGAACTCCCTTAAATATGCGGTTTGGTCACCCTAAGGTCTCGAGGTTATCTACATCAGACCTTAATTTGTGCAGGATTTGGAAACTTAACCAATTGGACTGACATTCCCAGTGACTTCTTTAGGGACAGTCTTGAGACGACCATATAAAGGTAACGTTTTGAAGCAGAGCTGTAGGTGGTGGTTGTGGAGAGCCGTAGTGTAGCTTTAGATGTGAACTGTGCTGCTCTTGTGATGAGCTCCTGTGTGGACAGACAGTAGAGCTGTTCATTTAGTGGAAGAAGAAAACACTTTAAACATCAGAGCCCAAACTGAACAAGGAATTAACAGTTCAGATTGGACTTTGATGTTCATAGTGACTCTTTCCGACACTAAGAGAGCAGCTCCACTGTCACTATCCAGCACTTGCTGCTGGATAGAGGTCATTACAAGAGCAGCACAGACAGAGTGCACCAACTGTCCACAACCACCATCTCCAGCTCTACTACAAAAATGTTCTTTCGTCTATCTCAAAGCTGTCCCCTAAGAAGAAGTCCCCTTTGAAGTCTATGCCCATTTGTTTCTAAACCTTACACTTAAGGCCTGACTAAGTCCCGGTTCAGTCCTGGTCTTGTCTAGTCTGGGACATACACCTGCCTCTAATAGATGCTGTGTTCAGGGCGGGTGGGGAGCACCCCGTGGACCCTGAAATTGTAGAGGCAGGTGTACTCTACATTACCCCAGTTACTGTGCACCTGCAGCCTGACGTGGGGGTAGATGTCCTGGTCCTGGTCCTGGTCCTGGTCCTGGTCCTGGTTTGGCAGAGCAAAGGTCTGAAAGCTGGGGCCGTCCGCGTCATAAGTAAACTTCCCCAGAAACTTCTCTTTAGAGTCCAGTGTTTTCATGCCCTAAAAGAGAAGAAAAACTGTTTTAGTTCACTGTGTCACTAGTTGTTAAACAGATTATAGGGCTTTCCAAAAATTCACTTTATATTTAATGGAAACTGGACTAATCTATGAAATGAGTCTTGGTTGAACAAAAAGATAACTCACATAAACTGAAAACTCCCTCGGTGCACTCGAGATGTCTCCCGAGAAAGACTGCACTTTAGCAATGTGGCCAATGGTCACATGGCTGATGTGGACAGAGGCGACCAGTGGGACATGTAAATGCCCCTGATCACCAGCAAAAGGCCAGCAGTGTCCCGGGACAAGAGGAGACTGAGGCTAAAGGAAAAGAGTGAGATACAGTCAGAGAAATGCACTGACAAGAAATGACAAAACAAAATCAGGTTCAGTTTAAGAACAAACTGATGTCACATTAAAGTCTCACAATTGTTCTAGTAATCTTCCAAAAGCATCATCACAATTTCTGTTATTGCAAATATCACAATTTTGATTTTATCACAATAAATGTTTTTAATTTAAATTTTACAAAAACCTTTTCCTGCTCCCAGTAAGTATTTTGTAAAATAATATAAAATAAATACAGTTACATTCTGACTCTCTGCATGTTACTGACAATATTAGTCTCAGGTATCTTATTTTTTGCATTTATAATGCACATATAATGTTAGATGGAAGTGCCATTACAAAGCTGATGGATGTGCAATCAGGAATAAATAATGTTAATGTTATTTCAAACAGAAAATCTTATGTATTATATCTGTTTATTTGAACTGTCACTTTAAAAAAAAATTGCAGTTACACTATTTTTACGAATACTCAATTACTCAAACCAATAATCGATTGATTACTTGATTACTAAAAAAAATTATAGCAGCAGGTCTTAATAATCAATGAACTTCTGTATATTTTTTAATCCAAAATTAGTTTTAACGTGACTCATTCGTGCTCATAGGAGGAGTATGTTTATGAAGAGATACAAATGCCAGCTCCAGACAAGACTTCCAGAACAGTTTACGCCACCGCCGGCCTCAGCCAAGACACAGCTTCTGTTCATTACACCGGCGTCAACTTCCCGAACAGAGACAAGACTGTGGAGCCCAAACCCAGCTCCTCTCGCTGTGACTATGCCACTGTGTTCAGTAAGAGCAAAGACAGCTGTACCATCCAGTCACTGCCATCAGAGGGTCCTCTCTACTCAAACATTCATACTCAAGTAAAACGAGGTCAGCCATTTTGAATTTCACAAATATAGTATGTGCTCAGATTATTTGTTTAGAAAAGAAGATATTGATGGTTGATCTATTGTTTATTTGTCTATTGTTGACCCTTTTTTATTTGAAAGAAGTGGTCTTGATTTTGTGCAGATTTAATGTTGTTGTTTTTTTTTTACTTTAAATGATAAAGTCTTTCCTAAAAGTAATCATTTTTGTTGAATAAGTAAATGCTCTCATTGATCACAAGAATGAGCATATGTTGCACAACCATTGGTCAAATACTTATATAAATTGAATTGATCAGATTTTACACAACAGACCATAATATTTTACAGTTGAGCTACAGTTTATAGTTTTTTTTGTTTCATTTGCATGAATATTTTACTCATTTATGTATTATTTTTTAAGGTGATGCTTTGAAAAATACGCAGCAGCTTACAATATATTTATAATCTGAGCAGTTTTGTTACTGTATTTTTATTAGGAACTACATATCATGTTTTTCTATTTGCTTTTCACAATATGTCAGATTTTGGTCAATGGCTCCTTCTTTGACAAAACTGTTCATTAAAAAGGATTGCAATCCTATATTTCATAAAGACTGTAAATTAACTACACTGTTGTAAATATTACAGCAGCAAGCCTATGTTCCCTTTGTGTCCTACTTATCCATTTATGTCAGCCCTAACTTACTGTAGGCTTCTCTTGGGGACTGGGACAATGATTGTGTTCTTGAAGCAGGTGGAGACGATGAAAAATGTACAAAATGTGGTTAACAGTTGAAAAAATGAAACACTGGTCAAACAATGTGTTTAAAGTTGGATGAAGGTCTCAAAATTACACTTCATGAAAAATTTAAATTTAAAGTTCTATATAAAAAAACAGTTGGAGGATCTATAAGTTAAATTTCTTCTTCTCTTGTTTTTGTGTACTCATCATCACTTAAACCAAAAAAGACCAGTCAAAACTTGTGAAGATGACAATACACCACTTAATTAATACAAGTCTTAGGAATGCTCACCGGATCAACTTTAAATTTAGAACACAATCAGTGCTCTTCCGAATCCCAAAGGACAAAGTATATGCCGTCAATACGGATTCACATTAATCCTAAACAAAAGAAAGGAATTAGAACTGAAAACCTAGAAACGTAAACGTAAGATTAAAAACGTAAATTTGAAAGTGTAAACAAAGACACAAACAATTATTTTATTAGAATATAATCATTATTTATTAAAAATATTTACTTTGTTTACGCTTTAAGGCTACGGTTATGATTCATATTTCATTTACGTTTCTTTGCTCATGTTTCTAAGCCTACAATACAAGGAATTTACAATTCCAATTTCTTTCTTTCGTTTACGATTAATTTGACCCTGTATTGACGCCATAGAAGACAATTATGTTTGCTATTTTTTATTATACAACGTCTACGCCTTTCAGCTCAAACACGAGTCTTCGTCAGGACAATTGTTTTTTAGCAGGTGCACAATTAGAGTTTAAATAGATCAGTAAGTCATGTGACTCTATTTTAGCAGAATATAGACTTATGACTTTTTATTAGACAGACCGCACTGTTAGAGTGAATGGTATTTTATTTGATGTGCTTTATGCCTCTACTGGTTCCCCCCAAGGCTGCTGTCTCTCCCCTCTTCTGTACATTCTGTACACAAACCAGTGTCACAGTGCGTACAAGGATAGACACATCTTAAAGTTTGTAGATGACTCTGTTATCATCAGCCTGCTCAGAGGGGATGAACAGAACCATGGGACAGTCTTTGATGACTTTGTTCAGTGGTGTGACCGTTCATTTTTACATATGAATGTGTTAAAAACAAAGGAAATTAAAATAGACTTCACCACGTTGCCCCACTGTTACTGTCATCAAGAACACGAACATTGACCTGGTCGACAGCTACAAATACCTTGGAGTCATTTTGGACAATAAACTGTGTTTTGATTCTTGGTTGGCCAGTAAAATTTCAGGGAGGAGTCAGGCTCACCTGGGGGACATTTACAGCAGACAGGTGCAGAGGAAGGCTGGTGCTATAGTGCAGTCCCAGGACCATCCCCTCAGAAGGGAGTTTGAGCTGCTGCCCTCTGGTCGGTGCTACAGAGCTCTGGGCTGTAGGACTAAAACATTGAACATGTCGTTTTTACCGACATCTGTGAGGCACCTAAATGGCACCTAGCACTTTGTAATCATTTGCACAAAAATAACTGCTTGTTTGCACACTGTATTTGTTCATGTTTTTAATTCCATTTTGCACTTTTTATCTTTGTGTTTTTAATGATTTCCATTGTTGAGCCTGTTCTTGGGTTGTTGTTGATGTGTACTTTTATGCTGTATGTTTTGTTAAGCCTGATGCTGCAAGAATAATTTCCCCAAGAGGGACAAAAAAGAAACTTTGAACTTTGAAGTGCCAAAAATGAATGTCACATAGAAAACCAATCTAGAAGAACATTAACAATGGAGAACATACAGTTATAATTGACCAAGTGGAATAAAAGTCCTTACACATTCCTGGCCAGAAGAGGGCGTCCCTGGCTCTCTGCCTATTCCTCTCAATCCCCATGTGCCCAATATGATGTTAATCCAGGAATGGTGTTAGTGGTTTCCCCTGTATCAAGTTTGAACTGAAGACTGAGACTGTGAGCAAACCGTCTGCAAACGCCTGCTCATTTGCTTCTCCTTCATTTGTTTTTGGGATGGAGTCTATAAACAGCTCCTCAGTCCCACTGGAGTTGTCTGGTTCTACTGTGTATACGGGGTTCGATTTGTGTGATGTTGATTGATAGACTTTGACAAAATGGTTAATTTTGTGACACCTTTTGCACTTGTGTCCTTTAGCACGGCGTACTTCTTTTTCACCGTGCTGCAGAGCACATCGTCTGCATCTTTTTTGGGTTGTTGCTCCTGTCGTTGTGCATTTCTGCTGTGTGTCTTTGTTTAGAGAAAATGGCATGCGCACTTGGACATGGGCTTAAGTGGTTTTTAAGCGTGCAATGTCAATGGCCTTAGCAGTGGCTTACTTAGGTCAGTTTATTGCAAAGACGGTTCTGTCCCGTACCATCTCGTCACTGTAAACGTAGCCGCACTGTTTCACAAGAAGATTTAACTCAGTAACGAAATGTTCAAATGATTCCCCTTTGCCTCGCAGTCTCTCATTGAACTTATATCTTGCAAAGATCGTATTGGTTTTGGCAGATTAAGGTGAACTTGTTTGAACGGAGCTGTGCATCCCCAGAGCTGTGGGCACTCGTATATAGGCCGCCCAAATACAGCAACAGTTTGTGCTAATGTATAACAGTGTCCTTATTTTAGAGGACATCTGCGTGTGTTGTCCTGAAAAGCCAATGGCAAGAAACCTTTTTAGTGTAATTGAGTGTTTTAATCTTGTGCAGTGTGTATCTGGCCCCACCAAATGCCACTCCCTTGTGTCGTAGTTAAACCGTGCACTCCTGTGCACCGTGGTCGTATAGTTAACCCCTCCAACGCTGGTCAGTTTTCCTCTGCTTTTTATCTAAGCCGTGCCTCTCTTTGTCCTAAATCAACTGTTAAGGATTGTTGCTGTCCTCAAAGGAAATAGAGCCAGACCTGCGATTAATTAGTAAAAAAAAAAAATGTATTGATTCACAGCCCACTTCACAAAGTGGGAAGGTCCCTGTTTAAAAGAGACTAGATGTATCTTTACTTTGAACAGATGACGAAGGATCTGTAAAACCGCTAACATTCAACACAGATATAAGATAATCTATTCAGGAAACACAGCAGCACAAGACTCTCTGAAGAAGACAGACAACAACATACTTCATTAAAAGCAGCAGAAATGAGACACATCACAATGAAAGGCTTTCTTCTGCTCATTTTCTCACTGGTGACAGGTAAAGACATGCTACTCTGAACAAATATTAAGCATAAATGTGATATTTTTCTGAAATATATAACACATTAAACAATGCACCAAAAGCTTAAGTAAAGTGAAGTCTTTGGCTGCTTATGGAGCTAATGAGAACAAACTTTATTAAAACTAACAAGACTTTTAGAACTTTGAACCTCCTGCTACTTCAGTGATGTACATTTATTTCAACTTTTTATTCTGCTTCCAACTTTTTTTCAACAACAGACTTTGAGGAGATATCCTGTATGAGCCACACAGTTACACTTATGTTAAAGTTGTTTAGTGTTTTAAATGTTTTCTATGATTTATTTTCATATTTATTATCTTTTTCTCCAAACTGTCTGTCTATCTTCTGTTGCCAGTGCCGCCGCTCCCACCACGATCATCACGCACTGTTCATCAGCACAGCACTTGTGCTGATGAACAGGATTTTAAGATTTCTAGTAGTGTCCAGTTTAAACATTTAGGTGGAATTATGTCAAGGTGGTTAGAGGACGCACACAGTAAAGTAAATAAAACCACAACCTCGGGGAAGAAGGGAAAAAAACAACGGTCTTTTTCTTTTCCGATCTCTCTTTTAAGTCAGCCTACAATGAGCTGCTGTTATAATGAATAAAAAAACTAAGAGACAGAGTAAAGACATGTGTTGGACAGACACGTTAGAGAAGTCTGAGTGTGGACAGACTTCAGCCTTATTTAAGAAACTCAAAAGGGATTTAGGTCCATTTACAGGAGAAAGTAAGGTACGTTATCAAACAATGCTAACAATAAAAAGCTAATACGGCTAATACTTAAATATGAGACTTTTTCTGCAGCGTTGATAAAACTATTTTTTGTCAGAGACTGAGAACAGGTTACATCCACAGTCTGTGTGATTCTGACTCTTAAACATGAGCCAGGCACATTTTCATATTACCATAACTTATCTCAGAGCTTAGATCGCTGTAGTTTTATGTTTTAAACACAAATGGAGCTGACACTGAGTCAGAAAATAATTATTTCACATTGTACACCATTTACTATTATTTTAACAAATTAATCTAAAATGCTCCAAAATACAGGACCAAACAGAAGTGAAATGTGCTGAAATGTAGCCAACATCAAGATGATTTACATTTATTTCAACAGACATTGAGAAAATATCCTTTATGAGCCACACAGTTAAACTGATGTTAAAGTTGTTTGGTGTTTTAAATGTTGTGTATGATTTAGTTTCTTGATGTTGCTCCTGTCTGCTTCTCCAAACTGTCAGTCTATCTACTGTAGGGAATAAATTAAGTCCAAAAGTATCTATTAGAAAAAGCTAAAAGCTAAGAATCTAACATTGATATTATATAAAATACATATGTGCAGTAATATTTATATCTATCAGCCATAACATTATAACTTAAAGGTTCCCCTTCAGAGTAAACTGCTGATTTAATTTTGTACAAATATAAGCCTTTTGTTTGTTTACGATCATTCTCTCCTTTGCCAGCTTCTTTTGTTTGTGGTTTTGTCAAAATGCTACTGACGCTCCCTTCTGATTGGCTCAGATTGTATCTCTTGTGTTTATTTTGTGTTCAATAACTGAATATATTAATTCAATATTTATGAATGCTTAACTAAACTAACACTTAATTGTGTAGTTATTATAAAGTTGTCTTAATAATATATAATTCCTTTGCAGTGATGAGAGTTTATCTCTTGTTTTCTCATTTGTTCATGAGCTTGTTTGTGATTCTGTCACAAAGCTACAGCAACGACCAGTCTTTTGCAGCTTCCTCCTGATTGGTTGATAGGCTTTTAAACCTTATTTCACAAATGTAAAAGCTCTGTGGTTTTACGTGATCATTGAGGTTCAGATGCCTCTGGGCCTCACATGTGTCCAGAGCAGTAAACAGAATTAAATAAAAGAATAAAACACTGTATTAACATTTGTCTGTTGCAGGTGGTCATGAGCTGGATGGATGTAAAGGAGGATGGGTCAGGTTCACCTGTAAAAATACAGTTCCTTTAAACTTTTCAACAGAGGAAATGAGAACTTTTGGAAATGACACAAACAAATTAAATGTCATTCGAATCCTTCAACAAGACGACAATGGGAAAGTTTGTTCAAAAGATGGATCAAAAAAACTGAGAATTGGTAAAACAAACCAGCTCAATTATTTATGATAGATGAAGAATTAGTGTCCATTTTTAAATATAATCAATTAATGCAAATGTGACGAATGAGTTTCTTACATTTCTTTTATTTGCAGGTAACTGTGAAGACCAGATTAAACATACTGTCTTTATTAAAGATACAACTACAATCAACTGTGGAAACAAAAAAATAAATCAAACAGGCCGAGAATATTTGTGCAAAGAGATGGGAAAATTCACGTGTGACAACATTTCATCAATGATTAAAAACGAAAAGTACAGCGAGACACGACACAAAAGAGGTTTCAATGTGACGATTAACGAGATAACTTCTAAAGACGAGGGTGTTTACTGGTGCGTGATTAAAGCTCATCATGTCCCTGCAGCGTACAGGAAAGTCACTGTTCTCTCAGGTCAGTGTCACAGTGTTTGTGTTTCTGTGTTTGTCGTCTGAGAAGGACGTCAGAGAAAATGTCAGTTGAAGTGCAAAAAAAATATGGCTTTCACAGAGCGTTGGAAATATTGCACAAAAAATTTTTTATAAATAAAAATTCTTATAGTAGCATCATTTGATATGTCATGTATGCTTCTTCAAATAGTGTCATTAGACATGGGAATGGACTTTCATTTTTAGAGCCGCCCCTCTTGTCTATCATAGACGACACCATATTGATGGCTGAGTGAAGTATGCTCTTCAGTGATTGTATTTTTTTTTATCTGTATTTAACTTTATAAGACACTAACTGTGCCACATTGTTTTGTAAAAGTACTTTGCTGCTTGTTATATTTTTCTAATTTCCTTCGGTAAAACTCAAGCGGTTGGTTGACTTGAGATGGATGCATGTGCCTTCTTAACAAGGTTTCATACTGTCTACAGCTTGCTTTTTGTTTTGCTCCTGCAGTGTATTTCTCCATGTCCTAGTCTCTGTCGGATCATGACAGTCATCATGGAAGTGTGATATATTTGGTGTCACCTTAAAAAAGTCCATGTTGCAACACCACTCCAAATTTGCTCCACACATTTTTTGTGCCCTCCCCCCTGTCGGCTTTCTGCGCCCCTCCAAACGGGTGTGCCTCACACTTTGAGAAGCACTGCCATACACAAAAAACAGAACATTTCCATCAGGGCACCCTCAGACTTAGAATAAAAAATTTGGACAAAAGTGCTCAGATCTAATGTGGCCAGTGGTAATTCAAGCTGTGAATGTGCCTTTGTCACTGGAACAGTGTGGGTCGGGTCCGTTAAGGTTGTTTCCATTTGCAAAGGGGGTCTGAAGAGCCCCCAAAAAGAGTACCGTCCCGTACCACACTGGGGACACCTCAGCTTGGGTCTGATGAGTCCTGAGAGTGTCGACTTAAACACTGAGGTCAGTTGGACGATCTTCACTCGAGCGGAAATGAGAAGCAAAACAAAAACATTAAACAGAAACATTTGTTACATATTTTACATTTTCTTCTTGTGATAAACTTCATAATACAACAGAAAACATGTTAAGTGTTGTACTTTTTCCCAAAGAAAAAGGTAGAGGTAATTTCAACAGTGTTTTTCATATTCAAACAGTCAGTGCTGTTCTCGCCTCGAGAATTAAAACTATTTTTACACTGCATTAAACTCAAGCAGGACCTTTGTCTTAAATAGTAAGTCCCTAAATTAAAGGAAATTGTAACAGCTCTCTGAATTTAATGTTCAGAAAGCTGTGAATAAACCAGAAACAGTCTATATATTGCATTGTTAAGCAACGTATTTGACAATTTAATCAATTACTAAAAAAAACACAAACAAAAAATGAGGAGATTATTAAGATTATTAAATATAAATTGCAGTGAGGCTTACGTGATGCTAAAGAAAATCCATCCATCTTCCTTTTATCCGGGGCAGCAGTCTGAGCTGAGGCACCTAAACATCCCTCATCCTGGACACTTCTTTAAGCTCTTTCGCGGGAATACCGAGAAATTCCAAGGGCAGCCGAGCAACATAGTTCCTCCAGTGTGTTGTGGGTGTTACCTCCATCCCTGGGCCTCTTCCAGGTGGGACAAGCCCTGAACCTCTTTTCCGGCTAAAATCCATTGTCTCAGACTTTGATAATTAAAAATGTGATTGTTAAAAGAGACTGAAATGCAAAACAATTCACTAACTGGATCATCTAGAGTAGAATTTGGTCTTGACTTTTACTGACACAAGCACGAGACTTCTATAAACGCTATTCATCATTCTCCTTGTCTTTCATCCCATTTAGATTTCACTGCCTTTGAGAAGAATGCAGCAATTAAAGAAGATTTTATTCATACATGTAACTATTCAAAGAAACAATTCAACAATACATTCCTTTGTAAAGGAGAAGATCCAGAGACATGCCATCGTTTGGTGAACAGTACGCCGCCAAGTCTGAGCCCGGGGAAGTTTACTCTGAAGGACATTATATATAAAAAGAAGATTGTCCTAAATATAAACAACGTAATAAAAGAAGACAAAGGGGTGTACTGGATTGGAGCTGAGAGCAACAACACAAAATATGAAAAACACTTCCTGTGCAGACTGGTCCTGACTGTCGGTGAGTTTAGTGTTATTTATTAGATGTTATAAGTTGGCTTTGAGCACAACTGTAAAGTGGAGAAATGCTTCTTGTCTTTGACATGAAACAACAGTCAATAGGCCTTTAGGAAAAAATACATTCAAATACATAGCACCCAGCGCTACAATGACAAATGCATGTCTTTATATCAGGTTGGTTACATTCAAATGTTCTCTTCTGAGTAAAGTGAGCTGTTTTGACCTTAAGTGCAAACTAAACAGACAAAATTTAGCAAGATATGTCTGCTCTACAAAATATTCTTGTACCGTGTCAGGTCACATGATCTTTGTCTTTACGTCACAGCACAATGTGTGTCTGAGACCAAACAGGAAAGTTACACAACTTGGAATAGTGCCAGTATTTTTACTAAAGTATAGATTTTGTATAACTTTAACAACCCGTCCTATTTTTTTTAGTTTAGTTGTTTTCGGTTAACTCTCTCTGTGGTTAGAATGCAATTAGTGCAGAGTATATTACTATCAACACTAGCTACATAGGCTAATATTAGCACTGATCTTAGCTCTTATCTCGACAAGAAATAAACCCACATCCTGGAAATTATTTTCTGCAGCACTTCTTTACTTTAGTTTGTCATAATGTTTTGGCTGTTTGGTGTATTTTTTCCAACAAGATCCACTTAAACATTTCGAAACACTTCACTAATATATCCATTGTTTCTCCCACAGACACTCATTTTTCATCTCCACCTCAAGAGTTGATATATGGTAAGAACTCTTTGAGATAACTGCACAACATTTTCCATCAAATGTTAATGTAATTGCCACAATGTCTTGTAAAACTTATGCAACTGTTTAAAAAAATATTAATACCCTGATGCCTCAAAATGATTGTGCTGGTGTGTGTGTGTTTTCTTTTTTCAGAAGCTTTTTGGATGAAAGTGACCCTGATTGTTTGTGTGGTCCTGCTGGTGCTGTTAGTGGTTGTTCTAATCTTTATTAACAAATGTATGTATATTCTTTTCATGTTTTTAATGGCTTCACATTGTCTGTACAGTTACCTATTCATTGTATTAGTCCACTGTCAGTGTTGGGGGTAACGAGTTTACAAAGTAACACTTTACAGTTACTACATTTTTAGGCAGACTTTGAGATTTGCTCTGGGCGGGGCAAACATTTATGCAAACATCGGTGCAACAGTCAAACTATTGCGGGTGGAGGGTTGGGAAGGGGGTGCTTGCTAATATTAATTAATAATCAATAATGTAGCTGATATATGTATAGCTGACCGTTAGCTGCTGTAATCAGTCAACAACAGAGGCATAAGCACTGAGCTGCAGTTTGTGAAAAGTTTGGCCGGTTTCATGGAGTCCTGAGAAACAGTTCTAATTAATATCATCCTGCACTCTCTAAACTTTACACAAAGTCTGGGCAGAGGAGAGCCACCGCTGAGAGACAGGCATAGATGCATGTTTGTGCCTCAAAAATAGCTACTGTCACAGTCACAACCAGGACAGAAGCTCCTTTGTCACGTTTGCGAAGCATGTAGCCCACCAGCAAATCAAACCCAGATCCATGTAAATGAAAAGCACATTAACATCACAATTTCAACTAAACCAGTAGCACTCACCACATCCTCTTGTCGAGGGTCATGGTCCAAATAACTGCCTGGGAATAGCCTACTGTAGAAATGCAGCTGTAGTCACTTGGCTGATCTTTTGTTTAGTCTCTCTCCTTAGAAAGTCAGTCTTCTTATAAAATCCTCAAAAACTTCAATGTCTATTGGGACACTGTACAAATTGTGAATAAAAACAGAATGCAATAATGTGGAAATTTCAAATTTCAATATTTTATTCAAAATACAACATAGATGACATATCAAATGTTGAAACTGACAAAGTTTATAATATAGGAAAAATAAGTTGATTTTAAAATTTATGGCATCAACACATCTCAAAAAGTTGGGACAAGGCCATGTTTACCACTGTGTGACATTCCCTCTTCTTTTTATAACAGTTTGCAAACATCTGTGGGACTGAGGAGACAAGTTGGTCAGGTTTAGGAATAGGAATGTTGTCCCATTCTTGTGTGGCCGGGTTGTAAAATAATGGACCACACACCAGCAGCTCCCAAAAATAATGTGGATCTTTTATTTCCCGACTGTCCCCCAGCAAGAGAACAGCATTAATTTTGGTTTGATTTGGCTTTTCCTTCTGAACAATCTTAAAACAATGTCAGGACTTATAGCAGCTTATAACACAAATCACAGTTCTTTTTAGTCTCTAACAACCAAGTTTAAGCCCTAAGACAACAGTAGTGGACTTATTCTATAACAAAACAAAGAATAAACAACACTTAGTGCACATTCAAATGTTTGTGTACTATGAAAATAGAAATACATTGAAATTTAATTCACACTGTGTAACATTGAACTTAAACTCACTTGGCCGTCAAAATGGCCGACATACTGCCCAGACCAACCCCAGCACACCGAAGGATCCTGGACAGGGCAATCTCCCCGCTGCATTCACCACAAAATGTACAAAATTTGTGAATAAAAAAAACAATACACTTATGAACCATAAGAATTATAACCGAGCACTCACGCCGTCATGCAGCTCAATATCTCTTCCTCGTGAGCAGCAACACGCCTCACAGGACAAGCAGCACTCCACAACAATCCTTGCCTCCACAAATTCTACCAAAGTATAATCCTAGACTAAAATGCAAATTAAAACAATGTTTAACCGTATCCGAGATTATTTTTATGTTTAAACTTCTTATTTTTACACCTGATACGCACTGTTCTCTCAGTCTCTTTCCGCTGTTGCTGTCGCTGTGGTGGCGCGTCACGCGACTTCGAGTAATCACTAGAGTATTATGTCGCTAGAGTGACACCTTCTGGATTAATATGTATTATTATTATTATTATGCTATCTGAAAACTATTGTTTGACTATGGAGTAAAAGCAGAAAAGCCCGAACTGCTATTTTATTGCCCTGTCTAAAAAGAACTTCAAATTTTGATTTGTCTGACCACAGAACAGTTTTCCACTTTAACACAGTCCATTTTAAATGAGCCTTGGCTCCAGCTTATGGCTGCGCTTATGGCTTCTTTTTTGTCCTATAGAGTTTTAGTTTGCAACGGCGAATGGCCCGGTGGATTGTGTTCACCAACAAGGTTTTCTGGAAGTATTCCTGAGTCCATGTTGTGATTTCCATTACAGTAGCATTCCTGTTTGTGATGCAATGCCGTCTAAGGGCCAGAAGATCACGGGTATCCACAGTATGGTTTTCTGGCCTTGATCCATACGCACAGAGATTGCTCCAGATTCTCTGAATCTTTGGATGATATTATGCACTGATGATAATTTCAAACACTGCTATTTTTCTTTGAGAAACTCTTTTCCTATATTGCTCCACGATTTTTTGATGCAGCTTTGGGGGAATTCCCATCATGACTTCTGAGAGACACTGCCACTCTGAGAAGCTCTTTTTATTCCCAAGCATGTTGCTGTTTGACCTAATAAGTTGCAAATTGGTTCTGCAGCTGTTCCTTATATGTACATTTAACTTTTCCCGGCCTCTTATTGCTACCTGTCCCAACTTTTTTGGAATGTGTAGCTCTCATGAAATCAAAAATTTGCTAATATTTGGCATGACATTGTCATAAGATGTGTGTCAATTCAAGGTTCTTTTCGATCACCAAGTGTACCACAGAGAAGCAGGTACCAGCAAGGTTTACAAGCAGTTTGTCTGTAGTTAAAAATCTTGAATAAATAATTGATAAAAAACAAGATGTTATTTTTAAAAGGCCGGCTACAGAGGTAGGCACTCTAATTAATAAAAACACAAGTTTCTAAAAGAAGGAAATTCCTCTTGTCCATTAGGCCAAATAAAACAAGTCTTATCAGACAGGCCTGTGTTTCAGGTGGGCCAGACAATGCCCAGGCGCCCTCTCGCGTCCAAGCGTGGAGTGAGCGGTCCGGTTCCCAGGATCTAACCCTCGACCTGCGTTGTCCCCTGCGTTGACCCCGATGCCGGTCACGCAGCTGCAGGAACAAGCTAGGAAGACACACACAAAAGCCCGGCTCAGCTAACCACGCAAAAAATATTAAATCACACAGTGATTAGGCGGGACACATCCCTTTACTTAGGGGTTTGTACACAAGAACCACGGCATGCACCTAAGCATAATTATTTGAGATTCGTCAGAATCATATAGGAACACAATTAGCAAATGTGATTCCTTGAAGCGGTCCTGAAATCATATTATAAATCCAATCATCGATTATTATTATTATTCCTTCAGTCCAAAAGGGTCTCTGCAGGTGTTATCTTGAAAATCGAAATCGATGAAATCAAATACCACCCAAACACTTGGCCTGGCCTCACACCACAGAACAGTACAGTAGGCTGTTAGGAGTGTTTCAATTTGGGTAGGCTAAAGAGACTGCAAAATTGCAAGAAGGAAATAAAAAATGAATTAAATAAAAAAATTTAAATGAGGGATATAATGATTCAGATTTTTGTTTTGTCTTTTATTGCATTACTGTAGTGATGCTCCGATTGATCGGCCACCGATCATGATCGGCCGATATTGACTAAAAATAGCTTGATCGGCGAACCCCAAAGCGCCGATCAAAAGCCGATCGCGTGGCGTAAATCATGCAACTTTTTCACACGTGCATGCACGGCGCGCGGCACAGGTACACAACAGCAGAGCGGAGCTTGTCAGTGGCAACATGAGCTCTCCCGTCTGGAAGTTTTTCAAAGAAGACATCCCAAGTCTTGCGCAACTTCCGGGAGACTCCCGCAACTTCCGGGAGACTCCCGCAACTTCCGGGAGACTCCCGCATATTGATAGCGGCTCCCTGATGCCCGCAAATTATTTAAAATCTCCCGGAATCTAGAGCGAGCAAGAGCGTGCATGCGAGAGTGTTTCAAATCATGTAGCATGCGCACGTCAGAGAGGGAGAGGGAGCGAGAGACCTTGCGTGTGTGTGCTAGTGTGTGTGTGTGCGAAGCACTTGTAAGACAGAGAGCATCCTGATTGGCCTGTTTCTGCAAATCAACCAATCAATTGTCAGTGTGGGCGGGCTTTTATCTCTTCTCCCAAACTAAATTAATCAGTCTATCTAAATGATTGCAAAAGGCATGTTGAGGTGAGTTGATAAGTTTCATTTTCATGTGCATATTATTCAGGCTAGCAAAAAACTGCTTAGACCTGTTTAAAGTTGCAACAGAAAATAAATAAAAGCAGTTTACATAAATAGTATAAGCAGCTTATATAAATAGTAAAAGTAATCTACATATTTAAACATAATTAACGAATAATTGCATAGGCCTATAGCTTATAGAAATAATATTTTATGCTTTTATATCTTTTAGGGACCACAACATGTTAGGGAGGCTAAGCGCAGAGAAGGCTGCTCCAATATATCTCAGTTCTTCCATTCAGATAGAGCTGAGATGTATTTCACATCTTTTATTGTGGAACATAACCTGCCATTCCATGTGTGTATGCACACAGGAAAGTTATTTAGGAAATAACTGTTCTGTTATATTCAGCTGTATTTCGGTATACAAGTTAAGTCATGTTCTGTGGTGAAATGTCATATACAGTTAATACAGTTAATTTAGAGTTAGTTTCATTTCTACAAATGGTGCAAACTCTGCATGATTATAGATAAAAGATTCCCATTCCCCTGCCATTCTGTGATCGGCAGTGATCGGCAATCGGCAGATCATGATTTTGGTGATCGGTAATCAGTGATCGGCCCCAAAAATGCTGATCGGAGCATCTCTACATTACTGTATTGCATTTTTAAAATTTGTCAATTGCTGTAGTGATATATTTCAGCAGCCGGGGGAAACGCTCCAGAAGGGAGTAACCATTCTTAAATCATTACCGGGTGCTATGTAGTTTAGCTTAGGATTGGCAGCGACGCTACAAACTCCTAACAGCTGAATGCTACAAAATTAAAAATTCTTGTTTAATAAGTAGTAAAGTTACTTTTCAAATGCAGTTTGTAAAGTAGTAAACTAGTAAAATAATCTTATTACAAATTACAGAAGTAACTAGTAGCTAATTACTTTTTTTGAGTAATATGCCTTTAAACCCAAAAAACACACAAAAAAGCAGCATTCAAACTGTCCAATCATCTACCCTGCCAAAATTTCAGGATGGGATTCATCGTCATAAAATAAACAGAACGCCATGGCACGTTATTTGCGCAATGGCAGGCTTAAATTGTGCGACAGCGTGTTACATGACAACCGCCAAGGGGCTTGACAATGCATGACGGCGTCACACAGAAAAATCGACGCTTCAGGGACACTGGGAAAGCGGTGTTGCATGCTTTTTTCGCAAATTTCAGATAATACGATGTATTTTGCGGCGTTTTAAGTACATTGTGATTGAAAAAGGACATAATTTGGCCCTTTTGGCTTGCCATAAAGCAGGATTTCTATGACATCTAATTGCGTCTTTTCTAGACTTAACATGTAAATCACAGAACCTACCTTAACACAGGGTAGAGTCGAATCAAATGAAGGAAGAGAACATAGCACGGTATCTTCAGCTGTTTGCCTCATTTTACAATTGTTCAAAAAGTTATTGTTAGCTAAGGGAAAGCTAATTAACTAATTACTTGATTTCACAGTTATTGTGTATTAATGAAATAAATCTGTCCAATATAAATATAGGTAGATCATTTTGACTTGGTTGTTCCAGAAGTAGCTCGCTCGGTATTTGGTTTCTATCAATTTAACTTAATAAAGTAGGATTCAAAAGACCGCAAGCAAACACTGTCATACATGGAAAAGTCGGTGTCTATTGTACCTTTAAAGTGGCTACAACTAGCAAAAAATAACATAAAATAATGGTGTCTTTTCTTTTTTTTTCTTTCCAGGGAAAGGAAGAGATAGAGCTGCTGCACAGACTGAGAGAAAGGTTGGTCTCGTTAATCAATAAACGTATGTATGTTTTTGAATAAGGAAATGATTTTAACGTGACTCATTCGTGCTCATAGGAGGAGTATGTTTATGAAGAGATACAGATGCCAGCTCCGGACAAGACGGTCAGAACAGTTTACTCCACCGCCGGCCTCAGCCAAGACGCCGCTTCTGTTCATTACACCGCCGTCAACTTCCCGAACAGAGACAAGACTGTGGAGCCCAAACCCAGCTCCTCTCGCTGTGACTATGCCACTGTGTTCAGTAAGAGCAAAGACAGCTGTACCATCCATTCACTGCCATCAGAGGGTCCTCTCTACTCAAACATTCATACTCAAGTAATATGAGGTCAGCCATTTTGAATTTCACAAATACAGTATGTGCTCAGATTGTGATTGGTTTCAAATTTATTTGTTTAGAAAAGAAGATATTTGATGGTTGATCTATTGTTTATTTGTCTATTGTTGACCTTTTTTATGTGAACGGCCAAAGTGACCTTGTAAACATGTTTTTTGTCACAGTGGTCTCGTTTTTGTGGAGATTTAATGTTGTTTATTCAACTTTAAATGCTCAAGTCTTTCTTAAAATTTAGGTTTTTTGGTGATTAGGTAAATGCTCTTATTGATCACAAGAATGACCATATGTTGCATAACCATTGGTCAAATACATATATTAAAATCGAATTGACCAGGTTTTACACAACAGGCTATAATATTTTACAGTTTATAGTATTTCTTTTTTCATTTTGTATATAATTTTTACCCATTTATGCATCATTTATAAAGTGACGCTTTTTAAAAATAGAATGCTTATACACAGCAGCTTACAATATATTTATAATCTAAGCAGTTTTGTTACTGTATTTGTCTTTACTGTGTGCTTCACTAACTCCTCCCTTTATATTAAGAACTATTGATTTTTCCTATTTGCTTTTGTCAGTCCTATTTAGTGTAAATTTCCCACAATGCTCTGCAGTTGATGTGAGTGTGTGTTTGTGTGAGATGTACAATAAACAGGACAGAAGCTTCATCTCCGGAGTACTGTTTTGGCTTTATTTCATGTAAACTAGTTTGTCTTGGGGAAAAATGACCCGCTGCTAAAACAAATAAAAATTAATTCAATCCTTTTTGTTACGGTCTTAAAAAGGTTGTATTACAAACTTGTGAGCGCTAGTTTATGTCAACCCTCTAATATAAAATGTCTAGCTCATATCCATGCTCTCTGTGGGGCCTAACCCTCCTGCCTCCACTCCCTGGATGCTTTGGTAGATAGAGGCCATGTCCGCGTTGGTTCGGATCATGTTGGCGAATTCGGCCATGCAGGGGCTGCCCTCGACTTCGGGCACGGCTAATAGGGCAGCGACGGCGCGCATAGCTGACCGTCGCAGCTCCTCCTGCTTCTCAAACTCCTGCTTCACAGAGCCGGCCTTCACCTGCAAAGAAAGAGGTTAGTTCAAGGTATTTCATGATATACACTTACTAGCCATAATATGATAATAAGCTATTAGTCAGATTTATTTGTATAGATCCACCTTCTACCCCAAAACTGCATTTAATTACCTGACTTAAATACAAAAGCTGTAGTACTGCAATTACAAGGTCTTAACGTATCTTGACTCCAACCTATTTAGTTAAATGTAATGTACGTAATGAATCTATCTTAGATTTTACTGTTTTTTGCCTATTACAAGCTGAGAACATCCCACAAAAGTGGTGGAGATCCCTCTGATCCAAGCATCCATCACAACGTAGCCCTTGTCAAAGTGGTTTGAATTTTTCTATCTTTTGTATTTTCTGCCTCAAATTCTTCGACTTTACTGACAAAATCTTCAGTTGCTATTTATAATAAATGCCAAACCATTGCCCAAGTTTACTATAATTGCCCATTTTTAGTATAAAAGCCTACAATGAGCAGTGGTAAATGTGGGTTTAATTGACTTTGTGAAGAGATTTGTGTACATTTATAGCCGACAAGTCATTATTTTTTACAATGTATAATGGCATTTGGAAAGGATCTGATATATGGATTATTGCAGTGACCATTAAAATATATATTTGACTGTCTCCTTTGGCATCTGAAAGCCAAAATGTCAAAGAAATACAAGACTCTGAACTGTTTTCCACTGGTTGATCACATAAAATATCATAACATACTGTACACTGTATAATTGCAGTTGAAGCAGTCTTGTTGTATAGAATTTGATGTTCACATTGCTAATATGAGGAGCATATGTTTGTGATTTTCTGTCGCTCATCTCTCTCTCTTTAGTTAACATCAAAAACAATATGTCCTGTCCAACATCACATCCATCTTTATCCTACATCTTGGCAGTACCTTAGTTGTGCATGTTGCTTTTAGTGGCTCCACCAGTCGGTCTAATCTTTGTAAAACTCCAGCAGGACACAGAGAGGCCAGTCTGGCGAGCATCAGGAAGGTCAGCATCTAGAGGTATTAAACATGAACATTAGGGTTGTGCCGATGGCCGATATCATCGTCCATCAGCGATGGCTGACCAACATCACGATGGAGAAACACCATCGTGATGCCCCGCCCCCGCCCCGCTGCGAGTATGTGAGCGGAGCGGCGGCAATTTCCCCTCCGCTCTATGCATTCAAGAATCACTCCGCTCCAGCTCCAGCTCCGGGTTTACCATCTCCCTCTCCCTGCTCCACTCCTTGCTCACTGATATCAGAAACACCGCTCCATCTTCGCTCCAGTCTAGTGATCCATCTGTATCAAGCTGGTTGTTTACCGTGTGAGTTCTGAACACTGCACTATGCTTATTTAAATCTTTTTGTCTCTACACATATTAGGCTACATATTTCTCATGTCTGTAAGGCAAACCTGCTGAGTTTCAGTTTATTTGAGACGCACTCCAGTTCAAGAGCAATTAAAGCGATCGCGTCCACGATCTCATAGTCTACTTATTTGCTTCTTATTTATTAAATAAATGCAAAATTAAGAGAGACAATTTGTACAAAATGAAAGAAAGGCTTTTTACAAAACAAAACTTAATATTAAACTAAATATAACCACCAAAATCATTTCTGACCCACTCGCATCTTTGCACTTATAGTCTATCATAATCAGATGAAATTTATTTTAAATGAAAATATTTAAACATAAATATGAAAGAAAAAAAACATTGTTTAATGGCTACAACAAGTATAGTAAGCTAGAGATTTATGTCATGTCTGAGCTGGATTTGAACAAACATCATTTTACAGGTGGGTTCATGAGCACGCGCCTGCGGATTATTGAGCTGAGTCACACCGGCTTTGCTCCGCTCATTAGTCATTACAGGCTCGTTATTATTAGGCCCACGTATTAAAAAATGGTCGGGTTTAAATCGGGCTCGGGCTCATAATTAAAGTTAAGGTGTAGGGCAGGGCCGGTCTCTCGGGTGCACGGGCTCGGGTAGGGTCGGGCGTGATTTTTTTTTAGCCAAAATGTAGTTATTATTTGCCGGCCGTTGGCACGAATTGTACTCGTGATGGAGCGGCAGTGGAGCGCTCTCAGAGCGAGTGAAAACCACAAAAAAAATCTGCTCCTCACTCCACCCCCACCCCCCCATCGTCCATCACGATGTTTTACTGTACACATCGTCAGCTGCCGATTTAGATGACATCGCCCAACCCTAATGAACATAACATAATAATAAATAAAACCGCATCATAGCTACTATATTAGACATTTCCTGTTTAATTACTGAGTTTGACAGAAGCTCTAGAAGCATGTTATGTGAAAAAATGGAAAAGTCTATAATTTTTTTCAACTCACTCTAATATCATAGTGATCCTTGAGTCCTTCCCCGACGTGGTCCAGGAACTGCAGGACGTCCAGCCCCTCGAGGCAGCTGTCCAACAGAGTGTACATACATTCGAACGCTGCTTTACGAACGTCCAGCCCATCGTCTACTGTGTGTTTGAACGGACCCATCTCCACCTACGACCACATCCACACAAAATTCAGACTGCCAGTATCTTAAGGACATGTAGATTTTACTTTGTTTTTAACCTGACCTCTCTGATCAGGTCCTTTCTGATCTGCGTCTCTTTGTAAAGGTACGGCAGGACTTTTGGGAGAAGCCCACGGATCAGTGATGGTTTATTATGAGCTGCTGAGTTAAACATCACCAAAGCAACACGACGGACGTTAATGTCCTCGTCCTGCAGCGTGGATAAGAAGTCACCTGACAGATTTTCCATCACATGTTAGTTTTCTGAGAGAAAAAGTTTACAGTGCTAGTTTTTATTGTGGTGGCTTGTGTGTTTAAACAGCTGCTTTACCGATGCAGTCCTTCAGCAGAGCGTCGATGGGAGCGGGAAGGTCGATTATAGTGAACTTTATTGCTGTCACCACTGTGCTGCGAGCCAGAGCAGACCCTAAAATGGGTCAAAAGAGTGAGAAGTTGGGACAAATGGACATCTGTATCAATGATTTAATGGTGGCTTAAAAGAGTTCAGTTTTGTGAGCATAACTGATCTCTGTCAAGTGTTTTATTATGTTTTTACACTTTGTAAATTGTGATTGTCTGTATTTGTCTGTTGTTTGTTGTAAAAGCCTCTAATATAAATGCTGTAGTATGTGACATAATGAATGGAACATACTTGACTCTATCAAATCAAATTAAAATAAATTTAAAATATTGCTGGTCATGTTTTTATTTAGAACATTTATTGTATATTACATAGTTACTAATATAAAAGTCCTTTTTTCCTGTTATGTGGATGTTAAAAATCAAGTATGATGGTATAACTGTCAAACTGTAATGCTCTGTTTCAAGAAGAAAAATGACTTCATTTCATTTTATTATAAATGTACTAGTTGTACTTGAATTCATTTGTATAAACAGCATTACTTCTGAAAATGTAGAGAAATAGGATGTTTTTTCACCAACTACAACAACTCTACAATTAAATACTAAATAATACTAACTCATTTAAACATGGCCAATGAGACAGCATTAACTGTATTTGATTGCAACACCATGCAACTGAAAAAGACCTGGATAATATTATTATACCTTTAACCAAAAATCACAAAACCCTTTAAAAATAGACCATTTTATCATATTCTGTTATATTAGATTTTTTTTATATTATATAACAATAATGAAGGTGATGATTTTTGTGATACAAAAATAGTGTTGGTCTTTTTGCAACTATTATTTAAGTCCAAACAAACTACGGACTCTTCACACGCCATACCGCCTTTAAGCTGCTGTTTCAGTCGAGGTAACAGCTGATCAGGTTTGACCAAAGTGAGTTTTCCCAGACACTCGGCCACTAGGTTCCTGGTGCCCTCCTCTGGACACTGACAGTTCTGAAACAACAGGGCCCAGATGGACTCCAGGTGGGGCGAGAGGCTGGAGGCAGGACAGGCACTACACAGGGAGAAGATATTCAGGTATATTTAGGTCATTTAGGTGAATAAAAATAAAGATATTTGGATGTGGCTACAGGATAATGACACAGACCTGATGACCTCTTTGAGCGAGTGTAAAAGCAGGTACTGTCTTCTCGGCTGTGAGGAGATCTCTTTGAGCATAAAGGGCAGGTAGTCATTGAGGCTGCCCACTGCCATCCCGCCCAAAGCACAGGACGCTGCAGTCTTTATCTGTAAAACATTTATATTCTCAATTTCTACCATAACATAAAAGTCTTTAAGATGTGGGAGCTGGTTCCAGGATTTTAGCAGGAGCTGTTGCGTATAAGACGTTGTAAGGCCTCTATGGACTCTATTGCCTTTATACGTAGCTTCTGTGCTTGGTAAGAACTCCTCATTTTCAAAGTCTGTACTTAAAGTTCAAATGACATTAATACTATGTTTTTAGTAATAGCCAAATCATCCAATTATTACTTTAATGGAAGTAACAAATTAGGGGTTTTGTTGGAATTTGAGCTACTTCTGTTTCTACTACCAGCACTTTCCTAACATTACCGTTACCTAAACCGAGCACTTTACCATTTGTATTCGTTTTATGTTAATTATGTCGTCTGTACTTTTTAGTGACATATTCAAAGCTCACTCAATGTAATGTTATAAGTAAACTTTATTTATTTTGCACCTTTCACAGATCAAGTGCTCGCTCAAGGGCTTTACAAAGAGCAGTAAAATACATACAATTCAAATAAGTTAAAAGAAAAAAATACAGTTTAACTCAAAACCTGTAAAAAATGTCATCAGCTGCTTTTTACATATCTTTACTTAGATTTCAATTTTGTTCAAGTGTGTTGAGTGTGTTACCTCTTCACTCGAGGAGGAGAATGCCTCTATAATGACCATCTGCACCTCTTTACTGCCCCCCAGGCTGCCATTCCTCCCCACTTCCCCCAAACACAGCAGGGCCAGGACCCGAGCCGACTCTGGGGAGCTGTGACTCTTCACCTGAGAAAGAGACCAGCTATCGGACAAACAGTAGACTTAAACACACAGTGGTTTTATAAAATGTATATTACTCTTTGGGACAGGCCGAGGTTAGAGCAGCCACACAGCGAGCGACAGAGTGGTACGACTGTCTGTGGATGTCAGCGTGAGACTGGGAACTGTGAAAAGGCTCCATGAGGGACTTCAACAACTGACTGCAAAAGAGATAAAGGAGGTACTCAGTCAATACAAAACTAAATAATACCTTTGAAGAAAACCTTTAATCCAGGATAGGGACTCCAATATTGAGCTACTTGCAATAATTCTATCAACAACTATTTTTTATAGCTTCTACATCTACTAGTAGTACTAGTGTTTATTGTTTACTAATGGGTGTCTAATTTCAGAAAATTTTAAACACAGTTTTAGACGTCTTTAATGTCACAAAACACATAACACGAGGAGATATCGACCAGTTACAGCCTGTTAACAAAAGAAAATACACGGTTGTCTTTGTACAAATCATGGAAGGTAGGAGAGATAGCAGTGGTAAGACAAGAACTGCTATAAAACTCACATTTAGTCACATTATGGAGCTAGAAGTGGTTTCCTTTTTTGTAAAATTATCAATTGTCTCGCTTATTCCGAAATGAGACAGTGATTTGTCTGTTATTCTGTTCTTGTACAACAGAGAAATATAGTTACAGTAAATGGTCCTTTAGAGTATTTTGTAAGTATATTTTTGTATATTAGAAAGTTAAATAGAGCCAGGGTTAACTACAACCCAAACGTGACTATGGTCTATGTAGCAGAACCACCATTGGAATCCCCACGGATTAACTGTCCTGCCTTTTCTACCATTGCCAGAGGCCTTCAGAGACAAGCCTGTATCTGGAGCCTGAAATTTAACACTGTTTTCTTTCAGATAAAAGTATGGCCAAAGTAATTTATGGACAAGAAATGTTATTAATGACTTTTCTTTTTGCTTTTACAAGCAGTGGAACTTAGGTCCACCAGGCACCAGGGTCAAAGGTGGCTCAGGACCAGTACCACCCCTGGCGCCATGTCTTTTTAACCATATAACCAGATAAAGTTGTTGTTCTTAGCTGGACCCAAGGACCCCTCTCTGGAGCGAGAGCGCTCCATCTCCATTCTGATTGACAATCGGAATGCTTTTGATCCTAACATCCAAGGATGATCAAAGACCGCCCCTGGTGGTCAAATGGACAAATGACTCTATCCAATCATCAAAAGACAATTTCGTGATTCTTACATTACAGGAAAATGTTTTTTTGATATTGTATTGTTTCTACTGTTCTCTTCCAGGACACGGATCTGTGACCAAATAACTCCCTTTATGGTTTATGGTTCCGTTTTGTTTTAAATGAAATGTAATTAATGTTTCAACAATATTCTACCTATTCATAATACTCTACTTTTCTTTGTATAATCCTACAAGTATAAATGTTTGGTATGTGTTATGAGAATGGGGTGAAACAAAAGGAATGTTTTAAAAAAAAACTTTGGTTAAACTTTAGTTTAAATGTTCCCAAGCAACTTCCTCTTCCGCCGGAAGAGCGCCCCCGGCTCAAAGTGATAAAACTGGCCGCTGGCCAAGAACTCACCCTCTTTGCTCTCGCCTCTCTTGCCCTTTGGCTTCCAGCCTAGTCGGACCCTGCGTCTACGGACCATCCACTCCCTGCGGGGACCGCCCTGTCCCGGCGACCATGGCCAAAAGCTTCGAGCCTCGTGTAAGCACGAGTAAACTTCTTGGTTCCAAAGACCGTGCCTGCCAAAGCGCCTGCTCTTTTCCAAGGAGCGCGCGCAGAAGACAGTCTTAACCAGCAACAGCTAAGAACTATTTCATGGACACTGCAATGACTTGCACAACCTCAGACTTGTAACGGTACACAGAGGCCCAGGTGCTTTGGGCAACAACCGGACATCTCTCTCTACCCCCGGGCTGCAAACCCTCTGGACGAGACGCGACGGCATCTTTGGTGTGGAACGCTCCAGGAAGCGTCCAGAATGCTCCAACATTCAGGACGCTCGGACCGCTGATAGCGACCCACCTAACCAAGCCAGCCCGCTACAGAGTAAGTCCGCACGTGACACGACAGCCTTGGTGTCGTTAAATGTCCTCTGCCCAAAATCGCCATCCCCTTCTCCGTTAAAAGCCCCTTTGGTTAAATTCCATCATTTAGATTAACAGGCCTGAGCATTCCTTTGGTTCACAAACCATCTGAAAGCAAATATTTATCCCTGTATTTAATCCTTTGTTCATTCCTGTGTCTTGTCAAATCCTTTCCCTGTTCCAATGTCATTTACTATTATAGATGTGTAATTTTTAATAAAATCCCATAAAAGACATTAATGTTTCTCTGTTTATATTAAGAAATGTTCGAAAACAATGAGAATTCTCTTCCTTTAAGATTAATGAGACTAGATTAAACAGTTTCTCTGGACCTGTTAAAAACCAGGGTGGTGCCCCTTTTAATCAGAAATTAATTTTAATGAATTAATATTAATATCAAAATTAATTATTAAAATTATTAAAATTAATTTTCTATATGTTTATACAAACATACCCTTGTACACTACACTACATCTACTACTATTCATCTTCTGTATAAATAAATATACTGTATAAGCTTCACTTTGAGAAAGACCACATTGTTATTGAGTTAGATTATCTCCAAAACTGCAGCTAATAGAGCAAGAAACAAACATTATGTCATTTAGATTAGTCATAATGTCAAAGTTGATGAGTAAACTGCCCACAGAAAAGATAAAAAATATTAGAGAACCTGCATGTGTGGCTGAAAGACTTGAGGAGGGTGGGACAAGAGAAGGACGTGGAGGAAAGACAGGGCATCGATCCTCATTGTGGAGGAGGTGGATTTATCTGTCAGGGAAAAGACGATACCTGAGGGAAAGGGGGGACAACAGGTATCACTCTGAGAGGAAGATGAAGGTTTCATAACTGGGTTAAGAAGTTTAAAAGGCAAGGCATTAGTTCAGAATCTATCTAAATAGATCTAAATAGATCAAAACCCTAACCAGGTATGAGAGCAGGGATGCGTTCCTCCAGAGCCCCTGGTAAAGTGTGAGCCAGTTCAGTGAGTACTGAGAAACAGCCCTGTCGAGATTTAACACTCTTGTCCTTCAGCTGTTTGTGGAGAACCTTCACTATCACCGGCACCTGGACACAACACAACACAAGGGCCTTTCAGAAAATGGATCCCCAAGTACTACTATAATACTACTATTTATGAAAAACAAATCAATAAAAGGGCTTGTTTTAATGGTTGTTGGGTGTTTTTAAAAGCTTTATTTAACTCTAACATATTTCCATGCTCATAAAATACCCTTCTGTATCTACTGTAACAATCAGAGGCCAGTGAACATGCTTTATTAGAGTCAGAATAAAGTGCATAAACAAATGTATATAAAGTAATTTCTGAACAAACTGTTATCAATTCAAATGTTGTTTTAGTAGCATATTATTTCACTCTAAAGCTGCAACGGTATTTGCTGAAGTAAAATACAAAATTTTACTTTTTATCACTCCCCCATCAGAGGAAGGATATGGCCAGGATTAGCTCTAGTGCAATAGCTTCCTGAGTAACCACACTTACTGCATACAACTATATTAAAAAAACTGAACTGAAGTCTTTAAGGGGCAGAAAGACTTGCTGTATGTAAAGGATTTTAATAGATGAGTATGTTTAGCATGGGATGGCAAGCACTGGTCAGTCACATATACTGTAAAAGTTTTCTCATTAGAAAAAGGCCACTGACAAGTCTACATTGCTTAAATAGGTTTACATTGCTTGTCAATGTTAAATCAATGGCAGCAGGAAATTCCAAATAGAGAGAAGGTATTGTATCAGTCTAACGCTAAACTCAGAGTATAAAGTTCTAAACCAGAAATGTCCAATGTCTGGCCTGGGGACCAATAACAGCACATGGTGAGATTTTATGTGGTCCCTCAGAGATAAAATGCATTGTTTATGGTCCCAGCAATAGGACACAGAATACAATTTCTAATGAAACACTTGTTTAAATCCAACAAAAACCTAATCAAATCCAATTAAAACCTGTTCAAATTGGACTAAAACCTTTCAAATCCATCTAAAACCTAATCAAATCCAACTAAAACCTGTACTAGTTAAATAAGAATAAATTCGGAAGAGACTGTCAGCACTTGGAAATTCTTTCATTCTTTGCAAAACGTTTGGACAGTCCTGCTCTAAACCATTTGATGTAATGTCAGTATTCTGTTGAGGCAAAAGCAGGCCTGCAGCTGTGTTGTTGTGGGAGGTGGGGGTTGTTGGTGTGCCAAATTCTGTGTCAAACTGTGTAGCACAGCAGCGTTTGGTTTGATCCCAGAGCCCTGAAGGTTGCTGCTCGGTCCGTACCTGTTTCTTTAACATGGCGACAGAGGGCTCATCTTCTCGGCTGGAGCCTTGATCTGAGCTGGGACCAATGTGGCTGGTTCCCACTCTCGTTTGCCTGAGGAGAGTTGAAAAAGCAGAGAAGACGTCCGACCTGACGTTCTCCTCTCGCTCCTTGAATCGTGCGAGCAGCGCGGGACAGATGGACGAGTAGAAAGACAGCAGCATGTCCCGCCGTGTAAGAATCAATGCCTCCAAGCATTTAATGGACGAACGGCGCACTTTCCAGCTCATGTCGTCATCGTCACTGTATTCCTCGCCTGACTCTGAGGGAAAGCATGTTGTGTTAGTTATTAAAGTAAATTTTAGTTATTTCATAAAGTTTAAACTCTGCTAAACCTAACAATGTGGATTAAAATATGCCCTTTACTTTATTGTTAAAAGCACATACTCAATATTGCAACTTATTGCAACAGTGGTGCGTTAACTTTAGACAAGCACGGAGCAAACTTGGACAAATAGTTTTCCATGCCTAGGACAGTTTCAAGTTTGTTTTTATTTCCTGGCAATGGCATGTCTTTTATGGCCTGCACCTTATTGGATCAGGTAGAAAGTCTTCTTGTGTCAGTTTGTGACCAAAGTAACTCGCTTTCTGGATTCAGGTGCACTCCTTGTTCCCTTGTTCGCTCAAGCATAGAGCAGAGGTTGGGGTTGTGTTCCTCTCTGGTCTTGCACCAGTTTGTCATCAACAATAGCTACTACACCCACCCTTAAGTCCACCATACGTCTTGTCTATTTTCCTTTGGAAAATGTCTTGCATCGTGCAGATATAATCCCAAAGGGCAAATGCAAAAAGCTGTATCTGCCAAATCTGGTGTTGAAGGTGTTGAGTAGGGATGACTCGTGAGTTAATTTGATGGCCCAGAAGCCAGAACATGCGTCCATCGCACTGAAGTAATGTGCTCCAAACAGTTTGTTGTCTAATGTGGGAAGAGTGTATTGTGGTCTTTTGATCGCTTTGTTTAGGTTACGAGGGTTGAGACAAACCCTGAGCTTTCCAGTACGCTGCTTTTCTGCAACTACAATACCATTTGTAGTTGTACCACCATCAACACCTCCACCACTGAAATGGACTCCCCCAATAGGACCATGGACCCCACCAGTAACATCAACACCTTCCGCGGACCTCACCATCCCTGTCCCATCTCCGGATTCACCAATGGGATTTCCAGATCACCTGGAAATTTTAGTTAAATCTGGAATTAAGATGATACCCCTTACACCTAACTTGGCCAGGTCACGGGTTCTATCATCATCACTAAAAACATCACCCCCAATACCACCCAGGAGTACCACTGCTTCACCTCGGCCACTACCTAGAGTCCAATGCACCCCTGTCAGACCCTCTCCACCCCTCCCAAACCAGCTCCTCCCAGACCACCTCCTCCCAGACCAGCTCCAAAAGCCTTGACTAGCATCAAGGCTACTATCAGTGATTAGGACACTGAGGGCCTCTGCTGTTCCAGGACTTTTCATAATAAACCACTTATCAACCTGAGGCCCTGGGAGAGAACACTCCTCCTAGCTCCATAGCTACAGTCAGAAGTCGCAGATTAAAGAAGAGAATTACAGTTAGATTGTCTAATCAGACAAATCTGATTCAAATCCCTGCAAACAGATAAAGTCAGGTCCTGCTCAAACGGACTTAAAACTTGCACTGTTCAATGTCAGGTCTTTGGGAAACAAATCTTTTTAATTAATGATTTTATAACTTCAAATAAGCTTGATTTTATGTTTTTAACAGAAACATGGTTAGACAGCAGGACTGGAAATGCGGTCCTTATTGAATCCACCCCATCGAATTTCACATTTTTATCCAAAATACGGAAAACAAAAAGGGTGGTGGTGTATGTGCCTTTCTTAGGGATAATATTCTTATCCAGAAGCTATCACTTGGTGAGTTTTCATCATTTGAGTATGTGTCATTCAAAATGGAGTTGAGGTTTTCTCCATCTATTTTATATGTAGTTCTTTACAAACCACCCCAACAGTGTCATGATTTTATTAATGAGTTTACTGAAATGCTTTGGTTATTTGCACAGAATTTGAACAAATAGTCATATCAGGTGATTTTAATGTGCATGTGGATAATGTTTGTGACAGAAATGCCAAAGAACTTTCTACTATTCTTGATACTTTTGGTCTTTGTCAGCATGTTAATGAGCCGACCCATAACAGAGGTCACACTCTGGACCTGGTCATTACTAAAGGTGTTCATATTTCAGATGTCACTGTGATTGATGTTGCTCTATCTGATCATTCATGTGTCTTTTTTCATCTGTCCATAATTCCAAAAGTTGCTGTTGGACCTACTGTTGTAAAAAGAGATACATTAACGATAACACCAGGACACAGTTTATGGAGGCAATCAGGTTTGAAAATGCCTCATCAGGTCAAGTTGATGATTTGTTGAATTGTTATACTTCAGGTGTTTTAAATGTTATGGACACCATTGCTCCTGTTAAGGTTAAAGTGATCAGGACGAGGCAGAAGGCTTCATGGAGCAATGCTCACTCTGTCAGGGCACAGAAAAGGGAATGCCGAAAAGCCGAAAGAAAATGGCGTAAATCGAAACTCTTAATTCATTATGAGGTATACAAAGAGAATTTGCATGTTTTCAATCAAACTTTGCAAAAAGAAAGAGAAATATTCTTCTCAGAGATCATCAACAACAATAGTAACAACCCGTGTCCTGTTTGCTACAGTGAACAGATTAACAAACCCTCCAGCTCCATTTCCACCAGAATTAGTTTCACCACTAAATGCAATGAGTTTGCATTGTTTTTCAACGACAAGGTTCAAGGCATTAAACATGCGATACAGTCCAAAGGGCATACAACAACACTGCAGCCACCTAGGAGACACTTGGTTGGTTTAACACATTTTACTCCCATTAATGACAGAACAATTGAAAAACTGTCTCCAGCCTGAGTTCATCCACCTGCTGCCTCGATGTTTTACCCACTAGATTTCTAAAATCAGTACTAAGCAGTTTGTTACCACAACTCACTAATATAGTCAATAATTCCTTACAGTCTGGAACATTTCCAAGGGCCTTAAAAACTGCTGTCATTAAGCCTCTCCTAAAGAAGAGCAGTCTTGATGCTACAGTGCTCAACAACTATCGGCCCATATCAAACCTGCCATTTTTAGGGAAAGTCATCGAAAAAGTTGTATATCAGCAACTTAATGACTTTCTATTACTTAACAACTGCTTTGATCCTTTTCAGTCAGGATTCAGGCCCCATCACAGCACTGAGACTGCACTTATCAAAGTCACAAATGACATCCGTATGAACACTGACGCAGGCAAAGTCTCTGTCTTAGTTCTGTTGGACTTGAGTGCTGCGTTTGATACAGTGGACCATGAAATCCTGACACAAAGATTAGAGGAATGGATAGGTATCACTGGAACTGCCCTTAAATGGTTTCAGTCCTATCTTGAAGACAGGAAGTACTTTGTTTCGGTTGGTAACTGTGTGTCAGACCAAATGGCCCTGACATGTGGGGTTCCACAGGGTCTATCTTGGGACCTCTATTATTCAATCTCTACATGCTTCCTTTAGGCCAGTTAATACGCACTTGTGGCGTATCCTACCATAATTATGCAGATGACACTCAGATTTACATTTCACTCACAGCAGGTGAAAATGGACCAATCCATTCACTGTGTCACTGCATCGAACAGATTGACATGTGGATGCAAAATAATTTTCTCCAACTGAACAGAAACAAGACTGAACTAATCAGCTTTGGGCCACAGAAACAAAGAGAAAGTGTCAGCAGTCACCTCGCTCTCTTTCTCTAAAATCTAAAAACCAGGTTAGAAATCTAGGGGTCATCATGGACTCAGACTTGAATTTCCACAGTCACATTAAGTCAATTACATCATCTGCATTTTATCACCTTAAAAACATTTCCAGAGTCAAAGGGATGATGTCTCAACCAGACTTAGAGAAACTTATCCATGCTTTTATCTCCAGCAGGTTAGATTACTGTAACGGCCTGCTCACTGGTCTCTCAAAACGAGGGTTAAGACAGCTGCAGCTTATTCAGAACGCGGCTGCTCGGGTTCTAACCAAAACCAGGAAGTACAACCACATCACGCCAGTTTTAAAATCTCTGCACTGGCTTCCTGTTGCTCAGAGAATAGACTTTAAAACAGCACTTCTGGTTTACAAGTCTCTAAATGGTTTAGCACCAGAATATATCTCTGACATGCTAGTTACTTATGAACCTCCTCGGACTCTGAGAACATCTGGGACAGGCCTTCTGCTCGTGCCCAGAGTTAGAACTAAACAGGGTGAAGCAGCGTTTAAGTTTCATGCAGCAAAAACCTGGAATAGCCTCCCAGATGAAGTAAAACAAGCCTCAACTTTAACAATGTTCAAGGGGAGGTTAAAAACCTTCCTCTTTAGCTCCGCCTACACTACAACCTAAAGTGTTAGTTTTTTCTTTTATCTGCACTCTTCTTTTAAAATGTTTTTAATTTTTTCTTATGTTTCTTAATATAAATCTTGTAAATTGTCTTTTATTCCTGTAAAGCACTTTGAGTTACCCAGTGTATGAATTGTGCTATATAAATAAAATTGCCTTGCCTTGCCTTGCCATTTACCCATTCTGTGGGCTTGTTTACTTTGGCCATGATGCCATGATGATGATTGATGATGGTGTCCCGCTTTTGCTTTTAATGGTGTCCTCTGTGTGGGATGCATTCACCTGGGAACTTCCCTGTGCCTTTAAACACATCAGCAAATTCCTCCATGATGCTCATGAGCCTTACTGACATGACCAGTCTGACTAGGCTTAGACCTAATATTGGAGGAGGGGCTGTTGTTCTCACAATGTCAAATATAAATGTTGTGTGAATGCCTTTTTGTCTACACTGGAGCTCACCTTTATTCTAATTACTCTTCTCCGTAACCAGTGGACAGTGGACGTGTGGCTGGGGTTAGTTTGATATATTGGAAAAGTTTATTGAAAAGTCGAACAGGAAAGACGTTAGTGGTTGCCCCCTGTATCAAGTTTGAACCGGAGACTGAGACTGTGAGCAAACCGTCTGCAAACGCCTGCTCATTTGCTTCTCCTTCATTTGTTTTTGGGATGGAGTCTATAAACAGCTCCTCAGTCCCACTGGAGTTGTCTGGTTCTACTGTGTATACAGGGTTCGATTTGTGTGATGTTGATTGACAGACTTTGACAAAATGGTTCATTTTGTGACATCTTTTGCACTTGCATCCTTTAGCACGGCATACTTCTTTTTCACCGTGCTGCAAAGCACATCGTATGCATCTTTCTTGGGTTGTTGCTCCTATCGTTGTGCATTTCTGCTGTGTGTCTTCGTTTAGAGAAAATGACGTGAGCACTTGGACATGGGTTTACGTGGTTTTAAATTGGTCTCGCGCAATTTTGTATAAGCGTGCAATGTCAATGGCCTTAACAGTGGCTTAGCAGTTTCTCTCTTACTTAGGTAAGTTTATTGCAAAGACCAGTGGCACAAAACATTTTAGAGGACTCCCTCATTAGATTTCATAAATAGAATTAATGGAATATCACGAGTGGGTGTGGCTGGCTGATAAAGCAAAAAAGCAGTCGAGGATAAAAAATAGAAAAAGAAACAGGGAAAAGGAAATGACGTGTCAAGGTATGGGACAGTTGATAAACAAGTGGATGGTGAAAGGCAACAGGTAGGATTTAAAGTGAGACCTTTGTGCTTGTAATATTCATGTTAACAGACTAGCTAGCGTTTGCTAACACTGGAAATGTAGCAGCCAAATGGGGTTTAAATTAAGGCTAAAACTTAAAGGCTTAAACTGAGATTACTGAGCTGAAAACTGGTCAGTATAAGGCAGCATGCCATTTATAATAAATTACATTAATTTGGAAAACAATTAATCTACACTGGATAGTTCATAGTGTCCCCAGGGGGTTTTGTCAACCTTGTTAATAATACCGTATTTTATTGGTACCTTTAATAAACCTTTATTATTTACAGCCCATACATAATGATGTCTGGCTCACTTAATATTTTTAAAATTGTTGCTGCATACCCCTCTAGCACGGGGTAGTTACATAGTTAAATGTTCAAATGATTCTCCTTTGCCTCGCTGTCTCACATTGAACTTATATCTTGTGAAGATTGTATTGGTTTTGAGGTGAACTTGTTTGAACTGAGCTGTGCATCCCCAGAGCTGTGGGCACTCGTATATAGGCCGTCCAAATACAGCAACAGTTTGTGCTAATGTATAACAGCGTCCTTATTTTAGAGGACATCTGTGTGTGTTGTCCTGAAAAGCCAATGTGAAGAGACTTTTTAAATGTCATGAGTGTTTTAATCTTGTGCAGTGTGTATCTGGGCCCACGCAGGAACGGAGGCACACTCTTGATCTGGTTTTAAGTCATGGCTTGACTGTTTCTGTGATGTCTTTTTCTCTGACCATATGCCTTTTGTATTTGAAATGCCACTCTCTTGTGTCGTAGTTAAACCGTGCACTCCTGTGCGCCGTGTTCGTATAGTTAACCCCTCCAACACTGCTCAGTTTTCCTCTGCTTTTAATCTAAGCCGTGACTCTCTTTGTCCTAAATCAACTGTTGAGGATTGTTGCTGTCCTCAAAGGAATTACAGCCAGACCTGTGATTAATTAATAAAACATTTTTTTGATTGATTTACAGCCCACTTCACAAAGTGGGAAGGTCCCTGTTTAAAAGAGACTAAATGTATTTTTACTTTGAACAGATGACGAAGGTTCTGTAAAACCGTTAACATTCAACACAGATATAAGATAATCTATTCAGGAAACACAGCAGCACAAGCAGAGACTCTCTGAAGAAGCAGGACAACAACATACTTCATTAAAAGCAGCAGAAATGAGACACATCACAATGAAAGGCTTTCTTCTGCTCATTTTCTCACTGGTGACAGGTAAAGACATGCTACTCTGAACAAATAATAGGCATAAATGGGATGTGCTTAATGAAAAATTATACATATTCTGTTTATTACTTGTTTCTGTAATATATAACAAATATAACAATGGACCAAATGCTTAAGTGTGGAGTAAAGTAAAGTCTTTGGCTGCATATGGAGCTAATGAGAACAAACTTTTATAAAAACTAACAAGACTTTTAGAACTTTGAACTTTGAACTTTGAACTACTACTATTTTGGTGATATACCTTTATTTCAACAGACTTTGAGGAAATATCCTGTAGTAATATTTATATCTATCAGCCATAACATTATAACCCCCCTTCGTTCCCCTTCGTCCCTAACCTGCCCTGATCCATTGAGACCTGGATGTTTGGACTTAGATTTATGAATCAAAGACTTATCCACCCTTTTTTTTTTGTCTAAAAAGCAAATACACTTTTACTATTCAGAGAAAACTGCTGATTTAATTTTGTACAAATATAAGCCTTTTGTTTGTTTACGATCATTCTCTCCTTTGCCAGCTTCTTTTGTTTGTGGTTTTGTCAAAATGCTACTGACGCTCCCTTCTGATTGGCTCAGATTGTATCTCTTGTGTTTATTTTGTGTTCAATGAATGAATATATTAATTCAATATTTATGAATGCTTAACTAAACTAATTGTGTAGTTATTATAAAGTTGTCTTAATAATATATAATTATTTTGCAGTGATGAGAGTTTATCTCTTGTTTTCTCATTTGTTCATGAGCTCCCTTTTTGTTTGTGATTCTGTCACAAAGCTACAGCAAAGACCAGTCTTTCGGAGCTTCCTCCTGATTATATATATATATATATATATATATATATATATATATATATATATATATATATATATATTTTTTTATATTAGCATCATTTGAAATGTCATGTATGCGCCTGCCAATAGTGTCATTAGACATGAAAATGGACTTTAATTTTAGAGCGCCTCTCTCGTCTATAATAAATATCATATTGATGGCTGCAAGGAGGATTACTGTGAGGTTTGTGTTTTAGGTTGTGTTCTCCCCTCCCTTTTCTTTGTTTCTAAATACAATCTTCAGTGATTGTGTTTATTTTATTTTTTTCCAGACAGTATTCTGTCACTTTATTGGACGCTAACTGTGCCGCGGTGTTTTGTAAAAGTACTTTGCTGCTTGTTATTCTTCTAATTTCTAATTTCTTTCAGAAAACTTAAGTGGTTGGTTGACTTGAGATGGATGCATGTGCCTTCTTAACAAGGTTTCATACTGTCTACAGCTTGCTTTCTGTTTTGCTCCTGCAGTGTATTTCTCCATGTCCTAGTCTCTGTCGGATCATGGAAGCGCTGTATGTTTGGTGTCACTTTAAAGGAGTCCGTGTTGCAGCACCACTCAACATTAGTTCAGTGCATTTTTGTTCACACAAGCATGAGACTTCACGCTATTCTTTATTGTCCTTGTCTTTCATCCCATTTAGATCTCACTAACTTTGAGAAGAATGCAGCAGTTAAGGAAGATTATAATCATACATGTTACTATTCAAAGAAACAATCCAACAATACATTTCTTTGTAAAGGAGAAGATCCAGAAACATGCCATCGTTTGGTGAACAGTGAGCTGCCAAGTCTGAGCCCGGGGAAGTTTATTATGATAGACATTAACAAAAAGAAGATTGTCCTAAAAATAAACAACGTAATAGAAGAAGACAAAGGGGTGTACTGGATTGGAGCTGAGAGCAACAACACAAAATATGAAAAACACTTCCTGTGCAGACTGGTCCTGACTGTCGGTGAGTTTAGGTTTATTTATTAGATGTTATAAGTTGGCTCTGAGCACGACTGTAAAGTGGAGAAATGCTTTGTTGTCTTTGACATGAAACAACAGTCAATAGGCCTTTAGGAAAAAAATACATTCAAACAACTTTAACAACCCGTCTCTGTGTGGTTACCATCGGTTACCATCTGCAATTAGTGCAAGGTTTGTTACTGTTATCATCACTAGCTACATAGGCTAATATTAGCGCTGATCTAAGCTCTTATCTCGATAAGAAATAAACACATCCTGGAAATTATATCCTGCAGCACTTCTTCAGAGTTTAATACAGTCCAGACTTGTTTTAGACTTGTTTAGGACAAAATGGACCTAGACAACTGTGACTTTAATTTGTCATAATGTTTTGGTTGTTTGGTGTTTTTTTTTACCAACAAGATGCACTTAAACATTTTGAAACACTAATATACACGGTCATCCCACACAAACTCACCCACAAACTGTCCACACTTGGTTTGCACCCCACCCTCTGTGACTGGCTCCTAGATTTCCTGACTGGCAGGCCTCAGTCTGTCAGGATTGATAATAGGACTTCAGCCAGCACCATCACAAACATTGGTACTCCACAGGGCTGTGTACTCAGCCCCATCCTCTACACCCTGTACACCTACGACTGTGTCGCCTCTCACAAGGACAACATCATCCTGAAGTTTGCTGACGACACCGCAGTGATAGGACGCATCGCTGGCGGTGTGACGAGGCAGCTTACAGGAGGGAGGTGGCCAGTCTGGTGTCATGGTGTGAAGACAACAACCTCACCCTCAACACGGACAAGACAAAGGAGATGATAGTGGACATGAGGAGGGAGAGGAGAACGCCTCAGCCACTGTTCATCCGGGAACTTGAAGTGGAGAGGGTGAGCAACTTCAAATACTTGGGTGTCCACATCAATGAGGACCTCACTTGGACACCTCACATCACGCAGCTGGTCAAGAAGGCTCAACAGCGGCTGTATTTTCTGAGGAGGCTGAGGAAGTTTGGCATGTCGCCCAAGATCCTCAGCAACTTCTACAGCTGCACCATTGAGAGTGTCCTGACCAGCTGCAGTGTGGTACGGCAGCACTTCTGTCATGGACCGCAAACGCCTGCAGAGAGTGGTGAAGACTGCGCAGAAGATCACCAGGACTCCACTGCCCTCTCTGCAGAGCATCTACCACCGCAGAGTCCACAGAAGAGCTGCTTCCATCCTCAAAGAACCCTCCCACCCCCAACATGGTCTGTTCACACTTCTACCCTCAGGACGGAGGTACAGAAGTGTGAAATGCAGATCCAGAATGAAGAACTCATTCTTTCCCTCTGCCATAAGACTCCTAAACAGCAGATAGGAATCTACAATCACAATCACAACAGTACATGAACAATTGTTTACCTACTGCACTACCTCACTTTACTTTACACCGTCACTTTACTTTACACGTCACTTTACACCATCACAACTGCACTACCTCACCTTACTACACTTTACACTTTTTGTATATTTGTATTTTTGGTATACTTCCATTATTATTACTTGTATATTTGTCTTATTTTTATTTCTACTTAATTGTGTGACATTTTACTGTGGACGGCAAAGTAAGAATTTCATTGTATAGGAAACATGCTTTCTGTCTGTACACATGACAATAAACACTTTGAATCTTTGAATCTTGAATATCCATTTTTCTCCCACAGACACTCATTCTTCAGAGTTAAAGAGTAAGTGTAAAAAACACAAACATGTTCCATCACATGTTAAAAGCCACAGTGTGTTTTAAAACTAAAGACACAAACTGATTTTGGTGATGTGTGTTTTTATTGTTGTTGTTATTTTCAGATGGCTCTCAGATGGTATTGACCCTGAGCAGATTTGGGGTTCTACTGTTGCTGCTGGTGGTGCTGGGCATTGTCTTTGTCCTTATTAAAAAATGTGATTTTTTTTTTTCCCTCTTTGCTATTTCTACTTATGTACAAGCTGATGATACAAAAGTGAGCAGGAAATGTACAACACATCAAATAAAACCAATAGTTGAACACTTTCATTAAAATTGACAGACTTGGCTATCGACAGTAAACCAGAGCATCTTATTACAAGGCAAGGCACAGCATCTCAAACCTATGTCCAAACCTGTTCTTTATGGAGCAAGTCTCAGCGAGTTATTAGTCATACCTCAACATATAGGATAATGATACATTGTCTTTATTGAAGCTATTTAAGGAGATTTGAGTGTTGTAGTCAAAAAAAGACCACATAAACTGAGATCAGAGTGTATCGAGACAAGAACAAGACCAAGACTTTCAGAGACTGTGATTGAGCTGATGTCTTCATTTTAAATCCACAGACCTCGAGGTCCGAGACCAAGACAAGACTGAGTAAAAATGAGTTGATCATTACACCGGTGTTAAGAGTACAACCAAATCAACAGATTCAATATTTAACTAGGACTTTGTGTTTTTGTAAAGTGTATGCCTTATACAGGTCAAACTAAAATTAAAATCTCATGTAGGCTATGGTTTACATTCAGGGAACAGAAGAAATGGAGTTGCTGCACAGGCCTACAGACAGGTTAGTCTTGATAAAAAAATGAACGTATTTATGCCTCTATATAGAAAACCAAAGTTAAAGGCTCTCATTCTTGCTTATAGGATGCTGTTTATGAGGAGATGCAGAGCCCAGCCCCAATGAAGACAGTCAGGACACGCTATGCCACTGCTGACTCCTGCACAGACTCTGTTTGTTATAAAACCAATGCTTTCCCAAACAATGATGAGACTGTGGAGTCCAAACCCAGCTCCTCTCACTGTGATTATACTGCAGCGTTTAGTAAGAGTGAAGACAACTGTTCCATCCATTCTCCATCAGCAGGAGATCCTCTCTACTCAAATGTTAAACCAGAGAAGTAACATGAGGTCTGCCATTTTATATGTACAAAAAAAATACTTTCGGCTCGACAGCTTCTGTTGCTTCAGAAGTGGCTCCTCCAGTGTCAGGTCCTCCAAAGCCAGGGCTTGAGTCCTGCCAAATGCACCCAAACTACTTTAGGAACAGGCTTTCAATAAAGAGTTATTACTATACTGTCTTATCAAAACTGTATAAACGCTTATGTCGACTGTTCAATCATTAGTAGAGCTGGGAAGTCTGTTTATTGTGTTGGTTGTGAACAATAAAGACTCTATGGCATTGAGCTGGTGTTGCGTTCATGACTTATTCCATACAATAGTGACAAAGACTGAGAGATCAGTTTTTGACACTACATTAGCTTTTTAGCTACAAACCGTAAAATTTATGCAAAGTAAGTTATAACAATTTTGCAAATAATTTATTTCAATGCAAAAGTACCCTTTCTTATTTTTTTTAATCTTTGCATTGTGCTCCTTTCTCAACAGCTACATGAAAAATAATTTGTCGTCCCAAAACATATTTAGTAGGGCTGGGCAAGTTAACGCGTTTTTATCGCGTTAACGCATTAATGAATTAACGCCGACAATTATTTTATCGCGTGTTAACGTCGGCCGATTAGTATGGTGAAAGACGAATGACTGCACGTATGAGCCGCCCTCATCCAGTGCTTTAAGTTGGCCGGTACGCACCTGTACTCAGTACCGCCACTTCTCCGTGCGCCCAGAACATGCTTTTAGCGTACTGGTACGCTCATTTGGACATCTGTTTTAATAGAAGTTTTAATGCCTGCTCTGCCGCTTTCCAGAGCGCCCTTCACAATGCACGCTTCTAATTCGTCCCACCAAGAGCAGAGACTACATTACCCATACACCCTTGAGTTTGGCAAGTGAAAGGGAGAGTGTGTGTGAAAAAGCGGGAACTGCATTCACATGCTCTGACTGTAATGAAAACACAAGAGAGACATTTATATTGTTTATATTGTTATAATGTTATGATTGAAGCTCTGGACATAACTTGTTTTTCTATAACAAACTAAACAAAATATTAATGCCCTGTCAGTGGCAAATATTTTTGGTTTTAATATTTAATTTGATTACATTAATGTTTAAGTTCAGATTTACAAGAAATGTTTTAACTGCTGTAAAAAGCACATTATTTGTTTAAAGTGTTGTTTAAAATGCAAACCAAATGTTATTGCACTTTTGTTCATATAGCAGTTCTTTTAAAATGTATGCAGTACACAAATTTTGAATTCATTATTAAATTTTGTGTATAATGCGATTAATCGCGATTAATCACAGAACATTGTGCGATTAATCGCGATTAAACATTTTAATCGTTGCCCAGCCCTAATATTTAGTTTGGTTACTAGGTTCCATCACAGCCTGTCCTCTGAAGTTATCGTTAACATCACTTGTGTACAGGTCTATACATGTTTCTAAAACTTTTACAAAATACTATCCCTTTAAGATGTCCTCTAAAAGAGACAGTAGAGTATTTTTAGTTCCTGTTTGTCCCCGAGGGACTCAAAGCATATTAGTCTATTATTCACTCACGCCACAGTCACTCATTTTCACAATCTTTTATTAACTTGAACGTGAGCGTACGGTACGCTCAAATCCCACACAGGCTCAGGGGCTGGTGTTCACACATGTCAGCACCGAGCTGCGCATCAAAACAATTATAATAACAGACACCGCACAGGCACTTTAAAAATATTTCATATTACAGTCTTTTGTAACGATTGTTCTATTTAATATAGCTTACTTCTAGGGCCAAGTGCAGTGCAAGCTTTCGGATGATTTAAGATTATGATATATTTTTTAATAGACAATCCTGTCTATAATACAGGAATCAGTTTATGTCTTTTATCAGGGTCTGCTTTATGATACTCTCAGTAAACACTCCAGTGTCAGTTGTAGTTTAACTTTTAATTTGACGCTGCGCAGACACTTACCGAGAGCCTGCTCCACACCGCCTCATCGAGGTGCCATGAGCCCAGGTAACACTTTAATTTACACTACACTTAACACATCTACCTCAAATAACTTTGACTTTTGACAACTTATAATCTGACTTATTCTAACAAATGAGGAGTGCTTTTATAAATCTGCTTCAGACGCAGGTCTGCAGGTTTATTATCAATATGTCCACTTTAATTGATTGTAAAAAACTTGAAAATGCTTTTTTTTTTCCACTTGATATGGTTTGACACTGTGTGTTTTTTTCCTTATTTTCTGAGTCCAGTTTTTGTCTAAGTCCAGACTCATGGAGTTTAGTGTTTGGTGAAGGACGGGGCGGTGGACAGTGTGCAGCATGTCAGAGACAGGGAGCAGCGGAGAGCAAAAAAATAAAAAATAAAACTTGTTATTTATTTTTTTCCGTACTTTTTCACTTGTAAAGTTGCAATCTTTGCAATCTTTTTGAACCTGCCCTCTGGTGGACGGAGGTATATCGCTGTATTGTGGCGCCATAACTCAAGGCCCTCATGGAGACCCGAGGTAAGGGTTTCCATGAGAGGCTTGGCTCTGCCAGCACCGTGAGGGGTGGTGGTTAAAAAATTCAGGCGTCTCATGGGTTTAACAGCTGATCTACGTTAAAGCATGGACTGATGCAGACATTATTAAATTCAATTAGGACGTGTTATTCCCACAGACATATTTATTGTTACTGTGCACATGCCCTGGTAAAATAAAAATATAAACTAAATCAAATATATTAAATTGCTAAATTTATATTGTAAAATAAAATAAATAAGAATAAAATATATACACGTTATGATTGAGGCAGAGAAAGAGTAAAAATTTAGCTTAAACAAGGAGAACACACAACTGACCGGGACAAAACTGATCAGGGGCTTGTGACACCTGTCTGCTGTGTTTGTCTGAAACTCACGCTGCTTTCCACGTTTATTGATGCTCCAGAACCTGTTTTGAGCCTGAACTGATCATGTAGTGTCCATGTGACTGAGACCAATTAACTACCGCAAAAAACATCGAGGACGGCTTTACGTGACGTGAGTAAAATATAAATCCCAGTGTGGTTTCCTCTGTCTCTAGTCCATTACCAAAATAAAAGTCTAAAACATGACAGTTTGTATAATACTCCACTTTTTTTTATCTTGTGTTGTTTTAGAGTTAAATCTGACATAAAAATCCCAATTCAGCCAAAGTAATAACAATATATATATTTATCTGGATGTAAGTGACTTTGTTTATAAAAACGATTGGCGATAAGAAAGTTTAGGCTTGTCTGAATGCTTAGTATTTTTCTAACAGTCTGCTCATCCCATTATAAAAAGAAGGGCTTAGCAATAATAAGTTTGTGCTCATCCTGTCTATAACTCAGAGAGCTTGTGAAAGACACTCTTCCTGAAATGAATCAGGCTGTTACAGGCTTAGGAAAACATCACCTGGAGGCTTTTATGCTCAGGCTACTCATCAAATGTGCTGAAGATGCTGGATAGTGAAAATATAATAGATGTGTAGCAGAAAAAAGTCAGTTGCTGTAGAGGTCACTCATGAAGTGAACAATGTAGGTTTACTAATACATTAGCTTTTCTTTTTTTTACCCCTCTCTTTTGTTTTGATCAGGTTTAAGTTTTGAAGTTATATTTCTAAAAAGTAAGCAATTAAGTGGCTTTGTTAAAGTTATTTATTTTCATTTTATCAAAAGTCTTGTTCCTGTGAATTATTTTATTTTTTGTATTTATTAAATTCAGTTTTGTGTACAAGCCTTGCTGGCACAAAGGAAACCCAGCAGCTGACCAAGTCTGTCAGGAACCCCCCGGCCCCTTTTTTCCCCAGTCCGCCCCTGGTGAAAGAGGCAGAGTTAGAGTTTATAGTTGTATATTCAATAAATTAATAAAGGTTTTTATCCAAACACAAGAATTATTAATAATGACTAACCCATTTAAGGTCTTGATGTTTGAGACTAAGAACTTTACAAACTGGTTTGGACTAGAGAGTGAATGTAAGTTGCTAATGTTTGTTTTCGCCCATTCAATAACTTAACACACACTTAGTCAAATATAATAATCTTGTTGGTGCAGAATTAAAAATTGCTGTCAACTTAACTTCTGATGCCAAAATGCACACAAAGCTTATGTTGTTTATGTACAGGATATAGCACTGACTTACACTTGTGCACTTGTACATGGCAGAATTTGTGATTTTCTTGGCTATTTTTCAGAGAATATGAACAAAACTTTTCTTCACTCATAGTTAGTGGTTGGGCAAAGCCATTTATTGCCAAACAACTGTGTTTACTCTGTAGTGATTATAGATGTAATAGAGATATTAATTTATTAATTTGGGTAAATTATCAACTAATATTTTTATTATCAAAATTATTGTCTCGTTGAGGGCACCACCCAGATAAGTTCTGGGAAACTGATTATATTTACTAAGTCTCAATTAATCTGAAGGAATAGAATTCTCTGTTTTGAATATGTCTTATTATAAACATTAAAACACCAAATCAAGATATTTAACGTTTTATGGGGTTTTATTAAAGATTATACAAAGTTAACATATTAATTGAGAATGATGGGATAGGACACAAAGGAAAAGATTATTCACAGATAATGAGAATGATTAAAACATAATAATAAACAATAACATTTACTGACTAGAACTTTGTGGAGGAAAAGGGAAGTTTTGAACCATTAAATATGCTGTTTACCTAAGGGACGTTTACGGGATTTAGAGGGAAGTAGATGAAGGTATATTGACTTGAGCTTATAAAATACAGTTTAGAACGCCAAAACTCCTGCTGTGTCATGTGCGGCTTACTTGGTTCGCTGGTACTGCCCAGTTCGATTTCCGTCTCAGGTCCAAAGTGTTGCTTCGGAGCTCTGAAGCGGGTCGTCTGGGTTTGTAAGAGACCGCTCTCACAAGGCATCCGTCACGTGACGATGCCGCTGGCTGGTCAGCGATGCGGCTGTTGAAGCGGAGTTGATGAAAGGTGTTACTGTATAAAGCTCTGCCGTTGGCATTAGGCAGGGCTGGACTGGTAATCTGGCATAATCATGGCCGACGCACTTGGGGGCCGGTCCATATAATATGAAATTTTTTTTTTATTGGCCAATGACCGGCCCATAAAGCAGGGACAGCGGCCCATTGGTTCATTTTTCATACTGACACTGGGCTGGCCCAATCATCTCTTAACAGGCTCCACCCCTCCTCCTCTGTTTCTTGTGTCAGATGCAGTTAGTGGCTCAGAGCTAGAAATTTGTGGATTTAGGAGAAACAAAAGTGCAAGGGGGTTGCGGAGAAGTTGCAGGCCAAATAAATAAAAATGGTAGAGGTTGATGCCTCAACATGTGCAAAAATAACAGACATGTTAAGTGCTATAGCTTCAGTATCCAAGCCTACAGTACCTGACGACATTTTGCAGAAACATGGAGAGTGTAATTGAAACGGTAAGCATGTTAGCTACATGATTAACAGGGAGGGAGTGTTAATCAGGGCGGGTGCAGGAGGAAAGTGTGTGTGTGGGCCTGGTTGGGCCACGATGAAGATGATGATTTACCTAAATTAATGAATATTATAATAAGACAACTTAATCGTTGTTGCCATTATATAGTCTGTCAGATTGTCACCCACTGCACTAGCCACTCAGTCAGCTAAAGTCAAAGAACACAGCATAAGCTATTTTGCATTGTTTTTGTAGATAGGTTAGCAGAGTTAACTTATTCAATTGCAACTTTGGCTGACTATTCTAATGTTAACCCTTTAATACCCATAATGCCCGTACGGCCCTTCTCAAGAAAAACTTAAATGATGCCATTTGATTATTTTAATTTGTTACTCAGAATGGCTGCGTCAAAGCGCCCACAGCGAGTAGCTAACGCATGCTATTTGGTGATTAAAACCCGCCTTGCATTTTGAAAGCTGTAGATTTTTGTTTAGCTGTATATTCAACGAAGTAGATATTTGCTCAAGTTTCTAATGAATTTCCAACATCATTAATATGCAATATTTACGGTGAGTGAATAATATGAATATCATATATTTTTAGGACGTTTTGTGTGAGTAATTTGGTAGTATAGGTTAGTTTTCTTTTCTTTTTTAAGGAGTATCTCAACAATGAGAGGTAAATCTTGTTTGGTGTCATATTAAAGAGGGTTTGTGCTCTTTAAAACAAAGTAGCCTATACTTGCAATTGTAAACTAGTTTTTCTGCTGTCTGGTTCATTGGAAAAAAAACATTTCTTTTAGAATTAGCAGTATTATACATTCACATTATATTGGGTTCTAAAGGGTTAACTAGCTTTTATAACATGGAGCACTTTGTCCATCTAGAAATCCTGCTCTTCAAGAATACAGGACTATATAACCAAAATGGATCCTTACTAAGTGTACTTTTAATAACTGTTCCAAATAATTGTAATCCTCTCTCTCTCTGTCCTTATGTATAGTCAAGCCAGGTTGAGTTAGCAGTGGAGGAGAGAGACAGGAGAACCTTTGATCACCAGGAGTCTGTCAAGAGAGAGTGAGTACACTGGGCCACTTGCACTGGTACACTGGTCCATGGCACTTAGTTCTCAGCTTTGTAGGGGTTTTTGGAATGGAACAGTAGATATGCATATCTACAGGGACCGCAAGGATGGTGTACTAGTTGGTTGTGTCTGACCGATTGTGGTGGGCCGGTCTGAGCAAAAATGCCAGGGCCTTTTTTTGTCCTAGTCCAGCCCTGGCATTAGGCAGGAACAGATTAGAGTCTTTGAAAACTGTTTCTAGACCACTGGAAAAAAGGGGTCTCGGGAGTCGTTCCTCTGGCTGTTTGTTCAAGCGGAGCTCTTGGTCTTTCACAAGAACTACAAAGATGTCTCCCGTCTCTTGTTAATGACGTCAAAAGAGTGTCTTACAAAAATAGGCAATGTGTAGGCTTGAAAAGGGAAAATCACGTTTGCACGGCGGGTGCAGCGTGTCTAGAAAAATTTAAAAGTACGTTAAGAGTTACAGCGGACCGAAGCGGACAGTAGGTTTGCGCGAATAGACAAAAGAGAAAAAGCTCGATTTCAGGCGTGCACACGCGTTTTGTGTGCTGCTTGGTGGGGCGTGTTTCTGACACGGCCTGGGGCGTGTTTGGCTTATGAAGGGGGAATGTTATTCCAACTAAATTTTAATTCAAAAAATCCTTTTACCTTCCACAAAGTAACATTGAATTTTAGTTTTTACAATCATAAGCATAGAATGCATCTTTACGCATGCTGAAACACACATAAATTCATTCAACAATTTTATTAACTGTAAACTTGTGAGATTGGTGGGAGAAGAGTCTATTCTTCTCGTTATGACTCTGGATCCTGTAAGAAGCAACACAATATACTTAGATACACACTTTTAATGGCATAAACACAATAACACAATGTCCCTTGAAAACCTTTCCTTCTAATAAGGGAAAAAGTTTAAGTCATTGGTTTGATGAAAGACTTAGCGGCGTTCATCCATACTGTCACTAGATGGCAGTACGGTACCATCACAGAAGTCTCAAGTCTTTTCCACTTCAAAAGCATTCCTGTCCAGATCGGTGAGAGTGCTAATAGTCAAACCGTAATTCAAATGATTACATCCTGTCGGGATGGAGCCACAAGTCTGGTTTGGTCGGAGATAACACCTTGATCTGCTTTGAGGATGGAGAAGGGCAAACTCGATAATTAGGGTTATTCTTGAGTTCTCTCCTAAGAAAACAACTGGCCGTCTGTTCCGAATTAGCAGAGGGGTGTTAAGGTCTTTTTTTTTTTCAGTAGAGCAAACACTTTCTGAGAGTCTGAAAAAGAGGGTTTACAGCATAAATTGTCAGTCCGTGACATTTAGTGAGGTCAACCCTTGTATGATGCAGTCCATGGACTGAACTCCTTGTCCTGGTTGCTACAACTCTTTTTAAAGTCAACAGAAAAAGGTTTGAATGGCTACTAAAGGTAACCATTCTCACCTGTGATCTGTTTGTAATCAGTGTGTGTGTATAAAAGGTCAAGATTTTTTTTTAATTCTCAAAGCAGCTTTGGGAACTATGTTTACAAAATACTTAAAAGTCTCTGCAGTAGGAAAAACAGGAATCAGAAATGCTCTCATTCTCGTCTGATGCAGTTCTCTGCACTATAATTAAAAAGCTCTCTATGCTTGATCCCACTTATAATTAGTCAAATGTAGGTCCAAGTGTGACTTCTAAGGCTATGTCCACACGAAGCCAGTGCATCCCCTATCCGATCTTGAGACGGCGTCGTCTCAAGAAAATATCTGCGTACACACGGCCGGCTGAAAACGATGTAGTATATATGCCCGACCAGTATGGGGCGCTGTAATTCTGCCACAGATATACACTATACACGGAGAAGAAGACTTATAACTTGCATGCGGCTGCAGAAGAAGACGAAGACCTAAATATTTATTTTCTAATAAAACAAGTTCTCAAATTGTTGCAGTCATATATTTAGAGTGTAGTAATTGGTGCCCTCATGTTTGTTGTTTGCTCTTCAATATACGGACTGAGTTCTGAGTGCTTTGGACATGGACATTCTCTCTCCATTCATTTTCTCCTGGTTGCTCTCCTGGTTCTCTTTCGCGGTGGATCTAAGAGCATGTGGCGTATGGTGTTGTCCATTATCGCTTGTTGCTCACCACAACTGCATAGAAGCAATAGATTTTGCTGTAATAAAGCTAGTAGGCTTAGTAGCTTCTGCAGCACGAACTCAAGCATGTAGTCCGCCATTATTGTTGTTGCTGTTACGTGTGACGAGGCCGACACGTGATGCGATGACATCATCGTTTTCACAAAATATACGGATTGGCTGTACACACGACACCGCAAGGGTGTCGCAAAGGTGTTGTCGAAAGATTTATCCACTTTAGAACCCTGTTTCAAAAAATAGCGGATTCAGTCTCCCAAAACACCGGATCCGTGTGGACGAAAGGCCAATACGATACAAAATGTATATGGATACAGTGATTTTTGTCTCCGTGTGGACAGCCCCTAAGAGGAAGTGACTGTTACCCGCCAGAGCTGAAATCTACCTGCATTTGTCATTTGTCGGGTGTCAATGTCAAGCCCGGTGGTAACTACATAATAGTTGATAAAGAACTTAGAATGCCCTTTCCTTTATTACTGTGGATATAGGTGGGCTACATACAATGTATACAATGTAAAATTAAATGTGTTGACATTTACAAATAAACATGTTTAAAAAAACATTTGTCCCAGAATTGACAGGACTTGTCTCACTAATGCCCCTTTCAAGCTGGATTCTAGCATAATCTAAACAATCAATCTTTCTCACAGATTGGCAATTATTAATCTTTTAATACAATAGTTATTAATAGTTATAGTAATTGCATGACACAAAAAAGTAGGATCATATTTAATTCAAAATTACTCACAATAATCTAAACTTTTACACATTACACAATTACATTAAAGTGTCTTTTATTTAGAGAAATAATGGTAAGGTCGGAGATTTTTCTGATTTTTCAGCCCGATCGTTTGAAGCTTGTTCCAGAAGACGTTCATTTGTTTAGTTTAGTTTAGTTTATTGTTTATTTGACAGATACCATGTGCAAACACATTAATCTAACAAAAGAAGAGATGCTTTACACCAGATTTAGCTAAAGCTAATTTCCATCCGCAGTCCTTGGGCAGATAAAACATTAAAATAAAATGCAATGCATGCATCCAGTGCTGACATAACTGGTTTTCTAACAATACTTTTTTAACATTTTGAGAAAAGTCTCTCAGGTCAGAGGACACATTGATTAACGGCTTTGAAAGAGAAGGCTGTCTGTGCAAATGCAGAGCTTCTTTTGGGTAATCTACAGTCATTTCGACTCGTGGACCTAGTTGTCCTAGAAGTCTGTTCTGAGCTGTACAAATTGCTTCAGTGGTGGAGGTGCACTGTTATTTAGGATCTTAAAAATTAATCGTACATTTGAGTACACAATTTGATTCTCAGAATTTAGCATTTTTAACCGACTATAAATTTGACCATGATTATATCTTAATGGTTATAAAGTGATTTTAATTGTTTTAATGATGCCTCACTTGTTTGAGACCAACAGGAAATACAATAGTTAAAATGAGAGACAATCATTGCATCCAGATAGTTTTGCTGCATCATAAGTGAGCATTTGTCGAAAAAGTCTAAAAATTGAAATATTGTATTTCAAAGTATTGGAAATTTTTTTTACATGCTTTTTAAATAATTTAAATGTTGGTTCTAAAATAACTCCTAAGTATTTATTATCATCTACAACTTTGATCTTTTTATTATTTACCAAAATACATGAAAAAGTCATTGATTTTCTACTTTTTGTGAAATACATTGCCACTGTTTTATTTATGTTCAGTGTAAGGGAAGCAGAGCCAATCTGCAATGTTATTCATGACCTTGGTTATTTTTTTAGCCACACTTGTAGCGTCATTTCCATGCACATAAATAACAGTATCATCCGCATACATCTGTACATCTACCTCGCCACACACTGAAGGGAGATCGTTAATGTAGAGTGTAAACAGCAGTGGCCCAAGAACAGAACCCTGAGGAACACCTATGTCACAAGCTTTAGATGTAGACAGCTTACTGTTGACTTGCACGCACTGTACACGATTGCTAAGATATGATTTGATCCACTGCAGTGCACTGTGAGACAGATTGTAATTTGGAGTTAGACTCTGGTCTTGACGACTGAAGAAAGGATCCTGGAGAAAGAGAATCAACCGTACTTTGTTTTTCTTCTTCTCTTCCTGAATCCTATAAAGTCTTTTCAAATAAATGTACTGGATGAGACTAAAGTGTTAGATCAGTCCCACAACCAGATTACAGATTGTATAGCAGGTGTTTACTGCTATAAAATATTTATTATAGTGACTCTTAAATGGTCCATCTATTTCTTTGACTTATGGCAGAACTAAACATTCAAGATAATGTCTAAGATAATAGTCAGGTTTCCTGGATATACTTTAAGTTATAAATCTAAAAGAAAAAAAAAAATTTAATAAATAAAACCAAACATTCTGGTACCACCAATGGAACACAGACTCTTCAAACAGAAGCGTAGGAGGAGTCACTCCCAGGAATGTATATTGACTCAAATATACTCCATGTCACAATTAGATTAATGAAAATAACTTTATTTAATATCAGCAAGAACAGTTCATCCATCTGAGTGAGAAGAGAGTCCATGGGTCGGGACATTATCACAGATCAGGCTGATGAGGTCCAATCCTCACTGGGACGCCTAACAGTGGGCTGGACATCTGCAACAGTGTCCACTCCCCCAGAGGAGAGCGGGACAGAGGGACAACTCAGTGAACTTAGTAAAAACGTAAATTGACATACTCGAAGTAAAAAAAATACAAAAGAGGGAAAAAACATGGACTTTAGTAAGTTTAAGTTTATTTAAATTGTGCAGGACTGAAACGTCTGTTGTCCATTTATCCACCTATTGTTTTTCACCTTTGACCCAAATGAGACCAGGCCAGATTAAGTTCAACTAAGAATCACCCAGTCCAAATTTACACAAAAATTTAGAGAACTGTAACAAAGAGTCATTTAAATTGACTTGTTAATGTGTAAAGTAACTAGACCTTCCAATTAAAATGGTCTTTACCTCAATCACACATTGACTCTAAAAAACAGGCCTAATCTTGAAATTTGAAAGTGAAAAAACTCAAGGTGAAGAGACCCAACAGATGTCTCCTGAGCAAGCGCTTTGGCGACTGTGGGGAGGAAAAACTTCCTTTAACGGTCAGAAACCTCCGGCAGACCCAGGCTCAAGGAGAAGGGTCGGCTGCCTCGACAGATTAGGTCAATTGGGCCTGGGGTCAAAGGTGATCGCAGCGGTTCAAGGGAGAGAAATGTGAAGGGTTATTTTCAAATGTAATTTTTAACATTGGCATCAACATTAGCTTTAGCTGAAAATGTAAAGTTTCAAGTCATTGGGATGGTTCTTTGACTTGAAACAGGGCCAGTAACCCTCCTCTCAGAGTCAATGCTGGGTCGGCTGCTGAAATAGCTTCAATGAGGGCAGGTAAAGATGTATGTAAATTACTGTGTTGTTATTTGAACTCCCTTAAATATGAGGTTTAGTCACCCTAAAGTCTCGAGGTCATCTACATCAGACCTTAATTTGTGCAGGATTTGGAAACGTAACCAATGGGACTGACATTCCCAGTGACTTCTTTAGGGACAGTCTTGAGACGACCATATAAAGGTAACGTTTTGAAGCAGAGCTGTAGATGGTGGTTGTGGAGAGCCGTAGTGTAGCTTTAGATGTGAACTGTGCTGCTCTTGTGATGAGCTCCTGTGTGGACAGACAGTAGAGCTGTTTATTTAGTGGAAGAAGAAAACACTTTAAACATCAGAGCCCAAACTGAACAAGGAATTAACAGTTCAGATTGGACCTTGATGTTCATAGTGACTCTTTCCGACACTAAGAGAGCAGCTCCACTGTCACTATCCAGCACTTGCTGCTGGATAGAGGTCATTACAAGAGCAGCACAGACAGAGTGCACCAACTGTCCACAACCACCATCTCCAGCTCTACTACAGAAATGTTCTGTCGTCTATCTCAAAGCTGTCCCCTAAGAAGAAGTCCCCTGTGAAGTCTAGGCCCATTTGTTTCTAAACCTTACACTTAAGGCCTGACTAAGTCCCGGTTCAGTCCTGGTCTTGTCTAGTCCGGGACATACACCTGCCTCTAGTAGATGCTGTGTTCAGGGCGGGTGGGGAGCACCCCGTGGACCCTGAAATTGTAGAGGCAGGTGTACTCTACATTACCCCAGTTACTGTGCACCTGCAGCCTGACGTGGCGGTAGATGTCCTGGTCCTGGTCCTGGTTTGGCAGAGCAAAGGTCTGAAAGCTGGGGCCGTCCATCATAAGTAAACTTCCCCAGAAACTTCTCTTTAGAGTCCAGTGTTTTCATGCCCTAAATGAGAATAAAAACTGTTTTAGTTCACTGTGTCACTAGTTGTTAAACAGATTTTAGGGCTTTTCAAAAATTCACTTTATATTTAATGGAAACTGGACTAATCTATGAAATGAGTCTTGGTTGAGCAAAAAGATAACTCACATAAACTGAAAACTCCCTCGGTGCACTCGAGATATCTCCCGAGAAAGACTGCACTTTAGCAATGTGGCCAATGGTCACATGGCTGATGTGGACAGAGGCGACCAGTGGGACATGTAAATGCCCCTGATCACCAGCAAAAGGCCAGCAGTGTCCCGGGACAAGAGGAGACTGAGGCTAAAGGAAAAGAGGGAGATACAGTTTGAGAAATGCACTGACATGAAATGACAAAACAAAATCAGGTTCAGTTTAAGAACAAACTGATGTCACATTAAAGTCTCACAATTGTACTTGTAATCTTCCAAAAGCATCATCACAATTTCTGTTATTGCAAAAACCATAATTTTGATTTTATCACAATAAATGTTTTAAATTAAAATTTTACAAAAATCTTTCCCTGCTTCCAGTAAAAGTATTTTGTAAAATAATATAAAACAAATACAGTTACATACTGACTCTCTTCATGTTACTGACAATATGAAAGTCAATATGACTGAGTCGAGTAGAGATCACTTCAGAAACATCACTCAGCAACTGGACTTTTTGTTTGTTTTTTATGAAACTTTCATGTGTCTGTGTAAAAGGGCATTTTATTTGTGTTTAACATTCAGCTGTGAAAGATCTTATGAGTTATTGTGAGTTTAGAAGTGACTCAAATGTTTGTGTAAAAAAGAAGATGGAACTTGTCAAATGTGATTTTGTTTTTCACATTCAAGTTACATATAATGATTATTTGAACCTTTACAAACAGATAAAGTACAACTCTTGTTCTTTAAACTGTGAACACTTCCTACCTGCATCACAGTCAGATGTTTTGAAAAAAACTGCGACAAAAGCATCTGAAGAAATCCACTTTCTCCAAATGTTGCTGACGACCGAAACCTCATCACAGTGGTTTTTGCACCTAAATACAAGCCACACATTATTAATCTCAGTTTATTAACCATTTTTAAACATGTTTAGAATAAATAAAACGTACTTGTAAATAAAGATGCAAAATTTGGCATCTTATCGGCCTCCGTCGCCAACAGCCTCGAGTATGCATTCCTGGCCTCGTTTTCCTGCTGCAGCTTTGTCACAGTGTAGCCTAAACGAAGCAAAAACACAGGTCAGACATTTGTGAATGATGAGAAAATCACTAAATAACAAATAATACTCACAGAAAGCCAGGAACAGCACTAGGCACAACAGTGAGAGGACTGTCGTGAAGCAGCGCCATTTCCAAAGATTGGACGCCCCAGAGCTGAACTGTAGCTCCTCATTTGTCCCGTGATCCAAACTTGGCTCGCTGTAAGACCTTCGTCTTTTAAAGACAACAAAAGGACAGGTGTTATGAGTGAAACAAACAGCAACTACAAACTAAATGTGTCTGAACTCAAACTACAATTTACCTGTTAAGAAGTGTCCTTTTGGAAATAAGGCGAGGGCTTCTGCGTGGACCTACGGTCGAGGCTGAGAAAAGACACATTACAAACCTTTTGAACCCTTTTGTATAAACTTAGTATTGTATTAACAGGCTTTAAAACTATATTGAAAAACAACTGAAAGCTACAATTAACAAAAATCTGCAAGAATTAAAAAAAATAATTAATTTTGACTGAAGTTATATTACATGTCAGTGTGTTTTTTCAGTAAATTATGATCAACTCAGTGACTAAACTCTCCAATCCTTCTGCAGTTGTTACTTACCGTTCATTGGACGCTTGTTTTTTGTAAATAATGATGAAAACATGTCTGTTTTCTTTTTGTTTGTCTGTGTCTGTCTTCTGCTGTCAGCCCTGTTCAAGAGTTGGTCTAAAATGCCTCTAGAAGCAGAATATATGAGCTTTGTGAGTCAGGATCTGGAATGACCTGTTGCCCATCAACCAGGTTGTTATGGAAACGGCTTCACATTAATGCAGTTTTAAATGAAAACACCTCAAACCTAAATGAAAACTGGCTGCTGCATTCTTAATAAAAGAGGAACTCAAATAAGTTTTATGGCAAAACATGTTACATACAGTGTTGCTTTAACTGCAAATCATGAAGCTTTATTCTGTTAGATTTATAAAAGCTTATATGGAAAGTGCTGTTTTAAATAATAGTGTATGAATATATATCAATTTAACATTGCAAAGGATTGAAATTTGATATTTCTTTCTGTAAAAAAAACACTCACTGGCCTTTCTATCAACTTCCACCACAAGCTTTCCACATCCATTCCTCTAGCTTTCCAGTCGACAGTTATCACCTAGATTTTCCGGTCGAGGGTGATCAGGATTAGGGCTCTATGCCCTCCCACAGACACACACCGGCTACAGATGCTATGTCATAGTCAGGTCGGTGCTGTGTGGAGCGCTCTGTGAGCTTTCATGCTTGGGAATTATGCATTATAAAAAAAATTGTCTTAGTCCCACCCACAGAGGAGACAAGAGAACACAGGGAGTAAGTTTGACCTTGATATAAAGAAGTGCACAACTAAATAATAAAACCAGAAATAGATGAGAAGAAAATATTTCATTTGATCTTTATTTTGTAGTTATTATTTCCTCACTGCAATTAATTATTGTTGAACACTTTTTTTGGCTGCCGCTGATCTGCTCTTTAAATTTTCTTTTCAAGAAATATGTTTGTAGATATGTTTGTGGATACTGCATTTTCTATTTTACTCTATCATTGAGTTGACATATACAGACCATCATCTGTTTGTGTGCATGAGTTACGACTAGCTTACCTGCTGTACGTACTCAACATTATTCTAGCTTACCTGCCGCTACAACCCTCAACAACTACAGTATATGGAACATCTATTCGTGGCTTGTATTCCTCTGGTTCGTGCTGTATTTTATCTACCATCCTTCAGCTGCACTGTTCCAGTACACTGCCACTGAGTTTAATATTCATAATCACCAAAAAGCGCCTCGGGTTATGCATATAACCCTTGTTCCCTGAGAAGGAACGACACTGCGTCGTAAACGACACTTTGGGGAACGCCCTCAGCGTGACGGCTCTGAAGCATGAATGAAACTTAGACCGATCTTGATTGGTGCTACGTCCACGACGTAGTAAGTGCGCCGGCCTACCCGGAAGTATAAAGGACGCCTCACAACCACGCCAGCCCTTCCCGATGAAGCAAATTGCCCTCAGGCAGGGTAGGCGTGGCGGAGCGACGCAGTGTCTCGTTCCCTTCTCAGGGAACAAGGGTTATATGCATAACCAGACGTTCCCTTCGAGGAACTCAACACTGCGCGTGAAACGACACTTTGGGGAACGAATACCCACTATGCCACGACGACCCGTGCCTGCCCTAGTGTGAGACTGAATACTCAGGCACACTTAGGACGAGCACCCTAGCGCCAGGCGTCGCAGGGAGATGTAGACTATAGAAGTTAATGAAAGTGTGTGGGGTAGCCCAGCCGGCTGCCTCGCAGATCTCCTGAAGCGGACCCCATCTGAAGGGCCCGAGAAGAGGCCATGCCCTAGTGGAATGCGCCCTTAGGGCCACAGGTGAAGGCAATCCGCGCACCTGATAAGCCAAGGCAATAGCCTGGACGATCCAATTACTGACCGGCCTGCTTGGTCGCTGGCCGACTCTCCTAGGAGACCAAACACACAAACAACTGTTCCGACTTTCTCCACTGCGAAGACTTCTGTATATAATTCGCAGTGCCCTAACAGGGCAGAGCAGATGAAGTCTCCCCTCTTCGGCCGACACATGAGGTGGAGGATGAAATGCCTGCAAAACCGTCGGCCGTGCCACATTAGATGGCACCTTAGGCACATAGCCTGGCCTCGGCCGTAAATGGCCTTAACCCCACTGGGGCAAACTCCAGGCAAGATGGCGTTATAGCCAGTGCCTGGAGACAACCCTTTTAAGTGAGGTGATAGCCAAAAGCAGCGCCACCTTGAACGACAGAACTCGATCTGTCGCCAACTCGAGTGGCTCGAAGGGGGCCTCAGCCAACCCTTCAAGCACCACCGCCAGATCCCAAGTTGGAACCTCAGGGCGCGTTGCAGGCCTCAACCTCCGGGTGCCACGGAGTAATCGTACGACCAATGGGTGGCTCCCAGAGTCCTCACTTATAAGCGCGTGGAATGCCCCAATGGCAGCCACGTACACCCTAAGAGTAGACGGGGTAAGCCCCGCAGAGAAGCGCTCTTGGAGGAACTCCAGGACCGAAGCCACTGGGCAGCTCACTGGGTCCACCTCACGCCTCCTGCACCAAGTGGAAAAGATATTCCACTTCGAGCCGTACAACCTCCTCGTGGAAGGAGCCCTGGAACTGAGTACGGTCTCGACTACCTCTGCCGATAGGCCAGCCTCTAGGTACTGATCCCCCTCAGAGGCCAGACCCAGAGTTTCCACAGCCCGGGCTGGGGATGCAATATTGTGCCCCCTGCCTGGGACAGCAGGTCCCTCCTCAAAGGGATCTGCCATGGAAGACCTGCCAGCAGTGCTATGATGTCCGAGAACCATACTCGGGCCGGCCAGTACGGGGCTACTAGAAGTAGACTGATCCCCTCCTGCCGGACCCTCTCCAGAACTCCCGGGAGCAGCGCCACCGGGGGAAAGGCATACAGACGCAGCCTCGGCCACGTCCTGCACCATGGCATCCAACCCCAGCGGGGCTGGAGGCGTGAGGGAGAACCACAGTGGGCAGTGGGACGTCTCTCGAGACGCGAACAAATCCACTTCCACTGGGCCGAACCTCTCGCATATAGACCTCACCACCTCTGGGTGAAGTCTCCATTCCCCGGGCCTCAGCCCCTGCCTCGACAGGGTGTCTGCTCCTGATTCAGGTCCCGGGTATGTACATCGCCTGACAGACGATAACTTCCCCTGGGACCACAGGAGGATCTGATGCGCCAATCTGCACAGAGGCGAGACCTCAGACCCCCTGACGGTTCAGGCACGCTACCACCGACATATTGTCGGAGCGCACCAGAACGTGACAGCCCCTCAGGTCCACCAGGAAGCTCCTCAGAGCCCTGAACACAGCCAACATCTCCAGGCAATTTATATGTCTGGAGCGATGATGGTCCTGCCATAGACCTTGGGCAAGCGGCCGTCCATGACCGCGCCCAGCCCGTAAGGGAGGCATCTGTCGAAACGGATTTCTGGCGACATGTTGCTCCCAGTACTGGTCCTTGGGACAGAAACCAGGGTTTCTCCATATTGCTAGGGAACGACAGCATCTGCGCGTAACCCTGATACTCCGGAATGGATTCCCCTCAGGAAAACCCCTGGTTTTCAGCCACCATTGCAGTGGTCTCATGTACAGCAGGCCAAACGGTATTACGTTGGCTGCCGCTGCCATTAGCCCCAACAGTCTCTGGAACCGTTTTACGGTGACTTTGCGACTAGTCTTATGCTGGAGACCATCGCCTGTATGGACCCGATGCGTGTGGGGAGACATCTGTGCCCTCATCGTCGTCCGAGTCTCACACTACTCCCAGGAACGTAGTTCTCTGGGAGGGCGTCAACACGCTCTTCTTCGCGTTGAGTCTCAACCCCAAGCTCTGAATGTGGCCAAGGGCGACATCTCGATGCTGACCTGCCACCTCCGAGACTGGGCCAGAATGAGCCAGTCGTCGATATAGTTCAGTACTCGGATGCCCTGGAGTCTCACTGGAGCCAGAACCGCATCCATGCACTTGGTGAATGTGCGAGGAAAGTGCTAGGCGAGCGGAAGTACCCGATATTGGGCAGCAGCCCAAAGCGAACCTCAGGAACCTCCTGTGAGAAGGATATATGGGGATATGGAAGTATGCGTCCTTCAGATCTATTGTGACAAACCAGTCCTCGGACGGATTTGATTCACGATCATAGGTATTGTTAGCATCTTGAACCTGAGCCTCCTCAGAGACCGGTTCAAATACCTTAGATCTAAAACTGGGCGCAGACCTCCGTCCTTTTGGGAACTATGAAGTACCGGCTGTAGAACCCGACTCCATTTCTGGCGGAGGAACCCGTTCTATGGCCTCCTTTACCAGCAGGGAGCGTACTTCCAGTTCCATAACCCGGGCCCTTTCTGGGACCACTGCGGTCCAGACCACCCCCCCGAATCTCGGCGGGCTGCGGCCAAACTGCAGTCTGTAACCCTTCTCTATAGTACGCAGGACCCATGGCGAGACATTCCACAGGTGTTTCCACGCCTGGAAATATTCTGCCACGGGAATCAACCTCTCGAGGCCGATCCCGGTCCGCTTCCAAGATCGCTGCCGCCCCTGAGGCGGCTGCACGGCAGGGGAAGTCGTGCATGATCTCGGCGCATATCGCCCCGCTGCCCGCCCAAAACCCTCGGGTGGGCTGTGATGCAGCTCTCGTATGCTGGAGACCGATGTGGCCCGAAGCGTCATAGACGGCGGACAAACTACACCGGAGTCCACGGGGCTCCGCAGAGAAACCGGCCTCAGCCGTCTCTCTCCGGAGGGGGCCGCCCTTAGAGGTCCTATGCCCGCTAGGACCTCTTCCCCAAAGCCTTCTTATTCTGAAGGAGGACCTCAGGTCCCCTTCCTGCTGCGCCGGCTTTCGCCGCCTCTGTTGCCGCGCTCCTGGGAGGGCTCTGGAGGCGACGCTCACTTTTGTATCTGTTGATACGCGGAGCTCGATGATGGCTGGGGCTGGTCGGTCCTAAACCCAGCCCCTGTGAACCTGGTGCGGCGAGGGAAACACTGCTGAAACACCGCCGACTGCCTCCTCCCCTCCTGATACCTTTCTACGACCGTACTCACGGCCTCACCGAACAGGCCTGAAGGTGAGAGAGGTGCATCAAGGAGAAAATCCTTCTCCTTCTCTTTTATTCCTGCTAAGTTCAGCCACAAGTGCCTCTCCGTGGCTACTAACGCGCCATGGACCGGCCCACCGACGGGCCGCTTCCTTGGTGACCCTGAGTGACAAATCTGTCGCCTGCGGAGCTCGGCCACATCCTCAGATGTGGGACCCCGCCTTCCTCCAGGTCCGCTAACAGATCAGCCTGGTATGCCTGCAATATAGCCATAGTATGTAGGCATGCACCCGCCTGACCTGCTGCCATATATGCTCTGCCCACCATATCTGAAGTCTTTCTATAAGGCTTCGTGGGCAGCACCGGGTTTTTAGAGACGCCGCCGCCTTGAGAGAGGTAACTGGCCAGTGCCTCCTCTACTGCGGCATTCCCTTATAGCCCTCTTCCTCGCACCCAACACATTACTGTAATCTACGGGTGTTGGTTTGGAAATACGTGAAGAATATGGCTATTCCAGGACTTACACAACTCGTTGTGCAATTCCGAAAAAATGGTAAACCCCTTGTTTGGGCCGAGCTCTGTGCTGCAGGAAGCACTCATCCAGTTTATTTCTTTTACTGTCGCTTCCTGCCGTTCTGATGGCCAGTTAATGTCTAATCTGGCCACCGCACGAGTCACAACCTCTATGAGCTCCTCATACGCGGGCACACGAGGCGACCAGTGAGACCCCATGTCACCCGCCTCAACGCTGAGCACGTCCACGTCCTCAGACGTGGACAGCTCCAACATTGGATCCTCTCCGTGCCGGAGAAGCCTCGCGGGCTCCTGCACAGGTGGGAATGGCATCGGAGCTGTCTAACGATGATTGGGAAACAGCCTCAGCTGGCCCAATCGCATCAAACAGGGACCTGAACCGCGGGGAAAGCGAGCCTGGCCGGCCTGGTCAAACACAGCCAGGCGGGAGCGCAGCACTCTGTCAGGGAGTGCCTCACAGTGCTCGCAATCAGCTCCTCGAGAGCTGACCGGCGTGCTGTGCCCCAGGCAGACCACACACAGCGAGTGCGTGTCCCTACCCGTGATGTAACGAGGGCAGGGGTAGACACACTTTTTAAACTGTTCCGCCATTTCACAAAGTTTCTCACACAAGTCTCTCTTTCACACACAGGGCATTTGCTGAAGAGCGAAAAGCTGGCGTGGTTGTGAGAGGCGTCCTTTATACTTCCGGGTAGGCGGCACTTACTACGTCGTGGCGTAGCACCAATCAAGATCGGTCTAAGTTTCATTCATGCTTCAGAGGCGTCACGCTGAGGCGTTCCCAAAGTGTCGTTTCTGACGCAGTGTTGAGTTCCTCGAAGGGAACAGCTCAGCTCCAGCAACCAGACATCCGACATAGATGTACTCACTGGGGCTCACGCCGAATTTCCAAAATGACAACTCCAACCCCATCAAGTGTTTCTGGTCCACATCTCGCTGCCCACAAGGAACACGGACATCGCGCTGATCTCAGTGTGCTGGCCAGTGTCCCGAGGACGGCCGCGGTCAGTCAAAACACCACCACGATCAGCTTTGGACTTCTCAACATCTGTGCCCTCACGAATAAGGGCCAACTCGTCCAAGCTCTCCTGACAGACCATACATTGGACTTTCTCTGTCTAACGGAGACATGGCAGCAACCGAATGATTTTACACCGCTCAATAACTCTACTCCATCGGGGTTTATTTACCTCACCCAACCTCGTGTCAGTGGCCGAGGAGGCTAGCGCCGGTGAGTCTAGACGCCTACCATTCATTCGAGGCCACTGCATTTGAAATGTCTGGAGCTGTTCCCACTATTGTGGCCACCCTCTACTGACTGACAAAGTCAAACAAGGATTTTATCACGGACTTCACAACACTCATGTTCGCAAACCATACTCTCCACTACAGAGACTGCATTTCCAAAACCAAAGCCACACACTTCTCCGCTTTAATAAATTCAAATTAAGTTAACTCCAAGGCTCTTTTCTCACTCATTACTAAAATTACAAAGTCTCCTGACTCACTTCCCCCTCACCTTTACTCCTCAGATTTTTGTAATACACTACTCATTTTTATTTAAAAAATTCACCCCCCCCCCTTCTGCCCCCTACTCATCTACCCCTATTCCATCTGCCTCAATCAATTCATTTTCCACATTCATCTTTCCCTCTGTTAACCAAATTTCAACTCAAATTAAAAAATCTAAGTCCTCCTCCTGCAAATTGGACCCACTCCCAACTGTCCTCGTCAAAGCCACATTACCTTCTCTGTCCCCTCTCATCACTAACATCATCCCTCTCCTCTGGATCTGTTCCATCCTCTCTCAAAACTGCTGCTGTCACTCCGATACTCAAAAAACCTGGTTCAGACCATACAAACCTTAATAACTTTCGCCCTATCTCTAATCTTCCTTCCAAAATTCTGGAAAAAAACTGTCGCTGTTAAAATTCACTCACTTATCTTCCAATAACCTTTATGAATAATTCCAATTTGGCTTCCGACCCCTCCACAGCACTGAAACGGCCCTCCTTAAAGTAACTAATGACCTTCTCCCTCACCCCTCACTCTACTGCCGTCCTTGTGCACAGCCTCATCACCTCCCGCCTGGATTACTGCAACTCCCTTCTGTTTGGTCTCCCTCAAAAAACCCTTCATAAACTGGTCCAGAACTCAGCCGCCCGCATCATCACACGTACCCCCTCCACCAATCACATCACACCTGTCATGCAACAGCTCCACTGGCTCCCCATCACATACCGCATCAACTATAAAATAATGCTCCTCACATTTAAAGCCATACGCACCTCCATATCTCTTTGAGCTCCTCCACATCTCCACCCCTGCCCGCTCCTCCTCCTCTCTACGGCTCTCAGTCCCTCCTGCCCGTCTTCTTACCATGGGGAGTAGAGCCTTTAGCCGCTCTGCTCCTTAGCTTTGGAACTCTCTCCCCTCTGACCTCCGCAACACAGACACACTGCCACATTTCATATCCAAACTCAAAACACATCTGTTCAGACTGGCCTACTCACTCCCACCGTAACTGACTGTCCTGTCATCAATATATGTAATTGTTGTTGTTTTTATTGTTTTTTTCAAATGTTGCTTTTAATTGTTTTTTAATTATGTGCCATTGTGTTTTTACTAATGTTGTAAGGCGACCTTAAGTGTCCAGAAAGGAGTGTTATAAATAAAATATATTATTATTATTATTATTATTATTATTATTATTATTATTATTATTATTATTATTATTATTATTATTATTATTATTACTGTAGTGCTTTAAGTGGCAACTTCTCAAGTCTCTGTTCATAAACATATTCAGTAACATTTTGACATGTACAGCTGCAAACAAGGATTAACAGGAAATATGTACAAGTACTCGCTGTTTTTGTACGAGTATATTTCTCAAATACTGCTACTCAAGTACTCCAGTCACTGAAGGGTCAGTTTTTATTTATCTCTGACTTTAACGTTGGTCTCAGTGTTAATACATTGAAGTAACAAAGAGTCAATATTAACACTATGACCCCAACTGATTTACAAAAAATAATCAAATAATTTTACAGATACTCAACAGCAATGTAACAACACATATAAAGTTTAGAGTTCTTCATCCTACTCTTTTGTCTGCTTTGTTTAAACTAAACAATCTGTCCTTCTTTCACAGATGAACTTTGGAAAACATTTGTTATTGTTACAGTCGTCGTTGTGGCTGTGCTGCTGTGTTCTTCATCTACAAAAATATGTTTTCATGTAAATGGTTATTGATTTGAAGGCAGTGGATAGAAATGGGCATTTATTTAGATAAGAGACATTTTAAATGACATACACTGGAAATCAAACTCTGACACATGGTTATGTGGAGAACCAAGAGACTTTATCAATTCTGAGATGGACTGGTGAGAGAGCTGAGCTTATATCTCTAGAGGGAGGAGTTTCCCCTGAAACCAAACCTGATGGACCGGGCTGTTCTAGTCTCATAGTCGTTAGCTCTGAAAGGGAAGTGTGACTCCTGATGTGAGAGTCGTTAAGGCTCAGGAGAGTCGTTAGTGACACTGCTCCATTCAAGTGCTGTGGTGGTTGTTCTAGGGTGCAACTCTTTGTTTTAGGATTTCAAAACCCTGTTATAAATACTAGGCAACATGACACATGGTTGTGTTTCTCTGTGGTTCATGACGACATTTCCTCTTTCAGGGTTTAACTGTTTCAACAACACGACAGAAAAAAAAAAGAAAAACAGGTTAGTGCTCACTGTACAGTCTTATTAGTTTAATATTCTATTCTGCATTAAGTGAGATGAATAAAATGAAATCTGCTTCAGAAGCAGGGGTTTATTATCAATATGTCCACTTTAATTGATTGTAAAAACTTGAATATGCTTTTGTTGCACTTGATATTGTTTGACACGTGTGTGTTTTGTGTCCTTATTTTCTGAAGGACCACTGTTACGATGATATAGAGCGCTCCAGAAGGAATGCACTGGAGACTGGAGTGCAGTTGTTCAGAGGCCTACATTGTACATACATACCTCTGACTCCCACTCTCAGTCTCTTCATATTTCTCATCATTAACTCAGTTGCAGAGGAGGATAATACCTCATTCTGATGTTATTAGGCTGACTTAAAGGGGAGATCGGAAAAGAAAAAGACCACCATATTGTTTTATCTTATTTCTACACGTACTCTTACGCACATCTCTACTAGATTTGAAAAGAAAAAGGTTGTGGTTTTATTTACTTTATGTGTTCTTCCTCTAACCAGTCCGACATAATTCCACTTAAATGTTTGAACTGAACACTACAAGAAAGCTTAAAATTGTATTCATCAGCACAAGTAGGCTCTGCTGCATTTATGTGAAACAGTTACAGCTGCACAAAATTACTTTAACATTAAAGAATGTTGATTGAATGACATAAAGTAAAGCTCATCTAAAGTCAAGTGGGTGAACACAAGTAAAACCTAATTTTGGTAAGTTTTGTTGTTATCAAACTAAGACCAAAGAAGGCTAAAAGTCCAACATCTAAGAATAAGTGGTTATTTTTCAGCATTACTCAAGACCAACAGGTTTCTAAAGACGAGTGAGCGTGAGAACTTTTTAACCTGTCAGAAGTGGAAAATGATTCAACACAGATATAAGATAATCTATTCAGGAAACACAGCACAAGACTCTCTGAAGAAGCAAGACAACAGCATACTTAAAAGCAGCAGAAATGAGACACATCGCAATGAAAGGCTTTCTTCTGCTCATTTTCTCACTGGTGACAGGTAAAGACATGCTACTCTGAACAAATAATAGGTATAAATGTGATGTGAATTGAAAATTCATTATCAATGAAAAAAATATATATATATATACATATACATATATATATATATATATATATATATATATATATATATATATATATATATATACATACATACATATATATATATATATATATATATATATATATATATATTCTGTGTATTACTTGTTTCTGTAATATATAACAAACATAACAATGCAGCAAATGCTTAAGTGTGGAGTAAAGTAAAGTCTTTGGCTGCTTATGGAGCTAATGAGAACAAACTTTTATAAAAACTAACAAGACTTTTAGAACTTTGAACTTTGAACTTTTAACTACTAATATTTTGGTGATGTACCTTTATTTCAACAGACTCTGAGGAAATATCCTTTATGAGCCACACAGTTAAACTGATGTTAAAGTTGTTTGGTGTTTTAAATGTTTTGTATGATTTAGTTTCTTGATGTTGCTCCTGTCTTCTTTTCTAAACTGTCAGTCTATCTACTGTAGGGAATAAATTAAGTTCAAAGGTATCTATTATAAAAGCTAACTGTAAGAATTTCACATTGATGTTATATAAAATACATATGTGCAGAAATATTTATATCTATCAGCCATAACATTATAACTTAAATGTTCCCCTTCGTCCCTAATCTGCCCTGATCCATTGAGACCTGGATGTTTGGACTTAGATTTATGAATCAAAGACTTATCCACCCTTTTTTTATCTAAAAGCAAAAATACTTCTACCATTCAGAGTAAACTGCTGATTTAATTTTGTACAAATATAAGCCTTTTGTTTGTTTACGATCATTCTCTCCTTTGCCAGCTTCTTTTGTTTGTGGTTTTGTCAAAATGCTACTGACGCCCTTCTGATTGGCTCAGATTGTATCTCTTGTGTTTATTTTGTGTTCATTGACTGAATATATTAATTCAATATTTATGAATGCTTAACTAAACTAATTGTGTAGTTATTATAAAGTTGTCTTAATAATATATAATTCCTTTGCAGTGATGAGAGTTTCTCTCTTGTTTTCTCATTTTTCATGAGC